>FR989890.1:822500-3633441 GCA_905404145.2 Biston betularia
TGGATGGATGGATGGATGGGTGGTTGGTTGGATGGATGAATGGATGGATTCAGTTCATTTTTTTGCATATATTATTTTACATTAATATATACATAAATATTACATAAATTAAAAATTACTTTGGTAAGTACTTATTCTTCCCAAATTAATTTTTAATTTATTTACATCAATATGACACAAGTAGCAAATTTATTAAACAATTAAGAAATTAATAAGAAATAATTATTATAAGAAATACCTATTAAGAATTAATTAATTGATCAAATATTAATTATGAATGAAAGAAAGAAAACATTTATTTTTTTAACAAAGGATGGATGGATGTATGTTTGTCACACTTTCACGCAAAAACTACAGAATGGATTTGGATGAAATTTGGTATGGAGGTAGCCGAGACCCTGGATTAACACATGGGCTACTTGTTATCCCGAAACGTGTATTTCTGTGTCGTTAGTGTTGCATACCTCTAATCGGTCGAGGTTGAAGTCCGACTGGGACATTCTCTCCAAGGCTCGATACGTAGTCAGCAAACGTCGTTTTATATAATTTTGACGAACCTGACAACAAAAATCACTGCGTGAGTGAAGTGACGGCCGAGCAGGCGGGGTTCGCATGTCAATGTCATTGTTGTCTGTCAATAGCTTAGCGACTTTTTGATACAAGATACATTAAAAACCAGATATCTCATTATATTCCCCGATGCAAAAACGACGGGGTGTTATAAGTTTGACGTGTCTGTGTGTGACATCGTAGCTCGCGAACGGATGAACCGATTTTTTTTTTGTTTGAAAGTTGAATTAGTCGGGAGTGTTCTTAGCTATGTTTGATAAAAATCGGTCCAAGATGGCCGCCGCCACAAAATGGCGGATTGCATATTTTTTCACAACTCCCTCAATTAGGGTATCAAATGAAAGGGCTTGACTAGTAGAATACTATACACCTGTTGGGGGGGTTTTTTAATTTATTTACCATTTACTATAATAATAAATATAATTTAATCAGATTATAAATGTATTTTATTTAAATATAATATTCTGAAAATTTCAATGTACCTACAAAAATATACAATTAGTCTAGAACCCCATCGCATATCACCATAAGGGGGTTAAAAAGTTGCTAAAAACATCACGTGATTATTGGGACGACCCCCTAATCTATGCATTAAACTTTTACCTTTTTATTATCGTTAGGGGTAGATCTGTGTAGCGGTTGGGAGACTTGAGATCTCTGCGGGGAAGGCAGCTGAGATCCGCCCACTGGAAAAAGTTAAAAAATAATAATAAGAAAAATACAGTTTTGACATATAAATCAGTGTTTTAAAACTCATATATCAACACATGCAAATAAAATCTCTATGCCTCGTCATTCAACTGCACTTTTCAACAAAAGTGTACTAGGACTGGGTCCAAAGATATACAACTATTTGCCGAAATCAGTGCTGGAATCGGAGAGCATCTAGGTGCATTTAAAAGATATTTATTTAATTTTTTGCTGACAAAGGGATATTATACGACTAAAGGATATATTGAAGATAAACAATTGTGTAACAGCGCGCGCGCAGCTACGATGGGTTAGCAACAAGTTCGCGCGTGTATCGCGGCCGGCGTCACTTGTCCTCCCCGCGCGCCTCGCCCCTTCGACTCTCGTCGCGCGCGTTCAGGGTTGGATTTCGTACTATAATTATAGTATTTGTACTACTATTTCATGCTCCGTACTAGATAATATCCATACCTAAGGATAGTACGGAAAAATACTACAATTTCGTTACTTCGCTTAGAAAAGTCCAAAATAGGTAAATATGACACCCGTTTATAGCCAAAAAAAATCATTGAGTATTGAGTATTTTTCTTCTTCATCTTTTTTGATTTTGGCTTCGCATTTTGTATATTTAAAATATGAAACTTAAAATTGTAACTTGACACTGGCAAATGCTTGGGGTGCGACGCCAAAATCTATGAAAAAAAATGCAGCAAAAGTGGCAACTGTACCGATTTTATTCTTTCGTATACTCGCAGTTTAGAAGAGATGTTTTTATGATTACATGCTATGGCTGAAGAAAATAATAGTCAAGAACTTACATAATTTAGAACAGGAGTAAATTTTGTATAAACATGTTGATTCTAACTATTTCTTTTATTGATTAATAGCTTTTTTTTAATCTATGTAAGATTAAAAAAAAAGTGTACTATCGGCGTACTACTATTTTGATGGTCTTGTACTATATTTTTCAACGTACCCGAATCCAACCCTGCGCGCGTTCCCGAACGTTGGAGAGTGGCTCCTTGGCAACGGTCGGTGACGCGCATCGATGCCCGTACGTTACAATTGTAAATTTAATTAATTAATTATTATGACATTGATTTGACTTTTTTTTTTTAATTTGATTATAACACATTTCATTATTATTGTATGCCCCAAGGGGCGCAGTTTGTTGACACGTTTTTCTCATGTTTAAATAAGATCCTACGCCACACAGGCTGACAATAAAAATATTTGAATTTGATATTATGACATTTTTGAATTGACTTGTAACATTGGTGTTTTTATAGCGATGATGCTCAGTGGTTAGGTAGCCGGTTCGCACGCTGAAGAGCTGAAACTGTTGGGTTATAACCCCAACAATGAGCTTGAGCTGCCGGTGAAGGAAAACATCGTGAGGAAACCATAGCATGGTGGTAGGGTGCTTTCTACAGTTTATAAAACTAGGGATTCACAATCATCGATGCTAATACCTGCCACCCATGTGCTGCAAGACCTGGAAGTAGCGCTGAGGGTTAGGGCTTCGAGCGCTGCGCACAGCCCTACTTCGGACGTAGCGCTGAAACAATTAGTAAAATTCCATATGTAATAAAACGTTTAAAAAGAAAAATACTACAACAGCCAACATTTCTGTGTGCCTGTAACTGTGTGCATGTATGTTAGCATTATTACAATAATTGTTTTAATCTCATTGAAATCATTGTCTCAATGTCATTATTGAAATATTTTTTGAAACTCATTGTCTCAATCTCATTGAAATCATTGTCTCAATCTCATTATTGAAATATTTTTAAACTCATTGTCTCAATCTCATCGAAATCATTGTCTCAATCTCATTATTGAAATATTTTTAAACTCATTGTCTCAATCTCATTGAAATCATTGTCTCAATCTCATTATTGAAATATTTTTAAACTAATTGTCTCAATCTCATTGAAATCATTGTCTCAATCTCATTATTGAAATCATTGACTCAATCTCATTATTGAAATATTTTTTGAAACTCATCGAGGACAATCGACAATATTGTCACCGTCACGGGTCGATCCTGACCAGATTGGCACAGGACCGAGGCAGATGGCATGAAAAGAGAGATACCTATACCCAGCAGTAGGATAAAAAAGACTATGATGATAAATGAAATCATTGATGTCTCATACTTGTCTGCAGGGTCAAGTTTTGAAATAATTGATTAAAATCAGTTAGGTGAACCAAGGAACTTACCTTCTCATATGGTGTTGTGGTGTGGGGCGCGCGACGTCCGAAGCGCTGAAGGACCGGCGGAGCCCCAGCTGCGCGCACAGGGCTCCACAGCCGGCCAGCAGCAGGCGGCAGCTGTCAGCACCATGCAGCGGTAATGTTGATGACGGTCTCCTTAATAATACAGTACACAATCAGAGAAGAATTTGCACAATTTATTTATATGTTATTAGCGGACGCCTCGCGGTTTCACCCGCGTTGTTCCCGTTCCCGTGGAAATACAGGGATAAAAAGCAGCCTATGTCACCCGGGGATAGTGTAGCTTCCTAACGGAGAAAGAATTTTTTAAATTGGTCCAGTAGTTTTTGAACTTATTAATTATTCTTTCGTCTTTATAATACCACTGATACAAGATTACCACTGCGCTGTCATCACTTTAATAATTATACTTACTTAAAATGTTTACTATCTGGATTCGGACTAGCAACCCTTAGTGTTGGGTCGGGCCCTTGGCCAGCCTGAAAGCAAAAATTGAGGATTCAGTCTCAGTCTCGACCTAGCGCTTGAAGAGTTAACACGTCCTGAGGATGTCTCGTGTACAGGCGACACGCGTGTCATAAAAAATTATCAAATTGTTGTCAAGTTAGTTAAATTTAAATCTACACTGCTGTTCTTACTGAAACGATTAAATATATACCTTGAATATTCAAAATGAACTTCCGCAAAGTAACACCTGAATCAATCAGTTAAATTAGGATTACTTTTTTTTTGGTTCACAGGCTAGGAGTTGGACCACAGCTCGTCTAATGTTTTTTGTTGTCTCACTCCGAATGAAACGATTTGATTCCACGTTCATTGTGCAGACTGCTAGACAGGCAGCCCAAGCTTACTGTTGGGGTTTGAACCCATGCTACTCGGCGTGTGAACAGATCGCGCTAACCACTGAGGTATCATCGCTACAAAAGTCATAGCAAATGCAAAGCGAAGGACCCACCTTGCAGGCCAGGGCTCGTAGCACCCTGGCATCGCTGGCGGCCGAGGAAACGCTGAAGAGGGACAGCTCCGTGGTTACGGACTCATGTGAGGGGGATCGCGCCACACCCCCGCGCCACACCTCACCCCCGCACATCTCCACTGGATACAGACAATTTATTTAAAACAATTGTTTCTGTTTTTGACACCACTACTTTTAAGGTGGTTTGATTTCCATACAAACAATTTTTTTCCATTTATGGGCAAATGGAGCATAATTGTACAGTGAAATCACAGCTACTGGCATTTATTTTGGTCTTTATTTGCGGTAAATCACAATTGCTTGAATAAAACAGTAGATTATTAGCTGTTTTATGCAAGCTATTATGATATAAAAAATTAAAAACATGTCAAATATAAAAAATCACCAGCCACAGCAAACAAACATGATTTTTTTGCAGTTTTTATAGATAATGGTACAGAGCCCTTCGTGCGCGAGTCCGACTCGCACTTGGCCGGTTTTTAAAGTAATTTTTAAATGTTATAATATTTATCATAATTACATGAAAATATACTATTTTTCTGTCAAGAATTAGTTTATTGTATAACACTGAGGATAAATTTAACAAAAACTAAATTGTTTTGTGAATTTCATGGCATTTTCTTAATTTTAACTCTGAAGGCAAGTGAAATTATGGAATTAATGATCCTCACCATCAAGATCCCTTTTTTTTTTTTTTTTATGGTCGACAGGCTAGTTGTTTGACCACAGCTCACCTGATGTTAAGTGAAGGTGTGGTCGAAGATGGTAAAGCACACCTAGCCTAGAATGGAACTGGGTCTCAAGTGAGGCTGCCGGAACACACCGTTAGATGCTTGGCGGCAGATTTTCAACTTGAGGGTGGTAGCTAGCCAGCCGAGTACTAAAGTACCCTACCACCATGCTATGGTTTCCTCACGATGTTTTCCTTCACCGGCTGCTTAAGCTTATTGTAAGCAAAGTAACTAAGTATTAAGCACCAAAAAAGTGATGTAATATGCAGATGACTTTGTTTTGTTACTCAAAGTTCTGTGTATCACTGCAATGGTCATGGACGTGCATTATCTCTTATAGCCAGAGAGCATTTAGTTTGCCTCATTAATTTAACATCAAAAGAATATTTCTGTTTACATATATATACATATTTATTTTCCATTGATCTTTTTCGTTCCTTAATCCTAATATTATGTGCATTGAAGGTTAGTAGTAAATGTGTTTGTTGTTATTAAGATTTCAAGAGATTTGAGTGAAATTCAAAAGAGACATAACTTATTCCCTGAATTAACACGTCGCCTAATTTATATTCCGGAAACATAGCTGTTCTAGAAAAGGGATAGACTCGCAGTTAAGTTTAATTTCTGTTTAGATATTATTTCATGGCAGAGCTATTAAATACTGCCATTTTATCGTTGCGGTAAACTGAAAGTCAAATTAAATAAAGTTCATAATGAAGAGAATTCATTACGATGTAAAATATTTTAATATTAATATTTTTGCGTAGGTTTCAGATGGGAATAAATATATAAGTGCAGTCTTTGCATTGATAAGATCCACACTTTTATGGCTAATTACGTTATGTTTTTACAATAAAAATGTTTTATTACAAGCAGTTACGATTAAACACAGAAATTAAAAATTCAAAATATGCCGGACGCGACAATGTTTTCTAAATTTATAACGAAACAAACTGTCGTACCGTTCACGTTGGGCTCCACGGCGAACAAATTTTCACTGCCGTCCAAGAAAAACAGTTAATAACATCCGTTTGTTGTAAAAATGAAGAACAATGTTACAAAAACATTATAGAATGAAAAATTTCCTTTTCAATCAATGGCCCGGTGAACTAGGTAGTGTTGCCAGCTTGGCAGCTAGCAAAGTTAGCAAATAGAGAGTTCAAACCTAGTTTAAACTTTTAAGGACCAGTTATTTGATTTTTGGTGTAATGAGCTACAATGAAAAGTCATAAAAATGTCTAGTTAATTTAAGTCTGTCAACTCAAACTTTCTAAATCGATTTATTGATGCAATTCTGAGAAACCGGTATTGAAAGATATAAGTACACACACACAGTTGAGAAAAGTGGCGTAAAGGAGGCATGATGGAATAACAGAACCGTTAGCCATCACGGCATATGGGTTGGTTTTACTATCAAAGCGCGACAATAGGTCTACCTATTTTGCTGTTTTACATAAAACAAAATTAAGTAAAATTAAAAAACGCAAAGCACAACAGTTACGTAAAACGATTAATTATTATTTGTTCAAAAAAACAGTTGCGTTTGTAAATGATTTTAATAACATCATAAAATAGCAACGAAATTAAAAATACTTTCTACTAGTTAGCTCATAATCAAAATAGCTACTGGCAATCTACGAAAAAATCCTAGGCAAAGCAGAGCACATTTACGTCAAATAAAATAATAAATAAGTTTCGCTCTGAAAAGTTGTGAAATTAAATAAAAAAAAAGATTTTTCACTCCAAAAAAAAAAAAAATATACTTAAATAAACCGACTAGTACATTAGTAATCAACAATACCATCAATATCATATCAGATGAGCCTTTTTTTGAAGAAAAAACCTTATTAAAAAACCGTGTTAAGCGATAGTTTCGGCAAAATTTAATGGGTACACTATGCCAATTTGACGTGTTTTAAGTTTTCACTTCTGTCGAATGTTTCCGTGGCTGCCTAATTTTACTACAAATAATAAACTTGATACAAAAGTAGCAAGTGAGACTCTTAACTGTAAAATTTTGCTAGTTTCAGAACGCACTATGTAAATACGACAAATAGCGCTCTTTGAAATTAGGTATCACTACACTGGACGAACTGTTGCCAATAGATGACACCGCTATCTGCTTAAATTTTTCGTTAAGATTACAATGAAGGGTCCAAGTGCGTTTATCTCAATAGTAAATGAATGAATTTCTGATTATTATACGAATTAGGTATGACGTAAATAATAAAGTTGGATAATCCGAGTAAAGTTTCGATGATAAAATATAATCTCGTGCTTCGTTTTTGGCGTCGCATTTTATACATTTGCCTGTTTCTTCAAATATTTGAATGTTTAATTACTGATATGTTACAAAGTATATACTTAAAATGTATATAATAAAGTTGGGTATCTAAACAAACCGCAGTATAGTTTCAATTACAAATTAATAGTACATTACATACATTTGTACTACTGCTTCGTTTTTGGCGTCACACTTTGTACTTTTGCCAGTTTCTTCAGATATTAGTTTCAATGTTTAGTTTCTAATAATACGCTACAAAGTATGAATTCAAAATGTTAATAATAAAGTTGAGTGATTAAATTAACCTGCGTATAGTTTCGAAATGTATTATTTTCCTACTTCATTTTTGGCGTCGCACTTTGTATATTTGCACGTGACATAAAATATTTCAATGTTTTTGAATATTTTCTGTGTAATCAAAAACGATCCAAGTCAAAGTAAGCCAAGATCAAGTACGGTTAAACCCTAGAATTCCTAGAAAAGTAATGACAACTTTATTACAAGATTCGATGAAGTTATAGAAGTAACACGAATAGTCATGTTTCATCACATTATATCACTTTCCCATCCTTATAATTCAGTACTCTATAAATAAAATAGCACAATTTTAATGCACATACACTCGAAAATAAACATTTGTGTAATTCTTTTTTTTAAATTATAATAAGCTAAAACGGCAACACGATATATCCGCGTTCCCGCCAAAACTCATTAAAATGAAATTATAAATGACAATCAATTATTACAAAAAAAATATTGTAATTAAAAGAAATCTCATTTTCAAAAGTATCTTTAGCATAACCTTCTAAATATATAAAAGATTCAACTAAGATTTACATACAGTACGTACTTGGGTTTACTAAAATAATCTATGTCATAGCTAAACTATAACAGCAACCCTTCTTGGATTTAGCAAAAATGAGGCATATTTTTTTTTCTTTATTTTTTTGGCATTTGCCAGTGTCAAGAGTTTCATATTTTCAAGTTTTAAAAGTTAAATGTATGAATAAAATACCACCATTTTTATGCATAAATACTCGATAAAACACTAGTTTTGGAAAAAATACAACGGGGCGACACGACTCTTTCTGCGTTTCCGCCAAAACCCCTAGGCATATTTTTTATGAACAGCATTGTTTTTTTTTAATTACAAGGCTTGCGGTTTTGCGTCATCTCGCCAGATATTAAGAGAAGATGTGGACATTATGGATAAAGCACGCTTGCCTGGAAGAAATGTTTCGACCACAGCTCACTAAACTTGATGGTAAATACACTTAGCATGGAATGGGAGGTTAGCTTTAAATGAGGTGTGTATGAGGCGGGTCCGTTGCGTTGTAGGGACTTGCAACCCAGGTATATGGTATGTTTAGACTCTTTTACATGCGCATCAACGCTCATCTTTACTGTGCGTGTTTCTATCCCTCAACCAAATTTGTTATGACATTACCAACTTTGTTTTGGTTATTCCTTCCAAGAAAGAAAGTCCATCTGATAACGCTGTCACACAGGCTCGCCAAGTCGGAGAGGTCGTATACATTCTGAGGCGGAGAGCCTACATCGACGTACGTATTCTGACAGTTATCTGACTTCCATCGTCCAAGGCTTGCTTAGTTTAGGGTCAGATGGCGCTGTGTGTAATGTCCTACATTCTCTATTATCACACTAAATAAGTTAAGATTTTTATGTGGAGTACTAAAAAAGATATAGCAGGAGTATTTTAAACATTACTGTGTTCCGGTTTGAAGGGTACTGCAGCTAGAGAAATTACAGGGCTGTCGAGACTAACCATAGAAAGTTAATGAGCGTCAAAACAGCGATGTCCTGGACTTTGTTTTCTACTCAAAGGTCTCTGTATCGCTGCAATGGTCATGGACAGGCGCTATCTCTTACTATCAGGAGAGCGTCTCGTTCGTCTCATAAATTTTTACATTAAAAAAAAAGATATATCCTGCTCTGCAGATGACTTGAATAAAATGAGTTTACTGATCACGTCATCTACGACTTAGTACATAAATAAATTAATGGACGCCATGTACACACAGCGCCATCTAGCTTAAAACTATGAAAATATTTACTATGACAACCAGATGACTCGTTATATTTTTTTGTACATTCCAACTTTTGGTAAATACGGAACACACAGAAAGCAACATCTATTTTCGTTTAATAAAAAAATGTACACAACATCAATTTCTGATAATCCATTTTAATTTAAAAAGTAAACCTTCTTATGTTTTTGCGCTATGCAAGCTACTTAACGTTCGGTACGATTTTAAAATTAAAAACTTCGCCTTGCTTGTGTGAGTGCCTGCGCTAGTGTGAGTAATCGTTTACATAATGTATAAGACACGTGTACTTATTATACAGGAGGATGTGTGCGTTATCTGTAAGGAAGTGTGACATGATGACAGGTTAGTCGGGATACGACATTCAGTATTACGATTTTTGAAGAGAATTTGACTTGTTAATATTGTAAAATAAAGAGGAATAATTAGTATTAAGGTATTTTTGTACGTAATGAATAAACTTAAAAACTACTGGACCGATTTTAAAATTTTTCCCGGGTGACATAGGCTACTTTTTATCCCTGTATTCCCACGGGAACGGGAACTACGCGGGTGAAACCGCGAGGCGTTCGCTTGTCTATCTATATCTATCTATACTATTATAAAGAGCAAAGATTTGTTTGTTTGTATTGAATAGGCTCCGTAACTACTGGACCGATCTTAATAATTCTTTAATTATTAGAATGCTAGATTATCCTTATATTTTATTAAAAAAACCATAAGGGATCCGTATGGAAAAGTCAATAATGTAACCCAAGCTGTGAAAAATTTGAAAAAAACCCTTACTTAGCATGCGTAGCGAAAACTATTGACAATAGAATAAAATGATGTTTTATAGAGCAAATTGACAGCTACAAATTAGTCCACAATATCATATGTCAGTTGTCATCTACAGTAATTATAAAGAGGAAAGATTTGATTTTTGTTTGTATTAAATAGGCTCTGAAACTACTGCACCGATCTTAATAATTCTTTCATTATTATAATGCTAGATTATCCTTATATTTTATTAAAAAAACAATAAGGGATCCGTATGGAAAATTCAATAATGTAACCCAAGCTGTGAAAAATTTGAAAAAAACCCTTACTTAGCATGCGCAGCGAAAACTATTGACAATAGAATAAAATGATGTTTTATAGAGCAAATTGACAGCTACAAATAAGTCCACAATATCATTATGTCAGTTGTCATCTACAGTAATTATCAAGAGGAAAGATTTGATTTTTGTTTGTATTAAATCATTTCCGCAAAGGCCATTCATCAAGAGTTGAAGTTGAAGTTTTGTAGCGATGATAGCTCAGTGGTTAGCGCGGTAGATTCGCACGCCGAAGGGCGTGGGTTCAAACCCCGACAATGAGCTTGAGGTGCCGGTGAAGGAAAACATCGTGAGGAAACCATAGCATGGTGGTAGGGTAATTTCTAGTACTCGGCTGGCTAGCTACCACCCTCAAGTTGAAAATCTGCCGCCAAGCATCTAACGGTGTGTTCCGGCAGCCTCACTTGAGAGCCAGTTCCATTCCAGGCTAGGTGTGCTTTACCATCTTCGACCACACCGTCACTTAACATCAGGTGAGCTGTGGTCAAACACCTAGCCTGTCAATCATTAAAAAAAAATAAAAATAAAAAATAAAAGTTTGTATTAAATAGGTTCCGAAACTACTGGACCGATCTGAATGATTGTTTCGTCATTAGAATGCTACATGATCACTGAGTAGACTAGTAGCTTATAAAACTAAATAGATGTATCCGTGCCTGAAGTGTTGTTTCCCAGGTTATGTCCACGCTAAGCCGCGCTGTGTCTCGGGTATTGTACGTTGATTGTGGCGCGCATGTCGACGCTTGGAATGCAAACTAAACCGCGCAGGGTTGTCCCCAAAAACAAAATATTATTGTTATTTTACACGTATATATTTTAAATCTCATATTATTTATTAGAAATTTGCAATTATTTTTGCATTTTCACCTCCTGTTAAGATTCACTTGGTAGTAGATATCGTTAAGGTGGTTCGATTTCCATACTAACATATTTTTGCCATTTATGGATAATGGAGCATAATTTTTCAGTGAAATCACAGCTACTGGCATTTATTTTGGTCTTTATTTGCGGTAAATCACAATTGCTTGAATAAAACAGTAGATTATTGGCATAAAATCAAATTTATCAATGATTTATGAATCTATGATTTTTTAATAAATCAGTAGATTATGCTAATAGTCTACTGTTTTAGTCAAGCAATTGTAATTTACCGCAAATAAATGCCAGTAGCTGTGATTTCACTGTAAAATTATGCTCCATTTGTATACAAATGGCAAAAAATTATTTGTATGGAAATCGAACCACCTTAACAAGGAGGTCGTCTAGGCAGTTTTTTATGGTTGACAGGCTAGGTGTTTGACCACAGCTCACCTGAAGTTAAGTGAAGGTGTGGTCTAAGATGGTAAAGCACACCTAGCCTGGAATGGAACTGGCTCTCAAGTGAGGTTGCCGGAACACACCGTTAGACGCTTGGCGACAGATTTTCAACTTGAGGGTGGTAACTAGCCAGCCGAGTACTAAAGTACCCTAACACCATGCTATGGTTTCTTTGTGTCGCCCCATTGTATTTTTTTCCAAACAAAATTCCAAATTTTTTATTTATAAAGTGCCGAATTACAAGCGTGAGTGTGGGAAAACGGTATAATGTGGTGAAACATGACTTTTCGTGGTGCTTCCAAAATTCCATCAAAGCTTTTAGTAAAGTCGCCACTACTTTACTAAAGCATGACTAAACTTTACTGATACGGACTGGATTTGACCGAGACTGGACTTTAACTATAACACTTATTTATCTTATGAAACTTGAAAATATAAAACACTTGACACTGGCAAATGCTCAAAATGCGACGCCAAAATTAAAGAAAAAACGAAAAACTTTTTTTAGACGTGTTTATTTTTCCTGATTTATTTCCTTCGCTTACAAAGATGTTCGAGACGATATCTTTGTCATATTTTAATACAATGTCATATAGATCTCTTAGCACATAATAAATCTTTTTATAAACTACAAATAAAACTAATGAAATGGCAATAAAACTAAAAACGAATAATCATTAAAATATATATGTGTAAGTGGCATCCCTATCGTTATATCGCTGCACACATACAAGCGCATATCTATAAGTAGTCCCACACACAAGTACACCTTACGAATTAGGGTCGGTTCTAGTTGGATTTCAAACAAAAACGGCATAACTGACGAATTTCGATTTTTAAAGGATTATATTATTTTGTTTGAAAATTATTTGCACATTTCCTCGCGGGATCGCTAGAGAGCCGCCAGTTTGATGGGCACGTTTGCTTTTTTTTTTTCGTTAATTTGCCCTTTCGGGCAGGCTAAAGCTATAAAGCCATACTGCCTCGTCTTCAGTGTTATTTCTGCTGTATCTTAACTATGGTTATCGTCAAAGTCGTCTTAGTCAAGTCCAATTCGTGTCAGTTCGTGCCAGTCATACTTTAGTAAAGTAGTGGCAACTTTACTATAAAGCTTCGATGGAGTTTTGGAAGCAACACGAAAACTCATGTTTCACCACATTATATCATTTTCCCACACTCGCGCTTGTAATTCGGCACTTTATGAGTAAAACACCACCATTTTTATGCATAAACACTCGACAAAACACTAGTTTTGGAAAAAAATACAACGAAGCGACACGACTCTTCCCGCGTTCCCGCCAAAACTCTCTGGGCACGTTTGCGGCGTACTCGACCTGTGGACCGAGTTTTGACATTGACAATGACATGTATCAATATGTTGTGACATAAGTTTTATTTTTTTATAATTTAAATATTGTATGTAGCCATAGAACAAATTAGTTTTAATTAATAAATAATCAATTTGCACGTTTTATTTTTAGATTAGTTATTATTTTAAAATGTTGCTTTTCTTAGTTACCTTGAAATTCTTATGTTTGTTATAAAATCTCTTAATTTAAAATAATTAAAAATACGGCAAAGTAATTTTGCACATTGTAATATTAATTTCGATTATGTACGTTTGATATTGACAGTCCTGTTGGTTCATTGGTAGTATGTCTGCTTATAGAGCTGAACGGCGTGGGTTCAATTCCCACCCAGGAAAAGCATTATTGTGGTATAGACAAACGTTTGTTCTGTGTCTGGGTGTACTGTATGTATTCACAAAAAAAAACTATTCAAGTATTCTATCAGTTATTTAACTTCCATAATACAAGCTTTGCAAAGTTTGGGGTCAGATGGCGCTGTGTGTACTGTTCCTACGGTGTTTATTTATTAAGTTTTATTAATTTAAGATATTTCATATTTGTTGAATAAATATTATTCTCAATATATTGCATTTCATACTTACTGCGTTTTTACAAACGTCGCCATCCGTTTTTTATCATGCTTGCTCCGTAGGTGTCCTTATGTCGCGACTTCGTATTGTTTAGACAATTTGTGTTTAAATTTACAAAAATGTATAAAATCATGGATCCAGTTCAAACAATAAATACACATTAATCTACTGATACTGATCTGATACCTACTCATCGACATGACGTCTAGCTAGCAGGATGTCGTCTACGTACCATAGACCTGTCAGATATCTAGCCGGCAAGCAGTAGTGTGTAGACAAAGTAGTGCCCTATTAGCTCATTTGATAGAATATCTTTTTTTTTTGTAAAAAGTAAGGAGACGAACGAGACGCTTTCCTGATGGTAAGAGATAACGCCTGCCCATGAGCATTGCATCGATACACAGAACTTTGAGTAACAAAACAATGTCCAGGGCATCGCTGCTTTGGTGCTCATTACTTTGAGACTTTTGATGGTTAGTCTCAACAGCCCTGTAATTTCGCCAGTACCCTTCGAAACGGAACACAGTAATATTTACACACTACTGCTTAGCAGCAGAATACCTGGTACTGCGTATCTGCTTTAAGAGCTGTAGGTTCAGGGCTGGATTCCCATCAGAGCATACATTTATGTGAAGACTAGCTGCGCCCCGCAGTGTTACCCGCTACATGTTTTCGAGATAAAAAGTAGCCTATATGTTAAACCAGGGTCTCAGCGACCTCCATACCAAATTTCATCGAAATCCGTTTAGTAGTTTTTGCGTGACAGTGTAACAGGGCATCGCAGCTTTGGCGCTCTTACCTTGAAACTTTTGATGGTTAGTCTAGTTAGTCTTTTGATGGTAGTTGGTTAGTAGAGTTCCATCTATTTAGTAATTTCGCTAGCTGCAGTACCCTTCAAACCGGAACACAGTAATGTTTACACACTACTGCTTGGCGGCAGAATATCTGGTACCGCGGTGGTACTTACCACCAAGTAAAAACAACAAGAAAATGTATTGAAGCAACCGTTTCGCGGTTCAAGTATTATGTTTTTTATATTTCTCCGAAACGCTGTTCAAATATTTCTAAATGAATAAAAGAGTTATTTGTTTTGAAATTATGTATATACACAGACAGCCCTGTTGGCTCATTGGTAGAATAAAATCTGCTTTAAAAGCTGTAGGGTGTGGGTTCGATCCCCACTCAGGACAAACATTTTGTGGTACAAACAAAACATTCATTTACAATTAAATTTTTACTAACAGTTTTAACTACATGATAAAATTTAGCTAAGTATATATTTAATATACATAGTATATATGTATATTTTTTTTAATTTTGTTATATTCATAATTTTTTAGGACGATGCAAGTCAAATAATATCATAATATCTTTTTAAAATAAGTCATAGGTATGTATTATAATATAATTTTTTTTTTATTTGTTTGAAAAGTAATGAGACGAACGAGACGCTCTCCTGATGGTAAGAGATAACGCCTGTCCTTGACCATTGCAGCGATACACAGAACTTTAAGTAACAAAACAAAGTCCAGGCATCGCTGCTTCGGCGCTCATTACTTTGAGACTTTTGATAGAGTTAGTCTCAACAGCCCAGTAATTTCGCTAGCTGCAGTACCTACCCTTCAAACCGGAACACAGTAATGCTTACACACTACTGCTTAGCGGCAGAATATCTGGTACTGCGGTGGTACCTACCTAGACAACCTCCTGCTAAGGAGATCTACCACCAAGTAAATTTTAACGATTTTAATAACATCAATAATAATCTTAGTATATATTTATTACTGTAATTAATATGTCATATAATTTAAAAATTAAAATTAACTTAAATTAAACGGTCGCTATCAATTAGAATAGAATAGAATAGAATAAACGTTGGCCCCATTGTCTCGTATAATACATAATAAATAAATAAAATTACTTTGACCTTATGCTAATAAAATATTCAAAAATTTATTTCAATAAAAACAATTCAAGCATACTTTGTTTCTTCTGTTTAAAGGTAGGTTAACTAAACTTCAATGATATTAAAAAAATACTTGTTCGTTATATTGTCTTTGTCTCTGAGTGCGTGTTAGTGTGCATGTGTGCGTGAGACCCTCTTGCGTTTATTAGTTTGTTGATCTGAAATTAAGGGTTGCCACAATTTAAAATATTTGAGAAATTATTCATCGGTGTTATGTTATAAATCACGACCGGAAACTGGAAGATACGCAAAAAAGTAACGCTAGGATTATTAAAATAAGTATTAGTGAAATCTGTTTAAGGTGGTTCGATTTCCATACGTAAATAATTTTTTGCTATTTATGGACAAATGGGGCATAATTTTACAGTGAAATCACAGCTACTGGCATTAATTTTGGTCTTTATTTGCGGGAAACCACAATTGCTTTGATAAAACAGTAGATTTACACAATGTAAAGTTTTATATAACATTCATTAATTGATAAATTTGATTTTATGCTAATAATCTACTATTTTATTCAAGCAATTGTGATTTACCGCAAGGAAAGGCCAAAATAAATGCCAGTAGCTGTGATTTCACTGTAAAATTATGCTCCATTTGTCCTTAAATGGTAAAAAATTATTTGTATGGAAATCTAAAAATACTATGTACGTATTACATAGTATTTTTTTTTGACTGCCCTGTTGGTTCATTGGTAGTAAGTCTGCTCAAGAGTTGAAGGGCGTGGGGTCGATTCCCACTCAGGACTAACATTTATGTGACTGACATCGTAGTTTATTCTGTGTCTGGGTGTACTGTACGTATTCAGCGACAACTTTCTACATAATTATTATTATTGTTATTTTTATTTGCAGTGTTTTTTTGTTGTTCTAGTGTTGTGTCTGTCAAAATAAATGATTTCTTTCTTTCTTTTTGTCTATTAAAAGTATGTATTTGAAAAAAAAGTATTCTGTCAGCTGTCTGGTTCCCATTGTACAAGCTTTGCTCAGTTTGGGGCTAGATGGCACTGTGTTAAATGTCTTCCAATAAAAATACATGTATCTAATCTGAGAAATAATCATTTCAAGGTCAGAGTGAATAAGTATCTTCTAGGTCTGCGTGCATCATCTTCGACCACACCGTCACTTACCATCAGGCGAGTTGGTGGTCAAACGCGGACTTATCCGTATTAAAAAAAAAAATTGGTAAAATTAATATTAAACATAAAAACAAAAGGAAGAAATAAATACAATTTGTATTTTAAATTAAAATATCTTATTTAGTCTGAGTCCGTAACGTAAATAAACAATGTAGCAGCCCTGACCCGCACGCACACTGCTTCACGCACGCACACACTCACATAACGGATATATGAAACCGAATGCTTGTCAAACTAAATGGATACGGTAGTTAGAGATGAGATTTTTTTGTGAGATATCGATATTTATTTGATTTGTATGGTCGGCATTTATTAAACAAAATTAAAAAAAAAAAAAACCTTAAATTAATACTATTTACAAAATTTATACAAAAAGCTTAGTCTATAAGTCCGTCAGAGGAGGAATATGTGGCCAGAATGCTGGCAGCATTGCCACCCTGGATGGCAATGCTTAGTTTTTGACCAAAGTATTCCAGTTTAAGATACCAGCATTCTGGTCACCTGAAGCCTCCTCAAAACGTTTTATTTATTACTCATCATCATCATCATTTCAGCCGTAAGACGTCTACTGCTGGGCATAGGCCTCCCCCATTGACTTCCACAAAGACCGGTTGGAAGCGGCTCGCATCCAGCGCGTTCCTGCGGTCTTTACTAGGTCGTCTGTCCACCTTGTGGGTGGACGTCCTACGCTGCGCTTGCCGGTCCGTGGTCTCCACTCCAGAACTTAACAGCCACATCGGCCATCAGTTCTGCGTGCTATGTGCCCTGCCCACTGCCACTTCAACTTGCTAATCCGTTGGACTATGTCGGTAACTTATTGATTAGTAATTATTGAAATTTATGAAAACACTAGCTGCGTTTCCCGGTGATACTCGCTACATTTTTCGGGATAAAAGTAGCCTGTGTTAATCCAGGGTGCAAATATCATCAACATTGGTCCAGCCGTTTGATAATAAAGAATTAACAAACATACAAACTTACACACTCACAAACTTTAGCTTTTAGAAAGAAAGAAAAACGTTTAATTCTGTAACAAGCACAAAAATAAACAAACAGAGACAGACAAAAGTTACAAAATAGGGGCTCACCTCAGCATAATGCTGGTCATACTAAGTGGTATGACCAGCGCTGGTCTTCCGGTGAGCCCTTGTAGTTTATACACCCAAAAATAAATAAATATTATAAATAAACAAATATATGTACGATGTACGGCTTACATTATATCCAGACATTCATAATGTTTTTGTGTTTTTTATGGTTTTTGACCATAGTAGTGGTGGAATGGAACTGGCTCTCAAGTGAGGCTGTTTGGGACAGATTTTCAACATGAGGGTGGTTATTAGCCAGCCGAGTACTAGAAAGTACCCTACCACCATGCTATGGTTTCGTCACGATGTTTTCCTTCACCGGCAGCTCAAGCTCATTGTTGGCGTTTGAACCCACGCCCTTCGGCATGCGAACCTACCGCGCTAACCACCGAGCTATCATCGCTATCATCGTCATCGCTGACGTTAGCGAGTTGCGCCTTGCTAACGAGCGGCGGGGCGGCGCCACACTCGATTTTCCGAGCGTGAATTAATATGCTTAATTCTAACATAACTTATAAAAAGAACTAATTACTTTGTATAATTATACTTGTTTATTTATGTAAAGAAACGTTTGCGTGATTGTAAATGCAAAATCGGATAAAATATTAATGCGATATCGATGTTCAATAATCCTGCGAAGCACCCCATGTCTAGTGGTCCATGTACGTATTATTATTAGCAGAGATAAGGCGTAGGGCACACCGCATGCATTTAGTATGATTTCTAGTGATTCCGTTCGTAGGTTATCAGAAAAATCAATGTTTTGTAACATATCGATGAAATTTATCATTTGTAAATGTTGCATCCTAATCGAGTGATGTTGACTAATGCAATTCGTAATATACCTATATCTAAATTTATTATTTAATTGACTCAATATGACATTTAACATAATATTTTTTGACATCTTAATTTTATTTGACTAATAGTATAATTTTCATTTATTTATTTTTTTAATTATTATTTAACCGACTGTATTGAATTGACTAGCCTAGTATGACGAAACTCTGTTATTTCCTTAGCAGGAGATCGTCTAGGTAGATACCACCGCAGTACCAGTTATTCTGCCGCTAAGCAGTAGTGTGTAGACATTACTGTCTTCCGGTTTGAAGGGTACTGCAGCTAGCGAAATTACTGGGCTGTTGAGACTAACCATCGAAAGTCTCAAAGTAATGAGCGCCACAGCAGCGATGCTTAGACTTTGTTTTGTTACTCAAAGTTCTGTGTATCGCTGCAATGGTCATGGACAGGCGTTATCTCTTACCATCAGGAGAGCGTCTCGTTCGTCTCATTACTTTTTAAATAACAAAATAAAAATCTGAATCATATCCAATTCTTTATTGTCATAATGCTGATAATCATCATTTTTCTAAATTATACGCTTAAATAAAATAAATTTATTTCAGGCAACAAGACCCGTTTAAAAATACAGTTAAATTGACTAAAATAAAATAAACTTAATCCTCAACTTAATCTTAAATTCGAGTATCCAGTAGGCTAGGTATGTTTTACCATCTTCGACCACACCGTCCCTTAAGATTGATTGATTAACACTTTATTGTACACACTAAAAATAATACAATACAGAAGAAATAAACTCAATTAAAAGGTGCAACAACGACCTTCACGCTAAAAGCGATTTCTTCCTGGCAACCAGGTAAGATCATTTATTTAAGATCAGGTGAGACGGGGGCCTTGTCAAATATTAAAAAAAACAAATTTCTTTGATTTGTACAACGACACGAGTGTATAAAATCTCATTGGTAAGTGTTTGATCACAGCTCACTTAATGTTAAGTGACGCTGTGGTCGAAGATGGTAAACACCTGGCCTGGACTGGAACTGGTTCTCAAGGAACACACCGTTAGATGCTTGGCGGCAGATTTTCAACTCTCGTGTGGCAGCTAGCCGAGTTGACAGCCCTGTTGGTTCATTGGTAGTATGTTTGCTCCAGGAACTGAAGGGCGTGGGTTCGATTCCCACCCAGGATAAACATTTTGTGGTATAAAATTGTTTAAATAATAAGTAAATAAATAAATATCGTAGGACATTACACACAGCGGCATCTGGCCCCAAACTAAGCAGAGCTTGTGTGATGGAAGTCAGATAACTGATAGAATACATAAATACTTTTTTTTTTATTGTAAATACATACTTATAATACATACAGAACACCCAGACACAGAACAAACATTTGTTTCTTCACAAAATGTTTGCCCTGAGTGGGAATCGAACCCACGCCCTACAGATCTCAAGGCAGATATACTACCAATGAGCCAACGGGGCTGTCTTGTCAACGGGGCGTTTGTTCTGTGTCTAGGTGTATTGTATGTATTATAGGTATGTGTTGGAACACCGACGCTTCGCCGACACTAGAAGAGAGAGGGGCGCGCGGGACGCGCGGGGCGCGCCCGCTTCGACGACACTGCTTCAACCAAGCGTCACGAACGCACGCGCATCGCCAGTCATCGCATAAATATATAATTCTTTATTCTATTATAAACAATATATATCAGTCGTTTACAGTCCACTCATCTTTCATTTAAGTAGTCCAACTATCTAGGACCCGAACAGTATGTATTTACAAAAAAAAAGTATTTTAAGTATTCTATCAGTTATCTGTCTCCCATAGTACAAGCTTTGCTTAGTTTGGGGTCAGATGGCGCTGTGTGCCATGTCATACGATAAAAAAAAAGTACTAGAGAGTACGCTACCACCATGCTATGGTTTCCTCACGATGTTTTCCTTCACCGGCAGCTCATAAAACATAAAATAAATAAAAAATATATGTGTATCCTTACCTTTCCTGCGACCACAACACGAGCGAAGCCCAAGGACAACACATATAAGTACATATGTATGTATAAAATACATATATTCCTATAAATATTATCGTATTTACCTACTTCAAGTTAATTATCTTTACGAATGTATTTTAACACCTGAAAACAGAAATACATATAACATTAATTGAAAACTGTAAAAAATGTGTTTTTTTTTATGTAACTACATTAAAATTATTAATTCTATACTAATGTTCACTGCTTCTAATTTTTTTTCTGTTTATGGTGTACACAAAAAAGATTTGTTTATTTGTATTGAATAGGCTCGGAAACTACTGGACCGATTTCAAAAATTCTTTCACTGAGAAGCTTTTTTTTTTTTTTTTTGGTTGACAAGCTAGCTGTTCGACCCAGCTCACCTGATGTTAAGTGAAGGCGTGGTCGAAGATGGTAAAGCACACCTAGCCTGGAATGGAATTGGCTCTCAAGTGAGGCTGCCGGAACACACCGTTAGATGCTTGGCGGCAGATTTTCAACTCTCGTGTGGTAGCTAGCCAGCCGAGTACTAGAGAGTACGCTACCACCATGCTAGGGTTTCCTCACGATGTTTTCCTTCACCGGCAGCTCAAGCTCATTGTTGGGGTTTGAACCCACGCCCTTCGGCATGCGAACCTACCGCGCTAACCACTGAGCTATCATCGCTACAAAAGCTATACTATCCCCGGGTGATATAGGCTACTTTTTATCTCTATTTTCCCACGGGAAGGAGGACTACGCGGGTGAAACCGCGAGGCGTCTGCTAGTCTATACTATTATGAAGAGGAAAGATTTGATTGTTTGTTTGTATTGAATAGGCTCCGAAAATATTGGACTCGCGCTTGTGATTCGGCACTTTATGAATAAAACACCACCATTTTTATGCATAAACACTCGACAAGACATTAGTTTTGGAAAAAAATACAACGGGGTGACACGATTTTTTCCGCGTTCCCGCCAAAACGCGTTTTGAAAGGTTTAAAATATTAAGTGTAACAAAAAGAGGCCTCATGTTTGCATTTAGAATTATCGAATTTCGACCGAGCGCTAGGAATAGAGTTGAGATAGTTTTAGACAGGTACACGTACAGTTCCTGCAAATCATTGTGATGTTTGTGAATGTAGGTAAAAGACGCTTTTAGGGTTCCGTACCCAAAGGGTAAAAACGGAACCCTAATGCTGAGACTTCTTCGCTGTCCGTACGTCCGTCCGTCTGTCACCAGGCTGTATCTCAAGAACGGCGATAGCTAGACAGTTGAAATTTTCACAGATGATGTATTTCTATTGCCGCTATAACAACAAATACTAAAAATATTTAAATAATTATCCCATACAACAAACGTGTTTTTTTTGCCGTTTTTTTACAGATAATGGTACGGAACCATTCGTGCGCGTCTGACTTGCACTTGACCTTTTTTTTGTTGTTTTAGTGTTGTGTGTGTCAAAATAAATGTTTTCTTTCCCTCTACTTCTGCTAAGATAGACATACTGCGCAGTAGGGTTAAATTCGGGTACGTTGAAATATATAGTACAAGACTATCAAAGAGCTGGTAGTACGCCGATAGTACACTTTTTTTTTAAAATCTATGTACTTAATCAATAAATAGATAGTTAGAATCAACTTGTTTATGCAAAAATTACTCCTCTTCTAAATTCGGTATGTAAAGAAAAAAAATACTTTGCTGATTCCAAAACCATTTCGAAATATTACATTCCTGTACATGATTTTTCCGTTTAAAACTCTTTAAACTATGAGACGGGGTTTATTTTAATAAAATACATAAAATAAATTTGACTTTCAATTAACTTCTAATGACGTCATGTCCTTGGCTGTATAAGGATTCTTTCAGTGCCTAAAAAAGGTGCACATATTTTACGTATTCAGCCAATGTTATGACGTCATAACTATAAAAAGTTTGAAAATGTATTAGAATTAAACTACCGCATAGAAAGCCAAAATATTCAAATTAGTTTCATAAAATAAAGTTTACTATCAGTAAAAAATATAAAATAAATACAAAAAAAAAACTTTACATACCGAATTATGTAAGTTCTTTGACAATTATTTTATTTTCTTCAGCCTTAAGTATGTAATTATAACAACATCTCTTCTGAACTGCGAGTATACGAAAGAATAAAATCGGTACAGTTGCCACTTTTGCTGCATTTTTTTTTCTTAGATTTTGGCGTCGCACCCCATGCATTTGCCAGCTACATAATTTGAATACACAAAATGCGAATATATTTTTGATCACTTAACATCAAGTGAGATGACGGTCAAACGTAAGCCTATTTGTTATATAAAAATTGAAAATTTTATTTTTTCTGTGGCTCTCCAACTTTTGTAGTCAATTTTAACCCACGAAGGTATGATCTATAACGATATACACAAAACACTTTGTTCCAGTTTGAAGAGTACTGCAGCAAGTGAAATTATACGGCTGAAGAAACAAACTATTAAACGTCTCAAAGTAATGAGCGCCAAAGCAGAGATGCCCTGAACTTTGTTTTGTTACTCAAAGTTCTATGTATCGCTGCAATGGTCATGAAAATGCGTTACCTCTTACCATCAGGAGAGCGTCTCGTATGTGTAATTATTTTTAATCTGAGATATAAATGATGTACAAATATACAATTCAAAAAACCGACTCCATGCCCCTTAGGCCAATTAAACGCACTCCAATGAAACAGCGAGGTTTCCGACCAAACGAAAATATCATCGATGTTTACAATTTTTACATTTTTGTTGATTTTTTCAAAACCGCGCGATCGATTTCTTCAAAATTTATATGGGACCACCTCTGAAGAATGATCTACCAAGCAAAAAGAGAATCATCAAAACTGCAGCTAGCGAAATTACTGGGCTGTTGAGTGTCGTAGTTAATAAACCTACTTTGTTATTAATTGCGACTCTTCGCCGTTTACCAAATAAAAAGGAAATACATTATTTAAATTTTGAACTCTGTAATGTCAAATGAAGAAAATATTTTTTATGTAGCTTCACTTATAATTTTTATTTTTAAAGAAACAAGATGTAACATTTTTAAATTAATATATTATTTTTCTTTTTTGGTAATAGTAGTATTACTTACTATATTGAGACTAACCATCGAAAACCTCAAAGTAATGAGCGCCAAAGCAGCAATGCCCCGGACTTCGTTTTGCTACTCAAAGTTCTGTGTATCGCTGCAATGGTCATGAACATGCGTTATTTCTTACCATCAGCAGAGCATCTCATTAATTTACATTAAAAATATATACACAACGAGTAGTCGACTTCCGGAAGGTCCGACATTTTATCCGGGCCCTCTGAACGATTCTCTATACAGCCATATATTTACTTTTTTCCTATAACCCCTCCTTATATGAGTTCTAATTCACTAAGTCAGTCAGTGAATCAGTCAGTGGTTATTTACCTTTATATTATAGTAAATAAATAAATAAATATCATAGGACTATACACACAGCGCCATCTGGCCCCAAACTAAGCAGAGCTTGTGTGATGGAAGTCAGATAACTGATAGAATACATAAATACTTTTTTTTTTGTAAATACATACTTATAATACATACAGAACACCCAGACACAGAACAAACATCGATGTTAGTCACACAAATGTTAGTCCTGAGTGGGAATCGAACCTTCAGCTCTTAAGGCAGATATGCTACCAATGAGCAAACAGGGCTGTCAACTAGTAAATAATATATTTTTTGTCATTTCTAAATCTTAACATTTCTACATAGAATGCTTCCACGTCGAATAGCACTCACACAAGCATCCACGTTTGTGTGCAACAGAATCGTCCACGAGATAAGGTGACATCGCAGAGTTAATAATAACAATTAATAACTGAGCTAGTCTAGATAATAATAAATACTGCTAATTTTTATTTTTATAGATTGGCAATTTACAAAATTTCTGTTTCTTTTTGTCTTTTCTTGGGAAGAGATCGCTCTTAGCGATAAGGCCGCCAATTCTACACTAGAGCATTAGATACCACCCGTACCAGCGGTACCTGTTGTACCAGATCTTCGTAACGATGATAGCTCAGTGGTTAGTGCGGTCGGTTCGCATGCCGAAGGGCGTGGGTTCAAACCCCAAGAATGAGCTTGAGCTGCCGGTGAAGGAAAAACATCGTGAGGAAACCATAGCATGGTGGTAGCGTACTCTCTAGTACTCGGCTGGCTAGCTACCACACGAGAGTTGAAAATCTGTCGCCAAGCATCTAACGGTGTGTTCCGGCAGCCTCACTTGAGAGCCAGTTCCATTCCAGGCTAGGTGTGCTTTACCATCTTCGACCACACCGTCATTTAACATCAGGTGAGCTGTGGTCAAGCAACTAGACTGTCAACACTAAAAAAAAAAAAAAAAATCTGCCGCCAAGTGTGTTAACATTAGGTACTGTGTTCGGGTTTGAAGGGTACTGTAGCGAAATTACTGGGCTGTTGAGACTAACCATCGAAAGTCTCAAAGTAATGAGCGCCAAAGCAGCGATGACAAATTTTGGTGTATCGCTGTGATGGTCATGGACATGTTACCTCTTACCATTAGGAGAGCGTCTATTTCGGATCATTATTTTTATATAAAAAAATAAATAAAAAAAGATGATTATTATTTTCTGTTACTTTTTTTTCTATTTTTGTTGTGGACAATCTATCTATCTATCTATCTATCTATCTATCTATCTATTAAACGTCAAAAATATGAAGGTTCTCAATTCGGCAATAACGCCAAAAGAAAAGTTCAAATACGTACGGAGTTGACATAAGCTGTACACGTGACATGTCGACCTATATTTCAGATAAAACAACATAAACTAGCTGTATTTACGCTTAGAACATAATAGAATACAACTTTATTACACACCAAACATACATACATATCTATACCATTATAAAAAGGAAAGATTTGTTTGTTTGTAACGAATAAACTCAAAAACTAATGGACAGATATCAAAAATTCTTTCACCGTTGGGAAGGTACACTATCCCCGGGTGACATAGGCTACTTTTATCCCTGTATTCCCACGGGAACGGGAACTAAGCGGGAGAAACCGCAAGGCGTCTGCTAGTAATAATTAAAGAAAGAAAGAAAGAAAAACATTTATTTTTTTCCCAACAATACACCAGACACAACAACAGGTAAGTACAAACAAAACACACAAATAAAAAGATACATATTAACAAAAAGACAACAAATTTCACAAGATAATAAGCGGGTTATCGCTGCAGTGGCTGGTGCATCAACTAGGAGAAAAAAAAGGTCAGTGCTCAGCAATTGTGCTGGGGATTACTCCACAGCGCTGATTTTCAGCACTGACCAATTAAAAAAAAACAAAATCATATGAAATAAATATGTATAATAATTGTATGTAAATTTGGAGTGCAGATAATTTAGTAATGCAGGTAAGGAAGATAAGAAGATAAAATAAGAGAAATGGTACCGTGCTTGTACAAAATACCACTATGTTGGAACATAGGAAATATAAACATAATTGATCATAGTAAAATAGGTCTTATCCACGTTAAGCTCAGCGGTTGTAATGACGTCACACAACAATTTTTACCTTATCAAAGCTATTTCTCTTGCGATAATAAGTAGGTGCGAGCTAAGCAGAACGTATATACACACATATCTACATTAGTATACAAACATACATTTAATTTGACAAAATATAGGTCAGATCATAATATAATTATTATTATTTCTGAACTCTAATTATTATTTATGTAAATAAATAAACAAATAATAAATATCGTGGGACTATACACACAGCGCCATCTGACCCCAAACTAAGCAAAGCTTGTGCTATGGAAGTCAGATAACTGATAGAATACTTAAATACTTTTTTTTTTGTAAATATATACTTGTAATAGATACAGTACACCCAGACACCGAACAAACATTTGTTTATACCACAAAGTTTGTCCTGGGTGGGAATCGAACCCACGCCCTTCAGCTCTTGAAGCAAACATTCTACCACTGAACCAACAGGGCTGTCAAATGGTAAGTCACCTCAAGCGCCCGTCTCTCCCGCTGGAGGCGGACACATTCCACCAGAAGGTGGTACACGTCCTCTTCAACTCCACATGTGTCACAATTTGGGGTCGCAGCTTTACCCATCAGGTAGGCAAATTTTTTTAAGGCATATGGCCTGTTCTTAGTCTATGCGCTGTGACAATAACGCTACGTGACACACTTAAATTAGTAAACCATGGTATGTGAGGAGGCTGACACACTATAGTTTTGTACCATACTCCTTTTTGAATAGATCTTTCGTTAAAATACTCTTTCCAAATATTATAGCAATTATTTTTAAATTTAGTATCGTCCGTTTCATTTGTTTTACATTAAAAAAAATATTAATATCACTTATTAGTCTCAACTAGGCTAGATGGGTTTTTGGCGGGAACGCGGGAAGAGTCGTGTCGCTCCGTTGTATTTTTTTCCAAAACTAGTGTTTTGTCGAGTGTTTATGCATATAATGGTGGTGTTTTATTCATAAAGTGCCGAATTACAAGCGTGAGTGTGGGAAAATGATATAATGTGGTGAAACATGACTTTTCGTGTTGCTTCGAAAACTCCATCGAAGCTTTATAGTAAAGTCGCCACTACTTTACTAAAGCATGACTGGACTTGACTGACACGAACTGGACTTGACTAAGACTGGACTTTGACTAAAAGACTAAAACTAGCTACGATGATACTTATTTAACTTTTGAAACTTGAAAATATATAATTACTTGACACTGGCAAATGCTAAAACGCGACGCCAAAACCAAAGGAAAAAAAACTAGGCTAGATTGTAATAACAATGAGGTATCTTACAACAAACAGATACGTCATTAGAAGGAGAAAAAATACTAAAACATCATAAATGTGATGTGATGTGTGTGATGTGTGTGATGTGTGTGTGTGTGTGTGATGTGTTTGTGTGTTATGACGTAAGGAAAATAAGCAGTTTTATAATTTTAATTTTAAATAAATCCTTATCCACGCTATTCTAGCTTTGTATGGGAAGACATTCCTGTTTTCGAACTTACGCACACAAGCACGGGTCACGCACACTATCGCACGCTTTCTATGTGTTGTTTTCTTCACCTCGAGGACTGCGCTCGAGCAAATTTGATACTTGCTACATTGTAATAGGAGTGTGAGAACACGTGCTATTTAACTTTGTGGTTAAATATAGTTCCAATTTTGCTATTTTGACTCTGTATTTAGTACTTTACTATTATATATAATATTTTGATGTTGCTAAAAATATTTTGTGTTGACTGAAAAAAACAATAGACAATAGACAACACTTTATTTGGGACATAAACACATTTCAACATAATTTACAATACATACATACAAAAAAATAAACAATAAACATAAAACATAGAAAAAAACTTATAGGTATGTAGTATAGTAAACCTTAAATTAAGTAATACTATTTACAAAATTTATACAAAAAACTTAATTCACATTACGTCAAAATTACAATTTTTAGTAACAAAATTATATAAAATGAAAGAATACAATTTAAGGTGGTTCGATTCCCATACAAATATTTGTTTTCCATTTATGGACAAATGGAGCATAATTGTACAGTGAAATCACAGCTACTGGCATTTATTTTGGTCTTTATTTGCGGTAAACAATAATTGCTTGCATAAAACAGTAGATAATTAGCATAATCTATCGTTTTATTTAAAAATCATAAATTCATAAATCATACATAAATTTGATTTTATGCTAATAATAAAGACCAAAATAAATGCCAGTAGCTGTGATTTCACTGTAAAATTATGCTCCATTTGTCCATAAATGGCAAAAAATTGTTTGTATGGAAATCGAACCAACTTAACATAATATCACTGCCTAATATTAACAAAAATGTCCAGTGAATGATATAAAATGTCAAATTAATAATATGATTGCTAGTGACAATTGCAAATCCATGAACCTATTACATTATTAGTTCAGGACTCCAAGGAAGCTCTACAACTGTGTGCCCGGCACCTGGCACACGCACACAAAGAACCCTGGTCTCTACACATGTGTAGTGTGCGTATGTATTTAGAATATGCAATGCTGGCACAAATACAATATTGACTTGCTGATGTGGAAATTTTGGAGATTTGATACTTGTTCAATTGTTAAAGTTTTTTTTTTAACTGAATCGCTTGGAACTGCTACCGTTTGATGGTGGACGAGGTGAAGCTACAGGGTAAGATTTACCATCTTCGACCACACGGCCACTTAACATCACGTGATCTGTGGTCAAACACCTAGCCAGATAACCATTAAAAAAAATGGTAGACGTTCCAAAAACTCGAACGATACGATTTCATTCTTTGTTCATTGTGTGGACTGCTAGCCAGTGGAATGCGATGTCTGAGTGGGTGTTCCCCGATGGATATAAGTCTTGAAGTCTTCAAGTCGAGATTGAATCGGCATCTTCCAGGCAAGCGTGCTCCATCTTAGACCGCATCAAACGTAAGAATAGAATAGAATATAACTTTATTACACGCCAAAACAAAACACAACAACGTACAAAAATGAAACATAAAAAAAGAGTAAAGAACATAACAAAACATTATTTTTACATACATAATTGGTGTATAACGGTGGTCTTATCGCCTAGAGCGATTTGTTCCAGGCAGCCTTTGGATGGAAAGAAAAACAGAAAAATAAATTAGGTTAGTGTATAAAAAAAATACAATAAACGTATATCCATGTAAAATACTAAATAAACTAAATATGCATGCTGATAAATAACGTTTATATAATACAATTATTAAAAAAAATTGACGTAAGCCTATCTATACTGAGGAAAGGTTTGTTTGTATTGAATAGGCTCCGAAACTACTGGACCGATTTCAAAAATTCTTTCACCGTTGGGAAGCTACACTATCCCCAGGTGGCATAGGCTACTTTTTACCCCTGTATTCTTTTTTTTATGTTTTTTTTTTATGGTTGACAGGCTAGGTGTTTGACCACAGCTCACCTGATGTCACGTGAAGGTGAGGCCGAAGATGGAAAAGCACACCTAGCCTGGAATGCAACTGGCTCTCAACTGAGGCTGCCGGAACACACCGTTAGATGCTTTTTGGCAGATTTTCAACTTGAGGGTGGTAGCTAGCCAGCCGAGTACTAAAGTACCCTACCACCATGCTTTGGTTTCCTCACGATGTTTTCCTTCACCGACAGCTCAAGCTCATTGTTGGGGTTTGAACCCACGCCCTTCGGCATGCGAACTTACCGCGCTAACCACTGAGCTATCATCGCTACACATGTAAAAGTAATAAGACGATCGAAGCGCTCTCCTGATGTTAAGAGACAACGCCTGTCCATGACCACTGCAGATACACAGAACTTTGAGTAACAAAACAAAGTCCAGGGCATCGCTACTTTGGCTCTCATTACTTTGAGACTAGATGGTTAGTCTCAACAGCCCAGTAATTTCGCTAGCTGCAGTACCCTTCAAACCGGAACACAGTAATGTTTGCACACTACTGCTTGGCGGCGGAGTATTCTCACGGGAACGGGAACTACGCGGTTGAAACCGCGAGACGTCCGCTAGTTTCTTATATTAAAAAAAACCCCTAGTATCAAAACGCATCGAGCGGCGTACTAGCCGTTTTCCGATTTAGCACTAAGTTGGATAGGTAGCTAGCTCTGAATTATTTATATATTCTGCCTTTATTATTTATCATGTATTAATCATTCTGGGATTAATTTAACCACATCTAGTTACTTATGTACCCACACGATTAAACTAAGGTTGAAAAATTATAACTTAATTCGGTATGTAAAGTTTTTTTTTTGTATTTATTTTACATTTTTAACCTTATTCTATGAAACTCATTTGAGTATTTTGGCTTTCTATGCGGTAGTTTATTTTTAATACGTTTTCAAACTTTTTTATAGTTATGACGTCATGGTTTTTTTTTTTTTATGGTTGACAGGCTAGTTGTTTGACGTTTGATGTTAAGTGAAGGTGTGGTCGAAGATGGTAAAGCACACCTAGCCTGGAATGGAACTGACTCTCAAGTGAGGCTGCCGGAACACACCGTTAGATGCTTGGCGGCAGATTTTCAACTCTCGTGTGGTAGCTAGCCAGCCGAGTACTAGAAAGTACCTACCACCATGCTATGGTTTCCTCACGATGTTTTCCTTCACCGGCAGCTCAAGCTCATTGTTGGGGTTTGAACCCACGCCCTAGGTAGGCTGAATATGTAGAATATGCATTAGCCATGTAAAAAAAAACAACGACGTTGATAAGTGTATGGAGGTTACAAGTATAACGGCAACCGTTGACTTGACAGATTTTGTCGAGGTTTGCAATTGTTTTTTAAGGCACTGAAAGAATCCTTATACAGCCAACGACGTGACGTCATTAGAGGTAAATTGGAAGTCAAGTTTATTTTATTAAAATAAACCCCGTCTCATAGTTTAAAGAGTTTTAAACGAGAAAATCATGGACAGGAATGTAATATTTTGAAATGGTTTTGGAATCAGCAAAGTATTTTTTTTCTTTACGTACTAATATCACATTATACAAATTAACAATTTTAAAATACCGACTCCATGACCCTTACTGCTCTTGCTCTGCTCTGCTCTGATACTTGCTGCTAAATAAACGCACTGCTCCGATGAAACAGCGAGGTTTCCGACCAAACGAAAATATCATCGACTACTTTTAGATTTTTGTATTTTTGTTTTAAAACCGTTCGATCGATTTCGATAAAATTTATATGGGACCACATCTGAAGTATGATCTACCGAGCAAAAAAAGAATCATCAAAATCGATTCATAATTGGCGTAATTGTCGCGTAACAAACATTTTTAACCTTTTTTGGGTCAGTAACAACTTCACTGTATTTTTAATTTTTTCTGTTCGGTATTTTTTATCTGTGTAGATAGATAGAAACTCTATATTGTGCACACAATAAACAGAAAAAAAGTACAGAGAACAAAAGAACCTTATGAGCCAGAGCCACAAGTGGCGGCCTTATCGCAAGGTATATAAAATGACGGTACGGGACCCTCGGTAAGCGAATGTGACTTGCACTGGCCGGTTGTACAAATTGCCTTCTCAATAACTCAAGGTAGAGTTTTGGCGGCAACGCGGGAAGAGTCGTGTCGCTTCGTTGTATTTTTTCCAAAACTAGTGTTTTGTCGAGTGTTTATGCATAACAATGGTGGTGTTTTATTCATAAAGTGCCGAATTACAAGCACGAGTGTGGGAAAATGATATAATGTGGTGAAACATGACTTTTCGTGTTGCTTCCAAAACTCCATCGAAGCTTGAAGTAAAGTCGCCACTACTTTATTAAAGCATGACTGGACTTGACTGACATGGATTCTACTTGACCAAGACTGGACTTTGACTATAACTTTAGCTACGAGGACACTTATTTAACTTTTGAAACTTGAAAATATATAATTACTTGACACTGGCAAATGCTAAAACGCGACGCCAAAACCAAAGAAAAAAAAACTCAAGGTACTTTTTTTTTTTTTTTTTCTTTGGTTTTGGCGTCGCGTTTTAGCATTTGCCAGTGTCAAGTAATTATATATTTTCAAGTTTCAAAAGTTAAATAAGCGCCATCGTAGCTAGTTTTAGTCAAAGTCGTCTTTGTCAAGTCCAGTTCGTGTCAGTTAATTCCAGTCATGCTTTAGTAAAGTAGTGGCAACTTTACTACAAAGCTTCGATGGAGTTTTGGAAGCAACACGAAAACTCATGTTTCACCACATTATATCATTTTCCCACACTCGCGCTTGTAATTCGGCACTTTATGAATAAAACACCACCATTTTTATGCATAAACACTCGACAAAACACTAGTTTTGGAAAAAAATACAACGGAGCGACACGACTCTTCCCGCGTTCCCGCCAAAAACCCTCAAGGTACTTAGTTCACATGATATTAAGTTCATGTAAAAATAAAGCGTGAAAGAGAAAGGTAAACAAACAAAGGGAGACGGCGACATCGCAACGCAAACAATGTGCGAGCGAGACGCCGCTACAGGGGGGTAAGAGAAAGAGATATAATTAAAAGTTTTGTCGCAACTGCCTTTTCTGGGGAGGTTGGACAGACGAACGTGTGGAGACTTCCCGCAAACTTTCATAAAAACAAATTGTTAAAGTATTATTATTTCAAACTACATATTATTTTTCGATAATTTTCACTTTCATCCCACTAATATTATAAATGTGAAAGTTTGGATGGATGTATGTTATGTTACTCTTTCACGCAAAAACAACTAAACTGATTTGGATGAAATTTGGTATGGAGGTAGCTGACACACTGGATTAACACATAGACTACTTTTATCTCGAATACATGCAGCGGATAACACCACGGGGTGCAGTTAGTATGATAAATGTGAAAGTTTGGATGGTTGGATGTTGGTTACGCTTTCACGCAAAAACTGCTAAACGGATTCGGATGAAATTAGGTACGAAGGTAGCTGAGATCCTGGATTAGAACATAGGCTACTTTTATCTCGAAAACATGTAGCGGTAACACCGCGGGGCGCAGCTAGTATTATAAATGTGAAAGTTTGGATGGATGGATGTTTGTTACTCGAACACGCCAGAACGCCTGAACGGATCTGGATGAAATTTGGCACAGAGATAGGTTATAGTCTGGATTAGCACATAGGTTATTTTTATGCGAGTTTAATGCAAAATTTGCGAGTCGGACTTACGCACGAAGGGTTGTATCTCAATCTTGTTTGTTGTATGGGAGCCCTCCTTAAATATTTATTTTATTTTATTTCTAGTATTTGTTGTTAGAGCGGCAATAGAAATACATCATCTGTGAAAATTTCAACTGTCTAGCTATCACCGTTCTTGAGATACAGCATGGTTACAGACGGACGGACGGACAGCGAAGACTCAGTAATAGGGTCCCGGTTTTACCTTTTGGGTACGGAACCCTAAAAACTAACTACTACTTTTACTTTTCTGTTGTTTTTAGATAGATCTTGGCTGCTAGAGACCTTGTTTTATGACATTGACGAGTATTTCAAATTTAAAGATTATTGAACTACTAGTAAGTAATTATGTTTTTTTTTGTCATGTCATTTTAAGACATTGACAATATTTTTTTGTATTGACATGTTTGGATATTGACAGACCTTATTTTGACATGTAATCAGTGTTTTAAAACCCATTTAATGACATGTTTAAAATTTTGAAGTGACTTGTAACATTGGTGTTATCAATAAAGTTTTTTTTATTTGTATTTGATAAACACAAAAAGTTACCGACATAGCCCAACGGATTAGCAAGTTGAAGTGGCAGTGGGCAGGGCACATAGCACGCAGAACTGATGGCCGATGGGGCTGCAAAGTTCTGGAGTGGAGACCACGGACCAGCGAGCGCAGCGTAGGACGTCCACCCACAAGGTGGGCAGACGACCTAGTAAAGAAGCAGGAACGCGCTGGATGCGAGCCGCTTCCAACCGGTCTTTATGGAAGTCAATGGGGGAGGCCTATGTCCAGCAGTGGACGTCCTACGGCTGAAATGATGACGATGATTATGAAACACAAAAAAAAAAAACTTTCAACACTCTCCACAGTTTTTCAGTTCCCGTATTTTCCCAGAATATATTTTTCAATGGATTTCGTATGGCTCCACAAATCGGAGATGCGCTTTATTCTCATCTTAAATATCACGAGATTTCAAATTAAATTGTTTGCTATGTAGAGTTATTTTATTTATTTGCTCTGGAAACCTGATATAATGACGTTGAAGGGACCGTTACGAATATGTAAAGAAAGGACTACTTACTTACTTGGTGGTAGATCTCCTTAGCAGGAAGTCGTCTATGTACCACACCGCAGCACCAGTTATTCTGCCGCTAAGCAGTAGTGTGTAAACATTACTGTGTTCCGGTTTGAAGGGTACTGCAGTGAAATTACTGGGATGTTGAGACTAACCATCGAAAGTCTCAAAGTAATGAGCGCCCAAGCAGCGATGCCCTGGACTTCGTTTTGTTAATTAAAGTTCTGTGTATCGCTGCAATGGTCATGGACAGGCGTTATCTCTTACCATCAGGAGAGCGTCTCGTTCGTCTCATTACTTTTTTACATAAAAAAAATACTACCAATGGGCTGGCAAATGTTATTAATTTTCGGCAAAAGTATTTAAAATATTTTTTTATGTGTATCTACGTTTTAACCGACTTCAAAAAAAAAGATCTCAACTCAATAATATATATTTTTTAAATGTTTGTTACCTCGAATATTCGCCAGTTATAAACTGACTAGCTGCCCCCCGCGGCGTTACCAGCTGTTCCCACGTGAACACCATTTTTTTTCAGGATAAAAAGTAACCTAAAAATTACCTTAAGTATTGTAAATCTTTACAGTTTAATCGCCTCCTCTCGGTCCAGGGCCTGTATCACTGCCACGTTCCGATCTTTGTTGGGCAGGTTGTACTCTTTGATGGTCTTTGTTGGGCAGGATGTACTCTTTGATGGTCTTTGTTGGGCAGGTTGTACTCTTCGAAGATATTTGTTGGACAGGTTGTACTCTTTGTTGGTCTTTGTTGGACAGTTTGTACTCTTTGATGGTATTTGTTGGGCAGGTTGTTCTCTTCTATGGTCTTTGTTGGGCAGGTTGTAATCTTTGATGGTCTTTGTTGGGCAGGTTGTTCTCTTCTATGGTCTTTGTTGGGCAAGTTGTACTCTTCGATGGTATTTGTTGGGCAGGTGGTACTCTTCGATGATATTTGTTGGGCAGGTTGTACTCTTTGATGGTCTTTGTTGGGCAGTTTGTACTCTTTGTTGGGCAGGTTGTACACTTTGACGGTCTTTGTTGGGCAGGTTGTACACTTTGACGGTCTTTGTTGGGCAGGTTGTGATCTTTGGCGGTCTTTGTTGGGCAGGTTGTAATCTTTGATGGGTTTTGTTGGGCAGTTTGTACTCTTTGAATGTCTTTGTTGGGCAGGTTGTACTCTTTGTTGGTCTTTGTTGGACAGGTTATACTCTGTGATGGTCTTTGTTGGGCAGGTTGTACTCTTTGTTGGGCAGGTTGTACTCTTTGTTGTATAGGTTGTACTCTTCGACGGTCTTCGGCGACGCAGCCGACGCTCGACGCACGAATCGACTGATAGCATCGTCTTCAGTGTCGTCGGCGTAGTAGACGAAGGTAGTACGAAATCGCTTTACCTAATTTAATAGAAATAACAAAAACAAAATGTATGTCAAAATAAAACTATCCCCCCGTGTGTAGCACTCCAAACACATTCATTTGGACGGAGCGAGTGGTGTTCAGGTCAGTGGGAACACACGGGGTGGTAATTTAAAAGAGAATAAAATTTATTTTTTTGCAAATCAAACATTTATTAAAAATGCTAACGTTTGTGTGTTTATATTATGTTTGTAAGTTTTAAATGCATTAATTGATATGATCCTACCAATACTAATAAATATTATACTTTTTTCAGTAATAAATAAATATCGTAGGACATTACACACAGCGCCATCTGACCCCAAACTAAGCAAAGTTTGTACATAAAATACTAAGCAAAGTTAGAACATAAATACCTAGTTTTTTTTAGTACACCCAGATACAGAGCAAACATTTGCTTAAGGTGGTTCGATTTCCATACAAAGAAATGTTTGTCATTTATGGAAAAATGGAACATAATTGTACAGTGAAATCACAGCTACTGCCATTTATTTCGGTCTTTATTTGCAGTAAATCACAATAGCTTGAATAAAACAGTACATTGCTAACATAACCTACTGTTTTATTCAAAAAACATAAATTTGATTTTATGCTAATAATCTACTGTTTTATTCAAGCAATTGTGATTTACCGCAAATAAATGCCAGTAGCTGTGATTTCACTGTAAAATTATGCTCCATTTGTCCGTAAATGGCAAAAATTTATTTGTATGGAAATCGAACCACCTTAAAAACAAAACGATATTTGTTTTCAAGTGCGATGAGATAATAAATAAATAATTGAAATAGGTAAATGAAATCTCACCCCGTGTGAATGCACACCGTGTCGTATCCATTTGGTTGAAATTGCTGTTTACGGCTGCGCACACACTGCGACATTATTACTATTATTAGTTCAATATTTTAAATAAAATAAATAAATATCACAGGACATTACACACAGCGCCATCTGACCCCAAACTAAGCAAAGCTTGTGCTATGGGAGTCAGATAACTGATAGAATACTTCCATACTTTTTTTTTTGTAAATACACCCAGACACGTTTGTTTTTTATAGCGATGATAGCTTAGTGGTTAGCGCGGTAGGTTCGCATACCGAAGGGCGTGGGTTCAAACCCCATCAATGAGCTTGAGCTGCCGGTGAAGGAAAACATCGTGAGGAAACCATAGCATGGTGGTAGGGTACTTTCTAGTACTCGGCTGGCTAGCTACCACACGAGAGTTGAAAAATCTGCCGCTAAGCATCTAACGGTGTGTTCCGGCAGCCTCACTTGAGAGCCAGTTGCATTCCAGGCTTGGTGTGCTTTACCATCTTCAACCACACCTTCACTTGACATCAGGTGAGCTGTGGTCAAACACCTAGCCTGTCAACCATAAAAAAAAACAAACAAACATTTGTTTACATCACAAAATGCTAATCACTTGAGAACTAATCCGTTTAAGGCTAGATACCCGACCGCACTTTCACTTAACATCAGATGAGCTCATCTGATGTTTTCAATTGATCCATTTTTTTTTTGATGTACGTAAATGATATATTTATTCATTATGAGTCCGGAATCGAACCAGCAAATCAGGAAGAGCGAATCTCCTTCCAACGGTTAAATCTTAACTTTTTAAAGCGATTTTAAAATTCAATTGACTTGTTTCACGAAAATTGTTACCCCATTTTTTCTATGCCCGTCTATTGTGTATACGTATTTTTGATAAGAATGAGGCAATTTCTAATACATCAACCTTATAGCTTAGTTGTTAAGGCTTATAATAGTCTAAATGAATTCTTTTCCTTAGATAAATGACAACAAGTTAAAATAATATTGAATTATACACCGTATCCCTTAGTAGTTAGGGTCAATATTTGTCTAATTAAAACTGTAAGGATTATTTTCAAAACGAATTGTGTATGTGTGCGTCTGTTGGGATGGAACACACGTGGTGATATTTTTTAAATGTTTTTATATTATATTTTAGTTGAGATACTGACGTTTTTGACCGTTTACTTATAGGAAAGAAAGAATAGTTATTTGTTATACAAGAGTGCAAAGTTGCTTTTTAACCGCGCGCTCAATTTTGATGAGCGAGCAAGCGAAGGATTCTAAAATTATAATCCTGAGCGTTAGCGAGGGAATCATTTCTACAATACTGTCTCTAGTCTATACTATTATAAAGAGGAAAGATTTGATTGTTTGTTTGTATTGAATAGGCTCCGAAACTACTGGACCGATTTCAAAAATTCTTTCGCCGTTGGTAAGCTACACTATCCCGGGTGACATAGGCTACTTTTTATCCCTGTATTCCCACGGGAACGAGAACTACGCGGGTGAAACCGCGAGGCGTCCGCTAGTACTATTATAATGAGGAAAGATTTGATTGCTTGTATTGAATAGGCTCCGAAACTACTGGACCGATTTCAAAAATTCTTTCACCGTTGGGAAGCTACACTATTCCCGGGTAGATATTTACTTGGTGGTAGATCACCTTAGCAGGAGGTCGTCTAGGTAGGTACCACCGCAGTACCAGTTATTCTGCCGCTAAGCAGTAGTGTGTAAACATTACTGTGTTCCGGTTCGAAGGGTACTGCAGCTAGCGAAATTACTGGGCTGTTGAGACTAACCATCAAAGTCTCAAAGTAATGAGCGCCAAAGCAGTGATGCCCTGGACGTTGTTTTATTACTCAATGTTCTGTGTATCTCTGCAATGGTCATGGACAGGCATTATCTCATACCATCAGGAGAGCGTCTCGTTCGTCTCATTACTTTTTACATTAAAAAAAAATTACAAGGTAGTACCTACATTCTAGACTAGAGTAAACGTCTCAAAGTAATTATACGGGATGCAGCTTCGACCGCGAACTTCAGAACCAAGTTGTCGTTTTGTTTGTTTGTTTCTTTGCTTTTGGCGTCGCTTTCTGAGCATTTGCCAGTGTAAAGTGTTTTATATTTTCTAGTTACAAAAGTTTAATAAGTTGCCTCGTAGCTAAGTTAAAGTCAAAGTCCAGTCTTGGTCAAGTACAGTCCGTGTCAGTCAAGCCCAGTCATGGTTTAGTCAAGAAATTGCGACTTGAAAGAAAACGCAACGTTGAAAGTTTGACCCTGCGATTTATTGATGGTCCATTGCAAAGGATGTCTTTACCGGATATTGTAGGCGTTTGGCCGCTGCACCGCGATGTCCCTGCATTTTAAATCTGTAATATCTTCAGAAATATTCATTTAAATCACATGCTGTAAAGTGTCATATTGATCTATATAAAATGGACAATGTATTTAAGGTTAGGTACTTAATTAATGCTGTATTGCTTAAAATCAGTTCGTATATAAGCCATTTTTACCCGTACAATTTAAAGGATAAAAAATGATTATTGTGGGTTATCCTTAAGAGATAGACATATACCATCCCGGACTTTTTTAATGACCTTTTTAAGGTGTACAATACTGTAGTACATTATTTTGAGTTATCTCGTGGGGTTCAGCCAGCGTTTGCAATGTAAGCGTGAAAAAGATGTATTTACGACATCACATTAGAAACCTCTAAATTTATCAGTGTTTCTCTGCAATATTATGCATGTATTATACATAAACCTTCCCTTTGAATCACTCTATCTAATTAAGGAAACCATTTCAAAATCCGTTGCGTAGTTTTAAAGATTTAAGCATACATAGGGACGGACAGACAGCGACAGCGACTTTGTTTTATACTATGCACTGATACGACAACGTGGTACTCTACCTATGGAACAGATAAGATATACTAAGTACCTTTAAGAATACTTTTTGTCCGTCATTCCAAGTCCGGGCTATTGTGATGCAAAACAACGGATTGTTTGTTTAATTTAATTGTTTATGCGTGAATTTTAAAATACGAGCCGCTTATGTAGTCACTATTCATTCTATGAATCATCGATTTACATAAACATTATGTAACAAAATAAATATATTTCAACAATTTACTTGTTGGATCTAATACTTACAGGACCTTGGTCTCAAATTTGATTGGTGTTTCAATAAAATCGATCAAGTGCATTGACAAGTGAGAAGCAATAGGGTTCTGTAGCAAATTATTAAATATCTTTTATGGATTTTAATCCTAATCCTACCATCCTATTTCCTATGGGATATATACAATTCAATTTGGGGCTGCAAAGTTCTGGAGTGGAGACCACGGACCGGCAAGCGCAGCGTAGGACGTCCACCTACAAGGTGGACAGACGACCAAGTAATGACCGCAGGAACGCGCTGGATGCGAGCCGCTTCCAACCGGTCTTTATGGAAGTCAATGGGGGAGGCCTATGACCAGCAGTGGACGTCCTACGGCTGAAATGATGATGATGATGATGATATACAATCCTTTAATTTTTTTTTATGGTAGACAGGCAAGGTGTTTAAAAGAAAGAAAGCCTCCCGGAACACACCGTTAGATGCTTGGCGGCAGATTTCCAACTCTCGTGTGGTAGCTAGCCAGCCGAGTACTAGAGAGTACGCTACCACCATGCTGTGGTTTCCTCACGATATTTTCCTTCACCGGCAGCTCAAGCTCATTGTTGGAGCTTGAACCCACGCCCTTCGGCATGCGAGTCGACCGCGCTAACCACTGAGCTATCATCGCTACATTATAAACTAGCTGCGCGCCGCGGTGTTACCCGCTACATGTTTTCGGGATATGGAACGGAACGGAACAGAACAAATCGGACAGCGAAGTCTCAGTAATAGGGTCCCGTTTTTACCCTTTGGGTACCCTAAAAAAGAAGAAGATATATTATAACAAAACAATATAATAGATACTTGATGTATGAGGGCGGTCTTATCGCCTAGAGCGATTTCTTCCAGACAACCTTTGGACGGAAAAAAATATTGTGTATTAAAAAAAAGAACAATACAATAAACGTATATACATATAAAATAAACTAAATATATATTATAGTGCATAGAATAAGTATTAGAAATTGGTACTCGAACGATTCCCAATAAGTTTTTATGTTAACGCCAAACTAAAAATATATCAACTAACTAACACACCGGTCATACTGTACTCGCACTGCGCAGTACACGAGAAAATCTCAGATAGATTTAGATATTCCTTCAAATTACAACTAAATTTATATTTTTATTGTTTTTTTTTTGTAAAAAGTAATGATACGAACTAGACGCTCTCCTGATGGTAAGAGATAACGCCTGTCAATGACCATTGCAGCGAAACACAGAACTTTGAGTGACGAAACATTTTTACAGTCACTAGAAAATTTATTTCTAAGTTAATTAAGTCATTGACTAATTAGGATTATAATTATAAATTAAATGACAATATTTAGGTAAGTTGTACAGCCAAAATGACATATGAAAATATTTAAAAAAAAATGTTATAAAATATAATCGAGGTATTCTTCTTTTTTTTTTACTTCATTGCATATTTATTACTTTAAATTAAAATATCTTAAATTAATACTCAAATTTACACAAATATCTGATGGACTTTTAGACTAAGTTATTTGTATAAATTTGTAAATAATCGAATAATTAATCGATTTTAATTTCATGTGTTGAACATAATTATACAAACTTTAGGAAATGTACCCAAAAATAATTTAATAATTATAATTTAAAAATAATTAAGTGCGAGTCGGACTCTCGCATTAAGGGGTTCGTACAATTATCTATAAAAACGGCAAAAAAATAACTTTTGTTGTATGGGAGCCCCCTTAAATATTTATTTTATTCAGTTTTTAGTATTAAAATTTGTTGTTATAGCGGCAACAGAAATATAACGTGACATATATAACACTAAATCGAGTTGCAGATAAAATAGATATATTTGTATGCTCAGTTTCCGACCTTGAAAAATGTGTATTGTATGATTTATGTTACCTATAGTTGACCATGTATTATAATTATTTAGCTGACTATGAATTTAATTAAGAATTATTATTATTATTTTATTTGACAAAATGGATTATATAATTGACATTAACAATAATTGACTTTAACATAACAAAAATATAATTTACTAACAATATTGCATTAGGATAAAAACCTGTAATGAAAAATTGTAGTTTTTTTGAAATAAATGAAATGAAATATAAATTATATTATGACATTTTATAAATAAAAATTTTTTGCTCAAATGAATGCTCCCTCCTCTCTTCTAAACGTTGCAGTGCCCCACAGGGTGGGTCCATATTTGACTGTGTACCATATACTTGTTTGTATTTAAAACATATTGTACTGTATGGAAGCAATAAATATCTTGAATCTTGAAATACATCATCTGTGAAAATTTCAACTGTCTAAGTATCACGGTTCATGAGATACAGTCTGGTAACAGATGGACAGACAGACAGACGGACAGCGAAGTCTTAGCAACAGGGTCCCGTTTTACCCTTTGGGTACGGAACCCTAAAAAAGAAACAAAATTGAATGCTTTCCGTAGTAAATTTTTTAGAAACTTTTTTCGAAACCTGTTTTACATATATACAATTGCAAAATTATTATACTATACTCAAACAATAGTGAAAGCATAAAATAAATGACACCTATAAAACTATAATTAATAAAAAAAAAAAACTGTACACAATTACTAATTGCCGATAAACGATTTGCGACAATATTGTTAAAACTTGTTAATTTCTTGTTTCGTCGTTGTACTGTGGCAATCATTATTTACGTAAAAAATTTTGTGTTCGGATACAGCTATGCGTGTGTGAGTGAAACGATGTTTGCGATCGTTCAGGGCCGTCTACCTTGAACAATCATAATTATTATTATTTTACCTTTAGATATATAGCGATGATAGCTCAGTGGTTAGCGTGGTAGGTTCGCATGCCGAAGGGCGTGGGTTCAAACCCCAACAATGAGCTTGAGCTGCCGGTGAAGGAAAACATCGTGAGGAAACCATAGCATGGTGGTAGGGTACTTTCTAGTACTCGGCTGGCAAGCTACCACCCTCAAGTTGAAAATCTGCCGCCAAGCATCTAACGGTGTGTTCCGGCAGCCTCACTTGAAAGCCAGTTCCATTCCAGGCTAGGTGTGCTTTACCATTCTCGACCACACCTTCACTTAACATCAGGTGAGCTGTGGTCAAACAACTAGCCTGTCAACAATAAAAAAAAAAAAAAGATACGTTTTAATTTTACTACACTACTTTGAAGATTATTTAAAAATAAGATATTATTGAATTACTTGTAAGTAATTATAACATTTTTGTTTTTTTTTGACATTTAATAATATTGATCATGTCATTTTATTGTATTGACAACATTTTTAGGATTCCGTACCCAAAGGGTAAAAACGGGACCCTATTACTGAGACTTCGCTGTCCGTCCGTGCGTCCGTCTGTCACCAGGCTGTATCTCAAGAACGGTGATAGCTAGACAGATGATGTATTGCTATTGCCGCTATAACAACAAATACTAAAAATAAAACAAATATTTAAGGGCTCCCATACAATACCTAAACGTGATTTTTTTGACGTTTTTATGGACCTTTCGTGCGCAAGTCTGACTAGCACTTGGACGATTTTATTTTTTTGGTATCGACATATTTTTATATTGACAATATTTTTTGATAATTTATTGTCTTTATGTTAATCTGTATCTTTTTATTTGTGTGTGTTGTCTTTACGTATCTGTTGTTGTGTCTAGTGTTTTGTAGGGAAAAAAGAAATGTTTTTCTTTCTTTCCATTCTTTATATTGACATGTTTGTAATTTGACATGCCTTATTTGGACATTTTTGTGTTGACATGTAATCAGTGTTTAATGACATGGTTAAAATTTTGAAGTGACTTGTAACATTGGTGTTATCAATAAAATATTTGTATTTGTATTGACATAATTATTTCATTGACATTTACAATGTATTGACATAATTATGTTATGATTTTGATATTTTTAAAATATGAATGGAAGAATGACTGGTAACTGTGGTGTTATTAACTAAAGATTTGTATTTGTATTAGTACATTGAGTTTTCCATTATTAAATCATTCTCTTTATTTCAAGGTATAATTTATAATATGATAAGTAATTATCTTACTGACATGTTTATTGCTTTAAAACAACTAATTTAAATTAAAACTCAAACGAGTTATAAATATTTTAGAATTAATACTATTAACAAGTTTATACAAACAACCTAATTTAAGAGTCAGACAAAAATAATTTCAGAATCAATGATTTTAAAGATATGAAGGGCCAACCCTAGTGGTCGTGCGAGTGGGTAAGAAATACAGAGCAACTCTACTTACACACACAAGCTCACAGACACGAGTTGGCCGCGCACCGGAATGGCTGCGTCCATGTTGTCAAAATGACTTTCCCGCGCGCGAATTTTGACTAATTTTTTCATAATAGTACGCCATATTGCTTTGTTGTGTTCATATTTACCTAAAATAAATAAAATTAGAATTAACCATGCAAATTAACAGTGTCATTTAACCATTGTGATGATAGTGAAATTAAAAGTATTTGTATAAAATTGTCCTATTGTTATCTATGGGCTATTTTGATTAACTTTTTTTTTTCGTAATTTCAATTTAGAAATCAAATGCGATTACATAGCATTGTTGTGTTTAAAATTAAGCGGAAACTGTTTGTTTTTGGTGCAATGTCTTGGTTGATATTGAATTAAGGATCCATTGGCCATTGTTTGTGAGAATCGACTGTTAAAATGGATAACGTGAAGTGATAACTGGATACCTTTTTGGATTTTACATGCCTTTGGATTATAATATGGAGAAACCATCATTCAAGGTTAGTTTTTATATTTCAAAAGTGCAACATCACTAAGATATGTAGATATAAATAGGATTTGATTGCGTGTCACACACAGCAAAGTAATTTTTTTCTAAAAAAGTTCTAAAATTACGTGTTTTATCTTGCTTATAAAAGTATGTATTTGTCAATGTGTGACGTCATCTATTGTTACGCTGAAAGAAACGAAAACACGTAGGCTTGGTTTGCTTTCGCACTGATTTATTTCAAATTGACCGTATTCATTCTCGAAACAATTATCGACAACTAATATTTAATTTTTCGTCTTTTGATTTGTTTATCGATCGGATCGTTAAATTAAAGAAACGAATACACTTTAACGTTATTATAACAGATCAAACCAGACTGCCATATCAGCATAGCTAGTGATGTGGTAAAACATCCGAATCATCGAAATCGATAGTTTGACCTACTTATACTATGCATTGTTAATTACTTCATATAGTTAACACAAACATAAATGCAAGCGTACATGTACATACATATAAACAATTTATGTAAACATCACGCTAATTTATTTGATTTTGATGACATTTGGAATCCAGTTTTAGGTTATTTTTTTCTCTGGAAAATCGGGTAAAATCGCGGGCAAAGCTAGCTACATAACAAATGCGAAAGTTTATTAAGATTTAACGGAAATAGATGAAAGATTTGCAAATAGTTAACACATATGTGTACGCAATTTTTATACCGAAAAATGCGAGCGCAGCCGCGAAGTCAATATAGTCTCATTAAAATAATGACGTTAAGTAGGTACCTAATGGCGTAAGTGTGTCGATTATGGTTTGATAACAAGATTATCATAGTATAGATTAGGTATATGTATACATAATTTTAAAATGTATACATGTACATTTTTGTTAAAATTAATATCGTTTTATTTATTGACTTAAATATCGATTCTATTATTGGACGAGACATTCTCACTTCATTAGTTTATAAGTTATAATACCTACATCAATATTGAATCGGAAATATAAACATAAACTAACATTCGTCAATTTATTCAAATTAATAGTTATAATTTACATGTTTATGTATATATCGATTACGTAATCAGTAATTATAAACTATAAGTTTGTCCGTAACCTATACTATCAAGACTATAACTTTATTAGCTTATTTGTGTAGTTATGTATGTATTTACTAAAAAAAAAGTATTTTTTTTATGTAAAAAGTAAAGAGACGAACGAGACGCTCTCCTGATGGTAAGAGATAACGCCTGTCCAGGACCATCGCAGCGATACACAGAACTTTAAGCAATAAAACAAAGTCCAGGGCATCCCTGCTTTGGCGCTCATTACTTTGAGACTTTTGATAGAGTTAGTCTCAACAGCCCAGTAATAAGTAATTTTTATCAGTTATCTGACTTCCATCACACAAGCTCTGCTTAGTTTGGGGCCAGATGGCGCGGTGTCCTAGTCCTACGTTATTTATTTTATTTGGTAGAATATCTGCTTCAAGAGCTGTGGGGCGTCGGTTCGATTCCCACCAGATCAAATATTTATGTGACGTTAAATGTTTGTTCTGTGTCTGGGTGTTCTGTATGTATTATAAGTATGTATTTACAAAAAAAAAAGTATTTAAGTATTCTATCAGCTAACTGACTTCCATAGCACAAGCTTTGCTTAGTTTGCGTTGTGTGTAATGTCCTACGATATTTATTTATTTTAATTAAATTCGTACGGTTTGTGGTTAAGACTGTACATAAGATTACGTTTATCAATATTATCTCTCAGGTTTTATAAAGAAATAATAAGAATTAGATATAAGTATGTCTGTTTGATAGCTGATGATCCATAGTGTTGTGATTAATTTTTAAATATTCCCACTAATATTATAAATGTGAAAGTTTGGATAGATGGATGTATGTTACTGTTTCACGCAAAAACAACTGAACGGATTTGGGTGAAATTTGGTGGACACCCTGGATTAACACATAGGTTAACAATAACACATAGCAAAACACGTACTGATAAAATATTATTAATACTATAAATACCTATAACATTAATTTATTACTTACTAGCTGCGCGCCCCGCGGTGTTACCCGCTACATGTTTTTGGGATAAAAAGTAGCCTATGTGTTAATCCAGGGTCTCAGCTACCTCCATACCAAATTTAATCCAAATCCGTTCAGTAGTTTTTGCGTGAAAGAGTAACAAGCATTCATCCATCCATCCAAACTTTCACATTATAATATTAGTGAGATTGCCGATTCGCTATGTATGTATACAAATAGTATAACAATGGTATGACATACATTTGAAATGATTTAAATTTCATTTTTGAAAGAAAGAAAGAAAAATAAACGTTTAATTTTGTAACAAGCACAAAAACAAACAAACAGACAGACAAAAGTTACAAAATAGGTTTTTGCGATAATTTATAATTCGTACCTACATAATATATCGATAGTTTTTACCCCATCCCAACAAAGTCGCGCAATGCATTATTACCATTGCCCGTTTGCTAAACCCGAGAAGCCATTTTGTATTTTTTGAGTTCCGTGGCTAACAACAAAACCCATATTTTTCAGATTAAAATAATAAAATTATTAACATAGGAAAAACATAACAGTACACTATTTACCAGATTCGGAGCGACGATAGCTCAGTGGTTAGCGCGGTCGGTGCACACGTCGAAGGGCGTGGGTTAAGTGTTATGACGAATGAAACCATTACTCTTTTGTTATGAACCCGATTCTTAACTCAACGCAGACGAAGTCGCGGGCGCAAGCCAGTTCAAAATGCAAAACACAAAAACGAGTTTTCAATATAATACTTATGTACAATTAGTTGCCAGTTGTTTTAAGAAATATACCAATGCCCGACTTTAACCGAATAATTGAAAAAATTACAATTAAAAAAAACCGACTCCACGACCCTTACGCCAACTAAACGCACTGCTCCAATGAAACTGCGAGGTTTCCGAGCGAACGAAAATATCATCGACAAATACAATTTTTTACATTTTTGTTGATTTTTTAAAAACCGCTCGATCGATTTCGATAAAATTTATACTCAATACTCAATACTTTATTACAACATATGTACAGGTTCTTATGCTTATCAATTTAACAATGTTTTCCCTAGTACATATGACCCCATTAGGGATGGCAAACAATTTTGGTCAAAATATTTTTGATATGCGGTTTAAATTAAAAAAATACAGATTAAATAATACAATTAACAATAACAAAATAAAATTAGAATTAGAATTATAAAATAAAATAAATAAATAAATATCATAGGACATTACACACAGCGCCATCTGACCCCAAACTAAGCAGAGCTTGTGCTATGGAAGACAGATAACTGATAGAATACTTAAATACTCTTTTTTTTTTTTGTAAATACATACTTATAATACACCACCACACATATACCACATTATATGAGACCACCTCTGAAGTATGATCTACCAAGCAAAAAAGGAATCATCAAAATCGATTCATAATTGCAGATTTATAGAGTAACAACAATTTTACTGAATAATTAATTGGGTCACTAATTGGGTCACCAAGATACAGGCTAAGCCTAGTTTGGGGCCCGATGTATAACGCCATGTCATTTGCAAAATAAAAAAAAAAATTGTAGAGTGAAAATCTGTAAATGTAATGTATTGTCTGTAAAATATTATTCTGTAAAATAAAAAATAAAATGTAAAATGTAAAAATAAAAATGTAAAAAAATACAGTTGAATTGAGAACCTCCTATTTTGAGTCTGTTAAAATCTAAAAGCTTCCTTCTCCGGAATGCATTTTATAAGCTTAATGACTTTATGAAAACTAATTGGAATGAACAATCGTTTACATTGTGATGTTAACTAATGTAATTCGTACTGTCATATCTAAATTTAATATTTAATTAATTATTTCACTCAATATGACAATCGCATGATATTTTATGACATTTGAATTTTATTTGACTATTAGTATGATTTTTTTAACAAACTGTAGGTACTTGATTTACCTAGTATAACGAAACTGAATTAAAAAAAGTGTCACGATTAAAAAAAAAGTATGTGTTATTGTGTATTTATATATAAATATATATATGTATATAACACATACATATATGTAGTAGTATAATCAGGCGGAAAAGTTTGTTGGTTTGAAATTTTGAATGCGGTAATCTCTGAAGCTACCAGCCTGGATTTCATAAATCATATCATTTACCTCGCGGTTTAACCCGCGTAGTTTCCGTTCTCGTGAGAATACACGGATAAAAAGTAGCCTATGTCACCCGGGGATAGTGCAGCTTCCCAACGGTGAAAGAATTTTTGAAATCGGTTCAGTAGTTTTTGAGTTTATTCGTTACAAATTTACAAAAATCCAAAAATACAAATCAATCAATTCAAATCACTTTATTTCTCGAGGAAAGTTATATCGCTCATCTCATTAATTTTACATTTAAAAAAAACTTGTTATACCTAAAATTTATTTAGATTTCGGTGTCGATAACATCAGAAACATACATGATGTATATATATATATATTTGTGTTTACTATACTGACTGTATTAAATTGACAGATCTGTCGATGTAAAAAAAAAAGTTGTGCAGAACCCACGAGCATATCCACACAACGAACTTGACCGTTAAGATTTTATTTTTAACATAATTTAAATTATTCTCGAGCTATAAAATTTTATACTGATGTTTAAGATATATATTTTTTTTAAATACGTAATAAAATCCTTCGTTCTATAGTTAAAAGAGTTAACTCTGTCTATTTTTTAATATTACCATATCTGTTTGTTTAATCTATTTTGAATTAAGTCTTCTAACATTATTTAGTATATTGTTTTTCCTTAAAAAAATTAAAAATAAAATGCCGCATCCATCCGTTCCAATGTCTGAGTTCGAGTCGTTTTCCTCCGTACTCGACTCACTACAAACTGTGTATTAAACTGTGCGACCGTATAGTACGGTCGGCGACAAAAGTCTGTATACATTTTGTATCAATTACATATAATTTATTTGTTTTAAATACATTGTACGTAAAAGGTCTTAATAAAAAATAATTTTGCTGTAAACAAAAAGTATTTTGACATCTGATAATTTATATTAGATTGGATATTTATTATTTAATTGTGAGATTGTTATAGTCGTTTTTATCTCAATAAATAAACAAAAGAATAAAGAATTGTATTAAGCCTCGAAGTAGACGTGCAAATGTTATGTCAAATTTATTTAGTACTAGCTGCGCCCCGCGGTGTTACCTGGTACATGATTTCGGGATATAAATGGCATATGTGTTAATCCACCCTGGATTCAGCTACCTCCATACCAAATTTTATCAAAGTCCATTCAGTAGTTTTTGCGTGATAAAGTTAGTTTGGGGTCAGATGGCGCTGTGTGTAATGTCCTGTGATATTTATTATAGAGGTAAACATCGAAAAAAAACCTAGAAATCAAATTTAACTCATTTAATCAGGTTCGAAAAGTCCCATTAACAGAGGTAATTCCATGAAAAAGTCTCTGGACCTCATTGGAATTTTCAATAATTGAGATTTCTCACTTATCCAGTTTTCACTGCTTGTATATTAAAACATCTAAAATTATGATCACACTTTTTTAGTTGTTGTCGTTTGAATTTTTAATTTCGCTTTATTATATTTTTTTGGTAATTTGTTATGTTTGTTTTGTTTGACCGACAAGGGCTCACCGGAAGACCAGCGCTGGTCATACCACTTAGAATGACCAGTATAATGCTGAGGTGAGCCCCTATTTAGGTAACTGTTTGTTATGTTCTGTGTTACAAAATAAAATCCTTTTTTCAATAAAATTCACACAAAATAATACAATTTCAAATGTTCAAAACGTTTTTGTTTGTGAATGTACTTAGGTATGATATACCTACCGATTTGTTATCGAACGAAGAGTCTGAGCCAAGGTTAAAGCGAAGGTTGTTTTTTTTTTTTAAAAAAAAACTGGCAATTAGTATTAAATGTAGCTAGTTCCGCGCTTCGGTTTCACTTGCGGGTTTTTAGACTTAGTTTCGCTATTTTTTGACATGACTGGCGCAAAAAAAGATGAAATGTTTTCAGGCGATGATAGCTCCATTAAAAACAATTAAAAAAAAAAACAGTCATAATGATTTATCCTTATTGATGTCCTGTTGGCAATGATAAATTTGAAATTGACTCAGAATAGGAACTAATTTTTGCAAATCGGTAGAAATTGGTAAAAAGTAATGAGACGAACGAGACGCTCTCCTGATGGTAAGAGGTAACGCCTGCCCATGACCATTGCAGCGATACACAGAACTTTGAGTAACAAAACAAAGTCCAGGCATCGCTGCTTTGGCGCTCATTACTTTGAGACTTTCGATGGTTAGTCTCAACAGCCCAGTAATTTCGCTAGCTGCAGCAAACCGGAACACAGTAATGTTTACACACTACTGCTTGGCGGCAGAATATCTGGTACTGCGGTGGTACCTAAAAAGGTCTAAGAAATGAAATTTACTAAGAGTTCTGCCCTGTTCATTTTGGTATTAGAACTGCTTCCTAAGTTATGGGGTGTGTTTTCGATTCTCACTCACACCATACACACTCACCAATGGACCCAAGAATATACCTAGATGTTTGCTCTGTCTTTTTTTCTATTGTTGACAAGCTAGCTGTTTGACTACAGGTCACCTCATGGTAATTGACGGTGTGGTCGAAGATGGTGACCACACATATTTTGGAATGGAACTGGTTCACAAATTAGGCTGCCGGAACACACTCTTAGGTGCTAGGCGGGCTAGGCTTAGGTGTAGCGATGATAGCTCAGTGGTTAGCGCGGTAGGTTCGCATGCCGAAGGGCGTGGGTTCAAACCCCAACGATGAGCTTGAGTTGCCGGTGAAGGAAAACATCGTGAGGAAACCATAGCATGGTGGTAGCGTACTTTCTAGTACTCGGCTGGCTAGCTACCACCCTCAAGTTGAAAATCTGCCGCCAAGCATCTAACGGTGTTCCGGCAGCCTCACTTGAGAGCCAGTTCCATTCCAGGCTAGGTGTGCTTTACCATCTTCGACCACACCGTCACTTAACATCAGGTGAGCTGTGGTCAAACAACTAGCCTGTCAACAATTAAAAAAAAAAAAAAAAAAAAAAGGCGGCAGATTTTCAACTTGAGGCTGGTAGCTAGCCAGCCGAGTACTAGAAAGTACCCACCAATGATTTCCTCACGATGTTTTTTCCATCGCCAGCAGCTCAAGTTTTTTGTTTGGCTTTCAACTCACGCCCATCGGTGTGTGAACCGACCGCACGAACCGCTGAGCTATCATCGCTACAAAAGATGTTTCTAGGTCAACGGGAAGTACCTTAAAGGTTTTGATTAATTTGATCTTGGCACTTCCAAGGCTTTTTTTTATAAGTACGGAACCTTAAGTAGGACCTTATATTAGCAGCGGATCTAACTTATTTACTTTCTTTAATTATGAAAATAGTTTCTAAGTAAACCCCTATTTACACTTCATAAAAAATTATAAGGAAAGATTCATATCGAGTTGAATCAAGTCTCATTTTACGACAAAGAACATTATGGTTGAAAAGCTAGGTTAGGTTAAAAAAAAAAAAAAAAAAAAAAAAAAAAAAAAAAAAAAAAAAAAAAAGGGGTTGGGGTTTGAACCCACGCCCTTTAGCATGCGAACCGACCGCGCTAACCACTGAGCTATGATCGCTAAATCGGAGTGTATTATTGTCGTCGACGAGGCCGTGTACAAAATACAAATACAAATATAAATCTTTTATTAATAACACCAAAGTTACAGGTAATTTTCCATTTATATTTAAACATAACAAAATCATAACATATTTATTTATAGCAATACACGAAAAGTCATGTTTCACCACATTATATCATTGTCCCACACTCGCGCTTGTAATTCGGCACTTTATGAATAAAACACCACCATTTTTATGCATAAACAAACACTCGACGAAACACTAGTTTTGGAAAAAAATACAACGGAGCGACACGACTCTTTCCGCGTTCCCGCCAAAACTACATATAAACCTCATTAGAGACACAGCCCTAAATATATTGACATTAAATCACAAAAAAATAGATACCAAACGTAGGTGTGAATCGAGCCTTTTATATCGCTGTCTCTTTCGCACGTGGCGCGCTGTCTCGTTCTAGCCGAGGGCTGTTTCAATTTTATACTTATCGATTCGGAGGTCGCGCGTGTTATTGTACCGATAGCAAAAAAATATATAATTATATAGGTAGGTTTGAAGAATTTATTCTCAATAAGACAAACTGTCACTTATTTGAGAACAATATAATATTACTTTACTTGGTGGTAGATCTCCTTAGCAGGAGGTCGTCTAGGTAGGTACCACCGCAGTACCAGTTGTTCTGCCGCTAAGCAGTAGTGTAAACATTGCTGTATTCCGGTTTGAAGGGTACTGCAGCTAGTGAAATTACTGGGCTGTTGAGACTAACCATCGAAAGTCTCCAAGTAATGAGCGCCAAAGCAGTGATACCCTCGACTTTTGTTTTCTTACTCAAAGTTCTGTGTATCGCTGCAATGGTCATGGACAGGCGTTATCTCTTACCATCAGGAGAGCGTCTCGTTCGTCTCATTAATTTTGCATAAAAAAAAGAAACTTATATATAAAATTTTACAAAACATTCGTCGGTCATAAATAAATTTATTTCCTACCCACATAACGCATTAAAAAGCGAATTTATAATAAGCGAATATAATTATATTAATTTTAAGTCGTACTTACAACATTGTTTCATGTCAGTGGCGTAGCTACCGGAGGGCTAGACGGGGCAGTGCCCCTGGGCCCCCAAGCTGGAGGCCCCTCAGACTCTTATTAACAAACTATAAATTGAACTCAAGGTATATATGACAGCCCTGTTGGCTCATTGGTAGCATATCTGCCTTAAGAGCTGAAGGGCGTGGGTTCGATTCCCACTCAGGGCAAACATTTTGTGAATAAACAAATTTTTGTTCTGTGTCTGTATGTATTATAAGTATGTATTTACAAAAAAAAAAGTGTTTATGTATATCTGACTTCCATAGCACAAGCTTTGCTTAGTTTGGGGTCAGATGGCGCTGTGTGTAATGTCCTATGATGGTATATATAATTATTTTTTTGACTACCTTACCTTGAATTTGTTTAATTATTCACGTTTCTAATAAATACTCGTTTCGTCTCATATTATGTTATTTTGCTGTCTGTACTGGAGAACCGTTTGTATCCGCTGTTTTGACTGTTGCTAAGTCGTCCGAACTTTCTATCCGGCTAGGAGCGGTGGCGTTGGTAATCTTTGACCGTTGCCGCCACCGCGCCTGTTTGCGTGAACCTTTATTCATAGGTATAGAAATATATTTTTTTACCGACTCAAAAAATAAGACGGTTCTCAATTGGATTGTTTTTTTTTTGTATTTTACGCGATAATTACGCCAATTGTGAATCGATTCACAAAATCTTTCCTTAAAAAAAAAAAAAAAATATTCTTTTTTTGCTTGGTAGATCATACTTTAGAGGTCCCATATAAATTTAACGGAAATCGATCGCGCGGTTTTTAAAAAATCAACAAAAATGTAAAAATTGTATACATCGATGACATTTTCGTTTGGTCGGAAACCTCGCTGTTTCATTGGAGCAGTGCGTTTAGTTGGCCTAAGGGTCATGGAGTCGGGTTTTTAAATTGTAAATTTGTATATTATTTAAATTTAAGACACACATTTAGTATAACTACTTAATATAAATATTTGTCCTGTGTCTGTGTGTTTTAAATGAATTATTTATAAGTAAAGTTAAAAAAAAAAACGTATTTAAGTATTCTATCACCTGTCTGGTTCCCATAGTACAAGCTTTGCTTAGTTTGGGGCTGGATGGCGTCGTGTGATATGTCCTTCAATATTTATTTTATTTATTTATACGCGTACCTTGGTACGTGTTATTTGCGATCAACAAACTTTTCCGAAAATTTCCTCGGAAAGGCTTTTTTATATCAGTCCTTTTTTAGTTATTAATATTAAATGTTTTGCTGTTTTTTATGTTTGTTACCTCATAACTCTATTATTTACAAACAGATTTGGAATGTTATTTATTTATTTGATAGGATATACTTTCACATTGGCGCCATAGAAGTTTCATGAACATTGGTTCAGTAGTTTGATTTTTAAACAATTTTTTTTTTATATTTGAAAGTCTATTTGTCTATTTGTAAAAGCTGATCAGCTCATCTGATGTTAAGTGACGGTGTGGTCAAAGATGGAGAAGCACACCTAGCCTGGAATGGAACTGGCTCTCAAGTGAGGCTGCCGGAACTCACCGTTAGATGCTTGCAGATTTTTAACTTGAGGGTGGTAGCTAGCCAGCCGAGTACTAGAAAGTACCCTCCCACCTTGCTATGGTTTCCTCACGATGTTTTCCTTCACTGGCAGCTCAAGCTCATTGTTGGGTAATGAACCCACGCCCTTCGGCATGCGAACCGACCACGCTAACCACTGAGCTATCATCGCAAAAAATCATTAAAAAAAAAAAGTCGCCTTAAACTATAGGCTCAGCGCCATCTGCGCTCGCCAATGTCCGGTGACATTGTAGAGGCCATCTGCAGCCAGCAGCAATAGTCAAAAAACCCTTGGCTCGCATGTCCTAGGTACTGCACAGACCCCTGACCCAGCAACGACATTGTAGAGGCCATCTGCGGCCAGCAGCAATAGTCAAAAAATCCCCTGGCTAGCATGTTCTAGGTACTTCATGACCCATGACCCAGCAACGCGATGGGTCTACCATTCTATCCTAAGAAGGTTCCTCCTTTTTCCAGCTGGTCGGTGCGCCTTGCGGTCAACACGGGCAGTACACATTTTACAAGGCGTTGCGTCTGACTGGCCCCAAGGAGAAGATCCTCGCCATTGGGGACTTCTTCTTCGTCCGGATATGGCAGGACTCAGAGCTGGTTTCCATTGGTAAGACTAACACGTTTTTTGTTGACACTTGGGGGAAATCTGCACAAGGTACTCCAATGCGTTTGGGATCAGTAAAAATTTTCTGGGATTGTATTCAATAATCCCCCTATATTCAATAGTAGGCTTTTGGGGTAGTTTTTACTGATGACAGTTACTGCCATCTATGAAAACTCCTCTGTTTCTTTGTAGTAGTAGTCATATTATGTACTTTGACTCCCTTCACAAAAGTGCATCTCTAAATGTGATTACTTGTGACAAAGACGGGGCAGTTTTTGAAGATGGCAGTAGGATTCCACCTCAAATATGCCAGTGGGACCCCCTCCAGGGTTGTGACTACTTTTGACAAAGACGGGGCACTTTTTGAAGATGGCAGTAAGATTCCACCACAATTATGCCAGTAGGATCCCCTCTAGAAATGTGACTACTTCTGACAAAGACGGGACAGCTCTTGGAGATGGCAGGCAGATTCCACCTCAAATGTGCCAGTGGGACCCCCGTCCTACATATTACTTGTGACAAAGATGGGGCAGTTTATGAAGATGGTAGTAGGATTCCTTCACAAATATGCTAGTGGCCTCCAACTACAAATGTGACAAGTTTTGAAAAACAATTTTTTTAGGATGACAGTGGCACCCCTACACAAATATGCTAGGGTCCAATGGGTCCATGGACATGGACAGGACACAAATGTAACTTGTGACATAGACGAGGGAGTTTTTGTAAATCGCGGTGTCTTACTCGTACTAACTGTTCGACTCTTTTTAAACTTAATTTTTTTGATGTAGATATTTCGTGCGACACTCATGATGGTAAGAGATAACGCCTTTCCATGAACATTGCAGCCGTACCCAGAAATTTAAGCAAAAAAACAGAGTGAAGGGCTTCGCTGCTACTTCGACGCTCATTGCTTAGAAACATTCGATGGTTGGTCAAAATAGCCCTAAAATTGTCCTCCACCAGGCTAATTACCAGGCACTGCTCATAAATAATTAACTTGCCTCTTCAGGGGAACTCCAACTGCTGTGGACTGACCGCGTGTCGGATCAGACCCTCGTCAGCCTGCGTCTCTACTTCCTGCCAGAGAACACGCCAGACGGCAGGGGCTTACATGGCGAGGTGAGTCTTCCTTCCTTGAATGTATATCAACACTAGCTGCGCCCCGCGGTGTTACCCGCTACATGTTTTGAGATAAAAAATAGCCTATGTGTTAATCCAGGGCTACCTCCATACCAAATTTCATCCAAATCTGTTCAGTAGTTTTTGCGTGAAGTAACAAACATCCATCCATCCATCCAAACTTTCACCATTTAATATATTAGTGGGATCATTAGCCTATTGAAGTCCACTGCTGGACATGGGTATCTCCCAAGATACGCCACTTAGCCCGGTCTTCGGCTTTTCACTTTCATCCACCATCTGTTCTACCTATATCGTCACTTCATCGAGTATCAAGGCGTCCTACGCTGCGTTTAAAACACGCATACCTCAGCGGTTATCGGTTCTGCGACAGATTTAACCGGCTGATTGCCACTTCAGCTTCCTAATACGCTGAGCTATTCTGTGACTTTAGTTTTCTTGTGAATTACGTTATTTCGTATACAATGCGATCTATTTATATACTCGGACGCTTTACCTAATGTTAATTATACTTATATACCATACTAGCGGACGCCTCGCGGTTTCACCCGCGTAGTTCCCGTTCCCGTGGGAATGCAGGGATAAAAAGTAGCCTATGTCACCCGGGGACAGTGTAGCTTCCCAACGGTGACAGAATTTTTGAAAGTAGTTTAGAAGCCTATTCAATACACACAAACTATCAAATCATTCCTATTTATAATAGTAGTATAGATGAAATCATTTAATTTTTTTTTTTTTTGGTTGACAGGCTAGGTGTTTGACCACAGCTCACCTGATGTTAAGTGAAGGTTTGGTCGAAGATGGTAAAGCACACCTAGTCTGGAATGGAACTGGCTCTCAATTGAGGCTGCCGGAACACACCGTTAGATGCTTGGCGGCAGATTTTCAACTTGAGGGTGGTAGCTAGCCAGCCGAGTATTAGAGAGTACGCTACCACCGTGCTATGGTTTCCTCACGATGTTTTCCTTCACCGGCAGCTCGAGCTCGTTGTTGGGGTTTGAACTCACGCCCTTCGTCATGCGAACCTACCGTGCTAACCACTGAGCTATCATCGCTACAAATCAAATTAAAAAAAAAATAGTTTTTAACTAGCATCTTTAGTTATAGTCAAAGTCCAGTCATGATCAAGTTCAGTCTACATATATCGGATTGTTTTTAACAATCTTTTTGGGAACTAATTAATAAATTTAAATAAAATAAAATAATCTAGAAAGGCCGCTATCTACCTATATTGGAATAAATTATTTATTATTGTAACAGAAATTTCCTGAGTAAAAGTTTCTTTTTGTCGGTCAAACACTAGAAAAAAAACCTACGTCTCGTCGCCAATACGTATACTAGTTAAATAAAATTATTATAATTAGTTACATTTATAATAATATCATGGTACGGAAATATGTTAAATTTTTTTAATTCACATTTATTACATATAAATATTTATAAATGCCTCTATATATAGCGCAAAATAAATGTGTCCACAAAAATAATATAGTTTAAAAACTTTAAATGTAGTTTTTTAATATTATGAAATGTCAGACACATAAATACCACTATATTGATTTGAAGAGTCGTATCTACACGTGACCAAAATGCTGGCCTTTACGCAACGCAGAAAATAAGAAAATAATAAGCTTTTTGGGTTACCCTCGACCCCCCTCGAGGGTAACCCTCACTTAGTGTGACGTCATATATTTTGCAATTTTACATTTAGAAATTCATAAATTTGACATAAAAAATTATAAGTAATATGGAATTTTATTGTTGTGTGTATTGGTAATTATGTTGAAATATCTTTTTTGTTACAAATAAAGTATTCTCTATTGTCTATGTATATTGAAAAAATGTGATACCATTAAATTTGGGACCCCTCCCAGCCCCCTTGTCACACAATGTCACACTTCGTCGACCCCCTCCTTCCCCCTTAACGTGTGATGTAATTTATGTATTTTGAAAAAATGTGATGTCATAAAATTTGGTAAAAGTCATTAAGAAAAAAATCACATTAAAAGAAAAAAAAATGTTAGCAAAAAAAAATAATAATCATAATAACAATAATAATCATTTCATCAGTAAAAAACGTCGTCAAGAGTAATAGAGCTGTAACACTTATCCCATTGATCGGTCAAATTTTCACAATAAGTAAAAAAATATGCTATGATGTTACATGGGAGCCCCCTTAAAAATTTATTTTATTCTGTTTTTTAGTATCTGTTGTCATAGCTGCAACAGAAATACATCATCTGTGAAAATTTCAACTGTCTAACTGTCACGGTTCATGAGATACAGCCTGGTGACAGACGGACAGTCAGACAGTCTTAGTAAAAGGGACCCGTTTTACCCTTTGGGTACGGAACCCTAAAAATGTGTCAAAATCACGTCAGTTTCTATAATGTAGTTGTAGATTATCCGGACGAATTTGAAAGCAAGTAGGTTGTGAATATAAACGAAAGTTTCTGGGATGACTAACGCCTTTTCACGAAGACGTCGGACTTGTCAATTTTAGTATCCTCGCTGTAAAAATACTTTTTACTTTGAAAAAATATCACATCAAAAAATATACAGAACACTTCCGATCCAATACAAGCGGCGGAACTCCAAAAACCGTATATCCAAGGAAACCTCAAAAATCGAGAGCGCGTTCTACGAAGCTACGTTCCGTTTCGCTCGCACGTACGGCTTTGGATTCGCTCTCTCGCTCTAATCCCTATTTGGTAACGCCAACTATTTCATGGATGAAATTACTGTTGAGGGTTGTGCTAAAGGCATAGGTGGTAGCGGGAGCGATTTAATATTTTTATTTGTTTCTGTTTACAGTGAAGGGATACTTTAAAATATTGTATTGTTGCCATAATGTTGTACATTCGATACGTACACAATTGTCATAGAAAAAAAATGCAAAAATCTTTAGAATAAATATGCTAATTTTATTTTCATAAAATTTTCAACTAAATCTAAAAAGTCCTTGTTGAAATTTCAATTTATTATTTTACGTAATAATATCCCTAAATTAAATGCATTGCTGAAGCGTATACATATAAAAAGTTGACATTTTCATCGTCGCAGGTCGAACCTGGACTAGATTGGCACAGAACCGAGACAGATGGCATAAGAGAGAGGCTCATACCCAGCTGTGGGATAAAGAAGGCTGTGGTTAATGATGATGATGATGATATAAAAAGTAATATTTAGAGCTGACTTTTGTGATTAAATAATTTTAAAACACAAATTGTTTTAGTGCAGTTTTTTGTCTATTTATTGTTAATATAGCATTGTTAGGGTTTGAACCCACGTTATCATCTCTACAACGAACGCTACGTATGTTTTGGTACAATAATATTCGGATACAATGCAGTGATGATTGAAAACCTGATATTTTTTTGATTTACGTGGTCTCCATAGTGGGGTAAAGTTTGGTCGTAGTTATTCAATTTATTTTAATTTAATTTTAAAGCTACTAACTAAAATATTAAAATATTGAATATCCACGAGGACAAAACTGTTTAAAGTGCCTTGTATTGTAAAACATTTATCACTTTAAATTGTACACAGTTTTGTACAATAAAATATTTCATTTCATATTAACAATATGTGTTTATTTGCGTGTTTGTGTGTGTGTGTGTGTGTATGTGCGTGCGCGTATGTGTGTCGGTGAACGTATTGCAAAAATTATACATTGTATATTTATTCCGACAAAAAAGCAAAAATTTAAAACGTCTGTAATAATATCACCAATTTCTTATTTAGAAACATACTTCCCATTTCTCCTACATTTTATAACACGCTTTTAAAATTACATAAATTATTTTGTTTATACTTGAACCACACTCCAATATGTACTCCTTTAGATACTCCACGCGAAAATGAGTCTTATTCCCAGTCGATAACCGTGGGAATCCCTTGAGAGGGGAGCACAGTAATTTTGTAGATGTAGGATTCTGTACAACGTCTACACAATCTTGATCTTTTCGAATAGATTTAAATGTAAGTTTTTTTTAAGATGACCAAACTCGCTAATATCGCTACATAAACATTGTGTCCGTATGTACGTACGTATTTTTATCATGGGTATTTACATAATAAATGTCGTAAGACATTACACACAGCGCCATCTGACCCCAAACTAAGCAAAGCTTGTACATATGGAAGTCAGATAACTGATAGAATACATAAACACTTTTTTTTTGTAAATACATACAGTACACCCAGACACGGAATAAACATTTGTTTGTATCACAAAACGCTTGTCCTGGGTGCGAATCGAACCCACGCCCTTCAGCTCTTGCAGCAGACATACTACCAATGAACCAACAGGGCTGTCCATATATGTACATATTTTAACAAATAGATGTATTTTTATGTACTGTACCACGTAAATATATTTTTTATTTTATTTTATGAATGAAACATTCCAAGCTAGATTCTACAAGCAAATCCGGATTTTATCGTTAGTTTATCGAGTATAGATACATGCGCCTCCTGATTGATTACATTTCATTATCGCAATATTGATAATGTAATAAAACGATAAAATTTATTAACACGATATTCTCGATAAAAAAATTTGATAAAACACTTTTTTATTTTAACTAGCTCCGATTCCGTGTCTGCTTGCGATATTTCGATGAATATATGTGATATTTCATTCGAGAGTTTGAATTGTTTTTGGTTTGTTTTTCTTACACAGAAAATAGAATATGAAAATACTAAAATTGTGTCATAACTAGTTTATATAAATATCAATATAAATATTTTTTAATTGTCATAATAAGTTAGGTAGCTTTATTATCATGACGACGATAATTGTATTTCTCGTTCATTATCAAACCTTTAAAGGTGTGCAACATTATCAACAGATTAAAATATTAACTTAATTACGTAAACCTAGGCTAGGTTTTCAAAGTCAACTAACCTAAAATCATATAAAAAAACTCGGAAGAAAACATTTCTCTTGAGTACCTATATTTACTATCATTTGTGGTTTTCCTTATATTGAAAATAAAATTATAGTTTTAAAGACAAAGAGTTTAGAAATTGTTTAAAACTGCAAGTAATATGTTTATCATGTTGTATATGCCTATAAATAGGACATGTATCGGAACATAACTCTTTGCAATGTGTTTGTAAATTTAGCAATATGTGTGCTGTTGGCGTACCTTAATCTACACTAATATTATAAAGGGGAAAAAAGATTTGTATTTTTGTATGTTTGTAACGAACAAACTTAAAAGCTACTAGACTGATTTCAAAAATTCTTTCACCGTTGCGAAGCTACATTATCGCCGGGTGACATAGGCTACTATTTATCCCTGTATTCCCACGGGAACGGGAACTACGCGGGTGAAACCGCGAAGCGTCCGCTAGTAAATAAATACTCAATCCTTTATTGCAGCACATGTACAGATGCAGGACTTATAATTTTTTTTTTTTTTTTATGTTTGACAGGCTAGGTGTTTGACCACAGCTCACCTGATGTTAAGTGAAGGTGTGGTCGAAGATGGTAAAGCACACCTAGCCTGGAATGGAACTGGCTCTCAAGTGAGGCTGCCGGAACACATAGTTAGATGCTTAGCGGCAGATTTTCAACTTGAGGGTGGTAGCTAGCCAGCCGAGTACTAGAAAGTACCCTACCACCATGCTATTATATTACTGGCAAAAAATAGACCTACAGAACGTTTACTTTAGAGATTAAAATTATTACATTCATTAAATTAAGTTTAAAATCAGTCTAATAATTTATCTGAGTCTTCATAAATTTAATGAAAATAATAATAATAATAATAATACAAAGTCCAAGTACTAAAACCGTTCGTTGCACGCGCACAATACATACTTCGCGTTGCCATGTGACGACTTTTTAACACAGAGAGCTGTGGAGTAGGATTTGTACTAAAACTTTTCATTTCTAATAAATGCTCTTAAACTAGTTTAGTATCGATTCTATTTATTTATTTGGATCATATCACAATCATAGCGGTAATCAACACAAAAGAACAAAAACTAGATGGTACAGCAATTCTTTATTTGTAGCTTCATGCTTCAGATATAAACAACATGTAGTACTTTTATCCTACAGGCAACACTGCACGTATTTTAGAGAAAGAGATAAAAATGGAGGTAGTATGGACTACCTTCATAGTCGTCCGCACTGTGAGAGCTCCTCATTTTTTTTTGGTGCATAGCAGCGAGTACACGTACTTTCGTCCGTGTTTAAAAATGTTAATTTAGTATTTTTAAAACTTGTGGTTATTATAATAAGATTTTTGTCAAATTATATTTTTCAGTTGAGTCAATCAATTATTTAATTTAGTACGCCGAAACGGAGTTCAGAAGAAAAAATTAATCACGATAGTGGCAATGATAGGTGACGACGACATGCATAAAGTAAGCAATTATTTTCAAAAATTAGGAAATGTAAAATGTGCAAAACATGGGAATGTCTATAACTATGTAGGTCCTATTTTTTTTTTAAATCGTAGATAGGCTTGCGTTTGACCGCCATCCCGCCTGATGTTAAGCGAAGATGCGGTCTACGGCGGAGCACGCTCCTATTGGCAAAACTCTTGCATAGCCGACAAAATTGACTTGTTCGTGTGCCCTGCTGTCGCCTTCATTGGCGATAGCAACAATAATAAATAAATATTAATAACTAGCGGACGCCTCGTGGTTTTGTAAATACATACAGTGCACCCAGACACAGAACAAACATTTGTTTATATCACAAAACGCTTGAAAGATTTTCGTACAACAACTGTCATACAGACATTATTGTTGTAAAGAAAACATCTTTTGTCAACAAAACAAATAAACATTATGATTCGATAATATACAGTAATTTAAATGTGTTACAATATTAATTACTAAAGTAATCAGTACATACTCTTTAAATCCAAATTAATTGGCCACAAAGTATTTTCTGAGTCAATAGTCAAGAAAGAGCTGTCCTATCGTCCGCAGGCACTTCGTTATCTTATCTCAGAGTTCATTCTACACAAATAACTGATAAGAATTAACGGGCATGTATATGTCGCAGTGAAATAGTAGAATCCGCCGTATTACATGACGGCTAACTGTTTCTGCAGCAACACAGCGAAGGCTACAGCTGCAGGCAGGGTTACTATACATACCTGTACTATTTTTGATGCAACATTAAATTTATTTGTATTTTGTATTATTTGTTGTAAAAAGTCGGATCCGTTTTGTAAATATTATAGTTGGTCAACGTTTAAATGAATTGTAATTTTTTATCGTGTTTTACTTTGATTGTAAACACACCTTACCTGGAATGGAATTGGCTGTCAAATGAGGCTGCCGGAACACGCCGTAGGAATTTTTTAACTTGAGCGTGGTAGCTAGTCAGTCAATTACTAAACTTTTCCTCACGATGTTTTCCTTCACTGGTAGCTAAAGCGCGATTGATTGACGTTGCGATTTGAACACACTCACTTCGACGAGTGAACCCACCGCGTTAAACATTGAGCTATCATCGCTATTAAATCGTATTATGACGAGGCATTCTACAATGCGGCTAAACTTGAATTGCCGTTTAAAAAAAGTACATACAATATGAAATAAATTATTTTGAAAAATGTTAAATTTAGTTTGTGAAAGCGTTTTCTAGAGTCAGAAATTTGAATGTAGCTGACTTTTGTTCTGTAGTAATAAATACAATCCTTCTGAACGTTAACATAGCATACCTTAATACAAAATGCCCCTGGTTTTTTAAATGGCTAGGCGTTATGTGATACGGCGTATTTCTGAATTCAGTTGCGACATATGTAATGACGAGGAGAAAAGTGGTTTTATTATGAATGCTTAAATTGTGACTTGTGTTAAATAAGTAAAATACCTAAGACATGCAACATTAAAAATAATAACTACTCTAAAAGGGAATAGTTCCCAAAACGCGCGATTGACCATTGCCGCGTTGTATGGCAATACTCAAACGCTGGGCAAACTAAAGGCCAGCGTTTTGTTCACGTGTGGCGTCGATCAGACGAGATAAATAGAATAAAATTAATGAATATCGTAGGACATTACACACAGCGCCATCTGAGCCCAAACTAAGCAAAGCTTGTACTATGGAAGACAGATAACTGATAGAATACTTAAATACTTTTTTTTTAGTAAATACATACTTACAATAAATGTCAAGTATCTATGTTGTATTGCCTATTGGCTATTGTTTATCTGCATTGTTGTTCAATTCATTATTATTGTGTTAATACTTTTAAATTTTTGACATCCTTTTTATCATTGTTATTTTTGACATTTTTTATTTTCTTTTTATGACGTTCGTTTTGACATTTTTTTTTTTTTAATTCAAACTAATTAGCATGCTACCATAAGTTTTTAAATTTGACCCGTTTTTTCCTCAGCAGTAAATAAATAAATAATAAATAATCGACATCTCTGACAGAAAGTGTTTAAACTCAAAATACGCAAAAAATACTTGTGTTCTCGACTGTACTTGTAATAATAATATTTATTCCAAAGTGTATAGGTATTTCTGTATCTATGTTGATGACGATCTGTCACTGTTAGTTAATCTGTGTCGATATCGCGTATCTCAAACTTTAGTGTCATAATCATGAATGTGATTCAGAGTTGTAGCATATATTCCTAGCGCAGCGAGGCTCCTCTGGGTTAGCAGAATATATTATATTTATCAACTGGACTTATTAAAAAAATTACTTATAAATAATTAGACGGCAGGTCCGTGGGCCTCTTAGATTTTTTTTTAATAATATATATAATATTTACTTTATACGGAAAGCGGCGATGCGGCCGAGAATAGAGCACGTTAATCTAGATTTTTTTTTAAATGTAAAATATAATGAGACGAACGTGACGCTCTCCTGATGGTAAGAGATAACGCGCTTATCCATGACCATTGCAGCGATACACAGAACTTCAAATAACAAAACAAAGTCCAGGGCATCGCTGCTTTGGCGCTCATTACTTTGAGACTTTCGATGGTTAGTCTCAACAGCCCAGTAATTTCGCTAGCTGCAGTACCCTTCAAACCGGAACACAGTAATGTTTACATACTACTGCTTAGCGGCAGAATAACTAGTACTGCGGTGGTACCGTGGTGGTACCTAGACGACCACCTGCTAAGGAAAATAAATCTATTCTATTCATTACAGTCTTAAAAACGCCTAAATCGTAAAAAAAAAACCTATCTAGTTCTTTGTTCGTGAAAAAAATAAACAAACAAAGCCGTCTCCACAGTTTTCCGACTTAGCAATTATTTACCAGTGACGCGACAGGGTTGCCAACCTGCCGTATTATATTTTTAACGATATGTACCTCCTTCCAAGCAACATTTGAATATAATGAAATCTCTTACTTTTTCAGTAAATTTATTTATAGGTAAATAAAAAAAAACGAAAATTTAAATTTTAAAAGTTATTATTAAGTGAAATAAGTTTGAAGGAAAACATCACGTCATCATCATCCGCAACCCAGCCGTAGGACGTCCACTGCTGGGCATAGGCCTCCCCCATTGACTTCCACAAAGACCGGTTGGAAGCGGCTCGCATCCAGCGCGTTCCTGCTTCTTTACTAGGTCGTCTGTCCACCTTGTGGGTGGACGTCCTACGCTGCGCTTGCCGGTCCGTGGTCTCCACTCCAGAACTTTGCAGCCCCATCGGCCATCAGTTCTGCGTGCTATGTGCCCTGCCCACTGCCACTTCAACTCGCTAATCCGTTGGGCTATGTCGGTAACTTTAGTTCGTGTACGGATCTCCTCATTTCTGATTCGATCTCGTAAGGAAACCCCAAGCATAGCATATTTTAAGCATAGTATAAATAAACTTGGAAAGTAGAGAAATAATAGCGTTGCATTTTGAGCATTTGCCAGTGTCAAGTGTTTTATATTTTCAAGTTTCAAAAGTTGAATAAGTTGCCTCTTAGCTATAGTTATAGTCAAAGTTCAGTCTTGGTCAAGTTCAATCCGTGTCAGTCAAGTCCAGTCATGCTTTAGTAAACTGATATAGCTTGGATGGAGTTTTGGAAGCAACACAAAAAATCATGTTTCACCACATTATATCATTTTCCTACACTCGCGCTTGTGATTCGGCACTTTATGAATAAAACACCACCATTTTTATGCATAACAAACACGACAAAACAATAGTTTTGGAAAAAAATACAACGGGGAGACACGACTCTTTCCGCGTTCCCACCAATAACCTACAATAATATTATAAAGAAAAAACATTTGTAAAAAATTCTTTCGCCGTTGGGAAGCTACAGTATTCCCGGGTGACATAGGCTACTTTTTATCCCTGTATTCCCGCGGGAACGGGAACTACGCGGGTGAAACCAAGAGGCGTCTACTAGTTTTTTTACTTTGTTTTTGCTACCACTACAGAAGTATTGTGGTTACGTCCCACGCCCCTGCAGAATATTGGCACGGGCATCGGACGTATTTCCACAGATAATGTAATACTATGGCAGATAGTGTAGCGAAGATAGCTCAGCGGTTATTCGCTGGAAGGCGTGGGTTCAAATCTCAACAATGAACTTGAGCTTGGTGAAGGAAAACATCGTGAGGAAACCATAGCATGGTGGTAGGGTAGCTTTTAGGGTTCCGTAGCCAAAGAGTAAAAACGTGACCCTATTACTGAGACTTCGCTGTCCGTCCGTCCGTCTGTCACCAGGCTGTATCTCAAGAACGGTGATAGCTAGACAGTTGGAATTTTCACAGATGATGTATTTCTATTGCCGCTATAACAGCAAATACTAAAAATAAAATAAAATAAATGTTTAAGGGAGGCTCCTATACAACAAACTTCTTTTTTTTTACCGTTTCTAGCTCGATTCTAATAACAATTTGGTTACCTTATTAAAATTTTTTTTTTCAACGACTCTTGGGTACACTATTAGCCGAACTGCTTGATTTAGAGGCACTATCTACTCTCACTTCTCAATCGATATTTTCTTATTTATAAAACGAAAATAATTTTTCTTCCACCGCCTTCTTTTCTCTAATTCCTGTCAACTGTACTAACAAATTTTTATTATCTAAACATCTATTCTTAACAGCTAGTATTAAAAATACCACGCAGGTTCGCTTAAAATAAAATAATTTGTTTTACCTCTAAAACCTTTGTAAACTCAAATTGATATATTTATCTATTTTTAATGGATCTATTTATTATTATTTTTTAAACTTCAAATCCAAGATGGAAAATAAGTCGGCTATGTTTGATGAAAATCGGTCCAAGATGGCCGCCGCCACAAAATGGCGGATTACATATGTTTTCACAACTCCCTCAAATATGGGTATCAAATAAAAGGGCTTGACTAGTAGAATACCATACACCTGTCGGGGATATTTAAAATTTATATACTTGTTATAAAAACGTCGCATGGAGCGCTTCATCGTTCGGATTCACCCTTGGCCTCGATGCATGTTGTACAATACCGGTGTTACTTTAGAATACAACTATAGATTTACAAATAGGGATGTCGGCTTAACGTTCGGAAATAACATTTTTTTTGTAAGGTGGTTCGATTTACATACAAATAATTTTCTGCCATTTATGGACGAATGGAGCATAATTTTACAGTGAAATCACAGCTACTGGCATTTATTTGCGGTAAATCACAATTGCTTGAATAAAACAGTAAATTATTAGCATAAAATCATATTAATTAATGATTTATGTATAAATACAAGCAATTGTGATTTACCGCAAAGAAAGACCACACAAATGCCAGTAGCTGTGATTTCACTGTAAAATTATGCTCCATTTGTGCATAAATGGGAAAAAAATATTTGTATGGAAATCGACCCACCTTAACACGTAGAATGTGGCCCACCGGTGGGACACTGAGACTTTGCGTTCACCGCACAACGATACCGTAATTTTTGAATTGGAGTTTTTTTTATTCTAAACTAGCGGACGCCTCGCGGTTTCACCCGCGTAGTTGCCGTTCCCGCGGGAATACAAGGATAAAAAGTAGCCAATGTCACCCGACAGTGTAGCTTCCCAACGGTGAAAGAATTATCGAAATCGGTCCAGTTTTTTTTTAAGTTTATTCGTTACATACAAATCTTTCCTCTTTATAATATTAGTATAGATGACATAAATTGAAAAGTATTTGTAAACAATGTTTCTTAGATGTTTTTAAACGACTCAAAAAAATGGGTTCTCAATTCGTCGATTTTTTTTTAATGTAAGATAATTCCGCCAATTATGAATCGATTTTGATGATTCTTTTTTGGTAGATCATACTTCAGAGGTGGTCCCATATAAATTTTATCGAAATCGATCGGGCGCTTTTTAAAAAAATCAATAAAAGTAAAAATTGTATTACATCGATGATAGGTAGGATGCTTTCTAGTACTCGGCTGGCTAGCTACCACCCTCAAGTTGAAAATCTGCCGCCAAGCATCTAACGGTGTGTTCCGGCAGCCTCACTTGAGAACCAGTTCCATTCCAGCATTCCAGGCTAGGTGTGCTTTACCATCTTAGACCACACCTTCACTTAACATCAGGGGAGCTGTTGTCAAACACCTAGCCTGTCGACCATAAAAAAAAAGTGATATTTTGGTTTGAATCCGCGCGCTTCGGCGTGTGAACTGACCGCGCTAACCACTGAGCTATCATCGCTACAATCATCAAATAAAAAAACTAAGGGCAAAATAATAAGAACTAAATTGAGAACCTCCTCATTTTTTTGAAGTCGGTTAAGAATAGACACGGAACATGGCACGAAATCATTGCATTGTATACTTTCTATATATTCGATTCGATACTAAAATCAAATTAACGCAACTCGATAATTGAATATCAAAATGATCGAATAAAATAAACTGACATCTCAAGCTCTCATAATGAAAACGAAAAAAAAAAAAAAAAAACAGTAATTGCCAACATTACGTCATTTCCCCACTAAATGTGACAACCCCTAATTTGGCAGATGATTTTATACCTTATTCTTTAAGAATTAAAGACTTAAATGGTTGTAAGATCACGGAGCTGTGCGAAAATCGATTTTAAGTGCTAAGAATTAAAGTAGTAAATTCAAAAGCAAACATAACAGATTCAACTCACGATCGTTCTCTAAATCTACTCTCATGATGAAAAAGCTTATATACTTAAGCTGCCATTTGAATGTAAGCCTTGTTTAAAAGTGCTAAAGCAGCAATTTGTATGGCACCGTTCCGCTGACGTGTGTTGTTCGTGACTATAAAATTAGATTTGTTTGTGTGCGTGTATTAAAGGTTGCGCTGTACGGTTGACTGGTGTGATATTGCAACTTTGTTTTTGGTAAACAATAACATTCCATAATTTAATTCCAATCACATTAATACGATGATAGCTCAGTGGTTAGCGCGGTCGGTTCGCATGCCGAAGGACATGGGTTCAAACCCTAACAACGAGCTTGAGCTGCCGGTGAAGGAAAACATCTTGAGGAAACCATAGCATGGTGGTAGCGTACTCTCTAGTACTCGGCTGGCTAGCTACCACACGAGAGTTGAAAATCTGCCGCCAAGCATCTAACGGTGTGTTCCGGCAAACTCACTTGAGAGACAGTTTCATTCCAGACCAGGTGCGCTTTACCATCTTCGACCACGCCTTCACTTAACATCAGGTAGCTGTGGTCAAACACATAGACTGTCAACCATAAAAAAAAATCTACCGAAATAATGTTAAGAATGGTTTTTTAAGGCTAGGTTTAAAGTAATTAAAAAAAAATGCTGTTTTCTATCTATACTATTACAAAGAGGAAAGATTTGATTGTTTGTTTGTATTGAACAGGCTCCTAGCTGCAGTCACCTTCAAACCGGAACACAGTAATGTTTACACTCTACTACTTGGCGGTAGAATATCTGGTACTGCGACATGTAGTACAAATTGAGAATGACTAATGATAAATACATTAAATAAATGACTTAACAATAATACATATTGAAATTATGATTTATTTTATTGATAAAGAAGTTTGCACACGCGATACAAACGTAGTGTCATCTTATCAACAGAATCTCTGGTTGTGTTAATTTATCATAAATGTTTCGTCATAGTACAAATAAGTGCCGATTAGCTTCGTGCGGCGGCTTTGCCCGTAGTAAATAAATAAATAACGTGGGACTATACACACAGCGCCATCTGGTCCCAAACTAAGCAAAGCTTGTGTGATGGAAGTCAGATAACTGATAGAATAAACATTTTTTTTTTATTTGTAAATATATACATAACACCCAGACACAGAACAAACATTTGTTTATATCACAAAATGCTTGTCCTGGGTGGGAATTGAACCCAGGCCCTACAGCTCTTGGAGCAGCATACTACCAATGAACCAACAGGGCTGTCTGCAATCATTTTTTTATGGTTGACAGGCTAGTTGTTTGACCACAGCTCACCTGATGTTAAGTGATGGAATGGAACTGACTCTCAAGTGAGGCTGCCGGAACACACCGTTAGATGCTTGGCGGAAGATTTTCAAGTTGAGGGTGGTAGCTAGCCAGCCGAGTACTAGAAAGTACCCTACCACCATGCTATGGTTTCCTCACGATGTTTTCCTTCACCGGCAGCTCAAGCTCATTATTGGGGTTTGAATCCACGCCCTTCGGCGTGCGAACCTACCGCACTAACCACTGAGCTATCTATTCTGAATTTTTTTTTGACATTCGTTTTTAATCTTGTACTTCCTGACATTTTATTGTTATTGTATTAATGTCTAATTTAAATTAACTTGCATGCCGAAAGGTAGTCTGTGGTGCTTCTCGACTAAATATTATGTTTTACATTTTTACTTACCCATAGCGCAATTAAATGGATTATGATTATGCATGGGTGGTAGGGTACTTTAGTACTCGGCTGGCTAGCTACCACCCTCAAGTTGAAAATCTGCCGCCAAGTATCTAACGGTGTGTTCCGGCAGCCTCACTCTAGAGCCGGTTGCATTCCAGGCTAGGTGTGCTTTACCATCTTCGGCCACACCTTCACTTGACATCAGGTGAGCTGTGGTCAAACACCTAGCCTGTCAATCATTAAAAAAAAAAAACATCGCTATGAATATAAATAATTATACATAGAAATGAATACTCTTAATAAAAGTGTTATTTATCATTAGAATTTAATTTGGTTGGTTCACATTTCTTGTCAAAACAGTTTGTAACGGAAAGAGTTGCAACGCAAGTAACCTCAGCAGCATAAATATCAATGTATGGCAGTAATTTCTCTCGTAGCTGTGCGCTATGATACAGGCTGTGTGTTCTATGTTTCAACTGCTACAGGATGCTGTATTTTGTTATAAAAAAAAAATAGTTTTTGTAAGCTTTTTCCCTTTAGTTTTGGCGTCGCATTTTGAGCATTTGCCAGTGTAAAGTGTTTTATATTTTCTAGTTACAAAAGTTTAATAAGTTGCCTCGTAGCTATAGTTACAGTCAAAGTCCAGTCTCGGTCAAGTACAGTCCGTGTCAGTCAAGTCCAGTCATGCTTTAGTAAAGTAGTGGCGACTTTACTATAAAGCTTCGATGGAGTTTTGGAAGCAACACGAAAAGTCATGTTTCACCACATTATATCATTTTCCCACACTCGCGCTTGTGATTCGGCACTTTACGAATAAAACACCACCATTTTTATGCATAAACACTCGACAAAACACTAGTTTTGGAAAAAAATACAACGGAGCGACACGACTCTTCCCGCGTTCCCGCCAAAACTCGCATGTGTAGTACTTATAATACATTGTCATGTATGTATGGGTTAAATTTGACCCACAATTCGATGTCCGATTGTACTCAAATTTATAACGCGATAATTTCGCCAATTATGAATCGATTTTGATGATTCTTTTTTTGCTTGGTAGATCATACTTCCGAGGTGGTCCCATATAAATTTTATCGAAATCGATTGAGCGGTTTTCACAAAATCAACAAAAATCTAAATCATTGTAAACATCGATGATGTTTTCGTTTGGTCGGAAACCTCGCTGTTTCATTGGAGCAGCGTTTAGTTGGCCTAAGGGTCGTGGAGTCGGTTTTTTAAATTGTAAATTTTGTATGATTTAGTTCATTTTAACCCCCGACGCGAAAACGACTGGATGTTATAAGTTTGACGTGTCTGTCTGTGACATTGTAGCTCCCGAACGAATGAACCGATTTTGTTTTTTTTTTTGTTTGAAAGGTGAATTAGTCGGAAGCGTTCTTAGCTATGTGTGATGAAAATCGGTCCAAGATGGTCGCCGCCACAAAATGGCGGATTACACATTTTTTCACAACTCCCTCAATATGGACATCAAATGAAAGTGCTTGACTAGTAGAATACTATACATTATGATAAACTTCCAATCCAAGATGGTGAATAAGTCGGAAGTGTTCTTAGCTATGTGTGATGAAATTCGATCCAAGATGGTCGCCGCCACAAAATGGCGGATTATATATTTTTTCGCAACTCCCTCAACGTGGGTGTCAAATGAAAGGGCATGTCTAGTAGAATACTATACGCATGTTATTTATTGAAACAGGCGCTAACCGCTACCCGATCAACATGCTCGTTGCGCCAGTGTGCGTGGAGCGGTCACACACACTGCCACAGGTGGCCTAGTAGCCTCATTGATAAGTTTTATGTGTATACTGATAACATTAACCACTTGCATTTGTTTCACTGCGCGCGAGTAGATCTTTTCAGTTACTTTTCAATCATATAAAAATCCAAGTTACTGTACTTGGTTGATTTTTAGGGTTCCGAACCCAAAGGGTAAAAACGGGACCCTATTACTGAGACTTCGCTGTCCATCCGTCCGTCCGTCTGTAACCATGCTGTATCTTAAGAACGGTGATAGCTAGACAGTTGAAATTTTCACAGATGATGTATTTCTATTGCCGCTATATCAACAAATACTAACTAACTTTTTCTACCGTTTCTTGCTCGATACTAATAACGGTGACAGGTAGACGCTTTAACAATTCACAAAATAGTTTTATTATAGATAATGGTACGGAACCCTACGTGTGTGAGTCCGACTCGCACTTAAATAAATAAATATCGTAGGACTATACACACAGCGCCATCTGGCCCCAAACTAAGCAGAGCTTGTGTGATGGAAGTCAGATAACTGATAGAATACATAAATACTTTTTTTTTGTAAATACATACTTATAATACATACAGACACAGAACAAACATTTGTTTATTCACAAAATGTTTGCCCTGAGTGGGAATCGAACCCACGCCCTACAGCTCTCAAGGCAGATATACTACCAATGAGCCAACGGGGCTGTCAATTTTGGCCGGTTTTATTGTTTTTTGTGTCTTAAAGTTACAAAATAAAATATTTTTCTTTGTTTCAAACACAGTTATGCCGTTACGAATTTACATTGCGTTCCTTCAGCAGTCAGTTGTAAATATCAAAAGGTTGTCGCCACCAGCGTATCCACACAAATCTGTCCGTATGTCTTGGCAGGTAATAAGCTTTTAAATGAAAAAAAAAAAAAAATACAAAACAGTTGAATAAAAAAAAGAGTCTTTTTGGCGGGAACGCGGGAAGAGTCGTGTCGCTTCGTTGTATTTTGTACCAAAACTAGTGTTTTGTCGAGTGTTTATGCATAAAAATGGTGGTGTTTTATTCATAAAGTGCCGAATTACAAGCGCGAGTGTGGGAAAATGATATAATGTGGTGAAACATGAGTTTTCGTGTTGCTTCCAAAACTCCATCGAAGCTTTATAGTAAAGTCGCCACTACTTTACTAAAGCATGACTGGCACGAACTGACACGAACTGGACTTGACTAAGACGACTTTGACGATAACCATAGTTAAGATACAGCAGAAATAACACTGAAGACGAGGCAGTATGGCTTTATAGCTTTAGCCTGACCGAAAGGGCAAATTAACGAAAAAAAAAAAAATTGAATAAAAAAATGAAATGACACGCGGTCACGTGGCTCCCGCAAAGTTTTGTCTGGTCGCTGTTGGGTATGTAGCCGTCTGTCTACATACGTACTCATTAATAATTATATTTTATTTATTTCGTAAATGATATTTACATTTCACAATTATTAGGTCAAACTCAATACTTCTGGATAATTCATACCACCTTGTATTTCAACACCTTCTCGGTATTACACTTGACAGCATGTATACATTAAGTACCCATTATATATATCTTTACCAAACTTTTTTTTTTTTTTTAATGGTTGACAGGCCAGGTTAAGTGAAGGTGTGGTCGAAGATGGTAAAGCACACCTAGGCTGGAATGGAACTGGCTCTCATGTGAGGCTGCCGGAACACGCCGTTAGATGCTTGGCGGCAGATTTCCAACTCTCGTGTGGTAGCTAGCCAGCCGAGTACTAGAGAGTACGCTACCACCATGCTATGGTTTCCTCACGATGTTTCCCTTCACCTTCACTAAAATCAAATACAGCTATTTAAAAATTCTATTAGAAGAAGGAAACCCTATTTTTTTTAATATTCTTGGTTTAATAACAGTTACATACCTAAATGCGCCTTAAACCCTTCTTGTATGGTGCGGGGAGGGGTAAAATAGTATGCGAGCGAGATAGAAAATTGTTTTAATATAACGTGTGAGAGGGACAGAGACATTGTTGTGCTCGATACAGTGGCATGGAGACGACTTTTTCTTATCATTTTTTTGGCAAGAATAGCGATTCGCTTTAGAAAACGAAACAATTTTAATAAAGTAGCTATATGTCCATTTTTTTAAACCTAAAGCATGAACAATGTTATATTCTGCCGTCATAAGGAAAAAAAAGACGTATCTGACATTTTTTCCGTTATAACTTTAAAAAAATATTGGTAGATGCATCTTTTTTTACTACTGATGTCGATGATGTATAAAACTTTTTTTTTATGGCTGACAGGCTAGGTGTTTGACCACAGCTCATCTGATGTTAAGTGACGGTGGAATTACGGAATAAAAGGCAGATACGTCTGTTTTTCCTTATGACGGCAGTGCAGATATGGCGTTTTTCCTTATGACGGCAGTATTATCTGATAGGCATCTTCGCAATAGAATTTCGATTACAACACAATGGAATTGAGTGATTTGATTGAAACTTGAGCTGTCGGTGAAAGAAAACTAGACGATGTTTTCTTTCACCGGCAGCTCGAGCTCATTGTTGGAGTTCAAACCCACGCCCTTCGGCATGCGAACCTACCGCGCAAACCACTGAGCTATCATCACTACAAAAACAACACAACAACAACAATATCTCCCGTCTGTCTCTTATCTTTATCTATCGTGTTTTCTATTCTTGGTTGAGCAACTCTCCTTAGCAGGAGGGTCGTAGAATGGTAGTTAGGTATTTTCTAGTACTCGACTGGCCAGCTACCAGTCTCTGGTTGAAAATCTGCCGCCAAGCACCTAACGGTATGTCCCGGCAGCCTGATTTGAGAGGCATTTTCATTCCAGGCTAGATATGTGTACTATCTGCTGCCACACCGTCACAAGGTGAGCTGTGTTCAAACACCTAGCTTGTCGAACTTAAAAGAAAACAAGATTGTGTGTTTTAATATTTATTACTTATATGCATTTTTTTTTTAAATGTAATAGTAATGAGACGAACGATGCGCTCTCCTGATGGTAAGAGATAACGCATGTCCATGACCATTGCAGCGATACTCAGAACTTTGAGTAGCAAAACAAAGTCCAAGGCATTGCTGCTTTGGTGCTCATTACTCTGTCGATGGTTCCAAGAATAACTAATACATGTTTTTTTTAAAATATAAAACTAAATAATTTACATAACAACAAAAAAATTGACAAGTGCACTTCGACTCTGTAGTTTTTGTGTTCTCCAGTGAAAAAATATCGGCCGGCGCATACTCCTCATTTTGTCAGGGGTGTCACGATCGCCTTATTATTATTATTATTACATTTATTTAATTTTTAACTTTTAATATAACAAAACTTTAACACATTCACAAAAAAATGTGTAAATTAAAAAGTGTATATGTTGTTTTGGTGAATTAAATTAAAAAAAAATATTCGCTAGCTGCAGTACCCTTCAAACCGGAATACAGTAATGTTTACACACTACTGCTTGGCCGCAGAATATCTGGTACTGCGGTGGTACCTACCTAGACGACTTCCTGCTAAGGAGATCTACCACCAAGTAAAATAATTATGTATAATTATATCCAAAGATTTTTTGACAGGTCATACATCAATGTCGTAAATATTTAATTGTGTTAAAGAGTCTTCAAAACACATATTTTAAAAGTTAATTACTTTATTTTTTGTTCACAGGTAAGACAAATGAAAAGCAGGATTCCGTGAGTGATTTTTACGAAAGAGAATAATCGTTAAGGTTGGTTCGATTTCCATACAAATATTATTTTTTCCATTTATGGACAAAATGGAGCATAATTTTACAGTGAAATCACAGCTACTGGCACTTATTTTGGTCTTTATTTGCGGTAAATCACAATTGCTTGAATAAAACAAATTATTTTGAAGATTTAAATACTAGGAACTTTAAATGTAATTTATTTAAATTTCTTATGGGCAAGTGTTACTATGACATTAATGACGTTTTAAATGACACGCTTAAATAATTGTTTATATAATCTAATCTAAATTATTTTTTTTAATGAAAAAAGTAATGAGACGAACGAGACGCTCTCCTAATGGTAAGAGATAACGCCTGTCCATGACCATCGCAGCGATACACAGAACTTTAAGTAACAAAACAAAGTCCAGGGCATCACTGCTTTGGCGCTCATTACTTTGAGATTTTTGATAGAGTTAGTCTCAACAGCCCAGTAATTCCGCTAGCTGCAGTAACCTTTAAACCGGAACACAGTAATGCTTACACACTACTGCTTATCGGCAGAATAACTGGTACTGCGGTGGTACCTACCTAGACGACCTCCTGCTAAGGAGATCTACCACCAAGTCAAAATTTAATGGAACTAACAATATTTGTACACCCACGTAGGTAGAATATTTGATACCTAGAATTCTAATAATAAGACCTACAATGTAAGACAATATTCTGGCAAATAAACTGATTTTGATACTTGAAAAAAAAATTGTTTGTATGGAAATCGTACCACGTTAAGAAAAAACATAGATATGTTTTCGTAAAAAATTTAAAAGTGCATTTGTGGCAGCCCTGTGCCCTCGGGTTTGCTTCGTTTGCTAGCTTTACTTAACGCGGTCGAGCCGCATGAGGTGGTATTCGCAAAATTTTAACATCGACTCGACAATATGTACATTCCTTATGAGTACAACGAGAAAATACATGCGGAGCTAATTAAAATTTTATTTTCATGTAAGAATTAATAATTTATTTATTTATTATTTATTAGTTAACGTATTAAGAACGGTACAACGGCCACTGATACTTGTTATACATTTTTAAATTCACGTTTTTGTTTAAACATACAAAACAATCCTATTATCCTACTAATAAATGTTTTCTTTCTTTTCTTAATAATTATTATAATTTTTTTTTAGTTCGCATTTTGTGAGTAAGCTTGTTACTCTTTGACGCAAACACTACTGAACGGATTTGTATAAAATTTGGTATGGAAGTAGATAGACTCTGGAATAACACATAGGCTACTTTTTATCCCGTTATTATAAATGTGAAAGTTCGGATGAATGGATGGATGTTTGTTACTCTTTCACGCTAAAACTGCTGAACGGATTTCGATGAAATTTGTTATGGAGATAACTGACACCCTGGATTAACACGTAGGCTGCTTTATGTAGCGGATAACACCACGGGGCATAGCTAGTATTATAAATGTGAAAGTTTGAATGGATGGATGTTTGTTACTCTTGCACGCTAAAACTACGTAATGAATTTTGATGAAATTTGGTATGGACGTAGCTGAGACCCTGGATTAACACATAGGCTACTTTTTATCCCAAAAACATGTAGCGTATAGCGCAAGCTAGTTATTAGCTGTATTTTATGTGACAAAAAAATCGTATTAAAATTTTAAAATCATCAAAACCGCAATTGAGCATTTAGTGCTTTATTCGCGTGGGGCGGGTTAACATTTCGTAAGCGACGCGCGACTCCGGATTCCGGCCATACAGCGACCGACACTTCTTGGTACACGAGAATTTAAATAACATAACATCAGTATATTCCAGACTAGTATTCATATCGTCCGAGTTAACGACCTTGTAACATGAAAATAAAAGTATTTAAGTATTCTATCAGTTATCTGACTTCCATAGTACAAGCTTTGCTTAGTTTAGGGTCAGATGGCGCTGTGTGTAAGTCGCGAGTGAATCGGTTTCTTCTAGGCGCGCGTGCTCCGCCGTAGACCGCATCTTCGCTTAACATCAGGCGGGATGGCGGTCAAACGCAAGCCTATCTTTAAGAGTTCCGTACCGAAAGGGTAAAACGGGACCCTATTACTAAGACTCCACTGTCCGTCTGTCACCCGGCTGTATCTCACGAACCGTGATAGCTAGACAGTTGAAATTTTCACAGATGATGTATTTCTATTGCCGCTATAACAACAAATACTAAAAAACAAAATAAAATAAATATTTAAGGGAGCTCCCATACAACAAACGTGTAAGATGCTGTTATTATAGATAACTAGCTGCGCCCCGCAATGCTACCCGCTACATGTTTTCGGGATAAAAAGTAGCCTATGTGTTAATCCAGGGTCTCAGCTACCTCCATACCAAATTTCATCCAAATCCGTTCAGTAGTTTTTGCGTGAAAGATTAACAAACATCAATCTAAACTTTCATAGTTATGGGAATTGGGATGGGATGGTACGGAACCCTTAGTGCGCGAGTCCGACTCGCACTTGGCCGGTTTTTTTTTTTATCTATGACAATGGTGGGAAAACAGCAAAATTGTTGATAAACCGTTTGGCTCAGCTAGTCACTGATAATTTTTGATAATTTATCTGACATGGTTCATACTTATAATTTTAATATTTTTACCGATTGCGTCATATTTAACCGACTGACAAAGGAGGCTTTTGAAGAATAATTATTTTCATATAGTCTAAACCAGAGATTTTTTTATTTTTAATGTCAAAAAGTAATGAGACGAACGAGACGCTCTCCTGATGGTAAGAGATAACGCCTGTCTACGACCATTGCAGCGATACACAGAACTTTGAGTAACAAAAGTCCAGGGCATCACTGCTTTGGCGCTCATTACTTTGAGACTTCCGATGGTTAGTCTCGACAGCCCTGTAATTTCACTAGCAGCAGTACCCTTCAAACTAGAACACAGCAATTTTTACACACTACTGCTTGGCGGCAGAATAACTGGTACCTATCTAGACGACTTCCTGCTAAGGAGATCTACCACCAAGTAAACCTTCATCCTTCACCTGATGCCAAGTGACGGTGTGGTCGAAGATGGTAAAGCACACCTAGCCTGGAAGAACTTAACATCAGATGAGCTGTGGTCAACCGTCAAGCCTGAAAAAAATATTGAAATGGAAGCTTTCATCCTTAAGTCTGGTAAAGATACTTTTAGCGTCACCACGTACAGAGGCTGCTTACTTTATAATTAGGTTAATGGATCTTTTATTATTTAACTTCAAATAGGTTGAGTATTCCACAAATCAATAATTGGGCGCGAGATCCTAAGACTCACTCGAGATTCTGTAGGTATGATAGCTTAGTCAAAATCAAAAACACATCTACACTAATATGACGAGGAAACATTTGATTGTTTGTTTGTAGTGAATAGGCTCCGAAACTACTGGACCAATCTTAAGAATTCTACAAATACAAATCATTTATTAATAACACCAAAGTTACAGGTCATTTTTCCATTCATATTTTAAAATATCAAAATCACTACATATGTCAAAACAATGAAAATGAAAATGTCAATAAAGTTATATGTCACATATAAAATAATTATGTCAATATAATCAAATGTCCATAAAAACAAACATATTATAATTACTTACTAGTAATGTCTTAGTTTTAAATAATCGTCTTTTTTATTTTTTTAATGGTTGACAGGCTAGTTGTTTGACCACAGCTCACCTGATGTTAAGTGAAGGTGTGGTCGAAGATGGTAAAGCACACCTAGCCTGGAATGGAACTGGCTCTCAAGTGAGGCTGCCGGAACACACCGTTAGATGCTAGGCGGCAGATTTCCAACTCTCGTGTGGTAGCTAGCCAGTCGAGTACTAGAGAGTACGCTACCACCATGCTATGGTTTCCTCACGATGTTTTCCTTCACCGGCAGCTCAAGCTCATTGTTGGGGTTTGAACCCACGCCCTTCGGCATGCGAACCTACTGCGCTAACCACTGAGCTATCATCGCTACATCGCTACAATCAAAGTCATAGAACAAGGTATCTTGAAGCCAAGATCTTTGTTTGCTTAGAACTACGCTATCCCCCGGTGACATAGGCTACTTTTTATCCCTGTATTCTCACGGGAACGGGAACTACGCTGTTAAAGCCGCGAGGCGTCCGCTAGTAATTTATATAATACAATTATTAATAAAACTCTCTTATCTAAACAGGCAATATTCGCCGAACACTAACTTCAAATAGACTTGCAAGAATTTCGCTGACACTCTCGTACGACTTGCGAGTAACAAGTACAGCTAACAACCAACGCAAACGACAAAAACTTGCGCAATTAAAATTGCGAATAAACTAGACGCGGGTAAAACCGCGAGGCGTCCGCTAGTTTACTTTTATAATAATTATTATTAGTTATTATTTTCAAATGTTGTTTGTTTTATTTACTTTGATTATGTATATGATTTTTTTTTAATGTACAACTAAAAAAAATGTTTGGGGGGTAGTCAGTAAAATACATGGAAACATTCTAAGGTGAGGCGCGTGCGCGTCGATACAGCTAGAAAAACAAAATCGACACAAAAAAAAAATCACAGGGCATTTACACACAGCGCCATCTGACCGCAAACTAAGCAAAGGTTGTGTGTTGGAAGACAGATAAAACTGATAGAATACATAAATACTTTAGTAGCGATGATAGCTCAGTGGTTAGCGCGGTAGGTTCGCATGCCGAAGGGCGTGGGTTCAACCCCCAACAATGAGCTTGAGCTGCCGGTGAAGGAAAACATCGTGAGGAAACCATAGCATGGTGGTAGGGTACTTTCTAGTACTCGGCTGGCTAGCTACCACCCTCAAGTTGAAAATCTGCCGCCAAGCATCTAACGATGTGTTCCGGCAGCCTCACTTGAGAGCCAGTTGCATTCCAGGCTAGGTGTGCTTTACCATCTTCGGCCACACCTTCACTTGACATCAGGTGAGCTGTGGTCAAACACCTAGCCTGTCAACCATTAAAAAAAAAAAAAAAACTCTTTTTTTGTAAATACTTACAATACATACAGTAGGTACACCCAGGTCCCAGACACATAACATTTTTGTTTATACAACACTAGCGGAGGCCTCGCAGTTTCACCCGCATATTTCCCGTTCCCGTGGGAATACAGGGATAAAAAGTAGCCTATGTCACCCGGAGATAGTGTAGCTTCCCAATGGTAAATGAATTTTTGATATCGGTCCAGTAGTTTCGGAGCCTATTCAATACAAACAAACAATCAAATCTTTCCTCTTTATAATAATATAGTAGTTTGTCCTGAGTGGGAATCGTAATTCCAGCATATACTCATATGCAGACAAATGTATATTTATATACTATTAAATAATAAAGTAAAGCTATGACTATACGTACTCTATGCGATCTACTGTCACATTTAACTCAGATTATCGATTGCCACTAATAATAGAACGCTGGGCAAGGTCCAAGTTATAAGCGAAGCTGTTCAATTTGGATTCCACCCGAGTATTAGACATTTCCTGCTCTACATATGTTATTATAGTTCGCTTTTAGCGATAAGGCCGCCAATTGTTGCATTAGTATTAAGTATCTATTTTTATATTTTTTTTGTAATTTGTAGTTTTTTTTTAATGTGAAAAATAATGAGACGAACGAGACGCTCTCCTGACGGTAAGAGATAACGCCTGTCCATGACCATTGCAGCGATAAACAGAACTTTGAGTAATAAAACAAAGTCCAGGGCATCGCTGCTTTGGTGCTCATTACTTTGAGACTTTCGATAGTTAGTCTCAACAGCCCAGTAATTTCGCTAGCTGCAGTACCCTTCAAACCGGAACACAGTAATGTTTACACACTACTGCTTGGCGGCAGAATATCTGGTACTGCGGTGGTACCTACCTAGACGACCTCCCGCTAAGGAGATCTACCACCAAGTAAAATATACAATAAAGAGTTATATTATTATTATTTCAGGTATTTATTTTATATCTTAATTTTTTTTACATTAAATAAGTATAAAACATAAATAATATAAAAAACTTAAAAACCAGGGTGCCGCCGGCAGCGGTGCAGGGCTCAAGCTGCCGGTGGTTAGGGCTGCAGAGTGAGGAACCTCCTCACAATGCGCGCCGTGTCAAGCATCACTGCCTTTTGAAGCTGACCCTTGACCCAACCGTCTAGCGAGAGTCTCTTAAGATGTTGGTCGAGACTCAACGCTATAAGACCGTTTGCCGTGACAACTATCGGGACAATGATCGTCGAATCAACATCCCACATGGCGGTTATCTCGTGAGCCAAGTCAAGGTACTTGCTGAGCTTGTCCTTCTCGGCCTTCACGAGATTATTATTATTATTATTATAACATATCTATATACGTTCTATCCCAGACAAAGAACAAACATATTTTTGTGTGTTTTTTTTTGTTTGACAGGCTAGGTGTTTGACCACAGCTCACCTGATGTTAAGTGAAGGTGTGGTCGATGATGGTAAAGCACACCTAGCCTGGAATGGAACGGTATTAAACTAAATAAATATCACAGGACCTTACACACAGCGCCATCTGACGCCAAACTAAGCAAAGCTTGCATATGGAAGACAGATAACTGACAGAATATTTGTAAAAAATGTAGATAAAAAACCGGCCATGTGCGAGTCGGACTCACACACGTAGGGTTCCATACCATTATTTATCTATAATAAAACTAAATATTCTGTAAATAAATAAATATCATAGGACATTACACACAGCGCCATCTGACCCCAAACCAAGCAGAGCTTGTGCTATGGAAGACAGATAACTGATAGAATACTTAAATACTTTTTTTTTTTTGTAAATACATACTTATAATACATACAGTACACCCAGACACAGAACAAACATCGATGTTAGTCACACATATGTTAGTCCTGAGTGGGAATCGAACCCACGCCCTTCAGCTCTCGAAGCAGACACACTACCAATGAACCAACAGGGCTGTGTATTCTGTGAATAGTTAAAGCGTCTACCTGTCACCGTTATTAGTATCGAGCAAGAAACGGTATTAAAATCAAGTTTGTTGTATGGGAGCCGCCCTTAAATATTTATTTTATTTTATTTTTAGTATTTGTTGTTATAGCGGCAATAGAAATACATCATTTGCGAAAATTTCAACTGTCTAGCTATTGCCGTTCTTAAGAAACAGCCTGGTGACAGACGGACGGACGGACAGCGAAGTCTCAGTAATAGGGTCCCGTTTTTACCCTTTGGGTAAGGAACCCTAAAAACACACCGACACAGAAAATCAGTTGTTTATTCACAAAATGTTTGCCCTGAGTGGGAATCGCACCCACGCCCTACAGCTCTCAAGGCAGATATACTACCAATGAGCCAACGGGGCTGTCGAAATGGCTGGCTCTTTATTTCTAGTGTGTGTCAAAATAAAAGTTTTCTTTCATCACTACATAGTATAAAACAAAGTCGCTATTTTTGTCTGTTTGTATGTCTGTATGCTTAAATCTTTAAAATTACGCAACGGATTTTGATGCGGTTTTTTGTAATAGGTAGAGTGATTCAAGAGGAAGGTTTTTATGTATAATAACATCTATTAAATAATGGAGAAATACTGTTATTTTCAGGGTTTCTAATGTGGTGTCGTAAATTCTTACATTTCTTGCCGCTTACATTGCATACGCAGGCTTAACCTTACAGGATTTATAAAAATAATGTACTAAGTATTGTACACCTTGAAAAGGTCTACAGAAAAGTCCGCGATGGTATATGTCTATCTCTTATCGATATCCCACAAAACCATTTTTTGTCTTTTACTTTTTACGGCAAATAATAGCTAATTTTCGAAGCGATTTTAAGCACTACAGCATTATTCCTTATTTAATTAAATACCATAAATAGATTGTTGATTTAACATAGATTTATATGGCCTTTTACAGCACATAATTTCTTTGAATATTTTCGAAGATATTACAGATTTAAAAATACATTGCGTAGCGTTTGCGGCGGTACCTATCGGCCAGCAGCCGCCGACCGCAGCGCGACGCGATATGAAAAGAAGGCATACATATACATATAGGTAAATGAGGCAGGTAAAGACTATGTAAATATTGACTATCAAAAAGTGATGTGGTGCATCCTATTTTGATAAATAAACATATTGATTTTTTTCGAATTTTGCACCCGTGCGAAGCCGGCGCGGGTCGCTAGTTCTTTATAAATTAGATTGAATCGCTTTGTTCTTGTAACTGGGGCCGATGATCATTGTACACGTACAGTACGTGGGTAATCCGGTACTAACCAACCGGGGCCGGTTTAAACCGGAATATTCGGGATTCGACTGGCTAGCACCGGCCGCGCAGGGCTGTCAAACGCCGTAGAGAAATTACTTTGTTTTTTTTTACTTGGTCGTAGATCCAGTATAACATAATTCAGGTTTCATTCAGGCTTCAGGTGATCAGAATGCTGGCATCTACTTTGGTCAAGAGCACTGCCATCCAGCGTGGCAATGCTGCCAGCATTCTGGCCACATATCCCTCCTCTGACAGACTTTTAGATTTTTGTATAAAGTATAAGTTTTTTGTATAAATTTGTAAATATATATATAGTATTAATTTAAGATATTTCATGTTGTTATAAAATCAATAAAAATATTCTATTCTATTCTAAGTTCTATGTGACGCTGCAATGGTCATGGACAGACGTTATCTCTTACCATCAGGAGAGCGTCTCGTTCGTCTCATTATTTTTCACATAGAAAAAAAACTCTTTTCCTCTTGAGCTGCCGGTGAAGGAAAACATCGCGAGGAAACCAAAGCGTGTTGATAGGGTACTTTCTAGTACTCAGCTGGCTAGCTACCGGGTGGTAACTTAAGTTGAAAATATATTTGGCGGTATATTATACGGCACATAAGTTTTTTTTTACCCCAGACAAATATTTGCTTCTAAATTTTTCTTTCTATTCAAAGGTTGTCTGGAAGAAATCGCTCTGGGCGATAACCTGTGAAATGTTTTAGGCTAGATATTTTTCTATTAAGGTGGTTCGATTTCCATACAAAGAAATTTTTGCCATTTACGGACAAAATGGAGCATAATTTTACAGTGAAATCAACTGATTTACCGCAAATAAAGACCAAAATAAATGCCAGTAGCTGTGATTTCACTGTAAAATTATGCTCCATTTGTCCATCAATTGCACAAAATTATTTGTATGGAAATCGAACCACCTTAACGTTATCGAAAGTTATTTTCTTAAATATTTTTTTTATAATGTATAGGCTTGCGTTTGACCGCCATCCCGCCTGATGTTAAGCGAAGATGCGGTCTACGGTGGAGCACGTCATCATGTCTAGGATGTATATCCCCCTCATTTATTATCATCAGTTTTCTGTACAGCCTCCCGCTGTGGATGCTAATTTAAACACGCATTCACGTCAAGATGAAATCCACGTTTACCGTTTGCCCCAGAGTCGTACCCTAGAAATCCCGGGGTGGCCCAATAACCGGCCAACGTCTCGAGAATAGAATGCCATGGCAACCCTAATTGTGAGCCGGGTACTCCATGTGAGGCGACCTATATTTAGACCTAAGCTCTCATTATCTGAGTGAAAGATCGTTTTTGGGGTTCCGTACTTCAAAATCGGAACCCTGATTAATTAAGTAAATAAAAATAAATATCGTAGGACTATACACACAGCGCCATCTGACCCTAAACTAAGCAGAGCTTGTGTGATGGAAGTCAGATAACTGATAGAATACATCAATACTTTTTTTTTGTAAATACATACAGTACAACTCAGACACAGAACAAACATTTGTTTATTCACATAATGTTTGTCCTGAGTGGGAATCAAACCCACGCCCTACAGCTCTCAAGGCAGATATACTACCAATGAGCCAACGGGGCTGTCATGCTGATTGCAGGGGTCGGCAACCATTTCGCCACTTTGTGGCCCCTAAAGGCTAATCTAGGTATTTTCTAGGTCAGTGTGAATAGGTATCTTCTAGGTCTCATCATCATCATCTCATCTTTCATCTTCGACCACATCGTCGCTTACACATACATTAGGCGAGTTGGTGGTCAAACGCGGACTTATCCGTATTAAAAAAAAAATAAGAAAATAGAAATAAACTAAATTAACATTAAAGGATAAATGTACGTTCCAAACTAATATAGCATTGCCAGGTGTCTGGATAAAGCCGGACATAGTGAGGTTTTTTTTTGCGTGTCCGGCCAAAATAAACGGTGTCCGGCTTTTGTTAGTTAGACTTTTTACATTTTGCAAACGAGCGAGCGCCGAGCGTGGCCGATACTGAGACATAAAATCCTTAATAATGTAGGGTGTCCGGCCTTTTTACCCAAATGTCCGGCCAAACTGGCTGGTCTGCCCGGCCATTAGGTTTGGCGATCTGGCAACCCTACACTAATATTAGAAATGTGAAAGTTTGGATGGATGGATGTTTGTTACTCTTTCACGCAAAAACTACTGAACGGATTTGGATGAAATTTGGTATGGAGGTAGCTGACACCCTGAATTAACACATAGGCAACTTTTTATCCCAAAATCATGTAGCGGGTAACACCGCGGGGTGCAGCTAGTTATCTATAAAAACAGCAAAAAAAAATTCACGTTTATTGTATGTGAGCCCCCTTAAATATTTATTTTATTTTGTTTTCTAGTATTTGTTGTTATACCGGCAATAGAAATACATCATCTGTGAAAATTTCAACTGTCTAACTGTCACGGTTCATGAGATACAGCCTGCTGACAGACGGACAGCGGAGTCTCAGTAATAGCGTCTCGTTTCACTCTTTGGGTAAGGAACTCTAAAAGAGTGAAACTTAAAAAAAAATTATTAAAATATAGGCATGCGTTTGACCGCCATCCCAAACCAGACATACTACCACTGAACCATCAGAGCTGTCTTTGTCAATTATGCTCCATTTGTCCATAAATGGAGTACATAATATGACCATGTTGACCATATGTCAACAACGTTTGCTATGTTATTTCGGCCATATAATGCGAAGACAGGATGGCAGCCTTGAAAAGCTGGTCATTGTTGGCTATACCGAAGGAAAGAGACCACGAGGCCGGTCGCCAACACGTTGGTCTGACCAAGTGGGAGAAGCCATCTCTGCTTTTAAATTCTAGCAGGTGGTGAGGGCTTCTTCCGACCGGAGTCGATGGAGACAGATTGTCCGTCTAAGAGGTTCCAGTGACCACGATCCTCAGACGATTGAAGAAGAAGAAGTCCGTAAATGCCAAAAATGTATTTGTATGGAAATCGAACCACCTTAAGAATATTAGTTGAAAATATTTTTTTTTACAAATATAATATTTCTAAACGCCGATAACGACTATATGTGGCATTAAACACTATCCTTTAGTATAAATAGGCAAACAAAACTGAAACGCAAAAAAAGTTAAAAAAAAAAAACACGGTTTCCTAATCTCCAAATTCTGTATAAGCTATGTATTAATAAGTTAAACAAATATGTTCGCGGAAATCGACCTTATTGAAGCGAGTTAAAGTAAAAATTTGTTTGGTCGGAAAATGAACGATTTTGCACTTACGCTCTTTTGTATTCATGGTCGGTTGAAAACTTGGTGAGCAGTTGTTTACGGCGCCTGTTCGGTGTTGATACTTTAATTTTGTTATTAAAAAAAAGATTATTTTTGTCTAATTTATTCGACAATTTGGTACGGTCATTAAAATCATATTTATTTATTGTTTATGTGGTATAGTTGCCCTACGAGATCGAATCAGGAATGAGGAGATCCGCAGACGAACCAAAGTTACCGACATAGCCCAACGGATTAGCAAGTTGAAGTGGCAGTGGGCAGGGCACATAGCACGCAGAACTGATGGCCGATGGGGCTGCAAAGTTCTGGAGTGGAGACCACGGACCGGCAAGCGCAGCGTAGGACGTCCACCCACAAGGTGGACAGACGACCTAGTAAAGACCGCAGGAACGCGCTGGATGCGAGCCGCTTCCAGCCGGTCTTTATGGAAGTCAATGGGGGAGGCCTATGTCCAGCAGTGGGCGTCCTACGGCTGAAATGATGATGATGATAATTATGTGGTATATCGTTTAATTTAATGCGAAATTTAAAAAAATAAAACAATATTCACAGCGGGAAGTTAGTTAGTACGGATTTCATGTACATACTTAGCTATGGAATCCAGTATAAAATTTCTTATTAATAATTTAAGTGCCTACTATTATAGGTGTCGAAATTTTTTTTGAGATAAACATTTTTTTCATAACAAATTTCATCAAAATTGGTCCCGCCATTTGAGTGTCGAACCCACGCCCTTTCAGCTCTTGGAACAGACATACTCCCAATGAACCAACAGGGCTGTCAACGTACTATAAATACGTATAGTATATATATATGCACTATTTCGAGTGAAAATACACTAAATATATTATATACATACTATTACGTATACTTGGAACATTCAAAATTAACTCGCGTAAAGTGACGCCTGAATTAAACAATTTTATAACTTGATGAATGTTATAAAATTGTTTACGTCAGTAGTTAAAAAAATTGTGCGACAATATAATTGTTATATGATATACATAGAGGTAGCAAATAGGTAGGAAATATTGGATTGTTTGTTTGTATTGAATAGGCTCTGAAACTACTGGACCGATTTCAAAAAATTTCCCACCGTTGGAAAGCTACACTATCCCCGGGTGACATAGGCTACTTTGTATCCCTGTATTCCCACGGGAACGGGAACAACGCGGGTGAAACCGCGAGGCATCCGCTAGTTTGTGATAAACCTATTCTCCTTATTAAGAAAGAAGAAAGAAAAACATTTATTTTTTTCCTTACAAAACACTAGACACAACAACAGATTTTTTTTTTATGGTTGACAGGCTAGTTGTTTGACCACAGCTCACCTAATGTTAAGTGAAGGTGTGCTCGAAGATGGTAAAGCACACCTAGCCTGGAATGGAACTGGCTCTCAAGTGAGGCTGCCGGAACACACCGTTAGATGCTTGGCGGCAGATTTTCAACTTGAGGGTGGTAGCTAGCCAGCCGAGTACTAGAAAGTACCCTACCACCATGCTATGGTTTCCTCACGATGTTTTCCTTCACCGGCAGCTTAAGCTCATTGTTGGGCTTTGAACCCACGCCCTTCGGCATGCGAACCTACCGCACTAACCACTGAGCTATCATCGCTACAAAAATAAGTACAAACAAAACGATATAGATTAACATAAAGACAACAAATTTGACAAGACAATAAGCGGGTGATCGCTGCAGTGACTGGTGCATCAACTAGGAAAAAAAGGCCAGCGCTCAGCAATTGTATTGGGGATTACTCCACAGCGCTGATTTTCAGCACTGACCAATTAATAAAAAAAAAACAAAATAAATGTATATTTAGCGAATAATAACAAAATTAAATATAAACACTTATATTCAGACACAATTTACACAATTAAAATAACCAAAAGCGATACATGTAAGCAATAGTGATATAACGACCGTCTATCCTTGAAGCCACGACCGAAAAAGTGCCCGAGGCCATCTATCTGTTCAACGCCTTATGTAGACTGCGCGTCATCCCCACCGCTCTGACGTTGTTTTTTTTTTAATAATTTATTCTGGCCATGGATGTTACACAATTCCTTCAGCCGGAGTCTTGTCTTAAGTGTTATTTCTGCTGTATCTTAGCTATAGCTATCGTCAAAGTCGTCTTTGTCAAGTCCAGTTCGTGTCAGTTAAGTTCAGTCATGCTTTTGTAAAGTAGTGGCGACTTTACTATGAAGCTTCGATGGAGTTTTGGAAGCAACACGAAAACTCATGTTTCACCACATTATATCATTTTCCCACACTCGCGCTTGTAAATCGGCACTTTATGAATAAAACACCACTATTTTTATGCATAAACACTCGACAAAACACTAGTTTTGGAAAAAAATACAACGGAGCGACACGACTCTTCCCGCGTTCCCGCCAAAACTCGCTCTGACGTTGCTACGCAGTGAAGTTGCCACCTTCAAGCCTCTTCTAAATGTATAATAATATAAAATAAATGTGTATAATTGTATATAAATTTGGAGTGCAGATAATTCAGTAATGCAGGTAAGGAAAACAAAGAAAAAATGAGAAAACTTAACTACTAGTTTCATAATACTGTTTTAGTATATAAATATATATTTACTTGTTTATATCAATCCTAATGATTAAATTGAAAAAGAAAAACTCAACCCAAAAGTTTTAATTTCTTTGTCATAAAGTTACGTAATGGGTTCCGGAAAATATCAAAATTGCTCGATCGTAGTATTCGACCCGACTCTCATCTTTCACTGCTTTTCGGCAGGGACGGACTCAGTGATTTGTTTTTGTTTTGTTTTTTCTTTTTCGCGTCATTTTTGCGACTGTTTCGAACTGCAGCTGTCAAAGGCGGAATGTCAATTGATTCCGCTTTGTTTCGTAAATAATGTTTAGTGCACTGTGTTTTTGTTTGTAAATATTTGTAACTGTATAATATATGAATGGAAATAATACTCGTATTACATGATTCTGTTGCTGTATCCTACTAATACTATTAAGGTGGTTCGATTTCCATACAAATATTTTTTTGCCATTTATGGACAAATGGAGCATAACTTTACAGTGAAATCACAGCTACTGACATTTATTTTGGTCTTTATTTGCGGTAAATTACAATTGCTTGAATAAAACAGTAGAGCACACCTAGCCTGGAATGGAATTGGCTCTCAAGTGAGACTGCCGGAACACACTGTTAGATGGTTGGCGGCAGATTTTCAACTTGAGGGTGGTAGCTAGCCAGCCGAGTACTAGAGAGTACCCTACCACCATGCTAACTTATTTCTTTTCAAATAAAGATGTTAAGAGTGATACTAGTTTTACTTATTTTGAATTTAGACAATAGAAAACACTTTATTTGGGACATAAAACACATTTCAACATAATAGCCTTACTTGAGCGCCAGTTCCATTCCAGGCTAGGTGTGCTTTACCATCTTCGACCACACCTTCACTTAACATCAAGTGTGCTGTGGTCAAACAACTAGCCCGTCAACCATAAAAAAAATAAAAAAATAACAATACACACGTACAAAAAAAAACAATAAACATAAAACAAACTTATAGGTATATAGTGTAATTAAAAGTATTAGTATTTTTTTATTGTATAATTTAATTGTAACATACATAGATTACTGGATTATCTAAATTATTTTGTTGAAAAAAAGTAATTTAATTTTTTTTTTTTAATAATTAGGTACCTAATTATTTTAGTTCAATTAAAATGTTTACAGGTTATTTTAAATAATGCGAATCCATTGTAATAATAATAATAATCACTTTAATGTAATGTCATGTAATTTCTTTTGTCGCCTGACAAAAGTACTTAATAGTCTTTTGTCTGGTGGCAATAAGGTGCGTGCCTTCAACGGTTGGGTGATGCCTCTACTGATATACTCCTTTGGCATATTGAAGTGGACTCAGACTGAGCTGGACGCCCTGGACAGAAAAGTCCGTCAACAGCTCACAACTCATCGCATGCTACACCCACGCTCGTCTGTTATGAGACTGTACATTCCACGAAAATTGGGGGGTCGTGGCTTCTTAAGCGCCAAGAACCTCCATAATCGTGAAGTGTGCAGTCTCAGGGATTATTTCCGCGACAACGAGTGCGGGATGCATCGAGATGTTGTGGCAGTTGACAGGGGCCTCACACCGCTCTCCTTAGCGAACGAGAACTGGCGCAAACCATCGGTGCTAAGCACCGAAGACCGCACGGAAGTATGGAAGAGCAAGCAGCTGCACGGGCGGTTCTATCGGGTCTTAACGGGCCCCGATGTAGACATGCTCGCGTCGGTGAACTGGCTACGCTTCGGAGACCTCTTTGGGGAAACTGAGGGTTTTGCCTGTGCGATTGCGGACGAAGTTATCAAGACGAACAATTATCGGAAATATATCATGAAGGACGGTACGGTCGACATCTGTCGGGCATGCCACCGTCCCGGAGAATCACTCCGACATATTATCTCTGGTTGTTCGCATCTTGCTAACGGCGAGTATTTGCACAGGCACAACCAAGTAGCCAGGATCATCCATCAGCAGCTTGCTCTTCAATACGGCCTTGTCGAGTCTGAGGTGCCGTACTATAAGTACGCACCAGCGCCAGTTCTCGAAAATGGTCGTGCTTTGCTCTATTGGGACCGGTCTATCATCACGGACAGGACTATTGTCGCCAATAAGCCTGATATCGTGGTGGTCGACCGAGCTCAACGCCGGGCAGTGCTCGTCGACATCACCATCCCACATGACGAGAATCTCGTGAAGGCCGAGAAGGACAAGCTTAGCAAGTACCTTGACTTGGCTCACGAGATAACCGCCATGTGGGATGTTGATTCGACGATCATTGTCCCGATAGTCGTCACGGTAAACGGTCTTATAGCGAAGAGTCTCGACCAACATCTCAAGAGACTCTCGCTAGACGGTTGGGTCAAGGGTCAGCTACAAAAGGCAGTGATCCTTGACACGGCGCGCATTGTGAGGAGGTTCCTCACTCTGCAGCCCTAACCACCGGCAGCTTGAGCCCTGCCCCGCTGCCGGCGGCACCCTAGTTTTTAAGTTTTTTTTTATATTATTTATGTTTTTTTTTTATATATATGTAATGTAAAAAAATTTAAAAATTAAGAAAAGAAATAAATAACTGAAATAATAATCACAGTGGAAGGTCAAAACAGTTAAAACCATTCCTATAGTTATATCAACCACCGGTGTAGTCCCACATTCACTTTTGACAAGCTTAGAAACTTTAAATATTCACAAACTCACCTTTATACTGTTGCAAAAAGCAGCAATATTAAATACCTGTAGGATAGTCCGCAAATTTTTGTCTTCAGATCAGCATAATTAATACCCCTGTTTTTGCTTGGCCAAAAGCCCGCATTAACAGCAATACTACCTCGGAAACGAGAGAACTCTAAAGAGTTAAAATAAATAATAATAATAATATTCCGTTCCGGCCGAGTCCGTCCCCGCCACCTCTCCCCGCGACCCCGCGCCGCCATTTCGTGTTATTGAGAATTTATGTCGCTAAGGCTACTTTTACACTGGTACTAAGGCTATTTTTACTTAAGGTAATTTATTTTTTTGTAATTGCGTGCGCGATGGATCAAAAATATAACTAACGGCGACAATCAAAAGGAAAAATGTAAGGGAAGGGAACGACTCACGCTTCTCGTCGGTATTAAACTCCTGGAGCTCCCGGAGCGTCCACTTCACCAAGCACTGAACGTCTCCACAATAACGAACAGTTCTCTGATATAATCAGGTTCACAAAAGCTTCGAAAGTCCGGTAATATTGTAAAAAACTTGAAAGCACCACCGGCTAGCGGCCATTGGTATTAGACCACGTATATCGACTCCGTTGCACTTCCGCAACGATGCGTAGATGAGTCGTCATGTGACAAGGACATAGAGAGGGGATATTGGTAGGATGGAAGGAAATAGATGCAATTGTCGCCACTTCACCTGTTATACGTATCTAAACATTCTATTGCAGAAGTTTAGCGTAAACAGTAATAATTACATAAATACCCGATTCGAAAGGTATATGATTATTTGTATGTGTATACGGAAGGTTTGTATATATATAATACATCCTAATTAAACTTTGGATAGATAGATAGATAGAAACTCTTTAGCTACACAAACAAAACAGAAAAAAAAATTTTGTGAAGTGTCTCAAGGTGACCTTATCGCTAAAAGCGATTTAATAATAGAGAAAGTAGAAGAGAGAAAAAGATAGTTGGTATAAGTAGAGAAATTCAATCTTTGGAAAATAAATGGCACACGTGCGACGCCAGAGCGAATCGCTAGTTAAATAATAAAAATATAGTTACTGCTCGTAAAGTTGTCGACAATGAGTTTTTGGTGATTATTAAAGATATTTTTTTTTAAATAAACTGAAAGAAACTTGTAAAATGAAAGAAAATATGAAAATATAGACATGTCAAAGGAAGTAACGCTTTATTAGGAGATTTTCCGTCCCTTTTCTACAGTACGAGTGATCCCGTGCAAAAACACATCATAATGTCTATCATAAAAATGTATAATTTGTCACCACTCTACGTTTAATATGAAATTTAAATACTTGTTATCAAATAAATTTTAAATCCATTTTCATCGTTCGAGTCTATTTTATAATAAACAATTTTACGATTTAAAATTATCATCTAAATTCATTATATATTAATCGATTTTCAAATACATTTTAACTCGATGTTTATCGATCTAATCTATTTGTTGCTTAGAATTTTTATGGGGTAATAAAAAAAATATGTCATTATAATCGTGTTAATCATCCATTTTGGCAATTTTGCAAATGGACTTTAACTGCGTTTTCGTCGATCTAGTCTATTCATTAATTAAATTTATTACGTTGCAACAAAAATTATCAGTCATATTTATTATCTATTATTATTTATTATGACATTGACGAGTATTTCAAACTAAAAGACTATTAAATTGCCGGTAAGTAATTACGATTTTTTTTATGTATTTAGTCTATTCATTAATTAAATTTATTACGATGCAACAAAAATTACCAGTCATATTTATAATAATTCATTTATTGGATCTCGAACTAAATATAAGGCTGAGTAACCTTAACTGGCTAATAGGCAGAAGATCAAACGTCACCATGGAAAATAAGATACTCATCTATAAAACCATAATTAAACCCATTTGGACTTATGGAATTGAGTTATGGGGATCAACAAAAAATAGCAACATGGAAATTTTACAACAGTTCCAGAATAAAGCCCTCAAAATGATAACCAATGCACCAATGTTTATCAAGAACAGTGAATTGCATGAGTACACAGAAATAAAAACAATCAAGGAAGAAGTGGAACACAGAGCAATTGCATATCAAAGCCGAATAAAGAAACACACAAATACCTTAGCAACTGCGTTATGCGAACCGCTATGTGGTAGAAGGCTCAAAAGGCAACACATATGGGACTTTGTTGAACTGAAATAAAGGACAGCTTCCTCACAGCAGGAACAGCTCCTACCTGACAATCAACAACCTCAACAAATCTGCTAAGGGCTTGTGGAGCCGATCGCAGGATAACAAAGAAAAAAAAAACAAAAAAAAAAAAATATTGGATCTAGTCTATTCGATACTTAAATTTATTACGAGGTATCAAAAAGTATCAGTCATATTTATTATCGTGATAATTATCTATTTTGCTGATACATCCAGCCTGCATGCACCTTAAAACCCGGGGCGTTGCACCGACCGAATAGATCCGACGTTACTATCAATTCTACGTCTGTTAGTGTGCGTGCACCTTTACTGTGTGCGTGTCACATGTCGTCCGATACAGGATGGTAGTGTTTACAAAAATGTTGTCACAATTGGTTTAGTTTTTTTTTTCTGTTTTGTCTTCTATGTCTTTGGTTGGCAGTGTGAAGTATTTTAATATTTTCAAGTATTTTATGGTTAGGCTTTGAGACTTGCGATGGTTAGTCTCAACAGCCCAGTAATTTCGCTAGCTGCAGTACCCTGTGTATGTTCATAGACAATATAAAATTATTGTGTTATTGAAAAGTCTTGTAAACGACAAGGTTATAAGAAATCAATAACTTCGATAAGCCTTAATTTAAGGTTGTCAACCTTTCAAGACTCGATAAAAGCGATTGAAAAAGAAAATTGTAAATACAGCTTCAATCTACCAATTTGTTATAACAGCAAATTATTTCAAAAGACATTTAGCATAATAAAAATACTTTTAAACATATTTCGGTTTAGTTACAAATAAAAATATATAATTAATTGTCAAAATGCAGACTATAAGAACATATTTATCTAAGACTAGCGGACGCCTCGCGGTTTCACCCGCGTAGTTCCCGTTACCATGGGAATACAGGGATAAAAAGTAGCATAATTATGTCACCCGGGGATAGTGTAGCTTCCCAACGGTAAAATAATTTTTGAAATCAGTCCAGTAGTTTCAGAGCCTATTCAATACAAACAATCAAATCTTTCCTCTTTATAATAGTATATATATATATAGATAAATTGATTGATTCCCTTACTTTGCGGAAGTTCATTTGTTCAAGGTATTTAGTTTATTTCCGCAGTCGTTTCAGTTATAACACAGTAAAAAATCTTTTTTTTAACGAAATGTTTGTATAAATTTAATTTTCTTAACAAATCGTCTAAACTAGACGCTAGGTAACCATGTATGCATATATTTAATAAATAAATATTATTTTATTTAATAAATAAATACATTTCGTAGGGCATTACACACAGCGCCATCTGACCCCAAACTAAGCAAAGCTTGTACTATGGAAGTCAGATAACTGTTTTATTTATGGTTGACAGTCTAGTTGTTTGACCACAGCTCACCTGATGTTAAGTGAAGGCGTGGTCGAAGATGGTAAAGCACACCTAGCCTGGAATGGAACTGGCTCTCAAGTGAGGCTGCCGGAACACACCGTTAGATGCTTGGCGGCAGATTTTCAACTTCAGGGTGGTAGCTTGCCAGCTGAGTACCCTAGAAAGTACCCTACCACCATGCTATGGTTTCCTCACGATGTTTTCCTTCACCGGCAGCTCAAGCTCATTGTTGGGGTTTGAACCCACGCCCTTCGGCATGTGAACCTACCGCGCTAACCACTGAGCTATCATCGCTACAAAATGAAATGAATGATAGAATGATTACATACTTTTCTTAATGTAAATACATACTTATAATGTTACTTGGTTGAAATAAGTATGAGATGAAAAATCAATTTGAGTCTAAGTTACGGTTAAAGTCACAATAAGTCAAGGTCAATTCCGGTCATGCCTTAGGAAAGTAATGCTAACTACTAGAAACTTTCGAAGGAAACTTGTTTCACGACATCTCTTTCTTACATTCCCTGTAACTCAGAAATTTTAGGAAAATAAATACATAAGCAATAAACTTTCCAAAAAACACAGTAGTTCTTGTGTGAAAGAGTAACAAACATCCATCCATCCAAACTTTCATATCTCACTAATATTATAGTTGTATGTAGTCAACCACGTAGCGTGTAACACCGCAGGGCGCAGCTAGTTTATAATATTAGTAGGATAAGTATGTATTTACAAAAGAAATCTATTTTTTTTTCTTTGGTTTTGGCGTCGCATTTTAGCATTTGCCAATGTCAAGTATTTATATATTTTCAAGTTAAATAAGTGTCCTCGTAGCTAGTTATAGTCAAAGTCCAGTCTTAGTCAAGTCTAGCCTGTGTTAGTCAAGTCCAGTCATGCTTTAGTAAAGTAGTGGCGACTTTACTATAAAGCTTCGATGGAGTTTTGGAAGCAACACGAAAAATCATGTTTCATCACATTATATCATTTTCCCACACTCACGCTTGTAATTCAGCACTTTATGAATAAAACACCACCATTTTTATGCATAAACACTCGATAAAACATTAGTTTTGGATAAAAATACAACGGAGCGACACAACTCTTCCCGCGGTCCCGCCAAAACTCCAGAAATCTATTTAAGTATTCTATGAGTTATCTGACTTCCATAGTACAAGCTTTGCTTAGTTTTGGGTCAGATGGCGCTGTGTGTAATTTCCTACGATATTTATTTATTTATTTTAATTGCGTTTTTATCGACATGTGTATAACAAAATATAGATAATCAAAGCAGCGATGCCCTGGACTTTTATTAGGTATTCAAAGTTCTGTGTATCGCTGCAATGGTCGTGGACAGGCGTTATCTCTTACCATCAGGAGAGCGTTTCGTTCGTCTCATTACTATACACATAAAAAAAAATAAAAAAATACAAAATTTATACCAAAAACTTAGTCTAAAAGTCCGTCAGAGGAGGGATATGTGGCCGGAATGCTGGCAGCATTGCCGCGCTGGATGGCAATGCTTAGCTTTTGACCAAAGTAGACACCAGAATTTTTTAATTGTAATATTAATTCGAAACACCATGTGCAGTATCACCTTGTTCCAAACAAACATCCACACGCATATTATGTTTATAGAACGCACACATGCATGTACCTACGCATGTGTGCGAGACGCGCCTGTGTGCGTTTATTTATACATTTGTGTTAAATTTAATTGTAAACTTTGAATTGTGTAGTTTTTGGAATTTTGTATGATAAAGGTTAAATGTAGAAATATATTTTTTTACGAGATTGACTGGTTATCTTTGTTGGCAATGTTTTTTTTTTGATACTTATGATTGGAAATTCAATACCCGGGTACTTTTTAAAGATTGGAGATGATTGCCCAGTTGGTTGCGTCTCTGCTTCAGGAGTTATGGGGCGGGTTCGATTCCCGCACATGATAATAATAATTATGATGTACATTAATGTTAGTTCTGTTTGTAAGAAGTTAGTTACAATAAATCTATCTATACTATTATAAAGAGGAAAGATTTGATTGTTTGTTTGTTTGTAATGAATAGGTTTCGAAACTACTGGACCGATTTCAAAAATTCTTTCACCGTTGGGAAGCTACTTCCGCTCTTAAGGCAGATATGCTACCAATGAGCCAACAGGGCTGTCGGCTGTCGAGTCGAAAAAGAGCTAACGGGTTATAAGTTTAGGGTGTACTAAGCTGAAAGGGTGGGGTTCGACAAACAACATGGCAGATTCAGATTCAGATTCAGATATATTTATTGAAGAAAACACTGATACAATTTAATATTATGCTAGGTGTTCTTGCAAAGATTGTGTCATCAGTTTACCCTTATCGGGCATTCAATAGTTGCAATTGTTCTGGTTACTCTAGGGACGAACAACCTCCTCTTTCTTTCATAGTCGGGTAAAAAAGGCATTGAACTTCGATCGAACCCTGAAATTATGACGTACAAACGGACACGGGGGTTTACGTAAGCATAGGGTAAGTAGGTCGGGAGACAACCGGTCGTTTAATTTATCTATGATTTTTATTAGCGACAAAATTAATTATTTTATTTGACACACCAAGAATGTTATCAATATTTATTTCGGAATTTTATTAATGTCTAATACTTCCCAGATGTAGGTTTAAGTGGGTAACGATCCCCTTTACTACCCGTATTTTCATCACTGTAGACCATATTTGATATGATTCTACTAACGCTGCTAATTCCTGCAATAAAATTTGATGTTTCTGGCAATCTCTTTGACAGCCCCGTTGGCTCATTGGTAGTATATCTGCCTTGAGAGCTATAGGGCGGGGGTTCGATTCCCACTCAAGGCAAACATTTTGTGAATAAACACAACCACGTTTGTTCTGTGTTTGGGTGTTCTGTATGTATTTACAAAAAAAAAAAAAATTATGTATTCTATCAGTTATCTGACTTCCATCACACAAGCTCTGCTTAGTTTGGGGTCAGATAGCGCTGTGTGTATAGTCCCACGATATGTTTTTTTTTTTTTATCGTGAGGTTTTTAGTAGATTGTCGAGAATATATGCCGAAATTGATTCCGCTCCCAGTCCCACTACATAAAAATTGACCATCGAATCATTTAGGTTTAACTCACTCATAAACTGTGTTCAACTCACACCGTTGCTCTACTCCAAAGCCTTGAACATCGTCGCAAAATTGCTTGTCTGTCGGTTTTCTACCGGATACACTTTGGAGATTACGCTTCAGATCTACATGACTTTTTTACTGGTAAGGAACGCCTGGCCATGACCATTGGTACTCAAAACTTTGAGTTACAAAAAAGCGCAGAGTATCGCTGCTTTAGCGCTCATTTCCTTGATATATTAGATGGTTAATCTTAACAGCTCTGTAATTTCGTTAGCACAAATAAGAATTGTTAAGAAAGTCTCACAGTAAACGCGATGAAAAAGACTAATTTATGTTAATGTTGATTTATACTTGCCATCTTCGCCTACACATTATATAGACAATAGACAATAGACAACACTTTATTTATGACATAAAACACATTTCAACATAATTTACAATACATACATACAAAAAAATAAACAATAAACATAAAACATAGAAAAAAACTTAAAGGTATATAGTATAGTATACAATAAATAAAAATTAAACAAAAAAACAAAAAGTTTGAAATATATTTTATGTCACAAACCGGCCTCGACTCAGCATAATGCCGACTGAAGCCAGCCGGCGCTGGTCTTCCGTCGAAGCCGGCAGGTGGCGTCACGCACGAGTGTGCCGACCGGTAAAACATATTTTTCGGGTGAATTTAAACACATAAAACAGAATGATATATACACATACAATAATACCTACCTACTAAATCTCCTAATAAAACCCACAACGGTTAAAAAGTAATTGTCTTATAAGATACCAATCAAACCCAACCTCATGACTGAAAACTGCATCAAAATCGTACTAGTAGTTTTGGAGAAAACGGCAACATGGATTTGCACAAACAAACATCCTCTCACCCCAAACGCATATACCGTCTCCGTTCCATCGTGGGTAAAGAAATAAAACAGACAAAGACAACTAGGTAGAAAAAAAATACTGAAAAGTAAAATAATTCGACTCGAAGCTAAGGGTCACCGGGGAAAAGGCTTCAGCCCTTCAGTTGGAAAGTCATACTTACATAAAAGTTTAAAAATTAATCAAATCCCATTTAACCCAAAGTCAATAGGTGCCTTATTTTTTTTTGCCTAAAAGTAATGAGACGAACAATACTCTCCCCTGGTGGTAAGAAATAACACATGGTCATGACCATTGCAGCGATTACAGAACTTAACAGAAAAATTAAGTCTAAGGAATAGCGGTTTTGGTGATCATTACTTTAAGACTTTCGATGGTTAGTCTCAACAGTATAACTGTGATTTCGCTAGCTGCAGTACGCTTCGAACCGGAACACAGTAATGTTTACACACTACTGCTTGGCGGAATATTTGGTACTGTGGTGGTACCTACCTAGACGACCTGCTGCTAAGGAGAGTCCACCAAGTAACAGTTATTTGTTATACAAGAGTGCAAAGTTGCTTTTTAACCGCGTGCTTAATTTTGATGATCGAGCAAGCGAAGGATTCTGAAATTAGAATCCTGAGCGTTAGCGAGGGAATCAAAAGAACACGAGGTGAAAAATCCTTGCACTCGAGTGCAACACGTAACTTTTCATCCCACCTCAGCGAGGAAATGACTAAATGCAAAAAAATCTTTTACAATCACAAGATACTTTTATTTCAGTTTAAGTATTAACTACTACATTAACAATATGACGTGAAAAGAAAATGCGCGCGCAAAGCAAATTGAAAAAAACGTACACCAAGGAGGTTCCGAGTCTGAGTTTTTAACAAATTAAAAAAAAGTTGTATGATAAATTCGTCACATGGAGGTAGAAGTAAATAGGTTTAATGATGTTTTGAATTCACAAACTTAGTGCACACGATGTTCTAAATTCAAATTTACTTTATCCTCTAGCGGATAAAAATGACTATTGCACTCAGATATAGAAGAGCAAAAATACTCTCTCTCTCTTTCTTTATATCTACTAGAGTAAGTTATAGAATTGAAGGTTTATTTTTATTTCTATCAGTAATTTGTTTATACCGTGTCTCCTTGCCTACATTACTTGAAACATTCTCACAAAATGCCGACCGTAAATTGGGAGCGATATTCTGGCTGGGAATCCGTCCTTTGTTTGAGAAATTAATTTGAGTTTTATTATTCTAGTGACTTCTGTAATTTCATCATATTATGCTGTCAGCCGTATATTTTCTTGTTCCAATTAATACTGGCCATCCGACCTCACGATCACTATTTTACTCGTCGTCGTAAAACAGGGTTATCAGCTTGAGGTGTCTATGCCCGACAGGGGGTCATTGCATTGTATAAAAGTATAAGTATAATGCTATCGTTTAAGCTTTTTCCCCTGTATTAATGTGGTTTAAATTTTTTGTCGCTTAATGAGTGTCAATTAGGTAGGTATGTTTGTTACTCTTTCACGCAAAAACTACTGAACGGATTTGGATGAAATTTGCTATGGAGGTAGCTGAAACCCTGGATTAACACATAGGCTACTTTTTGATCCCGAAAACTTGTAGCGGGTAACACCGCGGGGCGCAGCTAGTGAAATGTGGAAGTTTGGATGAATGGATGTTTGTTACTCTTTCACGCAAAAACTGCTGAACGGATTTGGATGAAATTTGGTACAGAGGTAGCTGAGACCCTGGATTAACACATAGGCTACTTTTTTTTATCCCGAAAACATGTAGCGGGTAACACCGCGGGGCGCAGCTAGTATGTCATAGGTATATCAGTTTGATATCACTTCGTAACCGATTCAGTGTCGAGGTTTCATCCGTAATACGGCCGCGGGTGGGTTACTTATTTGAAAGCAATTTTAGTTCGGCCCCCATCCCCTTCATTTAGAATGGCGCGGGACGGACTCAGGGATGTTTGTTTTTTTGTGCGATCGCATCTGATAATAGATTCATTACCGGCGGCACAAGTAAATGGTATAAGTAATAGAAGATATTCTTTCGTCAGTACCTACCTTACCTTACCTACGTTACCTTAGGAGGTGGCAAGCAGAGCAACCGCCCGGGGCCTCGCTCTTGCAGGGGCCTCGCCTCCTCGTAGAAAAAAGTCTTTACCATATATGTACGTGTATCTCGCGCCTCGCACTTAACAAAGTAACAAAAACCCCCCCTGAACGCACGGTTTCATTATTAGTGCAAGCATGTTACGGCCACTCGAGCACTCGAACTAATATTCTAGTAAAACGGACTCAAAGAAAAAAGGCCTCACACTGATCTGTCGCCCCGGGCCTCGCAACAGCTAAGGCCGCCGCTGGCTTTCGTGTCAAAACTACGTCAGTTTCCATACCGTGGTCTTTGTTTTGTTACTCAGATTTGTACGTATCGCTGCAATGGTCATGGATATGCGTTATCTCTTACCATCAGGAGAGCGTCTAGTTCGGCTCGTTACTTTAAAATAAAAAATAATTACGGTATTTATCTACGTAAATAAGTTATTAGGTACATATAAATCCCACTAATATTATTAATGTGCAAGTTTGGATGGATGTTTGTTACTCTTTCACGCAAAAACTACTGAACGGATTTGGAAGAAATTTGGTATAGAGGTAGCCGAGACCCTGGATTATCACATAGGCTTCTTTTTAATCCCGAAAACATGTAGAAAGAAAGAAAGCAAGAAAATGATTTTTATTTTGTAACACAGAACACACAAAAATAACAACAAACAGTTACAAAATAAGGGCTCACCTCAGCATACTAAGTATGACCAGCGCTGGTCTTCCGGTGAGCCCTTGTCGGTCAAACAAAACAAACATAACAAATCACCAACAACAAATATAATACCTATAACGAAATTAAAAATTCAAACAAACAAACTACTATGTAAATAACTTCTCTCAAAATATCAACCAACAAAAATGACAGTACAAAAACAACGGTGTCACAGTTGACCACCATTGCGCCTGTAGCGGGGAACACCGCGGGGCGCAGCTAATCATCTATGTACTTTACAACATTTCATACCGTCCTTAATACGTTGGCGCAAGTCAATATACAATTAGGATAATTAATTTGTGTAAGTATATTATTCTGAGTGCGGACCTGGTGACCACCCCACCGCCCCCCGCCCCCTAAGGCCGGCGAGTAATTCTCGCAGGGCTGCACGGATTCCACCATTTGTACTTAATCAGGTTTTTATTATAATTATTTAGATGAAACGATAAGACGTTCTAGGTTTAAAGTTTAATTTAAAGTTATATATTTTATGAGCTAGTGCCACAAGTGGCGGCCTCATCGCTGAGAGCGATCTTTCCCAGGCAACTGAGAATGGAAAACATGATACGATTTACTTTTTTTTTTTTTTTCTTTATTTTAGAGTGCTTTTTTGCACAGCGAAAACGTCGCACATAATTTACTTGGTGGTAGATTTCCTTGGAAGTCGTCTAGCTAGATACCACCGCAATACCAGATATTCTGCCGCCTAGCAGTAGTGTGTAAACATTACTGTGTTCCGGTTTGAAGGGTACTGCAGCTAGCGAAATTACAGATCTGTTGAGACTAACCATCGAAAGTCTCAAAGTAATGAGCAGTGATGCCCCGGACTTTGTTTTGCTACTCAAAGTTCTGTGTATCGCTGCAATGGTCATGGACATGCGACATCTCTTACCATCAGAAGCGCGCAGCATTCGATACTTTTGCATAAAAATAAATTTAAAAAAATATGACAGCCCTGTTGGTTCATTGGTAGTGCGTTCGATTCCCACCCAGGACAAACATTTTGTGATATAAAAACAAATGTTTGTTCGGTGTCCGGGTGTACTGTATGTATTTACAAAAAAAAAGTATTTATGTATTCTATCAGTTATCTGTCTTCTATAGTACAAGCTTTGCTTAGTTTGGGGTCAGATGGCGCTGTGTGTATAGTCCTACGATATTTATCTATTTATTTTAAATAGGGAAGAATGTTCTAGTTTTTAATGGGCCGCCTTAGTCCGGCCCGTCGCCCCCTAAGCTCGTAATTTGTTAGGGTTGTGCGAGACTCGCAGATTTATTCCGTCCTTCGCACTCGTAGGCGCGGAGAACGACTAAATCTGCCTGTTTAATTATCTCTATTTACTTTTTTAAAGTAATCTAATAATATTGAAAAAAAATATTTTCATCCAAATAAGGGATCAGTTCTCTCTTTCTATCTCTGTCTCTGGACTATATTTCATATCGAAACAGAGATGGCGTTAAATTCTAGATCATTTGGGTTAAATTACCCTATATTTTAAATTATATTATATAAAAATACGATGAATAATTTCATCGTATTTTTATTTAAGTTCTTATTTTTTTTATTTTTTACATTAAATATTTACAAAACATATACAATATAAAAAACTCAAAAACTTAAAATAAAAACTTAGATAAATATTATATTTATTTATTTATTGAGGCTTCATATTAGCAACTACAATGATTACTTTCGTTGCTTATTTAAAGAAGCACAACATGCATTTAAATGTATCAATACAATTAATTAAATTAAAATCAAAATAAAAACTAGAATCAAAATTGAATTAGTAAAAACCATAATCAAAATTATATTAAATTAAAATCAAATTCATAATCAATTACAATTTAAAATTAAAACCAAAACCAAAATTATCACTAATTAATTAAAATAACTAAAAAAGAAAACTGTTTTGTTTTATTTTGATAATTTTTTTTTTTTTTAAGATTTGCATGCCGAAAGGCAGAATATGGCGTTCAATTAATGTACAACTTCCAACTACTTTCTATACCCATATACCTACGCAAAAAAAGAATATGAACATGAAAATAGAAATAGATAAATCGCTAATTTCAATTAAAATTCCAAAAAGAAACCATAATTTGGCAATCCATTCGGCAGAGTGCAGTATATTAGATTTGTTTAAAAATGTTCATCACTGTAGAACTGTTGTTTCAAAATTGGACTTCATCATCAGCCTATCGAAGTCCACCGCTGGACATAAGCCTCTCCCAAGACAAGCCACTCAGCCCGATCTTCGTTCGTTTCATTACTGTGTTCCGGTTTGAAGGGTACGAACAGCTAGCGACATTACTGGGCTGTTGAGACTAACCATCGAAAGTCTCAAAGTAATGAGCGCCAAAGCAGCGATGCCCCGGACTTTGTTTTGCTACTCAAAGTTCTGTGTATTGCTGTAAAGGTCATGGACATGCGTTATCTCTTACCATCAGGAGAGCGCATCGTTCGTCTCATTACATTTACATTAAAAATACATATATCGTTACTCCATCGCGCCTCAAAGCGTCCTCCTAGTTTTCTTAAAATGTTGAAACCGTCATTGCTAACTACAATGTATGTGTTTGTTCCAGGACGAAGTGCTTGCCATCAACGACAAGGTAGTTCTCCGTGCAGAGGACCTTCTCTCGTGGATGTGCAACGGGCAGGACTGGACGTACGGCCTGAAGGCGGTGTGGCGCGGCGCGTGCGCCCCGCACGCCGACGAGAGGCACACCGCGCCCCTGCATTCCACAAGACTCGACTTCTCCGATGTCGACAAGGAGAAGAGCGCCATCGGTAACTATATTTGTTTGTGTATAAAAGTAGCTCAAGTAATGAGACTAAACGCTCTCCTGACTGTAAAACTATTGCAGCGATGAATGCTCGGATGCGAAAGATCGTGGGAAGTGACACCTTCTGCGAACACAACCAGTAAATGGTAGAGTGGGAAAGTGACACTATTTGTCGATAAGCAGTTGGAGAGTCGGGTGTCTTCTAAACGCAGCTCCGACGTACATAACAAGATCCTTGGGTTGGACAGGCAGCAGTCAGTCACCCTTTGAAAGTGGCGCCTGAGGTAGCGCGCACGGTGTTTTCGCACGCTGCTCGTGGAAAGAGGGGTAGAGGTTCTCCACCTCCTTACCTAACAGGGAAGGGTACCAGCATCTGCGGAGCAACGGACGTGTGCGTAACCGTACCCGTAGCCCCGGAACATAGACCTCAGTCAGTTTAAATTCCCCAGTTTTCAGTGGATAGGCTGCCAGTTAGCAGGAGGGCTCTTCCTCGGAGCCGGTGCTATCCATCAAGAATTTTGAAAAAAGGAAATGAAGCGTTACACAGCGTGTAAAAAACTGGCCTGCCACGGCTGCGTTCATATTAATTTTTTTCGAGGGAAAACCCTTCGAGATTTGCCCCACTGAGTTTGGATCTATTTGGGGTTTACTGTGAAATCGTACCCGCTAAAGGAACTCCTTATGGCCTTCTATAACCCTGGTTTTAAAGTTTCCGGATGTACCAGAGTCAGTAAATGCTACCAGGATATGCTGTCTTAAAATACGTCTAGCCAAGATTTTGCGGCCTGGGTCACTTAAACTCAGTCTCGACCAAGCGCTCGAAGAGTCAACACGTCCTGAGGATGCCTCGTGTAGAGGTGAAACACGTGTCGACAAAGTGGTTACTGCAGAGAGGAGGATTCTTGATTATTTTAATTAGATTTTTTGTAATTTTAATTTAATTTTTGTCAAATTAAGAATATTTCTAAGTTTATGAGTTCTAGATTTTAAGTAAGATTAGGGTTTTTAATTATTAAGCAGTGTAAAATTAGTTTAATTTAAGTCTCCTCGTCACTGTTGGAACTGGAACGACTGTTAAGCGGAAATAAACTAAATATAAACATTGAACATTCAAAATGAACTTCCGCAAAGTAACGCCTGAATCAATCAATTATCACTTAAACTTCTCAAACAGATTGATGGATGGTTGGAGAAGTAACTCCAATCAACCCGTGCATACCAGTGCCCGCTTAACAAAACCTTATCTCCATCCACAGCTACTGACGCGGACAGCCCAGGCGTCGTGGTGTTCTCGTACCCCCGATACTGCCGGTACCGGGCGCTCCTCTCCCGGCTTGAAGGCATCCAGGCGGCCTGGCTGCGGGACTCGCTCGTTGCGGCTCTGGGTGGATACTCCGCCCCCACAAAGAACACCAGGATCCTGTACTGCAAGGTGAGGGATGTAAAAATTATAGAGTAAGAGTGACTTTGAGATGGTTGGGGCTGTTTATGGCATATCAGACTTTATTCGAATCGAAAGGTTTCTGAAGGCACAACTCTTAATTTGGGAAAAAACTGCTCCAAGGTTTTGTTCAAGGGTCAATTTTAGTTATAGAGCTTTTGATTATTTATTTATCTCGATTTCTGAGTTGTGCCTATAAAAAAAACTTGTTTTTAATAATGAATAAATTGAAATAAATAAAATAACGTGTGTATGTTATTTTATTTTATATGGTGTGTAGATAGATGCATACCCAGAGACAATTAGAACACTCAAGTCTGCCAGACCCCAGCGTACCCAGCGGGCTGGCAGCCTTACCAGAAATTATAGAAAGTTATTTTGGATTTCGTTTATACAAAAACCTAAATATTATCTATAGTATAAACAAAACAAAATTTTAACAATTTTTTATTTTTTTTCCAGGATACCTTCGAATACCCCGAGCTGGAAGGTCACGAGTTCGTGTGCAACCACCTGGCTCCCAAGCTGAAAGGGAGGCCGCGCGGCCGCCGCCGCCGCCCGCCGCGCTCGCGCACTCACTCACCCGAGTCGCGCTCCAGTGAGGACGAGAGACCGCCACCCCCAGTTACCCATCACCCGGTAAGATATTCTGGGTTAGACTGATTACATGGGGACTTCAATGGGTACCATGGGATTTATGGGGTGTGCTACCTGTAACGTCATTTGCGGATGTTGCTAACTTCACAAGCTCAATACACTCACCCAAGTCGTGCTCCAGTGAAGACAAAAAGGTTCCACCGACAGTTACCCATCACACTGTAAGATATTCGTATATTCTGGGTTAGACGGATGGGGACTTTGGGATTTATAGGGTTTGCTGTACCTGTTACTTCATTTGCGAATGTTGCTTACATCACAAGCCCGATATATTCACCCGAGTCGTGTTCCAATGAGGACGAGAGACCCCCAACGCTAGTCACCCATCACACTGTAAGATATTCGTATGTTCTGGGTTAGACGGATGGGGACTTTGGGATTTATAGGGTTTGCTGTACCTGTTACTTCATTTGCGAATGTTGCTTACATCACAAGCCCGATATATTCACCCGAGTCGTGTTCCAATGAGGACGAGAGACCCCCAACGCTAGTCACCCATCACCCTGTAAGATATTCGTATATTCTGGGTTAGACGGATGAGATCTTTGGGGTTTATTGGGTTTGCTGCCCCCGTAACGTCATTTGCGGATGTTGCTGTATGTGATGGGGATCTCTATTGCAGACTCCCCGGCGTCTCTCCCTTCGCAACGGTCTCGAGAAGCGCAGCTCCGACTCGGACCCGGACCGGGAGACGAACGTGTCGGACGAAGACAAGGCGTTCCTCCGGATGCTGCGCCACTTCCACCGGGATAAAGGACTCAGCTTCACGCAGGCTCTCTCGCTCAAACATTGTGAGTATCATTTTTCGTGGTTCTATTATGGGGAATGTTCTGATGAACTTTTTGGGCTTATCCCTTTTTTTTTGTTTTTTTTTATAGTAGATAGGCTTGCGTTTGACCGCCATCCCGCCTGATGTTAAGCGAAGATGCGGTCTACGGTGGAGCACGCTCGCCTAGAAAAAACCGATTCACTCGCGACTTGAAGGTACCCAGACTATATTCATTGGGGAACACCCACTCGGGCAGCTGATTCCAATGTCTAGCGGTACGCATGAAAAAGGTGGAATCAAACCGCTTAGTTCGAGCTTTTGGAACATCAACCATGAAGCGGTGACGCTTTTTAAAGCTCCTGGCTGTCCGATAGTAGAATGGGCAAGGTGGAATTAGGTCATGCAGATCTGAAGCGCACTCTCCAAAATGTATCCGGTAGAAAACCGACTGACAAGCAACTTTCCGTCGATGTTCAAGGCTTTGGAGCCTTTCCCTCCATCCAAGTTCACTACCGTACCGGCCGCTATCGCCAAAAGTGCCCACATATCATAGATGCGTGGAAGTCTCGTAGCGCTCGGTTTTATCGGCTGTTTCATCCGCGCACCTGTCTTATGTGGAATGGCTTACCACCTTCGGTTTTTCCACCGAGTTTCAATCTACAGAGCTCAACGAAGGGTGAATAGAGCCCTTAAAGGTAGGCAACGCACTGGCAATACCCCGGGTATTGCAGGTGTCCATAGGCGGCGGTGACCACTTACCATCAGGTGGCCCGTCGCTTGTTTGCCACTTTTTTCACTTGGCGGTTGATCTCCTTAGCAGGAGGTCGTCTAGGTAGGTACCACCGCAGTACCAGATATTCTGCCGCTAAGCAGTAGCGTGTAAACATTACTGTGTTCCGGTTTGAAGGGTACTGCAGCGAAATTACTGGGCTGTTGACTAATCGAAAGTCTCAAAGTAATGAGCGCCAGAGCAACGATGCCCTGGACTTTGTTTTGTTACTCGAGGTTCAGTGTATCGCTGCAATGGTCATGGACAGGCGTTGTCTCTTGCCATCAGGAGAGCGTCTAGTTCGTATCATTACTTTTTAGATAAAAAAAAATTAGTAAATATAGGAACCAGAAATTCCGGTATCTATATCCTCAGCATATTATTTTTTATTTACTTGCGCCTCTGAAACTTGCTTCTTAATTGTCCTAAGGAGCCAGAAACATCCACACTGTTACTGATATCAATATAAGTTATATATTATGTTTGTCGGGTTGCAGTGTCGCTGCGAGCTCTGTACACGCTAGTCTTGTCTCGCGGCGGGTATGACGCCGTGTGCCGGCTGCGGCTGTGGCGCGGGCTCTTCCACTCCAACCACTCCACCACCAAAGCCGTTTACGAGAGGTATGTTAAGGCGCGGGCGCAGCCTGAAATTTTGGAGGGGGTCACTAATAATAAATGTCGAGTAAATTAGACTTTATTGCATCTATGAAAACTCACGTGATATCGAAACATTTTGTAGTTTTCTATAACTTTGAATTTATACACAACTATTTTTTAATTACTAGACAAAATTTAATCGGTAATACAGACCGAGTAAGCAATCAGAATTTTTGTTTACTTCATAATGCCAAAGTTATTACTAGTCAAAGTTTTCGGATGTTCTGCCTAAAATTATGGACATAGCACTCGTTTACTGCAAGAGAATACTATCCCCGGAGCAGTTGGCGGGAACCGATGCCGGCTTTCATTGCAATATTGCAGAAACATGTTGTTTCTCTCTCGCACTCGCGCGCGAGGCTCCCGTTGCAGGCGCGCGCGCGCCGCGGTATTTATGAATGAACTTGTGACGGACTAGGTTTAGGTGCCTACGGGTACAATAATAACCAGGAATCCCATTTTTTGTGGATAATTTTTCAACAGATTTTTTTTTTCATAGATGGCTTCAGTTATAGCATTAGATAACGCAATTTTCTTTCTTTCTTGTGATTAAAAAATTGTGGTGTACACTTATTTATTAATACAACTGTCATTTACAGGTTTCTCCTCCCGTTGGAGAACCACGAGCGGCGTAACGGTGTGAAACCTAACGGCATAACGGAACCGGATACCATCACGGTGTGCGACTCCCCCCCGCCGCCCCCGCACGCACACAGAGATAGCGAGACTGGTAAGCAGATGGACGTAAACTTATATTACATACTAGCGGACGCCTCGCAGTTTCACCCGCGTAGTTCCCGTTCCCGTGGGAATACAGGGATGAAAAGTAAAGTACACCCGGGGATAGTGTAGCTTCACAACGGTGAAAGAATTTTTGAAATCGGTCCTGTAGTTTCGGAGCCTATTCAATACAAACAAACAATCAAATCTTTCCTCTTTATAATAGTATAGATAGACATATATTAGATTACACACGCGGTTGTTGACAGGCTAGGTGTTTGACCACAGCTCATCTGATGTTAAGTGACGGTGTGGTCGAAAATGGTAAAGCACACCAAGCCTGGAATGGAACTGGCTCTCAAGTGAGGCTGCCGGAACACACCGTTAGGTGCTTGGCAGTAGATTTTCAACTCTCGTGTGGTAGCTAGCCAGCCGAGTACTAGAGAGTACGCTACCACCATGCTATGGTTTCCTCACGATGTTTTCCTTCACCGGCAGCTCAAGCTCATTGTTGAGGCTTGAACCCATGCCCTTCAGTATGCGAAACGACCGCGCTAACCACTGAGGTATCATCAAGTTTAAAGCCTGCAAAGCAGTTAACGGTGTGTTCCGCCAGCCTCGCTTGCACTGTGTCGTACGATGTTTACAAAATTTGTCAATGTCAAGTCAACGGCGATCATAATAATCTCTTCAATACACATACGTCGAGTTTTTTTTCGCTTTATTGATAAAAATATCTGGATTATTTTACTTACGTTATTTGGACTCTGATATCGCTTTTATGACCTAAGATTTGTTTACTTCATGTTATGAATTGTAAAAACCGAAGACGTGACAGAATGGCTTTACAGCTTTAGCCTGCCCGATAGGGCAAATTGAAAAAAAGCTTGTCAGTTCTGTTGTCAAAGTTAATGAAATGTTTTGGATACTTTTTTGTTTTATATGGCAAAGGCATATTCTACATATTCAGCCGACCTCATGACGTCATAACTATAAAAAGTTTGAAAACGTATTAAAATTAAACTACCGCATAGAAAGCCAAAATATTCAAATTAGTTTCATAAAATAAAGTTTACTATCAGAAAAAAATATAAAATAAATACAAAAAAATATATATACAGACCGAAATTCGGTAACAATTTTACATATTTATTTATAGTAAACGCATGTAGCATTATATTTATAGTTTCTATCATTATTTTCAGGCGAAGTTAAAGAGGATATCAATGTCACGTCGAAACACGCAGAAGAACTGAATAGGGAGTTTCTCGAGTCTCTACCCAAAGAAGAAAAACCTTTGAAAATCACAGTGAAACCTGTGGAAAAACTTTTAGACACGGAAAAGAGAGAGACCGCCTTCGAGAAGAGAGAAAATGCGTCGGAGCACAATGATATGGGGTCGGAAAAGAGGGAGATCGCGGGGGAAAAGAGAGAACATGATAATATGGAAGAAAGAAAAGAAGGCTTTCTGAGTGAGCTCGCAAATAAATTACATTTAGGTGAGTTTTTTTTGTGTGGCAACATTTTTTTTTTTATAATAAAATCAGACGCGAAAATACGCGGGAAATTCAAAAACAAACCTCCTAAATTACTTTTTTTAACTGACTCAAAAAAGGATGTACATAATTATGTTGTTAAATGACAGCACCGTTGGCTCATTGGTAGTATATCTGCCTTGAGAGCTGTAGGGCGTGGGTTCGATTCCTACTCAGGGCAAACATTTCGTGAATAAACAAATGTTTGTTCTGTGTTTGGGTGTTCTGTATGTTTTTTTTTATATTGTTGACAGGCTAGGTGTTTGACTACAGCTCACCTGATGTTAAGTGAAGGTGTGGTCGAAGATGGTAAAACACATCTAGCCTGGAATGGAACTGGCTCTCAAGTGAGGCTGCCGGAACACACCGTTCTTCGATGCTTGGCGGCAGATTTACAACTCTTGCGTGGTAGCTAGCCAGCCGAGTACTAGAGAGTACGCTACCACCATGCTATGGTTTCCTCACGATGTTTTCCTTCACCGGCAGCTCAAGCTCATTGTTGGGGTTTGAACCCACGCCCTTCGGTATGCGAACCTACCGCGCTAACCACTGAGCAATCATCGCTACAAAGTTATATTATAAGTATGTATTTACGAAAAAGAAGTATATATGTATTCTATCAGTTATCTGACTTCCATCACACAAGCTCTGCTTAGTTTGGGGCCAGATGACGCTGTGTATAATGTCCTACGATATTTAATTATTATTTATTTATTTTGATATTTTTAAATATGAATATAAAAATGACCTGTAACTTTGGTGATATTAATAAAAGATTTGTATTAAACGGCCATTAAAACCACTCTATCATTAAAAGTCGTTTTTAATACAGGTAACTCGGATACGACGTTCCTGCAAGAGTTGGCGCGACGCGGCGCCGCGCCTCCACCCCCCGCCGCGCCGCACCCGCCCGCACCCTTCAACGCACACGCACACACTGAACAGGTAACGTGAAACGTGTGCATAAATAATCGATTTTTATATTAATCGACTATTTTTTTCTTATAATCGATTTTTAATTATTGATGCTCTAAATATTAAGAATCGATTATATTACTTACTCTCTTTGTTTTTAACTAAAAAGGATGAGATATGCGTTGTGTTAGAATATTGTATAGTTTGTGGTTTTACCCCATCACTATTTGCAATGACAATGGAGAATGTTACTGGGTATGCAAAATCGCTTGAATCTTTGTCACAGTAAAGCCTATGTGAATATAAATATACTAGTTTTTGTTTCATGCCAAAATATTAATTAGTTTAGATTTTATAGACATTCAAAAATCCTGTTAATTTGAAATCGCTGCGCGGTGGCGCTGCTTCGGTGTGACGTCACAGGTCATACACCTCTTTCCTCTTTCAAGAATAAATACTATAAGTTAAGATTTGAAGCATGTGGAGCAAAAGGTTTTGGCTCGTATTGATACACTAATACTTGTAGGTTCTTATCCTAACTAATATTATAAATGCGAAAGTGAGTTTGTTCGTTTATTTGTTTGTTTATTACGCTATCACGCAAAAAATATTGAACCGATCTTCATGAAATATAGCATTGGTATTGTTAAGAACACGGAGAAGGACATAGGCTAGCTTTCATCCCTGAAATAATACAGTTCCCGAGGGATCGACAGTAACGCGGGCGGAGCCGCGGGCGAAAGCTAGTAGATAAAATAAACAAAGGATGACGTAAAATTAGTTGTTTTTTTATTTACATATTAGGTAGATACGTTTAAACTGATACCAAAGGTTTTGCACCTCTGGTCTTATTTTTCATATAAGTTCCTACATATTTAGGTAGGTACTATTGCTGGCGGCGGCGGCCGCTCTTTGACTGCACTCGTGCACGCACTGAACGACTACATCTTTAAGTTTTACAACTTTATCCATTTTTGTTTAACTCAAATTTTGCGGAGTGCTTTTAAAAGAGCGCACGTCTCTCCATACAAACTATTGTTAGAAGATAGAAATGTTCTCGCGCGTGAAACGGAAAATGTTCTGTAGGTACTAAATGAATGAGGAATAAATTGGAGCGGCGCACGGGCGGCCTATGTTTCCGAGTGACGACGTTCGGTGCGCCCGGGCAGGCCCTGCGTGACCTTGACCTAATTTCAGTCGTTTATTGTTTCGCACCTGTGATGCGACATCTTGAAAGATTATAGTTTTATTGTTTGTTTGTTCTATGTAACTGAACCATCATTTCTTGGAATCACGAGCCACCACTGATACTTACTTATACCAACCAAATACAAACTAGATAGGTATAAGAGATACTAACCTACTGCAAACTACATACATACCTACCATCTAATAAAAAATATACTTGTATACATAACAGATTGTCATGTACTTACGTCAAAATGATCTACACAACAATATACTTTGCTTTTATCTCCAAATGGATCCAACCTCTTCATAGCTTTTATCCATTTCTTGCGTATTTTAGTATCCATTGGAACCAAAAAAAATAACTTTTCCGGTGCATTGGTGGTAGTGCTTTTACATTTTAGCACAACACATGATTTTCTTGTATTTAAATTCGACATTTTCGAATAATGTTTGCATTATTTCGTAGTGAAACGTGCCGGAGCGCGCAACGTACTGCGTGAGTGTATGACTTGTGACGTCAGCGCACCGAGCGCCGGCCGGCCGACACTCGCGCCGTTTAAAATTCAATATCTCGGGAACTAAGTGACATATCGAAATAATTTTTACACACGTTTTTTTTATTTCATATGGACTATAAGAAAAGTTAAAAATCGAAACTAGTGAACATTCTTCATTAATAGGACATCTCTAGGGAGTTTTGGTGGGAACGCGGAAAGAGTCGTGTCGCCTCGTTGTATTTTTTTCCAAAACTAGTGTTTTGTCGAGTGTTTATGCATAAAAATGGTGGTGTTTTATTCATAAAGTGCCGAATTACAAGCGCGAGTGTGGGAAAATGATATAATGTGGTGAAACATGACTTTTTGTGTTGCGTCCAAAACTCATAATCTGTATAATCATAATCATTTATTTTCGTATATGGGTAAAGTACAGTTGGTAGGAATTAAAACATGGCACACCATTTAACTTTTGAAACTTGAAAATATATAAATACTTGACACTGGCAAATGCACAAAACGCGACGCCAAAACTAAAGAAAAAAAGGGCATCTCTAATGTTTGCTCTCTCTCTCTCTCTCTCTCTCTCTCACTCTCTGGTGTGCAACGAATATGGTAGGACGTAGGTCAGCTCTTAAATTGTCTGATAAATACATTAAACAGCAAAATATAACAAAATATCTTTTCAAGGTCAGAGTGAATAGGTATCTTCTAGGTCTGCGTGCTTCATCTTCGACCACATCGTCGCTTACCATCAAGCGAGTTGGTGGTCAAACGTATTAAAAAAAAATATATTAAACAGCGCACAACTGCCGTTTTACTTAAATAATAATGTACAAGTTCTCGTACGTTGTTGGTTATTATTAAACTAATTTAGCCAAACTACACATTCTAATCGAATTTTGCAAACAGCGCCATCTGTGCGATGAATGAAAAAACGCGCGGTCACTAAACGTAAAAAAGGAATGTCACTTGTCAGTCGAAAAATGGCGCCATCTGTATTTAAAAATTAAAAATCGATAATTTTATTCATTACTTAAGTTGAAAAAAAAACTTCGTTTGTTTTAAAACCAATTTTAAATATTATCGACTTGGCAATTTTATTATTATGTACAATCAAATGCTAGTTCAAATTCAATTTCAAATATAACGGTATCCCTTTAACACCTTGTTTGTTTGTAGAAGGGCTCGCGTCCGGCGGGGCGGAGCTCCCTGCGCGCGGTGCGAGTGAAGCCCGCGAGAGCGCACACCGCCCCAAACACTGCGCCCAACACGCGTGAGTATCAATAGATTTAGATTTTAAACCGGCTTTAAAAAAAACCAAATAGGTTCTCATTCGGTATGTAAAAAAAAAACTTTACTGATTCCAAAACCATTTCGAAATAATACATTTCTGTACATTATTTTTATTTTTAAAAATCTTTAAATAATGAGATTGGGTGTATTTTAATAAAATACATAGTATAAAATTTACTTTCAGTTGCCCTCTAATGACGTCATGTAATAGGGGCTACTTTTACTGACTAAAAAAAGCAATGGCAAACTCAAACTATATGTCAATGTCAATTCGGTATGTAAAGAAAATAAAAACTTTACTGATTCCAAAACCATTTTGAAATAGTACATTTCTGTACAATATTTGTACGTTTAAAACTCTGTAAACTATGAGATGGGGTTTATTTAACTTTCAATTGATGTTTAATGACGTCACTTCGTAAGGCAACTTTCATAGACTAAAAAAGCAATGGCAAACCAAAACAATATTTGTCAATTTGTTGTCAAGTCAACGGCGATCATTATAATCTCTTCAATACACGTACGTCGAGTTGTTTTTCGCTTTATTGATACAAATATCTGGATTATTTTACTTTAAACGTTATTTGGACTCTGGTATCGCTTTTATGAGGCTATGACATAAGATTTGTTTGTGATGTCGTGAATTGTAAAAACCGAAGACGTGGCAGTATGGCTTTACAGCTTTAGCCTGCCCGTTAGGGCATATTAAATACAAAAAACTTCATGTCAATTGTCAAACTTAATCAAAGTTGTCAAAATATCTTTTTATACTTTTTTGTTTTACATTGCAAAGGCATATACATAATTATTCAGTCTACGTCATGACGTCATCACTGTAAAAAGTTTGAAAACGTATTAAAAATAAACTATCACATAGAAAGCTAAAATATTCAAATCAGTTTCATAAAATAAAGTTAACTATCAGTAAAAAATATAAAATAAATACAAAAGAATAACTTTACATACCGAGTTAAATTAAGTTTTTTTTTAAATCAGTGGTTGATTGTTTGGATGATTAATTCTTTATTGAACAACGATAGCGCCGGTGCCCCCTCTGCGGCCGGACTCGGCGTCATCGTCCCCCCCTTCTCTGCCCCCCACCACGGCGCCGGTCACCAACTTCGGCATCCACCATCCGCCGCCCCAGCAGAGCAACAGCGACGATGAAATAGTCGAGGTTGGTAGAACATACTACTCGTACCAAGACACAAATAAATAAAAACAGAAACAGAAAAAATGTTCATAAAACAAAATAATTCTATAAACTAGAGCCACAAATGGCGGCTTTATCACTAAAACCCGCTACATTATTTGGGGGAAAAAGTAGCCTATGTATTAGTCCAGGGTATCAACTACCACCATAACAAAATTCATCAAAATTGATTCAGCCGTGTGAGCATGAAGAATTAATCAAACACACTTACACACTATTGCTTTTACAATATTAGTGTCATACAAACTCGGAAAATCACAAGTTTTCTAAAGTGATACAATGCGGTAATACGATTTTCCGCGTCGCCGCTAAAACCTGCGCGTTAGCTATTTAGGTTAACTGCAAATGGAAAACCTTCCTTCCAGGTCCCATACAAACCTAAAACGCCAGAGATCATCGACCTGGACGAATACCCGGAAAGTCCGCAATCTATCAAGAAGAAGAAACTGGACATACTCAAGGAACGGGGGCTAGAGGTCACGCCTCTACCCGCACCCGCCTGGCCTGCCCCCGTCCTTGCGACATCCCTCATCGCCCCCAGCCCGATACTCCTGCCAGCGGTACAGCACCAAATAATGACCAACGCACAACTATTCCAAATGTATAACATAGTCCCCCAAAATTATAATGGAATGCAACCCCCAAAAGTGATCCAAGCAAGTCCATTATACGGAACAACTAGTCCAGAGAAAACTGTCTATGGGAATCCTAAAGACCCCTTTATGCCTCCCCCACATGTACTACATGGTGCCCCCATCAAACCCACCAAAAGTGTGCTGCAACCACCTACTCCAGCGCAGGATATACTCGACCTAACTTGCAAGTTGACCACCAAACCCGCAGTTGAAATAGTACGCGTGCCAACTACGCCATCGCCGTCCAAAATGCAAACAGCTCAAAATTTGACCAAAAACTATTCAATTGTAGATGGGAAGGCAGTAGTCGGTTCTAATTTAGAAATTACATTAGTAAATAAAGCTCAACCTTTATCCCCATTGAAGAAACAAACCCCCCAAAAGAGGTCTTCGAATGGTAAATTTACAAAGACCCCAACACCCCCTAAAGACTACCCAAAGCCATACAAAAAGGCTCCTATAATAGTCCCTAATTATCAAGTTAGCCGCGAAGATAGTCCTACAAGCTCAACTAGTTCGCAAAACAGCCAAAAAAATCAAATTCCTACCACAATTGACCCCAAGGGGCCTGTGACGTCGTTTCTAGACCCATCTAAGGGGCATATGGGGTCATATTTGGATCCTTCCAAAGGTCCCGTGGCGCCATTTTTAGACCCGTCCAAAGGGCCTGTAGCGTCGTTCTTGGACCCTTCTAAGGGGCCAGTAACGTCATTTTTGGACCCCTCCAAGGGGCCTGTATCTTCATTCTTGGATCCATATATGGCGTTATATAATTTAGCGGGGCAAATGGACCCAAGACAGTTGGCAGCGTATAGGGAAATTATGGCAAATCCATTTAGATATTCTGGGCTTTTGAATATGGGTGTTGGTAACCCAACAACGAAGAATTAGTCTAGTCTTGTTTTGTGATACAATAAATAAAGGCTTTTGGGGTATTTCTGTTAAAAGATAAATAGACCTAACGACATCGATTACATCCTGTCCATTAACGCCAAGAACTTTGTGTCGCGGCGGATCTTTGTGTCTGAAGTTCTGCAAGACACTGTACAGTTGCGAAATGGTTTTTTAAAATCTATCTGTAAAGGGGAAAGATTTGTTTGTTTGTAATGAATAGGATCCGAAACTACTGGACCTATTTCAAAATTCTTTCATCGTTGGGAAGCTACACTATCTCCGGGTGGCATAGGCTACTTTTTATCCCTGTACTCCCATGGGAACGGGAAGCCTATGGCACCCGGGGATAGTGTAGCTTCCTAACTGTGAAATAATTTTTGAAATATTTTTTTTTTATGGTTGCCGGGCTATGTTTGACCACAGCTCACCTGATGTTAAGTGACGGTGTGGTCGAAAATGGTAAAAAACAGCTAGTCGGGAATGGAACTGGCTCTCTCAAGTGAAGCTGCCGGAACACACCGTTTATTTATTTATTTATTTATTGAGATAAAAACGACAATAATGATCAGTTACATCTATCTCATAAGCCAAAATCAAAAATAAAAAAATTATACAAATGTCAATATAAGGTAAATGTCAATGAACTAAAATTATACAAATATCAAATAAAATAATAATAATAATAAGAATTACATAAGTGTCATGAAAATCTAAATGTCAAGGAATTACAAAAATGTCAAAACAGATAATACAAGTCAATATCAGCAAAATAAAAAAAAAAATGTCAAAGTAATAAAATTATACAAATGTCAAGAGCAAATTATCAAATACATAAAAATATTTTAATGTCACGGTCAGTTATCTAAATCAGTTATCTACCGTTAGATGCTTGGCGGCAGATGTTCAACTCTCGTGTGGTAGCTAGCCAGCCGAGTACTAGAGAGTACGCTACCACCATGCTGTGATTTCCTCACGATGTTTTCCTTCACCGGCGTTGAGCTATCATTGCTACTGAAAGGTCCAGGTCCAGTAGTTTCGGATCCTATTCATTACAAACAATCAAATCTTTCGTCTTTATAATAGTGTAGATAAAGGTATATTTGCACATAAAATAACATTCATACTTTTGGAGAGTATAACTTCAAAGGCGCAAAGGTCCGCTATGACTAAAGCGACACATGGATTTCGCAAAGCACTCTTCACTTTTACCGTAAAACTACCCTCTTTTTTAAAATTGGCTCCATTCGTCGTTATTTGCTTAAAGCTTTGCTTAGTTTGGGGCCAGATGGCGCTGTGTGTATAGTCCCACGATATTTATTTATTTATTTTATTTTTTGTGCAGAATAGGTTCTTGTAGTGTTCGTTACTCTTTGGTTACAAAGAAATCCAGAAAAAAATGGCTACCTTTTTTGCGTTATTATGATTGACTAGCTTCTGCTCACGTCTTTATTCTTGGTAAAACAGTGTGAACAGCTGAACAGATTTGGTTGAAATTTGTCTTACATATAGTTTAGCTAGATTGATATATGGGATACTATTTGTCACAAAATAATGGTCCTTAATACAAATTTCAAGTGAATGCGTCGTTTAGTTAGTTTATTTATAATCCTACAGGAACCTAACATTTTTTCTAGATGAAATGTATCTTAAATGTTAATCCATGTAATAAACTATATGTGCGCAAAATTTCATCCAAATCTGTGCAGCCATTTCTGTATGATTTAGTAACAAACACTAACACTCACATTTATAAAATTATAAGCGGTGTTCGTTACACGCTGAAAAAAATCGGGCCTAAAGCCTATGTCTTAACCCAGAGTGTCAGCTACCTCTATACCAAATTTCATCAAAATTGGTCCAGCCGTTTAGGCGTCAAGAAATAACAAACAAACACACTCGCAAACTTTAATTTATTCGGTAAAAGGGTAGAAGACATTTTCACCCCTTTCAATGGTATATTTTAACCGTTTATTAAAGTAAGGTCTATTTATCTTAGAGAATGTTTCCACACCATGAGTGTCGCTTTGTCGAAATGCTCACTTATTTCGAAAAGGTATGTCTTATTTTTTGTTACAAACAAGGTTATACGCTTTGGGTGTATTAAACCGAAAGGGGTTGTTATAACCAACTTTTAGCATGGAAACAACTCTGTAATCATAAAAAAAATAAGCTTTAGCAGTAAAAGTAACTCACCGTTACCTCCTATCGGCTTAGTATACGCCAAGCGTATAACCTGCTATACAAATGACAAAAAATTTAGACATAATTTTTAATTGTTAAAAATTCATAGTTCCCATATTTGTTTAGTAATTTTATATTTTAACTACGAAATACATTCCAAAATTTAACTTTTCTTAAAAAACTGATAAGAGTTGATTCCTCGACAGATTTTGATGTTGTAAATAAATTAAAACAATTTAGTTTAAGTGTCATCAATATCTGTTATATGAATAAAAGCTTAAATCGACACCAAATTAAAATCGATTTTACGATTAGGTTAGGATTTCAAAATTTTTAAACTTGACTCTATAACTATAAAAAAACTTGTTGCTATCCCTTTCTTTCAAGTTTGAGTGAAAGAGACGCTTCTACCTAACTATACTCTGTCAACTGGTTTTTATTGTGACCCGCGAGCAAAGCCGGAGGAAAACAGAAACAAAAATATTTTTCACAACTGAAAAATGTTTTGGGCAACTGACATAACAGTTTGACAGTGACTTTTCGTGACATTTCTTTGATTACATAAAATATCTAAGATTCTTGTAGAGTGCTGGCGGGAACGCGGAAAGAGTCGTGTCGCCCCGTTGTATTTTTTTTCCAAAACTAGTGTTTTGTCGAGTGTTTATGCATAAAAATGGTGGTGTTTTATTCATAAAGTGCCGAATCACAAGCGCGAGTGTGGGAAAATGATATAATGTGGGGAAACATGACTTTTTGTGTGGCCTCCAAAACTACATCGAAGCTTTATTGTAAAGTCGCCACCACTTTACTAAAGTATGACTGGACTTGACTGACACGGACTGTACTTGACCAAGACTGGACTTTGACTATAATTTTTGCTACGAGGACACTTATTTAACTTTTGAAACTTGAAAATAAATACTTGACACTGGCAAATGCTCAAAACGCGACGCCAAAAAAAAAAAGATTCCTATACAGAGTATAGCTCATAAACAGTTTTTTTTAATTTAAATTTATTTCCACAACAAAATGGCGTATCAATAAATAGTTTGATTAACAAAATCGATTTTAATTTGTATCGATCGACCCCAAAGGCCTAAAATTTTGATCTCTCGGATGTTAAAAAAAGAAAGAAAAGAAACGAAAATAAAACGTGGGAACAATTTTAAAATGTTTCGTTTCTTTAGAGAAAAAAAAAACTTGACAAATTGTAAATAATTAGTGTTAAGAATTTCAATTCCTTCAAGCGGAGTTATTTAGAAATAGATCATTCATAATTAATACAATAAATAATTGTTTATTTTAATTGACTTCAAAATAGGTTCTAATTACGGTTGTATTTAAAAAATAATGTTTATTACCTCTGAACTTCTTCGTTTAAAAACCGATTTTAAACATTTTTTTTATTTTTTAATTTGAAATTTGGCATGTAAGAAATTCATTGCGATCAGTGCAGTATTTTTACTTTTAAGGTGGTTCGATTTCCATAAAAATATTTTTTCCCCATTTGTGGACAAATTGAGCATAATTTTACAGTGAAATCACAGCTACTGGCATTTATTTGCGGTAAATCACAATTGCTCGAACAAAACAGTAGATTATGCTAATAATCTACTGTTTTATTCAATGTAATTTAACGCAATTAAACACCAAAATAAATGCCAGTAGCTGTAATTTCATTGTAAAACTATGCTCCATTTGTCAATAAATGGCAAAAAATTATTTGTATGGAAATCGAACCACCTTAAAGTCTAAAAAACTGGAAATCAAATGTTATTTTGCTTTTCTGTGACTTTTGAATGAAGTCGTTTTGTTTTTGTAATTTTTTTTTTCTTTCTACTTGTACCGGAGTAAATACCGGACGGTATTTGGGCCGATTTGCGTGCTATTTTCCGTATTTCGTTTCCTCACGATGTTTTCCTTCACCGGCAGCTCAAGCTCATTGTTGGAGTTCGGACCGGTCGTGTGATCCGTCCGCGCTAACTGCTGACCTATCATAGCTACATTTTTTAAATATAATTTGACAATAAAAATTTAGTTTTTGAATTTTGAAAGGTTTTTTTTTAGTTTAATTTACGAATTTATTATGAACTTTTTGTTGTTTTTTTTTTAAATCCCAACGGATGTTAATGAAACAAAAATATCTTGATTTTTAGTGCTATTTTTTTTTATATTATGAAGATTTTAATTCGTGGTGTCTTTGGTTTTTGCAAGCAAATGCTATGTTATGTTATATTTTTTTCCTATATATATATGTATATATTTTGTTTCAAATTCAAATCTTTTTTTTGAAACGTCCTAAAAGTCCGACAAGCAGTTATGAATAAAAACTTTTTTCGGTTTGAAAATAAAATTACTTACATATTCTGTAAAATAAGTTATTCTATGATCAGCTGCTCCGGGGATAGTATTCTCTTGCAGTAAACGAGTGCTATGTCCATAATTTTAGGCGGGATTTCCAAAAACTTTGACTAGTAATAACTTTGGCATTATGAAGTAAACAAAAATTCTGATTACACATTTACGATGTCTCACTCGGTCTGTATTACCCATTAAAATTTTTTTAGTAATTAAAAATTAGTTGTGTATAAATTCTGATTTATACAAAATGTGTCAATACCACGCCAGTTTTTTATAGAAAATACAACTTGCCGTTTCTAAGCACCTATGTTTCATTTATTTCTAACTTTGAAATATATTTTGATAAATACGTTTAGATGCTTGTCGGACTGTAAAAAAAGAGAGGAAAGATTACACTGATCACAAGGAAAAGATCAGTGTGTTTTTTTATTTTATTACATAAATATTATAATTTTTAGAATAATTTGGTTTTTATAACTAAATTTTTGTAATGAGCGCTTGTCAAAAATAAATAATTAAACCTTTTAATTTTGACCTACCCGCTGACTATAGTAAATAATGTTTTATTGGTATTCTGCGAATTATAGGTACTTACATTCTGCGTTTCGGCTGTGTTACCAACTGATCCAAAAATATACGAGATTGACAGAAGCTGTCGATATATCACGTGGGTACCTTATGTCAATCCCATACATTTTTAAGATTTCTCTATTAGCGTTATCGAATATCGAATATCGCTTTGTACCTTGTACATTTAAGACGGAAATTTGCACCTATTTTTTTTTTTAATTAGTTTTCGTCCTTACCTCGTTCCAGTTAAGTGTATAATTAAAAAAATTGAGTTTTACGTTAAAAATATTTTATGAAATTTAGTATAGCATTTCTGTTCCTATGTTTTAAATAACTCCGATATTAGTTAAATTGTAGTTTCCCCTTTAAATATCTTCTTGTTACAAACAAACAGACTTGCAGGAATGTTTTGCTAGTTTGTTCGCAATTTTACTTGCGCAAGTTCCTGTCGTTTGCATTGGTTATTAGCTGTACTTGTTACTCGCAAGTCGTACGAGTGTGCAGCGAAATTCTTGCAAGTCTATTTGAAGTTAGTGTTCGGCGAACATTGACTGTTTAAGAGAATTTTATTAATAATTGTTTTATATATATTACTAGCGGACGTATCGCAGTTTCAACCGCATTCTTCCCGTTCTCGTGGGAATACAGGGATAAAAAGTAGCCTATGTCACCCGGGGATAGTGTAGCTTCCTAACGGTGAAAGAGTTTTTGAAATCGGTCCAGTAGTTTTTGAGTTTATTCGTTACAAACATACAAAAATACAAATATTTTCCTTTTTATAGTATTAGTCTAGATATTCAATTGTATTGCAATAATGTTTTTTTTGTTTATTTATTAGTTTGATATGTTTTTTGGGGTTCCGTACCTCAAAAGAAGGAAAACGGACTTATAGTAACACTTTGTTGTTTGTCTGTCAAGGCCTTCTATCTCGAGAAAAAGGTATAGAGTTGAAATTAAAACAATATACGCAGATATATTGTCCCTTGACAGCTGTGAAAGAATTAAACTTCTCAGTTATCGTAAAAAAAAAGTTACAGCCGTCTCAAAAACCGCATATTTCGACACTCGCAAGGAAATCAAACCCTATAGGGTACTTCCCGTTGACCTAGAACTATGAAATTTGGCAAGAAGCATTGTATTATTATACACATAAAGGAAAAAATCCAAAACCTGTAAATTTTAAATAGTCACAGAATAAAAATTATTTTTTTTAAAACCCCACAACGGTTAAAAAGTATAATGCACCAATCAAACCCAACCTCATGACTGAAAACTGTATCAAAATCAGACTAGTAGTTTTGGAGAAAAATAGCAACATGGATTTGCAAAAACAATGTTTGCTGCAGCGCCCCCTGGTGAGTTGTCACCGTAACACCTATCTAAGATAATGCACCAATCAAACCTGAACCCATAACTGAAAACTGCATCGAAATCTGACTAGTAGTTTTGGAGAAAAATGGCAACACGTATTTGCACAAACAAACATCCTCTCACCCCAAATATGCGTTTGTCTCCGTCTCCGTTCCATCGTGGGTAAAAATACGCTACTATTTATTACACTTACTAGTTTGTACGGAACTCGCGGAGGGCGAGTCCGACTTGCACTTGTCCGTTTCTTATTTCTATGGTCAAACTTTTTCACGACTACAGCAAAGCCAAAAAAGAAGAGTTTTTAGCAGTTTATTTATGTCTGTTTGTTTGTACGTGTGTTCTACTGTAGAGGTGTCAATCGTTTCTTCATTATGTTCCGGGTGACATATGCTTCAATTATATATATTATCAGTAGGAAGGTTATAGTTTTTTTTTAATACAATATTATAAATTTGAACACCTTGATGCAAATGAAGCTTCCGACTATAATATTAGTTTTTTTTTTGTTAAATACGGAACATGTTCGCGTTTGACCACATCCTGCCTGATGATTAGTGTGGAAGTCTGGTTTATTTGTAAGTCAATGTTCGCCGAACACACGTCAATGTCTTAGGATAATGTTTTTTAATTCACAATTGTAAATATTGACGTCTAATGTCACGCACTCTGTACGGAATGCGGTTTAAATAAAATATTGAAATTACACGTTTGTTTTTCTTTTATACGCACCAGCGCCAGTTCTCGAAGATGGTCGTGCTTTGCTCTATTGGGGCCGGTCTATCATCACGGACAGGACTATTGTCGCCAATAAGCCTGCTATCGTGGTGGTCGACCGAGCCCAACGCCGGGCAGTGCTCGTTGACATAACCTCCCACATGACGAGAATCTCGCGAAGGCCGAGAACAAGCTCAGCAAGTACCTTGACTTGGCTCACGAGATAACCGCCATGTGGGATGTTGATTCGACGATCATTGTCCCGATAGTTGTCACGGTAAATGGCCTTATAGCGTTGAGTCTCGACCAACATCTCAAGAGACTCTCGCTAGACGGTTGGGTCAAGGGTCAGCTTCAAAAGGCAGTGATCCTTGACACGGCGCGCATTGTGAGGAGGTTCCTCACTCTGCAGCCCTAACCACCGGCGACTTGAGCCCTGCCTCGCTGCCGGCGGCACCCTAGTTTTTAATATTATTTATGTTTTATATATATCTATTTAAAAAATAAGAACTTAAATACCAATTAATGATAATAATAATTAAATCATTTATTTCGGATCATTATTTTTTATGGTTGACAGGCTAGGTGTTTGGCCACAGCTCATCTGATGTTAATTGAAGGTGTGGCCTAAGATGGCAAAGCATACTTACGCTAGAATGGAACTGGTTCTCAAGTGAGGCTGCCGGAACACACCGTTAGATGCTTGGCGGCAGATTTTTCAACTCTGGTGTGGTAGCTAGCCAGCCGAGTACTAGAGAGTACGCTACCACCATGCTATGGTTTCCTCACGATGTTTTCCTGTGTTCCTTTTTACTAGTATCTAAGTAATTATGATCTTTTCTTGACATTATATTTACATTTACACAATATTGTCAATATATTTTTGTATTGACTTGTTGTTTTTTATACATTTAACACGTAGGTTATCAATGTTTTTAGATATTTTTTTAATCATCATCATTTCAGCCGTAGGACGTCCACTGCTGGGCATAGGCCCCCATTGACTTCCACAAAGACAGCTAGGAAGCGGCTCGCATCCAGCGCGTTCCTGCGGTCTTTACTAGGTCGTCTGTCCACCTTGTGGGTGGACGTCCTACGCTGCGCTTGCCGGTCGTTGCAGCCCCATCGGCCATCAGTTCTGCGTGCTATGTGCCCTGCCCACTGCTACTTCAACTTGCTGATTCTCTGGGTTATGTCGGTTGCTTTAGTTCGTCTACAGATCTACTCATTTCTGATTCGATCTCGCGGGGAGACTCCGAGCATAGCCCTCTCCATAGCACGTTGTGCCACTTTGAGCTTACCAAGAAGGCCACCATAGTGAGAGACCACGTTTCAGCGCCATAAGTCATCACTGGTCGAAAACTTTCGACTTGAGGCACTGAGGTAATTCGGACGAGAAGACGTTGCGAGTTTTCCGAACGCTGCCCAGCCGAGTTGGATTCGACGACTGACATATTTCTCGAAGTTGGACCTACGTAGTTGCACTGCTTGTCCTAGGTAAATAATGATAATTAATTAATAATTGTTTTTAATGATATAATAATATTACGGAATTTGACTTGTGTCATGTTATCAATATAACATTTGTACCTATTTGTTTACATTTTGACACGCATACAAATATAAAGTTGACAATAAAAAATTGTATAACAACTAATATGAACCAATTTTAAATTTAATTGATTGCATCATAAAATACTTTAAATCTCGAAATTATGAATGCCCCTAGCGGAATGCATAGGTACAGTGCAATGCCAAAAAAACTAACAAAAAAAATCGATAATGACAGATATTTCGCGCGCTTTGTTAAAATGCAACTTCAGACAGAACGTTAAGTTGAGTTTTAAGAAGAAAATAGTTTTCATTTCTTTTCATCATAAATCACATTTAACTTTCGGTAAGTACTGTTTGTGAAATACAGAAAAGTAGTACTTTTTAGTTAAGTTTTAATTAAGTTTACGCTTCGTATAATTCGGCGTCTTTTCATACGAGCTGTCTTGATAACTATTTACTACTTTAATCCGTAGTGTTGATATAACTTTCTGATTTGCGTGTGTTATAGTTATATATAATAATATAAAAACAAGCCTTTTCAAGTAATGAAACGTTTATTGACTGCTCATTGTTACTAAGAAATATATGCCTACCTACAGTTTACATTTTGACATGCATAATAATTTTATCTCGTACACTACCTAACTGTTATGTATTTTGTTTTTGGATTAACTATTAAATAATAACGAAATGTAATGGAGTATATAAATCGCGGTTTAAATGTGTATACCCTCAGCAGTAAAAACATGTTGATACAAATCTGATGTTTATTTTTGTATTTGCGTAAGGTATTTGTAAAATAACTTTTGGCATAAAATTTTTTGTTTTTTGTTTAATTTGCCCTATCGGGCAGGCTAAAGCTATAAAGCCATACTGCCTCGTCTTCAGTTATTGCGATAATTCATGCCTTACATCTAAAGTTATAGTCAAAGTCTAGTATTGGTCTAGTACAGTCCGTGTCAGTCAAGTCCAGTCATGCTTTAGTAAAGTAGTGGCGACTTTACTATAAGCTTCGATGGAGTTTTGGAAGCAACACGAAAAGTCATGTTTCACCACATTATATCATTTTCCCGCACTTGTGCTTGTAATTCGGCACTTTATGAATAAAACACCACCATTTTTATGCATAAACACTCGACAAAACACTAGTTTTGGAAAAAAATACAACGGAGCGACACGACTCTTCCCGCGTTCTCGCCAAAACTCTGGCATAAAAAAAGAAAATAATAAGTTTTTTTTTCTGTTTTTGGCATCGCACATTGTGCATTGTATCAGTGTCGATTAAGTTTTTTTTATGTAAAAGTAATGAGATGAATGATACGCTCTCCTAATGGTAAGAGATAACGCATGTCCATGGCCATTGCAGCAAAACACAGAACTTTGTGTAGCAAGACAAAGTCCGGGGTATCGCTGCTTTGACGCTCATTACTTTGAGACTTTCGATGGTTAGTCTCAACAGCCCAGTAATTTCGCTAGCTGCGGTACCCTTCAAACCGGAACACGTTACTTTTTCCAGTGTTTTTTGAACAAATTTACTATAATATAAACTTTTTATTATAAAATCGAATAAAATAAGTCAAAGAAATTCACGTTAAGTCACGGCCAATTTTTTCTTTGTACCGAGACAAACTAAAATGGTTATTCGGTACTAATATAATAAACACAATTTTTTAAAATGGTGTTAACTTTTTTTTAAATGTAAATATATGCAAAATATGCAATCCATGCCCTGATGAAGTGATGATGACTTTACGAGAAACTTTAAACGAATCTTATAACCAAAACGAAAAGACACATTTTCTCATACTACACGTGCAACTAAATTGACATTTTGTGATAAAAAAAATAAATGTTTATCATTCGAAAAAACACAACTCGGAGCGCTTAGTCGTAAAAATATTGAAAAATTATCTTCGAGTTAGATAAATATTTAAATTGAACCTTCATCACTATTGTATTGCTTACAATATTTAAGCGAAAATACACTAAAAATATATCTCTTGAATACTCTTAATTAACTTCCGCTAAGTTACGCCTGAATGGATCAATTACTCTAGTCTGTTTGTCTATCCGTGTCTTCCACCGTAGAACCAAAACAACTTATTCGATTTCGCTGATCGAGGTGTCAATCGATTTTTTTTTATTGGTTCACATACAAAGTGTGTGGTCGCAGATGGTAAACACACCTAGCCTGGAATGGAACTGGCTCACAAGTGAGGCTGCCGGAACACACCGTTAGATGCTTGGCGGCAGATGTTCAACTCTCGTGTGGTAGCTAGCCAGCCGAGTACTAGAGAGTACGCTACCACCATGCTATGGTTTCCTCACGATGTTTTCCTTCACCGGCAGCTCAAGCTCATTGTTGGTTGTCAACCGATCGCGCTAACCACTGAACTATCATCGCCACAAAATAATCGCAGCTTATCCTTTTTCACGTTAACAAAATATAGTCCACAGGAAAATCAGTACAAATGGCAAAAAAAAAAACAGGTTAACACCAGAAAAAAAATCTCATTCAACAATATTTTTTTCCAGATAATAAAAAATGCCGCAATACCTACTGCGGCAAATTAAAACGCTTCAACGTTTGGCGATAGAAGAATTAGGAACCTGGATAGCTTCCCAAGTGGAGATACTGGCTGCGATGCCGGTTCTCCAGCAACCAGACAAAACATCAGCAGACTCATGGCTCTCGCAACAAATCGAAAACATCCGAAAATATCTAGAACACCACGTACCCAAGAGTCAACATAACACGATAGCAAACGAAATAATACAAAATCTCAAAAAAATGTGCAGAAAATATAAACTGACCGTGTTGGGCGGAATAACTTGGACTTTCGAACCTTCCGTGTGGAGATTAGATTCCTCTGTCAGCCATGTTAAAGCAACCAACAGAATGCTAGAAGTGTTCTTAACCAAAAACTTGACGTGTCTTTCGCTTGACTTCGATGTGTTGCCAGAGTCTTGTCCAAAAGTATTATTTTCCAAATCACACTTGCTCTCTAATCTCAATAAATTACACATTCTAACATCAGAAAAGGATAACATGGAAGAAGCTGATCTTATCAATTTACTTAAAAGTTTACACGATCTTAAAAGTTTGACCGTATCTACAAGATATTTATGCACAGATGATACATTGAAATGTCTTGTAGACAATTGCAAATTGATTGAAGAGTTAAATTTGAAAAATAACAACATGATCGACGATAGAAGCGTGGATATGCTAACGCAGTTACGCAACTTGAGAAATCTAAATGTTGAAAATACAGCAGTAACCGATTACGGGGTAGAAAAAATACTGTTGACATGCTATCATATAGAAGAAATGGAAACTGGCGTACAGACACCTTTGTTTAGAAACAGTGGGGATGATAAGACGGGACGCGCTCTATCAAGAATATCGAGAAACAACATTGACACAACAAAACGGTTCAAGTTGAAATCGTACAAAAACGGTGCGAACACAACTTTGGACCACGTGAGGCTTGTAGTTAAAACTTGTCCGCTCATTGAAAGGGTATCCTTTCACAATTACGATCCTAGCGTTGGACAGGGTACTTTGATTTTGGGTCTGCGAGACGTCAACAATTTACGGTCATTAGAACTAGATGGATATAGATTTTACAAAGATAATATAAGAGAGATGTTGATGAACTGTGGACGCAATTTGATAGAATTGACTTTGATAGCGATTAGTGAAATAGATTTGAACGCATTGGTCTGTATAACTGGAATGTGTCCAAATTTGCAAATGCTGTACATGTTCAGTTGTTACTTTGTTCAAGATTTAGATACTTACGAGGATGTTTCTTGTGTGACTGATATAAAGACGCTGTCTTTAGATTCGTGGTCTGAGCTCACGAAACCCTCAGACGAGCAAATATTATTTTTGTTATCGTACAGCCCAAAATTAGAATCGATTTGCTCTGGACAAGAAGGTTTAATCACGGATGAAACTATTTCAAAAGTTTTGGAGCGAAACCCGTTGACTTACCTGAAAAAATTGAGACTGAACGCGGGTCGATTGACAATATCAACTATCAATAGAATCTTAGAAAATTGTGTCAATAATCCTGAAATTTTAATCGATTAACGATTTGACATAAGAAAGACTTTATAATCTTTTACGATTATGAAAAAAAAAATATGTTACGGGTTTTAAAAATGACAAATAAATTTTATATTTTATGACTGACGAAGTACGTTGTTCGGTTAACCGGACACCATGTATGAATCTCTACAAATGTCAATTTTATTTTATAATAACAATAAACAACTTTTGGTAAAAATATATTTTATTTTTGCTTGAAAATGAATATCGTAGGACATTTCAAATGTAGTATTTCAAAATGGTATTTAAATTAGTGAAGATTTTTTTTCTTTTCATACCGAATTGGTTAATTTTATTTAGGCAAGCACTTTTATTTAAGTAGTGGCCTAATTAGTAGCTCAGGGCCTCAAAAACATGATCCGCTCCTGTACCTAATTTTTGTGTCTTCAAATCAAGAGTAAACAGGTTCCTTCTAGGTAAGCGTGTTCCATCTTAGACCGCATCGATGCTTCACATCAGGCAGGATGTGGTCAAGCGTGAACCTATTCAATATAATTATATAAAAAAAAACCTACAAAATATGATTCAAAAAATAATTCTAGTTGTAAAAATTATTTCTTTGAAGTGTATTTTTGCAAGTTAAAAAAAATTGATTGCAAAAATGACAAATAAATTTTGCTTTTATTTTATTTTTGTATTTTATGACTGAGGAAGTACGTTGTTCGGTTAACCGGACACCATGTATGAATCTCTACAAATGTCAATTTTATTTTATTTTATAATAACAATAAACAACTTTTGGTAAAAATATACTTTATTTTATTTTTGCTTGACAATAAATATCGTAAGACATTTCACACAGCGCCATCTAGATCTGTGAACATGAAGTGTCGTAGCAATACCCCCCCCCCCCCCCTCCCTTGTCACACCAAAGTGTGACTCATTGTTGACCCCCCCAGTAAGACATTATGAAATTTACATTACTCTGTAGTAACGCATAGCGATCACCATTTCGCGAAATGGTGATCGCTATGCGTTACTAAAAGTGTTAATCTATTTGCTGATCTCTTCGGGCGAAGCCTAAAGTATAATTAGTGATTAAATGAACTTACCTGTAAGTGAAGTTCTATCGTAATTATACGAAATATTATACGAAGGCGAAATGGTGATCGCTATGCGTTACTACGAGCGAAATGGCGAAGCCTTCGCATAATTATGATAGAACTTCACTTACAGGTAAGTTCGTTTAATCACTAATTATCCTAAACGATTACATTTTTTAACATAGTGTATCAAGAGAGGTCCGGCGCCCACAACTTGAATGTTCTGTCGTATGAGCACGTCGCTATGTACTTGTTGTCGTATGATATGTCAGTGCTCATCACCTGTGAAGGAAACATCCAGTTTTTAACTTGCAAATACAAAGAATTCTATCAAATACAATTTTTTTATTAATAACACCAAAGTTACAGGTAATTTTTCCATTCACATTAAAAAAAATATCAAAATCATAACATAAATGAAAATGTCAATAATAATATGTCACATATAAAATAATTATGTCAATAAAAACAAAATCATCATATCGAAATATAATTTTAAGGTATGATTAAATATGTGTTACGAATAAAATTGTATTTGTTGTCGATACTAAGCAGTGTTGCCAGACGTCTCGATTTTTAAATCAATATTAAATATCCCGCTTTTCGGGGATAACTCGACCGTGAGTGCAGGAAGCGCAGACGTGTGGACTGGCCGCCCGCCCAGCGCGTAATAAATAATAATAATAATAAATATCGCAGGACATTACACATAGCGCCATCTGACCCCAAACTAAGCAAAGCTTGTACTATGGGAGTCAGATAACTGATAGAATACTTTATAGAATATTTTTTTTTTTTTGTAAATACATACTTATAATACATACAGTACACCCAGACACAGAACAAACATTTGGTTTTATATCACAAAATGCTTGTCCTGGGTGGGAATCGAACCCACGCCCCACAGCTCTTGAAGCAGACATGCTACCAATGAGCCAACAGGGCTGTCAATAATGAAGACGCGCGGGGGAGAGGGGGGCGTCACGCAATCGGTGCGTGCAAAAGCATCTGATTATATAAATGTTATTTTATTATGTCCCGTTTTCGACAAAATAATCCCGCTTTTTCACTCAAAAAGTTCCGAAATCCCGACAAAAAAAAAACCTGACAAGTCACATTTTCATAATATGTCAAAAACATTAAAAATGTCATAATAATAAACCATATCAATCAACTACATAAATATGTACCACTTACTTTGTTATCGTGCCCGGAGAGCGTGCGTAGCGGATGCCAGGCGGGGTTCGACCACAGCTTAGCGGTTTTGTCGTACGATGACGTCAGCAAGCAGTGACCATTACTGCGCTGGTAGCGGACATCTAACAAAAGACAATTGGTAACATGAAAAAAAATATGTATTTATTTAAAAAGCAATCAGAATTATTGTTTACTTTTTGAATGTACTTTGTATGTTTGTTATTGTTAAAATCATTATGCAATCACGTATGGTTAATTTTTAACTATTGAATGCCTGATTAGGCATATTGATGTCACAATTTTGTGTAATCATCTAGCATAATATTTCATTGTAACAAACACGTAACCTATAATTCGTGATGTGGTAAATAATCAATAATCCAATAGCATCGATACAATAATTCAACAGCATAGACACAATAACCCAACAGCGTAGATACAATAACACAACAGCATAGATACAATAACCCAACAGCGTAGATACAATAATCTAACATCATAGATACAATAACACAACAGCATAGATACAATAATCTAACATCATAGATACAATAACACAACAGCATAGATACAATAATTTAACATCATAGATACAATAACACAACAGCATAGATACAATAATCTAACATCATAGATACAATAATCTAACATCATAGATACAATAACACAACAGCATAGATACAATAATCTAACATCATAGATACAATAACACAACAGCATAGATACAATAATCTAACATCATAGATACAATAACACAACAGCATAGATACAATAATCTAACATCATAGATACAATAACACAACAGCATAGATACAATAATCTAACATCATAGATACAATAATCTAACATCATAGATACAATAACACAACAGCATAGATACAATAATCTAACATCATAGATACAATGATCCAAAAGCATAGATACAATAATCTAACATCATAGATACAATAATCCAACAGCGTGGATACAATAACACAACAGCATAGATACAATAATCTAACATCATAGATACAATAACACAACAGCATAGATACAATAATCTAACATCATAGATACAATAACACAACAGCATAGATACAATAAACCAACAGCACACACACTTTTATGTTTTAAAATTAACTTCTAGGTACATAAAATATATTTGATAGGTATTTAACATTACTCACCGCTATTTAAATGCGTGTGCGCGGGTATTGTATATAAACAGGCGCGTTTTCTCATGTCCCAGATTTTTACCTGAAATCAAAATTAATTAGTATTAATTTTACAAAAAATAAAGGAAAAAAAAATTGTTTAGGCGGCGCATAGCGTCTTTAGTCATGGCCATTCTACGCTTGATTTCTGGTACACAGCTTCCTTCATTATTTAAGATTGAACCCACATAAATAAAACTGTTTGTAGCGATGATAGCTCAGTGGTTAGCGCCGTCGGTTCGCATGCCGAAGAGCGTAGGGTCAAACCCCAACAATGAGCTTGAGCTGCCGGTGAAGGAAAACATCGTGAGGAAACCATAGCATAGTGGTAGCGTACACGAGAGTTGAAAACCTGCCGCCGAGAACTTAACCAGTGTGTTTCAGCAGCCTCACTTGAAAACCAGTTCCATTCCAGGCTAGGTGTGCTTTACCATCTTCGACCACACCGTCACTTAATATCAGTTGAGCTATGGTCAAACATCTAGCCTGTCAACCACACAAAAAACTGTCCACAGCGTCAATATCCGAGTTTTCTGGACATCTGACAATAATCGTTACAATAATTGATATAGTTTATTAAATAGTCTTGTGTTGAATTTTTTTTTTTTTTTGCTGAAGATGATGTGCCGCGCCTTACCTGGTGGTCGGCGGCGGCGGTGGCGAGGCGGCACTGCATGGGGTCCCATGCGGTCCCCAGAAGAGGCCCCAAGTGCCCCTCCAGGAACATCACGCAGCGCCCCGTGCGGAGGTCCCACACGCGCCCGAACGCGTCCATGCCGCTGCAATATCACATTTTCCTTTTACAGTTCACTAGCTGCGCCCCGCGGTGTTACCCGCTGTCTAAGGATGTCACTTAGAGGGGAAGAATCGATTACTAAATAATCGATAATTCTCTCTTTAAAAAAAAATCGATTTGTAAAAAATCGATTAACTAAAAACTATTTGAAAAGTAGATTTTTTTTCTGTACATAATAATAGTCCCCGTCCTTAGTTTAAAATCCTTTCCGTATTAAGGTTGCCTGGAAGAGATCGCTTTTAGCGATAAGGTCGCCAATTGTTGCATTAGTATTAAGGTTCTATTGTTATAATTTTTTGTAATTTGGTGTAAACAATAAAGAGCTTTATTATTATTTATTTTTTGTCTTATTTTTAAATTTTTTTACATTAAATATTAAAAAAAAACATACATAACATAAAAAACTTAAAAACTAGGGTGCCGCCGGCAGCGGGGCAGGGCTCCAGCTGCCGGTGGTTAGGGCTGCAGAGTGAGGAACCTCCTCACAATGCGCGCCGTGTCAAGACTCTTGACCCAACCGTCTAGCGAGAGTCTCTTAACATGTCTCTTATTATTATTATTAATACAATTTCCAAGTCGATAATAACCAAAACAACAATCTGTTGGTAATTGAAAAACAAACCAAGTTTTTTTTTTCAACTTGAACAATGTGGAAACTGAACAAAATTATCGATTTTTAATATTTGTATACAAATGGCGCCATCTTTCGAATGACAAGTGACATTCCTTTTTTAAGTTTAGTGACTACACGTTTTTTCATTCATCGCACAGATGGCGCTGTTTGCAAAATTCGATTAAAAAGTGTAGTATGACTACAATGGTTCAGTCTAACCACGCATATCTTATATTTTTTAGTAAAAAAAAAAGATATGAAATAAGAAAAATCGATTTTTAATATTTGAAAAATCAATTGACAGCCCCGTTGGCTCATTGGTAGTATATCTGCCTTGAGAGCTGTAGGGCGTGGGTTCGATTCCCACTCAGGGCAAACATTTTGTGAATAAACAAATGTTTGTTCTGTCTGGGTGTTCTGTATGTCTTTACAAAAAAAAAGTATTTATGTATTCTATCAGTTATCTGTCTTCCATAGCACAAGCTCTGCTTAGTTTGGGGCCAGATGGCGCTGTGTGTAATGTCCTGCGATATTTTTTTTTCTTTTTTTTTTTCATTCAATTAAGTTACGGACATCATACACACTCACACTCACGTTATTACATATTAATATATCTTTATCTTTAAAGAATCGATTAATGAAACATCGATTATCAGAAAAAAAATCGATTATTTTTTCACATCCCTATCGCTGTCTTCACGTGAATACTACTTTCAGGATAAATAGTAGCCTATGTGCAAATCGACATGTGCGCTTCAGATCTGCATGACCTACCCTCCCCTGCTCATTCTACTATCGGACAACCTGGTGGCACATGGTAGTAGATCTCCTTAGCAGGAGGTCGTCTAGGTAGGTACCACCGCAATACCAGTTATTCTGCCGCTAAGCAGTAGTGTGTAAACCAGTTCGAAGGGTACTGCAGCGAAATTACTGAGCTGTTGAGACTAACCATCGAAAGTCTCAAAGTAATGAGCGCCAAAGCAGCGATGCCCCGGACCTTGTTTTGCTACTCAAAGTTCTGTGTGTCGCTGCAATGGTCATGGACAGGCGTTATCTCTTACCATCAGGAGAGCGTCTCGTTCGTCTCATTATTTTTACATTAAAAAAAAAACCAGTAGCTCCAAAGAGCGACACCGCTTCATGCTCACCCAGTGGCGACGAGAGATCCGTCTCCTTGAAAAGCTATCGCGTACACAGGCTTGGCGTGTCCTTCTTGGTGCAACACTTCCTTGGCTGCGAACAACGAAAGAAGTTCATTTAGCACCAGCGGACGCCTCGCGGTTTCACCCGCGTAGTGCCCGTTCCCGTAGGAATACAGGGATATAAAGTAGCCTATGTCACCCGGGGATAGTGTAGCTTCCCAACGGTGAAAGGATTTTTGTAATCGGTCCAGTAGTTTCGGAGCCTATTCAATACAAACAAACAAATCTTTCCTCTTTGTAATAGTGACTTGCGAATGCCTCGCGATTTCACCCCGCTTAGTTCCCGTTCCCATGGGAATACAGGGATATAAAGTAGCCTATGTCACCCGGGGATAGTGTAGCTTCCCAACGGTGAAAGAATTTTTGAAATCGGTCCAGTAGCTTTGAAACCTATTCAATACAAACAAATCTTTCCTTTTCATAATTAGTGTAGAAAAATTGTGTTTTTACACGACTGCCCAAAAAAAGGAGTGTAATGTTTTAAGTAGACAATAGACAACACTTTAATTGGGACATAAAACACATTAAAAACACACACACACACACATTTACACATTAAGTGTTCATGTTAGTTTGTTTATTCCACCATAACTTTTAAATGCCTAAACATATTTGTATGTACGGGATATCGTTAGATTAGAATACTTCGACTTATGACTGTTATATATTTTGAATGATATTTTTAGTTAAATATTTATAAATACAATACTTGACACCGACAAATGTACTTTATCTTCTATACTTGGTGGTAGATTTTGTTAGCAGGTCGTCTAGGTAGGTACCACCGCAGTACTAGATATTCTGCCGCCAAGCAGTAGTGGTTAACATTACTGTGTTCCGGTTTGAAGGGTACTGCAGCTACATTACTGGGCTGTTGAGACTAACAATCGAAAGTCTCAAAGTAATGAGCGCCAAAGCAGCGATGCCTGGACTTTGTTTTGTTACTCAAAGTTCTGTGTATCGCTGTAATGGTCATGGACAGGCGTTATCTCTTAACATCAGGAGAGCGTCTCGTTCGTCTCATTACTTTTTACATAAAAAAAATTATATATCTCTTGTTTATATTTCATATTTGTATGTGTGTATGTTTGGTGTGTAATAAAGTTGTATTATATTTTATTCGAAGCCAAAAACTAGAAAGAAACACAACGAAATTTAGCGATGATAGTTCAGTGGTTAGCGCAGTCGGTTCACACGCACAAGGGCGTGTGTTCAAGCCCCAACAATGAGCTCGAGCTGCCGGTTAAGGAAAAACATCGCGAGAAAACCACAGCATGGTGGTAGCGTACTCTCTAGTACTCGGCTGGCTAGCTACCACACGAGAGTTGGAAATCTACCGCCGAGAACTTAACCAGTGTGTTTCGGCAACCTCACTTCAGAGCCAGTTCCATTTCAGGATAGACGTTTACCAACTCCTATCACACTGTCAAGTGATTTCAAAATAAACGCCAACACCTCAAGCCTTTCAATAAAAAAAAAATTCTCACCAGTCTCCAAGTCCCACAAGCGCCAGGAATTATCAAACACTGTGCAGCCGAGGAACCGGCCAGACGGGTGGAACTCAACACGAGCGACCCGCGACGGACCGTGACCTTCTAAAGACGCCAGCGGAGACTCACTGCGAAAAAAAACGAAACTAAATCTGATTTACCTTCTTTTTAGGGTTCCGCACCCAAAGGGTAAAAAACGGGACCCTATTACTGAGTCTTCGCTGTCCGTCCGTGCGTCCGTCAGTCAGTATCTCAAGAACGGTGATAGCTAGACAGTTGAAATTTTCACAGACGATGTATTTCTATTGCCGCTATAACAACAAATACTTAAAATAAAATAAATATCTAAGTTATAATTCTTAAACTATTGGTTCAAATTAAATTAAATTTGAAATATATAGTGTTTATTTAATACAATGCCTGCTTAGTTAGTGAAAATTCAGGCTTTTAGCTTTTACAACAAAAAAGTTATAGGGTGTCGTAAGTAGCCTGAACTGCTTCGAGAAAGGGATGGTACAGCCGTGATTGATTGATTGATTAACTCTTTATAGCACACACTTAAAAAAAAAAACAATACAGAAGAAATAAACTTAATTAATAGTGTAACAACTGGCGACCTTATCGCTAAAAGATCTATCTCATTCAGGCAACCTTAGGACGGACAGGATCAGAGGAAGAAAAATACGGGGTGCCGCTTTTATGCTCGACTTGTGAGACGCTCTCCTGATGGTAAGAGATAACGCCTGTCCATGACCATTGCAGCGATACACAGAACTTTGAGTAGCAAAACAAAGTCCGGGGCGTCGCTGCTTTTGCGCGATTATGAATAAAAGATTATTAAATTTCTAGTAAGTAATTACGATTTTTTTAATGTTATATTAACAACTAGCTTTCCCGCTTCATGTTTTCGGGATAAAAAGTAGCCTATGTGTTAATCCAGAGTGTCAGCTACCTCCAAACCAAATTTCACCCAAATCCGTTCAGTAGTTTCTGTGTGAAAGAGTAACAAACATCCATCCATCCAAATTTTCACATTTATAATATTACTAGCTGCGCCCCGCGGTGTTACCCGCTACATGTTTTCGGGATAAAAAGTAGCCTATGTGTTAATCCAGAGTGTCAGCTACCTCCATACCAAATTTCACCCAAATCCGTTCAGTAGTTTCTGTGTGAAAGAGTAACAAACATCCATCCATCCAAATTTTCACATTTATAATATTACTAGCTGCGCCCCGCGGTATTACCCACTACATGTTTTCGGGATAAAAAGTAGCCTATGTGTTAATCCAGAGTGTCAGCTACCTCCATACCAAATTTCATCCAAATCCGTTCAGTAGTTTCTGTGTGAAAGAGTAACAAACATCCATCCATCCAAATTTTCACATTTATAATATTACTAGCTGCGCCCCGCGGTATTACCCGCTACATGTTTTCGGGATAAAAAGTAGCCTATGTGTTAATCCAGAGTGTCAGCTACCTCCAAACCAAATTTCATCCAAATCCGTTCAGTAGTTTCTGTGTGAAAGAGTAACAAACATCCATCCATCCAAATTTTCACATTTATAATATTACTAGCTGCGCGCCGCGGTATTACCCGCTACATGTTTTCGGGATAAAAAGTAGCCTATGTGTTAATCCAGAGTGTCAGCTACCTCCATACCAAATTTCATCCAAATCCGTTCAGTAATTTTTGCGTGAAAGAGTAACAAACATCCATCCAAACTTTCACATTTATTTATTTAGTGGGATATTTTTTATATTGACATATTTTTGTATTGTCATGTTTTATACAGACATATTTTGTAAATTTATTTGACATATTGTTTTTAGCCATTGAGTCAGTCAGTCAATCAGTGTTTTAGAATAACTTTTTTGATTACACATATTTGAAATGATTTTTACGAAATTCGACTAGTAACATTGGTGTTTTCAATAAAAGATTTTTATTTTGTATCTAAGGTTTTTGACGTCAAGGGTTGACCTGTATAGTATAACTTACCTGACGAAGTTCCAGAGATGAACGGTGCCGTCGTAAGCGCAAGAGGCCATGGCACAAGTCTCGGAGCCCCCCTCCGTGCTCGTCTCCATCTCCATCGGTTCTACATCCTCGGCCCCCGCTGCCGCCTCTATCTACAATTAAAAAGCCCCCCCGACATGTGTATAGTATTCTACTAGTCAAGCCCTTTCATTTGATACCCATATTGAGGGATTTATGAAAAAATATGTAATCCGCCATTTTGTGGCGGCGGCCATATTGGGCCGATTTTCATCAAACATGGCTAAGTACACATCCGTCTAATTTAACTGTCAAACAAAATCAAAATCGGTTCATCCGTTCGGGAGCTACGCTGTCACGGACAGACACACACACAGACACGTCAAACTTATAACACCCCGTCGTTTTTGCGTTATAACAAATAAACTTATTGTTATGTTTTACAAGCTAAGTACTTGAACACAGCTCACCTGATGTTAAGTGACTGGAACTGGCTCTCAAGTGAGGCTATCGGAACACAGCGTTAACTCAACGACAAGTTTTCAGATAATTGATTGATACAGGCGTTACTTTGTGGATGTTAATTTTCAATGTTTAAGAATTATATTTGGATTAAATGTAATTTGAATGAATATTTATTAGACTTGAAGAAAAATTTAAATATTTGCGCGTAATATTCATTAAGGTGATTCGATTTCCATACAAGTAATTTTTTCCATTTATGGACATCATCATCATCATCATCATCAGCCTATACTAGTCCACTGCTGGACATAGGCCTCTCCCAAGACACGCCACTCAGCCCGATCTTCGGCTTTTCGCTTCCATCCGCCGCCAGCTGTCCTACGTATATCGTCACTCCATCGAGTCTCAGGGCGTCCTACGCTACGTTTGCCAATACGCGGTCTCCACTCTAGAACACGTCTACCCCAGCGGTTATCGGTTCAGCGACAGATATGTCCAGTACTGCCACTTCAGCTTGCTAATACGTTGAGCTATGTCAATGACTTTAGTTCTCTGGCGAATTACTTCGTTTCGGATCCGATCCCTCAGAGAAATGCCAAGCATAGCTCTTTCCATAGCTCGCTGAGCGACTTTGAACTTACGGACCATTCCCGCTGTGAGTGTCCACGTTTCGGCTCCGTAGGTCATGACAGGTAGGACGCACTGATTGAAGACTTTTGTCTTCAGACTTTGTGGGATTGACATTTATGGGCAAATGGAGCATAATTTTACAGTGAAATCACAACTACTGGCATTTATATTATGCTAATAAACTATTGTTTCAAAAATCATAAATTCATCAATCTTTCGTAAATTTGATTTCATGCTAATAATCTACCGTTTTATTCGAGCAATTGTGATTTACCGCAAAAAAAAGACCAAAATAAATGTCAGTAGCTGTGATTTCACTGTAAAATTATGCTCCATTTGTCCATAAATGGCAAAAAATTGTTTGTATGGAAATCGAACCACCTTAATTTCGAAAATTAAAATCCGACACAAACATAAAATCTTAATATATTAAAAATTATCTAATTAAAATAACCACAAGTATTTATATCCTCTTCTCGCTGCAGTAACCAGTTGCCGACACGTGTGTCGCCTTTACACGAGGCATCCTCAGGACGTGTTGACTCTTCGAGCGCTTAGCCGAGAATGAGACTAATTCCCTTTCGATGGCTCATTCTGTGAGTGGGGAGGATAATGGCTAAAGTTACCTTCCTGTGGAAGTGTTCTGGTAGCGCGGCGGACGGGTGGAAGACGGCGCAGCTCACGTTACAGGTGTGCGCCTTCAGTGTCTGCAGCGGCAGGCACTCCGGCACCGACCACACCTTGCTTAGACCTGACCTGATTGGGGAAATACCAATTTACTTAATAAAACTACCTCACTTGACCAGGGGAGTAACACTTGACTTAGTAAAACAACCTGATCTGACCAGAGGAGTAACTGACTTAGTAAAACTACCTCACATAACCGGGGAAGTACACTTGACTTAATAAAATAACCTGATCTAACCAGAGGAGTAACTGACTTAGAAAAACAACCTGATCTGACCAGAGGAGTAACTGACTTAGTAATACTACCTCACATAACCGGGGAAGTACACTTGACTTAGTAAAATAACCTGATCTAACCAGAGGAGTAACTGACTTAGAAAAACAACCTGATCTGACCAGAGGAGTAACTGACTTAGTAATACTACCTCACCTAACCGGGGAATTACACTTGACTTAGTAAAACTACCTAATCAGACCAGGAGAATAACTGATTTAGTAAAACTAGCTCACATGACTGGGGATGTAACACTTGATTTAGTAAAACTACCTGACTGGGGAAGTATGCTTGACTACGCGTTTGAAGGGAATTGTAAGAGGGTGTATTTTTAACCCCCGATGCAAAAACGACGGGATGTTATAAGTTTGACGTGTCTGTGTGTGTGTCTGTCTGTGGCATCGTAGCTCCCAAACGGATGAACCGATTTTGATTGTTTTTTTTGTTTGATAGGTGAATTAGTCGGAAGTGCTTTTAGTTATGTTTGATGAAAATCGGTCCAAGATGGCCGCCGCCACAAAATGGCGGATTACATATTTTTTCGCAACTCCCTCAATATGGGTATCAAATGAAAGGATTCGACTAGTAGAATACTATACACATGTCGGAGGTTTCTTTAATTTTTAATTTATACTTGTTATGAGATAAGATAAATATACACAAAATTTCGCATTTCTACTTGACGTAACAGGTAGGATTTTGGATTCATACAAAGGCCCCATCCCTAAAAAGGATGGGGCCTTTTTAGGGATGAATTTTAAACTCACCAGCTTGCTGTGATGAGCATTTTGCTATCGTCGCTGAATCTACAGAAACTTATTGGTCGGGTGTCACCGATCTGGAATAAATAAGTTTAATTAAATTAATTAAACTTATAATTAATTATTTATTTATTTATTCAGTCAATTAGCACCGTCAATTTCCGAATTACACTAATGACAAAATTAAAAAGAACTTATTTAAATCATGAACAAAATAGAAATCAAAATATGAAAACAGAGAAAAATTAAATTTTTGTAGCGATGATAGCTCAGTGGTTAGCGCGGTAGGTTCGCATGCCGAAGGGCGTGGGTTCAAACCCCAACAATGAGCTTGAGCTGCCGGTGAAGGAAAACATCGTGAGGAAACCATAGCATGGTGGTAGCGTACTTTCTAGTACTCGGCTGGCTAGCTACCACCCTCAAGTTGGGAATCTGCCGCCAAGCATCTAACGGTGTGTTCCGGCAGCCTCACTTGAGAGCCAGTTCCATTCCAGGCTAGGTGTGCTTTACCATCTTCGACCACACCGTCACTTAACATCAGGTGAGCTGTGGTCAAACAACTAGCCTGTCAACCATTAAAAAAAAATAATAATTAAATAACTAGGAAAAATAATAATAATTAAAAATGAAGAAGAAAATAATTAAAAAAATAATATATACATATATATATATATATATAAGTATATTAATGTAATTATTTATAAATACTAGATTGCCTTTTTGAGGTTGTCTCACAGTATTTGAGGCAATCGGCCATTATATTTCTCCAAACCGCAAACAGGTCTTAAACTTAGTCTGATAGTTATACTTAGTTATTTTATTTATTAATTTAAGTTTTAATTTTATTATTATTTAAGAAGCTTGAGGTGAACCTTGTGCCAAAAGTAAAAAATACAGTAGAATCCGTTTAGTACGACATCGCATATAACAATCGACCGTTTTTAGCGACGTATGTATTTTTTTTTTATTGTTGACAGGCTAGTTGTTTGACCACAGCTCACCTGATGTTAAGTGAAGGTGTGATCGAAGATGGTAAAGCACACCTAGCCTGGAATGGAACTGGCTCTCAGGTGAGGCTGCCGGGACACACCGTTAGACGCTTGGCGGCAGATTTTCAACTCTCGTGTGGTAGCTAGCCAGCCGAGTACTAGAGAAGTACGCTACCACCATGCTATGGTTTCCTCACGATGTTTTCCTTCACCGGCAGCTCAAGCTCGTTGTTGGGGTTTGAACCCACGCCCTTCGGCATGCGAACCTACCGCGCTAACCACTGAGCTATCATCGCTACTATAGGCTATGTATAGGCTTGTGTTTGGTTTTAATATAAAATATACATAAATAAATATCGTAGGACTATACACACAGCGCCATCTGACCCCAAACTAAGCAGAGCTTGTGTAACGGAAGTCAGATAACTGATAGAATACATAAATACTCTTTTTTTGTTGTAAATACATACTTATAATAAATACAGAACACCCAGACACAGAACAAACATTTCATTTATACCACAAAATGTTTATCCTGGGTGGTAATCGAACCCACGCCCTTAAGATCTTGGAGCAGACATATTTGGTGGTAGATTTCCTTAGCAGGAAGTCGTTAGGCACCACCGCAGTACCAGATATTCTGCCGCCAAGCAGTAGTGTGCAAATATTACTGTGTTCCGGTTTGAAGGGTACTGCAGCTAGCGAAATTACTGGGCTGTTGAGACTAACCATCGAAAGTCTCAAAGTAATGAGCGCCAAAGCAGCGATGCCTGGACTTTGTTCTGTTACTCAAAGTTCTGTGTATCGCTGCAATGGTCATGGACATGCGTCATCTCTTACCATCAGGAGAGCGTCTCGTTCATCTCACTACTCTTAAATAAAAAATTTAAAAAATACTACTAATGAACCAACAGGGCTGTCTTTTTTTTTTTTTTTTCTTTGGTTTTGGCGTCGCGTTTTAGCATTTGCCAGTGTCAAGTATTTATATATTTTCAAGTTTCAAAAGTTAAATAAGTGTCCTCGTAGCTAGTTATAGTCAAAGTCCAGTCTTAGTCAAGTCCAGTCTGTGTCAGTCAAGTCCAGTCATGCTTTAGTTAAGTAGTGGCGACTTTACTATAAAGCTTCGATGGAGTTTTGGAAGCAACACGAAAACTCATGTTTCACCACATTATATCATTTTCCCACACTCGCGCTTGTAATTCGGCACTTTATGAATAAAACACCACCATTTTTATGCATAAACACTCGACAAAACACTAGTTTTGGAAAAAAATACAACGGAGCGACACGACTCTTCCCGCGTTCCCGCCAAAACTCCAGGGCTGTCTTTGGAAGCTTTGGAAATTTTTTTTTTTTTGGAAAATTGAAAATTTGGAAGCTGCTTCTGGAGGTACTGACCTGGCTGCAGTATATAGACATGTGGGAGGCCTTCCTCTGAGACTCCTGCTTGGCGGCCGCTCGGACGCTGCCGGCTAACTTCAATTCCTCGCGAGCTTTGGTCAATCTGCACAATTTCAGATTCAGATTTTACTGTGGTGCTGTGTTACACTTAGGTCTTAATATTAAGGGAGTGTCGACAGTCTAGTTCTTTGTGAACATACAATAGAATTTGGCTAGATACAATTATCATTATTAATTACAAAAATGTCAAACTGAATTAAATAAACTACACGACGATCCGTTGGTTTTTTAAGACTTTAAATAAATAACAACAATACACAACAATTACACAACAATACAACAACAACACAATAACAACACAAACAACACAATAATTTTATTACAATTTTTTTTAATTGTTTTTTTTTACACAGCGCCATCTGACCCCAAACTAAGCAAAGCTTGTGTGATGGAAGTCAGATAACTGATAGAATACTTAAATACTTTTTTTTTTGTAAATACATACATTACACCCACAGAACAAACATCGATGTTAGTCACGCAAATGTTAGTCCTGAGTGGGAATCAAACCCACGCCCTTTAGCAGACATGCTACCAATGAACCAACAGGGCTGTCAAATTGTTGACAGGCTAGGTGATTTGACCACAGCTCACCTAATGTTAAGTGACGGTGCGGTCGAAGATGGTAAAGCACACCTAGCCTGGAATGGAACTGGCTCTCAAGTGAGGCTGCGGGAACACACCGTTAGATGCTTGGCGGCAGGTTTTCAATTTGGTGGTGTTATCAATAAAGTATTTGTATTTGTAAGAACAAGAATAGTATTACCGTTTTTTCGCTCTGGGCAGCGAGTAGCGTGCTATAAAGAGTCTGGACTGCCGAAGGTCTGGCGGGCCCTCGTGGTACCAGGTGCCCTCGCGGCCTCGGTCGCGCGAAATGCGGGCCTCTTCCTCTTCCAGTTTCTTGTTGATCGCATCTTCGCCAAGGCTGGAAGAGTTTTCATTATATGTGAAAAATAATGAGACGTACGAGACGCTCTCCTGATGGTAAGAGATAACGCCTGTCCATGACCATTGCAGCGATACACAGAACTTTGATTAGTAAAACAAAGTCCAGGGCATCGCTGCTTTGGTGCTCATTACTTTGAGACTTTCGATGGTTAGTCTCAACATAAATAAATAATAATAAATATCGTAGGACATTACACACAGCGCCATCTGACCCCAAACTAAGCAAAGCTTGTGCTATGGGAATCAGATAACTGATAAAATATTTTAAAATTTTTTTTTTTTGTAAATCCATACTTATAATACATACAGTACACCCAGACACAGAACAAACATTTGTTTTATATCACAAAATGCTTGTCCTGGGTGGGAATCGAACCCACGCCCTACAGCTCTTGAAGCAGACATGCTACCAATGAGCCAACAGCTCTGTAATTTAGCTGCAGTACCCTTCAAACCTGAACACAGTAACAACACCACCTGGACAGAATATAACATCAATTTATATAAAAGAAAGAAAGAAAATCATTTATTTATAATTATGACAGCCCGTTGGCTAATTGGTAATATATCTGCCTTGAGAGCTGTAGGGTGTGGTTTCGATTCCCACTCAGGGCAAACATTTTGTGAATAAACAAATGTTTGTTCTGTGTCTGGGTGTTCTGTATGTCTTTACAAAAAACAAAAAAAAAAGTATTTATGTATTCTATCAGTTATCTGACTTCCATCACACAAGCTTTCAATTTACTTGGTGGCAGTAGTGTGTAAACATTACTGTGTTCCGGTTCGAAGGGTACTGCAGCGAAATTACTGGGCTGTTGAGACTAACCATCGAAAGTCTCAAAGTAATGAGCGCCAAAGCAGCGATGCCCCGGACTTTGTTTTGTTACTCAAAGTTCTAAAGTTCTGTGTATCATGTGACAATATTTTTTTTATATTGACATGTTTGGATATTGACATACCTTATTTTGACATGTTATCAGTGTTTTAAAACCCATTTAATGACACCTTTAAGATATTGAAGTGACTTGTAACATTGGTGTTATCAATAAAGTATTTGTATTTATTTGTATTTGTATTGCTGCAATGGTCATGGACAGACGTAAGCTCTTACCATCAGGAGCGAGTCTCGCTCGTCTCATTACTATTACATAAAAAAAAAGCTCTGCTTAGTTTGGGGCCAGATGGCGCTGTGTGTATATTCCTACGATATTCATAAAAAAAAATTATATAAACAGGACACCAGGCGTAGCTATGATGAGAAATTTGAAATAAAGATTGATTATAATAATAATTATGTATGTATGTATGTACTTACTAACTCAATAAGTCTCTGAGACGCACTCTCCTCTCAGCTGGACCCTCCCCGAACAAGCACACCGGCTCGCCGAGCTGTCGGAGGCTCCGTCTCACCTGTAAATAAACACATACATACTTCTATGACCACAATGAAGATTTAATTAAACCTACAACAATTTTTCGGTATTAGGTCCATTAATTACGACTCTATAAATTTGGTATGATAATTCAAATTTTTCACTGATAGGAAACTAAGCAAAGCTTGTACTATGGAAGCCTTAAAAAGTATTTTGACGCTTTGCGGTTTCACCCGCGTAGTTTCAGTTCCCGTGGGAATACAGGGATAAAAAGTAGCCTATGTCACCCGGGGATAGTGTAGCTTCCTAACAGTGAAAGAATTTTTGAAATTGGTCCAGTAGTTTTTGAGTTTATTCGTTACAAACATACAAACATACAAAAATACAAATCTTTCCTCTTTAAAATATTAGTGTAGTTACAGAACAAACATTTGTTTTTACCACAAAATGTTTGTTGTGTGTGGGAATCGAGCCCAGGCCCTTCAGCTCTTGAAGAAGACATACTACCAATGAACCAACACGGCTGTTAAGGTGGTTTGATTTCCATACAAATAAATTTTTGCCTTGTATGGACAAATGGAGCATATTTTTTTTTTTTTTTAATGTTTGACAGGCTAGTTGTTTTGACCACAGCTCACCTGATGTTAGGTGAAGATGTGGTCGAAGATGGTAAAGCACACCTAGCCTGGAATGGAACTGGCTCTCAAGTGAGGCTGCCGGAACACACCGTTAGGTGCTTGGCGGCAGATTTTCAACTTGAGGGTGGTAGCTAGCCAGCCGAGTACTAGAAAGTACCCTACCACCATGCTATGGTTTCCTCACGATGGGGTTGGGGTTTGAACCCACGCCCTTCGGCATGCGAACCTACCGTGCTAACCACTGAGCTATCATCGCTACAATTACAATTAATACAATACAATTTTACAGTGAAATCACAGCTACTGTCATTTATTTTGGTCTTTATTTGCAGTAAATTACAATTGCTTGAATAAAACAGATTATTAGCATAATTTACTGTTTTATTCAAAAATGATAAATTCATAAATTAGATTTTCTGCTAATAAATCTAATTTATGAATTAAAATACTGTTGTTTATTTATTTATAACATAGTATATTATTTATTAAACAATCATAAATTTATTCTTATTTAACATTCGACTATCAAGCTAAATTATGAAAAATAGTATAATAAATATCTTCAATTAAACAAAACAAAATAACTTAAAATAATAACTACTCTAAAAGACCGCTATCAATGGGAATAGTTCCCAAAATACTGTTGTAATGGTACTTCACATCAGAACAGTTGCTTTGTTTATACAAAGCACAGGCGAGGTCTTGTATGGAGTACTGTATGCACATGTGGCATAGCTCTGCCAAGTCTGTCCGACCTTGAAAACTCAAAGATTATATCCCTTGGTTAATAAGGAAGCTGGACCAATTACTTAACCTTCACACACCATCATGTTGGTGCCAAAATCCAGGCTACAGAACTCAAAAAAGTACCTCGTCATCATCAGTGGAGACATTTAGCTGCCGAGCCTTACGTCTGCGTTCAAACTCCTCCAGCAGAGCCTTCTTGTCTCTGGACATTTCATCTTCCAACTCCATGTATTCTGCAAATAAAGGTAATTATTACGTTTTTTTTTTATTCAAAATAGGTTCGCGTTTGACCACACTCTGCCTGATGTTAAACAGTAGTGTGGTCTAAGATGGAGCACGCTTACCTAGAAGAAACCTATTTACTCTAGATTTGAAGACGCCAATATTGTACCTAACAGGGAACACAGACTCCGGTTCCTACGTTCTGAACCAGGTTTGTCTGAATTTTATAAAACTCTGCAAGATACTCTAAATTAATATTCTGTTGTTAAAATGTATCATGTTTTCCATTTTTGGTCGTCTGGTAGCATACGCTCTTAGCGCCAAGTCCGCCTTTTGTGCTTTTAGCTTGTAAGATTCTTTTGTTTTCTATACTTACATTTTTTTTATTTCAATTTTTGGTCAGCACAATAAAGAGTTGTGAAATTACAGTTTAAAAGAATTACTAAGAAATGTACAGCCTTTAATAAGTAAAATAACAACCCTCCCATTTTTTTTTTTTTATAGTAGATAGGCTTGCCTTTGACCGCCATCCCGCCTGATGTTACGGCGGGATGGCGGTAGTACAGTAGTAGTACAGGCAAGGGCAGCGTTTACCATCAGGTTTGTTCATCTTAGCAGATCTTAAGTTTGGAAACTTACCATTGGAAACTTGTATGTCTCCAAGCTCTTGGCCAGCATTATCTTCGACTTCACCTCTAGCAGCGGCTGCCAGAGCCGCCAGCCTAGCTTTCTCTTGTTCCTCCAGCGACCCATAGTGGATAACTTTCGTTCTTTTCACGAATATCACATCATCGTCGTCCGACATTTTTGAGGTTAGTTTTCTAGTTTATGCAAAATTTGTGAATGAGCAATTCTATTGCAATCATATATGCTGGAAGTGGTTTTAACGCTTATCCCGTTTCTTTGAATTGAAGTTTATTATAAAACTATTTACTTGAAGAAAGAAGAATACAACACCAAAAGTACCAATACACTCCGTCAAACAAAACAAATCTGCGTTTCATTATACGCAAAAACATAAACGTGAATGATCCAAATCCATGTTTTCTGTCGAAATTAAAACTTAATATCTGTGTAAAGAAGATTATCAATGGTGCTCAAAACAAAAGTATCCTCCAATAATTATGGGTAAAATACTTAGACCTTCCAACCTTGGTTAAAAGGTCTAAGGTAAAATATTACTAAATAATTATTGAGCCATGTCTTGAATCAGGGAGTTGCATATGAATAAACAAGGTCAATATGCTATGGAATGGCTACAATACGAGTGGTAGACCCCGAATAAAGTTGACGTGTATGTAAATGAGGACTTTGATTTGGGAAATAAAAACGGGACAGTAATAAAATATAAGTTTCATCGTCTTTAAAAACAGAATATTAAAACAGAGTACTTGGCGGAAAAATCATATCACTTCGTGTAAATTATTTTTAAAAAGCTTGTATTTAAACTGTTTAACGTAGAAAAATATTCGTGTTTTTATAAAGGACCGAATTACATGTACTAATGAAGGAATGTAGTTAAAAACACACAAAACTGCCAAAGTTCAATTTTATCTGAATTTTAGGCGGTTAACAAAAATTTGTAAATGGGTATTTTAAAAACTCTGCGGTATGCAGTTGCCAAATTTAAAAAAATGATGCAATTGTTTATTTAATCTATGCGACGTGCGTGACGTTCGTTCGTTGACTTCGTTGTGGGAGTTTTGGCGGGAACGCGGGAAGAGTCGTGTCGCTCCGTTGTATTTTTTTCCAAAACTAGTGTTTTGTCGAGTTTTTATGCATAAAAATGGTGGGGTTTTATTCATAAAGTGCCGAATTACAAGCGCGAGTGTGGGAAAATGATATAATGTGGTGAAACATAAGTTTTCGTGTTGCTTCCAAAACTCCATTGAAGGTTTGTAGTAAAGTTGCCACTACTTTACTAAAGCATGACTGGAATTAACTGACACGAACTGGACTTGACAAAGACGACTTTGACGATAACTATAGCTAAGATACAGCAGAAATAACACTTAAGACAAGGCAGTATGGCTCTATAGCTTTAGCCTGCCCGAAAGGGCAAATTATTAAAAAAAAAAAAAAAAATTGACTTCGTTGTATTGTTTACGTCAGTGTGATTGTTAATCGTAAATTACGAAATTACTAATTATCGTCTCAAAATATTATTAAAATTTACTAATTAGCTAAGTGCTAATGTGATTTAAATTACGTTACAATTAATCACATTATCTAAAAACATGCAATAGTTGTAAAAGCTTAAAGGTATATAAACATAACCTCAAAGTTGCTCTGAGAGAGTTAACATTTTGAGTTTTTTGCTTGTATTTCTGTTGTGATTGAAGCTATGGCGCTGCAACTCTCGCGGCGTGATGTGGACGACCTTCGCTCGTCGCTGGACCGCGCCATTTACCGAACTATCGGGAAATCTGATAGTTCTTTACTGTCTACGGTGTCTTCATGTTTGTCTAATGGGTAAGCCACAATATTTAATAGTCCAAGCTAAATTACTGAATAAGAATCATGATAAGATTCATTGATAAACTTTAACATATCTGTTAAATGTTTTAATCATCCTTTTTCTGTAATTGTAATCCATTGAACATAATAAGTGATCTTATTGGACTAAGGGTTGGTTCTCACATCTCTCTTATGATCAATGGTCGTGGAGGAAAAATCCAGATAAAAAACTGATTGAAGAAAGCCTTAAAATATACAGGTTGTCAAATACAGTCTATATCCGTCATAGTCTATTAGTCTATAGTCCGTAGCTCTTTTGATATTTGAGATAACCAGTTAATCTTGAAAGGTAGAGGGCGAGAGACAATTTGAACAAGAGTTTACCTATCTCTTATCGCACATAAAAGTCATTTATTGCCTAGCAGCGTAAAGTCACAAGCCTTTACCTTGGACCTCACATCATCCACCGTCTCTACACGCTGCGCCTACCCTCATGACACCACACTCGACAATATTTTAAACATTTTGAACACTTTTTTAAGATTTAGCTAAAATCTTGTATTAATTAATCAATATAGGACTGAAGCCGGAGGTTAAATCGTGGCAGCTGTGACATCAGGTAGGTGATCAACCACATTGGATGTGGTTGATCATCTACCCTGTGGTGTCTGTGTTTACGGGACTCTCCATCACTACTACCCTGAGACAAGCCCAAATGTGGTGTAAAACCAGCACATGAAGCAAGTAGATTCATGTTCAGTGGGGAATCTGCCACTAATGTTTAATATTTAATATGTTCCAGCTACGAGCGTCGTAAGATCATAGATAGGATATCATCACACATTGATTCAAAGAAGGCCAGCAAACTTGCAGACAAAGTCATTGCTCTAGCACAGGAGCAGGTTTCCTCATCTAAGTCTAGCAAACGGAAGCATGAGCAGGAAAAGGAAAAGGATATTAAACGGTATTGTTTTTTTTTTAATGAAATACAGTGTAAACTCTATATAGCGTCGCTGAGGGGACTGCACATTTTTTTTTTTTTAATGTTAAAGTATGAGACGATCGAGACTCTCCCCTGATGGTAAGAGATAATGCCTGCCCATGACCATTGCAGTGATACACAGAACTTTGAGTTTGACTAAACAATGTTTTTTTTTTTTAATGATTGACAGGCTGGCTGTTTGTCCACAGCTCACCTGATGTTAAGTGAGGTGTGGTCGAAGATGGTAAATCACACCTAGTCTGGAATGGAACTGGCTCTCAAGTGAGGCTGCCGGAACACACCGTTAGATGCTTGGCGGCAGATTTTCAACTTGAGGGTGGTAGCTAGCCAGCCAAGTACTAGAGAGTACGCTACCACCATGCTATGGTTTCCTCACGATGTTTTCCTTCACCGGCAGCTCAAGCTCATTGTTGGGGTCTTAACCCACGCCCTTCGGCATGCGAACCGACCGCGCTAACCACTGAGCTATAATCGCTACGTCCAGGGCATCGCTGCTTTGGCGCTCATTACTTTGAGACTAGATGGTTAGTCTCAACAGCCCAGTAATTTCACTAGCTGCAGTACCCTTCAAACCGGAACACAGTAATGTTTCTACTTGGCGGCAGAATATCTAGTACTGCAGTGGTACCTACCTAGACAATCTCCTGCTAAGGAAATCTACCACCAAGTAAAAATATGTAGAAAATGCGTAATATTCTAAAGACAGTCTAAAGTAATTACAACAAACTAAAAAACGAATTTCTTAGAATCTTTGTTTCGTTTGATGCCGACAGTCGAAGTCAATACGGGCCAGACAATAAAAAAACAAAATGACAAACAAAAGTACGTACACAATTTCTTCTTTTTTTTTTTTTTTTTTTTAATAGTAGATAGGCTTGCGTTTGACCGCCATCCCGCCTGATGTTAAGCGAAGATGCGGTCTACGCATATATAGAATTGATAACAACTGCTGTTCTTATCAATTTCGGCAACTTAGAAACAAACAAACAGTAGGTGTTTTATTAGTTGCCGAAATTACTTTTATTTATTTATTTATTCCTTAACACATTTTATAACACATTATATTATAATTTTGTGAATTTTGACATTTATTATAATTATTAATAATGTCAATCTACAATAATAATTATACATTTTGAAATACAAAAACCTTGACACTAATCTGTCTCCCCCCGGTGACACGGACCCTGCCCAAACGTGCCCAACACACTGGCAGCGTTCCCGTGCTGAATTGCCAAAGAAATTTGCTGTGTCAGGAACCAACATGACCTGGGGTCGCGGCCTTTTTCTCTTAGCCGCCTCCCGAGGTCTTGAACAAATTTATTGGCTTAAATTATATATATATTTTTTTATAATTTTTAAAACTCATACTGACTTTTCTTATTTTTGTTAATGATTAAATTTGATTGAAAATTGACCTGTACCACCTCATTATCTATAAATATGATTATGAATTGATAATAATTATAACCCTGTCACATTCCAGGTCCCGCCACGATGACAAAGACAGGGAGGACAAACGTGATGAGAAACGTGATGACAAACGAGATAAGGATGACGCTAAGAAAGCTAACGGGATGGAGTTGCCATTATCGGCCACTCCCGATCCTGAGTCAATTGGCTCCAAGATAGCTGTGCTCAGTGCTGATAGGATAAAGGTTATATAAAGAAAAATATTTCATGGCTACTGAACGAAGAGTTACCGTTTTTTGTTTAATTTTTTTTTTATATTGGAAAGGTGTTTTCCGTAGCTTAAGGTAGCATTCGGTTCCCAGAGACCACGACGGTATCACCGGCTACATGTTTTCGGGATAAAAAGTAGCCTATGTGTTAATCCAGGCTGATATTTGTGGCATGGGATGTAATAGAAATTTTCATCCTCCCATCTCGGAAAGAGTATTTTTGCTCTTCTTTATCTGAGTGCAATAGTCATTTTTATGCGCTAGACGATAAAGTAAATTTGGATTCAGAACATCGTGTGCACTAAGTTTGTGAATTCAAAACATCATTAAACCTATTTACTTCTATCTCCATGTGACGAATTTATCATACGACTTTTTTTTAATTGGTTAAAAACTTAGACTTATCCGATAGAGGATGAAGTAAATTTGAATTTAAATTTTCACATTCATAATATTAGTGGGATCATAAAAGTCAAATATCAATTTAAAAAAAAAATTGAATTACGATTTGACACTTTAATTGCAATTTTTCCGTTTTTTTTTTGTATTTTTTAAAGCAGTTGAGTTTGAAGTTTAATTTAATTATTATTTTTTTTATTTACCAGCTAATATTTTGTTTTAGTTGATGATGGCCAATGCCCAAAAAGAGATCGAAGAACGAAAGAGGGCCTTATTAGCGTTAAAAGGCGAGGGCGGGGCGGCGCGCGCCGCCGCGTCCGCCCAGCCGCTGAAGGCCGCCATACAGCAAAGCGGCACTATACCACCGCCCAGCGTCATTAAGCCGCAGCTTTTCTCCAAACCTGGTGAGAAACTCACTTCCTAATGGCATTCTAAGAACACTCCAAAATGACTTCCCAATTCACTTCCTAAACAAATTCTCTTCTCAGAACAAATACAAGTATTTTATTGAAAACACCAATGTTACAAGTCACTTCAAAATTTTAAATATGTCATTAAATGAGTTTTAAAACACTGATTACATATCAATATCTGTCAATCGTCAGAATGGACATTTAAATTTTTTTAAATCTCCAAACTTGGTGCTAAGTTTAATTCCTAAAGGCATTCTATAAACACGTCAAATCCGAATCTAATACACTTTCCAAATACATGCTCTTCTGAGAACATCTCAGTGTGGATCGTCATTTAAATAGCATTTTCCTCCCAAAACTGGTGAGAAACTTAGGTCCTAAAGGTATTCCAAAAACAAAATAAATCCCTTTCCAATTCATGATTGTCATTTAAATCACACTTGTAAATATCTATTTGTTTTTGTTTTTATTATAGCAGCGGTGCCGATGACGCCCGAAGAATTGGAAAAACAAGAGAAAATAGCTGAACTCCAAGCGAGGATACAGAGGAAACTAGCTGGTGAGTGTAGATAGCTCAGTGGTTAGCGCGGTCGGTTCGCATGCCGAAGGGCGTGGCTTCCAACCCCAACAATGAGCTTGAGCTGCCGGTGAAGGAAAACATCGTGAGGAAACCATAGCATGGTGGTAGCGTACTCTCTAGTACTCGGCTGGCTAGCTACCACACGAGAGTTAGAAATCTGCCGCCAAGCATCTATCAGTGTATTCCGGCCAGTTCCATTCTAGGTGTGCTTTACCATCTTAGACCACACCTTCACTCAACATTAGGTGAGCTGTGGTCAAACACCTAGCCTGTCAAACATAAAAAAACATACGTATCAGTTTCTTTTTTCCTTTCGTGATACAGAACCCTAAAAATAGGTTGGATGTAGATATACGTTGTGGTGATTGCAGGCGGAGCCCTACAAGCGGTGGGGACAGGGCCGGCGCCCCTCATCTTGGATCAAGAGGGTCGTACAATAGACACCACAGGCAAGAGGGTGCAGTTGACTCACGTCGCGCCAACTCTTAAGGTAATTTGAAAAAAACGGGATATTTTCGGTGTTTTATCTATCAGTCTAGTAGGTTGTAAGCTTGCGGCGTACATATACACACTAACTATAGCAAAAAATATTATGCACACACACACCCACATATACACGCACGCACACATACATAAACAAACAATATTGTATTTGTTTGACATAATATTTGAATTTGACATTTCATTTTGAAGTAAATAATAGTGTGACATAACTGTAATTGATTAATGACATAAAATTTGAATTTAACATTTTATTTTGATTTTGTCATTTTATTCTGTTTCCACATTAATTGATGTATAATTTTGTAACGTAATTGTATAATGTCATAATATTTGAATTCGACATTTTATTTTTAACTTGTCATGTTATTCTGTTTTCTCATTAATTAATGTATAATTCTGTGACATAACTGTAATTTATTAATGACATAATATTTGAATTTAACATTTTATTTTAATTTTGTCATGTTATTCGGTTTTCTCATTAATTAATTTATTAGTTACTCTGTAGTATTAGAAATATTGTAGTTTGTATGTTAGGATGTAATTTGTATGTTTTTATGTCAATAAATATTTTGCTTTTGAATTTGAATTAGTAAAAATAAATGAAATCCTCTTTGCAGGCCAATATTCGTGCGAAGCGTCGCGAGGAGTTCCGCCTGCAGTTGACGGGGCAGGGCTCCGTGGAGCCGGAGCGCGAGGCGGCGTGGCAGGACGCACGCGTGGCGGCGCGCCCGCCGGGCCGCCAGCGCCGCCCGCTGCGCTTCCACGAGCCCGGCCGCTTCACGCAGATGGCAGAACGTCTCCGCATGAAGGTAAGCCATAAACAATAACGATTTTGATATTTTGATTATAGACAACTGATTGTGACATTAAAATGTTTTTATTAGACAATTTGTATAATTTTATTACTATGACATTTAGATTTTCTTGATATTGACACTTGTATAATTTGTTTTGATTTTGTATAACCTCTTTGTCATTTTTGAAATTTTGCATTTTACAAATCTTTTATTTTATATTAGCTTAGATAATAATAATTATTATTTAATTGTGAGATAGATATAATTGATTGGTATAGCCGTTTTTATCTCAATAAATTAATTTAATTAATAAATTATGTCACACGTTAAGAGGGAACGCGAGTCCAACGGAATGGTGTACAATTTTTTTTTTTTTTTTTTTTTATGTAAAAGTAATGAGACGATCGAGGCGCTCTCCTGATGTTAAGAGATAACGCCTGTCCATGACCATTGCAGCGATACACAGAACTTTGAGTAACAAAACAACGTCCAGGGCATTGCTGCTTTGGCACTCATTACTTTGAGACTAGATGGTTAGTCTCAACAGCCCAGTAATTTCGCTAGCAATATTTGTATTGTAATTTAATTTATCAAAAAACTAATTAAAATTAAATAAAAAAAGTTTTATATACATTAGTCTGAAACTCTTTCACCTCCAGTCTTTCCGTGTAGAGCAAGGACAAAGGCAGCTCAGTCCTATTAATTTTAGCTACTAATTTTTGACTAAATTGACATTTCGTATTCTCCTGTTTTCTTCTTTAAAAATTGAGCCTATCCAATAATTTTTTGCACAAATATTTTGAACAAGAATTAGTCTTGTGTCTTATGTGTGTGTCTTATGTTATGTCTTGTGTCTTATGTCTTATTAGTCCCCTATCATTATTATTTTTATATTAATTTTTTTTAATTTGTACCATTGTCTTCTGATTATGTCATGGTATAAAAGTGCCATTTATTACGAATTTTGAAGAGTCATATTTTCTTAGTTGGAGGGAAAAAATAAATTATATGGACGTTTTTTTTTTAATAATAAATAAATAAATATCGCAGGACATTACACACAGCGCCATCTGACCCCAAACTAAGCAAAGCTTGTACTATGGGAGTCAGATAACTGATAGAATACTTAAATTTTTTTTTTTTTTTGTAAATACATACTACTACTACTACTACTACTACTATAATACATACAGTACACCCAGACACAGAACAAACATTTGGTTTTATATCACAAAATGCTTGTCCTAGGTGGGAATCGAACCCACGCCCCACAGCTCTTGAAGCAGACATGCTACCAATGAGCCAACAGGGCTGTCGACAGACTACATTAATGGTTTTTTAATTAATTTTTAGTTAATTAATTACATCAGGTTAATGGTGGACAGACTAGGTGTTTGACCACAATTAACCTGATGTTAAGTGACGGTGTGGTCGAAGATTTTAAAGCACACCTAGCCTGGAATGGAACTGGCTCTTAAGTGAGGCCGGAACACACCGTTAGATGCTTGGCGGCAGATTTCCAACTCTCGTGTGGTAGCTAGCCAGCCGAGTACTAGAGAGTACGCTACCACCATGCTATGGTTTCCTCACGATGTTTTCCTTCACCGGCAGCTCGAGCTCATTGTTTGGGATTGAACTCACCCCCTTCGGCGTGTAAAGCGACCGCTCTAACCACTAGGCTATCATCGCTACTATTACATTTAAGACCTTTTTATACTGTTGTCATGTAAATAAAACCTTTGACTTTGACGTAAAAGCAAGTGTTTTGTGTTATTAAATAAAATATAATTTCTATTTAAGATGTACGTTTGTTTTGTTGTAGGCGCAATTAGAAAAACTTCAGAACGAGATATCTCAAATAGCGCGAAAGACGGGCATATCGAGCGCCACTAAATTAGCGCTCCTATCATCGGACACGCCTGATTCTCACAACGTGCCTGATATAGAATGGTGAGTGGCGAGAGTGGTGACAGCCCCGTTGGCTCATTGGTAGTATATCTGCCTTGAGAGCTGTTGGGCGTGGGTTCGATTCTTACTCAGGGCAAACATTTTGTGAATAAACAAAAGTTTGTTCTGTGTTTTTTTTTTTATGGTTGACACATGGTTAAACAAATCTTATGTCATAAAAGCGATATCAGAGTCCAAATAACGTTTCAAGTAAAATAATCCAGATATTTGTATCAATAAACCGAAAAACATCTCCACGTATGTTTTTTTTTTAAATGATTGACAGGCTGGGTGTTTGACCACAGCTTACCTGATGTTAAGTGAGGTGTGGTCGAAGATGGTAAATCACACCTAGTCTGGAATGGAACTGGCTCTCAAGTGAGGCTGCCGGAACACACCGTTAGATGCTTGGCGGCAGATTTTCAACTTGAGGGTGGTAGTTAGCCAGCCGAGTACTAGAAAGTACCCTACCACCATGCAACTTGTACTTGTTGCGACATGTACGTGTATTGAAGAGATTATTATGATCGCCGTTGACTTGACATTGACAAGTTTTGTTTTGGTTTGCCATTGCTTCTTTAGTCTATGAAAGTTGCCCGAAAAGATGACGTCACGAGACATCAATTGAAAGTCAAGTTTGATTTATGTTTTTTATTAAAATAAACCCCATCTCATAGTTTAAAGACTTTTAAACGTAAAAATATTGTACAGAAATGTACTATTTCGAAATGGTTTTGGAATCTGTAAAGTATTTTTTTCTTTACATACCGAATTATCATAAAACATTTCAATACAGCCTTTCACACTTTTCATATATCTCTTACCATAAGGAGAGCGTAGCGTTTAAAAAAAAAATTGTTGATCTTTCAGGTGGGATAGCGTAATTCTAATGACACCCGACGAGCGCGAGAACAAGCGGCGTCGAGGTGTCAGCACGCCGGACGATACGCGTTCCGACATCCAACGGGTCGACGCGTGCAATACCGGCGAAGACGACATCGTCGACAATTTAAACGAAGACGCGATTACTAACTTAGTCGAGCATCCCCAACAGCTTCGACCGCCGAGTGAGTTGTTTTTCCTATTATTTTTCTACAACTATAAAAAAAATTTGAAACTTTGGATGGATGGATGTTTGTTACTCTTTCACGCAAAAGTTACTGTAAGGATTTGGATGAAATTTGGTATGGAGGTAACTGAGACCCTGGATTAAGGCAGGCTACTTTTTATCCAGAAAACATTTAACGGGTAACACCGCGGGGCGCAGCTAGTGTAAGAATAAGCAAGTTTGTTTTAGGTGTTTAATTTTTAATATCTCGGTATTTTACATGTAATCGCTATCCACATCCTCGACGTCTTCTTCGGGTACGCAAATTTTCATTTTGAATATTGAAATATTTTTCATAAATTGCGGGCATCCTATGTTGGAAATCACTTGTGCTTGACTTATTCTTGGCGTAGTAGTTGAAATTATACCTTTTTCGCGAGTCAGCGCATATGTCGCGTTACTGAACCGATTCGACCCATTAATTTCATTGTAATTTGTACGATTTCCATTAAAATACGTGTTATATCCATTGCTTCCGTTTATATACGGCTTATATCCATTACTTCCGTTTATATACGGGTTAAATCCATTACTTCCGTTTATATACGGGTTAAATCCATTACTTCCGTTTATATACGGGTTAAATCCATTACTTCCGTTTATATACGGGTTAAATCCATTACTTCCGTTTATATACGGGTTAAATCCATTGCTTCCGTTTATAAACGGGTTAAATCCATTGCTTCCATTTATATACGGGTTATATCCATTGTTTCTGTTATTATATTCGTTATAGTTTTGATTATGTCCATAATTTGAGTTAATATATTGATTATTGTACGGCGGGTATTGTCCATTATTTACGCTATTGTTATAATTTGGACTATACCAAGTCGTTGTGTTAATATACGGATAGTTTCCATTATTATTATTATACGTCGGATATTGCCTATTATTATTTACGTTACTAAATGAGCCATAACCGTTATTTGGCATATTATAATTAAAATCAGCGTTATTTGTAGGAATAGTCACATTTACTGTTTTAGTATGTTTGTAATTTGAAAATCCGTTACCATTAGCATTATAAATATTATTACCGTTGTATCCGTTATTATCAGCAGTATGTCTATAGTTATTGCCATCATTCCTGTTATATGATTCGGTTACAGTATTTATCCCGCTGTATCTAGTTGTTTCTGCATTATAACCGTTATAACGTTTCCCATTGTAGTTATAATTTATTCCGCTGTCAGGATTATTATATTTAGTACCGTATGCGTTATTTCTCGTGTTTATTTGACTGCCAGTCGATGCCATTTGCTTATCGTTGTTATAGCTCCTCTTCTTTCTATTTGAATAGTGATACTCTCCTATTAAAATTGACGGTGTTGGTGCTGTGTCCGGTATCAAAGTGTTTTTATTTATTCGCGTCCCAGTATGTTTTAGATCTACGTAGCTATATTTTGGTGCTGTATAAAAGTTATGATTGTAGTTACCCAAGTTTGTTTTCAAGATACGGGAGTTTGATTGACTGTAGCGTTCTGTAGTATCGTAATCAACGTTTGATGACCTGTATCCATTGTTTGTTGACCCATAACTGTTATATGATGGGCCAGAACGCGCGTTCGTCGTGCCTTTATTTGTGTTTACTAAGCTGTTGAAGTTATTAGATGGATTGTAACGTGAGCCTGTTGAACTAGACCCGGTATTCGAGGACCTATGATGAGCGCTCGTTGAGCCATATTGTGGGCTTCTTGAGCCAGCACCGTTATTAAATAAGCCATAATTATTATTTAAAGGCTCATTGCCTTTCGTAGAACTATATCGCTTGTTTGTTAAGCTGTAACTGTTAGAAGATGGGCCATAAGAGTCGCTTGTTGAGCTATAACCATTATTCAATATGCCATGCCGTGTGCTTGGTGAGTAATATGCGTTATCTATGCCGCTATTAACGTAGCTCTGTGTCGTGCTACTGACATCACTAGCTTCGTTACTAGGTCTAATGTTAGAACCATTGTTATCATAACTGTTAGCAGTTTTGGCAAAGTTTTTATTGTTATTATGGCTAACCAATGAATAACCACCGTCAATAGCAATATTTGACGGTTTTGATGTCGTGAAAATATTTTGTGTTTTCGGTTTGGCGTCATGATTGTTGTAGATATGATTTTCTTTAACGAATCCTTCGTTTTCATCATCGATTCCATTATTTTTGATGTCGAGTCCGTTGCCTTCGTTAAAGTTTGCGAGAACATCGCTCGTGGTTGCTATGGTTCTGTTAGGTCTTGTTATATTTAGCTTTTTTTCTTTAGAACCATCGGCTTCACTTAAAATGTTTAAATTGTTTGTGTCGAATGGGTAGAGCGTTCCATCTAATCTGTTAAGAATATCAGGATCGAAATCTGATTTTGCATTTTTGATGAAACTTTTTTCCAAATCGTTCGCGTTATAAGATATTGACCGTTTCTTTATGTTCTTGTCTTCTTTAAGTAAAGATTTCAGAGGGGGTGTTTCTTCTTGTACATGGTCTATGATATTAAATTGAGCCACATATTTCTCATGAGTTTTATCTTCTTGATTTTTCGATTTGTCTTGTATTCTTTCGCTAACACTTTCTTCTACAGGATACGCTTCAGAATCAACATGTAGTTTTTCAATCTCTTTTTCCATTCCAGCAAAGTATTTAAATTCAGTCAGCACTTTTTCAAGTTTACTAGTGTAAAGCTTAGAATCAGATTTTGATTTCTCATCATTTTTAAATTGTAGGTCTTTAGGTTGATGTTCGGAGAATTTGCGAAGTATTTCGTCGCCACTATTTTCTAAGATTGTTTTTAAATCTGTTTTTAATTCTTCATAGTTCTTATTGTCATGCGTATTAGGTTGGATATGACGTCTTACTCTAATGTCTTTCAAGTGTGGTGTTTTTTCTGAGTCAATTCCGTAGTTTTGCAGTTGTCCCATTAAGGAAAGTACGCCGAGTAGTATAACAATAATTGGTTCCATTTTGAATGATCACAACAAAATATTCTTGAGTTTCGTTTTTACTGTTCAGTCATTTTTACGTCTTTTTTTTTTTAATTTAGCCTTGTCGATTTGTCTTTTTGCCTTTTTTATATGTTTAAGTGTCCAATTGATCACTAACTCGTTGGTAAGCGACGATTTGGTCTAAGATGAAGTACGCAGACTTTTATTTTTCTTCGATTTGATTCAGTGTTATTTAACAGTGTCCACCTGAAACAGACAAGGAAAATTAATTGTTATTTATTAATAAAATAGACGTGGTGTAGTTTCTTCCTTGAGGAACATATTGTTAAAAAACATAATTATTAAACACACTTGAGATCCAGTTCCATTTCAGGCTAAGTATGTTTACTGTCGATAACACCGTTACTTGACATTAGAGCTGAGCTGTAGTCAAACAAATAGACTGTAAACATAATTCAAACCTTATATACAGACTCTGACTAGATACCGCGCTACAACTAGCTGTTGGTTGTTACGACAGCCCTATTGGTTCATTGGTAGTATGTCTGCTCCAAGATCCGATGGGCGTGGGTTCGATTCCCACCCAGGATAAGCATTTTGTGATGTAAACAAATGTTTGTTCTGTGTCTGGGTGTTCTGTATGTATTTACAAAAAGTATTTATGTATTCTATCAGTTATCTGACTTCCATCACACAAGCTCTGCTTAGTTTGTGGCCAGATGGCGCTGTGTGTATAGTCCTACGATATTTATTTTATTTTTTTTATCCGCTAAAGGATAAAGTAAATTTGGATTAAGCACATCGTGTGCACTACGATGACTTATATATTTATAATAACACCAATGTAAACCCTATTTTTAGTGAATAAATCTCATTTCATTTCATTTCATTTCTATGTTTGTGAATTCAAAACATCATTAAACCTATTTACTTCTACCTCCATGTGACGAATTTATCATACAACTTTTTTTAATTTGTTAAAAACTCAGACTCGGCACCTCCTTGGTGTACGATTTTTTTTTAATTTGGTTTTTTTTAAATGGTTGACAGGCTAGGTGTTTGACCACTTAAGTGAAGGTGTGGTCGAAGATGGTAAAGCACACCTAGCCTGGAATGGAACTGGCTCTCAAGTGAGGCTGCCGGAACACACCGTTGGTTTGCGCGCCTACAGCTCTCAAGGCAGATATACTACCAATGAGCCAACGGGGCTGTCACGAAACGAAACGACGAACGACTTTTGCACTCAGATATCGTAGAGCAAAAATACTCTTTCCGAGATAGGGGGGGGATGAAAAATATTGTGAATGTTTTTTTTCTCTCTTTAGTTTTGGCGTCGCGTTTTAGCATTTGCCAGTGTCAAGTATTTATATATTTTCAACTTTCAAAAGTTAAATAAGTGTCCTCGTAGCTAAAGTTATATTCAAAGTCCAGTCTTGGTCAAGTACAATCCGTGTCAGTCAAGTCCAGTCATGCTTTAGTAAAGTAGTGGCGACTTTATTATAAAGCTTCGATGGAGTTTTGGAAGCAACACGAAAAGTGTTCGCAGTACCAGTTATTCTGCCGCTAAGCAGTAGTGTGTAAGCATTACTGTGTTCCGGTTCGAAGGGTACTGCAGCTAGCGAAATTACTAGGCTGTTAAGACTAACCATCGAAAGTCTCAAAGTAATGAGCGCCAAAGCAGTGATGCCCTGGAATTTGTTTTGTTACTCAAAGTTCTGTGTATCGCTGCAATGGTCATGGACACGCGTTATCTCTTACCAACAGGAGAGCGTCTCGTTCGTCTCATTACTTCTTACATAAAGTCATGTTTCACCACAATATATCATTTTCCCACACTCGCGCTTGTGATTCGGCACTTTATGAATAAAACACCACCATTTTTATGCATAAACACTCGACAAAACACTAGTTTTGGAAAAAAAATACAACGAAGCGACACGACTCTTTCTGCGTTCCCGCCAAAACTACCTTGTGAATGTTTATACCTAATTCTACTTACTTTTTTTTTATTCCAATCGCGTGAAATCCAAAATTGTGTTTGCGTACACACAATGCTCATTATTCCGACTAACGTGTTCACTATAAAGCGCAGTTGTTAAAACACTACTATAAACACAAGAATGTATACTATTAAAATGATAAGTCTTATCTAAAGGTATAATTAGACTTGAGTTCTTGTTAAAGAAACTTTTTGCTCGAATGTAATTTTTTTACATATTTTTATATTGACACTAGCGACCCGCCCCGGCTTCATGTAGATACTAATGTGGTGTATTATACATATAAACCTTCCTCTTGAATCATTCTGTCTATTGATGGAAACCGCGTTAAAATCCGTTGCGTAGTTTAAAAGATCTAAGCGAACAGACGGCGGGAAGCGAATTTGTTTTATACTATGTAGAGACTAACGACCCGCCCCGGCTTCGCACGGGTGCTATGTAGATACTAATGTGGTGCATATGCATGGATTATACATATAAACCTTCCTCTTGAATCACTCTGTCTATTGATGGAACCCGCATTAAAATCCGTCGCGTAGTTTAAAAGATCTAAGCGTACAGACGGCGGGAAGTGACTTTGTTTTATACTATGTAGAGACTAGCGACCTGTCCCGGCTTCGCACGGCTGCAATGTATGTAGTATACATACTAACCTTCCTCTTGAATAACTCTATCTATTGATGGAAACCGCATTAAAATCCGTTGCGTAGTTTAAAAGATCTAAGCGTACAGACGGCGGGAAGCGACTTTGTTTTATACTATGAACTAAATATTTTTTTAAGTACTATAATTTTCTTATGAGCTCGCTTGAGAGCCAGTTTCATTCCGGACTAGGTGCTTCACCATATTCGACTACACTGTCATTAAACATCAGCTGAGCTATGGTCAAACACCTAGCCTGTCAAATATAAAAAGAATTACTAAGTATCGGAAATCATTGATTGACGTTGAAGACCAAAACCATATTAACACAATTTACGTATTTCTATTGTATATATATTTGTACGATAAAAGGTTCATTAGGTTATCTTCCAGTTGTCCTTATCATGTATTATTCGCAGACTTGATATTACACGAAATATGCCACCAAATTAGAAATACTGGTTAAAATTGTACCTTACAATAACTTTACATACCGAATTTCGGTATGTAAAGTTTTTTTTTGTATTTATTTTATATATTTTACTGATAGTAAACTTTATTTTATGAAACTAATTTGAATATCTTGGCTTTCTATGCAGTAGTTTATTTTTAATACGTTTTTAAACTTTTTATAGTTATGACGTCATGAGGTAGGCTGAATATGTAAAACATGCATTAGCCGTGTAAAAAAAAAGAACTCGACGTAGATAAGTATGGAGGTTACAAGTAACGGCAACCGTTGACTTGACATTGACAGATTTTGTTGAGGTTTGCCATTGTTTTTTTAGGCACTCAAAGAATCCTTATACAGCCGACGACGTGACGTCATTAGAGGTAAATTGAAAGTCAAGTTTATTTTATGTTTTTTATTAAAATAAACCCCGTCTCATAGTTTAAAGAGTTTTAAACGTGAAAATCATGTATAGGAATGTAATATTTCGAAATGGTTGTGGAATCAGCAAAGTATTTTTTTTTCTTTACATACCGAATTGAAATTTACCCCAAAAACGGCCGGAACAGTAATCTACACTAATATTATTAAGAGGAAAGAGTTGTACTTTTGAATTTTTGTATGTTTGTAACGAATACACTCAAAACTACTGGGCCGATTTCGAAAATTCTTTCACTGTTAGGAAGCTACACTATCCCCGGGTGACGTAGGCTGATTTTTATCTCTGTATTCCTACGGGAACGGGAACTACGCGGGTGGAAACCGCGAGGCGTCTGCTAGTCTCTAATGTATTGTTTACTAGCTGCGCCCCGCGGTGTTACCCGCTACATGTTTTCGGGATAAAAAGTAGCCTATGTGTTAATCCAGAGTCTCGGCTACCTCCATACCAAATTTCATCCAAATCCGTCGAGTAGTTTTTGCGTGAAAAAGTAACAAACTTTCACATTTATGATATTTGTGGCATAGGATGTAATAGAAATTTTCATCCCCCATCTCGGAAAGAGTATTTTTGCTTTTCGATATCTGAGTGCAATAGTCATTTTTATCCGCTAGACGATAAAGTAAATTTGTATTTAGAACATCGCGTGCACTAAGTTTGTGAATTCAAAACATCATTAAACCTATTTACTTCTACCTCCATGGCGCTGAATATATCATACAACTTTTTTTTAATTTGTTAAAAACTTAGACTCGAAACCTCCTTGGTGTACGTATTTTTAATTTGCTTTGCGCGCGCAATTTTCTTTTCACGTCATGTAGTAGTTGATACCTAAACTGAAATAAAAGTACCTTGTGAAAAAGATTTTTTTGCATTTAGTCATTTCCTCGCTGAGGTGGGATGAAAAGTTACGTGTTGCACTCGAGTGCAAAGATTTTTCACCTCGTGCTCTTTTGATTCCCTCGCTAACTAGGATTCCAATTTTAGAATCCTTCGCTTGCTCGCTCATCAGAATTGAGCGCGCGGTTAAAAAGCAACTTTGCACTCTTGTGTAACAAAATAACTATTGTTTCTTTTGTGTCACAGATAAAGTGTTCTATATTGGCTATTGTAAAATTGTAATTTGTTTTGTTCTGCAGCGGAACCGCTTAAGCCAACGTACATGCCAGTATTCCTGACGAAAAAGGAGCGCAAGAAGCTCCGGCGGCAGAGTCGACGTGAAGCCTGGAAGGAGGAGCAGGAAAAGGTGCGCCTCGGACTGGAGGCGCCGCCCGAGCCCAAACTCAGGTCTGTGATCACCATCGTGAACATTCATACGAATTCCATATTTTTTCCCGACTACCAAATAAGTGTTATGTTATTCGCGCGTATCTTGTGTATTTTTTTTTTATGGTTGACAGGCTAGTTTGATTTATTTATTTTTATTTATTTAGATCACCAACATTATACACATCACAACAATAATGGCGGTCATCAACACAAAAAAAACAAAACTAGATGTTACAGCAGTTATAGGTGACGACAACATGCAATAAGTTAACAATTATTTACAAAATTAAGAAATGTCAGCTAAATAGATAGTCAATGGATAAATATGTCAATTTTCAATAAGTCAAATTAAATAATACAAATTAAATTAAATTTAAACAATATAAAAATCACTGATTGATAACTGTTTGACCACACCTCACCTGATGTTAACTGAAGGTGTGGTCGATGATGGTAAAGAACACCTAGCCTGGAATGGAACTGGCTCTCAAGTGAGGCTGCCGGAACACACCGTTAGATGCTTGGCGGCAGATTTTCAACTCTCGTGTGGTAGCTAGCCAGCCGAGTACTAGAGAGTACGCTACCACCATGCTATGGTTTCCTCACAATGTTTTCCTTCACCGGCAGCTCAAGCTCATTGTTGGGGTTTGAACCCACGCCCTTCGGCATGCGAACCTACCGCGCTAACCACTAAGCTATCATCGCTACAATTTACGGCCGGAAACGGACATATTTGTATGACAATAGACAACACTCAGTTTCCGACCTTGAAAAATGTGTATTGTATGATTTATGTTACCTATAGTTGACCATGTATGTATGTGTCGTTATCTCTTACCATCAGGAGAGCGCATCGTTCGTCTGATTACTTTTAAATTAAAAAAAAAAATAGTTTAAATTATTTAGCTGACCCTGAATTTAATTAATTAAGAATTTTTTATTTTTTTTTATTTGACATAATGGATTATATAATTGACATTGACAGTAATTGTACTATGAGTGCATATATTTATATATGTAAATATTTTGTATGTTTTTTTAAATTTATTTTTCTTATTAGTCATTACATCTCCCGTCTGTCTGTATGTTTTCTATCGGGTTTTTCTTTTCTTGGTTGCCTGTAAGAGATCGCTGTTGGCGATAAGGCCGCCACTTGTGGCACTAGTTCATAAGGTTCTTTTGTTCTCTGTAGTCTGTTCATTTTTGTGTGTTCTATGGTACAAAATAAAAAATAGTAACCAACCAAGTGCGAGTCGGACTCGCGCACGAAGGGTTCCGTACCATTATCTATAAAAACGGCAAAATAAAATCACGTTTCTTGTATGGGAGCCCCCCTTAAAGATTTATTTTATTTTTAGTATTAGTTGTTATAGCGGCAATAGAAATACATCATCTGTGAAAATTTCAACTGTCTAGCTATCACCGTTCTTGAGATACAGCCTGGTGACAGACGGACGGACGGACAGCGAAGTCTCAGTAATAGGGTCCCGTTTTTACCCTTTGGGTACGGAACCCTAAAAAACATTTTCTTTCTTTCTTTTCTAAATACATACAAATGGAAAAATTACCTGTGACTTTGGTGTTTATCAATAAAAGATTTGTATCATCAACATTTCCAGGTGTTCGGTACAGACTACAGAGCTCGGAAGAGTTGACGTAGTCACAAAAAACCTTGAAATGATTTTTATTCTGCTCCAGGATATCTAACCTGATGAGAGCCCTAGGCACGGAAGCTGTCCAAGATCCGACGGCGATCGAGGCGAAAGTCCGCGAACAGATAGCCAAGCGCCAGAAGACACATCTCGAAGCTAATAAGGCGCGAGCATTGACCAAAGACCAAAAACGGGAGAAGGTAATAAAATTGTTCTTCAGAATTCAGTATGTAATAGTTATTTGTTATACAAGAGTGCAAAGTTGCTTTTTAACCGCGCGCTCAATTTTGATGAGCGAGCAAGCGAAGCATTCTAAAATTACAATCCTGAGCGTTAGCGAGGGAATCAAAAGAGCACGAGGTGAAAAATCTTTGCACTCGAGTGCAACACGTAACTTTTCATCCCGCCTCAGCGAGGAAATGACTAAATGCAAAAAAAATCTTTTACAATCACAAGATACTTTTATTTCAGTTCAGGTATTAACTACTACATTAACAATATGACGTGAAAAGAAAATTACGCGCGTAAAGCAAATTAAAAAAAAGTACACCGAGGAGGTTCCGAGTCTGAGTTTTTGACAAATTAAAAATAATCGTATGATAAATTCGTCGCATGGAGGTAGAAGTAAATAGGTTTAATGATGTTTTGAATTCACAAACTTAGTGCACACGATGTTTTAAATTCAAATTTACTTTATCCTCTAGCGGATAAAAACGACTTTTGCACTCAGATATCGAAGAGCAAATATACTCTTTCCGAGATGGGGGATGAAAAGTATTTTTTCCGCCTCGCGGTTTCACCGGCTACATGTTTTCGAGATAAAAAGTAGCCTATACGTTAATCCAGGGTATCAGCTACCTCCATAACAAATTTCATCCAAATCCGTTCTGTAGTGTTTGCGTGAAAGAGTAACAAACATCCATCCAAACTTTCACATTTATAACATTAGTAGGATTTTTTTTTTATGTAAAAGTAATGAGACGATCGAGACGCTCTCCTGATGTTAAGAGATAACGCCTGTCCATGACCATTGCAGCGATACACAGAACTTTGAGTAACAAAACAACGTCCAGGGCATCGCTGCTTTGGCGCTCATTACTTTGAGACTTTCGATGGTTAGTCTCAACAGCCCAGTAATTTCGCTGCAGTACCCTTCAAACCGGAACACAGTAATGTTTGCACACTACTGCTTGGCGGCAGAATATCTGGTACTGCGGTGGTACCTACCTAGACGACCTCCTGCTTAGGAAATCTACCACCAAGTGAATGAAGTGAAGGATTGACATATCTTTAATTATATAAACTTGACATTAGTATTTTATACCATTTGACATTCTAATAATAACAATTTTATTAAATTTTTGCGCACACAATACTGGGTTGAGTATGGTTTAAGCGACGTTTTATTATGTATCAACATTTTCCCTGTACACAGCAAATAAACACATTTTGATTTTGATTAATTTTCGTTTCTTATCCGCAGGTAGATCGCAAGATAAGGGAAGACACGACCGTCGGTGTGCACGTTTCAGTATATAGGTAAGGTTCTATTTTTGACAACCAGATATTCTGCCGCCAAGCAGTAGTGTGCAAACGTTACTGTGTTCCGGTTTGAAGGGTACTGCAGCTAGCGAAATTACTGGGCTGTTGAGACTAACCAGCGAAAGTCTCAAAGTAATGAGCGCCAAAGCTGCGATGCCCTGGTTTGTTTTGCTACTCAAAGTTCTGTGTATCGCTGCAATGGTCATGGACACGCGTTATCTCTTACCATCAGGAGAGGGCCTCGATCGTCTCATTAAACAAAAAGTAAAAGTTCCTTATTCACGGTTTCCCTATTCGCGGGTGAAGAAATTGTAACCCTGTTCCTGAATTCACGGCTAAAAAATTCATTATTCGCGGATGCAATCGAACATTGCATCCGCGAATCCGATTGCATGTGAACAGACAAGAATTGCGTGTCATTTATTAACGTATCGGCATCTTTTGAGCATGTATGTACTGTCCGTACGTGCCGAGGCGGCTTTTATAAAAGATGTACCCGAGTGGACTAATTTCAAACTAAAACAAACCTTACAAAGAAAGAAAGAAAGAAAGACAACATTTATTTTGCCACACACAACACTACAACAACAAAAACACACTACAAATAAAAGATTAGAAAATAAAAATAACAATAATAATGAGTGGAAAGTTGTCGCTGTAGTGTCCAGTGCGACAAAAAAGTTTAGTTCTCAGCATTATTGCTACCGATTTCTCAGCAGCGCTGGTTTTCAGAACTAACCTTTTGGGACGCACGAGACTGAATAAAAAAAATACATAAATACATACGCGAATATATAATAGAATAAATAAATTATAAATATAGAAAAAGTCTAGAGAGTTGCTCATAGAAGAAGACTAGGATATTTAAGTACATACATGAATAATAATTAGAGTGCAGAAATAATAATAATTATAAGAATATAAAAATAGTAAAAATAGTAGGGGCTGGCGTGAACATATACTAAATAATGCTGGAAAGAAAAAGAAAGAAAATAAATATACACATAGTATGAAGATTGAAGAAACAAGAAGCACCTACTGAAGGCAGGCTGGTTGATATCTACTTGACTTCTGCAACTCCAGCAAATGCTTCTTGATCTTCAACCTAAAACCGCATTTGTTTTGAATCTCACGTATGGGCGGCGGAAGGGAGTTCCAAAGGCCATTGTCGAATGCCTTATATTGAAACGGCAAATTATTAATGCTACAGCCCAATATCAATCTGAATTTAAAAACTTTTCATAAGCGACTATAAAACAATGTTTAAACCCTGGCTTTTAAAGCTGGTTTTATTTTGATACATCACACGCATAATCAAATACTGGCTTAACTCAAAAAAGTCAGTTTTTGGGAAATCACGAAAAACCTCCGTGCAATGACGACCTCGTCGGCTTTTTTTTTAAATAGAAGAAAAATTAATTTGGTAAATAAATATATTAATCTTTTTTCGTGTAGTCTATAAACTTATCAATAGTTATGTGTGATTTACATTGTTCAAATTAAATAATAATAAATATTTTTTTATGTTTTAAAATTAACTTCTAGAGTTAAGTCTGTCTACTTTTAAAACTAAAGCAAATAAACTTTATTATTGGTGGCATATTCAACTATAAGTCTGTTTTGTTTAAACTAATTTCTTTATTCCAAGGACTCAATATGTTTTTAGTCTGTGTATTAGTAAATCAACTTATAAAACTTACTATTTATTTTGTAGAAAATACACTCAACTCGGATTCGGTCTAGGTTCAATTAAACAACAGCAACTTCACATTAACAGCGTCCGACACAAACTGCCATCAGTCGGTGTTGGAACAAAGACTGCGTGAGAAACACATAAAAATGTAAAAGACCGATATTGTGTAAAGGTGGTCTATTGGCGCAATTTTGATGTTTTTCCAAATTCATATCATAGATGGCATTAAAAGGAGCCTGCGTCTATACGTAACTCATTTTTGACCTAACTCCTAATCGGTCAGTATTTGATTATGCGTGCGACACATTGGTTATATTTGGGAACGTTAGAACGTATCCCCTATGATTCCATACTAGTTACCATTCCATGTCCACGGTTTCTGTATTCGCGGCATATTTATGGAACGTATCCCGCAAAGAGCTTTTACTGTGCATCAATAAACAAACATGTCAAAATTTTCGCTACAAAACTTTTGGTTTCCTTTGCGGGTCATACTGTCATAACAGTACTTTTACTATGTATAGGGATCTATTTACACTAGGTAGGACTAACATTTGAGTGACTAACATCGATGTTTGTTCTGTGTCTGGGTGTAATGTATGTATTATAAGTATGTATTTACAAAAAAAAAAAGTATTTAAGTATTCTATCAGTTATCTGACTTCCATAGCACAAGCTCTGCTTAGTTTGGGGTCAGATGGCGCTGTGTGTAATGTCCTATGATAAAAAAAAATAGAAAAACAAAATTAATTTTTCAGGGTCCGCGATTTATTTGAATGCGCGTCAGCCAAATTCAAAGTGGAAGTGAACGCGAACCAACTCCACATGACTGGCAGCGTGGTGCTTCACCGTGGGTGCTGCGTCGTCGTGGTCGAGGGTGGACCCAAGCAGAGCGCCAAGTACAAGAGGTAACTAATGTAGAACACTAGATTATATACTAGCGCCATCTATCCAGCGAAGCCGGCAACGTGTACCGTGAGCCAATCAGCGACGAGATCCTGCATCGCGCAATCAGCTTTTGTGATATATTAGTGTGGCGCCATCTATCCAGTAAAGCCAGCAACGGGACCGTGAGCCAATCAGCGACGAGATACTGCATCGCGCAATCATTTTCTACAGAAAATTGGTGGGAAACTAGTAGCATATAGTGACATCTATCTACCATACATTTGTAGCGTTTCTACATTTTGTAGCGATGATAGCTCAGTGGTTAGCGCGGTAGGTTTGCGTTCCGAAGGGCGTGGGTTCAAACCCCAACAATGAGCTTGAGCTGCCGGCGAAGGAAAACATCGTGACGAAACCATAGCATGGTGGTAGGGTACATTCTATTACTCGGCTGGCTAGCTACCACCCTCAAGTTGAAAATCTGCCGCCAAGCATCTAACGGTGTGTTCCGGCAGCCTCACTTGAGAGCCAGTTCCATTCCAGGCTAGGTGTGCTTAACCATCTTCGACCACACCTTCACTTAACATCAGGTGAGCTGTGGTCAAACACCTAGCATGTCAACCATAAAAAAAAAAAAAATTCAAGACTTTTTTATAAAGCAAAACAATGTGGGCAAAACCGAAATAACGAATTCCATAGATTTTTTTTATAAATAGGTAGGTAGGTATCCGCCAACCGCCTGATGTTAACCGAAGATGCGGTCTATGATGGAGCACGCTCGCTTAGAGGAAACCGATTCACTTGTGACTTGAAGACCCCGAGATTGTATCTATTGGGGAACCAAACACCCGAAGCAAAAACGACAGGGTGTTATAAGTTTGACGTGTCTGTGTGTGTGTCTGTCTGTGGCATCGTAGCTCCCGAACATATGAACCGATTTTGATTTTGTTTGAAAGGTGAATTAGTCGGGAGTGTTCTTAGCTATGTTTGATGAAATTCGGTCCAAGATGGCCGCCGCCACAAAATGGCGGATTACATATTTTTTCACGACTCCGTCAATATGGGTATCAAATGAAAGGGCTTGAGTAGTAGAATACTATATACACTTTTGTTTGTGTTTTCTGTCTGTGGCATCGTAGCTCCCGAACATATGAACCGATTTTGATTTTGTTTGAAAGGTGAATTAGTCGGGAGTGTTCTTAATAGCTGTTTGATGAAATTCGGTCCAAGATGGCCGCCGCCACAAAATGGCGGATTACATATTTTTTCACAACTCCGTCAATATGGGTATCAAATGAAAGGGCTTGAGTAGTAGAATACTATATACACTTTTGTTTGTGTTTTCTTTTAAGGTTGATGCTGAACCGTGTTAAATGGGAGGAAGACATGGTCAAAGACAACGACGGCAACGAAGTACCAAACTCATGCCATCTCGTCTGGGAGGGGATTGTAAAACAGCGAGCCTTCGGGGATATAAAATTCAAGGTAACAGATAGATCCGATACAAGGGCCGTTCAAGTATTACGTACGCACTAAAAGGAGGGGGGGGGGGATATTTGCTTATTTTTAAGAATGGGGGGGGGATCTGAGTGGTGCTAACGTTAGCAATATCGTATATAGGTAGCCTGTTGCTTTTAGCGATATAGCCGCTAGTTTAACCAATGTTTACGTAATACTTAAGCATGGGGGTGGGGGGATTTGATTACTTGTTGTTAGGGTACTCTCTACTACTCGGCTGGCTAGCTACCACACGAGAGTTGAAAATCTGTCGCCGAGCATCTAACACAGTGTGTTCCGGCAGCCTCACTTGAGAGTCAATTCCATTTCAAGCTAGATGTGTTTACCCTCTTCGACCACACCGTCATTTCATCATCATCATTTCGTCATTTCATCGTCAGACAGCCCTGTTGGCTCATTCGTAGCATGTCTGCTTCAAGAGCTGTAGGGCGTGGGTTCGATTCCCACCCAGGACAAGCATTTTGTGATATAAAACAAATGTTTGTTCTGTGTCTGGGTGTACTGTATGTATTATAAGTATGTATTTACAAAAAAATAAAGTATTTAAGTATTTTATCAGTTATCTGATTCCCATAGTACAAGCTTTGCTTAGTTTGGGGTCAGATGGCGCTGTGTGTAATGTCCTACGATATTTATTTATTTATTTAACATCGGGTAAGCTGTGGTCAAACACCTAGCCTAACACAAGAAAATAAAACATGCAAGCTATAATTCTTTATAGGTTCGCTTTTGATCACATCCTGATGGTTAAAATTTCCAACGCTTCTATCTAGGATGAAGTACAATCGCTTACTCTGGATTTGAAGACGCATATTGTAATTTGATATTTTTTTGTGTGTTTAGGTTATGCCCACAGAGAAGCAAGCTAGGGAATATTTCCACAAGTTTAACGTGGAACATTACTGGGACCTCGCGTACAGTGGTGCGGTCCTAGGCGCCGGCCTCGAGGAGCCCTAGGCCTCCACTGCCGGATCCCGGCACTATAACATAGCGTTACCGCGTTTGTCTTTAAGGAGACAATTTTTGACAGGTTATGGGGCCATCCATGAATTACGTCATACTTTGGAGGGGTCCATGAAATGTGACATTGTGTGAGGGGGCGATCGTAAATTTCGTGACTTTACATTTTAGAAACTGTATTTAAGCATTGAAATACGAAATTTGAACTGTTAACAAAATCGTTTTTTTAACATACCCAGTCACAATTGCTTGAATTTGATTGTATGCTAATAAAATCTACTGTTTCATCCAAGCAATTGTGATTTACCGCAAATAAAGACCAAAATAAATGCCAGTAGCTGTGATTTCGCTGTAAAATTATGCTCCATTTGTCCATGAATGGCAAAAAATTATTTGTATGGAAATCGAACCACCTTAGCGGAGAAGTGACAGATTGTAATAATTAAAACATTTGAAACTAATCATTTCAAATCATTCGGTGGAAGTTTTCCAATACTTCTCTATGCGAGCAGCCGAAACAATTTTGAACCAACATATTGCATTTTTTCGTGTTGAAAGTAATACTTTTCAGCCCTGGGGAGAATCGTTTTCAACCGACAGCTGTCAGTAGCTGTAGCTGTTCTATTTTCACATTTCTATTGAGCCATGTTCCAACTTTCTATACAGCCATTCAATTCATTAACATAAAGTTAAGCATTGATTAAAGAATATATTTTTTTTTTAAATTACTTCATTATAATTTACTTTTAAAGTGTTTCTTTAAAATAACATAGATTCGGGCAAAATGTTTACAACTTTTTGAACAATAATGGCTGAAAAGCTGGCCAGCCACAGGAAAAAAAATTGGCGGGAAAGCGGCAATCCGATCTTCATTTGTTTTGTTGCTCTATGCAAAATAAAATTCACTGATTTTTTTCTTTAGCTATAATTAATGTTTTCATTTTTACTTTCGTTGTATTCGCAATGAAAAGTACAGTGTTTACATCGGATTAAAGACTTTTATAGTCCCTCGAACTATTGGTCCGTCTCGGGACTAAACAAGTTGTTTTCACCCCTAGGGTAGCAATGTACTATTACGTGTTAATTTTTAAAATACGACTTATTTTGGAACCCATTTCTAATTTGAAAGCGAGTCGCTCTGTTTATAAAATTGTCTTGTAAAATAAAATTGAAGTGCTAGCATATTTATACAGAATTATTTATGTAAAGTGGGATAGCGCCCCTGGCGGGTTTAAATGGGAACTACCTGTTGCATTTCGACTGTTTTAAGTACTAACGTAATTCTCGTAAATTAAATATGCTAGTCACTGTTTAGTGTTATGATTTAATTATAATTTGTTTGTAAGTTATATAAGGTGTATATATATAATAAAAATGCAATGAAATTGTGTGTTAGTTTTATTTATTTACTAAACCTTTGTTTTTGCTATTTTCATGGTTTTAGGGTTCCGTACCCAAAGGGAAAAACGGACCCTATTACTAAGACTACGCTGTCTGTCACCAGGGTGTATCTCATGAACCGTGACAGTTGAAATTTTCACAGATGTATTTTTGTTGCCGCTATAACAACAAATACTTTTTTACTGGGAAATTACTGGGCTGTTGAGACTAACCATCTTAAGTCTCAAAGTAATGAGCGTCAATGCAGTGATGCCCTGGACTATGTTTTGTTACCTCAAAGTTCTGTGTATCGCTGCAATGGTCATGGACAGGCGTTATCTCTTACCATCAGGTGAGCGTCTCGTTCGTCTCATTACTTTTTACATTAAAAAAAAAACTAAAAAACATAATAAATATTTAAGCTCCCATGCAACAACGTGATTTCTTTGTCTTTTTTATAGATAATGGTACGGAACTCTACCTGCGCGAGTCCAACTCGCACTTGGCCGGTTTTTTTAATGTAAGAGTTATAAGACGAACGTGATGCTCTCCTGATGGTAAAAGAATCGCTGTTTTGCTGCTCATTACTTTTGAGACTGGATGGTAATTCTCAACAGCCCTGTAATTTATCTAGCTGCAGTACCCTTCGAACCGGAACACAGTAATGTTTACACACTACTGCTTGGCAACAGAATGTCTGGTACTGCGGTGATACCTACCTAGACGACTTCCTGCTAAGATCTACCACCAAGTACATCTATAGGATAGGTATCAAATAATTTCAACAACAGAACAGAAGGTAAACATCGTGAGGAAACCATAGCATGGTGGTAGCGTACTCTCTAGTAGTCGGCTGGCTAGCTACCACACGAGAGTTGAAAATCTGCCGCCAAGCATCTAACGGTGTGTTCCGGCAGCCTCACTTGAGAGCCAGTACCATTCCAGACTAGGTGTGCTTTACCATCTTCGACCACGTCACTTAACATCAGGTGAGCTGTGGTCAAACACCCAGCCTGTCAAACAAAAAAAAGTAGGTAATTGTTATATGTATTAAAAACTCTTTCAGGGATTACAAAAGAAAAAAAAACCATTGAATTCTCAAACGATTTATTTTTGAAAATCATACGGAATACCCGGATTATCCTTGGCTACATATTTATAGTAACATATACAAAATAGAACTTAACAACATATTAGAACTTTTACTATATATATATATAAATGTACAATTAAATAACCGACTCCTTGACCTTTACCTTAAACACGGCTAGGTTTTTTTTTAATAACTGACAGGCTAGGTGTTTGACCACAGCTCACTTGATGTTAAGTGAAGGTGTGGTCGAAGATGGTAAATCACACCTAGCCTGGAATGGAACTGGCTCTCAAGTGAGGCTGCCGGAACACACCGTTAGGTGCTTGGCGGCAGATTTCCAACTTGAGGGTGGTAGCTAGCCAGCCGAGTACTAAAGTACCCTACCACTATGCTATGGTTTCCTCACGATGTTTTCCTTCACCGGCAGCTCAAGCTCATTGTTGGGGTTTGAACCCACGCCCTTCAGAATGCGAACCCACCCCACTGAGCTATCATCGCTACAAAGGTTTTAGGTATTATGGTTTTAAACTTAAACATTTTCATGGGACCAATCCTAAAGTCTATCCTTTAAAATAAAAATATATAAACACTCATCAACACCATCATCAGCTCCTGACTTGGTGCTAATGGTGGCCCCATTAAGTTCTCTAAATTCCCTGGTAAGTATACCCTTTTAAACAAAAAAAAATTCATCAAATCGGTCCAGGCGTCTTCGAGTAATCATACAAAACATACAAAAAAAAAAGATTCCGACGAATTGAGAACCTCGGTTTTTGAAGTCGGTTAAAAAATTGTTTACATATAATTTTTTTTTGTAATATTAATTTTCCAAAATACGAACTAAAAATACAAGGCTTACATACAAAATTCCAAGGATAAATACACATTTGTACAATTTACATCTAGTTAGTAAAAAGATTTTGCTGAATTTTATTAAAAAAAACTACTATAAATTCGTGGTATATACATCGGGAATGAATCAACATCCATAACAGACTCCAATCCGTGGTTTTTCTTAATTATAAGTTATTTTTAAATGTACATTGTGCCAGGTTAAGTTTTTACACAAATTTATAACTAAATACATAAATATTGGACGTCATTTTCACAGAAATCCATCTAGCCTCAAACTGAGAACCAAATGACCGATATATTAAGCCTTTTAAATTTATTTTATGTAAATACATACAGAAACACCCAGACATAGGACAGGACAGCACAATAATTAATGTAAAGTAATTATTATAATTAATGTACAGTAATTATTATAATTAGTGTACAGTAATTCTTATAATTAATGTAAATTAATTATGACAATTAATTTAAATTAACTAATTATAAGTAATGTAAATTAATTATGACAATTAATTTAAATTAACTAATTATAATTAATGTAAATTAATTATGACAGTTAATTTAAATTAACTAATTATAATTAATGTAAATTAATTAAAATAATTAACTAATTATAATTTTATACCTGTGATCTATTTTCTAAATTGATCTTAGGTTTAATGCTGCCAAAATATCTTATTAAAAAACACAATAAATGAACATACTTTTTTTAAATCATAATTAATGCGATGTCAATAATGAAAAAATACATTTTGATTTCTTAAAAGTAGTCTAACAAAAGTTTGTCTAAAATTTAAAATACAATTAGGGACTTCCTTATCAACATTGATTAAAGTAAACCAACTCTTAATAAAATTATGCCAACTGTTCACCATTGTGAAACATGACAGGTTACTTTAAGCAAAGTTTTTAAGTAAATCCTTTATTCTTTTAAACAATTTCAACAAAAGAGTTTGAATATAAAACTAACTTGGCACATATACACATTTTTTTATTTTACTAAAAAATAGTAAAAAATATTGTCAAATTGTTTTTAAGTTTGGGATTGGGTCTTGGTCTAGTTGATATTTCACATTTTAGTCAAGAAATAAAGTATTTTTAGATTTTATTGACGATTTTCTCGACAAAAATCACAATTTTGATTTAAAAAAAAATACTTTTGTAGTTGCTGCACTGAAAAATGCAACAACTTAGTAAAAATACATGTTTTTTCTTTACAATATATGAAAACCATAAAGAGCTCAAATCGAAAATTATTTGTTTTAATCAAATATTATTACATTGGTTATCTATTAAAAAAGTATTCAATGTTTTTTTTAAAGTACTGGTAACACTTTTAGTACTTTTCTTGAGCTCGTGTTTGTTCTACAGAAAATAACTTTTTTTTGTCTAAAAAGTTGGCTTGTTACAACAGTTGGTTTTTCTTGTGAAAAATTTTCAAACTTCGGATTCATTCGGAAGTGTAGATGGCGTGACAAACTTCCAAGTCGTTATGGGTTCATTTAACTCTGACTATAACAACCTCGGGACACGTGTGTGCTTATATAACTTAAAAAAATATCACTTTGCAACGAGTGTAAAAATTGTATATGGGCTATGGAGACTCACAGGTCAGAATGCATTGTTCATGTTTCATTAAAAAAAAATATTGGCAAAAGTTGCCAGCGCTAAAAAATAAACCATAAACAATACATTCTGACTTATAAGGCTTTTAACTATTGTAGATTGTGGAGGATAAAGGGTTCAGGGGGGTTGTGTATATGTGTATAATAAATATATTTTTATTTACACTATATCTAGGTTGAGTGTGTGGCACGTGTCGCGAGAAACAAAATCAGATTCAGTCTTATTTATAAACAGGTCGATTTTGTGTCTTGAATATACCATAGTAAATAACAAAAAACAGATTTTACTAAGATAATATGTCAAAGGAACCTTCTCAATCAGAAGTGTTAACTAAATCGCACGAAATAAGTATAATAATAAGGTTGTATGGATATTTTTCTTGTAAGCCAAAAATTAAAAAAAAAGTTCTCATTAAAAAGAACGTGGACAATTGAAATTTCAACAGATGGCGTTTTTGAAAATACTAGCAAATAAATCAGATGTGTCATACTTTAGAAATCTTTGCTACTTAATGATAATTTTGTAAATTTTAAATAAGTAAATTAATAAAAAATTTAAGTAACCACAATATTACTTGAACTATGGTGATATAAACTGAAAAATACTAAACATGTTTGTTGACCAGTTTTTTTATATTATGTAAATAAAGTCCTATTATATAGTAAAAAACATTGATATATAATCTTTCATTATCTTTGGTCGAAATAATGATCATTCAAATTGTTAACGTCTCAAATTATTGCATAGAAAGGATTTCATAAAATTTTATTTACCCCAAACTGAACCTTATAACAAAGACGAACAGACTTGCGCGAAAAAGCGCATGTTTGGCGTGAGAGAGTTAGTACAGTCAACTGGATTTATTGTCATTGAATCCTAGGATACCAAGTCGAAGCAGACAGAAAGCACAGCTGCTATTTTAACTTGTTTAACAATAGACTTGCAAGCTTTTTGTTTGCCAGAGGATAAATGGCAGATGGTTATGTGGGAATTCATTTCCTGGGGTCAAATCAAGTTCAATGTCACATTGGGGTCAAAAACTAGAATGCGCTTTGCATCTTGTTTACAAAGGGCTTTCGTTGGATTCAGAATTCTCATAGATTTATCACAGGAAATGGTGAATCAGTGGGAAGACCATTTCAACGGATACATAAATGTTTTGTAGCATTCTGTGCGCGGTCAGTCCACATGCCAAGGAGCAACAATGGGCTTGAGCTGCCAGTGAGGGGAAACATTAAATATAATTTTTCTTAGGTTGGCTTAGTTATTTGATCATAGCTGACTTGAAGTTGAACAAATTTAGAATGTGTACTGGCTCTAAAATTCCAAAACAAATCATGTACTAGGCAACTTAAGAAGATAGCTTACAACCTGAATTTAATAAATATGGTGTGGTCGAAAATGGTAAAGCATACTAAGAACTAGCTCTCAAGTGAGACTGCCAAAGCACACTTATAATTGCTTGCAGATTTTCGACTTAAGGGGGTGGTAGCTAGTACTAGAAAATACCCTACCATCATGCTATGGTTTCCTCACAATGTTTTCTTTCACCGGCAGCTCAAGCTCATTATTCGGGTTAGACCCATTCCCTTCGGCATGTGAACCAACTAACCACTGAGTTATCATCGCTACAAGAACTGATATACATACATACTTTTGTTAACAGATTAGATATTCCAAGATGAATGATGGTTCTTTTAGAATAGCATATGAAAAAAACACTACCAGTGCAATGTCTGTGGTACTTCAAGACACAAAGACCATATTTGTATGACCCACAACGACTTGGGAAGTTTCTTGGTGCGCTTAGCGCTTTGCTGGGCCCGCGCGGGCTTTAGCAGCGCGCGGGGACGGTTCAACGGACTTACATACTAAACTTATACTAAACGTCTTGCCACAAGATGATGGTGATAGAAAAAAAAACTGCAATAAGAGTACAATCTACAGGATTATAAGTTTAGGCTTAGTGGCAATAAGGGTTATTGTATTTTTTTTTATGAAACAATTTATTCTACTTCAACTCTGGGATCGATAGAAAATCATCTGCTCTATATGCATTTTGTCAAGAGTCAATAAACTACTTTATAAAACAGTTAAAAATAGTTTGTATTTGTCAAATTTGCTATAAACCTTTTTGCCTTAGGGGTCGCCCATTGATCAAGAGATGTTTTTTAGCAACTTTTTAGCCCCTCCCCTACCTGGTGATATGTGGCTAGGTTTTAGACTATCCCCCCCCCCCCCCCTATCCAAAATCACGTGTATTTTTTTGTCCATGCACCACCGTTTGGTGTAGAAATCATGTGTTCAATAAAAAAAAAATACTGATATTTCATTGTACACCCCATAATTTTTCCTGAACACCTCCCTCCCCCCCCCCTTTTGAGCCTCACATGATGAATGGACGATCCTTAGTACATACTAACCGAACCTTATAACCTTGTATATATAAGAATCAATCTATAGATTTGAAGAGAAAATACAAATATTTGTAATTGATTGATTCAGGCGTTACTTTGCGGAAGTTCATTTTGAATGTTCAATGTTTATATTTAGTTTAATGTTGTTAAGCGGAAATAAACTAAATATAAACATTGAACATACAAATATTTGTATTTTATTCTATGGAACAAATCAAGTTTTGTATTTTATTTTCTTCATTGGATGTCATCGTAAAAGCGCAAGTAGTATTTAAAAACTTGCTAGTACAAAGAGAATATAATAAATACTTTTTTCGAGCTTTTGTGGCAAGACTATGTTTATGGTCTCATAGCTGTAAGAAACTTAGATTTATCATTATGTTATAAGTGCCAAAACTGCCAAATCTTTATGTTGATGTTCGAATCTTTTGATTATAAAATTATGATATTTAACCAACTTAAATATTGTATATAAATAAATATTGTAGGATAAGTATTGTTGACCCCAAAATAAGCAGAGCTTGTGTGATGAAAGTTAGATAACTGATAAAATGAATAAATGCTTTTTTTTGTTAATTGATACTTATAATACATACGGAACATCCTGATAGCGAACTAACATTTGTTTATACCACAAAATGTTTGTTCTAGTGGGAATCAAACGCACACCCTACAGCTGTTAAAGCAGATATACTACCAATGTGTTCAGTGAGTTGGGTGGAATGTACAATGAACACCCAACTCACTGGAGCTACAATGCCAGCGGCCCAGAGCCTCGCTCCGGCACTTCAAGGAGCTGGGTTGGCTCGGGTAGACGCTGGCAGGGGGAAATGCACAATACACCCCAAGCGGGACGTCAGTGCAGGACCTATCACCCCCACTTTGAACAAGAACACTACCGATGTACCAACAGGGTTGTCAAATGTATTTGGAATGTAATGAAGGGGAAAATAATGTCATCATAGAAACACCTGGACAAGTTGGCACTGAATATGGAAGATTAACAGATGAGTACCACAAAAAAATATTTCTTACAGCCATGCCACCAGTTGTAAAAACTGAAAAATATCATGTAACACTTATAGCTAAGTAGAAAGTGATACCAAGCAATTTTCATATGAATACATTGTATACCGAGTAACATATACACAGATGAATTACTCAAAAGGATATTGGAGCAGTCCAGTATATTGAGTTACTACAATAAGCAAGAAGCAGTCCCTAATATGTGTTCTGCAAAACCCTTAAAAGTTCCGAGAGTTGAATGTAATAACAAAAATATGACAATCTTTTCAATTTGAACATTGAAGGAATCTAAGAAATCAAAATTAGTTTTCACTATTACAATAAAAGTTGATCATATTAGGTTTCCTAACTTCAATACACAAACTGAATTAGGAACTGCCAACTTGCTCGGATAACTATGTGTGTTAAGGATTTAGCCTGCAAACTGTTGTATTCATACAAAACTTGACTTAATTCACATAATCACATGTAAATACTCCACCACTCAAAGCCCTGTAGGCTATACATGTGACAATATCAGCATAATGATCACGCAACAAAGTCCAGAGGCCTGTTGAAGCCTCCTTTTCTGTTCATGTACTGTCTATATTTACGTTTAAGTACAACATGGACCTCCCCCTCGACGTTATCGTCGACTTTCTTACCTTTAGTTGTGTCGAAACCGCAGAATCCCATTACTTTGAGCATTTCCTGTTCTTCAGGGGATTTTCCCTCCAAATCTGCTGGGGTCACAATGGGGCGTTCGCTGAAGGTTTTTTTCTGTTTGACGAAAGTAGTGGAAGGCCCGGGGGACAGGGACCGCGAGCGGCGCCGGCGTGGTGACGGGGACCGTCTGCGATCTGGCGAACGTCTTCGACGTTCAAGGGAACGGGATCTTGACCGGGTACGCGGTCTTCGCCTGTCGCGATCTCTATCTCGCTCCCTATCTCTACGATCGTGTCTTCTGTCGTCACGCCGCCGCGGGCTTGGCGACCTCCCCATTTTTTAGCTGTGAAAGGGAATAATTTTACCATTACTAACCAAAGTACCAACTAAACCGATTAATGAGAACAATTTACTTGTGCGCAGAGAATTAAATGCTTACTTGCTAAATTAAAAACAATATAACTAAATGTCAAAGGATAATTTACTTACCTCAGCTTAAAGTCAAAATATAATTTAAAACAAAAAATGAAAATAATAACACACAACCTATTCCAACGCCATTTTTGAAAGTGTGGTATTTTCTATTTCTTTTATTATTTGTCAACTTTTATGTCATTGTCATTTTGTAACGGTATTTGCGTTTCATTTCGCATAAACCAACTAAAGTACTTTTTAATGCGACCATTTTAATAAGCCATAATTTAAATCAAGAGAGCTGTTAAAACCGTGAGTATTAAAGTCACTTTCTTATTTTTCATGTAAAAAGATAATTCTATAAGCGAATCTTTGTTTTAGCAATTGTTATTCTGCTTCTGTAAGACAAATAAAACGCAAGCACCGTTCCGTTTTGCACAAAATCAGATTAAATCTGCTGTGAAAGTGAACAGATTTAAATCTGCGTGTACTGAAACAAAAATACATCAAAGTTGCCAACTTTACGGAGTCTCCTTGAGTTATGGGACACAAAGACAAACCATAATGCCACAAGTTTGAAAATTAAAATCAAACAGTCAACATTTTTATATGAAAATAATAAAATAAGAAAACATCAAACTTACACTCGTAATTTCACCTACATTCAGAAGATATTGGTCAACTCTATATGTGGGTTTTTGAGCAAGTGTATTACCTATTTACAACGCTAAATAATAAAATTATACTAACTATGAGATGTGAGTTGATTGTATTTAGATTGTGTTATGCATTATAGATACAACCAACATACAACCGTCGCTATGTCGTCGTCGTCGTATTGCTGGCATACAACCGTCTTCATTAAAGTCAGCGCAAAGAAAGTAAAAACGTATACCTAACACCTTGAAAGTGTCACTGACTAGTGTTGTTTAATATATCAGAACAACCAAGTTTCCTACATAATATTAGTGCAGGTATAGCGTTAGTAGTTTATCGTACATTTTCAAGTTTTAAGAGATGTGAACTTTAGTCTTGTGCCCTGTAACTAGATGAATAATTTATAACATTGTAAGTTAAACGAGCAATGAAACCGTGACCAATATTAGATTTAGAAGAGGTCCAGGTGATCAGAATGCTGGCATCTACTTCGGTCAAAAGCCATTCAGCGTGGCAATGCTGCCAGCATTCTCACCTTATTTTTCTCCTCTAATGAACTCTTAGATTGGGTTGTTTTTATAAATTTGTAAATAGTTTATAGGTAGCATTCATTCTAAGGTATTTTTAAGTTTTCAAGTTGTTATTTATATTCATTACGTTTTTTAACGAATGAATAGAATTTAGTTTATATGGTAAGGTAAATGGTTTAGTAATAGTGGCAACATTATTGACGCCAGCGCCATCTAGTAAGCGATGATTTTTTAGCTACAGCAGCGCTACCGCCTGCTTCGGTGAAAAATTGAAACTTACGCCGACATCGATCTAGCCCGGTGGCGTGTTGAGATTTCCTTTTTTACGAACGAAATATAGTAATATCGGCTTTTACGCGTAATGTATGTGGTGCTAGTGCTTTGAATATTGTCAAGGAACATCTTGTGCATGTTATTTTATATCATGTTACTTCGTTGTAGTGCTTAGTGTGTGTTACAATAGCTACACGATAGAAGTGCAGTGATTGTGAGAAGTGATTAAAATAATCGACTTTGCGGCGTCTCGGAGCCAGCTGCCGGTAAGTATTGCGTGCATTCAGCTTTCTTTTCGTTGTATTTGTTTACATTTCCATTATGAACGAGTTAATTCTCGCGTGAATGTGATTTATTTTGCGGGATTTGATTAGGGTGTGTCATGTTAGGCTGGTTCGGGTAATGGGGTCGCTTTTTTTTCTTTTTTAAGTTCCCGACGTTTTTAATGACATCATGGCTAGTATTATTGGCTGCCGCGTATTGCTTATTCACGAATCCCTCAACGCTCACAGTAAAGAGGCTAAACGTATCGTACTAGAATAGCTATAGAATGTACAGTATTGTGTTAAATTCAAACAGAAAATGCATATATTGTGCTATTTCAAGTGCTTCAGCACATTTCTGGGTGTGCCTCTAATCAATTATATATCAACTCACTTGTACCTACCTACGAATATGACATCACCGATTCGTCGGGCGCGGAAGCGTATAACCCTACCAAATGCAATACTATCAATCTCTTAGAAATGCAGTTGTTTCTTGTTATTCTAAACTTGGTAGGGTTATAGTGGAGGCTATGGTTAAACTGTGTCTATACAGATAGATAGGTTAATATACCTTTGTAATGGTTTGATCGAATTCAATGGATTTGATAGTTTTTATAAAGATTTCGATGGAGCAATTGATGGAGATTGTACTGCTATGATTTGAGGTCGTGTCTGATTTGTACCCATTGGTTTTATTGGTGTTTTTCTGTGATAACTTCTGTCTGCAAATTTAAAATTTTACTTACCACTAAATACATGTAAAGAAGTTTCGGTAGCCTAGTTGGGAGACGGTGTGGCTTCCAATCTGAAGGTTCCGGGTTCAAATCCCATGGCACTCACAACTGTCTTTTCCAAGTTATGCTGATGACCTATATCTCTGAGAAAAAGTTCTTGAAGGTGTGTGAAGTCTGTCAACCCACACTTGGCCCGCGGGGTGTACCATAGTCTTACCCTTCTGACAATGAGAAGAGGCCCTCAACCAGCAGTGGGACACTATAAAAACAGGGCTGACTCGGATGTAAAAAAATTACTTACATATTTCTCATTTGACCTATTTGGAGATAGTTAACACTGCAATTTTATCCACATTCTCCAGGTAAAAGTGGCCTATGTATTGATCAGGGTTTGTTAGGTATATCTAGCCTAGATACTATCCAAATCTGTTCAGCCATTATAGAGTAAAGAAGTAACAAATATATGAATTAATGTATGCAAAATATGATAATGACAAAGGGAATATGCCAAAGTTGCCAAATTTGAACTTTTTTACACATATTGCATCTCATCATCATCATCATCATCATCATTTCAGCCGTAGGATGTCCACTGCTGGACATAGGCCTCCCATGGAAGCGGCTCGCATCCAGCGCATTCCTGCGGTCTTTACTAGGTCGTCTGTCCACCTTGTGGGTGGACATCCTACGCTGCGCTTGCCGGTCCGTGGTCTCCACTCCAGAACTTTGCATCTATTTCAGTTAAAATTCTCTATACATATATATGGGTGTTTCTCTGCTATTTGGAAACTCATCCATACAAGACTGTCCTAAGCAATTTTTATTAAATGTTGAGAATGTCTGTCAATACAAAGAAAGGCAATAGTATATCAAATATATATATTAAAGAAGCCTACACATTTTCCACTTGGTTTTTGAGTTATGGACAGTTTTGGGCAAAATTCAGACAGGGGACTGTTGTGACCAACCAGGGGAATGATTTTAAGAACAAAAACTTGTATTTTTATTAGTTTAAATAATAAAAGCTTTATTTTTATTACCACTTACAATGTGTAATTATTACTTAAATAATCAACGAGATCATAACGAAGAACACTTATTAAATAAAGATATTTTGATAACATTTGTGATAAACTAACTAAAATCAACTTACTTTAACAGTCTTTCTAAAATACAGATTGTATGACATAAGTCAGCTTTTAGAATGTTATTAAAAATAAACAAAATAAACATTTCCTCTTTTAACTAATTATCACAATAAACATTTTAGATTACAACTAGGAAACACTTGTACTTTTCAAGTAACTTAAAGTAATCATCAATGGCACAGTATATTACTAAAAATCAATCTTACTATCCAGCGAAATATCTCTTATTTCTCAAAGACCGATACTGATTTTGGAAAACTATAAAATAATCTACTTCCTTGTACGGTTACCTTCGGATCAGGCAACTTTTCCAATATTTGGTCAAAACCGACATCAGACATATCATTCTCATCAATTCTGAACTTGTAGCCCTTGTTATCACAAATTTTCATAAAAGTCACTGTTAATTCGCCGTCCTCATTATCTACTTTATTAACAACAGCAGCATAACGATATTTCCTGTTTCTGACAATAAACTTAACTAAAACATAATCACCATTATTATAATAAGATTGCTGTTGGCCACTTGTACTAGGTTCCGCAGTATTCTCAAAATCAGTCTTAGAATTTTCAAATGGTCTTGAAAGGCCAGTTTCTGTAATGCAGTCATTATTACGTGTGATATGAGCTAGCGGGATTTCATCTTCGGAATCGGAGTCTGTGTAGAGATCCTCGACGCGAAGTTTTGCCACTTCGTAGTTCATAACTCCTAGGTTAAAATGCTGGCATTCTTCTTCACAAGGGCAGCTTAAGCTTTTCATTATAAGTTTGGCAGTGCCTTGTGGCAACCCCAAAGAGCTTCGTGATATTATCCCCTTAATCTGATGTGTTGTTAAGAGTCCCATTGAAACTTTTCAGTGTTTTGGAGTCTTTCAGAATATTTTTAGTCATTTTTTTAATTGCATCATCGTGAACTGTAAATAATGTGATTGAAGGACATCTTTGACTCACAGAGTCTATAAAAGATTGCAAACTATCGATATCTCCTCCTGCAGCGACAACAGCATCAGCAGATCTTTTGCACGTGGCGCCAATACCATCTGCTGCACTCTTGACATGACCACTCTCTGAAAAGTTCCAGGAGAACTTTTCTACATTTGGAACCTCCACATGAAGCCTCGACGCTAGAATATGGAACATCGTTTTATTCCGATACTGTGTAACGGGTCCGTCGCTCACAAAATGAATGCCGGTATATGCATCGGTAAAGTTTTGAAAATAGGCTTCAAGTGTTCCCAAATAGCAGCATGTGAGTGTGTAGTATTTTGGGAAACAGTACAATAAGATTTTATGGCATTTTTACTGTAAACAACAACAGTGTGAAGGCTCAGCTGAAGTCTAGACTGACTGAATGACAGGGGACTGTTGACCAGGGAACTGTTTTTTTTGCTTGAAAACTAAATAACACAAAATCTTTAAAACATATCACATTTGTAAAACAGATGTGAAGACATACTCGTAAATTATCTATTTTAAACAAATGATATTAATTAAAACTCTTGAAATAGGAAAACAAATACTCACCAGTGGACTGTTTCTACTAACGGCCGAGACGCGTGGTTCACTACGAAACGCAGTGGTGCCAACTGAGAAAATGGCGGTTGTCTGTTACCTATACATCCGAACGAATTTCACACCGGTTGCGTTCCATTTCACGATCGTAATGTTTCGGACCCATACCGAAAGTGAATTACGCGCCGTTTTGAAATTTTATCAGGGGACTGTTATAATAATTTAAGGACAGCCTTCGTACATATTTTTTTTAATAAATTTATATTATAGACACATAATTTATAATTTTAAAAGATGCTTACAATCTTCTTAAACAATATATGATTTATTATTCAGTTATAAATGGCAAAGTATTAAATATATAGGTATCAATGCTTGTAATTCTGGAAAAGGGAGATACCAGGGGACTGTGTTTTGAGGTGTTTAACGTTTTTTTTCTCGAAATCAATTATAATAAATTACTTAATGAGCAATGGTGAACCAAGAATACCACATTTTTGTCCATATTAGTCCCAAAAAATATGGATAAGATGGAATTAATTATATATAATTTACTTGGGACAGCGATTTTCCATTTAGTAGAGAAATGCCCATATGTATATAAAAATTATCTTTCTATTACAAAAGTGCCAATAAAAATACATGTTTACATATATCTAAGCATAAAATAATAGACTGATAACAGTTTATTTTACATAGTGTTAACAAACTTGCATGTAGGTTAATTGCGTGCCCAATTAGATAATAAAATTGTTGATAGGTTAACATTTTTTTATTTGATGTATGGCAAGCTAGCAAAGGAACATTGTTCACTGTAGCATAGCATGCCGGGGGCACACTAGGTTAGGTTTATTTTTTTATGTAAAAAGTAATGAGACAAACGAGACACTCTCCTGATAGTAAGAGATAACACCTGCCCATGACCATTGCAGCGATACACAGAACTTTGTGTAACAAAACAAAGTCCAGGGCATCACTGCTTTGGCGATCATTACTTTGAAACTTTCGATGGTTAGTCCCAACAGCCCAGTAATTTCTCTAGCTGCAGTACCCTTCAAACTGGAACACAGTAATGTTTACACACTACTGCTTAGAGGTAGAAAAATAGATTATATTGTAAAAACTTGGTTGTAGCCCAGAGTCTCCCTCTGATAATTCAAGGAGCTGGGTTGGCTCCGGGGAAATGCACAACACATCTCAAGCGGGATGTCAGTGCAGGACTTATGGTCCCCACTTTGAATAAGAATAACTCTGACGCTAGGTCTGGCTACTTTAACCAGGAGAAAACTACCAAATCATGAACAAAACATCTAAAATTAAACACAAATTGTACAAAAGAAACTTATCACATTGAGGGTCTGGAATGGCAAAAAATCGTAGACAAACCATCATAGAAATATGTTTGAGCATTACTCATCCGCGTGGATTCAGCACAATAGTTTTTTTTTGTGTAGTTTGCTCATGTCACCATCAATTTTAAATACAGGAATTATTGGAATTTACTAGAATATTATTTAATTACTCATCAATGTCAAAACTTTACTCTTTCAACATTGTTTCACTGCTGGACACCAGTGACCACCTCTTCCGGCTAAAAAGACCGCGACTAGCCACAATCTAGTCGCTGAGTAACATAATATGAGATGACACATCACAGGATGTGCAATTGTGCATATCCCAAAACCAATTAAGAAATTAAACTCAAAACATCTGACTATGGCTTCCAGGCTGATAGATAGACAGAAAAAAAAAAAAGAATTGTTTCACGTTTTTTATAAATTACCTATATGTGTAATAAAGTTTGATAGTTTAAAATGGTTAGAGGAAATATTGAGTTTTGTAACTTGTAATAATTGTTTTGTTGCTTAAAGTTCTAGGTAAAGTTGCAATAGTCATTGCTAGGTATTATTTCTTACTATCACAAGAGTATCTTGTTTGTTCTCCTTGTTTGTTGCACAATTGAATTTTTAAATGTTTTATTAAAAATATAAACATCATCTGGATGGAGACCATGGACCGGCAAGCGCAGCGTAGGACGTCCACCCACAAGGTGGACAGACAACCTAGTAAAGACCACAGGAACGCGCTGGATGCGAGCCGCTTCCAACCGGTCTTTATGGAAGTCAATGGGGGAGGCGTAAGTCCAGCAGTGGACGTCCTACGGCTGAAATGATGATGATAATGACAAATATCTTACACCCACATACTTTGCTAAAAAAAGAACTATCTATTCATTACTTTACTAAGCAATGCCTGAATTAATGTATACATTTAAACAACAATTACTTTTAATATTAATTTTGTAATGTTTTTTTTTTTTTTTTTTTTTTATGGATGACAGGCTAGTTGTTTGACCACAGCTCACCTGATGTTAAGTGAAGGTGTGGTCGAAGGTGGTAAAGCACACCTAGCCTGGAATGGAACTGGCTCTCAAGTGAGGCTGCCGGAACACACTGTTAGATGCTTGGCGGCAGATTTTCAACTTGAGGGTGGTAGCTAGCCAGCCGAGTACTAGAAAGTACCCTACCACCATGCTATGGTTTCCTAACGATGTTTTCCTTCACCGGCAGCTCAAGCTCATTGTTGGGGTTTGAACCCACGCCCTTCGGCATGCGAACCTACCGCGCTAACCACTGAGCTATCATCGCTACAGTTTTCTTTCAAGCAATCTTCCCCTGTGTGCCCCCCTATCCTTAAATACTTAAACTACACAGAATTCATTAAAAAAACCATGTTAATATGTACCATAGGCAGAATATGTATGTGCTGTTCCCCCTGCCTTTATCCCATGCTAGGCGGGGTCGGCACAACATGATTTCACGTGTTGTCCTAAGATTCCGCTAAATTGTTACGAGCGGCCGCCTACCTGACGTCAACCCACCTCGGGAACATCTTACACAGCCAACATATGTGTTGTTTCTTGTTTCCCGACCGAACCGAAAGTGAACGACAATTTAAAACGCGCGGAATTTGAAATAGATTTAACTTTCGTGTGCTCGATTTTTTTCTACACTCTGTCGTCTCTGGTCCCTAGACGGGATGCCCTTAGCAATTGCTTTTTTTTTTTTTTTTTCTATGTAAATTGTAATGAGACAAACGAGACGCTCTCCTGATTGTAAGAGATAACGCCTGTCCATGACTATTGCAGCGATACACAGAAATTTGAGTAACAAAACAAAGTCCAGAGCATCGCTGATTTGGCGCTCATTACTCTCAGTCTCAACAACAACCCAGTAATTTCGCTAGCTGCAGTACCCTTCAAACCGGTACACAGTAATGTCTACACACTACTGCTTAGCGGCAGAATAACTGGCACTGCGGTGGTACCTATCTAGACGACCTCCTGCTCAGGAGATCTACCACCAAGAAAATTAAATAGCTTATAGGCTAAACCAGGACTGCTTGCAAGCTGGTTGTTGTATGATATTTTACATTCATAAACTTTCCAACATCAGTGAATATAATTATGTATGTATGTATGTTAATCTAGCAAAATTATAATGTGACTATATTTTTTTAACATGACAGTAACATAACATACAAAAGTCGTCATGATGTTAAGTACTTTGTATGAGGTACTGTTATTTTTTCTGTTACCTACTTTGGTTCGCTATGGTATTCAAAATTACTTTTTTGATGGTTTGTCTGTCGCTTGACACTGATTTTTCCAGCCATGATGCACACCCGGTGTGGTCTTCAAATTCATAAGGTGAAAAGGCAGTTCAGTGAAAGCCTAAAATTTGTGTGGGTAGTATTGCTGTATTTGTCTTCTTCAGAAATGAGTCTGCTTGAAAGTTATGCTGGGTTTGGCTACTAGTTTTTTTTTTTTTTTTAGTATAATTATGGTTGTCAATGATTTTACAACGGTGACCATACCTTCCGTTTCAAATGGGATTGTCCCCTTTTTCGCTGCTTCACTTCGGTGTTCCCTAAAAAGCTTCAGGACACCGAATTGTCCCGTTTTTAATTACAAAAGGGTCACTGATGTCAAAATCTATTTAAAAGACAAGGTCTTCCATGAATAACATATTTTAGAGAAAAGCTATAGATTGAAGTGATCAAAATGTTTCAAATGCAAACCGTTGCAAAGTATTACAATATTTTGATAAAATATAAGGTTTTTTTAAATGTTTGACAGACTAAGAGTTTGACCACAGCTCATCTGATATTAAGTGTAGGTGTGGTAAACAGGCAGTCGGAAAACACTTTTAGGTGCTTGGCAGCAGATTTAGTTTATTTTCATATAAAAATATTTGTAAATTACAATAGAGAAGTACCGATAAACCATTTTGGTTGAGTCTGTATAAAAAACACTGTGCTAACGAAAAGTATTAGTCCAGTTCATGCGCATGAGACACATACATGTATATGCTGTTAGCCATAAAGCCGCCACTCCTGGCACTAGTTTCAGTTTTAGGTCCTCTATTGTTTTTAATTTACATTAATGATCTCGCAGGTGCCATGCCAGAGTGGGCGCAAGTAAGTCTCTTTGCCGATGATACCCATGTTGGTATTAAAGATGTTAACAAACATAACTTAGATACGAAAATAAATACTACTATGGACTTGTTAACGGAATGGTTTGATTGTAATGGTATCATTCTAAATTCTAATAAAAGTACTGTTATGCACTATCAATCGAAACTTGGCATTTTTGGTATCTCGGCAAGTAAAGAAAATGTGTTTTTAGGATACACAATAGATAATACAATTAGTCACAATGCTCATATCGATAATATATGTAAGAAAATTGCCAGCGGAAATTATGCGTTATTTAAACTTAAGCCGTTAATAGATAAAAATACTCTTATATCCGTGTATTATGCATACATACATTCTGTTATAAGATACGCAGTTACGATATGGGGTAACGCAGCTAGTATTACAAAAGTGTTAAGATGTCAGAAGAGAGCGATTAGAATAATAAATGGTTTAAAAAAACGTAGTTCTGCAAAAAAATACTTCAAAACTAACAAAATTATGACAGTGATATCACTATACATGTACAATAGCTTATTAGAAATACACGGAGCTAATTTGCCAAAGAACAAAGACAGGCATCAATATAACTTGCGAAACAAAAAAAAGCTGGTCGTGCCATGGACTAGGTTAGGTAAAGTTGAAAAGCAGGGCCGTCACGCCAAAATATTAATGTATAATAAATTGCCAAAATATATTACAGAATTAAATCATACCGAATTTAAAAAAACCATTTTTTTTTTTTTAAAAACAATCCATTTTACAAATTAAGTGAATATATGTCAATGAGGTTCTCGGAATCCTCATTTATGTGCAGCACATGCACGGAGCCTCCGCTGTAGTGTGTTCGTTGTTAATTACTCGTATAGGTATAGCTTCATTCATGAAAGGGTAATCGTAAGGTTTTTTTGTACATGTGACTTGCCTTTAACATTATTGTTATTTATGGCCAATAAATATTACTGATTTACTGATTTAGTTCATATGGTTCTTTTGTTCTCTGTACTTTTTTCTGTTTATGGTTGTGTGTATTGGTTCTCTTGCTGACTAAACTGATAGCGTGCGATTGGTATGCCATCGTAAAAGGCATTAAACTTGCAGTCTGTCTGTCGTCTGGGCATATAGCCAAGATATCTGTTAGAACGTCTTAACAATAGCTACGCATCTCTTGAATATTTTATATTAGTGTACGTTCCATGCGGCTATAGTGAAACATTAGTTAGTGGGCAAGCATATTTTCAATATATTTTTTATTTAATGTAAAAATAATGAGACGAACGAGACGTTCTACTGATGGTAAGAGATAACGCCAGTCCATGACCATTGCAGCGATACACTGGGTTGTTGAGACTAACCATCGAAAGTCTCAAAGTAATGAGCGCCAAAGCAGCGATGCCCCGGACTTTGTTTTGTTACTCAAAGTTCTGTGTATCGCTGCAATGGTCATGGACAGGAGTTATCTCTTACCATAAGGAGAGCGTCTCATTCGTCTCATTACTTTTTTACTTTTTAAATAAATAAAAAAAAACAACTTTGAGTAGCAAAACAAAGTCCGGGGCATCACTGATTTGGCGCTCATTACTTTTTAGATAGTTATGTTAGTGTGCTTTACCGACCACACCGTCACTTAACAACAGGTGAGCTGTGGTCAAACACCTAGGCTGTCAAAGGATTAAAAAAAAAAATCTTTTTCGATAATGTTATCAAAGAATACACTCAAGCGCAGACTGTTCACACACATAGACAGCATGTCTGTGTCACGCAGCGCGATGGCAATAGTTTCTTCAAATGCTTACTTTTTAATTTTCCGTACCCAAAGGGTAAAAAAGGGACCCTATTACTGAGACTTCGCTGTCCGTCCGTCAGATGTTTTTTTTTTAAATTTTTTATTGTCGACAGGCTAGGTGTTTGACCACAGCTCGCCTGATGTTAAGTGAAGGTGTGGTCGAAGATGGTAAAGCACACCTAGCCGGAAATGGAACTGGCTCTCAAGTGAGGCTGTCGGAACACCGTTCGATGCTTGGTGGCAGATTTTCAACTTGAGGGTGAGGGTGGTAGCTAGCCAGCCGAGTATTAGAGAGTACGCTACCACCATGCTATGGTTTCCTCACGATGTTTTCCTTCACCGGCAGCTCAAGCTCATTGTTGGGGTTTAAACCCACGCCCTTCGGCATGCGAAGCTACCACGCTAACCACTAAGCTATCATCGCTACAGATGTATTTCTATTGCCGCTATAACAATAAATACAAAAATGAAATAAAACAAATATTTAAGGGAGGCTCCCATACAACGGTGCCCTACGTGCGGAACGGACGGAACCCTTCGTGCGCGAGTCCCACTCGCACTTGGCCGGTTTTTCAAATTCCGCCGGACCCGCGTTCCCGCATCAACTATCTTTCTATGCGTGGCGTCTTACGTGCGTACCACCCGCTGGCGCAGCGCCAGCGGTGACGTCACTGTTCGCACGCTGCGGGCTATTTAGGATCTAGATGAGTACTGATTGAAAGTAAAAGCATAGCTTGATTCATTTATTGTTATCTAAAAACGGGACGGCAGTCCCGGATTGTGGACTTCCTTTCGTATTTACAAAAAAAAAAAGTATTTAAGTATTCTATCAGTTATCTGACTTCCATAGTACAAGCTTTGCTTAGTTTGTGGTCAGATGGCGCTGTGTGTAAAAAAAAGTATCATAATAATGTATTTAAATAAAACGAAATATTTACATAATTATGTAAGTAAATATATACACAATGACGCAATGTAGATACTAATGTGGTGCATATGCATATGAACCTTCCTCTTGAAACACTCTGTCTATTGATGGGAACCGCATTAAAATCCGTTGCGTAGTTTAAAAGATCTAAGAGTACAGACGGCGGGAAGCGACTTTGTTTTATACTATGTAGAGATATTCAATACCGTGTAGTATAATCTACTTTTTTCATTCAAGCAATTCAGATTTACCGCAAATAAAGACCAAAATAAATGCCAGTAGCTGTGATTTCACTGTAAAATTATGCTCCATTTGTCCATAAATGGCAAAAAATTATTTGTATGGAAATCGAACCACCTTAAGGATTGAAAAAAAAAAAATTACTGAATATCGTGTCAAAATCTATTGCATAGTTTAGAAGTAAAAAGATGTTTTGGCGGGAACGCGGGAAGAGTCGTGTCGCTTTGTATTTTTTTCCAAAACTAGTGTTTTGTCGAGTGTTTATGCATAAAAATGGTGGTGTTTTATTCATAAAGTGCCGAATTACAAGCGCGAGTGTGGGAAAATGATATAATGTGGTGAAACATGACTTTTCGTGTTGCTTCCAAATCTCCATCGAAGCTTTATAGTAAAGTCGCCACTACTTTACTAAAGCATGACTGGACTTGACTAAGACTGGACTTTGACTATAACTAGCTACGAGGACACTTATTTATCTTTTGAAACTTGAAAATATATAAATACTTGACACTGGCAAATGCTAAAACGCGACGCCAAAACTAAAGAAAAAAAAAAGTAAAAAGATGCACATATAGAGGCGAACAGAGATTTTGTTACATACTATTTCGAGATATTCCGATAGCGTATAAAATACAAATCGTTAAAAGTCAGTTGATGCTGTAAAGTTTGAACTTTTGCCGGTTTTGCAGACTACTTTACTAACCAGTGTATCTGGTTTTAGGTTCGCGCTCCATTGCAGTATTTTTATTAGTCATTCTATTCGATGCTACACTATATTTTATTTTCGATTTTCTTGTACAGAATGGCAATTTGGCAGCCCCGTTGGCTCATTGGTAGTATATCTGCCTTGAGAGCTGTAGGGCGTGGGTTCGATTCCCACTCAGGGCAAACATTTTGTGAGTAAACAAATGTTTGTTCTGTGTCTGGGTGTTCTGTATGTATTTACAAAAAAAAAGTATTTAAATGTATTCTATCAGTTATCTGACTTCCATCACACAAGCTCTGCTTAGTTTGGGGCCAGATGGCGCTGTGTGTATAGTCCTACGATATTTAGTTATTTATTATTTTAGAATAATATGATATTGTAGCGATGTTGTAGATTTTAAAAAACAGCAGCTAGCGAATTTACAGGGCTATCGAGACTAACCGAACTCATGACGTCATAAGTATAAAAAGTTTGAAAACGTATTAGAATGAAACTACCGCATAGAAAGCCAAAATATTCAAATTAGTTTCTTAAAATAAAGTTTACTAAAAAATATAAAATAAATACAAAAAAAAAACTTTACATACCGAATTGCCGAAACGTGTGTCGCCTCTACACGAGGCATCCTCAGGACGTGTTGACTCTTCTAGCGCTCGGTCGAGAATGAGAATTGTCCAATTTCTACTCCATAAAATACGAGGTAGTGGTTCTAGTTCAGCTTGTATGATTTGCCCTGACAAGCATTTGCTGCAAGTTCTTTTCTAACTTGCAAAAAAAATAATCGATAGCTCTTAAAGTACGGATGGATGGATGAATGTTTGTTACACTTTTTTTTTTTTTTTTAATCTTTATTTTAGAGTGCTTTTTCGCACAGCGAAAACGTCGCACTTGTTATCTTAATTTATTATGTTTAAATTCTAACTCTTAAATTACACAGTATAATATAATTATAGTGTCTTTACAGTTTAGTGATCAAAACAAACCCTATCTGACATCAAATAAGGTTTGTTCTGTTCACCAAACCTGATTTTACCAAATCTATAACCTTTTTGTGGTGTCTGTCATCGGCAGGGCTAAATATGAGTTACATAATCCAATGGAACTGTCGTGGAATAACGAGCGTCTGAGTGGTTCGTTTCTGACACGAACCACTCAGACGCTTGTTACACTTTCACGCAAAAACTACTGAACGGATTTGAATGAAATTTGGTATGGAGGTAGTCGAGACCCTGGATTAATACAGGCTACTTTTTATCCCGAAAACATGTAGCGGGTAACACCGCGAGACGCACCTAGTAGACAATGAAGGAAAGTGTATTTTAAATGCACTCTTATCGCTGTTATTGTTATACTCCAAATCTAATCATTAACTTACGTAAAAGCTGATAATCTTGCAATTAATGTACAGTTTTGCTTAGTTTAATTGTATTAAACTCCGAAACAGTTGGCTTTTTTTTCTCTCCATGATTGACAGGCTAGGTGTTTGACCACAGCTCACCGGATGATAAGTGACAGTGTGGTCGAAGATAGTAAACACACCTAGCCTGGAATGGAACTGGCTCTCAAGTGAGGCTGCCCGAACACACCGTTAGATGCTTGGCGGCAGATTTTCAACTCTCGTGTGGTAGCTAGCCAGCCGAGTACTAGAAAGCACGCTACCACCATGCTATGGTTTCCTCACGATGTTTTCTTTCACCGGCAGCTCAAGCTCATTGTTGGGGTTTGAACCCACGCCCTTCGGCATGCGAACCTACCGCGCTAACCACTGAACTATCATCGCTACATTGTTCGCGTAGCTTTAACTACGTCGCAGTGTTTATGACAACCGGTCTCTCGCTGTAATCAAGCTTTAAGCTCAGCTTACGTAACGGTTCGATGGTATTAAGATATTGTGTTAAGCCATTGCAAACTAGGACCACGTTCAGGTCATCTCTTGAAGTCTTTCTCGAGATATCTCTTCTCTACATAGTATAAAACGAAATCGCTTCCCGCCGTCTGTACGCTTAGATCTTTCAAACTACGCAACGGATTTTAATGCGGTTCCCATCAATAGACAGAGTGATTGAAGAGGATGGTTTGTATGTATAATACATACATTGCACCCGTGCGAAGCCGGGGCGGGTCCCTAGTCTCTACATAGTATAAAACAAAGTCGCTTCCCGCCGTCTGTACGCTTAGATCTTTCAAAATACGCAACGGATTTTAATGCGGTTCCCATCAATAGACAGAGTGATACAAGAGGAAGGTTTGTATGTATAATACATACATTGCACCCGTGCGAAGCCGGGGCGGGTCGCTAGTCTCTACATAGTAAATATACTAATAATGAGAACGTATGGATGGATGTTTCTTACTATTTCACGCAAAAACTACTAAATGGATTGGGATTAAATTTGGTATGGAGGTAGCTGGGACCCTGGATTAACGCATTGGCTGCTTTTTATCCCGAAAACACGTAGCGGGTAAAACCGCGGCGCGCAGCTAGTTACTATAGAGATAGAGGCACATTGTTGTGTCCTACACGACTTTAATGTAAATAAATACTTTACAAAATAACAGATGTACGTTTGAAAACATCACAAAAATGTGTGCCAGTTTCGGGCGTGTTTTACTTACCTACATCGATGTGTTCCGGCCTCTAAATATAGCATAACGTGGAACGACTCGCTTCCCACTGGAAGTGAGCACATGGGAGTCTAGTGGCTTCAGCCACTGGAACAAATTGGGCTTTCAACGGGGTTCCGTTTTCAATGTACTATTTTATATCCTATCGTACAATCTAAACTAATATTATAAACTCGTACTAATTCGTTTTTTTTTATGGTTGACAGGCTAAGTGTTTGACCACAGCTCACCTGATGTCAAGTGAAGGTGTGATCGAAGATGGTAAAGCACACCTAGCCTGGAATGGAACTGGCTCTCAAGTGAGGCTGCCGGAACACACCGTTAGGTGCTTCGCGGCAGATTTTCAACTTGAGGTAGCCAGCCGATTACTAGAAAGCACCCTACCACCATGCTATGGTTTCACGATGTTTTCCTTCACCGGCAGCTCAAGCTCATTGTTGGGGTTTGAACCCACGCCCTTCGGCATGATAACCTACCGCGCTAACCACTGAGCTGTCATCGTTCTATAAGTATCGTTCGGACTAATATTATAAATGGTCCGTAAGTTCAAAGGCGCTCAGCGTCCTATGGAAAGAGCTATGCTCGTCATTTCTCTGGGGGATCGTATCCGAAACGAAGTGATTCGGTATGTAAAGAAAAAAAAACTTTACTGATTCCAAAACCATTTCGAAATAGTACATTTCTGTACAATATTTGTATGTTTAAAAATCTGTAAACTATGATATAGGGTTTATTTTAAAAAAATACATAAAATAAACTTGACTTTCACGCAAAAACTACTGAACGGATTTGAATGAAATTTGGTATGGAGGTAGCTGAGACCCTGGATTAACGCCTGGATTATTTTTTATCCCGAAAACATGTAACGGGTGACACCGCGAGGCGCAGCTAGTATTATAAACGCGAAAGTTTGTAAGAGTATGGATGTATGTTTGTTACTCTTTTACGCAAAAACTACAGAACGGATTTCAATGATATTTGGTATGGATGTATATTTTGTATATTTGGTACGGCCCACTTGAGAAGTTTGTCCGACGATGTAAAGAATTTATTCATCATCATCATCATCATCAGCCTATACTAGTCCACTGCTGGACATAGGCCTCTCCCAAGACACGCCACTCAGCCCGTTCTTCGGCTTTTCGCTTCCATCCACCGCCAGCTGTCCTACGTATATCGTCACTCCATCGAGTCTTAGGGCGTCCTACGCTACGTTTGCCAATACGCGGTCTCCACTCTAGAACACGTCTACCCCAGCGGTTATCGGTTCTGCGACAGATATATCCAGCCCATTGCCACTTCAGCTTGCTAATACGCTGAGCTATGTCAATGACTTTAGTTCTCTGGCGAATTACTTCGTTTCGGATCCGATCCCTCAGAGAAATGCCAAGCATAGCTCTTTCCATAGCTCGCTGAGCGACTCTGAACTTACGGACCATTCCCGCTGTGAGTGTCCACGTTTCAGCTCCGTAGGTCATGACAGGTAGGACGCACTGATTGAAGACTTTTGTCTTGAGACTTTGTGGGATGGATGACGAGAAGACTCGACGTAGTTTTCCGAATGCTGCCCAGCCCAACTGTATCCTTCTATTGGCTTCACTTTCGAAGTTGTTTTTATTATTATTTGTAAAATACGGTTTGTGGTCGACGTTAGTCATGTTTCGTAGAAAAATCCTACTAGAAAGAAAGAAAACATTTAACACTACGACAACAAAAAACACGAAATAAATTAAAAACGCGAAAGTTTGTAAGAATGGATGTATGTTTGTTACTCTTTCACGCAAAAACTACTGAATGCATTTTGATGAAATTTAATATAGAGGTAGCTAACAACCTGGATTAACACATAGGCTAGTTTTTATCCCGAAAACATGTAGCGGGTAACACCACAGGGAAATTGAAAAAACCTCAAAATTCATCTTCTTACAGTCTTGTACACGGCTTCATGGCATGGTCAGGGATTTTTGGTGGACCGGTCCGTCGGTCCTTTTCTAACTCAAATCTCTCTCTTTATCCCAGTCACTATGGTGCGTTCTGTGGTTTTCGGCAACCGGTCGGACGGGTTGAGGGTCCGGAATCGTGACGGGACTGATGACTTTCTGAGATTGGTTTATTGCTGAGCGCGGGCGTATGCGACGCGACCTGATGGCCGTTGATTGATTCGAAAGATAAATCCGCCCCGTTGGCTCATTAGTAGTATATCTGCCTTGGGAGCTGTAGGGCGTGGGTTCGATTCCCACTCAGGGCAAACATTTTGTGAATAAACAAATGTGTGTTCTGTGTCTGGGTGTACCTACTGTATGTATTTACAAAAAAAAAAGTATTTATGTATTCTATCAGTTATCTGACTTCCATCACACAAGCTCTGCTTAGTTTGGGACCAGATGGCGCTGTGTGTATAGTCCTACAATATAAAAAAAATATAGTCCAAATGTAAATATAGTGCGGTAGGTTCGCATGCCGAAGGGCGTGGGTTCAATGAGCTTGAGCTGCCGGTGAAGGAAAACATCGTGAGGAAACCATAAGCATGGTGGTAGCGTACTCTCTAGTACTCGGCTGGCTAGCTACCACACGAGAGTTGGAAATCTGCCGCCAAGCATCTTTTAGTAACTTTGTAATGCAATCGAATTAAGCTTGTAGCGATGCCGACGCATTGGTTAGCCTATTCGGCTCACGTCCAAAAAGCGTGGGTACAAATCTCAGCATATGGAGAAAGACAGAAGAAACCACGGCGTTGGTCATTGGATACAAATTGGTAATACAAAAGTTACAGGTCATGGTGGTAGGGTACTTTAGTACTCGGCTGGCTAGCTACCACCCTCAAGTTGAAAATCTGCCGCTAAGCATCTAACTGTGTTCCGGCAGCCTCACTTGAGACCCAGTTCCATTCCAGGCTAAGTGTGCTTTACCATCTTCGATCACACCTTCACTTAATATCAGGTGTGCTGTGGTCAAACATCTAGCCTGTCAACCATAAAAAAGGTTTTACAAGTTTTTATTTCATTTCCATGACTGCCGTGTTGGTTCATTGGTAGTATGTCTGCTCCAAGAGCTGAAGGGCGTGGATTCGATTCCCACCCAGAATAAACATTTTGTGGTATAAACAAAATTAAATGTATTTATATCACGACGTTTTCCTTCACCGGCAGCTCAAGCTCATTGTTGGGGTTTGAACCCACGCCCTTCGGCATGCGAACCGACCGCGCTTACCACTGAGCTATCATCGCTACAAAAGCGCTGTGTGTAATGTCCTACGATATTTATTTAGATGTTGATGGTAAATGCATTCATGCACCCATCATATTCCACGAAATACAACTAACAATAAGATAAGATTGCTCGAGACTCAGAAATGGAGTCCCAATACGTTATCAGTATTTCAGTTATCTGGCCGATATGGTATCAGCTATCGGCCCACTTGAGAAGTTTGTCCGACGATGTAAAGAATTTATTATTATTTGTAAAATACGGTTTGTGGTCGACGTTAGTCATGTTACGTAGAATAATCGTACTAATATTATAAACGCGAAAGTTTGTAAGAATGGATGTATGTTTGTTACTCTATCGCGCAAATACTAGTAAGTAAATGGGTTTGGATGAGATTTGATTTGGTGGTAGCTGACAACCTGGATTAAGACATGGGCTACTTTTTATCCCGAAAACATGTAGCGGGTATTTACTTAAATAAATAAATATCGTAGGACTATACACACAGCACCATCTGGCCCCAAACTAAGCAGAGCTTGTGTGATGGAAGTCAGATAACTGATGGAATACATAAATACTTTTTTTTTTGTAAATACATACAGAACACCCAGACACAGAACAAACATTTGTTTATACCACAAAGTTTGTCCCGGGTGGGAATCGAACCGAAGCCCTTCAGCTCTTGAAGCAAACATTCTACCAATGAACCAACAGGGCTGTCTTTTAAATTACGTTTTAAATAATTGAAGCTATTATAATTAACTAGCTGCGCCCTGCGGTGTTATCCGTTACATGTTTTCGGGATAAAAAGTAGCCCATGTTCTAATCCAGGGTCTCAGATATCTCCATACCAAATTTCATCCAAATCAGTTCAGTAGTTTTTGCTTGAAAGAGTAACAAAACATACATCCGTCCATCCACTCAAACTTTCACATTTATTATTCTTTCACCCAAAAACTACTGAACGGATTTGGATGAAATTTAGTATGGAGGTAGTTGAGACCCTGGACTAGAACATGGGCTACTTTTTATCCTGAAAACATGTAGCGGGTAACACCTCGAGGCGCAGCTAGTATTATAAACGCGAAAGTTTGTAAGAATGTAAGGATGTATGTTTGTTACTCTTTCTCGCAAAAACTACTTGATGGATTTGTATGAAGTTTGGTATGGAGATAGCTGAGACCCTGGATTAGAACATGGGCTACTTTTTATCCCGAAAACATGTAACGGATAACACCACACGGGGCAGCTAGTTTTTTATATATAAATTTCAGACGAATTCGGTATGTAAAGAAAAAAAAAACTTTACTGATTCCAAAACCATTTCGAAATAGTACATTTCTGTACAATAGTTTTACGTTTAAAACTATGAGGCGGGGTTTATTTTAATAAAAAACATTAAATCAAACGACTTTCAATTGATGTCTCATGACGTCATCTCGACGGACAACTTTCATAGACTCGCAAACCAAAACAAAACTTGTCAATGTCAAGTCAACGGCGATCATAATAATATTTTCAATACACATACTTCGAGTTGTTTTTCGCTTTATTGATACAAATATCTGGATTATTTTACTTGAAACGTTATTTGGACTCTGATATCGCTTTTATGACATAAGATTTGTTTACTTTATGTCATGAATTGTAAAAACCGAAGACGTGACAGAATGGCTTTAAAGCTTTAGCCGTACTGGTGACGTCATAACTATAAAAAGTTTGAAAACGTATTAGAATTAAACTACCGCATAGAAAGGCAAAATATTGAAATTAGTTTCATAAAATAAAGTTTACTATCAGTAAAAAATATAAAATAAATACAAAAAAAAAAACTTTACATACCGAAATCACGGTGAGTAAAGCCGAACAAGGAAAACAAAAATATGTCCAAACCACGTCAGTTGCCATTGTAATAAAGCTATCTAGTAGTGACCATTGAAAATTATAGTTAAATTCTAGAGGTCCAATTGAGAAGTGACCTTAGACTCTTGTTAGCATTGCTCAAGTTCTGATGTCATATCTAGAGAGGGAAGGCTGAAGCAATTATATTGGAGTCTAGACGAGAAAGGGTAAAAATATGGCATATAATTGTCCTGAGGTCACATGTAGGTCAGTCTCAATACTTTTTTTTTTTTAATGTAAAAAGTAATGAGACGAACGAGACGCTCTCCTGATGATAAGAGATAACGCATGTCCATGACCATTGCAGTGATACACAGAATTTTGAGTAACAAAACAAACTCCGGGGCATCACTGCTTTGGCGCTCATTACTTTGAGACTTTGGATGGTCAGTCTCAACAGCCCGGTAATTTCGCTAGCTGCAGTACCCTTCGAACCGGAACACAGTAATGTTTACACACTACTGCTTAGCGGCAGAGTAAATGGTACTGCGGTGGTACCTACCTAGACGACCTCCTGCTAAGGAGATCTAGTGTATACCTATACACTATATACTATATCTACCTAGATGACCTATAGTCTATAAGTCATACAGGTCTGGCCTATATCTATATCGCTATAAATAAATAAATATCGTGGGACTATACACAGCGCCATCTGGCCCCAAACTAAGCAAAGCTTGTGTGATGGAAGTCAGATAACTGATAGAATACATAAATACTTTTTTTTTTGTAAATACATACTTATAATACGTATACAGAACACCCAGACACAGAACAAACATGATTGTGCTTGTTCACAAAATGTTTGCACTGAGTGGGAATCGAACCCACGCCCTACAGCTCTTAAGGCAGATATACTAGATTTGTAGCGATGATAGCTCAGTGGTTAGCGCGGTAGGTTCGCATGCGGAAGGGCGTGGGTTCAAACCCCAACAATGAGCTTGAGCTGCCGGTGAAGGAAAACATCGTGAGGAAACCATAGCACGGTGGTAGCGTACTCTCTAGTACTCGGCTGGCTAGCTACCACACGAGAGTTGAAAATCTGCCGCCAAGCATCTAACTGTGTGTTCCGGCAGCCTCACTTGAGAGCCAGTTCCATTCCAGGCTAGGTGTGCTTTACCATCTTTGACCACACCTTCACTTAACATCAGGTGAGCTGTGGTCAAACAACTAGGCTGTCAACCGTAAAAAAAAAACATTTTGATTTTGATTTTTTTGATTTGGCACGCGATAGAATTAGCGAGCACAGCTAGTACATAAGCATATCGATGACATTTATAAATTCGTATGCCATTTTGAATACCTAGTACATAGTCTTTAGAAATAGTGATGTATTAGATTTTAGTCGATATTAATGACATGACATGACACGTTATGAATGCTTTCACGAGCATACAATCTCTGTCTCGAATCTGGGCTGGTATCGAGTTTCGATTCGACCGTGAATTAAATATGGCGATCGAAACAATGGCGCCACTTTCGACCGCCAAACCACTGAGTAGAGTATCGCGCAAAGAAATAGCTTTCAAATTGTAGCGATTGTAATACATCTAGCGACCCGCCCCGGTTTCGCACGGGTGCAATGTAGGTAGATACTAATGTGGTGCATATGCATGTATTATACATATAAACCTTCCTCTTGAATCACTCTGTCTATTGATGGAAACCGCATTAAAATCCGTTGCGTAGTTTAGACGGCCCAAAGTCCAGGGCATCACTGCTTTGGCGCTCATTACTTTGAGACTTACGATTTATGTTTTTTTATTAAAATAACCCCCCCCCCACCTCATAGTTTACAGAGTTTTAAACGTTAAACTATTGTACAGAAATGTACTATTTCGAAATGGTTTTGGAAACAGTAAAGGTGTTTTTCTTTACATACCGAATTGTGATTTACCGCAAATAAAGACCAAAATAAATGCCAGTAGCTGTGATTTGTAATTGTGTAAAATTATGCTCCATTTGTCCATAAATGGCAAAAATTTATTTGTATGGAAATCGAGCCACCTTAAATACTGAATCGGTCAGAACTTTACTTTGAACATTTTCTACTCGCTGGCCGAAGCGTGCTATGTCATGCTTGTATATACGGCCTGGTCATCGAACCCTATTGTCCTCCAGACACGTAGATCTGTTTAGGGTGTCTAAATAGATCCTTGGAATGAATAATAATCTATTCTATACTATTATAAAGAGGAAAGATTTGATTGTTTGTTTGTATTGAATAGGCTCCGAAACTACTGCACCGATCTTAATAATTCTTTCATTATTAGAATGCTACATTATCCGTGATGGACATAGGCTATAGTTTATTTAAAAAACAATTAGAGATCCACATGGAAAATTCAATAATGTAACCCCAGCTGGGAAAAATTTGAAAAAAAACCCTTACTTAACATGCGTAGCGAAAACTTTTTTTTGACAATTTTTTTTTTTATTGATGACAGGCTAGGTGTTTGACCTCAGCTCACCTGATGTTAAGTGAAGGTGTGGCCGAAGATGGTAAAGCACACCTAGCCTGGAATGGAACTGGCTCTCAAGTAAAACTGCCGGAACACACCGTTAGGTGCTTGGCGGCAGATTTTCAACTCGTGTGGTAGCTAGCCACCCGAGTACTAGAGAGTACGCTACCACCGTGCTATGGTTTCCTCACGACGTTTTCCTTCACCGACAGCTCAAGCTCAAAATAAAGCTCAATAGAATAAAGTGACGTTTTATAGAGCAAGTTGACAGCTACAAATAAGTCCGCAATATCATATGTCTAACTATTACAGTTGTCATCTACATATTATCAAGAGGAAAGATTTAATTTTTTGTTAGTATTGAATAGGCTCCGAAACTACTGGACCGATTTTAAAAATTCTTTCACCGTCGGGAAGCTACTCTGTCCCCGGGTGACATAGGCTACTTTATCCCTGTATTCCCACGGGAACGGGAACTACGCGGGTGAAACCGCGAGGCGTCTGCTCTTGTATTAAATAAATCTTTATAATAGTACTAGCGAACGCCTCGCGGTTTCACCCGCGTAGTTCCCGTTACTTGAGATCTAATTTTATTCCAGTCTAGGTTACAACTAGGTTTGAACAGAGCTCGTGTTCAAACACCAAGCTTGTCAACCATAATTTAAAAAAATATATTGTTGTGCTCATTATTATTGTTAGTTTTATTTTTCTAATCTTTTATTTGTAGTGTGTTTTTTGTTGTTGTAGTGTTGTGTGTGGCAAAATAAATGTTTTCTTTCTTTCTTTCTTTCTGGTAAGGAGCCTTAAAAGGCGAATTACGATCAATGAATGATTTATTTGCCCTCTTAACTTCTCAATCGATTATAATACTCGGAATTGATTCAGACTCGATCTGTCATCGGTTCAATGGGGCACAATCTCAATTGGTGGCTGGCTTGGATTTTTATCGCCTAGCCTGACATTGGGGTCAACTGCATCGAAATACGGTACCCACTTGAAATTCACAGACAGTAGTGTAAGGTTTTAATTTATTTTTCATAATGGCACTCATTTTTACCTCGTAACTGGCAACACTGTGGGTATTTTACTTGGTGGTAGATCTCCTTAGCAGGAGGTCGTCTAGGTAGGTACCACCGCAGTACCAAATATTCTGCCGCTAAGCAGTAGTGTGTAAGCATTACTGTCAGCCAGCCCCGTTGGCTCATTGGTAGTATATCTCCAATCTGCCTTGAGAGCTGTAGGGCGTGGGTTCGATTCCCACTCAGGGCAAACATTTTGTGAATAAACAAATGTTTGTTCTGTGTCTGGGTGTTCTGTATGTATTATAAGTATGTATTTACAAAAAGTATTTATGTATTCTATCAGTTATCTGACTTCCATCACACAAGCTCTGCTTAGTTTGGGGACAGATGGCGCTGTGTGTATAGTCCTACGATATTTATTATTTATTGTTAACTTATTAACTGTATTCCGGTTTGAAGGGTACTGCAGCGAAATTACTGGGCTGTTGAGACTAACTCTATCAAAAGTCTCAAAGTAATGAGCGCCAAAGCAGTGATGCCCTGGACTTTGTTTTGTTACTTAAAGTTCTGTGTATCGCTGCGATGGTCACGGAGAGGCGTTATCTCTTACCATCAGGAGAGCGTCTCGTACGTCTCATTACTTTTGACATAAAAAAAAAACTTGGTGGAGCGCGGGTATAAAGGTTTGTGGGTAGGACAGTTGGATTCTGTCGTCCGAAGCGTTGAAAGATAAAATGGTTGGTGTCCGTCGATTAGAGAAGATGTAACTATTGTTGTAAAATATACCTGCCAGTTCGAGTTCCAATTGTTTTAATTACAAGTACCTCCATTGTACGAACCGCTAAACAATGGAATTTGCTGCCCGAGTGGGTGTTCCCTGATAGATGAAATCTGGGTGCATTCAAGTCGCGAGTGAATCGGTTTCTTCTAGGCGAGCGTGCTCCATCGTTTAACATCAGGCGGGATGGCGGTCAAACGCAAGCCTATCTATTATAAAAATTGAAAAAAAAAACCTCAACAATGAGCTTGAATTTACATACTTACTATATTATGTTTAATTTTTATTTTATTTTTATTTCTTATTAGTGTTACATCTCCCGTCTGTTTCTTAAGCTTTCTATCGTATTTTTCTTTTCTTGGTTGCCTGGAAGAGATCGCTGTTAGCGATAAGGTCGCCACTTGTGGCACTAGTTAATAAGGTTTTTTGTTCTCTGTATTTTTTACTATAGGTATATGATGTGCACAATAAAGAGTTATATCTATCTTGAGCTGCCGGCGAAGGAAAACATCGTGAGGAAACCATAGCGTGGTGGACATGGTGGTAGGGTAGGAAACTAGAAAGAATTATTAATATCGGTTCAGTAGTTTTGGAGCCTATTCATAACAATAAAACCTTTCCCCTTTATAATAGTACTAGCGGACGTCTCGCGGTTTTTCTCGCGTAGTTCCCGTTCCCGTGAGAATGCAGGGATAAAAAGTAGCCTATGTCACCCGGGGATAGTGTAGCTTCCCAACGGTGAAAGAATTTTTGAAATCGGTCCAGTAGTTTCGGAGCCTATTCAATACAAACAAGTCTTTCCTCTTTATAGTAGTATAGATGAACTTCCGCAAAGTAAAGCCCGAATCAATCAATAAATTGTACTTCCAAAATTCGCAGTAATTGGATGGGTATGTGTTAATTTGCCGCCGTTCGACGTTTGGTTACACAGTCGCTGTTACAATGCGGTTTTTGTGTGATATTTCCGCTCCAGTTGACGGGATGAGCGGGTGACCCTGGCTTCAAGCATTATTGCAATTTGGTGATGTAATTTTGTGATGGTTAAGTTATTGGGTAATATTATATATATTACCCATGCTAGTGACCCGCCCCGGCTTCGCACGGGTGCTATATAGTTACGTGGTTCATTGGTAGTGTGTCTGCTTCGAGAGCTGAAGGGCGTGGGTTCGATTCCCACTCAGGACTAACATTTGTGTGACTAACATCGATGTTTGTTCTGTGTCTGGGTGTACTGTATGTATTATAAGTATGTATTTACAAAAAAAAAGTATTTAAGTATTCTATCAGTTATCTGTCTTCCATATGACAAGCTTTGCTTAGTTTGGGGTCAGATGGCGCTGTGTGTAATGTCCTATGATATGATATGTATGTATTATACATATAAACCTTCCTCTTGAAACACTCTGTCTATTGATGGAAACCGCATTAAATTCCGTTGCGTAGTTTAAAAGATTTAAGAGTACAGACGGCGGAAAGCGACTTGTTTTAAACTGTGTAGAGACTAGCGACCCGCCCCGGCTTCGCACGGGTACAATGTAGATACTAATGTGGTGCATATGTATGTATTATACATATAAACCTTCCTCTTGAATCACTCTCTCTATTGATGGAAACCGCATTAAAATCTGTTGCTCCTTTGCTATAAAGGCGAAAGTTTGTTACTTCTTTACGTTCAAACGGTTGTACCAATTTCGATAAAATTTGGTATGGAGGTAGCCGACTACCTGGATCGACACACAGGTTAGTTTATATCCCGAAAAAAATTTGCGGGTAACACCGTGGGTCGCAGCTAGTTGGAAAATAAATAAATTTAATGTAGTTTGATTTCTATACAAATAGTTTTTTGGCATTTATGGACAAATGGATGTAAACTTAACTACTTCAGAAGCGGGGAAGAGACATAGAACACTGTTATATTCAGAAGTTACATATTTATTTCATTAATTTTACAACGATACATGAAATCATAAATAGCTAATTGGTCAGTCATATTGAAATTAAACCGCAAATCAACAAAGATGGATTCCTACTGAGGCGCAAATGGCCACCGCTGGCTCGGTCTTCGGCTGGAGCAAAAGTGACCCACGCCCCGGTCGCGCCTCGCTTATCACGGCACCGAACTGACGTTGCTTCCTTTGCGGAGGTCGTATTCCAGGCCACTTATTACTCACTTCACGCTGTTAATATTAGTGTTGCCAACACGGCCCTCCTGCACCGTGCATGTCCTCATGCACAATCAAACTGTAAAAGAGTAAATAAACACCAATGTATTATCAAAAGTAACACTACCAATAATAAGTAGATTCGGCCTATCATGACAATAAAAGTACACAACAACTTTAGACACTCCCAAAAACACCTTTAGGCTTAGGAACTCTTTAGGAGCTCTGCTGTTTGTACTAAATCACTTATGACAGCATCTTGCCTTTATACTTAGACAATGCTTACTATTATCAACTTACTCTCCGATCTCACCAGTGCCTGTTACAGTATTTCTCCTTTATGCTTAGAAGATATTTTCTGTGTCAGCTCACTGTCGAGACAAGAGCAATGAATTGACTTATTTTTGGGTGGCTATAAATATATAATTTACTTCTAATTTAATCATTAATATTTGATTTATCAACACCATATGGGAAATTTAATAATGGTTATGAAAGTACTTAATAAATTACCTTGCCAACACATCATCCTTATTTTCAATCAATCAATCTGAAAAATTTAATAGAGTCTCCAATTTTCAATATTAATCCAAGGTTTCATATGATCAGCTGCAGCTACGCCATTATAGGTTCTTGTACTCCTTTCACTACCTCTCATGTCTCTGACTTCATATCTATCATGCCCCAAGCACTTCTTTATTTGAAACGGACCTTTATAGACTGGTAGTAGTTTTCTACTTCGACCGTCGTTTGATTTACTTTGAATTTTTAAAAGTACCAGTTCTCCTTCCCGGTATTGCTTAGGTTTCGTATGTTTCTGATCAAATTTTAGTTTCTGATATTCAGCGCTATCGCATGTATTTTTCGCAACTTGTTTACGCAATTGCGTTACGTCTGTGGTCAACTCATCATCACATTCAAGCTCAGGTTCTATTATGCTATCGTTATCGGTACGCAGTCTATATCCGAACAATACCTCGCTAGGAACAGCCTTAATTGTTTTGTGAAAAGTACTATTGATTGCTAGTTGTAATTGTGTAATACACCTATCCCATTTGTCTTCTTCTAAGTCGGCCCCCATAGCCCTCATCGCATCTAAAATAGTTTTATTAAATCTTTCGACTTGTCCGTTTGAACGAGGCATACCTGTAGTTATGGCATGCAATCTAATGTTTTTATTAGCACAATACTCTTTGAATAATTTGGAAGTAAATGCTGAACCGGCATCTGTTATCAATCTTTTCGGGTTACCGAATATTTTCGCGACGCTATCCAGTTCAGAAATCACGTTTCTGCTTTCAGTATTGTGTACTGCCGAAATAAATACGAATTTGGTGAACGCATCGACCGCCACGAGTAAATATTTATTTTTATTACAAGTTTCCACAAAAGGGCCTAAATGGTCCAAATGCAAAGTATGAAATGGTTGTGCATATTTCGGTAATGGATATAGCTCACCTTCTTTTGGACCACTCTTTTTCTTATAGAAAATGCAATTGATGCAGTTTTTTATATATTTTTTTACTGTATGACGCATGCGAGTAAACCAATATCGTGATGAGATTCGTTCAACCGTTTTATCGACCGAAAAGTGCCCGCAGTCATCATGATTGCATTTTATTATTTGCCATATACAATTCTTTGGTACTACCCATCTACGACCTTTATTAGTACTGCGGTACACTTTATTGCCCAGTAATTGGTATTTATCGAATATGTCCCTATGCTCGTCAGCCTCGCCCAATTGTAGAATGTCCCTAATTTCAACTAATTTAGGGTCTTGAAGCTGCACTGAAAGTAACCAGTCTGCTTCGGTAATAGACATTACTATTTCAGCTTCTGACTTTTCACCTGAGTACGGTGGGTTTCTACTCAGGGCATCGACATGTTGCATGCGGGTACCCTCCCTATGCACTATTTCGAAAGAAAACTCTTGAGTAGATAGAACCCAGCGTGCAATTCTAGGAATAATTTCTTTTTTTGTAAGCGTATAACGCACTGCATTACAATCTGTCACGATACGGAAGTTCGAACCTAACAAATAATGCCTAAATTTCGCTAAAGATTGTACAATAGCCAGCAGTTCGAGTTCGAAAGAGTGGTATTTCTTTTCATCTTCGGTTGTTTGCCGGCTGTAATAGTGTATTGGCTTTTCGCCCTGGTCAGTCACTTGCATTAAGATGCCCGCGATCCCGTCTCTGCTTGCATCAGTATAAAGGACGGAATCTTTGGTTGGATCAAATAGCGTAAGCACGTTTTCAGAGGTTAAGGTTTCTTTTAAAGTTAAGAAAGCACTTTCGTGTTCGGGTTTCCAAGTCCAAGGGCAATCTTTTTTCAATAGTTTAGTTAATGGGCTGGTAATTAGGGCACAGTTTTTGATAAATTTACGGAAATAACTAATAAGTCCCAAAAATTGACGCAACTGGTGCACAGTCTTAGGGACCGGGAATTCTTTTACAGCATTTACTTTACTTTCGCTTGGTCTTAACCCCTCTGAATCTATTTTATTACCCAAGAACTCAATTTCTGTTTTTAAGAAATGGCACTTTTTCAAATTTATTGTAAGACCATGTTCTTTGAAAATTTGTAACACCGTTTCCAGTAGTTGCAAATTTTCTTCCTCGGTCTCACTGATTAGTAAAATGTCATCAAGATATAGTATAACCTTGCCAAACCTCAAATTAGCTACAACTTTGTTCATCATTTGTTGGAAACACGACGGCGCATTAACCAAGCCAAATGGTAGTCTCAAAAACTCGTAATGTCCGTCCTCTGTTATAAATGCAGTTTTGTGAATAGAGTCTGCCGACATCATAATTTGGTAATACCCACTTTTGAGGTCTAGACTCGTGAAAAACTTGCAACCTTGCAGTCGGTCAATCAAGTCTTCGATGCGTGGCATCGGATACTTGTCCAAAATTGTTATTTTATTTAGAGCGCGGTAGTCGATGCATAATCGCTTTTCGCCGTTCTTTTTACCCACAAGCAGAGCTGGGCTAGCGTAAGCCGAGTGACTTTCGCGAATAATACCGTTTTCTAAGAGTTCACTGACCATGTCTCTCATAACCTGTCTCTCCGAGTTAGATGTCCTATATGGTTTGAAATGTACTGGTTTGTCGTTTTGTAAATTGATAACCATTTCATGGTCGCAAACTTTTCCTAATTGTTTAATGTTTAGTGCTATGCATTCTTTGTAAGTCTCGAAAAGATTAAGCAATTCATCGTGATGAGAACTTGCGTCAAACGTTAGACTCGAATCAATTACTACATTGCAATGCTCACCTAACTCTTTGACGTTTTGGAAAGTTAGTGATTCGCCTATTCTAACATACATCAACGAAGGTAGCTCGGTAATATTACGACCTATCAAAATATCACAACCAGATAGCTCATCAAGAATGTACATTTCAACTTCTTTAATATCTACAGAATCTAACTTAACGTTCACTTTTACGATATCCGTTACCACCTTGAGGCTATCCGTGGAAAAGCCCTGCAGGGTTACGGGGCAATCCAGGGAGAACCTCTGGAGGTTCATTCTATCTACAATCTCAGACGCTACAATTGAGCAACTACTACCTGTATCTATAAACGCGTCTTTGATGATTCCGTTTATATACACTTGCTTACAAAACTTGTCTTTCGTATTGGCAGTCTGCACGTATTTTATTTCTTGTTTACCCGCATTTTGATCTTTTCCTACTTTGGAGTTCTTTTTATGAAAGCAATTAACATCCGTATGCCCCCTTTTCCCGCAAAACTCACATTTCACCGTACATTGAATTCGTTTATGATTACCCCCGCAATTATAGCATTCTAAAGGTCTCCGAATTTGATTTTGTTGCGCACTTGAGTTGCTGTCGGTAGAAACTGTTGTTCGAGTTGAAGAGTTCAGGGCATTGTGAAGTGGTCTAGCCGAATTGCTATCTTTGAGGGTAGTCGCATTATTGGTTACCAAATGTTTTCCCGACTTTGATTTATATACCCTACTATGTAAAAACATTGCCAGACTTTCGCAAGATTTGAATTCACTGGCTTCAACAGACGCGGTAATATTACTGTCACCTATATTCCCTAGTATTATCGAGATAACGTCAGACTCCCTGAAATTTAAGCCTAAGCCATCAATCTTTGCCTTTTGTTCAAAAAAGAAATCGTACAACGATTGATTTTCTGTCGGTTTTTTATCTACAATGTCTTTTAGTAATTCAAACATGTTTCTTTTTACTGTAAACGTGTTTAAAATTCGATGCTTCCAATCTTTCCACAACCACGCTGTCCACGAGTGATCATTACGTAATAAAGACTCGTACCAAATCCTAGCAGAACCTTTTAGTTTATTTAGCGCTTGATAACGAATCATTCCATCAGTCCATGAGAACGTAGAAGCGTATGAGTCTATCACATTTAGCCATGAAACCACGTTATCGTGCAAGGGGTCGAAGTCAGGTATTACATTATGAAGAATAGGATTGCTTGTACTCACAATACCGGCATCGTTTGCATGCGATACCTTCATCTTCTTCTTATCCGCGGGCGCTAGTGGCGGCGTCCGTGATCTGTTGTCGTCACTGCTGGCACTTGAACTACTGCTCGATGATGACGAATGAGCACGTTTTCTCTTGTGCTTATGCTTGCTTTTGCGTTTCCGTTTGTGACCCATCTCTATTAAGTCGCGGATACTCGGTAAAAGTTGACGATTTGAAGATAAAAAAAAACTGTTAAACACGAAAATTATCAACGGTCAGGTGCGAGCTAGGTCTCGTGGAATCCCACTTCTGATGTAAACTTAACTACTTCAGAAGCGGGGAAGAGACATAGAACACTGTTATATTCAGAAGTTACATATTTATTTCATTAATTTTACAACGATACATGAAATCATAAATAGCTAATTGGTCAGTCATATTGAAATTAAACCGCAAATCAACAAAGATGGATTCCTACTGAGGCGCAAATGGCCACCGCTGGCTCGGTCTTCGGCTGGAGCAAAAGTGACCCACGCCCCGGTCGCGCCTCGCTTATCACGGCACCGAACTGACGTTGCTTCCTTTGCGGAGGTCGTATTCCAGGCCACTTATTACTCACTTCACGCTGTTAATATTAGTGTTGCCAACATGGAGCAAAATTTTACAGTGAAATCACAGCTACTGGCATTTTTTGCGGTAAATCACATTTACTTGTGTATAAAACACTAGATTATTGGCATAAAATCAAATTTATGAATTATTTATGAATTTATGATTTTTGATTATAACAGTAAATTATGCTAATAATCTACTGTTTTTTTTCAAGCAATTGTGATTTACCGCAAATAAACACCGAAATAAATGCCAGTAGTTTTGATTTCACTGTAAAATTATGCTCCATTTGTCCATAAATGGCATTATGCTGTGTCGAGGCCGGTTTGTGACATAAAATATATTTCAAACTTTTTGTTTTTTTTGTTTAATTTTTATTTATTGTATACTATACTATATACCTTTAAGTTTTTTTCTATGTTTTATGTTTATTGTTTATTTTTTGTATGTATGTATTGTAAATTATGTTGAAATGTGTTTTATGTCGCAAATAAAGTCTCTGAGTGTGTGTGTGTGTGTTAAAGTGTATAGTCTATTCTCTATTGTCAAAAATATTTGTATGGAAATCAAACCACCTTAATATCTGCTCGTTGTACTTACAATTCGATTACATAATAATGCTTATCATACATTACGGGTATGTATTGAGATCGCTAACGTAATGGCGAATCACGCATTGGTTCTCATTGACAAGGTGCTGACTTTTGTTGTTATAAGTCCACAGATGATATGCTTTAGAGATGCTCACTGGCTAGTAGGGATTGCAATTTGCGATTGCAACACTGTTTTCAATCCAGCGGGAGTTTTTAGCTGGATAGACTTAAATACAGCGGAATCCCCGCTAAGGTTATAACCAGTGGCGGCCTTAGGGGGTGGCGAGCAGGGCAACCGCCCGGGGCCTCGCGTCCTCGTGGAAATAAGTCTTTACCATATATTTATCTCGCGCCTCGCACTTAAGGTGGTTCGATTTCCATACAAATGATTGCCTTTTATGAACAAATGGAGCATAATTTTTACAGTGAAATCACAGTTACTGGCATTCATTTTGGTCTTTATTTGCGGGATAAATCTACTGTATCATTCAAAAATCATAAATACTTCATAATACAAAATGGATATCTTTAAGTTGAGAACAAATTGGTACGTAAGAGGTGAAATCCGACTCGATAGGCTAGCTACCCTCAAGTTGGAAATCTGCCGCCAAGCACCTAACGGCGTGTTTCAGCAGCCTTATTTGAGAGACAGTTCTATTACAGGCAAGATGTGCTTTATCATCTTAGTTGATGGTAGATCTCCTTAGCGGGAGGTCGTCTAGGTAGGTACCACCGCAGTACCAGTTATTCTGCCGCTAAGCAGTAATGTGTAAACATTACTGTGTTCCGGTTTGAAGGGAAATGCAGCTAGCGAAATTACTGGGATGTTGATACTAACCATCGAAAGTCTCAAAGTAATGAGCGCCAAAGCAGTGATGCCCTGGATTTTGTTTTGTTACTCAAAGTTCTGCGTACCGCTACAATGGTCATGGACAGGCGTCATCTCTTATCATCAGGAGAGCGTCTCGTTCGTCTCAAAACTTTTTACATTAAAATAATAATAATCAAGCGCTGTCATAGGAGCATACGGTTGAATCAAGCGCTTTTTCGTTGGACATCTCTATAGTACATTATTTCTGTGGTTCCGTGCCTACCTACATCATGGTATCACATCAATGGTAGCTGGAAATAGCCGCAAGGCCGCGCGTCCGCCTCTATGGCGTTAGATCATCGCTAATGGACCACTTGATCGGGCCGCTGCTGTTGGGAAACGTTGCCTTACGTTGAACCATGAAGCATTTTGTAGCGATGATAGCTCAGTGGTTAGCGCGGTAGGTTCGCATGCCGAAGGGCGTGGGCTCAAACCCCAACAATGAGCTTGAGCTGCCGGTGAAGGAAAAACATCGTGAGGAAACCATAGCATGGTGGTAGCGTACTCTCTTGTACTCGGCTGGCTAGCTACCACACGAGAGTTGAAAATCTGCCGCCAAGCATCTAACGGTGTGTTCCGGCAGCCTCACTAGAGAGCCAGTACCATTCCAGGCTAGATGTGCTTTACCATCTTCGACCACACCTTCACTTAACATCTGGTGAGCTGTGGTCAAACACCTAGCCTGTCAACACTAAAAAAAAAAACAAGTTTACTGGTCATTGTTATCAGCCTATCGTAGCCACACTGATGGACATAGACCTCTGCCAGAACACTTTACTTTTACGTGGGGGCAGATCTCCTTAGCAGGTGGTCTCTTCGTCGTCGTCGGTCGTCTTTTTTTTCTTTTTTAGGGTTCCGTACCCAAAGGGTAAAAACGGGACCCTATTACTGAGACTTCGCTGTCCGTCCGTCACCAGGCTGTATCTCAAGAACGGTGATAGCTAGACAGTTGAAATTTTGACAGATGATGTATTTCTGTTACCGCTATAACAACAAATACTAGAAATGAAATAAAATAAATATTTTTTATTTATAATTATACGCTCCACAGACACTGGGGTCCGTGACCTTTGTCAACTTTAGTTACATTTTTTTTTTACAATTTTACATTACAAAAAGAGGAAAGTTACGATAGTAATCTTAATCTAAAAAAAAAAAAAAAATTTAAAGGGGGCTCCCATACAACAAACTTTATTTTTGATAGATAATGGTACGAAACCCTTTGTGCGCGAGTCCGACTTGCACTTGGCCGGTTTTTTTTTTAAAACCGCTCGATAGGTGTCAATAAATTTTATAAAAAAAATTTTATATGGGACCACCGGGAGTATGATCTACCGAGCAAAAAAAGAATCATCAAAATCGATTCATAATTGGCGGAATGATCGCGTGACATACATGATACAAAAAAAAACATACATTCGAATTGAGAACCTCCTCCTTTTTTGAGTTGGTTAAAAAAGTAATATTGTTGTATATCAATACCAGTTTGTACTATACATATACATATAGTCTGGACAGCCCTGTTGGTTCATTGGTAGTATGTTTGCTTCGAGAGCTGAAGGGCGTGGGTTCGATTCCCACTCAGGGCTAACATTTGTGTGCCTAACATCGATGTTTGTCCTGTGTCTGGGTGTACTGTATGTATTATAAGTATGTATTTACAAAAAAAAAAGTATTTAAGTATTCTATCAGTTATCTGACTTCCATAGTACAAGCTTTGCTTAGTTCTTTTTTTTATGGTTGACAGGCTAGGTGTTTGACCACAGCTCATCTGATGTCAAGTGAAGGTGTGGTCGAAGATGGCAAAGCACACCTAGCCTGGAATGCAACTGGCTCTCAAGTGAGGCTGCCGGAACACACCGTTAGATGCTTGGCGTCAGATTTTTCAACTTGAGGGTGGTAGCTAGCCAGCCGAGTACTAAAGTACCCTGTCATCATACTATGGTTTCCTCACGATTTTTTCCTTCACCGGCAGCTCAAGCTCATTGTTGGGGTTTGAACCCACGCCCTTCGGCATGCGAACCTACCGCGCTAACCACTGAGCTATCATCGCTACAAACTTAGTTTTGGGGTCAGATGGCGCTGTGTGTAATGTCGTATGATATTTATTTATTTATCTAGAACTTTGTGATTAATCCTCGTGATGTTTATATTAATTTTGTATATGTCTTGTTTCAGTGTCGTGCATGAATCCTAGAAGAAGTTTCCTGTGAAACTTTTCATCACGTCTTACTGAGTGAGTAGTTTTTTTTTTTCAAAAAATACCTTCGGTATGTAAAGAAAAACAAATCTTTACTGATTCCAAACCATTTCGAAATTTAAAGTTTCGAAAAGTACATGTCTGTACAATATTTTTACGTTTAAAACTCTGTAAACTATGAGATGGGATTTATTTTAATAAAAAACATACATCAAATTTGAGTTTCAATTGATGTCTCATGACGTCACCTAGTCGGGCAACTTTCATAGACTAAAGACGCAATGGCAAACCAAAACAAAATTTGTCAATGTCGAGTCAACGGTGATCATAATAATCTCTTCAATACACGTACGTCGAGTTGTTTTTCGCTTTATTGATACAAATATCTGGGTTAATTTACTTTAAACGTTATTTGGAATCTGATATGGCTTTTATGACATAAGATTTGTTCATGTCATGAATTGTAAAAACCGAAGACGTGACAGAATGGCTTTACAGCTTTAGCCTGCCCGATGGGGCAAATTAAAAAAAAAACTTGTCAGTTCTGTTGTCAAAGTTAATGAAATGTGTCAAATGTTTTGTACACTTTTTTGTTTCGTATGGCAAAGGCATATTCTACATATTCAGCCGTACTCATGACGTCATAACTATAAAAAGTTTGAAAACGTATTAAAATTAAACTACCGCATAGAAAGCCAAAATATTCAAATTAGTTTCATAAATTAAAGTTTACTATCAGTAAAAAATATAAAATAAATACAAAATTGTATTTTATCATTGACATTTTTGTTTTATTTTATTTTTGCTTTTGATTTGACTAATCACTGACTGTAGTTATTTTTTTTTTGTAATGTTTAATTTTGTGAATGTTAATTTTAAGTTTTGCATGCCGCAAGGCAGAATATGACGCTCGTTATCTTTTTTTAAATATCTATTATACCCATATACGCAATAAATGAATTATAATTGTAAAAAAAACTTTACATACCGAATTGACGTGACTGCGCGCGAGCGAATCGAGTAACAAAGTTCAAACATGACGAAGCTATGTAGTTTTGGAGCCGTCCCCCATTCCTAGACGAAAACAATAAAGAATGATTTAAGACTACCATCGATCCCGACCTCATGGCGTCGGCTTTGCAAAGGATGACACAGTTGTATTTGTGTAGTCGCGTTATTTCGTCGTGGTATATTGTCCAATTTGGGTGTTATTGCCATAATTGCTTCTGCCATTGGTACGAATCGACCATTTACCAGCTTTAGGCGTCGGGAGTCAATAGACAATAGGCAACACTTTATTTGGGACATAAAACATAATACATACAAAAACATAAAACAAAGAAAAAACTTATAGGTATATAGTATATACAGACAGACAGCCCCGTTGGCTCATTGGTATAACTGCCTTGAGAGCTGTAGGGCGTGGGTTCGATTCCCACTCAGGGCAAACATTTTGTGAATAAACAAATGTTTGTTCTGTGTCTGCGTGTTCTGTATGCATTATATGTATGTATTTACAAAAAAAAGTACTTATGTATTCTATCAGTTATCTGGCTTCCATCACACAAGCTCTGCTTAGTTTGGGGTCAGATGGCGCTGTGTGTATAGTCCTACGATATTTATTTATTTATATATAAATGTAAATTAAACAAAAGGGAGAAATATATTTTCTGTCAAAAACCGGCCTAAAAAAAAAAAAAAAAAAACCGACCAAGTGCGAGTCGGACTCACACACGTAGGGTTCCGTACCCATTATCTATAATAAAACTAAATATTCTGTGAATAGTTAAAGCGTCTACCTGTCACCGTTATTAGTATCTAGCAAGAAACGGTAAAAGAATCAATTCTGTTGTATGAGAGCCGCCCTTGAATATTTATTTTATTTTTTAGTATTTGTTGTTATAGCGGCAATAGAAATACATCATCTGTGAAAATTTCAACTGTCTAGCTATCACCGTTCTTGAGATACAGCCTGGTGACAGACGGACGGAAAGCGAAGTCTCAGTAATAGTGCCCCGTTTTCACCCTTTGGGTACGGAACCCTAAAAAGCTAAAAAAACTCATCGCTTTTTCAGAGGCTTCAAAGCCTTGAACTTCGGTTTTGTTGTAATATTTTTTTTATTACAAGTTGACAGACGTTTGACAGACATTTTGCTTAATTAAATGAAGATAGGCTCAGCGCCCTTTGCGCTCGCCACAGTCCGGTGACGCTGTAGAGGCCATCTGCGGCCAACAGCAATAGTCAATCACAAAAAAAAAAAAATAAGAGTCAACACGTCCTGAGGATGCCTCGTGTAGAGGCGAAACACGCGTCGGCAACTGGTTACTGCAGAGAGGAGGATTTTGAGACTTGTGGTTATTTTAATTAGATTTTTGTCAAATTATATTTTTAAGTCTATGTCAAATTCATCATCATCAGCCTATATTAGTCTACTGCTGGACATAGGCCTCTCCCAAGACACGCCACTCAGCCCGATCTTCGGCTTTTCGCTTCCATCCACCGCCAGTTGTCCTACGTATATCGTCACTCCATCGAGTCTCGGGGCGTCCTACGCTACGTTTGCCAATACGCGGTCTCCACTCTAGAACACGTCTACCCCAGCGGTTATCGGTTCTGCGACAGATATGTCCAGCCCATTGCTACTTCAGCTTACTAATACGCTGAGCTATGTCAATGGCTTAATTGAATTATTAATTTTCCATACAAAATATATTCCCCTATAAGCGGACGCGACTTAAAAAAGCTGTCATGCTAAAGTGGGACCGGGCGGGACACGTCTGCTGGTGGTTACCTTAACTTTAGAAATGAAATGAAATGAAATGAGATTTATTCACGAAAAATAGGGTTTACATTGGTGTTATTATAATTACATAAGTCATTCCTCCTATTTTGCCGTAACTCGGCATGTGAATTAATTATAGAATAAATTTATTAAACATTATGATTAAAATAAACAATGTCAAGTTGATACAAGGAAGAAAGCAGCCTTCCTTCAGCAGGCTTTCCTTAGCAGGAGGCCGTCTAGGTAGGTACCACCGCAGTACCAGTTATTCTGCCGCCAAGCAGTAGTGTGCAAACATTACTGTGTTCCGGTTTGAAGGGTACTGCAGCTAGCGAAATTACTGGGCTGTTGAGACTAACCATCTAGTCTCAAAGTAATGAGTGCCAAAGCAGCGATGCCCTGGACGTTGTTTTGTTACTCAAAGTTCTGTGTATCGCTGCAATGGTCATGGGCAGGCGTTATCTCTTAACATCAGGAGAGCGCTGAGATCGTCTCATTACTTTTACATAAAAAAAAAAAAAAAAAAAAAAGTTAGAAAGTTAGAATCGAAATTAGCCCGACAGATTGTTGTCGCATTATTGATACCCATTTGTTATCTATAGTCCATGATGTGTGTATTTCAAGAGTACGACTTGCTCGATTACGTCCGAAAGTCGGCCATATTTGTTTACGAATACTTATGCGTCCGATTTTAAAATAGAGTTCAGTAGTGCTTCAGATCAGAATATATTATGTGATACAATTACTCAAAAAAGTGGGATATTTTTTTACATTGACATACATACTTTATTTTGACATTTTATTTTTTATTAAAATCGATGTAAACGTCAGAAAAACTCTTGTAATGATATATTTGAAATGATATTACGAAATTGATGCAGTGGATTTCGGACCGCTGCATTTTTTTTTAATTTCAATTAGGCTTGCGTTTGACCGTCATCTATGATATAATGTGGTGAAACATGACTTTTCGTGTTGCTTCCAAAACTCCATCGAAGCTTTATAGTAAAGTCGCCACTACTTTACTAAAGCATGACCGGACTTGACTGACATGGACTGGACTTGACCAATACTAGACTTTGACTGTAACTATAGATGTAAAACATGAATTATCGCAATAACCGAAGACGAGGCTTCATAGCTTTAGCATGCCCGATACGGCAAATTCAATTTAAAAAAAAAATGACCGCCATCTCTCCTAATGTTAAGCGAAAGATGTTGTTTGCAATGGAGCACGCTTTTGAAGAAACTAATTCACTCATGAATTGAAGGCACCTAGATTGTGTCTCTCAGGGTAGACCCATTTGGGGAGCAAATTCCATTGTTTAGCGGTTCGTATGATTAAGACCAAAATAAATGCCAGTAGCTGTGATTTCATTGTAAAATTATGCTCCATTTGTCCATAAATATTTGTAGCGATGATAGCTCAGTGGTTAGCGCGGTAAGCTCGCATGCCGAAGGGCGTGGGTTCAAACCCCAAGAATGAGCTTGAGCTGCTGGTGAAGGAAAACATCTTGAGGAAACCACAGCATGGTGGTAGCGTACTCTCTAGTACTCGGCTGGCTAGCTACCACCCTCAAGTTGAAAATCTGCCGCCAAGCATCTAACGGTGTGTTCCGGCAGCCTCACTTGAGAGCCAGTTCCATTCCAGGCTAGGTGTGCTTTACTATCTTCGACCACACCGTCACTTAACATAAGGTGAGCTGTGGTCAAACAACTAGCCTGTCAACCATAAAAAAAAAGCAATGCAGAGTCGTATAAAAACATCTCTTCACAGAGGGTTGGCAGTGAGCCTTTAATATTCGTACTTTCAGCAATAAAAACAAATAGGTTTTACTATACCAAGAGGGTCGTTAAGGGTGGCACGACCGACGTCTCAAGAGCAGAGCGTGATACAATAAACATCAGCTTTGATAGGGGTGACACCCGTTTGCTTTGCGAAATAAAACTACCCACAAAGCGGGGACTTTTTAAAAGTTCATTTTTTAAATATTTTTTTTATGGTTGACAGGCTAGGTGTTTGACGCGGTAGGTTCGCACGCCCTTCGGCATGCGAACCTACCGCGCTAACTACTGAGCTATCATCGCTACAATATATTGCAGATATATTTTTTTTAATGGTTTGTTAGTTTAGTTGCAAACGGAACCCATTAAATTTTTTTCGGGTCTTTCTTTTGCGATTGGGTCCCGCACGCTACTAGACTAAAAAAAAAAGTGGTCCCAATTGACTTAGGATTTCAGCTTATAATAAAGTCTGTTAAACCGAAGTTGAGTTTACTTTGTTTATAGGTTATTTTAATTTTGTTTTCTATTTTTTTTGTCTTTGGTTTTGGCGTCGCATTTTGAGCGTTTGCCAGTGTCAAGTGTTTTACATTTTCAAGCTTCATATAAGTTAAATAAGTCGCCTTGTAGCTATAGTTATAGTGAAAGTCCAGTTCGTGTCAGTCAAGTCCAGCCATTCTTTAGTAAATTTGTAGCGATGATAGCTCAGTGGTTAGCGCGGTAGGTTCTCATGCCGAAGGGCGTGGGTTCAGACCCCAACAATGAGCTTGAGCTGCCGGTGAAGGAAAACATCGTGAGGAAATCATAGCATGGTGGTAGCGTACTCTCTAGTACTCGGCTGGCTAGCTACCCCCCTCAAGTTGAAAATCTGCCGCTAAGCATCTAACGGTGTGTTCCGGCAGCCTCACTTGAGAGCCAGTTCCATTCCAGGCTAGGTTTCATTCATTGTTTTGACATATGTAATGATTTTGATAATAATTTTTAAATATGAATGGAAAAATGACCTGTAACTTTGGTGTTATTAATAAATGATTTGTATTTGTATTTGTGTGCTTTACCATCTTCGACCACACCTTCACTTAACATCAGGTGAGCTGTAGTCAAACAACTAGCCTGTCAAGCATAAAAAAAAAAGAAAAATAGTGGCGAATTTACTATAAAGCTTCGATGGCGTTTTGGAAGCACATCTAACCTGGAATGGAGCTGGCTTGCGCGTGAGGCTGCCGGAACACACCGTTAGATGCTTGGCGGCAGATTTCCAACTCTCGCGTGGTAGCTAGCCAGCCGAGTACTAGAGAGTACCCTACCACCATGCTATGGTTTCCTCACGATGTTTTCCTTCACCGGCAGCTCAAGCTCATTGTTGGGGTTTGAACTCACGCCCTTAGGCTAACCACAGAGCTATCGTCGCTACAAATACGAGGCAAAAAAGAGATTTACAAATAAATACATACAAGATATGCGCAAATAACAACCTTTCCTTTGCAGTCGGGTAAAAAAAAACGGCTGATTCTACTATCGGACAGCCAGGAGCTTTAAAAAGCGACACCGCTTCATGGTTGATGTTCCAAAAGCACGAACTAAGCGGTTTGATTCCACCTTTTTCATGCGTACCGCTAGACATTGTAATCTGCTGCCCGAGTGGGTGTTCCCCAATGAATATAGTCTGGGTGCCTTCAAGTCGCGAGTGTATCGGTTTCTTCTAGGCGAGCGTGCTCCACCGTAGACCGCATCTTCGCTTAACATCAGGCGGGATGGCGTTCAAACGCAAGCCTATCTATTATAATAAATAGAAAATGTGTTGAATCTGTGATTTACATTTGAATATCGTTAACGGTTGTTTATTGTATATTATTAATTAAATTGACAATTGCCGACACGCATATAATCACAATAAATTATTATTATGAATAAATTTTATCCAATAAGCTCTTCATTATGAATGGAAATGAATTATCGATGTGTCATACTTAAGGTGGTTCGATTTCCATACAAATAAATTTTTGCCATTTATGGACAAATGGAGCATAATTTTACAGTGAAATCACAGCTACTGGCATTTATTTTGGTCTTTATTTCCGTTAAATTACAATTGCTTGAAAAACAGTAGATTATTATTAGCAGAAAATCAAATTTCTCAATTATATATGAATTTATGATTTTTAAGTAAAACAGTAAATTATGCTAAAAATTTACTATTTTTTTTTTCAAGCAATTGTGATTTACCGCAAATAAAGACCAAAATAAATGCCAGTAGCTGTGATTTCACTGTAAAATTATGATACATTTGTTCATAAAAGCAAACATTTCTTTGTATGGAAATCTAACCACCTTCAGTGAGTTGTCGTTTAACCCATTTGGTAGAAGACATGAGTCATATCCGTAAAGCTGGTCTCAGACAGACGCGATTTGAATTGTGGCCAACTACAATGGCTAGACGCGATCAGCACAAAACCATACAAAATGTACAATTTAAAAAAACCGACCCCGATGAAAAATATCATCTGCTAGCGGACGCCTCGCGGTTTCACCCGCGTAGTTCTCGTTCCCATGGGAATACAGGGATAAAAAGTAGCCTATGTCACCCGGGGATAGCATAACTTCCCAACAGTGAAAGAATTTTTGAAATCGGTTCAGTAGTTTCGGAGCCTATTCATTACAAACAAACAATCAAATCTTTCCTCTGTACAATAGTATAGATGTATACAATTTTTACTCGATAAATTTATATGGGAACACCTCGGATGTGATGCTTCATGGTTGATGTTCCAAAAGCTCGAACTGAGCGGTTTGATTCCACCTTTTTCATGCGTACCGCTAGACATCGGAATCAGCTGCCCGAGTGGGTGTTCCCCGATGAATATAGTCTGGGTACCTTCAAGTCGCGAGTGAATCGGTTTCTTCTAGGCGAGCGTGCTCCACCATAGACAGCATCTTCCCTTAACATCAGGCGGGATGGCGGTCAAACGCAAGCCTATCTTCTATTAAAAAAGAAAAAATCTACCCAGCAAAAAAAGAATCATAATTGGCGGAATTATAGCGTAACATACATTTAAAAAGATTACAGACGAATTGAGAACCTTTTTTGAGTCGGTTTAAATTTATAAACCTTATTTTCTGAGTTGTCGGCTAAAAAGTGGAAATTGTAAATTTATACAAATAAAGTACAAATCTTTTATTAATACCAAAGTTACAGGTCATTTTTCTATTCATATTTAAAAATATCCAAATCGTAACATATGCCACTACATAACATGTGTTCTACTTGGTGGTAGATCTCCTTAACAGGAGGTCATCTAGGTAGGTACCACCGCAGTACCAGTTATTCTGCCGCCAAGCAGTACTGTGTAAACATTACTGTGTTCCGGTTTGAAGGATACTGCAGCTAGCGAAATTAATGGGCTGTTGAGACTAACCATCGAAAGTCTCAAAGTAATGAGCACCGAAGCAGTGATGCCCTGGACTTTGTTTCGTTACTCAGAGTTCTGTGTATCGCTGCAATGGTCATGGACAAGCGTTATCTCTTACCATCAGGAGAGCGTCTCGTTCGTCTCATTATTTTTCACATAAAAAAAAAAAATGTCAAAACAATGAAAATGTCAATGTAATAATATTATGTCACATATAAAATAATTATGTACTTAGTAATTCAATAATCTCTTATTTTGAAATAATCGTCAAAAGCTACAGGTGATCGCTTCCGATGTCACCATCCGGCGCGGTCGTTCCGCAGGACGGACGCACCAATTGGGGGCGACTGGTACACTGCCGGAAACCGCTGGAGTCGAATCTACTTGTCGCGGACAAATCCTGCATCTCATTAGCTGTTCAACCGAGCTGGGACTCTACAACCTAATAATCCAAATACATGCTCTTTTAGCTCCTTTGATTAAATGTCTACTTCAAGAGCTGAAGGGCGTGAACCCACGTCCTCAACCCAACTCACTGTCTCTTGAAACAGATATAATCCCACTAATGTTATAAATGTGAAAGGATGTTTTTTTTTTTTTTTAATGGTACACAGGTTAGGTGTTTGACCACAGCTCACCTGATGTTAAGTGAAGGTGTGGTCGAAGATGGTAAAGCACACCTAGTCTGGATGGATGTATGTTACTCTTTCACGCAAAAACTACTGAACGGATTTGGTATGGTGGTAATTGAGATCCTGGATTAGCACATAGGCTACTTTTTATCCCAAAACCACATAGCGGGTAACACCGCGGGGCGCAGCTAGTCTGTCTGTACTATTATAAAGAGGAAAGATTTGTTTGTTTGTATTGAATAGGCTCCGAAACTACTGGACCGATCTTAATAATTCTTTCATTATAAGAATGCTACATTATCCGTGATGGACATGGGCTATATTTTATTTAAAAAACAATTAGGGATCCGTATGGGAAATTCAATAATGTAACCGAAGCTGTGAAAAATTTACCGAAAAACCCTTACTTAGCATGCGCAGCGAAAACTATTGACAATAGAATAAAGTGACGTTTTATAGAGCAAGTTGACAGCTACAAATAAGTCCGCAATATCATATGTCTAACTATTACAGTTGTCATCTACATCTTGCAAAGTGGAAAGATTTAATTTTTTGTTTGTTTGTATTGAATAGGCTCCGAAACTACTGGATCGATAAATAATCGAGTTTGTTTTCCCGTGCGAAGCCGGGGCGAGCTTCTAGTATCTAATAAATTACCAGGGCAGTCAAAAATAACATAAAATCACTGAAGAAGGATTAGAAGCCTTTTATAAAATAAATAAATAAATAAATATCGTAGGACATTACACACAGCGCCATCTGAGCCCAAACTAAGCAGAGCTTGTGTGATGGAAGTCAGATAACTGATAGAATACAAAAATACTTTTTTTTGTAAATGTATACATATAATACATACAGAACACCCAGACACAGTGTTGTCGCCACTTGTTTTTGCCGCCTTGCCGAACGCAAAACAATCGAAAGTCTATACCGGAAACTACGTGCCAGCTGTTGAGGCGCTTTCGCTTCTCTTCGTTCGTGATGGTCCGACCGCTTGCAGTCACTTGGCTCCTGGTCGTCTTCGAGAACACACTTGCCTGAGCTTGGCTGTCTGGTGTTATTAAGTGTGAATTATATATAGGTGTAATATTGTGTCCAAATGTGTGTCTGTCTGTATAAACAGTGTCTTGCATCTAGAGATGAATGTATATACAGTTGACCCTGCCCGTGTCGCTTTTAACAGAACAAACATTTGTTGATACGTAAAATATTTCTCCTGAGTGGGAATCGAACCCACGCCCTTCAGCTCTTAAGGTAGATATGCTACCAATGAGCCAACAGGGCTGTCAGAGGAAGTACTACTTAACGATGCAACGCAAGGAATAAATAGTGTTCCCAATTAGGTAGGGCGTAATGTTGGCGCCAGTGATTGGAAATGTATATTTATCAGTGACCTAAAACACATTCTCATTAGTCATTGTTATCAAAACAATAAAATCATTGTGTTGCTAACCATTCTGCTTCAAGAGCCGAAGGCCATAGGTTCGATTCCCACCCAGAACAAGTATTTTGTGATATAAACAAATGTTTGTTCTGTGTCTGGGTGTACTATATTTATTATAAATAAATTAATAATAAATAAATATCACAGGACGTTACACACAGCGCCATCTGACCTCAAACTAAGCAGAGCTTGTGCTATGGAAGACAGATAACTGGTAGAATACTTAAATACTTTTTTTTTGTAAATACATACTTATAATACCTACAGTACACCCAGACACAGAACAAACATCGATGTTAGTCACACAAATGTTAGTCCTGAGTGGGAATCGAACCCACGCCCTTCAGCTCTCGAAGCAGACATACTACCAATGAACCAACAGGGGTGTCCATTATAAGTATGTATTTAAAAAAAAAAGTATTTAAGTATTCTATCAGTTATCTGACTTCCATCACACTCTGCTTAGTTTGGGGTCAGATGGCGCTGTGTGTAATGTCGTGCGATATTTATTTTTATCCCGAAAACATTTAGCGGGTAAAACCGCGGGACGCTGTTAGTGAAGAGTGAAGAAACAAGTTTGCTCAATACGTTTGGTGAGCAATGCACATGCACAATGATAAGGCATGTCTCGTGGTCGCACATCTGGCGCCCTATAAAGCGTTTCGATGTGGCCATTGCTGAGCGTCACGGAATAATGCGCTCGCCGCGTACGACGCGTTGTTGGTTCAGAACTCCTCGAAGCGTTAGTTACATAATGGTAGACAATATGTTAACCTATTTTTTTTATGTTTGACTACAGCTCACCTGATGTTAAGTGAACGTGTGGTCGAAGATGGTAAAGCACACCTAGCCTGGAATGGTACTGTCTCTCAAGTGAGGCTACCGGAACACACCGTTGGCAGATTTTCAACTCTCGTGTGGTAGCTAGCCGGCCGAGTACTACCACCATGCTATGGTTTCCTCACGATGTTTTTTCTAAGATGGTAAACACACATATCCTGGAACTGGCTCTCACGTGAGGCTACCGGGCACACTGCTAGGTGCTTGGCGACAGATTTCCAACTTGAGTGCGGTGGCTAGCCAGTCGGAGTACTAGAAAGTAGGGACCACTTGAACCGACCGCGCTAACCACTGAGCTATCATCGTCAGTATGCGCTCTCGCGGCCCAATCTAAATAAACCTTGAGAATCATTTGCGCTAATGATTCACAACCTGCTTATCAGAGTCGCTGCAGCCTCGCACCGCTGCGCGACATTCGGTATTTTTATCGATGACTTTTCGTTTGTTATTCCGTTCGGACGATGCTTAGTGGAGTCTATCATTAAAATGTACAATTTATTTATCTGTCCCACTTTTCTTTTTTTTCTGTTTTTTTTAATTTAATCATATATTTTTTAATGACTTGAGTTTGTATAGTAATAATGTGATTCCGATCGATTTCACTTGGTGGTAGAACTCCTTAGCAGGAGGTCATCTAGGTAGGTACCACCGCAGTACCAGTTATTCTGCCGCTAAGCAGTAGTGTGTAAACATTACTGTGTTCCGGTTCGAAGGGTACTGCAGCTAGCGAAATAACTGGGCTGTTAAGACTTACCATCGAAACTCTCAAAGTAATGAGCGCCAAAGCAGTGATGCCCTGGACTTTGATTTGTTACTCAAAGTTCTGTGTATCGATGCAATGGTCATGGACAGGCGTTATCTCTTACCATCAGGAGAGCGTCTCATTCGTCTCATTACTTCTTACATAAAAAAAATGCACCTTTATTCAATTAATTTATTTCGATAATGTTGACATTTCACACATTTTTTCTCCGTGTTTTCGGAGCAAACGAAAATATCATTGAGTAGCGGACGTCTCGCAGTTTCACCCGCGTAGTTCCCGTTCCCGTGGGAATACATGGATAAAAAGTAGCCTATGTCACCCGGGGATAGTGTAGCTTCCCAACGGTGAAAGAATTTTTGAAATCGGTTCTGTAGTTTCGGGAGCCTGTAGCATTACAAACAAACAATCAAATCTTTCCTTTTTATAATAGTATAGATGTGTATTTATTTTTTTTTGTTTGTTTTTTAAAACCGCTCGATCGATTTCGATAAAATGTATATTTATAAATTATTTAAATTTTAAATGATTAATTAGGAGCCACTGATAGTCCGCTATGTCGTGGCTGCTTGCAAGAGAATGAAACTGTAGAGCATGTGCTTTTGCATTGCAAAGCCACAGAAGGCACTAGAACTGCTACTAGGCTGCATGCAGCTGCTTCGCCATCATTCATGTCATCGTCGTTGAACTTTCCACCCAACCCACTGGAGCTACTGTGCCAGCGGCCCAGAGCCTCGCTCCGATACTTCAAGGAGCTTGGTTGGCTCGGGTAGACGCTGGCAGGGGGAAATGCACAATACACCCCAAGCGGGACGTCAGTGCAGGACTCATCGCCCCCACTTCGAATAAGAATAAGAATGATTAATTATTTTTTTAAATTATTTATTATTGAAACAAAAACGATTATACAATTAAATTTATGTCACAAAATTATAAAACGACAAACTAAATTCAAAAGAAAATATCAAATTAAAATATAAAGTCAAGTTTAAATATAATGTCGCAACACAAATAAAATGTCAAAACTGAATACAATGTCAAATAAAAATATATTGTAATGAGTTATATATGTCAGAAAAAACATCGCCAAGACCTGAGCTGTCGTACCTCTTGCACCTGTCCCACTGATCAGTCTGATTTTCACAATACAATAAAAAATTACTTAACAAATTTTTCCAAGTATCTGATAGAATATCAAAATCAGTGTTGACAGCAAGGAGCGCATTGAGGTGGCGGCGGGCGCGAATCAATTATATGGGACCACCTCTGAAATCGATGTATAAATGGCGGAATTGTCACGTAACAAACATTTAAAAAACAAACAGTCTAATTCAGAACCTCCTCCTTTTTTGTTGAGTTGATTAATGAATTATTATTATTTATTTATTTCAAGCAACCACACATGGACATAATAATACATAGCGCAAAATTTAAATAACAAAACAAACAACAACAAAATTTGTGTGTTTTTTAATAACAAAGCTTTCGAACTGCGGCCAACGTTGAGGCAGCTGGTTAAGAGACATTTCACGTACCGTGCCGGGCTGTATCCATTATCCTTCAAGTCGGGAGGCGCTGCGCACAACGTTGACCTAGATTCCTTCCCCACCTCTGCACGGGAGACAAAAGCCTTTGTTTACCCTCGCAGTGACAAAGGGGATGATTTTGTCGGGAAACTATTTCTTAGATGTAAAAAGTAATGAGACGAACGAGACGCTCTCCTGATGGTAAGAGATAACGCCTGTCCATAACCATTGCAGCGATACACAGAACTTTGAGTAACACAACAAAGTCCAGGGCATCGCTGCTTTGGCGCGCATTACTTTGAGACTTGCGATATTTAGTCTCAACAGCCCAGTAATTTCGCTAGCTGCAGTACCCTTCGAACCGGAACACAGTAATGTTTACACACTACTGCTTAGCGGCAGAATAACTGGTACTGCGGTGTCTGCGGTTGTACCTACCTAGACGACCTCCTGCTAAGGAGATCTACCACCAAGTAGTTGTTTTTTACTAGATTTTTACAACGCCTTGTTTTTGTGACCTCAGACCTCAATAAGATAGATAGGATTAGTCCAGTTCTGTCAAAGTCAAAGTCAAAATTATTTATAATTAATTATTTGATTTTTTGTTTGTATTTTAGAATGCTACATTATCACTGAGTGACATAGGCTATATTTTAAATAAATAAATATCGTAGGACATTACACACAGCGCCATCTGACCCCAAACTAAGCAAAGCTTGTACTATGGAAGACAGATAACTAATAAAATACTTAAATAGTTTTTTTTTGTAAATACATACTTTTAATATAATACAAACAGTACACCCAGACACAGAACAAACATTTGTTTATATCACAAAATGCTTGTCCTGTGTGGGAATCGAACCCACGCCCTTCAGCTCTTTGAGCAGACATACTACCAATGGACCAACAGGGCTGTCATTTTTCTATTGTTAATCGAGTTTTGTGTCGTGCGAAGCTGGGGTGAGCTGCTAATATACTATTTGAATAGACACCGTTCCTTGTTAAACACGTTTTAATTTAAAAATAAACACGAGAATGAACTGTATTTCATTTGTATGTTTGCTTTGAGATGTTCTAAAGTAATCTTCTTCCAAATAAGCATTTCGTTTGAACGTAACTTTTATATTCTTACAGAAAACGTCGTCATTGCCCAAGGCATTTTTTTTTCTATCAATCATACCGTAATAGAGCTCATTATCGTTTGGCAAAAGCTTCCAAGGAAAGTTGTAAACATACTTTCCAATTAAAGCAGGCAAGGCGCGGCAAAAAATTTCATCTACTTACAAATAGCGACGTGCGTGCGTTGAGTAACCAGTATCGATCCGTCGGCTAGGACTTGTGGCGCCCAACGTGGTGTTACTATGCGGTATAGAAGTTGGTCCTTGGAGCCCGTTTCAACTCAATAACTATAGAATTAAGGTTTACTTTTGCTTGATTTGGTGAACGTGACGGTGTCCGAGGTGATTTTTAGCTGTATTTCTACAACGGTAAGTCTGATTCCGTTTGGATCTTTCGACGTATCAGATTTTGATATAATTGGAAATGTTAAGCAGCAGTGGTAGTTTATTTTTCTTTGTACTTATGATTAGTTTACTTTTTTTTACTTAAGCTAATTAAGACTTAAAACGTAGTTTAATAATGTCCAACTTACGTTATCTCTCGTAGCGATGATATCCCTGTTGGTTGATTGGTAGTATGTCTGCTTTAAGAGCTGAATTCGATTCCCACCCAGGACAAGCATTTTGTGATATACACAAATGTTTGTTCTGTGTCTGGGTGTACTGTATGTATTATAAGTATAAAAATAACAAACAAAAAACTATGTATTCTATGAGTTATCTGTCTTCCATCACACAAGCTCTGCTTAGTTTGGGGTCAGATGACGCTGTGTGTAAATGTCCTATGATATTTATTTATTTATCCCAGTGGTCAGCGCGTTTGGTTCGCATGCCAAAAGGTGTGGGTTCAACCCCCAACAATGAGCTTGAGCTGCCGGTGAAGAAAAACTTCGTGAGGAAACCATAGCATGGTGGTAGCGTACTCTCTAGTACTCGGCTGGCTAGCTACCACACGAGAGTTGAAAATCTGCCGCCAAGCACTTAACGGTGTGTTCCTTCAGCCTCACGTGAGAGCCAGTTCCATTCCAGGCTTGGTGTGCTTTACAATCTTCTGCCACACGGTCATTTAACATCAGGTGAGCTGTGGTCAAACACCTAGCCTGTCAATTATAAAAAAAGATGAGTTTTTCCTCAAACATCTTGAGAAGGCCAGACAAGACACGTGTCAGTTTTTATATGTTACAATGCTTTGTACAAATACGAACAACGAGAGCCGAATTATACGCTCTATCGCTTTTACTAATCTTTTTTTTTTTCTTTGGTTTTTCGTTTTGCGCATTTGCCAGTGTCAAGTATTTTATATTTTCAAGCTTCAAAAGTTAAATAAGTGTCCTCGTAGCTAAAGTTATAGTCAAAGTCCAGTCTAGTCCATATCAGTCAAATCCAGTCATGCTTTTGTAAAGTAGTGGCGACTTTACTATAAAGCTTCGATGGAGTTTTGGAAGCAACACAAAAAGTCATGTTTCACCACATTATATCAATTTCCAACACTCGCGCTTGTGATTCGGCACTTTATGAATAAAACACCACCATTTTTATGCATAAACACGCGACAAAACATTAGTTTTGGAAAAAAATACAACGGGGTGACACGACTCTTTCCACGTTCCCGCCAAAACTCTTGTCGCTATGGTTTCCTCACGATGTTTTCCTTCACCGGCAGCTCAAGCTCATTGTTGGGGTTTGAACCCTTCGCGCCCTTCGGCATGCGAACCGACCGCGCTAACCACTGAGCTATCATCCTTACAAAAAAACCTTGAGTTAACGAAATGCATCATTAAAAGATCGTTTGAGATCTTTAGAAAAGTTAATTTCACGCTTGAAAAGTTGTTTAGCGGTTATCTATTTTGCTTCTTCTCGTAAAATGTATTGTCATGATTATACTGGCATAACGCGACAGGCCGACAGGGCGTTTCTGTTTTCTTTTTTGATACTTAATTGGTTTGACTACTTAAGGTGGTTCGATTTCCATACAAACAATTTTTTGCCATCTATGGACAAATAGAGCATAATTTTACAGTGAAATCACAGCTACTGGCATTTATTTTGGTCTTTATTTCCGTTAAATCACAATTGCTTGAATAAAACAGTAGATTATTAGCATAAGATATTAGTAGATTGTAGCGTTGATAGCTCAGTGGTTAGCGCGGTAGGTTCGCATGCCGAAGGGCGTGGGTTCAAACCCCATCAATGAGCTTGAGCTGCCGGTGAAGGAAAACATCGTGAGGAAACCATAGCATGGTGGTAGCGTACTCTCTAGTACTCGGCTGGCTTGCAGAATACAAAAATGTGACATCACACTAGGTAGCTGTGACAAGGACGGGGTAGGGGTTAAAAAAAAACACGAAATTCGTGTGACGTAATTTATCGATGGAATGCACCCTATGCGTGAAGGATTAAAATTCCATAAACAATCTAGATCTAGATTCATTCCAAACATTCTAAACATTCCATAATGTAGATCTTTTCAAGGTCAGTGTGAATAGGTAATAGGTCTGCGTGCTTCATTTTCGACCACATCATCGCTTACCATCGGGCGAGTTGGTGGTCAAAAGCGGGTTTATCCGTATTTAAAAAAAAAAAAAACACCATGAAAAGACAATAGACAACACTTTATTTGGGACATAAAACACATTTCAACATAATTTACAATACATACATACAAAAAAATAAACAATAAACATAAAACATAGAAAAAAAACCTATAGGTATATAGTATAATATATATAAATAAAAATTAAACAAAAAGTTTGAAATATATTTTATATCACAAACCGGCCTCGACTCAGCAGAATGCCGACTGCAGCCAGCCGGCGCTGGTCTCCAAAAAAAAGCGTTCTTAGATCATCGCATTCCTCAGTTTCCCGACCTCTGGCCCCGGGGCGTACAATGGAGTGCTCATATAGCGCTAATTGTCATAATCAGCGGTAGGCTTGGCCAGTTGCCATGGGATAACGTGTGCTATGACTAGAGAGTGACTCAGTTCTGTCTTCATACTCGTTGGATACCCACAATACGGCTAGATTTTTTTTCCAATGCGTAAATTTATATAAGAAATACTAATTGGGTGATTCAGGCGTTACTTTACGGAAGTACATTTTGAATATACAAGGTATATATTTAGTTTATTTCCGCATAACAGTCGTTTCAGTTTGTGTAGCGATGATAGCTCAGTGGTTAGCGCGGTAGGTTCGCATGCCGAAGGGCGTGGGTTCAAACCCCAACAATGAGCTTGAGCTGCCGGTGAAGGAAAACATCGTGAGGAAACCATAGCATGGTGGTAGCGTACTCTCTAATACTCGGCTGGCTAGCTACCACCCTCAAGATGAAAATCTGCCGCCAAGCATCTAACGGTGTGTTCCGGCAGCCTCACTTGAGAGCCAGTTCCATTCCAGGCTAGGTGTGCTTTACCATCTTCGACCACACCTTCACTTAACATCAGGTGAGCTGTGGTCAAACAACTAGCCTGTCAACCATTAAAAAAAAAAAAAAAAACAGTGATCAGGACTTAAATTTAGCTAATTTGACAACAACTTATTAACTAAAACCCTAATTTTACTTAATATCTAGAACTAATTATTGATTGTAGCGGTTATAGCTCAGTGGTTAGCACGATAGGTTCGCATGCCGAAGGGCGTGATTTCAAACCCCAACAATGAGCTTGAGCTTCCGGTGAAGGAAAACATCGTGAGGAAACCATAGCATGGTGGTAGCGTACTCTCTAATACTCGGCTGGCTAGCTACCACACGAGAGTTGAAAATCTGCCGTCAAGCATCTAACGGTGTGTTCCGGCAGCCTCACTTGAGAGCCAGTTCACTTCCAGACTAGGTGTGCTTAACCATCTTCGACCACACCTTCACTTGACATCAGGTGAGCTGTGGTCAAACAACTTAGCCTGTCAACCATTAAAAAAAAAAATTGGCATAAACTGAAAAATATAATTTGACAAAAATCTAATTAAAATAACCACAAGTCTTAAGTGTTTACTGCAGAGAGAGGAGGATTTTTTTTTCTGGGCCGGCCTGGTGGCCGATTAACCTCTGGGACCCAGTCGGTGGTGGTTTCCACCCATAACTCCTCTGGCATTCAGCAGACGTGTCCAGCCCAGTCCCACTTTAAAGCGTGGCAGCTTATTGAGTCACGTTAGCTTGTAGGGGAATATATTTTGTATGGAAAAACGCATCTAGCGTTCCCTTTTTAAGGTGGTTCGATTTTACAGTTTTATTCAAGCAATAGTGATTTACCGCAAATAAAGACCAAAATAAATGCCAGTAGCTGTGATTTCACTGTAAAATTATGCTCCGTTTGTCCATAAATGGCAAAAAATTATTTGTATGGAAATCGAACAACGTTAATAAAACATATTTCACTTTTAAAAAAAATACATGTTTTTTTTTGCATATTGACCACAAAATTTAAGAAAATATTGTCACTTTACTTACGTAGGAACTGTTTAGTAACTAAGTAGGCACAGATTACTAAATAGTAGGCGCGGGTCTGTGATACTCGCATTGTGTCTCTGATTTTTGCGTGTGTGGTGGATAAATTCAAGTCAAGTTTTTTTCGTTTTTTTTGTACTAAAATGGTTTAAAAAAAAAATACGTGTCTATTTATTTCTAATAAGGTTGACTTGTACGAAATATGTCACGTCAGCTTGTTGCGGAATATATAAAAAAAAAAAAAAATAATAATATATATTTTGTATGGAGAAACGCAACTGGCGCTCCCTCTTTAATCTTAAGATTTAGCAGAAGCGTCGAGTTGGCAACACCGTGTCTCGGAGTTAGTGGGGCAGGCTAGACGGCAACCTGCGCCCACGCAGGTCGACGACCGCGCTGACTCATCGTTGCCCTTCGCTCGAAGCGTCTTACCACTTTCGTGAGTGGGAGTCCGCGAAGTTCCGGTTTGGAGTTTCGGTGTTTTTGCTAAAGGGGGGTTATGACCAAATGCAGTGGCGGCTTTAGGGGGTGGCAAGCAGGGCAGCCGCCCGGGGCCTCGCGTCCTCGTAGACAAAAGTCTTTACTATACATGTGCGTGTATCTCACTTAACAAAACCCCCCCTGAACGCACGGGTTCATTATTAGTTTTTTTTTTTTTAATGTAAAAAGTAATGAGACGAACAAGACGCTCTCCTGATGATAAGAGATAACGCCTGTCCATGACCATTGCAGCGATACACAGAACTTTGAGTAACAAAACAAAAGTCCAGGGCATCGCTGCTTTGGCGCTCATTACTTTGAGACTTTCGATGGTTAGTCTCAACAGCCCAGTAATTTCGCTAGCTGCAGTACCCTTCAAACCGGAACACACTACTGCTTAGCGGCAGAATAACTAAGCAAGTGCAAGCATTTTACGGCCGATCGAGCACTTGAACAAATTTTTTAGTAAAACGGACTCAAAGAAAAAGGGCCTCACGGTGATCTGGCGCCCCAGGCCTCGCAACAGCTATGGCCGCCGCTGACCAAATGTACAATAGACGCGAAAAATGTTTTGGGATCGAGGACGGTCTAATCAGTGAGTACAGCAATAAATCTGTAAATTATATCATTGTGCTGATTTCAATCACCAATTGCCTTCAAATGTAACAGACAGCCTTGTTGGTTCATTGGTAGAATGTCTGCTTCGAGAGCTGTAGGGCGTGGGTTCGATTCCCACACAGGACAAACATTGTGTTGTATAACCAAATGTTTGTTCTATGTCTGGGTGTATTTACAATTTAGTGTGATTTGAAATGTTTCAAAATCAATACTTTTAATGTTTGATTTAAGACGCGCCCTCCGTCAATATTTTTTATCTGTTTGCTATGCATAACAAAACTCGATAAATCTGCACTTTGTGGCATTACGCGGGGCGCTCCTGCCCGTTTACAAACGATATTAAAAAAGAAAGAAATAAAATTGGTGAATTTTTTAAATTTGGAACGAGCGGAAGCGCATTCCACAGCCGACCGTTGTCTATTTCGGTCGTGTTTAGCCGCGCTCCCGTATAATTGTTCCGTTTGTTTTAAAAATAATAACGGGAATCCCTTTTTAGGACATAACTACTAGGATAAATTTGATTACGTAACTGATGTTAAAAATAGTTTTGTGTATTTGTATGAATGACGTAGAGTTAACAATGCTTTTATACAAACATTCCGTGTATAAATACTTATTTGGTTACCAATGGTTAAAATATAAAATCATTAGGTACTTATATCTACATATACGTATGTAGGTACGTACGGTACCTACGTGTATATTTGCTTTTTTTATGTAAAGGTAATAAGACGAACGAGACGCTCTCCTGATGGTGAGAGATAACGCCTGTCCATGACCATTGCAGCGATACACAGAACTTTGAGCAGCAAAACAAAGTCCACGGCATCGCTGCTTTATTATTGATTACTGCTTTATTTATTTTCGTAATGATGATTTTTCACTCATAAATTATGTGTATAATATTCTATTTAAGTTAAATATAGTAATATAAAAAAATAATTAATTTTTTTTCCTATTTTAATTACTGGTTACAGTAATTTAGTTTTAAGGGTCAGTTTTTCAGTCAGTCAGTCTTTCCTAAGGGTCATGGAGTCGGTGTTTTTTTTTTAATTGTAAATTTGTTTGTGCGTTTAGTTGGCCACGGCAACTTTTTTTTTCTTTTAATTCACTGCTCCAATGAAATAGCGAGGTTTCGGAGTAAACTACTTGGTGAATCACTTGGTGGTAAATTTCCTTAGCAGGTGGTCGTCTAGGTAGGTACCACCGCAGTACCAGATATTCTGCCGCTAAGCAGTAGTGTGTAAACATTACTGTGTTCCGGTTCGAAGGGTACTGCAGCTAGCGAAATTACTGGGCTGTTGAGACTAACCATCGAAAGTCTAAAAGTAATGAGCACCAAAGCAGCGATGCCTGGACTTTGTTTTGTTACTCAATTTTCTGTGTATCGCTGCAATGGTCATGGATAGGCGTTATCTCTTACCATCAGGAGAGCGTCTCGTTCGACTCATTATTTTTCAAATTAAAAAAAAAATGTTATCGATGTATACCTGCAATATCAAAATTTTTGTTGATTTTTAAAACCCGCTCGATCGATGTCGTTAAAATTTCTATGGGACTGATTACCTCTGAAGTATGGATCTACGAAACAAATAAAGAATCATCAAAATCGATTCACATGACAGCCCCGTTGGCTTATTGGTAGTATATCTGCCTTGAGAGCTGTAGGGCGTGGGTTCGATTCCTACTCAGGGCAAACATTTTGTGACTAAACAAATGTTTGTTCTATGTCTGGGTGTCCTGTATGTATAAATTTACAAAAACTACTACTTGTGGAAACTTTTAATTGGCCTTCTTTTCTTATTCATTGTAATTGTCTATGTACCTAGCTGTAAGTTTTCCTTTGATTATAAAAAAAATAAAAAGATATATGGGTCGCGTGGTCTCGGTTCAGGGCGAACCACCAGTTTATTTACCACTACATCATTGTAATTCTGTTGCTTCATTAACACGCCTTGACGTCATTTATGAATTTACAATTTTTCCATTATCATTATAAAGCAAAAAAAAGCAAGTGTTTGTGTTCTCACACAAAGTGAAATCAAGAAAGTCACTTGAGATGGATTAACAACGAGTTGTCTTATTCTATGTTATTATATCTTATTTAACCGGCTCAAAAAAGGAGGAGGTTCTCAATTTGACGATTTTGAGCTCCCTGTAGATACAGAGGACTCAAACGCTCGACGCTTTCAAAAGTAAAGTTATGCTGCATCTATTAAAATTGTAATTCGCTGTCTTCTTCATATATGTTTAATGTTTATGTATATTGTATAGTTTATGTAAATGTATATATCTATACGTATTTATGTATGTCTATAAGTGTATATTACATAAGATATTTAAGTATTATTATTTTATAATATATTTAGGTATATATATGTATATGCTTATGTATTATGGTTAAAATGTTTTTTATTTTATTTAATCTTTTTTCTTTTTATCTATTTTTTTTTTTTTTAACTTGTCGACACACCCCGTCCTTAGTTTAGAATATTTTTCCGTGTTATGGTTGCCTGGAAGAGATCGCTTTTAGCGATAAGGCCGCCAATTGTTACATTCGTTTTAAGTCTTTATTTTTATATATTTTTTTGTAATTTGTTGTATACAATAAAGAGTTATATTATTATTATTATTTTGTATGTATGTTACGCGATAATTCCGCCAATTATATAAATAAATAAATATCGTAGGACTATACGCACAGCGCCATCTGGCCCCAAACTAAGCAGAGCTTGTGTGATGGAAGTCAGATAACTGATAGAATACATATATACTCTTTTTTTTGTAAATACATACAGTACACCCAGACACAGAACAAACATTTGTTTATATATCAAAATGTTTATCCTGGGTGGGAATAGAACCCCCACCCTTCAGCTCTTGGAGCAGACGTACTACCAATGAACCAACAGGGCTGTCAAAGTAGTGGCGACTTTACTATAAGCTTGGATGGAGTTTTGGAAGCATCACGAAAAGTTTAGTCATGTTTAACCATATTATATCATTTTCCCACACTCGCGCTTCTAATTCGGCACTTTATGAATAAAACGCCACCATTTTTATACATAAACACTCGACAGTCAGTGCTGAAAATCAGCGCTGTGGAGTAATCCCCAGCACAATTGCTGAGCACTGGTCTTTTTTCCCCTTGGTAAGTAACTGCAGCGAAAACCCGCTTACTGTCATTTCAAATTTGTTGTCTTTATGTTAATCTATATCTTTTTTATTTGTGTGTGTTGTTTGTACTTATCTGTTGTTGTGTCTAGTGTTTTGTAGGGAAAAATAAATGTTTGACTTTCTTTCTTTACAAAACACTAGTTTTGAAAAAAAAAAAAATACAACGGGGCGACACGACTCTTTCCGCGTTCCCGCCAATAACTCCACTTTTGAGATCTGAAAGCAGATTTAAGATCCAGTGCGGGGAGTATTTTAGGGATCCGCATTCCACGGCGCGAGACGGCGTGTTTTGACAGGTCACTCTCATAAAACAACACGGGAGTCTTTGTAGCGGGCAACACTGCCGCCTTTCATCAAGTCTCGCGCGGCGGATCTTTATTAGGGTCGTGCGTTGAGAGCTCTGCAGTTTTGGATGTGGAGGATCGTTTGATATAGTTGCATAGGGTTTATTTACGTGAATAGACAATACCTTATTTATAACTAGCGGACGCCTCGCGGTTCCACCCGTGTAGTTCCCATTCCCGTTGGAATATAGGGATAAAAAGTAGCCTATATCACCCGGAGATATATAGTGTAGCTTCCCAACAGTGAAAGAATTTCTGAAATCTGTCCAGTAGTTTCGGATTTTCGAAAAACTATTTAAGCAATCTATGTTATCTGACTTCCATAGCTCAGGGCAAACATTTTATGTATCAACAAATGTTTGTTCTGTGTCTGTGTGTTCTGTATGTATTATAAGTATGCATTTACAAAAAAAAGTATATATGTATTCTATTAGTTATCTGACTTCCATCACACAAGCTCTGCTTAGTTTGGGGTCAGATGGCGCTGTGTGTAATGTCCTACGATATTTATTTATTTATGAGTACAATGACCTCCTTTCAAGTTATTACACCTGAAGCTTATAACCCTGTGTGCAAGACAAATATTACATTAAAGTGTACACAAACCGGTTGGACGGTTTTGGGAAATTGGAAAGTTGTTAGTCAAACATCGATCTAAAGTTTGTTCGAGATTTTTTACGTATTTTCGCTGTCTGCTGTGACAGACATGGGCGGACCAAGAGTTTGTGGGGCCCTCGGCTGATACTACTTGGGGGCCTGTCTAAAAAAATCAACTGTACTTGTTCTGACAAGTACAGTTGATTTTTTTAGAAAAGGCCAGTTTTGACATTTGATAAATTTTTGTCATTTATAGACAAATGGAGCATAATTTTACAGTGAAATCACAGCTACTGCCATTTATTTTGGTCTTTATTTGCGGTAAATCACAATTGCTTGAATAAAAAAGTAGGTGTTTTTTTTTTATGTAAAAGTAATGAGACGATCGAGGCGCTCTCCTGATTTTAAGAGATAACGCCTGTCCATGACCATTGCAGCGATACGCAGAACTTTAAGTAGCAAAACAAAGTCCACGGCATCGCTGCTTTGGCGCTCATTACTGTCGATGGTTAGTCTCAACAGCCCAGTAATTTCGCTAGCTGCTGTACCCTTCAAACCGGAACACGGTAATGTTAGCACACTACTGCTTGGCGGCAGAATTCAATTCAATATTATATTTTTGTCGTTGTAATAGTAAGGTCTTGTACGGTTGTAATTTAAACTTACACAATTATTAAGTGTGTTTACCATCTTCGGTCATACCGTCACTTTAAATCCGGTGAGATGTGGTCAAACACCTAGCCGTCCGTGACCTAAGTCTGATGCCATTGCGAAGCCCCACGCGCCCTACATCTCGCCAAGGTGGTTCTTATTTAATCCAATGTGTTGCCATAAATAATAAATAACAGTACGTTTGATGTTAACTTTATCCGACTACCTAGAAGGGTAGAATAGAATAGAATATAACTTTATTATACACCAAAAACTTACTAATGAAACACAGATCACAATTAATACAAATATGAAACAAACAAAATATGTAATTTCAAGTTGACAAATGTCACGGACCCCGGTGTCAGTGGAGCGAATAAATTCAAATAAAAAAGAAAAGTAAAGTATGTAATTTTCTGACATACCGAATCGATCGACTCTCAAAATCTATTGTGTTTGTAAATTTAGCAACACGCGTGCTGTTGACGTACCTTAATAAATAAACAAATAACTCACAATCTGTGCCATGGGTTAGACTTCACCTTGCACACGAGTAAGAAGCAACGCATCGCATGTTAACTATTATTTATTCTGTGGGGCAAAGCAGAGTCGTAAATCATAAAGCAAATAGGAGAAACAATTGGACCGGCCTCAGTTCAGGGCAGGTCGATGACCCTCGGATACCATGGCATAGTTGATACGGGGCATAAATTAGAGGTCAGCTAAGGTTCATGTTTATTTTTTTCAATAGGCATTGATGGTTTCTACTGATGTTAATTTGGCTAGGATATTTGCACTATACTTGGTGGTAGATCTCCTTAGCAGAAGGTCGTCTAGGTAGGTACCACCGCAGTACCAGTTATTCTGCCGCTAAGCAGTAGTGTGTAAACATTACTGTGTTCCGGTTCGAAGAGTACTGCAGCTAGCGAAATTACTGGGCTGTTGAGACTAACCATCGAAAGTCTCAAAGTAATGAGCGCCAAAGCAGCGATGCCCTGGACTTTGTTTTGTTACTCAAAGTTCTGTGTATCGCTGCAATGGTCATGGGCATGCGTTATCTCTTACCATCAGGAGAGCGTATCGTTCGTCTCATTACTTTTATTTTTAAAAAATCAAAACCATTTCGACATACTACATTCATGTATGTAATATGTGTATTCATCATTTTACGATTAAAACTCTTAAAACTATGACTATGTTTTAAACATAAAATAAACTTGACTTTCAATTGTTCTCTAATGATGTCACATAGTAGGCAGTATTCTGTGCCTCAAAGAATCAATAGCTTGAACTGCCGGTGAAGGAAAACATCGTGAGAAAACCATAGCATGGTGGTAGCGTACGCTCTAGTACTCGGCTGGCTAGCTATCACCCTCAGCTTGAAGATCTGACACCAAGCACCTAACAGTGTGTTCCGACAGCCTCACTTGTGAGCTAGTTCCATTCCAGGCTAAGTATGCTTTACCATCTTCGATCACGCCATCACTTACACTAGTCAACCATGAAAATAAAAAGTTCAATGGCCTTCTTCAAGGAGTCAAAGCAGAGTACAAAGCGCGCGTGGTTTCCTTTTATTATGGCATTGCCGCGCGCGTATATTAAAATAACAAATTGGTTGTGGGTATCGCTGCGAAGGTCAGGCGTTATCACTTACCGTCACGGGAGCGTATTGTTTGTTTGATTATTTATATTTATTTGTTAATACGCACACGTATGCACGTGGGCGATCACTCTTTATGGTACATAATTATAGGTTTTTATGATACAAGACAAAAAACGTTTAAGACAAAGCGGCATAAAAACCTTTTGGTTTTCTATAATGTTTCTTAGAAAAATAATGATTGGTTTGGTTTTTGTATTCAAAATAGATATATAGAAACCGCCGTATCAGCCGTATCAATGATAGGCCCCCGGTCTACAGGGGCCCCTATGTTTTTGTAGCAATGATAGCTCAGTGGTTAGCGCGGTAGGTTCGCATGCCGAAGGGCGTGGGTTCAAACCCCAACAATGAGCTTGAGCTGCCGGTGAAGGAAAACATCGTGAGGAAACCATAGCATGGTGGTAGGGTACTTTCTAGTACTCGGCTGGCTAGCTACCTCAAGTTGAAAATCTGCCGCCAAGCATCTAACGGTGTGTTCCGGCAGCCTCACTTAAGAGCCAGTTCCATTCCAGGCTAGGTGTGCTTTACCATCTTCGACCACACCTTCACTTAACATCAGGTGAGCTGTGGTCAAACACCTGGATTGTCAAACATTAAAAAAAAAAAAATGTTTGTTTTTATGTAAAAAGTAATGAGACGAACGAGACGCTCCCTGATGGTAAGAGATAACGCCTGTCGATGACCATTGCAGCGATACACACAACTTTGAGTAACAAAACAACGTCCAGGGCATCGCTGCTCTGGCGCTCATTACTTTGAGACTTTCGATGGTTAGTCTCAACAGCCCAGTAATGTAGCTGCAATACCCTTCGACCTAATGTTTACACACTACTGGTTAGCGGCAGAATATCTGGTACTGCGGTGGTACCTACCTAGACGACCTCCTGCTAAGGAGATCTACCACCAAGAAAAAAACATTAGTAAAACGTTATCCACAATGTCACTTAATCTCGTGCTTCTTCGGGGAAAAAAACATATAATCAATAAATATTTACTTTAATTTAATGCATTTTTGTTTCTTTTGTGAGAAATCTTTACTAAGTACTTTCAAAATTAGTTTGCCCTCCCGAATGTGGCCAGCGGACGGGGGAGGGGTCAAAAAATCATGAAATTTGTGTGACGTAATTTATGGATAATAAATAATAATAATAAATAAATATCGTTGGACTATACACACAGCGCCATCTGTCCCCAAACTAAGCAGAGCTTGTGTGATGGAAGTCAAACTGTTTTTTTTTTTTTTTGTTTTGTAAATAAGTACATACAGAACACCCCAGACACAGAACAAACATTTGTTTATTCACAAAATGTTTGCCCTGAGTGGGAATCGAACCAACGCCCTATAGCTCTCAAGGCAGATATACTACCAATGAGCCAACGGGGCTGGATGGGGATGGAAGGCAAACGCATGTTTCCATTTCACAATGAACGCGGTCGAAATCGCGGGCTTGAACAAGTGTTGCCATAAATGAAATAAAGCCGTAATTAAATATAGTGTTCTGAAGAATTATTCGATCTTATGCCGGCGTCACGGTTCCATCCCCGCACTAGCCGCCGCCATCGTATCAAAGCTCATCCACATGTTATTGATTCATGGAAATCGCACACTGTGCGATTCACGCGATCTTTTTTGCCATACACTTGCAAATTGTGGAATAATCTTCCTTCTTCCGTATTCCCGCGGAGTTACAACATTGGGTTCTTCAAAAGGCATGTTAATAGAATCTTAAAAGGTCGGCAACGTATTTGTGGTACCCCTGGTATTGCAGATATCTATAGGCGACGGTGATTGCTTAACATCAGGCAACCCGTCAGCTTGATTGCCACCTGTGGCATAAAAACAAAAAAAAAAAAAACCTTTATAACTAGTTTTTTGTAACGATTTCCCATTATAAAGTACGTCGACCTCGGTATAGGTAATCGTTTATTACATATTCAAGTTACAACACATTTATGGGCTTATTATATTCAACGCCCGCCGTGTTATGAAATGCCTCCATAAAGCTATCCGTCGATTCCATGAACTCTGTAATTGACGCCCTGATTGTGGAAGCTATTTTTTTTTTTTTTTTTTTTTATATTGAATAGGTTCGCGCTTGACCACATCCTGCCTGATGTGAAGCATCGATGCGGTCTAAGATGGTACACGCTTACCTAGAAGGAACCTGTTTACTCTTGATTTGAAGTCACTCATATTGTACTTTTCGGGAAACACAGACTCCGGCAAAGAGTTCCACATCCTAGCTGTGCGAATAAAGAATGTGGACTCAAAGCGTTTAGTGCGCACATGGGGAACATCCACCATGTACGGGTGTCGCCTCGGTCGCGTTTGCACGCTAGCACCTGTCAAGGGTTTTTTTTTATTACGCGAGAGCGGGGCGGGACGCTAGTCTACGAATAAATATAACATCCCATTACATTATTATAAATGTAAAAGGATGGATGGATGTTTGTTACTCTTTCACGCAAAAACTACTGAACGGAGTTGGATGAAATTTAGTATGGAGGTAGCTGAGACCCTGGATTAGCACATAGGCTACTTTTTATCCCGAAAACATGTAGCGGGTAACACCGCAGGGTGCAGCTAGTTTAAAAATTAACTTTAAACTTTTTTTGCTATGGGAACCAGATAACTGATAACCAGACAACTTTTAGGGTTCCGTTCCTAAAGGGTAAAACGGGACCCTATTACTAAGACTCCGCTGTCCGTCCGTCTGTCACCAGGTTGTTTCTCATGAACCGTGATGGTTAGACAGTTGAAATTTTCACTGATGATGTATTTCTGTTGCCGCTATAACAGAATGAAATAAATATTTGAAAGAAAGAAAGAATAAGATTTTATTTTGTAACAAAAACAAACATAAAAACAAACAAACAGTGGCAAAAAGGTAAAAGTACGTGATTTTTTTGCCGTTTTTATTGATAATGGTACGGAACCCTTCGTGCGCGAGTCCGATTCGCACTTGGCCGTTTTTTTTTTTAATTTCATAACATATAAGTTCTAAGCTGAATTTTGGCGGGAACGCGGGAAGAGTCGTGTCGCTCCGATGTATTTTTTTCCAAAACTAGTGTTTTGTCGAGTGTTTATGCATAAAAATGGTGGTGTTTTATTCATAAAGTGCCGAATCACAAGCGCGAGTGTGGGAAAATGATATAATGTGGTGAAACATGATTTTTCGTGTTGCTTCCAAAGCTCAATCGAAGCTTTATAGTAAAGTCGCCACTACTTTACTAAAGCATGACTGGACTTGACTGACACAGGCTGGACTTTGACTATAACTAGCTACGAGGACACTTATTTAACTTGAAAATATAAAATACTTGACACTGGCAAATGCTAAAATGCGACGCCAATACAAAAGAAAAAAAAAGTTCTAAGCTATGACTGTGAGATAAACAAAGCAACAGTTATGAAAATTATTAATCAGTCTTGTGTTATTTCTTATTGCAAAAATATACGAGGTCAAAGGTTCATTGACAAAATGCGAGAGTTGAATAAACGTAATAACCTATCCTGACTTACGTATCACGAAAATTTTCGCAACACCAGTATCATCTGCATAGAGTAGGTCAGCTACAGAGAGTCAACTTGAAATTATTTGTAAGTTTTGTGAGCAACTAACGGACGCGTCGCAGTTTCACCCGCGTAGTTCCCGTTCTCATGAGGATACGGGAATAAAAACTAGCCTATGTCTTTTTTTTTTATGTGAAAAATAGTGAGACGAACGAGACGCTCTCCTGATGGTAAGAGGTAACGCCTGTCCATGACCATTGCAGTGATACACAGAACTTTGAGCAGCAAAACAAAGTCCAGGGCATCGCTGCTTTGGCGCTCATTACTTTGAGACTTTCGATGGTTAGTCTCAACAGCCCAGCTAATTTCGCTAGCTGCAGTACTCTTCAAACCGGAGCACAGCAATGTTAACACACTACTGCTTGGCGGCAGAATATCTGGTACTGCGGTGGTACCTACCTAGACGACCTCCTGCTAAGGAAATCTACCACCAAGTCATCCGGGGATAGTGTAGCTTCACAACGGTGAAAGAAATTTTGAAATCGGTCCAGTAGTTTTTAAGTTTATTCGTTACACACAAAAATATGAATCTTTCCTCTTTATAATATTAGTATTGATTAGTCTTGCTTCGCACTGGAAAGATTTTAGTATTCCTTTTATATAAAAATACTTCTAAAATAGAGCATACGAGCTGGGCTTAGAACGCTTTAACTTGTCTTGAAAGTACTACAGTTCTATTCCAGGCTAGGTGTGCTTTACCATCTTCGACCACACCTTCACTTAACATCAGATGAACTGTGGTCAAACACGTAGCTTGTCAACAAGCTGCCGGTTTCCTTATTTCCTAAATGATATATTGATAAATGATCTTTTCAAGGTCAGATTGAATAGGTATCTTCTATGTCTGCGTGCTTCATCTTCGACCAGATCATCGCTTACCATCAGGCGGACATATCCGTATTAAAAATTTAAAGAATCTTCGACAGGTGTATAGTATTTTACTAGTCAAGCTATTTTATTTGATACCCATGTTGAGGGAGTTGTGAAAAAGTATGTAATCCGCCATTTTGTGGCGGCGGCCATCTTGGACTGGTTTTCATCAAACATAGCTAAGAACATTCTCGGCTAATTCACCTTTCAAACAAAATCAAAATCGGTCCATCCGTTCGGGAGCTACGATGCCACAGACATAGATCTATAGCAAACTAAGATCTTGGCTTCAAGAGACCTTGTTTTATGACTTTGACGTTTATTTAAAAATAAAGGATTTTTGTATTAATGATGAGTAATTATAATATTTTTCTTTTGACATAATTATTTTATATGTGACATATCATATCATTGTATTGACATATGTTATGATTTTGACATTTTTAAATATGAATGGAGGAATGACCTGTAACTGTGGTGTTATTAATAAATGATTTGTATTTGACACAAACACATCAAACTTATAACACGCCGTGGTTTTGGCGTCGGGTGTTAAAAAAAAAACAAAAAAAGACGTGTGGCACTCGGGGACTGCCGCGGTAAAGCTATTGCATAGTATTTTTACGCCGATACAACCAATGCCACCTAGAGGCGAGTTGCTGAACTAAAGAGACAAGCGTGATATTTCAAAAAAGTCATTAAAAGTTCTGCTATTAATCGATAGATGGCAAAACTAAAAAGTATCACCGCTGTGCCGGTGGGAGTGGGGGGCGTTAGGTTGTTTTCGTTACGGAATTTCTGGATTCGGTCTCCACGCTCAAGGCCCGCGATAGAAGCTATGCAATAGCGTAATAAAAACTTGCGTGACAGAAAATGAAGAACGACTGGTGCTATTGCTCACTTCGTTTTCGGCGCTTTCATAATCTGTAATGTTCGACAGTGGCTTGCATAACGTTTCGTGAGAATCCCACCATAATTTTCGTAATTCTACAGTGATATTAAAACAATTGTTTTTTTGATAGGTTTGCTACTTGGTTCACGTTGATTTTGATCTTGATAAATGTTACAAAATAAAAGTTTTTTTTTTAATATAATACTAGCTACCCGCTGTTCCGACGAAACTACTGAGCTATCATCGCTACAAAATTTATGTTAATCTAGCTGCGCCCTGCGGTGTTAACCGCTGTTCCCACGTGAACACTACACGTTATCGGGATAAAAAGTTGCCTATATGTTAATACAGGGTGCCAGCTACCTCCTTACAAAATTTCATCTAAATCCGTTTAGTAGTTTCTGCGTGAAAGAGTAACAAACATCCATCAATCCAAACTTTCACATTTATAATATTAGTAGGATTTGTGCCCCTATTCCTACACCTACGTCCTAACATAATACTGAACGTTCCCTCTCTATCTTTCCAGAACAGAACGAGAGGCAGTCGCGATGGCTGATACGGACACTGAAACCCTGCCGAACGGCACTGCCACCTTGACGGAAGAAGAGGAAGAGAGACTGAAGCAGCGTCCCGCCGATATCGACGCTGTGAGTACAATCATCATCATCATCATCCACAGCCTTCTTTATCCCACTGCTGGGTATAGGCCTCTCTCTTTACATGCCATCTGCCTCGGTCCTGTGCCAATCTGGTCCAGGTTTACCATATTCCTTCTCTATTCTTCTGGAGCGATGCTATTTACAAAAGTATTCTATTCTGGGGAGGGGATTGCTACGGCAGCGCTCGTGTTGTGGTTACGGTTTTTTCCACCTCAGATTCTTAATCCATAAGCACGGACCTCTCAAAGACCACCCGATGGCACTGGTCTCACACGCGGTACCGCGGCAGTCGCTCCAGAAAGTGTGGAGAAATAGAGAAGAGGCAATGCCTGCGTTCGAGTATCGAGGATGCACTCCTGGATGAGCTATTATCGCTACGAATTCTACAAGTATATTATTATTGTAGGTGTAATACGCTGCAACTATAAATCATCACTTGTAGCAGCTGTCAGCGAGTCGGTGATGAATGAGGATGATGCTTTCGATGAAGATTGTAAGTGCAATGATATCTGCTTTCACCATTGCAGGACGTCCGCGAAATGGAGCGCCGCAAGCGTGTGGAAGCGCTAATGTCTTCCAAGCTGTTCCGCGAGGAGTTGGAGCGGGTGCTCGACCAGCAGATCACTGAGGGCGGAGACGCGCCGCTGCTGCAGCGCATCCGCGAGATGGTCGGCGGGCGGCTGCACTCGGGAGCTCTCAGGGTAAGCATAAGTTTCTTTGAGTTTCTTGTCAAAAAAATCTATATGCGCACGAACCCTTTCTAAAAAGTTAAAATAAAAGTAGTTTACCAGCTTTTAAATTGACATATGAATAGTTAAGTGTTACCGTTGCTTATGACGGACTAGAGAACGTCAATTAGAGGAACTAAATTGTGTCAACATATTGTCATGATAGGTAGACTTGCCATGGACCCCTGGCGCGCATTACACGGATCCTTTAGGGGTCCATGGACCTGTAAACCCCGTAAAAAACCTGTTCTAAAAATATAGTACTTACGAAAACTTTTAAAGGATGTAAGACCGTTTTTTGAAGTCTTTTAGAAGAGGTTTATTAGAGAATTGGGGCTAATGGAGGCAGGAGGTGGTCCAAGTCGGTACCACCGCAGTCCCAGATAATCTGCCGCCAAGCACTAATGTGTAAACATTACTGTGTTCCAGTTTGAAAAGTACTGCAGTTAGCGAAATTCATATTTCAGGGCATTCGAACGAGATTAACCATCGAAATTCCAAAGTAATGAGCGTCAAAGCAGCGATGCCCTGGAACTTGTTTTGTTAGTCAAAGTTCTGTGTATCGCTGCAATGGTTATAGGCATGCGTTTTTTTTTACCATCAGGAGAGCGTCTCGTTCGGCTCATTACATTTACATAAAGAAAAAAAACAATCTTCAAGGCCTTTACAAGTGTTAGTTCTTCAAAGCCCTGAGGGCAAGTAAAACCTGACACACACAAAGGCGGCCTTCGTCAGAGGGATAGCTTCCTCTTCACGAAATGCTGGTGTGAAGCTGCGTATCGCAATGGTTCTTGCTGCTTCTGTCACCAAAAATCGTAGGCTGGCACAGTTGTAGCTGTAATGCAGATAGCGTTACAGGCAAGGGTACTTCAAGGCTGCTCTCTTAAAGGGGATTCATAGGACATTTTACAAACAAATGTGTGCAATGTCCAGTGATATTTTTATAATCTGACACTAGACTTTTGTCATCCACGTGTATAATTTGAGTGGTGTGTTATTCCAGGGCCCGTCGTGCGTACTTCCAATTAATGACATCCGCGGCATCGAAGGTGTCGGCTACGAGAAGGGAGAGAAGATACTGCGCTGCAAGCTGGCCGCCGTGTACCGCCTGGTAGACCTGTTCGGCTGGACTCAAAGTTAGTATTCGAGTAAATTTCGAAAAAAAGGGATCCACACAGGCGCGGTCGCAGCCTAAAATTTTGAAGAGGCTAATAACAAAATATGTCGAGTAAATTAGACTTTGTTGCACAATGAATAATTTTATTGCACACATTTTAAAACAAATGGAAGACTTAAATTTTTATTGTGATATAATATTTGAGACGTCTGGGGATATCTCTGGATGACTTTTTGGAAGAGCAACACCCGTCAGCCTCTCTTCTAACATGTTTGAAAAGCATGCAAACAAACAAAATGCATCGCGGCTAAGGGCAGAAAATGGCTTTTTTTTATTTTGTAAATTTTTAGAAGATTTTTTAAATTGACGTGTACGTTTTTGGAGGGAGGAGGGGTCATGTCCCCTGTGACCCTCCCCTTCGGACCGCGCCTGGATCCAGCAGGGTTTAAGATTTGGAGTAGTATCTTATGTTATGGATGTGTGGCTGGATTTGTCTGTGTAATACTATGGATGTGTGTTGCGATGATAGTTCAGTGGTTAGTGCGTACGGTTTTCACGTCGAACGGCGTTGGTTCAAACCCCAAAAATGGGCTGCCGGTGAACAATAACATGTGAGGAAACCATAGCATCTCTCTAATACTCAGTTGGCTAGCTATTCAAGATGAAAATCTGTCTCCAAGCATCTAACAGTGTGTTCCGGTAGCCCCACTTGAGAGTCAGTTCTATTCTACCCCATGTGTTTACCATCTTTGCGTATTCTGGACAGTCGTACATAATATAATCTTAATTTTTCAGCTGGTGTGAATGGCCAAATCACTGCGCGCCTCAATACCGCCGTGGAACAGGTGCTGACCACGCCTCGTGGTCTACTCCCTCATGAGGTCACCGCATCTTCACTTGTGAAGGTGGACATGCAAGGAATAGTCCAGGATCAGGGGACCACCAACTTCCCTGTTAACGTTGAAGGTGAGAACAGCTTCTAAGGCTTTTGAGTCGTCTAGTCAAGGTATACTATTTCACAAGGTGACCGCGTCTTGGTGGCGTGATGGTTGATTTGCAAAGACTTTTAAGGACCAGGAGACCACCAACTTCCTTGTTAACGTTGAAGGTTAGAATAACTTCTAAAGTTTTTGGATCCTCTTGTCAAGGTCTTTAGAAGAAGTTAATGGAGAAGCAGACGGCGACTTTGTTTTGTACTATGTATTTATTGATTTATTTATCGCAGGATTCTCCTTGCACGCTGCTGTCCACGCTGCGCGGCCGGACATCCGGTGCGTGCTCCACGTGCGATCGGGGTCTGCGCTCGCCGTCTCCTGCATGCAGCACGGCCTGCTGCCGCTGTGCCAGGAGGCCGCCGCCCTCGGAGACTACACCATTCATCAGGTGCCGCTCGGTGAGTCCCCCAACTCTGACTGGCATTATAAGGGTCGAACCCCTACAATGCCAGACACGCCCGTGTGAATAGTCCAGCAGCCACTGACAAATCACGTGACTGATTTGGTTTACTTGTTCAGTTATCCAATACCTGAATTATTTGCAGGCATCCTCGACAACGAAGAGAAGGACAAGCTGGTCCGCGCTCTGGGACCCCATTCTAAAGTCCTGATCCTGTCGAACGCGGGCGCTCTCTGCTGCGGTGCCACCCTTGAGGAGGCGTTCCACCGCGCTCGTCTCCTGACCGCCGCCGCCGACGTTCAGCTCCGTCTCGCCAGCGTGCCGCTGGAGCACCTCTCCGTTATACCAGAGGAGACCAGGAGACAGGTATGTGGTTAAGTGTCTGTTGCGTTTAATAGGCCGTGTGTTTTACTTATTAATATAGTAATCCAAGGCATCGCTGCTTTGGCGCTCATTACTTTGAGTCTTTCGATGGTTAGTCTCAGCAGCCCTGTAATTTAGCTAGCTGCAGTACCATAGCCATACTATGTTGACATGTAATAGGTATTTTTGAAATTAATTTTGAATATGACTTGTAACTTTGGTGTTATCCCACTAATATTATAAATGTGAAAGTTTGGATGGATGGATGGATGTTTGTTACTCTTTCACGCAAAAACTACTGAACGCATTTGGAAGAAATTTGGTATGGAGGTAGCTAAGACCCTAGATAACCACATAGGCTACTTTTTATCCTGAAAACATGTAGCGGGTAACACCACGGGGCGCAGCTAGTTGATAATATATTATATTGTAATTGTCATATTTCAGATGTACGAGGCGAGCAACAAGCCTCCTGCAGACGCGACCAAGTGGCGCGTGGGCGGAGAGGAGTTCGAGGCACTGATGCGCATGCTTGACAACGCCGGCTTCCGCACCGGATACATCTACAGGCATCCACTGATCAAGGTATACGCGAAGTCTTGGGGAACATGATTGAGGCTAGGGGAATAGGATCGAGTTTAGGAGAGCAGAATCTAGTCTTGGGAACAGAATCGATTCTAGGGGAATAGGATCGAGTTTAGGAGAGCAGAATCGAGTCTTGGGAACAGAATCGATTCTAGGGGAATAGTATCGAGTTTAGGAGAGCAGAATCGAGTCTTGGGAACAGAATCGATTCTAGGGGAATAGGATCGAGTTTAGGAGAGCAGAATCGAGTCTTGGGGAACAGGATCGAGTTTAGGGGAATAGGATCGAGTTTAGGAGAGCAGAATCGAGTCTTGGGAACAGGATCGATTCTAGGGGAATAGGATCGAGTTTAGGAGAGCAGAATTGAGTCTTGGGAACAGGATCGATTCTAGGGAAATAGTATCGAGTTTAGGAGAGCAGAATCTAGTCTTGGGGAACAGGATCGAGTTTAGGGGAATAGGATCGAGTTTAGGAGAGCAGAATCGAGTCTTGGGGAACAGGATCGAGTTTAGGGGAATAGGATCGAGTTTAGGAGAGCAGAATCGAGTCTTGGGAACAGGATCGATTCTAGGGGAATAGGATCGAGTTTAGGAGAGCAGAATCGAGTCTCGGGAACAGGATCGATTCTAGGGGAATAGGATCGAGTTTAGGAGAGCAGAATTTAGTCTTGGGGAACAGGATCGAGTTTAGGGGAATAGGATCGAGTTTAGGAGAGCAGAATCTAGTCTTCGGGAACTGAATCTAGTCCAGTGAAACAGGATTGCTGAATGATGTACGAAACGAGAAGTTTGAAACGCCAATGAGTATTTTAGATAACGCTGGCTTCCACACCGGATACAAGGTAGTTATATTTCCAGCTGGCGGTGGATGGAACCGAAAATCGGGCTGAGAGGCGTGTCTTGGGAGTGGTCTATGTCCAGCAGTGGACTACAAAAGGCTGATAATGATGATATTCCCAGTGCAAGCAACCAAAAAAAAGGGTCTTTTTTTGCAAGCAACCAAACGTGGGACGTGGCGTCTAATTCTTTGCCAACGTTATGGGCTGGCGGGACCCACTTGGGACCGCTTAGATATTTTACGTCGTGATGTGGGTTAAGATTTTGCTTCTCTAATGAAGCTCTTGCAGTTTCGGCAGCCTCTAATCTGGAGGTTCTGGGTTCCAATTGCACCTTTGTCAAAAAGACAAAGGGGCAATTGTTGGTATTGCTACTGTCTTCAAACTGTGAAGGGAAACGGTGTGACTTTACCTACATGTCTGGTCCGTTCTCAGCGGTGGGACAGTTTATAAAAACGGCTGATCTGGTAAAGAAAGAAGTTCATGCAATGTGGGATGCCCCGTTTCGTTACTCAAAGTTCCAAGAACTGCTGCAATTTTTATGGCGTAGATCTCTTACCATCAGGAGAGAGTTTCGTTCGACTCATTATTTATTCATTAAACAATTTATATTTGTTGTATTTGCAATGAAGAAGTAAGTCTCTTTTGTAGCGATGATAGCTCAGTGGTTAGCGCGGTAGGTTCGCATGCCGAAGGGCGTGGGTTCAAACCCCAACAATGAGCTTGAGCTGCCGGTGAAGGGAAATATCGTGAGGAAACCATAACATGGTGGTAGGGTGCTTTATAGTACTCGGCTGGCTAGCTACCATCCTCAAGTTGAAAATCTGCCGCCTAGCATCTAACGGTGTGTTCCAGCAGCCTCACTTGAGAGCCAGTTCCATTCCAGGCTAGGTGTGCTTTACCATCTTCGACCACACCTTCACTTAACATCAGGTGAGCTGTGGTCAAACAACTATCCTGTCAACCATAAATAAAAGAAAAAAGAGTGGTATCGGTTTTGCAACCAATTCATTCATAATTTCTATCTATTTACAGAACGACGTGCCTCGTCCCAAGAACGATGTAGAAGTTCCTCCGGCGGTTTCTTCTCTCGGATATCTTCTAGAAGAAGAAGAACTCTACAAGCAAGGGTATGTAGCAAACTCGGATACAGACTGGTTTATAGGGAAAGGGGTAAACAACACTTACCCAATATCCAACACAGTGGTAAATATTTAACAAGCGATGGTGTGTCTTTCATCAATCATCAGTCTAATAGTGTTTTTATCAGTCTAATACTGTCTAATTATTATTTTTGTATAGGGTTGCTTATGCTTTGCTGTTAGTTTTAAGAGCGACTATTGCAAGGGTACTTCGGACGGTACGAACCTCGGCTTTGGCCGTCGCTGGGCATGGGTATCAAACTTGCCCTGGCAACCCGAAAAAGGTGTGCCCTTAAGGCTTTAGTTGGTTGATCTGGATGACTATTTGGAGATAATCTAACCGATCTTCAGACAGATCTGGGAAGTCCTCGACCTTGCCAGCGAAGTCGGTATGCCTTTGGTAACCAGCGCCTATGCCAATACCGGAATAATCCCTGTTTGTTGGGAGTGGTTGGGTCGACCCACCCCAGCGCCGTCGAAGTGATAACGGCGATGGAGTCGTCCGCGTCGGCCATGATGTGTTTTGAGACGTCGGCGTCGTTGGGATGGGGGATCCCATCGATAGAGCGACGGGAAATGTACTTCAAATACTGCAAGTCGGCGTTTCGCGCGCCTTATATATAGGGATTGCAATACCGAAGGTGTTTTTCCATACCGGTATTTCGGTATTGTACCTGAATGATACCGGGATACCGGTATTGATACCGGTATTATGATAACAATTAAAATTTGTTCAAATTAACAATCAATAACAAATGGCACAACACGCATCGAATATAAATGTTAATAAAAAACAATTTGTTATAATTTTTTATGTTTCGTTTGTTTGGTTTTGTTGCATTCATTTATTATAATTATCTATTTTCGTTCGTCAAATTTAACAAATCAACAATTAGTCGATACCGAAATTTCGGTATTCACGGAAAAAAAGTTACACGTGACATCTATTTGGTTTCATTCGAGTCTTGAAAAAAAATTGTCTTTTCAAGTTATTTTTCTCGATTGATTTATTGTTTTATTGATTTCGACAAAGTTACTCTCATTGTTCTGAAAATAACCTAATACTCAATTAAGGGATTAAAATTTCTAAAATCAATTTCGAAACTGAAGGAACATCCCTGAATCGCGTACGAGTTATTTCGAAAAGATTGTGTATCTTTTCTACCATTTGAAAATTGAATCCCTAATTAAGCGTGAAGTTATTTTCAAAGCAATGAGATTAACTTTGTCGAGTTTAGAAAACAATACATGAAAGACAATCATTTGTCGAGATTTGAATAGAACAGAAAAGATGATATTGGTCGGTAAAACCTTTTTTCTCAAATACCGAAATTTCGGTATTGTCTTACTAATACCGGTATTGTAATACCGGAGAAAATCGGTCCGGTATCCCGGTTTTCGGGATTCCGGGATCCCGGTATTCAATCCCTACTTATATAGCAGACTGGGCGTGTAGGTGGACTCTGATGTATGGTTGTGTACGTGGGCGGGATGGCCATGTGCACTCGTAGAAACGCCATTGTCTTGTTGAGAGTGGCAAAATTTTGCATTGCTATATTTGAGTATTCATTATTTTTCAGGTTTTGGAAGAAAGGCCAGGGCAAGACCGGGGAGCGCACCCGCTGGTTGAACTCTCCCAACGTTTACCAGAAGGTTGAGGTTCTCGAGACAGGCACCAACGATCCCAAGAAAATCACCAAGGTAGAATATCTGAGGGTCGAGGCGGAGTAGACAGCAGCGGAGTTACCGGGGTGGTCGAAAGAGGGTTGTAGGAGGAGTAATGGGAAGTGGGGTAGTAGGATGCGGGGGAAATGGGGTCGTAGGAGGTTGGGTTGCGGGAAGTGGGGTAGGTTAGGGTTTCGATTATAAATGGAGTAAGAAGTGGCAGGATCGTATATTTGAGGCTGAGTACGAAAACTCGCCAGCTTCAGTTGCATTAAGAGCGCGAAATTAGGGTAGCGAGTGGGTTGTATTGCGAGGGAGGGTTTAATTTGAAGGAAGCTGTGAGAAGTTAGGGAGTAGAAAGATAGGGTTGGTACTGTCAATATTATAAAGAAGATTGTAACATGATTCCATTGACAGCGAATATTTCACAATGTGTGTAGATTCGTAAACATAATATATTGTAGGGTTAAATAATACTTGCCTGAACATTTTAACCCTAAAAGTGGTACTTTAATAAATACATAAAATTTGTGAAGTTCACATTATTGTTGGACAACTAAATTAATAAGTGTACTGTTTATTCACAAAAATTACTTTTATCACAAAAATAATCACAATTTTAGTATGTACAACTTTTGAAATCTATTTTCGATTGTTTTTAATTCTTATGTCACATTATATTTGTGACTTTTTATTATTTTTTTGTTATTTTATATTTTTACTAGCACATTCCATTATTTTTTTTTTTCTTTTTCGGGTGTGGGTGGCTTATTTTATTTGAATCTTTGTTTTTTATTTCTTTTTTTTTTCTATTAAGAATAGTTGGTATTGAAGAAAAAAATATAGTTGAATAAATAACAATTGTTACCCATTTCCTAAAAATAGTTTATCATAATATTAATTCATATTAATATTAAATATAAGATTAACTGTTTTAATTTTCGCTCAAATCCAGCTCAAGTGTCCTGTGCTTTTAATTTTTTTTTTACTTTTAACTCTTGTTATAATAATTACAATTATTTGAAATATACTTTGATAATAGTTTGGACTTGTTGACACAAAATTTATTTTAAAAAAAAAGAATAATTACTCGTATATGGTCCTTTTTGTAATTGAGCAAATCTGACACGATCTGGTCTGGTCGGTTCGCATGCCGAAGGGCGTGGGTTCAAACCCCAACAATGAGCTTGAGCTGCCGGTGAATGAAACTATAGCGCGGTGGTAGACTACTTTGTAGTACTCGGCTACCTAGCTTGGTAAGGTAACCCTCAAGTTGAAAATCTGCCGCCAAGCATCTAACGGTGTGTTCCGGCAGCCTCGCTTGAGAGCCAGTTCCATTCCAGGCTAGGTGTGCTTTACCATCTTCGACCACACCGTCACTTAAAATTAGGTGAGCTGTAGTCACACACCTACCCTGTCAACCATTAAAAATAAAACGATCGTTTTTCGAAATTTTGGGTTTTAAATTTGTATGACACATATTTTCCTGTACGAAATCATCGAAAAATTTTTAGCTGAAGATGTAAAAATGACAAAAATCATATTAGATGTAGGCATAGATATTATATTCAGATATTGATTAATATAAAAAAAAAAAATATTTTATGTATATTTAGATACGCTTTTTCGCTAATATTTGTATGATTTTATTGGGACATATCTCGATATCTTGGTAAAAACTTATTTGTAAAAAAAAATAATCAATAATTAATTTCAAAATCAAAGCTATTTTATCTTTAAAAAAAATTGTAATGGTAGTTGTTTTCATTCTTGTTTTTACTAACAATTTAATTTCCATTTACGTAACTTCGGATCAAAATAAAATTTAGAAATGCCCACCGTTAAATATATTCTGAATTGAAATTTACAAAAAAGCTTTTTACTTTGAAAATCGAGATTTCAAAAGTCGCTTTTCTATACTGTGCTTGAAGAACAATGTTTTTATTCAATAAAATATAAATACATTTAAAAAAAAAACCATGATAACTATTATTCAATACGTTTCTCACATCAGTGAAATGCTTTTGACGTTTTTTTTTTCTTTGAAAATTTAGTTAGGACGTTAAAAGTTACTTTTAAATTTTACAATTAGAAAAAAAGAACGTTATATGAAAAAATCAGCTTGATTTTTTAAGCTATTGCGTAGCTTCTGTCGCGGGCCTTGAGCGTGGAGACCGAATCCAGAAATTCCGTAACGAAAATAACCTAACACCCCCCACTCCCACCGGCACAGCGGTGATACTTTTTAGTTTTGCCATCTATCGATGAATAGCAGAACTTTTAATGCAATAGCTTTACCGCGGCAGTCCCCGAGTGCCACACGTCTTTTTTTAACGATAAAACTAGTACAGCTTTTTGAGTGAAAAAAAAATGTTCTTCACGTTTTGCCAGATGGTTAACTCCAGGGTTAAATAAGATGTGAAAATAGGTATTTAATGACAATTATAAAGGCTTTAATTTTAACTTATGTATATTAATTTCTTAAAAGTTTAGTAGTAAGATTATATATAAATCATTATATATGATAATAATTAAAATTATGTTATTGATAATAATTATAATTATGTCAATTGAGACTGAAAATTTAAATCTTAGGGTTTTCCAAACTACAAAAACGGTTTTAGTACATTTTTCCTGGTAAAACACTGGCATCAATTAAAATCTTACGATTTCGTCAAGTTCAATCACACTTATATACAAACACACTTAGGTTGGTGCCAAAATTAAAAAAACGAAAAGAAAGTCTGTCTTTGCACATTTGTGGTTAAACTCTGATATTTCTAAATTTATTTCTGATCCAACTTACGATGAGTAATTTGAATGTGATTGACAAAAAAAACCGCAAGAAATTTTGAATATTGCGCCCTGAGCGATTTGTACCACCTTAAAAAGAAAAAAATTAAATGCTATTTGACATTAAACAGAATGTTTTAAACGCTATTTGACATCAAACAAAAATATTATTTAAACGCTATTTGACATTGAACAAAAAGTCGTAAACGCTATTTGACATTGTACAGAAAGTTTTAAACGCTATTTGACATTGTACAGAAAGTTATAAACGCTCTTTGACATTGTACAGAAAGTTTTAAACGCTATTTGACATTGTGCAATATTTTAAACGCTATTTAACATTTATCGAAATATTTAAACGCTATTTGACATTATGCAAAATTAAACGTTATTTTTTATGGACATTTTTTTTCGCTTCAACTAATAGATAACGTTTTTCCGTTTTGTGTTTTTGTGTGTAACTAATGTGATAATGTTTTACAGTGGGTGGACGCTAACAACGACGAGGTAATTTCAATATGGAATATTCTTTCTCTTTCTTTTTAACATGCTGATTCTATTTCTCACATTATGGGCGGGTTTTCTAATTTAAATATTTGATAAAATTGGATTACTTGTATACAAGGCTACTAGGCCAGGCTAGGTGCGCTTTACCATCATCGACCACACCGTCACATTCACCACATTCGTTAACATCAGGTGAGCTGTGGTCAAACACCTAGCCTGTCGGGTATAAAAAAAAATATTACAATATTATGATTCTAATTTTTTTTTTGTCTATACAAGTCATACTTTTTAGTATTTTTTTATTAAAAAAAAAAAATGGTTAAATTTGTTCAAAGTTCACTTAATGTTGGTACGATTTCCATACAATTAAATTTTTGCCATTTATGGACAAATGGAGCTTAATTTTACCGTTTCATTCAAGCAATTGTGATTTACCGCAAATAAAGATCAAAATAGATGCCAGTAGCTGTGATTTCACTGTAAAATTATGCTCCATTTGTCCATAAATGGCAAAAAATTATTTGTATGGAAATCGTACCACCTTAAGATTAAAGAGTTTTTTTTTCAAAGAAATTTTAGATTTTTGTCGTGATTATTTTTTATCTTTTATGGGTTTTTAATGTTTTCAATCAAATAATTATTTTTCTTATTTCTGGTACAAATTTCTATTCTAGATTTATGTGTAAAAAATAGTGGTGATCGTTTACCTCTACTGTTGAATCCATATTTATATGTAATTTTTAGGACATTTCTAACACTAAAAATATATTTCAGTCGCTTTATAACCAACGCTTCAATTTAACAGAAAAAAAAAACTAAAAAAAAAAAAAAGTAATTCGTCAAAAGCATTTCATGAAAACACCCTGGTTAATTAGATGAATAAGATTATCTTAAGTTAATAATTTTATTCGTCATCGAGTTTGTACAGTGTAGAGAAATAAATAAAAAATGGTACAAAATGTTGCCACATTATAAATCCTTTCTCCCTGCACAACCTTTTATTTTTCTTCCCATTCAAGATCCTAAAATCCGTACTTTACATTCATTTTGTCAATAAAAATGATGCATGATTATCTAAAAAAGGAAATTATTGTTAAAAAAAAAAAAGAGTATTTATAGATGTTTTTTTTTGACAAAGTTTAAATTAAAAATTGCTTTTATGATTGTCGAAAAAGCTTTGCATGGGGAATGGCGATGAAATAATGTTTTTTTTTTTTGCTTGAATATAAAAAATAAAATCTGTACTGTACATGCTCGATGGACCAGGATGAAGCGTAATTTTTTTTTTTTTTTCGTTCTCGCCTTTTTTTTCTTTGCACTAAGCCACTCGCCTTTCCTTACTAACTCACCCGAAAAATTTGCTGATTTTTCGGTGTCTGGCAACATTTTTACTAATTTCTTTTTTTCTCTCTTTCCTTTACAAACTCGGTGGCTCGTCGGGAAATCAACACGAACAAAACTGAACTAAATTGGGATTTGGTTCAAACATTGACATTGGAACCAAACGCTCTGACATTGGAACCAAACGCTCTGACATTGGAATTAAACGCTCTGACATTGGAATCAAACGTCATCTGTCATCGCTGCCGTTGGATTTTGGGTCTTATCACGTACTGCAGTGGGTGCAAGATGGTTCGCCAGCTCACTCCAGCACTCCGGTGAAAATCGACACACTCCAGTTTGTGCCTAAAAACACCAATCCTAAGGAATTCAAGAAACTGCAACAGCAGGTAAAATTTATTACTTTCATTGATTAAACAAAATTATGATATCTCCGTATATATCAGTGGTTAGAGTGGTCGGTTTATACGCCGAAGAGCGTCGGTTCAAATCTCAACAATGAGCTTGAACTGTCGGTGAAGGAAACCATAGCATGGTGGTAGCGTACTCTCTAGTACTCGGCTGGCTAGCTACCACACGAGAGTTGGAAATCTGCCGCCAAGCATCTAACGGTGTGTTCCGGCAGCCTCACTTGAGAGCCAGTTCCATTCCAGGCTAGGTGTGCTTTACCATCTTCGACCACACCGTCACTTAACATCAGGTGAGCTGTGGTCAAACACCTAGCATGTCAAGCATAAAAAAAAATTCAAATTTGGAAAACTCAGCAAATTAGTAAAAAGTTTGTTTCGACAAGTGAAATTTTCTTTAATATGGATATTACCTAATTAATTTTTAAAATAAACAGATAAAGGACAATCGGCGAGCAGATAAGATAAGCGCGGGCCCGCAGTCCCACATACTGGAGGGCGTGACCTGGGACGAGGCCAGCAAACTGGCCGAGGATGCTGTCAACACCCACACCGGGGATCACGTTGTGAGTACACAAACATACATACACACAAAAAAATGTCTGTAGCGATGATAGCGCGGTCGGTTGAAACTTCAAATAGGTACAATATATTTGGTTCCAATGTTAAAAATCTGTTGCTTTCTAAGACTTTATACAAAGTAGACGAGTATGTTGAAAATTATTATCGTGACAACAAATGAACGCTTTCATTACTACCACTATTTTCGAGTAGTTCCCAGCGATGCCGATAATAATAATAATAATAATTATTATTATTAACAAGTACCTCGACTTGGCTCACGAGATAACCGCCATGTGGGATGTTGATTCGACGATCATTGTCCCGATAGTCGTCACGGTAAACGGTCTTATAGCGAAGAGTCTCGACCGACATCTCAAGAGACTCTCGCTAGACGGTTGGGTCAAGGGTCAGCTTCAAAAGGCAGTGATCCTTGACACGGCGCGCGTTGTGAGGAGGTTCCTCACTCTGCAGCCCTAACCACAGGCGGCTTGAGCCCTGCACCGCTGCCGGCGGCACACAAGTTTTTAAGTTTTTTATGTTATATATGTCGGAGATATAAAAGATAAGAAGCAGTAGAACGACATCAGATGGGATGGCCGATCAACATCATGTAGGGGTACTGGGTTACTGGGCGTGGGTGTAGCGGGCTAGGAGACAAACCACATTCAGTTTTCTTGTACAAAGTTTAATCAGCACTTCACAACGACTTTAGTTTAAGAACGATTAGAACATTATAGACACTATTACATAGCTTGGAGGCAAAACGTTCCGCTTAGCTCGCACTCTGCAACCGACCAACTCGATCTCTCCACCTCAACATTCAACGCACGGCCGGCTCGCTTCCCATAGCGCCTCTACCGGCCGACATCCGCAACTTCTACCGCGCTCTCATTGGTTGAAGTCAAAATACTTTACACGAATAACGACAAGCAGAGCACGGAACCAGTGTGACGTCAGAGGTGACGCCATTCCACCTCTAGTCCACCAAAATTACGCAAGATGGCGCTAAACTAAATCAACATTAAAGCTACACGCCGACATATATGTTTTGTAAATATTTAATGTAAAAATAAGAAAGAAATAATTATAATACCACTAATATTATAAATGTGAAAGTTTGGATGGATGGATGTTTGTCACACTTTCACGCAAAAACTACTGAGCGGATTTGGATGAAATTTGCTATCGAGGTAGCCGAGACCCTGGATTAGAACATAGGCTACTTTTTATCCCGAAAACATGTAGCGGGTAACACCGCGGGGCGCAGCTAGTGAATTATAAAATCATCAAATTATTTACTTGGTGGTAGATCTCCTTAGCAGGAGGTCGTCTAGGTAGGTACCACCGCAGTACTAGATATTCTGCCGCTAAGCAGTAGTGTGTAAACATTACTGTGTTCCGGTTTGAAGGGTACTGCAGCTACATTACTGGGCTGTTGAGACTAACCATCGAAAGTAATGAACGCCAAAGCAGCGATGCCCTGGACTTTGTTTTGCCACTCAAAGTTCTGTGTATTGCTGCAATGGTCATGGACAGGCGTTATCTCTTACCATCAGGAGAGCGTCTCGTTCGTCTCATTATATTTTACATAAAAAAAAATGTATCGTTATTTTTTGGTATACTTTGTACTAAAACACAAATTATTAATGGGACGACCAAAAAAAATCACCTAGTAATTTATTATTCCACCGCCAGCGGCGGATGGCGGTGGATGGAAGCGAAAAGCCGAAGATCGGGCTGAGTGGCGTGTCTTGGGAGAGGCCTATGTCCAGCAGTGGACTAGTATAGGCTGATGATGATGATGATGATGAATTTATTATTATGCAACCTTTTCTATTCTTCAGGTGTTGATGGGAGCGGCGTCGAAGGGTATCATCCAGCGTGGATACCAGCACAACGCGACCATGTACAGCGCACCCTACGCGCGCAACCCATTCGACCACGTGACCGACAACGAAATCGAGGCGTACCGTCGCGCCGTCGAGAGAAAGGGACGCAGCGACTGTGAGCTACTGTCCTATTCTATTCTATATCTATAAAAAGAAACAAAGCCTTAACTAACTCACTGACTGACAGACAAGCTGCTAGTCGCAGATAGTTTGAAATTTGGATATTTGTCTCGATGCTTAGGGGTGTACTAAGAAAGGGTTTTTTTGAAATTCAGCCCCTTGAATGGGTGAAAACATTTGCATAAAAGTCTTTTGTTTTTTAATTTACAGTTCTGAAAATTAGTATTATATCAAATCGTTCAAAGATAAAAATAATGTGTTTTTTATTTTATTTTTAAAAGCCATAACTTACGGGGTAAAAATTGGGGATGAAACTTTCTATGGAAACATATTTATTTTTGAAGCTATAGTGGTGAAAATTGGTATGTATAGACATTTTAAAATAAAATGCGGGTCGCTGGTCTGCTCGCGGTATACACACAATCTAGTACCTACTTTAACCTTAGATTAAGATTACTAACGTAACTTTCCTCTTTTTATAATGTAAAATTATAAAAAAAAAAATATGTAACTAAAGTTGACAAAGGTCACGGACCCCAGTGTCTGTGGAGCGTATAATTATAAATAATAAAAAAAAAAACAAAAAAATTATGCCGCAATAATACTTTTTGCTAGGGTTAATTTTAAGGGGGGAAAGTGGGGAAGAAAATTTGTCTTTATTTCCTGAGTCACGTTTGTAAAATCGGTAATTTGATTACCTATTTGCTTTAAAAACTGATATTGCAATTTAATTAATGGAAAAGTGGCAAAAAGTATCTTTGAATGGACTTTGGCGTGGTATTAGGGTAGTTTTTAAGATTCCGTACCCAAAGGGTAAAAACGGGACCCTTATTAGTGAGACTTCGCTGTCCGTACGTCCGTCCGTCCGTCACCAGGCTGTATCTCAAGAACGGTGATAGCTAGACAGTTGAAATTTTCACAGATGATGTATTTCCATTGCCTTCCTGCTATAACAACAAATACTAAAAATAAAATAAAATATTTAAGGAGGGCTCCCATTCAACAAACTTGATTTTTTTATAGATGACGGTTCGGAACCCTTCGTGCGCGAGTCCGACTCGCACTTGACCGATTTTTAGTACTCGGCTGGCTAGCTGCCAACCTCAAGTTGAATATCTGTCGCCAAGCTTCTAATGGTGTGTACACTGTACAGGCAGCCTCACTTGACAGCCAGTTCCATTTTAGGGTAGGTGCGCTTTACCATCTTCGACCACACCGTGACTTAACATCAGAGGTGAAACCGTAGCCTGTAAACCATTTAAAAAAAAAATCTTTGCAGTGCAACATTTGACGCTGGCAAAATGCACTAAGTGCGACATGAAAAACGAAATTTAAAAAAAAAGTGTTTTCCCTCTATTTTTAGATGACACTGACTTGTCGGAGTCCGAGGCGATCAGCGGAGCTCAAATCACTTCGCCCGTGTCCGCCACCGAGACCGAGGAGGAGTCGCGAGATGGTACGTTTAGTGCTGATGTATTTATTTTTTTATCGTGGCTTTCAATGTGTAGATATTTTGAGGTTCAGATCCGCCGATGCGGGTTCTAAGATATTTGGCTAAACACGTATTATGTAAATTCTCGATTTAAGTAATTATAAATATCGTAGGACATTACACACAGCGCCATCTGACCCCAAACTAAGCAAAGCTTGTACTATGGGAGTCAGATAACTGATAGAATACTTAAATATAAATTTTTTTGTAAATACATACTTATAATACATACAGTACACCCAGACACAGAACAAACATTTGGTTTTATATCACAAAATGCTTGTCCTGGGTGGGAATCGAACCCACGCCCCACAGCTCTTGAAGCAGACATGCTACCAATGAGCCAACAGGGCTGTCAATTATTAAACCCCTCTCTCCCCTTTGTTAGCAAAAGTAAGCAAAGCTTCTACTCCCCTCTCCTATGCTTACGTAAATATCGGTACATTTATTGTGTAAACTGTGGTGCCGTGCAAGTATTTTATAAGCAGAGTTTAAGTAATGATTAGGCCCTCCCTCCCCCTTGTCAGCAAAAGTAGGCAAAGCTCTTACCAAATGCTAACGTAAACATTGGTACATATATTTTTTAATCTGTGGGGCTTGAAGCCGTGCAAGTATTATGTAACCAGATTTTAAGTAATTATTAAACCCCTCCCTCCCCTTTGTTAGCAAAAGTAAGCAAAGCTTCTACTCCCCTCCCCTATGCTTACGTAAACATTGGTACATATATTTTTTAATCTGTGGGGCTTGAAGCCGTGCAAGTATTATGTAACCAGATTTTAAGTAATTATTAAACCCCTCCCTCCCCTTTGTTAGCAAAAGTAAGCGAAGCTTCTACTCCCTTCTCCAATGCTTACGTAAACATTGATACATATATTTTTTAATCTGTGGGGCTTGAAGCCGTGCAAGTATTATGTAACCAGATTTTTAGTAATTATTATTAACACTTCCCGCCTACTTGTTATCAAAAGTAAGCAAAGCTCTTACTCCCTCCTCCTATGCTTACGTAAACATTGGTACATATATTGTGTAAACTGTAGGGCCTTAAGCAGAATGGTGGCAACATTTTTAGCAAGATTTTTTTAAATTATTAATATTGATTTGTATTTAACTTGACAGAGCATCGCGTGCTAAGAATCGAGACTACGCAGGCTCCAGTGCGAAGCCAACCCGAAGTGGTCCTCAGTGATGGTGAGTGCATATCATCTTTACAAAACTTTATAGAGGGTTACGCCCATTGTAGTACTTTACTGAAAGGAGCTTACCATTATATCATTGTAAAACTTTTGCTATGGAATTTTCAAAAGGTTACATTTCGGTGGTGTTCGTCATTTTTGTACAAAACAGATGTCGGTCGATCTTTTAAAAAGTTGTTTATACGGCTACTGTTACCAGCGACTTCGTCCGCGTGAAATTTAACAAAAAGTTACAGTTTGCAATTTAAAAAGTTCCTATATCCAGGTCATAAACTATATGTGTGGCAAATATCATCCAAATCCGTTCAGTAGTTGTAGCGATGATAGCCTAGTGGTTAGCGCGGTCGGTTCGCATGCCGAAGGGCGTGGGTTCAAACCCCAACAATGAACTTGAGCTGCCGGTGAAGGAAAACATCGTGAGGAAACCATAGCATGGTGGTAGGGTACTTTCTAGTACTCGGCTGGCTAGCTACCACCCTCAAGTTAAAAATCTGCCGCCAAGCATCTAACGGTGTGTTCCGGCAGCCTCACTTGAGAGCCAGTTCCATTCCAGGCTATTGTGTGCTTTACCATCTTCGACCACACCTTCACTTAACATCAGGTGAGCTGTGGTCAAACACCTAGCCTGTCAACAATAAAAAAAAAAAAAAGTAGTTTTCGCGTGAAAGAGTAACAAACATCCACCCATCCATCCTCACAAACTTTCACGTCACGCTAATATTAAAAAGGCGATAGTTTGTGTGTTTGTATGTTTGTTACTTTACGCTCAAACGGCTGGACCAATTTTGATGAAATTTGACACATATACTATTTTTTATCGTGTTAGATAATTTTTATGCGAAGGATGTAGCACACCACCGAGATGTGACTTTTCAAAATTTTATAGCAAAAAATTTACAATAGACATTGGCCTCCTTTATTGTAAATAAATTAATATATTCAAATTAATAAATTTTAAAAAAAGGATCACATTGTATTGGTAAATTGTTTTTTTTATGGATGTTCATTTTCAGTAAATCAGTAAATCAGTAATATTTATTGGCCATAAATAACAATAATGTTAAAGGCAAGTCACATGTACAAAAAAAACCTTACGATTACACTTTAATGAATGAAGCTATACCTATACGAGTAATTAACAACGAACATACTACAGCGGAGGCTCCGTTTATGTACTACACATAAATGAGGATTCTGAGAACCTCATTGACATATATTCACCTAATTTGTAAAATGGATTGTTTTCCAAAAAAAATTTAATGGTTTTTTTAAATTCGGTATGATTTAATTCTGTAATATATTTTGGCAATTTATTATACATTAATATTTTGGCGTGACGGCCCTGCTTTTCAACTTTACCTAACCTAGTCCATGGCACGACCAGCTTTTCTTTGTTTCGCAAGTTATATTGATGCCTGTCTTTGTTCTTTGGCAAATTAGCTCCGTGTATTTCTAATAAGCTATTGTATATGTATAGTGATATCACTGTCATAATTTTGTTAGTTTTGAAGTATTTTTTTGCAGAACTACGTTTTTTTAAACCATTTATTATTCTAATCGCTCTCTTCTGACATCTTAACACTTTTGTAATACTAGCTGCGTTACCCCATATCGTAACTGCGTATCTTATAACAGAATGTATGTATGCATAATACACGGATATAAGAGTATTTTTATCTATTAACGGCTTGAGTTTAAATAACGCATAATTTCCGCTGGCAATTTTCTTACATATATTATCGATATGAGCATTGTGACTAATTGTATTATCTATTGTGTATCCTAAAAACACATTTTCTTTACTTGCCGAGATACCAAAAATGCCAAGTTTCGATTGATAGTGCATAACAGTACTTTTATTAGAATTTAGAATGATACCATTACAATCAAACCATTCCGTTAACAAGTCCATAGTAGTATTTATTTTCGTATCTAAGTTATGTTTGTTAACATCTTTAATACCAACATGGGTATCATCGGCAAAGAGACTTACTTGCGCCCACTCTGGCATGGCACCTGCGAGATCATTAATATAAATTAAAAACAATAGAGGACCTAAAACTGAGCCTTGTGGCACCCCTATTGACATGTTACCCAATGCTGAAGAAGACCCATTTACACACACTGTTTTGCCTGTTTTTTCGCATGGTAATGCATACCAGTTGCAAGATTGGGATTTCTGGTTTTAGATTCTGTTTGTAGAGTAAAAATATTTGACAGCATTTTGGCATTTTTGATTTATTTTTTTTTATTTCTTAGTATGAGTTTTTTTATTTGAATGAATTTGGTTATTGTTTTTTTTTTCTCTTGAAACAAATTGTACTTAAATTTTATTAGTAAGTAGTAGTCCGTTCAACGTTTTCACTTATGAAATTGTGTTTTAAAATAAAATAAATATCGTAGGACATTAAACACAGCGCCATCTGACCCCAAACTAAGCAAAGCTTGTAAATATGGAAGTCAGATAACTAATTTTTTTTTTTTGTAAATACATACAGAACACGCAAACACAAGACAAATATTTGTTTATCCCATATAACGTTTGTCTTGGGTGGGAATCGAACCCACGCCCCACAGCTCTTAAAGCAGACATTCTACCAATGAGCAAACAGGGATGTAACCTGAGATCATATTTACAAAAAAAGGAAAATTTTAGTGTTTGGAGTTGTGATTTTATTAATAAAATTGTAAAAGAAAATGTTGAAACGGACTATGTAAAGCTTTCATTCATAAACGTTTGATAGACTAATGTTTGGGAGTTCTATCTTTAGGTGTATTTTGTGATTTTTTACGACTCTATTTATTCGCATAATAATATTAGGCCTAATGTGATTTGTTTGAACGCGATACTCTCTGCAAAAAACGCCAGACGAATTTGAAAAATAGTTTTTGCAATTAATATGAATCTCGTTTCTTGAGAAAAGCTATTTAATATCACGATACGACCCGTAGTAGCTGATTGTGGGTAAACCCATCGCACTCCGCCGTTGGTGTGCACGGCTGGTATAATATTTATACATTACCTGGTAGTAGATCTCTACAAGATCGTCTAGGTAACATTGCAGTCAGATATTCTGCCCCCAAGCAGTATTGTGTAAACATTACTGTCTTCCGGTTTGAAGGGTACTGTAGCTAGAGAAATTACAGGGCTGTTGAGACTTCCTATGTATGTCTCAAAGTAATGAGCGCCAAAGCAGCGATGTCCTGGACTATGTTTTGTTACTCGAAAGTGTTTCGCTGCAATGGTTATGGATATGCGTTATTACAATCAGGAGAACAACTAGTTCGTCTTATTACCGTTGTGGTAAAATCATCATCATCATCATCATCATCATCAGCCTATACTAGTCCACTGCTGGACATAGGCCTCTCCCAAGACACGCCACTCAGCCCGATCTTCGGCTTTTCGCTTCCATCCACCGCCAGCTGTCCTACGTATATCGTCACTCCATCGAGTCTCAGGGCGTCCTACGCTAGGCTTGCCAATACGCGGTCTCCACTCTAGAACACGTCTACCCCAGCGGTTATCGTTTCTGCGACAGATATGTCCAGCCCATTGCCACTTCAGCTTGCTAATACGCTGAGCTATGTCTGTGACTTTAGTTCTCTGGCGAATTACTTCGTTTCGGATCCGATCCCTCAGAGAAATGCCAAGCATAGCTCTTTCCATAGCTCGCTGAGCGACTTTGAACTTACGAACCATTCCCGCTGTGAGTGTCCACGTTTCGGCATCGGTTGTGGTAAAATATTTATGCCAAATAATATTATGCGAATAAATGGTACACCATTTTATTTTCCATGCATGCCTACAAATTTTATCCCTTTATAGTTGATACGACCGATTTCTTGAATGCTGAACGCGACCACGCTGACCGGACGAAAGGTATGTCTTATTTCTACAGTGTCAAGTTACGTCCTATACTTTTCCATTTTTGCACATATTGTCGTTGTTCGAAAATCTTCTACATAAATAAATATCATTGGATATACAACTGCAGAAAATATGTGCAAAAATTTTGCATGTTTTTTTTTTAATATGATTGAATACTAATTTCTTATTTTTTTATATATAATATGTATATATTTCTCTATGGTCTCTAATGTCATTTACTTTTCAATTTTCTTCTACTGATATATTTCTTTATTTTTTACTGTATTGCTTATGTATATTTTTATGTACTAATTTTTTTACACTTTGTTTCCGATGGGTGAAAGCGATTTACAAATTTAACTGACGTACGAACGGAAAAAGTAAAACTGAAAACAATTTATTCATAAGTGACGAGAAAAGATACAAGTCCAATTAAGACAATTAAAAAGACACAAATGAACAGGATTATTTTTTTCAATAATTTCACTCTTGTTGATGACTGTTTAGATATTTAAAATTTATGAAATTAAGAAACCCACATACATACAGTGAACTCTGAAAATATTGCTCTCCTTTGTTTGGACAGGTGTCTAAAAATGATGCTCCATCCTTTATAACGCCATGGCTTATCGTCAGACGAGTTGGTGGCCTTTTTTATTAATTAGGATGCACGATTACTACCTTGTCAGTCGAGTGCATCCTAATCGATCGATCTTCTTGGGTAACATCAGCCAAAACGTCTGCTTGTTTGCCACGTGGCATAAAGAATAATACAATCCAACCGCGTTAATCAATCTTATTTCGCTTTCACCCATTATTCTTTCTCCCTCTAACACACCTATTTCCTTTCCACACCGTTAAGAGACCCGCGATCCGACGCCGTTTTCGGACGACGATGTGTTTCTGCCATCCGCTGTCAAAACTAGTGCCGTCATTACGGCTCGTGCGCACCATCGCGTGCCGGGGAGAGGTGAGGTTACCTTCATTGCAGCTAGAGTCTGGGGAGAATTAGCATGGGGAGTTGAATTGTTTTAAAGATGAAGAATGGGATGTGAATTGGATCCGAGATTGTGCCAGCATAGTAGCAATTGGGAAGGTAGAGTCTCTGTTTATTCTACGAGAAATAAGTGATTGTTTGTATCCAAAATATTATCTGGGGGAGAATTAGAGTGGGAAGTGGAATCATTTAATGTAAGTCAAAAGTCCCCTCAACTGATGAGCGTGTATGAAATTGCTAATGACATTTGTAAGAACCGAAAGATGTGTGCAATATGGAATGAGGTACAGTATTTGTCTGCTCTTACGAAATAGTGGCGTGATTGTAAAAAGTATGAATTTGAGTATGATCACCGAGTTGAGTGTAAATGTGAGAAGAACGGTAACGGTGAGAATTTTTGTAAGAAGTAGTGTGAAAGTGGGAAGAATAGAGTAAGATATAGGGGAGAGTGTGATGACGAATATTCGTGAGGAGTAGAGTCAAAAGTCTGTAAAGTTATTTGATGAAAGAATATATGTGGGTAAAAAATCTGTGTTAAAAGAAATGAAGGTGACGAAAGTGTTCGTATTTTATGAATCTTTTAATGAATGTGGTCTACCGACTGGGATGAATGAACAAATGGAGTGGAGGAGAATATGAATAGCAGAAGAAGATAATTTGTAGAATCTTCTTTCTATAAATGTCTGCTTTTTGTGAACGTCGTGGTGGTGGTATTGTTTGCAACGTTTTACATTTCTAAACGAAATTAATTTTCAAGATCCAAACCTGCTATCCGATGATGAAGTCTTCTTAGACTCTACCGCGTCTACTGTTACTTCGAGTATGACGTCGGGAATGATGTCAGGTGTGACGTCACCGCAGCCGCCGGCTACGGTCGTGATTAGGGCACAACACACGGCTGTGGCGCAGACCGTTAGAGGTGAGGAGTTGGGTGTGAAATTGGGGGGTAGTTGGAAAATGTATGTGGTGATTGTGGGTTGCGAAGTGAAATTAGGTAGATGACGACTTTCTCTGCAATATACGTTAACTTATTTTCTATAAAAATAAATCGTATGATCGAGTTGTTAAGATGTCAGTACTTACTGATGATTAGTCTGTTCGTACTGCTGATGTCACCTTTGGAGTATTATTGGTTGACGAGACGACACATTAGCGAGTTAGCTCTGACGCGTTGTCTGTTTAGGCATTTATGGGGTAAAAGTATGTTGGCTCTGTCTTAGTCTTTGAATTGGAATGCTTATATTGTCGTTTACGAAAGTGTTGTTTGTTATGGTTGTGAGCGTATTAAATCGATGTGAGTGTCCGCATTGTCTTTAGAATCATTTCTTTCATTGATACTTTTGTCAAGTACCGTTTTCATTTTTGTCGTTCTTACCATTATGTTTGTGTATGTCGATTTGGTGATATCATTAAAATCATCTTGTTACGCAAGTTCATCGTGTGTTGACTCTTGTGTATTGCTATTTCTGTTAAGTTTTATGTCGATATTACTCGATTTGTTGGTCTATAAAATAGCTCTTAGGCATAAAAAGATTGAATATAGTTAGATTTTTCCGTGAAAAAGTTCGATTCGATTGAATGGCCAGTCCTGTCAGGTCTTTCTCACTGTCTTGACTGTTATAGGTTAAACAACGTTGGGATAGTCAATTTACACCTAAATTTAACACTGAATAATTTATCCCTTTTTCTATCTTTTTTTTTCAATCTTTTGTTTTCTGACTCCACCTCATTCTTACACTAACGTATATACCTACCTACCTAAGGTATATATATATATATACCTTATCCGATTTTAACGTTTGGTTTGTGATTGTTATAATTTGTCTGTGTCTTGTTCACTGGGAATATGGTAGAACAGTTTTTTATTATATATCTACATTTTCAATTTTATTGTTACGATTAAATACAAAGAAATTATTGAAAATTGAGCGCTGCGTAAAGTTGATAATGATCTTAAAACTAAAGATTTGCCATCTCCTGTTAGACTATACCAAAACTTATTTATTCATATTGGCTTAGATTTTGCTTATATGTATATAATCCGCGCGCTTGGCTCGTCGTTGCTGTTTCGCATTTTGTTTTTATGTTTGTTGAATACATTTAAATATTTTTAATTTTTTCTTTACGGGTTTAAAACGTGTTTTTTGTACGGGAAAAAATCAAAATTTGTCTGTCCTGCCATATTTCCTAACTAACATTGCTTGCCATCACGTTGCACGCTTTCCCTGCTTACAGGTACAACGGACGCTAACCCCATCACTGAAGCACTCTCTGTTAATAAACGTTCTTCTCACGACTATACCCGTAGCCCCAACATCGAAAATATCATTAAAATATACGAAAGCCCTACCAGAGACGATGTTGAAAGCTCTCACCCGAAATGTAAAATCAGTCTTAACTCTAGACTCAATTATAATGCGGAACCGTTAGCTAGTAGTAGGTCTAGTTTGTATTCCATACCTTCGATAGAGTGGGACGGTAAAGCCAAAAGTGATTTTGTTTGGCGGACTAGGTCTTTGCCAAGACAGAGAGTTAGCGACGCCCATAGATTGTATAGAACAAGATCTCATTGTGGATTTATAAACACATATTTGAACAATCCCGAACCGACCCATTACCACTTGCCCAGATGCCGATCTTGTGGCGCGACTAATAATTCTTATGCTTGGGAGCTGACTAAAGAAGAGAAAGAGAGAAAAGTTAAGATACAAACGTCAATATATTTCTCAGTGGACAATATTCCTCAGAAATGTATTGAAGAAAAAAAACCTCTTAAGGTGGTGAATGAGGTCGTAGTACCTGTATTAATGGTAGAAAGAGTACCAGAATTTGTGGAGAGCCAGGAATTTACAGAAGATAATTATTTGGGAGAGTTGGGCAATAGTTTTTCGTCTGAAAATCAGACTGTTATTGAAAAACTAAGAACGGATACAAATAATTGTCACGTCACCATCACTGAAGGTAAAATAAATAAAAAATCCAGTGAATCCAATGCCGAGAACGATAAAATATACAGAGCTGAATGTGTTGAAATAGTTGAAGTTGAAGAAGGATCTCTAGAGACAACGGAAGGTGAATACCGTAGCTTTACGGATGATTTCGAAGACGCTTATGTGAGTCCGGTAAAAGATTTAGTTGAGAAAGATATAAGGGACTATTCTGTACCTATAGATTTTTACTGTGACGATTATATTCGACCAAATGAATGCAGCCCAAAGAAATCTCCTCAAAAACCAAGAGACGTAGCAAAAACAATTTTAGAACCAATATTGGAAGAATCCAAAAGCTCTTATGGCGACAACTCTAGTAATTTGTCTATCAGTGATGGTAAACGAGATTCGGCCGTATACGATGTAGCTGAAATAACAGTAAACGCAAGAACAAAAATGCAAGATCAGCCAGACACAGAATCGAAATTGACAAGTAATAAATCAAACTGTAGGAACGAACAGTTCGTAATAAATAACGATGCCAAAGCCGCAGTTCTGATACTTATCAATACTGAAAATCACGAAATTCCCAAAGTTAATTTCAATGAAGCTCTTAAAAACCCTGTAAACAATGAAATCAAACTTTCAGAGAATAGGAAAAGTTCTGTAGAGTACAGCGAGACTAGTTCAACAATCGAACTTGTAGCTCTTGACTCTACTGATGAATTTGAAAAATATGAAGCTGTTTCTGAGTTACTAATTGGTTTACTGAGTAGAATAGACTATGAAAACATCAACAAAGATTTTTTCCAAGTGATGGGTAAAATAAGTAAAGAATATCATGTTAAGAACACCAATGATGTAGTATTAACAAAAGAAAAAGAATTAAATGATAAAGTGCAAGAAAACCAAAACACTAATGATGGTTGTAAATCTGACGTAGTAAAAGTTATTCAAGATTGCAGTGTTGTTATTAAAGATGAATTAAATGGAGTTTCAAGTTCACTGTTGGAAAACTTAGAAAATGAAAAGTCAATTGAAAAACAAAACAGCACAGAATGTTTTAACCAAGCCGATGAGAACAATGATGCAATTTTTTCAATAACTAAACTCGTGGAAGACTTTGAATCTACTTTGCATCTGAATGACACTATTCTTACTGAGTCAAGCGATAGTGGCATAACAGAATCTTTCAAAATTGCTGAAAGTTTGGTGTATTACATTTTCGACAGAGTTATATACGTTTCTAATAACAGACACAAGAAGAAAACTACGAAAAGGGTAGTTACTGTTGTTGATCCAGAAGATATACTTTATACTAGCCATATCATATGGCTGAGTATGGACGTAAACACTACGAAAAACAAAATAGAAAAAAGAATTGGTTTCGATGCGGAAGACCAATATGATGATGAATTATTAGATATCAATACTGATTTAGTTTATCGGCCAATTGAATCAAGCACTCGTGTCAACATCGAAGAACAACTAAGAAACCTCTCAACGAGTTCAGACGGGAGTACTAGTCAGTTGGAACAACTAGAGCAGTGTAATATTGTCCAGACAGATTTAGGCTTAGAAAATCCAGTACAGTCGAATATTAATTATTCAGAAGTCCAACTTTGTGAGCACAGTGATGAAAGTAACAATCAAACAAGTCGGTTGTCTGGTGCCAGTACAGCATTAAATAATACATTGGAAACTGATATCTCTAAATACAAAAAGCTAGATGACAGTATTCAAAATAGCGTAGAGATGAATGAAAATGTTGCGTCTAACATTACTGCGGACAACTTTAGTCTTTTTAATGTTTCTGGTTATCCAAATGAACGTCCTGAAGGTGATCCGAATAATAACACTGTAGGTGAACAAGTAATACAGGTAAATTTTAATGCAAACTATGAACAAAATTACGAAAATGAGTCATCTACAGAAGACGAAGAATGTAAAGAGCTATCAGGAAACAGTGTAGAAATTGCTGAAGACATCATTTACAAAGTATTCAATAATATATCTTATGATGAGGACAATACCAATATACAGTTAAATACTCCCATTCGACATGTATTAAACGGAACTTTTGTAGAAAATTCAAAATGTGATATTAACGATGGATTTAATGAAACTTACAATGCCTTTAACAGATATTCAAAGGAAAGTTTAAGTCCAACTATGGTTGAAACAAACACGGAAACAACTTTAAATCTAGATCACAGCTTTAACAGTTTTAATGAAAGTATCATTGAAAACCACGACAAGATGAATATGGCTTTCGTTCACACATCTTCATCACCTGAAAAAGGTTGCTTGGTATTTGAATCCTGTACTGAATCGCCCATAAGGAATCCTAACAGCAGTTTTGTGGGTCAAGATTTGACAGTTCTATACGAAAACAATGACACAATACTTGGATCTCCTTTCGTAAAACGAGCCTCAGTGATTTCGATGTCGCAGACAGAAAACAGCGGAGGCATAAAATACTGGATTTCATTTGATGAAGACATTGGAAATGATACGGTGAATAGAACTTTCAACGATAGCGTAACTCGGAGAGTTTGGAAAAAATCTAGAAGGATAGACGATGCTATACCAAGCTTTTACGGAGTAAACTTCGAAGATGATAGAGGAAATCATAATAATGAAACGTTTCGTAGTTTTAGGAATCGTTCTGTGTTGATACATACCGAACCCTCAAATAACGGACAAATACAAAACATTGCTGAACATAATGACATTGAGAAACCTAGCGAAAATATTGACGGTGATGTAACTTTGTATGAGTCATTAGATAGGCAAGCGTGCACTTCGCATACGGCTATGAATTTACAAATATTGACATCTCTCGAGTCTCCAGTTATGCAAACATTGGATTTACATAAATCCCAAGAATCAATTCATTCACAAGATGATATGCCGGGATTGATTACGCACAATTCAATTAATGATTTCACATCGCCCATTAATTCTGAATTCTACAGAACTTGCGAATCGTTTAACCTGGAAAGTCCACAAAAGCGGTTCATATATAAAGTGCATAGAAAACAAAGGCTTCACAGTACTTGGCCCCCATTTGAGGATACTCTCTTTTATAGAATAATATCAAAGTTTAGGATGTCTGAAAGTTTTGATCCAAGCGATTTGGAAACTGCTAGAGTTACTACGCTATAAATGTTTTATTGAAATATATGTATAATACAGTGATACTTGGTTAAGTGGGACCTGGATAAGTGAGGAACCTTCATAACAGGAACTGATGCTGAGGTCCCACCATTTTGGCATGAATTACCTCTGTTAGTGGGACGAAGCAAACCTCTATATCTGGGATTCGTTCTTTCGATTATATCGTCATAGTTACCTATATTAATAACGTTTTAATAATAATAATAATAATAAATATCGTAGGACTATACACACAGCGCCATCTGGCCCCAAACTAAGCAGAGCTTGTGTGATGGAAGTCAAATAACTGATAGAATACATAAATACTTTTTTTTTTTGTAAATACATACTTATAATACATACAGAACACCCAGACACAGAACAAACATTTGTTTATTCACAAAATGTTTTGCCCTGAGTGGGAATCGAACCCACGCCCTACAGCTCTCAAGGCAGATATACTACCAATGAGCCAACGGGGCTGTCCATGCCATGTTTGTACTATGCACATATCTATTTTAAAAAACGCTCCTTTTATAATTTATTTTATTTAATAATCGCATCTCTATAACTGAAATAACCTGGATTCTGACCCCTATTAATGGAACCCTCTGTAAATGAGACAGATATTTGTTTACACCTGGATATCTGGGACGCGATTTGATTTGTAGCGATGATAGCTCAGTGGTTAGCACGGTAGGTTCGCATGCCGAAGGGCGTGGGTTCAAACCCCAACAATGAGCTTGAGCTGTCGGTGAAGGAAAACATCGTGAGAAAACCAAAGCATGGTGGTAGCGTACTCTCTAGTACTCGTCTGGCTAGTTGGAAATCTGCCGCGAAGCGTCAAACGGTTTGTTCCGGCAGCCTCACTTGAGAGCCAGTTCCATTCCAGGCTAGGTGTGATTTACCATCTTTGACCACACCTTCACTTAACATCAGATGAGCTGTGGTCAAAGATCTAGCCTGTCAACCATTAAAAAAAAAAAAAAAAAAAAAAAAAAAAAGTGAGACAAATTTGCAAGTCCCTTCAGATCTCACTTAACCAAGTTTGAAAAATCTGAATTAGCGCGTTGTGCTTTCTTTGATAAGATATATATATATTATGTTTTTTATAAGAAGGTAAGTGAACATAAATAAACTATAGTTTTATACTACGGGTACGGTCGTATTTAAGAATATTTTTTACATTTACATTGTTTTACTTGTGAGCATGCTAATAACTTTTGTGTCGGTGATTTTTTTTAAATTTAAGTTTCATACATTGTGTCTGTTATTTTGTGTTTTTTTTTATTTAATATGTAAAAAACGCTTTTGAATTTTGGAAAACGAAAAACGTTTTTCTTGAATATAACGTTGATTCATTGATTCATTTAGAAAGATTGAATATTTTGTCTTTCGATGTTAGATTGTTCGTCTTGCAAAAAAATTATTTTCGTTTTCCATTATTTCCTGTGACAGTTACTGTTCATTATAACATGCATGTTTTATGTTAGGGCATTAAAGTGTAATTGGTTTTGTACATGTTTGTTTCATTTACTTAAAAATGGTTCTTGTGTCAAAATTATTGACCGCTCTGTGTATAAATCTCGCTTCGGCTAAACTGCAAGACTTTAAAATTTTTGGCTCAATTTTTTTTTATTAATCTTACTAAATTTTTTTTGTTTTTTGTTGCGGAAGCCGTACCTTATTGGTATTTTAGTTGATTGGGAATTAATTTTTACAAATACATAAATTGAGAAATATTGCGTTTTTTCGTTTAAGGTGGTTCGATTTCCATACAATTATTTTTTTGCCATTTATGGACAAATGGAGCATAATTTTACAGTGAAATCTACTACAATCAATCTACTGGCATTTATTTTATTTTAATCACAATTGCTTGAATAAAACAGTAGATTATTACCATAAAATCAAATTTATGAATACCTTAATAAAAATAGTTTCAAAATCATGAAACATCAAGTTATCTTAATCTTAGTATTTTCAAAGTAAGCTTCTGATGAAAATCACCAATACTTTACTAGGTCATGAACCGAACTTGACCGTGACTTTATGTGTAATTTGATTTTAATTGTATCATGAAGCACTTTATTATAAAACTAGCGGACGCCTCGCGGTTTCACCCGCGTAGTTCCCGTTCCCGTGGGAATACAGAGATAAAAAGTAGCCTATGCCACACGGGGATAGTGTAGCTTCCCGGTGAAAGAATTTTTGAAATCAATCCAGTAGTACAAACAAACAAACAATCAAATCTTTCCTCTTTATAATAGTATAGATAGATAAAAAAATATTTGACTGGTACTGGTAGAATGCACAAAATGAGATGTTAAAAACTACGAAAAAGTTTTTTTTTAGCAACTGTCTATAAAATACCTACTAATTATGTCTTAATAGAAATCGAAAAATGACTATGGTATTTTATCTTTTAAATTTCATTAAGCCTTATTCGAATTTCTTGTCTGTTTTTTTTTCTCAACATTTTTGATGATGGCAATACGGTATGGCTTGGCTTTTTTTATTGTTTGTGAATGGCAACACTGAAATGCTTTTTGTGCACTGGCATGGGAAGCCGTTGGGTGGTTTCGGGAGAAACGCTTCATAGTTATCACTAGAAGTAAGTATTTCATTATTTTTTTTACAGGATTTTGACTTTATAATAAATTTAAAAAAACAGCCGAGCAAATTAATTTGTATGTAAAAGTCAGAAGAGGAACGGGACGCTCTCCTGTTGGTAAGAGATAACTCCTGTCCATGACCATTGCAGCGATACACAGAACTTTGAGTAGTAAAGCGTAGTCCAGCTCATTACTTTGAAACTTTCGATGGTTAATCTCATCCTGTAATTTCGCTAGCTGCAGTACCCTACAAACCGGAACATAGTAATGTTTACACACTACTGCTTGGTGGCAGAATATCTGGTACTGCGGTGGTACCTACCTAGACGACCAAGCAAGCAAGAAAACTATGTCAATATAAAAATATGTCAGTATAAAAATATTGCCAATGTAAAACTTTGATGTATGCCAATGTAAAAATATTGTAAATGTAAAAATATTGTCAATGTAAAAAATGTTAACATCAGAAATAATTCCAAATGTAGATAGATAGATAGATATAACTCTTTATTGTGCACACCATACATAGAAAAGAGTACAGAGAACAAAAGAACCTTATGAACTAGTGCCACAAGTGGCGGCCTTATCGCTAACAGCGATCTCTTCCAGGCAACCAAGAAAGAAAAAAAATGAATGTAATAAAATGTCTAAAAAATATCATAATTACTTACTAGTAATTAAATAATCTTTAAGTTTAAAATACTCGTCAATGTCATAAAACAAGGTCTCTTGAAGCCAAGATCTTAATTTGGTTCTGAAGCACGCGATGGAAGCTGCATCCCGTACGGAGGCGGGTACGCGGTTGCATACCGCGGGCCCCAGAATGTATACCGACCTCTCCGACTTGACGAACGGTGTGATTTTTTGTCATGTCATTTTATTATATTGACATATTTTTGTATTGACATATTTTTATATTGACATGCCTTATTTTGACATGTAACCAGCGTTTTAAAAACTCATTAAACAATTTGAATTCGACTTGTTACATTGGTGTTATCAATAAAATATTTATATTTGCAAATACACATTTGTCAGGTCTGTCTGTCTGGTTTTCTAGAAAGAAAGAAAGAGAGAAAACATTTATTCTACGATCACTTAATGAGTTAGACAGTCGAAATTATTTGTGTTTAACTAACAGTGACTTGTGTTACGTTCAGGTGAACATACGGTCAACGGTGACCACTCTGACGCGCATCAAAGCACATTCTCGCACAGCAGTAAAGAGGTCAGTTACTTTAAATTTATGATTATGCCCAATGTTACCATTAGGGGTTGGGTCCCGGGACGTCTCGTGTCTCGAAGTCTTTTTTTTAATGGTTGACAGGCTAGGTGTTTGACCACACCTCACCTGATGTTAAGTGGCGGTGTGGTCGAAGATGGTAAAGCACACCTAGCCTCCAATGGAACTGGCTCTCAAGTGAGGCTGCCGGAACACACTGTTAGATGCTTGGCGGCAGATTTTCAACTTGAGTGTGGTAGCTAGCCAGCCGAGTACTACCACCATGCTATGGTTTCCTCACGATGTTTTCCTTCACCGGCAGCTCAAACTCATTGTTGGGGTTTGAACCCACGCCCTTCGGCATGCGAACCTACCGCGCTAACCACTGAGCTATCATCGCTATAAAACTACAAAACTTTCGGGTCGAGACTCGAGACGAGACAAGAATGTCGAAATTGTTGTATATATATTATTTTTTATTTTCAAATAATTGAAGGAGCCTAGCGCATCAGATAAGCTGTAGTCAAACAACTAGCCTGTTAAAAATAAAAAAAACATATGTATTGCGTGTGGTAATAGTTGTAAAAACAAATCGTATTTCGCAGGGCTCCCCATCAAAGGAGGTGTCGACCGAGGACTCTCCCAAGAAGGACAAGAAAAAGAAGAAAGGCTTGCGGACGCCTTCCTTCTTGAAGAAGAAGAAGGAAAAGAAGAAGGACAAATCCAGCACGCCGCAGCCCGCCTAGATGTGCGTACTACTCGTTTACCCCTAACGTTAGATAACCATTTTAAGGGTTTCGCAACCAAAGGGTACGACCCTTTCACTAAGACTCCACTGTCCGTCTGTCTGTTCGTCTGCCCGTCTGTCACCAGGCTGTATCTCATGAACCGTGATAGTTAGACAGTTGAAATTTTCACAGATGATGTATTTCTGTTGCCGCTATAACAACAAATACTAGAAAACAGAATGAAATAATTTTTTGCCGTTTTTATAGATAACTAGCAGACGCCTCGTGGTTTCACCCGCGTAGTGCCCGTTCCCGTGGGAATACATGGATAAAAAGTAGCCTATGTCACCAGGGGATAGTGTAGCTTTTCAACGGTGAAAGAATTTTTGAAATCGGTCCAGTAGTTTCGGAGCCTGTTCAATACAAACGAAAGTAACAATTAAATCTTTCCTCTTTATAATTAGTGTAGATACATACGAGTAGATGGTACGGAACCCGAGCGTGCGCGAGTCCGACTCGCACTTGGCCAGTTTTTTTACCCACGACGGAACGGAGACGGTATATGCGTTTGGGGTGAGAGGATGTTTGTTTGTGCAAATACATGTTGCCATTTTTCTACAAAACTACAAGCCCGATTTTGAACATTTTTTTTTTGTTTTAATAATATTTTCATGTCGTTTTAAATGTTTTTTTTAATCCGTTTTATTTTTCGTTTCAGGTAAAATCCACAACCCCCCACTGCCATCTCGCTTTCAGAATACATGTTTTTTTTTTTTTTTAATAAATGTTAAGATTTCCGGTAATGCGTAAACGGACGTAACGTTTTTGTATCATCAGCTTGTACTACAGTGTGTAGTTTACCGTGGGGTGTACATAATTTTGTGGAAATAGAACACGCTGTATGTATGACGCGGCCGCCATATTCAATTTTTTTGTTTGTACTTCTACAACTTACTGACTTGGTGATAGATCTCCTTCCGTCTAGATAGGTACCACCGCAGTACAAGATATTCTGCCGCCAAGCAGTAGTGTGTAAACAATACTGTGTTCCTATTTGAAGGGTAACAGCTAGCGAAATTACAGGGCTGTTGAGACTAACCATCGAAAGTCGCCAAGTAAAGAATTGCCGCGGACTTTGTTTTGCTGCTCAAAGTTCTGTGTATCGCTGCAATTGTCATGGACAGGCGTTATCTCTTACCGTCAGGAGGGTGTTACTTTGAGACATTCGGTGGCGAGATATTATTTATGATTAAAAATGAATTATAGAACTTTTTATAATATATGAAATATAAATTTTTTATGTTATTATAAATATTGACGAAGCTACAATGTTATTTACGTAAAAGTTTGAAACGTTATTCAAAATGGCGGAAGAAATCAAAATGGCGGTCGCTATGCCGCTCAAAATAGCGCTGCTATTCCTTTTGGCATGAAAAATGAGTTTTCCTACAATAAAAACGATCACTTTCAAACCAAATGTCAAATTTTTGGTCGAGAATGTCAGTGAAATTTTTATAAGAAAGCTCGTTTTTTTTTTAAAGTAAAGATAACCCACCAATTGGCGTTTTTTAAGTTTGATGCACTGGCTGTAGTGTTTTAACTCTTTCCCTCTTATAGAAAGTCTATATCCATCTCTGTCAGATGAAAATTCATAATTAACTTGCTCTTTATGATAAAAGATGGCATTGTTTTAAAATGCTCACTTAATGAGCATTGTGTGACGATTCAAATGCTCATATGCCGAAATAAAAGCGAAACTTCTTATGCTATTCTGATAGTTTTTTTTTAATTCAGCAAGATATTTTATTATTTATTTTGACTTATGCGATTGGTATATTTCTTTTTTAAACTTGCAACTTGCCAACCAACTTATGTCGAAACAAATATTTTTTTATTTACTTTACGTAATTTTAGTTTTTTTTCTCTAGACGCTAAGTACGTTTTGACCGAAAAAAATTAGGCAGCTTTTGATCTGTTTTTTTTCTTCTTCAAATTAATTTCAATTTAGTACAAACTTACATAAATATATTCATTTCGGAATTGATGAAAACACTCATTTTGACAAAATGTTTCGTGTGAAATTCAAGTACAAAATTTTTCGTTCAAAATTCGTACTTAGCAGTACTTTGGTGCATTCTTTACTTATAAAATACTGGCATGTAATGCTTTACTCCGGGGCCAGTGGGAATCGGCCCTTATGCCACTCGTGCTTGAATTACTATTAATTAAAATAGTTTACAATTCGGTTACACAAAAATATTTCTTGTACTGTTTTAAATAATAGTTTTAATAATTTATTAAAAAAATGTTTTAATTTAAAAAAAAATAAAAAAAAAATTCAAGAAATACAAAAGCTATTAAATGGAATGAGAACATTTTAATTATCATCAAAATTAATATAATAATAAAATAACATTCATAATTTTTGAGCATTATAAAAAAAAATAGATTAATTAAAAATTTGATGACGGTTTTATTGAAATTCAAAAAGAATATATTTTTGTGTAACCCGAAATTAGCTATTATTATTAAAATATAAAACAAAATATAATATATGTTAGCACTTATATACGTGTAAGATTGGCTAGCCTACGTAGATTGTTTTAACTTATTCCCTTTTTTTACTGTTTGATCCCCTATATTGTGAATTTGGTTTTAATATAACGTTACTATTTTCAGATTGTGTAATGTATAAAGAAAACCTCAAAAAAAAACAATTACATTCGTTATTTTATAAACTGCTGTAGGTTTGTAAAATTGACATCAACTATTGACAAGATTGACATTAATATTGACAAAGTTGACATTGCGACACAACATAATTGCTGTAGGTTTGTAAAATTGACATCAACTATTGACAAGGTTGATATTAAGCATTGACAAAATTGACATTGCGACACAACATAATTAATAATAATAATAATTAATTGGTTGATTCCAAATACAATGTTTTTTTAAGTTATAACATTAAGATATATCTAAGAAATAAATCAAACGTCAAATTTGTGATGCTGTAGCAGATTTAACAACCATGATGAAAAGAATTATGTCATATTTTTCTGACTGGCCGCGTTAAGGCTTTCATATGGCCTAATTTAGACCATACTAAGGTCCAATCTAGAAAATTGTAACGTGATGCTAAAACCAAATATAACATCTAAACTCTAATTAAATACGGAGTCCATTGTAATTTCATGTTTTTTTTTTAAATATTTTATTTTTGCTATTTCGGACTCCGTATATCAATTTGACATTACCTAGTTAAGTCTAGCGTTCTTAAAATGACAAGTTGATTCGTTACTTATTTTTACTGCTCGAAATAAAATAGAATTTTGATAAAATGTCACATCCTATCAAATGTTTTATGTCATATGACAAATTATTTTTTTAATGAAGTTTGCACAGTGAGTTTGTAATTTGACATCAGTTAAGACATAATATCATGATGTTTGACATTTATTTTATGAATAGTGACACAATTTAATGGGAAATGATATATACTAACATTTTATTTTATTTTGAGCAGCATTCATAAACGGGGTTCTAAATAAAATAATCGGATTCTAGGCGATCTAAAGTTGCGATTGAAATTATCCCCGTATATTACATCTTATTATGAATTTGGCAATGAAATACGCAATCTTATGTATTTTTATGAATAAATTTATTATTAGTTTTAATTGACTTTTTGTTTTTATTATTTTTTCCTTATTTTTTTATGGGAACTGTTAAACTACAATTTAGAGAATTGATTATAACAGTTTACTATGCATATACTTTTTAATATTTTAATTTTCATTTTATCTCATATATTGTTTTTTTATGACAATTTATCAGTAACTTTTTTAATTTTATTATTAACTTTTACTCGCCATATTTTTTTATTTATTTAATAAAAGTTTGACAGTTCTCAATATTACCCGGTCACAAAATCAGTGGTTTTTTTTTTTATAATTATTAAATAATATAGCAATTTTTAGTGATAAGTTATAGCTTAAAGTACGTTATGTTATGGTTTTGTAACGTGATTTTTTTAAATATATGCTATTTCGAAGATTATTATGGAAGTGGTGTTTAATTTTTTTATCCCGTTATTGCTGCATACATGTCAAATATAATTATGTATATAGTCTTAAGGCGTGATGGGTTCTTCTAGTGATTGAATAAAAATAGCTCTGGATAGAGACAAATTTTTGGAGGAAGTATATACCCAATCTGAGGTTCTTGTAAAAAAAGATGGTAAAACACACCTAACCTGGAATGGAACTAGCTCTCAAGCGAGGCTGCCAGAACACGTCGTTAGATGCTTGGCGGCAGATTTTCAACTAGAAAATACCCTACCACGACGTTATGATTTCCTCACGATATTTTCCTGCACCGGCAGCTCGAGCTTACTGTTGGGGTTTGAACTTACGCCTTTTGGGCGTGTGGATCGACCACGCTAACCACTGAGCTATTATCGGTACAATTCGTGTTATATAATGTACGTTTTTTTTTCACACATGAACGGCTTTACAGTTTTGAATGATATTTACAATTAGGTTTTATCGATTAATACTTTGATTTCAATTCAATTAGCAAACGTTTAATTTCAATTTAATATGTTTCAATATTTTTATGCATATTGAATGAGGATTACATCTATGATTGAGGCAGTTAACTTTAATTTTGCCGAAATTGTCTTGTATCAACTGTATTAGGGGATGCCTTGGGCCTTAGTATGTCAAATAAAAAACTGTTCTTATTTTGAGCATTTGCCAGTGTCAAGTGTTTATATTTCCAAATTTCATAAGTTAATTTTGTTGTCTTGTAGCTATAGTTATAGTCCAGTCGTGGTCAAGTCCAGTCCGTGTCAGTCAAGTCCAGTCATGCTTTAGTATAGTGGCGACTTCACTATAAGATTCGATGGAGATTCACGAAAAGTCATGTTTCACCACATTATATCATTTTCCCACACTCACGCTTGTAATTCAGCACTTTATGAATAAAACACCACCATTTTTATGCATAAACACTCGACAAAACACTAGTTTTGGAAAAAAATACAACGGAGCGACACGACTCTTCCCGCATTCCCGCCAAAACTCCCCGAAAGCAGCAGTAGCTATCAACCACAAACCTCATTGCTTTAATAAATTTGACGGAAGAATTAAGAACTTTCATTTTTGACAGCTGTCCAATACATCAAAGAATTTATGGAGAATTAAAATTTATCGTGATATCAGTAAAATACGAAAATGCGTATCACACTCACAAACTACATGTGATGAGCATGGGCACGGTGAAGGCCATCTGCTGGAGTTCTAAGGTAACGTATTGACTGACAATCCGTAAGTATTTGGAGTTCGAATCCCAGTCATGAGCTTGAAAGAAAGAAAATGATTTTATTCTGCAACATAAAAACACAAAATCGAACAAACAGTTACAAAGTAAGGGCTCACCTCAGCATAATACTGAGTTATACTCAAAATGACCAGCGCTGGTCTTGCGGCTTGAGTTGTCTGTGAAGGAAAATATCGTGAGGAAACCATGATGGTTTGTAGCGATGATAGCTTAGTGGTTCTCGCGGTCGGTTCACACGTAGGTTGAACGAGCTTGAGCTGCCGGTGAAGGAAACCATAGGATGGTAGGGTACTCTCGCTAGTACTCGGCTGGCTAGCTACCACCCTCAATCTTTCGCCAAGCATCTAACAGTGTGTTCCGGCAGCCTCACTTGAGAGCCAGTTCCATTCCAGGCTAGGTGTGCTTTACCATCTTCGACCACACCTTCACGTAACATCAGGCTAACTGTGGTTCAACACCTAGCTCGTCAACCATAAAAAACCGTCAATATTATATCATAAATATATCCTACTAATATTATAAATGCGAAAGTTTGTATGTTTGTTAACTCTTTCACGGAAAAACTACTGAACGGATTTGGATGACATTTGGTATGAAGGTGGCTGAGACCCTGGATTAACACATAGGCTACTTTTCTATCCCGAAAACATGTAGCGGGTAACACCGCAGCGAGCAGCTACTAATATTAAAAAAAAAATCTTAGCTAACATTTATTGTCTTCAGTACCGTAAGCAGTTTCTGGCACACGTTCAGAAGACCGAAGAAATTCAAGCAGTATTCGCTAAAAGCCCACGCGTACCCAACAAACCGACGAAAACCAACAACAAACTTAAATCAAAAAAACAAGAGTCGCCCCAAAGTGAAATTAAAAAAGTAGTTGACAGTATTCAACTCTTTTACGGAGACAGTTACATACCTGAAAGTAAAGTGTCTCAAGTGTCAGTCGGCTTGAAACCTTGTTCCTCACCAAATGTGGAGGACTTCTCCAAGTTGACAGATAACTGTCCAGTTACCGACTGTCCAGTGAACAAAGCAGAAAAGAAATACGCTGAAGCTCAAGCGAAGATGTGTCGCCACAAAAAGTCTCCGTGCCCAACAGCTTGCCCTTCGGATCTGCAGGATCCATGCCCGCCGCCACGCCTACCCGAGCCGTGCCCGCCGGAACCAGAGAAATGCTGCGCTAAGGAGCCAACCAAAAAGGCGTGTCCCAAAGATCCGTGCATAGACAAATGTTGTGCGAAAGAGAAACCTTGTAATAGGAAAAAAAGTTGTTCCCCCGATGGCGATGAACCTAGACCAAAAAGAAAAAAAGCGAAAGGAAAAAGATCGAAAGCGACGTCTTCCGTTTGTATTATAAACGAAAGCGCCAGAGCAAACTGTTGTACTTGCTGCTCTTTACTAGCGGAATACTTTAAAGAGATATTGAGATTGTTTTGCATTAAAAATGACACTCGCTTGTCGGAGATCTTTTGCGAGTTGTGCGACGTCGCTGGATGTATTTGCAATGATTGTTTAAATTTATTAAAGAAACTTTTAGATTGTGTCTCTTCCCTGAGCGCTAAGTTCTGTTGATAACATTTGGAGGGATTAGTTTATATTTACAATATTGTGATATGTAATATTTCGATTTGGTACTCTATGATTTTCTGCGATTAAATTTTTTTTTATGAACATAAATTTGATTTAGATATCCTCTTTCAGATGTCTACTGTTTGGATTTTTTTTTTTAATTCGGATGAGTCCGCGTTTGACCACCAACTCGCCTGATGGTAAGCGACGATGTGGTCGAAGATGAAGCACGCAGACCTAGAAGAGAGATTAAAAGATCTAGATTAGGAGAAAATAATATATTATAAAATGTTTATTTTCTCTAATATAATAGGTATATTATAAATGTACTAGCACTAGCCGCCGCCATCGTATCAAAGCTCATCCACATGTTCTTGATCCATGGAAATCGCATACTGTGCGATTCAGGCGATCTTTTTTGCCAAACACTTTGGCAAAAAAGATCGCCTGATCAAACACAAATTGTGGAATGATCTACCTTCTTCCGTATTCCCGCGGAGTTTCAACATTGGGTTCTTCAAAAGGCATGTTAATAGAATCTTAAAAGGTCGGCAACGTATTTGTAGTACCCCTGGTATTGCAGATATCTATAGGCGACGGTGATTGCTTAACATCAGGCAACCCGTCAGCTTGATTGCCACCTGTGGCATAAAAAAAAATAAAAAAATGTCATGTTAATCATAATATTAAAATTAAGTTCATTCTTGGAGTTTTGGCGGGAACGCAGTCGTGTCGCCACGTTATATTTTTTTCTAAAACTAGTGTTTTGTCGAGTAATTGTTTATACATAAAAATGGTGGTGTTTTATTCATAAAGTGCCGAATCACAAGCGCGAGTGTGGGAAAATGATATAATGTGGTGAAACATGAGTTTTCGTGTTGCTTCCAAAACTCCATCGAAACTTTATAGTCGCCACTACTTTACTAAAGCATGACTGGATTTGACTGACGCGGACTGGTCTATGACTATAGCTACCAGGCATTCGACTTATGAAACTTGAAAATATAAAACACTTGACACTGGCAAATGCTCAAAATGCGACGCCAAAACAAACAAAAAAGTTTATTCTTACCATATTATGTACAATTACAAAAAAAGATGGTGGTGCTCCTTGGTGGTAGATCTCCTTAGCAGGAAGTTGTCTAGGTAGGTACCACCGCATTAACAGATATTCTGCCGCCAAGCAGTAGTGTGTAAACATTACTGTGTTCCGGTTTGAAGGGTACCTACTGCAGCGACATTACTGGGATGTAGAGACTAAAATCGAAAGTCTGAAAGTAATGAGCGCCAAAGCAGTGATGCCCTGGACTTAGTTTTGTTACTCAAAGTTCTGTGTATCGCTGCAATGGTCATGGACAAGCGTTATCTCTTACCATCAGGCGTTATCTCTCTTTTTTATCGCATTTTACTACGACAACGCTAAAAACGATATATTTATAATTGATTGATTCAGGCGTTACTTTGCGGAAGTTCATTTTGAATGTTCAAGGTATATGTCTAGTTTATTTCCGCTTAACAGTCGTTCCAGTTACAACAGTGACGAGGACTTAAACTAATTTGACACAGCTTGTTAATTAAAAACCTAATCTTACTTAAAATCTAGAACTAATTTGACATAAACCTAAAAATATAATATAAATTATATTTTTAGGTTTTTTTTGTTAATGTAAAAATAAAACAATTTAATATAAAAATCACATTTTTATTAATTTTTTTTACAAAATCAACAACCTCAATATAAAATTAAACTACAACTATATTCTATTATATTATAAAAATGCTTATTTACCGTTACCAGTATTTTAAAATCACGCGCATTTTATATTTTATATATTTACTTGGTGGTAGATCTTAGCAGGAGGTCGTCTAGGTAGGTACCACCGTAGTACCAGATATTCTGCCGCTAAACAGTAGTGTGTAAACATTACTGTGTTCCGGTTCGAAGAGTACTGCAGCTAGCGAAATTACTGGGCTGTTGAGACTAACCATCGAAAGTCTCAAAGTAATGAGCGCCAAAGCAGTGATGCCCTGTACTTTGTTTCGTCACTTAAAGTTCTGGGTATCGCTGCAATGGTCATGGACAGGCGTTATCTCTTACCATCAGGAGAGCGTCTCGTTCGTCTCATTACTTTTTACATAAAAAAAAAATAATTAATTAATATGTAAATTGGAAGAAAAAGAACTATTTTATTTTTCTTTAAGAAGGATTATGGCGCTGCACATTGCGTATTTGCCAGTATTAAAAAAAAAAAACAAGTTATCATATAATCAAAGTATAACAGTCGAAATCAATCAAGTCCAAGACATTCCACTTTATTAGGGGGCGTGAATCAAAAAGTGAATTGATACTTTTAAAACTAATGGGTAAATTAACTTAAACACTCTTTACTGCTTTTTTTTCGATTAAAGCAAGAAAATAAAATGCGCGCCATGTTAAATCATTTAACAACTAATGCGTATACAGGGTTAAACAGAACTGCTATGGGTTAAAAAAGCTGCATTTGTGGAAAAGCAAATTTTTATTTCCTCAGACTAAATATAGAACAGGCTAGGTAATTAACCGCAGCTCATTATACATTAAGCGGTGTGAACGAGCGTACGAAACGAGAATAAAACAGCTAGCCTGAAATAAATATAGCTACCGTTAGCGACCTGTCGACAAATATCCAATAACCCCCTTTCAGCCAAACACACCACTGTTTAACCCTGCACGTAAAAAAAAACTTATCAATAATTTCAAATAGTCTAAATTTACAACATAGATTTGGTTTACATTAAACTTAAAAAAAATATTTAACTCGCAAAAAACTGCAATTTGTTGCAATTAGAACAAATGCCGCAATAACTTGCTAGTATACGATCAATCATAACACATCTAAAGAAGAAATTCTCGTAAAGTTTTATTAATTTTAAAGTAGGTATAAATTTAACATAGGCAAGAATGATTTAAAACTTTTATATTTCATTTTCCAATAGAAAACGGGAGACGCTTCGTCGTGACGGAGAGCGAATACGCGACAATCGCTGCTAGCTATCGCGAATTTTGATGTCAAATAGATTTCCTAGTTGACATTGCAGTCGAGCGATGTCAATGAAGACACTTTTTTAAATAAAATAAATACGCCCTGCGCCCCGCGGCGTTACATGTTTTCGGGATAAAAAGTAGCATATGTTCTAATCCAGGGTCTCAGGTACCTCCATACCAAATTTCATCCGAATCTGTTCAATAGTTTTTGCGTGAAAGAGTAACAAACGTCCGTCCAAACTTTCACATTTATAAGGTTAGTGGGATTGTTTTAGTCAATATCTTTGTTGTAGTGTCATATTAACAGAAATAAATGTTTTTTTTGGGTTCCGGACCCAAAGGGTAAAAAGGGACCCTATTACTAAGACTCCGCTGTCCATCTGATACCAGGCTGTATCTCATGAACCGTGATAGTTAGACAGTTGAAATTTTCATAGATGATGTATTTCTACTGCCGCTATAACAACAAATACTAAAAAACAGAATAGAATAAATATTTAAGGGAGCTCCCATACGACAAACGTGATTTTTTCCGGTTTCTTTTGCACGGAACCCTTCATGCGAGAGTCCAACTCGCACTTGGCTGGTTTTATTATTATTTAAACTCGCGCGAACTACATATGGTAGCCCAATCGCTTTCTACAATTATTAGAAAAAAATACATTAATCACCTTTTTTTTTTAAAGTCCGAGTTATCTCACTAAAACATGTTTGTAAGTAAAAAAACACAAAATGTAATTAATTTTCTAATTAGAATTGAAATTAAGTACATAATTTTATACATCAGTGTACCAATAATTAAAACAATATTTTATTTTTTTACAATTTCCGCTGCACTGTTACCACATTTGGTAGAATAACGTATCAGTTATCTGGTTTCCATAGTACAAGCTTTGCTTAGTTTGGGGCTAGATGGCGCTGTGTGTGTATCTCACGTACGATATTTCATAAAAAATAATCATTTAAGTCTCAAAGTAATGAGCGCCAAAGCAGTGATGCCCTGGACTTAGTTTTGTTACTCAAAGTTCTGTGTATCGCTGCAATGGTCATGGACAGGCGTTCCATCTCATTATAGTAGTAATCTTTTGAGAAGTTAATCGTAAAAAAAGATGTAATTTCATTGACAGCCCTGTTTGACATTTGTTTATACAACACAATGTTTGTCCTGTGTGGGAATCGAACCCACGCCCTACAGCTCTCGAAGCAGACATTCCACCAATGATCCAACAGGGCTGTCTGTTACATTTGATGGCAGGTGTTGATTGAACTCTGCAAAATGACTTAAATTACAGATTGCTTGCAAAACTGCAGGGCTATTCATCGGACCAACAGCCCCGTTGGCTCATTGGTAGTATATCTGCCTTAAGAGCTGTAGGGCGTGGGTTCGATTCCCGCTCGGGACAAACATTTTATGTATCAACAAATGTGTGTTCTGTATGTATTATAAGTAATCTATCAGTTATCTGTCTTCCATAGCACAAGCTCTGCTTAGTTTGGGGTCAGATGGCGCTGTGTGTATAGTCCTATGATATTTATTTATTTATTTACTAAATTCTGAAACTAAACAAAAAAAAACTCCTGCTTTCTATTACTTTCTCGCGATTTCACAGTAAAGAGCGAAAGTTGTTCACAATCACCTCCTGTCGGCTATGTAACTTCAAATAACGTAATCTTTTCGCGTAAAACCTTTAATATGCAAGTATTTAACTAGTTTTTTTTTTAATTTGCTTTCGACCAAAGCCTGAAATCTCGACTTATATATTTTTTTAATTTAAAATATTTTAATAACAGCAACTTATATTTACAAAAGAAATAATATAACAGACACCAAAATATTTTAATTTTATTAAAACTAACGATTGTACCCTCACCTAACCTACCTTAATAGAAAAATATTTAAATTTATTATCTACAGAAAGAGGAAATTCAAGAAAAAAACAGTTTTAAATTTCCCGAAAAAAAATAATTACCCATAGTGTCCTTTCACAGACAGTCCTTTTGAATTTCATCAAAATCGATAAAGCATTTAAGTTGACAAACAATCAAACGTGAAAGACGGAGATATTTAGGGTATAAACATTTAGAATTGTACTACGTACAGGGTTCTAAGCGTTGGGTGTACAAAGCCGAATGGGAACCATTTTGCTCATAATTATAAGCAACTTTTAATGGGCAAACGTTCTATATAATTTTCCTGAACTTTGACCCCCTTCCGGTTTAACATATGCTAAGCTTCAACCCTGTACATAGTACGTGCAAACTCTATCAACTTTTTAAATTATTAGTATGTATTTTATTTACATTTTTTTCTGGTACAAAAGCACCAGTACAAAAAACAAAAACATCTTTTTTTAATTTATTTTTTGAAATATTTTATTAAAAAAACTTGAAATAAGTCTTAATGAAAGTAAATTCTTACAACGTACCTTGCCTATTATTTATAAAAAAAAAAATGAAGTAAACACACATTTATGACTTCTATAAGTCATAAATGTGACTTAAACACATAATTGTGCGAACTTACTTAAAAAAAAAACCTTACCCGTTTATAGAATAGAGGTAATTCATTATTACTATTAAAATAAAAAAGACGTGTGGACTGCCGCGGTAAAGCTATTGCATAGCATTACAACCAATGCCACCTAGAGGCGAGTTGCTGAACTAGAGACAAGCGTGATATTTCAAAAAAGTCATTAAAAGTTCTGCTATTCATCGATAGATGGCACAACTAATAAGTATCACCGCTGTGCCGGTGGGAGTGGGGGGTGTTAGGTTATTTTCGTTACGGAATTTCTGGATTCGGTCTACACGCTCAAGGCCCGCGATAGAAGCTGTGCAATAGCTTAAAAAAAAACAAAAAACGAAATTAAGCTTACATAGTTACAAGTCGATTTTGCAATTCAATTTTTTTCAAATAAAACATTCGACTAATTTGACATTTTCCTGACAATAGGCTTTGTGTCCACGAGGCACAAAAACGGATTAATCAATGTTTTTAAGTATTAATCATAATTTGCAGGTAAAGACATATACAAAATTAAAATATTTTTTTGGAAAACAGACACTCTGTCACGTGACCGTTAACACCAAAAAGAATTGACGTCACGCCGTGCGAAACGCCATTGTCGAACTGCTTTACAGACAACAGTTGTTTCACACGGTGTGACGTCATGACAGTCCTCACAATTTTCACGATAATTGTAATTAGTTTCTGTAGTTTAGCGCCTATTGGCAAAACCAAGTCAACTTAGATAAATTATAATTTTATTATCTATGAATTACTAATCTATAGACAACGTTATCATGACTTAAATCCAATAAAGTCAAAGTAATCAAAACTTTTAATTCTTAAAGACATGAATGGGTTAAGGTGGTTCGATTTCCATACAAATAATTTTTTGCCATTTATGGTACAAATTAATCATAATTTAACAGTGAAATCACAGTTACTGTCATTTATTTTGCGGTAAATCACAATTGCTTGAATAAAACAGTAGATTATTAGCATAATCTACTGTTATATTCAAAGATCATAAATTCAGAAATCATTGATGTAGCGATGATAGCTCAGTGGTTAGCGCGGTAGGTTCGCATGCCGAAGGGCGTGGGTTCAAACCCCAACAATGAGCTTGAGCTGCCGGTGAAGGAAAACATCGTGAGGAAACCATAGCATGGTGGTAGGGTACTCTCTAGTACTCGGCTGGCTAGCTACCACACGAGAATTGAAAATCTGCCGCCAAGCATCTAACGGTGTGTTCCGGCAGCCTCACTTGAGAGCCAGTTCCAGTCCAGGCTAGGTGTGCTTTACCATCTTCGACCACACCTTCACTTACATCAGGTGAGCTGTGGTCAAACAACTAGCCTGTCAACCATAAAAAAAAAAAAATAAATTAATAAATTTGATTTCATGCTAATAATCCACTGTTTTATTCAAGCAATTGTAATTTACCGCAAATAAAGACCAAAATAAATGCCAGTAACTGTGATTTCACTGTAAAATTATGCTCCATTTGTCTATAAATAGAAAAATATATTTGTATGGAAATCGAACCACCTTAACCAGCGACTTAATATAATCGAAAAAAAAACACCCAACTTTCACAATGGGCACAATTCGGTATGTGAAGTTTTTTTTTTGCTATTTATTTTATATTTTTTACTGATAGTAAACATTATTTTATGAAACTAATTTGAATATTTTGGCTTTCTATGCGGTAGTTTAATTCTAATACATTTTCAAACTTTTTATAGTTATAACGTCATGAGGTCGGCTGAATATGAAGAATATGCATTAGCCACGTAAAAAAAAAACAACTTGACGTAGATAAATGTATGGAGGTTACAAGTAACGGCAACCGTTGACTTGACATTGACAGATTTTGTTGAGGTTTGCCATTGTTTTTTTAGGCACTGAAAGAATCCTTATACAGCCGACGACGTGACGTCATTAGAGGTTAATTGGAAGTCAAGTTTATTTTATGTGTTTCATTAAAATAAACCCCATCTCATAGTTTAAAGAGTTTTAAACTTGAAAATCATGTACAGGAATGTAACATTTCGAAATGGTTTTGGAATCAGCAAAGTATTTTTTTTTTCTTTACATACTGAATTCTGCAAACGCAATAAACATTAAAGCAAATTATGAGCGCACGTGACTGAGTGCCCAAAGCGTACCCGGTCCATTTAAAATTACTCTTGACTCAAACCGATAGGTACGCCTATACCGTAATCCCTGAAATTGTAATCTTGTGTGCCGTGAATAGTTCTAACGTGTATCCTCAAATAGCTAGGTCTAGTGAAAAATTTATAGCATATATGACATTGGTACTTCTTGAGTCCTTGGTGCGTTTCCAAATGCCGTTTAAGTTTACCCTTCGTGATGAAACCTTTGCCGCACTGTTGGCAAATGAAAGGCTTCTCTTTCGTATGCGTGTAGCTGTGTAGCTTCAAGTAGTACGGCAACTTGAATGACTTCGAGCAAACCTGTGAATTCAAATTCAAAATGTTTATTTACATAAACACAGGTTGATCAGTTACATTTTGTGTCCCAAAATTATATATGAATTAATGGGACAACAAAGTAACATGTTAAATTCTAAATAAAATGTCACATTCAAATGCAATGCCAAACTCAAATTGAAATAGAATGTCAGAGTCAAATAAAATGGCAAATTAAAATAAAATGTCAGAGTCAAATATAACGTCAAATTCAAATACTACGTAATACCAAATACAATGTCATATTAAAATAGAATGTCAGAGTCAAATATAAAATTAAAATAGAATGTCAGAGTCAAATTAAAATAAAATGTCAGATTCAAATACAATGTCAAACTCAAATACTATGTAAAACTCAACTACAATGTCACATTAAAATAGAATGTCAGAGTCAAATTAAAATAAAATGTCAGAGTCAAATACAATGTCAAAAAATACTATGTAAAACTCAAATACAATGTCATATTAAAATAGAACGTCAGGATCAAATTTATTTATTTAATTTTTTTCTATAACACACAAAACAGAATGTAACAATATTAATTTCAATACGAATACATATTTTTCAGATATGTATCACATTCCAAAACTATGTAGCTGTATGGCTAGGTGCAATATACATGTTTTTTTAAAGTCACTAGACAATTTATTGAAATTGAAATACAATGAAAACTCAAATACAATGTCAAATTAAAATAGAATGTAAAGATTCAAATACTAAATGAAATATTAAAAAAAATAAAGATTGTCATATCACAAACCTGGCAAGTATGTTTTTTCTCTTCTTCCTCGTCGAAATCCTCGAGCGCCAGCTTCGAGCCGTGCGTTTTGAGATGTTCCTCTAAATAGTAGAAATGCTGGAAAATTTGTCCGCAGATGTTGCAAATTCGCGACCTGCAATTTTTTTTATTCATTTTTAAACTCCTGACGCAAAAACGACGGGGTGTTATAAGATAGACGTGTCTGCGTGTGTGTCTGTCTGTGGCATCGTAGCTCCCGAACGGATGAACCGAGTTTGATTTTAGTAGGGAGTGTTCATAGCTATGTTTGATGAAAATCGGTCCAAGATGGCCGCCGCCACAAAATGGCGGATTACATATTTTTTTCACAACTCCCCCAATATGGGTATCAAATGAAAGGGCTTAACTCTTACTGTGTTTCGGTTTGAAGGGTACTGCAGCTAGCGAAATTACTGGGCTGTTGAGACTAACCATCAAAGTGATGAAAGTCTCAAAGTAATGAGCGCCAAAGCAGCGATGCCCTGGACTGTGTTTAAGTTACACTATTCCCACGGAAAGGGGAACTACGCGGGTGAAACCGCGAGGCGTCCGCTAGCCTGTAATATAGATTTGTATACCTCTCATCAGTTCCGGGGTCCGGCAAGGCGGTGGTGGGTGCGGCGACCTCGGGAGTCTTCGGAATCTTACGTGCGTTCTGTAACACCATCGCTAACACAGAGTTGCGGTTCTCTTCTAGAATTCTGTAATGTAGTACATCGATTGATTAATTCACCATTGTGTAATTTTTTTTATTCTATTTTTTGTATTAGATTAATCAATTAATTGTCATTATTTTATGTAATTCGAATTATTTTTTTACTTTTTATTGCAATTTTTATCAATATTAAATTTTTGATTATTAAAAAAAAAATCTAAAATTTATTTTTGATTATTTTTTTAAATATCGAATTGACATGTAAATTTAACTCGCTCAATTTAATTTATTTTTATTATTTGACTTGTAACTTATGCTATCGGCATTCTTATCGCCTGCAGCGATTTCAATATGAGACAATCATGGTATTTTTAACATCAGATGAGTTGCAGTCAAACACCTAGCCTGTCACAATAGTAATTAAAAAAAAAAGCACTGAGCTATCATCGTTACAAAAAGTGTCAAAGTGGTCAAAGTGGAAAGAGACAACCATGGTATTTTTAACATCAGATGAGTTGCGGTCAAACACCTAGGCTGTCAACAATAGTAATAACTCGAAAACCACTGAGCTATCATCGCCACAAAAAGTGGTCGAAGTTGTCAAAGCGTCGTCGCCAATTAACATTAACCTTGAAGTTGACTAATTATTATCTGTACAAATACAAATCTAAATCTTTTATTAATAGTACCACAGTTACATGTCATTATTCGATTCATATTTAAAACTATCAAAATCATAACATATCGACAGCCCTGTTGGTTCATTGGTAGTATGTCTGCTCCGAGATCTGAAGGGCGTGGGTTCGATTCCCACACAGGACAACCATTTTGTGACATAAACAAATGTTTGTTCCGTGTCTGGGTGTACTCTATGTATTTACAAAAAATCTTTGCTCTGCTTAGTTTGGGGTCAGATGGCGCTGTGTGTAATGTCCTGCGATATTTATTTATATGTTTTTATTTCGTAGCGATGATAGCTCAGTGGTTAGCGCGGTAGGTTCGCATGCCGAAGGGCGTGGGTTCAAACCCCAACAATGAGCTTGAGCTACCGGTGAAGGAAAACATCGTGAGGAAACCATAGCATGGTGGTAGGGTACTTTCTAGTACTCGGCTGGCTAGCTACCACCCTCAAGTCGAAAATCTGCCGCCAAGCATCTAACGGTGTGTTCCGGCAGCCTCACTTGAGAGCCAGTTCCACTCCAGGCTAGGTGTGCTTTACCATCTTCGACCACACCTTCACTTAACATCAGGTGAGCTGTGGTCAAACAACTAGCCTGTCAATCATTAAAAAAAAAAAAATATGTCAACACAATGAAAATGTCAATGAAATAATATGTCACATATAAAATAATTTTGACAATACGATTAAATGTCAGTAAATACAAGCGGAGTATACTCACAGGCCCTCCTTGATGTGGGAGCGCAGGTGCATGCGCACGTGGTATCTCGTGTGGAACATGTGCGCGCACACTGGACACTCGTAGCGGAGCGAGAACTGCGACACCGAGTGAGACGCCAGATGTCGCTGTAACAACATCCGACAATGTTATAAGTGTTACCGCCATAATTATAAATATAAGGTAGGTAGGTCAATGAGTGATAGCTATCCTTCCCCCGCCTCCCCCCTCCTGTTCCTAATTTTTAAAACCACCGCCATTACTGCGATCAAGTGCAACGCGACCGAACATCGGCCGCACTCGTATAAAATAAACTCAAAAACTACTACGTGAATAACCCAAAACGCTAAATATTACGAAATCAAACATTCTTCCAACCGCGAGTGTAAGGTGGACGAAGTGCATCTACTGTGCTGCGCAGCCAGGAGTACGAGAGGAATTTCACGAGGTCAAGGTGCGTGGTCTCCAATTTTCCTATTTACCCTTGTGCTATCGCTCATCGTGTATGTATGTAAGCAGCGTGCCTAGCGAATCAAAAAGATACAGTCCACTTAAAATATTGCCGCTATAAAGCCTTCGGGCACATAACGCATACCGCTCCCGGAAGAGTTGAATTCATTTTGGCGCTTCCAATAAGTGAACAAACATCTAAGTAACAAATAAGCAATAATCTTGAATCTGAAATGTCAATCTGACATCTGTCAATCTGACATCTGTTAATGTGACATCTGTCAATCTGAGATCGGTCATTCTGAAAACTGACACCTGTCAATCTGACCATCTCGTTAAAATAAATAAATAAATAATCGTTAATCCAAATCAATTAATAAACAAGCTTTCAAATGAAATGCCTACGAATGTTTTTAAAAGTATTCTATTCGTTAATTTAGGTAATAAGCTATGTCTATACAAGCCAAATTCCATCCAAATTCGTTCGGCCGTTTTTGCGTGATTGAGTAACAAATATACAAACTGTCATATTATTATATTTATAATATAAGTACAATAAGGTAAAATATATTTAGTTGGCATTTTGTAATTCGGTATGTAAAGCTTTTTTTTTGTATTTATTTAATATTTTTTACTGATAGTAAACTTTATTTCATGAAACTAATTTGAATATTTTGGCTTTCTATGCGGTAGTTTACTTTTAATACGTTTTCAAACTTTTTATACTGATGACGTCATGAGGTAGGCTGAATATGTATAATATGCCTTTGCCATATAAAACAAAAAAGTATACAAATACATTTGACACATTTGAATAACTTTGACAATTGACATAAAGTTTTTTTTTAATTTGCCCCATCGGGCAGGCTAAAGCTGTAAAGCCACGTGTCACGTCTTCGGTTTTAACAACTCATGGCATGAATTAAACAAATCTTTTGCCATAAAAGCGATATCAGAGTCCAAATAACGTTAAAAGTAAAATAATCCAGATATTTGTATTAATAAACCGAAAAACAACTTGGCCTGCCGTTAACTTGACATTGACATATTTTGTTTTGGTTTGCCATTGCTTTTTTAGTCTCTGATTGTTGCCTTACGAAGTGACGTCATGACATATCAATTGAAAGTCTGTATGTATTTTATTAAAATAAACCCCATCTCATAGTCTACAGAGTTTTAAACGTAAAAATATTGTACAGAAATGTACTATTTCGAAATGGTTTTGAAATCAGTAAATTTTTTTTTTCTTTACACACCGAATTGTGATTTACCGCAAATAAAGACCAAAATAAATGCCAGTAGCTGTGATTTCACTGTAAAATTATGCTCCATTTGCCCATAAATGGCAAAAAAAATATTTGTATGGAAAACGAACCACCTTAAGACTTTTTTTGTAACAGCCTGAGGCTGATGCATTTTTTCAAATGTTTACTATACTTTACCTGTAATTTAGAATGTGAACTGTACCCCTTGTTACAGAATTCACAGAGATACTTCTTCCCTTCGCTCGCATTGTCATGCCCCTTGCATTTCTTGCGATGATACACCTGAACAGAAAAATGTTCTTAATATTCTGTAGCGATGATAGCTCAGTGGTTAGGCGGTTCGGTCATGCCGCCCACAATGAACTATAATATCGCACCCCTAGATCTAAACAGCGACTAACTCAAAAAAACAACTTTTTTGGCAAAAGGCGAAAAACTGATTACTGTTTCCCTGTGTGTGCACTGCAGGACTTTTTTGTGTCGATTTATACATTTTATATGCAAGTAGAACAAAGACAGGAGTAGGAGTCTTGTGTTTTAATCATGTTTTCGGACTGAAAATTGGATTTTTGAAGTTATTTCTCTATTACTTAGTAAAATATGTATATTTGTTTTATTATTTTTAGTTAGGCCCATGTTGATGAATTACGTTTTTAGTTGGCTCTCTTTTGAACGGGCAACAAACTTAAAATGTTATAATGTTGTTAACTCAGCACTAACCATCAAAATAGCGACAACTAAAAATTATTCCAATCAAAATTTTAACAATACGGTTGCAACTCAAAATATCTCCAATTTGTTTTCGACTGACACGCGCGCTCCGCCTGTGATTCTGATTGCAACTAGCAATATACCTGTTTTGGTCGGGGGTGGAGCACAATCGCTCGTTTAACAAAAGTGGCATTTGGCGTCGAGTAGTGAAGAAATTTTTAAATCTATTTTATTGGTCGGTAGATATTAACATAGGAAATTCGATGGTGTGCATAACTAAAGAAACGAGATTTTTGAGTTAGCTCCCTTTAGATCTAGGTGTGCGATATATAACCTACTAAAAAAACAGCTACGCTAATCATAAAAAAAAAATATCACTGACGTCACGTTGCAACCAAAGAAACATGACCATTTGTATAAAATAAAATCAACATTAGATCTTTTTTTATTTTCTTTTACGTACCTAAGGCAGGCTATATTACTATACTAGACAGCCCCGTTGGCTCATTGGCTGTATATCTGCCTTGAGAACTGTAGGGCGTGGGTTCGATTCCCACTCAGGGCAAACATTTTGTGAATAAACAAATGTTTGTTCTGTGTCTGGGTGTTCTGTATGTATTTACAAAAAAAAAAGTATTTAAGTATTCACCCGCGTAGTTTCCGTTTTCGTGGGAATACAGGGATAAAAAGTAGCCTATGTCACCCGGGGACAGTGTAGCTTCCCGACGGTTAAATAATCTTTGAAATCGGTCCAGTAGTTTCGGAGCCTATTCATTACAAACAAACAAACAATCAAATCTTTCCCCTTTATAATAGTACTAGCGGACGCCTCGCGGTTTCACCCGCGCAGTTCCCGTTCCCGTGGGAATACAGGTATAAAAAGTAGCCCATGTCACCCGGGGATAGTGTAGCTTCCCAACGGTGAAATAATCTTTGAAATCGGTCCAGTAGTTTCGGAACCTATTTATTACAAACAAACAAACAAATCTATACTCTTTATAATAGTATATAGACAGATTAAACATCAGATTTGAAACCAGTATCACAGTAAATCTGATCTATGTCAGCCTGTGACATTTGACAGCGCTGTGGGTTCATTGTTAGTGTGTCTGCTTCAAGAGCTGGAATGGCGTGGGTTCGATTCCCACCCAGGACAAACTTTGTGGTATAAGCAAATGTTTGTTTTGTATCTGGGTGTTCTATTTTAAGTAATTATTTACAAAAAAAAAAGTATTTAAGTATTCTATCAGTAATCTAACTTCTATAGTACACGCTTTGCTTAGTTTTTTTAGTCTTAGAAATTACTGGGCTGTTGAGACTAACCATCGAAAGTCTCAAAGTAATGAGCGCCAAAGCAGCGATGCCCCGGACTTTGTTTTGTTACTCAAAGCTCTGTGTATCGCTGCAATGGTCATGGACATGCGTTATCTCTTACCATCAGGAGAACGTCTCGTTCGTCTCATTACTTTTTACATTAAAAAAAAAAGTTTGGGGTCACATGGCGCTGTATGTAATGTCCTGCGATATTTATATTATTTATTTAAATACAAAAAAAAAACTATTTAAGTATTCTATCAGTTATCTGACTTCCATAGCACAAGCTTTGCTTAGTTTGGGGTCAGATAGCGCTGTGTGTAATCTCCTGCGATATTTCATTTAATTTTACAAGATAGATAGATAGATAGATAGATATAACTCTTCATTGTGCACATCATAAATAGAAAAGAGTAGGTACAGAGAACAAAAAAACCTTATGAACTAGTGCCACGAGTGGCGGCCTTATCGCTAACAGCGATCTCTTCCAGGCAACCAAGAAAAGAAGAAAAAATACGATAGAAAACATAAGAAACAGACGAGAGATGTAACAATTAGCTGCAGCCGTACAAGCTGTGATCAATAGATCAACTCACCATAGGCCCACGTTTCGTGTACCGCCGTCCGCAATCCGTGCACAGGTAAGGTTTAGGCCCCACGTGGGTGGCCTCGTGGGCCTTCAACGCCTCCGGGCCCGCGTAGTTCTCCAAACAGTAGTAACATTTCATGTTCTCATTACTGTCGTGAGACTTTCGGTGCACTTGCAAAGTTTCTAAATGCAAGAATCTGAAAATGTACAATATTTGACACTTAATATTTTGAAAGAGAGAAAAAGATTTTATTCAGCAAAATAGAGACACAAAAAACCGGTCAAGTGCAAGTCGGACTCGCGCGCGAAGGGTTCCGTACCGTTATCTATAAAAAAAACAAGTTTTTTGTATGGGAGCCCCCCTTAAATATTTATTTTTAGTATTTGTTGTTATAGCGGCAATAGAAACACATCATCTGTGAAAATTTCAACTCTCTAGCTATCACCGTTCTAGAGATACAGCCTGGTGACAGACGGACGGACAGCGAAGTCTCAGTAATAGGGTCCCGTTTTTACCCTTTGGGTACGGAACCCTAAAAACGAACAAACACTTACAAAATAAAAAGTTATTTTATACTAGCTGCGCCCCGCGGGGTTGCCCGATACATGTTTTCGGGATAAAAAGTAGCCTATGTGTTAGTCCAGGGTCTCGGCTACCTCCATACCAAATTTCATGCAAATCCGTTCAGTAGTTTTTGCGTGAAAGATTAACAAACATCCATCCAACCAACCTTTCACATTTATAATACTAGCTACGCTCCGCGGTGTTACCCGCTACATGTTTTCGGGATTCAAAAATGTCTATGTGTTAATCCAGGGTCTCGGCTACCTCCATACCAAATTTCATCCAAATCCGTTCAGTAGTTTTTGCTTGAAAGAGTAACATACATCCATCCAAACTTTCACATTTATAATATAACTTTTTGCGACGGACTAGGTTTAGGTACCTACGGGTAGAATAATAACATCGATTGTTGAAGATTTATTTCCATAGATGGGTTCAGTTATAGCAGTAGATAAAGTCATTTTTTCCTAGTAATTACAAAATATTTGTGTATAATTATGTATAACTCGCGTCTCGCGGTTTCACCCGCGTAGCTCCCATTCCCGTGGAAATACAGGGTTAAAAAGTAGCCCATGTCACCCGGGGATAGTGTAGCTTCCCAACGGTGAAAGAATTTTTGAAATCGGTCCAGTAGTTTCGGAGCCTATTCAATACAAACAAACAAATCTTTTCCTCTTTATAAGATGTAGATGACAACTGTAATAGTTAGACATATAATATTGCGGACTTATTTGTAGCTGTCAACTTGCTCTATGAAACGTCACTTTATTCTATTGTCAATAGTTGTCGCTGCGCATGCTAAGTAGCGATGATAGCTCAGTGGTTAGCGCGGTAGGTTCGCATGCCGAAGGGCGTGGGTTTAAACCCCAACAATGAGCTTGAGCTGCCGGTGAAGGAAAACATCGTGAGGAAACCATAGCATGGTGGTAGCGTACTCTCTAGTACTCGGCTGGCTAGCTACCACACGAGAGTTGAAAATCTGCCGCCAAGCACCTAACGGTGTGTTCCGGCAGCCTCACTTGAGAGCCAGTTCCATTCCAGGTTAGGTGTGCTTTACCATCTTCGACCACGCCTTCACTTAACATCAGGTGAGCTGTGGTCAAAAACCAAGCCAGTCAACCATTAAAAAAAAAAAAGAAAAGTAAAGTCAAATTTTTCACAGCTTGTGAAAAATTTGACAAAACCTTTACTTTTTTTTATTAATTTACCACTTCGGGCAGGCTAAAGCTGTAAAGCCATACTGCCTTGTCTTAAGTGTTATTTCTGCTGTCTCTTAGCTATAGTTATCGTCAAAGTCCAGTCTTAGTCAAGTCCAGTGCGTGTCAGTTAAGTCCAGTCATGCTTTAGTAAAGTAGTGGCGACTTTACTATAAAGCTTCGAATGGAGTTTTGGAAGCAACACGAAAAGTCATGTTTCACCACATTATATCATTTTCCCACACTCGCGCTTGTGATTCGGCACTTTATGAATAAAACACCACCATTTTTATGCATAAACACTCGACAAAACACTAGTTTTAGAAAAAAATACAACGAAGCGACACGACTCTTTTTTTTTTTTTTTTTATGTAAAAGTAATGAGACGATCGAGGCGCTCTCCTGATGTTAAGAGATAACGCGTGTACATGACCATTGCAGCGATACACAGAACTTTGAGTAACAAAACAACGTCCAGGGCATCGCTGCTTTGGCACTCATCACTTTGAGACTAGATGGTTAGTCTCAACAGCCCAGTAACTTCGCTAGCTGCAGTACCCTTCAAACCGGAACACAGTAATGTTTGCACACTACTGCTTGGCGGCAGAATATCTGGTACTGTGGTGGTACCTACCTAGACGACCTCCTGCTAAGGAAATCTACCACCAAGTGTTAAACTCTGTAAGACTCTTCCCGCGTTCACGCCAAAACTCCTTTCATTATTGAATTTTCCATACGGATCCCTAACCGTTTTTTAAACAAACTATAGCCTATGCCCATCACGGATAATGTAGCATTCTAATAATGAAAGAATTATTAAGATCGGTCCAGTAGTTTCGGAGCCTATTCATTACAAACAAACAAACAATCAAATCTTTCCTCTTTATAATAGTATAGATAGATAAACAAACTGACTGCACATATACGTACTTCTGATTGCAGAATTCACAAACGTGCGTCCATTTCTTGACTTTGGTCCCTTTCTTTTCAAAGAAATTTTTCTTAGATTTCTTCAGCAGCATCCTGCTCTTGGCTTTCTCCATCAAATCCCTGCAAAACAAAACAATACAAAAATATTTATTTAACAGACAATATGTGTACAAAGACCGTTATATCCTACAATAGTCCCCGCACTAGGGCTAGCCTGTATCGCGGGAGGCTGGAATCGATTACCCGTCGCATGGAGACCAGGGGCGTACGGACATTTTTTTTTTTTTTTTTATAGTAGATATGCTTGCGTTTGACCGCCATCCCGCCTGATGTTAAGCGATGATGCGGTCTACGGTGGAGCACGCTTGCCTAGAAGAAACCGATTCACTCGCGACTTGAAGGTACCCAGACTATATTCATTAGGGAACACCCACTCGGGCAGCTGATTCCAATGTCTAGCGGTACGCATGAAAAAGGTGGAATCAAACCGCTTAGTTCGAGCTTTTGGAACATCAACCATGAAGCGGTGACGCTTTTTAAAGCTCCTGGCTGTCCGATAGTAGAATGGCTAATGGTAGAATGGTAGTTGGACATGGGGCTGTCCAACGCCCATTTGCTGGATTGGTCTCCGAGGTGGATGACGATGTGTCGGGTGTTCGGACACATCGTCATTGTTGCGGGGTGAGCTTGGGCTCCCCGAGGCGGGTCCGCGAGGACAAGCGCTGTCGAGGCCGCGGTAGAGTGCGAAAGCGTGCCCGCAGCCTCGACACACAGCGCCGAGGTGGAACACTCCAGGGTTTTTAGTGGGTAGGCCGTCATTAGGACGGAGAGTCCCACATAACCACCACGCCCGCCCCAGGGCCGGTGGTATACACAAAGTATTTTCCCTGGACAAAAAAAAATGCTGGAATCGATCAAATATATTAAATTTAATGGAGAACTTGTACTATTTTTGAACTATATAATTTGACACTAATAAATTAATAAGTTAATAAGCAAGGAATGCAGAAAAGTATATATGTGCATGAGTTGTGTGTGTGTGTGAGAGAGAGTGCGTGTGTATGTGTTGTGAGAGAAAGTGTAAGAGATTTTATATTTGACAGCTAGTTTACGAATGGGTTTGATTTTAGTATTGGCCTTAAATTTTAGTTCATAACTTGTAATAGGTATCACGTAAAATTACTTCATGATTGGACGATAAACAGAGACTCAGTAGCATAGTAGTCGGTTTTAAAACGGGGTTTTGTTTTCGAATCAAGCAAGTTTATTTGCGGAGTACAATTTTTTTCTAAAGTCCCACTGTTGGGCAAATGCCTCCCGCTCCTACTTCCAGACTGTCCAGTCTTTGGCTTTGATTTTTTTATAATACTATATAGGCTTGCGTTTGACCGCCATCCCGCCTGATGTTAAGCGAGGATGCGGTCTACGATGCAGCACGCTCGCCTAGAAGAAACAGATTCACTCGCGACTTGAAGGCACCTAGATTGTATCTTTTTTAATGTGAAAAATAATGATACCAACGTGACGCTCTCCTGATGGTAAGAGATAACGCCTGACCATGACCATTGCAGCGATACACAGAACTTTGAGCAGCAAAACAAAGTCCAGGGCATCGCTGCTTTGACGCTCATTACTTTGACACTTTCGATGGTTAGTCTCAACAGCCCAGTAATTTCGCTAGTACCTTTCAAACCGGAACACAGTAATGTTTGCACACTACTGCTTAGCGGCAGAATAACTGGTACTGCGGTGGTACCTACCTAGACGACCTCCTGCTAAGGAGATCTACCACCAGGTAAAATGTATATCATAAAAATAATATAGTATCTATCAGGGAACACCCACTCGGGCAGCAATTTCTCTTGTTTAGCGGTTCGTACAATGAAAATTCGAATCGGCTCTTCAAGTCGGAGAGGTCGGTATACACTTTCCATCGCGTGCTTCAGAATCAAACTAAGATCTTGGCTTCAAGAGAGCTGACTTTGACGATTATTTTAAAACTAGCGGACGCCTCGCGGTTTCACCCGCTAGTTCCCGTTCCCTTAAGAATACAGGGATAAAAAGTCTATGTCACCCGGGGACAGTGTAGCTTACTAACGGTGAAAGAATTTTTGAAATCGGTTTAGTAGTTTTTACATACAAAAATAAAAAAAAAACAAATCTTTCCTCTTTATAATATCAGTGTAGATAAGAGACAATTGAATTACTAGTAAGTAATTATATTTTTATTTTCATTGTATTCACATAATTATGATATGATTTTGATATTTTTAAAAATGAATGGAAAAATGTCCTCTAACTTTCGTGTTTTTTTTTTATGGTTGACAGGCTAGTTGTTTGACCACAGCTCGCCTGATGTTAAGTGAAGGTGTGGTCGAAGATGGTAAAGCACACCTAGCCTGGAATGGAACTGGCTCTCAAGTGAGGCTGCCGGAACACACCGTTAGATGCTTGGCGGCAGATTTTCAACTTGAGGGTGGTAGCTAGCCAGCCGAGTACTAGAGAGTACGCTACCACCATGCTGTGGTTTCCTCACGATGTTTTCCTTCACCGGCAGCTCAAGCTCATTCTCGGGGTTTGAACCCACGCCCTTCGGCATGCGAACCGACCGCGCTAACCACTGAGCTATCATCGCTACAAAACAAAACACTTGTTTTCAATAAAACATTTGTATTTGTAACAGGGCAATCAAGTCAAAGTTGTTACGTAACGATGAGCGCAGTAACCCCTCTCCGGCTTAGCATATCAGTTACGTCAAACCCTATATGGAGATTACTTACTTGTCGGCATTCTCTTCTCCGTTTTCGTTTTCTTCCGTTCCACCTTCCAATTTCACTTTGGTTTCACTTTCCGGTTTGATTTTGTCTTTACCTAGAAATTTCAACAGTTTAAGACATATTTTTTTACTAAAATACAAACAGACTGGTTCGTACACCGAACCAGATTTCGGTTAATTTCTATATACAAATATGAGTTCGCGCGTAAAATGCATTTCTACTATCATGTGACCACACATAGACAAACATTAGTTTTCGAGTATTGGTGTTGTTGGACTTGCTACGCGCCTATTGAGACTTTTTTAATTTATTTATTGAGAAAGAATACGGTTAACCAATTACATTCAATCTCACAAAATTTTGACATTCCACAAAAACAAAAATCTAAAATACAATTACAAAAATTAAAAAAAAAATGAAGATGTCAAAGTAATAAAGTAATTATAATATTTAAAAAAAAAACTAATAACCAAATGTCATAAGATTTAAAAACTAAATGTCAAGATCGGAGCCTGGATTACTATTATTGCATCGGTCCCACTGGTCTGTTAAATTTTCACAGTATATTCGGAAAGATGCAATAATTGACCTCCAGTTGTCAAATACAATGTCGAGTTCAGTGTTGGCGGCGAGGAGTGCGTTGAGGTGGCGGTTCGTTGTGTTGGTGCATAAACCGACGCGACGAGAGTGTGAGACAAGCTTCCGGATACGACGCACGTCTCCCGGAACTGAGAGTGCATCCTCGACACTCGAGGTGCGCGAGCGCAGACATTGCCTTTTTCTATTCCTCCATCCTTCTGGAGCGACCGTCGCGGTACCGCGTGTGAGACCAGTGCCGTCGGGGTCTTTGAGTATTGTGCCTATGGATTGATATAAAACCCCGAGGAGGAAAACTACCCCGTGACCACAACAGGAGCGCTGCCACGGATCACACAAGGTCGGTGGCACTCCCCTCACCACAGACACACACAATAATCTAAGCTAAATCTGTATTCCAAATTTCATCTAAATCTGTCAAGACTTTGCAGTGCGACGAAGTAATTTCTTGAAGTAGTAAGTTTTCATATTGTCAATGTTTTTCTATATTGACAGGTTTGTATATTACAATAGTCATGGATCTGACATATGTCAAACTGACAGCTGTCAATCTGCCAATCCGTCAATGAATAAATAAGCTTTCAAATGAAATAGGTACATCTGTTGTAAAAAGTATTCTATACGTTAATTCAAGGTAATAAACTATGCGTAAAATTTAAAATTTAAATACCAGTACTACCACTTACCTTCCCAGGACTCGTCGTGCGTCAGCACATGCCTGTGCATCTTGCTCGCAGTTATAAAACCGCGCCCGCATATGTAGCAAGAGAACGGTTTCTCGCCTGTACCAAACAGATACAGGGTTAATATTTTTTGCGATATAAAGAAAGGAAGAAAGATTTTTTGTTAAGGTGGTTCGATTTCCATACAAATAAATTTTTGCCATTTATGGACAAATGGAGCATAATTTTACAGTGAAATCACAGCTACTGGCATTTATTTTGGTCTTTATTTGCGGTAAATCACAATTGCTTGATTAAAACTACTGTTTTTCAAACCAAAACCATTTCGAAATAGTACATTTCTGTACAATATTTTTACGTTCAAAACTCTGTAAACTATGAGGTGAGGTTTATTTAAAAAAAAAACGTAAATCAAACTTGACTTTCAATTGATGTCTCATGACGTCACCTAGTCGGGCAACTTTCATAGACTAAAGAAGCAATGGCAAACCAAAACAAAATTTGTCAATGTCGAGTCAACGGCGATCATAATAATCTTTTCAATACACGTACGTCGAGTTGTTTTTCGCTTTATTGATACAAATATCTGGATTATTTTACTTTAAACGTTATTTGGACTCTGATATCGCTTTTATGACATAAGATTTGTTTACTTCGTGCCATGAATTGTAAAAACCGAAGACATGACAGAATGGCTTTACAGCTTTAGCCTGCCCGATGGGGCAAATTAAAAAAAAAACTTGTCAGTTCTGTTGTCAAAGTTAAAAGTTTTGGCGGGAACGCGGGAAGAGTCGTGTCGCTTCGTTGTATTTTTTTCCAAAACTAGTGTTTTGTCGAGTGTTTATGCATAAAAATGGTGGTGTTTTATTCATAAAGTGCCGAATTACAAGCGCGAGTGTGGGAAAATGATATAATGTGGTGAAACATGAGTTTTCGTGTTGCTTCCAAAACTCCATCGAAGCTTTATAGTAAAGTTGCCACTACTTTACTAAAGCATGACTGGCACGAACTGACACGAACTGGACTTGACTAAGACGACTTTGACGATAACCATAGTTAAGATACAGCAGAAATATCACTGAAGACGAGGCAGTATGGCTTTATAGCTTTAGCCTGCCCGAAGGGGCAAATTAACGAAAAAAAAAAAAAATTGTCAAAGTTACTGAAATGTGTCAAATGTTTTGTACACTTTTTTGTTTTATATGGCAAAGGCATATTCTACATATTCAGCCTACGTCATGACGTCATAACTATAAAAAGTTTGAAAACGCATTAGAATTAAACTACCGCATAGAAAGGCAAAATATTCAAATTAGTTTCATAAAATACAGTTTACTATCAGTAAAAAATATAAAATAAATACAAAAAAAAAAAACTTTACATAATTACCTAATCGTATACACAGTTATACATACCAGTGTGAGTTCTCATATGCACCGCTAAATACGTCTTGGAGCAAAGTTGTTTATTGCATATCTTGCAGGTGGTCTTGCTTCGCCGGGCCGCCTGCTCCGCAGACTCCGCAGGCTCCGGGAGGGGGGACGGCGAACGGACCCACGTTTTCGACGGGAAATACTCTTCGTCAGACCCTGCATCGCTATGGGGGAGAGATGTGTATTTATAAAAGCCCCGTTGGCTCATTGGTAGTAGTATATCTGCCTTGAGAGCTGTAGGGCGTGGGTTCGATTCCCACTCAGGGCAAAACATTTTGTGAATAAACAAATGTTTGTTCTGTGTCTGGGTGTTGTATTTACAAAAAAAAAAGTATTTATGTACTCTATCAGTTATCTGACTTCCATCACACGAGGTCTGCTTAGTTTGGGGCCAGATGGCGCTGTGTGTATAGTCCTACGATATTTATATTTATTTTATTTATTTATTTTACAAAGTAAATCCAGATTCAAGTATCGGTTGGAATGTAAAACACAATTTATTAAGAAACACAAATACCCAAAGAATACGAATTATTTTTTCTATGGTGTACACAATAATTTTATAATAAATATTTAATTTCCAACAAACGAAAAAACAATTTTTTTTTGCTCATAACTTTAAAGCCTATAGTCGCTTACTTTCGTACTTTCATTGTACGAACCGTTAAACAGTGAAATGCGCTGCGAACCCCCCGTTTAACCCAACTACAAAATTACATGTACAAAAGGAGGACTTAATAAAGCATTTTCTGCCAGCCATCCCCACAGTACATAAACATATTTGATCAAAACATATGTGTATAAATATATCGGCGTTTAGCTTTAATGTTGATTTAGTTTAGCGCCATCTTGCGTAATTTTGGTGGACTAGAGGTGGAATGGCGCCACCTCTGACGTAACACTGGTTCCGTGCTCTGCTTGTCGTTAGTCGTGTGACGTATTTTAACTTCAACCAATGAGAGCGCGGTAGAAGTTGCGCATGTCGGCCGGTAGAGGCGCTGTGGGAAACGAGCCGGCCGTGCGTTGAATTTTGAGGTGGAGAGATATCATTGATTCTTTGAGGAGAGATTGAGTTGGTCGGTTGCAGAGTGCGAGCTAAGCGGAACGTCTTGTCTCCAAGCTATGTAATAGTGTCTATACTGTTCTAATCGTTCTTAAACTAAAATCGTCGTGAAGTGCTGATTAAACTTTGTACAAGAGAATTTAATTGTATGGTTTTTCTCCTCGCCCCCTACACCCTCGCCCAGTAACCACTTCTGATGCAAATCCGCCGTCTGACGTTCGTTTCTACAAATATATCTAATCGTGTACAAATAAATAAATAAATGCAACAAACAAAATTATGTATACTCACTCTACAGTATTTTCCGTTTCAGATAAACCGTCCGCATTTTCTTCGGCGGTTTCATTCTTCGGCTCCATTTTAGGTTTGACATCATCTGTTGCTGTTAAAAAAAGTACATATTTATTTATTTATTTAATTATATTTTTTTTATGGTTGACAGGCTAGTTGTTTGACCACAGCCCACCTGATGTTAAGTGAAGGTGTGGTCGAAGATGGTAAAGCACACCTAGCCTGGAATGGAACACGGCTCTCAAGTGAGGCTGCCGGAACACACCGTTAGATGCTTGGCGGCAGATTTTCAACTTGAGGGTGGTAGCTAGCCAGCCGAGTACTAGAGAGTACCCTACCACCATGCTATGGTTTCCTCACGATGTTTTCCTTCACCGGCAGCTCAAGCTCATTGTTGGGGTTTGAACCCACGCCCTTCGGCATGCGAACCTACCGCGCTAACCACTGAGCTATCATCGCTACAAACAGTTACACAAAACAGGATATAGTCTCAATAATTAACAGAGGTGAACAGATTTAGGTTTCGATCGATCCGAACTACATCCCTTACATATGTGTAAACAACAAGACTAATTCAAGCAGTAGTTAAGAATTAATAAAATAAAGTAATATGATTGAAATAAGTGGCCATAAAAAGACCAAAAACGAAGTGAGTGAGTGGCAATTTTAAATAAATTTGCAAAATTCTAGCCGGTCAGGTACAAATGTCATACGCAGTAAACAATTTTTCTGACATTAGTTTTAAACGTTACGTTTTTTTTATTTATATTTTTTTGTTATACGTTTTTTTTATTTATATTTATTTTCGGCAACACTGGAAACTTTATATATACTCAAAATTCTAAATTATTTAATTTAATGTAACTTGATTTACTGTAATATTATTATTGTATCTTAATCTAAAAGGAGAAGCCACTGGCTCCTGACACACAGTCTTTGACTAGTTCGGGAGCCTATGGTTTAATGTATCTGTACACCATGTTTTATGTCAAATAAATAAATTATTATTATGTACACAATTTCAAGTTGAAAATGTCAATAGATCCCTTGTGATCTTTAGCAATTTCGTTGTATTGGCGACACATTCTTACAACAGGATTAAAATATGAAATATTATTCTGATAAACATGCAACATAAAAGTTTTAGGATAACGAGTCTTATGTTGAGTGTTAATGTTAATAATCGAGAGAAGTGAATTAGAATCAATGATGGAGTGAACAATTTTGAAAAGAGTAACCATATCCGTATAAATACGCCGAGATTTTAATGTTTGTAATTTAAATTTTGCCAACTTGTCATCGTACGATTTTAATTGACGTCTTAATCCTAATCTACCACATAATATGTTTAAGCACTTACTTTGTATGCGTTCAATTCTATTTTCATGAACTTTGTAGAAGGGTGACCATATAACAGAATTGTATTCGAGTACACTACGGATCAACGAGAAGTAAAGGTTTAAGAAACTATACGGATTTTTAAAATCTTTAGTGAGTCGAGCTATGAAACCCAAAAGTTTATTACATTTATTTATATTAGTATAACATACGTTTATCGAAGGTATGTGCTGTAAATACCACTCGCGGTCACGCCATCCGAACGAAAAGGTCGAATGATAATTTAACGCGGCATATGCATGACATATAATATCATTAAGTGTTCAAAAGTAGTGCGATGTGAATGCTACTCGCGGTCACGCCGACCGCAGACTCACCCGGTTTGTCCTTGTCGTGTAGCGCAGAATGGCGCCGTAACGCCAACGCAGAACTATATTTTCGACCGCATACGGTGCACGGAAATGGTTTTTCCCCTAAAACAATGCAAACATAATAATTAACAGTTTTGCAGCGGAATTTCACCGCTACTTTACGTTACAAGTGCAATTCCGTAATAACTAACACGTTACAAGTGAAATTCCGTAACATCTAACACGTTACAAGTGAAATTAGGTAATATAGGCTTTTCTTGGTTGCCTGGAAGAGATCGCTGTTAGCGATAAGGCCGCCACTTGTGGCACTAGTCCATAAGGTTCTTTGTTCTCTGTACTTTTTTTAATTTATGATGTCACAATAATCATAAATATCTATCTATCTATTTATATTAAAATTCCGTAACATCTAAGGGCCGCCTTACACGTTCAATCATGATCACGATCCGCGATCCGCGATCATGATTTCAAAATTTCTAGATATTATGCGATCCGGAGCATCAGTCCGTCAATCCGCTTCGTACACGATCAGTCTGGATCGCGATCATTGATCGCGGATCGCGGATCGCGGATCGCGCGCTACGTGTACGGGCTGCCTAACACGTTACAAGTGAAATTCCGTAAAATCTGACCGGGACTACTTCATCCTGACATAAAGAAGTCAAAGTCCAAGACATCGCTTTTTAGGAGCTCATTACTTTGAGACATTAGATAGTTCATCGCAACAGCCCCGTAATTTCAATAGCTGTTAAATTACAGTTATGTTTAGACACTACTGCTTGGCGGAAGAATATCTGATACTTACCTAGATGACCTCCAGCTAAGGAGATCTATCACTCACGCGAGGGGGAGGAAAAGGGAGGGTCGATTAGGAGCCCCCCCCCTTTTCCACCCCTTCACGTGAGTAATTATTTAATTATAAATAAATAAATAAATAAATAAATATCGTAGGACTATACACACAGCGCCATCTGACCCCAAACTAAGCAGAGCTTGTGTGATGAAAGTCAGATAACTGATAGAATACAAAAATACTGTTTTTTGTTTTTTTTTTTGTAAATACATACTTATAATACATACAGAACACCCAGACACAGAACAAACATTTGTTTATTCACAAAATGTTTGCCCTGAGTGGGAATCGAACCCACGCCCTACAGCTCTCAAGGCAGATATACTACCAATGAGCCAACGGGGCTGTCAATTATTCTTCTTACCAGTATGGCTCCTCATGTGCACTTGTAAATTGCTTTTTCTGCTCATAGTTTTGTTACAGATGGGACAGCTGGTCGACTGATCGCGTTTCCGCTTCCGACTCCGCGTGAGGGGCGAGTGCGAGCGGACCCAGGTCTGCGACGGGATGTACTCCTCATCCGACCCTGGATCTCTACAAAAATCAAATAAAATTGCTACAATATACGGGGATATACGTGGATTGCGATTATTTGGGGGGGGGGGGGGGATAGATTTTAGCTTTACTTGCTTTGGTTGACATCGAGAAAAAAAAGACGTGTGGCACTCGGGGACTGCCGCGGTAAAGCTATTGCATAGCATTACAACCAATGCCACCTAGAGGCGAGTTGCTGAACTAAAGAGACAAGCGTGACATTTCAAAAAAGTCATTAAAAGTTCTGCTATTCATCGATAGATGGCAAAACTAAAAAGTATCACCGCTGTGCCGGTGGGAGTGGGGGGTGTTAGGTTATTTTCGTTACGGAATTTCTGGATTCGGTCTCCACGCTCAAGGCCCGCGATAGAAGCTATGCAATAGCTTAAAAAGTTTAAAATAACATTTTTTTTATGATTGACAGGCTAGGTGTTTCACCACAGCTCACCTGACATTTAGTGACAGAGTGGTCGAAGATGGTAAAGCACACCTAGCCTGGAATGGAACTGGCTCTCGAGGGATGCTGCCGGAACCCACCGTTAGATTCTTGGCGGCAGATTTTCAACTCTCGTGTGGTACCTACCCAGCAGTACTAGAGAGTACGCTACCACCATGCTATGGTTTCCTCACGATGTTATCCTTCACCGGCAGCTAACCACTTCAACCCACGCCCAACCCAAGCATGCGAACTGACCGCGCTAACCACTGAGCTATCATCGCTACAAATTTTATCGGTTTCAATTCCATCTTAGCTTAACTTACTCGTTTTTCACATCGTCCTCGGAATCTTGAAAACTATGATCATTATTCCCGTGGTCATCATCAATGGCGGCGTGATCATTGTTTTGATCATCCTGATCGTCAACTTCCTCCTTGATCTCAAAGTCTATTTTGACTTCCTCGATCACAATTTTGGTGGTTGGCAAAATTTCCGTTTCTTTATTCTCGTCGTGGAAAGTTACGTCTGCGGGTAGGTCGACCTAAAAATTAGATGTACAAATAAATATCATAGCACATTACACACAGCGCCATCTGACCCCAAACTAAGCAGAGCTTGTACTATGGAAGACAGATATTTTTTTTATGCAAAAAGTAATGAGACGAACGAGACGCTCTCCTGATGGTAAGAGATAACGCCTGTCCATGACCATTGCAGCGATACACAGAACTTTGAGTAACAAAACAAAAGTCGAGGGTATCACTACTTTGGCGCTCATTACTTGGAGGCTTTCGATGGTTAGTCTCAACAGCCCAGTAATTTCACTAGCTGCAGTACCCTTCAAACCGGAACACAGTAATGTTTACACACTACTGCTTAGCGGCAGAACAACTGGTACTGCGGTGGTACCTACCTAGACGACCTCCTGCTAAGGAAATCTACCACCAAGTAAATAGATCAATATGTCCCTTTACAGCATGTAATTTTAATGAATACTTTCGAAGATATTACAGATTTAAAATGCACATCGAGGTGCGGCGGTACCTTCCAATTTAAACACCTACAATTTCCGGTAAAGACATCTTTTGCAATGACCATTAATAAATCGCAGGGTCAAACTTTCAACGTTGCTTAGATTTGAGCGTTGAGTGTTTGTCTCATGGTCAATTATATGTCGCTCTTTCAAGAGTAACCTCCAAACAAAACATGTTTGTATTGTCTAATGACAAAAATTTTTTTTTATTCAAAATAGGTTCGCGTTTGACCACACTCTGCCTGATGTTAAACAGTAGTGTGGTCTAAGATGGAGCACGCTTACCTAGAAGAAACCTATTTACTCTAGATTTGAAGACGCCCATATTGTACCTAACAGGGAACACAGACGCCGGCAGAGGGTTCCAAGACCTCGCTGTGCGAATGAAAAATGTGAAATCAAAACGCTTTGTGCGTACATGGGGAACATCCACCATGTACGGATGACGTTTTGGTCGCGTTTGTCTGGCCGTCCGGTAGAAGAAAGGTGCAGGGGGAACCAAATTGTGCAGCTCAAGCGCACACTCTCCGAAATGTATCCGGTAGAAAACTGACAGGCTGGCAATACTACGACGATGCTTAAGACTTTGAAGCCGAGACTCTAGTGAAGCGTCGTTGCCAATTAGCCTCCTGGCGCGTCCCTCGATCGACTCTAATGCCTCAAGTTGGTACTTGGCAGAGCCGTTCTATAGGTGCGAACAGTACTCCACACACGATCTCACTTGGGCTTTGTATAAGCTGAGTAGTTGTTCTGGTGTGAAGTACTGTCTCACCTTTTTTCCCCCCCTTTGTTTTAGGCGTCGCATTTCAGCATTTGCCAGTGTCAAGTATTTATATATTTTCAAGTTAAATAAGTGTCCTCGTAGCTAGTTATAGTCAAAGTCCAGTCTTAGTCAAGTCCAGCCCGTGTCAGTCAATTCCAGTCATGCTTTAGTAAAGTAGTGGCGACTTTACTATAAAGCTTCGATGGAGTTTTGGAAGCAACACGAAAAGTCATGTTTCACCACATTATATCATTTTCCCACACTCGCGCTTGTAATTCAGCACTTTATGAATAAAACACCACCATTTTTATGCATAAACACTCGATAAAACACTAGTTTTGGCAAAAAATACAACGGAGCGACACGACCCTTCCCGCGTTCCCGCCAAAACTCCTGTCTCACCTTAGAGAGGATGCCAAGCTTCTTTGCGGCTAGTTGGGCCTTGTTGTTTATAAGAACGTTCTGTAGGTAGGTATATTTAGTATTAGCATTGCACCCGTGCAAAGCCGGGGCGGGTCGCTGTTATTATAAAATACTCACTTTATCTTCTTGTTTTGTAATGAAAAGTTCTTCCTTAGTATCAGCCCCTGTAGGTTGAGCCATCGCGTCCACATCGGTTGGCGGTAACCCCCAAGGGTCTTCCGTTTTTGGTTTCGAATCGATTGCTACTTTCATTTGCCCTTCCAATTCTTTTAAATATGGTAGTATCGCGTTGTAATCTATTAAAAAAAAAGTTAACAGTTCACAAAAGCTATGCAGGGCTACAGCTTCGGTTGTACTAAGCCGAAAGGGGGTCTTTGCACTCGTCACTATGTAATTATCAAAAAATTAATTAAATAATGATTTTTAATATTCTATCTTGATTTGATATTTGTCACGATTTCTGTTCTTGTCGTTTTTGTCTGTTTCTTGCCTCGTGTATATCATTAATGTTTAATAATTATTGTTTTAATATTTATGGATTATTTGATTGACATTTATATTAATCACTTGACATTGTTCATTATTCTCTTGACATTTCTATTATTCACCTGACATTATCGTTATTACCAGTGACGCTTATTTGTTATCTGTATTTTTTAGTTAGTTATTTAATTATGTATGGCAATACATACGCACACGCACACGCATAAATATGTAAATTCATAACGAAAATCATTTATGTTTTTTTAAGTTAATGTGTTCAATGTTTTTTATTTTTTAAACCTTAGTGGGAAGACACTGTCTGCAGCAACACAGCGAAGGCTACAGCTGCAGGCAGGGTTACTATACATACCTGTACTATTTTGATGAAACATTAAATTTATTTATTATTTGTATTTGTATAATAATAAAATTCTAATATTTATATGCCTTATATATTGCGGCTTTACTTTGAAATCTATCTATCTAAAAAAAATATGAGAGCTACGGTCGAACCCCTAGCTTGTGACTAGTAAAAAAAAGTATGCATAAATTTGAACTTACCATATGGTTCACCATCTAGTTTGTCATCTGGATGATTGATGTCGAAATGTTTTACTAACAATTCAAATCTAAAACAAACAAACAAACATACATATTTACTTTCCATATCAGACTGTAACATCCCACAACTGGGCATAAATCCTAGAAGTCTGTTTAAGCGATATTCAATACAAATAAGCGATATCCGATGTAGGTTGGATCTCCAAAAGCCATTGGACATAACATGACCTACAGACATAATCATGCATCCTCCATATATCCTCGTTTTCCTTCACTTCAATTGTATTTAATATTTTTACCCTCGACGCAAAAACGACGGGGTGTTACAAGTTTGACGTGTCTGTGTGTGCGTCTGTCTGTGGCATCGTAGCTCCCGAACGGATGAACCGATTTTGATTTTGTTTGAAAGGTGTATAAGTCGGGAGTGTTCTTTTTTTTCCTTTGATTTTGGCGTCGCGTTTTAGCATATGCCAGTGTCAAGTATTTATATATTTTCAAGTTTCAAAAGTTAAATAAGTGCCCTCGTAGCTAAAGTTATAGTCAAAGTCCAGTCTTGGTCAAGTACAGTCCGTGTCAGTCAAGTCCAGTCATGCTTTAGTAAAGTAGAGGTGACTTTACTATAAAGCTTCGCTGGAGTTTTGGAAGCTACACGAAAAGTCATGATTCACCACATTATATCATTTTCCCACACTCGTGTTTGTGATTCGGCACTTTATGAATAAAACCCCACCATTTTTATGCATAAACACTCGACAAAACACTAGTTTTTGAAAAAAATACAACGGAGCGACACGACTCTTCCCGCGTTCCCGCCAAAACTCGGGAGTGTTCTTAGCTATGTTTGATGAAAATCGGTCCAAGATGGCCGCCGCCACAAAATGGCGGATTTCATATTTTTTTCACAACTCCCTCAATATGGGTATCAAATGAAAGGGCTTGACTAGTAGAATACTATACACTGTGATACATTTCAAATCCAAGATGGCCGACATCACAAAATGGCGAATTATCTTTGAAATCGGTCCAATAGTTTTTAAGTTTAGTTGTTACATACAGAAAAACAAACTTTTCCTCTTTATAATAATAGAATAGATACAAAACATTTGACAGCCCCGTTGGCTCATTGGTAGTATATCTGCCTTGAGAGCTGTAGGGCGTGAGTTCAAATCCCACTCAGGGCAAACATTTTGTGAATAAACAAATGTTTGTTCTGTGCCTGTGTATGTATTTACAAAAAAAAATATTTATGTATTCTATCAGTTATCCGACTTCCATCACACAAGCTCTGCTTAGTTTGGGGCCAGATGGCGCTGTGTGTATAGTCCTACGATATTTATGTATTTGTTTATACCACAAAATGCTTATTAAGTTTGTTTATGGCATTTTAACCTTGATTAATTTATCGGGAGAAACCCAAAATACATCACTAGTTCAAATGGGTTTTTAATGTGTCCAAAATTTTTGCCAATTTTTTTTTTTAATTATTGATCTGTCTTATAAGTGCGAACAGTTTTCACTCACCTGCTAAATATTCTAAAGCATATTCTGCACTGATGGCGGACCGCGAGGTGTATTCGCTTGTTGTGGCGACCTAGTTTGCTTGCTGTTATGAATCGCTGACCACATTCACTGCACGTATATGGCTTTTCATCTGAAATGGAGAATATAATTTTGTAGCGATGATAGCTCAGTGGTTAGCGCGGTCGGTTCACAAGCGTGAGTTCCGTGAGTTTAATGTTTTTTTTTTAATGTAAAAAAGTAATGAGACGAACGAGACGCTCTCCTGATGGTAAGAGATAACGCCTGTCCATGACCATTGCAGCGATACACAGAACTTTGTGTAACAAAACAAAGTCCAGGGCATCGCTGCTTTGGCGCTCATTACTTTGAGACTTTCGCTGGTTAGTCTCTACAGCCCAGTAATTTCGCTGCAGTACCCTTCAAACCGGAACACAGTAATGTTTACACACTACTGCTTAGCGGCAGAATATCTGGTACTGCGGTGGTACCTACTTAGACGACCTCCTGCTAAGGAGATCTACCTCCTTAGCAGGATTTTCAACTCTCGTGTGGTAGCTAGCCAGCCGAGTACTAGAGAGTACGCTACCACCATGCTATGGTTTCCTCACGATATTTTCCTTCACCGGCAGCTCAAGCTCATTGTTGGGATTCGAACCTACGCTGAACTGACCACGCTAACGACTGAGCTATTACATAATGGAAAAGTTCGATAATCCTCGACCAAATATAGCAACAGTTTTTTTTTGCGACTTCAGACTTGTGCTATATTATGTATTTTATAACATACTAACTGCGCCTGGCGGTGTTACCCGCTACATGTTTTCGGCATAAAAATTAGCCTATGTGTTAATCCAGGATCTCAGCTACCTCCATTTCAAATTTCATCCAAATCCGTTCAGTAGTTTTTGCGTGAAAGAGTAACAAACATACTCAAAAACTTTCGCATTTCTAATACTAGCTGCGCCCGGCGGTGTTACCCGCTACATATTTTCGGCATAAAAAGTAGCCTATGTTTCAATCCAGGGTCTCAGCTACCTCCATATCAAATTTCATCCAAATCCGTTCAGTAGTTTTTACGTGAAAGAGTAACAAACATCCATCCAAACTTTCACATTTATAATATTGGTGGGATTAGTATGATTTCGTTAATGTCATCTAGGTACATACCACCGCAGTATGATCTGCCGCCAAGCAGTTGTGTTGTAAACTTTTTTCCTAAACTTATATCCCTGTAAAAGGATTCAAGCAAAACAACACTCACCAAAGTAATGAGCGTCAAAGCAGCGATGCCCTGGACTTTGTTTTGTTACTTAAAGTTCTGTTTATCGCTGCGATGGTCATGGACATGCGTTATCTCTTACCATCAGGAGAGCGTCTCGTTCGTCTCATTACTTTATATACATAAAGTATTGAGATGACTTTTATTTTTTTGTATGTATGTATTGTAAATTATGTTGAAATGTGTTTTATGTCATAAATAAAATGTTGTCTATTGTCATAAAAAAAAACTCACCAGTATGAGACCTCACGTGAATTCTTAAGTAGTAACTCAACGCAAATTGTTTATTGCATCCAAAGCATTTGTACACATGCTCTTGACGATCCTGATTCTTATCGTTAACAGAATCATTATCATTGTTAACCCCTTTAGGTTTTACATCAATGTTACTGTCACCTCCAACTATATTGTTACCAACATTACTGATAACATCATTAAAATGTTCCGCTTTCTCTGTACCTATATAACCGTCCTCGGGTTTGATTTCAATATCAAATTCTTGCTTAACTTTTACAATCTTTTTAAGTTTCTTTTTAGCTTTTTTGAGACGTTTACGTTTTTTCAAATTTATCAGTCTCAAATCGTAGCTCGTGAGACGATTGGAATGTATAACAACGTGTTGATCTAACTTCTGTATGTCCGTATATGCTATATTGCATACGGAACAGCCGTAGAAAGCGAAATTCTTGTCTGTTATCTTTTTGTTCCAATAACTGCTGGTTTTGCCTTTGGGTTTCTTTTTAGATTTTGTCTCCGGCTTCAGTATTATGTGCGGCTTAATGTCTTCTTCTTCGACGTTTGCGTTTGTTGTATCTGTATCATTTGGTGTATTCTCTTCGGTTACATTTGGTGTGTATTCATTTTCATTTGTTACGGGTAAATTTGGTTGGTACGGTACCTGCTGGTAGTTTTGAGGCTGGAAATTTAAATTGATACCAGAAATAACTAAGAGCGATGGACTTGGACGAATAAGTATGTGTTTTATTTGATAGGTTGGTAACTACATGCTGATATGACTTGTAGCGATGATAGCTCAGTGGTTAGCGCGGTAGGTTCGCATGCCGAAGGGCGTGGGTTCAAACCCCAACAATGAGCTTGAGCTGCCGGTGAAGGAAAACATCGTGAGGAAACCATAGCATGGTGGTAGGGTACTTTCTAGTACTCGGCTGGCTAGCTACCACCCTCAAGTTGAAAATCTGCCGCCAAGCATCTAACGGTGTGTTCCGGCAGCCTCACTTGAGAGCCAGTTCCATTCCAGGCTAGGTGTGCTTTACCATCTTCGACCACACCTTCACTTAACATCAGGTGAGCTGTGGTCAAACAACTAGCCTGTCAACCGTAAAAAAAATAAAAAAATATACCTATATAACTTAATTAACATATAATAAATATAGTAGGACTATACACACAGCGCCATCTGGCCCCAATCTAAGCAGAGCTTGTGCGATGGAAGTCAGATAACTGATAGAATTTTTGTAAATACATACAGAACACCCAGACACAGAACAAACATTTGTTTATTCACAAAATGTTTGCACTGAGTGGGTATCGAACCCACGCCCTACAGCTCTCAAGGCAGATATACTACCAATGAGCCAACGGGGCTGTCAAATGTCATGACGTTTTGTATTTGTCCCTTGCAGTAAAAAAATACTAACTTAGGTTAGGTTACTATTTTTTATTACATATTTTGTTAGAAGCTATTAAATAAAAAATAGTACTGCAAAACAGTTCAACAGCGGACAATATGCGTCAGATAAAAAAACAAAGAGCGATTGCAGCGATACACAGAACTTTGAGTAACAAAACAAAGTCCAGGGCATCGCTGCTTTGGCGCTCATTACTTTCGAGACTTAATTCATAATTCATTTATTGCGTATATGGGTACAATAGATATTTAAAAAAAGATAACGAGCGCCATATTCCGCCTTGCGGCATGCAAAACTTAAAACTAAACATTACAAAAAAAATAAAATATAATTATAACTACAGTCAGTGATTAGTCAAATCAAAAGCAAAAATAAAATGAAACAAAAATGTCAATGATAAAATGTCAAGCAATAAAATACAATTAAATTAAATACAATTTCGTCCGAGCATAAAAAAATAAAAATAAAATAATAAAATAAAATAAAAAAATATTTAAATCTAAATTAATTAATGTCAAATTGAATTACAATATTATTAATTTTGGACAGTTTTGTCATACTTTTACCCTACTAATTTGATGAGACCAATCACACACATTTAAAATTTATCTGTCAAGTACTCATTTACAGTGTAGTGTGTGTGTGTGTGTGTAGTGTGTGTGTGTATGCCTTTTCCAGTAGAAAATATTTTAATTTATTTTTAAAAATAGAAATTTGTTCAATTGTTTTTCTTCGACTTTCGATGGTTTTTTTTTTATATTTGACAGGCTAGTTGTTTGACTACAGCTCACCTGATGTTAGGTGAAGGTGTGGTCGAAGATGGTAAAGCACACCTAGCCTGGAATGGAACTGGCTCTCAAGTGAGGCTGCCGGAACACACCGTTAGGTGCTTGGCGGCAGATTTTCAACTTGAGGGTGGTAGCTAGCCAGCCGAGTACTAGAAAGTACCCTACCACCATGCTATGGTTTCCTTACGATGTTTTCCATCACCGGCAGCTCAAGCTCATTGTTGGGGTTTGAACCACCGCCCTTCGGCATGCGAAACTACGGCGCTAACCACTGAGCTATCATCGCTAAATGGTTAGTCTCAACAGCCCTGTAATGTCGCTAGCGGCAGTACCCTTCAAACCGGAACACACTAATGTTTACACACTACTGCTTAGCGGCAGAATAACTGGTACTGCGGTGGTACCTACCTAGACGACCTCCTGCCAAGGAGATCTACCACCAAGTAAAATTAATTCTTATTCGTAATGGAAGCGATAAATCCTGCACAAAACACCCCGCTTGGGGTGTATTTTGCATTTCCCCCTACCAGCGTCTACCCGAGCCAACCCAGCTCCTTGAAGTACCGGAGCGAGGCTCTGGGCCGCTGGCATTTTAGCTCCAGTGAGTTGGATCAAATTAATGGCATTGATGACGAGAAGCAGTCAAGGTGTTCTAGCTACATGGCTGATAGTAAAGCAGCTTCATGCGGCCTAGTGGCAACTCTAGTACCTTCTGTGGCTTTGCAATGCAAAAGGACACACTACAGTTTCATTCTCTTGCAAGTAGATTTGTTTTATTAATGAAATTATTATAAAACTTAGTATAAGAGTCAAAGCATTTAAGTAGCTGTGAAGGTTACGAGAGTAAAAATATATACAGCGTGACTGGTGAGACACCTACAATACTCGGTATTCTATTCTCGTTATAATCATGTAATAAAATAGGGTATTGACATTATGACATTGACAAGTATTTCAAACTTAAAGATTTATTGAATTACTAGTAAGTAATTATGATTTTTTTTGTCATGTCATTTTATTACGTTGACAATAGTTTTTTTGGTATTGACATGTTTGTATATTGACGTACCTTATTTTGACATGTAATCAGTGTTTTAAATTCTCTCATTTATTGACATGTTTAAAATTTTGAAGTGACTTGTGTAAATTGGTGTTATCAATATGATATTTGTATTAGGTAATTAATTTTGGCAAAATTTCACTATAAATAAATGAAGCGTGGATACACTCCCGACGCTGATAACGATGTTTTGATCGCGTGACAAGTACGTGCTTGTCCCGCCAGCTCGTGCGTCCGCGCGGTGTCCAAGCGTTGCGTTATTAATTACATTTTTTTTTGTAGTAGATAGGCTTGCGTTTGACCGCCATCCCGCCTGATGTTAAGCGAAGATGCGGTCTACGGTGGAGCACGCTCGCCTAGAAGAAACCGATTCACTCGCGACTTGAAGGTACCCAGACTATATTCATTGGGGAACACCCACTCGGGCAGCTGATACATAACTTTCGGTTAAGTTTATCTAGTAGTCAGTTAACATTTATTTTGAATGTTATTTATTTTCTTCGTATACGGTCGCCACATATCACGTCTTCGAGTATCGTAGGTGTCTTATTCTTATTTAAAGTGGGGGCGATAAGTCCTGCACTGGCGTCCTTGGGGTGTTTCCGTGCATTTCCCTCTGCCAGTGTCCAAAGCCAACCTCCTCCTTGAATTATCAGGGGAGGCTCTAGGCCACTGGCAAAGTTAGTAGCTGCAGCTAACTTACAAGCAGCCCTGCTTGTCCTATTATTTTACTCATTATATATATACCCCCTTAATATTTTTTTTTTAATGTAAAAAGTAATGAGACGAACGAGACGCTCTCCTGATGGTAAGAGATAACGCCTGTCCACGACCATTGCAGCGATACACAGAACTTTGAGTAACAAAACAAAGTCCAGGCATCGCAGCTTTGGCGCTCATTACTTTGAGACTTTCGATGGTTAGTCTCAACAGCCAAGTAATTTCGCTAGCTGCAGTACCCTTCAAACCGAAACACAGTAATGTCTACACACTACTGCTTGGCGGCAGAATAACTGGTACTGCGGTGGTACCTACCTAGACGATCTCATGCTAAGGAAATCTACCACAAAAACTGATTTGTTGAGTGATTATTATGTGCTTGCCTGTGTAGGCATTGTCGTAGGTATCTCACCAGTCATGCTGTATATTTTAACCTAACAGCACCCTGCTAAAGTAGCCCATGTTAATTCAGGGTAAAAAATTAAATGTGCATTACAAATTTGTTGAGTCGCTCCAGTATCAAATATAACAATTGTATGTACACATATGTAATTGTAATATTACTGAGAAACGAGTTGACAGATAATAAATTTAGATTACCTGATCATTCTTGTAAGTATAAGGGGCAGGATGGGGAGCCTGTTGGTAGTAGTGTGCATTAGGAAGAGAGTATTCATATTGCGCTTCATAGGAGCTCAGCGGATCAACTTCTACTATCATGCCATTGTTCATTTTGGCCTGAAAATCATAAAATAAATAGATATAAGATTTTAAAAATTGTTAGTGTACATGAGGTCATTCTAGGATTAACTCAGCAGACTTTTAATAAATTTCAACCCCCACTTTTTAGCAACATAAGCAAAGCCCTTTTGCATGCTTACGTAAGCGTGCATATAAAGAAAAGTAAATTAATAAATATTGTAAACGTAATCACCATCTAGACTCCCAGTCTTTGATGATATTGCGGATGGGGAGTAGGTCAAAAATAATTAAAGTGAGGATCCCCCCAAATCCACAATGCCATCAATGACTCGGAACGTAAGCATATGATAGGGGTAAGTTATGCTTACTTCGCTGTAAGAGGGGGTGGTGCTTACATATTAATATGTAGGTATAAAAGTTTAAATCGACCATACTCTCTATTGAGTAAGGTTTTAATGACACTTGGTGGTATATATCCTCAATAGAAGGTGTTCTAGTTACAAATACAAAAATATTTATTTAACAGAAAATATGTGTACAAAGACCGTTATATCTTACAATAGTCCCCGCACTAGGGCTAGCCTGTATCGCAGGAGGCTGGAACCGATTAAATATATTAAATTTAATGGAGAACTTGTACTATTTTTTAACTATATAATTTGACACTAATAAATTAATAAGTTAATAAGCAAGGAATGCAGAAAAGTATTTATGTGTTTATGTGTAGTTACCACCAGGGTATCAAATGTGGTGCTGCCAAGCCACAATATGCTAAATTATCTTTGTAATCGTCTGCTAATTAGCTTAATCTCCTTAGCTGAGTGGGTCCCACCACTGCACCACATATTTTACTGTCAAGCACTTGTAAAGATAATGATAAGACTAACCAGCAGCTAGCAACCAGCAGCTAGCTAGCAATCGCTTTTAGCAATAAGGCCGCTACCTGCGGCACTAGCTCATAAGATTATTTTGTTTTCTGCTTTTTTTTCTATTTCTTGTGTGCACATTAATGAGTTTATATATATCTACAAGCAACTATACATATATAGCAAATTAACTTTCATAACAATACATCTTACATTTAATCTAAGTATATTTCAAGGCTACTCTACTGTATTGAAAATAATTTTTAATTACTTAACCTGAAAAATGCACTAATCAGGCAAAAATATACTTCTAATTAACATGGCAGAGCATTACAATGAGCTAGATTACAATATAAATATATCAGATAGTAAAAAAGTTGATGTAATATGCATTTAACGTGTACAAAACAACTTACGAAGATGTAAACAAACGCAAAAATATGATAAAATTCGACATTTTTTAAAAGATACGGGTGTAAAAACAAGTTTCTGCGATAGTTACTGTCACAGGCTACCAATCAATACTTCAAGACAAAAAAATTTACCTGTTTCAGAACTCACTACAAAAAAACACCTTTTTTCACTCCTAACAATATCATACACAACAGGAAAATGATGTAGTTTCCCTCTCAAAAGTGTTCTTAGTCCACATTATGCACACCAATCTATTTGAGAAACAAACGGCGCGTTATCTGAATAGTTAAAATATGGAATAATTATACGAAACAAAGGTTAATTACGAGAAAAATCACATCAATTTTTTTGTTCGCGTGACGAAGTACCTCAATGGTTCCAACTGATTGTTGCCATTTAAAAATTTTAAAACGCCACTTTTTTTATTGATTTCGTTAGGGGCCCGTGCTTGTAAACGAACTTAATCCAAATTATGTAAATTGAGGCGTGAGTTTTATGCATATTTATTTTGACGTGACGTCTTTAAATTTGATTCCATAGTGGGAGACAATTCAGAAAACTGTTGATGATAAAATTGGGGATAGTGTTGTAGTAGTGTTATCAAGGCGAAAGTTTGTGAGTAATCTTTGTTAATTTTTTACGCTCAAACGGCTGGAGCAATTTTGATGGACCTGACTACTTGGCTTATTACATAGTAAGGCTACATTTTATTCCGAAAAAATGTAGTGTTCCCTTGAGTATAGCGGGTAACACTGCGGGGCTCAGCAGTTATCAATACTAAACTATCTATCAAAAACCTTAGAATTCTAACACTTCCCTGTCTCTACATTGTTGAAGCATCTCTCTTAGTAAGGTCTGATATCGGCAAGTATAAGACGCTTCAAAGCAGTAGGCACAAGTACAAACTATGTCGTCAAAAGTCTAGAACTCAACTTCACAGTAAAAGTATTTTCTTTGAATTATATAATGAATTGCCCCCATCAATAAAGGAAGCCAGCTCTTAATTTATATTCAAAAGGAAACTTAAATCGTTCTTAATCGAAAACACATATTACTCTATAAAATAATGTATTGATGATAAGGCAAAAAATATATGGTATGTATTAACATTCAAATAAGTTGCACTGATTGACATTTTGTAATAAACTTCATGACATATTTTTAATTATATAAACTTGACATTATTATTTTATACCATTTGACATTCTAATAGTAACAATTTTATTTAATTTTTGCACACCCCAATACTGGGTTAAGTATGTTTTAAGCTACGTTTTATTATGTACCAACATTTTGACACCTGTACTTAGCAAATAAACACATTTTGATTTTGATTTTTGATTTTGATTTTGACGAATTTATCCACAATTTAATTACACCATGCGATACCTATAAGATTAAATAATGCGTTACGTTGAGTATGTAAGGACTTATAAGACAGGAATCTGAAGGATTTTGTTTGTTTAAAGTGTATAAGTACATATGGTGTTCACGATACAGCCCATTTTTTTATTTTATTTATATGGCGCTTCTCTGTTTTAATTAGGATAGATACTGTAATTGCAGCTTTAATCAGAAACAGTTATCTTGACCAGGAGTGAAAGAAAAAAAAAGCAGAGAAAGATGCGCAAATCTAATCTTTCGCCAAGGTCATGAAGCGGCGACATTGTAATAAAATTATATATGTTACACTTACACCTGGATGGCAGGCATGTGAAATTAGGGAACGATTAAAAAAAATATATAATAATAATAATATATTGTATAGCCAATGCAATAAAATTTTGATTAATTTAATTGCATAACATTTTGTTGTGCTAAAATGTTTCACAAGAGAAAACGTCCAGAAAATATGTAGAGAACACTGCGCAGGCAATTATTTCTCGTAGGTTTTGTTTTTATCTTATCACGGGAACTAGCTTATGCAATGGCAACACTGCCACTAAAATTGTAATTTTTTACTATTGTCAATGTCATGTGTACGTTTTTTTTCTTGGTTGAGCGGGCTAAATCTTTTACGCCCAAGCCGCTTTTCTTATGTTAAAACAAGATGTTGTAAATACAAAATAGTATATATATGGTATACACGCAAATATATATCTTATCGGCCCCGGCAAAGTTTTATTTATAAAGTTTCGATTGACCTGAGTAAATGAGGTAAAATTACAATCGAAACTACGCAAATATAGCATTGATAAATTAAAAATAACATAAATTATGGCAAAACTACATCTTATTTACTATATTTAATAGCAATTTTATTTTAAAATATCAAAATCTCCGAAACTGGCAAATGAACAGTGTGCGACGCCAAAAAAAAAGTTGAAGAATCTTGAGATAATTTGTGAACATTTAAATAATTTCTGGCAACGTCGGTAGCCAGTCGCGCGGGAAATCGCGGCGGCAACACGGAGGCGCTGCGCGTCCGGTTCCTTCTATTGTTTTCTTAATTGTTTATTTTTTTCTAATGAGGTTTTAAGTTTAAAAAACTAGAAGTAATCAATATAGTTATTTTATAATAAATGTAGTGCTTACTTGTGCGTTTTGTTTAAAATAGTTCATGAATATGTTTTTCTTTGTGCTAATTTGATAATATGGATTTATGGAACGTTGTATCACAAGGTAAATCGTGTTAGCAATTGAAAACTTGAATTGATCTTGAAGGACAACGTTATAAATAGCACTGCTTAGTTCAACTATCGATTGACCTGACCTTAAAAAAACTCATTGCCATTGCCTGGCAATTTACTTAGTTATAGATAAATAGGAAGCCATTGTACACAACAAAAATTATAAAAAAATACAAACGAACTTTATGTTCTAATACCACTAGTAAGTTTTGTAGCTAAATGCGATCTCTTCCAGGCAACAAATAAAACGGAATTAAACAAATTTTAACTAATGCGGACGATGCAACAAACATTTTTCTTGCTCAAATAAGTAAATGTATTAAAAATAAATAATCAGAATAGATTTAGATAAAGAAATTGCCATACATTTTTTGGTAGCCAAAAACGAAAAAAAGATCTAAAATTAGAAGGAACGGAACTTTTTTAAACATATTTTTATTTATGAAAATGGCTACTCGCATCTCCAATAAAGCAAAGTACCGAAATGTTACATTTTGTAGTAGTATTATCTCAAATTACTATAAAAAATATAGATTAAAAAAAAATAGAGAAAAAAATGTTCTATTCAGAAAATAGAGGAGACAGATCACTACTTTATGATGAACTAGGGAAATGCGAGCTCCAGTAATACAAGAGATCAGCTTAAACTGGTTTAAACTTTTCATTGAATTTACGTACGTAAATAAAAATAAAAAAACAGCCAAGTGCGAGTCGGCCTCGCACACGGAGGGTTCCGTACCATAGGGTTCCGTATCATCTATAATAAACGGCGAAAACCTCTTTCATTGTATGGGAGCCCCATAATTATTTATTTTAATTAATTATATTTAAAGAGAACATACCTACAACTAAATATTCGGTGAACAGTTAAAGCGTCTACCTGTCACCGTTATTAGTGTCGAGCAAGAAACGGTACAAAAATCAAGTTTGTTGTATGGGAACCCTCCTTAAATATTTATTTTATTTTATTTTTAGTATTTGTTGTTATAGCGGCAATAGAAATACATCATCTGTGAAAATTTCAACTGTCTAGCTATCACCGTTCTTGAGATACAGCCTGGTGACGGACGGACGGACGGACAGCGAAGTCTCAGTAATAGGGTCCCGTTTTTACCCTTTGGGTACGGAACCCTACAAACTAATGACAAAAACGGTACAAATATACACGTATAATCACGTATTTGAAATGATTTTACGAAATTTTACTTGTAACATCAGTTATCAATAAAATATATTTTGTATTTGTAGTTGGTACTGTGATAGTAGAAGACCACCAAGTAGACTTTGTCTACCACAAAGTTAATTGCTAAAAGTCGAAGAATTTCGCTCAAATTACTGCTTAGTTACAGCTTAAAATATTTCTGTTGTTATCAGCGCATTATCAACAAAAATAGAGCAAACTCACACTACATACACGTGATACCAATCACGTGTACATACATACAGTCGAAACCGAATATAACGACATCGTTTATAACGACAGATTGGTTATAACAACCGAATGGCAAGGTCCCGGCCGAATCCCTACACAAACTCAAAGCAAACATACCGCCTATGACGACGTCAGATAAAAGCGGGACCCTATTACTGAGACTTCCTATTATTGTGAGTTATTCTGCCGCTAAGCAGTAGTGGGTAGACATTACTGTGTTCCAATTTGAAGGGTACTGCAGCTAGCGACATTACTGGGCTGTTGAGACTAACCATCGAAAGTCTCAAAGTAATGAGCGCCAAAGCAGCGATGCCCTACATTGTTTTGTTACTCAAAGTTGTGTGTATCGCTGCAATGGTCGTGGGCAGGCGTTATCTCTTACCATCAGGAGAGCGTCTCGTTCGTCTCATTACTTTTTACATAAAAAAAAGAAAAACTTAGCCGTCCGTCCGTCCGTCTGCCACCAGGCTGTATCTCAAGAACGGTGATAGCTAGACAATTGAAATTTTCACAGATGATGTATTTCTATTGCCGCTATAACAACAAATACTAAAAATAGAATAAAATAAATATTTAAAGGGGGCTCCCATACAACGAACTTGATTTTTATAGATAATGGTACGGAACCCTCCGTGGGCGAGTCCGACTCGCACTTGGCCGGTTTTTATAGATAAATAATTGGCTGCGCCCCACGGTGTTGCCCGCTACATGTTTTTGGGATAAAAAGTAGCCTATGTCACCCGGGGATAGTGTAGCTTCCCAATGGTGAAAGAATTTTTGAAATCGGTCCAGTAGTTTTTAAATTTATTCGTTAGATACAAAAATACAAATCTTTCCTCTTTATAATAGAAGTATCTAGATATAGATAATCTTCGTTGCCTAAAAGAGATCGCTCTTAGCGATAAGGCCGCCACTTGCGGCACAAGCTCGTAAAATTCTTTTGTTTTCTGTACTCGTGCGCTTTACCAGTTTCGACCAAACCGTCACTTATCATGACAGCTGTTCGTTCATTGGTAGTATGTCTGCTCCAAGAGCTGCAGGGCGTGGGTTCGATTCCCACCCAGGACAAATATTTTGTCATATAAACAAATGATTGTTCTGTGTCTGGGTGTACTGTATTGGGTACTATTGATTTATCAAATTATATTTGACAGCCCCGTTGCCTCATTGGTAGTATATCTGCCTTGAGAACTGTAGGGTGTGGGTTCGATTCCCGCTCAGGGCAAACATTTTGTGAATAAAGAAATGTTTGTTCTGTGTCTGGGTGTTCTGTATGTATTATAAGTATGTATTTACAAAAAAAAGTATTTAAGTATTCTATCAGTTATCTGACTTCCTTAGTACAAGCTTTGCTTAGTTTGGGGTCAGATGGCGCTGTGTGTAAATGTTCTACGATATTTATTTATTTATTTATCAGGTGAGCTCAGGTCAAACACCCAGCCATAAAAAAAACGAAAAGTAATCTAGTTTCCATCTTCTTTATTTAAATTGAAATGTCTTTTGCAGGTGGTTAGGCAAATAAATCTAAAATGGCGACTTCCGGTGACATAACGGTTTCGCAAGATGGCGGCCACGGCAATGTCAAGATACATCCGTATTTAATTACTTTAGTGTGAGTATAAAAACGTATTTAAAATTCTAATTTACAATAGCCTGGATAATTTGTAGAAAGAAGATTTTTTTTTATTTTGTAACTTTTTTTATATAACGGTAACGAGACGCTCTCCTGATGGTAAGAGATAACGCCTGTCCATGACCATTGCAGCGATACACAGAACTTTGAGTAACAAAACAAAGTCCAGGAGCCACTGCTTTGGCGCTCATTACTTTGAGACTTTCGATGGGTAGTCTTAACAGCCCTGTAATTTCGCTAGCTGCAATACCATTCGAACCGGAACACAGTAATGTTTACACACTACTGCTTGGCGGCAGAATAACTGGTACTGCGGTGGTACCTACCTAGACGACCTCCTGCTAAGGAAATCTACCACCAAGTATCACAGAACACACAAAAATAACAGCTAAAATAGACAAACAGTTACAAAATACAGGCTCACCTCAGCATAAAACTGTAGCGATAGCTCAGTGGTTAGCGCGCACACACGCGCAGGGCGTGGGCCGATTGCGTAAAAAAGTGTGAATTCAAAAATAGAACACTCGTTCTTTTTGACATTCATTAACGTTGGCATCCTTGTCAAATATTTGGTAACAGGAAAAAAAGATAGGATTGCATTTTCTATTGACTATTTATAGAGTTTTGGCGGGAACGCGGGAAGAGTCGTGTCGCTCCGTTGTATTTTGTCTAGTGTTTTGTCGAGTGTTTATGCATAAAAATGGTGGTGTTTTATTCATAAAGTGCCGAATCACAAGCGCGAGTGTGGGAAAATGATATAATGTGGGGAAACATGACTTTTCGTGTTGCTTCCAAAACTCCATCGAAGCTTTATAGTAAAGTCGCCACTACTTTAATAAAGCATGACTGGACTTGACTGACACGGACTGGACTTGACTAAGACTGGACTTTGACCATAACTATTTCTAAGAGACAGCAGAAATAACACTTAGGACAAGGCAGTATGGCTTTACAGCTTTAGCCTGCCCGATTGGGCAAATTAATTTAAATTTGACAGCCCTGTTGGCTCATTAGTAGCATGTCTGCTTCAAGAGTTGTGGGGTGTGGCTTAGATTCCCACCCAGGACAAGCATTTTGTGATATACAACAAATGTTGGTTCTGTGACTGGGTGTACTGTATGTATTATAAGTATGTATTTACAAAAAAAAAGTATTTATGTATTCTATCAGTTATCTGACTTCCATCACGCAAGCTCTGCTTAGTTTGGCGCCAGATGGCGCTGTGTGTATAGTCCTACGATATTTATTTATTTATTTTAATTTTTTTTTAAACTATTTATACAAAAATAGTACGAACTGATTTCTTCGGGAACGCGGAAAGAGTCGTGACGCCCCGTTGTATTTTTTTCCAAAACTAGTGTTTTGTCGAGTGTTTATGCATAAAAATGGTGGTGTTTTATTCATAAAGTGCCGAATCACAAGCGCGAGTCTGAGATCACTGGCGACTCAAGCTCATTGTTGGGGTTTGAAGCCGTTTTGTGAAAACACCGTTCCGTTTCGTAAAAGTTTTCCTTGCATCGTTCTGATTCGACAAAAAATCGACAATTGTGAAACTATTGGGCACAATTTTATGTTCAAAGATTAGAAAACAAAGTTATTATGTTTTTTTAAATAAAATACGAGATTTTTAACTTTATTTCATTCGTACTACTGGAACACCTTTTATACGTATATTGTGTAATATTTTTTATGTTTAACATACATATACTAGTAAATTATCTTCTTATCTTATCTAGTTTTTTTTTTTTAAATTATCTATTTATCTATTATTATCTGTATCTTTGCATTTAAGTAGGTACTCTTAACTTGATTGAAGTACGACGTTATAGTTTATAGCGATGATAGCTCAGTGGTTAGCGCGGTAGGTTCGCATGCCGAAGGGCGTGGGTTCAAACCCTAACAATGAGCGTGAGCTGCCGATGAAGGAAAACATCGTGAGGAAACCATAGCATGGTGGTAGCGTACTCTCTAGTACTCGGCTGGCTAGCTACCACACGAGAGTTGAAAAATCTGCCGCCAAGACCCTAACGGTGAGTTCTGGCAGCCTCACTTGAGAGCCAGACTAGGTGTGCTTTACCATCTTCGACCACACCTTCACTTAACATCAGGTGAGCTGTGGTCAAACACTAAGCCTGTCAACCATAAAAAAAAGCTCCTGAACACATGAAACGATTTTGATTTTGTTTGAAAGGTGAATTAAACGGGAAAGATTTTTTTATATCGAACCCGCGCCCTACAATGAGCCAAAAGGGCTGTCTATAATATTCAAACTTCGATTGAAGCGACCAAAAGTATATTTCCGAGTGAGTTTCAAGTATTGGCAGCTGCGACCGCGCCCAATGCCAAAAGGTCATTGCTCTCACACGTGATATCTCGTAACGCACCTATGACGCAATGTGTTATCTCCCAAACTACACACAAGCGTTGTATAAAGAGATGAACACAACGTGTGTGTACAATTGTACATACATATATCGCTTGCCCCGGGGAAAAAAGTGCTATACTTATAATTTTTTTATTGCGATACGTATTTTATAAAACGTATGGTACGTTTTATAACGTTCAAAGCTGTTTTGTCATTAGACAATACGAACATGTTTTCATAAGAGGTTACTCTTGAAAGAGCGACATATAATTGGCTATATGAAAACACTCAACATTACACCCCTCTAAAATTATCAATGTTTCTCTACTATATTATGCATGTGTTATACACATAAAGCTTCCTCTTGAATCACTCTATCTATTAAAAAACCGCATCAAAATCTGTTGCATAGATTTAAATACTTAGGGACAGACGGACAGACATACTTTTTGTAGCGATGATAGTTAGTCATCAGTGGTTAGCTCGGTTGTCGAGCTGCCGGTGAAGGAAAACATCGTGAGGAAACCATAGCATGGTGGTAGCGTACTCTCTAGTACTCGGCTGGCTAGCTACCACCCTCAAGTTGGAAATCTGCCGCCAAGCATCTAACGGTGTGTTCCGGCAGCCTCACTTGAGAGCCAGGTCCATTCCAGGCTAGGTGTGCTTTACCATCTTCGACCACACCTTCACTTAACATCAGGTGAGCTGTGGTCAAACACCTAGCCTGTCAAACATAAAAAAAAAAACAGACAGACAGCGGAAAGAGACTTCGTTTTATACTGTAGTGATGTTAATAAGCTTTCAGGCGATGTCGGTTAGTGTATGAGGACATACCTACTTTAAGAAACAAGAAGTTAAAATCAAAACACCATTGTCACAAGCGTCTAGACATTCTAATTATTCTAAGTCATTGTTAATATATTGCCATTATTAGATATATTGGCTGCAGACTGTGAGATTTGACGGTCACCTTTTTTTTTTTTTTCTTTGGTTTTGGCGTCGCGTTTTAGCATTTGCCAGTGTCAAGTAATTATATATTTTCAAGTTGCAAAAGTTAAATAAGTGCCATCGTAGCTAGTTTTAGTCAAAGTCGTCTTTGTCAAGTCCAGTTCGTGTCAGTTAATTCCAGTCATGCTTTAGTAAAGTAGTGGCGACTTTACTACAAAGCTTCGATGGAGTTTTGGAAGCAACACGAAAACTCATGTTTCACCACGTTATAACATTTTCCCACACTCGCGCTTGTGATTCGGCACTTTATGAACAAAACACCACCATTTTTATGCATAAACACTCGACAAAACACTAGTTTTGGAAAAAAATACAACGGAGCGACACGACTCTTCCCGCGTTCCCGCCAAAAAACCCGCCTTGTTCCACGGTCACCTTTATTTGTGACGAGAATATATTAAATTAGCTTCGATGGCGGGAAACAATATGGTATTTATTATTTATTATATTTAGTTTCAGACGTAAAGAGTACCAAGTATTTAGTACATTCATTGTAAAAAAAAAATCTCCTCGCTGAGGCGGGATGAAAAGTTACGTGTTGCACTCGAGTGCAAAGATTTTTCACCTCGTGCTCTTTTGATTCCCTCGCTAACGCTCAGGATTGTAATTTTAGAATGATTCGCTTGCTCGCTCATCAAAATTGAGCGCGCGGTTAAAAAGCAACTTTGCACTCTTGTATAACAAATAACTATTCATCCCTACATCTCGGAAAGAGTATTTTTGCTCTTCGATATCTGAGTGCAAAAGTCATTTTTATCCGCTAGAGGATAAAGTAAATTTGAATTTAGGACATCGCGTGCACTAAGTTTGTGAATTCAAAACGTCATTAAACCTATTTAAATTTTTGGTAATTTAAATAAGGTTGTTTAAATTTTTAATTTGTCTTGTTTATAGCTACATATTTTATTCACAGTCGGGTGAGGAGTTTTGGCGGGAACGCGGGAAGAGTCGTGTCGCTCCGTTGTATTTTTTTCCAAAACTAGTGTTTTATCGAGTGTTTATGCATAAAAATGGTGGTGTTTTATTCATAAAGTGCTGAATTATAAGCGCGAGTGTGGGAAAATGATATAATGTGGTGAAACATGAGTTTTCGTGTTGCTTCCAAAACTCCATCGAAGCTTTGTAGTAAAGTTGCCACTACTTTACTAAAGCATGACTGGAATTAACTGACACGAACTGGACTTGACAAAGACGACTTTGACGATAACTATATCTAAGATACAGCAGAAATAACACTTAAGACAAGGCAGTATGGCTCTATAGCTTTAGCCTGCCCGAAGGGGCAAATTATTAAAAAAAATCACAGTCGGGTTTTATAAACTCTTTTAGCTTGTTTACACTCTGAACAGACCCACGTTTGACAACAGCGAGTTTGATGGTAAGCAGTAGTTTTATCATTGACGTAACTATCAGGTTACTTAAGTGGTAAGGTTTCTAATACCAGCCTTGGCCTCAGAATCAGCTACTCTGCGAGATTGCGACCGATTATCAACAGTGACTTGTAGCATTGGTGTTATCAATAAAGTATTTGTATTTGTTACGCGGAATTATTATTATTGATTGTTGATCAATTATTATTTATTAACTGCTGTAACAACCAACGAAAGGTTAACAGTAACTAAAACTTAACTAAACAAACCGATTCCTGCGGAAGTGTGTGTCAAACTGATCGATGCCCACGCTGGATGGCAAAGCTAAGTTTTTGACCAAAGTAGATGCCAGCATTCTGGTCACCTGAAGATACAGTTACGGCAATGATATTTTCGTTCGAATTACAGAGTGCATAAACATTTGTATTGATTTTGTTTTGAAATATAAAGAGATCGTCGGACGAGGAGGTCGTCTAGGTAGGTACCACCGCAGTACCAGATATTCTGCCGCCAAGCAGTAGTGTGCAAACATTACTGTGTTCCGGTTTGAAGGGTACTGCAGCTAGCGAAATTACTGGGCTGTTGAGATTGAGACTAACCATCGAAAGTCTCAAAGTAATGAGCGCCAAAGCAGCGATGCCCCGGACGCTGTTTTGTTACTCAAAGTTCTGTGTATCGCTGCAATGGTCATGGACAGGCGAGGAGAGCGCCTCAATCGTCTCATTACTTTTACATAAAAAAAATAAAAAATTCTAGGGAACTAGTGATAACTATGAATTATAGAGAGGTGCAAATTATCGCAGGTTTGAATTAACGAGAATCAACTCTATAATTTATTAGTAAAGCAGTGTGTTTTGTCTCTCCAAGGTCAAATGACAATCATTCAAGTCTCTATACAGCTCGAGGTTAACAAGTGTTGCGGTTACCACGTGCTATACCTGTATAGGTAGGACGGTATCATTGCAGCTGTTTTTTAAAAGGAGGCTTATATATGACGATTCGATGGTGAACTTGAAGCTTCAGAGCCTAGTTCCGGCGTGAAGCGGCTAGTGGGTCGGTGTTTTATTGTATATGTTTTTTTAAATATTAAAATTAATGAGACCAACAAAACGCTCTCCTGATGGTAAGAGATAACGCCTGTCCATGACCATTGTAGCGATACACAGAACTTTGAGTAACAAAACAAAGTTCAGGGCATCACTGCTTTGGCGCTCATTACTTTCAGGCTTTCGATGGTTAGTCTCAACAGCCTAGTAATTTCGCTAGCTGCAGTACCCTTCGAACCGGAACACAGTAATGTTTACACACTACTGCTTGGCGGCAGATTAACTGGTACTACAGTGGTACCTACCTAGACGACCTCATGCTAAGGAAATCTACCACCAAGTAAAAGATTTATCATCGCTACAAAATTACTTCCATCGTGTCTATTCCATCCAGTATGTGAACTGAACTAAAATCACTAGAAAATTCTATCTAAAGTAGGTATGTCTCGGCAGTTGATTACAAGAGAACGATAGAAGACCTACTTAATCTAGGAAGATCTTTCTAGCGCTTCGAATTAGAACCTTATGACCAGAAACACTAAAGTTCACAGTACATATAGCATCTCATCTCTGCGGTAGCGTCCACCATAATTGGTATGGCAATCTTGTTTGTGACACAAAAAGACGTATAAAGTGATCTCATATAGACGGTGTAGATGTAAATAAAAAAAAAACTTTACTGGTTCCAAAACACACGGCTGACACGGTCTGTATTTGATCAAGACTGGATTTTGACTATAACTTTAGCTACGAGCAGGGATGTTAGATGGCCACTATGAAATCCTTGTACCAGCTAGCTAAAAAGCTGGTATTTAAAGACGGAAAACTGGTACCAGAGTTGCCAGATGTCGAAATTTAAAAATTTTGTTTCACACATATATTAAAAACAAAATAAAAAATACCTTAAATTATACTATTTACAAAATGTATACAAAAAACTTAGTCTAAAAAACCGTCAGAGGAGGGATATGTGGCCAGAATGCTGGCAGCATTGCCACGCTGGATGGCAATGCTTAGCTTCTGACCAAAGTAGATACCAGCATTCTGGTCACCTGAAGCCTCCTCTAGACGCTTGGCCAGGTCCCGATACAGTTCGAGAGCGGCCGGCCCCCACGGACCTAAAGTATATTAAAATGAGTATAGCTTTGAATTTTCATTCCTTGAGGTTGGAGCCAGTTTTTTAAAAGTATTCTGGAATGGAATGGTTTTTTATATGCATCTCAAAAATTTGTCGGTTATATTATACGTATTTTCAGTGTATTTTTGTCGGTCAACGACTAATCTTGACATTTTTCGGTCTACGGCAAATCTTGGTATTTTTGCGTACCAGGACCGAGTAACCTTGGTACATGCTAAAACCTAGTATGAATACCAAGAAGCTGGTACGTCTAACATCACTGGCTACTAGGTAACCTATTTAACTTTTAAAACTTGAAAATATGAAACACTTGACACTGGCAAATGCTCAAGATGCGACGCCAAAACTAAAGAAAAAAAAATTACCAGCTTTTCAAGGCTGCCATCATTTCTTCGCATTATATGACCGAAATATGACAGCAATCGCTGTAGACATATGGTGGACAGTCTGGTCTCAATGTCGATTTGGGAGAGAACAGATACACTTGTGCCAACGGCTGTCCAGACTCCAGAATCGACTTGTTCCTTTGTTTGTTTGGTTGTTCTAATATTTGTATTTTTTTAAATTTCAGTCGTTGGTGCATGTCTTGTGTTTGGAGCACTGCTACCGTCCTTCTCCATCGGCTGATGACGACTCCGCTACAGCCAATCACAGGTAAGAAATAATTATTGAGTAGTCCAAAATTAAGTCATCATGGGTGCTTTCTAGTACACGGCTGGCTAGCTACCACCCTCGACTTGAAATTCTTTTAAATATCGTAGGACTATACACACAGCGCCATCTGGCCCCAAACTAAGCAGAGCTTGTGTGATGGAAGTCAGATAACTGATAGAATACAAAAATACTTTTTTTTTGTAAATACATACAGTACACCCAGACACAGAACAAACATTTGTTTATTCACAAAATGTTTACCCTGAGTGGGAATCGAACCCACGCCCTACAGCTCTCAAGGCAGATATACTACCAATGAGCCAACGGGGCTATCAAATGTCAAAATCTGTCGCCAAACACTGTGTTCCGACAGGCACACTTGAGAGCCAATTACATTTCAGGCTAAATTTGTTTACCAAATACAAATACACGACAAGTTTTTAATTACTAGAAAAATTGTAATGGGTAATACAGACCGAGTGAGACATCGTAAATGTGTAATCAGAATTTTTGTTTACTTCATAATGCCAAAGTTATTACTAGTCAAAGTTTTCGGATGTTCTGCCTAAAATTATGGACATAGCACTCGTTTACTGCAAGAGAATACTATCCCCGGAGCAGTTGGCGGGAACCGATGCCGGCTTTCATTGCAATATTGCAGAAACATGTTGTTTCTCTCTCGCACTCGCGCGCGAGGCTCCCGCTGCAGCGCGCGCGCTTGCCGCGTTATTTATGAATGAACTTGCCACGGACTAGGTTTAGGTAAATGCCTACGGGTACAATAATAACCAGGAATCACCTTTTATTGTCGACAATTTTTCTTTTTTTTAGTTTTTTTCATAGATAGGTTGGATAGCAGTAGACCACGGCACTTTTAAATAAAAATTAAGAGTCAAATTGAGAACATCCTTTTTTTTGAGTCGTTTAAAAATCAGCCGGCCTTATCGCTTACAGCTGTCTATTCCTGGCAACTTTGTAATGTAGTTATGTTATATCAGTAAAAATTACGATAAAACTTTCTTTTTTATGTGAAAAATAATGAGACGAACGTGACGCTCTCCTGTTGGTAAGAGATAACGCCTGTCCATGACCATTGCAGCGATACACAGAACTTTGGGTAACAAAACAAAGTCCAGAGCATCACTGCTTTTGTGCTCATTACTTTGAGACTTACATTGTTTTGCTATTAGGTGAGCGATCTGAGGGTGAGCGACTTGATCCATTACTCAATTTAGAAATCATTTTTTTCAGGACCAAAGACAGTTCCTCTTCGAGCTAAAGTCCCGAAACGAGCGGCGGGAACCGAACATTTGCACCCGGAGCCGCTGGTCACGTGTCAGCTGCTCCACCACCCAGCCATCCATACCATGGACGTGATATTCGTTCACGGACTTTACGGTGAGAAATAAAAACAAAAACTCGAAATGGTTTGAAAACTTTCATTGTACGAACCGCTGAACAATGGAATTTGTGGCCCGAGTGGGTGTTCCCTGATAGATACAATCTACGTGTCTTCACAAGTCGCGATTGAATCGGTTTCTTCTAGGCATGCGTGCTCCTCCGTAGACCGCATCTTCGCTTAACATCAGGCGGGATGGCGGTCAAACACAAGCCTATCTACAGTAAAAAAAAGAACAATATTCGTTACCTGCGACGTAGTCCACGTCGAATTTTACAAAAAAAAAATATGTTTGTTCCTATGTAATTAAAATATTTGATTTAGGAAAACATAAATAATTAATTAAATTTACATAAATTTTAATGAATTGTGACGATTTGACTTTTGTTCTTTAAAAAAAATTTCATGCAGTTTTACCCATTACTTTTTTTTAATACAAGTAAACGTTTTTCTTTCAAATAATTATGTAGATAGAAACAACAAAAATAGTAAACTAATCCAAACATAAAACCATTATCACAGTATGAGACAGAATACTAGTCCAAATTATTTTTGTTCCAGGTTCTCTTGGCAATACATGGCGTCAAGGGGAATGGCGGCAAAAATATGTATCAGATCCTAAAATAGTAACTCTCAGAGACCATTCCAAACAAAACGCTTGTAAATGTCACGAAAAGTCATATAAAAATAACGAAAGTACATGTAAAAATACTAATGTAACAGATAACACTTTTATCAATAATGTACATAACGAAGATACATGTGACAATAGCAATATAACAGATTTAAATGACCCCGAAATGTCATTTAAGAAAATGAACGAAAAATTGTCAAAGAAAGTCATACCCGAAGAAAACGATTTAATAACGGAACAATTTTACAATAATACTTTGAGAGATCAAGTTGATATTGTAGACAATTATGATACACAAGCGAACTTCGTGCGCGACATGTTCAAAAAAGAAATAGACTGTGATAAAAGCTGTGACACATTTAAATATAACAAAGTCGATAACAGACTTAAATGTGAAAACGATAACGATTTCAAATGTATATATAACGAAAATGTATTAAAATATAATGATTTTAAATGTGATGATAACATTCATAATGATTTTAAACGTACTGAAAACAGTAACGACTGCAAATATGAGGAAGATAATGATTTTAAATGTAAATATAACGAGATAAATGATTTTAACGAGTGTAAATGTAGTGATGAAAAGAAATGTGAAATAGGATGTGGATGTATTTGCAATGACTGCTATTCATTTTGTTGGCCGAAAGATTGGATTAAAATGGATTTTCCGGGCGCGAGAGTAATTTCAATCAACTATACAAGTGACCCGTATTTATGGCGGCCTCTGTGGATAAAGGAGAACAAAAGGTATATTAAATATGTATTAGGCCAGAGTCACATCACAAGCCAAGTTAATTACCGTAGTAGCCTACCGCTAGCTTTACTTTTATGAATTGTTTTTATCGTTCTTTATAAAAAAAATTGTCTCACACAATTCTTTGACACAATATTCTAGTTTTATGTAACGAACGAAATGCTCTCCATATATAACGAACATTTATTAAAACATAACGATTTTAAATGTGAGGAAAACATTAATAATGTTTTTAAATGTAATGAAAACAGTATCGATTACAAATATGATGAAGGAGATAATGATTTTAAATGTAAATATAACGAGATAAATGATTTTAAATTACACAATTATTAACACTATATTCTTGTTTAATGAGACGAACGAAACGCTGTCCTGATGGTAAGAGATAACACATGATTATGACCATTGCAGCGATACACAGAACTTTGAGCAGCAAAACAAAATCCAGGGCATCGCTGCTTTGGCGCTCATAACTTTGATCTTAACAGCCCTGTAATTTCGCTAGCTGCAGTAATATTTACACACTACTGTTTGGCAGCAAAATATCTGGTACTGCGGTGGCGTATACTCTTAGACAACATCCTGTTAAGGACTTCTACCACCAATTGAAGTCTAAGATTGACATTTGACCATAGTACAATTCGTTATTTTAATATACTGATAAGTAACTAGCAACCCGCCACGATTCGCACGGGTGCAATGTAGATACTAATGTGGTGCATATGCATGTATTATACATATAAACCTTCCTCTTGAATCACTCTGTCTATTGATGGAAACCGCATTAAAATCCGTTGCGTAGTTTAAAAGATCTAATCGTACAGACGGGAAGCGACTTTGTTTTATACTATGTAGAGATTAATTGTTACTACAAACTATAATATGGTATCAGTACTGTTTTTATACGTCGTGTTTTTGTGGTATAGTGACTTATTGACAGCCCCGTTGGCTCATTGGTAGTATACCCGCCTTGAGAGCTGTAGGGCGTGGGTTCGATTCCCACTCAGGACAAACATTTTGTGAATAAACAAATGTTTGTTCTGTGTCTGGGTGTTCTGTATGTATTATAAGTATTTATTTACAAAAAAAATAAAGTATTTATGTATTCTATCAGTTATCTGACTTCCATCACACAAGCTCTGCTTAGTTTGGGGCCAGATGGCGCTGTGTGTATAGTCCTACGATATTTATTAATTTCAATATGGCTCGATCTCGCTTTCCGCGGTGTGGTTCCGGACTTACAAGAACATTGTTTGAAATAGTGTCAAAGGTCTTTTGTTTTAATTATACGGATTGTTTTGAAACACTGGATGACCCTTTTTGTTAAAGTATTCTTGAATAGGAAAATTCTTTCTTTGTGTTTGGAATAAAACGTATTCTTTAGAAGTAGGTTAAATTAAACAAACCAATTATAACGCCTTTGCAAGTGGATTGTTTTAAAAGTTACAATACTTTTTTCTCTATTGTTCCCTAGTTTTTAATTTCATATTACATAATTATAAATATGTTAACGATAAAAGCCGTTGTAAATCAATAGACGATTAGATGTCGCTATGTAAAATGGACTAGTACCACTAATATAAGACCAGCCCCATCTGTTGGCGCCTGTAATAACCACGTACAGTTTTTACGTAAAAATGATATGATGAAATGGACGAACGATGCCATCTCTTGATAGTAAAAGGTATCACCTATCAATGACCATTGCAACGATACCTAAAACTTTGAATAACAAAACAATGTCCAGGGCGGCGCTGCTTTGGCGCTCATAACTTTAAGACATTGGATTATCTAAGTACCCTTCAATCACGGGAATATTTGCAGTACCTGCCTAGACAACTTTATGCTTGTTGCAAATGTTTGTTCTGTGTCTGGGTGTTCTGTATGTATTATAAGTATGTATTTACAAAAAAAAGAAAGTATTTATGTATTCTATCAGTTATCTGACTTCCATCACACAAGCTCTGCTTAGTTTGGGGCCAGATGGCGCTGTGTGTATAGTCCTACGATATTTATTATTTATTTATTTATGCTAAGATCTATCGCTAAGTAAAACAGTTGCATTCAAATTTCAACATTGTACAATTATGTTTTCAGATTAAATCTCTACCAAAGATCAGAACAAATGATAGAACAACTTCTGGATATGGGGGTCGGCGAAAAACCCATAATTTGGGTTGGGCATTCGAAAGGAGGGTTGTTCATCAAGCAGATATACTGCGAAGGTAGGATTAATATTTATACGGAGTTGAAAGCTTTAGATATACGCCGTTAGGGGGTAATTGTACTTTTCATCATAACTTTTAATATACAACTATGGGTACTGACAGGCTAAGTGTTTGGCCACAGCTAATCTGTAAGTGACGATGTTGTCGAAGATCGTAAGAACTTCTAGCCTAGAATTGATTTGCTTTCAAGTATGGCTGCTGGAACACTCCGTTAGATGCTTGGCGACAGATTTTCAACTTGAGGTTGGTAGCTAGCCCACCATTAAGGACACATTGTCACATTGCCGTGGTTTTCTTACGATGTTTTCCTTTACTAACAGCTCAAGCTTATTGTTGGGATTTAAGCCCACGACCTTCAGCTTGTGAACTGACCGCGCTAACCACTGAGCTATAATTGCTACCGTTTAATAACAAAACATTCATATTATATAGAAAAACACAAGTATATGTTAAAAACTTTTATGAAACATTTCAGCTTACGAAGCCTATATGAAAACAAACAAGAATTTAAGAATAGAACGTGACAAAAGAAAATCATTTTCTGAGAAAATAGAAGAGACTTCTCTCGAGACTCATAATGGTATCTCTGCGGAAAATATAGATACCATTATAGATCATTTCAGTCGAAATGATGAGAAAAATTATAATTGTAAGAAAGAAAATGATAATTACACTAATGGAAACAGTATCGATACGAAAGATAATAATAGTTATATAAGAAATAATAGTGATATAGCAAATAATAACGCATGTGTCATGAACGAAATAGAAGAGTACGAAAATGTGTTTGAACGAATAAATGCCAAAAATGATAATTTTAATAATGTTAATGTAATTAATGACAATATTCGTAATTTAAAAATTGAAGATGGTGATGGAAATAATTTGAATGAAACACATACGGATGATGAAGATCTGACTTCAAGTATTGAAGGTAAGCATTTTGTGGAACGTTACTTTGTATTTATATATTAAATATTGTTTCTAGGTTATAAATTTAACTTTGGTCGTAAAATGATAAAATATTACGTAATGCGTAAGAGTGTAAAGTGATTAATACGTAACGCTAATACTTAAGAACTTAAGACTGGATATATATAACATTTTCCGCCGGGCGCGCAGCCATCCTAGAGCCGAGCGGCCTTATAAGAGATGATGGTAAGAGACCTGACAGAATGACTTTGATTCCCTGAAAGATGGGACGGCCTTTAGTATGGGACGCCACTTGCGTTGACACATTTGCGCGGTCACATCTTCCAGGAACTCAGATTAATGCTGGCGCAGCGGCGGAATTTGCAGAAGACCTCAAAAGGCGCAAGTTTAGTACCCTGGACAGTGGGTACATATTTGAGCCTTTTGGGGTTGAAACTTTGGGACCGTGGGGACCGGGAGCAAAAAAAATTTTTAAAGAATTGTCATCTCATCATTGTCTCTCTTCATTGTCATTGTCTAAAGAGTTATATCTATCTATCTATCATCTCGTCTGGTCGACGCCACACGTGAACATAACGCTGGCCTTTATTTTGCTCAGCGTTTGAGGTTTGCCATACAACGCGGCAATGGGGCGCGTTTTGGGAACTATTCCCATTGATAGCGGCCTTTTAGATTAGTTATTATTTTACATGTTACATTTTTGTCTTAGTAACTTTAATAAACCATAAAACCTTAAAAATAGATTTAACCATGAATTAAAATAAGAGAGAGAAAATGTGCGTGTATTAAGAAGAAAAAGGCTAATTAAACACATAATTATGAACAGCTTTTGCATTGAACACATGCCTAAAATAATATTTGAAAAAAAAAAACAGCAAAAGTATGTTGACACTTATAGTAGAGGGTAGTAGATGGGTCGACGATATTTTCACCGTCGCTGGTCGAACCTGGACCAGATTGGCACAGGACCGAGGCAGATCACATGACATGCCAAGAAAGAGGCCTATAGCCACTCTATAGGCCTATACCTTTAGTAAGGAGGAAAATACACACACACATATTCCTCGATTCTACGAAAACTACAATGACAAACACAAAATCATTTACCTTAGATTAAGATTACTAACGTAACTTTCCTCTTTTTATATTGAAAAATTGTAAAAAAAAAAATGTAACTAAAGTTGACAAAGGTCACGGACCCGTGTGTAGTGGAGTCTGTGGAGCGTATAACTAAAAAAAAAAACATATCAATTAAGGTATTTTATTTATAATCTGTTTTACGTCGGAAATTAAAGTCACTAGTTTTGGAAACAGGATGTAACGACATGATTCTACCAGATTACGTTTGCTTCGAATGTTCTTTAAGTTCAGCTAGTTATTAGGATGTTTCATTTGTAATCTATTTTAAGTCGGAAATTAGTCACTAGTTTTGGTCACGACATGATTCTACCAGATTGCGTTTGCTTCGAATGTTCTTTAAGTTCAGCTAGTTATTAGGATGTTTCATTTGTAATCTATTTTAAGTCGGAAATTAGTCACTAGTTTTGGTCACGACATGATTCTACCAGATTGCGTTTGCTTCGAATGTTCTTTAAGTTCAGCTAGTTATTAGGATGTTTCATTTGTAATCTATTTTAAGTCGGAAATTAGTCACTAGTTTTGGTCACGACATGATTCTACCAGATTGCGTTTGCTTCGAATGTTCTTTAAGTTCAGCCAGTTATTAGGATGATTCTATTGCAGATTGTGTTTTGCGTCGCGCATCACTGTGGCGTTCGAGTCGCGGATTCATGTTCTACTCAGTCCCACACCGAGGTTCGCCGCTCGCTGACATTAAGACCCCTGTCACAGCACGCAGCGTTGACCTGCTAGAGATCGCCAAAGGTATGTCACATGTGTTTTTATTGTTTCAGGTGTCTTTTTTAAGTAAAAGAAATGAGTCGTACGTAACGCTCTCTTGTTAGTTAGAGATAATCCCTGTCAATCACTATGATTAGTAGCGATGATAGCTCAGTGGTTAGCACGGTAAATTCGCATACCGAAGAGCGTGGGTTCAAACCCCAACAATGAGCTCGAGCTGCCGGTGAAGGAAAATATCGTGAGGAAACCATAGCATGGTGGTAGCGTACTCTCTAGTACTCGGCTGGCTAGCTACCACACGAGAGTTGAAACTCTGCCGCCAAGCATCTAACGGTGTGTTCTGGCAGCCTCACTCGAGAGCCAGTTCCATCCCAGACTAGGTGTGCTTTACCATCTTCGACCACACCTTCACTTAAGATCAGGTGAGCTGTAGTCAAACACATAGCCTGTCAAACATAAAAAAAAAACTGTACTTGAACATAACAAATCAAAGTCCAGGGCATTACTGCTTTGTGCTCATTACTTTGAGACTTTCGATGGTTAGTCTCAACAGCCCAGTAATTTCGCTAGCTGCAGTACCCTTTGAACCGGAACACAGTAATGTTTGCACACTACTGCTTGACGGCAGAATATCTGGTACTGCGGTGGTACCTACCTAGACGACCTCCTGCTAAGGAAATCTACCACCAAGTAAGACAATACCCTTCAAACCTGAATACACTTTTGCTTGGTGGCATAATATCTGAAACTGCGGTGATGCCTATGTATATAGATGACGTGCTTGTGATCTTACTTACAAGTAAATGCCACGCATTCCAGATTGCCCGCTGGTGCTGGAGCTGCAGTCGAGGTGGGAGCAGGCTGTGAGGCCATTGGGGACGCGATCTCCACCCGCCGTCAGCAGCGTGGTGGAAACTTGCCGCACTCTCATGTCCGTGCTATGGCTGAGGATTGTTAGCACGGAGTCTGCCGGTAAGACGTGCCAGTTACTGAGATAATTAGCAGTACAACACTAGGCAACAATAGGAGACAAACGTTATCTCTTACCATCAGGAAGAGCATCTCGTACGTCTCATTACTTTTACATAATAAAAACCCACTTCGTTCATTCTTTCACTTGATAGAAAAACTCTTCTTCTTTTTCTCTCGACTTCTTTTCTTACAATATCTCGCGTCTGTTCTTAACGTGACTTGGTGGTAGATCTCCTTAGCAGGAGGGTGTCTAGGTAGGTACCACCGCAGTACTAGTTATTCTGCCGCTAAGCAGTACTGTGTAAACATTACTGTGTTCCGGTTTGAAGGGTACTGCAGCTAGCGAAATTACTGGGTTATTGAGACTAACTATCGAAAGTCTTCAAAGTAATGAGCGCCGAAGCAGCAATGCCCTAGACTTTGTTTTGTTACTCAGAGTTCTGTGTATCGCTGCAATGGTCAGGGACAGGCGCTAACTCTTACCATCAGGAGAGCGTCTCGTTCGTCTTATTATTTTTTACATAAAAAAAACGTGTATCGTGTTTTCCTTTCCTGGTTGCCTGGAAGAGATCGCTCTTAGCGATAAGGCCACTGGTGTCACTAACTCATAAGACTATCATGTTTTCTGTACTTATTTTCCTGTTTTTGGTGGGCACTATAAAGAATTTCTATCTATACTAATTAGGTATAAAGAGGAAAGATTTGTTTTTATTGAATAGGCTCCGAAACTACTGGACCGATCTGAATAATTGTTTCATCATTAGAATGCTACATTATCAATGGAAAGAGCTATGCTCGGCATTTCTCTGAGGGATCGTATCCGAAACGAAGTAATTCGCCAGAGAACTAAAGTCTTTGACATAGCTCAGCGTATTAGTAAGCTGAAGTGGCAATGGGCTGGATATATCTGTCGCAGAACCTAACATTCAAAGCATTCCTCTTTATAATAGTATAGATAGATATATTGTTAATCGAGTTTTGTTTTCCCGTGCAAAGCCGGGGCGAGCTGCTAGTCTATCTATATGTCTATCCCATTTTGTCCACAGATGCTGGTATTGGCAGGCTGGCTGGCATATCCGTGGACCATCGGGAGATCTGCAAACCCACCAGCCGCTCTTGTCCGCTCTATACAATGCTTACAGACTTAATTCAAGAAGCTATCTCGTGTACATGCCATTAATTTTTTTTACGTTTAACAGGCTAGGTGTTTGACTACAGCTCGCCTGGTAAACACATATAGCCTGGAATGAAACTGGCCCGCGAGTGAAGCTGCCGGAACACACCGTTAGATGCTTGGCGGCAGATTTTCAACTCTCGTGTACCGAGTACTAGAGAATACGCTACCACCATGCTATGGTTTCCTCACGATGTTTTCCTTCAATCTTAAGCTTTAATTGTAATGGAGTTTTAGTGAAAATGCGAAAAAATCATATCACTGGATAGTATTATTTAAAAAAAAAGTCGTGTGGCACTCGGGGACTGCCGCGGTAAAGCTATTGCATAGCATTACAACCAATGCCACCTAGAGGCGAGTTGCTGAACTAAAGAGACAAGCAAATATCACTATTTCAAAAAAGTCATTAAAAGTTCTGCTATTCATCGATAGATGGCAAAACTAAAAAGTATCACCGCTGTGCCGGTGGGAGTGGGGGGTGTTAGGTTATTTTCGTTACGGAATTTCTGGATTCGGTCTCCACGCTCATGGCCCGCGACAGAAGCTATGCAATAGCTTAAAACTTATTTTTTTTAGTGTTTGTTTAAAATAGCGATGTTATTATCATAAAGTGGCAAATTATACACACGATTGTGTACAAGTAAATGTGGTGAAACATGACTTGTAGAAGCTTCTAGTAAAGACTACTTTACTAGAGCTTCATCATCATATCATAGGATACAGCGCCATCTGACCCCAAACTAAGCAAAGCTTGTACTATGGAAGTCAGATAACTGATAGAATACTTTAATAGTTTTTTTTGTTGTAAATACATACTTATAATAAATACAGCACACCCACTGCACTGTCCTGCTTGGACTGCCCTCGATTGTGATTTTATCAAAATCTTTATAGATGTATGCAAGGGGAGATTTATTAGATTTCCTTAACAGGAAGTCGTCTCGGTAGGTACCGCCGCACTAGATATTCAGCCGCCAAGCAGTAGTGTGTAAACATTACTGTGTTCCAGATTGAAAGGTACTACAGCGAAATTACTGGGCTGTTGAGACTAACCATCGAAAGTCTCAAAGTAATGAGCGCCAAAGCAGTGATGCCCTAGACTTTGTTTTGTTACTCAAAGTTCTGTGTATCGCTGCAATGGTCATGGACAGTTATCTCTTACCATCAGGAGAGACCTCTCGTTAATTTTACGTTAAAAAAAAGTCTACACCACGATATGTTCTTACACTTTTCTATCATTTTAATCAATGTTTAAAGTTTTTTTTTAATGTAACAGTAATGAGACGATCGAGGCGCTCTCCTGATGTTAAGAGATAACGCCTGTCCATGACCATTGCAGCGATACACAGAACTTTGAGTAGCAAAAGAAAGTCCAGAGCTTCGCTGCTTTGGCGCGCATTACTTTGGAGACTTTTGATGGTTAGTCTCAACAGCCCAGTAATTTCGCTGCAGTACCTTGTTAATCTATATTTAAAATAGCTGGTTTCACTTCTACGCAGATTACGCGTCGTCGGCGAGAGCTTGAAGATAGTACTCGTTAACTTTAAGCAAAGTTTATGATTACGTTGTCATTTTGCAATCATTAAACCTAAGAAATATTTTTATTTAAATGTTGGAATTTATTGTATTTATCAATGAATATATTATACTATATTTTATTACGAAAATAATTGTTTTTTAATACCAACCTACTTTCTACTATCCTATGAGTATTGATGTATCTTTGTTACTCTTTCACGCAAAAACTACTAAACGGATTTGCATGAAATTTGGTATGGAGGTAGCCGAGACCCTGGATTAACACATAGGCTACTTTTTATACCGAAAACATGTAGCGGGTAACGCCGCGGGGCGCAGCTAGTATTCTTATAAATGTGAAAGTTTGTGAGGATGGATGTTTGTTACTCTTTCACGCAAAAACTACTGAACGGATTTAGATGACATTTGACACACATATTGTTCATGACCTGGATTATAATATATATACTTTTGTACTGCAAAATGAACGAACTGTTAAATTTCACGCGGACTGGCGTGGATGGAAATAATAAAACAGCTAGTGAATAGAAAACAAAAAAACAGCATCTTCGACCACGCCGTCACTTAACATCAGGTGAGCTGTGGTCAAACAACTAGCCTGTCAACCATTAAAAAAAAGTATTGCAAATTTTCACGTGACATTTTTCTCATGATTCGTAAACCAACAGGACAGGTATCTCCAGCTCTTCCCCCAATAGCGACGCAACACTAAAAGACGTCGCTAGACTAAATAAATATAGTAGGACTATACACACAGCGCCATCTGGCCCCAAACTAAGCAGAGCTTGTGTGATGGAAGTCACATAACTGATAGAATACATAAATACTTTTTTTTTTGTAAATACATACAGAACACCAGAACAAACATTTGTATATTCACAAAATGTTTGCCCTGAGCGGGAATCGAACCCACGTCCTACAGCTCTCAAAGCAGATATACTACCAATGAGCCAACGGGGCTGTCAAATATAATTTGATAAATATATATCGTTTAATGACGAATAAAATACACTCGTAAAAAGTTCCAATCCAGGTTAGGTGTTCTATCTTCGACCACGCCGTCACTTAACATCAAATGAGCTTTAGTCAAGCATAAAGCCTGTCAACCAACCTTCCCTTTTGGTGCTTACGGAATAATTGAACGGTACATAGCAGAGTATAACAAAAGGTGTACTTTTATCTATCTATTTGTAGCGATGATAGTTCAGTGGTTAGTGTGGTAGGTGCGCATGCCGAAGGGCGTGGGTTCAAACCCCAACAATGAGCTTGAGCTGCCGGTGAAGGAAAACATCGTGAGGAAACCATAGCATGGTGGTAGGGTACTCTCTAGTACTCAACTGGTTAGCTACCACCCTCAAGTTAAAAATCTGCCGCCAAGCATCTAACGGTGTGTTCCGGCAGCCTCACCTGAGAGCCAGTTCCATTCCAGGCTAGGTGTGCTTTACCATCTTTGACCACACCGTCACTTAACATCAGGTGAGCTGTGGTCAAACACCTAGCCTGTCAAACATAAAAAAAATCTATACTATTATAAAGAGGTTTTGATTGTTTGTTTGTATTGAATAGGCTCCGAAACTACTGGAGCGATTTCAAAAATTCTTTCACCGCTGGGAAGCCACACTACACATCAACGAAACGTTGTTTTCGTCTACACATCGGCGAAAAGTTGCTTGTCTGTCGGTTTTCTATCGGATACATTTTGGGGAGCGCGCTTCAGATCTGCATGACCTAACTCCCCCCTGCCCATTCTACTATCGGACAGCCAGGAGCTTTAAACAGCGACACCGCTTTATGGTTGATGTTCCAAAAGCTCGAACTAAGCGGTTTGATTCCACCTACTTCCTACGTACCGCTAGACATTGCTAAAAGTACAGAAAAAAAGAAAGAAAAGTAAAGAAAAGAAGAAGAAGAAGAAGTAAAGTACAGAGCTAAAAGTACATTATTATTACTTCTATTTATTTATTTCTACTCATATTATTATTTTATTATCTATATGTTTAAATGTTTTATGTGACTTGTAACATGTGTTATCAAATATTAGTTTTTGTAATGTTAAAATTTTAGTTTTTATTTTAGGCAATTGAATGATAGCCGTCAAAGTAACACGAAATAGTCATGGCCAAGTTCCCGTCACGGGCACACCTACTCAACAAAGAAATGATTCTTAAATATTAAATTTGATTTCAAAACAATTTCCTCCTAAAAAAAAAACACAACAACAATAAATCTTGTAAAAAAAAATGTATAATTTTATAATCATACAACTATCTAACATAAATCATTTTCATCCTTTTCGTACATACTAAAATTACAAGAGACGCTGAACCAATTACAATAAGACGGAAGTTAGAAAGTTTACCTTAGTAAAGGCATGATGACAAATATTGAAAAAAACTATCAAATTGTGTTAGGAAACGTGAACTATCTTTTTTTAAAACACGCTTGGAAATTTGAGCATTAATTTGACAACCTTCTTCGAGATAAATCGAAATCGCTATATTGGACAAATACATGCGAGCAGCGGCCGGAAAAAGTCGTACGAAAATCCAGTATTTTTTTTCCTTTGATTTTGGCGTCGCATTTTGAGCATTTGCCAGTGTCAAGTGTTTTACATTTTCAAGTTTCATTAGTGCAATAAGTTGCCTCGTAGCTTTAGTTATAGTCAAAGTCCAGTCTTGGTCAAGTACAGTTCTTGTCAGTCAAGTCCAGTCACGCTCTAGTAAAGTAGTGGCGACTTTACTATAAAGCTTCGATGGAGTTTTGGAAGCAACACGAAAAGTCATGTTTCACCACATTATATCACTTTCCCACATTAGCGCTTGTGATTCGGCACTTTATGAATAAAACACCACCATTTTTATGCATAAACACTCGACAAAACACTAGTTTTGGAAAAAAAAATACAACGGAGCGACACGACTCTTTCCGCGTTCCCGAAACTTGAAAATACTTGACACTGGCAAATGCTCAAAACGCGCGTCGCGTTTTGAGCAAAACCAAGGAAAAAAAAACTAGGATTGATGGACTTACGTATGTGTGCCTCGGGGGCACATTTACACGTTCATCTATCAGTCTCTTTTGCTGCAGTAATGTACCAACAATGAAAGATGTTCTTTAAGTTTCTTTAAACTGTTTGGTTCCGAATTTTTTTATTTACAACTGTGAGGCACTGTCGCTTATGAGAGCTCCTGGCTGTCAGACAGTCTAAGGTATTTACGGCAAAATTTTCTACATTTTATTGAGAAATAAAGAATATATAAAATTAGTTTGGAAAAAATTTAAGTATAACAACTTGTAAAATCGGATGGAAAAGTTACATTTAATCGTTAGGTTTGCTTACGGAGTCTATTGGAATCAGTTCAGCTGTATTTTCTGCATGTTATCTGTTATTTTTGTGTTAAACATTAAATCTGTACATTTCTTTTTTAATTTAACAATTTTGACGTGATTTAAAAATTCTCATAACCCTACTTATCCTACTAATGTTATAAACGCCAAAGTTTGTAAATACGTACGGATATATCTTTGTTACTCTTTCACGTAAAAACTAATAAACGGATTTGAATGAAATTTGGTATGAAGGTAGCCGAGACCCTGGATTAACACTTAGGCTACTTTTTATCCCGAAAACTTGTAGCGGGTAACACCGCGGGGCGCAGCTAGCGTACTATTAAAACATTTTTTTCACTTACCGACGTACTTTTAAACTGTCCACAATTAATACAAATAGGCGAAATATTTATCTTAACAAAAATACTAATTAAATCACAAAGAAAATAAAATACGTTTATCAATACAGGATGCCCGGATAGACAACGGACGGGATGACATCTTTATACACGTTTGGAATTAAATTTCAAAAATTGAAAAAATCCATTAAATTTAGCCTTCCATCAACCCCGTTTTAGATTTATTGGGTCCCAATGAAATGACATTTGCTTTTATGAAACCTACATGTCGGTCAAACCTACATGTCGGTCCTACAAATTTATTTTCATGAAGCCTAAATGTAGGTCGACCCTCCCTACCCCTCACGTAGGATTTACGCTTTAAATAAAAAACTAACACGTATTTTCACAAAGCATAAATCTATGAGGTCTTTCCTCTCGCGAGATTTACGCTACAGTTAAAGAAGTAAATTTGTTTACATGAAACCTAAATGTTGACCCTCCCTCCCCCTGACGTGGGATTTACGTAACAATTAAAAAACTTACACATGTGTTTTCTCAAAGCATAAATCTCTATGGGGCCTTTCCTTTTGTAAGATTTACGCTACAGTTAAAGAAGTAAATTTGTTTTCATGAAGCCTAAATGTCGGTCGACCCTCCCTCCCCCTCACGTGGGATTTAAGCTACAATTAAAAAACTAATTTTTTTTTCATAAAGCAACAATTTACTTTTTACCGTTGTCCATCCATACCTACTATTTTTACCATAATCTGAGTCTATCCGTACACCCTGTATTAATTTTAAATTATTATCTAAATACCTGTTACTGAGGTCGGTTGCGACCTATTCACGTATAAAACGATGCAGTTATAAAAAATATTTCGTTTATTTTACGTGTATCCAAAGTCACAACATTTTCTGGAAGAAATCTCTATAGGAGATAAAGCCGCTCTGGTACTAGAATGTGACTCTATTAACAGCACCGGATCTACCAGACATTTGATGGTGCCACTTAACATGACTTGAGCTATAGTCGAACATCTAGTTTCGAATAAAAAAAAAACATGTATCCGAAAAACGAGAATCCTGAGATATGATCAAACGCAAAGATATATTTTTTTTTAAATGCGGTTCGTACTTTGTTTTTAAATTTTTAGAATATCATGGAACCCTACTTCTGGACAAATGCTAGACTTTCCCATTTAATTCGTCGCGATTTTGATTTTTGATAATGTATAAAATCAAAATTTATGTTTCCAGATTTATAAATGTTAAAATCAGTCTAAATAAATTTAAAATTTGAAAACAGATTTCAAATCGATACCATTGTAGACCAAATAACAATCTCTTTTTAATCTAAAAAAAAAAAAAGTTAAGTCGAAAAAAAAATCATAAATGTCAAAATCGATATGACGTAAGCAATTTAAAAAAAACGATTTAAATTTGGGAAAAAATAACGTATTGAAAAATAAATCTACATTTACTCCATCATTCGCAGAATATAAGGGGGGAAAATTGATTAATGGCAACACTGATATTTATTTACCACAATCGTAAAGATTTTCTGTGATTTCAGACACACTTTTTATATACATAAATGTTTAGAAGACTTGAATATGTATAGCTAAGTCAACGAATATTATTTTGGTAACAAAAAATTCCGTTTGATAAATTTGTAAATTAGACAGAGATAACACTAGAGAAGACAAAGATTGTCGCTTACGCAATATTCATTAGCAGGAACGAGATAGATTGCTTTTTGTCAGTATATACGCCATAGTTTTACGGTTCTTACCCTCTATTGAAACTAGTTTTTAATTCTATACCGAGATTCATAACAGATTGTAATTTTCACCATTTTCATAATTTGAAAAGATTGAATTCGCAAGCGAGAGTGCGAGATGCGCATAATCACTCTTACGCTACCCAGGCTCATATTTAATACTTTGAAATAGCTCCAACTTCTTAGCAAGAAATTTTCTCGTTTGAAAACCTTTTCTTTCTTTACTTGTTTTGAGATCGTTATATTCATCTGCCTTGACAAGCTGATGTTTTTTATTATCGACTTGTAAAGTTACTTCTGTGACAGTGTTTTCTTGGGTGTTTTGAACAATATCGTCTTTAGTTTCTTTTAAGTTAGGTTTGTCTTTGTTTAAATGATTACTCAAATTCGAAGCCAAACGCGAAATATGTTTATGTTTGGCTAATCTATTAGATTTCGAATTAGATTGTTTGTTTAGGTTTTGCTGTTCAACAACTGTGTTAATATTATTAGTTATCGGTATATTTATCTGCTCAGTTTGATTCGTTGGTTCGAGACAAAAATTTGTGTTTTCTTCCGAAGAAATTTCATTCTTTGTTATAAGTTTAGCATTTATTTCTTCTGTTATATCTTTGGGAGGTATTATTTCTTCCGTTTCATGTCTGATTTCATTTCGAGGATATAAATTGATATCTTCTGCGTTTTCAGTTTTGACTGTTAGTAGTTCTAAACTAGTTATAAGGTGTTTAAGTGTGTTTCTTGAAGAATTGTTATTTTTTGAGCTTATTTCTTCGTGTTTCACTTTATTATCGTTGTTTTCATTTAGCATATTTCTTTGAGATTTATAATTTTCTTCATCTTTGGCAGAGTTTAGTTTTAAATAATCTGTATTACTGTTACGTTTGAAATTGTCTAATTTTCGCAATAAGAATTTATTCTTCGGAATCTGTACTGTGTTATTTATATTATCTGGGTGAGAAATGAAGGAATTTTTATTACTGTTCACTCCCACATCACTTTTTGAATTACCATTGTGATCAAAGTCACTTGGGTTTAAAAGATTTTGTGGTTTTCCTTCACATTTATCAGATTGTTCATTAGAAACTGTGCTGATATTATTTGATAAATTATTTTTTTTATCGACGCCTAGAATTGTTTTATGTATTTTAAAATCTGCTTCAGACTTGAGATTACGAATAAAATCTTTGTCTATATTTTTTCTATCATTTTTGTAGAATCTAAGTTTTCTAGCCAGATAACTACTCATTTTGTCGTCACCGCCAGTTGAATTTGACGAGAGGTTATCATGAGAAATATTTAGATTTACATCAAATTCTACATTGCTTAGTCGATTTTTAACAATATCTAAGCTGAATTTTTCATTTTTCCGATCAAATTCATAAATTTTATCTTTGAAAATAATATTTTTCGTATTATATTTTTCAGTAGCAGTGTCACGTTTTTCGGTATATGTTTTTCTGTTCAAATTAAATGTGTCGTCTGTATCGTGCCAGTAAGTTTTATTATTATGGTGTGTTTTGTGGAAATTGATGTAGTCTTGAATCATTTGTGTAGGATTTACATGGAAATTTGTATTGTTAGCATTTTCGCAAATACTCGTCTCATTACAATCATCGTTAATAACATTTACTATATCCTTTCGACAACTTGATTTGTTTATTTTTTCAAAATCGTCTATATTGTAATGACTAACATAATTTTCATTATTTTCATACGCATCATCTTTCTCACAATCATCAATATCACCACACGTTCTGCTATACAAGTATTTCAAACCAAAACTATCATTTTCCTCATCATGACTTACACTAATATCATCTTCTCTACCCTTATCATTTCTAACACATTCATCTTCTTTATCATCACCTTGTTTATTATTAATTTCACAATTTTCGCCATGTTCAAGTCTTATAAACATTTTCAGTGGTTCCTGCATCGTATTATAGCGTAGGTCGTCACCTGCCTAGGCAAACAGATGTTTGGGATCGGCGTCTACTATTTCGCAACAGAATTCATCCTGTTCTAAAGGCTTCTTTATCCATTTGCCGAGTTTCGCGTCCTCGAACGCATCGAGGAGACATTTCTTTGCCGCCTGTGAACAAAAGTTTATCTCAATCACTACTATTACTCAAATATTATCAACTTTTCGGTAAATTATTACAACTTTACATGATATGAGTCATATCTTGCAAGCTAACCTAGAACCAATTCCTCTTATCCTACAGTACTTTTTACTACAGTACTTTTTGTAGCGATGATAGCTCAGTGGTTAGCGCGGTAGATTCGCATGCCGAAGGGCGTGGGTTCAAACCCCGACAATGAGCTTGAGCTACCGGTGAAGGAAAACATCGTGAGGAAACCATAGCATGGTGGTAGGGTACTTTCTAGTACTCGGCTGGCTAGCTACCACCCTCAAGTTGAAAATCTGCCGCCAAGCATCTAACGGTGTGTTCCGGCAGCCTCACTTGAGAGCCAGTTCCGTTCCAGGCTAGGTGTGCTTTACCATCTTCAACCACATCTTCACTTAACATCAGGTGAGCTGTGGTCAAAACACCTAGCCTGTCAATCATTAAAAAAAAAAAAAAAAAATTTGAAATTTGACACCTTGGTTCAGTTCATCAATGAATTCTTATGGTAAACATAATCTGATTCTATATCTAGGATTGGCTCCAAAAGATGGAACACCTCAACGGTCAGCAGCACCGACACGAAATTTTGTAAACACTTTGGTTTAATTCATATAAACTATAGGCAACATATTATATCAAGAACAGAAATAAATTATACCATTAATATTATAAATGTAAAAGTTTGGATGGATGGATGGATGTTTGTTAACCTTTTACTCAAAAACCACTAAACAGATTTGGATAAAATTTGGTATGGAGGTAGCCTGAGACTTTGGATTAACACATAGGTTACTTATTATCCCGAAAACATTACAGTCAGTCAGTAAACAGTCCTGTTTTTAAAAACATAGAAACAGGACTATACTAGAACTTGATTTGTCTCGAGTTGTCTAGGAGAATAATTTAGATCGACAAATTCGATTGTAGCGATGATAGCTCAGTGATTAGCGCGGTAGGATCGCATGCCGCAGGGCGTGGGTTCAAACCCCAACAATGAGCTTCAGCTGCCGGTGAAGGAAAAACATCGTGAGGAAACCATAGCATGGTGGTAGCGTACTCTCTAGTACTCGGCTGGCTAGCTACCAGATTTGATAGCAGATTTTCAACATGAGGGTCATGTTGAAAATCTGCCGCCAAGCATCTAACGGTGTGTTCCGGCAGCCTCACTTGAGAGCCAGTTCCATTCCAGGCTAGATGTGCTTTACCATCTTCGACCACACCTTCACTTAACATCAGGTGAGCTGTGGTCAAACACCTAGCCTGTCAACACTACAAAAAAAAAAAAAAGAAAAAAAGACAAGTTTGTTGTTATTTTTATACCTGGTATCCGGGACAGAGCATCTTAGCTTCGCTGTACAGGAGAGCAGATGGATTTTCAGGTAGCGCCGACTCGCTTTTCAATTCGATCGATTCCTAGAAGAATCAGAATATATTTATTGACAAAGGATAAAAGCATCTTTAAGCTGTAAGAATTAAGTTCTTACAGCGCTGGTTTACATTTCGCCCCTACTCTCGAACTCAGATATACTCTGTCCAATAGGTTAACCGCTTTTTGGAGTTTTGGCGGGAACGCGGGAAGAGTCGTGTCGCTCCGTTGTATTTTTTTCCAAAACTTGTGTTTTGTCGAGTGTTTATGCATAAAAATTGTGGTTTTTTATTCATAAAGTGCCGAATTACAAGCGCGAGTGTGGGAAAATGATATAGTGTGGTGAAACATAACTTTTCGTGGTGCTTCCAAAACTCCATCGAAGCTTTATAGTAAAGTCGCCACTACTTTACTAAAGCATGACTGGACTTGACTGACACAGACTGGACTTGACTAAGACTGGACTTTGACTATAACTAGCTACGAGGACACTTATTTAACTTTTGTAACTTGAAAATATATGAATACTTGACACTGGCAAATGCTAAAACGCGGCGCCAAAACCAAAGAAAAAAAAAACCGCTTTTTGACAGCTCATATAAAGTTGACGACATAACTTTGTTCAGCGTTTAGCAAAACAAATCTCACACAAATAAATACGTTTAATCTAGCATTACCTCTTTACAAGGCTACGTTAACTTGAGAACAGTTTTTATTGACATTTAATTATATTGACATATTTTATACTTGACATATGTTATATTGACATTTTCATTTGATATAAGTAAATGATTTTGACATTTGTTTTTTTTTTTAAATGTGATTGAAAAAATTACCTGTAACTTTAATATTTGTATTTGTACTTTAGTTATCATTATTTGTTCCGGTTTGGATACCATAGTGACCAGTGTCTATTTCGGTTTGGGTACTGTCGTGACCTGTGTCTGTTTTAGTTAGGATACTGTAGTAATGATTATTTGTTTAGGTTTGGATACCGCTGTGACCAGTATCTATTTTGGTTTGGGTACTATAGTGTCTATTTTAGTTTGGGTGCTGTAGTGACCATTATTTGTTTAGGTTTGTATAGTGTGGTGACCAGTGTCTATTTTGGTTTGGCTACTATAGTGAACAGTGTCTATATTAGTTAGGGTGCTGTAGTGACCATTATTTGTTTTAGTTTGAATACTGTAGAGACGAGTGTCTATTTCGGTTTGGTTACTATGGTGAACAGTGTCTATTTTAGTTTGGGTACTATAGTCATCATTATTTATTTAGGTTTGGATACTGTAGAGATACTGTGGTGACCAGTGTCTATTTCGATTTGGGTACTATAGTGAACAGTGTCTATTTTAGTTTAAGTACTATAGTGATCATTATTTGTTTTAGTTTGAATACTGTAGAGACGAGTGTCTATTTCGGTTTGGTTACTATGGTGAACAGTGTCTATTTTAGTTTGGGTACTATAGTCATCATTATTTATTTAGGTTTGGATACTGTAGAGATACTGTGGTGACCAGTGTCTATTTCGATTTGGGTACTATAGTGAACAGTGTCTATTTTAGTTTAAGTACTATAGTGATCATTATTTGTTTTAGTTTGAATACTGTAGAGACGAGTGTCTATTTCGGTTTGGTTACTATGGTGAACAGTGTCTATTTTAGTTTGGGTACTATAGTCATCATTATTTATTTAGGTTTGGATACTGTAGAGATACTGTGGTGACCAGTGTCTATTTCGATTTGGGTACTATAGTGAACAGTGTCTATTTTAGTTTAAGTACTATAGTGATCATTATTTGTTTTAGTTTGAATACTGTAGAGACGAGTGTCTATTTCGGTTTGTTTACTATGGTGAACAGTGTCTATTTTAGTTTGGGTACTATAGTCATCATTATTTATTTAGGTTTGGATACTGTAGAGATACTGTGGTGACCAGTGTCTATTTCGATTTGGGTACTATAGTGAAGTGTCTATTTTAGTTTGGGTACTGTAGTGACCATTATTTCTTTAGGTTTGGATACTGTTGTGACCAGTATCTATTTTGAATTGAGTACTATAGTGAATGGTGTCTATTTTATTTTGGGTACCATAGTAACCATTGCGTATCGAGGTTACAAACCTGCGGCAATGGCTTCAGCTTGTTTATCAGGTAACACCAGCGCGCAAACATAGTCTGCTTGCATAGAAGCGATGGCTGTCCATTTTCTAGCTTGCCCGTCATCGCGTTCAGGATCTCTGGTTGCTGGAAAGAAAACAACTAGTTTTTTTTATGGTTGACAGGCTAGGTGTTTGACCACTGCTCACTTGATGTTAAGTGACGGTGTGGTCGAAGATGGTACAGCACACCTAGCCTGGAATGGATATTGGTTCTATATCTGGTTTGAAGCTTGGAGGATACTATGCTGATGTCGGGGTCACTGTACTTTTTTTTATGGTTGTCAGGCAACATTTTTTTTATGCAAAAAGTAATGAGACGGACGAGACCCTGATGGCAAGAGGTAATGTCCATGTCCATGACCATTACAGCGACACAGCTGCGTAGAGCGTACAGACCACAGCTCATCTGGTGTTCAATGATGGTAAGGTCGAAGATGGTAAACCATCTAGTCTGGAATGGAACTGACTCTCAAGTGATGCTGCCGGAACACACCGTTAGATGCTTGGCGGCAGATTTCCAACTTGCGTGTGGTAGCTAGCCAGCCGAGTACAAGAGTACCCTATCAGTATTATGTTGAGGTGAACCCCTATTTTGTAACTGTTTGTCTCTATTTGTTGTTATTTTTGTTTTTTTTTTTGTATTGTTGCAAAATAAAATTATTTTCTTTCTCTCTTTCTTTCTTTTATCACCATGCTATGGTTTCCTCACGATGTTTTCCTTCACCGGCAGCTCAAGCTCATTGTTGGGGTTCGAACCCACGCCCTTCGGCATACGAACTGATCGCGCTAACCACTGAGCTATCATCGCTACAGAAAAGGCTAGTTTTTATCCAGAAAACATATAGCGGGTAACACCGCGGGGCGCAGCTAGTAAATTAATAAAAAAAATACATGTAGCTGAATATATTTACTGACAGGTGTGGTCGTGCACCAGCAGACGCTGAAGGAGGGCGCCCTGGCCGGCGTGCGCGCCTCGGTGCTGGCCGCGCGCGCCAGGAGCGGCCGATGCAGCTGGTACGGCCACGGCAGCGCCGACATGTGACCCTCGATACGCCCGCATAGTGCACTGCAACCACGACACATTGTTACAATTATTTTTTTGTAACTTTTTTTTTTTTATGTAAGAAGTAATGAGACGAACGAGACGCTCTCCTGATGGTAAGAGATAACGCCTATCCATGACCATTGCAGCGATACACAGAACTTTGAGTAACAAAACAAAGTCCAGGGCATCACTGCTTTGGCGATCATTACTTTAGAGACTTTCGATGGTTAGTCTTAACAGCCCGGTAATTTCGCTAGCTGCAGTACCCTTCAAACCGGAACACAGTAATGTTTACACAGTACTGCTTAGCGGCAGAATAACTGGTACTGCGGTGGTACCTACCTAGACGACCTCCTGCTAAGGAGTTCTACCACCAAGTAAAACAATCAATATAAACTTAGTAGAACAATAGGCGACCTTATCGCTAAGGGCGATCTATTCCAGGCAACCTTTGTGAAATATGGAGAGGATTTTACAAAGTTTAGGACGGGGTATGTTAGATTGATTGATTCAGGCGTTAGGTACTTTTGCGGAAGTTCATTTTGAATATTCAAAGGGTGTGTTGACAATGGAGCGGGCAACACCGCTGGGCGCAGCGTAGTTCAATATAAAATATTCAAGTATTGCGTTAATAGGTAGTTTAGCAAACAAGTAATTATGGAAACAGTTGTGTAAAATACTGGTTATTCCAGAAAAACTGCTAGTGCCTTTGTAGGGTGACCATGTCGGTGGTCAAGCCTAGCAATCCTACTAATAATATTTATTTATTAACAAAACTGACTCCATGATTTCGTCACTGACTTTTTTTTATGGTTGACAGGCTAGGTGTTTGACCACAGCTCACCTGATGTCAAGTGAAGGTGTGGTCGAAAATGGTGAAGCACACCTAGCCTGGAATGCAACTGGCTCTCAAGCGAGGCTGCCGGAACACACCGTTAGATGCTTGGCGGCAGATTTTTCAACTTGAGGGTGGTAGCTAGCCAGCCGAGTACTAAAGTACCCTACCACCATGCTATGGGTTCCTCTCGATGTTTTCCTTCACCGGCAGCTCAAGCTCATTGTTGGGGGTTGAACCCACGCCCTTCGGCATGCGAACCTACCGCGCTAACCACTGAGCTATCATCGCTACAAAACTGACTATGACTGATTTTATCATAAAAATTCTTAAAGTACTTCCTTAAGCCTCAGCAAGCTGAAATTTGGTATGTTAGCTAGTATTAGTAAACAAACAACAAAAAAAATCTAAAACTTTTAATTTTTACCCCCCAACCTCTTAATAATAATAATAATAGCCCTGCCCCGCTGCCGGCGGCACCCTAGTTTTTAAGTTTTTTTATATTATTTATGTTTTTTTTTATATACATATATGTAATGTAAAAAAATTTAAAAATTAAGAAAAGAAATAAATAACTGAAAATAATAATAATAATATAACTCTTTATTGTATACACCAAATTACAAAAAAAAACGAATATATAAAAATAAAGACTTAAAACTAATGTAACAATTGGCGGCCTTATCGCTAAAAGCGATCTCTTCCAAGCAACCATAACACGGAAAAATATTCTAAACTAAGGACGGGGTGTGTCGACAAGTAACAAAAAAAAAAAATAGAAAGTAGGGGGGGGGCTCTTAAAGTAGGGGTGGAAAGTTTGATGAGACTTTCGATTATGATGCTAGAAGTCTGAAAATTGATATAAGAAAGAATTTTTTCATAAATCCCACTAACATAAATGTGAAAGTTTGGATGGATGGATGTTTGTTACTCTTTCACGCAAAAACTACTGCACAGATTTGGATGAAACTTCGTACGGAGGTAGCTGAAACCGTGGATAACAACATAGGCTACTTTTTATCTCGAAAATATGTAGCGGGTAACACCGCGGGGCGCAACTAGTGCACGATCATTTTATACTGGGTTACTGCTAAGGGAGTGCTAATTTTGCATACGTATACATGACTGAAAATTAAATTACCCGTACCTTTTGGTTTGAATTTGAACCCCTCAGGAAAAAAAATATAAAAATAATTTAACCTAACAATTTCAGCCACAATAACTTCGGCTGAGTAGCGCAGAGAGCGGGATGTCGATGACTTTCAGGATATCATCTTTAAATACAGGATTTTGGAAAATACAAATACAAAATACAAATACAAAATATTTTTATTGTAACCATAACTGATGACTAATAATATGTAACCCTGTCTGCTGCTTTAACGTATAGCTGTAGTGAAGCAGACAGTGCTCTCCCTTAAATATGTGCATGTTAGTTAACAATAATATTTATAATTTTAAATAAAGCATCGTGATTTAAAGACACGTGGCATTTAAAAATAAATTACTAGTTATTTTATAATACCCGTATTTTTTTGTTTGAACCCCTCAGGAACAAAAATATTAAAATGATTTAACCTAAAAATGTATGTATGTACAGCCATAACTTTGGCTGTACATACATACTTTCAGGATATCATCTTTAAATACAGGATTTTGGAAAAACGCATCGCAACGCATCGCAACGCATCGCAATGCATCGCAACGCATCGCAATGCATCGCAACGCATCGCACGCATCGTGATTTAAATAAATACACGTGATATATAAAAATGATTTTTAAAAGTAAAATAAGAAATCACTTATGTCAATAAATAAAGCAAATATTCAGAATAATTACGTGCACGAGTAAACGTAACTTAATAAAAAAATTATTAGTAATAAATTATTAGTTATTTTATAATTATTAAATAAATCTCCCACTTTATCTCACGAAAAAATACTTTATGGTCTACGTATTCATCTGTAGGTTTAGTACATAAATTATAATGTCTTAGACTCTTGGTGAACGGATTAGATAAAATAGTACTAGTTATACGCCCCGAGCTGTGACCTCAGGACACCTTTTTTTAATTATTCGGCCCACAGATTTTTTTAAATGTTGTAATCAAAGTTTAAACTACTGACCTGTTAGCTCATTTGGTAGAATATCTACTTCAAAAACTGTAGGATGTGGGTTCTAATCCCATTCAGGACAAATATTTATGTGATGATAAAGGTGTGTTCTGTCTGGGTGTTCTTTATCTCTACATAGTATAAAACGAAGTCGCTTCCAGCCATCTGTACGCTTAGATCTTTTAAACTACGCAACGGATTTTAATGCGGTTTCCATAAATAGGCAGAGTGATTCAAGAGGAAGGTTTGTATGTATAATACATACATTGCACTCGTGCGAAGCCGGGGCGGGTCGCTAGTCTCTACATTGTACAAAACAAAGTCGCTTCCCGCCGTCTCTATGCTTAGATCTTTTAAACTACGCAACGGATTTTAATGCGGTTTCCATCAATAGATAGGTTTCAAGAGGAAGGTTTACATGTATAATACATGCATATGCACCACATTAGTATCTACATTGCACCCGTGCGAAGCCGGGACAGGTCGCTAGTGTGTGAACATTACTGGGTTCGTTTCTTGATTATTGTTGATTTGTTGGGTTGAAATAAATATTATTCCGTAAACTTGAATCATTGTATTTTTCCTCCATTTAATTAAAGCAAATTTTCATAAAATACTTTAAAGGTTACCTAACACATCAACCCGGCCGAATTGGCGGCGAATGTTACCGGACCCTGCCGCGTTGAAAAACATACCGGATTGCAATCTCTAGTCACAGATAAATAATCATAGATTTTATAATAACATTCCCCAACCAGAATTTTCTTCAGGGCACTCTTAAACAAATCCGGTCTCAAGTCACTCAAGTGTGTTCCGGCAGCCTCACTTGAGAGCCAGCTCCATTCCAGGCTAGGTGTGCTTTACCATCTTCGACCACACCTTCACTTAACATCAGGTGAGCTGTGGTCAAACAACTAGCCTGTCAACCATAAAAAAAAAAAGAAATACTACCAATGAGCTAACGGGGCTGTCAAATACTTTCATAAAAATACATATAAAGTAGTAATTTTTTGCTCGACGTGCTGTGTTATGTAAAGTATGGTAGTTATCTCCCCCCTTCTAAACTGCCTTTCGGGGGATATTTTGCCCTACTGGTGTGACTCCATCATTGCAGAATAGGTCGACGCATTGCAAACTCTAGCTTTCAAATAAATAGACAATTTAATTTTTAACATTTTTTTTTTTTTCATTGTGGTCGTAGTTATTCAATTTATTTTAATTTAATTTTAAAGCTACTAAAATATTGTATTTCCACGAGGACAAAATTGTTTAAAGTGCCCATTGTAAAACATTTATCACCTTAAATTGTACACAGTTTTGAACAATCAAATATTTCAATTAATTTTATTTCTACCGATATTTTTATACAAAAAAAAAATATTTTTTTTTGCAAACTTGTTATAATTTTCAAATTTCTCCATAAAAGTTTTTGCCTATAATATTTTTTTTAATTTGTGTTATTCCACTTAAAATAATTGTTTTAGTAATTACCTGTTTTTTTTTTTAACTCGTTTTTCCTTTGAGTGTTTTGTGTGAAAATGCAGACAGCTGTACCCTTAGCCTGTTTTCTATCGATGATACGTAAGTGTTTTTAATTTTATAAGAGTTTATATTATACTAGCGGCCTGTCCCTGTCCCTTGAAAAGCTGGTCATTGTTGGCAATACCGAAGGAAAGAGACCACGAGGCCGGTCGCCAACACGATGGTCTGACCAAGTGAAAGAAGCCACCTCCTCTTCTAAATTCTACCAGGTTGTGAGGGCTACTTCGGACCGGAGTCGATGGAGACAGATTGTCCGTTTAAGAGGTTCCAGTGACCACGATCCTCAGACATGAGGGAACGATTGGAGAAGTCCCGGTTTCACACGGGTGGACATTTATTTTTTAATTAAATTCTTGCAATTAATATTGCCGATGTTACTCAGGGAGAACGTAGCATTCTAACGGTGAAAGAATTTTTAAAATCGGTCCGGTAGTTTTTGAGTTTATTCGTTACAAACATACCTACAAAAATCCAAGAATTTCCTCTTTATAATAGTCATCATCATCATTTCAGCCGTAGGACGTCCACTGCCGGACATAGGCCTCCCCCATTGACTTCCACAAAGACCGGTTGCAAGATCTTTATAATATTTTAATTAAATTCTTGTAATAAAAATATAGCCTATGTTGCTCAGGGAGAGTGTAGCATTCTAATGGTGAAAAAATGGTTGGCAGCCGGGTAAAAGTTTTTTTTTTTTTATGTTTGACAGACTAGGTGTTTGACCACGGCTCACCTGATGTTAAGTGAATGCGTGGTCGAAGATGGTGAAGCATACCTAGCCTGGAATGGAACTGGCTCTCAAGTGAGGCTGCCGGAACACACCGTTAGATGCTTGGCGGCAGATTTTTAACTTGAGGGTGGTAGCTAGCCAGTCGAGTACTAGAAAGTACCCTGCCACCAAGCAATGGTTTCCTCACGATGTTTTCCTTCACCGGCAGCTCAAGCTCATTGTTGGGGTTTGAACCCACGCCCTTCGGCATGCGAACCTACCGCGCTAACCACTGAGCTATCATCGCTACAAAACCCTAAGTTAACCCTAAAATTAGTTTTGTTCATGCATGGCATACAGACATTACATACGGAGCCATTTTGGTATTACATAAGCCATGAGCCAGTGTTATGAAACGTTATTAACTTGTATTAAGGTACTGGATTCTTGGGAATCGAACCGTGACTGTTGGCACACTCACCAACTAACAGACTAATTGCCTGTATCAGGATCGAATCCACAATCTAAATTTGACTTTTTTTTTTTCTTTTTTGTAGCGATGATAGCTCAGTGGTTAGCGCGGTAGGTTCGCATGCCGAAGGGCGTGGGTTCAAACCCCAACAATGAGCTTGAGCTGCCGGTGAAGGAAAACATCGTGAGGAAACCATAGCATGGTGGTAGCGTACTCTCTAGTACTCGGCTGGCTAGCTACCACCCTCAAGATGAAAATCTGCCGCCAAGCATCTAACGGTGTGTTCCGGCAGCCTCACTTGAGAGCCAGTTCCATTCTAGGCTAGGTGTGCTTTACCATCTTCGACCACACCTTCACTTAACATCAGGTGAGCTGTGGTCAAACAACTAGCCTGTCAATCATTAAAAAAAAATAAATAAAAAAAATTTGACTGTCCTTTTAGCTTATTTGGTAGCACTGTATGTATTCTAAGTATGACTTTAGAGCTGAAGGGCGTGGGTTCGATTCCCACTCAGAATAAACAAAATGTTTTTACTGTATTTCTTATAAATATATATATATTTTTTTTTAATACGGATAAGTCCGCGTTTGACCACCAACTCGCCCGATGGTAAGCGACGATGTGGACGAAGATTTAAATTCAAATTCAAATTATTTTATTGACATAAAAACGTTAGCACATTTACAATTATGTCACACAAAAAAAGCAAAAAAATTAATAAATATACATGAAAAAAAAACACATTAAAAGAAAAAAAAACGTTAGCAAAAATAATAATAATCATTTCATCAGTAAAAAACATCGTCAAGAGTAATAGAGCTGTTACACTTATCCCATTGATCGGTCAAATTTTCACAATAAGTCAAAAACACGCACGCAACGATCTTAATAATTCTAATAATGAAAGAATTATTAAGATCGGTCCAGTAGTTTCGGAGCCTATTCAATACAAACAAACAAATCTTTCCTCTTTATAATAGTATACAAATACTTTATTGATAACACTTGGTTTGCTTTACTTGGTGGTAGATTTCCTTAGCAGGAAGTCGTCTAGGTAGGTACCACCGCAGTACCAGATATACTGCCGCCAAGCAGTAGTGTGTAAATATTACTGTGTTCCGGTTTGAAGGGTACTGCAACTAGCGAAATTACTGGGCTGTTGAGACTAACCATCGAAAGTCTTAAAGTAGCGAGTGCCAAAGCAGCGATGCCCCGGACTTTGTTTTGGTAGGTACTAGTTTTACTATGTTCTGTGTATTACTGCAATGGTCATGGACATGCGTTATCTCTTAGCATCAGGAGAGCGCACATTTCGTCTCATTACTTTTACATAAAAAAAAAAAAAAATGACAATTCCAAAACAATATTGTCAATATATTAAAATGATTAGTATATTGACAATTATAGATAGATAGATTACCGATTTACTGTAATAAGGTACCATTTCTCGTAACAAGGTACACGGCTACATGGCAATGGAACCGTGTAATATCCTGTCAGACTAATATAACGACTTTCCATATCTTGGCTCGCGAGTTTCCTGATCACATTTTCCAGTTGGAGATATTTCTAGCTTGAACTAGGCGAGTTATCACGCGTTGCGTAAGGTTATATCCATTTCAAGTCGCGGTTAAATGTCTATAACAGGTTTAATCTATTAAAAATAAACTGGATGCGCCCCGCGGTGTTACCCGCTACATGTTTTCGGGATAAAAAGTAGCCTGTGTGTTAATCCAGGGTCTCGGCTACATCCATACTAAAGTTCATCTAAATCCGCTCAGTAGTTTTTGTGTGAGAGAGTAACAAACATCCATCCTCACAGACTTTCATATCTCTACATAGCATAAAACGAAGTCGCATCCCACAGTCTGTACGCTCGGATCTTTTAAACTACGCAACGGATTTTAACGCGATTTCCATCAATAGACAGAGTAATTCAAGAGGAAGGTTTATATGTATAATACATACATATTATATTATATAAAGTTAAATTACCACTGACTGACTGACTGACTGACTGACATAAATAGAAGTCATATACGGGGATATGGGGGGGGAAAAGCGAGTATACCACGATATGAGGATGGGTTCAGAGGGCCCAGGAAAAATCTGAAATCACCAGGAAACCAGGTCTTCGCGATGGGACCCCATGGTATCTCGACAACGGTGAAACATAAGGCGGTCGCTCTCGAACTGAATCTTCCCAAAACCCTGGGAACTTTCAGGGGGGATGAAAAAAAACACACCCCCCGAAGAAAAAAACGTCCCCGCCATACAAACTTGGACCTCTCGTATTTCGAAAACGGCTAGAGATGAACGGGGGGTGCTCGACCGAATGTCATAGGGAACCGCGAGATCTTTCAGGGGAAAGCGGCCTCGAGGGCCTCCGGAGGCCTTTTTTGGCCTCGAAATTTCAAACGGGTCCTAGAGGTCTGAAATTTTGGCTCCGGGGGTTTATGGGACCTCTGATTGTAAATATGTAAAAATTTTTTTAAAGTTTCTTTTTTTTAATATAGCTGTCATACAACGTGATTTGCGGGTCGGACTGTAGGGGCGAAACGGTGGTACTCCGGCGGCCCCGGAGCCGCCCCCGCGAGGCCGAAGGCCGAGCTACACACTCGCGAGGCCGGAGGCCGAGCGTACGGAGGCGAGGCCGAAGGCCGAGCCGCCCACTTCGAGGCCGAAGGCCGAGAAGTGCGGCAACTCGCTACGTACGATATTTTGCCAGAATCGAAATTCTCCCGGCGAGGCCGGAGGCCGAGCCAGACACTTGCGAGGCCGAAGGCCGAGCGTACGGAGGCGAGGCCGAAGGCCGAGCGTCACACTTTGAGGCCGAAGGCCGAGAAGTGTGCCAACTCGCTAGGTATGGAGCTCACGACAGAGGTAAAGCGACATACCTGCGAGGCCGGAGGCCGAGCTACGAAACCGCGAGGCCGAAGGCCGAGCTCTGAACCGGCGAGGCCGAAGGCCGAGCTTCAAACCGGCGAGGCCGAAGGCCGAGCTTCGACCCCGCGAGGCCGAAGGCCGAGCTTTGAAGGTGCGAGGCCGCAGGCCGAGTTACACACTTGCGAGGCCGGAGGCCGAGCTCCGAACCGCGAGGCCGAAGGCCGAGCTTCAAACCGGCGAGGCCGAAGGCCGAGCTTCGACCCCGCGAGGCCGAAGGCCGAGCTTCGAAGGTGCGAGGCCGAAGGCCGAGCTACCGACTCGCGAAGCCGCAGGCTGAGCCCCACACTTCGAGGCCGAAGGCCGAGAAGTGTGGCAATCACGAGACACCCAAGTCGTAATCATCATCATAATCAGCCGATATTCAACTGCCTCGCGTTTCCTTACCTTTCGTTCAATTTGAATTTCGTTTGTTAAGTTCAACTAAGCGACAAGAGTTTAGCTCACGGAAAAGCCAAACTCATCATCATAATCAGCCACGACCCAACCGAATGCCATTCCTGCCCCGTTTATCCTACTGCTTTGTTATTTTTTTAAAGTTTAAAGTCGAACGTCAAGCCCCGCCCCTCCCCACCATGACGACCTCCCCGCGGGCCGCATGCGGCCCGCGCACCCACGCAAATACTAGTTACTATAATATAAACTTAAATAACCACTCACTGACTGACTCACTTAGAGAAATAGAAGTCATATAAGGAGAAGTCATAGGAAAAAACTAAATATATGGTCGTATAGAGAATCGCTCAGAGGGCCCGAATAAAATGTCGGACCTTCCGGAAGTCGACTCCTCGACGTGGTACCCCATCGGATCTCGGAAACTAGAGACATTTTTACTATTGCACTTTAACTAAATATACTCAAAACCTTGGTTACTTTTAGGTTCGTCAAAAAAAACATGTGTTTCACACGAAAAAAACATGATCACCATACAAAATGTAACCTCTGATATCTCCGAAACGGTAAACTTTTTCGGGATGTCGCTCGAACAAACGTCATAGAGGACGTCGAGATCTTTCAGATACAATTAAAAAAAACATAGGTCCCATACAAAATAATTTATGTGTAGGTCTCGCGACCAAAAGGTCACAACCGCCGCGAGTTTTCATAGGCGCTTACGCGTTTCGTTCAACGCCAGTGAAGCGACTAACTTAACTTTGCCGTCGTTTTTAACGTCACCGCCACTTTATTACATGCACGATAAGGTCGGGTTTTCCTAAACGGTTCGGTTTGTCTATTGTTCTTTTTACGTGGTAAAAAAGTACTGTGTCGGTTTGTTTCAAGGAAAATAGTTACGCATATCGTATGTCTGGACCATAAGGTTCGGAATTGCTATTATTTGCAATTATGAGTAGTAAAGGTATGTAAACAACAGGATAAACTGCATTTTATCTTTGGCATCGATATACCTACTTTGTTGCCTTTGAAATAAGATCGGTTATTGAAGTCGTAAAATTTCCGTTATCTATTGCTCGGGAATTCTTGGCGAAAGATTTTTTTTTTTAAGATCCTGTGACCGATGTCTTATTTACTCGCTCACTAACTTTTCGTAAGCACGGAGTGTTTTTCGAAATTAAATTACAAATTTGCTATATTTGTGGTTTACAGTGTTTTTCAATTGTTCGAGAGTGAGATGAGGTGAGTGTTGTTTAATTTTAATTACGTTTCGTGTTTTAAAGATCGATGTGATGCAAACGTAGGTAGGTAGACATTTTGTTATTTGAATTGCAAGTTATTATTTAGATTTAGATATGTAAAACTAATCTTGAAGTGCAATAATTTCAATTACTTTTCGTGTTTTAAATTAGGTACTTATAATGGGTCGCGCTTCGGTGAAAATAGACTTTTTTTTTCGTAAATATGGTTTGGTCTTGGTGTCTATTTACTTATGAGTTATTATTTAATAGTACCACGGCTGTTGCTACATTGCCGAAATCTCGAGGTAAATAAACAAAACTATATACCGCTACCTGTTGACACACAGAAAATGTTACGCATATCGTATGTCTGGGTTATAAGGTTCTATTTGTAAGATTGTTGTAGTATGTAGGGAGTAATTTTATTTAATTTCGGCCAATATACAGAGTTATTATATAGAGTTTGTGTTTTTAAAGATGTACTTCCTATGTTGTAAAGTGGTTTAAGGTGAATGTTGCTTACTTTCTTTCCGTATTTTAAAAATCGATGTATTAGGTACAAATCTGTAATGGCGTCGCGCGCTTCAATGACAATGCCAGCCCTTTTTTTGGATGTGTGTTGTTTACAACTTTTCGTGTTTATATGTAAGTAAGTATGTAGACGATTTTTACCCGTCTAAGCTTAAAAGAGGTGATGTTAGACTTCCTATTATAATTTTATGGTAGGTATCTTAAAACACTATCTATTATTTTTATGTTCCACCGCGATTTTTCGAGGCGCGATTTGCTTGCGCGTTTCGTTCAACGCCAGTATAGCGAAGGCCGGCGCTTGAATATGTGGCGTGATCTTTTCTACCTACTATAGGTATCACCGACAGCATTTAGAAAATAGTTCTGTCTATCACAGGAAGTATGAACTTAACTTTGGCATCGATATGCACTTTATGACTTGCTTAATAAGGTCGGTTTGTTTCTTTTAGGACCACGGCAATTGCTACGTTGTCGAAATCTCGAGGATATTTAGACCCACAGAAAATAGTTATATATGTCTGGGCCATAAGGTTCGGAATCGCTCAGCCATTTCGTGAGCGCCTAACGAACCAAAATAATAAAAAAATCATCCTATTATTATGAGTAATAAAGGTAGGTATGTAAACAGTTCGCACCGAACAAAAGGATACTGCATCTTAACTTTGGCATCGATATACCTACTTTATGGCCTCTAAAATAAGGTCGGTTTTTTAATGGTTCGATTTGTCTATTGTTCCTATGGCGTGCTAAAATTATTGTTAAATCGATGTAATAGGTAGGTTCGTAATTATATCAAATTTTTTAACTTTTGCCACTTGAATTCATAATAGAACCACGGCTAAAATAAACTGTTCGCCGTTACCTTTTCGACACATAGAATACAGGCGGTTACATCACAATATCGTATGTCTGGGTCATAAGGTTCGGAATCGCTCAGCCATTTCGTGAGCGCCTATCGAATATTATGAGTAGTAAAGGTAGGTATGTAACTGCATAGTGAGACAATCTTAACTTTGGCAGCGATATACTTACTTTATTGCCTCTGAAATAAGGTCGGCTTTTGAATGGTTCGGTTTGTTTATTGTTCCTATGGCGTGCCAACTTGTACTTATTTATTCTAATGCTTTCTTCAAAATTAAATGAAAAAAAACTGTGACGATATCTAAAAGTAAATAATTTAAAAGTGCTTAAATATAAAATAGTTTTAGTCAAATAGTTTTCGGTTAGGTTATGTTTGAACATAGACAACTTGCGCGAGCCGAGCGAGCGAAGCGAGCGTGCCGCGGCAGCGGCCGGCGAAGCGCCAGAAAGAAAATTTAAAGATGTTACGAGGGGCTGCACATCCCGTAGGCCTACAATTTTAGTAGATTCACTCATCAATTATGCTAACTTATACTCTCTCATCTTACCGGATTTCGAAAGATATTTCATGATTTTTTTTTCTCGGGAAATTACTTATTAATTATTACGTATCTTTCATTAAGTTTTTAGTTTTAGGGTGCCGGTCATAAAATTAATCATAAGCATCATCATCATCGTCATCATCAGCATTCTTTACCTATTTATTCTACAGCTTTCTTCAAAATTAAATAAATAACCTCGCTACAAATAACCCCTCGCTACAAACCCCCCCTCGCGGGCCGCTTGCGGCCCGCGCACCACCCAAAATACTAGTTTCAGTTTATATTGATTATGTTTATCTAGTTTGCGTATCTTACATCCCAGAATCCGTTACGTCCTTTTTACAGTAATAAAAACGTAAATCTTCCATTTTAACGTCAAGAAATGATCGTAAATTCAAAAGTTTATTAAACTTACAAAGTTGTCGTGTAAACGTACTTGCGTAAGTTAAACCGCGGCCTATGAATAGGTGATTTGTAAACATGCATAACTCAAAACAGTATATTTGCGGTAAGAAGTAACCGTATGTGTTAAGTTTATTTGAATATTCAAGGTATATATTTAGTTGACAGCCCTGTTGGCTCATTGGTAGCATATCTGCCTTAAGAGCTGAAGGGCGTGGGTACAATTCCCGCTCGGGACAAACATTTTATGTATCAACAAATGTTTGTTCTGTGTCTGGGTGTTCTGTATGTATTATAAGTATGCATTTACAACAACAAAAAAAAGTATATATATGTATTCTATCAGTTATCTGACTTTCATCACACAAGCTCTGCTTAGTTTGGGGTCAGATGGCGCTGTGTGTAATGTCCTACAATATTTATTTATTAGTTTATTTCTGCTCAATAGTCGTTCCAGTTACAACAGTGATCAGGACATAAACTTAACTAATTTGACAACAACTTATTAATTAAAAACCTAATCTTACTTAATATATACAACTATTTGACAAAAATCTAATTAAAATAACCACAATTCTTAAAATCCTCCTCTCTGCAGTAACCAGTTGCCGACACGTGTGTCGCCTCTACACGGGGCATCCTCAGGACTCACACACAGTTTTTCTTGGTGGTTGATCTCCTTAGCAGGAGGTCGTCTAGGTAGGTACCACCGCAGTACCAGTTATTCTGCCGCTAAGCAGTAGTGTGTGAACATTACTGTGTTCCGGTTCGAAGGGTACTGCAGCTAGCGAAATTACTGGGCTGTTGAGACTAACCATCTAAAGTCTCAAAGTAATGAGCGTCAAAGCAGTGATGCCCTGGACTTTGTTTTGTTACTCAAAGTTCTGTGTGTCGCTGCGATGGTCATGGACAGGCGTTATCTCTTACCATCAGGAGAGCGTCTCGTTCGTCTCATTACTTTTTACATTAAAAAAAAAAGTTATTCTTACTGACTGAGTTAGAGAAATTTATTTATTTATTACTTGCGGACGCCTCGCGGTTTCACCCGCGTAGTTCCCGTTCCCGTGGGAATACAGGGATAAAAAGTGGCCTATGTCACCCGGGGACAGTGTAGCGCCTTGCGGTTTTACCATCCATGCATCCAAACTTTCACATTAATGGTATTAATGGGATTTATGCAATAAATAAATTATATTTTATGTCATCAGGGCCTCCTGGGGTCCAATACGAGAACGCGCTGCTTCAAATAGCGCCTGTGGACAAATCCAAGTGTCCATACGTGAAGGACAACAACGACGTGGGTTTCCAGCTCTTCACCAGGTCAGATCAGCTCAATCAGCTTCTACCCATCCGTTCCTTTGAACAGCACAGCAAAAGCAAATGCAATGCCTTTTTTCTTTTATGGACCAAAGTTCACCTGATGTCAAATGACGTTGTGTCAAAAATGGTAATGAACACCTGGCCTTTTTGCAATATTTAAATGAAAGCCGCCATTTTTTTTTTTCTTTGGTTTTGGCGTCGCGTTTTAGCATTTGCCAGTGTCAAGTATTTATATATTTTCAAGTTTCAAAAGTTAAATAAGTGTCCTCGTAGCTAAAGTTATAGTCAAAGTCCAGTCTTGGTCAAGTACAGTCCGTGTCAGTCAAGTCCAGTCATGCTTTAGTAAAGTAGTGGTGACTTTACTATAAAGCTTCGATGGAGTTTTGGAAGCAACACGAAAAGTCATTTTTCACCACATTATATCATTTTCCCACACACACGCTTGTAATTCGGCACTTTATGAATAAAACACCACCATTTTTATGCATAAACACTCGACAAAACACAAGTTTTGGAAAAAAATACAACTGAGCGACACGACTCTTCCCGCGTTCCCGCCAAAACTCAAAGCCGCCATTGGTTACCGCCAGCTGCTCCGGTGATAATACTCTTTTGTACGAGTGCTATGTCCATAATTTTAGGCGGGATTTCCGAAAATTTTGACTAGTAATAACTTTGGCATTATCAAGTAAACAAAAATTCTGATTGCACATTTACGATGTCTTTCTCGGTCTGTATTACCCATTAAAAAATTTCTAGTAATTAAAAACTAGTGGTGTATAAAAGTCATAGTGCACGATTAACATTGAATAATTTTTTTTAATTTCAGGCATAATCCTACGGCATTTCAGGAGCTCAAACTGGGCGATGACGAGAAACTGTTCGCTTCTAACATGGACTTCAACGACAAGACTGTGATATACTTTCACGCGTGGATGGAGCAACCTGACGATGGGAGCGGGATCATGGTCAGAGAAGGTATCTCAAATTCAAATTCTTTATTTTGCAGAGATAAAAGTCACAGGTTTTATAGAATCACCATGCTCTAGCACCATGGCATGCAAATGTTTATAAAAACTTAGGTCTAATTAATTAATTATCTCAATATCATTATAAAAAAAAAATGTAATTAATTGTATTTAATTTTGTCATTTAAAAACTCACTTATAGAATAATATACTTTATCGATTAAGAGCTTCTTTAGTCAAAATTTAAAAATGTCAATATTTTCTACATCTTTTAGAGCTTGTGGTAACTTATTATAAATAGTGCGTCTCATCGCAAAAGTGCTGTTGCTGTACAGGACAGTGCTGCCTCTCTCTTCAACCAACTCCCGTACATATGACAGTGATAATACATCTATAATAATTATAAAGAGGAAAGATTTTTTGTTTGTTTGTATTGAACAGGCTCCGAAACTACTGGATCAATTCTTTACTACATTATCCGTGATGGGCATAGGATATATTTTATTTAAAAAACAGTTAGGGATCCGTATGGAAACTTCAATAATGTAATTGGTTGATTCAGACGTTACTTTGCGGAAGTTCATTTTGAATATTCAAGGTATATATTTAGTTTATTTCCTGTGCTGTGCTGTGTTAAGCAGAAATAGACTAAATATATACCATGAGTATTCAAAATGAACTTCCGCAAAGTAACGCCTGAATCAATCAATTATGAACAGGTTTTTTTTTTTATGGTTGACAGGCTAGGTTTTTGACCACTGATGTTAAGTGAAGGTGTGGTCGAAGATGGTAAAGCACACCTAGCCTGGAATGGAATTGGCTCTCAAGTGAGGCTGCCGGCACACACCGTTAGATGCTTGGCGGCAGATTTTCAACTAGAGGGTGGTAGCTAGCCAGCCGAGTACTAGAGAGTACCCTACCACCATGCTATGGTTTCCTCACGATGTTTTCCTTCACCGGCAGCTCAAGCTGGGGGTTTGAACCCACGCCTTTCGGCATGCGAACCTACCGCGCTAACCACTGAGCTATCATCAAAACAAGGCTATACTTTGACAGCCCCGTTGGCTCGTTGGTAGTATATCCGCCTTGAGAGCTGTAGGGCGTGGGTTCGATTCCCACATTTTGTGACTGAACAAATGTTTGTTCTGTATGTATTATATCTATGTATTTACAAAATATATATATATATATATTTATGTATTCTATCAGTTATCTGACTTCCACACAAGCTTTGCTTAGTTTGGGGCCAGATGGCGCTGTGTGTATAGTCCCACGATATTTATTATTATCACTTGAATAGGGGGTTCAAAACGTAATATATTTCAGCGTACATGCAGCGAGGCGACTCCAACGTGATAATGGTGGACGCGCACCACCTGGAAGCTGGCCCTTGGTACTTCACAGCTGCACAAAACACCTGGTACATAGGACGCTTCGCTGCGCTATTTGTGGACTACCTAGCTTCCAGGTACATATACCAAGCTTTGGCTATAATCCTAACAATGAGCTTGAGCTGCCGGTGAAGGAAAACATCGTGAGGAAACCACAGCATGGTGGTAGCGTACTTTCTAGTACTCGGCTGGCTAGCTACAAGACTTGGTGGTAGATTTCCTTAGCAGGAGGTCGTCTAGGTAGGTACCACCGCAGTACCAGATATTCTGCCGCCAAGCAGTAGTGTATAACATTACTGTGTTCCGGTTTGAAGGGTACTGCAGCTAGCGAAATTACTGGGCTGTTGAGACTAACCATCTAGTCTCAAAGTAGTGAGTGTCAAAGCAGCGACGCCCTGCACGTTGTTTTGTTACTCAAAGTTCTGTGTATCGCTGCAATGGTCATGGACAGGCGTTATCTCTTACCATCAGGAGAGCGCCTCGATCGTCTCATTACTTTTCCATTAAAAAAAAAAAAAAAAACACGAGTGTTGAAAATCTGCCGCCAAGCATCTAACGGTGTGTTCCGGCAGCCTCGCAGTTCTATTCCGTGCTAGGTGTGCTTTACCGTCTTCGACCACACCGTCACTTAACATCATGTGAGCTGTGGTATAAAAAAAGCGACCAAGTGCTGGTCGGACTCGCGCACGAAGGGTTCCGTACCATCCCACTAATATTATAAATGTGAAAGTTTGGATGGATGGATGGATGTTTGTTACTCTTTCACGCAAAAACTACTGAACGGATTTGAATGAAAGTTGGTATGGAGGTGGCCGAGACTCCGGATTAACACATAGGCTACTTTTTATCCCGAAAACATGTAGCGGGTAACACCGCGGGGCGCAGCTAGTTATCTATAATAACGGCAAAAACTCGCGTTTGTTGTAAGGCAGCTTCCTTAAATATTTATTTTATTGTTTTTTAGTATTTGTTGTTATAGCGGCAATGGAAATACATCATCTGTGAAAATTTCAACTGTCTAACTATCACGGTTCATGAGATACAGCCTGGTCTGCTGATAAGACGGACAGCGGAGTCTTAGTAATAGGGTCCCGTTTTACCCTTTGGGTAAGGAACCCTAAAAAGCACGCCTAAAATAAAAATAAAATTACAGAAAATAAAAGAATCCTTTCAGCTAGTGCCACAAGTGGCGGCCTTATCGCTGAGAGTGATCTCATTCAGGCAACCAAAAATGGGAAAACATACACCCATATTATAGATATTGTACTTTAGATATAGTTTTTAATGGTAAAACGCACGTTTTTTATTAATTTTCAGAGGTCTGAACCTGAACAACACGCATCTGATTGGTCACAGTTTGGGTGCGCACGCGGCAGGTGTCGCGGGCAGCGCTTTGAAATCAGGTATTGTCTTATCTACGACTAGCGGACGCCTCGCGGTTTCACCCGCGTAGTTTCCGTTCCCGTGGGAATACAGAGATAAAAAGAAGCCTATGTCACCCGGGGATAGTGTAGCTTCCCAACGGTGAAAGAATTTTTGAAATCGGTCGAGTAGTTTCGGAGCCTGTTCAATACAAACAAACAATCAAATCTTTCCTCTTTATAATAGTATTTGATGTTAAAATAGATTTTTTTTGTAGAACACTCTCCATACTAAGGTTGCCTGAAAGAGATCGCTCTTAGCGATAAGGCCTCCAATTGTTGCACCTGTGCTAAATTTATATTGTCATAACCGTTTGTAATTAATTGGTGAGAACAATAAAGAATTATAATATTACTAGCTGCGCCCCGCGGTGTTACCCGCTAAATGTTTTCGAGATAAAAAGTAGCCTATGTGTTAATCCAGGGTCTCGGCTACCTCCATACCAAATTTTATCCAAATCCGTTCAGTAGTTTTTTTTTTAACAGGCTAGGTGTTTGATCACATCTCACGTGATGTTAAGGGCCAAGTCCTCGACCGTGGGAACTTTTGCTTGAACACCTACATTGATATTTTCCACTCACATAGACGTACATACGTCTGACGTTAGATTTGAATACATTGACGTCACGCTAAAATAGAAAAGGAGAGTTAAATTACTATAGCCACGAGCAAGAAGGAGACAGAATGTTTATTCCCATTGCCGGAAGCGGATTTTACATTGATTATCTGTTACATTATGACAGAAGTTTTTTTTTTGTTTTGGCATCGCGTTTTGAATATTTGCCAGTGTCAAGTGTCAAATACAAAACGGGCGGGAAGCATGCGCGCGGTGCTCGGTACCGCCGCCACCGCGCACCCACCTCTTGCGGCCTCTCGTGACGTGCTATACATGACCACGAGACTCGTGACGTTAGATTGTCAGATTCAGAGATTCTCGATGGTTTGTAGCGCCTACCAAAATAAAACAGCAACAGACGTAACGCAGAAAAGAGATTTTCAGCAGGCACTATCAGAAATTTTCATCAAACTATCCGTACTTATCTGCTAATAGAATAAACAAAACGTACAATAAAAGGTCTAAGCCTTAAATGTATCTGCATCAAAGTTAGCATCTATAAAATTGCGCCTTTCCTATAATTATTTTGATGTCAAGATTACGGATTAAAAATAATTTGGCCATATTCTATTTCATAATTTCAAGAAACGAAAAGCGTTTGAAACTATTTTTTCTCCAAGCATAATAATTCAGGATATGTACTATAGTATTCATTAATTTCAAACTTCCACATGATGTATAACGGCACAAAAATGTTGACAAAAACACATCGATTGCCTTATTTCACAAGACTTGCCCGTTAAGTGACGGTGTGGTCGAAGATAGTAAAGCACGCCTAGCCTGGAATAAATAAATAAATATCGTAGGACTATACACACAGCGCCATCTGGCCCCAAACTAAGCAGAGCTTGTGTGATGGAAGTCAGATAACTGATAGAATACATAAATACTTTTTTTTGTTGTAAATACATACTTACAATACATACAGTACACCCAGACACAGAACAAACATTTGTTTATTCACAAAATCTTTGCCCTGAGTGGGAATCGAACCCACGCCCTACAGCTCTCAAGGCAGATATACTACCAATGAGCCAACAGGGCTGTCAACTGGCTCTCAAGTGAGGCTGCGGGAACACACCGCTATTAACCAGGTTTCACTGTATTATTTGTTTACCAGGACGTGTGGCGAGAATCACAGGACTCGACCCCGCACTGCCCCTGTTCGATAACCTACCACTGGAGCAGAGACTCGACACGACTGATGCCCATTTTGTAGATATCATACATACGGACGCTGGCATATTTGGTAAGGCTATGCGGGTTCTGGGCCCATCGCGTTGTTGGGACAGAAACCCGTACAGTGTTTAAAACTTCTTCTTTAATTCTGACGTCGCATTTTGAGCATTTGCCAGTGTCAAAAATCAAATAAGTGTCAAATACGAGTCAAATACGTGTCAAATAAGTGTTTACTTGGTGGTAGATCTCCTTAGCAGGAGGTCATCTAGGTAGGTACCACCGCAGTACTAGATATTCTGCCGCCAAGCAGTAGTGTGTAAACATTACTGTGTTCCGGTTTGAAGGGTACTGCAGCTAGCGAAATTACTGGGCTGTTAAGACTAACCATCGAAAGTCCCAAAGTAATGAGCACCAAAGCAGCGATGCCCTGGACTTTGTTTTGTTACTCAAAGTTCTGTGTATCGCTGTAATGGTCATGGACAGGCGTTATCTCTTACCATCAGGAGAGCGTCTCGTTCGTCTCATTATTTGTCACATAAAAAAAAAATAAAAAAAATAAGTTGCCTTAAATAGTTATGTCCAGTCCGTGTCAGTCATAAAGTAGTGGCGACTTTACTATAAGCTTTTTTTTTATGGTTGACAGGCTAGTTGTTTGACCACAGCTCACCTGATGTTAAGTGAAGGTGGGGTCGAAGATGGTAAAGCACACCTAGCCTGGAATGGAACTGGCTCTCAAGTGAGGCTGCCGGAACACACAGTTAGATGCTTGGCGGCAGGTTTTCAACTCTGGTGTGGTAGCTAGCCAGCCGAGTACTAGAGACTACACTACCACCATGCTATGGTTTCCTCACGATGTTTTCCTTCACCGGCAGCTCAAGCTCATTGTTGGGGTTTGAACCCATCTTCGGTGGAGTTTTAGAAGCAACACGAAAAATTTCTTATTTGATTTGCATTTTTGCTTATAAATTTTTAATTAAATTGTCATCAATATTTTAACCAAAACGACTTATGGTGGTTCGATGTCCATTTAAGGACAAATGGAGCATAATTCTACAGTGAAATCACAGCTACTGGCGTTTATTTTGGTCTTTATTTGCGGTAAATTACAATTGCTTGAATAAAACAGTAGATTATTAGTATTAACTGTTACTGATACTAGAATACTGTTGTTGTTGTACTGCTGCCGACTGGGAGCGCGTATTCAGAATGCAGAAACGAGCCGTACGTGCCATAGTGCAAGTGTCACAGGACACTTCCGTACTGCCATATTTTCGGACTATGGGCATACTCACCGTCCCGCCCGTTTCCAGGCGGCACTGTACGCAAAGGACCACCCTGAAGAGTACAAGTGTTTCGGAGACACAAATGCACGATCACGCCACTCTAACCGACTACGCACCGCGTCCCACTGACTCGCGAAGACAGCAAAACTTGTGCATATGCTAGCCCCAGAGGTGTACAATCGGCTGCCACAGCACGTGCGCGATGCGCCCTCTAGGGAATCATTTAAGAAAAAACTAAAGCACTGGCTGATCGAACAGACTTTCTACAAGTTTGACGATCTTTATACAGAGAAAATTTCTAACTGACATTAATTCACCATGTATGTACAATTATAATAACGACAATTATTCTAAAATCATAAATTCATATATCAGTCATAAAATTAGATTTTATGCTAATAATTAGAATTAGACAGCCCTGTTGGCTCATTTGGTAGCCACGCCCCACAGCTCTTGAAGCAGACATCTGCTTCAAGAGCTGTGGGGCGTGGGTTCGATTCCCACCCAGGACAAGCATTTTGTGATACAAAAACAAATGTTTGTTCTGTGTCTGGGTGTACTGTATGTATTATAAGTATGTATTTACAAAAAAAAAAAAGTATTTAAGTAATCTATCAGTTATCTGACTCCCATAGTACAAGCTTTGCTTAGTTTGGGGTCAGATGGCGCTGTGTGTAATGTCCTGCGATATTTATTTATTTAATCTACTCTTTTATTTAAGCAATTGTGATTTAGCGCAAATGAAGACCAAAATAAATGCCAGTAGTTGTGATTTCACTGTAAAATTATGCTCCATTTGTCCATAAATGGCAAACATTTATTTGTCTGGAAATCGAACCACCTTAAGCGGAAATACAATAAATATATACCTTGAATTTAATTGTGTTCATTTAATATCCGAATCAGCCCTGTTTTTTAATCAACTTTAATTACAAACACAAAGTTACGTTGGGGTATTAGAAAGGGGCAGGCGAAATTAAGTTATATTGACTCTATTTCCAGGATACAAAGCCCCAATGGGTCACGTGGATTTCTACCCCAACGGCGGCATCAGCCCGCAGCCTGGCTGCGAACTGGAGGTGGTGCTGCCAAAGCAATTACTGCTCAACAAATGTACGTTAATTACAATAAAAATAATTGCTATTAACCACCTGACATTAAAAGTGCTTCTTTTTGTGTCTTAAACCTAATTAACAACAGAAAACTTATTACGAATGATTATTTTTCATACGACTTTTTTAATGTAAAAAGTAATGAGACGAACGAGACGTTCTCCTGATGGTAAGAGATGACGCCTGCCCATGACCATTGCAGCGATACACAGAACTTTGAGACTTTCGATGGTTAGTCTCAACAGCCCAGTAATTTCGCTGCAGTACCCTTCGAACTGGAACACAGTGATGTTTACACACTACTGCTTAGCGGCAGAATAACTGGTACTGCGGTGGTACATACCTAGACGATTTTCTAGCACACGACCGCAGTGCCAGATATTCTACCGCCATGTAGTAGTGTGTAAACATTATTGTGTTTCTGTTTGAAGGGTAAAATTACTGGGCTGTTGAGACTAACCATCGAAAGTCTCAAAGTAATGAGCGCCAAAGCAGCGATGCCCTGTTTTGCTGCTCAAAGTTCTGTGTATCGCTGCAATGGTCATTGACATGCGTTACCTCTTACCATCAGGAGAGCGTCCCGTACATCTCATTACTCTTTTATATTAAAAAAAAATGGCAAATAATTTAAAAACAATTCAAACTTTTAGGGAATTCCGCTAAATTTCTGTTGTTTTAGTGTTGCCAATTTTAATTATTAAAAAGTTATGTTAGTTGATAAAACCTAACCAGTTTAGATATGACCATAATTATTTAGCACCAGGTCGTTTGTACGTCTAGCTACGCCACTGATTTGAACTCACGTCTTCTGGCGTGTGATCCGACCACGCGAACCGCTGAGCTACCAACGCTACAAAAACTAACAAACTAACCCTTTCCCCGTTCAGTTTTCTGCAGCCATTGGCGTTCTTATATGTTTTACACGGAATCCGTACTTCGTCCCGTGGGTTTCCTTGCGAGCGAGTGCAGCTCGTGGAAGGAATATAAGCACGGAAAGTGCACGGAAACACGGACTCAGAGAATGGGCTACGGCGTTGATACTAAGTGAGAACGCATGCTTTTTTTTTGCACGGAACACTTATTTTTTTGACCACGGTGTCGTCGAAGATAATAAATAAATAAATAAATATCGTAGGACATTACACACAGCGCCATCTGACCCCAAACTAAGCAAAGCTTGTACTATGGGAGTCAGATAACTGATAAAATACTTAAATACTTTTTTTTTGTAAATACATACTTATAATACAGATGGTAAACACACCTAGCCTGGAATGGAACTGGCTCTTAAGCGAGGCTGCCGGAATACACCCGTTAGATGCTTGGCGGCTGATTTACAATTTGTGGGTGGCAGCTTGCTAGCCGAGAATTAGAAAATACACGAACACAACGCAAAATATTAAAGTGCAGTTGAAACTTTTTTTGCTAACCGTCCAAATTCTACCGTATGCCCGTGAAAACGGTATATATGCAATTAAAATATCAAAACAATCATTTGTTTCAAGAGTTTTGAATTAGGCTCGATCCCGATTAACACAAGAATCAATTTCAAAATATAAGTGTCTTTTTTTTGCATTACAACGCTTTTGGCAAAATTCCGTTTTGTTACGAACAAAACGTAAGACAGAGCCAGCATGTGCAATAGCATCAGTTTTGCGTTTGGTTACCTCGAGTATCCGGATTACGTATGCGGTTAAAATTCTAACGTCTTCCCCAAATCACTTTGTTGAAACGTGTTCATAAGATTTTTTTTAGCTTTGCACTGCACTGTATACTATAGAATGCACCCTCACTAGCACTTTTGCACTCAACAGGTGACAGACGAACACACACTCAAGGTTTCTACTCCTACTACCTAGTTGCCAATCAAGATTCACACTTCGAACGGAAGAGTTTAGAATCCAAATTAGAGAACCTATTTGCTTACATACATTCTGTTAAAACTAAGAATGATGAAAATGATGTAAAGAAAGAAAATGAAATGAACAATGATAAATTAGTTCAAGAGCATGATAGTACTAATATAACACTGAAACATGACATTAAAATGACTACTGAAGTAAACATAAAACTAAATGAACAGTTTGTAAATAAATCAAACGAGAAATCGAACTATTCTATCAAAGATATACTTACTGATGAAGAAGGTGACAAAACACCAGACTACGTGGAAGATCAGATAGCTGAAGCGTCGGAATACGATGTAACACAGTTGGAATACAATCAAGACTTACTTAAAAACAAAGAAACTATTTCACTCATTAAAAACAGCAAAGAAGTTATTTTAGAAGATGATACAAAAATTATGAAGAATGAAATTCTTATACATAATGACAACAAAAGAGAAACACACTCAAATGATAAAGTTTTGAATATCAGTAAAGATACATCATCGGATAAATTAAAAAACACTACAAAACACATACAAGATATAGAAAATGTTAGAGAAATATTTAAAGATAATGAATTCAAAACTTCAGAAAAACAAGACATGACAATGTTTACACTTTTCAATACAAATATTGAATCTTTGGCTGATGAAACAGATGATACAGCAGAAAAGCAGTATAACAAACAAACTGATAACAAAGAAAGTGTTTTAACTATATTAAATTACAAAGATCCTTGTGAACCCAAAAAGATAGCAGACGATATAACAGAAAATGTGGGCATAGATAACACCGAAATTCTAGCAAAAGAAATTAACAAACCCAAAGTAAACGGTTTAACAAAAGACAGAGCAAACCAGATAAACATTTTAAATGTCTTAGAGACTACATACAGAATCTCTCAAGTGTTATCAAATCTAAAAGGAAACAAGAAAACATTTAACGATAAAATCAAAAAGCTATTCACCAAAGAAAAGAAAGAGACAACAACGCCAAGTTTCATAGAAAGTTTATTCCTAGACAGATCTAAAAATCACGTAATAAAACGACAAAAACGATTCCTACCATTTTTCAATAGAAATGTAGAGGGTGACAGCAATAACATACTGTTTAGGATGTTAGATTTTCTGATAAAAAATAGAAAGAACGTATTACCAGTATTCACAGTGATGAGGGAAATAAACACACTAGTGAAAAGTGGCAATGGAGAATTGAATCATTTTACAAAGGAGCAGAACAATTATATAGGGGCAACACCACCAGCTTTCACGCCAATCACATATAATTTAGAGTTGGGTAATGAAAATAAAGCTGTCGCGTTTGTCAAGCGCTTGCTAGGGATGAACCCAAAAGGCGATAGATTAACTATTAGTGGTAGAAAGTAAAACAGTGTAGGAAATTTACATAAAGGGTTATAAAGGCGAAAGGGGTTGCACAGCTGCTCCATATATTCTTTCACGCGGGATTACCAACGTTTAAATTTTTTGGAATCTGACCCCTGACCTAATATATGGTGCAAGTTCTGTGTATCACTGCAATGGTCATGGACATGCCTTATCTCTTACCATCAGGAGAGCGTATAGTTAGTCTCATTACTTTGCCATTAAAAAAATCTCGTTTGTCTCATTACTTAAAAAAATACTTTATCTCACTAATATTATAATAGTGAAAGTTTGGATGGATGTGGATGAAATTTGGTATGGAGGGAGCTGAGACCCGGGATTAACAGATAGGCTACATTTTATCCAGAAAACATGTAGTGGGTAACACCGCGGGGTGCAGCTAGTTATATGCTTGCGTTTAACCGCCATCTCGCCTGATGTTAATTGAACATTCTGATGCGGTCTACGATGGAGCGCGCACGCCTAGAAGAAACCGATTCACTCTCATTTATTGTTTTTTTAAGGGCCCGAGGCACTTTCTATCTGATGACCAGACGGACATCCCCTTATTCTGTAGAATAATTAAATTTAGATAATTTAGAAAAGTAATTTAGATATACCCTCAGATTTATTTTTATACGGCTGCCTAAGAAAAACGAGAAATCTTTTCAGTGTTCAATGTTCATATGTTAATTTATCATAACTTTTAAATGCTAAACAGATTAGAATCCTCACATTTAACTTTTTGTGGTCGACAAGCTAGGTGTTTGACTACAGCTCATCGGACGGTGTGGTCGAATTTGTATTTATAAGTACGAGTAGCTACGATTACATCATCTCTAGTGATAAAAGTAATAAATTTATTGAAAAAAAAAAAACATTTATAAGTGGGCATTCGTTTGTTTTAATTTACTCAATTGAGCTTCTTTAGTCATGTAAATAGTTTATAGTTATAAAAAATAATAAATGTAGAGTTTTAAAAAGAGTTTTCTTAATTTCAAAACCCAAGTATCGTAATATCTACGTAGAAATTTCACTTGCGCGATGCAGGCTCTCGTCGCTGATTGGTCCGAGATGCGTGTTGACGAGCTTTGCTCCATAGATGGCGCTGTAAGTCGAAAGGTCGCTAGTAATCACGGGACTTACCGGTACATGTGATGCGGATGTAGTAGCGAGCCGAGCACCAGCGAGTGCAGGTACACGGGGCGGAGCACCCGCGACAGTAGAGCTCCCTGAAGCCCCACTACGCACCACCGCGCCACTTTGTCCGAGCATGACATCGTGAGCAATCGCTCGCCCTGGGAACAATTATTAAAGTAAGTACGTATAGATTGATTGGTCAGCCCCAGTGTCAGAAATAGTGGAACATGACATAACTTAATGGTGGTTGTTATAGAATTCAACCAGTTTTTATTTCGAAAAATAAATACAAAAATATAAAATGTCACTTTGTCTATTTTATATATATATTTATATGTCGGAGATATATCAGAAGGAAGAAGAAACGACAACGGGTGGGCGATGGTGTAGCGGGCGAGGAGACAAACCACACAATTCAGTTATCTTGTACAAAGTTTATTCAGCACTTCACAACGACTTTAGTTTAAGAACGATTAGAACATTATAGACACTATTACATAGGTGTGGGACAAAACGTTCCGCTTAGCTCGCACTCTGCAACCGACCAACTCAATCTACTCTCAAAGCAAGAATCAATGTTAATCTCTCCTCAACCAAAGCAAGTATGATCTCCCCCCCTCAACATTCAACGCACGGCCGGCTCGCTTCACACAGCGCCCCTACCGGCCGACATCCGCAACTTCGCCTTCTCTCATTGGTTGAAGTCAAAATACTTTACACGAATAACAACAAGCAGAGCACGGAACCAGTGTTACGTCAGAGGTGTCGCCATTCCACCTCTAGTCCACCAAAATTACGCAAGATGGCGCTAAACTAAATCAACATTAAAGCTACACGCCGACATATATATGGGTTTTTGTAAGTAAATGTTTCTCACTTGCATAACTCCGTCCCAAGTCTGGATGTAACTGCTACTTTTGACGGGAATCGTCCCCTCCCCGGATTCTATCTTGGTCCGCAGTTGACCGCGCGCTTGTCTGTGAAATTGAGATCAATTTAACAAGGAAGCACAAGGTATATTTTTTAAGATTGACAAGCTAGGTGTTTGATGTTGAGTGACGGTGTAGTCGAAGATGGTAAACACGCCTAGCCTGGAATAGAACTCGCTTACAAGTGAGGCTGCCGGAACACACCGTCAAGTGCTTGGCGGTAGATTTTCGTTTTTTTTTTCGAGGTTTATATATCCTATGACACTCACAAATAACGTGGTTTTATATTGGTAAAAGAATTTTCAAAATCGGTTCAGTAGATTACCCCCTATAATCTCACAAAATCACAAACTTTATATTATTAAAAGTATAATAGTATTGATTTGTATATTGACAGCCCTGTTGGCTCATTGGTAGCATATCTACCTTGAGAGCTGAAGGGCGTGGGTTCGATTCCCGCTCAGGACAAACATTATATGTATCAACAAATGTTTGTTCTGTGTCTGGGTGTTCTGTATGTATTATAAGTATGCATTTACAAAAAAAAAAGTATTTATGTATTCTATCAGTTGTCTGACTTCCATCACACAAGCTTTGCTTAGTTTGGGGTCAAATGGCGCTGTGTGTAATGTCCTACGATATTTATTTATAATGTTCAAAACCAACCAAGTTCGAGTGAACGTCATCAATTTGTATGTAAATCTATGCTCAATATAATAAAGCGAAAGAGTTTTTTTTTTTTTTTTTTTAATGTGAAAAATAATGAGACGAACGAGACGCTCTCCTGACGGTAAGAGATAACGCCTGTCCATGACCATTGCAGCGATAAACAGAACTTTGAGTAATAAAACAAAGTCCAGGGCATCGCTGCTTTGGCGCTCATTACTTTGAGACTTTCGATGGTTAGTCTCAACAGCCCAGTAATTTCGCTAGCTGCAGTACCCTTCAAACCGGAACACAGTAATGTTTACACACTACTGCTTGGCGGCAGAATATCTGGTACTGCGGTGGTACCTACCTAGACGACCTCCCGCTAAGGAGATCTACCACCAAGTAAAAGTTTGGTTGTCTTTGATCTCTGAAACTACCAGTCGGATTTGAAATGGTTAGTATTAGTAATACAAGAGTGCAAAGTTGCTTTTTAACCGCGTGCTCAATTTTAAAATTATAATCCTGAGCGTTAGCGAGGGAATCAAAAGAGCACGAGGTGAAAAATCTTTGCACTCGAGTGCAACACGTAACATTTCATCCCACCTCAGCGAGGAAATGACTAAATGCAAAAAAAATCTTTTACAATCACAAGAAGTTATTTCAGTTCAGGTATTAACTACTACATTAACAATATGACGTGAGAAGAAAATTGCGCGCGCGAAGCAAATTAAAAAAAACGTACACCAAGGAGGTTCCGTGTCTGAATTTTTAACAAATTAAAAAAAGTCGTATGATAAATTCGTCACATGGAGGTAGAAGTAAATAGGTTTAATGATGTTTTGAATTCACAAACTTAGTGCACGCGATGTTCTAAATTCAATTTTACTTTATTCTCTAGCGGATAAAAACGACTTTTGCACTCAGTAAAAATACTCTTTCCGAGATGGGGGGGATGAAAAAATCTTTTTGCATTGGATAGCTCATTTCTTGAAGTTATTTAAACAAGATATTATCTCGCCTGTTAGGATGTGGGTCGGGCGCGGGCTCCCGATGCTCGTGCGGTGAGAAGATCCTCCCATCGCCACAGGGCGCGGTAGATACGTACAGGTGGACCCGACGCGATGGCTTGAGCTGGTAGCCGCCCCCCGGGTGGGGCTCTATGTCCGAAGACTCGATGGTAACTGTCGGGTCTGTACCATGCCAATTACATTAGAATCTCGATATTTATTTATTTCATAACATACAAAACAGAATGCAATAATATTCACAACAATTCAAATACCTACACAATTGTTGATCTGTATTACATTCCAAGACTATGCATGTCTAGGAGCATTGCAATTACATTTAAAAAAGTCCTTAGATGATAATTGGGATGAAATTATAATTATAAATTAAATTAAATAAAATAATAATAATTAATTAGTCAATTGTTTAGTCAAAAAATATATAGAATGTCATAACTAAATCGTATTAAAATCTAAGATAATTTTGATCTGTCTTTGAAATTGGTATAGGCTTGAATGAAAAATATCGATGTGTCTGCCGGAGACGAGGATTTCATTGTATTGGCGACTCATTCTGACAATAGGGTTATAATAAGATGTGTTGTTGGAAAATACAGATATTATAATTGCGGTTACGAGACCTAAAACAAGTGTTAAAGTTCAATAACGAGAGAAGGGATGGGGACTTGGGGAGTCAATATTCGAGTGAATGATTTTGTTAAGCAAGGTAAGGTTAATGTATTTGCGGCGGATGTCTAGAGGGGTTACACGAAAGTATTTTAAACGCTCGTTATAAGATGAAAGTTTACGGCCCATGCCACACCTGTAGCTATAACTCGAATATCAAGGAAAATGCCAAAAATTTCGTGTTAAGGTGGTTCGATTTCCATATAAATATTTTTTTGCCATTTATGGACAAATTGAGCATAATTTTACAGTGAAATCAACTATTTTGATCTTTATTTGCGGTAAATCACAATTGCTTAAATAAAACAGTAGATTATAAGCATAATCTACTGTTTTATTAAAAAATTATAAATTTATAAAATTGATCGAAAGTGTTCTAAACTATTATTTAAGAAAGTCTGTTCAGCTGTTTTAAGATAAAACGCTCTTATGACTGTACGAGAGTATTTATTTTTAAATTTTAAGTTTGTTAAATTTTTTTTTTTTTAATTCTAAATAGTTTCGCGTTTGACCACACTCTGCCTGATGTTAAACAGTAGTGTGGTCTCAGTAGTGTGTGATACTTGTTCCTTAAGAACGGAACGGTTTTCCATACAAATGTATTCCCCTATTTTCTCCCCGGATAATATATATTTTTTTTAATGGTTGACAGGCTAGGTGTTTGACCACAGCTCACCTGATGTCAAGTGAAGGTGTGACCGAAGATGGTAAAGCACACCTAGCCTGGAATGCAACTGGCTCTCAAGTGAGGCTGCCGGAACACACCGTTAGATGCTTGGCGGCAGATTTTCAACTCTCGTGTGGTAGCTAGCCAGCCGAGTACTAGAGAGTACGCTACCACCATGCTATGGTTTCCTCACGATGTTTTCCTTCACCGGCAGCACAAGCTCATTGTTGGGGTTTGAACCCACGCCCTTCGGCATGCGAACCTACCGCGCTAACCACTGAGCTATCATTGCTATATGAGCTATTTAAACAGCAAAATTTTGATTCCTAGCCACCTAGACGACCTGCTAAGGAGATCTATCACCACGTTATCACGTTGACAGCCCCGTTGGCTCATTGGTAGTATATCTGCCTTGAGAGCTGGAGGGCGTGGGTTCGATTCCCATTCAGGGCAAACATTTTGTGAGCAAACAAATGTGTGTTCTGTGTCTGGGTGTTCTGTATGTATTTACAAAAAAAAAAGTATTTATGTATTCTATCAGTTATCTGACTGCCGTCACACAAGCTCTGCTTAGTTTGAGGCCAGGTGACGCTGTGTGTATAGTCCTACTATGTTTATTTATTTTATAAAGTAAATTTTCATCCGTACCAGGTTGTTGGGCGTATTCTAAAAGCTGCGCATATAGATGTCGCTGCAAGCAACGTCGTGCTGCTACCTATAAAAAAAATTTGTATACAGCATGACTGGTGAGACAAGAGAAGACCGAGTCAAAATTTTGGCTGCTAGAGACATCGTTTTATAACATTGACGAGTATTTCAAACTTAAAGATTATTAAATTACTAAGTAATAAGTAATTACGATTTTTTAATGTCCTTTTTATAATATTGGAAATATTTTTTTTACGTTGACATTTGTTATGGTTTAAGATATTTATTTTCTCAAAAAGAATATAATATTCACTTATATGTATATGAGAAAAATACATGTTTTTCCTTAATTAGGGTAGGTTCTTACGAATTGCAAACATACAAGCGAGACGAAACAAACAGTGATTTATTTATTAATTGACTTATCAGTGTTTTTTTTTATGGTTGACAGGCTAGATGTTTGACCACAGCTCACCTGATGTTAAGTGAAGGTGTGATCCAAGATGGTAAAGCACACGTAGCCTGGAAAGGAACTGGCTCTCAAGTGAGGCTGCCGGAACACACCGTTAGATGCTTGGCGGCAGATTTTCAACTTGAGGGTGGTAGCTAGCCAGGCGAGTACCAGAAAGTACCCTACCACCATGCTATGGTTTCCTCACGATGTTTTCCTTCACCGGCAGCTCAAGCTCATTGTTGGGGTTTGAAGCCACGCCCTTCGGCATGCGAATCTATCGCGCTAACCATTGAGCTATCATCGCTACAGTGTTTTATAAACTTTAATGAAAAAACATATTAGAAATAATTTTACGAAATTTGACTTGTAACATTGTTGGTGTTATCAATAAAATATTAGTATTTTGACACCTACGAAACTCGAGGACGTGATATTTGGCGATCATATACGAAGAAAAAAAAACATTAAAATAAATATTAACTGAAAAAACTTAACCGAAAGTTATGTTATCAATTACGCAATGCATGGACACCGCACGGACGCACGAGCTGGACGGCGTGAGGACAGGAAATTTGACCAAAAATTAAGTACCTAATTTTATTACATGATTATAACGAGAATCGAGTACCGAGTACTCTACTTCAGTATCTTAGGTGTCTCACCAGTCATGCTGTATAACGACTCGCCTCACCTTCGTACAGTCATACACCAAAACAACGTAATTTGCTGCCTGAGTGAGTGTTCCCGGATGTACATAATCTAGGTGCCTTCAAGTCGCGACTAAATTGGTATCTTCTAGTCAAGCGTGCTCCATCGTAGACCACATCTCCGCTTAACATCAGGCGAGATGGCAGTCAAACGCAAGACTGTTTAAAAAAAAACAAAAAGTAAACAGGTTTCTTCAAGGTAAGCGTGCTCCATCTTAGACCGCATGCATCTTATTTTTCTTATTAGTGTTACATCTCCCGTCTGTTTCTTATGTCATCTATCGTGTTTTTCTTTTCTTGGTTGCCTGGAAGAGATCGCTGTTAGCGATAAAGCCGCCACTTGTGGCACTAGTTCATAAGGTTCTTTTTTCTGTTTATGGTGTGCACAATATAGAGGTATATCTATCAATCTTAACATCATGGTATGGTCTAACGCAAACTTTTTTTTCTATTCAAAATAGACACTTGAAAATATGGACAGGCGGAACGCAAAAAGTTCGATGTCAAAAATTATAAAAACTAAATGTCACCTCAGCATGACAGTCGTTGACAGCTCTCCCTCTGACGGACATGTGCTCGCCGGAAACACATTTCGTGCCCGTTGTTACCGCTATTATCTTGAAATAATAAAAAAAATATCTTAAAATATATAAAAAAAATTATCTGACTTCCATCACACAAGCTTTGCTTAGTTTGGGGGGGTCAGATGGCGCTGTGTGTAATGCCCTACGATATTTATAATAAATAATAATAATAATAAATCTTTATTTAACAACAGACATTAATTTCATTACAAACAATATATTTACAGAATTTTATTTTACAATTTTTTTTTTTTTTTTTGCAAATGATATGGCGTTATACATCGGGCTAGGCTTAGCCTGTATCTTGGTGACCCAAGTTCAAAATATTGCCAGCTTTGGATTTATTTATTATTCTATTCTACCGCCATGCAAATTCTTTACTACTTTAATTCTTATTAAAGAAAGAAAGAAAGAAAGAAAACATTTATTTTGCCACACACAACACTACAACAACAAAAAACACACTACAAATAAAAGATTAGAAAAATAAAAATAACAATAATAATGAGTGGAAAGTTGTCGCTGTAGTGTCCAGTGCGACAAAAAAGGTTAGTTCTCAGCATTAGTGCTGCCGATTTCTCAGCAGCGCTGGTTTTCAGAACTAACCTTTTATTTATAATACATATTATATATATAATATGTACATAATAATATGAACAATAACAAAAAAAATGATAATATTATTTTTTATAAAAGCATAAAACGCATCTCTCTGTCTTTGAGTATACTATGACATACTGCATTCCTCGCCGGCCGGTTTTTTTTTTTTTTTTTCTTTGGTTTTGGCGTCGCGTCTTAGCATTTGCCAGTGTCAAGTAATTATATATTTTCAAGTTTCAAAAGTTAAATAAGCGCCATCGTAGCTAGTTTTAGTCAAAGTCGTCTTAGTCAAGTCCAGTTCGTGTCAGTTAATTCCAGTCATGCTTTAGTAAAGTAGTGGCAACTTTACTACAAAGCTTCGATGGAGTTTTGGAAGCAACACGAAAACTCATGTTTCACCACATTATATCATTTTCCCACACTCGCGCTTGTAATTCGGCACTTTATGAATAAAACACCACCATTTTTATGCATAAACACTCGACAAAACACTAGTTTTGGAAAAAAATACAACGGAGCGACACGACTCTTCCCGCGTTCCCGCCAAAAACCCCGCCGGCCGGTTATCTATTGCTGCGTTTGTTGTCATTTTTCGGCAGTAGCACCGGGGACGAGACGGCTAACGGTGCGATGTATGGCTCCGTCAGTTGTTATGTGTTTATGTGATGTTATTGGTCGTCTTAGTTATATTCTATTCTTAAATGCTAAATTAATGCTAATAGTGAATAGTTAGTCTATAGTTAGATAATTACGTGTGTAATATGATTAAGTGCATCATTTACATATAATTCAACAATTATAAATGATGTACTTGTTTATTAATGTCAAAGCATCAAAATACTACGTACTTAATTTCTCAAATAAGCGAATTAAATTGTAATTCTTTTGAGAAAATAAATGTCTTTAAACTGAATTCTAGTATACCTTAGAGCCCTCAATTTTGTCTTCGATGGTGATGACTATGCCAGCCAACACTTTCCTTTTCGAATGTATTATATCATTCTTCATAAGTTCATTAAATTTCTCGTTCACTGCTCTGGAATTCAAAACAACAAAAAGATTCTTCAAAATGACATACTTGACAGCTCACTTTTCACTACACTTTCATCCCTAGAACTATGAAATTTAGCAAGAAGCACTGTTTTATATATAGTACACTAGCAGACGCGTTGCGGTTTCACCCCTGTAGTTCCCGTTCCCGCGGGAATACAGGTATAAAAAGTAGCCTATATCACCCGGGAATAGCGTAGCTTTCAGACGTTGAAAGAATTTTTGAAATCGGTCCAGTAGTTTCGGAGCCTATTCAATACAAACAAACAATCAAATCTTTCCTCTTTATAATAGTACTAGCGGACGCCTCGCGGTTTCACCCGCGTAGTTCCCGTTCCCGTGGTAATACAGGAATAAAAAGTAGCTTATGTCACCCGGGGATATTGTAGCTTCCAGACGGTGAAAGAATTTTGAAATCGGTCCAGTAGTTTTAGAGTCTCTTCATTACAAACAAACAAACAATTTCGATATACTTGACACCTCAATTTTTACGAAGTTATGGAAAAATCGCCACTACTTTGCTAAAGCATGACTGGATTTGACTTGACCACTTTTAAAACTTATGAAACTTTTAAATTGATAATATCAAAACACATTGCACTGGAAAATGCACAAAATGCGACGCCAAAATCAAAGAAAAAGGAACTTCAACACGTAAAGCGAATATAAAGGTGTGTCAAAGAAAGGTGCTTACTTAGCGATGTGGTCGGCCAGGACTTGCGGTAGGGCTCCGTGCGTGGCCGGCGTCGCGGCACAGAGCTCCACCCGGCCTTCGTGCAGCACGGCTAGGGCCGCCCGCGCAGCCGCCAGCTTGGCTAACTTCTTGCTGGAGCCTACAAAAAATTTCATTGCCAAAAAAAAGGTACTACTGCTGTTTTTGCATACATCTGGAAACTGACCTGGTTTTGACACATTTTTGTAATATCATATACTAATTCAGGATATGTATTATAGTATTTATTAATTTCAAATCTCCATATAATGTATAAAGTCAGATAAAGTAATGACAAAAACACATCGATTACCACTATGCGTGTATGGGGTTAAAAAACAATGCTCTCGATAAATGACTTACCGTATCCTTCGTAGATTTGATCCTTGATTTGGCAGACAACCTTGAACCTCATACTATGACTTAGCTGTAGCGGTGCTGCAACAAACCAAACCAAACTTTACTAATAGATAAACCAATTAAACACAGATTACATGTCCAATATCCCATATGTTTTATGTGAAACATCTAAAGCCGTGACAGCAAACGGCATGACGCCATCTTAAACCATCATCCCACCTCTTTGAGCTCAGAATAAGAATCATTTATTAGCCATAAGTAACAACGATTGTTACATGCAAATCAATATAACAATAAAAAGCGTCTAAAATTGAATTTCAGCTAAATGTAGGTTTGATAGCTTAATATTTTCACTTTATGAAATTGAAAATAGGTAATTCACTGTTTCCATTTTATATAAAAATTAGTTTTTCGAAATATTCATTGACATAATATTCATTTAAATAGTAAAATGGATTGATTCCAAAGAAATGTTTTAGTGTCTGTTTAAATGTTTTAAAATTTAATTCAGTAATACAAGTAGGTAATTTATTGTACATTAGTATTTTAACATGACGGCCCAGTCAACTTTAAGTAAACTTTAACTAACCTAGTTCATGAGATGAACAATTTTTCCTATTTCTCAAGTTGTACTCGAGGACGTGATATTTGGCGATCATATACAAAGAAGAAAAAAACATTAACTGACTAACTAGGTAAACTTAACCGAAAGTTATGTTATTAATAACGCATCGCATGGACACCGCGCGGGCGCACGAGCTGAACGTTGTGAGGACGCTCGCGCCGACGTCGGGACAAGCACGTACTTGTCACGTGATCAAAACATCGTTATCAGCGTCGGGAGTGTATCCACGCTTCTTACATTTATAGGGAAATTTGGCCAAAATTAAGTACCTAATTTTTTACATAATTATAACGATAATAAATAAATAAATCGTAGGACTATACACACAGCGCCATCTGGCCCCAAACTAAGCAGAGCTTGTGTGATGAAAGTACATAAAAATACATAAATACTTTTTTTTTTTTGTAAATACATACTTATAATACATACAGTACACCCAGACACAGAACAAACATTTGTTTATTCACAAAATGTTTTACGAGAATCGAGTACCGAGTACTCTCCCCCAGTATCATATTTGTCTCACCAGTCATGTTGTATAAATGCTAGCGTTAGACCGATTTGATTGATACTAGAGACAATACCGGATTACGGACGGTTGCTATATAGTATTATAGTATTCTTACCTTGCGGTCCAGTGAGCGGGGATCCATCCCCGAAAGTGCAAGTGAAATTAAGCCCAGGGTAACTTTCGTACAGGAGATTGATAGGGCTTTTGGTGAACGCACCAGAAGGTTTCACCGCGCCAAATAGGAAAGTTGATGGTGATATGTCGCTAGGAGGTGGTGGAGACGCTGAAATCCATAATGAAATTGTTACATAAAAGTGGTATCATTTTCAAGGTATGTACATATTATGTCAATATACATAACTAATTTTTAATTATTAGAAAAATTCTAATGGTTAATACAGACCGAATGAGAAATCGTAAATGTGCAATCAGAATTTTTGTTTACTTCATAATGCCAAAGTTATTACTAGTCAAAGTTTTTGGAAAATCTGCCGAAAATTATGGACATAGCACTCGTTTACTGCAAAAGAATACTATCCCCGGAGCAGCTGGCGGGAACCGATGGCGGCTTTCATTGCAATATTGCAGAAACATGTTGTTTCTCTCTCGCACTCGCGCGCGAGGCTCCCGCTGCAGGCGCGCGCGCGCCGCGTTATTTATGAATGAACTTGCGACGGACTAGGTTTAGGTAAATGCCTACGGGTACAATAATAACCAGGAATCACATTTTTTGTGGATAATTTTTCGACGTCTATTTTTCAAGTTTTTTTTTCCTAGACGCGTTCATTTATAGCAGTAGACAACGCCATTTTTTTTCTAGTACAGTAGAATCCCGATTATCCGGCTCAAATAAAACTAGGGGTATTCCGTATAAAGGAATAAAGGGGTTATGACGAAATACTATCGGTGGCCAGGTCGAAACTGGCTAGACTCAGCTGGTTTTTTGGCGGGAACGCGGGAAGAGTCGTGTCGCTCCGTTGTATTTTTTTCCAAAACTTGTGTTTTGTCGAGTGTTTATGCATAAAAATGGTGGTGTTTTATTCATAAAGTGCCGAATTACAAGCACGAGTGCGGGAAAATGATATAATGTGGTGAAACATGACTTTTCGTGTTGCTTCCAAAACTGAACTATAGATGTAAGACATGAATTCGTTCTTCGCAAATAATGACATGGTTCAAAGGCCTTTGCAGCCAAAAAATAAAATCCCAAAAAAAAAAGCTAGAGTCAGCTAAGGATAAAACATTGTGGAATTCCTTGGAGGAGGCTTTTACCCGAAGGGGGTCCATACTTTGCGACTAAATTTAATATTTACATTGACCATTTATATTATTATTATTCCGTATAATCGGATGTTCGGATAATCGATGTTCGAATAATCGACATTCGGACAATCGGATGTTCGGATAATCGGGATTCCACTGTACCTAATTAAAAAATAGTGGTGTATAAACATGTCAATGTAAATAAAATATTGACAATATATTAAAATGTCAAAAAAATATTCTAGTAGCACATAATGCAGAAGGATGGTGTGTTGACTTACCAGGACTTGAAGTCGCTTCTAGTTTCACTTCCGTTTGTTTATTTCCTACGTGTTGAATCACTGGAGCTGTAAAAACATTTACGATTATGGTCGACGGGCTAGGCATTTACAACTCACCTGGCGTTAAGTGACGGTGCGATCGAAAATGGTAAACACACCTAGACTGGAATGGAACTGCCTCGCAAGTGAAGTCTGAACACATTGTTATGTGTTTGGCGACATATTTTTGGGTGGTAGCTTGCCAGCCGAGTACTAGAAGGCTATGCTATATTTATAAATAAATAAAATAAATAAATATCGTAGGACTATACACACAGCTATACATACATTTTTCTTGGTGGTAGATCTCCTTAGCAGGAGGTCGTCTAGGTAGGTACCACCGCAGTACTAGTTATTCTGCCCCTAAGCAGTAGTGTGTAAGCATTACTGTGTTCCGGTTTGAAGGGTACTGCAGCTAGCGAATTTACTGGGCTGTTGAGACTAACTCTATCAAAAGTCTCAAAGTAATGAGCGCCAAAGCAGTGATGCCCTGGACTTTGTTTTGTTACTTAAAGTTCTGTGTATCGCTGCGATGGTCATGGACAGGCGTTATCTCTTACCATCAGGAGAGCGCCTCGTTCGTCTCATTACTTTTTACATTAAAAAAAAAAAAAATGCCATCTGGCCCCAAACTAAGCAGAGCTTGCGTGATGGAAGTCAGATAACTGATAGAATACATAAATACTATTTTTTTTGCAAATACATACAGAACACCCAGACACAGGACAAACATTTGTTTATACCACACAATGCTTGGGTGGGAATCGAAATCACACCCTGCAGCTCTTGAAGCAGACACACTACCAATGAAACAACAGGACTGTCAATATGGTCTATTTTATGGTCTATGGTCAATTGAAGCTGCAACGACAGGACCTTCGTCTCATAGTAGGCCTCATAACAGGTCATTGCAACTTGAATAGTCACCTCTTTAAACTAGGAGCCACGGATAGTCCGCTATGTCGTGGCTGCTTGCAAGAGAATGAAACTGTAGAGCATGTGCTTTTGCATTGCAAAGCCACAGAAGGCACTAGAACTGCTACTAGGCTGCATGCAGCTGCTTCGCCATCATTCATGTCATCGTCGATGAACTTTCCACCCAACTCACTGGAGCTACTATGCCAGCGGCCCAGAGCCTCGCTCCGGTACTTCAAGGAGCTGGGTTGGCTCGGGTAGACGCTGGCAGGGGGAAATGCACAATACACCCCAAGCGGGACGTCAGTGCAGGACTCATCGCCCCCACTTCGAGTAAGAATAAGAATGGTCTATTTTTAGCTAGAAATCATATGTATAATTGCAATATTTAGACTTGGCAATATTACAAAATACAAAAATACAAATCTTTTATTAATAACACCAGTTACCGGTTTCCATACATTTATAAAAAATATCAAAATCACAACATAATAATATGTCAATACAATTAAAATGTCAATGACATAATATGTCAAATATCAAATAATTATGTCAACGCTGTATGTAATGTCCTACGATATTTATATTTTATTTCCATATAATTACTTTGTAGCGATAATAGCTCAGTGGTTAGCGCGGTAGGTTCGCATGCCGAAGGGCGTGGGTTCAAACCCCAACAATGAGCTTGAGTTGCCGGTGAAGGAAAACATCGTGAGGAAACCATAGCATGGTGGTAGGGTACTTTCTAGTACTCGGCTGGCTAGCTACCACCCTCAAGTTGAAAATCTGCCGCCAAGCATCTAACGGTGTGTTCCGGCAGCCTCACTTGAGAGCAAATACAAATACAAATACAAATCATTTATTCATAACACCAAAGTTACAGGTCATTTTACCATTCATATTTAAAAAACTATTATCAAAATCATTACATATGTCAAAACAATGAACATGTCAATAAAGTAATATGTCACATATAAAATAATTATGTCAATATAATTAAATGTCCATAAAAAACAAAAATATTATAAGTACTTACTAGTAATTCAATAATCTCTTAGTTTTAAATAATCGTCAAAGTCATAGAATAAGGTCTCTTGAAGCCAAGATCTTAGTTTGCTTCTGAAGCACGCGATAGAAGGTGCATCCCGAATGGAAGCGGGTACGCGATTGTAGACCGCGGGCCCCAGAATGTATACCGACCTCTCCGACTTGACGAGCCGATGCGACGGCGTTACTAGTTGGTCTTTCATTTTATTACTGCGAAGATCCAACGTGCTGTGGACGCCCCGGCGATGGCCAGTTCCATTCCAGGCTAGGTGTGCTTTACCATCTTCGACCACACCTTCACTTAACATCAGGTGAGCTGTGGTCAAACAACTAGCCTGTCAGCTAAAAAAAATAAAAAAATATTCTTTTTTTTTACCAACCTTTTTCTTTAGGCAGCACATCCTGGGTGAAGTCGTGTTTATTGTCACCGTTGGCCAACACGCGGCCCGCTCGCGCCAGCAGCGCCGAAAGGCATTCGCGGGCAGCGGCCGCGCGCGCGTCCCTCTTGCTTCGTCCACATCCTTCATACGTCATATCCGCTATCTAGAAAAGATAAAGAATAGAAATAGAGATTTTTTTATGGTTGACAAGCTAGGTGTTTGACCACAACTCATCTGATGTTAATGTGGTCGAAGATGGTAAAGCACACCCAGGCTAGAATGGCGAGGCTGCCGGAACACACCGTTAGATGCTTGGCGGCAGATTTTCAACTCTCGTGTTGTAGCTAGCCAGCCGAGTACTAGAGAGTACGCTACCACCATGCTATGGTTTCCTAACGATGTTTTCCTTCACCGGCAGCTCACGCTCATTGTTGGGGTTTGAACCCACACCGAAGCGTGCGAAAAGACTGAGCTATCATCGCTAAATTTTATACAAAAAGTAATGAAACGAACGATACACTCCCCTGATGGTACGAGATAACGCATGTCCATGACCATTGCAGCCGATACAGAGAATTTTAAGTAATAACACTCCTTTATTTGTGCAGTTGTGTAATAAATGACTTACCTTTAGCGTAACTAAAAATATAGATTTGTGATCGGGTCCAATCTTCAAGCAATCATCGTAACGATGTCTCATCCCTATTTTGTGACCGATTTCATTCACAATAGATATGGGATGTTTCGTAAAGAAAGTTAACGGAACCATTGTTAGGATATCCTCCTTTTTAGCTTTAGTGTGATGCATTTTTGCCTTTTTGCAAAGATAAATAGTTCTAAACTCTGAATTAAGCAAAAATAAATACAAATGACTAACTCGAAAGGAGGGGACAACAAAAAAAAATATCATAGGACATTACACACAGCGCCATCTGACCCAAAACTTTTTTTTTAATGTAAAAAGTAATGAGACGAACGAGACGCTCTGCTGATGGTAAAAGATAACGCCTGTCCATGACCATTGCGGCGATACACAGAACTTTGAGTAACAAAACAAAGTCCAGGGCATCGCTGCTTTGGCGCTCATTACTTTGAGACTTTCGATGGTTAGTCTCAACAGCCCATTTCTAAAACTAAAAAACTAAGCAAAGCTTGTGTGATAGAAGTCAGATAACTGATGGTTTTGAACCCAAAGGGTAAAACGGGATTCCTAAGACTCCGCTGTTCGTCCGTCTGTCGGCTGTCTGTCTGTCTGTCTGTCACCAACCTTTTTTTTTTTTTTTTTATGTAAAAACGTAATGAGACAAACTAGACGCTCTCCTGATGGTAAGAGATAACACCTGTCCATGATCATTGCAGTGATACACAGAATTTTGAGTAACAAAACAAAGTCCAGGGCATCGCTGCTCTGGTGCTCATTACTTTGAGACTTTCGATGGTTAGTCTCAACAGCCCAGTAATTTCCCTGTAAACCTGTATCCAACGACGTAAATTTCACACTTTCAATGTATCCTAATGCTTCGGCTTAGTGGAATGGCTTGTCAAATGGTCCATTATGTACAACCACATAGATAATGACAAAGCCACAAGAACTTTTTTTTTACGGTTGACAGGCTAGGTGTTTGACCACAGCTCACCTGATGTTAAGCGAAGGTGTGGCCGAAGATGGTAAAGCACACCTAGCCTGGAACGGAACTGGCTCTCAAGTGAGGATGCCGGAACACACCGTTAGATGCTTGGCAGATTTTCAACTCGTGTGGTAGCTAGCCAGCCGAGTACTAGAAAGTACGCTACCACCATGCTATGGTTTCCTCACGATGTTTTCCTTCACCGGCAGCTCAAGCTCATTGAACCCACGCCCTTCGGCATGCGAACCTACCGCGCTAACTACTGAGCTATCATCGCTACAAATAACTTGTCACTAAAACAATGCTACATAGCCGTGTTTGTACTTAGAATTTAGCATGATCTCGGTTTTATAGATCAATATATTATTTAGTTTGTAAGTATCTTCTCACTAATCTCACTGAACTGTGTGATATTTTTATTATTTATCAAACTTTAAAAACTTTCGCCACCACATATAAACACTCACTCAACGTCGCACCCAAAACTAGAATGAGTGAAACAAACAAAACTTGCGTTGCATTACCTAAGTGTTGCCAACCGCATGAAACTAAAAAACGGTAAATCACCGTAAAAACAGTAACGTTTTTTTTACTTTAAAAGGGCAAAATACATTTATTTTCTTCATAAAATAAAATAAATATCATAGGACATTACACACAGCGCCATCTGACCCCATACTAAGCAAAGCTCGTACTTTGGAAGTCAGATAACTGATAAAATACTTATTTTTGCCATTTATGGACAAACGGAGCATAATTTTACAATGAAATTACAGCTACTGGCATTTATTTTGGTCTTTATTTGCGGTAAATTACAATTGCATAAATAAAACAGTAGATTATTATCATAAAATCAAATATATGAATGATTTATGAATTTATGATTTTTTAATAAAACAGTAGATTATGCTAAAAACCCATTTTTTCCACGAAATTTGGTGAAACCTTACCATTTTATGTTCCAAACATATGGTAATTTTTTTGATTCTAAATATATTTTTTTTTTACATTATTGAAATGAAATGATATGAAAACTATAACTATAACTAATGATATGATATACTTTTTGTTTTTTTTTGTTTAATTTTTTGTTTAATTTTTATTTATTGTATATTATACCTTTAAGTTTTTCTATGTTTTATGTTTATTGTTTATATTTTTTTTGTATGTACCTATGTATGTATGTATGTATTGTAAATTATGTTGAAATGTATTTTGTCATAAAAAAAAAATAAAATGGTAAAAAGTGATTTTTCATTTTTTACCCTTTTTGGTACAGATAAATTTAAAGTTTAATTTTCGGCTTAGAAGAATTTATAAAGCGTAGATAAACACAATTATATTTTTTACTAATTCACTTGAATTTTGTAGCTGTCCATCTTTATTCTGACGAGAATTCCCCGCGCAAAAAAATATGACTCAATCACATAGACTTTGGTGGAACGTTTTATCGATGAACGGGGAATTCCCTCGAATTACAACAAGTGTTGCCACTAACGTCTAGTGATGCTACGATTCGATGATGTTAGTCGATGTATCGATTATGAATCTGAACGTAATCGATGGTTAGATTATTTTCTTGACTACAATTCTAATATTGTATTGTATGATTGGTAAACAAAGGTATGTTTACTATATTATATATACTTGGATCTGAGTCAGTTAGATTGCGACTAAAGCATTAGTGTACAAAAAAATCTTACGTAATTTTTTTTCCATGGTTGACAAGTTTTGACCACAGCTCATTTGATGTTAAATGACGATGTAGTCGAAGATGGTAAGCACACCTAGCATGTAATGGAACTGACTCCCAAGTGAGGCTGCTGGAACACACCGTTAGGTGCTTGGGGGCAGATTTTTAATTTGAGGGTGGTAGCTAGCCAGCCGAGTACTAGAGTTTCCTCGCGATGTTTTCCTTCACCGGGAGCTCAAGCTCATTGTTGGGGTTTGAACCAACGGCCTTCGACGTGTAAACCGACCGCTCTAACCACTGGGCTATCATCGCTACAAAATCCAACTCTTGCGTACTATGCTCGGTTTCATTTTTCGTCGTATATTTGTGTCTAATATTTTAAACCGACTTAAAAAAGGAAGAGGTTCTCAACTCGTCGGAATCTTCTTTTTTATGAACATGCCCCGATTACTCGAAGACGCCTGGATCTGTTTGAGATTTTTTTTTTTTTTTTATACCTAAGGGTTCTTCCCAGGTGGTCCCATCGGCACCAAGTCAGGATCTGATGATGAGATCCCAGAAACATTGAGGGCAACCCTCAAATTTTACAGGTACTATTACTACTATAGATGATCTAACGGACTACAGATATGCGTATTTTAATTTTCTATACCTCCAGCCCTCAGGGGGGGCGAAAACCACCACCGACTGGGTCCCGGAGGTTAAACGGCCACCAGGCCGGCCTAGAAGACGGTGGAAAGATGAGCTTGATGCCCACAACAAGGAGTGGACCCCAATAGCACAAAACAGAGAGGCGTGGAAGGGAAGGAGAGAAGCCTTTGCCTAGCAGTGGGTACCTTCAAGTCGCGAGTGAATCGGTTTCTTCTAGGCGAGCGTGCTCCACCGTAGACCGCATCTTCGCTTAACATCAGGCGGGATGGCGGTCAAACGCAAGCCTATCTACTATAAAAAAAAAAAGCTAAAATAATTTAAAAAAAATATACCTCCACGCGTTCCCGATATAGAAAATTTTCAAAAGTGATCCTATAAGGTTTCCGTTCTTTTTTTATTGAGGCATTGAACTCTAGAAACGAGTACAATAAATTATAATACTGTCAAATTCTTCCTTATGTCAAGTTAAACGTGCCTCAACTGGATTTGGGGAACCCCCTTATTAAAATTTTCTAGTCAAACTTTTGATTTCACAAAGTCCCTATTATGAGAAGGAAGTAGAAATAAGTGAAATATTTATCTACATATTACTAAAGGAAATCGCCAATTTTATTACAGAATATTATGAAGATTATGTGCCTCAACTGGATTTGGGGAAACCCATTATTAAAATTTTCTAGTCAAACTTTTGATTTCATAAAGTCCCTATTATGAGAAGGAAGTAAGTGAAATATTTATGTACATATTATTAAATGAAATCGCCAATTTTATAACAGAATATTAATATATATTTTTTTAATGTAAAAAGTAATGAGAGGAACGAGACGCTCTCCTGATGGTAAGAGATAACGCCTGTCCATGACCATTGCAGCGATACACAGAACTTTGAGTAGCAAAACAAAGTCCGGGGCATCGCTGCTTTGGCGCTCATTACTTTGATATTTTTACCCACGACGGAACGGAGACGGTATATGCGTTTGGAGTGACAGGATGTTTGTTTGTGCAAATCCATGTTGCCATTTTTCTCCAAAACTACTAGTCCGATTTAGATGCAGTTTTCAGTTATGGGTTCGGGTTTGTTTGGTGCATTATCTTAGATACGTCATAATTACTATTTAACCGGTGTGGGTTTATTCAAAATTTTTAATTTTGCTTTTTATCGATTGTTAGTATCAGCAGCCCTAAAATTTTAATAGCTACAGGTACCCTTTAAACCGTAACACGGTAATATTTACCCACTACTACTAGACGCCAGAATATCCGAGACGACCTCCTGCTAAGGAGATCTAACACCAAGTAAGTTCCGAGTATAATATGAAGCCATTAAATAAATAATTGTAATTCAAACAAAAACAACAACAAACATAATTATTATAAATGTTTTATTTATAATACCAAAATTACAAGTTATATTAATTACTATTCATATTTAAATCACTAGTTTTTAATGACTGCTATAATGTATGAAAAAAAAATCCATGTCGAAAAATTATCCACAAAAAAGGTGATTCCTGGTTATTATTGTAACCGTAGGCATTTACCTAAACCTAGTCCGTGGCAAGTTCATTCATAAATAACGCGGCAAGCGCGCGCGCTGCAGCGGGAGCCTCGCGCGCGAGTGCGAGAGAGAAACAACATGTTTTTGCAATATTGCAATGAAAGCCGCCATCGGTTCCCGCCAGCTGCTCCGGGGATAGTATTCTTTTGCAGTAAACGAATGCTATGTCCATAATTTTAGGCGGGATTTCTGAAAATTTTGACTAGTAATAACTTTGGCATTATGAAGTAAACAAAAATTAACCTTAACAGGTCCACGAGATGTCATTAACATATTACAGCATGCGAAACTTTTTTTGCAAACCCATCTAAGACAGAATAAATAATACTCGCTTCTCTTTCCAAATAATTAAAAGCAATTTATACTTGGAATCAACAGATAGCCATTCATTGCTATCTCTACAGTTGTATAAGTTTATGAATATTCAAGGCACATATATATATTTAGTTTATTTCCGCTTAACAGTCGTACAAGTTACAACTAGGGTTGCCAACCGTACTTTATTATAAAGTATTTTACGTTATTTCAGATAATTGTACTTTGTACTTTATGAGAACAATAAAGTTCACAAAAATACTTTATTTCGCATGATTTGATTTCAGAACCATCAACTGCACAAAAATGGCAGCAGATATTAAATTTTTTTTTTAAATAATTTGCCCCTTCGGGCAGCCTAAAGCTATAAAGCCATATTGCCTTGTCTTAAGTGTTATTTCTGCTGTATCTTAGCTATAGTTATCGTCAAAGTCGTCTTAGTCAAGTCCAGTTCGTGTCAGTTAAGTCCAGTCATGCTTTAGTAAAGTAGTGGCGACTTTACTATAAAGCTTCGATGGAGTTTTGGAAGCATCACAAAAAGTCATGTTTCACCACATTATATCATTTTCCCACACTCGCGCTTGTAATTCGGCACTTTATGAATAAAACACCACCATTTTTATGCATAAACACTCGACAAAACACTAGTTTTGGAAAAAATACAACAAAGCGACACGACTCTTCCCGCGTTCCCGCCAAAACTCGCAGATATTTAATAAGAGTAATGATAATTTTTTAAACTTGAATAAAGTAATTCCATTTTTATTGTCTATTCCCGCCACGTGAGCATTCACAGAAAGAGTTTTTTTCTGTGATGAATAGCAAATGGCGAGACGAAAGAAACAAAGCGTCTCTGAATTTGACAAAAAATGAATTACCTATTTATTTTAATTTAAATATATAATGTAAAGATGCTGTGCAATTGTTTAGTAAAGATGCTACTTTGAGAGAAATTGCAAAAAGCAATAAAAAAATATGTTTTTAATAAATTATACTTTATTTTGATACGTACTTTTTTTCTTACCTATAATAACCAATGTACTTTAACTGCAAAAAAAAAGGTGGCTACCCTAGTTACAACAATGATGAGGACTTAAATTTAACTAATTTGACAACAACTGATTAACTAAAAACCTTAAACTTAAAAGTATAATTTTGACAAAAATCTTGTTAAAATAACTACAAGTCTTAAAATCCTCTTCTCTCTGCAGTAACCAGTTGCCGACACGTGTGTCGCCTCTACACGAGGCATCCTCAGGACGTGTTGACTCTTCGAGCGCTTGATCGAGACTGATCAATTTGTTTTTTTTTTTTTTACATTGAATAGGTTCGCGCTTGACCATATCCTGCCTGATGTGAAGCATCGATGCGGTCTAAGATGGAACACGCTTACCTAGAAGGAACCTGTTTACTCTTGATTTGAAGACACTCATATTGTACCTTTCGGGAAACAGACTCCGGCAAAGAGTTCCACATCCTCGCTGTGCGAATAAAGAATGTGGACTCAAAGCGTTTAGTGCGCACATGGGGAACATCCACCATGTACGGGTGTCGCCTCGGTCGCGTTTGTCTGGCCGTCCGGTAGTAAAAAGGGGCAGGGGGAACCAAGTCGTGCAACTCCAAGGCACAATCCAAGGATTTCAGGGTTATGCAAAACTGTATCACTTTACCTACTTGTTAGTTCTCCTTTCTTTATGTTAAAGTACTGAGAGGAACAAGACGCTCTCGTGATGGTAAGAGATATCCATGACTCTGCCTCTGTCTTGAGAGATGTAGGGCGTGGGTTCGATTCCCACTCAGTGCAAACATTTTGTGAATATACAAATGTTTCTTCTGTGTCTGGGTGTTCTGTATGTATTATAAGTATGTATTTACAAAAAAAAAAGTATTTATGTATTCTATTTTTTTTTATGTAAAAAGTAATGAGACGAACGAGTCGCTCTCTTGATGAAGAGATAACGCCTGTCCATGACCATTGCAGCGATACACAGAACTTTGAGTAACAAAACAAAGTCCAGGGCATCGCTGCTTTCTGTCATCGAGTGTCGTCTGTAGTCGCGAGTGTATCGTATCCGAATGTAAAAATATTTAAAAATATATTGTGTCGGTTTAAAGTCTGTGCAATAATTTAAAGTATAATATAAATAAAACAACAACAGTGACAGTGTTTTAAATGTAAAATATTACTGGATTCAGTGTAAATTTCGTAATTTTCCCCAAAAGCTACAAACACAGCTGTTTGTAATAGGGAGTATCAGTGTGGTTCAGTGGTATTGATTTTGGACATAAAAACTGTACAGTGATTATATATAGTAACTGAGGGAACAGTGTTAAAAACTGAGCAGTTAAATTAAATTAAATCAAAAATTTACAATAATTAAAATAATCCTTTGAACTATTTTTTTCGAATCACCCTCATTTTTAGTGTTAAAACATATCAACGGAGTGCGCGGCAACAGTGAATAATACGACGACTCACACTGCATGAGTCACCTATAACGGCTGTTTATCCAGCATAAGAGCCCACTACAAGAATCGACCGGGTATTTCGCTATCACTCACATTGGTCGACTGGCCGAGGGGCTATAGTGACTGCGTTGTAAGTCGAAGGAACCGAGTTCGATCCTCAGTACACAGTACACATTTGTGTGATAAACAATTTTTGTTTTCAGCACACTTAGCTATATCTGCGCCGACGTTCGTGTCGTGTAGCGTGCATAGTTCTGTGCATACAAGGTACGATTAGCATACGCCGTCCGCGCGCCCTTAGCTAAAGTGCCTGCTATTATTTGTTACTGCATCAATATGGCCTGCTCCGCATGCTGTAACAAAATAATGGATGCCGAGGAAATCTTGAGTTGTAACCAAGCTCACTGCGGCAAAGTATATCACACATTATGTATAGGCGAAAAGAATTTAGCTCAAGAATCACGCGAGCGGTGGACCTGTCCCGAGTGCCGGTGCGCTGCTAAGAGGGGAGGCGATAATAGTTTAACACCGGTAGGAGTCTCCAAAAAAACCCGAGACCCCTTCGTGACCCAGAGGGTGAAAGTAGCGTCAAACCCTCCAGTACGTCCACAAAACGTCGGCGATACAACCGTGTTAGGACAGGAAATTTGTAAACTACGCCAAGAAATGACGTTTATGAGAGAACAGTTTAGTAACGAGATAGCAAGTTACGACTGTAAGCTGAGCTGCTCCATTCACGTCATTGAAAGCTACGAGGCAAAACTTAGCCAAGCTGTAACCTCAATAGCCAGTCAAGAAGCGAAGATAGAAAAATGTACAGAGTTGATCGAGACCCTCGTTGCGGTAATCACGAGGTACGAAGAACACCGTGCCGAAATCCACCCCTCGCACGTGCCCAGTGATGTAGTGACGGGAACCTCGATGCGGCCTAATACCAGAAATATTGAAACACAGACAACGTGCGCGCCCACCCCACTCGAACAACGACCCCCTCTGAACACACAGGCAGCCCCCAAGCAGAAGCACTGCGTGTATTCACGGAAGAAGTCAAAAAAGCTGTCGACATCACAGTCGTCTTACGTCAACACGTCGGTATCAGCCGATTGTTCCAGCCCGACTCCGGCGCCCTCTAGCGAAAAACGACGGCAAACTGCGCGCTGCGCTAATCAACCGAACATTTCGACAACGGCAACAGCAACGCCTGCGGCGAATACCAATATCAGCGACAATGAAGAATGGGTGAGAGTCGAGAATCGTAGAAGAGGCTGTCAGGGACGACGAACCGTGATTAAAGGAAGTGGCGCGTCAGACGACGAACTGAAAACCGTCGAACGAGCACGCAAAATTCACGCTTGTTTCTTTGCGCCCGAAACTACAGCTGATACGATAATATCGTACATGAAAAAAAAGAAACAGTGCGATAACTACCATGTTGAAAAATTGAAACTAGCTCACTCGTACTACTCGTCGTTTTCCATCTCAGTACCAGGCAGCCACTTTGAGTTCTTCATGTCCGCCGAGAACTGGCCGACAAGCACTCAAGTCAGCGAGTGGTTTCGAGGGAGCGGCGGGCGTGCAGGAGGCGCCCCCCGCCGGCACTCCGCGCCGCGACGACAACCGCGCGGCCTCGACGGCGCTACCACCGGTACCGCCGACGCCGTCGCCCCTGGGAAGTCGCAACAAGGGACATACGCCAGCGCTGCTAGCGCCGCTCGCACCGCGCCGCGCGCCTTCGCGAAAGCCACATAGACCGTGTAAACCTTCGTCTGTAACGATCTGTCACCAAAATATCCGGTGTATAACAAACAAGACTAAGCAACTAGAAGTACTATTGACAAAGGAACTTACCTGCGATATAATCATTTTAACTGAACACTGGTTACGGAAACATGAACTGGTCTCTGTTACACTATGTAACTATGATTTATTGTCATTTAGCTGTAGAGAACGTATAGCGCACGGTGGAAGTTGCATCTACGTACGGTCAGGTATGATGGCAGTCAACCGACAGGATTACTGTGACCTAACACGGGAACAAACTTTTGACGTGTGCGCCGTGCACTTACTTGATGACGATATCCTGGTTGTAGGTGTGTACCACTCCAACTTGACGAGCCACGGTGAGTACCTCCAGTTATTTGAGACCCTTCTTTGTAAAGTAACAGACGAGGGCCTAGACTGCGTCATTATGGGTGATATTAATATCGATTTGTTAGACAGTTCTAGCGCCCAAAAGCAGTTAGTAGATATGCTCGTTAGCTTCAATTTTACTCAATTAGTGACCGACCCCACGCGAGTAGATGTAGGTGGCCGCAAGTCGCTACTCGACCATGTGTACACGAACGTGCCCGCGAAACGCGTAAATGCAGTAACTGGCGTCGACACGCGCCCGCTCAGCGACCACGGCGCCCAGCGCCTCACGCTCGCGAACAGCGCCGCGGCAGCGCCTGCGCCCGCCCACTGTCTGGCTCGTAGCTTCACTACGACCAACGAATACAATTTTATTAGCGCGCTAGCGTCTATCGACTGGGAGGGAATTATTAGTAAAGCTAATAATTGTTGCCACTCGCTGGCTGAGAGTATAGTTAATATATTATCTAATAAATTTAATATCTGTTTTCCGTTAAAAAAACAACTGACTCATCAAAAACATTGGGTTGACACGGAAATTCACAACTTTAAACATTTACTACATGACACTGCACAATTAAAAAGGAACTTTCCAACTGACGACGTACTGCGTAGTAAGTGCGATGAACTTACCGTGAAATATCACTCTCTATTAAAAGAAAAAAGATTTAACCATTTCTCTAATATGGTTAAGGATAATCCGCGACGTATGTGGCGTGTTATCAACTCCGAGCTAGGTCGCGGTACTCGGGAGAGAGTCGATTTCACAGACCTGGTGCGGGATGCAGATGGCCAACCGTTTATCACAAAAAAGGATGTGGTTGACGCTCTCAACTTGGAGTTTGTGACGGCGGCGAGTAGGTGCGGAGCGCCCGCGGCCGATAGCGTCAGCGCTTTGGCCGCGCTCGGGAACGAGGCATCCGCGAGCGATGTGTCTATAAGATTAGAACCTTTTTCACCCCACGAAGTTTTTACAATAACGAAGAAACGTATTGCCCCTAAGAAAAGTACTGATCTCTACGGTCTGTCTGCAAGTATATTGAAAACCGCCATAGAACCGGTCGCACCCGTAATTAGCTACTTATTTAATTCTTGCCTGCGGGAAGGTATGTATCCCGCGGCGCTTAAAAGAGTAAAAATATGCCCCTTGTACAAAGGAAAGGGCAAAAAAGCAGACCCCAAGTCTTACCGCCCTATATCCCTTGTCCCCGCTATTAGCAAGGTGTTTGAGGTCGGTCTCAATAGAAGGCTACTTAATTTTGTCGTGGACCGTGGTGTCCTGTCGGAGCGGCAGTATGCGTACCGAGCCGGTCGCGCGACCACAGACTTAGTGCGCGAGGTGTTGTGGCGAGTGTTAACTGCGCGCGAGGCAAAACTGCAGGTTGCCTTACTTTGCTGCGACCTATCGCGCGCGTTTGATACCGCTGATCACGCCCTCATCGCAAACAAGCTGCGATTTTATGGGATCCGTGGCCCTGCCCTGTCCATACTGTCCTCCTTCATGTCTAAGCGAACACAGGTAGTGGTGGGTGATAGAGGTCGCGTCATGTCGTCAGAAGCGGAAAATGTGATGGGCGTCCCGCAGGGCTCCTGTCTATCTAATACTCTATTCAGTCTCCTCCTTAACGACTTGCCCGGCGCCATCGATGGCGCTGAGATATATATGTACGCCGATGACGTCGCCGCAGTGATCACCGCGCCGACGCACCGTGAACTAGAGTCGAGGCTGAATGGGGTGGTGAGCGAACTAGATAGGTGGTTCCGATCGAACGGGCTCGCGCTAAACAAAGATAAGACCTGCTTCCTTGCTTTTAACCTCAATGGCCACGCGACTGAGACTCATTCGGTAGCAGTCGGCAATACCGCTCTCCAACAAGTCCACAGTACGAAACTTCTAGGTTTCCATATCGACGGCGCGTTGACCTGGGAGACGCACATAGACGAGCTGTGCGGGAAGCTGAGCCGCTCGTGCTTTGCGCTCCGGCGGCTCGCGAGCACCGCTGCCCGCAGCGTAGTGCGCTCCTGCTACTTCGCGACCGTCCACAGTAACATCACGTACGGGTTGGAGCTGTGGGGCCGCGCTGCCGATCGTAATAGAGCCTTTGTTATGCAGAAGCGAGCTATTCGTGCCATATGCGGGGTTCAGGACGACGTCTCTTGCGTGGATCTGTTTAAGGAGCTACAGATTTTGCCTTTACCGTGTGAGTTCGTTTACCAGGTAGCCCTGTACACACATACAAACATAGATAAATTTCAACGCCGGGGCGTCCACAGCACGTTGGATCTTCGCAGTAATAAAAAGAAAGACCAACTAGTAACGCCGTCGCATCGGCTCGTCAAATCGGAGAGGTCGGTATACATTCTGGGGCCCGCGGTCTACAATCGCGTACCCGCTTCCATCCGGGATGCACCTTCCATCGCGTGCTTCAGAAGCAAACTAAGATCTTGGCTTCAAGAGACCTTGTTCTATGACTTTGACGATTATTTAAAACTAAGAGATTATTGAATTACTAGTAAGTAATTATAATATTTTTGTTTTTATGGACATTTAATTATATTGACATAATTTTATTGACATTTTATATGTGACATATTACTTTATTGACATTTTCATTTTCATTGTTTTGACATATGTAATGATTTTGATAATAATTTTTAAATATGAATGGAAAAATGACCTGTAACTTTGGTGTTATTAATAAATGATTTGTATTTGTATTTGTATTTGTATCAGTTATCTGACTTCCATCACACAAGCTCTGCTTAGTTTGGGGCCAGATGGCGTTGTGTGTATAGTCCTACGATATTAATTTAATTTTTTATTTATGACTCATTGCAGACACACAAAACTTAGAGTAACAAAACAAAGTCCAGGGCATCGCTGCTTTGGCGCTCATTACCCACTTTAAAACTTTCGATGGTTAGTCTCATCAACTTGACAGCCCTGTAATTTCGCTAGCTACAGTACCCTTCAAACCTCTGGAGATAGGTTTCCTTAGCAGGCGATCGTCTAGGTAGACGCCAAGTAGCGATGCCCTGGACTTTGTTTTGCTACTCAAAGCTCTGTGTATCGCTGCAATGGTCATGGACATGCATCATCTCTTACCATCAGGAGAGCGTATCGTTCGTCTCATTACATTTACATAAAAATAAAAACACTAAATTAATCCTTAGTAGGTACCTAAGTTTGTAACCCCGGACATGCGTACACTAGAACACAAAGAACAAAGAACTAAAAACACAACATTTCATTGTTGGATAAACATCTAAGTCGTCGTATCATTGACCCTTGAAAGGCGTCTCCAATGATGTACTATACAAACTGAGGGACGTCTTTCTTAGAACGATTTTTTTTTTTTTACGGTTAGGTATAATTACTAGAATGGGCTCCTTGTTGGGTGTTTCCGGATAGACACAATTTTCGTCTTGGTTTTGGCGTCGCACCTTATGCATTTGTTAATTTTAAATAAATTAGATACTTATATAAATAAAATAAACATAAATATTGTAGGACTATACACACAGCGCCATCTGGCCCCAAACTAAGAAGCAGAGCTTGTGTGATGGAAGTCAGATAACTGATAGAATACATAAATATTTTTTGTTTGTAAATACATACTGAACACCCAGACACAGAACAAACATTTGTTTATTCACAAAATGTTTGCCCTGAGTGGGAATCGAACCCACGCCCTACAGATCTCAAGGCAGATGTACTACCAATGAGCCAACGGGTCTGTATATAGATCTAAGTATCTCCGCCTGTGGCGTCTACACGTCACTGCCGGTCCCAAGCCCGGAAGAAGGAGGTGGGTTGGTCAGGAGGGACGATACCTACCGTAAAAGGTCAACGCCGAGTCTCGGGCGGCGGTAAATAACCTGTTCATCACCACGGCCACCCAGCGCACGTGAAGCGGTAAATGCTGCTGCAGCGATGATAGCTCAGTGGTTAGCGCGGTAGGTTCGCATGCCGAAGGGCGTGGGTTCAGACCCCAACAATGAGCTTGAGCTGCCGGTGAAGGAAAACATCGAGAGGAAACCATAGCATGGTGGTAGAGTACTTTCTAGTACTCGGCTGGCTAGCTACCACCCTCAAGTTGAAAATCTGCCGCCAAGCATCTAACGGTGTGTTCCGGCAGCCTCACTTGAGAAACTAGTTCCATTCCAGGCTAGTGGGGCCAGGCTGTGGTTAAACATCAAGACTGTCATCCATAAAAAAAAACAGAAACCGTGAGGACCAAATACCCTCCAAAAATCTGATGCGAAAGGACGTGGGAGCCCACCGCGATTACTTTCCCAAAACAACCCCCACCTACCATGAATACAGAGTTGAACGGCTCCTGGGAGGTGGAGGTCACGACCCTCTGACATGAGGAACACGACACTAGGAGGAGGATAGATCTAAGTAACACTGTATATCTACGCCGACAGTTATGTTATATCGGACGAATACATAAACAAAATCATTATTATATGCAGTAAATAACAATGAATATTTTTATGACTAGAACACGACAACCCCAGCGGCTATCGGTTCTGCGACAAATACCTATGTTATTTTTTTAATGTAAAAAAGTAATGAGACGAACGAGACGCTCTCCTGATGGCAAGAGATAACGCCTGTCCATGACCATTGCAGCGATACACAGAACTATGAGTAACAAAACAAAGACCAGGGCATCACTGCTTTGGCGCTCATTACTTTGGGACTAGATGGTTAGTCTCAACAGCCCTGTAATTTCACTAGCTGCAGTACCCTTCGAATCGGAACACAGTAATGTTTACACACTACTGCTTAGCGACAGAATAACTGGTACTGCGGTGGTACCTACCTAGACGACCTCCTGCTAAGGAGATCTACCACCAAGTAATGTCCACCCCATTGCCACTTCAGCTTGCTAATACGCTGAGCTATGTCGGTGACTTTAGTTCTCTGGCGAATTACTTCGTTTCGGATACGATCCCTCAGGGAAATGCCGAGCATAGCTCTTTCCATAGCTCGCTGAGCGACTTTGAGCTTACGGACCATTCCCGCTGTGAGTGTCCTACGTTTCGGCTCCGTAGCTCATGACTGGTAGAACGCACTGTTTGAAGACTTTTGTCTTGAGACTTTGTGGGTTGGATGACGAGAAGACTCGACGTTGTTTTCCGAATGCTGCCCAGCCCAACTGCGTATTGTAAGCCGTAAATTGTATATATATATATATATTTATTTATTTTTGGTTGTATAAACTACAAGGGCTCACCGGAAGCCCAGCGCTGGTCATACCACTCAGTATGACCAGCATTATGCTGAGGTGAGCCCCTATTTTGTAACTTTTGTCTGTCTTTGTTTGTTTGTTTTTGTTTTTGTGCTTGTTACAAAATTCAACGCTTTTTCTTTCTTTCTTTCTTCTATTGGCAAACTTAGCGTAGGACGCCCTGAGACTCGATGGAGCGACGATATACGTAGGACAGCTGGCGGTGGATGGACGCGAAAAGCCGAAGGTCGGGCTGAGTGGCGTGTCTTGGGAGATGCCTATGTCCAGCATTGGACTAATATAGGCTGATGATGATCATTTTTATGACAATAAAGAATATGTCACGTTGCATAAAGACCCTATTTTTAAAATGCACAATTTTCAGAGTTTTTTCTTTTATGTGTACTATAAGAATATGCTTCTTGCCAAATTTCATGGTTCTAGGTCAGCGGGAAGTATCCTATAGGTTTTGATTCTCGAAGCGGGTTTTTTGCGACATAAACGGCTGCAACTTTCTTTTACGATAATGGAGAAGTTTGATTTTTTCACAGCTGCAAGGGGCTACAGATCTGCGTATACAGTTTTAATTTCAACTCGATACCTCCACGCGTTCCCGAGATAGAAAGTCTTGAAAGACGGACAGAAAAGTGATCCTATAAAGGTTCTGTTTTCTTCCTTTTGGGGTACGGAACCCCGTGTGTGGCAAGTTACTCACATGGACAGCAACGTTGAAGCTAGGGGAGTGCGGGGGCCCGCCCTGCCTCAGCACGGTGTAGGCAACTTTTACGCCAAGCTCGTTGAGGGCGGATACCGGGGACTTCCCGCCCGTCTCCACAGCGTCCGCTGCGTTGGCTAATGCCTGGAGACAATAGTTGGAATTCAATTCTTGGATCTCAATTCTTATTTGAAGGCGTCACCCGTACATAGTGGACGTTCCCCACGTGCGCACTAAACGCTTCCAATCCACATTCTTTATTCGCACGGCGAGGATGTGGAACTCTTTGCCGGAGTCTGTGTTTCCCGAAAAGTATGAGTGTCTTCAAATCAAGAGTATACAGGTTCCTTCTAGGCAGCGGCGGCCTTAGCTGTTGCGAGGCCCGGGGCGATAGATCATTGTGAGGCCCTTTTTCTTTGAGTCCGTTTTACTAATAGTTCCGAGTGCTCGAGTGGCCGTAACATGCTTGTATTAATAATGAAACCGTGCGTTCAGGGGGGTTTTGTTAAGTGCGACGCGAGAGATACACATACGTACCTACATGGTACAGACTTCTTCATGGTATAGAGTTTTTTTTTTAACTCTATATAATATATACATAATATATATAATTATTTACCTTGACTTTAGAGTTTGTAAATAATTATATATATTATGTATATATTATGTATATATTATATAGAGTTAAAAAAAAACTCTATACCATGAAGAAGTCTGTACCATGTAGGTACGTATGTGTTTCATTTTATACTCTATATAAAATGAAATTAAAAAAGCTTTTTATTTCCTACTTTACATAGTTTTTTTTAAATTACTTAACTAATTTAATTAATAGTCTTTATTTTTTATTTATTGTTTTACTTATTACCTAATAATAATAATAATTTAGTGTGTAGTTCAGCAAGTACCTCGACTTGGCTCACGAGATAACCGCCATCTGGGATGTTGATTCGACAATCATTGTCCCGATAGTTGTCACGGTGAACGGTCTTTTAGCGAAGAGTCTCGACCGACATCTTAAGAGACTCTCGCTAGACGGTTGGGTCAAGGGTCAGCTTCAAAAGGCAGTGATCCTTGACGCGGCGCGCATTGTGAGGAGGTTCCTCACTCTGCAGCCCTAACCACCGGCAGCTTGAGCCCTGCGCCGCTGCCGGCGGCACCCTAGTTTTTTTATTTTGTTTATGTTTTTTTGTATATATAATGTAAAAAAAAAAATGTAAGAAAAGAAATAAATAACTGAAATATTAATATGTGTAGGAACCCCACATTTGAAGACCTTCTCCAAATCTATATAACAATTATACAATGTTTTATTTGAAAATATTTGTTCAGTTTTTCTGTTTTGCTAATATTTTAGTGTATTTAATTGTATTTGTATTTTTATATGGGCCTGAAAATATTTTTTTTTTTTATATACCTGCAAATTCCATTTAAATCCAGATGCAACACGTATCGACAGAGCTGGCTTTTTTGCAGGCGGTTCCCCATCTGAAAACACAACGCTCCATTTATGTAACAAAACAGTGGAATCTCGCTAACTCTAAAGTCAAGGTAAATAATTATGCTAACTTTGGTGTTATTAATAAATGATTTGTATTTGTATTTGTATTTGTATTTGTAGTAGTTTTGGAGAAAAATGGCAACATGGATTTGCACAAACAAACATCCTCTCACCCCAAATGCATATACCGTCTCCGTTCCGTCGCGGGTAAAGATTTCGAGTTAATGAAAGAAAGCGTAGCTTTTTTGTAGCGATGATAGCTCAGTGGATAGCGCGGTAGGTTCGCATGCCGAAGGGCGTGGGTTCAAACCCTAACAATGAGCTTGAGCTGCCGGTGAAGGAAAACATCGTGAGGAAACCATAGCATGGTGGTAGGGTACTTTCTAGTACTCGGCTGGCTAGCTACCACCCTCAAGTTGAAAATCTGCCGCCAAGCATCTAACGGTGTGTTCCGGCAGCCTCACTTGAGAGCCAGTTCCATTCCAGGCTAAGTGTGCTTTACCATCTTCGACCACACCTTCACTTAACATCAGGTGAGCTATGGTCAAACAACTAGCCTGTCAACCATAAAAAAAGAAAGAAAATAATTTTATTTTGTAACACAACCAAACACAAAAAAAAACAAAGACAGACAGTTACAAAATAGGGGCCCACTTCAGCATAATACTGGTCATACTGAGCGGTATGACCAGAAAAAAAAAATCAGAGAACAATAGATTTTATGAGCAAGTGCCACAAGTGGTTACTGCGCCCCGCGGTGTTTTTTCGGGATAAAAAGTAGCCTATGTGTTAATCCAGGGTCTCAGCTACCTCCATACCAAATTTCATCCAAATCCGTTCAGTAGTTTTTGCGTGAAAGAGTAACAAACATACATCCAAACTTTCACATTTATAATATTAGTAAGACACTCACATATATTGTTTTCTCTATAAGCTCTCTTCTGCGCCACACCTTCTTCAGGCATGATGAAGTCAGTAGTGGAACTTATGTCTCCAGACATCTGAAACTATTTAGACATTTCTTAAAAGGGTGAAAACAAGCAAAATAAATAAATATCCTAGGACATTTCACACAGTGCCATCTAGCCTCAAACTAGGCAAAGCTTGTACTACAGGAACCAGATAACTGATAGAAGAACGAAACAAGCAGTTTTTAAGGCTAGAGTGAATAGATTTCTTCTAGATCAGCGTGCTCCATCCTCGGCCGCACCGTCGCTTTGCATTAGGCGAGTTGGTGGCAAAACTTAGATCTATTTAAAGTAAAAAAAAAGAATACTAACATTTTTGGTTTTTGGCGGGAATGCGGAAAGAGTTGTAGGACACAACTCTTTCCGCTCTTTTCTTGTATTTTTTTCCAAAACCTGTGTTTTGTCGAGAGTTTATGCATAAAAATGGCGGCGTTTTATTCATAAAGTGCCGAATCACAAGCGCGAGTGTGGGAAAATGATATAATGTGGGGAAACATGACTTGCTGCCAAAACTCCAACTAAGCTTTTGTGAAGTCGCCACTACTTTACTAAAGCATGACTGGACTTGACTGACACGGACTGTGCTTGACCAAGCCTGGACTTGTGACTATAACTATAGCTACGAGGCAACTTATTTAACTTATGAAACTTGAAAATATAAAACACTTGACAAAGGAAATTGCTCAAAACGCGACGCCAAAACCGAAGATAAAAAAACATTTTTTTTTGTTAATACATACATACTTATATGTAGATAACACACAGAACAGTAGTAGTAATAGACAGAACACCCCAACACAGAACAAACATTTTTTTTACAGAATGATTTATCCTGGTAAGAATTGAACCTACACCCATGCATCCAAGCATAATCTACTGTTTTATTCAAAAATCATTAATTCATAAATCTTTCATAAATTTGATTTTATGCTAATAATCTACTGTTTTATTCAAGCAAATGTAATTTACCGCAAATAAAGACCAAAATAAATGCCAGTAGCTGTGATTTCACTGTAAAATTATACTCTATTTGTCCATAAATGGCAAAAATTTCTTTATATGGAAATCAAACCACCTTAAAGATTTGGACTTGTGAATTATTAGAAATATTGTTAGGACATTCTCAGTTTTACTCAGCCACAAACTCATCAAAGCTTGTACTATGGGAACCAGATAACTGAATAGAAAGAAGGAAAGTATATATCATGATAGGCAAAATATAATTAACAGTATTTTACAAAAAAAAACAGTATTTAATTTTTTTATTGTTTTAAAAATGTAGTTTTTGGAGATTCTTGCACGGTTTAACAGTTTCTTTCTAAAACATATGTCTCCAGATACCAGCAGACATAAAAATAGTATTTTGTATACTTTTTTTTATTTAGAACAGTAAAAAATATTAACAAACGAAAAAATTTATAATACTGTTTTTAACAGTATGGTTTGGAACCCTAACTGTAAAATGACTAATTCTGTAGACTTTTCTAAGAGGAAATTCATACATTACTTGTGATAATAAATTATATTTTGCCTTGATAATTTCTTCTGTATATCGCCTTGGGATTTATAGAAAATAGTCGTTGAATTCATTACTACCCGTCTTTCCATAAACTAAATATTAATTTAACACCGCAATTTATGATTTTATATTTCGTACCATAATTTTGTACAGGTTATAAAAATCATTTTCATTCGAGTCCTAGGATACACTGTACGATTCTGACATTATTAACGTGATACAATGAAAATATAGTAATAAATTTAAATAATTTTGTATCAGTAGGTAATAAACAAGTAGTGTGAAATATTAAACTACAAATTTTGTTGAAGGTAAACAGAAAGATTGTTTCAAAACTTACCGTTTCAAGACACTGGCTTGACAAATGTTTATCACTTAGTTATTTATTAAATTGTGCATTTATTTCCTTATCATTTTATGGAAGAACTAAAAGTTACATTAAGAATAAGAAATTGTTTTGAATATCGTATCTCATCAACTTCCATCGATCGACCGACACTCGGCCAGTGTTGCCATTCGCCAACAACGCCGGGCCTGATGCCGCCATTTTTCTCAGCATGAGTAGCCTAATGTAACCGAATTTGAATTTCAGCTTCTGTAGCCTTTTTTTTTCTCCCAGGGAAATCCTTAATGGATACCACCGGCTTCGGGGGAAGCACGGTGGTTATGTGGGACTCTCCGCCATTGTGGCGGCCTACCCACTAAAAACCCTGGGGTGTTTCTGCCTGGCGCCTGTGTGTCGGGGCTACGGGAACGCTTTCGCACTCGTCCGTCGCCCCGGCGGCGCTGGTCCCCTGGGACCCTTTCCTGTTAGGGATGGAGCTGTAGTGCCTCCATCCCTCTTTCCTTGAGGGGCGCGCGGAAACACCGCGCGCGCCACCTCAGGGGCTACTCTTGTCGGGCGATGGACCCCCCCGAGTCTATCGCCCAAAGCCCCTGTTATGGAGGTTGGAGGAGGGCGTGGATTCTCCTCCGACGCCCGGCTCTCCGGCGGCGCATTGGGAGATCTGTTGTGATCACCCGTTCGCGCTCCGCCGTTTCCTTCTGTAGCCTAAAGTAGCTTAAACATTTACAGTTGAAAATGTTACACACGAATTTATGATTTAGTATGTATTTTAGTATGAGTCTAAAAACGTGTTGTCCCATGCATATTTCGAACCCACGCACGACCCCACTATGTCCAAGATTGTTAAAAGCTTATGTTCATTTATAGTTTGAAAAATTTAAAAAGCTTACCTCTGAAGTAGTCTAATAGGCGCCCAGTCGCCTTTCAGATTTTTTCATCGCCGATTCTCATAACGGCGTTTAGTCCTGTGTAGCCTAAACGGCGATAAATAGCCTACGTTGACCACACTGCACTCGGCAGTTATTCTGTTTTTATTTTAGTTATGGCAAAACACATTTTGTGTTTGTCAGTGTAAAGTTTTCTATCACAAACTTTTTTTTTTGTTTTATATTTTATACTGACAGTAAACTTTGTTTTATGAAACTAAGTTTGAATATTTTGGCTTTCTATGCAGTAATTGATTCGAAAATCGTAAAAGATGACGTCAAAATCTTTTAAAATTAAAATATTGTCACGGGATAAACGTATGTAGGTACTTTTGGCAGGGAAGCAGTAATTTCGTGTTACCGCGTAATTTATTACTTTCATTTTTTTTAGTGTTTATGTTTAAAATAGTGACGTTTTATTTCATAAAGTGCTGAATTATGAGGTCGAGTTTAAGAAAATAATTTAATGTCGTGAAACATGACTCTGTACATTTCTTTCAAAGCTCTATCAAAGCTTTGGTAAAGTCACTACTTTACTAGGGTATGGTAGGCTTTGATGGTGATATACTTTCTTATTTAACACGATAAAAAGAAAACTTGCAAATATCGAAACACTTGTCTTTGGCAAATACATATAGTGCGATGCCGAAAACAAAGAAGAGAAATGATCAGGAATGTTTTGGCGGGAACGAGGAAAGATGACATACTGCATTACAATAAATTATTATTTTCTAAAATTTGTGACTTCTAGTGTTCTAATCTAGTGTATAAAAATAGTGGTATCATATTTACAAAGTTCCAAATTACGAGCGAGTGTGGGAAAGATGTCATGTGGTGAAATATACGTTTTCGTGTTGCTTCCAAAATAAGAAGCTTATAGATAGATCATCACTACTTTACTAGGGCCTGACCGGACCGGAATAAGAACTTTGCATAACTTCGACTTATAAAAAAAAAACAAATATAAGAGCGAGTTTTGGCGGGAACGCGGTAAGGTCGCTACGCCGCGCGCCGCACAATTTATTTTGCAAAACATTATTTTTTTTCTAGTTTTTACGTAGGTATAAAAATTCAAAGGGTAAGGGGATGGCAACTTTTTTCTTTAAATATTTGAAAATATGGCGTTGGTAAAGTGCAACACTAAAAACTATAAATAAGCTTTTGTGATAGTAAGAGATAACGGCTAGCACATCAGCATAGCCCAGAACTTTTGCTGATCTAGCATTAGCAATAAACAGCTAGAATCAGCATAAATTTGACTATGATATTTACTTTAATCATCCAGCTAAAGGACCATCAGAAGCCCCTATCCACTTATTCCCGCCAGAGGCGCTGTCAATATTTTTTGAAATCAGTTTTAAATTATATTTAAATCTCGCAACCAGATATGCCAGCCCCACTAAAAAATGAAAAATAAATGATTTGCTTCATAAATATATTTTTCTACACCACAGTTGTGTATAATTACTGAATCAAAATACAATTTAGCTATTTTTTTTTAAAGTTAAAAACACAGATTAATTGAAGAACTTCTTAGTCTATGAAACTGATGAAAGGCCGGCTATAAACGGCCTATACACAATCCTACCAGTACTACTACAACAATACAACAAAAGTAGCAGAGAAAAGGATTGTACAGAGTTAGCTAACAACGTTATTAACTCTAATGTTAAGTCAAAAGTTAAACCATTTACAATGGGCAAACAACTTACAAGTGTTAACAAAGAGCACAAATACATAATCCTAATTTTCCCACCATACTAGCTTCTATACTTTCTATTTACAAATATAATCTTTGGTTGAAAGTCAGTCCTAACTTCAAATTGTACTTATACATATTATATGGCACATAATGAGTTAAAATTATATGCTACCTACCTAAAGTAAAAAAAAACTGAAAAAAAAAACTTAAAATTTTTAATTGTGATTCCTTTCCTCAATAATAAATATTTAGTTTAGAAATAACTAAAAACATTCTTGTACTTATTGAACTCGTCAAAACAAATCACATTAGCACAAACTTGAGGTTTACCACAAGCTACTGAAAAGTTCCACTGTCCATCTCCCGATTCCATTATCAGATAAGCTCCAGCCAAATTATAATATTGTCATTCAAACTACATACTAAGATAATTGATTCAAGTGTTACTTTGCAACAGAAATACATCATCTGTCAACATTTTTCAACTATGTAACTATCACAGTTCATGACATACAGCCTGGTGACAGACGGATGGACAGCAAAGTCTTTGTAATAGGGTCCTGTTTTACCCTTTTGGTACGGAACCCTGAAAACCAGGAAAAATATAAGAACTTGCTTTACATCAAACTCTACGCTATTCTTATTTGAAGTGGGGTGATAAGTCCTGCACTGGCGTCCCACTTGGGGTGTTTTGTGCATTTCCCCCTAACAGAGTCGACCCCGATCCTTGAATTATCAGAGGGAGGCTCTGAGCCACTGGCATCATTAGTAGCTCCAGTTAACTAACAAGCAGCCCTTATTTTCCTATTATTTTAATCATTATCTTGTGTTATATTCTACCCTAATATTGGATACATTTAAGTTTAATTTAAGCTATAGGATACAGAGTTGCTTAGCAAGTTTAAAGTTTATTTCTTTACTGTACAATGGTCCATCGTGAAGGTTTTTCACACTCTCCAGTATCAGGACAAAACCTGTTGAAAGTGGTATCACTATCAAATCCTAAGATCTCTCTCTCTTCCTGTATTCTATATGTAAAAGTACTTTCATGAGTACCTATGAAATACACACTATGAGAGCAAATAACTTGCTCAATAATAGCTATTTGTCCATCCGTATATTTACTAACATCTGGTAAATAGAAATGTGCTGTATACCCTAACATCTTCAATTCTGCTTCCAATAATTTTAATTCTTTATTTGTCCCATCCGAAGCAATAAAGACATCTTGTACACCTAAAGATTTATTCTTAATTGCTCTGTCTATTTGTTGGGCAGTCCCTTTAATAGATGTACTGCGGTTGGCACGATAAAAATCTTGTCTTCTCCAATGTATCGACAAATAGTTGTCACAAATTATTTTATTACATTTTAATTTCGTAACAATGTACGAATCTGCTGCGTCCAAGAGTTCAGATTTAAACTGCATACTTTTCCGACAGTTCCAGTAACTTTTAGTACCATATGAGCTATGCAAAGGTATCTCAGCATGTGCGAACATAACTTTTCTATCATCAGGTCTTACAAGCTCCCACAACTGCGTGATACTTCCTTGAAATTGAACACATATGACTCGTTTAGCAGTTATGTTGTGGTAACCCCAAAAATGGTCTTTGTATTGACAACGGCCAAGAATATTCCATTTGTCTCGAAAGTCTTCATCTTCAAATGGATCATCAAAGTTTTGAAGAATGTATAAAGTGTCTAAAATTAAACCGTATCGACCAGAATTTTGCAGTATTTGGTACAGTTCAAGCACTGGGACATATGAGTTGAGTGAACGCACGTCGAAAAACACGCTCCAAGGCTTGGGAGGGTCATTATAAGATTCAGTTTTCCAATGGTACAAAGCATACCAAGGTGGCAGCACAAGGTGCCAATTTGAGTACTCCACACGTTTTCGAGCTTCTGCAAGCATGATAGCAAACCTCATATACACGTCTCGCCGAAGATTGAAACCTTCGGGAGGGTTAACTTCGTAAAATAGCAGTTGTTTTCCATCCCAATCCATAGTTAAAGTGTTGTCTTCATTCTCACAGATATCTTTGTTTATATCGCAATATCCGTTATGTTTGGATTGGTCAGCAGAAACAGAAACCGTTAACAAACTGATGCATGATATGAAAAATAATGTCATTTTTGTTTTTACAATCCTTATGTACCTACTACAAATTATATTAACAAGAACATGAAGAACACCTCAGATTATAAGAATACAAACACCGGTAGTACCACAGAATCACAGAATACATAATAGTACCAGCAGTTTTCTTCTTCTGGTTTTGGCGTTGCATTTTGTGTATTTCCCAATATTATTTTAAGTATTTCGATATTTATATGTATTTTATCTATAGTAAATGTAAATCAAGATATGCAAATGTCTTGAATTTGTGACCGAGTCCGGTCATGCTCTAGGCTCTAGTAAAGTAGTGGCGTAATGTAATAATCATCAAGAACACATTATGTACCAAGTTCAACTTCAACTTCAACTCTTGTTGAATGGCCTTTGCGGAGATGCTCCACAATTCTGCCAATGTCACGTGGAATGATAGACTGCCACATAAAGAGGTTGGGTTAAGTAAAGTTTTGACTATTATTATTATGTATGTAATTGGTACAGTTCACAGAATTTTGTGGTTTTCCCCTTTTCTGTAACAAAACAATTAAAACTAACTATAGACAAACACAGATATATAGATATTTACATATATTTAAATAAACATTCACAATATAGTTTTATCCAATTCCACATATTTACAGTTTTATTTTACTTTTTTATTAAAATTGTAGTTATTCCGCTAGCATTCCGTCCGTCCGTCGTATAGAGCTGTCAAGTGTCAGCTGACTTTTTTAATTTTGTTTTTGTGTAGATTTCATGTTTCGTTATTTTTCGATTTCGTTCAATAAAGTAATTAACTGTGATTCTATTGATTCATTCAAATTCCTTCGCATTTGTTATGATCTATTTTTCTTCCTGTAATAGTACAAAATAATAATTATTACTGTAATTTAAAAGGTATGGTAAAAGTAAACAACTACTAATTAGTACGAGTTTCTCCTCCAAGATACGTAAAAATGGCAATGGAAGACGCCGAATTAATAATGAAAGATGACATAAAATCTATAGATACGTTAAACTGTGACGGAATTTCTGATAAGCCAGAAAATCCTGAGGAGATAAAAGTGGAAATTGACATCGCCTCATTGGACACAAACACTGTAGATAAACCTGAAGAAAAACTGGTCAAATGTAATTTTTGTGAGCATTTGTCAACAAATTCAGACCTAACAGAGCACATGAAAATACACACAGAGAAACCTTATAAATGTGACATATGTAATTTTAAATCTGCTCACGCTAAAAGTCTAAAACATCACATCCGTACACACACAGGTGAGAAACCTTACGAATGCAAATACTGCCATTACAGAGCATCGCACATAGGCCATCTTAAAAGCCATATACTCGTACATACCAAGGAAAAAAACCACAAATGTCATTTATGTGACTACACAACAGCACGGACTTGTACTTTAAGAAAACATTTACGTAGACACGCTGGAGATAAACCACACAAGTGCAATTTGTGTGATTTTAGAGCATTACAGCCATATAGCTTGAGAGTACACATGCGGACACACACGGGAGACAAACCATATAAATGTGACTTGTGTGACTATTCATCTTCGCAGATTGCTGGTTTAAAAGGGCACATGAGAAAGCACACAGGAGAGAAACCGTTTGAATGTAATATTTGTCAATATAAGTCGGCACATTCAAATGATTTGAGAGCTCATCTCCGCACACACACAGGAGAAAAACCATACAAATGCGAGTTTTGTGAATACAGATCAACGCAAGCCAGTTGCTTAAAAACACATATTCGGACCCACACCGGTGAAAAACCATATAAATGTGATTCCTGTTCTTATAGAACAGCTCATGTACGAGCTTTGAAGCGACACGAAGAAATACACAAAAGAAGACCATTTGAAGAGGTGTATAGTGAAATGTTAGCTAGATTGCCTAAGGGGCCTGATGCCACAGATACAATATCTGACCAGGCTCAAGTCTCCATCTCATTGGGATGACAAGTCATACACTGATAAATCTTAGAGTGTTCAAGCTGAAGTATGCACTTTATGGATTCAAATTTCTGATCTTTGTGTGAGTTTTAGATGTGACTTATATGAGTCTCATCAGTTCCATAGCTCAGCAAATTAGCAAGATGAAGTGGCAATGGGCTGCACATATAGATCTGTCACAGAACCGATAACCACTGGTGTAGACATGTTGTAGTGTGAGACCCTCAAATCGGCAAACATGTTGGAAACTCAATGGAATAATGATATATGTTGAAGATGATTGATGTACAAGAATGTATTTTTTTAAATAGGCTAATCACATTTATTTCCAATACACACACAATCTGTTTGTTATATCATCTGAAAAAAAAAAATCTAAGCCACAAAAGCGATACCAGCAAAACCACCATAACTTCAAAAGTCAATATACAATTTCTAAAAAAAAAAAAAAAGTTTTTTTCTGTTTCAACAGTTATAACTTAATAAGTTGTAGAAAAATTTCCTGATTATGATGAGTACTTGTGATGAGCGCCAAAGCAGTGATGCCCTGGACTTTGTTTTGTTACTCAAAGTTCTATGTATTGCTGCAATGGTCATGGACAGGCGTTATCTTTTACCATCAGGAGAGCGTCTCGTTCGTTTCAATACTTTTTACATAAAAAAAAAATATATACTTTCGGTTTGGAGCTAATTTTAAACTATGCCAGTCAATAGCTTATTTTTTTACTTATGTCGTTAAGCACTTTAATTCTACGTGTAATGGAACGGTTATTTTTTTATCAACATGACAGTATTCAGCGGAAATTTTTAGAACTAACAAGTTTATTTCAAATGCCACACAAAATATACGATTACAGCGCTACTATTGGAGGACGTAGTGGACAGTTCTCACATTTTATATTCTGTGGATTGCTGATGTTCCAGTTTCTCGTCACATTTCTAATATTTGAAATATGTGTCATCAAAGTGAGATAGCTATAGAATCTTATAGTGAGTAAAGGAGAGAAGACTCGTCCAACACTATGCAATAGAGACGCGACGACCCTGCCTGATTTGAAACCAACTGGATTACTGGAACGCGTTTCAGACAAAATTTTACCGAATGCAGAATTTGGAGAAATTTTGCCAAATTTAGGAGAAAATAAATACATTTCTCAGTTATACAAATGAAGATGGAACTAAATGATGTTATAGTAAACCAGCCTGTAGTAATAGATAACGTAAGTATGTCACAAAATCCTCAAAAGCAATTTTTCGTGTGTCCCCATTGGCACACCTAATATATTAACAAATCTTATTGTAAACAGCTATAAAAGGATTAAAAATCTATTGTACATTGTTCAAAGTTTCCCACCGAAATTGACCTGAAATTGTATTTGTTTGAACTAATTTATTCACATTATGAGTCATTCATACGTATACTTACGTCAACACTGCAGTTTATTTTTTTTACCGGTTGGTGCTGTTCTAGGGTTCTGGTGTTATCAAAGCGGGCTTTGCTGGTGACCAGATACCAAAATGCAGGTTTCCAAACTAGTAAGTATTCTATATCTACGATAATGTGGTGTCATCCAGATAGATCGATCAGTGCCGTGTTTTTTTTCCGATAGAATTGATTCTCACTATGTGTGCAAAATAATTAATATTACTAGGTGAGATGGCATTAAAATGCAAGCTTATTATCCCATAAAAAAGACCAGCTTGATACAGCAGTTTCTCATTATTCAAGAGTTAATTATTTTGTGTATTTCCAATTGAAAAGTTGTCATGGTAACAACTTACAATAGACGACAATAAACGACAATTTTAAATATTTATCCGAAATATTACTATCTAAAACCACCATCTGACAGAAATTTAGATAAATTAAAATAACCAAGAGTGTTAATATCCTCTTCTCGAAGCAGTAAACAGTTGCAGTTGTTTCACTTCTACAAGTGGCATCCTCAGAGTGTGTTGACTCGTTGAGTGCTTAACAGAGAATTTTTTTTTAAATTTTGTGACTTAAAGGACATTTTGCATTGCTTTAATCTCCATATCTATAAAAATCAAAGCCCTGACTCACTGACTGTCAGGCAATGCACAGCCTAAACCGCTGATCTCAGACACTTGAAATTTGGAGGGTGTATTTGTCTTGATGCGTAGGAGTGTAATAAGAAAGGATTTTTTTTTATTGTACCCCTGGGGGTAAAAATGGGTGAATGTATGAGTCCTTTGTTTTTTAACTTACAGTTCTGAAAATTAGTATTTGGATAGTCTATTCAAAGATGTAAATTATGCAAACAAATTTTTTTGGAAAGGGAGGGGGGAATTTAAATAGCCAAAATATTCATTTCTTTTTTTTTTTTTTTTTTTTTTTAATAAAAAGAGTGATAAAAAGAGTGGAGTGTGTTTTGTCATTATTCTGCCGATAACTTCAAACGGTGAAGGAAAATATTGTGAGGAAATCTACATATCTAAGAGTTGTAAAAAAACCCGCGCCCATCAGTGGGTCAGTTTATAAAAACAGGGCGGACTCGGAAGTTTTGTCACGATGTACTAGCTAGCTCAGCTGGTTAATTTTTTTTTTCCTTCTAATGATGTGTCTGTTTGTTGTTAGATACCTCATTGTTATTACAATCTAGCCTAGTTGAGACTAATGAGTAATTTTAATGTAACTTAAATTGCTAAGTAGAGAATAATCGAAGAATGTGTCCATTGACACTTTTCTTACTGCCTCTATTAAGGGGAAGACACTTTGTTCACGTGTTCTATAATATGTAGTACTCACTGCACTGACATTACTAACTTAATACACTAACTCAAAAGGTTTTGTCATTTTTAGTCTTCTTACTATATCCGTGTTGTCGAGGAGCTGGATAGCCTCGACATTCACATGTTGATGAAGTCTATTTTCATGAGCTTCAGCGTATTTTTTAATGATGGTTGCGACCATGTCCACTTTGAGGTGCCGATGGAGGTTGACGTTTCTTATGTACCAAGGTGCGTTAATGTTGTTGTCTTTTCTCCAGTATCGGTCGTCCAAAGCATGTTCGCGTTATGGCGGGAGCGCTGGAAGGAGAATTGTTTGTCGGTCCAAGAGCTGAGGAGCATAGAGGTCTCCTCACTATAAAATACCCAATGGAGCATGGGATTGTTACAGACTGGAATGATATGGAGAGAGTATGGAACTATATCTACAGCAAGGTGAGCTTTTTATGGTATTAAGATATTTATTTTGATTTTAAAAAAGGGACCTCGCCATGTACAGTTCTGGCCCTAATTCGATGGCTGTAAAAATCTTTAATAAGCTGCCCAACTCACTTAAAGACATACAAGATAAAAATCATTTAAGAAATTAATCCTGGAAGCCAAATGCTACTACACTCTTGACAAATTTTTTTAACGATGACAATATTTATAGTGACTAATTAATATTCTAATTTTATTTTGTTAATATTTAATTTGTATTTATAATTTAAATCACATTTAAAATTCCATAGTTAATATTATTGTTGTTATAAATGTTTTGACTAAAATTGTTTGCCATACCCTAATGGGGTCATATGTAGCCGCCAAGCAGTAGTGTGCAAACATTACTGTGTTCCGGTTTGAAGGGTACTGCAGCTAGCGACATTACTGGGCTGTTGAGACTAACCATCGAAAGTCTCAAAGTAATGAGCGTCAAAGCAGTGATGCCCTGGACTTTGTTTTGTTACTCAAAGTTCTGTGTATCGCTGCAATGGTCATGGACAGGCGTTATCTCTTAACATCAGGAGAGCGCCTCGATCGTCTCATTACCATTACATATAAAAAAAATGTGCTAGGTATGTTTTTTAGTTTTTATTTATTTATTCAAACACACAAAACAAATTACAATCATTAGAAAACTAGAGTAGAGAAATGTTAGATCAGAGCGGGATTGCAACTCAGACCATGTGTGCAATGTTGGTTCTGTAGCGATGATAGCTCAGTGGTTAGCGCGGTAGGTTCGCATGCCGAAGGGCGTGGGTTCAAACCCCAACAATGAGCTTGAGCTGCCGGTGAAGGAAAACATCGTGAGGAAACCATAGCATGGTGGTAGGGTACTTTCTAGTACTCGGCTGGCTAGCTACCACCCTCAAGTTGAAAATCTGCCGCCAAGCATCTAACGGTGTGTTCCGGCAGCCTCACTTGAGAGCCAGTTCCATTCCAGGCTAGGTGTGCTTTACCATCTTCGACCACACCTTCACTTAACATCAGGTGAGCTGTGGTCAAACAACTAGCCTGTCAACCATTAAAAAAAAAAAAAATTATCATTATGGGTACAATATATCTATATAATTAGCTAGGGCTCGGACTGAGCCAGGCGTTTAGGACATAAAGTATTTCTGATATAGGTTCTAAATTTGGAAGGAAAGATGTCGACAATTATATCCTTATTTGCCATCTCATTATACTGGCATCCGTACTAAAGGGTTGTATATAGAGATGTTGTTATGTATTGTTAAAATTTATAAGCATAATTTTTTTTTTTTTTTTAATAATTTGCCCCTTCAGGCAGGCTAAAGCTATAAAGCCATACTGCCTTGTCTTAAGTGTTATTTCTGCTGTATCTTAGCTATAGCTATCGTCAAAGTCGTCTTAGTCAAGTCCAGTTCATGTCAGTTAATTCCAGTCATGCTTTAGTAAAGTAGTGGCAACTTTACTATAAAGCTTCGATGGAGTTTTGGAAGCAACACGAAAACTCATGTTTCACCACATTATATCATTTTCGCACACTCGCGCTTGTAATTCGGCACTTTATGAATAAAACACCACCATTTTTATGCATAAACACTCGACAAAACACTAGTTTTGGAAAAAATACAACGGAGCGACACGACTCTTCCCGCGTTCCCGCCAAAACTCTTATAAGCATAAGAACCAGTACATATGTTGCAATATGTAAAAATGAGCCAGAAACCAACTAATCGAATCAACACCAACTGTGAAGGTTCAATAAAACACTTTTTTCCTTGTACCTCAGGACCAACTGTCGACATTTTCGGAGGAGCACCCTGTACTGCTAACAGAAGCCCCGCTTAACCCTCGTCGGAATAGAGAAAAAGCAGCGGAAGTGTTCTTTGAGACTTTCAATGTTCCTGCGCTGTTTCTCTCTATGCAAGCCGTTCTTAGCTTGTGAGTATGACTAGCGACCCTCCTCGGCTTCGTAAGGGTTTATTCAAACGACCGGCATTAAAAAAAATAAAAATCATTTATTTATTTATTAATTAAAAACGGCTAAAAGCCAGTTACATCAAATTAATAGTCAAATTCATTTACATTAAATTAATAGTCAATTATACAAGAAAAATGAAATTATTGTCAATATAGAAATAATACAATTACAAATAAAATTAAATTATTCAATCTGCATTCCAGGCATGGCATGGTTTTCCACTCAATACTTATAATATTGTATATTGTAATAAAATTATTTTATAATTTATTTTACATGTCAAATGTAAATTAGAGAAATGTCAATACAGTAATATATTTTTTTTTTTTTTCTTTGGTTTTGGCGTCGCGTTTTAGCATTTGCCAGTGTCAAGTATTTATATATTTTCAAGTTTCAAAAGTCAAATAAGTGTCTTCGTAGCTAAAGTTATAGTCAAAGTCCAGTCTTGGCCAAGTACGGTCCGTGTCAGTCAAGTCCAGTCATGCTTTAGTAAAGTAGTGGCGACTATACTATAAAGCTTCGATGGAGTTTTCGAAACAACACGAAAAGTCATGTTTCACCACATTATATCATTTTCCTACACTCGCGCTTGTGATTCGGCACTTTATGAATAAAACACCACCATTTTTATGCATAAACACTCGACAAAACACTAGTTTTGGAAAAAAAATACAACGGAGCGACACGACTCTTCCCGCGTTCCCGCCAAAACTCTACAGTAATATTATGTCAATAATGTTAATTGCAGATATGCGACCGGTCGCACGACCGGCGTTGTCCTCGACTCGGGCGACGGCGTCACGCATGCAGTACCGATATATGAGGGTTTCGCGATGCCGCACAGCATAATGAGGGTAGATGTCGCGGGAAGAGACGTCACTCGATACCTCAGGTAATGAAAACGTCCATCCGGCCTGTTCCTGCGGTCTTTTCTAGGTCTTCTGTCCACCTTGTGGGTGGACGTCCTACGCTGCCCCATCTGCCATTTTGATATAAACATCAATAATGTAATCCCTTTAAAATTTTTATTTGTTTTGTACTTAGCTGCTGATGTTAGTTTATATTTAGGTCTAGGTAGGTACCACCTAAGCAGTAGTGTGCAAACATTACTGTGTTCCGGTTTGAAGGTTACTGCAGCTAGCGAAATTACTGGGCTGTTGAGACTAACCATCGAAAGTCTGAAAGTAATGAGCGCCAAAGCAGTGGCGCCTGGACTTTGTTTTGTTACTCAAAGTTCTGTGTATCGCTGCAATGGTCATGGACAGGATATCTCTTACCATCAGGAGAGCGTCTCGTTCGTCTCATTACTTTTTGTATATTAAAAAAAAATCTTTTTGTTTCATCATAAAAATATATATATATATGACAGCCCCGTTGGCTCATTGGTAATATATCTGCCTTGAGAGCTGAAGGGCGTGGGTTCGATTCCCGCTCAGGACAAACATTTTGTGATATAAACAAATGTTTGTTCTGTGTCTGGGTGTTCTAAATAATAATAAATTTAATAATAAATTTGTTTATTACCATAACTCGAGTTACATTAGTATAAATTAAATTAAGTATTTATGTATTCTATCAGTTATCTGACTTCCATCGCACAAGCTCTGCTTAGTTTGGGGCCAGATGCCGCTGTGTGTATAGTCCCACGATATTTATTTATTTATTTATATATAACACTAGCGGCCCGTTCTGGCTTTGCACAAGTAAACAATATTCGATTAACATAAAGCCTATATTACTCAGTGATAATGTGGCATTCTAATGATGAAAGAATTATTCAGATCGGTCCAGTAGTTTCGGAGCCTATTCAATACAAACAAACAATCAAATCTTTCCTGTTTAAATCAGTAAATAAATAAATATCGTAGGACTATACACACAGCGCCATCTGGCCCCAAACTAAGCAGAGCTTGTGTGACGGAAGTCAGATAACTGATAGAATACATAAATACTTTTTTTTTATCAGCGTCCGGAGTGTCTCCCAAACATTAAGTACCAATTTTTTTTTTTATGGTTGTCAGGCTAGGTGTTTGACTACAGCTCACCTGATGTTAAGTGACGGTGTGGTCGAAGATGCTAAAGCACACCTAGCCTGGAATTGAACTGGCTCTCAAGTGAGGCTGCCGGAACACACCGTTAGATGCTTGGCGGCAGATTTTCAACTCTCGTGTGGTAGCTAGCCAGCCGAGTACTAGAGAGTACGCTACCACCATGCTATGGTTTCCTCACGATGTTTTCCTTCACCGGCAGCTCAAGCTCATTGTTGGCGTTTGAACCCACGCCCGGATTTATTTTCAATGTTATTTTTTTTCCTCGTATACGACCGCCAAATATCACGTCCTCAAATATCGCAGGCGTCTCACCAGTCATCATGCTGTATAAACGTGAATAATGTATCCGTTTATACAGGCTACTTTTACGCAAGGAAGGTGTAAATCTACGGACGTCGGCGGAGTTGGAAATAGTCAAGTCTATAAAGGAGCGCGCTTGCTATCTGTCGCCCAACCCGCTCAAGGAGGAGCCCATGGACAATGAGAGGGCGCAATATACGCTACCAGACGGGACACAGTTGGAGGTAAACTAATCCAAGATAACATAGTGCCGTATTTAAAAACAGAAAGAAAGAAAGAAACACATTTATTTTATACTAGCGGACGCCTCGCGGATTCACCCGCGTAGTTCCCGTAAATACAGGGATAAAAAGTAGCCTATGTCACCCGGGGATAGTGTAGCTTCCCGACGGTGAAAGGATTTTTGAAATCGGCCCAGTAGTTTCGGAGCCTGTTCAATACAAACAAACAATCAAATCTTTCCTCTTTATAATGGTATAGATAGATAAGACACTAGATGCAACTAGTGCGATTTTTGTAGCGATGATAGCTGAGTGGTTAGCGAAGGGCGTGGGTTCAAACCCCAATAATGAGCTCGAGCTGCCGGTGAAGGGAAACATCGTGAGGAAACCACAGCATGGTGGTAGCGTACTCTCTAGTACTCGGCTGGCTAGCTACCACACGAGAGTTGGAAATCTGCCGCCAAGCATCTAACGGTGTGTTCCGGCAGCCTCACTTGAGAGCCAGTTTTATTCCAGACTAGGTATGTTTACCATCTTCGACCACACTGTCACTTAACATCAGGTACGCTGTGGTCAAACTCCTAGCTTGCCAACCATAAAAAAAATTGTTTTTGCAATTGTTTTATAACGAAAGGCGACAATCCTGTGGTTGTCGCCAAAGGATTGTCGCCCGTATCAAAAGAAAAAGAATCATCATTTCAGCCGTAGGACGTCCACTGCTGGTCATAGGCCTCCCCCATTGACTTCCACAAAGACCGGTTGGAAGCGGCTCGCATCCAGCGCGTTCCTGCGGTCTTTACTAGGTCGTCTGTCCACCTTGTGGGTGGACGTCCTACGCTGCGTTTGCCGGTCCGTGGCCTCCACTCCAGAACTTTGCAGCCCCATCGGCCGTCAGTTCTGCGTGCTATGTGCCCTGCCCACTGCCACTTCAACTTGCTAATCCGTTGGGCTATGTCGGTAACTTTGGTTCGTCTACGGATCTCCTCATTCCTGATTCGATCTCGTAGGGAAACTCCGAGCATAGCCCTCTCCATAGCGCGTTGCGTAGCGCGTTCTGATGTATAATAAAGTTCTATTCTATTCTTTCTAGATTGGTCCAGCGAGATTCCGGGCACCAGAAGTATTGTTCAGACCTGATCTTATCGGAGAAGAATGTGAAGGTGACGGAAAATTATATATTACAAGCTGCGTCCGCTACATGTTTTCGGGATAAAAAGTAGCCCATGTGTTAATCCAGGGTCTCAGCTACCTCCATACCAAATTTCATCTAAATCCGTTTAGTAGTTTTTGCGTGAAAGAGTAACAAATATACATCCAAACTTTCACATTTATAATATTAGTTGGATTTACTTGTTGGTAGATCTCTTAGCAGGAGGTCATCTATGTAGGTACCACCGCAGTACCAGATATTCCACTGCCAAGTAGTAGTGTGTAAATATTACTATGTTCCGGTTTGAAGGGTACTGCAGCGACATTACTGGGCTGTTGAGACTAACCATCGAAAGTCTCAAAGGGGAGTTTTGGCGGGAACGCGGGAAGAGTCGTGTCGCTCCGTTGTATTTTTTTCCAAAACTAGTGTTTTGTCGAGTGTTTATGCATAAAAATGGTGGTGTTTTATTCATAAAGTGTCGAATCACAAGCGCGAGTGTGGGAAAATGATATAATGTGGCGAAACATGACTTTTCGTGTTGCTTCCAAAACTCCATCGAAGCTTTATAGTAAAGTCGCCACTACTTTACTAAAGCATGACTGGACTTGACTGTCACGAACTGGACTTGACTAAGACTAAAACTAGCTATAATTACTTGACACTGGCAAATGCTAAAACGCGACGCCAAAATCAAAGAAAGAAAAAAAAGTCTCAAAGTAATGAGCGCTAAAGCAGCGATACCCTGAACTTTGTTTTGCTACTGAAACTTCAAGTTCATATAACTGTTTCTTTTCAGGTCTTCATGAAGTACTCATGTTCGCGATCCAGAAGTCTGACATGGACCTCCGCAAGGTGTTATACCAGAATATAGTCCTCAGCGGCGGCTCCACCCTGTTCCGGGGCTTCGGTGACCGCTTACTTGCAGAGATACGCCGTCTCGCGCCCAAGGACATGAAGATTAGGGTAAATATATTAGAATAGAATCATTTGTTACCAGTGATGACTTATGGCGCTGAAACGTGGTCTCTGACTGTGTGCCTTCTTGGAAAGCTCAAAGTGGCACAACGCGGTATGGAGAGGGCTATGCTCGGAGTTTCCCTGCGAGATCGAATCAGGAATGAGGAGATCCGTAGACGAACCAAAGTTACCGACATAGCACAACGGATTAGCAAGTTGAAGTGGCAGTGGGGAGGGCACATAGCACGCAGAACTGATGGCCGATGGGGCTGCAAAGTTCTGGAGTGGAGACCACGGACCGGCAAGCGCAGCGTAGGACGTCCACCTACAAGGTGGACAGACGACCTAGTAAAGACCGCAGGAACGCGCTGGATGCGAGCCGCTTCTAACCGGTCTTTGTGGAAGTCAATGGGGGAGGCCTATGTCCAGCAGTGGACGTCCTACGGCTGAAATGATGATGATGAGAATCATTTACTAACCTTGTAACACTTTTAATTATACTAGGAAAGTCACTAATACAAAAAATCATATATGTTAGCTTAGTTTAAACTAGTTCATCCTAAGCCCGATAGGACAAACTAGGTCAAAAAGTTTTTTTTTTCTAGGCCAAACTAGTCCATACTAAAATCAATAGCACAAAGTAGCTTCGCCTAGGTCAAGCTAGACCATCCTAAGACCGATGGGTCAAACTATTTTCGCTTAGGTTGAACGGGTTAGCCCTATTACATTCTTGGATAAACTGTTCCGTATATGACATTATTAAAATTAATTCTGTAATATTTGTAGGGTTATATTTACCTATGTATCTCTTTCCAGATCTCAGCGCCCCAAGAGCGCCTTTACTCGACGTGGATAGGAGGGTCGATTCTGGCCTCACTCGATACATTCCGCAAAATGTGGGTCTCCAAACGGGAGTACGATGAAGAAGGACACCGCGCGGTGCACAGAAAAACGTTCTAGAACATTCTAGGATCAAGATGTAGACGGTTCTAAGAGCTTCAAGATCTTTCTGGAACCTTCTAGATTACTCTGTAAGCTTCAAGATCTTTCTGGGAGTTTTTAGATAATTCTTGGATCTTCTAGAATGTTCTGTGAGGTTCTATAGAGTTCTGGAAGGTGCACGACTATTCTAGGAGATTCTAACGCGTTCTATAAGTGTTTAGATAAAATTCTTGACATTACTAAAACATTCTAAGAGTATCTAAATTGTTCTGGAAATTATACAACCATTCTAGGAGTGTCTAGATTGTTCTGGAAACTACTAAAGCATTGTAGGAGTGTCTGGAAACTATTATAGCATGCTGGGAGAGTCTAGATTGTTCTGGAAACTACTAAAGCATTGTAGGAGTGTCTGGAATGTTTTGGAAACTACTAAAGCATTGTAGGAGTGTCTGGAATGTTCTGGAAACTACTAAAGCATTGTAGGAGTGTCTGGAATGTTCTGGAAACTACTAAAGCATTGTAGGAGTGTCTGGAATGTTCTGGAAACTACTAAAGCATTGTAGGAGTGTCTGGAATGTTCTGGAAACTACTAAAGCATTGTAGGAGTGTCTGGAATGTTCTGGAAAATACTAAAGCGTTCTAGGAGTGTCTAGATTATTCTGGAAACTTCTAAAGTGTTCTTGAATGTTCCATACTCTAGGCGCTTGAATTTTCAATCATGTTTAAGTGTTTTTACATACACATTGTTTGTATGGTTTTGGAATATATATTCCAGAACTTTCTAGTTCTATGTGACATTTAGTAACTTTTGAATGATTCCAGTTACGTTATATGGATATTATTTAATGGCACATCAAAAACATTAACTGCTCATCAATATATTTTTATAATTAATTGGATCTTCTTTCGCTGTGTATTTTTTTAGGTTACTATCACAATTTTATATTAACATTTTTAAACGTCTGGCACCTGGTAAACTTTGTTGTGATTTTGAATGACTGCTGAATCCTTTGCTAGCAAATAAAAAAAACTTAATAAATAACCACATAATTATATACAATGGTGTACACACATTTTTTAAAATTATTTAATTGTTTTTTGAGACGAACAAGACTCTCTCCTGATGGAAAGAAATACGCATGTCCATGACTATTGCGACGATATACGGAACTTGTTTGACAGGTCATCGTGTGGGTCGAAGGTGATAAACACACCTATCCTGGGTTGAAACTAGCTCTCAAATCAGGGTGCCGGAACATACAATTAGGTGTTACTTGGTAGATTTTTAACTGTCATGTGGTAACTAGCCAGCTAGGCACCAGAGAGTACGCTACCACCATGCTATGGTTTCCTCACGATGTTTTCCTTCACCCGTAGCTCAAGCTCATTTTTTTAGCTTTGAACCCTCACATCCTGTGGGATATAATGTTTTTTATCAATTTTATATAATTGAATGTTCAAGGTATATATTTAGTTTATTTCCGCTTAACAGTCGTTCCAGTTACAACAGTGATAAGGACTTAAACTAATTTGACACAGCTTCTTAATTAAAAACCTAATCTTACTTAAGGGCCAAGTCCTCGACCGTGGGAACTTCTGCTTGCACACCTACATTGATATTTTCCACTCACACAGACGTACATACGTCTGACGTTAGATTTGAATACATTGACGTCACGCTAAAATAGATAAGGAGAGTTAAATTACTATAGCCACGAGCAAGAAGGAGACAGAATGTTTATTCCTATTGCCGAAAGCGGATTTTACATTGATTATCTGTTACATTATGACAGAAGTTTTTTTTTTTGTTTTGGCATCGCGTTTTGAATATTTGCCAGTGTCAAGTGTCAAATACAAAACGGGCGGGAAGCATGCGCGCGGTGCTCGGTACCGCCGCCACCGCGCCCACCTCTTGCGGCCTCTCGTGACGTGCTATACACGACCACGAGACTCGTGACGTTAGATTGTCAGATTCAGAGATTCTCGATGGTTTGTAGCGCCTACCAAAATAAAACAGCAACAGACGTAACGCAGAAAAGAGATTTTCAGCAGGCACTATCAGAAATTTTCATCAAACTATCCGTACTTATCTGCTAATAGAATAAACAAAACGTATAATAAAAGGTCTAAGCCTTAAATGTATCTGCATCAAAGTTAGCATCTATAAAATTGCGCCTTTCCTATAATTATTTTGATGTCAAGATTACGGATTAAAAATAATTTGGCCATATTCTATTTCATAATTTCAAGAAACGAAAAGCGTTTGAAACTATTTTTTCTCCAAGCATAATAATTCAGGATATGTACTATAGTATTCATTAATTTCAAACTTCCACATGATGTATAACGGCACAAAAATGTTGACAAAAACACATCGATTGCCTTATTTCACAAGACTTGCCCGTTAACATCTAGGACTAATTTGATTTAGTTCTAGATTAAAAACCACACCAGCCTCAGCAGCCTCATTTGAGAGCCAGTTCCATTCCAGGCTAGGTGTGCTTTACCATCTTCGACCACGCCTTCACTTAACATCAGATGAGCCGTGGTCAAACACCTGGCCTGTCAACCATAAAAAAAAACCTAATCTTACTTAAAATCTAGGACTAATTTGATTTAGTTCTAGATTAAAAACCACACCAGCCTCAGCAGCCTCATTTGAGAGCCAGTTCCATTCCAGGCTAGGTGTGCTTTACCATCTTCGACCACGCCTTCACTTAACATCAGATGAGCTGTGGTCAAACACCTGGCCTGTCAACCATAAAAAAAAACCTATTCTTACTTAAAATCTAGGACTAATTTGATTTAGTTCTAGATTTTAAGTAAGGTTAGGTTTGTAATTAATAAGCTGTGTAAATTAGTTAAATTTAAGTCCTCGTCACTGTTATAACTGGAACGACTGTTAAGCGGAAATAAACTAGATATATACCTTGAATATTCAAAATGAACTTCCGCAAAGTAACGCCTGAATCAATCAATTTTATATAATTTTTAACGTGACCTTTAGCTGTAGATACATATTAAATAACATCTGATGCTGATCTGAGCTCATTTGATTTTAATTGACGGTATGATTTGTAAACTTTGCTGCGATTTTTGTCATTACGGCATAATTTTCTCATGCCCATTTTTCTATTGGACGGCCAGATATGACCGCGTTTCATGGTTTACGATCCAAAAACCCGTACGAAACAATTTGAATCTACTTTCATTGTTCGAACGGCTGAAGTGTGGAGTACGTTACCCGAGTGGGTGTTCCCTGATAATCTGGGTGTCTTCAAGTCGATAGTGAATCGGTGTCTTCTAGGCAAGCGTGCTCCATCGTAGACCGCATCTTCTGTTAACATCAGGCGAGATGGGGATCAAACGCAAGCATATACCACTAATATTGTAAATGTGAAAGTTTGTATGGATGTTTGTTACTGTTTCACGCAAAAACTACTGAACGGGTTTGAATGAAATTTGGTGTGGAGGTAGCTGAGACCCTGGACTTTTTATCCCGAAAACATGTAGCGGGTAAAACATCAAGTTCATCATGAAAAAAAATTGGTGCGCGTTTAGTATTTCTGACGTACAATTAAATATATCCACATATATTATAGAATTTGATGAGTACATGGATAATTATTGAAGTCAGCGTATTTATTATTTTGTAAGGTTAGTTTTATATAGTTACCTAATCAATGGCAGTTAATAACTTTTTTTTCGCTGGTATATAAATAATTAGAAACGGAACGGATTTCTAATTGATTTTACTTAATTCATCGATCAGGATACATTAGGTGGTGCATCTCGGAAAGAGGTAGTATCCAATATCCAAGCAGTAGTGTGTAAACATTACTGTGTTCCGGTTTGAAGGGTACTGCAGCGATATTACAGGGCTGTTGAGATTAATGAGCGCTAAAGCAGCGATGCCCTGTACTTGACGCACAGAACATAAGAATGCAAATTCGGTAATACGCGAAATACACGAGTAATACGTTTTCGCGGTCAGTACGCCGCTTAACGACGTGTCGGCCGCACGTCTCCAGTGAAATTACTTTTACCTTAGTTAATTGTAGTAGTTTTCCCGTACTAATATTTGAAGGACTGCAAAAATTGTTCAGAAAAATAAAATAGCCACGATGGAATACCTTTTCACTAGTAAGTTTAATTATTTTGATTAATATCGTTAGTTTACTGTTCTATTTACAACTTAGAACACAAAACCTAAGTAAAAATGGCTAAGACATCCCGTTTAAATTTTGAAAGTTTAAAGCTAAAAGATTAATATATCTATAAACTGTATTTCCGTTTTGATAAAAAAAAATACCTTGTATGATCACATAATTATGGCGTGTATGTTAGCTATTGTCGCTTATATATTTTTGCATAGTATAGACGGGCTTTGTGCCAGCATAGTTTCAAAATAAATTGTTGCTATAATAAGATGAATTTAAGTGCTTGAAGTTTTTTTTTCTATTTAAATAAATTATTTTTTTTCTATAACAACATTGAGGTTTTTAATTACTTTGTAACATTTGTTCTTAAAATTCTTGTCTATGAATTTGAATAGGTGTTTTAGCCGTGACGACATACGGCGCTGAAACGTGGACTCGCAGCTGGTACGGTTCATGCTTCATAAATACCTTAGATCTACACAATCTGCTAAGATTAATATAAAGTCGCTTAGTCGCATCTAACGGTGTGTTCCGGCAGCCTCACTTGAGAGCCAGTTCCATTCCAGGCTAGGTGTGCTTTACCATCTTCGACCACGCATTCACTTAACATCAGGTGAGCTGTGGTCAAACACCGATAGTAGCGATGATAGCTCAGTGGTTAGCGCGGTAGGTTCGCATGCCGAAGGGCGTGGGTTCAAACCCCAACAATGAGCTTGAGCTGCTGGTGAAGGAAAACATCGTGAGGAAACCATAGCATGGTGGTAGGGTACTTTCTAGTACTCGGCTGGCTAGCTACCACCCTCAAGTTGAAAATCTGCCGCCAAGCATCTAACGGTGTGTTCCGGCAGCCTCACTTGAGAGCCAGTTCCGTTCCAGGCTAGGTGTGCTTTACCATCTTCGACCACACCTTCACTTAACATCAGGTGAGCTGTGGTCAAACACCTAGCCTGTCAACCATAAAAAAAAAACCTGGTTTGTCAACCATCAAAAAAAAAACAAGCTATGGAAAGGGCTATGTTCGGAGTTTCTCTAAGCAATCGTATCCGGAACGAAGCAATTCGCCAGAGAACTAGTTACCGACATCAGTGGTGGCCTTAGGGGGTGGCAAGCAGTGCAACCGCCCGGAGCCTCGCGTCCTCGTAGAAAAAAAACTTTACCATATAATTATGTATCTCGCAAAACCCCCCCTGAACGCACGGTTTCATTATTAGTGCAAGCATGTTAACATTGTTTGTAGCGATGATAGCTCAGTGGTTAGCGCGGTAGGTTCGCATGCCGAAGGGCGTGGGTTCAAACCCCAACAATGAGCTTCAGCTGCCGGTGAAGGAAAACATCGTGAGGAAACCATAGCATGGTGGTAGGGTACTTTCTAGTACTCGGCTGGCTAGCTACCACACGAGAGTTGAAAATCTGCCGCCAAGCATCTGTGTGTTCCGGCAGCCTCACTTGAGAGCCAGTTCCATTCCAGGCTAGGTGTGCTTTACCATCTTCGACCACACCTTCACTTAACATCAGGTGAGCTGTGGTGAAACAACTAGCCTGTCAACCATTAAAAAAAAATAGGTGAGCTGTGGTAAAACGCCCAGCCCGTCAACAAAAAAAAAATGTTACGGCCACTCGAGCACTCGAACTAATTATTAAAACGGACTCAAAGAAAAAGGGCCTCACAATGATCTGTCGCCCCGGGTCTCGCGACAGCTAAGGCCGCCGCTAACCGAAATAGCTCAGCGCATTAGCAAGTTGAAGTAGTAATGGGCTGGAGTGGACATATTTGCCACAGAACCGACACCCACTGGTCGATAGATGTATATGCACCACATTAATATCTACATTGCACCCGTGCCAAGCCGGTGCGGGTCGCTAGTCTCTACATAGTATAAAACAGTCTCTTCCCGCCGTCTGTACGCTTAGATCTTTTAAACTACGCAACGGATTTTAATGCGGTTTCCATCAATAGACAGAGCGACTCAAGAGGAAGGTTTATATGTATAATACATGCATATGCACCACATTAGTATCTACATTGCACCCAGGTGAAGCTGGAGCGGGTCGTTAGTTTCGTGAAATGTCTGTGTTACTTCGAATGAGGTACAAACAGATTCTAGCGCTGCATCATTGGCAGCCCGTACACGTAGCGCGCGATCCGCGATCAATGATCGCGATCGTGTAAGGCGGCCCTTACACGTTCAATCATGATCACGATCCGCGATCATGATTTCAAAATTTCTAGATATTATGCGATCCGGAGCATCAGTCCGTCAATCCGCTTCGTACACGATCAGTCTGGATCGCGGATTGCGGATCGCGCGGAACGTGTACGGGCTGCCTATGGCGGCCCATTGGGTAATAAAACACAAGTAAGTATTTATTAAATCACCTATATTTCATAAATAACGTATGATTGTTTGGAATAGTTGCTTCGATCATTTAGTGGTGGCAACATTACGCAAGATGGTGGTACACTATTTACTTATAACTAAAACGTTCGGTTTTGTATTCATTTTTTGCCAGCAACCATGTCTTCCAAGTTCTTCAATTCGGCTGAAAAATAAAACGGAATGCTTATAACCCACAGCTTAGCTATAACCAAAGAACACTTCAGAACAGGGTAGTTTTTTTTTCTTCAGCCATGGCACGTACGTGCATTGTGCCAATTCTCGTGTTTTTATTTTACTAATAAAAAAGGGGGAAACTCGATATTAAACCGAAATTATAAAAGAAAACGAAACAAAGGACTAAAATCAGAACAGATAAGTTAACAAGTACGAAAAGAAATGTAATTTCTAAATATATACAATAATATCAAATATACTTAATTATTTAGTTTTTTTTTTTGGCGTCGCCTTTTTAGCATTTGTCAAGTTTTTATACATTTTCAAGTTTCAAAAGTTAAATAAGTGTCCAGTTTTCTATACCAAGTAATAGATAGTTATAACAAGGAGTTTGTATGAAGATCTAATAGTGGCCAGGGTGTGGTGTAACTGAAATATGTTTCCATTAAAACTACCTTCCGTTCATCAATCAAACTGTGTTTTGTATGTAAAAGAAACATTAGGGGCCTTGTAAAATTTGAGACAAACAAGACTCTCCTGATGGTAAGAGATAACATCTGCACATGACCATTGCAGCAATACACAGAACTTTCAGTAAAAAAACAAAGTTCAGGGCATTGCTGCTTTGGCACTCATTACTTTGAGACTTTTGATGGATAGTCACAAAAGCCCAGTAATTTCTCTGCAGTAACCTTCAAACCGGAACACAGTTGTACACTACTGCTTAGTGGCAGAATATCTGGTACTGTCCAGAGAGGAGATCTAACACCTTAAGTTAAAACATAACATTACCAGCTGCAGCGATTTTCTTTTCCTCTGCGATCTTAGCATCCCTAATAACTTTTTCCTTGGCCTCAATTTCACGGAACTTGGTCTCCTTTTTGGACAGTCTGCTGTTGTGGAAGGCTCCATATAGTATGCCAGCGGTCAGGAACGACCAACGGCCAAACTGGAATTTAACAGTATTGCAGGTTAGCTATCGTCCATTAATCACAAAATGCTTGAAACAGGGGGGAGGAATCACGAAACATCACAAGGAAGGGGGAGGTATAATATATCACATGTATTTTTTTTCGTTGGGCACATGAGTTCGCTAAACGTTTTTTAAACATTGAGAGCAACTTGGAACCTTGACATCTGTCTGGACATTTTTATCCTGATGCTTAATAATTATCCAAAATTTTATGAGATTATACCTCGTAATAATAATAATAATAAATATTGTAGGACATTTATGCCATGCCATCTAGTCCCAAACTAAGCAAAGCTTGTACAATGGGAACCAGAAAACTGATAGAATACTTATATACATTTATTTTCGTTAATAAACTTTGAATAGATACATACCGAACACCCCGACACAGAACAAACACTTATTGCCACATAAATGTTTGTCCAGGTGTGATTCGAGCCCACAGCCTACAGTTGGGTGTTTACTATCTTCAACCACACTGTCACTTAACATCAGACACTAAAAAAAGCTAGATTACATGCAAAGTCACAGTTTCGGCAAATCAGTAATCTATTAGGCATATAAAAATACTCATAAAATAATTTTAGCAAATTTCTCATTCAACATTTGGGTCTAGGTATAAAATTTGAACACTTCAAGTATCACCACTTGTATTATCTCACAGAAAAGAATCTTAGGTGTTGGTGTAGGAAGCTGAAAGAATTGGCCTGTGCCCCATATAGGCGCGCATTCGCATTTAGGCATACCGCATACTTGTATGGAAGGGTTTCGTTATTCGCCCCTGACCACAAGCATCGGCACCTTGTGCAGCCCTAGACCATAGTTACAAATATTTAATTTTATCTAGCCTCTAAAGCTGCGTCTGTCTGGGTCCGTCTTTACATTTACAAGGTTAAGTCTAAAGATTACATACACACTTTACAAAAACACTATCTGGAACTGAAGAAAAAGTTTTTATCAGAAACGTATACTGGTTTGAAATAAAACTCACGGGTTAAAAAAGAAAAAAACTCCAAGGAGTTAGGGGCGAATAACACTTGTTACATAATATTAGTTGAAACAGTGTAGGTGAAACAATGAAATATTTACCCTAATCAAAGGCGACACTCGCACAGGGGGTCCGTAGGGAAGGTCAGACATTCTAATAAAATATTGTCGGGACTTAAAAATCCAAACAGGATTTACTAAAAAAATCCCAAAACTATTTTTTTTCGTCGACAGGTAGAGGTTAGGTTAGAAATTATCACGCAGTGTTGCTAGAAATGAAAATAGACGTCGATCAATAAAATTCAGTATGATTTTAATTTTTAGCCTTAATAATCTAGTAAAGATATACACAAAAATGTGTACATAAAATTGAATAAATATCGCATATAATCTTGCAGTTTGGAACTTTCTGCAAAAAATGAAATGTGTAATTTTCAACAAAGTATGGCGGGAACACGAAAAATGAATATAGCGCTATTAAATTATTTTCTACAACTTGTAGCTAAAGCCTGACTGGACTTGACTGACACGGATTGTACTTGACCAAGTTGATATTAACTTTGACTCTATTTATAGCTACCAGGCAACTTAATGAAACTTGAAAATATAAAACACTTGACACTGGCAAATAATCAAAATACGACGCCAAAACCAAACAGAAAAAAGTTGACATTACTGACAGCTGATCGACGAATGAATGGCGGCCCGGCTGATTCATTCAATGTGCGATCGCCAATCAATCAATCAGTCGTCAAAATGGCGTTAATCATGTCGTTTGTGTCGGTCGCGGTATCAATATTGTATACGCCGTTTCTTCTACTAATTCTGTGTGTTATCTTCCTCGCGTCTATCGGCAAATCCTTGGGTGTGCGAAGACTTTACGTGAACATATTACTCAAGCTGTTTGAGGTAAGTAGCATCACACTCGCGTAAATAAAATGAACTTCGTCTTAATTTTTTAATCGATTGACTGTATAATACATTTGTTTACACATAAAAACTTGTGCGTCGAGCTAAATTTACATCTAAACATATGTAATCCAGCTATAAATATATATGTTGGCGTTATACTTAATGTTTATTGTTTAGCAAGGTTAGGTTAGATTATAATTTACATAGCTCGAAAATTATCACGCAACGCATTTTATGTTTTCCGTAACCTTCTTTGTATACACCTGATTTTCCTCAACATGCCAGCCATCTAAATAGCTAATGACACTCGTAAACTGTCTTATATTTTCACCCTTAGTAAAGAGGAAGTTTACTGAAACATTTGTTACAAATATCTTTATACATCTTTTGTCTACCTTGAAGATAATTAGCTAGTAGGTAGTTAAGCTAATTTACAACAACCTAGATCTAAATAACTGGCCAAGTGTGTGAGAAACAAGCAGTTACAAAATCATACTACAATAAGTAAATGTTTAATTTACGTGGTGGTAGATTTCCTTAGCAGGGAGTAGTTTAGGTACGTACCACTGCAGTATCAGATATTCTGCCGCCAAGCAGTAGTGTGTAAAAAATACTGTGTTCCGGTTTGGAGGGTACTGCAGCAAAATTACAGGGATGTCGAGGCTAACCATCAAAAGTCTCAAAGCAGCGATGCCCTGGTCTTTGTTTACTCAAAGTTCTGTGTAACGTTGCAATTATCAAGGACAGGAATCATTTTATATCTTACTATCAGGAGAGTGTCTTGTTCCTCTTACATACCTTTTAAATAAAAATAGATAAATAGGCATTGCAAACCAGATAACTGATAGAATACTTACCTATATACTTATTTATAATAACAAACCACTACACTAGCGGGCCGTCCCGGCTTTGCACGGGAAAACAAAACTGGATTAACAATATAAATATAGCCTATGTCACTCAGTGATAAAGCAGCAATCTAATGATGAAAGGATTTTTCAGATTGGTCCAGTAGTTTCAGAGCCTATTCAATACAAACAAACAAAAAATCAAATACTGAAAGATTTGGACTTTTTTTTTTAGTGTTTACAGGCTAGTTGTTTGACCACAGCTCACTTGATGTTAAGTGAAGGTGTGGTCGAAGATGGTAAAGCACATCTATCCTGGAATGGAACTGGCTCTCAAGTGAGGCTGCAAGAACACACCGTTAGATGCTTGGCGGCAGATTTTCAACTTGAGGGTGGTAGCTAGCCAGCCGAGTACTAGAGAGTACGCTACCACCATGCTGTGGTTTCCTCACGATGTTTTCCTTCACCGGCAGCTCAAGCTCATTGTTGGGGTTTAAACCCACGCCCTGCGGCATGCGAACCTACCGCGCTAACCACTGAGCTATCATCGCTACAAAATGTAGGTATGGAATACCCAGTCACATGGTGAACAAAAGACGGGAATTGAACCCATGCTCTTCAGCTAACAGGACAATTGAAACTTTCTGCAACAATGAATCAGCATAAATAGTTAAATACTGCATCACTTGAGGAGAATGACTTGGACAATTAAGCTAATTTAAAAAAAAATTGTGATTGTCTAAAAATAATTTTGAGAGAAAAATCGGAAATGTTGCCAGGAAGAAATTGGGAAAACTATATGAATTTAAAGAGTATATGGAAATGGTTAAAAGTTAATTATTTCAAACAGACATCTTAATTAGAAGTCAATTTCAAGGTTAAAGTACAGTCGACTCTCGTTAATACGAAACTCGAGGGACTCTTAAAATATTACGAATTATCGAGTGTTTGAAATAAATATCAAATTTTAGTGGTTCGAATTTTTTGAGAGAAAATCAATAAAACTTGGAATTATTGAGTGTTGATCAATTATTGTTTATTAACTGCTATTCTTTAACAATGACAAAAGTGCAAGTCTGCAAGTTCTGCAAGTTCTACAATCTTTGTCTCTTTCTCTCTGCAACTTTGACTTATCAAGTGTTTGACGCCGATGAGTTTGAATTAACGCGTCGTTTTGTTACGTAGCAATGCTTTATTCGTCGAATTACCGAGTGCATAAATATGTATTGATTTAGTACGAAATACAAAGAGATTTTCTAGGGAACTCCTGATAACTCTGAATTATAGAGAGGTTCGAATTATCGCAGGTTTGAATTAACGAGAGTCGACTGTATCATGATAATAAGTACATAGGTATGTACAATAATCTCCTTACTATTTGTGACTCAACATAGATCATTACCATTATGTTGAGCTTTTGAACAAAAAAATACAATGTTTTGGTGTTTTGGTGTTATTAATAAAAATCTTTTATTAATAACACCAAAACATTCCTCTCAACTGACAGCCCTGTTGGTTCATTGGTAGTACGTCGGCTCCAAGAGCTGAAGGGTGTGGGTCGATTCCCACCCAGGATATACATTTTGTGGTATAAACAAATGTTTGTTCTGTGTCTGGGTGTTCTGTATGTATTTACAAAAAAATAAAGTATTTATGTATTCTATCAGTTATCCGACTTCCATAGTTGACAGCCCTGTTGGCTCATTGGTAGTATATCTGCCTTGAGAGCTGTAGGGCGTGGGTTCGATTCCCACTCAGGGCAAACATTTTGTGAATAAACACAATTATGTTTGTTCTGTGTCTGGGTGTTCTGTATGTATTATAAGTATGTATTTACAAAAAAAAAAGTATTTATGTATTCTATCAGTTATCTGACTTCCGTTACACAAGCTCTGCTTAGTTTGGGGTCAGATGGCGCTGTGTGTATAGTCCTACGATATTTATTTATTTATTTATAGTACAAGCTTTGCTCACTTTGGGGTCAGATGGCGCTGTCCTACAATATTTATTTTATTTAACTCTCAACCGTGCGAAGGCGCATAGTGTGGCCAGAACTTTACTTGGTAAACAGATGACGTTTATCTGTGTTATAGGACTTAGGACTTCAGGTCACGTCATATCGTGCACTTCCTATTTACGTTCAAAGGTCGTAAGTGTTTAAAACAATATTACAAACATTAAAAACAATTATTATTTAAAGTTTGTTTAATTAGGTGTTTTTTTTATGGTTGACGGGCTAGGTGTTTGACCACAGCTTACCTGATGTTAAGTGAAGGTGTGGTTGAAAATGGTAAAGCACACCTAGCCTGGAATGGAACTGGCTCTCAGGTGAGGCTGCCGGAACACACTGTTAGATGCTTGGCGGCAGATTTTCAACTTGAGGGTGGTAGCTAGCAGAGCCGAGTACTAGAGAGTACGCTACCACCATGCTATGGTTTCCTCACGATGTTTTCCTTCACCGGCAGCTCAAGCTCATTTTTGGGGAAAACATCGTGAGGAAACCATAGCATGGTGGTAGCGTACTCTCTAGTACTCGGCTGGCTAGCTACCACACGAGAGTTGAAAGTCTGCCGCCAAGCATCTAACGGTGTTTTCCAGCAGCCTCACTTGAGAGAGCCAGTTCCATTCCCGACTAGGTGTTCTTTACCATTTTCGACCACCGTCACTTTACATCAGTGGAGCTGTGGTCAAACACTTAGCCTCACAACCATAAAAAAAAACCGTAGCGTTGAACGCTCTGAGACTCTATGGAGTGACGATATACGTAGGACAGCCAGTCTATGTCTATGTGTTATCAACTATGTCCAGCAGTGGACTAATATAGGCTGATGATGATGAACTGTTCCCACTATTGGGCGTGGGTTTCTTTTCATTTTGGAAAGGATAAGGTCATAGTCCACCATGCTAGCCAAGTGGGGGTTAGCAGATCGTATGTATGCCAACCCGCACTTGTGTGTCGTCGATTAGTAAAAATAAATAATAATCAATCAAAAATGCCTTTGATAAAAATGCGCTTTTTAGTGCATTGATAAATTTAATCTAAATAAAAGACATCGTATATTATGCAACGTCTTTCGTTTCCATTGTTTTTTTTTTCAATAATGTTGTGTCATTATATGGCTTAGTAGATTATGATCGAAGAATGCGTCCATCAATACTTTTCTTACTGTCTGTGAAGGTGGTTCGATTTCCATACAAATAATTTTTTGCCATTCATGGGCAAATGGAGCATAATTTGACAGTGAAATCACAGCTACTGGCATTTATTTTGGTCTTTATTTGCGCTTGAATAAAACAGTAGAATTATTAGCATAATCTACTGTTTTATTCAAAAATCATGAATTCATAAATCATTAATAAATTTTTATTTCATTATTGTATTTATGTAAAAAGTAATGAGACGAACGAGACGCTCTCCTGATGGTAAGAGATAACGCCTGTCCATGACCATTGCAGCGATACACAGAACTTTGAGTTACAAAACAATTTCCAGGGCATCACTGCTTTGGCGCTCATTACTTTGAGACTTTCGATGGTCTCAACAGCCCAGTAATTTCGCTGCAGTACCCTTCAAACCGGAACACAGTAATATTTACGCACTACTGCTTAGCGGCAGAATATCTGATACTGCGGTGGTACCTACCTAGACGACCTCCTGCTAAGCGACCAGCGCTGGTCATACCACTTAGTATGACAAAATACAAATACTTTATTGATAACACCAATGTTACAAGACACTTTAAAATTTTAAACATGTCATTAAATGGGTTTTAAAACACTGATTACATGTCAAAATAAAATATGTCAATATCCAAACATGTCAATATAAAAAAAAATATTGTCGATATAAAAATGCTGTCAATATAAAATGACCAATGACCAGCATTATGCTGAGGTGAGCCCCTATTTTGTACACACTACTGAGTGTGTAAACATTACTGTGTTCCGGTTTGAAGGGTACTGCAGCGAAATTACTGGGCTGTTGAGACTAACCATCGTAAGTCTCGAAAGTAACGAGCGCTAAAGCAGCGATGCCCTGGACTTTGTTTCGTCACTCAAAGTTCCAAGTATTTGTTGCAATAGTCATGGACATGCGTTATCTCTTATATTCAGAATGACGTGTTCGTTGTTATTTCTTATAATAAAAAAAATTGTTAGCAACTCTAAGCAGCTGACTAGATGATAAATGCTCTGTATCGGCCAGTATGGCGTGACTTAGTCTATGTCTAACAGTGGACAACGATGGGATGATGATGATTATGTTTAAAAAGAACTTCCGGAAGGTTTATAGATAGACTAGCTCGCCCCGGCTTTGCACGGGAAAACAAAACTCGATTAACAATATAAATATAGGCTATGTCACTCAGTGATAATGTAGCATTCTAATGATGAAAGAATTACTCAGATGGGTCCAGTAGTTTCGGAGCCTGTTCAATACAAACAAACAAAAAATGTAATCTTTCCTTTTTATTATTAGTGTAGATGTAGATGACAACTGTAATAGTTAGACAGTAACAGGCGTGATGGTGGTCAAACGTGAGCCTGTTATTTTTGTTTTGTTATTTGTATGTTGATATTTTGAGAAGAGTTATTTGCATAGTAGTTTGTTGTTTGAATTTTTTATTTCGTTTGTTTATTTGTTGTTGGTAATTTGTTATGTTTGTTTTGTTGTTTTGTTTCACCGACAAGGGCTCACCGGAAGACCAGCGCTGGTCATACTAATTAGTGTGACCAGTATTATGCTGAGGTGAGCCCCTATTTTGTAACTGTTTGTCTCTATTTGTTGTTTTTTTTGTTTTTTTTTTGTATTGTTGCAAAATAAAATTATTTTCTTTCTTTCTTTCTTTCTTTCTTTACATATGACATTGCGGACTTATTTGTAGCTGTCAATGTGCGCTATAAAACGTCACTTTATTTTATTGCCAATAGTTTTCACAGCGCATGCTACGTAAAGGTTATTTCGGTAAATTTTTCACAGCTTGGTTTACATTATTTAAGTTCCCCTAAATGTTTTTTTTTTTTAAATTAAAATATAGCCTATGTCCGCCACGGATAATGTAGCATACTAATAGTGAAAGTATTAGCCGGAGTTTCGGAGCCTATTCAATACAAACAAACAAACTGTAGTGATGATAGCTCAGTCGTTAGCGCGGTAGGTTCGCATGCCGAAGGGCGTGGGTTCAAACCCCAACAATGAGCTTGAGCTGCCGGTGAAGGAAAACATCGTGAGGAAACCATAGCATGGTGGTAGCGTACTCTCTAGTAAGTACTCGGCTGGCTAGCTACCACCCTCAAGTTGAAAATCTGTCGCCAAGCACCTAACGGTGTGTTCCGGCAGCCTCACTTGAGAGCCAGTACCATTCCAGGCTAGGTGTGCTTTACCATCTTCGACCACACCTTCACTTAACATCAGGTGAGCTGTGGTCAAACACCAAGCCTGTCAACCATAAAAAAAAAAAAAACAATAAAATTTTTCCTCTTTATAATAGTACTAGCAGACGCCTAGCAGTTACAACCACGTAGTTCCCGTTCCCGTGGGACTGCAGGGATAAAAAGTAGCCTATGTCACCCGGGGATAGTGTAGCTTTCCAACGGTGAAAGAATTTTTGAAATCGGTCCAGTAGTTTTTAAGTTTATTCGTTACATACAAATCTTTCCTCTTTATAATATTTGTATAGATGTCTACGTAAAGGCTAGTCTGTAATGGTAATTTCTCATTACCGTATATCTTTGAGTGTTGTTACCTTGAAATATACGGAAGGTTAAACGACGATAACTTATTGAACTTAAGACCTTACTGCATAAACATAAGTACATATGAAAACATTAGCTGCGCCCCGCGGTATTACTAACTAAGTACACGTTTCCGGGGAAAAAGTAGCCTATGTGTTAATTCAGGGTCTCAGCTACATCCATACCGAATTGCATCCAAATCCGTTCAGTAGTTTTTGCGTGAAAGAGTAACAAACATCCATCCATCCAAACTTTCACGTTTATAATATTAGTGGGATTCATTTTTGCTTTAGAATCAATAATAGAGTGCCTTCCAATTACATTTTTCAAAATATATTCAATGTACAGAACCAATGTACCTCCACCAGTTTTATGATGTTGTATTTCTAATGTAAAAATAATGAGACGAACGAGACGCTCTCCTGATGGCAAGAGATAACACCTGTTCATGATAATTGCAGCGATACACAGAACTTTGAGTAACAAAACAAAGTCTAGGGCATCGCTGCTTCGGCGCTCATTACTTTGGAGACTTTCGATAGTTAGTCTCAATAGCCCAGTTATTTCGCTAGCTGCAGTACCCTTCAAACCGGAACACAATAATGTTTACATACTACTACTTAGCGGCAGAATAACTGGTACTGCGGTACCTAGAACCACCTACCACCAAGTCACGTTAAGAACAGACGCGAGATATTGTAAGAAAAGAAGTCGAGAGAAAAAGAAGAAGAGTTTTTCTATCAAGTGAAAGAATGAACGAAGTGGGTTTTTATAATGTAAAAGAAATGAGACGTACGAGATGCTCTTCCTGATGGTAAGAGATAAAATAAATATAAATATCGTTGGACTATACACACAGCGCCATCTGACCCCAAACTAAGCAGAGCTTGTGTGACGGAAGTCAGATAACTGATAGAATACATAAATACCTTTTTTTTTTTTTGTAAATACATACAGAACACCCAGACACAGAACAAACATTTGTTTATTCACAAAATGTTTGCCCTGAGTGGGAATCGAACCCACGCCCTACAGGTCTCAAGGCAGATATATTACCAATGAGCCAACGGGGCTGTCATAACGCCTGTCCATGACCATTACAGCGATACACAGAACTTTCAGTGGCAAAACCAAGTCCGGGGCATCGCTGCTTTGGCGCTCATTACTTTGAGACTTTCGATGGTTAGTCTCAACAGCCCAGTAATTTCGCTAGCTACAGTACCCTTTGAACCGGAACACAGTAATGTTTACACACTACTGCTAATATACAATTAATTGCTAAAATAATATAGGTTTATTATTATAGGTAGATTAGGTACATTATGTTGGTTTCTACCAATGTTTCTGTTTCTTCATATGTTTTAAAACTAATTCAGTTGGTTAGCACCTTTTTACAGTCATGATATTTCCATTACTTAAAAATAACATATATTTATTGAACCATGGTAGAAACTTTACTTTGTCATAGAAAAATTTCGATTCTTGTTCGACGTGTGACGACCGACGGTCTGAAGTATTTTAAAAACAGTTCAAACAAAACCAAAAGAGCAACAATTGAATATCTTTTCACGAGTTTATTTTGACGAATATCCATAGTAACCTTTTTTACTTACTTGGAACACAAAACCATGAACAGGTCATGACCATTGCAGCGATACACAGAACTTTGAGTAACAAAACAAAGTCCGGGGCATCGCTGCTTTAGCGCTCATTACTTTGAGACATTCGATGGTTAGTCTCAACAGCCCAGTAATTTCGCTGCAGTACCTCTTCAAATCGGAACACAGTAATGTTTACACTTGGCGGTAGAATATCTGGTATTTTTGTGGTAGGTACCTATCTAAATGAGTTTTACCACCAAGCAAGTATAGATGAGACTGCGTTTTAGTCGGATAATTTTGAAATAGCTTTGTTTGCATGTAAGGATATTAAAACAAAGAACTGGCAAAAGTTCAAAACTCGGGAAAAACTGAATAGTTTAGTTTTTTTTTAATAATAATAATTTAACCTTTACACGAACTTCTTTGTTTAAAAGACAATGCGAAAATAAAGACGTGTTTTTTGATTATTTTTTTTATTGTAAAAAGTAATGAGACGAACGAGACGCTCTCCTGATGGTAAGAGATAACGCCTGTCCATGACCATTGCAGCGATACACAGAACTTTGAGTAGCAAAACAAAGTCCGGGGCATCGCTGCTTTGGCGCTCATTACTTTGAGACTCTCGATGGTTAGTCTCAACAGCCTCTTTTTTTTTACACACAGTGCCATCTGGCCCCAAATTAAGCAGAGCTTGTGTGGTGAAAGTCAGATAACTGATAGAATACATAAATATTTTTTTTTGTTGTAAATACATACTTATAATAGGTACATACAGAAGACACAGAACAAACATTTGTTTATTCTCAAAATGTTTGCCCTGAGTGGGAATGGAACCCGCGCCCTACTACTCACAAGGCAGATATACTACCAATGAGCCAACGGGGCTGTCATGTTGCTGCAGTACCCTTCAAATCGGAACACAGTAATGTTTACACACTACTGCTTGATTGTACTATGTATGGGAGGTACCCTACCACCTTGCTATAGTTTCACCACAAATATAATTATGTATATAAAATTGTTATTCAAATTGACAAAGGTCACGGAACCCGGTGTGTGTGGAGTGTACAAATTTAAATAAAAAAATATAAATAAATAAATATCGTAGGACATTACACACAGCGCCATCTGACCCCAAACTAAGCAAAGCTTGTACTGTGGAAGTCAGATAACTGATAGAATACTTAAATAGTTTTTTTTGTAGATACATACTTATAATACATACCCCCAGACACAGAACAAACATTTGTTGATACATAAAATATTAAAATTTGTCCTGTGCGGGAATCGAACCCACGCCCTAAAGTCTACTACTCTCTAAAAATCTTAAAACCACTTCCAAGTAATTCAATTCCATTTTTGTAGCGATGATAGCTCAGTGGTTAGCGCGGTAGGTTCGCATGCCGAAGGGCGTGGGTTCAAACCTCAACAATGAGCTTGAGCTGCCGGTGAAGGAAAACATCGTGAGGAAACCATAGCATGGTGGTAGCGTACTCTCTAGTACTCGGCTGGCTAGCTACCACACGAGAGTTATTATTTATTTATTGTTTCTAGACTAAAACGGCACAGTATGCCAATTACAATAGTCCTTAAAATAATATTAAAATAGGTATTCAAGTTCACTATTACCAATCTCTTTGTCCTTGCACGCTTTCACCTCACAATACTTTAGACACGCTGACATAAAGAGTCGAGTTAGAGTTGAAAATCTGTCGCCAAGCATCGGCAGCCTCACTAGAGAGCCAGTTCCATTCCGGGCTAGGTGTGTTATACCATCTTTGACAGCCCCGTTGGCTCATTGGTAGTATATCTGCCTTGAGAACTGTAGGGCGTGGGGTCGATTCCCACTCAGGGCAAACATTTTGTGAATAAACAAATGTTTGATCTGTGTCTGGGTGTTCTGTATGTATTATAAGTATGTATTTACAAAAAAAAAGTATTTATGTATTCTATCAGTTATCTGTCTTCCATCACACAAGCTCTGCTTAGTTTGGGGCCAGATGGCGCTGTGTGTAATGTCCTACGATATTTATTTATTTATCTTCGATCACGCCTTCACTTAACATCAGGTGAGCTGTGGTGAAACACCTGGCCTGTCAACCATAAAAAAACAGAGATTGCCATATTTCAAAACTCCCGGAAAACTTTCCAATTAAAAATACCAAATGATTGTACTAAGAGGATATAATAAAAATATAATTCGTGTTTTTATTTTATTTAAAAGTGCGTCATATGTATTGGTGTTATTAGTATTATTTAATTCTTTTGGCCATTAACTCTTGATACGTAATCCCTTTTCTTGTCTTATCGATGTGGAAATATTATTTATCTACTTAGGTAGATAAGAGTGTATTTATGAACTATCATCGGACGTTGGTGCTAGGTGCAATATTGTAGTCGAGGACGAAGACCTCTAGCTAGATTTAGATAAAGAAATATTTATAACAGGTGATTGCTTAGTGGGTAGGGTTGGTGATATCTCTACATAGTATAAAACGAAGTCGCTTCCCGCCGTCTGTACGCTTAGATCTTTTAAACTACGCAATTTTTTAATGCGGTTTCCATCAATAGACAGAGCGATTCAAGAGGAAGGTTTATGTGTATAATACAGGCATATGCATTACATTAGTACCTACATTACACCCGTGCGAAGGCGGGGCGGGTCGCTAGTCTCTACATAGTATGAAACAAAGTCGCTTCCCGCCGTCTGTACGCTTAGATCTTTTAAACTACGCAACGGATTTTAATGCGGTTTCCATTAATAGACAGAGTGATTCAAGAGGAAGGTTTGTATGACATATTTTATATTGACAGTATGTTTATATTGACAATATTTTTTATATTGACATGTTTGGATATTGACATACCTTATTTTGACATGTAATCAGTGTTTTAAAACCCATTTAATGACATCTTTAAAATTTTGAAGTGACTTGTAACACTGGTGTTATCAATAAAGTATTTGTATTTGTATGTATAATACATGCATATGCACCACATTAGTATCTACATTGCACCCGTGCGAAGCCGGGGTGGGTCGTTAGTCTCTACATAGTATGAAACAAAGTCGCTTCCCGCCGTCTGTATGCTTAGATCTTTTAGAAAAAAATTGTTTGTATGACAGAAAATGCTCGTCCTTGATCGAACCCACGCCCTCCCTCTCTTAAACCAGACATACTACCAATGAACCAACAGGGCTGTCTATTTAAAAATTCATACGTATTTGTCGTTCTTCTTTCTAAAACGTGTTCTTTAATTTCTAGTATGGTAGACAGCACATCGAAGTGGCAAAGAAGATTCAAAGAAGCGACAGCTCATCTGATGATGAAGATGAAGACCCTCCAATACCTGATGATAAACCGCCTTCCGCCATCATCAAGGAAAACGGAGTCGGGAATGGTGAGCTAAATTAAATTATTTGTTACTTGTATTTATTGGTCTCTGTTTGTTTGTTCTTGTGTTTGTACCTAGTTGTCTTTCTTTCTTTCAAATGTAGAAAACGGTTTTCTCATTTTAAGTTTTGCGTCGCAGCTGCTTATAACTCTCAGCTCTTACTTGGTGGTAGATCTCCTTAGCAGGAGATCGTCTAGGTAGGTACCACCGCAGTACCAGTTATTCTGCCGCTAAGCAGTAGTGTGTCGACATTACTATATAAACAAATGTTTGTTCTGTGTCTGGGTGTCCTGTATGTATTATTAAGTATGTTTTTACAACAAAAAAAAAACTATTTAAGTATTCTATCAGTTATCTGATTTCCATCACACAAGTTTTGCTTAGTTTGGGGCCAGAGTGCGCTGTGTGTAATGTCCTACGATATTTATTTATTTGTACATAGAGGAATTTCCTTCAGTACGTACCAAACATTTGTACGTACCAAGCAGTAGTGTGTAAAAATTACTATGTTCCGGTTTGAAGGGTACTGCAGCTACATTACTGGGCTGTTGAGACTAAACATCGAAAGTCTCAAAGTAATGAGCGCCAAAGCAGCGATGCCCTGGACTTTGTTTTGTTACTCACAGTTCTGTGTATCGCTGCAATGGTCATGGACAGGCGTTATCTCTTACCATTAGGAGAGCGTCTAGTTCGTCTCATTACTTTGAATGATGAGAATTATTACCAAGTTGTATTTGTTAAGTGAAGATGCGGTCTACGATGAAACACGGCTATATTATACATTATATATTATACACGGATGACAGCCCCGTTGGCTCATTGGTAGTATATCAGCCTTGAGAGCTGTAGGGCGTGGGTTCGATTCCCACTCAGGGCAAAAACATTTTGTGAATAAACAAATGTGTGTTCTGTATGTATTTACAAAAAAAAAAAAAAGTATTTATGTATTCTATCAGTTATCTGACTTCCATCACACAAGCTTAGCTTAGTTTGGGGCCAGATGGCGCTGTGTGTATAGTCCTACGATATTTATTTATAGGTTTTTAATTTCAGGTACCGATAGTGTTTCGTCAGCCCAAATAGAATAGTCAGACGAAATACTATCAGTGGCAGGTCGAAACTGGCTAGAGTCAGCTAAAGATAGAACTTTGTGGAATTCCTTGGAGGAGGCTTTTACCCGAAGGGGGTCCATACTTTGCGACTAAATTTAATATTAATATTAATTGACAATTTATTTTCATTTGACATAACTTAATTTTTTATTATTTTATCTGAATGCAATTATGAATCTATTTATATTATCACTGTATGGAATTATTAAAGCTTTATTATTATTATTTATTATAATTTCAGGTACAAAGATGACGGTGATAGAACGCGAGGAAATCCTCGGTCCTTCCCCGGAATTAAATTACAAACGTAGTTCAAGCCAAGAGAGAGTCGCGAACGGGCACCGTTCTCTTAGCACTACCAGAGGAGAGGTACGTTGTTTACTGTAACAAGACAGACGAAACGCTCTTCTGATCAACGTTGCCAGAAAGTTACTTTTGTAACCTTTTAGGTAACTTATAACGCTGTCAGGTTACTTTTAGGTTACACCGGTCCGGTTTGAAGGGTACTGCAGCTAGTGAAATGACTGGGCTGTTGAGACTAACCATCTAGTCTCAAAGTAATGAGCGCCAAAGCAGCGATGCCCTGGACGTTGTTTTATTACTCAAAGTTCTGTGTATCGCTGCAATGGTCATGGACAGGCGTTATCTCTTACCATCAGGAGAGCGCCTCGATCGTCTCGTTACTCTTACATAAAAAAAACACACCTCAAAAGATAACTTTTAGGTGATTTTCTGGAATTGGTAGAATTAAGGTGGTTCGATTTCCATACAAATATTTATTTTACATTTATGGACAAATTGAGCATAATTTTACAGTGAAATCACAGCTACTGGCATTTATTTTGATCTTTATTTGCGGCAAATCACAGTTGCTTGAATAAAACAGTAGATTTTATTAGCATAATCTACTGTTTTCTTAAAAAATCATAAATTCATAATTGAAAATTGTCAACATTTTAAAATGGCATGACAAATAAATCATAATTCATCATCATCATCAGCCTTTTGTAGTCCACTGCTGGACCTATAGGCCTCTTCCAAGACACGCCACTCAGCCCGATCTTCAGCTTTTCGCTTCCGTCCACCGCCAGCTGTCCTACGTATATCGTCACTCCATCGAGTCTCAGGGCGTCCTACGCTACGTTTGCCAATTCGCGGTCTCCACTCTAGAACACATCTACCCCAGCGGTTATCGGTTCTGCGACAAATATGTCTAGCCCATTGCCAATTCAGCTTGCTAATACGCTAAAAAAAAATCATAATTACTAGTAATTCAATAATCTTTAAGTGTTTAATACTCGTCAATGTCATAAAACAAGATCTGCTAATATTATGGTATGCTAATAATCTACTGTCGGGCTCAAAAATTAATGGATATAACAACTGTTCATGACCATTGGGATACACAGAACTTTAAATAACAAAACTAAGTCCAAGGCATCATCGCTTTGGCGTTTATTATTGTGACACATTCGATTGTGGATTTCTTAGAAATGGTTTCTTTATTGCAGACGAACCTTCTATTCCATATTTCGCATTGCATGGACTTGGTTAAGGCCGGCATGGAGTCGATAATCGAAGACCAGGTCACGTCCGTCTTCGAGGCCGAAGAGTTGAGGAGCTGGAACTTGCTTACCAGGACAAATAGGTAACCATTTTATCAGATTATTGAGTTACTGCTGTTAATCTGGGATATAGTCAGACTATAGTCGGATTATATACTTTAGTCAGACTATAGTCGGTGTGTATTAGATATTTTATTTTTTTCTTTAATTTTTTATTTTAGGCAACGCTCTAAAAAAAATATAAATTCAAAATTTAATTTAATTATTGCTTTTTATTGTTTGTATGTGTAGATGTTTCATTTACATAATAGGAGAAGCCACTGGCTACTAACACAAAGTCTTTTTGACTAGTTCGGCAGCCTATGGTAAATGTATCAGTCACTATGTTTTATATCAAATAAAAATATTGTTATATTACATATATACAAACTTGACAGGACCAGTACGTGACTATCATCTGATTGTTGAGCTATAATGTATTTTATTTGTGACGGATATGAAATCTTATGTGATCGAGATAACAAATGGTCTATAGTCAGATATAGTTTACCAATAGTCGGATATAGTTAGACTATATTCTATATATTGTAAGGAAGGTCGTCATAGAGATGATAAACGAAGACTAGGTCTACGGGAACGTATAGTTCAGAAACTGGAATCTCCTAACCAGGACGAATAAGTAACTATGATCAGACTTTAGTTCAAACCCCAACAATGAGCTTGAGTTGCCGGTGAAGGAAAACATCGTGAGGAAACCATAGCATGGTGGTAGGGTACTTTCTAGTGGTAGCGGACGAATGCGCAAGCGTACCCGCTACCCCGGTTCAAGGCGCGGAGACGGAACACCCCAGGGTTTTTAGTGGGTATGCCGTCATTCTTGACGGAGAGTCCCACATAACCACCTGCCACCCCCGTGGCTGGGTGGTATCCACAAAGGATTTTCCCTGGGAGAAAAAAAAAAAAAAAAAAAAGGGTACTTTCTAGTACTCGGCTGGCTAGCTACCACCCGCCACGGTGTGTTCCGGCAGCCTCACTTGAGAGCCAGTTCCATTCCAGGCTAGGTGTGCTTTACCATCTTCGACCACACCGTCACTTAACATCAGGTGAGCTGTGGTCAAACACCTAGCCTGTCAGCTATAAAAAAAAAGAAAAAAAGACTGCGCTATCATGTAATTTACATGTGATAATACTGCATCGTATGTGATCGAGATTATAGTCAGATATAGTCGGACTTAAGTCGGATATAGTCAGACCATGAGTATTGTAGTGAAATTTTCATGAGAACGATTGTCCGAGAAATATTTTTCAATATTTATTATTTTTGTAGTTGAAATATTTAACTAAAATAAATATCAATTAAGATGAAATTTTATATTTTTCAGACAATACGAGTTCTTAACATGGCGACTTACCATCATATGGATGATGGGCTTCGTCGTCAGATATTTCTTCTTGCTGCCACTAAGGATATTTATTTTCTTTATCGGGGTAAGTTTAGTGCAACTATAGTTAAATAGTTTAGTGTAACTATAGTTAGACACTTTAGTGTAACTATAGTTAGTTTGCTATTGATAAGTGACCGTAACAATTCCATTAAAGTTTATGAAAATATTAGCGGTTTTAACTGCATTTTCCGAGATAAAGTGAGTGATAAGTATAAATAACGAAACGCTCTCCTGATGGTAAGAGATAAGCGCACAGAACTTTGAGTTGCAAAATAATGTCCAGGGCGTCGCAGCTTTGGCGTTCATTGCTTTGAACAAGTAAAAAAAAATTGTTAGGCGTTTGACCATAGCTGGTTACATTAAATTATGATGCGTTCAAAATGTAACACAGTCTTGAACGAGATGGATTTTTATATTATATTGTTAAGTACATATATTTTTAGAAATTATAATTCTAGTTTCGTTTATTTGTGTTTCAATAATCGTTTTACTAATTTTATTTTTCTGTTTCTTTTTCCTTCTCCGCCTATCTGCATGGCAACACCAATCCGACAAATGGCTACAAATCTACCAAACAACGCTTGCAACTTTCCAAAAAATTACCAAAAAAAAATTGTCAAAAAATCTACCAAATTGGCAAATTACCAAAAAAAAATGTCAAAAAAAAACTACCAAATTGACCGATTTCTACCAAAAAAAGGTCGTAACAATGATAGTGGCAACCTCGTTTGTCAGTCTTCTACCGGCTGGTAGAATTCGACGCTATCTCGGCGCGTTTTCTTACATGGTTTCTATACGCACGATAATGCGCGGTCTTTCCTGCACTACTACTTTCCACGATCTCCATTATATGCCGAAAAGTAACGGATTCTGTGTTGCCAACCACACCAGCCCGATTGATGTCGGAACTTTGAGCGTCAACCAGTGCTTCTCTTTGGTAGTATATTTTTTTTTATCGGGAATATATTTTTGCAATGCTGGGAAAATATTTTTGTTTTTATTGGCGATTTTTTTTTCTCCTACGGGTTATTAGTGATGTTCTGATTTTGCACTCATGGTATTCGATTTTTAATAAGTATTCTGCAACTGTCCAAATTTCGCATGCCCATCACTTTAAAAAGCCGTGGCAAAATTGTCCTAAAACATGAAACCTTTTTGTTTTACGTCGGATAGTAGTAATGAGGCAGTTGCCAAAACGCATAAAAAAAACCATCGACGATGGGTATTTTGACAGTTCTGAATGACTTATTTTTTTTTTTTGTTGGGAAGTTCTCTCATTCATTCGGCGGGAGATTTTGACATGACATATTTATGAATGACGTTCTGTTGACATACGATTGTGCGGAATGTGTTGTCTATGCTTTTGTGTTAGTCCTTTTTTATCTTTTTTTTTTCAGGTTTTATTATAATCTTATACAATGCATGTTCATGCGGTTATATGTACACATAATCATTTATCCATATTATTTTCTAAGTAAAAAAAAACCTTTGCTACAAATTAACGTTTGTTTATAGAACTGCAAAATTTAATTAACTGGTAAAGCCGAAAAATTCTTTGTTATCTCTGTGACGAACAATAAAATTATGAAGAGCCAAAAAATTACCAGAATTTTGTTTATTATATGCATTATGTATGCACTTCAAAATGCTTTGTCAAGTTCGCATAAAAAAGAGGCGGCAAATTTTTTTTTAGCTCCGTTTGTAGTAAAGCCCTAAAATTTTTGCCATCTACTAAAATAACTGTTATAAAATAGCTGTTAAATAAAACACGTTATACTTACGGACATGACTTAACGAAGCAGGTGTATTGTAAAATGTATAATTATATAGAGAATACCAAAATTCTGCCTGTTCATCATTGTTTTGGCTGTCATCACTCATCATTGGTATTTGATCATGGTATTCCATCATTATTGCTAGGTATGGTGGTTGGTTATATCGACTTGGTGCGTCGGCCTCCTCCCCGAAGCGGCGTACAAACAACGTATCAACTCTTCGGTCGCTCACGCGTGCTTCAACTTTCTATCGAGGTGTATATCGATGGTAATCACTTACCATGATGATCACAATAAGCCCGGCAACGGGATATGTGTGGCAAACCATACGAGCCCAATCGATGTGCTGGTTCTTATGTGCGACAATTGCTACTCTCTGGTAAGTACGTAGAAGTTTTTTTTACGCGCCATTTTTTTTTAATATCTGTAAATAACAGTTAATGAAAAAAAAAATGTTTTGTATGAACGCAAACGGTCGATACAAAAGCAAAAAGGTTTTACACAAAATGCGAAAAAAAAATCATGTTTATGATTAAATACAGTATTTTTTCCGTAAGATAAACTATTTTATTGTTTAAAAATATCAAAAGGGACTGTTTTTAAAACTTATACACATATAATTATGTGTTTTGTATAGTCATAAAAATATTTTCTTTTTAATTTTATAAAATTGATTGTAGCTTTTCGTGTTTTGATTATAAGAGTTTTACTATGGGTTTCTTTTTCTGCGCAAAGAAAATATTTTTATTCAAAGCCATATTTCATAAAAGTTTATTGTATTGGAATCTATGACATTATTTATGTATAACTTATTTACAGAAGTAATACCAGTACTATACTACAAGTACCCGTAAGTTTTTATTATATTGGGCAAAAACATCATCCGCATCATAATTTAATTAGGGGTGTTGTTTGTCCGTCCGCTTGAATATAAGTGTTGGGACAGCATGATAATGCTTCGGGAAAATGTATTATGGCAATGCTTTAACTATGTTTATTTTATGCCGCTCTAGATTTTATTTTTAATGTTTAACAATCGATCTGTGCTCAAAGCTCACCGAATGTTAAGCACACCTAGCCTGAAATAGAACTAGCTCTCAAGTGACGCTGCCGGAATACACCGTTAGGTACTTGGCGGCAGATTTTCAACTCGAGGGCGGTAGCTAACTAGCCGAGTACTGAAGAGTACACTACCATCATGCTATGGTTTCTCACCATGTTTTCCTTCACTGGTAGCTCAAGTTCATTGTTGAAGTTAGACGCTAATGCTCTTTGGCGTGGGAACTGACTGCGCAAACCGCTACAAGTCAATTATGTTCAGTTATTATGTTATTTTTATAAGAACTAATGTGACGAACAAGGTGCTCTCCTGATGGCACTTGATAACGCCTTCGCGGCTATGTTCAAAACATCACTAGGTCATCACTGTTTTGGCGCTCATTACATTACATGGTAGATCGCCTTAGCAGGTTTCCTAGGTAGGCACCACTGCCGTACCAAATATTCTGCCGCTAACTTTAATTTTTTTTAAATTACAATAGGCTTGCGTTTGACCGCCAACTTGCCTATTGTATAGCGAAGTTACGGTGGAGCACGCTCGCCCATAAGAAACCGATTCACTCGCAACTTGAAGGCACCCAGATTGTATCTATCAGGGAACACCCACTCGGGCATCAAGTCCCATTGTTTAGCGGTTCGTACAATGAAGGTGGACTCGAACTAAACGGTTCGAGTCCACCTTCATTGTACGAATATCGACCATGAAGCGGAGTCGCGGTGTCATGAAGTAGTATGTAAACTTTACTGTATCCTGATTTAAAGGTTATGGCAGCTAGCGAAATAACAGGGCTATTGAGACTAACTATCAGCATCGGCTACCAAGTCAAAGTAATGAGCGCCTAAGCAGCGATGCCCTAGACTTTGTTTCGCTACTCAAATTTTAAGCATACTTTTTTATGATGAATTCGTAAGTAAATGATTTTAAAAAATATAAAGAAACAAAGAAATCGTCGTGTATGAATGGAATCAACTTAAAAAAAATATTAAATACGCACTGTGTACAACAACAATTGGTATGTTATTTTATCAATATAAGCTATTCATAAAGATAACAACAGAGGGGGTCATATGTTTGTATATATCTGCTCTTTAGCATATGAACTCTTTGTTTTTTGTCACTTGATGCTAACGGTGGTATCGTATTTCAGATTGGTCAAAGGCACAATGGTTTTCTAGGGCTGTTACAGCGAGCCCTCGCTCGGGCTTCGCCCCACATCTGGTTTGAGAGGTCTGAGGTCAAAGACAGACATGCCGTTGCTAGGAGGTGAGGATATTTTATGTGTGACATATTATTTCATTGTATTGACACATGTTAAGTTATGACTTTGGTGTTATTAGTAAAATATTTGTATTTGATATGCGAAATATTAAGCGTGATGTTATTTTTTACATAATGTATGTAATAGCAAATTAAGTATGTTAACCATGCTAACTTTTCTATTGTTTTAAATTAAATATTTATCACTAAGAATGACCAACTTGTCTGACTTGGACGTACCGTTATTCTCTACATTATCTTTATGACAGATTAAAAGTAACTGTGAACTTGTGAATCATATCCAATTTTGTTTTAAAAGGAAAAGGATGAGAACATTATCCGACGGATTTGCTTTTTTTAATGGTCTAGTATCAATCTTTTAGAGCACTACTTTACAGCGCATATATTTATGAAACATAGCAAACAAATAATTCACGAAAAATTAGTAAGGTTAACAAATTAATTAAATCAATAAATAGTTAGCAATTGATTAACATATTATATTATATGCTAATAAGATCCTAAATGGCAATGGGCTGGACATATCTGTCGCAGAACCGATAGCCGCTGTGGTAGACGTGTTCTAGAGTGGAGACCGCGTATTGGCAAACGTAGCGTAGGACGCCCGAGTCTCAGGGCGTCCTACGCTACGTTTGCCGGATTGATGGAGTGACGATATACGTAGGACAGCTGGCGGTAGATGGAAGCGAAAAGCCGAAGATCGGGCTGAGTGGTGTGTCTTGGGAGAGGCCTATGTCCAGCAGTGGACTAATATAGACTGATGATGATAAAGATCCTATGCTATACAGGCTAACAATAAAATAATTTATATAATATATAATATTATAAATGTGAAAGTTTGGATGGATGGATGGATGTTTGTTACTCTTTCACGCAAATACTACAGAACGGATTTGGATGAAATTTGCTATCGAGGTAGCTGAGACCCTGGATTAGAACATATGCTACTTTTTATACCGAAAACATGTAGCGGGTAACACCGCGGGGCGCAGCTAGTTATCAAATAATTTCCAAGTTTCGCATATTGATCAACAGATAATAAGCAACTTTAGCAAACATTTAATTGTTTTAGGTTAAAAGAGCATATATCAGTGGCGGACAACCCCCCGATCCTTATCTTTCCTGAAGGCACTTGCATCAACAACACGTCCGTGATGCAATTCAAGAAGGGAAGCTTCGAAGTTGGCGGTACCATATATCCCGTCGCTATCAAGTGAGTGTTGCAAAATCTAACGAAATGGTTTGATTCAACTTTCATTGTTAAACATTGGAATCTTATAGCGAAGTCTCGACCAACGTCTTAAGAGACTCTCGCTAGACGGTTGGGTCAAGGTCAGATTTAGATAAATAAATAAATAAATATCATAGGACATTACACACAGCGCCATCTGACCCCAAACTAAGCAGAGCTTGTGCTATGGAAGACAGATAACTGATAGAATACTTAAATACTTTTTTTTTTTGTAAATACATACTTATAATACATACAGTACACCCAGACACAGAACAAACATCGATGTTAGTCACACAAATGTTAGTCCTGAGTGGGAATCGAACCCACGCCCTTCAGCTCTCGAAGCAGACACACTACCAATGAACCAACAGGGCTGTCAACAGGGCTGATAACAACTTTCCATCCTGAGATTGCATAGAAGAGATCACTTATAGCGATAAGGCCGCCAATTGTTATACTATATGATTTATAAGTTTAACAATTTCATATTGTTGATGAAATTTTCGATTTAAGATACGACGCTCGCTTCGGAGATGCTTTCTGGAACAGTTCTCGTTACGGGATGCTGCACTATCTCCTAAACATGATGACTTCATGGGCCATCGTCTGCGACGTATGGTATCTCCCGCCCATGACGAGAGCGGCCGACGAATCAGCGGTTGACTTCGCTAATAGAGTCAAGGCGGTCATAGCTAGGAGAGGAGGCCTCGTCGATTTACAGTGGTAAGTTATATTTACCTGAAATTGGTTTAGTGTAGGTTCAGATTTTTTAATTTAAAATTACACAAAACAATTTGGTCACAAGCTGGTCGCATTTGTGAGCTAAACCTTGTATCACATATTATGCAATTTTACATTTAGAAATTTATGAAATTAGATATAAAATATTATTTATTTTGAAAAAATGTGATGTGATGACAAGTGGCATCATGTCACTTATCACACAATGTCACACTTCGTCGACCCCTTCCCTCCTCCCTAATGTGTGACGTAATTTATGGATGGCCAGTCGAGTATTAGAGACTTGGGGGTGATTTCCTTAGCAGGAGGTCGTCTAGATAGGTATTACCGGAGTATCAGATATTCTACTGCCAAGCAGTAGTTCGTAAAAATGACTGTGTTCCGGATTGAAGGCAGCTAGCAAAATTACAGGGCTGTTGAGACTAACCATCGAAAGTCTCAAGGTGATGAGCGCCAAAGCAGTAACGACCTTTGTTTTGCTACTCAAAGTTCTGTGTATCGCTGCAATGGTCATAGACAGACAGGCGTTATCTCTTATAATAATCAGGAGAGCGTCATGAGAAGAAAAAACAGGGCCGTCACGCCAAAATATTAATGTATAATAAATTGCCAAAATATATTACAGAATTAAATTATACCGAATTTAAAAAAAACCATTAATTTTTTTTGGAAAGCAATCCTTTTTACAAATTAAGTGAATATATGACAATGAGGTTCTCGGAATCCTCATTTATGTGCAGCACATGACCGGAGCCTCCGCTGTAGTATGTTCGTTGTTAATTACTCGTATAGGTATAGCTTCATTCATGAAAGTGTAATCGTAAGGTTTTTTTTGTACATGTGACTTGCCTTTAACATTATTGTTATTTAAGGCCAATAAATATTACTGATTTACTGTTAAAAAAAAATATGTATTTATGTTTTCCAGGGACGGACAACTGAAACGTGTCAAAGCGAAAAAAGAATGGCGTGAATTACAGCAAGAAGAATTCAGCAAACGTTTAAAAGGCGAATAAATAGTGTTGAATAATAAATAAACTAGAAAAAAACAAGTGAAAATAACTAAAGTGCTAGCAGTCGCTAATGAAAATAAACGTTAAACGTGATAAGTTATAAATAACAGTTAAATACAATAACAGTTCTGGGTGATAGCGTTATAAAAATAGCATGCTATTAAATAACAGTGTGGAAACGAAATAACTGCGAAAAAAGAAAAGGATTAGCATTTAACAAAGAATAGCATGGTGATAATTGAATGCTAATTTTAAAATAACAGGTACGAGATATTAGGTATACGTCGAAATGTTAGATTGAAAAAAAAAACGAATTGTTGTGATTGAAAATGTTGAGATTTAAAAAAGAAAACTTGAAATGTTCACCGTTGCATTTATGAGTAAAAATATATATATTTTTAAGAGCCGTTTTATCTTTCAACAACTGAACAGAATTTCTTGAATCATAGTTAAGTACACTGTCGATCAAGACACAAAAAAAAATTGCACTTTTGTGGTAGCGGCCATCTTGGATTTGAAATTTATCATAGTTATAGTCAAGCCCTTTCATTTGATGTCCATATTGAGGGAGTTGTGAAAAAATATGTAATCCGCCATTTTGTGGCGGCGGCCATCTTGGATTTGAAATTTATCATAGTTATAGTCAAGCCCTTTCATTTGATGTCCATATTGAGGGAGTTGTGAAAAAATATGTAATCCGCCATTTTGTGGCGGCGGCCATCTTGGACCGATTTTTATCAAAAATAGCTAAGGACACTCTCGACTAATTCACCTTTCAAACAAAATCAAAATCGGTTCATCCGTTCGGGAGCTACGATGTCACAGACATACACACATACACGTCTAACTTATAACACCCCGTCGTTTTTGCGTCGAAGGTTAAAAAAATGATTTCAAGATTCTATCCCCGAAAATTACGTATCTATTTTATAAAAATATGATGTGTTTTTTTTTCTAAATCTCAACGTTGGGATATAGTTTTAAATGGATGAAGCAATATATTTTTGGAATGCTCAAATTATGATGGAACTTTTTCGAATGGAGTTTAAAAATTTTTATAGAACACTAAGCTGATCTGAACAAAAAAAATTGTTCGCTAATCTTTCACCTGCATTTATTAATCGAATTTGCGGTTCACATAATAAGTGTGGATTTAGATTTTTGATTTTCATATAGTCATAACTGTCGATGGTAAAAATTGTTCACAATTAACCCCCTTTCGACTTAGTATACCCTAAGCTCAGAACCTTGTGTTGGTTACAAACAAAAATATATTTTTGGAATATTCAGGTCAGTTAAGTGGTTTGTATTTTTAACCCGTATATTGAACGATCTTTAAAATTGTAGATTTAATATTTATTTGCAAGATTGAACGAAATTAACACAGAATTCCGGAGAAAATTCCCTAAATTTACCAAGGACTGTTTACTGTTAATCAGTCAGCATCCTTTTAAGGGCATATTTTCTTTATTAAGACAAACAACTTTTGTCCTACAATCTTTGCCAAAACAAAAAACAAATCCCAAAAAAACAAAATTTTTGTGATCTCTCAACACTTTTTACTAACACTTTCGGGATAAAAAGTAGTCTATGTGTTAATCCAGGGTGTCGGCTACCTCCATACCAAATTTCATCGAAATTGGTGCAGCCGTTTGCGTGTGCAGAAGTAACAAACACACGCACAAACTTTCGTCTTTATAATATTAGTGTGTATATATACTAGATAACGTATAGAAATCCGTTTTTTAAGTACTTTTGAAAAATAAACTACCTACTACTTTATTTTGTAATGTTTAAATATTAAATCTACAGTTTTGAAGTTTGTTAAATTTAGGTAGTAAACGTAAATTGTTCATAAAACTTATTAAGGTGGTATGTTTCGCTGAAGGCGCGTGAATTTTTTTATTTCTTGCGCTTTTTTTTTTGAAATTGCAGATCTTTACTTATTATTGAGTACTAGCGGACCCATCGCGGTTTCACCCGCGTAGTTCCCGTTCCCGTGGGAATACAGGAATAAAAAGCAGCCTGTGTGCTAGTCCAGGGCCTCAGCTCAACACAAAACATAACCCAAAAAAAAAATTAAACATTTTGTGGTACTCTCAAACACTTTCGGGATAAAAAGTCGGCTACCTCCATACCAAATTTCATCCAAATCCGTTCAGTAGTTTTTGCGTGTAAGTGTAACAAACATACTCACAAACTTTCGCATTTATAATACTAGCTGGGCCCCGCGATTTTATCCGCTACATATTTTTGGGATAAAAAGTAGCCTGTCTTAATCTAGGGTCTCAGCTACCTCCATACCAAATTTCATCCAAATCCGTTCAGTAGTTTTTGCGTGAAAGACTAACAAACATCCATCCAAACTTTCACATTTATAATAAATAAATAAATATCGTAGGACATTACACACAGCGCCATCTGACCATAATATTAGTGGGTTGGGGATATGGTTGTCTTCAAATCAAGAGTAAACTTAGATGGATACTCGGATGGAACCATCCTAGGTCAAAGGATCTAGGATGTGGCCATCAAACCTATTACGTCTGTAATGATCAGAGACATAGAGACAGCTATTGGCCGCACAATTGTTTTGTCTTCTTTCTGTCTACTTCATAGCTGTATAGGGAACGCTTAGTCCATTCTCAAAGTCTTTTCTACTATCCTAAACAACGATAATAGATCCTAAACTGTAAACGACAAAAAAAGCAAGAAATTTTATATTCGGCGCGCTCAGAGAATCAAACGTAACCTCAAGTTAAAATGTATATTGTTCCTATAATAAAGTTGTTTTTTTTTAATGTAAAAAGTAATGACACGAACGGGGCGCTCTCCTGATGGTAAGAGATAACGCCCGTCCATGACCATTGCAGCGATACATAGAACTTTAATTAACAAAACAAAGTCTAGGTCATCGCTGGCGCTCATGTCAAGTTATCTCTTCTACGTGTCATCCCAACAAAAAACGTATTTATTTACAACTTTTACTATAGAAAGCGGTACCTGCTTGTTCCGCCGCCAAGCAGTAGTGTGTAAACATTGCTTTGAAGGGTACAGCACTATTAAAACTAATCCCTGGAAACGAATAAATCTGCTTTCGGTGTTTCGTACAATTTAGATGTTCATCACGACTTCGTATACGTATGACGTTTATGAAGTCGCAGAGAACACGCAATGTATTTAGTCATAGCTTGTTGCATCGCGTAGCCCGCGGGCCCGTAGTAAGTGGCCGGCAGCAAAGGGTGGGGCGTAGAGGGAGAAAGCAATAGAGGAAGTTTATCTTTCTCTTTTACTCGAGTGAACTCCTAGGTACTACTTAACGCAGAAAAAGTTTTCAGCAGGCACCGTCAGAATGTTTCAACAAAACTATCCGTGGTTATCTGCTAATAGAATAAACAAAACATCACATAAAAGGTCTAAGCCATAAATGTATCTGCATCAAAGTTAGCGTCTTTTAAAATACGGCTTTCCTATAATTATTTTGATATCAAGATTACGGGTTGAAAATAATTTGGCCATATTTCATTTGATAATTTCAAGAGACGAAAATTAATTGAAACTATTTTTTTAATATCACATACTAATTCAGGATATGTATTATAGTATTTATTAATTTCAAATCTCCACATAATGTATAACTTCAAATAAAGCAATGACAAAAACACTTCGATTGCCTTCATTTCAAACACCAGCCCCTTAAGCCGAGTTGCCAGCCCTAACATCAGCTGAAACAACTACCACAATACCCTAAACATTTTTTTTTCTTTGGTTTTGGCGTCGCATTTTAGCATTTGCCAGTGTCAAGTATTTATCTATTTTCAAGTTAAATAAGTGTCCTCGTAGCTAGTTATAGTCAAAGTCCAGTCTTAGTCAAGTCCAGCCCGTGTCAGTCAAGTCCAGTCATGCTTTAGTAAAGTAGTGGCGACTTTACTATAAAGCTTCGATGGAGTTTTGGAAGCAACACGAAAAGTCATGTGCCACACTCGTGCTTGTAATTCGGCACTTTATGAATAAAACACCACTATTTGTATGCATAAACACTCGACAAAACACTAGTTTTGGCAAAAAAATACAACGGTGCGACACGACTCTTCCCGCGTTCCCGCCAAAACTCCTACCGTAAACTTGAAATGTTATATAAACTTTTTTTTTGGCTTACCACGTTAAATATACATTTTAACTGTGATTCGTTTATGGAAAATTTATTTTCATTATTCCTAAAAGGGTTTAGATAATATAGGTATTATTATTGTAGTCACTTTTAATAACTGTTATTATTAATAAACGAATACACTTAGACGTTTTTTCTATATGTAAACTATCACAGATACAAAACTGTGATTTCTTTTTACAGTGAAGGGAACTAAGAAAAGCTTAGACGAAAGTTTTGTCGTGACAATTCTTTCTGTAGCTTTTTAACTGACTTCAAAAATGGAGGAAGTTCTCAATTCGGTTGTATACATATATATACAATTATACATACATTGTAATGTTATCTCATAACATCATTTATAAACTGATTTGAAAAAGACTTTCATTTCTCTAAAAAACTATTTATATAAATTCGAAGTTCGCTTTCGGATATTGTTAAAAAAATTTTGTACATAATATTTTTCGTACATTAATAAAATACTTATGTATGTTTGAAATAAATTAAATTGTATGTAGTACGTTTTCTCACAAGACAATAATATAATCAAAGCATTTTTCAATCCAAGGTGGTTTAATTTCCATACATTTTTTTTTGCCATTTATGGACAAATGGAGCATAATTTTACAGTGAAATCACAGCTACTGGCATTTATTTTGGTCTTTATTTGCGGTAAATCACAATTGCTTGAATCATAAGTTCATAAATTTGATTTTCTGCTAATAATCTACCGTTTTATTCGAGCAATTGTGATTTACCGCAAATAAAGACCAAAATAAATGCCAGTAGCTGTGATTTCACTGTAAAATTATGCTCCATTTGTCCATAAATGGCAAAATTTTATTTGTATGGAAATCGAACCACCTTTATGGTCTGTTTTATAAATTTTTCAACGATGAAGTGTCACTTCGAAAAACATACCAATCTTTTATCGTTAGAAATTTTATAAAACAGGTCATTTAAATATAATTAAAATTTATATTCTTCGTAATAATTTCTTTTGTAAATTTTGCTTATTAATAGTTCTTAGTAATGTGTAATGGATTGTATGCTAATTTTAATATTTTTACGTTGAAATGGACTGTTTCACTATTATCAAATTTGGGATTTCTTAAAATTTATTTAAATTTTCGGAAAGGACTTTGTTTCGTTCAAGTATTACGTCAGCAGACTTATATTAATTTTCAACCCCTCCACCCCCTTTTTAGCGAAATAAGCAAAGCTTTCACCCCTTTCGCACGCTTATGTAAGCATAAGTACAAAGAAAACTAAATGAATAAACGTTGCTAACGTAATCGCCGTCCGAATCCGAGTCTTTGGGGGCGGGGCGGGGTGTCAACAATGTCATTAATAATAATAATTAAAGCTAGGACCACCGCCCCCCCGATCCACAATGTCATCAAAGACTGAACGTAAGCATACGATAGGAGTCAGAGCTTTGCTTACTGATGATTACGTAAGCATTAGTATAAAGAAAAGTAAAATGTTGCTAATGCAAGTCAATGTCATCAGACTTGGAGCGTAAGCATACGATAAGTGCGGGAGCTTTGCTTACTTCGCTATAAAGGAGGGGGAGGGGGGAATGCTTACGTGATAATTGATCAGATTAGATATGACTGATTCCTCCTGTAAAAAAACATTCGAGTTATAAACACCGATTAAAAAAAGACGTGTGGCACTCGGGGACTGCCGCGGTAAAGCTATTGCATAGCATTACAACCAATGCCACCTAGAGGCGAGTTGCTGAACTAAAGAGACAAGCGTGATATTTCAAAAAAGTCATTAAAAGTTGTGCTATTCATCGATAGATGGCAAAACTAAAAAGTATCACCGCTGTGCCGGTGGGAGTGGGGGGTGTTAGGTTATTTGCGTTACGGAATTTCTGGATTCGGTCGCCACGCTCAAGGCCCGCGATAGAAGCTATGCAATAGCTTAATAAAATAAAAAAGATTAATTATAGGTATTTATTTAAACACGTGAAACTTTCCATCGATGTATATATTTTTTTTTATCACAATAATTAATTTATTTTATTTTATAAGTAACAAATTAGGTTTATTGAATAGCAATGATTCTTTATCGGAATTTCTGTTTAGAAAGTTACGAGATTGAAGTATTGCCGTCTCTTTTCGTTACTGTTTGTTGGACAGGGATGGTTGTTGCTTTTTCAGTGTAAAGAAATAGTTATGATAAATATTTGCATACTACCCGACATAAAATATAATTATGCATATGTCATGTTTGGGGACTATACTAAAGATTCGTATCTACCCACATGTCACGAAAATTCACTGATGTGATGCTTTTATACTGCAAATTGGCTAACGTACAATATTTGTGTTACCATCAGATATATATTTTATCGAAGATTCGAATGATTGCATGTATATTTATTAAATTTGTTATGCATTTAGTGTGAAATGTTGAAGACTTGGGCCCACCTTACACGGAGAAATTCAAATAAACCCGTCAATTTTTTTAGCGAGTCGGGATTTTGCGTAATTACTAATGTTCTACCTTACTAATGCTTAGAAACATGTAATAATATTTTACTGATGATATAATAGTTAAATAAAAAAATCTGGGTAGCGGTCACCGCTTAGGGGCCATTCAAGTTTTACGTAAAAACAAATTTTAGTAATTATAATCCATGCTTGATGGCGGCAGATTTTCAACTCTCGCGTGGTAGCTAGCCAGCCGAGTACTAGAGAGTACGCTACCACCATGCTGTGGTTTCCTCACGATGTTTTCCTTCACCGGCAGCTCAAGCTTCTTGTTGGGGTTTGAACCCACGCCCTTCGGCATGCGAACCTACCGCGCTAACCACTGAGCTATCATCGCTACAAAAATTGAAAAAAATTGATCCAGCCGTTTGGACGTAAAGAAGCAACAAACATAGGTACTCACAAACTTTCACCTTTGTAATATTAAAACCAATTTTATTTGTGTAAGACAAACCTTGAAATACAAAATTATTTATAAATGCTTTAATATTGTTAAAAAAATTTTTCGTTTTCGTGTTTTTATGTATATATAATTTTGTAAATTAAATACCAAATATGTATTATGCAGTGACATTGTTTTTTTAAGTCATGATAGGTTGTCATGTAATATGTGGTGTTGAATGGTAGGGTACAAAGCCGACAGGGTTGTCGTACTTATCATAACGAACAACTTTTTACTATGGGTATATCGAAGAAATTGCGTAAAAAATAGCTGTTCTATACAAGAAGAAAGACGTGCGTGCGTGGTGAAGGGCGTGGGTTCGATTCCCACTCAGGACTAACATTTGTGTGACTAACATCGATGTTTGTCCTGTCTGGGTGTACTGTATATATTAAAAAAAAAGTATTTAAGTATTCTATCAGTTATCTGTCTTCCGTAGCACAAGCTCTGCTTAGTTTGGGGTCAGATGGCGCTGTGTGTAACGTCCTGTGATATTTATTTAATTAATCGAGAGGATGAAATTTATCAATGGAACCGTTTTTCGCGTTTTTAGAGTAAAGTAAATGGTTCAAGTTGTTCTCGATGCCAAGTACCGCCTTTCGGCTTAGTACGCCGTTCTGTGTAACCCGTATACTCGGGAAGATTTAAATGATTTTACACATACATACATACAATGAAACATTTCAGTTTACGGGGTTGTAAGCTTAGTATGTACCTACTACGATAAAAGGGGGATTATTCATAATTGTAAGCAACTTTTTATACGAATACAAAACTGAAACTGAGAAAAAATAGTTTTTTTGTAGAAGTTCGTTGACCTTGAACCGAATCTATGGAGTAGCTGTAATTTTTAGAAAAAGTTGTTCATAAAGATGAGTGCAATGACCTCCTTTCGGGTAAGTATACCTAACGCTTATAACCTTGTGCAGACGTGTCAAATCGTTTTGGAATTGAAAACTTATATTACCTACTTATAAACGTTGCTTCAAATTAATTAACGCTTATGTTTTAATTTTATGTTATTTAGAAATTGATAGAGCATATTAGGCATTGGTTAACTTTAAGCATCGTTCTTAAGTAAGGCCCATAATGGCTATCGTGGATTTTTATCTTTCGTGATTGATTTGATTTGAATTTTCGTGGAGTAAACTTGTATAACATGCGTGGGAATTTAGTTATAATAAACTGCAATATTATTACAATTACAATAAACTGTAATATTATTAGATTACAATTATTATAAACTAAAATATTATTACAATTACAATAAACTGCAATATTATTACAATTACAATAAACTGCAATATTATAACAATTACAATAAACTGCAATATTGTTACAATTACAATAAACTGTAATATTATTAGATTACAATTATTATAAACTGCAATATTATTACAATTACAATAAACTGCAATATTATAACAATTACAATAAACTGCAATATTATTACAATTACAATAAACTGCAATATTATTACAATTATAATAAACTGAAATATTATTACAATTACAATAAACTGCAATATTATTACAATTACAATAAACTGCAATATTATTACAATTATAATAAACTGCAATATTATTACAATTATAATAAACTGAAATATTATTACAATTATAATAAACGACAATAATATTATTGCAGTTGTAATAAATATTATTATTAGTATACTATGTTAGACGAATACATATCGTCGCTTAGCAAACAATGTAGAACTAATTTTTCGATAGCAAAATGTATGAAAACTAGACGCCCCAGGCGGGTTTCTCTGTAAACTTTTTCGATAATTTCTGTACGAGGAGTGCAGAATTTAATTATTTTTAATGTTGTCTGCGATGGTCATTATTTATGGTATCTAAGATTTACATAAGTTTACGCATGTCATTGTACTAATGATTTCAAAAATAAAACGAAGGCCTAAGAACTTGTTTTTATTTGTTTGATTTAAATACCGCTCCTGTGAACGCAAAATATACACCACTATTTTTCACATGTTAAATCGATGTGATTATTATCCCCAAAAAAGGTGATTCCTGATTATTATTGTACCCGTAGGCATTTACCTAAACCTAGTCCGTCGCAAGTTCATTCATAAATAACGCGGCGCGCGCGCCTGCAGCGGGAGCCTCGCGCGCGAGTGCGAGAGAGAAACAACATGTTTCTGCAATATTGCAATGAAAGCCGCCATCGGTTCCCGCCAGCTGCTCCGGGGATAGTATTCTTTTGCAGTAAACGAGTGTTATGTCCATAATTTTAGGCGGGATTTCCGAAAATTTTTGACATTATAAACAAAAATTCTGATTGCACATTTACGACGTCTTAAACGGCCTGTATTACCCATTAAAAAAAATGTAATAATTAAAAACCTGTTGTGTATAATATACCGCTTCTGGCTTCGCACAGACTTATGTCAAGGATCCATTTTATGTATAAGAAGCCAGTGTCAGGTGTTTCATAACTTAAATAAGTTGCCTTGTAATCGAAGTCCAGTCATGCTTTAGTAAAGTAGTGGCGACTTTACTATAAAGCTTCGATGGAGTTTTGGAAGCAACACGAAAAGTCATGTTTCACCACATTATATCATTTTCCCACTCTCGCGCTTGTAATTCGGCACTTTATGAATAAAACACCACACATATAATTATTACATAGATTCGCTATGTGTGCGGAACTGTGCTGTGTTTACTTGCCGCGTCACGCACACAGATGCAATTATAGAGTTGCCAGTCATAATGTCTTTCCGCAAAAAATTGTGATTTGTGTAAATTCGTGACTTTTTACATGAATATAATAATGTAGTTTGTGAGTCGGATTATGACTTGCGGAGATGAATTCATGATATTTAACTGTTCGGGACGATCCTAAACAGAACCTTGTAAATAAGATGGTTTTATATTAGTTTAGAAAGTTAATAAATAAATAACATTCCGAGTTCCCGCCAAAACTCCCAGCGTAACTTTATAAATAAGTAGCAAAATATCGGCAGTAAAGAGTTCTTACTTAGATCCATAGATGGCGTGCATATTTGAGACAAGTTTCCTGAATCGCGGTGACGTTTTATTGCGACAAAACATAGGTTAAATCAGTATTTTTGTGTTCACTTCATGGGTATCAAAGACTCACCGCTCTCGATCAGCTCAATCAACTACAGTTGCAATTTTTGTAAGACGTCATGTGAAGCGTAAATGTCAGCGCCATGACTCAAATGTAGTCCTGCGCGCCGATCGATCGTTTCTCGCGACCCATGTCCAGTGATCGGGTCAAATGATTCGATCGATTTTAGATCCAATGTCTCACATTCGCGAGTCGCAAACGGGGTCATGTCTAGAGATGAAACGGATATTCGATAACTCTGGTATCTGGCCTGATTTTAAGTCCGGCCATTGTAATTTTTTCCAAAACTTGCGTTTTTTCTTGTGTTATAGTGGTGTTTTATTTATAAAGTGCCGAATCACAAGCGCGAGTGTGGGAAAATGATATAATGTGGGGAAACATGACTTTTCGTGTTGCTTCCAAAACTCCATCGAAGCTTTATAGTAAAGTCACCACTACTTTACTAAAGCATGACTAGACTTTACTGACACGGACTGGACTTGACCAAGACTGACCTTCGACTATAACTATAGCTACAAGGCAACTTATTTGAGTTGCCAGTAGTTTTTGAGTTTATTCGTTACAAACATACAAAAATACAAATCTTTCTTCTTTATAATACATATTAGTGTTGAAATGTAGATTTTTATTTATATCGAATACATTTACCAAATTTTACAGTTCATAAAGCAGATATATTCCCAAATGAGATAACATGGCATTCTGGTCAAATTTTATACAAGGTCTTAAAGTTATAAAATAAAACAAATAACATATTATAATAAGTGTTTATTCGAATACGTATGCATTTAATAAAATTTCATATTACTGTAACAATATTACGTATATAAATTAAAATTCGTCGTTTTCGAACGGATGATGCTTGTGGCCCAGAGATCTGCAAAGAAATATTCTTTTTAGTATAACAATTACACATTTTTAGGGTAGCGAAAAATATGTGAAAAAAATGATCGATTATTATATTAATCGATTTTTTACTTATAGTCGATTTTTAATTAATCGATTATACATATTACGTATTTATGTACTTTCTTTTTTCAAAGTAAAAAAGATACGATATGCGTTGTTGGCATAAACTAATATAGCCAAATTACGCATTTTAATCGAATTTAGCGAACAGCGCCATCTATGCGATAAATAATAAAACGCGTGGTAAAAAACGTAAAAAGGGAATGTCACCTGTTAGTCGAAAAATGGCGCCATCTATATTTAAATATTAAAAGTCGATAACTTTATTCAGTTTCCACATTATTTAAGTTGAAAAAAACTTGTTTTTTTTAAGTTAGAAAAAATCGATTAATTTTTAGTTAATCGATTTTTTACAAATGGTTTAATATTAAAGGGAGAAAATCGATTATTTATTAATCGATTTTTCCCTCTAAGTTACATCCCTTGTTACGCACCTCAAGAGGTCAGCGATGGACAAGCTGAAGAAAATATGGAGAAACCGGAATATTACAAAGACCACTAAAATAAGACTAGTGAGGGGTTATATTTCCCATTTTTCTTTATGCTGCTGAGACGTTTCTCTCACTTTCGAAACTGAGAGAAAGAAGAGAGACGCTCTCGAAATGTGGTGCTGGAGAAATATGCTGGCAATCTCGTGAACTGTCAACCGCTTTTTGACAGCTCATACAAAGTTGACGACATAACTTTGTACAGCGTCTAACAAAACAAATCTCACACAAATAAATACGTTTAATGTAGCATTACCTCTTTACAAGGCTGCGTTAACTTGAGAGCAGTTTTCATTAAATCTAAAAATTTTAGGCGGCGCCGGTCCGTTACTTATAGAAGAAATTATACACAGAGAAGAAAATCATATTCAATTTATCACTACATATTATAAAACAAAGTTGTCCGCCGCGTCTATTCTGTCTGTTCGCGATGAACTTAAAAACTACTGAACGGATTATCATGAATCACAACTCTATTGGTGAAAATAGCATGACAATCCGAAATAATAATTATTGTTATTTTTGTCGTCTTTTTTAAATCTTTTATTTGTAGCGTTGTGTGTCAAAATAAATGTTTTCTTCCTTTCTTTCAGTGTCAAAATTACAAACAGAAAGAGTGACAGAGTTACAGGACAGAGCGAGTTACGAATTTCATTTTTTTTTGGTGACAAGCTTGGTGTTTGACCACACCTCACCTGATGTTAAGTGACGGTGATGGTAAAGTACACCAAGCCTGGAATATAAGTCTGGATTCATGTTTATATTAGTGTTTTATCGTTGTATGAATTAAATGTTAATTTCTTTCTTTCTTTCTTTCAATACTCACGCAGTCATGGGCACGAGGCGGCCGTTGCAGTCGAAGGAGTCGATGAGGGCGACGTCCTCGTGCGACAGTTTGAAGTCGAGCACGTTGAAGTTGGACTCTATGCGCGAGCGGGTCACCGATTTTGGAATCACAATGTTCCCGCGATCGATCTGGTATCTAGAAAAAAAACAAGATAAAATTAAAAAACCCCCCACATTCTGCTAGTCGAGCCCTTTCATTTAATACCCATATTGAGGGAGTTGTGAAAAAATATATGATCTGCCATTTTGTGGCGGCGGCCATCTTGAACCGATTTTCATCAAACATTGCTAAGAACACTCCCGACTAATGCACCTTTGAAACAAAACAAACAAAATCAAAATCGGTTCATCCGTTCGGGAGCTACGATCCCACAGACAGACAGGTCAAACTTATAACACGCCGTCGTTTTTGCATCGGCGGTTAATAATAACAACCCGTCGTTTTGAGGTAGGGAGTTGAGAAAAAATATGTAATCCGCCATTTTGTGGCGGCGGCCATCTTGAACCGATTTTCATCAAACATTACTAAGAACACTCTCGACTAATGCACCTTTGAAACAAAACAAACAAAATCAAAATCGGTTCATCCGTTCGGGAGCTACGATCCCACAGACAGACAGGTCAAACTTATAACACACCGTCGTTTTTGCATCGGCGGTTAATAATAACAACCCGTCGTTTTGAGGTAGGGAGTTGTGGCCATTTTGTGGCGGCGGCCATCTTGAACCAATTTTCATCAAACAGCTCCCGACTAATTCATCTTTCAAACAAAAAAAAAACAAAATCAAATTCGGTTCATCCGTTCGGGAGCTACGATGCCACAGACACACAGATACACGCCAGGGGTTTAAACATTATCTGCTGCGTAAAAACGGGAGTTTTATAAAAATTTGTAATACAGCTTCTATCTATATTACCTGAAACAGTAAGTCTGAAATTTAGATTTTTCAACACATTTCTTACCTGATAAGCACTTGCGCGACCGTCTTTCCGAGTCTGGTGGCGATGGCCTTTAGCTTGGGGTCTTCCATGAGCTGAGGGTCATCGGGCTTCGCCCACGGCCGGTCGGGCGAGCCGAGCGGCGAGTACGCGGTTATCTTGATGCCTCGGGCTTCGCAGTACTCTTTCAGACGTTTCTGGTTCAAGTATGGGTGGCATTCCACCTGCGAATCAAAAAAATACTTTTGAAAACCGGAACGTTCGAGGAATTAATACTATCGGTGAACACTCACAGCAAATTATAATATATAATTTATGTTCGCACAATAAAAGGGGCATAAAATCGTTTCATTCTAATTTTTTGAAACAATAATCGTAATTCTGGCCCGATTGACTGTCGTGGGATAAAATCGTTTCGTTCGAGTTTTTGAAACAATAATCGTAATTCTAGCCCGATTGAAACGATCGTGTAATCAAATTGTTTCGTTCTAGTTTTTGAAACAATAATCATAATTCTGGCCCGATTGAAACGATCGTGTAATCAAATTGTTTCGTTCTAGTTTTTGAAACAATAATCGTAATTCTGGCCCGATTGAAACGATCGTGTAATCAAATTGTTTCGTGCGAGTTTTTGAAACAATAATCGTAATTCTGGCCCGATTGAAACGATCGTGTAATCAAATTGTTTCGTTCTAGTTTTTGAAACAATAACCGTAATTCATACCCGATTGAAATTATAGGGGAACACTCACTCGAGCAGCAAATTACACTGTATAACGGTTCGCACAATGAAAGGGGATTAAAATAGTTTCGTTTCGAAACAGTGACCATAATCCTGACCTGATTGACAACAGGTTTCACAGTCGCCACCTTCAGTATCCTGTCAACCTGCTTGACGTTGAAGTTGGAGAGGCCTATACTCTTCGTCAGGCCTTCCTTGACGAACGGCTCCAGCGCTTTCCACGTGTCCACATAATCCACGTCTGAAAACTGGATTTTGCCAGCCTCGTCTGTCGGGAACAACGGGCCATCTTCCTGTAACACACAAATAATAATACAATATTAATATATTTTTATTTATACACAAAAAAAACATACCTACTTGCTAAGCTTCAACCCTATGACACGTGTGTTGAAACCCTAAAGAAACTGACACTAACCTGGTAAGCCTGGGGCCAGTGGATCAGGTACAGGTCAACATACTTGACATTGAGGTTCTTCAGGGTCTCCTGTAGGGCTCCACGGACCAGATCCGGCCGGTGGAAGGTATTCCACAGCTTGGAAGTGAGGAATAGGTCTTCCCTGAAAGAAATACATTTTTAACCAACTTCAAAAAAGGAGGACGTTCTCAATTCCTCGGAATCTTTTTTTATGTATGTTCACCGATTTTCCGACTCCGGAACAGATTTGGAAAATTATTTTTTTGTTAAGGTGGTTCAAGCGGTTTTTAAACAAGTATACATTTAAAATTTAAAACGACCCCCGACACTAGTAATGCACATAACACCAAATTTCGAATTGATCAGCGGTAAATACTCACATACATAGGAGCTGTTCATTTTCAAACAGATGAACATACTTTCTTGAATCATACATGGGGCAGCGCCTTTGGATACTTGTAGGCCTCTATTTAAACTGTTAAAAATCCTGCCACTCCCATGTCAATACATTTATGATATTGCATGTTTCGTGAAACAAAATGAAAATTTATATACCACAGCATTGGAAAAATACAGATGAGGATGTGAAAGACATAAGTTTAGATTGGTGAGAACCTACATAAATAGTACAGCACGTTGTATGACAATGTCTATTACGTTATATAACAAGTTACCTGACATAATAAAAACATTGCCTTTAGCTAAATTTAAAAATAGGTTGCGAGCTTGGTTACAAGAAAAATCATTTTACTCTGTAAATGAATATTTAAATAACTGATATTTGTCCTGGAATGGTGCTCGGTAGTTATCTCGGTGACTTGAACTTGCCTATGTTTTCTTTTATGTGTTTTATTTAAGTAACAATCAATATTGTATGTCCGCAAGGACAAGACTGTTTTTAAGTACTGGTATATGACTAATTATTTATAATCTAATATTGTTACACAGTTTTAAACAATAAACATTTCTGATTCTGATTCTCTTCTCATAGTTAAGATCAACCCAGTCACATAAAAAATGTAATTCGCCATTTTGGATTTGAAATTTACCATAGTGTATAGTATTCTACTAATCAAGCCCTTTCATTTGATACCCATATTGAGGGAGTTGTGATAAAATATGTAATCCGCCATTTTGTGGCGGCGGCCATCTTGGACCGATTTTCATCAAACATGGCTAAGAACAATCCCGACTTATTCACCTTTCAAACAAAATCAAAATCGGTTCATCCGTTCGGGAGCTACGATGCCACAAACAGACACACACAGACACGTCAAACTTATAACACCCCGTCGTTTTTGCGCGGTTAAAAATGTCTGCTCTTTATTATGAAGTTTACCTTTTGACAACTCCCTCGGCGATCTTGGCGGTGATGGCTTCTCCCACCTCCTTCTCATTTCCGTAAACGTACGCGCAGTCGATGTGTCGGTACCCAATGTCTATCGCATCTTTCACAGCCTGAGTCACTTCGCCGGGTTTCGACTGGGGACAAAATATAAAGTTAGCCCTGTTTTAAACCAAGTGAGGAGGAGGTTCTCAAATCAACTGTATGTTTTTCTTTGTATGTGGTAGTAGGCAGGGCACATAGCACGCAGAACTGATGGCCGATGGGGCTGCAAAGTTCTGGAGTGGAGACCACGGACCGGCAAGCGCAGCGTAGCACGTCAACCCACACGGTGGACAGACGACCTAGTAAAGACCGCAGGAACGCGCTGGATGCGAGCCGCTTCCAACCGGCCTTTGTGGAAGTCAATGGGGGAGGCCTATGCCCAGCAGTGGACGTCCTACGGCTACTTCAGAGGTCCCATATAAATTTTATCGAAATCGATCGAGCGGTGTTTAATGTAAAAATTGTACACGTCGATGATGTTTTCGTTGACTCCGAAACCTCGCTGTTTCAATGGAGCAGTGCGTTTAGTTAACCTAAGGGTCATAGAGTCGGTTTTTTATTTGTATTTTTTTTTACACACAACTGATTGGCGGCAGAATATCTGGTACTGCGGTGGTACCTACATAGACGACCTCCTGCTAAGGAGATCTACCACCATGTCCAACTCGTGTGTAAATCGGTTTCTTCAAGGCAAGCGTGCTCCATCGTAGACCGCATGTTTGCCTACTCACTCGGGATGATAAATAAATAAATAAATATCGTAGGACTATACACACAGCGCCATCTGACCCCAAACTAAGCAGAGCTTGTGTGATGGAAGTCAGAACTAAATGATAGAATACATAAATACTTTTTTTTTTGTAAATACATACAGAACACCCAGACACAGAACAAACATTTGTTTATTCACAAAATGTTTGCCCTGAGTGAGAATCGAACCCACGCCCTACAGCTCTCAAGGCAGATTCTAACGATACCACATACATTCAAAACTATTCAAGCATTTTGGTAGCGATGATAGCTCAGTGGTTAGCGCGGTAGGTTCGCATGCCGAAGGGCGTGGGTTCAAACCTCAACAATGAGTTTGAGCTGCTGGTGAAGGAAACCATAGCATGGTGGTAGCGTACTCTCTAGTATCTCAGGTCAGCTTTGTAGCGATGATAGCTCAGTGGTTAGCGCGGTAGGTTCGCATGCCGAAGGGCGTGGGTTCAAACCCCAACAATGAGCTTGAGCTGCCGGTGAAGGAAAACACCGTGAGGAAACCAAAGCATGGTGGTAGGGTACTTTAGTACTCGGCTGGCTAGCTACCACACGAGAGTTGGAAATCTACCGCCAAGCATCTAACGGTGTGTTCCGGCAGCCTCACTTGAGAACCAGTTCCATTCCAGGCTAGGTGTGCTTTACCATCTTCGATCACACCTTCACTTAACATCAGGTGAGCTATGGTCAAACACCTAGCCTGTCAACCATAATAAAAATAATTTAAAGTTATGGTGGAATAAAAAAACTCACATACATAATCCCTGATAAAATAACACTCCTTGTTTGGATGGTCATGTAAAAAGGTTTTGGTATTTTTCCACAAGTAATCCATAAAAATATTTTATATTTGTTATCAAAGGTGCCGATGTCATTTCTTATCAGATTCATCCAAGCCATAAGTGTCATGGGACCTTCTTATCATCAGCGATAGTGATGGAACAATTCTGTTTTTTTTTTTAAGTAAATTGGCACATACTGGTAATAACTGACATGATTCTAAACAAGATACGAATGGAAGTTTTAGGAAGCTGCCTATGCTGAAAAGCATTGGGAATTAATAGCAGAGCTAATGAATATGATAATTATGTTTTTTTTCCTTCTAATGATGTATCTGTTTGTTGTTAGATACCTCATTGTTATTACAATCTAGCCTAGTTGAGACTAATAAGTAATTTTAATATAACTGAAATTGCTAAGTAGAGTATACAATAATTGTATAATCAAAATTAAAATCAAAACTTAAATACTAATACTAATAATTAGTATTTTAATTTTGATTTATTTAATTTTGATTTTGATTTGAATTTTAATTTGTATATTTTGTTTTGATTTTTGTTTTAATGATAATTTTGGTTTTGGTTTTAATTTTGAATTGTAATTGATTATGAATCTGATTTTTTTAAATTTAATTTTGACTATGGTTTTTACTAATTTAAGTTTGATTATGGTTTTTACTAATTCAATTTTGATTATGGTTTTTATTTTGATTTTAATTGAATTAATTGTATTGATACATTTAAATGCATGTTGTGCTTCTTTAAATAAGCAACGCAATTAGCTAGACAATTACTTGAGTTGTGTAAAATTATAATATTACTCATTGTAGTTGCTAATATCAAGCCAATAAATAAATAAAAAGAAAATAAAATAATCGTAGAACGCGTCCATCGACACTTTCCTTACTGTCTCTATTAATGAGAAGACACTTTGTTCATGTGTTCTATAATATGCTGAAGATGATAATGAGTTTCTCAACATTTTTCCTATATAAAAAGTATCATAAATTTCATCCATTCAGCTGTTTTTGGATGATGATTGAGTAACTAGATCGAGTTGATAGTTTACTTGGTAGTAGATTTCCATAGCAGGAGGTCGTCTAGGTAGGTACCACCGCAGTACCAGTTATTCTGCCGCTAAGCAGTAGTGTATACACATTACTGTGTTCCGGTTTGAAGGGTACTGCAGCTAGCGAAATTACTGGGCTGTTGAGACTAACCATCGAAAGTCTCAAAGTAATGAGCGCCAAAGCTCTGGACTTTGTTTTGTTACTCAAAGTTCTGTGTACCGCTGCAATGGTCATGGACAGGCGTTATCTCTTACCATCAAGAGAGCGTTTCGTTCGTCGCATTACTTTTTACATAAAAAAAAAAAACATCAAACTTTCAATTTTTCTTTGAGTTTGGCGTCGCATTTTGAGCATTTGCCAGTGCCAAGTGTTATATTTTCAAGTTTCATAAGTTGCCTCATAGCTATAGTTATAGTCAAAGTCCAGTCATGCTTTAGTAAAGTAGTGGCGACTTTACTGTAAAGCTTCGATGGAGTTTTGGAAGCAACACGAAAAGTCATGTTTCACCACATTATATCATTTTCCCACACTTGTGCTTGTGATTCAACACTTTATGAATAAAACACCACAATTTTTATGGATAAACACATGACAAAACAGTAGTTTTGGAAAAAATACAAGGGGGCGACACGACGATATCTGCGTTCCCGCCAAAATTCTTCTTAAAATAAAATGTTATCAAACATATTATGTTTCTACTAATAAATCTCATTATCTTTATTAAACGTTCAACATTAATGTCAAATTCACAATAAGTATTACTGCCGTTGATAATGACAACTAGTATTAATTTGTCAGTCGATATTTATTGTTTTGACATGTACAGATAACATGATAGATGTAAGCTATACTAGCTGTGTTTTGCGAATTTACCTGGATTATATTTTTTTTTTGTAAATATCATATATATTACACACAGCGCCATCTGAGCTCAAACTAAGGAAAGCTTTTGCTATGGAAGTCAGATAATTGATAGAATATTCAAATAGTTTTTTTTGTACTTATAATACATACAGTACGCCCAGACAGAACATATATTTGTTTTCATATCACAAAATGCTTGTCCTGGGTGGGAATCGAACCCACCCCCAGCTCTTGGAGTAGACATACTACCAATGAACCAACTGTAAGGGCTGTTATTAGATTTTTTTGCTTATATTTTATTTTCTCGACAAATACCTACTTTGTTTCTATATATCACTTGAATCTTAAATTTAATATGTAATATTAACATGTCATAAATCCTACTGAAGATAATACTGCGAGTCAAAAAAATCCTAGTCAAAAAGGCCCCCACGCAAAGACCTCCGCCCAAAAGTGCCCATGAACCCCCTGCGTTACCACACTGGATAGCCAGTGACAGATGCTGTACTAAATAGGATCCTACATGAAATTTATCTTTCCTTCTTTCTGATTAATGGAACTGCACCCACCCTAAATGATCCCAGAGAAGATCTGACTATGGCTAATTGCCAACTGCAGATAAAGTTGGTGAAAAAAAATCCTTTCAAAGTTTTATTGACTTGTAACTTGGGTGTTATCAAATATTTGTTTTGTAGTTTTTTTTAATGTTTTTTAGCTTTATGGCGATCTGTTCCACGAACAGTAAGCCACTTCTTTGTCCGATAATAATGCGTGAATCTACGAGAGCCATAAATTGTTGAGATATTTCTTTCCTGTTTTGTAGTGTGTTATTATTATAGTATACTAGCTGCGCCCCGCGGTGTTACCCGCTACATGTTTTCCAGATAAAAAGTAGCCTATGTGTTAATCCAAGGTCTCAGCTACCTCCATACCAAATTTCAACCAAATCCGTTCAGTAGTTTTTGCGTGAAAGAGTAACATACATGCATCCATACTCACAAACTATCGCATTTATAATATTAGTACAGTATAATCTCACTAATCCGGCACTATTAAAAACCGGAGGGTGCCGGATTATTGGAATGTTCGGATTACTGGGTTATACTGAAAAAGTCATAGGTAATAAATAAAATAAAGCATTTCATAGAGAGAATAAATGTATGTAATGTATTATGGAACAATTGAATTAACATGTAGGTACATATGTAATTAACTAGTTTTGAAATAATCCTTAATTGAGGTCTGCTTTTGTGAAACAATACGTTAGCACGTGATAAGTTTTGAGGTTAGACTGCTAGTCGATGACGCAGCGACCAAAGCGCACACGTATAGAGGGGTAAGGGAGGCGTGGGCGGAGGGTGCCGGATTATTGGACGTGCCGATCTATCGAAGTGCCGGATTAGTGAGATTATACTGTAGTTTCTTTTTTCGAGCTCTTTACCGTCCGATAGTAGAACAGGCAGGGGGAGCTAGATGATTCCATTGGACATAATTATCAATATTGAGCAATTGAGCAACTCTAAAGGCACCATTGAAATAAAGAAAACTGGCAATTATGGTGACCATTATAAGTCACTACGGTATTAGTTTAAGAGTTAACAACACTTTTTTCTGTGTTGCTGCTACGCGAGAGATAGTAGTGATAAGGTAATTTCGTGCATACCTTCCAAGTCCCGAGTCCGAGGATAGGACACTCGTATCCGTTTTCGAACTTAACTTTAGGCATTTCTGAAGCCATTTCTTATAGTATTCGAAAGGAAGACGTAGAGGAAAACTTAAAAAAATCACAAGTTTGCCGGGTAAACCAAAACCACAACACACAACGCACAGAAAACTGACTGAGACAAGTTGACAACAGCAAAAACGACAGCAGTAATTTTTTTGACACTTTCTTTCTTTATTTTTGGCAACGTAGATAGTGTATTCTGTCAGTTTTGTATTTGTTTATTTAGTTACTTTAATTTTTATCTTTTAAGTTTTACAAAAACTGTTATTGTTAATCGATTCATTATTTTTCAATCATTCATTACCTAAAACTTGATATAATGTAGTGAAAAATATCAGTATGTTATTATTTTTTACGCAGTCATGTTTTTTATATCTTTAATATCTGAAGGTGTATTGTTAATAAATAAAACTCACCTTCCAAGTTCCTAATCCAACGACAGGAATAGTTTGTCCATTGTTAAATTTTGCTAACGGAACGCGTGACATTTTAAATTTTTACTTATTTTTAATTTATATTTTAACACAACCGCTTCTTGTGGCGAAGAAACGAGAAGTAGATATATTATTAAGTTCAAGTGGATGGGTTATCGATGTTATCAGTTATATAGCCTGTTTAATTTTATATGTTTACAGTTATGTAATTGTAAGACACGATAAAAAACAATAAGTCTTATTTGTTTGCGCAAATACTTTAAGCACCTAAACATGTGAGTTGCATATGGAATTCCTTAAAAAACCTAAAATACTATCTGGGGAACCAATTTGCAGATCCTGGGTTCCGATCCCACGGCACTCTGTCTATTCTAGTGATTCGCCACTTCAGTCCCTATTGCTAGAACTTTTAGAGGGGAAATAATTAGGTGCACGTTGCGACTCATACTTCACGAGTTGTCATTGCCGGCTTCGGTGCGCCAAAAAAAAGCGTACGAAGAAAGTACGTACATCGACTAAACCTTCGTCGTAGGCTTTTTATTTTTTATTTTTGACAGATTAGCTTTACAGCCACATCTCAGTAGCGTACGACACAAAACGGGAGTAAACGTAGTGATTACATTCTCTTGGGTTTTAGCGGGAACGCGGAAAGAGTCATATCGCCCCATTGTATATTTCCAAAAGTAGTATTTTCGAATGTTTATGTGTAGTGGTGTTTTATTCATAAAGTACCGAATTACAAGCGCCAGTGTGGGAAAGTGATGTAATGTGGTGAAACATGACTTTTCGTGTTGCTTCCAAAACTACACCGAAGCTTAAATAGAAAAGTAAAGAATAGTAAAGTCGCCACTACTTTAATATGACTGGACTTGACCAAGACTTTGACTACTTTTTAATTTATGAAACTTTGAAATATCAAAACACTTGACACTGGCAAATGCATAAAATAGGACTTTTTTTTGTAAAATTAATGAAACAAACTAGACGCTCTCCTGATGGCAAGAGCCTGTCCATGACCATTGCAGCGAAACACAACTTTGAGTGACAAAACAACATCACTACTTGGCGCTCATTACTTTGAGACTTTCGATGGTTAGTTGCAACAGCCCAGTAATCTCGCTAGCTGCAGTACCCTTCGTACCGGAACACAGTAATGTTTACACTCTACTGCTTAGCGGCAGAATAACTGGTACTGTGGTGGTACCTACCTAGACGACTTCCTGCTAAGGAGATCTACCACCAAGTAACCAAAATTAAAAAAGTAGAAGTAGACACCGAAACCTTGTTCGATGAAACTACCAGATGATACCTTTTAGTTTTAGAGATCTGTGGTATATACGTAATTAGTTAGGTACGTCATTAATGGGAACACAAAATAGCGATGCTGTAAGGAAAAATCAGGCAAAGCTACTAAAAATAAAATTCGATTTCTAGTAAATTTAGGGCTCCCTAAATTTCGTTTACTTTAGAAAACAAGCTGTCAAGCAATTTTTTTTTTTTTTTATTTTTAATAATTTGCCCCTTCGGGCAGGCTAAAGCTATAAAGCCATACTGCCTTGTCTTAAGTGTTATTTCTGCTGTATCTTAGCTATGGTTATCGTCAAAGTCGTCTTAGTCAAGTCCATTTCGTGTCAGTTCGTGCCAGTCATGCTTTAGTAAAGTAGTGGCGACTTTACTATAAAGCTTCGATGGAGTTTTGGAAGCAACACGAAAACTCATGTTTCACCACATTATATCATTTTCCCACACTCGCGCTTGTAATTCGGCACTTTATGAATAAAACACCACCATTTTTATGCATAAACACTCGACAAAACACTAGTTTTGGAAAAAAATACAACGGAGCGACACGACTCTTCCCGCGTTCCCGCCAAAACTCGCAATTTTAAATGTTTAAAAAAACTCATAAATATTTTTTTTTTTGTACTACCAGTACAAAAAAAATGGTACACTGATACTTTTCTATCTATGGCCAAAAATATTTTTAAATTATTCTGCCTTTTAAAAATTACCCGTATGTGTCTAATTTAGTGTTCTTTTCTCAGGCGATGAAGGATCCAAGGTTCTTTTGCTAACTTTTTAAACTAGGTACTTACCAATGTATTTTTTGTGTAAGAATAAAATTACCATTTCTATTATTTATAAAAAATTACGGCTTCGCATCAGGAATGCAAAACGATATATTTTGTAAGAACATAAAATGTCACATTTCGTAACAAATAATATGTCATATTTCGTAAGAACATAAAATGTCATATTTAGTAAGAACATAAAAGGTCAAATGAAAGTTACAAAATAAAACAAAATGCAATAACAATGTTTATTAGAAATTATGTTTGTTTGTGTTAAAATTTAATATTACGTATAATTTAAAATTCGTCGTTTTCGAACGGATGATGCTTGTGGCCCAGAGATCTGCAACCAAATATTCTTTTTAGAAAAACAAATTACACAACAGAATTACAAACAGACAGAGTAACAGTGTCAGAATTACAAACAGAAAGAGTGACAGAGTAACAAACAGTGTCAGAATTACAAACAGAGTGACAGAGCGTCAGAATTACATACAGACAGAATGACAGAGTAACAGTGGCAGAATTACAAACAGAAAGAGTGACAGAGTAGCAAACAGACAGAGCATCAGAATTACAAACAGGCAGAGTGACAGTGTAAGAAAAGGACACAGTTTCAAATGTTTTAATAACATTAATCTGGATTCATGTTTGTTTTTTTAGTGTTTTATTGTTGTATAGTGATGAAATAATTGTTAATTTATTTTTTCCTTCAATACTCACGCAGTCATGGGCACGAGGCGGCCGTTGCAGTCGAAGGAGTCGATGAGGGCGACGTCCTCGTGCGACAGCTTGAAGTCGAGCACGTTGAAGTTGGACTCTATGCGCGAGCGGGTCACCGATTTTGGAATCACAATGTTCCCGCGATCGATCTGGTATCTGGAAAAACAAATGAAAAGAACTTAAAAAATCTGAAAAAATAACTTGACTTATCTGATAACTTGATAAAATCTGCAGTGTGAAACGGAAGTTTTATAAAAATGGGTAATACGGCTTCTATCTTTACAACCTGAAACAACAAGTCTGAAATTTGGATTTGTCGTCGCATTTCTCACCTGATAAGCACTTGCGCGACCGTCTTTCCGAGCCTGGAGGCGATGGCCTTGAGCTTGGGGTCTTCCATGAGCAGAGGGTCGTCGGGCTTCGCCCACGGCCGTTCAGGCGACCCGAGCGGCGAGTACGCGGTTATCTTGATGCCTCTGGCTTCGCAGTACTCTTTCAGACGTTTCTGGTTCAAGTATGGGTGGCATTCCACCTGCGAATTAAAAAATTACATCTGAATTTATTTTCTAATGCGTAACGAGTTTAACGGTTGTTCATCATCTTAAGTAACGAACAAAATGCCTTTCAAAAGAATAAATTAACCTTACATAGTACATTAATAAAAATAAAACCAGTTTCAGTTATATACTTCGATATGAGCAAAGCCTTCGATTTTGTCAGTCACAAGACTTCGCTTAAAAAACTGAAAAATTATGGGATTCGAGGTAATTGGATCGAAAGCTATCTGAATAATAGAAAACAGTGCGTCGAAATTTTGATGAACGAAACGTTGATGAACCTTATGAACAGTTTTCTGTAATTTCATGTGCAATGCTTCTGGCTTTCCCCAAGGTAGTGTATTAGAACCGCTCTTATTTTTATTGTATATAAATTATTTATTCAATATTACCTCTTTTAGATGTGACCTATTTGCAGATGATATTGCCATTATCGTTCCAAAACAAAGCAATGCTAATTATGAGTGTAGTACAAAAAAAACTATTGCAAAGGTAGTAGTTTGGTTAAAGAAAAATAGTTCAAAGGTTAACATGGCTAAAACGAAATACATGTAATTCTACAATACTACCAAATTCCGAATCGATCAGTGGTAAATACTAACATACATAAGACTTTTAGACTTTCTTGAATCAGTTAAGATCACTTTCGATCAAGTCACGTAAATATTATGTAATTCGCCATTTTAAGGTGGTGGCCATCTTGGATTTGAAATGCATCATAGTGTATAGTATTCTACTAATCGAGCCCTTTCATGTGATACCCATATTGACGGAGTTATGAAAAAGTATGTAGGTAATCCGCCATTTTGTGGCGGCGGCCATCTCGGATCGATTTTCATCAAACATAGCTAAGAACACTCCCGACTAATTCACCTTTCAAACAAAAAACAAAATCAATATCAATTCATCCGTTGGGGAGCTACGATGCCACAGATACGCGCACAGACACGTCAAACTTATAACACCTCGTCATTTTTGAAGCAATGACCATAATCCTGACCTGATTGACGACAGGTTTCACAGTCGCCACCTTCAGTATCCTGTCAACCTGCTTGGCGTTGAAGTTGGAGAGGCCTATACTCTTCGTCAGGCCTTCCTTGACGAACGGCTCCATCGCTTTCCACGTGTCCACATAATCTACGTCTGAGAACTGGATCTTGTCAGTCTCGTCTGTCGGGAACAACGGGCCATCTTCCTGTAACGCACGATTACAAATTATTTGACATTTGATAGAATATCTGCTTTAAGAGGTGACGATAAATGTTTGTTCTGTGCCAGGATGTTCTGTATGGGGACATCCGTTAATTACATGAGGTGATTTTGCCGATTTTTCCACCCCCCGAACCGAAACTACTGGACCGGTTTCAAAATTTCTTTCACCGTTGGGAAGCTACACTATCCCCGGGTGACATAGGATACTTTTTATCCCTGTGTTCCCACGGGAACGGGAACCATGCGGGTGAAACCGCGAGGCCTCCGTTAGTGTACTATAAGTATGTATTTACAAAACAAAGTATGTAAGTACATACATACATTGTAATGTTATCTCATAACATCATTTATAAACTGATTTGAAAAAGACTTTCATTTCTCTAAAAAACTATTTATATAAATTCGAAAGTTTTCAAAGTTCGCTTTCGGATATCGTTAAAAAAATTTTGTACATAATACTTTTCATACATTAATAAAATACTTATGTATGTTTGACATAAATTAAATTGTATGTAGTACGTTTTCTCACAAGACAATAATATCATGTCAATAATATGTATAATCAAAGCATTTTTCAATCCAAGGTGGTTTAATTTCCATACATTTTTTTCTGCCATTTATGGACAAATGGAGCATAACTTTACAGTGAAATCACAGCTACTGGCATTTATTTTGGTCTTTATTTGCGGTAAATCACAATTGCTTGAATTAAAAAATCATAAATTCATAAATTTGATTTTCTGCCAATAATCTACCGTTTTATTCAAGCAATTGTAATTTACCGCACATAAAGACCAAAATAAACGCCAGTAGCTGTGATTTCACTGTAAAGTTATGCTCCATTTGTCCATAAATGGCAAAATTTTATTTGTATGGAAATCGAACCACCTTTATGGTCTGTTTTATAAATTTTTCAACGATGAAGTGTCACTTCGAAAAACATACCAATCTTTTATCGTTAGAAATTTTATAAAACAGGTCATTTAAATATAATTAAAATTTATATTCTTCGTAATAATTTCTTTTGTAAATTTTGCTTATTAATAGTTCTTAGTAATGTGTAATGGATTGTATGCTAATTTTAATATTTTTACGTTGAAATGGACTGTTTCACTATTATCAAATTTGGGATTTCTTAAAATTTATTTAAATTTTCGGAAAGGACTTTGTTTCGTTCAAGTATTACGTCAGCAGACTTATATTAATTTTCAACCCCTCCACCCCCTTTTTAGCGAAATAAGCAAAGCTTTCACCCCTTTCGCACGCTTATGTAAGCATAAGTACAAAGAAAACTAAATGAATAAACGTTGCTAACGTAATCGCCGTCCGAATCCGAGTCTTTGGGGGCGGGGCGGGGTGTCAACAATGTCATTAATAATAATAATTAAAGCTAGGACCACCGCCCCCCCGATTCACAATGTCATCAAAGACTGAACGTAAGCATACGATAGGAGTCAGAGCTTTGCTTACTGATGATTACGTAAGCATTAGTATAAAGAAAAGTAAAATGTTGCTAATGCAAGTCAATGTCATCAGACTTGGAGCGTAAGCATACGATAAGTGCGGGAGCTTTGCTTACTTCGCTATAAAGGAGGGGGAGGGGGGAATGCTTACGTGATAATTGATCAGATTAGATATGACTGATTCCTCCTGTAAAAAAACATTCGAGTTATAAACACCGATTAAAAAAAGACGTGTGGCACTCGGGGACTGCCGCGGTAAAGCTATTGCATAGCATTACAACCAATGCCACCTAGAGGCGAGTTGCTGAACTAAAGAGACAAGCGTGATATTTCAAAAAAGTCATTAAAAGTTGTGCTATTCATCGATAGATGGCAAAACTAAAAAGTATCACCGCTGTGCCGGTGGGAGTGGGGGGTGTTAGGTTATTTGCGTTACGGAATTTCTGGATTCGGTCGCCACGCTCAAGGCCCGCGATAGAAGCTATGCAATAGCTTAATAAAATAAAAAAGATTAATTATAGGTATTTATTTAAACACGTGAAACTTTCCATCGACGTATATATTTTTTTTTATCACAATAATTAATTTATTTTATTTTATAAGTAACAAATTAGGTTTATTGAATAGCAATGATTCTTTATCGGAATTTCTGTTTAGAAAGTTACGAGATTGAAGTATTGCCGTCTCTTTTCGTTACTGTTTGTTAGACAGGGATGGTTGTTGCTTTTTCAGTGTAAAGAAATAGTTATGATAAATATTTGCATACTACCCGACATAAAATATAATTATGCATAATATGTCACGTTTGGGGACTATACTAAAGATTCGTATCTACCCACATGTCACGAAAATTCACTGATGTGATGCTTTTATACTGCAAATTGGCTAACGTACAATATTTGTGTTACCATCAGATATATATTTTATCGAAGATTCGAATGATTGCATGTATATTTATTAAATTTGTTATGCATTTAGTGTGAAATGTTGAAGACTTGGGCCCACCTTACACGGAGAAATTCAAATAAACCCGTCAATTTTTTTAGCGAGTCGGGATTTTGCGTAATTACTAATGTTCTACCTTACTAATGCTTAGAAACATGTAATAATATTTTACTGATGATATAATAGTTAAATAAAAAAATCTGGGTAGCGGTAACCGCTTAGGGGCCATTCAAGTTTTACGTAAAAACAAATTTTAGTAATTATAATCCATGCTTGGCGGCAAATTTTCAACTCTCGTGTGGTAGCTAGCCAGCCGAGTACTAGAGAGTACGCTACCACCATGCTATGGTTTCCTCACGATGTTTCCCTTCACCGGCAGCTCAAGCTTCTTGTTGGGGTTTGAACCCACGCCCTTCGGCATGCGAACCTACCGCGCTAACCACTGAGCTATCATCGCTACAAAAATTGAAAAAAATTGATCCAGCCGTTTGGACGTAAAGAAGCAACAAACATAGGTACTCACAAACTTTCACCTTTGTAATATTAAAACCAATTTTATTTGTGTAAGACAAACCTTGAAATACAAAATTATTTATAAATGCTTTAATATTGTTTAAACATTTTTTCGTTTTCGTGTTTTTATGTATATATAATTTTGTAAATTAAATACCAAATATGTATTATGCAGTGACATTGTTTTTTTAAGTCATGATAGGTTGTCATGTAATATGTGGTGTTGAATGGTAGGGTAGCCGACAGGGTTGTCGTACTTATCATAACGAACAACTTTTTACTATGGGTATATCGAAGAAATTGCGTAAAAAACAGCTGTTCTATACAAGAAGAAAGACGTGCGTGCGTGGTGAAGGGCGTGGGTTCGATTCCCACTCAGGACTAACATTTGTGTGACTAACATCGATTTTTGTTCTGTGTCTGGGTGTACTGTATGTATTATTAAGTATGTGTTTACAAAAAAAAATAAAGTATTTAAGTATTCTATCAGTTATCTGTCTTCCATAGCACAAGCTCTGCTTAGTTTGGGGTCAGATGGCGCTGTGTGTAACGTCCTGTGATATTTATTTATTTATTTAATTAATCGAGAGGATGAAATTTATCAATGGAACCGTTTTTCGCGTTTTTAGAGTAAAGTAAATGGTTCAAGTTGTTCTCGATGCCAAGTACCGCCTTTCGGCTTAGTACGCCGTTCTGTGTAACCCGTGTATTTATACTCGGGAAGATTTAAATGATTTTACACATACATACATACAATGAAACATTTCAGTTTACGGGGTTGTAAGCTTAGTATGTACCTACTACGATGAAAGTGGGATTGTTCATAATTGTAAGCAACTTTTTATACGAATACAAAACTGAAACTGAGAAAAAACAGTTTTTTTGTAGAAGTTCGTTGACCTTGAACCGAATCTATGGAGTAGCTGTAATTTTTAGAAAAAGTTGTTCATAAAGATGAGTGCAATGACCTCCTTTCGGGTACCTAACGCTTATAACCTTGTGCAGACGTGTCAAATCGTTTTGGAATTGAGAATATCATAACTATAACTATAAAACCACATTTATAACTATAAATTACTTATAAATGTGGTTTTACTTATAAACGTTGCTTCAAATTAATTAACGCTTATGTTTTAATTCATGTTATTTAGAAATTGATAGAGCATATTAGGCATTGGTTAACTTTAAGCATCGTTCTTAAGTAAGGCCCATAATGGCTATCGTGGATTTTTATCTTTCGTGATTGATTTGATTTGAATTTTCGTGGAGTAAACTTGTATAAGATGCGTGGGAATTTAGTTATAATAAACTGCAATATTATTACAATTACAATAAACTGCAATATTATTACAATTATAATAAACTGCAATATTATTACATTACAATTACAATGAACTGCAATATTATTACAATTACAATAAACTGCAATATTATTACAATTATAATAAATTGCAATATTATTACATTACAATTACAATAAACTGCAATATTATTACAATTACAATAAACTGCAATATTATTACAATTATAATAAACTGCAATATTATTACATTACAATTACAAAAAACTGCAATATTATTACAATTACAATAAACTGTAATATTATTACAATTACAGTAAACGACAATAATATTATTGCAGTTGTAATAAATATTATTATTTGTATACTATGTTAGACGAATACATATCGTCGCTTAGCAAACAATGTACAACTAATTTTTCGATAGCAAAATGTATGAAAACTAGACGCCCCAGACGGGTTTCTCTGTAAACTTTTTCGATAATTTACTGTACGAGGAGTGCAGAATTTAATTATTTTTAATGTTGTCTGCGATGGTCATTATTTATGGTATCTAAGATTTACATAAGTTTACGCATGTCATTGTACTAATGATTTCAAAAATAAAACGAAGGCCTAAGAACTTGTTTTTATTTGTTTGATTTAAATACCGCTCCTGTGAACGCAAAATATACACCACTATTTTTCACATGTTAAATCGATGTGATTATTATCCCCAAAAAAGGTGATTCCTGATTATTATTGTACCCGTAGGCATTTACCTAAACCTAGTCCGTCGCAAGTTCATTCATAAATCCCGCGGCGCGCGCGCGCCTGCAGCGGGAGCCTCGCGCGCGAGTGCGAGAGAGAAACAACATGTTTCTGCAATATTGCAATGAAAGCCGCCATCGGTTCCCGCCAGCTGCTCCGGGGATAGTATTCTTTTGTAGTAAACGAGTGCTATGCCCATAATTTTAGGCGGGATTTCCGAAAATTTTTGACTAGTAATAACTTAGAATTAAATAAGAAGCCAGTGTCAGGTGTTTCATAAGTTAAATAAGTTGCCTTGTAATCGAAGTTATATAGTCGAAGTCCAGTCATGCTTTAGTAAAATAGTGGCGACTTTACTAGAAAGCTTCGATGGAGTTTTGGAAGCAACACGAAAAGTCATGTTTCACCACATTATATCATTTTCCCACACTCGCGCTTGTAATTCGGCACTTTATGAATAAAACACCACCCATAGAATAGAACATAGATTCGCTATGTGTGCGGAACTGTGCTGTGTTTACTTGCCGCGTCACGCACACAGATGCAATTATAGAGTTGCCAGTCATAATGTCTTTCCGCAAAAAATTGTGATTTGTGTAAATTCGTGACTTTTTACATGAATATAATAATGTAGTTTGTGAGTCGGATTATGACTTGCGCAGATGAATTCATGATATTTAACTGTTCGGGACGATCCTAAACAGAACCTTGTAAATAAGATGGTTTTATATTAGTTTAGAAAGTTAATAAATAAATAACATTCCGAGTTCCCGCCAAAACTCCCAGCGTAACTTTATAAATAAGTAGCAAAATATCGGCAGTAAAGAGTTCTTACTTAGATCCATAGATGGCGTGCATATTTGAGACAAGTTTCCTGAATCGCGGTGACGTTTTATTGCGACAAAACATAGGTTAAATCAGTATTTTTGTGTTCACTTCATGGGTATCAAAGACTCACCGCTCTCGATCAGCTCAATCAACTACAGTTGCAATTTTTGGAAGACGTCATGTGAAGCGTAAATGTCAGCGCCATGACTCAAATGTAGTCCTGCGCGCCGATCGATCGTTTCTCGCGACCCATGTCCAGTGATCGGGTCAAATGATTCGATCGATTTTAGATCCAATGTCTCACATTCGCGAGTCGCAAACGGGGTCATGTCTAGAGATGAAACGGATATTCGATAACTCTGGTATCTGGCCTGATTTTAAGTCCGGCCATTGTAATTTTTTCCAAAACTTGCGTTTTTTCTTGTGTTATAGTGGTGTTTTATTTATAAAGTGCCGAATCACAAGCGCGAGTGTGGGAAAATGATATAATGTGGGGAAACATGACTTTTCGTGTTGCTTCCAAAACTCCATCGAAGCTTTATAGTAAAGTCACCACTACTTTACTAAAGCATGACTAGACTTTACTGACACGGACTGGACTTGACCAAGACTGACCTTCGACTATAACTATAGCTACAAGGCAACTTATTTGAGTTGCCAGTAGTTTTTGAGTTTATTCGTTACAAACATACAAAAATACAAATCTTTCTTCTTTATAATACATATTAGTGTTGAAATGTAGATTTTTATTTATATCGAATACATTTACCAAATTTTACAGTTCATAAAGCAGATATATTCCCAAATGAGATAACATGGCATTCTGGTCAAATTTTATACAAGGTCTTAAAGTTATAAAATAAAACAAATAACATATTATAATAAGTGTTTATTCGAATACGTATGCATTTAATAAAATTTCATATTACTGTAACAATATTACGTATATAAATTAAAATTCGTCGTTTTCGAACGGATGATGCTTGTGGCCCAGAGATCTGCAAAGAAATATTCTTTTTAGTATAACAATTACACATTTTTAGGGTAGCGAAAAATATGTGAAAAAAATGATCGATTATTATATTAATCGATTTTTTACTTATAGTCGATTTTTAATTAATCGATTATACATATTACGTATTTATGTACTTTCTTTTTTCAAAGTAAAAAAGATACGATATGCGTTGTTGGCATAAACTAATATAGCCAAATTACGCATTTTAATCGAATTTAGCGAACAGCGCCATCTATGCGATAAATAATAAAACGCGTGGTAAAAAACGTAAAAAGGGAATGTCACCTGTTAGTCGAAAAATGGCGCCATCTATATTTAAATATTAAAAGTCGATAACTTTATTCAGTTTCCACATTATTTAAGTTGAAAAAAACTTGTTTTTTTTAAGTTAGAAAAAATCGATTAATTTTTAGTTAATCGATTTTTTACAAATGGTTTAATATTAAAGGGAGAAAATCGATTATTTATTAATCGATTTTTCCCTCTAAGTTACATCCCTTGTTACGCACCTCAAGAGGTCAGCGATGGACAAGCTGAAGAAAATATGGAGAAACCGGAATATTACAAAGACCACTAAAATAAGACTAGTGAGGGGTTATATTTCCCATTTTTCTTTATGCTGCTGAGACGTTTCTCTCACTTTCGAAACTGAGAGAAAGAAGAGAGACGCTCTCGAAATGTGGTGCTGGAGAAATATGCTGGCAATCTCGTGAACTGTCAACCGCTTTTTGACAGCTCATACAAAGTTGACGACATAACTTTGTACAGCGTCTAACAAAACAAATCTCACACAAATAAATACGTTTAATGTAGCATTACCTCTTTACAAGGCTGCGTTAACTTGAGAGCAGTTTTCATTAAATCTAAAAATTTTAGGCGGCGCCGGTCCGTTACTTATAGAAGAAATTATACACAGAGAAGAAAATCATATTCAATTTATCACTACATATTATAAAACAAAGTTGTCCGCCGCGTCTATTCTGTCTGTTCGCGATGAACTTAAAAACTACTGAACGGATTATCATGAATCACAACTCTATTGGTGAAAATAGCATGACAATCCGAAATAATAATTATTGTTATTTTTGTCGTCTTTTTTAAATCTTTTATTTGTAGCGTTGTGTGTCAAAATAAATGTTTTCTTCCTTTCTTTCCGTGTCAAAATTACAAACAGAAAGAGTGACAGAGTTACAGGACAGAGCGAGTTACGAATTTCATTTTTTTTTGGTGACAAGCTTGGTGTTTGACCACACCTCACCTGATGTTAAGTGACGGTGATGGTAAAGTACACCAAGCCTGGAATATAAGTCTGGATTCATGTTTATATTAGTGTTTTATCGTTGTATGAATTAAATGTTAATTTCTTTCTTTCTTTCTTTCAATACTCACGCAGTCATGGGCACGAGGCGGCCGTTGCAGTCGAAGGAGTCGATGAGGGCGACGTCCTCGTGCGACAGTTTGAAGTCGAGCACGTTGAAGTTGGACTCTATGCGCGAGCGGGTCACCGATTTTGGAATCACAATGTTCCCGCGATCGATCTGGTATCTAGAAAAAAAACAAGATAAAATTAAAAAACCCCCCACATTCTGCTAGTCGAGCCCTTTCATTTAATACCCATATTGAGGGAGTTGTGAAAAAATATATGATCTGCCATTTTGTGGCGGCGGCCATCTTGAACCGATTTTCATCAAACATTGCTAAGAACACTCCCGACTAATGCACCTTTGAAACAAAACAAACAAAATCAAAATCGGTTCATCCGTTCGGGAGCTACGATCCCACAGACAGACAGGTCAAACTTATAACACGCCGTCGTTTTTGCATCGGCGGTTAATAATAACAACCCGTCGTTTTGAGGTAGGGAGTTGAGAAAAAATATGTAATCCGCCATTTTGTGGCGGCGGCCATCTTGAACCGATTTTCATCAAACATTACTAAGAACACTCTCGACTAATGCACCTTTGAAACAAAACAAACAAAATCAAAATCGGTTCATCCGTTCGGGAGCTACGATCCCACAGACAGACAGGTCAAACTTATAACACACCGTCGTTTTTGCATCGGCGGTTAATAATAACAACCCGTCGTTTTGAGGTAGGGAGTTGTGGCCATTTTGTGGCGGCGGCCATCTTGAACCAATTTTCATCAAACAGCTCCCGACTAATTCATCTTTCAAACAAAAAAAAAACAAAATCAAATTCGGTTCATCCGTTCGGGAGCTACGATGCCACAGACACACAGATACACGCCAGGGGTTTAAACATTATCTGCTGCGTAAAAACGGGAGTTTTATAAAAATTTGTAATACAGCTTCTATCTATATTACCTGAAACAGTAAGTCTGAAATTTAGATTTTTCAACACATTTCTTACCTGATAAGCACTTGCGCGACCGTCTTTCCGAGTCTGGTGGCGATGGCCTTTAGCTTGGGGTCTTCCATGAGCTGAGGGTCATCGGGCTTCGCCCACGGCCGGTCGGGCGAGCCGAGCGGCGAGTACGCGGTTATCTTGATGCCTCGGGCTTCGCAGTACTCTTTCAGACGTTTCTGGTTCAAGTATGGGTGGCATTCCACCTGCGAATCAAAAAAATACTTTTGAAAACCGGAACGTTCGAGGAATTAATACTATCGGTGAACACTCACAGCAAATTATAATATATAATTTATGTTCGCACAATAAAAGGGGCATAAAATCGTTTCATTCCAATTTTTTGAAACAATAATCGTAATTCTGGCCCGATTGACTGTCGTGGGATAAAATCGTTTCGTTCGAGTTTTTGAAACAATAATCGTAATTCTAGCCCGATTGAAACGATCGTGTAATCAAATTGTTTCGTTCTAGTTTTTGAAACAATAATCGTAATTCTGGCCCGATTGAAACGATCGTGTAATCAAATTGTTTCGTTCTAGTTTTTGAAACAATAATCGTAACTCTGGCCCGATTGAAACGATCGTGTAATCAAATTGTTTCGTGCGAGTTTTTGAAACAATAATCGTAATTCTGGCCCGATTGAGACGATCGTGTAATCAAATTGTTTCGTTCTAGTTTTTGAAACAATAACCGTAATTCATACCCGATTGAAATTATAGGGGAACACTCACTCGAGCAGCAAATTACACTGTATAACGGTTCGCACAATGAAAGGGGATTAAAATAGTTTCGTTTCGAAACAGTGACCATAATCCTGACCTGATTGACAACAGGTTTCACAGTCGCCACCTTCAGTATCCTGTCAACCTGCTTGACGTTGAAGTTGGAGAGGCCTATACTCTTCGTCAGGCCTTCCTTGACGAACGGCTCCAGCGCTTTCCACGTGTCCACATAATCCACGTCTGAAAACTGGATTTTGCCAGCCTCGTCTGTCGGGAACAACGGGCCATCTTCCTGTAACACACAAATAATAATACAATATTAATATATTTTTATTTATACACAAAAAAAAACATACCTACTTGCTAAGCTTCAACCCTATGACACGTGTGTTGAAACCCTAAAGAAACTGACACTAACCTGGTAAGCCTGGGGCCAGTGGATCAGGTACAGGTCAACATACTTGACATTGAGGTTCTTCAGGGTCTCCTGTAGGGCTCCACGGACCAGATCCGGCCGGTGGAAGGTATTCCACAGCTTGGAAGTGAGGAATAGGTCTTCCCTGAAAGAAATATATTTTTAACCAACTTCAAAAAAGGAGGACGTTCTCAATTCCTCGGAATCTTTTTTAATGTATGTTCACCGATTTTCCGACTCCGGAACAGATTTGGAAAATTATTTTTTTGTTAAGGTGGTTCAAGCGGTTTTTAAACAAGTACCTATACATTTAAAATTTAAAACGACCCCCGACACTAGTAATGCACATAACACCAAATTTCGAATTGATCAGCGGTAAATACTCACATACATAGGAGCTGTTCATTTTCAAACAGATGAACATACTTTCTTGAATCATAGTTAAGATCAACCCAGTCACATAAAAAATGTAATTCGCCATTTTGGATTTGAAATTTACCATAGTGTATAGTATTCTACTAATCAAGCCCTTTCATTTGATACCCATATTGAGGGAGTTGTGATAAAATATGTAATCCGCCATTTTGTGGCGGCGGCCATCTTGGACCGATTTTCATCAAACATGGCTAAGAACAATCCCGACTTATTCACCTTTCAAACAAAATCAAAATCGGTTCATCCGTTCGGGAGCTACGATGCCACAGACACATACAGACACGTCAAACTTATAACACCCCGTCGTTTTTGCGCGGTTAAAAAAGTCTGCTCTTATCAAGTTTACCTTTTGACAACTCCCTCGGCGATCTTGGCGGTGATGGCTTCTCCCACCTCCTTCTCATTTCCGTAAACGTACGCGCAGTCGATGTGTCGGTACCCAATGTCTATCGCATCTTTCACAGCCTGAGTCACTTCGCCGGGTTTCGACTGGGGACAAAATATAAAGTTAGCCCTGTTTTAAACCAAGTGAGGAGGAGGTTCTCAAATCAACTGTATGTTTTTCTTTGTATGTGGTAGTAGGCAGGCCACATAGCACGCAGAACTGATGGCCGATGGGGCTGCAAAGTTTTGGAGTGGAGACCACGGACCGGCGAGCGCAGCGTAGGACGTCCACCCACAAGGTGGACAGACGACCTAGTAAAGACCGCAGGAACGCGCTGGATGCGAGCCGCTTCCAATCGGTCTTTGTGGAAGTCAATGGGGGAGGCCTATGTCCAGCAGTGGACGTCCTACGGCTACTTCAGACGTCCCATATAAATTTTATCGAAATCGATCGAGCGGTTTTTAATGTAAAAATTGTACACATCGATGATGTTGACTCCGAAACCTCGCTGTTTCAATGGAGCAGTGCGTTTAGTTAACCTCAAGGTCATAGAGTCGGTTTTTTAATTGTAATTTTTTTTACACACAACTGATTGGCGGCAGAATATCTGGTACTGCGGTGGTACCTACATAGACGACCTCCTGCTAAGGAGATCTACCACCATGTCCAACTCGCGTGTAAATCGGTTTCTTCAAGGCAAGCGTGCTCCATCGTAGACCGCATCTTTGCTTACTCACTCGGGATGATAAATAAATATATAAATATCGTAGGACTATACACACAGCGCCATCTGGCCCATTTGTAATTTAGTAATTTTATTTTTAATGTATTGGTGTACACTGTGTTGGCGAACTTTATAAATAAATAAACTAAGCAGAGCTTGTGTGATGGAAGTCAGATAACTGATAGAATACATAAATACTTTTTTTTTGTAAATACATACAGAACACCCAGACACAGAACAAACATTTGTTTATTCACAAAATGTTTGCCCTGAGTGAGAATCGAACCCACGCCCTACAGCTCTCAAGGCAGATTCTAACGATACCACATACATTCAAAACTATTCAAGCATTTTTGTAGCGATGATAGCTCAGTGGTTAGCGCGGTAGGTTCGCATGCCGAAGGGCGTGGGTTCAAACCTCAACAATGAGTTTGAGCTGCTGGTGAAGGAAACCATAGCATGGTGGTAGCGTACTCTCTAGTACTCGGCTGGCTAGCTACCACACGAGAGTTGGAAATCTACCGCCAAGCATCTAACGGTGTGTTCCGGCAGCCTCACTTGAGAACCAGTTCCATTCCAGGCTAGGTGTGCTTTACCATCTTCGATCACACCTTCACTTAACATCAGGTGAGCTGTGGTCAAACACCTAGCCTGTCAACCATAAAAAAAATAATTTAAAGTTATGGTGCAATAAAAAATCTCACATACATAATCCCTGATAAAATAACACTCCTTATTTGGATGGTCATGTAAAAAGGTTTTGGTATTTTTCCACAAGTAATCCATAAAAATATTTTATATTTGTTATCAAAGGTGCCGATGTCATTTCTTATCAGATTCATCCAAGCCATAAGTGTCATGGGACCTTCTTATCATCAGCGATAGTGATGGAACAATTCTGTTTTTTTTTAAGTAAATTGGCACATACTGGTAATAACTGACATGATTCTAAACAAGATACGAATGGAAGTTTTAGGAAGCTGCCTATGCTGAAAAGCATTGGGAATTAATAGCAGAGCTAATGAATATGATAATTTTTTTTTTTTTCCTTCTAATGATGTATCTGTTTGTTGTTAGATACCTCATTGTTATTACAATCTAGCCTAGTTGAGACTAATAAGTAATTTTAATATAACTGAAATTGCAAAGTAGAGTATACAATAATTGTATAATCAAAATTAAAATCAAAACTTAAATACTAATTATTAGTATTTAAGTTTTGATTTTAATTTTGATTTATTTAATTTTGATTTTGATTTGAATTTTAATTTGTATATTTTGTTTTGATTTTTGTTTTGATTTGTTTTTTTTAAATTTAATTTTGACTATGGTTTTTACTAATTTAAGTTTGATTATGGTTTTTACTAATTCAATTTTGATTATGGTTTTTATTTTGATTTTAATTGAATTAATTGTATTGATACATTTAAATGCATGTTGTGCTTCTTTAAATAAACAACGCAATTAGCTAGATAATTACTTGAGTTGTGTAAAATTATAATAATACTCATTGTAGTTGCTAATATCAAGCCAATAAATAAATAAAAAGAAAATAAAATAATCGTAGAACGCGTCCATCGACACTTTCCTTACTGTCTCTATTAATGGGAAGACACTTTGTTCACGTGTTCTATAATATGCTGAAGATGATAATGAGTTTCTCAACATTTTTCCTATATCAAAAGTATCATAAATTTCATCCATTCAGCTGTTTTTGGATGATGATTGAGTAACTAGATCGAGTTGATAGTTTACTTGGTAGTAGATTTCCATAGCAGGAGGTCGTCTAGGTAGGTACCACCGCAGTACCAGTTATTCTGCCGCTAAGCAGTAGTGTATAAACATTACTGTGTTCCGGTTTGAAGGGTACTGCAGCTAGCGAAATTACTGGGCTGTTGAGACTAACCATCGAAAGTCTCAAAGTAATGAGCGCCAAAGCTCTGGACTTTGTTTTGTTACTCAAAGTTCTGTGTACCGCTGCAATGGTCATGGACAGGCGTTATCTCTTACCATCAAGAGAGCGTTTCGTTCGTCGCATTACTTTTTACATAAAAAAAAAAACATCAAACTTTCAATTTTTCTTTGAGTTTGGCGTCGCATTTTGAGCATTTGCCAGTGCCAAGTGTTATATTTTCAAGTTTCATAAGTTGCCTCATAGCTATAGTTATAGTCAAAGTCCAGTCATGCTTTAGTAAAGTAGTGGCGACTTTACTATAAAGCTTCGATGGAGTTTTGGAAGCAACACGAAAAGTCATGTTTCACCACATTATATCATTTTCCCACACTTGTGCTTGTGATTCGACACTTTATGAATAAAACACCACAATTTATATGGATAAACACATGACAAAACAGTAGTTTTGGAAAAAATACAAGGGGGCGACACGACGATATCTGCGTTCCCGCCAAAATTCTTCTTAAAATAAAATGTTATCAAACATATTATGTTTCTACTAATAAATCTCATTATCTTTATTAAACGTTCAACATTAATGTCAAATTCACAATAAGTATTACTGCCGTTGATAATGACAACTAGTATTAATTTGTCAGTCGATATTTATTGTTTTGACATGTACAGATAACATGATAGATGTAAGCTATACTAGCTGTGTTTTGCGAATTTACCTGGATTATATTTTTTTTTTGTAAATATCATAGATATTACACACAGCGCCATCTGAGCTCAAACTAAGGAAAGCTTTTGCTATGGAAGTCAGATAATTGATAGAATATTCAAATAGTTTTTTTTGTACTTATAATACATACAGTACGCCCAGACAGAACATATATTTGTTTTCATATCACAAAATGCTTGTCCTGGGTGGGAATCGAACCCACCCCCAGCTCTTGGAGTAGACATACTACCAATGAACCAACTGTAAGGGCTGTTATTAGATTTTTTTGCTTATATTTTATTTTCTCGACAAATACCTACTTTGTTTCTATATATCACTTGAATCTTAAATTTAATATGTAATATTAACATGTCATAAATCCTACTGAAGATAATACTGCGAGTCAAAAAAATCCTAGTCAAAAAGGCCCCCACGCAAAGACCTCCGCCCAAAAGTGCCCATGAACCCCCTGCGTTACCACACTGGATAGCCAGTGACAGATGCTGTACTAAATAGGATCCTACATGAAATTTATCTTTCCTTCTTTCTGATTAATGGAACTGCACCCACCCTAAATGATCCCAGAGAAGATCTGACTATGGCTAATTGCCAACTGCAGATAAAGTTGGTGAAAAAAAATCCTTTCAAAGTTTTATTGACTTGTAACTTGGGTGTTATCAAATATTTGTTTTGTAGTTTTTTTTAATGTTTTTTAGCTTTATGGCGATCTGTTCCACGAACAGTAAGCCACTTCTTTGTCCGATAATAATGCGTGAATCTACGAGAGCCATAAATTGTTGAGATATTTCTTTCCTGTTTTGTAGTGTGTTATTATTATAGTATACTAGCTGCGCCCCGCGGTGTTACCCGCTACATGTTTTCCAGATAAAAAGTAGCCTATGTGTTAATCCAAGGTCTCAGCTACCTCCATACCAAATTTCAACCAAATCCGTTCAGTAGTTTTTGCGTGAAAGAGTAACATACATGCATCCATACTCACAAACTATCGCATTTATAATATTAGTACAGTATAATCTCACTAATCCGGCACTATTAAAAACCGGAGGGTGCCGGATTATTGGAATGTTCGGATTACTGGGTTATACTGAAAAAGTCATAGGTAATAAATAAAATAAAGCATTTCATAGAGAGAATAAATGTATGTAATGTATTATGGAACAATTGAATTAACATGTAGGTACATATGTAATTAACTAGTTTTGAAATAATCCTTAATTGAGGTCTGCTTTTGTGAAACAATACGTTAGCACGTGATAAGTTTTGAGGTTAGACTGCTAGTCGATGACGCAGCGACCAAAGCGCACACGTATAGAGGGGTAAGGGAGGCGTGGGCGGAGGGTGCCGGATTATTGGACGTGCCGATCTATCGAAGTGCCGGATTAGTGAGATTATACTGTAGTTTCTTTTTTCGAGCTCTTTACCGTCCGATAGTAGAACAGGCAGGGGGAGCTAGATGATTCCATTGGACATAATTATCAATATTGAGCAATTGAGCAACTCTAAAGGCACCATTGAAATAAAGAAAACTGGCAATTATGGTGACCATTATAAGTCACTACGGTATTAGTTTAAGAGTTAACAACACTTTTTTCTGTGTTGCTGCTACGCGAGAGATAGTAGTGATAAGGTAATTTCGTGCATACCTTCCAAGTCCCGAGTCCGAGGATAGGACACTCGTATCCGTTTTCGAACTTAACTTTAGGCATTTCTGAAGCCATTTCTTATAGTATTCGAAAGGAAGACGTAGAGGAAAACTTAAAAAAATCACAAGTTTGCCGGGTAAACCAAAACCACAACACACAACGCACAGAAAACTGACTGAGACAAGTTGACAACAGCAAAAACGACAGCAGTAATTTTTTTGACACTTTCTTTCTTTATTTTTGGCAACGTAGATAGTGTATTCTGTCAGTTTTGTATTTGTTTATTTAGTTACTTTAATTTTTATCTTTTAAGTTTTACAAAAACTGTTATTGTTAATCGATTCATTATTTTTCAATCATTCATTACCTAAAACTTGATATAATGTAGTGAAAAATATCAGTATGTTATTATTTTTTACGCAGTCATGTTTTTTATATCTTTAATATCTGAAGGTGTATTGTTAATAAATAAAACTCACCTTCCAAGTTCCTAATCCAACGACAGGAATAGTTTGTCCATTGTTAAATTTTGCTAACGGAACGCGTGACATTTTAAATTTTTACTTATTTTTAATTTATATTTTAACACAACCGCTTCTTGTGGCGAAGAAACGAGAAGTAGATATATTATTAAGTTCAAGTGGATGGGTTATCGATGTTATCAGTTATATAGCCTGTTTAATTTTATATGTTTACAGTTATGTAATTGTAAGACACGATAAAAAACAATAAGTCTTATTTGTTTGCGCAAATACTTTAAGCACCTAAACATGTGAGTTGCATATGGAATTCCTTAAAAAACCTAAAATACTATCTGGGGAACCAATTTGCAGATCCTGGGTTCCGATCCCACGGCACTCTGTCTATTCTAGTGATTCGCCACTTCAGTCCCTATTGCTAGAACTTTTAGAGGGGAAATAATTAGGTGCACGTTGCGACTCATACTTCACGAGTTGTCATTGCCGGCTTCGGTGCGCCAAAAAAAAGCGTACGAAGAAAGTACGTACATCGACTAAACCTTCGTCGTAGGCTTTTTATTTTTTATTTTTGACAGATTAGCTTTACAGCCACATCTCAGTAGCGTACGACACAAAACGGGAGTAAACGTAGTGATTACATTCTCTTGGGTTTTAGCGGGAACGCGGAAAGAGTCATATCGCCCCATTGTATATTTCCAAAAGTAGTATTTTCGAATGTTTATGTGTAGTGGTGTTTTATTCATAAAGTACCGAATTACAAGCGCCAGTGTGGGAAAGTGATGTAATGTGGTGAAACATGACTTTTCGTGTTGCTTCCAAAACTACACCGAAGCTTAAATAGAAAAGTAAAGAATAGTAAAGTCGCCACTACTTTAATATGACTGGACTTGACCAAGACTTTGACTACTTTTTAATTTATGAAACTTTGAAATATCAAAACACTTGACACTGGCAAATGCATAAAATAGGACTTTTTTTTGTAAAATTAATGAAACAAACTAGACGCTCTCCTGATGGCAAGAGCCTGTCCATGACCATTGCAGCGAAACACAACTTTGAGTGACAAAACAACATCACTACTTGGCGCTCATTACTTTGAGACTTTCGATGGTTAGTTGCAACAGCCCAGTAATCTCGCTAGCTGCAGTACCCTTCGTACCGGAACACAGTAATGTTTACACTCTACTGCTTAGCGGCAGAATAACTGGTACTGTGGTGGTACCTACCTAGACGACTTCCTGCTAAGGAGATCTACCACCAAGTAACCAAAATTAAAAAAGTAGAAGTAGACACCGAAACCTTGTTCGATGAAACTACCAGATGATACCTTTTAGTTTTAGAGATCTGTGGTATATACGTAATTAGTTAGGTACGTCATTAATGGGAACACAAAATAGCGATGCTGTAAGGAAAAATCAGGCAAAGCTACTAAAAATAAAATTCGATTTCTAGTAAATTTAGGGCTCCCTAAATTTCGTTTACTTTAGAAAACAAGCTGTCAAGCAATTTTTTTTTTTTTTTATTTTTAATAATTTGCCCCTTCGGGCAGGCTAAAGCTATAAAGCCATACTGCCTTGTCTTAAGTGTTATTTCTGCTGTATCTTAGCTATGGTTATCGTCAAAGTCGTCTTAGTCAAGTCCATTTCGTGTCAGTTCGTGCCAGTCATGCTTTAGTAAAGTAGTGGCGACTTTACTATAAAGCTTCGATGGAGTTTTGGAAGCAACACGAAAACTCATGTTTCACCACATTATATCATTTTCCCACACTCGCGCTTGTAATTCGGCACTTTATGAATAAAACACCACCATTTTTATGCATAAACACTCGACAAAACACTAGTTTTGGAAAAAAATACAACGGAGCGACACGACTCTTCCCGCGTTCCCGCCAAAACTCGCAATTTTAAATGTTTAAAAAAACTCATAAATATTTTTTTTTTGTACTACCAGTACAAAAAAAATGGTACACTGATACTTTTCTATCTATGGCCAAAAATATTTTTAAATTATTCTGCCTTTTAAAAATTACCCGTATGTGTCTAATTTAGTGTTCTTTTCTCAGGCGATGAAGGATCCAAGGTTCTTTTGCTAACTTTTTAAACTAGGTACTTACCAATGTATTTTTTGTGTAAGAATAAAATTACCATTTCTATTATTTATAAAAAATTACGGCTTCGCATCAGGAATGCAAAACGATATATTTTGTAAGAACATAAAATGTCACATTTCGTAACAAATAATATGTCATATTTCGTAAGAACATAAAATGTCATATTTAGTAAGAACATAAAAGGTCAAATGAAAGTTACAAAATAAAACAAAATGCAATAACAATGTTTATTAGAAATTATGTTTGTTTGTGTTAAAATTTAATATTACGTATAATTTAAAATTCGTCGTTTTCGAACGGATGATGCTTGTGGCCCAGAGATCTGCAACCAAATATTCTTTTTAGAAAAACAAATTACACAACAGAATTACAAACAGACAGAGTAACAGTGTCAGAATTACAAACAGAAAGAGTGACAGAGTAACAAACAGTGTCAGAATTACAAACAGAGTGACAGAGCGTCAGAATTACATACAGACAGAATGACAGAGTAACAGTGGCAGAATTACAAACAGAAAGAGTGACAGAGTAGCAAACAGACAGAGCATCAGAATTACAAACAGGCAGAGTGACAGTGTAAGAAAAGGACACAGTTTCAAATGTTTTAATAACATTAATCTGGATTCATGTTTGTTTTTTTAGTGTTTTATTGTTGTATAGTGATGAAATAATTGTTAATTTATTTTTTCCTTCAATACTCACGCAGTCATGGGCACGAGGCGGCCGTTGCAGTCGAAGGAGTCGATGAGGGCGACGTCCTCGTGCGACAGCTTGAAGTCGAGCACGTTGAAGTTGGACTCTATGCGCGAGCGGGTCACCGATTTTGGAATCACAATGTTCCCGCGATCGATCTGGTATCTGGAAAAACAAATGAAAAGAACTTAAAAAATCTGAAAAAATAACTTGACTTATCTGATAACTTGATAAAATCTGCAGTGTGAAACGGAAGTTTTATAAAAATGGGTAATACGGCTTCTATCTTTACAACCTGAAACAACAAGTCTGAAATTTGGATTTGTCGTCGCATTTCTCACCTGATAAGCACTTGCGCGACCGTCTTTCCGAGCCTGGAGGCGATGGCCTTGAGCTTGGGGTCTTCCATGAGCAGAGGGTCGTCGGGCTTCGCCCACGGCCGTTCAGGCGACCCGAGCGGCGAGTACGCGGTTATCTTGATGCCTCTGGCTTCGCAGTACTCTTTCAGACGTTTCTGGTTCAAGTATGGGTGGCATTCCACCTGCGAATTAAAAAATTACATCTGAATTTATTTTCTAATGCGTAACGAGTTTAACGGTTGTTCATCATCTTAAGTAACGAACAAAATGCCTTTCAAAAGAATAAATTAACCTTACATAGTACATTAATAAAAATAAAACCAGTTTCAGTTATATACTTCGATATGAGCAAAGCCTTCGATTTTGTCAGTCACAAGACTTCGCTTAAAAAACTGAAAAATTATGGGATTCGAGGTAATTGGATCGAAAGCTATCTGAATAATAGAAAACAGTGCGTCGAAATTTTGATGAACGAAACGTTGATGAACCTTATGAACAGTTTTCTGTAATTTCATGTGCAATGCTTCTGGCTTTCCCCAAGGTAGTGTATTAGGACCGCTCTTATTTTTATTGTATATAAATTATTTATTCAATATTACCTCTTTTAGATGTGACCTATTTGCAGATGATATTGCCATTATCGTTCCAAAACAAAGCAATGCTAATTATGAGTGTAGTACAAAAAAAACTATTGCAAAGGTAGTAGTTTGGTTAAAGAAAAATAGTTCAAAGGTTAACATGGCTAAAACGAAATACATGTAATTCTACAATACTACCAAATTCCGAATCGATCAGTGGTAAATACTAACATACATAAGACTTTTAGACTTTCTTGAATCAGTTAAGATCACTTTCGATCAAGTCACGTAAATATTATGTAATTCGCCATTTTAAGGTGGTGGCCATCTTGGATTTGAAATGCATCATAGTGTATAGTATTCTACTAATCGAGCCCTTTCATGTGATACCCATATTGACGGAGTTATGAAAAAGTATGTAGGTAATCCGCCATTTTGTGGCGGCGGCCATCTCGGATCGATTTTCATCAAACATAGCTAAGAACACTCCCGACTAATTCACCTTTCAAACAAAAAACAAAATCAATATCAATTCATCCGTTGGGGAGCTACGATGCCACAGATACGCGCACAGACACGTCAAACTTATAACACCTCGTCATTTTTGAAGCAATGACCATAATCCTGACCTGATTGACGACAGGTTTCACAGTCGCCACCTTCAGTATCCTGTCAACCTGCTTGGCGTTGAAGTTGGAGAGGCCTATACTCTTCGTCAGGCCTTCCTTGACGAACGGCTCCATCGCTTTCCACGTGTCCACATAATCTACGTCTGAGAACTGGATCTTGTCAGTCTCGTCTGTCGGGAACAACGGGCCATCTTCCTGTAACGCACGATTACAAATTATTTGACATTTGATAGAATATCTGCTTTAAGAGGTGACGATAAATGTTTGTTCTGTGCCAGGATGTTCTGTATGGGGACATCCGTTAATTACATGAGGTGATTTTGCCGATTTTTCCACCCCCCGAACCGAAACTACTGGACCGGTTTCAAAATTTCTTTCACCGTTGGGAAGCTACACTATCCCCGGGTGACATAGGATACTTTTTATCCCTGTGTTCCCACGGGAACGGGAACCATGCGGGTGAAACCGCGAGGCCTCCGTTAGTGTACTATAAGTATGTATTTACAAAACAAAGTATGTAAGTACATACATACATTGTAATGTTATCTCATAACATCATTTATAAACTGATTTGAAAAAGACTTTCATTTCTCTAAAAAACTATTTATATAAATTCGAAAGTTTTCAAAGTTCGCTTTCGGATATCGTTAAAAAAATTTTGTACATAATACTTTTCATACATTAATAAAATACTTATGTATGTTTGACATAAATTAAATTGTATGTAGTACGTTTTCTCACAAGACAATAATATCATGTCAATAATATGTATAATCAAAGCATTTTTCAATCCAAGGTGGTTTAATTTCCATACATTTTTTTCTGCCATTTATGGACAAATGGAGCATAACTTTACAGTGAAATCACAGCTACTGGCATTTATTTTGGTCTTTATTTGCGGTAAATCACAATTGCTTGAATTAAAAAATCATAAATTCATAAATTTGATTTTCTGCCAATAATCTACCGTTTTATTCAAGCAATTGTAATTTACCGCACATAAAGACCAAAATAAACGCCAGTAGCTGTGATTTCACTGTAAAGTTATGCTCCATTTGTCCATAAATGGCAAAATTTTATTTGTATGGAAATCGAACCACCTTTATGGTCTGTTTTATAAATTTTTCAACGATGAAGTGTCACTTCGAAAAACATACCAATCTTTTATCGTTAGAAATTTTATAAAACAGGTCATTTAAATATAATTAAAATTTATATTCTTCGTAATAATTTCTTTTGTAAATTTTGCTTATTAATAGTTCTTAGTAATGTGTAATGGATTGTATGCTAATTTTAATATTTTTACGTTGAAATGGACTGTTTCACTATTATCAAATTTGGGATTTCTTAAAATTTATTTAAATTTTCGGAAAGGACTTTGTTTCGTTCAAGTATTACGTCAGCAGACTTATATTAATTTTCAACCCCTCCACCCCCTTTTTAGCGAAATAAGCAAAGCTTTCACCCCTTTCGCACGCTTATGTAAGCATAAGTACAAAGAAAACTAAATGAATAAACGTTGCTAACGTAATCGCCGTCCGAATCCGAGTCTTTGGGGGCGGGGCGGGGTGTCAACAATGTCATTAATAATAATAATTAAAGCTAGGACCACCGCCCCCCCGATTCACAATGTCATCAAAGACTGAACGTAAGCATACGATAGGAGTCAGAGCTTTGCTTACTGATGATTACGTAAGCATTAGTATAAAGAAAAGTAAAATGTTGCTAATGCAAGTCAATGTCATCAGACTTGGAGCGTAAGCATACGATAAGTGCGGGAGCTTTGCTTACTTCGCTATAAAGGAGGGGGAGGGGGGAATGCTTACGTGATAATTGATCAGATTAGATATGACTGATTCCTCCTGTAAAAAAACATTCGAGTTATAAACACCGATTAAAAAAAGACGTGTGGCACTCGGGGACTGCCGCGGTAAAGCTATTGCATAGCATTACAACCAATGCCACCTAGAGGCGAGTTGCTGAACTAAAGAGACAAGCGTGATATTTCAAAAAAGTCATTAAAAGTTGTGCTATTCATCGATAGATGGCAAAACTAAAAAGTATCACCGCTGTGCCGGTGGGAGTGGGGGGTGTTAGGTTATTTGCGTTACGGAATTTCTGGATTCGGTCGCCACGCTCAAGGCCCGCGATAGAAGCTATGCAATAGCTTAATAAAATAAAAAAGATTAATTATAGGTATTTATTTAAACACGTGAAACTTTCCATCGACGTATATATTTTTTTTTATCACAATAATTAATTTATTTTATTTTATAAGTAACAAATTAGGTTTATTGAATAGCAATGATTCTTTATCGGAATTTCTGTTTAGAAAGTTACGAGATTGAAGTATTGCCGTCTCTTTTCGTTACTGTTTGTTAGACAGGGATGGTTGTTGCTTTTTCAGTGTAAAGAAATAGTTATGATAAATATTTGCATACTACCCGACATAAAATATAATTATGCATAATATGTCACGTTTGGGGACTATACTAAAGATTCGTATCTACCCACATGTCACGAAAATTCACTGATGTGATGCTTTTATACTGCAAATTGGCTAACGTACAATATTTGTGTTACCATCAGATATATATTTTATCGAAGATTCGAATGATTGCATGTATATTTATTAAATTTGTTATGCATTTAGTGTGAAATGTTGAAGACTTGGGCCCACCTTACACGGAGAAATTCAAATAAACCCGTCAATTTTTTTAGCGAGTCGGGATTTTGCGTAATTACTAATGTTCTACCTTACTAATGCTTAGAAACATGTAATAATATTTTACTGATGATATAATAGTTAAATAAAAAAATCTGGGTAGCGGTAACCGCTTAGGGGCCATTCAAGTTTTACGTAAAAACAAATTTTAGTAATTATAATCCATGCTTGGCGGCAAATTTTCAACTCTCGTGTGGTAGCTAGCCAGCCGAGTACTAGAGAGTACGCTACCACCATGCTATGGTTTCCTCACGATGTTTCCCTTCACCGGCAGCTCAAGCTTCTTGTTGGGGTTTGAACCCACGCCCTTCGGCATGCGAACCTACCGCGCTAACCACTGAGCTATCATCGCTACAAAAATTGAAAAAAATTGATCCAGCCGTTTGGACGTAAAGAAGCAACAAACATAGGTACTCACAAACTTTCACCTTTGTAATATTAAAACCAATTTTATTTGTGTAAGACAAACCTTGAAATACAAAATTATTTATAAATGCTTTAATATTGTTTAAACATTTTTTCGTTTTCGTGTTTTTATGTATATATAATTTTGTAAATTAAATACCAAATATGTATTATGCAGTGACATTGTTTTTTTAAGTCATGATAGGTTGTCATGTAATATGTGGTGTTGAATGGTAGGGTAGCCGACAGGGTTGTCGTACTTATCATAACGAACAACTTTTTACTATGGGTATATCGAAGAAATTGCGTAAAAAACAGCTGTTCTATACAAGAAGAAAGACGTGCGTGCGTGGTGAAGGGCGTGGGTTCGATTCCCACTCAGGACTAACATTTGTGTGACTAACATCGATTTTTGTTCTGTGTCTGGGTGTACTGTATGTATTATTAAGTATGTGTTTACAAAAAAAAATAAAGTATTTAAGTATTCTATCAGTTATCTGTCTTCCATAGCACAAGCTCTGCTTAGTTTGGGGTCAGATGGCGCTGTGTGTAACGTCCTGTGATATTTATTTATTTATTTAATTAATCGAGAGGATGAAATTTATCAATGGAACCGTTTTTCGCGTTTTTAGAGTAAAGTAAATGGTTCAAGTTGTTCTCGATGCCAAGTACCGCCTTTCGGCTTAGTACGCCGTTCTGTGTAACCCGTGTATTTATACTCGGGAAGATTTAAATGATTTTACACATACATACATACAATGAAACATTTCAGTTTACGGGGTTGTAAGCTTAGTATGTACCTACTACGATGAAAGTGGGATTGTTCATAATTGTAAGCAACTTTTTATACGAATACAAAACTGAAACTGAGAAAAAACAGTTTTTTTGTAGAAGTTCGTTGACCTTGAACCGAATCTATGGAGTAGCTGTAATTTTTAGAAAAAGTTGTTCATAAAGATGAGTGCAATGACCTCCTTTCGGGTACCTAACGCTTATAACCTTGTGCAGACGTGTCAAATCGTTTTGGAATTGAGAATATCATAACTATAACTATAAAACCACATTTATAACTATAAATTACTTATAAATGTGGTTTTACTTATAAACGTTGCTTCAAATTAATTAACGCTTATGTTTTAATTCATGTTATTTAGAAATTGATAGAGCATATTAGGCATTGGTTAACTTTAAGCATCGTTCTTAAGTAAGGCCCATAATGGCTATCGTGGATTTTTATCTTTCGTGATTGATTTGATTTGAATTTTCGTGGAGTAAACTTGTATAAGATGCGTGGGAATTTAGTTATAATAAACTGCAATATTATTACAATTACAATAAACTGCAATATTATTACAATTATAATAAACTGCAATATTATTACATTACAATTACAATGAACTGCAATATTATTACAATTACAATAAACTGCAATATTATTACAATTATAATAAATTGCAATATTATTACATTACAATTACAATAAACTGCAATATTATTACAATTACAATAAACTGCAATATTATTACAATTATAATAAACTGCAATATTATTACATTACAATTACAAAAAACTGCAATATTATTACAATTACAATAAACTGTAATATTATTACAATTACAGTAAACGACAATAATATTATTGCAGTTGTAATAAATATTATTATTTGTATACTATGTTAGACGAATACATATCGTCGCTTAGCAAACAATGTACAACTAATTTTTCGATAGCAAAATGTATGAAAACTAGACGCCCCAGACGGGTTTCTCTGTAAACTTTTTCGATAATTTACTGTACGAGGAGTGCAGAATTTAATTATTTTTAATGTTGTCTGCGATGGTCATTATTTATGGTATCTAAGATTTACATAAGTTTACGCATGTCATTGTACTAATGATTTCAAAAATAAAACGAAGGCCTAAGAACTTGTTTTTATTTGTTTGATTTAAATACCGCTCCTGTGAACGCAAAATATACACCACTATTTTTCACATGTTAAATCGATGTGATTATTATCCCCAAAAAAGGTGATTCCTGATTATTATTGTACCCGTAGGCATTTACCTAAACCTAGTCCGTCGCAAGTTCATTCATAAATCCCGCGGCGCGCGCGCGCCTGCAGCGGGAGCCTCGCGCGCGAGTGCGAGAGAGAAACAACATGTTTCTGCAATATTGCAATGAAAGCCGCCATCGGTTCCCGCCAGCTGCTCCGGGGATAGTATTCTTTTGTAGTAAACGAGTGCTATGCCCATAATTTTAGGCGGGATTTCCGAAAATTTTTGACTAGTAATAACTTAGAATTAAATAAGAAGCCAGTGTCAGGTGTTTCATAAGTTAAATAAGTTGCCTTGTAATCGAAGTTATATAGTCGAAGTCCAGTCATGCTTTAGTAAAATAGTGGCGACTTTACTAGAAAGCTTCGATGGAGTTTTGGAAGCAACACGAAAAGTCATGTTTCACCACATTATATCATTTTCCCACACTCGCGCTTGTAATTCGGCACTTTATGAATAAAACACCACCCATAGAATAGAACATAGATTCGCTATGTGTGCGGAACTGTGCTGTGTTTACTTGCCGCGTCACGCACACAGATGCAATTATAGAGTTGCCAGTCATAATGTCTTTCCGCAAAAAATTGTGATTTGTGTAAATTCGTGACTTTTTACATGAATATAATAATGTAGTTTGTGAGTCGGATTATGACTTGCGCAGATGAATTCATGATATTTAACTGTTCGGGACGATCCTAAACAGAACCTTGTAAATAAGATGGTTTTATATTAGTTTAGAAAGTTAATAAATAAATAACATTCCGAGTTCCCGCCAAAACTCCCAGCGTAACTTTATAAATAAGTAGCAAAATATCGGCAGTAAAGAGTTCTTACTTAGATCCATAGATGGCGTGCATATTTGAGACAAGTTTCCTGAATCGCGGTGACGTTTTATTGCGACAAAACATAGGTTAAATCAGTATTTTTGTGTTCACTTCATGGGTATCAAAGACTCACCGCTCTCGATCAGCTCAATCAACTACAGTTGCAATTTTTGGAAGACGTCATGTGAAGCGTAAATGTCAGCGCCATGACTCAAATGTAGTCCTGCGCGCCGATCGATCGTTTCTCGCGACCCATGTCCAGTGATCGGGTCAAATGATTCGATCGATTTTAGATCCAATGTCTCACATTCGCGAGTCGCAAACGGGGTCATGTCTAGAGATGAAACGGATATTCGATAACTCTGGTATCTGGCCTGATTTTAAGTCCGGCCATTGTAATTTTTTCCAAAACTTGCGTTTTTTCTTGTGTTATAGTGGTGTTTTATTTATAAAGTGCCGAATCACAAGCGCGAGTGTGGGAAAATGATATAATGTGGGGAAACATGACTTTTCGTGTTGCTTCCAAAACTCCATCGAAGCTTTATAGTAAAGTCACCACTACTTTACTAAAGCATGACTAGACTTTACTGACACGGACTGGACTTGACCAAGACTGACCTTCGACTATAACTATAGCTACAAGGCAACTTATTTGAGTTGCCAGTAGTTTTTGAGTTTATTCGTTACAAACATACAAAAATACAAATCTTTCTTCTTTATAATACATATTAGTGTTGAAATGTAGATTTTTATTTATATCGAATACATTTACCAAATTTTACAGTTCATAAAGCAGATATATTCCCAAATGAGATAACATGGCATTCTGGTCAAATTTTATACAAGGTCTTAAAGTTATAAAATAAAACAAATAACATATTATAATAAGTGTTTATTCGAATACGTATGCATTTAATAAAATTTCATATTACTGTAACAATATTACGTATATAAATTAAAATTCGTCGTTTTCGAACGGATGATGCTTGTGGCCCAGAGATCTGCAAAGAAATATTCTTTTTAGTATAACAATTACACATTTTTAGGGTAGCGAAAAATATGTGAAAAAAATGATCGATTATTATATTAATCGATTTTTTACTTATAGTCGATTTTTAATTAATCGATTATACATATTACGTATTTATGTACTTTCTTTTTTCAAAGTAAAAAAGATACGATATGCGTTGTTGGCATAAACTAATATAGCCAAATTACGCATTTTAATCGAATTTAGCGAACAGCGCCATCTATGCGATAAATAATAAAACGCGTGGTAAAAAACGTAAAAAGGGAATGTCACCTGTTAGTCGAAAAATGGCGCCATCTATATTTAAATATTAAAAGTCGATAACTTTATTCAGTTTCCACATTATTTAAGTTGAAAAAAACTTGTTTTTTTTAAGTTAGAAAAAATCGATTAATTTTTAGTTAATCGATTTTTTACAAATGGTTTAATATTAAAGGGAGAAAATCGATTATTTATTAATCGATTTTTCCCTCTAAGTTACATCCCTTGTTACGCACCTCAAGAGGTCAGCGATGGACAAGCTGAAGAAAATATGGAGAAACCGGAATATTACAAAGACCACTAAAATAAGACTAGTGAGGGGTTATATTTCCCATTTTTCTTTATGCTGCTGAGACGTTTCTCTCACTTTCGAAACTGAGAGAAAGAAGAGAGACGCTCTCGAAATGTGGTGCTGGAGAAATATGCTGGCAATCTCGTGAACTGTCAACCGCTTTTTGACAGCTCATACAAAGTTGACGACATAACTTTGTACAGCGTCTAACAAAACAAATCTCACACAAATAAATACGTTTAATGTAGCATTACCTCTTTACAAGGCTGCGTTAACTTGAGAGCAGTTTTCATTAAATCTAAAAATTTTAGGCGGCGCCGGTCCGTTACTTATAGAAGAAATTATACACAGAGAAGAAAATCATATTCAATTTATCACTACATATTATAAAACAAAGTTGTCCGCCGCGTCTATTCTGTCTGTTCGCGATGAACTTAAAAACTACTGAACGGATTATCATGAATCACAACTCTATTGGTGAAAATAGCATGACAATCCGAAATAATAATTATTGTTATTTTTGTCGTCTTTTTTAAATCTTTTATTTGTAGCGTTGTGTGTCAAAATAAATGTTTTCTTCCTTTCTTTCCGTGTCAAAATTACAAACAGAAAGAGTGACAGAGTTACAGGACAGAGCGAGTTACGAATTTCATTTTTTTTTGGTGACAAGCTTGGTGTTTGACCACACCTCACCTGATGTTAAGTGACGGTGATGGTAAAGTACACCAAGCCTGGAATATAAGTCTGGATTCATGTTTATATTAGTGTTTTATCGTTGTATGAATTAAATGTTAATTTCTTTCTTTCTTTCTTTCAATACTCACGCAGTCATGGGCACGAGGCGGCCGTTGCAGTCGAAGGAGTCGATGAGGGCGACGTCCTCGTGCGACAGTTTGAAGTCGAGCACGTTGAAGTTGGACTCTATGCGCGAGCGGGTCACCGATTTTGGAATCACAATGTTCCCGCGATCGATCTGGTATCTAGAAAAAAAACAAGATAAAATTAAAAAACCCCCCACATTCTGCTAGTCGAGCCCTTTCATTTAATACCCATATTGAGGGAGTTGTGAAAAAATATATGATCTGCCATTTTGTGGCGGCGGCCATCTTGAACCGATTTTCATCAAACATTGCTAAGAACACTCCCGACTAATGCACCTTTGAAACAAAACAAACAAAATCAAAATCGGTTCATCCGTTCGGGAGCTACGATCCCACAGACAGACAGGTCAAACTTATAACACGCCGTCGTTTTTGCATCGGCGGTTAATAATAAAATAACAACCCGTCGTTTTGAGGTAGGGAGTTGAGAAAAAATATGTAATCCGCCATTTTGTGGCGGCGGCCATCTTGAACCGATTTTCATCAAACATTGCTAAGAACACTCCCGACTAATGCACCTTTGAAACAAAACAAACAAAATCAAAATCGGTTCATCCGTTCGGGAGCTACGATCCCACAGACAGACAGGTCAAACTTATAACACACCGTCGTTTTTGCATCGGCGGTTAATAATAACAACCCGTCGTTTTGAGGTAGGGAGTTGAGAAAAAATATGTAATCCGCCATTTTGTGGCGGCGGCCATCTTGAACCAATTTTCATCAAACAGCTCCCGACTAATTCATCTTTCAAACAAAAAAAAAACAAAATCAAATTCGGTTCATCCGTTCGGGAGCTACGATGCCACAGACACACAGATACACGCCAGGGGTTTAAACATTATCTGCTGCGTAAAAACGGGAGTTTTATAAAAATTTGTAATACAGCTTCTATCTATATTACCTGAAACAGTAAGTCTGAAATTTAGATTTTTCAACACATTTCTTACCTGATAAGCACTTGCGCGACCGTCTTTCCGAGTCTGGTGGCGATGGCCTTTAGCTTGGGGTCTTCCATGAGCTGAGGGTCATCGGGCTTCGCCCACGGCCGGTCGGGCGAGCCGAGCGGCGAGTACGCGGTTATCTTGATGCCTCGGGCTTCGCAGTACTCTTTCAGACGTTTCTGGTTCAAGTATGGGTGGCATTCCACCTGCGAATCAAAAAAATACTTTTGAAAACCGGAACGTTCGAGGAATTAATACTATCGGTGAACACTCACAGCAAATTATAATATATAATTTATGTTCGCACAATAAAAGGGGCATAAAATCGTTTCATTCCAATTTTTTGAAACAATAATCGTAATTCTGGCCCGATTGACTGTCGTGGGATAAAATCGTTTCGTTCGAGTTTTTGAAACAATAATCGTAATTCTAGCCCGATTGAAACGATCGTGTAATCAAATTGTTTCGTTCTAGTTTTTGAAACAATAATCGTAATTCTGGCCCGATTGAAACGATCGTGTAATCAAATTGTTTCGTTCTAGTTTTTGAAACAATAATCGTAATTCTGGCCCGATTGAAACGATCGTGTAATCAAATTGTTTCGTGCGAGTTTTTGAAACAATAATCGTAATTCTGGCCCGATTGAGACGATCGTGTAATCAAATTGTTTCGTTCTAGTTTTTGAAACAATAACCGTAATTCATACCCGATTGAAATTATAGGGGAACACTCACTCGAGCAGCAAATTACACTGTATAACGGTTCGCACAATGAAAGGGGATTAAAATAGTTTCGTTTCGAAACAGTGACCATAATCCTGACCTGATTGACAACAGGTTTCACAGTCGCCACCTTCAGTATCCTGTCAACCTGCTTGACGTTGAAGTTGGAGAGGCCTATACTCTTCGTCAGGCCTTCCTTGACGAACGGCTCCAGCGCTTTCCACGTGTCCACATAATCCACGTCTGAAAACTGGATTTTGCCAGCCTCGTCTGTCGGGAACAACGGGCCATCTTCCTGTAACACACAAATAATAATACAATATTAATATATTTTTATTTATACACAAAAAAAAACATACCTACTTGCTAAGCTTCAACCCTATGACACGTGTGTTGAAACCCTAAAGAAACTGACACTAACCTGGTAAGCCTGGGGCCAGTGGATCAGGTACAGGTCAACATACTTGACATTGAGGTTCTTCAGGGTCTCCTGTAGGGCTCCACGGACCAGATCCGGCCGGTGGAAGGTATTCCACAGCTTGGAAGTGAGGAATAGGTCTTCCCTGAAAGAAATATATTTTTAACCAACTTCAAAAAAGGAGGACGTTCTCAATTCCTCGGAATCTTTTTTAATGTATGTTCACCGATTTTCCGACTCCGGAACAGATTTGGAAAATTATTTTTTTGTTAAGGTGGTTCAAGCGGTTTTTAAACAAGTATACATTTAAAATTTAAAACGACCCCCGACACTAGTAATGCACATAACACCAAATTTCGAATTGATCAGCGGTAAATACTCACATACATAGGAGCTGTTCATTTTCAAACAGATGAACATACTTTCTTGAATCATAGTTAAGATCAACCCAGTCACATAAAAAATGTAATTCGCCATTTTGGATTTGAAATTTACCATAGTGTATAGTATTCTACTAATCAAGCCCTTTCATTTGATACCCATATTGAGGGAGTTGTGATAAAATATGTAATCCGCCATTTTGTGGCGGCGGCCATCTTGGACCGATTTTCATCAAACATGGCTAAGAACAATCCCGACTTATTCACCTTTCAAACAAAATCAAAATCGGTTCATCCGTTCGGGAGCTACGATGCCACAGACACATACAGACACGTCAAACTTATAACACCCCGTCGTTTTTGCGCGGTTAAAAAAGTCTGCTCTTATCAAGTTTACCTTTTGACAACTCCCTCGGCGATCTTGGCGGTGATGGCTTCTCCCACCTCCTTCTCATTTCCGTAAACGTACGCGCAGTCGATGTGTCGGTACCCAATGTCTATCGCATCTTTCACAGCCTGAGTCACTTCGCCGGGTTTCGACTGGGGACAAAATATAAAGTTAGCCCTGTTTTAAACCAAGTGAGGAGGAGGTTCTCAAATCAACTGTATGTTTTTCTTTGTATGTGGTAGTAGGCAGGCCACATAGCACGCAGAACTGATGGCCGATGGGGCTGCAAAGTTTTGGAGTGGAGACCACGGACCGGCGAGCGCAGCGTAGGACGTCCACCCACAAGGTGGACAGACGACCTAGTAAAGACCGCAGGAACGCGCTGGATGCGAGCCGCTTCCAATCGGTCTTTGTGGAAGTCAATGGGGGAGGCCTATGTCCAGCAGTGGACGTCCTACGGCTACTTCAGACGTCCCATATAAATTTTATCGAAATCGATCGAGCGGTTTTTAATGTAAAAATTGTACACATCGATGATGTTGACTCCGAAACCTCGCTGTTTCAATGGAGCAGTGCGTTTAGTTAACCTCAAGGTCATAGAGTCGGTTTTTTAATTGTAATTTTTTTTACACACAACTGATTGGCGGCAGAATATCTGGTACTGCGGTGGTACCTACATAGACGACCTCCTGCTAAGGAGATCTACCACCATGTCCAACTCGCGTGTAAATCGGTTTCTTCAAGGCAAGCGTGCTCCATCGTAGACCGCATCTTTGCTTACTCACTCGGGATGATAAATAAATATATAAATATCGTAGGACTATACACACAGCGCCATCTGGCCCATTTGTAATTTAGTAATTTTATTTTTAATGTATTGGTGTACACTGTGTTGGCGAACTTTATAAATAAATAAACTAAGCAGAGCTTGTGTGATGGAAGTCAGATAACTGATAGAATACATAAATACTTTTTTTTTGTAAATACATACAGAACACCCAGACACAGAACAAACATTTGTTTATTCACAAAATGTTTGCCCTGAGTGAGAATCGAACCCACGCCCTACAGCTCTCAAGGCAGATTCTAACGATACCACATACATTCAAAACTATTCAAGCATTTTTGTAGCGATGATAGCTCAGTGGTTAGCGCGGTAGGTTCGCATGCCGAAGGGCGTGGGTTCAAACCTCAACAATGAGTTTGAGCTGCTGGTGAAGGAAACCATAGCATGGTGGTAGCGTACTCTCTAGTACTCGGCTGGCTAGCTACCACACGAGAGTTGGAAATCTACCGCCAAGCATCTAACGGTGTGTTCCGGCAGCCTCACTTGAGAACCAGTTCCATTCCAGGCTAGGTGTGCTTTACCATCTTCGATCACACCTTCACTTAACATCAGGTGAGCTGTGGTCAAACACCTAGCCTGTCAACCATAAAAAAAATAATTTAAAGTTATGGTGCAATAAAAAATCTCACATACATAATCCCTGATAAAATAACACTCCTTATTTGGATGGTCATGTAAAAAGGTTTTGGTATTTTTCCACAAGTAATCCATAAAAATATTTTATATTTGTTATCAAAGGTGCCGATGTCATTTCTTATCAGATTCATCCAAGCCATAAGTGTCATGGGACCTTCTTATCATCAGCGATAGTGATGGAACAATTCTGTTTTTTTTTTAAGTAAATTGGCACATACTGGTAATAACTGACATGATTCTAAACAAGATACGAATGGAAGTTTTAGGAAGCTGCCTATGCTGAAAAGCATTGGGAATTAATAGCAGAGCTAATGAATATGATAATTTTTTTTTTTTTCCTTCTAATGATGTATCTGTTTGTTGTTAGATACCTCATTGTTATTACAATCTAGCCTAGTTGAGACTAATAAGTAATTTTAATATAACTGAAATTGCAAAGTAGAGTATACAATAATTGTATAATCAAAATTAAAATCAAAACTTAAATACTAATTATTAGTATTTAAGTTTTGATTTTAATTTTGATTTATTTAATTTTGATTTTGATTTGAATTTTAATTTGTATATTTTGTTTTGATTTTTGTTTTGATTTGTTTTTTTTAAATTTAATTTTGACTATGGTTTTTACTAATTTAAGTTTGATTATGGTTTTTACTAATTCAATTTTGATTATGGTTTTTATTTTGATTTTAATTGAATTAATTGTATTGATACATTTAAATGCATGTTGTGCTTCTTTAAATAAACAACGCAATTAGCTAGATAATTACTTGAGTTGTGTAAAATTATAATAATACTCATTGTAGTTGCTAATATCAAGCCAATAAATAAATAAAAAGAAAATAAAATAATCGTAGAACGCGTCCATCGACACTTTCCTTACTGTCTCTATTAATGGGAAGACACTTTGTTCACGTGTTCTATAATATGCTGAAGATGATAATGAGTTTCTCAACATTTTTCCTATATCAAAAGTATCATAAATTTCATCCATTCAGCTGTTTTTGGATGATGATTGAGTAACTAGATCGAGTTGATAGTTTACTTGGTAGTAGATTTCCATAGCAGGAGGTCGTCTAGGTAGGTACCACCGCAGTACCAGTTATTCTGCCGCTAAGCAGTAGTGTATAAACATTACTGTGTTCCGGTTTGAAGGGTACTGCAGCTAGCGAAATTACTGGGCTGTTGAGACTAACCATCGAAAGTCTCAAAGTAATGAGCGCCAAAGCTCTGGACTTTGTTTTGTTACTCAAAGTTCTGTGTACCGCTGCAATGGTCATGGACAGGCGTTATCTCTTACCATCAAGAGAGCGTTTCGTTCGTCGCATTACTTTTTACATAAAAAAAAAAAACATCAAACTTTCAATTTTTCTTTGAGTTTGGCGTCGCATTTTGAGCATTTGCCAGTGCCAAGTGTTATATTTTCAAGTTTCATAAGTTGCCTCATAGCTATAGTTATAGTCAAAGTCCAGTCATGCTTTAGTAAAGTAGTGGCGACTTTACTATAAAGCTTCGATGGAGTTTTGGAAGCAACACGAAAAGTCATGTTTCACCACATTATATCATTTTCCCACACTTGTGCTTGTGATTCAACACTTTATGAATAAAACACCACAATTTTTATGGATAAACACATGACAAAACAGTAATTTTGGAAAAAATACAAGGGGGCGACACGACGATATCTGCGTTCCCGCCAAAATTCTTCTTAAAATAAAATGTTATCAAACATATTATGTTTCTACTAATAAATCTCATTATCTTTATTAAACGTTCAACATTAATGTCAAATTCACAATAAGTATTACTGCCGTTGATAATGACAACTAGTATTAATTTGTCAGTCGATATTTATTGTTTTGACATGTACAGATAACATGATAGATGTAAGCTATACTAGCTGTGTTTTGCGAATTTACCTGGATTATATTTTTTTTTTGTAAATATCATATATATTACACACAGCGCCATCTGAGCTCAAACTAAGGAAAGCTTTTGCTATGGAAGTCAGATAATTGATAGAATATTCAAATAGTTTTTTTTGTACTTATAATACATACAGTACGCCCAGACAGAACATATATTTGTTTTCATATCACAAAATGCTTGTCCTGGGTGGGAATCGAACCCACCCCCAGCTCTTGGAGTAGACATACTACCAATGAACCAACTGTAAGGGCTGTTATTAGATTTTTTTGCTTATATTTTATTTTCTCGACAAATACCTACTTTGTTTCTATATATATCACTTGAATCTTAAATTTAATACGTAATATTAACATGTCATAAATCCTACTGAAGATAATACTGCGAGTCAAAAAAATCCTAGTCAAAAAGGCCCCCACGCAAAGACCTCCGCCCAAAAGTGCCCATGAACCCCCTGCGTTACCACACTGGATAGCCAGTGACAGATGCTGTACTAAATAGGATCCTACATGAAATTTATCTTTCCTTCTTTCTGATTAATGGAACTGCACCCACCCTAAATGATCCCAGAGAAGATCTGACTATGGCTAATTGCCAACTGCAGATAAAGTTGGTGAAAAAAAATCCTTTCAAAGTTTTATTGACTTGTAACTTGGGTGTTATCAAATATTTGTTTTGTAGTTTTTTTTAATGTTTTTTAGCTTTATGGCGATCTGTTCCACGAACAGTAAGCCACTTCTTTGTCCGATAATAATGCGTGAATCTACGAGAGCCATAAATTGTTGAGATATTTCTTTCCTGTTTTGTAGTGTGTTATTATTATAGTATACTAGCTGCGCCCCGCGGTGTTACCCGCTACATGTTTTCTAGATAAAAAGTAGCCTATGTGTTAATCCAAGGTCTCAGCTACCTCCATACCAAATTTCAACCAAATCCGTTCAGTAGTTTTTGCGTGAAAGAGTAACATACATGCATCCATACTCACAAACTATCGCATTTATAATATTAGTAGTTTCTTTTTTCGAGCTCTTTACCGTCCGATAGTAGAACAGGCAGGGGGAGCTAGATGATTCCATTGGACATAATTATCAATATCGAGCAATTGAGCAACTCTAAAGGCACCATTGAAATAAAGAAAACTGGCAATTATGGTGACCATTATAAGTCACTACGGTATTAGTTTAAGAGTTAACAACACTTTTTCCTTGTTGCTACGCGAGAGATAGTAGTGATAAGGTAATTTCGTGCATACCTTCCAAGTCCCGAGTCCGAGGATAGGACACTCGTATCCGTTTTCGAACTTAACTTTAGGCATTTCTGAAGCCATTTCTTATAGTATTCGAAAGGAAGACGTAGAGGAAAACTTAAAAAAATCACAAGTTTGCCGGGTAAACCAAAACCACAACACACAACGCACAGAAAACTGACTGAGACAAGTTGACAACAGCAAAAACGACAGCAGTAATTTTTTTGACACTTTCTTTCTTTATTTTTGGCAACGTAGATAGTGTATTCTGTCAGTTTTGTATTTGTTTATTTAGTTACTTTAATTTTTATCTTTTAAGTTTTACAAAAACTGTTATTGTTAATCGATTCATTATTTTTCAATCATTCATTACCTAAAACTTGATATAATGTAGTGAAAAATATCAGTATGTTATTATTTTTTACGCAGTCATGTTTTTTATATCTTTAATATCTGAAGGTGTATTGTTAATAAATAAAACTCACCTTCCAAGTTCCTAATCCAACGACAGGAATAGTTTGTCCATTGTTAAATTTTGCTAACGGAACGCGTGACATTTTAAATTTTTACTTATTTTTAATTTATATTTTAACACAACCGCTTCTTGTGGCGAAGAAACGAGAAGTAGATATATTATTAAGTTCAAGTGGATGGGTTATCGATGTTATCAGTTATATAGCCTGTTTAATTTTATATGTTTACAGTTATGTAATTGTAAGACACGATAAAAAACAATAAGTCTTATTTGTTTGCGCAAATACTTTAAGCACCTAAACATGTGAGTTGCATATGGAATTCCTTAAAAAACCTAAAATACTATCTGGGGAACCAATTTGGAGATCCTGGGTTCCGATCCCACGGCACTCTGTCTATTCTAGTGATTCGCCACTCCAGTCCCTATTGCTAGAACTTTTAGAGGGGAAATAATTATGTGCACGTTGCGACTCATACTTCACGAGTTGTCATTGCCGGCTTCGGTGCGCTAAAAAAAAGCGTACGAAGAAAGTACGTACATCGACTAAACCTTCGTCGTGGGCTTTTTATTTTTGACAGATTAGCTTTGCAGCCACATCTCAGTAGCGTACGACAAAAAACGGGAGTTTTAGCGGGAACGCGGAAAGAGTCATATCGCCCCATTTTTTTTTTTTTTTTCTTTGGTTTTGGCGTCGCGTTTTAGCATTTGCCAGTGTCAAGTAATTATATATTTTCAAGTTTCAAAAGTTAAATAAGTGCCATCGTAGCTAGTTTTAGTCAAAGTCGTCTTTGTCAAGTCCAGTTCGTGTCAGTTAATTCCAGTCATGCTTTAGTAAAGTAGTGGCAACTTTACTACAAAGCTTCGATGGAGTTTTGGAAGCAACACGAAAACTCATGTTTCACCACATTATATCATTTTCCCACACTCGCGCTTGTAATTCGGCACTTTGTGAATAAAACACCACCATTTTTATGCATAAACACTCGACAAAACACTAGTTTTGGAAAAAAATACAACGGAGCGACACGACTCTTCCCGCGTTCCCGCCAAAACTCTATCGCCCCATTGTATATTTCCAAAAGTAGTATTTTCGAATGTTTATGTGTAGTGGTGTTTTATTCATAAAGTACCGAATTACAAGCGCCAGCGTGGGAAAGTGATGTAATGTGGTGAAACATGACTTTTCGTGTTGCTTCCAAAACTACACCGAAGCTTTATAGTAAAGTCGCCACTACTTTAATAAAGCATGACTGGACTTGACCAAGACTGACTACTTTTTAATTTATGAAACTTTAAAATATCAAAACACTTGCACACAAAACACTGGCAAATGCATAAAATAGGACTTTTTTTTTTGTAAAATTAATGAGACGAACTAGACGCTCTCCTGATGGCAAGAGCCTGTCCATGACCATTGTAGCGAAACCCAACTTTGAGTGACAAAACAACATCACTACTTGGCGCTCATTACTTTGAGACTTTCGATGGTTAGTTGCAACAGCCCAGTAATCTCGCTAGCTGCAGTACCCTTCGTACCGGAACACAGTAATGTTTACACTCTACTGCTTAGCGGCAGAATAACTGGTACTGTGGTGGTACCTACCTAGACGACTTCCTGCTAAGGAGATCTACCACCAAGTAACCAAAATTAAAAAAGTAGAAGTAGACACCGAAACCTTGTTCGATGAAACTACCAGATGATACCTTTTAGTTTTAGAGATCTGTGGTATATACGTAATTAGTTACGTCATTAATGGGAACACAAAATAGCGATGCTGTAAGGAAAAATCAGGCAAAGCTACTAAAAATAAAATTCGATTTCTAGTAAATTTAGGGCTCCCTAAATTTCGTTTACTTTAGGAAACAAGCTGTCAAGCAATTTTTTTTTTTTTTTAATAATTTGCCCCTTCGGGCAGGCTAAAGCTATAAAGCCATACTGCCTTGTCTTAAGTGTTATTTCTGCTGTATCTTAGCTATGGTTATCGTCAAAGTCGTCTTAGTCAAGTCCATTTCGTGTCAGTTCGTGCCAGTCATGCTTTAGTAAAGTAGTGGCGACTTTACTACAAAGCTTCGATGGAGTTTTGGAAGCAACACGAAAACTCATGTTTCACCACATTATATCATTTTCCCACACTCGCGCTTGTAATTCGGCACTTTATGAATAAAACACCACCATTTTTATGCATAAACACTCGACAAAACACTAGTTTTGGAAAAAAATACAACGGAGCGACACGACTCTTCCCGCGTTCCCGCCAAAACTCGCAATTTTAAATGTTTAAAAAAACTCATAAATAATTTTTTTTTTGTACTACCAGTACAAAAAAAATGGTACACTGATACTTTTCTATCTATGGCCAAAAATATTTTTAAATTATTCTGCCTTTTAAAAATTACCCGTATGTGTCTAATTTAGTGTTCTTTTCTCAGGCGATGAAGGATCCAAGGTTCTTTTGCTAACTTTTTAAACTAGGTACTTACCAATGTATTTTTTGTGTAAGAATAAAATTACCATTTCTATTATTTATAAAAAATTACGGCTTCGCATCAGGAATGCAAAACGATATATTTTGTAAGAACATAAATTGTCACATTTCGTAACAAATAATATGTCATATTTCGTAAGAACATAAAATGTCATATTTAGTAAGAACATAAAAGGTCAAATGAAAGTTACAAAATAAAACAAAATGCAATAACAATGTTTATTAGAAATTATGTTTGTTTGTGTTAAAATTTAATATTACGTATAACTTAAAATTCGTCGTTTTCGAACGGATGATGCTTGTGGCCCAGAGATCTGCAACCAAATATTCTTTTTAGAAAAACAAATTACACAACAGAATTACAAACAGACAGAGTAACAGTGTCAGAATTACAAACAGAAAGAGTGACAGAGTAACAAACAGTGTCAGAATTACAAACAGAGTGACAGAGCGTCAGAATTACATACAGACAGAATGACAGAGTAACAGTGGCAGAATTACAAACAGAAAGAGTGACAGAGTAGCAAACAGACAGAGCATCAGAATTACAAACAGGCAGAGTGACAGTGTAAGAAAAGGACACAGTTTCAAATGTTTTAATAACATTAATCTGGATTCATGTTTGTTTTTTTAGTGTTTTATTGTTGTATAGTGATGAAATAATTGTTAATTTATTTTTTCCTTCAATACTCACGCAGTCATGGGTACGAGGCGACCGTTGCAGTCGAAGGAGTCGATGAGGGCGACGTCCTCGTGCGACAGCTTGAAGTCGAGCACGTTGAAGTTGGACTCTATGCGCGAGCGGGTCACCGATTTTGGAATCACAATGTTCCCGCGATCGATCTGGTATCTAGAAAAACAAATGAAAAGAACTTTAAAAATCTGAAAAAATAACTTGGCTTATCTGATAACTTGATGAAATCTGCTGTGTGAAACGGAAGTTTTATAAAAATGGGTAATACGGCTTCTATCAACAACAACCTGAAACAACAAGTCTGAAATTTGGATTTGTCGTCGCATTTCTCACCTGATAAGCACTTGCGCGACCGTCTTTCCGAGCCTGGAGGCGATGGCCTTGAGCTTGGGGTCTTCCATGAGCAGAGGGTCGTCGGGCTTCGCCCACGGCCGCTCAGGCGACCCGAGCGGCGAGTACGCGGTTATCTTGATGCCTCTGGCTTCGCAGTACTCTTTCAGACGTTTCTGGTTCAAGTATGGGTGGCATTCCACCTGCGAATTAAAAAATTACATCTGAATTTATTTTCTAATGCGTAACGAGTTTAACGGTTGTTCATCATCTTAAGTAACGAACAAAATGGCTTTCAAAAGAATAAATTAACCTTACATAGTATATTAATAAAAATAAACCAGTTTCAGTTATATACTTCGATATGAGCAAAGCCTTCGATTTTGTCAGTCACAAGACTTCGCTTAAAAAACTGAAAAATTATGGGATTCGAGGTAATTGGATCGAAAGCTATCTGAATAATAGAAAACAGTGCGTCGAAATTTTGATGAACGAAACGTTGATGAACCTTATGAACAGTTTTCTGTAATTTCATGTGCAATGCTTCTGGCTTTCCCCAAGGTAGTGTATTAGGACCGCTCTTATTTTTATTGTATATAAATTATTTATTCAATATTACCTCTTTTAGATGTGACTTATTTGCAGATGATATTGCCATTATCGTTCCAAAACAAAGCAATGCTAATTATGAGTGTAGTACAAAAAAAACTATTGCAAAGGTAGTAGTTTGGTTAAAGAAAAATAGTTCAAGGTTAACATGGCTAAAACGAAATACATGTAATTCTACAATACTACCAAATTCCGAATCGATCAGTGGTAAATACTAACATACATAAGACTTTCAGACTTTCTTGAATCAGTTAAGATCACTTTCGATCAAGTCACGTAAATATTATGTAATTCGCCATTTTAAGGTGGTGGCCATCTTGGATTTGAAATGCATCATAGTGTATAGTATTCTACTAATCGAGCCCTTTCATGTGATACCCATATTGACGGAGTTATGAAAAAGTATGTAGGTAATCCGCCATTTTGTGGCGGCGGCCATCTCGGATCGATTTTCATCAAACATAGCTAAGAACACTCCCGACTAATTCACCTTTCAAACAAAAAACAAAATCAATATCAATTCATCCGTTGGGGAGCTACGATGCCACAGATACGCGCACAGACACGTCAAACTTATAACACCTCGTCATTTTTGAAGCAATGACCATAATCCTCACCTGATTGACGACAGGTTTCACAGTCGCCACCTTCAGTATCCTGTCAACCTGCTTGGCGTTGAAGTTGGAGAGGCCTATACTCTTCGTCAGGCCTTCCTTGACGAACGGCTCCATCGCTTTCCACGTGTCCACATAATCTACGTCTGAGAACTGGATCTTGTCAGTCTCGTCTGTCGGGAACAACGGGCCATCTTCCTGTAACGCACGATTACAAATTATTTGACATTTGATAGAATATCTGCTTTAAGAGGTGACGATAAATGTTTGTTCTGTGCCAGGATGTTCTGTATGGGGACATCCGTTAATTACATGAGGTGATTTTGCCGATTTTTCCACCCCCCGAACCTACCCCCCGAAACTACTGGACCGATTTCAAAATTTCTTTCACCGTTGGGAAGCTACACTATCCCCGGGTGACATAGGCTACTTTTTATCCTTGTATTCCCGCGGGAACGGGAACCATGCGGGTGAAACCGCGAGGCCTCCGTTAGTGTACTATAAGTATGTATTTACAAAACAAAGTATGTAAGTATACTATCAGTTATCTGGTACCCATAGTAACCCAAGCTGATGATAAAAACTGACACTAACCTTGTAAGCCTGGGGCCAGTGGATCAGGTACAAGTCAACGTACTTGAGATTGAGGTTCTTCAGGGTCTCCTGTAGGGCTCCACGGACCAGGTCCGGCCGGTGGAAGGTGTTCCACAGCTTGGACGTAATGAATAGGTCTTCCCTGAAAGTACAATTTGTTTATGTTACACTAGCTGCGCCTCGCGGTGTTACCCACCACACCACTTGCTCTATATGTATCTATACTATTATAAAGAGGAAAGTTTTGATTGTTTGTTTGTATTGAATAGGATCCGAAACTGGACCGATTTTAAAAATTCTTTCACCGTTGGGAAGCTACACTATCTCCGGGTGGCATAGGCTACTTTTTGTTCCTGTATTCCCACGAGAACGGGAACAACGCGGGTGAAACCGCGAGGCGTCCGCTATTCTCTTCACTTCAAAAAAGTGGGTTAGTGCTCTCGTAAAGTTTACCTTTTAACAACTCCTTCGGCGATCTTGGCGGTGATGGCTTCTCCCACCTCCTTCTCATTGCCGTACAGGTACGCGCAGTCGATGTGTCGGTATCCAATGTCTATCGCGTCTTTGACAGCCTGAGTCACCTCGCCCGGCAACGACTGGGGACAACATTTTATGATCTTGCATTTTTTTTTATTTATAATTATACGCTCCACAGACACTGGGGTCCGTGACCTTTGTCAACTTTAGTTACATTTTTTTTAATTTTTTTTATAATTTTACATTACAAAAAGAGGAAAGTTTCGTTAGTAATCTTAATCTAAGGTTAGGTACTAGATTGTGTGTATACCGCGAGCAGAGCAGCGACCCGCAAGCAGCACCCGATCACGAGTATGACGCATGTGCCAGCCATCGCCCTCCTCAACCATATCTGAGGGAAGAGAGCGACCTAACACACGACGCCGCCGCAAGATCGCCTTCGATGGTGAGCATGAATGCTCGAGGCATACACACAATCCTTATTTCTATTTACATCATGAGTTTTCATTTGAAATCGCCTCCTCCCGACTCAAGGCCTACATCACCGCCGTGTTCCGATCTTTGATGGCCATCTGCAAATTATATCATCTTGCATTTGAACTGTCCGCGCAGCTTGGTTCCAACAACAGCTGAGCAACAGCTGTGACACGCGGCAGGGATAAATTGTCTTTCCCTCGAGTTGATAAATAAGTACAGTATCAAGAAATAATTGATCGATTCAGGCGCTGATTTGCGGAACTACGAGTATATTAAATAGTAGTACTACTACTACTATTTAATCAAACGATTTACATTCCCCCCCCCCCCCCCTTTTCTCTTCTTTTTTTTCTTTGAGGACTTAAATTTAACTAACACGTAGGTGTTAGTTGAATTTAAGTCCTCATCACTGTTGTAACTGGAACGACTGTTAAGCGGAAATAAACTAAATATATACCTTGAATATTCACAATAAAGTGTTTTATTTATTTATCTATAAGTAGAGATGAAACGGATAGATGTTTTTCCGGATACCGAATATCCGGCCAACCTTTAACATCAGGTGAGCTGTGGTCGAACATAAATTTAAAAAAAAGTATATAAGTGGTATATAATATAAATTATATTATGTAATTATTATCAGATGTTCCGATGTCATTTCTTATCAGATTTATCCAAGCCTAGGTGTCATGGTACCTTCTTATCATCGGCGATAGTGATGCCGGCAAATATTGCTGAATTTATTTGGAAGGCAGTTGGCATGAACTGGAAATAACTAACATGATTCTAAACAAGATAAGAATGGAAGTCTCAGAAAATGGTATATGCTGAAACATATTGGGAATTAATAGCTTACTTTGACATTTATTTTTTTCTGATATTGTCACTTGTACTTTGACATTTGTATAATTTTATTTGTTTGACATTTAGATTTACCTTTTATTGACACTTGTTGATTTGTTTCGACTTTGTATATCCTTTTTGACATTTTAAACCTAATTTAAAACCGGCCAAGTGCGAGTCGGACTCGCGTGCGATGGGTTCCGAACCATCTACAGAAAACGGCAAAAAAAATCACGTTTGTTGTATGGGAACCCCCTTAAATATTTATTTTATTCTGTTTTTTAGTATTTGCTGTTACAGCGGCAACAGAAATACATCATCTGTGAAAATTTCAACTGTCTAACTGTCACGGTTCATGAGATACAGCCTGATGACAGACAGACAGACGGACGGACAGCGGGGTCTTAGTAATAGGGTCCCTTTTTACTCTCTCCCTAACAAAAAGATTGTTTAGTAACCTATATGTTAAGCCAGGCCATAAACCATGTGTGCCAAATTTATAGACAATAGACAACACTTTATTTGGGACATAAAACACATTTCAACATAATTTACAATACATACATACAAAAAAATAAACAATAAACATAAAACATAGAAAAAAACTTAAAGGTATATAGTATAGTATACAATAAATCAAAATTAAACAAAAAAACAAAAAGTTTGGAATATATTTTATGTCACAAACCGGCCTCGACTCAGCATAATGCCGACTGAAGCCAGCCGGCGCTAGTCTTCCGTCGAGGCCGGCAGTAATTTTTGCGTAAAAGAGTAACAGATGACTAAAATGACCATCTATGTTCACAAACTTTCACTGTAGGCTGTTGAGAAATTAACATCTGCAAAGGCTTGATGGCAGCAGTGGGCTACGAAAGCTAGCAATGATAGTGAAAAATTAGCAACACTTTTTTTCAGTTGATAAGATAGTTGCGATAAAAAGATTTCGTAACATTCATGCCATCCAAGTGCCGAGTCCGATAATAGGACACTCGTATCCGTTTTCGAACTTTACTTTAGGCGTTTCCAAAGCCATTTCTTTTCAATATTCTTTTTTTTTTATGGTTGACAGGCTAGTTGTTTGACCACAGCTCACCTGATGTTAAGTGAAGGTGTGGTCGAAGATGGTAAAGTACACCTAGCCTGGAATGGAACTGGCTCTCAAGTGAGGCTGCCGGAACACACCGTTAGATGCTTGGCGGCAGATTTTCAACTTGAGGGTGGTAGCCAGCCAGCCGAGTACTAGAAAGTACCCTACCACCATGCTATGGTTTCCTCACGATGTTTTTCCTTCACCGGCAGCTCAAGCTCATTGTTGGGGTTTGAACCCACGCCCTTCGGTATACGAACCGACCGCGCTAACTACTGGGCTATCATCGCTACAAGTTGATAAGATAGTTGCGATAAAAAGATTTCGTAACATTCATGCCATCCAAGTGCCGAGTCCGATAATAGGACACTCGTATCCGTTTTCGAACTTTACTTTAGGCGTTTCCAAAGCCATTTCTTTTCAATATTCAAAGCGAAAATACAGAGGAAAACTTAAAAATTGCAAGTTTGCCGCGGAAACTGAAAAATGAAAATCGAAATCACAACAAACGATCATGCACTAGTCACACTACCAGCCAGCAAACAAGACAGACACTCATAAAAGGAGTTTTGGCGGGAACGCGGAAAGAGTCGTGTCGCTCCGTTGTATTATTTCTAGTGTTTTGTCGAGTGTTTATGCATAAAAATGGTGGTGTTTTATTTATAGTGCCGAATCACACCCGCGAGTGTGGGAAAATGATATAATGTGGTAAAACATGACTTTTAGTGTTGCTTCCAAAATTCCATCGAAGCTTTATAGTAAAGTCGCCACTACTTTACGAAAGCATGACTGGACTTGACTGACACGGACTGGACTTGACTAAGACTGGACTTTGACCATAACTATAGCTAAGAGACAGCAGAAATAACACTTAAGACAAGGCAGTATGGCTTTATAGCTTTAGCCTGCCCGATGAGGCAAATTAATTTAAAAAAAAAATTGCACCAATACATCATACAAATTAAATTACGATACAAAAAAAAATGGTAAATTGCGAAGACGGCATTATAATCAAATCAAATATTCACTCAAAAAAAATAAAAGCTTTAGTGAACTTTAATTCTGTAAACAAACAAACATCTGCAAAAACAGCAATAAAATCCGTTGCGTACTTTGAAAGATCTAAGCGTACAGACGGCGGGGAGCGACTTTGTTTTATACTATGAGACTAGCGACCCGCCCCGGCTTCGCACGGGTACAATGCAGATACTAATGTGGTGCATATGCATGTATTATACATATAAACCTTCCTCTTGAATCGCTCTGTCTATTGATGGAAACCGCAATAAAATCCGTTGCGTAGTTTAAAAGATCTAAGCGTACAGACGGCGGGAAGCAACTTTGTTTCATACTATGTAGAGATAAGATATAAAACTTACATTCCAAGTTCCTAATCCAACGGCAGGAACAGTTTGTCCATTGTTGAATGTTACAACCGGTACAGGTGACATTTTAAATTAAGGGCCTATCGAGTGCATTTCTCTAGTCGATTTTAGGTATTCTGTGCGCTCCGTGTGTGAGTGCGCAAGGCACACGAGCGAACAGCTAGTACCGCGCGCCGCCGTCGGCGCCACGCGCTACAGGCATTGTCGATACACATACGGCGGCGAAATGAAAATCGGTTTGAGCTAAATACTTAAACGGCTAAGTAGACGAACTGGATCAACTATTTTGCCGCTTATATTAGTAGACTGGTGGCCGAGTGGTAACAAGCTGTATGAGTACGGCCACATAGTCACGGGATCGAAATCAACACCATATTAATACGGAATATTATTTTTGCACACAAATTTTGTTGATAGGTATTTTAAATAAATATAATACATAAATATTTCGTTTTTTTTAAATACATTATAATACGATTATTTTTGTATACTTATTATTTTTATAATACGTTTTATTTTTATTTTATTTTTTTCTTATTAGTGTTACATCTCCCGTCTGTTTTTTATGTTCTCTATTGTATTTTTTCTTTTCTTGGTTGCTTGGAAGAGATCGCTGTTAGCGATAAGGCCGCCACTTGTGGCACTAGTTCATAAGGTTCTTTATTCTCTGTACTCTTTTCTATTTATGATGTCCACAATAAAGAGTTATATCTATCTATCTTATTTTTTTTAACCGACTCGATTTTAAATGGAGGAGGTTCTCAATTCGACAATTTTTTTTTATGTAAAAGTAATAAATCGATCGAGTCACTCTCCTGATGTTAAGAGATAACGCTTGTCCATGACCATTGTAGCGATACCCAGAACATTGAGTAACAAAACAAAGTCCAGGGCATCGCTGCTCTGGCACTCATTACTTTGAGACTAGATGGTTAGTCTCAACAGCCCAGTAATTGCGCTAGCTGCAATACCCTTCAAACCGGAACACAGTAATGTTTACACACTACTGCTTGGCGGCAGAATATCTAGTACTGCGGTGGTCTGTACCTACCTAGACGACCTCCTGCTAATTCCGCCAATTATGAATCGATTTTGATGATTCTTTTTTTTGCTTAGTTGATCCATACTTCAGAGATGTTCCCATATATTTTTTATCGAAATCGGTCGAGCAAGTAAAAAAAAATCAACACAAGTATTAAAAAACCTCGCTGTTTCATTGAAGCAGTGCGTTTAGTTGGCCTAAGGGTCATGGAGTAGGTTTTTTGTTTGTAAATTTGTGTATTTCTTTTTATGTAACTGAACATTTTTAATTCCCTATTTTATCTATTGAAAATAATTAATTTATTATAACACTATGGAACCTAAGAATATGACATACCGTAAGCAACTCCTACGATACACCTCACTTTTTTCCTTTCCACTGACGAATAATAAACGACGAAAAAGTATTATTATTTTGACTACCCTAATCAGCACGTTTGCGTCATGAGTTGTATGGCATGGGTTCGATTCCCACCGAGGGCAAATTTTGATGAGAAGAACATAGATGTTTGTTTTGTTTGGGTGTTTATGTATACTTTAGTATGTTCATAATTGATTGATTCAAAATAATGACGTGCATAATTATTAAAAAAAAATAGTTTATTACTTTACCCATGGCTTTACTCGCATATCCATTTTGGAGAAGTCATTTAAAAAATACTAAATTAAAATAAAATAATAATAAATATTTCTTTTTTAGTAGAATATAGCTTTATGGCATGGGTTCAATTCCCGAATTTTTTTGTGAAAAACATAGATGTGTGTTTTAATTTTTGTTGGCGGCCATATTGGATCAACTTTAAAGTATTCTCCATTCTACTAGTCAATCCCATTCATTTCATTTTGATACCTATATTGAGGTTGTAGTGAAAAAATATGTAATCTGCCATTTTGTTGGCGGCCATATTGGATTTGCTTTTTTTTATTATAATCTATTCTACTAATCAAGCCCTTTCATTTGATACCCATATTGATGGCATTGTGAAAAAATATGCAATCCGCCATTTTGTTAGCGGCCATATTGGATTTGCTTTTTTTAAAGTTTACTCTATTCTACTAGTCAAGCCCTTTTATTTGATACCCATATTATAGGAGTGGTGGAAAAATATGTAATAAATCCTCTAGTTTGATGGCGGCCATATTGGATTTGCTTTTTTTTATTATAATGTATTCTACTAGTCAAGCTCTTCCATTTGATACCCATATTGATGGTATTGTGAAAAAATATGTAATCCGCCATTTTGTTAGCGGCCATATTGGATTTGCTTTTTTTAAAGTTTACTCTATTCTACTTGTCAAGCCCTTTTATTTGATACCCATATTATAGGAGTGGTGGAAAAATATGTAATAAATCCTCTAGTTTGATGGCGGCCATATTGGATTTGCTTTTTTTTATTATAATGTATTCTACTAGTCAAGCTCTTCCATTTGATACCCATATTGATGGTATTGTGAAAAAATATGTAATCCGCCATTTTGTTAGCGGCCATATTGGATTTGCTTTTTTTAAAGTTTACTCTATTCTACTTGTCAAGCCCTTTTATTTGATACCCATATTATAGAAGTTGTGAAAAAATATGTAAGCATCTATTTTGATGGCGGCCATATTGGATTTGCTTTTTCATTTATTTTATTTATTTATGCTCTAATGAAACAGCGAGGTTTCGGAGTAAACGAAAATGTCATCGACGTATACAATTTTTATATTTATGTTGATTTTTAAAAATTGCTCGACCGATTTCGATAAAGTTTATATGAGACCACCTCAGAAGTATGGATCTATCAAGCAAAAAAAAAATTATCAAAATCGATTCATAATTAGCGGAATTATCGCGTAACAGACAGCCCCGTTGGCTCATTGGTAGTATATCTGCCTTGAGAGCTGTAAGGCGTGGGTTCGATTTCCATTCAGGGCAAACATTTTGTGAATAAACAAATGTTTGTTCTGTGTCTAGCTGTTCTGTATGTATTATAAGTATGTATTTACAAAAAAAAGTATTTATGTATTCTATCAGTAATCTGACTTCCATCACACAAGCTCTGCTTAGTTTGGGGCCAGATGGTGCTGTGTGTAATGTCCTACGATATTTATTTATTTATATTTATTTAACATACATATACATTTTTGTAGCGATGATAGCTCAGTGGTTGACGCGGTCGGTTCGCATGCCGAAGGGCGTGGGTTCAAACCTAACAATGAGCTCGAGCTGCCGGTGAAGGAAAACATCGTGAGGAAACCATAGCGTGGTGGTAGCGTACTCTCTAGTACTCGGCTGGCTAGCTACCACACGAGAGTTGAAAATATTATGTCCCCAAGCATCTAACCATGAGTTCTGGCAGCCTCACTTGAGAGCCAGTTCCATTCCAGGCTAGGTGTGCTTTACCACCCCCCCGTGGGTTCCCGCCTTGTCGTGGCGGGGGGGCTGAGTAACCGTGACTGGTCACCACGGTGAAACTAAGCGGAACCCGAGGTGGGGCTGCTTCTCCGGGTGTTCCCCCGGGCCTGGTAGAAGCGGCCAAGTAGGTTGCGGACTGTGTGGGCGGTATCGCAACTGAGGCGGGCTGCAGTGTCGAATGGGAGACACTGCGGCTGAGGGCTGGAGGCCGCGGCGGGAGAGGACTGTCGGTGTTTCGTTGCCGCTTTCCCTACCTTCCGCGGCCTTAACGGGGCCGCCACCGTTTGATGGCGGACGCGGTGGGGCTGCAGAGGAAGAGGAGTGTCGGTGTTGCGTTGTGCCGCTCTCCCTGTCCTCTGCAGCCGTGGTGGCAGGCGGCGGGGCCACTCACCTGACCCGTCGCATGAGGACCACTGGCGTTCAGACATGGGGTCGTCTGGCGCCAGTTGTTATTGGTCCTCGAGGTGGGTCACGACAAGCCATGTTATGGCATGTCGCGACGGCAAGAGGGGCCCGACCCCAGGAGGTGGCCTGGCGACGGGCTCTCCACGTGTCCCTCTGATGAGCTGAGGGCGCAGTGGAGGAGCCGAGTGGGAGGGGGTTGCGGAATGGGGGGAGTGCCGGTCTGGCGATCCCCATTCCAAGCAACCAAGTGGCAGGCGGCGGGGCCACTTATCTGACCCGTCGCATGGAGACCAGGGGCGTACGGACATGGGGCTGTCCGACGCCCATTTGCTGGTTTGGTCTCCGAGGTGGATGACGATGTGTCGGGTGTTCGGACACATCGTCATTGTTGTGGGGTGAGCTTAGGCTCCCCGAGGCGGGTCCGCGAGGACAAGCGCTGTCAAGGCCGCGGTAGAGTGCGAAAGCGTGCCCGCAGCCTCGACACAAAGCGCCGAGGTGGAACACTCCAGGGTTTTTAGTGGGTAGGCCGTCATTAGGACGGAGAGTCCCACATAACCATCGTGCCCGCCCCAGGGCCGGTGGTATACACAAAGTATTTTCCCTGGACAAATAAAAAAAAAAAAGGTGTGCTTTACCATCTTCGACCACGCCTTCTCTTAACATCAGGTGAGCTGTGGTCAAACATAGCCTAGCACAGTGGTTCTCAAACTTTTTTGGTGTCGGAACCCTTTTGGGAAGCAAAATACTTGATGGAGCCCTATAATAAAACAATACTTTTTAAAAGTGTGTTCTTTAATAAAGAATCTTTATTAATAAGCATAATAAAAGTACAATGTAACAGTTACTAATTATTACTTACTTTACCATATGGCAAGTACAATAATAGAAGATATTAAAAAAAAGTAACTAATGGGATTTGATAAACAAAAAGCAAAAATAAAATGAGAAATTTAAAAATTGCGTTGTAAACAATCTCGACTTTATTTTTTAAAGTTAGAGTCGAAAGTCGCTTGTTGACAACTATAGCGTCTAATTCAGAGGCGGCTTTTATCAAAGGGACAGCGCGCTCACAAGTATACAAGTATACATGTTGATTTGTAGCGATGATAGCTCAGTGGTTAGCACGGTAGGTTCGCATGACGAAGGGCGTGGGTTCAAACCCCAACAATGAGCTTGAGCTGCCGGTGAAGGAAAAACATCGTGAGGAAACCATAGCATGGTGGTAGGGTACTTTAGTACTCGGCTGGCTAGCTACCACCCTCAAGTTGAAAATCTGCCGCCAAGCATCTAACGGTGTGTTCCGGCAGCCTCACTTGAGAGCCAGTTCCATTCCAGGCTAGGTGTGATTTACCATCTTTGGCCACACCGTCACTTGACATCAGGTGAGCTGTGGTCAAACAACTAGCCTGTCAACCATTAAAAAAAAAAAAATACCAAACTTATGAGATATTGTACCAGCTATTGTAACACATGTTTATACAAATAAATAAATAAATAAACCTATGCGCGGCCGCGGAGTCAAAACGTTCGACCAGAGACAGGTGTTTTGATTTTTTTTTCTAAATTCTTGCGGAACCCCTACAGAGGTATCGCGGAACCCTAGGGTTCCGCGGAACACACTTACAGTATAGCAGACCTAGCATAACAAACCATTACAAAAAAAAATTGTCGCATTGAAAACCTCCTCCTTTTAAAATTGACAGCCCTGTATGTCTGCTCCAAGGCGTGGGTTCGATTCCCACCCAGGACAAGCATAAACAAATGTTTGTTCTGTATCTGGATGTACTGTATGTATTTACAAAAAAAGTATTGAAGTATTACCTATCAGTTATCTGACTTCCATAGTACAAGCTTTGCTTAGTTAGGGGTCAGATGGCGCTGTGTGTAATGTCCTATGATAATTATATATTATTTAATTTTATTATAATTTATAAAATCGAGTCTGTTAAAAAAACAAAATAAAATACAACAAAATTTGTGTGCAAAAATAATCTTCGAGTGTTGGTTGGTTTCGATCCCGTGACTGCGGATTAGAATCGGGTACCGATACCACTCGGCCACCTGTCTATGTCTACAAGTGGCAAATTTGTTGATCCGGTTCGTTTACTTTGTGATCGTACGTAAAAGCAACCTCAACAGCGACACAACCTCCCCGTCCGACAGTCGAAGCGGTACTAAAGCGGATAGGGGAACAGCGTGGTAGCTCTGCTTAGAATGGACGAAACGCGCAAAAATTTAGGTATTTCCTTCGTTTGTTCAAGCAAAATCATATTTTGGTAATTTTTATGTGATAACTATTTAGAGAAAATGTAATTTTATTGTTATACAAAGCCTGATGACTTTCCGTGCAGTATTTACGCCGTATCGAGGTTTTCTATAGATTGTTTGGGGTTACTTTGGATTTTTTTTCTATCGAGGAAACTAAAAGTAATCGTGTTTCTAAATTAGATTACATATAGATTGGATCCTTAAATATCTTAAACATTAACCTCATAAATGATGTTTTAGTAATAACGAAAATACAACGAAACAAACAGTTCCAAATCCACTCGATACCGGCTTAATACTTTTTTTGTAAATATATTTTTGACACAACCGCTTTTCGTGGCGTAGAAACGAGAAATACATTTTTAAAATTCTTGTGAATGGGTTATCGATGTTATCAGTTTTTTTAGTTGCTTAACCTGTTTAATTTGGTATATTTACCGTCTCTTATGTAAGACACGGAAAAATACATGTATAGCTTTATTTGTTTGCACATTTTTTTTTTTAAGTTTGGTACCTACGTAACATTTACAATAAATTGTAGTTTATGTTAATTTTCTGATCGAATCAGAAATGAGGAGATCCGTAGACGAACCAAAGCTGCCGATTTAGCTCAATGGATTAGCAAGTTGAAGTGGCAGTGGGCAGGGCACATAGCACGCAGAACTGATGGCCGATGGGGCTGCAAAGTTCTGGAGTGGAGACCACGGACCGGCAAGCGCAGCGTAGGACGTCCCCTACAAGGTGGAGAGATGACGTTGTAAAGACCGCAGGAACGCGCTGGATGCGAGCCGCTTGCAACCGGTCTTTAAGAAAGTCAATGGAGGAGGCCTATGTCCTAAACGTACAGACGACGGGAGGCGACTTTGTTTTATACTATGTAGAGACTAGCGACCCGCCCCGGCTTCGCACGGGTGCAATGTAGTTACTAATGTGGTGCATATGCATGTATTATACATATAAACCTTCCTCTTGAATCGCTCTGTCTATTGATGGAAACCGCATTAAAATCCGTTGCGTAGTTTAAAAGATCTAAGCGTACAGACGGCGGGAAGCGACTTTGTTTTATACTGTGTAGAGACTAGCGATCCGCCCCGGCTTCGCGCGGGTGCAATGTAGATACTAATGTGGTGCATATGCATGTATTATACATATAAATCTTCCTCTTGAATTACTATACAGAACCAGATTTTCCCGTATTCCAGAATGGCGAGACGGCGGCGGCGCCAGGGTGTCGAGTGTCGCATATGGCGTCTCACGCCAGAGGCCGTCCCGTGTCAGCTGAACAAATATGATTTGTAATACATCAAACAGTTAAATTCACACATTGACGCTGAATAGGCAGTAGACCGTGAGTTTGGCGCGCGGCCAACGCAAGTTTCGATATTTTATTAGATTGTATCATTGGATCAGTTTCAGACATTATGACTACGAGGTACAAAGCCATTAAAAATTAAAAAAAAAATGCTGTCATGATTGCTTTTTTATTTTTATAGTTTTGGCTTATGTAAGTTTTTTTGGCTGTTAAAACCAACGTCAACAGCTTTCAGTTTTACAGCCCGATTGGGCACATTATATTAAACAAATCGTCAATCGCTTTCCCCGCTTAAAATCTTATTTTACACGTGTACTTGTTAATTTTAAATTGAATATCATAAATAATTACTATAAATGTTACAGGTAAGTAAATTTTACCAAAAAAAAGATATCACACATTAAACACGTCTTGACTTGACCGTGACTTGTTTTGATCTAAAGAAACTTTGGTCACGCTGTATACGTATTTTATGTTTGCAAATTTGTCTACACTGATAGATTTGATTTTTTGTTTGTTTGTTTATATTGAACTAGCGACCCGCCCCGGCTTCGCACGGGTGCAAAATTCGAAAAAAATCAATATGTTTATTTATCAAAATAGGATGCACCACATCACTTTTTGATAGTCAATATTTACATAGTCATGTTATTATCCTTGCTAGAGAGCTCCGAAAACCACGTCCAATCGCTTCCAAATTCAAATTATTATAGCGAGAAGTGCGGACTGCGGCCTCCGACGCGCTATTTATAGGAACGCGTCGCGTCGCGCTGCGGTCGGCGGCTGCCGGCCGATAGGTACCGCCGCAAACGCTACGCAATGTATTTTTAAATCTGTAATATCTTCGAAAATATTCAAAGAAATTATGTGCTGTAAAAGGCCATATAAATCTATGTTAAATCAACAACCTATTTATAGTATTTAATTAAATAAGGAATAATGCTGTAGTGCTTAAAATCGCTTCGAAAATTAGCTATTATTTGCCGTAAAAAGTAAATGACAAAAAATGGTTTTGTGGGATATCGATAAGAGATAGCCATATACCATCGCAGACTTTTCTGTAGACCTTTTCAAGGTGTACAATACTTGGTACATTATTTTTATAAATCCTGTAAGGTTAAGCCTGCGTACGCAATGTAAGCGGCAAGAAATGTTAGAATTTACGACACCACATTAGAAACCCTGAAAATAACAGTATTTCTCCATTATTTAATAGATGTTATTATACATAAAAACCTTCCTCTTGAATCACTCTACCTATTACAAAAAACCGCATCAAAATCCGTTGCGTAATTTTAAAGATTTAAGCATACAGACAAACAGACGGACAAAAATAGCGACTTTGTTTTATACTATGTAGTGATAGGCAAAAACTACTGGACCGATCTTAATAATTATTTCATTATCAGAATGCTACATTATCCGTGAATGGTACGTTATAGACTATATTTTAATTTAAAAAAAACAGTTAGGGATCTTATGGAAACTTCAATAATGTAAGCCAAGCTGTGAAAAATTTACCGTAAAAACCTCAGACGGTAAAAACCCTTACTTGGCATACGCAGCGAAAACTATTGACAATAGAATAAAGTGACGTTTTATAGAGCAAATTGCCAGCTACAATAAGTCCGCAATGGAGTTTTGGCGGGAACGCGGGAAGAGTCGTGTCGCTCCGTTGTATTTTTTTCTAAAACTAGTGTTTTGTCGAGTGTTTATGCATAAAAGTGGTGGTGTTTTATTCATAAAGTGCCGAATTACAAGCGCGAGTGTGGGAAAATGATATAATGTGGTGAAACATGAGTTTTCGTGTTGCTTCCAAAACTCCATCGAAGCTTTGTAGTAAAGTTGCCACTACTTTACTAAAGCATGACTGGAATTAACTGACACAAACTTGGACTTGACAAAGACGACTTTGACTAAAACTAGCTACGATGGCACTTATTTAACTTTTGAAACTTGAAAATATATAATTACTTGACACTGGCAAATGCTAAAACGCGACGCCAAAACCAAAGAAAAAAAAAAAAAAGTCCGCAATATCATATGTCTAACTATTACAGTTGTCATCTACATCTACACTAATTATAAAGAGGAAAGATTTGATTTTTTGGTTGTTTGTTTTGAATAGGCTCCGAAACTACTGGACCGATCTGAATAATTCTTTCATTATTAGAATGCTACATTATCACTGAGTGACATAGGCTATATTTATATCGTTAATCGAGTTATGTTTTCTTGTGGAAAGCCGGAGCGAGCTGCTAGTCAGTTATAAAGAACTGTCACCTGTCACTAAAATATATCATTTTTTTTTGTTTATTGTTGACTTGTGGATGTCAAAGAGGCTAAAAAGCGAATGAACTATTGACAGTATGCATTTTTCCAATTTCGCGTGCAATGCCGCCTAAGCGTAGGCGCCGAGTGGCATTGAGAGCGTTCAACTATCAGACTTGTAGTTATTTTTAGTAATTGCCCAATATTTAGTGGAACATAATTGCTTACTAAATAACTCTCAGAACTGTCTCGTAAAATCTCCCAAGTTCGTAAACAAAACGACGTCCGAACAAAACAATAATAATTATATTATAGTTATAGAATATGAGAACTCAGTAGTTGGCGCGATCAGATGACACACATAGGGTGTACATTGAAATTACATTCATTAGGTGAGCTGTGGTCAAACGCCTAGCTTGTCAAAAATAAATAAAAACACGTGATTTCGGAAGCCTCACACGATAGCCTGTTCTCATTCCGAAATCTGTTTTATTACTAAGAGTTCATCAGTATTCAGCTTCTTTATCTTTATTGCCTCATCTTCGGTATTTGTAAGTCATGTCTAACATCTATTACAGTCAAAGCCCAGTCCTGGGCAAGTCTAGTCAAGTCCAGCAATGCCTTAGTCTTCTTCTTCTTTCCCTGTTCCCACGTTTGGTGGGGTCGGGTCTCCTAATAAGCCTGCGCCAGGATGCTCTGTCCTGGGTTGTCAGTGGGTCTAATTGGGTTTTGTTCATAATTTGGAGCATGCTCGTCCACCAGGTGGCTGGAGGGCGCCCTCTTGAAATGCAGAAACGCCTTCGTAAATAAATAAATAAACAAATATATTTCGTTTATTCAAACGTCGTATATGAGACCTAATAATTAAACATTTTGTGTTAATTTATATGATACACCCGCATAGTTCCCGTTCCCGTGGGAATACAGGGATAAAAAGTAGCCTATGTCACCCGGAGATAGTGTAGCTTCCCAACGGTGACAGAATTTTTGAAATCGATCCAGTAGTTTCGAAACCTATTCATTACAAACAAACAAACAATCAAATCTTTCCTCTTTTAGTATAGATAAAGACTAGCTGTGCCCCAAGGTGTTACCCAATGTTATTATAACATGTTTTAAGATTAATTAATTATTATTTAAGAATACCAATAAGTACTAATTAATAAATATTGTATACCCAAAAGTGTAGGTTGGTATCTATTTGATGAGTCCAATATGTGATACACAGCCTTCAATAAAATATTTATAAGTACCTACTTTTTTTTCAAAATCATATCAAAGACAATCGATGAGTGCCAATAGTTTTAAATCTTTTGTTGAACATAAAACGTAAAGCGCCATTGTAAATCTATTTAAGTATTTCTAAACAATACCTGCGTGGGTATTTAATGAGAAACACGTCTTAAATTAAAACGCTTTGATGTGATTTCCCGCCATTTACGAGCTGTCAAACATTGTTTTACGATTCGTTTTACTAACCGCGAATTCGCACACTACACGGTAAACAGTAAGGGTATAATTTACAATTGTAAATACCCTTACTGTATATTGTGTATCATGATGTCAACGTAGTTTTTAATTTTTCGTTAATTTGCCCTTTCGGGTAGGCTAAAGCTATAAAGCCATACTGCCTCGTCTTCAGTGATATTTCTGCTGTATCTTAACTATGGTTATCGTCAAAGTCGTCTTAGTCAAGTCCAGTTCGTGTCAGTTCGTGCCAGTCATGCTTTAGTAAAGTAGTGGCGACTTTACTATAAAGCTTCGATGGAGTTTTGGAAGCAACACGAAAACTCATGTTTCACCACATTATATCATTTTCCCACACTCGCGCTTGTAATTCGGCACTTTATGAATAAAACACCACCATTTTTATGCATAAACACTCGACAAAACACTAGTTTTGGAAAAAAATACAACGAAGCGACACGACTCTTCCCGCGTTCCCGCCAAAACTCTAGTTTTTAATCTGAAATGTCAACTTACATCCTTTTTCTTTTTTGTTTTTGGCGTCACATTTGGTGTATTTGCCAGGGTCACGTGTTATGATTTCAAGTTTCATGAGTTAAATAAGTTGCCTCGTAGCTATAGTGTTAGTCAAAGTTTAGTCTTGGTCAAGTCCAGTCCGCGTAAGTCAAGTCCAGTCATGCCTTAGTAAAGTAGTGGCGACTTTACGATAAGCTTCGATGGAGTTTTGGAAGCAACACCAAAAGTCATATTTCACCACATTTAATCACTTTCCCACACTCGCGTTTGTAATTCGGTACTTTATGAATAAAACATCACCATTTCTATACATAAACACTAAAAAAAACACTAGTTTTGGAAAAAAATCCAAGGAGGCGACACGACTCTTTCCGCGTTCCCGTCAAAAAACCGAAATGTACTTAGTTTACTCTTAGCTAGATATTACTCTTAGATGTCTTGCAACCCAAAGTTCTGCGTACCGCTGCAATGGTCATGGACATTTTTTTAATGTAAAAAGTAATGAGACGGACGCTCTCCTGATGGTAAGAGATAACGCCTGTCCATGACCATTGCAGCGATACACAGAACTTTGAGTAACAAAACAAAGTCCAGGCATCGCTGCTTTGGCGCTCATTACTTTGAGACTTTCGATGGTTAGTCTCAACAGCCCAGTAATTTCGCTAGCTGCAGTACCCTTCTAACCGGAACACAGCAATGTCTACACACTACTGCTTAGCGGCAGAATAACTGGTACTGCGGTGGTGCCTACCTAGACGATCTCTTGCTAAGTAAATCTACCACCAAGTAAACACTCTGGGCATGCATCTGACCATCAGGAGAGCGTCTCGTTCGTATTATTTCTTTTACATTAAAACGCCTTTCTGTTTGAATGGTGCTTTTAAAAAAGACTGTTTTTGCAAATATTAGCCAGCTCTAAGAAAACCGTAATATTTATTTACGAAGTAAACACACCGTTAAATCGTTAAAAGCGTTCTCCAGCGTATTGTAAACTCGCGAGACGTTTTAATGGTGGTTCTAGGTACGTGATTTATTTTAGAAACGGGTGGAGGATACTGTTTGTGATTTTACACTGTATTTTGTTAGTTGGTTGCTATGCTTGACTTGAGCATAATATTGCAATGCTTACGCCCGAATACCTATGTCAAAGTAGCTTTTAGTAATATAGATAATATATAGATTTGTAATTTAAATAATCACACTCCATGACCCTTTTTTTTTTTTTTTTTTGTTCAGGGAAAACTCCGGGTGAAGCACGGTGATTATGTGGGACTCTCCGCCAAAGTGGCGGCCTACCCACTAAAAACCCTGGGCTGTTTCTGCCTGACACCTATGTGCCGGGGCTACGGGAACGCTTTCGCACTCATCCGCGGCCGACGGCGTTGGTCCCCTGGGACCCTTCCCTTGTAGGGGTGGGTGGAGCTGGAGAGCCTCTACCCCTCTTTCCTTGAGGGGCGCGCGGAAACACCGCGCCACCCCAGGGGCTACTCTTTTTCGGTCGACGGACTCCCCTGAGCCCGCCGTCCAAGGCCCCTGTTATGGGGGTTGTTTGGTTGGTTACACTCCATGACCCTTAGACCAACTATTACTTTTTTTTTTTTTAATGGCGACAGGCTAGGCCTTTGGCCACAGCTCACCTGATGTTAAGTGACGGTGTGGTCGAAGATCGTAAAGCACACCTAGCCTGGAATGGAACTGGCTTTCAAGTGAGAGCTGCCGGAACACACCGTTAGATGCTTGGCGGCAGATTTTCAACTTGAGGGTGGTAGCTAGCCAGCCGAGTACCTACTAGAGAGTACGCTACCACCATGCTATGGTTTCCTCACGATGTTTTCCTTCACCGGCAGCTCAAGCTCATTGTTGGGGTTTGAACCCACGCCCTTCGGCATGCGAACCTACCGCGCTAACCACTGAGCTATCATCGCTACTAGAAAAACTGCTCCAATCTTCGAGTACCTAAACGACCAAAGCTCCAATGAATATTCAAGGTAGAGGTATATTTAGTTTATTTCCGCTTAACAGTCGTTTCAGGTACAACAGTGATGAGGATTTTCAATTTAACTACAAACTACTACTTTTACTTGACAATAATTTTACAATTAAAAACCTAACCGTCATCATCAGCCAATATTAAATTAGTCCACTGCTGGACATAGGCCTCTCCCAAGACACGCCACTCAGCCCGATCTTCGGCTTTTCGCTTCCATCCACCGCCAGCTGTACGTATATACGTCGGTCCATCGAGTCTCAGGGCGTCCTACGCTACGTTTGCCAATACGCGGTCTCCACTCTAGAACACGTCTACCCCAGCGGTTATCGGTTCTGCGACAGACATGTCCAGTACTGACACTTCAGCTTGCTAATACGCTGAGCTATGTCAATGACTTTAGTTCTCTGGCGAATTACTTCGTTTCGGATACGATCCCTCAGGGAAATGCCGAGCATAGCTCTTTCCATAGCTCGCTGAGCGACGCACACGAGAAGGAGTGGCTGAAAAACCTAACCGTAACTCTTAAACTAATTTTGACATAGACTTAAAAACTAAATCCTCTTCTCGCTGCAGTAACCACTGAAACAGCGAGCTTTAATTACTGTAATCTTCATACTTATATTATTAAAGAGAAAGTTTGTGAGTGTGTATGTATGTTACACATATCAGACAATATGGAAATCGCATACTGTGCGATTCACGCGATCTTTTTTGCCAAACACTTGCAAATTGTGGAATGATCTTCCTTCTTCCGTATTCCCGCGGAGTTACAACATTGGGTTCTTCAAAAGGCATGTTAATAGAATCTTAAAAGGTCGGCAACGTATTTGTAGTACCCCTGGTATTGCAGATATCTATAGGCGACGGTGATTGCTTAACATCAGGCAACCCGTTAGCTTGATTGCCACCTGTGGCAAAAAAAAAAAAAAAAAAAAAAACTGACGCTTTCATACATGCACTTAAACTTAAATGGAGATGGGCTGGACACATCGCACGTTACACAGATGATAGATGGACTATAGAAACCACACGATGGAAAGGGCCACAAGGAAGGAGGAATGTTGGTAGACCGGTAAGAAGGTGGGCCGATGATATTATCCAGGTCTCAGGCAACGACTGGATCAACACAGGAAAGGACAGAGATTTGTGGGAAAAACTGGAGGAGGCCTTTACCCAAAAAGGATCCATATTTTAGAAAAAAATTAAGTAAGATTAAGCTATAACATTTTTAAATGTACTCGAAATTTGGATTAAATGGCTTTTTATTTATTTATTTATTTATTATGTATGTTTGTTGCTTCTTCACGCTCAAACGGTTGGACCAATTTTGATAAAATTTGGTATAGAGGTGGCTGATAATTTGCATTAACACATAGGCTACTTTTTATCCCGAATAAATGTAGTACATATTTATATATTATAGGTACATATTTTCGGGATAAAAAGTAGCCTATGTGTTAATCCAGGGTTTCAGCTACCTTCATACCAAATTTCATCTAAATCCGTTTAGTAATTTTTGCGTGAAAGAGTAACAAACATCCACAACGAAGCGCTCGAACAGTCAACACGTCCTGAGGATGCCTCGTGTAGAGGCAAAACACGCGTCGGCAACTGGTTACTGCAGAGAGAGGAGGATTTTAAGATTTGTAGTTATTTTAATTAGACTTGAGTTTAATTAGTTTTCATGTTTATGTCAAACTAGTTCTAGACATTAAGTAAAATTACGATTAAGTTCGTAATTAATAAATTGTTGACAAATTAGTTAAATTTAAGTCCTCATCACAGTTGTAACTGAAACTGACTGTTAAGCGGAAATAAACTAAATATATACCTTGACTATTCAAAATTAACTTCCGCAAAGTAACGCCTGAATCAATCAATTAACAAAAATCCATTCATCCACTCATCCATCCATACTTTCACTTTATAATATTAGTGGGATGTAAAAGTTTGGATGTTTGGCAATCACGGTAGTCAAGGTATGCACCTTTATTTTCAATAACATTCAAATTTTCATTTTTTATTTTTCTAAAAATATTGTGTAACAAGACTTACTATGACAAAAGTAGCGTAAGTCCATGACTCATTTTTTTTATTATACATTAATTGAATAGCCAGACACGTAGATGTAACGACACGACCGCAAAAAAGTACGTAATTCGCACAAAATATTTTTAACTCAAGACCGCATATTGACGCACAAAGAGCAGAAATTAAATGTACAGATGAACAACTTTGTAGCGGTGATATCTCAGTGGTTAGCGCGGTCGGTTCGCATGTCGAAGGGGGCGACTACAAACCCCAAAAAGCTTGAACTGCCGGTGAAGGAAAACATCGCGAGGAAACCATAGCATGGTGGTAGCGTACTCTCTAGTACTCGGATGGCTAGCTACACGAGAGTTGATAATCTGCCGCCAAGCATGTAACAGTGCGTTCTGGCAGCCTCACTTGAGAGGCAGTTTCATTCCAGGCTACGTGTGCTTTATCATCTTCGACCACACGGTCACCCAGCCGGGCGGAAGTATGATGCTCCCCCCCCCCCTTCTCCAGCGTTATTTTTTTTATTTTGTAGTCATTTGCCAATGTCAAGTGTTTTATATTTTCAAGTTTCACAAGTTAAATAAGTTGCCTCGTAGCTATAGTAATAGTCAAAGTCCAGTCCTGGTCAAGTCCAATCCGTGTCAGTCAAGTCCAGTCATACTTTAGTAATAGTAAAGCAATAGTGGCGACTAAAAAAAAAAAGCTTTTGTTGTATTTTTGGAAACAACACGAAAAGTCATGTTTCACCACATTAGATCATTTTCCCACAGTCGCGCTTGTGATTCGACACTTTATGAATAAAACACAACCATGTTTATGCATAAACAGTCGAAAAAACACTACTTTTGGAAAAAAACAACGGGGCGACATGGCTCTTTCCGTGTTCCCGCCAAAACTCCAAGTTTCTTTTTTCTTTAATTTTGGCGTCGCATTTCGAGCATTTGCCATTTTCAAGTACCATAGGAAAAAGTGTCTATGACATTAACATAAAGCGTTCTTTTGCCGCAAAATAGTCTCGTCTTTTCTATTCTGTGTAAGATTCAAGATCAAGAGACGGCTAGTCCGCCCCATCGATATATTAAAACTAAAAATAAACGCGTCTTGCAGTCTGTTTAATATTTTCCAGTCATCTGGAGTCTGCCACGCCGCATTGACAGATGCAGTTCGATTCCCGCGCTTTTTTGTGTCAAATCGGTAGTGACAATTAAATTAATCTAGAGAAAAAAAAAAACAAAAACGTCAAGGACAAGGATTTTAGTGATTTTTTTTAATGGCACCGGCGAAAATGGGCCATGCTCGACTGTCAGTGGTGATTTTCTTAATTTTTCTGTGTATAGAAAGTAAAGCGAAATTATCGGAGAATAAAACAAACGGAAATGATTCGGGGGAAGTGAAGTCTTCGCCTAAGAAGGTACAATTTTTTTAAATATTTGTTGACTAGCTGCGCCCCTCGGTGTTACTCGTTGGTCCAGCGTAAAGAAATAACAAACACACTTAAATATACACTCTCAAATTTTCGCCTTTACAATATTTGATAAAGCTTTAAACTGACTAAAAACATGACAATGACAGAATGCATACAGCGTTAACAAAGAAAATTTTTTGTTTTTTTAAATTATTTTTATTAAATTTATTGTTTTGTGATAAGTATTCTTTAATTTTTTTCATATATGATTGATTGATTGATTGATTAACTCTTTATTGCATACATTATAAAAAAAAACAATACAGAAGAAATAAAATTAATATTAATGTATGTTTGGTGTGTAATAAATTTGTACCTATTCTATTGTATATTTTTTTTTAATTATGAAAATGTGATTCAAAAGGTCTTATAATACATGCATATGCACCACATTAGTATCTACATTGCACCCGAGCGAAGCCGGGGCGGGTCGCTAGTCTCTACATAGTATAAAACGAAGTCGCTTCCCGCCATCTGTACGCTTAGATCTTTTAAACTACGCAACGGATTTTAATGCGGTTTCCATCAATAGACAGAGTGATTCAAGAGGAAGGTTTATATGTATAATACATGCATATGCACCACATTAGTATCTACATTGCACCCGTGCGAAGCCGGGGCGGGTCGCTAGTCTCTACATAGTACAAAACAAAGTCGCTTCCCGCCGTCTGTACGCTTAGATCTTTAAAACTACGCCACGGATTTCCATGCAGTTCCATCAATAGACAGAGCGATTCAAGAGGAAGGTTTACATGTATAACACATGCATATGCACCACATTAGTATCCACATTGCACCCGAGCGAAGCCGGGGCGGGTCGCTGGTAATAAAACTCATTACAAAAATGTTTCCGAAATGATTACCTAAGTATTTTATTTATTTTCATTTAGTTAAGCCAGCTGCCAACATATTTATTATTCTATAAAATTTGCCGGCAAAAATATAAACATTACAAATGATAGCACACTCCTTGCATCGAAAATAATGTAAACAATCTGGATGTCTAGATTTCAGGCATTTTACATTTCCCATTTTATTTAAAACTTCTATTAAAATATAATGAAACCACTGTAGTCAAACTTATAACATTCTGCTATCAATCAGTAGATAGATAGATAGATAGATAGATATAACTCTTTATTGTGCACACCATAAACAGAAAAAAGTACAGATAACAAAAGAACCTTATGAACTAGTGCCACAAGTGGCGGCCTTATCGCTAACAGCGATCTCTTCCAGGCAACCATGAAAAGAAAAACACGATAGAAAACATAAGAAACAGACGGGTGATGTAACACTAATAAGAAAAATAGATAGTCATGAACGAAATATTTTACATATATAAATATATACACAGTAGTGAGCAGTAGTGTGTTAACATTACTGTGTTCCGGTTCGAAGGGCGCTGCAGCTAGCGAAATTACCGGGCTGTTGAGACTAACCATCGAAAGTCTCAAAGTAATGAGCGCCAAAGCAGTGATGCCCTGGACTTTGTTTTGTTATTTAAAGTTCTGTGTATCGCTGCAATGGTCATGGACATGCGTTATCTCTTACCATCAGGAGAGCGTCTCGTTCGTCTGATTACATTTTACAGAAGAAAAAAAACAGAAGTTTTTTTACCATTAAATTTATTCATTAAAAACGGCTAAAAGCCAGTTACATTAAATTAATAATATTATAATCATATTATGCACCAGAAAAAATAACACTATTACACTAAAAAAAAACCGGAACACAGTAATGTTTACACACTACTGCTTAGCGGCAGAATAACTGGTACTGCGGTGGTACCTACCTAGACGACCTCCTGCTAAGGAGATCTACCACCAAGTAAATTTGATTTTTATACGTTTTTAGGGTTCCGTACCCAAAGGGTAAAATTAAAATTATTGAGACTTCGCTGTTCGTCCGTCCGCTGTCAGTCACCAGGCTGTATCTCAAGAACGGTGATGGCTAGACAGTTGATATTTTCACAGATGATGTATTTCCATTGCCGCTATAACAACAAATACTAAAAATAAAATAAAATAAATATTTAAGGGGGGCTCCCATACAACAAACTTGATTTTTATAGATAATGCTACGGAACCCTACGTGCGCGAGTCCACTGATTTCAGGGCAATAAACTAACACTCACTACTTACTTCAACTGACTTGTACTGTTTTAAAGCGCAAAAACGTAGCTCTGATGGCATTGAAACTATTTCCGAAGTTTATTATTAAAAACATATTCTCGCTAAGAATATTATAAATGCAATAAATTACTTTTATAGTTGATTTTATGGGGCAATTTTTGTGCCAACATTAATTTTTCTGGAACTTTCATCTACAATGATTTATTTTTATATACCTACCTACATAGAAAATTTCTACGAGCGTATATCTTGAATAATCTCCAATTTGCCGATAACAACGCTACCTCAACACAATGATGTTAAGGTGGTTCGATTTCCATACAAATAAATTTTTGCCATATATGAACAAATGGAGCATAATTTTACAGTGAAATCACAGCCACTGGCATTTATTTTGGTCTTTATTTGCGGTAAATCACAATTGCTTGAATAAAACAGCATTTTCTACTGTTTTATTCAAAAATCCTAAATTCATTAATCATTGAAAAATTTGGTTTTATGCCAATAATGTACTGTTTTATTCAAGCAATTGTAATTTGCCGCAAATAAAGACCAAAATAAATGCTTGTAGATGTGATTTCATTGTAAAATTACGCTCCATTTGTCCATAAATGGCAAAAAAATATTTGTATGGAGATCGTACCACCGTATATCATTGTGTTGCTCATGAGCGAAAGTTGATATTTTTCCCCACAAATGGCAAGTATTCATAAACGAAAGTATAGTAATGAGCGCCAAAGCAGCGATGCCCTGGACTTTGTTTTGTTACTCAAAGTTCTGTGTATCGCTGCAATGGTCAAGGACAGGCGTTATCTCTTACCATCAGGAGAGCGTCTCGTTCGTCTGATTACATTTTACAGAAGAAAAAAAACAGAAGTTTTTTTACCATTAAATTCATTCATTAAAAACGGCTAAAAGCCATTTACATTTAATTAATAATATAATCATTTTATGCACAACAGAAAATAAAATTATAGTCAACAAGCTGTGCCCTGCGGTGTTACCCGCTACGTGTTTTCGAGATAAAAAGTAGCATATGTGTTAATCCAAGGTCTCAGCTACCTTTATACCAAATTTCATCCAAATCCGTTTTGTAGTTTTTGCGTGAAAGAGTAACAAACATCCATCCAAACGTTGACATTTATAATATTAGTGGAATTTATGTTTATTGGATTTGATCTTTTCTTAAAATGACCATTTTGAATTGGCCACGCCGGTACAAGCTAGCACATAAAAAGATGAACCCCGTCTAGCAAAATCTTGAGTCAGTCACACCAGCCCACATCAGTCAATAAACCGAAACGAAGTTGCAAATATAATCACAATAGAATTACAATAAGAAACTGAGCCAAAATAACATTTCGCCCACGCACGAGAAATGTACCAAAATACTTGAGAATAATACAGACATACAACTAGCCGCCGATCAGTAATGTGTAAACATATTGCTGTGAAATTACTGGGCTGTTGAGATTAACTATCAAATTAATGAGCGCCAAAGCAGGGATGACCTGTTTATTTTGCTACTCAAAGTTCTGTGTACCTATCGCTACAATAGTCGGATAATCAGGGTTGGATTCGGGTAAAAAATAGTACAAGACTATAAAAAAAGTAGTACGCCGATAGTACACTTTTTTTAATCTATGTACTTAATCAATAAATATAAATGTATGTTGAACCATAGTGGAGTCTCCACCTAGTTATAGTCCACTAGAAATAGTACATTTCTGTACAATATTTTTACGTTTAAAACTCTGTAAACTATGAGGTGGGGTTTATTTTTAATAAAATACATAAATCGAACTTGACTTTTAATTGATGTCTCATGACGTCACCTCGTCGGGCAACTTTCATAGACTAAAAAAACAATGGCAAACCGAAACAAAATTTGTCCAATGTCAAGTCAACGGCGGTCATAATAATCTCTTCAATACACGTACGCCGAGTTGTTTTTCGCTTTATTGATACAAATATCTGGATTATTTTACTTTAAACGTTATTTGGACTCTGATATCGCTTTTAGATTAGTTTACTTCATGTTAAGAATTGTAAAAACCGAAGACGTGACAGAAAAGCTTTACAGCTTTAGTCTGCTCGATGGGGCAAATTAAAAAAAACTTGTCAGTTCTGTTGTCAAAGTTAATCAAATGTGTCAAATGTATACTTTTTTGTTTTATATGGCAAAGGCATATTCTACATATTCAGCCTACGTCATGACGTCATAATAACTATAAAAAAGTTTGAAAACGCATTAAAAATAAACTACCCGCATAGAAAGGCAAAATATTCAAATTAGTTTCATGAAATAAAGTTTACTATCAGTAAAAAATATAAAATAAATACAAACCAAATCTCATTTAACCCAAACAATATTGTTGAATGAATCTTTTATTGTCGAGTCATGTGTTTATTATTAGTCTAGTGTACTATATGGAGCAATAAATTAGCGGCTCCGATAACCCGGTCGGTGCAGTCTATACATTTGGCCAACGTCCAAGTTTGATACGCCGTGATTTATGCGTATTTTCTTGCTAACCAATTCCATTTTTTTTTTTTCTTTGTATTGATGGAGCGCAGCTGCGCGTAAGGTTATTAGACCGCATAAAAAAACTCCAGAAAACTCAGATCATTGACGTGACACAAGAAGCTGCCATGCTGAAGTGGGACTGGGCTGGACACGTCTGCCGAATGCCGGCGGAGCTAGGCGAAAACCACCACTGACTGGGTCCCGGAGGTTAAACGAGACCAAGCACACCTAGCCTGTAATGGAACTGAATCTCAAGTGAGGCTGCCGGAACACACCGTTAGATGCTTGGCGGCAGATTTCCAACTCTCGTGTGGTAGCTAGCCAGCCGAGTACTAGAGAGTACGCTACCACCATGCTATGGTTTCCTCACGATGTTTTCTTTTACCGCCAGCTCAAGCTCATAAAAGTATTGTGACCAACGAAGCGCTCTTCTGATAGCAAATCTTCTAATAATTTTATTGAAATAAATTCAAAGTATTTTTCTTTTTTAATAATAATCTTTTATCTGGGATAATGAACTGTGTGTATATTGTCAAAAATGTGCCTAAAATGTGTATAATTGTATATATATAATTTATTTTATATTATCTCGTGAGGAAACCATAGCATGGTGGTAGGGTACTTTATAGTACTCGGCTGGCTAGCTACCACCCTCAACTTTGAAAAATCTGCCGCCAAGCATCTAACGGTGTGTTCCGGCTGCCGCACTTGAGAGCCAGTTCAATTCCAGGCTAGGTGTGCTTTACCATCTTCGACCACACCTTCACTTAACATCAGGTGAGCTGTGGTCAAACACATAGCCTGTCAACCAAAAAAAAAAAAAAAAACTCTAATATCTTTGGGGGTTGAACCCACGCCTTTCGGCGTGTGAACCGACCGCGTCAACCACTGAGCTGCGTGATTCATAAAACAGATACAACAGGTCTAACCGGGAACCAAGTAAAATCATTATGCCCGTGCAATATATTCAATTCACAGTTTTCATGTTTTCAACATACGATGTTCTTGGCATCGTTCCATTAAGTGGAAATATTAATATTTCGTATAACTAGTATCCATAAAATACACTTGACGCCACTGTTTAATCCGTAATTCAGAAATGAAGAAATTATTATTGTACCAGAATTTTTTTATTTTTTTTTGTTTTGGCGTCTCATTTTTAGCATTTGCCAGTGTCAAGTACAAAATATTATATTTTCAAGTTTCAAAAGTTAAGTAAGTTAACTCGTAGCTATAGTTGAAGTCAAGGTCCAGTCTTGATCGATTCATATCGCGTAACGTAAAAAAAAAAACATACAGTCGAATGGAGAACTTCCTCCTTTTTTGAGTCGATTACAAAGAGAGAGAACGGAAAAAATATAAAATGTAATCCACTCAAAAATTTGTTTTGTTTTGGCAACCCCGTAGGAAAGAAACTAAGTATAACATCCATGGCCAGAATAAATTATAAAAAAGAAAAAGAAACTAAGTTTACACATTTTCAACGCCTAAATTTAAGATGTTTATTTTTTGCAGCAAGCGAGCGATGGTGCAGCCTTAATGTTCGCCGATGAATTCAAACAGACCCTCGAGAGATACCTTTTTGGTATCTGCCCACATACCTTTAAGGTAAATATCTATAACGTGATTACTTACGTCTTTAAATTAGCTTCCATAGCGGTATGTAAAGAAAAATAAAATGTTAAGTATATAAAGAAGTTTATTTTAATAAAATACATAAAATAAACTTCGCTTTCAATTGACCTCTAATGACGTCGCATAGGCTGTATAGAGCTACTTTCAGTGCCAAAAAAAGCAATGACAAACGAAAACAAAATCTGTCAATGTCAAGTCAACGGCAGCTAAAATAACCTCTTACAGACGTATGAATTATTTTTACGATTATTAATGTAATTTTTTTTTCTTATTGACATAATTATAATATTGACACATAAAATATGTCATATTTTCTCAGATGAAGAATCTGAGCATATTTTACATTGAAATTTTAATTATATTGGCATGTTACGTTTTGATTTTGATATTTTTAAACAATAATATATATTAATGGAAAAATTACCTGTAACTTTGGTGGTGTTATCAATAAATGGTTTGTATTTTCAAAAAACAAACAGCCCATTCCCTATCGCGTCTGCTAAAAAATATAAAAAAAAACTTTACATACCGAGTTTAACCCTATTTATTCTAAAGTTCTGTGTATCGCTGCAGTGGTCACGGATGTTGTCGCTTACCATCATAAGAGCGTCTCGTTCGTCTCATCACTTTCACATAAAAAAAAAACACAAACACTTCAACTTCAACTTTTTCTTCTTGGCTTCTGCGGTGTTGCCACAATTTTGCCAGTGTCTGGTAGCAGTATATTTTTCATCTGGCGCATATTGTCCGGTGTTGACTGTGTTTGCAGTTACTTTTTTTTTTTTTTTTTTTTATTACTATTATTTTGTTAGTGGTTAGGTTATTATTATTATTTTTTATCTAGACAAAGGGACAAATACAAAACGTCACATCACATAAAGTATACACGTTAGATATATACAAAAACACCAATAAAAAGCAAGATTCAAAGATTAATCTTATCACAAACACATTATAGTGCGGTGATACGTCTTTTCCGCGTCAAAAAATCTAATCATCAAGAATGAAACCGTCAAATAGAATTTCAAACGCTCAGAAAAGAAATAAGAAAATAATCGCGGAGACAGTAAACCATTTTACCTGTCATCACTGTTTAGTCTATAAACTTGAATGTGTACCAAGCAGTAGTTAAAATTGAAAAACGAGGGCACAGAAAAATTCTCACGTTCAAATTGGTAGATTGTTGACAGACAGATTGGAGTTCTTCTTTTTCTTTGATTTTGGCGTCGCATTTTGTGTATTTGCCAGTGTCAAGTGTTTTGATATTATCAAGTTTCATTAGTTAAAAAGTAGTCAAAGTCCAGTCTTGGTCAGGTCCAGCCCGTGTCAGTCGAATCCAGTCATGCTTTAATAAAGTAGTGGTGACTTTACTATAAGGTTCGATGGAGTTTTGGTAGCAACACGAAAAGTCATGTTTCACCACATTATATCACTTTCCCGCACTCGCGCTTGTAATTCGGTACTTTATAAATAAAACATCACTATACATAAACACTTGAAAACACAGTAGTTTTGGAATAAAATACAATGGCGCGACAATACTCTGTCCGCCGCGTACCCGCCAAAACTCATTATAGATTTATCTCCGTTTACATCGGTGCACAGATGTCACAAAAAAAAGGCATTGATTGCAATGAGTTTTGATATCAAACGTAGTGAAGTCATTAGGCTAGCTATGTGTGCGGTGTCACGCACACAGCTACCTACCGCGCGCTATTTATGCTGTCGTACCTCATGCGTTTGTTCGAGTTTTAAAACTAGCCGACAATGTTTAGGTTTTGTGTTCCAAGTAAGTAAAAAAGGTTACTATGGATATTCGTCAAAATAAACTCGTGAAAAGATATTCAATTGTTGCTCTTTTGGTTTTGTTTGAACTGTTTTTAAAATACTTCAGACCGTCGGTCGTCACACGTCGAACAAGAATCGAAATTTTTCTATGACAAAGTAAAGTTTTTACCATGGTTCAATAAATATATGTTATTTTTAAGTAATGGAAATATCCTGACTGTAAAATGGTGCTAACCAACTGAATTAGTTTTAAAACATATGAAGAAACAGAAACATTGGTAGAAACCAACATAATGTACCTAATCTACCTATAATAATAAACCTATATTTTTTTTTTTTTTTTTTTTTTTACTTTTTAAGATTGTTTAACTATTAAAAGTTCTTATTTATAGTAATCAGATATAATAAACCTATATTATTTTAGCAATTAATTGTATATTAGCAGTAGTGTGTAAACATTACTGTGCTCCGGTTTGAAGGGTACTGCAGCTAGCGAAATTACTGTTGCTGTTGAGACTAACCATCGAAAGTCTCAAAGTAATGAGCGCCGCCCTGGACTTTGTTTTGTTATTTAGAGTTCTGTGTATCGCTGCAGTGGTCATGGAAAGGCGTTATCTCTTACCATCAGGAAAGCGTCTCGTTCTTCTCATTATTTTTTATATAAAAAAAGCTAATTCTCTAAGTATGTTGAATATTTTTGTCTTGTTTTTTAAGTAAACCCACCAATACACCTCCAAATACACTCTCTCTCTCACAAACATACAATCACACACAATAATCTACTGTTTTATTCAAGCAATTGTGATTTACCGCAAATAAATGCCAGTAGCTGTGATTTCACTGTAAAATTATGCTCCATTTGTCCATAAATGGCAAAAATTTATTTGTATGAAAATCGAACCAACTTAAATAAGGTAAATTCAGCGAATAACCCATAATTATGATGCAGTCTCGTTGGTTGCAGATGTCGCTTGGCAGCAAGGGTAAAAATACAACAGCGCTAGCGTGCGACGTCGATTCGGAACATCAGGAGTTGGCTGGCAGGTAAGAATAATCTATCAGAGGTATTTTATATTTTTAGGGTTCCGTACCCAAAGGGTAAAAACGAGACCCTATTGCTGAGTCTCCGCTGTCCGTCCGTCCGTCTGTCACCAGGCTGTATCTCAAGAACGGTGATAGCTAGACAGTTGAAATTTTCACAGATGATGTATTTCTGTTGCCGCTATAACAACAAAAACTAAAAATAAAATATATATTTAAGGGGGGCTCCCATACAACAAACTTGATTTTTATAGATAATGGTACGGAACCCTTCGTGCGTTCTGGCTCTCAAGTGAGGCTGCCGGAATACTCCGGAATACTGCCGAATCCGTGCTTGGCAACGGATTTTCAACTTGAGGGTGGTAGCTAACCAGTCGAGTAATAAAAAGTACCCTACCACCATGCAAAGGTCTGTCTGTCGCCAGGCTGTATCTCATGAACCGTAATAGTTAGACAGTTGAAATTTTCACAGATGATGAATTTCTGTTGCCGCCATAAAATCAATACCAACTAAAAAATAGAACAAAATAAATATTTAAGGGAGCTCCCATACAACAAATGTGATTCTTTTGCCGTTTTTATAGATAACTAGCTGCGCCCCGCGGTGTTACCCGCTACATGTTTTCGGGATAAAAAGTAGCATATGTATTAATCAGGGTCTTAACTATATCCATACCAAATTTCATCCAAATCCTTTCAGTAGTTTTTGCGTGAAAGAGTAACAAACATCCAGCCATCCATTCAAACTTTTAGATTCATAATATTAGTGGGATGGTATGGAACCCTTCGTGCGCTAGTCAGTCTCGCACTTGGCCGGGTTTTTTTTGTAAGAGTAACAGAGAGAGAGTCCCCTTTGTATCATAACGTTTACTTAAAAAAAAGTTATTCCGTAGAAAACAATTGCTGACCTCTGCTGTAATTATGTATTTCATGTAAAACAGAACTGTATCAATAATTAATGTATGTTGGTGAACACAGTGACCTCCTGCCGGCTTAGTATACCCCACGCTTGTAACCCTGTGTACGTGACGAAGGGCTTGATGTATGTTTTGGATAATATAAAGCGGAGTAAAGAGTTAATGAGGTGCAAACTTAGCATCGTGTTGTGGAACCGTTGCCGTTGTTTGGTTTGGCCTAGCGCCAGTCTACTGCTTTGAGGTCTTCTATTTTTGTTGAAAGTGATGTTGATTCCTTCTGTTGACATAATCAGGGGTAATTGTATGGTTGAGTGTTTGCTATGAGTACCTACAAATGCAAATATTTTATTGATAACACCAGGGTTTTTTTCCTTTGGTTTCGGCGTCGCATTTTGAGCATTTGCCAGTGTCAGGTGTTTTATATTTTCAAGTTTCACAAGTTAAATAAGTTACCTCGCTATAGTTATAGTCAAACTTTTAGAGGAGGCTTCAGGTGACCAGAATGCTGGTATCTACTTTGGTCAAAAGCTAAGCATTGCCATCCAGCATTCTGGCCACATATCTCTCCTCCGACGGATTTTTAGACTAAGTTTTTTGTATACATTTTGTAAATTTATACATATGTAGTATAATTTAAGGTCTTTTTTATTTTGTTTAATAAATGTTTAGTTATAGTCTTACAGTCAAAGTCCAGTCTTGATCAAGTACAGTGCGTGTCAGTCAAGTCCAGTCATGCTTTAGTAAAGTAGTGGCGACTTTACTATAAAGCTTCGATGGAGTTTTGGAAGCAACACGAAAACTCATGTTTCACCACATTATATCATTTTCCCAGAGTCGCGGGTGTGATTCAGCACTTTATGAATGAAACACCACAATTTTTATGTACAAACACTCGACAAAATACTAGTTTTGAAAAAAAATACAACGGGGCGACACGACTCTTCCCGCGTTCCCGCCAAAATTCGAAAGCGATAAAAAATCGAAGCTTTTTTTTTTTAAATATCGTAGGACTATACACACAGCGCCATCTTGCCCCAAACTAAGCAGAGCTTGTGTGATGGAAGTCAGATAACTGATAGAATACGTAAATACTTTTTTTTTTGTAAATACATACATAAAATACATACAGAACACCCAGACACAGAACAAACATTTTTGTTTATTCACAAAATGTTTGCCCTGAGTGGGAATCGTACCCATGCCCTACAGCTCTCAAGGCAGATATACTACCAATGAGCCAACGGGGCTGTCAAGCCCATCAAGCCAACGGGCTTCAGGCCTGCTTTCCGAGCATAAACAATGAAAATATATGCTTCTTTATCAGATTAGCAACGTTGGCTTTGCGCGCGCACACCGCGTCGCGGACAGACTGCTCGCGGCTCGGCGCTGCGCTCGCGAATACGCTGGGCGAACTTGCTCGGACGGCGGCTAGCAGACAAGTATACAATGCTGGTAGGTTATAACACAACTGTACAAAAAAGGAGTGTAATGCTTTAAAGTGGTTCGATTTCCGTATTATGGACAAATGGAGTACAATTTTACAGTGAAATCACAGCTACTGGCGTTTATTTTAATCTTTATTTGCGGTAAATCACAATTGCTTGAATAAAACAGTAAATTTATGTAAAAAAAATAATAAAGAGACGAACGAGACACTCTCCTGCTGGTAAGAGATAACGCATGTCAATCAATCCATGACCATTGCAGCAATACACAGAACTTTGCGTAGCAAAACAAAGACTAGGGACATCGCTTTAACGCTCGTTACTTTGAGATTTAGCCCAGTAATTTGTTGCAGTATCTTCAAACCGGAACATGGTAATGTCTACACACTACTGCTTGGCGGCAGAACGTCTGGTACTGCGGTGGTACCTTCCTAGACGACCTCCTGCTAAGGAGATCTACCACTAAGTAAAAATTAGTAGCATAATGTATGACGTAATTTATGGATGGACCCTAAGGAGATTTACGTACCAAATTTTAATGGTAGATCTACAACTATTAACAATTCTTGTACATAAAACATCAAATCAATCACTGTTTCAGCTGCAACCGCCGCCGCGACGGAAGCCAAGAAACGAAAGCTGTCCAAGAGTCAGAAAATGAAGATTCAAGCGAAACAGCGCACCGCCCTTGCCGTCAAGAAGAAGGCGGCCGCTTTAGCTGCAGCCGCTGCGGCTAAAATAGCTTCTTAAACAATCCCAGAGACTAATAATAATTAACTACATGAATACGCGAATAATCCAGGGTTATACACTTGGAGTGTACTGGGTCGAAAGGACTTTTAAGATTCAAGATATTTTTATTAGATTCCATACAGTATCGAGTCAGCCGTTTTGTATAAACTGGGCTGATTATGTATTTTACATGTAAACAGGTAGAAAATGCCCCAACAGTTTAAAAAATAAAAAAAATACGGATATCTATTTTTTTTATCGTTTAAAAATGCTGTAAACTTCCTTTGGTATTTCATTTTTTTCTTTGTTTTTTTGGTGTTGTAATGTATACATTTGTCAGTGTCGAGTGCTTCGATATTTATAAACAATCAAGCTATAAGTTAAGTCACAGTCACAGTCACAAAGTGTAAGTTATAGCAGAGTCCAGTCATGCCCTAGTAACTTTTACTACAAATTCTAGTAATGTTGGAACTAGTACGAAAAGTCATGTTTCTCTACATTATATCACTTTCCCAGTAATTTGGAACTTTATTAATAAAATAAAGAGGCGAACGAGACTCTTTCCTGATGGTAAGAGATAACGCCTGTTCATAATCATTGCGCAATACACAGAACTTTGCGTAGCAAAACAAAGACTAGGGACATCGCTTTGCCGCTCGTTACTTTGAGATTTAGCCCAGTAATTTGTTGCAGTATCTTCAAACCGGAACATGGTAATGTCTACACACTACTGCTTGGCGGCAGAACGTCTGGTACTGCGGTGGTACCTACCTAGACGACCTCCTGCTAAAGAGATCTACCACCAAGTAAATCATGTCTATGTTTGTTCGATTCTACGTTACGGAATCATTTTACTTGACACTGGTAAAATCCACAAAGTGCGATGCCAAAATTAAATAAACAATAGATTATGAAAAGAGGACCCCAATTTCATCAAGGGGGGAGTTTTGGCGGGAACGCGGGAAGAGTCGTGTCGCTTCGTTGTATTTTTTTCCAAAACTAGTGTTTTGTCGAGTGTTTATGCATAAAAATGGTGGTGTTTTATTCATAAAGTGCCGAATTACAAGCGCGAGTGTGGGAAAATGATATAATGTGGTGAAACATGAGTTTTCGTGTTGCTTCCAAAACTCCATCGAAGCTTTATAGTAAAGTTGCCACAACTTTACTAAAGCATGACTGGCACGAACTGACACGAACTGGACTTGACTAAGACGACTTTGACGATAACCATAGTTAAGATACAGCAGAAATAACACTGAAGACGAGGCAGTATGGCTTTATAGCTTTAGCCTGCCCGAAAGGCCAAATTAACGAAAAAAAAAAAAAATCATCAAGAGGGTTTTGGCGGGAACGCATTAAGAGTCGTGTCGCCCCATTGTATTTTTTCCGAAACTAGTGTTTTATTCATAAAGTACCGAATTACAAGAGCGAGTGTGGGAAAGTGGTATAATGTGGTGAAACATGAGTTTTCGTGTTGCCTCCAAAACTTTTTCTAACAAGATCTTCCACCAAAGTTTATTTTGTACATAAACAAATACAAAATATTTTAGTTCATAAAAATCCGAAAATACACAAGTGTTGGAAAATAATACAAAAGTTACGTGTCTTTTCCCGCGTCATTCTGCAATTAAAACTAAAATTACACTAGATATTTGCGTCAACCAGTCCTCCATATAGAATCGTATAGGAATTCTATAATTTATCAAAGCGTAGAATATTGTGTTTACAATTAATTATGTCACATGTTTTTCAATGTAATAATAAAAGATACTATTAAATTTATTACGAAAACTTACGTGGTGACTTGGCGAGTACGTATTTGTTTTTTTTTTTTTTTAATAATTTGCCCTTTCGGGCAGGCTAAAGCTATAGAGCCATACTGCCTTGTCTTAAGTGTTATTTCAGCTGTATCTTAGCTATAGTTATCGTCAAAGTCGTCTTTGTCAAGTCCAGTTCGTGTCAGTTAATTCCAGTCATGCTTTAGTAAAGTAGTGGCAACTTTACTACAAAGCTTCGATGGAGTTTTGGAAGCAACACGAAAACTCATGTTTCACCACATTATATCATTTTCCCACACTCGCGCTTGTAATTCGGCACTTTATGAATAAAACACCACCATTTTTATGCATAAACACTTGACAAAACACTAGTTTTGGAAAAAAATACAACGGAGCGACACGACTCTTCCCGCGTTCCCGCCAAAACTCAATCAAATGTATTTAAAAATTTTAAAAGGCAGTTTTTTTTCATTGGCTTTGGCGTCGCATTTTGAGCAGCTGCCAGTGTCAAGTGTTTTATATTTTCAAGTTTTAAAAGTTAAATAAGTTGCCTCGTTGCAACAGTTATAGTCAAAGTCCAGTCCGTATCAGTCAAGTCTAATCATGCTTTAGTAAAGTAGTGGCGACTTTACTATAAAGCTTCGATGGAGTTTTGGAAGCAACACAAAAAGTCATGTTTCACCAAATTATATCATTTTCCCATACTCGCGCTTGTGACTCAACACTTTATGAATAAAACAACACCATTTTTATACATAACACTCGAAAAAACACTAGTTTTAGAAAAAAATACAATGGGGCGACACGACTCTTTCCGCGTTCCCGCCAAAACTCCTATTGTTCGTTTATAAAACTCTCGCAAATTAAAATGCAAGCTTCACAGTCTTATTTAATTATAATCCATTATATAAGATGTTAATTTTAAGTGTTGTAAATAATATTTTGTTACGAAATAAAATAACTTTTTTTATTGGTAATGGAAGTCGTTTTAATTTACTCTCCTTGTGAAATAAATGTTTTCGTGTGTTACATTTATTTTATTAATTAGTTTTAAAGTATTAATATAGTCTATGTCACTCAGATATAATAAACACACAAGAATTGGCCTAAAATAAAATAACTTAAAATAATAACTACTCTAAAAGACCGGTATCAATGGGAATAGTTCCCAAAACGCTGGCCCCATAAATTAGTAGGTATCTATCTATCTTTTTGTGGATGTACGTCGTCCAGCGTTCGGAACCGTACAACCGATAATGAGTAACGTTTTAAGTTGTTAATTCAGATTTATAGACCTAAGAAATCCTTAACAAATAGGGCAAAAATGTTTGTTCTAGATGAAAATTGACGAAGTTATGACAAAATTACTAGTGAAATTCACCAAGTGCCAGCCGCGGTAGATGTGACGTCATTGGGACGGTTGCCGTACGTGTAATGCACGTAATTGCACGTAGCCTATATATATTGTATAATATGTATTATGAGTGTATGCATATTTATATATGTAAATATTTCGTTTTAATTAAATGATTATTTTTTATATACTTACAATATTATTATGTTTAATTTTTATTTTATTTTTATTTCTTATTAGTGTTACATCTCCCGTCTGTTTCTTAAGCTTTCTATCGTATTTTTCTTTTGTTGGTTGCCTGGAAGAGATCGCTAATATGATGTGCACAATAAAGAGTTATATCTATCTATCTATCTATCTATCTATTTATCTAATTATCGTACGTGTACGATAATTTCCATCACAATGCAAAGTTTGAGAATTGCACTGACAACCAATAGTCCTATAACAGATACGGTTTAAAACTTGAGAATTGGCACAATGAACGAATGTGCCATGGCCAAAGAAAAAAGAAAAAAAAGATATGGTTGTTTTTTTTTTCTGTCAGCGCCATCTATTGGCTCATTTTTAGGAACATAATATGCTGCTGCTTCATGTCTCGATCATATTTTCACAGATTTCTAGCGTCTGCCAATCAGCGATCGATATCGATATTTCGGTAATGTGTCATACGTCGAACATTTGTTTTATTTTTTTTAATTTAAATAACGTATTTATTTACACTGAAAAAAATAATATAAAGCCATTTTAACGCATTATTGTTATGTTTTATATGATATTTTAATGTATTATAGTCATTATCCTGATAGGTACGATAATTTTGCTCAGTAAACGATAATTTTACGGCCTTGGTACGATAACTGCTTGATTTCAGGTTGTGAACACTGACTCAGTCAGTGAAAAATATAATTATATATTTTAAGCATCACAGGTTCAATCAAGTTATAAATTTCTACTAAATAGCAAATATTTATTGTACTGGCAACTTAAATCACTTTTCCTTTCACAAACGTCAAAAATCGTGATGACGCTTCGCTGAACCCAAAACTTTGATAGTCCGAACTGTATTCAAAACTATTTTAAATTTAAGGCCTAACACTATAGTATTGAGTCTACAATCGATTGTGTTATTTTTGTCAAATAGTGAATGTTATATCTAGGTGGTTGATTTGGTAGGGTTGCGTACATAATCATGTATTCGAACAAATTAAATAACTATAAAAATCGATTTTATTAAGCGATAGAATACAACTCACAACCCACAACCCAATCCCACAACCCAATTGTATAAGGAAACTGGTTATCTCTCAGTTCGGCAGCTTTACATCCTTGCATCGACTCTACGTTTTCATAAGATAGCACTAAAAACTATTGTTCCTAGTACTAGATCAGCTCGACGCAATGCCTGGAATATTCCCCAAACCAGGACCTCTTTCGCTCAACGTTCCTACTACTTTAAGGGTCCTTTCATATACCAGCGCATTGATAATTCTTTAGACATATTAAAATCATCACGTTTTACTTGTAAGCGTATAATTACATCCTGGTTATTATCCATAGATCAAGCTGCAACGGAAAACGTATTATCTATAATCAAATGACTATAAGGGGCCTGCTTCTTAGCCCGACGGTTTGTCTTCAAAGAAGTGCACAGCCAATCTCAGTAGTACAACCGTCTTACTAGGAATCAGTCCCCTGAATTCAATTTAATACAATTCTACAATAGATATATATAACTAGAACCATCATTTATTTATTTCTTTTATTATTATTATTTTTTTCCGCGGATACGAGGAAACATTATTTTCATCTCACAGTTACTTACATACATATCACACACACACACACACCACACATACACACACACAAACATACATGCTCAGTTTGTATCACTTGTTTGTTTATATATGTTTTGCTCAAATATTAATTATTTAATATAGGTGGGAATCACTGAATCTCACGACACGGGACTCCCTAGTGCGAGATTCAGGGTCCATAGCAAGAAGTTAGGAAATAAGTTTTATTAAGTTTACTATCATAGTGTTTTAAGTTATAACTTCACTGTATATATTTTGCTCAAAATAAATTATTATTCATTATTCATTCATTAACTGACTTTAAACATACAATCGAAAGTAGCTCTACTGCTCTTGACGAAATTTGGCATAGAGATAGGTGAAATGTTGGGGAAAAATATGAATTATCGATGGATTGATTATGATAATGGCTTTATTATGTTGATTGATTAAGAATGGATTAAACTGTAAAAGTCAATTTTGATGCAATCATTTTGTTTCTAATCTTACACTGCATGTGAATTTACAATATACCTAATAGGTAAATCTATATTACACTATTTTATTATTATAATTCACATAATAACGACAGAAATTAAATTATAGACAGTTATGACAAGCATCAGCACGATTTATATTTCCTAATAACAAAAATATTAACTACTTTATTATACAAAAGTAAATAGTAAAAATATTTGACATTTATGTTATGAGATCTATATGACGCAAAGAAATATGGAGTTACATTAGTATCGGAGACATGACCGAGTGCACCTACATTTATATGTCTAAAGCTTTGAACAGAAGACTAAATTAAATGAGACTTAATGAATTATTTATTCCTTTGGCTATCGAGTGGTGTAATTCTATTTTGGATTTAGATTATAAGCTGTTAGCTTGTAGCTGCAAAAGTGTTGTATCCCCCATTACGTTATCATTAACTTTCTAAAGTGCCTCTCACTGTAGAAATAAATTTAAAGACATATTCACGTAAAAACATCGCACCAAACACACATAGTCGTGTACAATCGAAAAACTTAATCGAATAGTTATTCTGTACTTGGACTCGTTTCCTTTGCCCGTCTCTATTTGACAAACTTGTTATTATTATAATCGAGTGTACCTAACCTTTTATTTCATGTTTCGATTTTATTTTACTCGAAAACAATAGTATTTTCCCAAAATCCGTGCTAATGTGTTAGTTTTAAGTTCAAACCACCGATATCCGCCGAAGAAGGGGAAAAAAGGTTTGTGCTTCATTCACAATAACTATATTTTAACCACATAATTAGTTCAGGCTACGTACCTACGCGTTTTAGTTTTTAGTAGCATGTGCAGTTATTTTATGTGATCGCTCTTATTGTTTCGCTCTTTTATGAATTTAAAACGCCATTTTGTGTAAGCCGATAGCTTTTACGTGGTATTTCCGGATTTTGTGGCTCTAAATCTATTACTACGATACCATCTTCGTAATTTTCTAGATGTTCTAAAATTATAAATAGTAACTTAACGTACGTAATTCTTTCTTTAAATTTTCGTTCGAGTTCGACACTGTTTTTTTTATTCAACTTTTTATTTTGTAAGAATTCGTAATAAGGTTTTAATGTATTAAAATTACGTATCTATCATAGATTATCTAGAAACCTATGATTCATGCAAAATGAACATTTTCAATCGTGCATGTTTCTCAGAATTAACAAAACGCTCTCATCATTATAATAATACATAACCGAACTGTACTTTTGTACACATCTGATTGTTTAATCTAAAAATGTAGTTTGAGATTGTTGACCTCTACTTGGAAAACTACTTAACTATGAGGTAAATGACCCTCAATAAACTAACATTAAAACATATTTTATGGTGTTGCTTTGATACATTTTAATGTAACTAAGGAAGAACAACTGTCAGTTACATGACAAACACAATTTTTTCTTTTGTTTCTTTTAAATAAAATTATGACAGTTTAATTTGGCAGTGAAGTTTAAAATACTAAAAAACCTGTATATTTTTTTAATGGTTGACAGGCTAGGTGTTTGACCACAGCTCAGCTGAAATTAAGTGAATGTGTGGTCGAACATGGTAAAGTACACCTTTTTGTTTTGTTTCTTTTAAATAAAATTATGACTGTTTAATTTGGCAGTGAAGTTTAAAATACTAAAAATCCTGTATATTTTTTTAATGGTTGACAGGCTAGGTGTTTGGCCACAGCTCACCTGATGTTAAGTGAAGGTGTGGTCGAAGATGGTAAAGCACACCTAGCCTGGAATGGAACTGGCTCTCAAGTGATTCTGCCGGAACACACCGTTAGATGCTTGGGGGCAGATTTTCAACTTGGGGGGTGGTAGCTAGCCAGCCGAGTACCAAAAAGTACCCTACCACCATGCTATGGTTTCCTCACGATGTTTTCCTTCACCGGCAGCTCAAGCTCATTGTTGGGGTTTAAACCCACACCCTTTGGCATGTGAACCAATCGTTCAAACTACTAAGCTACCATTATACGTATGTATTTGGTACAGTTAACAGAATTTAGCCACAACAGAGTTGAAAACCTGCCACAAAGCATCTAACGATGTGTTCCAGCAGCCTCACTTGAGAGCCAGTTCATTTCCAGACTAGGTGTGCTCATCATCAAAAATGTCATTTAACATCAGATGAGCTGTAGTCAAACACTTAGCCTATAAACTATAACAAAAAAGCCAAAGCATACTTCATTTAGTACGAAAAAGTAAAACTTAAGTTACTCATAGAAAATAAATGCAACTTGTTTTGTAACTTACAACACTGTTACAGAGTACATGTTGTGTCTAGCTAGACTTAGATACTTACAGATAACTAACTTACTTTCACATCTATAATATCAGTGTGATTTCATCGTTTACATGAAGAAGTTAAACAAATATGCAGACAGACTTTCGCTTTTATAAAAATTGTGAGCTATTTGTTTTTATGGTTGACAGGCTAGGTGTTTGACCCCAGCTCACCTGATGCTAAGTGACGCCGATGGTCACTTAACATCAGGTGTCTACAGTCAAAATCAAACTGTCACCTTCTACGTAACTTCTAAAATAAATAATCATTTTGAAGTTTCAATTTCTTAAATTTTTAAGTGTAATTCTATTTCTATGTCAAGGATAGCAAAATATGTATGGTGATGTAAAATGCTATCCTTTCTTAAGAGCGCGTCTAATGCTAGAAAAACATAAAAGTAATATAAATCTTAATATCAAAGAGTGGCATCGAAAATACTCCTTTTTCGATATTAAGAAACATTTATTACAAGAAAAAAAATATAGGATAGAATTTTGAAAATAGGTCTGAGTTTTTCACAAATGCCGCATATTTTTGATGTCAAAGTTTTGAGTAATCAAATAAAACTCTGTCAACCCAATACATCCCAATAACCAATATACCCCGGATTTCTCATGCAATTTCTCTGTGTCTGGGTGTTCTGTATGTATTATAAGTATGTACTTACAAAAAAAAAAAGTATTTATGTATTCTATCAGTTATCTGACTTCCATCACACACGCTCTGCTTAGTTTGGGGCCAGATGGCGCTGTGTGTATAGTCCCACGTAATTTATTTATTAATTCTCGACTTTATACTAATGTTGTTTCTTTGCACGGGTGGAATTTGGAGGTGTTTTATGGCATTCTTAAGGTACCCACAACTTAACCTCAAACTTATATTTTTCAGATGTTTTGCGTACAAGAGAAAGAGACACACTTCGACAAAGACCCTCTCGATACTGGCAGCCAATCAGAGCTGAGCGATGAGGAGCCAGCATCGAAAAGAATCAAACTTAACTCGACTCTTAACTCGTCTCTCAATCTTCAAGTGTACCAAATACCTGCAAACTATAATTATAATACTCCAAAGTCATTGTCAATATTTCCCTCGTCCCATGTGTTGCCAAAGTTTGTCAATAATCCGTTGAATTTGGCTAATCCGTTAGCGTTGGCAAATGAAGCAAACAATATTGTCAAGAATTTACAAACAAGGTTTGTATAATTATATATTTTTATGTAATTATATATTTCTATATAATTATAATAGTTTGTATAGTATATTTTTATGTAAAAGTAATGAGATTGCAGCGATACACAGAACTTAGAGTAGCCAAACAATGTCCAGGGCATCGCTGTTTTGGTGCTCATTACTTTGTGAGACTTTCGTTGGTTAGGTTCAACAGCCCTATAATCGCTGGCTAGCTGCAGTAACCTTCAAATCAGAGCACAGTTATTACACACTACTGCTTTGCAGAATATCTGGTCCTACGCTGGTGCCTACCTAGGCGATGCCACCTTTATACATACATACTCACAAATTTTGGTATATATTAGTGTGACATTGGATTAAGAGAGATGGGATTGCAATTGATTTTCAAATTCCAGATTTTCGTTGCCCGCCAAATTGACAATAACTCCAGTGCAGAAAAATCCAGCTGTTTCAGAGACGGGTGAAATTATTAGGTACGTTTATTAATGAGTAAATACATTGGGGTTTATCCCCATAGATACTTTGGATCATCCCCAAAGATATTTTGAATCATCCCCATAGATACTTTGGATAATCCCCATAGATACTTTTGATAATCCCCATAGATACTTTTGATAATCCCCATAGATACTTTTGATAATCCCCATAGATACTTTGGATAATCCCCATAGATACTTTTGATAATCCCCATAGATACTTTGGATAATCCCCATAGATACTTTGGATAATCCCCATAGATACTGTGGATAATCCCCATAGATACTTTGGGATAATCCCCATGGATACTTTGGATAATCCCCATAGATACTTTGGATCATCCCTATACAATATAATCATAATAGACATAAACTGACATAATAGACGAAATATTCTTGAATCTAATAAATATTATGAACAATCAAATTTAAAAAAAAAATAAAAAAATTATGTTCTATCCATATAAATCCCTTATCGCTTGAAATTGAATAAAAGACGTGTGGCACTCGGGGACTGTCGCAGTAAAGCTATTGCATAACATTTTTACGCCGATACAATTCCACCTAGAGGCGAGTTGCTGAACTAAAGAGACAAGCGTGATATTTCAAAAAAGTCATTAAAAGTTCTGCTATTCATCGATAGATGGCAAAACTAAAAAGTATCACCGCTGTGCCGGTGGGAGTGGGGGGTGTTAGGTTATTTTCGTTACGGGATTTCTGGATTCGGTCTCCACGCTCAAGGCCCGCGATAGAAGCTATGCTATATTATGCTTATGTGCACTCTTCATTAAGTTATGCCATAACTACGTGGGGTAATGGTGTAGATATTATAAAACTACTGAAATGTCAGAAACGATCTATAAGAATAATAAACGGGATAAAAAGAAGGATGTCTGCTAAAAAGTACTTCTTACGGAACAAGATAATGACGGTCATTTCACTTTATATCTATAAGTGCCTCTTAGAAATTCACGCTGAAAAAGGAAAAAAATACCCAACTATAAAAGACACACATACACATAATTTTAATTTAAGATATGCAGACAAGCTTGTGCTCCCTAGGGTAAGATTATGCAAAACACAAAAGCAAGGTGTTTTTAATAAAATACTCATGTACAATAAGTTGCCAGTTGCTTTAAGAAATTTACCAATGCCTGACTTTAATACTAAAATTAAAAGCTTCTTTCTCCGGAACGCATTTTATAAGCTTAACGACTTTATGAAAACTAATTGGAATGAGCGATCTTTTACATGTGATGTTGACTAATGCAATTCGTAATGTACCTATATCTAAATTTATTATTTAATTAATGAATTGATTCAATATGACATTTACATAATATTTTTTGACATCTAATTTTTTTTTTTTTTTGACTATAATAGTATAATTTTAATTTATTTATTTTTTAATTATTATTTAACCAATGTATTGAATTGACTTACCTAGTATAACGAAACTCTGTTATAAGGTGAATAAATAATCTAATCTAATCTATGCAATAGCTTAAAACTGAAAATTTATTGAAAATTAACGTTAACCATTTTCAGATATAAGAAAAATGGAGAAGTTGCTAAAAAGCGTGGTCCGCCTAAGGGGTACAAGCGGAAACCCAAGATGGATCTATCCAAGAGCCTCAATTTATCTCCGACCTTGCAAGCTACCGCCTTACAGGTGAGTACAAATAGAAATACAAATATTTTTATTTGTATACATACTATAGAGCATTTCGTTCGTCTCATTAATTTGACATTAAAGTAAACAACCTTCCACACAATTACTTAACAACTGTAGTTAAACACAAACAACTTTTTGTAGCGATGATAGCTCAGTGGTTAGCGCGGTAGGTTCGCATGCCGAAGGGCGTGGGTTCAAACCCCAACAATGAGCTTGAGCTGCCGGTGAAGGAAAACATCGTGAGGAAACCAAAGCATGGTGGTAGGGTACTTTCTAGTACTCGGCTGGCTAGCTACCACCCTTAAGTTGAAAATCTGCCGCCAAGCATCTAACGGTGTGTTCCGACAGCCTTACTTGACAGCCAGTTCCATTCCAGGCTAGGTGTGCTTTACCATCTTCGACCACACCTTCACTTAACATCAGGTGAGCTGTGGTCAAACAACTAGCCTGTCAACCATAAAAAAAAAAACCTAGCCTGTCAAACATTATTTACTTGGTGGTAGATCTCCTTAGCAGGAGGTCGTCTAGGTAGGTACCACCGCAGTACCAGTTATTCTGCCGCTAAGCAGTAGTGTGCAAACATTACTGTGTTCCGGTTTGAAATACTGCAGCTAGCGACATTACTGGGGCTGTTGAGACTAACCATCGAAAGACTCAAAGTAATGAGCGCCAAAGCAGCGATGCCCTGGACTTTTGTTTTGTTACTCTAAGTTCTGTGTATCGCTGCGATGGTCATGGACCGGCGTTATCTCTTACCATCGTAACCAGGAGAGCGTATCGTTCGTCGCATTACTTTTTACACAAAAAAAAAACTCGGTCTGTATTACCCATTAAATTTTTTCTAGTAATTAAAAATCATCATCATCATCATCAGCCTATATCAGTCCACTGCTGGACATAGGCCTCTCCCAAGACACGCCACTCAGCCCGATCTTCGGCTTTTCGCTTCCATCCACCGCCAGCTGTCCTACATATATCGTCACTCCATCGAGTCTCAGGGCGTCCTACGCTACGTTTGCCAATACGCGGTCTCCACTCTAGAACACGTCTACCCCAGCGGTTATCGGTTCTGCGACAGTTATGTCCAGTACTGCCACTTCAGCTTGCTAATATGTTGAGCTATGTCAATGACTTTAGTTCTCTGGCGAATTCGGACTTCGTTTCGGATACGATCCCTCAGAGAAATGCCAAGCAAAGCTCTTTTCATAGCTCTCTGAGCGACTTTGAACTTACGGACCATTCCCGCTGTGAGTGCCCACGTTTCGGCTCCGTAGCTCATGACGGGTAGGACGCACTGATTGAAGACTTTTGTCTTGAGACTTTGTGGGATGGATGACGAGAAGACTCGACGTAGTTTTCCGAATGCTGCCCAGCCCAACTGTATTCTTCTATTGGCTTCACTTTCGAAGTTGTTTTTACCTAGTTCGAGCGTCTGCCCTAGGTAACCGGTCCCGGAACAACGTACTCGTTGAACATGACCTTGGTTTTATCTAATTAAAAAATAGTGGTGCATTGTGCTGGTTTTTTTTTATATAATCAAAATTTGTAAGATTCTGATGTAATTGGCTTTTGACCGTTTCCATATCTCAATAAATACAATACAATTGATTAAAATGGGTTTTTTTTATAAATATATTTTCGTTTTATCTTAGTAATTTTTTTTTTTTTCAATTTCAGGCTCAAAACACAATATTAACAAGTCTTCTAGCGGCTAACAACACATCTGTGACCCTACCACCGCCCAGTAGTGCTTTAAACCACGTGAGGTCCATACTACCTCACGAGTCTGTACCGCCTTTACTGATACCCATAACGCCGCCTATTCGACTACCTGAAGGTGAGATAGCAAGAATTTTTTTCAAAATAGGGTTATAGGTTTTAGTTATGCTATACCGAAAGGGTGTCATTGTTACTATTATTATGAAGTACTAGCTACGCCTCGCGGTGTTACCCTATAAATTTTATTCAATTTCGTTCCCTATTTTTTTGTAAAGCGTGTTAATCTTACAAACATATACCAATACTCACAAACTTTCGCGTTTATAGTGTTACTAGCTGCGCGCGGTTGCCCGCTACATGTTTTCGGGATAAAAAGTACCCCATGTGTTAATCCAGGGTCTCAGCTACCTCCGTACTAAATTTCATCCAAATCCGTTCAGTAGTTTTTGCGTGAAAGAGTAACAAACATCCATCCAAACTTTCACATTTATAATATTGGTGATATATGAGATATTGAGAGCACCCTACCCTCATTCTAATATTTCCCTTCATCGGCCCTTCTTGGGTTTTGATACCATGCCCTCCGTGTGTGACCCAACCTCGCTAACCACTGATCTTTTTTTTTTTTAATAGCTGACATGCTAGGTGTTTGACCACAGCTCACCTGATATTAAGTGATGATGTGGTCGATGATGGTAAAGCGCACCTAGCCTGTAATGGAACTGGCTCTCAAGTGAGGCTGCCGGAACACATTGCAGATGCTTGGCGGCAGATTTTCAACTCTCGTGTGGTAGCTAGCCAGCCGAGTACTATAAAGTACCCTACCACCATGCTATGGTCTCCTCACGATGTTTTCCTTCACCGACAGCTCAAGCTCATTGTTGGGGTTTGAGCCCACGCCCTTCGGCATGCGAACCTACCGCGCTAACCACTGAGCTATCATCGCTGCAAAACCTATGATTCATTGATTCCAGGAGTGGAGCTGGTGGAACTGGACTTGGACCCGATGGACTGGTTTCCCTCGGAGCCATACAAGATGACCTTCAGCCGGAAAAAGAATCCCAAATGGAAACTGTTCCCGTACAGATGTGAACACTGCTTCAAAGTGAGTACAAATTACAATGGACAGCCCCGTTGGCTCATTGGTGGTATATCTGCCTTGAGAGCTGTAGGGCGTGGGTTCGATTCCCACTCAGGGCAAACATTTTGTGAATAAACAAATGTTTGTTCTGTGGGTGTTCTGTATGTATTTACAAAAAAAAAAAGTATTTATGTATTCTATCAGTTATCTGACTTCCATCACACAAGCTCTGCTTAGTTTGGGGCCAGAGGGCGCTGTGTGTATAGTCCCACGATATTTATTTATTATTTATTACATAAATTATGTTATCCTTTATAAATAACTAGCGGACGCTTTACAGTTTCACCCGTGTAGTTCCCGTTCCCGTGGGAATACAGGGATAAAAAGTAGCCTATGTCACCCGGGGATAGTGTAGCTTCCCAACGGTGAAAGAATTTTTCAAATCGGTCAAGTAGTTTTTAAGCATCCGGCAGCCGGAGAGCCAGTTCCATTTCAGGCTAGGTGTGCTTTACCATCTTCGACCACACCGTCACTCACCGTCGTCAGGTGAGCTGTGGTCAAACACCTAGCTAGCAGGCTAGGTGTTCTTCTTCGTCAATTTTGATTTTGGCTTCGCATTTTGTGTGTTTAAATTATGAAACTTGAAAGTGTAACTTAACACTGGCAAATGCTTGGGGTGCAACGCCAAAATCTAAGAAAAAAACCATAACAAAAAAAAAATCCAGGTCCAGTAGTTTCGGAGCCTGTTCAATACAATCAAACAATCAATCAAATCTTTCCTCTTTATAATAGATATGTATGAAGTCTTTTTTAATGTAAAAAGACACAGAACAAACATTTGTTTATTTACAAAATGTTTGCCCTGAGTGGGAATCGAACCCACGCCCTACAGCTCTCAAGCGAGATATACTACCAATGAGCCAACGGGACTGTCACGGGGTATTAATAAATAAATATTGGAGGACATTTGACACAGCGCCATCTAGCTCCAAACTAAGCAAAGCTTGTACTATGGGAACCAGACCGCTGACAGAATACTTAGATACTTTTAAAAAAATACATACTTATAATACATATGTTAGTTCTGAGTGGGAATCGAACCCACGCCCTTCAGCTCTCGAAGCAAACATACTACCAATGAACCAACAGGGCCAACAACCAAAATAATTACAAAACTTTCGGTTAAGTTTATCTAGTAGCCAGTTTTCGTATACGACCGCCAAATATCACGTCCTCGAGTATCGTAGGTGTCTCACCAGTCACGCTGTATAAAATCACTTTTATCTTTCAGGGGTATCGAGTGCCTACCACCTTACTCCAACACTGTGCTGAGCGTCACGGCACAGTCCCGAGACAGCTGGCCGTCCCCTGCCCCTGCTGCCCCCACGTCAGCACTGGTAGGAAGCAGCACAAGAAGCACCTGGAGTCCCACGGGGGAAGGAGACGGAGGATATTCTGTCTCTACTGCATACCACCCAGTAAGTTACAGCGCCATCTGTCGAGTGACGTCCGTTAACATGTACCGCGACTCGCGAGCCAATCAGCGACGAGGACCTGCATCGCGGTAGTGAAGTTTTGCAGCGGATTAGATCAGTATAAGAGTTTTGACGGATATTCGAAATAATCATTACAGCGCCATCTAGAAAGAAAAAGAAAGAAAGAAAAACATTTATTTTTTTCTCAACAATACACCAGACACAACAACAGGTAAGTACAAACAAAACACACAAATAAAAAGATACATATTAACAAAAAGACAACAAATTTCACAAGATAATAAGCGGGTTATCGCTGCAGTGGCTGGTGCATCAACTAGTAGAAAAAAAGGTCAGTGCTCAGCAATTGTGCTGGGGATTACTCCACAGCGCTGATTTTCAGCACTGACCAATTCATAAAATAAAACAAAATAAATAAATATATAATCAGATGAAATAAATAGGTATGTATAATGTATAACCTTAATTCAAAATAGTATAGTGTGCATGGGACCTCTTATTTACAATAAGATTCCGAAGTCAATAAGAAATTTGAACATTTATCTATTTAGGAAGAAATTAAAGGCACTACTGTTAAAAAAATGCTATTACTCAATTGATGATTTTTTAAATGACCAATTTTGAATGACATTATATAATATTTATTATTTCTGTTTGACATCGGTATTTTATTCTATTTTATTTTTTGACATTTAATTTTAATTTTTGACATTTGATTTTAATTTTTGACATCTGATTTTAATTTTTGATATGTATTTGATTTTTATTGTTGACATATTATTTGTAATGTAATTTTGATATCTGATTTATTTTTTAACTAACATGACTTAATTTTTACATTGTGGACTGTAATTAAAATAGTATTTTAATGTTTGTACGAGCATAGCGCCATCACTCGTGACATTTGTACGCCTGACCGGCACAACATGACTCAGCCACATTAAGTACCGGAACATCTTTTATGCGTATATTGTATAAAATTTCTCATGTTGTATACAAATAAATTATCTTTATCTTTATCTTTATAATATGTATAATAATTGTATATAAGCAATCGAGCTGAGCTGTCGAGCAAAGTCCGTTAACATGTACCGCGACTCGCGAGCCAATCAGCGACGAGGACCTGCATCGCGGTAGCGTAGTTTTACAGCGGATTAGATCAGTATAGAGATTTGGCGGATACTCGAAATAATCATTACAGCGCCATCTATCGAGCAAAGTCCGTTAACATGTACCGCGACTCGCAAGCCAATCAGCGACGAGGACCTGCATCGCGGTAGCGTAGTTTTACAGCGGATTAGATCAGTATAAAGTTTTGGCGGATATTGGAAATAATCATTACAGCGCCATCTATCGAGCAACGTCCGTTAACATGTACCGCGACTCGCGAGCCAATCAGTGACGAGGACCTGCATCGCGGTAGCGTAGTTTTACAGCGGTTAAATCAGTATAGGAGTTTTGGCAGATACTCGAAATAATCATTACAGCGCCATCTATCGAGCAACATCCGTTAACATGTACCGCGACTCGCGAGCCAATCAGCGACGAGGACCTGCATCCCGGTAGCGTAGTTTTACAGCGGATTAGATCAGTATAGGAGTTTTGGCGGATACTCGAAATAATCATTACAGCGCCATCTATCGAGCAACGTCCGTTAACATATACAGCGACTCGCGAGCCAATCAGCGACGAGAAAGCTCATTGTTGGGGTTTTAACCCACACCCTTCGGCCGCGGTAACCACTGAGCTATCATCGTAACAAAAAAATTCAAAATTTCAAAAAATGTGTAACAGTCAATAAATAAATACAAATTTTATTTACAGCGGAACCCTCAGAACCATATACTCGGGAGGCTGAAAAATACCCTTTCGACAAGTGTCCACAATACTGGTACGCTTCAGAAGAATCTCTCCGGCTTCATAAGAAAAGGAAACACCCTTATTCGGCTATGTTTAATTACAATTGGTTCTGTACATGGAGGGACGTGCTACCAAACAGCTAGGGATGCGAAATAACCCAAGGGAAATGTAGGTAAGAAGCATAGGGATAATTTTAGATTTCTCTGCCACCGAACGGAATCGAAGATATTTGTTGGAAAAAAAAAACATGGCACATTCTCCAAGCCAATTGTTGAATTTTATTCTAAAATACATTTACAATCTTTTGACACTAAAACGTGATAAATTTAGCATAATGAAAAATATTAATTTTGTAATTTTTGACATGTGAATTTAGGTTATAAAATCCGCCATCTTGATTTCTCCGTGTCATTATGATTTGTTACAAATACAAAATATTTAATTCATAACAGCAATGTTACAAGTCAATTTAAAATTTCAAATATGTCATTATATGAGCTTTGAAACATTGTTTACATGTCAAAAATAAGGTATATCAGTATACAAACATGTCAATATAAAAGTACTGTTAGTTATTTATCCGATTTCCTGCCGCCATGTTGCATTTAAAATGACGTCGTTTTAGTGATGCTCGTTCATCACCCAACGGATCTATCGATACCTTAAAATCGATTGAAGTGTCGACTCAAATATTGTATTGGCATATATGATTAGTAAATTTCATTCCTCTTGGATCACATTCCCGGGGCTCTTGGATTAAAGCATGTAAATCGAGTTACTTGTACTACACAATTATATTTAACGCCGGGTTTTAATCGAGCACAAATCGGCCATTTTGTCGAGGTCATGAGTTTTACTGGAGAGTGCGCGTCGCCTCGATGAAAAAATGAGGATGTTGCGATTTCCTACCCTCATTGTGGTCTCATAAAAACGTAAAGTTCGTAAGCTTTAGTTGATAGTATTTTGTGCGCGATTAAGACCCGTCAACATAGTTGTGTTCAAGTCGCTAAAGTTTTAAAATAACATATACTTGTACTAGGCCCCCAAATTTTCTAGTACGAGTGATTTATAATAAATATGCATAATAAAAATTGCCTTAAAGGTGACCCAGCGCCATTTTAAACAACTTTGACAGACCTATACGTGGACTTTTTATTTTATTGTGTTTACTATTTTCGCATAGTGATGTCCAACTATCGGTAGTCATTCTGCATTGTATCTATAGTAAACATTGAAAAATCTTGATATCGATTATCGATAATTTGGAATTCGATCGTACTGACGTCAATCTTAATTATTAATTATTAATTTGATTAAGTTATTTTCCTTTAAAAATTTATATTCCGAATTTAAAAGAAATTTTCTCTAGTTCAATTTATAGTTTGTAAATCAGAGTCTAAGAGGCCCCTTAAGCTTGGCTTCCCTTCTGGCCCTCCGGTAGCTACGCCACTGAAAGCAAATTCTTTTGCTCCGCGCTTTTAGCTTTTTTTACCAGGTACTGGCAGATATGAGAAATCTGATAACATATGCTTCAAAAGCTATAAATAATATCGACTCTGAAATATTATTGATAACTTGAAATATCGATAGAATTGAATCTCGACACGACAGTCACTAATGATACTATCGATACTAATCGCAACTCTTAACAGGTTGGTTTGTTGGTTGTTGTAATCAAACTATCGATAGTGGCGTCACTATTGAAAAAGTACTATTTTCTGTCTATCGATAGGCTATCGGTAGTTTATTGATCCGACAAATCAGAAACATCGATAAAAAAAATATTTTTCACGTATAAGCTATTCATTGTTGTTTAAAAATTAGGTGCGGTGTGTTGCCATCAACTGTAAGTATTTATACTGTAGTGACTACGAGCGGCATCGTTAAGCATAGCAGAGCGCGAGTGAGACGGCTTCTTGTTTTGTCTCGCTCGCACACTATAAATATACGAGCGAGACCTTGCGCGCGCCAGTCTGCGCGTGCCGCTCGCACGGGATGGCCGTCGTCGCTCTGCGCTCTGCTATGCTTAACGATGCCGCTCGTAGTCGCTACAATGCAAGTATTTTATGTGTTGGCAATTCCATAAAATAGGTAGAAATTTGTGATGAAAGCTGGCAATAAATTTTAAATTGTAACACCAATGAATGTAGGCAAATAGCATTGTAATCTTATTCATAAGTACTTTTACGCATTTATTTGAGGCATCATTTTAGATAAATTTTTTTTAAGTCTTATGTTAATATTTTAGCTCATTTAATTTAATAAAAAACGGTAGATCGACTTATGATTTAGTGGCTACTTAGCTGATTTTTTTGAATGGCAATACTGTGTTTTTTTTTTGCTATTTGAATGTGAGACGTAAGTGGCTGTATTAGAAGTCAAATGCAAGCGCTCATACGAACAAACTAGGCATAATATTTTTAATCTCAATGCAAAATCATCACAAAATAATATTAAAATTCTACCCTTTTATAATAACAGTGACACTGGTTTTTTTTAATAATAAATAAATAAATAAAATCGTTTATTTCGGATCTAGTCCATAATTATTTACAATAAAGTTAATTAATTACAAAACAAAAATTAAAAAATTAAATTAAACATGTCAATGTCAAACAAAAAATGGAAATAATATTAATGTGAAAGTAATGAGACGAACGGAACGCTCTCCTGATGGTAAGAGATAACGCCTGTCCATGACTTGAGCAGCGGTAATCAGTACTTTGAGTAACAAAACAAAGTCCGGGGCATCGCTGCTTTGGCGCTCATTACTTTGAGACTTTCGATGGTTAGTCTCAACAGCCCAGTAATGTCGCTGCAGTACCCTTCAAACCAGAACACAGCAATGTTTACACACTACTACTTGACGGTGGAATATCTGGTACTGCGGTGGTACCTATCTATACATTACAGCCTAGGACTTTGTTTTGTTACACAAAGTTTTGATTCATTATCATCATCATCATCATTTCAGCCGTAGGACGTCCACTGCTGGACATAGGCCTCCCCCATTGACTTCCATAAAGACCGGTTGGAAGCGGCTCGCATCCAGCGCGTTCCTGCGGTCTTTACTAGGTCGTCTGTCCACCTTGTGGGTTGACGTGCTACGCTGCGCTTGCCGGTCCGTGGTCTCCACTCCAGAACTTTGCAGCCCCATCGGCCATCAGTTCTGCGTGCTATGTGCCCTGCCCACTGCCACTTCAACTTGCTAATCCGTTGGGCTAGGTCGGTAACTTTGGTTCGTCTACGGATCTCCTCATTCCTGATTCGATCTCGTAGGGAAACTCCGAGCAAGTTTTGATTATCACTGCTAAAGTCATGGCACATCAGAAGAACATTTCGTCTGTTACTGTAATAGAATGATAAAGTTCAAGTGCATTGACTTAAAAGACATTGCTTTTAAAAGGACGTCACTTCATAACAAAGAAAAGTTATAAAAGGGTAGAGATTTTAATAAATCAATAATCCCAATTTTGAAATCTTTAGTTGACAATATATAAACTAGAAAATGTGACTTTTTTGAACATTCGGTCCATTAGGAAAGTACAACGTCAGTACTATAAAATGATTCATCCTATCTCTTTTTCAAAGCATTTAAATAAATAAATATCGTTGGACATTACACACAGCGCCCTCTGGCCCCAAACTAAGCAGAGCTTGTGTGATGGAAGTCAGATAACTGATAGAATACATAAATACTTTTTTTTTGTGAATACATACGTACATACATACATTTCGTTCTATAATATCTTTTGTTATATATCGCATTATCTATAAATAATTTTGATTGTTAAAAGGCGTCAAAAATATGGCATAAATGACACGTCATTCTTTTAGTATCACTTCTATAAATGACATACTAAATAAAATTGACATTATAAATGATGAATACAATTGTTTATAATTTAAATAATTTAATTAAATTCCTTAAACTAAATTAATTAATGACCAAAATCTTATAAAATTATAATAAAAATTATAAAATTAAATGACATTATAAATATAAATGAGATTTTCCAATTCTCAATAAGTTTAGTCCTGTCAACTGAAGTTTTCATTGTTGACTTTAATGTTGCCATTTTATCGCATGACAGCTGTTTTATTTGTAATATAGATTTTAGACCTTTTTTAATGTACAAACCGATGTATACCAGTATTTTTGTAGGAATTTTAATGTATTTAAGTTAGAATTAAGATTTAGTATATCTATTTTGAGGGCGTCCTCGGCATGCGTTCTTCGTCCTACATCGTATTCGCTTAATGCGATCAGGGGAAGTGAAGCGTAAGCCTATATTTGATTTAAAGAAAATATTAATTTAATAATTTAGGGCTCGTCAATAATTTCAGAAATCGAACCACCTTAATACTTATCTTTTTAATTAACTTCGTTTATTTATTTATTATATATCTACACTAATATTATAAAGAGGAAAAGATTTGTATTTTATTTTTTTGTTATGGTTTTTTTCTTAGATTTTGGCGTTGCACCCCAAGCATTTGCCAGTGTCAAGTTACACTTTCAAGTTTCATAATTTAAACACAGAAAATGCGAAGCCAAAATCAAAATTGATGAAGAAGAACACCTAGCCTGTTAGCTAGGTGTTTGACCACAGCTCACCTGACGACGGTGAGTGACGGTGTGGTCGAAGATGGTAAAGCACACCTAGCCTGAAATGGAACTGGCTCTCCGGCTGCCGGATGCTTAAAAATTACTGGACCGATTTGAAAAATTATTTCACCGTTGGGAAGCTACGCTATCCCCGGGTGACATAGGCTACTTTTTATCTCTGTATTCCCACGGGAACGGGAATATTAGTGTGCTATATATTATTTAAATAAATAATAAATAAATATCGTAGGACATTACACACAGCGCCATCTGACCCCAAACTAAGCAAAGCTTGTACTATGGAAGTCAGATAACTGATAGAATACTTAAATACTTTTTTTTTTTGTAAACACATACTTATAATACATATAGAACATCCAGACACAGAACAAACATTTGGTTTTATATCACAAACTGCTTGTCCTGGGTGGGAATCGAACCCACGCCCCACAGCTCTTGAAGCAGACATGCTACCAATGAGCCAACAGGGCGGCCTATTATATATTTTGTAGCTTTATGTATCTACTAGAAAAAAACAAAACTCGATTAACAATATAAATATAGCCTATGTCACTCAGTGATAATGTAGCATTCTAATGATGAAAGAATTATTCAGATCGGTCCAGTAGTTTCGGAGCCTATTCAATACAAACAAACAAATCTTTCCTCTTTATAATTAGTATATATGAGGTCATTAACTTTGCGAAAGTCGTCGCATTTTCTATACAAAAATATCCTTCGCTATATCTGTTTATATATTTTGATAACGTAACAAAAAATATATATCTATTAATGATATGATTACTCTCAAGACATTACTGAAATTATAATGTTAAATTTGGCAGACCGAGCTTTCATTCTGGAGGTTCTAGGTTCAAATCCAAAGGCACGGTATCTTTTCCAATTTACGTACGTATTGTCGATAAGTTTTTTAACGTTGAAGAAATCTACGCAAGGTAACCTGCTCGGAGTTTTTAAAAAGTTCTCAACAAGCTGCCGTCATAAGGACAAAAAAGACGTATCTGACATTTATTCGTTTTTTTTTTCGTTGGTTTTGGCGTCGCGTTTTAGCATTTGCCAGTGTCAAGTATTTATATATTTTCAAGTTTCAAAATTTAAATAAGTGTCCTCGTAGCTAGTTATTGTCAAAGTCCAGTCTTAGTCAAGTCCAGTCTGTGTCAGTCAAGTCCAGTCATGCTTTAGTAAAGTAGTGGCGACTTTACTATAAAGCTTCGATGGAGTTTTGGAAGCACCACGAAAAGAAATGTTTCACCACATTATATCATTTTCCCACACTCGCGCTTGTAATTCGGCACTTTATGAATAAAACACCACCATTTTTATGCATAAACACTCGACAAAACACAAGTTTTGGATAAAAATACAACGGAGCGACACGACTCTTCCCGCGTTCCCGCCAAAACTCCATTTATTCGTTATTAAGTTAATATACATCATCGAGAATAGTAGTTAAAAAAGTACCAAATACAAATATTTTATTGATAACACCAATGTTACAAGCAGCGTTGGATTTCGTACTACAATTATAGTATTTGTACTACTATTTCATGCTCTGTACTAGATACTGTCCATATCTAAGGATAGTACGGAAAAATACTACTATATCGTTACTTCACTTATAAAAGACCAAAATAGGTAAATATGACACCTATTTATAGCCAAACCATCGTAAAAAAAATCATTGAGTTGTGTTGTGGTAAGCTGTCAAACAATACTTCTTCTTCATCATTTTTGATTATGGCTTCGCATTTTGTGTGTTTAAATTATGAAACTTGAAAGTGTAACTTGACACTGGCAAATGCTTGGGGTGCGACGCCAAAATCTAAGAAAAAAATTGAGCAAAAGTGGCAACTGTACCGATTTTATTCTTTCGTATACTCGCAGTTTAGAAGAGATGTTTTTATAATTACATGCTTAAGGCTGAAGAAAATAATAGTCAAGAACTTACATAATTTATAAGAGGAGTAAATTTTGCATAAACATGTTGATTCTAACAATCTAAAAACAATAAAAAAAAATATTGATTAAGTACATAGATTTTAAAAAAACGTGTACTATCGGCGTACTAAGTTTTTGATAGTCTTGTACTATATTTTTCAACGTACCCGAATCCAACCCTGACAAGTCACTTACAAAATACACACAAAATTTTAAATATGTCATCAAATGAGTTTGTCGGAAGAAGAAACGACAGAAGCAGGGTGGGGTAGGTGGTATGCCCGATATTAACACAATATATGGTTACTGGGCGAGGAGATAAACCACACAATTCAGTTCCCTTATACAAAGTTTATCAGCACTTCACAACGATTTTAGTTTAAGCATGATTAGAACAGTAAAGTCACTATTACATAGCTTGGAGACAAGACGTTCCGCTTAGCTCGCACTCTGCAACCGACCAACTCAATCTCCTCTCAAAGAATCAATGATCTCTCTCCACCTCAACATTCAACGCACGGCCGGCTCGTTTCCCACAGCGCCTCTACCGGCCGACATCCGCAACTTCTACCGCGCTCTCATTGGTTGAAGTCAAAATACGTCACACGATTAACGACAAGCAGAGCACGGAACCAGTGTTACGTCAGAGGTGTCGCCATTCCACCTCTAGTCCACCAAAATTACGCAAGATGGCGCTAAACTAAATCAACATTAAAGCTAAACGCCGACAAGTTTTAAAACATTTATTACATGTCGACACAAAAATGTCAAAATAAAGTATGTCAGTGTACAAACATGTCAATAACAGTATTTTTTTATTAAAACGGAAAAAATGTCAGATTCGTCTTTTTTGTCCTTATGACGGAAATGTGCGAAATCTGCCGCCAAGCACTTAACGGTCTGTACCGGCAGCCTCACTTGAGAGCCAGTTGCATTCCAGGCTAGGTGTGCTTTACCATCTCCGACCACACCTTCACTTAACATCAGGTGAGCTGTGGTCAAACACCTAGCCTGTCAACCATTTAAAAAAAAAAGTGGGTTGGCACGCACTTGGCCAGTTTTGTGGGCCTACTCGTCTCACAATGGGAGGCCCACGCCCAGCAATGGGACAGCTTATAAAAACAGGGCTCATCCGCATGCCGAGCTATAGTTTGTAATAATGTATTAGCTTTCGTTTGTGACAGCCTTAATGTGAAATCAATATTATGCATATAGGAAATTAAGAAATTTAGCATAATGACGCCCACGAACAAAAAACAATAATATTAATAATGGAAAAGACCAAAACTTAGCAGTATTAAAAATTTAGCTCTAGTTGCAGTATTTGTAACCCATTTGCTATTGGATTGTCGTTGGCAGCAATATATAGTAAAGAAATATTAAATAAACAGCATATTTTAACATTTTTTTAAATACAAGGTTTTAAGCGTTGGTTACACTATGCCGAAAGGGGGTCATCGTACTTATAATAGTGAACTACTTTTAAATCGTAGGAAACAAACTTAATTAAAGTACGATTTCCATACAAATAATTTTTTCCATGTATGGACAAATGGAGCATAATTTTACAGTGAAATCACAGCTACTGGCATTTATTCTGGTCTTTATTTGCGGTAAATCACAATTACTTGAATAAAACAGTAGATTATAAGCATAATCTACTGTTTTATTAACAAATCATAAATTTATAAATTTGTTTTTTTGCTAATAATCTACTGTTTTATTCAAGCAATTGTGATTTGCCGCAAATAAAGACCAGAATAAATGTCAGTAGCTGTGATTTCACTGTAAAATTATGCTCCATTTGTCCATAAATGGCAAAAATTGATTTGTATGGAAATCGTACCACCTTGACAAAAATAAACACGATACAAATTATTTTTGCGACAAAATTATAGATTGTGTCATTCGGTATGATGTAAGAATTCCAACGATATCTCATACATCAAAATCTGTTCAGGCGTTTAAAAGTTATTGCGGAATAAAACAAACACGGACCCTGAAATCACACTCCTTTTTTTGGGGCAATCGTGTAAACATTTTGACTGCGCTTTTAGCACAAGTAGAAGTTCTGCTTCGGAAGCTGAAGGGTGTGGGATCGATTCCCACTCAGGATAAACATTTGTGTGACAGATGTTTGTTTGTGAGTGTAAGACCATCGCATGTCTCAAAATAATGAACGCCAAACCAGCGATTTTGCTACTCAAAGTTCTGTGTATCGCTACAATGGTCATGGACATGCGTTATCTCTTACCATCACGACAGCGTCTTGTTTGTCTATAATGTCAGCTAGCGATTTTCCAATAGCGACAAGGTTATTATAAAAATCGCTACTTTGGTCTGAAATATTTGATATAGCCTCAGGTTTACTTATAAAAATAGCTTAAAAAAAATAAATTTTCTGTCGGCTTCTCGCTTATGTGAAATGTCACGCGCAGCTCAGTGGTGAGCGGTTGCTTCATACGCCGAAGGGCGTGAGGTCAAACCCCAACAATGAACTTGAGCTGCCGGTGAAGGAAAACATCGTGAGGAAACCATAGCATGGTGGTAGCGTACTCTCTAGTACTCGGCTGGCTAGCTACCACACGAGAGTTGAAAATCTGCCGCTAAGCATCTAACGGTGTGTTTCGATACCCTCACTTAAGAGCCTCCATTCCATACTAGGTGTGCTCACCATCACTTAAGATCTGGTGAGCTGTAGTCAAACACCTACTTTGCCAACCATAAAAAAGGCAAAAAAGTAATATTTATGTAATTAATCAAAAGTGTTTTTAGGGTTCCGTACCCAAAGTGTAAAGCGGGACAATATTACTAAGACTCCGCTGTCCGTCCGTCTTGTCTGTCTGTCACCAGGATGTATCACATGTACCGTGATAGTTAGACAGTTGAAATTTTCACAGATGATGTATTTCTGTTGTAACAACAAATACTAAAAAAACAGAATAAAATAAATATGGGCTCCCATACAAACGTGATATTTTTGCCGTTTTTTATTGATAATGGTACGGAACCCTTTGTCCGCGAGGCCGACTCGCACTTGGCCGGTTTTTTTATGGTATATTTTCTAGGCGAAACAAATTTTCAGATCAAAAGTAACGAAACAAAATGCGGGTAGTTTTTAAGACTGTATATAATATTTTAAGGCAACTATGATGTAACTATCGATATTTTAGTATTTGTAATAAATAGTGCCTCAACCAGACTTGTGTCTTATGTAACTTTTGTACCATAGAACACTCCCTGAAGATAATGCAAAACACTATGCGAAAGAGAGTTATTGCAAAAGTTTTACTGTTATACTCTGTCCTATAGATAAACCGCTTTTTGACAGCTCATATAAAGTTGACGACATAACATTGTACAGCGTCCAGCAAAATAAATCTCACACAAATAAATACGTTTTATATAAAATAAAACAGTTTAAGGTGGCTCGATTTCCGTACAAACAAATTTTTGCCATTTATGAACAAATGGAGCATAATTTTACAGTGAAATCACAGCTACTGGCATTTATTTGCGGTAAATCACAATTGCTTAAATAAAACAGTAGATTATTATTAGCATAAAATCAAATTTATAAATTTATGATTCTTTAATAAAACAGTAGATTAAACTAATAATCCATTTGTCCATAAATTGAAAAATCTATTTGTATGGAAATCGAACCACTGTATACTTAACCCTGAGAAAGACACCAAGGAAAGCTAAATTTTGATATTTATTACTGTATTAAAAGTGTAATTAATCTAAAGGGAGTTTATCTGTGCCTTATCCATAAAGCTATTTTAGTTAAAACTGAAATTAGCGTCAATTTGCAACGACACACTTGAGCTTGTCTCGCTTTAACTTGTGACTGTTATTTAGAATGAAAGTGACAGAACATTGATTATTTTGTGTATTGCTTAAAATATTCGTGAAATTTTACAAAGCGTTTGTAGATAAAATGAGGGTATTCTACAATTTGTTTTTTAGCTAAAATAGTTTTATTGGATTCGCGAATGAAATTTTACGTCTGAGATTTATAATGTATATTTTGTTTTGATACAGTATTAAATGTAAACAATCTCCATTGTTCATTATATCTCGTCGAATTTTTTTATGGGTCGCGTGATAAAATATTTAAACTGAATCTTAGACGTTATCATGGAGAAAATATCCACCAATGGCAAGCCAGTATTGACGGACCAATCAGCGTTCAGTATTCGACAACTCAACCATCCCTCCGCCCCTTCAGCGTTTTAAAATCTCACAATATGTATAAATAGGTGACATTTTTGATACCGGAAAAATACCCTTTGTAATTCATAAATAATAAAATAAGTTGGTTCGATTTCCATACAAACATTTTTTTGCCATTTACAGAAAAATGGAGCATAATTGTACAGTGAAATCACAGCTACTGGCATTTGTTTTGGTCTTTATTTGCAGTAAATTACAATTGCTTGAATAAAATAGTAGATTATTAGCATAATTTACCTGTTTTATTCAAAAATCATAATTTTATTTCAATAATTAAATTTGATTTTATGCTAATAAAAATAAAATAAAAAATTTGTATGGAAATCGAACCACCTTAATGAAGTTTTTTGTTGTTGGGCCTGTATTACTGAGTATCTGGGCGACGCAGCATTGCTCGGTGTATACATATACAACTAGCTGCGCCCCGCGGTGTTACCCGCTACATGTTTTCGGCATAAAAAGTAGCCTATGTGTTAATCCAGGGTTTCAGCTACTTCCATACCTAATTTCATCGAAATCCGTTCTGTAGTTTATCTGATTTACTTGATAAAACCTGACCAGATTAGATGGGCGCAATTATTTTTGCATCGGATTCTTTTGTAACGATGATAGCTCAGTGGTTAGCGCGATCGGTTCGCACGTCGAAGAGCGTGGGCTCAAACCCCAATAATAAGCTTGAAGGAAACCGTAGCATGGTGGTAGTGTGCTTTCTAGTAATCATCTGGCTAGCTACCGTCAAGTTGAAAATCTACCGCCAAGCATCTAACGGTGTGTTCCGGCAGCCTCACTAGAGAGCCAGTTCTATTCCAGGCTCTGTGTTTACCATTTTCGACCGCACCATCGAAACGCACATCCGGTGAGCTGTGCTCAAACACCAAGCTTGCCAACCATAAAAAGTCCTTTGGTTACCTAGCCACTATTATTTTCGTAGTAAACCTAGTTCTTTTTAAAACATACAGTTTTTTAAAGAAGTTGAAATGTCAAGTTATGCCATTTTGTGTGTATTTTCTCTGTGATTTTTGTTTCAGCCTACCCTCCTATTAGCGTAGCATGATAATACAAGACTTTATATAATACTCCATAGTTTTCTAACGACTATAAGAGATATTGAATTTTGTACAAGTATTTTGTAAATAAAGTGCATTTTTTTATAAATTATGTGTTTTTTTTTGTGTTGATTGGAGTCTGGTATAAGACCTTTAACTGCCCATTTTTAGGGTTAAACGGGACCCTATTACCTACTAACACTCCGCTGTCCATCGGTCACCAAGCTGAATCTCAAGAACCGTGATAGTTACAGTTGAAATTTTCACAGATGATGTATTTCTAAATGATAACATAAATAATGATTTGTTTGGGGTAAAAAGTAGTCTATCCAGGGTGTCAGCTGCCTCTATACTAAATTTAGTCCAGCTGTTTAAGCGTGAAGACGTAACAAACATACAGACACACTTACTTACTTTCGCCTTCATTATATTAGTGTGATTTACTTCAGTGTATGTCAAATTGCTACCATGGAATTACAAGAAATCCAACACAAGATAAAAAGGTACACTTTAAAAACCCTCGACATGTGTGTAGGTAGTATTCTACTAGTCAAGCCCTTTCATTCGATACCCCATATTGAGGGAGTTGTGAAAAAATATGTAATCCGCCATTTTGTGGCGGCGGCCATCTTGGACCGATTTTCATCAAACATAGCTAAAAACACTACAGACTCCGACAAAATCGGTTCATCCGTTCGGGAGCTTCGATGCCACAGACAGACACACACATACACGCCAACAATCAGCTTGAGCTGCCGGTGAAGGAAAACATCGTGAGGAAACCATAGCATGGTGGTAGCGTACTCTCTAGTACTCGGCTGGCTAGCTACAACACGAGAGTTGAAAATCTGTCGCCAACACCTAACAGTGTGTTCCGGCAGTCTCACTTGAGAGCCAGTTTCATTCCAGGCCAGGTGTATTTACCATCTTCGAACACACCGTCACTTAACATCAGGTGAGCTGTAGTCAAACACCTAGCCTGTCAACCATAAAAAAAAGTCAAACTTACAACACTCCGTCGTTTTAGCGTCGGTTAAAAAGGAATTTCAGTGTCATTAAAAAACAAACAAATCAATAATCAGTTTAATATTTTTAATGTTTATTCGAAAACTTAACCTACATCGATAACATGGTTTACAAAGAATGCGTGTCAAAACAATTATTAAATGAATAATAAATTACTAGAGACTAGACGTCAAAACTGTACAGGACCAAGCTCGAAAAAAAAAAAACTTAAATGTCAAAAGAAAATCAATATCACAAACTTGGTCTTTACAAAGGGTAAAGTTGATACAAACATTGGAATTTATAATTGAAATCACAAATCGAATAAAAAAAGGTTGTTTTGAGAGAAAAAAAAACAGTTACAGAAATTCTCAGCTTTGTAAAGAACAATATATAATTTATTTATAAAAAATGAAGTCACATGCCGGGAAATTAATCTTTAGTTAGATTTATTTTTAATTATTAGGATTAAAGTTATTTGCAAACAGTTCCGACTTTCCAACTTTTTTAATACCCGGGCATGTAACTTTGATTTTCCGTAAGTACATACAATAATTATATGCAATTTTTTAATAATGTCGAATTGCGCTAGAGGACAATTTCACAAATTATAATTCAAACGTCACACTGTACTAACCATATATGTACATCTATTATTTCAGTTAGAAAACATAAAAATTAGAATGGACTCAATGTAAAAACGTGCTAAAGCGGAAGAGAGAAAAAAAGATGTATGACAGAAAGATTTTTTTTGTAAGAAAAATTTGGCGTCGCTTTTTTTGCATTAGTTGAGTATTTCAATTATTTTGACACACGAGGTACTTATTCGCAGATACAAGCCAATACTAGTAAATCAACTAATTTTACCAAGTGTCAAAGACATTGTTTATAATAGATCATAAATAAACTTAAATTATTAATTAACCAATTTTGCACAATACACGAACGTGCTATGATCAGAAAAGAAAAAAATGAAGGTTGACAGTTCCAAATGTACTCAAAATGTTGGCGGCACAGAAAGTGCCGTCAAAAACAAAAAAGAATGAACAATCTTATATAATGACATCTATTATAAAGGATAACAATTTAGTATATTATATATTAAGCAATACTGTATGACTGTGCCACCTCATGTTAACAGACGTCATGTATGATAAAAAATCGGTGATTTGTAATAGACATGCGGATAAATTTCTAAGGAAAAATGACAGACATGGGGCATTTTAAAGTTAAAAAAAAAACTAGCTCTTTCTTGTTCATTTTGTGACTAATAAAAAATAACAGACTAAATAGATTTTTTTTTCTTTCTTCAACTACAGCACGTTTGTGCATTGTGCCATTTCCCAAGTTTTCAGGGTAATTGTTATTCTTTGATTTGTCGTTTAAAAAATTGAAATTAAAAAATACTTGTACTGACCAACGATTCCACTTATTTGTATCAACTTCACTAACAATATTTACATATTTCTAAAACCTTACACGAGAAATTTGGCTTGAAACATAATTTTCGTTCATTTTAAGACAGATTTGGTATAGAAATGATATCTAAATCTTACATTAATTAATAGTAATGATATAAATAATAAATACTTGCTAAGTTTTCACAATCGAGTGAAATTGACATTTTTTTTTTTAATTTAATTCACAGTGCTACCAAAATGTGCTTGTGATCATAACTGGTACTATATTTGTGGACTTTATATATTTTTAATTTATTCTTGGCCAATGTATAAAGACTTTTTTTTATTGTTGGCCATGAATTATATAGACTAAAAACAAAGTGTTGCCAATACTACCAATATACTAAAATTGTAGTATTTCGATTGCCATAACAATTTATGACAAAAAATCAGAACACTGTCTATTTACGTTACTAAATTTCACTTTAATACATGTTTTTTTAAATGACAGACCTAACACTTCAAATAAATAAACTAAAATTATTATGATTACATTTATTATTTATAGAAAAATCGTACTGGCTGTATAGTTTGGTACTAAAAAAAAAAAAATTGGTAATCGCTCCAGGCTTGCGCAGATGCCAAACACCGCAAAACAGTTATATCTGTCGCACTCTATCACACACAGTTTTCTATTACCTTTCTCTTTCCAACTCATACATTTATGATTACAGACTTCAATAAGTACCTGCATACGTTTTTTTTTCGTCTGCGCAAAAGCTACAAAGACCGTGTATTAAACACATTTTCTAATTACAGTCAAAACTGTCAATGTCAAATTGAACTATTTGACAAATGAAAACGAGGGAATGTCATAAAAAAGGCTTGTAATGGTCCAATTATACTAGAAAACCCCTCAATTAAAAAAAAAAACTTTTACTAAAAAGCGCATAAAATCATGCGAGGTATTCCTTCAAGGAAATTAATGTATTTCGATTGATAACATAATTAATCAACCTTATTTACTGACATAATTATTTTAAATTTGTATTGTGGTTATATTGCTAACTGAAACAATTTCTAAGTATCACCTTTTCAGAAACACAAGCCTTTGAATTATTTCAGAACTACATTGTATATCGCCTGTATATTTTATGCGCTCAATGATTTCCAAGTCCTAAATCTTCGTCTATTATGCTAAATCACAATGGGTTATTTTACTTTAAGCGTTGCTTAAAATTAACCAATATTTAAAATGTCTACTTCTCATCGACGTAAATTGATACGCTCGCAAACGTACACCAAAATGATTAATTAATTCCCTTCGTACTAAATTACGCGTCGGATTTTGATGCAGTTTTCATTATGAATATATTTTGTCCGAGCGAAATAGGGGCTCGACGATTACATTTACTAATGTTTTGTCTATACATAGTAATATTATCTTCTCACGAACAATTTTTTTTTTTTATTAATTTGCCCCTTCGGGCAGGCTAAAGCTATAGAGCCATACTGCCTTGTCTTAAGTGTTATTTCTGCTGTATCTTAGCTATAGTTATCGTCAAAGTAGTCTTTGTCAAGTCCAGTTCGTGTCAGTTAATTGCAGTCATGCGTTAGTAAAGTAGTGGCAACTTTACTATAAAGCTTCGATGGAGTTTTGGAAGCAACACGAAAACTCATGTTTCACCACATTATATCATTTTCCCACACTCGCGCTTGTGATTCAGCACTTTATGAATAAAACACCACCATTTTTATGCATAAACACTCGACAAAACACTAGTTTTGGAAAAAAATACAACGGAGCGACACGACTCTTCCCGCGTTCCCGCCAAAAACTCTCTCACGAACGAGAAGTGACATGAGCAGAAATGAGAAACAAAACGTTTTAACTAGACATTTAGAAAAGATTTGATTAAAAAAAAAGTTTAAAAGATATGTTAAAAATTGACAGAACAATGTTAGTATTGCCATATTAGAAAATATTGAGCAATAGAGGAATGGTATAAAACATTTTTTTTAAATGCGTATTTAGATAAAGGTAGGAAATAAAAGGGAGACAACAAGAAATTACATTTTTTTCAAAGTCAAATCACCGATCTACAAAATAATTATTTAAATTACTTAAAAGTATTATTCTTTAGAAAGATTAAAGTTATACTAAACTTAAAGCTTTGCAATTTAACTATTGTCTTGCAAGTGTGAACAAAAATGTGTCAACAAATTTTCTACCAACCGATCAGTTATTTTTAGCGCTGGCAACTCTGAATGGTAGCTTTCATCTACCATTCGAGTATTAACTAAAGATACGATCTTTTTTGGGAATATTTTGTAAAGACATTTTTTAGGAACGATCCTCTTATTTTTAATTTTAATATTCCTACATTAAAAAATACAAACAACAACGATTTTGTAGGTTTAATAGTGTACAAATTACTCGAACTATATCCATATTTTTCTAGGCATAAATACCAAGAGAAAAACCTTTTCAAATTATTTTTGTCGATTAAAACAATAATAATTTAGCTATTTTTGTGTTTATTGGACACAAATTAACGAAAATAAAATAGTAAAAACGCATCGAAATTTGATAACACAAATTTTTATGGCATTATAGTTGTTTAAAAATTTAAATATCATGCCAATTAAAAGATTTATTCAAAAATGTTTGCGATTTTCAATATAAGAACAGCCATAAAATTACTGATATGGTTTTTTTTCATAAATGCATTCTAACCTATAGCCTTTTGGACGAATAATTTTTTTTTAAATTATTTCCGAAAACTGAAATATTTGAAAAAGTTAACTTGAATTCACTCGCTACTTTTATAGAAACTTTATTCAAATAAACACTAACAATTATTTTGAGCACACGCTCACTTAACATCAACATGAGCTGTGGTCAAACACCTAGCCTGTCAACCATAGGAAAGAAAACATCAAAATATTTTTTTCCTGGTAACGCCTAACGGTTTCTCTAGCGATGTCCGATATGAAAAGAACCCTATGTATTAATCTATGATAACACATACACGTACATCTACATTTCTCAAATTTCATCTAAATCATTTAAACTGTTACAACGTTACAAACTAACAAACATACATATATACAAACTTTCGCATCTAAAATTCATAGCCACACTAATATTAAAAAGGCGAAAGTTTGTTAGCGTGTTTGTTACCTCCTCACGCTCAAACGTCTGGATCAATTTTGATGAAATTCGGTATGAAGGTAGCCGACATCCTAGATTAACACATATGCTACTTTTTATCCCGAAAAAATGTAGTGCTCACGTGGGAACAGCGGATAACACCGCTGGTCGCAGCTAGTTGATTTCTACATTTTGACATTAGACCAATGAATTCAAGAAACTTCTCAAAACTTAGGTAAATCAGTAAACACTACCAATCTAAGAATCTATATATATATATGTATTATATAATCCTAGCTGTAACTACAATAACATACATAAGCCTCGATCATTTATATTATAATTAGCAGGATTATACGTCATTTGTTCCATTAATCTACTATTTCCGACATCGATTGGTAGTTTAAAAAAAATGAATACTGGCAGCTCTGTTATTCCAGAGCGTATCCTTTATAAATTGTAACGGATTTGTAAATTACCATCATATCGACGACTGTTATAATACCGTATTTCTAAATAGATTAGAAACAAATACGAAACTATCCACCTATAGTTTTCTTTACAGAGTCAAAAGGTTGCACAGCACCCTCAAAAATTAAGTCATACAAATAAATAATCAAATAATTTTTTTTACACAAAGTCACCTTACGTTTTTTTTTTTTAAATCAACGGCCAATAAATAACCTAAAAGCGTACCACTAACATAATTACTATTTATATAGCTATATATTACTCTCCGCAATAATATATACATTTTTTTTTTGGGATTACTATACCGTATTTGGCATGAATTTGAAACGCCACCTATTGAAAGTAAACGCGTTATATTTTAACGCCATCTATTGACGGACTCAGGACTTGTAAGTGCGAATTACGTCTTTTATCTGGGCACGACATAGGGGGCATTGGCCGCCCCCTTTGCCACGCCATTGCTGTACAGCGCATCTATAGCACATGCACATATGCCCACACATATATAAGACGCTATCTATAGGATTCTCGTAGCAGATCGTGCATTCCGTTCCAGTCAAATTACCTTCACCGATCATAGAGTAAATAGGCTGCGAGCGACTAGTCGAGGGCGCGTTCGCGATCCTTTCGTTCACTCGTTCATTGATTCTGTCGTTCACCCTATCGTTCATTCCGTTGGCATGGCCGTTGGGTAAGGCTTCGTTGACGTTGTTTTGGCTTGTTGAAGAGCACTGCGCGTTGCGAGGGAACGGCGCTTGGTTCAGCGATGAGCAGGATGGCTGCGAGGTCATCGGCTGTAGACTAGCTATTGATGCCAATTGAGAAGGTTGGATCCGCTGTAAATAAAAGAAAAACACATTGTATCAACTTCGTTCATCAAAAATACAAGACGAATCACACTTGCTTAGAAGATACCGATTCACTCTCGACTTGAAGACACCCAGATTAAAACCAACGGCGAACACCCACTCAGGCAGCGTATTCTACTGTCTATCAGTATCAATGTACGTGGAATCAAATTGAAATTGAAAACCTGCCGCAGTGATCTGGTAGCCGCACCGTCGTCGCTTAAAATAAGGTGAGCTATGTTCAAACACCTAGCTCAGGAGTCTGCAATCTACGGCTCGCGAGCCGCATGCGGCTCTTTCGATTCAAAGTTGCGGATTCCAGTTCCATATGCAATTTTTTTTTGTTTATTTTTTTAAATCGAATATATCAGCAAATATTGAAACGAAAACTTTTGTAGCTCTGAAATTTTGTAATTGTACTTTTTGGCTCTACCGTTTCAACTTGTTGTCGACCCCTCACCTAGCTTACCGACCATGAAAAAAGTAGTCATTATAAGAGAGAATATAACTCACCTCAATGTAATGCGCACTAGCCAACGCCATCTGCTGATGATTAACGTCGTTCTGATTTCCATTCTGCGGCGGAAGACTAACTACCAGCACCGTTCCTCCTACACCAGTCTGGATCGGAGCTGTTCCAGTCAGAACCCTCAACTGCTGAGGAGGAGTCTGAGCCTGTACAGACTGCGAAGACAGCATCCTAATTTTCTGCGTGGCGCCGTAGATATCGACAAACGCCCAAAGCCTTAGCGTATGGTCCACATGCATCACGGTAACGGGATTGGACCCATTTCTGCTGACTCTTACTTCACCGTCTACCGTTAAAGTGACGGCCAGCTCGTCGCCACGGCGGAGGCCATTCGCGGCGTCGCGTCTCACAACCCAGTATTCAGGTCGATCTAGAAGATGTTCCGGGTCTGTCGGTAGATCGCATGGTCGCAAAATGCCTGGATCGCAAGATGTCAGACCAATTGCTAAGCTGCCTTCGTAAGCAGAGTCGGTGGCTAGGATTTGGACGACTATCGTTTGCCCCGGACGCATAGGCCGGGCAGTGAAGACATATCCTTGGCAAAACTCTTCCTCCAACCTCGCAGCGACACCCCGGTCATTTATAAAGTGTACATTACGTCCCTTAGTTCTGTGAAGGCTTAAGGGCACGAGCGGATTCTGGTATCTCGGGGTTGGTAAAGGCTCGTCAACAGAAAGAGACCTCATGCTATTAGCAAGTCTTTCCTCATCGACCGGACTGTGAGTCGCCCGCCTGACCTGGTTAGGTGCTCTAGGATCAGCGAATTGAACTGCGGTACAGTTTCCATAGACGTCAACCAACGCCCATAGGGGATTTCTCGTGTCAACACCTGAGAAGAACAATCCTTTTTCTTCTCCATTTATGCCGAAGTGTACATCCCCTGCCGCGTTGACGTAGTAGTACAAAATGTTGTCTTTTTCGCAGAATCTTTCGCCTAAAGCTTTGGCCCAGTTACCGGGTTTGTTAGTTAAATCTGGGCAGGCGTATTTGGGGAGAGCGTGGGCCAGGTTGGCGGGATCGTTAGTTGTGAAGCCGAAACGGATGACACCGCTCCAGCTGTTTGAGATTTCGACAAAACGAACGCACACCTGGAAAAAAGGAGATGCATTTATAAACTTGAGAACATGATGATGCATGAGCATGAACTTTGTTTTTTAATCGACTTAAAGGAGGGAGATTTCCAATTCGACTGTACGTTTTTTTTTTTATAATTCCGCCAATTATGAATCGATTTTGATGATTCTTTTTTTGCTTGGCAGATCATACTTCAGAAATGGTCCCGTATAAATTCGATCGATATCGATCAAGCGGTTTTTAATCAACAAAAATGTAAAAATTGTATACATCGATGATATTTTAGTTTACTCGGAAACCTCGCTGTTTCATTGGAGTTTAGTTGACCTAAGGGTCATGGAGTTGGTATTTTTTATTGTAAATTTATACAGCATGACTGGCAAGACACCTACGATACCGAAGGAGAGTACTCAGTACTCGATTCTCTTTATAATTATGTTATTAAATTTATTTATTAGTTACTCAATTTTTAGCCAAATTTCCCTGTAAATACACTCACGACGCTGATAACGATGTTTTGATCACGCGACAAGTACGTACTTGTCCCGCCCGTCCAGCGCGAGCGTCCTCACAACGTCCAGTTCGTACGTCCGCGCGGTGTCCATGCGTTGCGTAATTAATGACATAACTTTCAGTTAAGTTTACCTAGTAATCAATTAATATTTATTTTTAATGTTATTTTTTTTTCTCTTCGTATATAATCGCCAAATATCACGTTCTCGAGTATCGTAGGTGTCTCACCCGTCATGCTGTATATTATTTAAAGGGAAAATCAGTTGTGGTAACTAAATAAACTGTGTTAATAAGATCTATTCTAGTTAGTCTAGATAGAACTAAACGCCATTCGATCAAAAGATATTACATCACTCTCTGCTATAAATAGGTTATCCACGACGGAAAGTCGATAACATGATAGCTAAGATTGGAACTCTCATTCCACTTCTAAGTTAAATGGAGCATCGGATAACGAGAACTACACAATACATTACTTTACACTTTTGAAACGATGATAGCTAAGGTTAGCGCGGTCGTTCAAACCCAACATTAAGCTTGAGCTGTTGGTTAAGAAAAAAAAAAACATCGTAAAGAAACCATATCATTTATTACTTTCCTATTCAAAAGTTGTCTGGAAGAAATCGCTCAAGACGATAAGGCCGCCGTTGCACGCCATATATGTATGCGTTAGTCTTCTATGTTGTTATTGTTTTGTTCTCTCTAGTACTCGGCTGGCTAGCCACCGCATTCAAGTTGAAAATCTGCCGCCAAGCATCTAACAGTGTTCCAGCAGCCTCACTTGATAGCCAGTTCTATACCAAGCTAGGTGCTTTACCGTCTTCGACCACACCGTCATTTAACATCAGGTGAGTTGTAGTCAAACACAATAAGATCTCACAAATATTTTAAATTTGAAAGTTTGGATGGATGTTTGTTACTCTTTCACGCAAAAACTACTGAACGGATTTGGATGAAATTCGGTATGGAGGTACCTGAAACCCTGGATTAACACATAGGCTACTTTTTATCCCGAAAACATGTAGCGGGTAACACCGCGGGGCGCAACTAGTAAATAATAATTACCTTTTCGTTGACTCTAACTGGTCGGGCGCTGAATGCCACCCCTTTGCAGAAGGATTCGACCCTCCTCGCCGTGGAACCGTCCCTGGACACCCTGACGTTCTCCCCGTGGACTGAGTGGAAGCCCAGCGGCGGAAGGTTGTTAGGAGTCCCACCCGTGCAAGACGTCCTCGGTGCTAGAACAAGAAGAAAAGAAGCTTTATTTACCAATTTTTTTTTTCAATATAAATTTATACTCTCCCCAGACACTGGGGTCCGTGACCTTTGTCGAAATAATTTTTTTTTTTTTTACATTAATACAATATCTAGAAAGATGGAAAGTTAGTCAAATTAATTTAACAAAACAGATATTTGTAGATTTCATTTTATTTAATTTATTGTAAAAGTTTACAATTATCGTTACAGGAGATATAACGATATAAGATATAACGCCTGTCCATGACCATTGCAGCGATACACAGAACTTTGCGTAACAAAACAAAGTCCAGGCATCGCTGCTTTGGCGCTCATTAATTTGAGACTTGCGATGGTTAGTCTCAACAGCCCTGTAATTTCGCTAGCTGCTGTACCCTTCAAACCGGAACACAGTAATGTTTACACACTACTGCATGGCGGCAGAATATCTGGTACTGCGGTGGTACTTACCTAGACGACCTCCTGCTAAGGAGATCTACCACCAAGTTAACCTGTCCATGACCATTGCAGCGATACACAGAACTTTGAGTAACATTACAATTTAAAAAATCCGACTCCATGACCCTTAGGCCAAAAACAGACTAAACATCACAATATAAATTAACTAACATTATTTACAAAGTTGACAACAAGTACGATAAAAACGTACATCTTACGAAGCTTGTTGGCTGATATTTGACAAAAATTTAACATAAATTTACAACTAAATAAATCAATAACTTCATTACACAACCTAAACAAGGTCCCCGACAATATCGGGGGAATTACAAGAGGAAGGAGGACGGTTATACAAAAAAAAAATCTAAACGCACTGCTCCAATGAAACAGCGAGGTTTCCGAGTAAGCGAAAATATCATCGACGTGTATACACATTTTACATTTCTGTTTTTTTTTTTAAACCGATCGATTGATTGCGATAAAATTTATATAGTACCAAAAAAAATCGAATCAAAATCGATTCATAATTGGCGGAATTATCGCATAACATAAGTTTGCCAAAAAAAAAACATACAGTCGAAATGAGAACGTCCTCCTTTTTTGAGACGGTTAAATAGTCATGCTTAGTTTCGCTGTCGACCATGTTCATTACAAACCGAGCCACATTGTAAAGTAGTTACTTCAGTAAAGTTCAAGACATTAAATTAAAGTTAGCATTTGAGACAAGCTGCGCTCGCGCATCTGCCCCGCAGGTGGCGGTCCGCCATCTTGCATCGTGAGGGGTGCGCACAATGGTTTCGATCTTGGGGTGGAAAATGGACGGGATACAGATTGTGTCATAGTCACTAAGAGTCAGAGAAGTATTTGTTATTTCACTTTCTATAAGTTTGTACTGTCATTCCACCCTTCCCGTTCTGCTATCAGGAGCCCTACGAAACGACCGCTTCATAGTCGATATTCCAAAGTTTTTGTTTTTTAATGTTTAACAGGCTAGGTGTTTTGACCACAGCTCACCTGATGTTAGATGAAGGCGTGGTCGAGGATGGTAAAGCACACCTGGCCTGGAATGGAACTGGCTCTCAAGTGAGGCTGCCGGAACACACCGTTAGATGCTTGGCGGCAGATTTTCAACTCTCGTGTGGTAGCTAGCCAGTCGAGTACTAGAAAGTATCCTACCACCATGCTATGGTTTCCTCACAATGTTTTCCTTCACCGGCAGCTCAAGCTCATTGTTGGGGTTTGAGCCCACGCCCTTCGGCATGCGAACCTACCGCGCTAACCACTGAGCTATCATCGCTACAAAGATTTATACGGTTCTAGTCTATTCCTTCTATTGTAAGAACCGCTAAACAACGGACTTTGCTGCCCGAGTGGGTGTTCCCTGATAGATACAATCTGGGTGCCTTCAAGTCGCGAGGGAATCGGTTTCTTCTAGGCGAGCGTGCTCCACCGTAGACCGCATCTTCGCTTAACATCAGGCGAGTTGCCGGTCAAACGCAAGCAGATTAGTTATAAAAAAAAAGTACATATTAAAGTAAACTTTATCTCGAGTTATTATAAACCTTACAGCACCGATAATAAATAAATAAAAATAAATTTAAACATATAACTTTTATAATTTGTGATTTCCTTTATATTTTTCCGTATTAAAACTGGTTAACTTTTTTACTTAGCGTAATAGTATTTCGCGCCAAAAACTCCGCCATTTTGTTTTTTTTTATCTACACTAAGGACACTTGGGTTTTTAAGACGAGTACAACAAAACATTAACTGTCAAATCCATTGAGCTGTTTGGAAGAAAAGAGGTAATTAGAATTATACATAATTATGTACAATTGTACATACATACAAGATGCGCGCAAAAAACATTACACTGTATTTAAAAATAAGAGATTATTGAATTACTTGTAAGTAATTATAATATTTTTGTTTTTATTGACATTTAATCATATTGACATAATTATTTTATATGTGACATATTATTTCATTGACATTTTCATTGTGTTGACATATGTTATGATTTTGATATTTTGAATGGAAAAATGACCTGTAACTTTGGTGTTATTAATAAAAGATTTGCATTTGTATTTGTATTTGGAAGTCGGGTAAAAAGGATACACAAAATCATCAAAAAACTAGTTTACCAATACAAAATCATGTCTGTATCGAGAAGTATTCAACTAATAACGCACGTACACGAACGGACCCCTATATTTTCACCCTTGGCTAGTCAAGAGGAACACCCCATTGTGACGCCACGTGCGGTCACAGAATACTTAATAACACTCTACACTTCCTCTCTATTACCATAGACTAAATAATAGATCTAAGAAAATAATGAGCGACAAATTCACTACAAAAAGTTACTGGCCGAAAACAATAAAAAAAATCTTATGTCAATACGTTTTTTTTTCTTTATTTGTAGACTCGCACTTTGTTTATTCTGCCAGTGACAATTAGTTAAATCTGATGATGAATACAAGTATAAATTGGAAATGTAGCATTGCCACTGTGGATGGCATTGCTAAGAATTTGTTTGAACAAATTAACCTAATATTATTCTGTTTTACAAAATCCCACTTACCCACCAATATTATAAATGTGAAAGTTTGGATGGATGGATTGATGGATGTTTGAGTAACAAACATACATATATTTATTTATTTCATAACACACAAAACGGAATGAATTTGTAGCGATGATAGCTCAGTGGTTAGCGCGGTAGGTTCGCATGCCGAAGGGCGTGGGTTCAAACCCCAACAATGAGCTTGAGCTGCCGGTGAAGGAAAACATCGTGAGGAAACCATAGCATGGTGGTAGCGTACTCTCTAGTACTCGGCTGGCTAGCTACCACCCTCAAGTTGAAAATCTGCCGCCAAGCATCTAACAGTGTGTTCCGGCAGCCTCACTTGAGAGCCAGTTCCATTCCAGGCTAGGTGTGCCTTACTATCTTCGACCACACCTTCACTTAACATCAGGTGAGCTGTAGTCAAACAACTAGCCTGTCAACCATAAAAAAAAAAAGGAATGTAATAATATTAATTTCAATACAAATACAAGACTTGTTACTTTAGAATATAATAGAATATACATAACTACTTTATTGTACACAAAACATATAACATAAAAAAGAAAAGAGATAAATAACATCAACTAATATGGGATAGTGCAACGGCGGGCTTATCGCCTAGAGCGATTTCTTCCAGACAACCTTTGGATATACAGAAATGATGACGTCAAATAAACAGAACACAATATCTGCCTATCCTACTAACTTCTTTCATCTTTCTACTGAACGGATTTGGATGAAATTTGGTATGGATGTAGCTGAGACCCTGGATTAACACATAGGCTACTTTTAAAATATTTTTTCATTGACATTTTCATTGTATTGACATAATGTTATGATTTGAATTGCGCGTGTTATGATTTTGTTAAGTGGTAGATCTCCTTAGCAGGAGATCGTCTAGGTAGGTACCACCGCAGTACCAGTTATTCTGCCGCTAAGCAGTAGTGTGTAGACATTACTGTGTTCCGGTTTGAAGGGTACTGCAGCGACATTACTGGGCTGTTGAGACTAACCATCGAAAGTCTCAAAGTAATGAGCGCCAAAGCAGCGATGCCTGGACTTTGTTTTGTTACTCAAAGTTCTGTGTATCGCTGCAATGGTCATGGACAGGCGTTATCTCTTACCATAAGGAGAGAAATTTGATACTTTTAAATATGAACTTTGGTGTTATTAATAAAAGATTTGTATTAGTTTTCTTTAATCTGATATATGTGTAGTCATCATGTACTTATCTAAAGTGCTTTCCAAAGCCAGGTGTTTGAAACTTCAAAATGAGGGTTGCCATTTTAAAATTTAAGGGGACGCAGCATCCGGCGGAAGCAAGGATCGATCGAATCTCGTTATTTCATTCAAATATAGAACTTTTGGGGGAGTAACAACGGATATAAGATAGGTCTATTTTCGGAAATCGGAAGTACACGAAAAAAAATGTAGGTAGTTTTGATTGTAATTTGATATTTTCAATGGCAGCGTTTTGCGTAATACTTGAATGAAAAATCAACATGCGAGGTACTTTTTAGGGTTCCGTACCCAAAGGGTAAAAACGGGACCCTATTACTGAGACTTCGCTGTCCGTCCGTCCGTCCGTCTGTCACCAGGCTGTATCTCAAGAACGGTGATAGCTGGACAGTTGAAATTTTCACAGATGATGTATTTCTATTGCCGCTATAACAACAAATACTGAAAATAAAATAAAATAAATATTTAAGGGTGGCTCCCATACAACAAACTTGATTTTTTTACCGTTTTTATAGATATGGTGCGGAACCCTACGTGCACGAGTCCGACTCGCACTTGACCGGTTTTTTTTTTTATTTTGCCTACTTTAGTCTATCTACACTATTATAAAGAGGAAACATTTGATTGTTTGTTTGTTAGTATTGAATAGGCTCCGAAACTACTGGACCGATTTCAAAAAATCTTTCACCTTTGGGAAGCTACACTATCTCCGGGTGACATAGGCTACTTTTTATCCCTATATTCCCACGGGAACGTGAACTACGCGGGTGAACCTTCGAGGCATCCGCTAGTAATTAATAAAAACGAGAAAATAATCATCATCATCATCATCAGCCTATATTAGTCCACTGCTGGACATAGGCCTCTCCCAAGACACGCCACTCAGCCCGATTTAAATTGATAATTTGTACGCGCTAGCGGGCAAAGATATGTGGACTGTACCATACTTATAAGACCAGTACACTGCTACAACCAGAAACCAGAAACCAGAATTACGTTAAGGGTTTCCGTAATAACCTTAAAAAATTCCTGATTGCTCATCAGAAGTCCCAGGAAGCCCTGATACATGAAACTAGTGCTATATAATGTTATCGCTAGTTTCATGAATCGGTTTCCCCTAGACAAGCGTGTTACATCCTAGATCGTATCTTCTCTTTTGGTAACAGGCACGATGGTGGTCAAACGTGAGCCTGTTAGCTTTGTTTTGTTATTTGTATGTTGATATTTTGAGAAGAGTTATTTGCATAGTAGTTTGTTGTTTGAATTTTTTATTTCGTTTTGTTGCTTTGTTTCACCGACAAGGGCTCACCGGAAGACCAGCGCTGGTCATACTAATTAGTGTGACCAGTATTATGCTGAGGTGAGCCCCTATTTTGTAACTGTTTGTCTCTATTTGTTGTTATTTTTGTTTTTTTTTTGTATTGTTGCAAAATAAAATTATGTTCTTTCTTTCTTTCTTTCAAATAAATGAATCTTGAATCTTGTAAGTAACTGTAGCAAATTGTACTAGGGTTGCATATCCGCGGGGAGAGCTAAACTGTCGGGTCCATTAGCTTCGTAGAGTTGCCCAATTGCACAACGCCTATTAGCCTATTCCTAGTATCTAGATCGGTGTTGACGTCACGCGGGCTCTAGAATTAGCTTTCGGGATTGCACCAGGAAGGATGACGTCAGAGGCGACATTTGCGCTCGTGGTTTGTTTTTGATACGCGCAAGATGGCGTTGATACATGTCACATACATTTGGTTTATGTGTTCCTGGTACTTATTATCCGACTGCGGCGAAGCAAAAGGGAGTATTTTGATTTTTGGCCGGTGTGTGTGTTTGTATGTATGTATGTGACTTTGTTCATCTGCTCCCTCATAACTTCTAAACTACTTTAGCGGAAATGCGGAAAGAGTGGGTATATACAAATATGGGTGTCTTCAAATACATCGTCGCTTACCATCAGGCGAGTTGGTGGTCAAACGCGGACTTATCCGTATAAAAAAAAAAAAAGTTTAAATAGGTTTCTTCTAGGTAAGCGTGTTTCATCTTAGACCACACTACTGCTTAACATCAGGCAGAGGTGTGGTCAAACGTTTGTTTTTCTTGTGCTATATATAAAATTGGTGGTGTTTTATTCATAAAGTGCGAGTGTGGGAAAATGATATAATGTGGTGAAACTTTATAGTAAAGTGGCCACTGCTTTACTAAAGCATGACGGCATGACTGACTTGACTAAGATTGGACTTTGACTACTTTTTAACTTATGAAACTTGATAATATCAAATGCAAATGCACAAAATGCGACGCCAAAATCAAAGAAAAAAACTACCGATCATAATTTGCTAAAAGAGGTGTCGTTTTTTTCTCCTTCTTCCTGGCATAGCACTCTGTGCATTCTGCCAGTTTCCAGGTTTCTGTATTTTTTGTAGTCTATCCTGTTTGTTTTCTCATAATGAGAAGATACCAGCAGTTTATTTATACAGGGTTGAATCTGAATTTTAATCTCTTAGTTTTAACTATTAATTTCTCTCTCAATGGCAAAATATCACCGACTTCCCCCACAAGTGTCACGACACAATCATTAGTAACGCCCGCCAAAATTAATAACCGCCACGTGGCTGCTATTTTTAAACGGTACGACGTGTTTTGGGCTATTTTCGTACCGTTGTTTATATTTTTGTAGCGAAAATAAACGTTCCTGAACACGGAAATACCGCTGTGAGCTCACAATTTTATACGATGTCATTTAAAATGTCAAATCAGTTGTGGTAAACTATCACGTCAATAAAGACATTGACGTCTTTTTTTTTAATGGTTGACATGCTAGGTGTTTGACCACAGCTCACCTGATGTTAAGTGACGGTGTGGTCGAAGATAGTAAAGCACACCTAGCCTGGAATGGAACTGGCTCTGAAGAGAGTCTCTTGTGACATTGATAACTAGCGGCCCGTCCCGGCTTCGCACGGACACTTTTGTAATAAATGTAGCCTACTAGGTGCGCCCCGCGGTGTTACCCGCTACATGTTTTCGGGATAAGAAGTAGCCTGGGTCTCAGCTACCTCCATACCAAATTTCATCCCAATCCAATCCAAACTGACATAATGCTTAAATAAATTATATCATAAAAAATGTTTGTCCACGTTGGGAATCGAATCCACTACAGCTCTTAAAGCAGATATACCAAATAAACTTACGGGGCAATCAACGCATATTGACTTTTGATGATGTGTCTTGATATGAAATCTCAATCGATTGTTAATGGATACTGGTTAAATAGTATGAGATATTGAAGCCAGTTTTCTAAAAAAAAAACAATTATAACGTCATTACATAAATCATTAATTCACAGTTTTATACAGAGATAAGATTAAAAGTGGAAATTAAAAATGTTAATTGAAATCCCTTTTATTGAACATAGAAATTGTTTTAGTTTAAATTTTAAACTTTAATTTCAACGCGACACCTTCACGCGTTCCCGAGATAGAATGTCTTAACAGAAGCACAACAAAGTGATCCTTAAAAGTTTTTTTTTATTTTTGAGGCACGGAACCCTAAAAAGCGTTAGCTTTAAAAAAACAACAATATCACGTATTTTTTTTTATGTGAATAATAATGAGACGAACGAGACGCTCTCCTGATGGTAAGAGATAACGCCTGCCCACGACCATTGCAGCGATACACAGAACTTTGAGCAGCAAAACCAGTCCAGGGCATCTCTGCTTTGGTGCTCATTACTTTTGAGACTTTCGATGGTTAGTCTCAACAGCCCAGTAATTTCGCTACACTACACTGTGTTTGCGGGTTTTATAAACAAAAATAATAGACGATATTTCAAACGAATAAGTAGACATAAACTCTCAAGAGAATTTGTAAACAATAACCACTTTATCAGCAATACCGCGGCTATACCCCCTTGAGAATGTTTCGCATTAGCACAGCTGTACGAGAATGGTGCGAGGGTTGGATAATCCCCAGATGCGGGGGAGTAGTTCGTACAATAACAACACATGTATGGTAACAGGTCCGGTGCCTTTGGAATGAGATTAAGATATTACTCGGGGTCATACGTTTACTCTTTATTGGACGACGTTTACTATAGGCGCGACTCGTGAATATTATGAAAACATCGCTAGCGATGATAGCTCAGTGGTTAGTGCGGTAGGTTCGCATGCCGAAGGGCGTGGGTTCAAACCCCTGCAATGAGCTTGAGCTGCCGGTGAAGGAAAACATCGTGAGGAAACCATAGCATGGTGGTAGCGTACTCTCTAGTACTCGGCTGGCTAGCTACCACACGCGAGTTGAAAATCTGCCGCCAAGCATCTAACGGTGTGTTCCGGCAGTCTCCCTTGAGAGCCAGTACTATTCCAGGTCAGGTATTCAAGGTATATATTTAGTTTATACTCAAATTCAAATTAAATTCAAATTCAAATTATTTATTATTGACACAAAAACGATTTAACAATTACATTTATGTCATAAACTACTTGGTGGTAGATTTCCTTAGCAGAAGGTCGTCTAGGTAGGTACCACCGCAGTACCAGATATTCTGCCGCCAAGCAGTAGTGTGCAAACATTACTGTGTTCCGGTTTGAAGGGTACTGCAGCTAGCGAAATTACTGGGCTGTTGAGACTAACCATCTAGTCCCAAAGTAGTGAGTGCCAAAGCAGCGATGCCCTGGAGGTTGTTTTGTTAATCAAAGTTCTGTGTATCGCTGCAATGGTCATGGACAGGCGTTATCTCTTAAGATTAGGAGAGCGCCTCGATCGTCTCATTACTTTTACATTAAAAAAAAACAAAATTAGAAAACAACAAACTAAAATCAATATAAAATGTCAAATTAAAATATAATGTCAGGTTCGTATGTAAAGTCAAGTTTAAATACAATGTCAAAATACAAATAAACATGACAAAACTGGATACAATGTCAAAAAACTACTACTTTTCTCATTATGTAGGTAACTTTCGTAATATCCCTTCTTCTCCCCTTCTGACGGAGATACGCAACGTTGCACGAGCACATCCTGTCCATAGATTCCAGTAACAGTACGTATTGGTTATACTATATTCATATCGGGTTAATACTGTTTCTTCGTCTTCTCGTCCGAATTACATCAGTGCCTCAAGTCGAAAGTCTTCGATCAGTATGTGTTACCAGTGATGACTTACGGCGCTGAAACGTGGTCTCTGACTATGTGCCTTCTTGGTAAGCTCAAAGTAGCACAACGCGCTATGGAGAGGGCTATGCTCGGAGTTTCCCTACGAGATCGAATCAGGAATGAGGAGATCCGTAGACGAACCAAAGTTACCGACATAGCCCAACGGATTAGCAAGTTGAAGTGGCAGTGGGCAGGGCACATAGCACGCAGAACTGATGGCCGATGGGGCTGCAAAGTTCTGGAGTGGAGACCACGGACCGGCAAGCGCAGCGTAGGACGTCCACCCACAAGGTGGACAGACGACCTAGTAAAGACCGCAGGAACGCGTTGGATGCGAGCCGCTTCCAACCGGTGTTTATGAAAGTCAATGGGGGAGGCCAATGTCCAGCAGTGGACGTCCTACGGCTGAAATGATGATGATAATGATGATGAATATTAGGACCGGTCTATCGTCATGGACAATGGACAGAACTATTATCACCAATAAGCATGATATCGTGGTGGTCAACCGAGCAGTGCTCGTGGTCACTGGTCACCACCATTCCAAATATCGAGAAATCATTATCATAATCTACTGTATTATTCATAAATTTGATTTTATGCTAATAACCTACTGTTTTACCGCAAATAAAGACCAAAATAAATGCCAGTAGCTGTGATTTCACTGTAAAATTATGCTCCATTTTGTCCATAAATTGCAAAAAATAATTTGTATGGAAATCGTACCACCTTAAAAGGATCTCGCTAGGCGTTTAGGTCACAGGTCAGATACAAAGGTCACCGTCACGTACACCCGATATCGAAGATGGTGAACACGCCTAGCCAGGAACGGGGATCGGTTTCCAAAGCACACCGTTTGCTTGGCGGCAGATTTTCAACTCTCGTGTGGTAGCTAGCCAGCCGAGTACTAGAGAGTACGCTACCACCATGCTATGGTTTCCTTCACCGGTATCCCGAGCATTCGTGACAAACTCAATTTTGCATCAAAATATTATCTGTCAGATGACGTCAACCTCCACATTGCAACCACAGACAATCGCATATTTGTCTCCATGTTTGGATTTTTACAATAACGCAATTTTTTATACGCTTCCGTCATGTATTGTATGATGTTAGAAATTAACAAGTTTATGGTAGATCTCCTTAGCGAGAAGTCTAGGTAGGTACCACGAAGTAGTAGTGTGTAAACATTGCTGTGTTCCGGTTTGAAGGGTACTGCAGCAATATTACAGGGCTGTTGAGACTAACCATCGAAAGTCTCAAAGTAATGAGCGCCAAAGCAGCGACGCTGTGCGCTTTGTTTTGCAACTCAAAGTTCTGTGTATCGTTGCAATGCGTTACGCTTACCATCAGGAGAGCGTTTCGTTCGTCTCATTACTTTTACATAAAATACAAAAAAAACCCTTCCTTTTCGCTTTGCCGTAGTAATAATACGATCTCATTGAACATTGCCTCGCGTACTGAACCATAAAAAGATGCTTAGTTGAGTTCTAAAGTACTTTCAATGGATAAATATAACAGTAACCTTTATCTGTGTAACTTAGGTACATGTCATCCTAACTTATTTTTAAGTTAAACCCTCATGAACGAGTTAAAAATAACAGGAATAAAGGTGAAGTTTTTTGACCAATAATAATGCAAAGCGACGGTGTGGCCGAGGATGGAGCACACTGATCTAGAACAAATCTATTCACTCTAGCACTAAAAACGTCCAAATTGTAGTTGATTATTATTATTTATTAATTTAAATAAGTAATTAAAAGGGAAACTTGTTACGAGAATCAAATAGGTATTAACTTGGGAGGTCCCTAGGGTGACACCGAATCCAATTTGTGTCCGCCACCGAAGCCCGACGAGGCGAAAAATGACCCCAAATTCGACGTTGATAGCACCATCTGCCCACAGTATTCATAGTAAACTAGCCAATAGAGGGCGTCTCATTCTGAAAAGGATAGCTTTAGCCCAAGTATAGAATATAATAAAGAACACGATACTACTCTCCATAATTAAAATTAAAAAAAAAAACCTACAATGTCATTCGCCATTTTGTGGTGGCGGCCATCTTGGATTTGAAATATATCATAGTGTATAGTATTCTATTAGTCAAGCTCTTTCATATGACACCCATATTGATGGAGTTGTGAAAAAATATGTATTCCGCCATTTTGTGGCGGCCATCTTGGACCGATTTTCATCAAACATAGCTAAGATAACTTCCGACTAATTGAATTTTCAAACAAAATCTAGGCCTAGAGCATCGCTGCTTTGCGCTCATTACTGTGAGATATTCGATGGTTAGTCTCAACAGCCCAGTAATGTCGCTACAGTATCCTTCAAACCTGAACACAGTAATGTTTACACACTACTGCTTGGGGCGTTAGAATATCTGGTACTGCGGTGGTACCTACCTAGACGACTTCCGGCTAAGGAAATCTACAACCAAGCAATATATATATACTATTATAAAGAGGAAAGATTTGTTTGTTTGTTTGTTTGTATTGAATAGGCTCCGAAACTACTGGACCGATTTCAAAAATTCTTTCACTGTTCTGAAGCTACGCTATCCCCGGGTGACATAGACTACTTTTTATCCCTGTGTTCCCACGGGAGCGGCTACTACGCGAGTGAAACCGCGAGGCGTTCGCTAGTACTATTATGAAGAGGAAATATTTGATTGTTTGTTTATTTGTAATGAATAGGCTCCGAAACTACTGGACCGATTTCAAAAATTCTTTCACCGTTCTGAAGCTACACTATCCCCGGGTGACATAGGCTACTTTTTATCCCTGCGCTCCCACGGGAACGGGAAATACGCGGGTGAAACCGCGCGGCGTCCGCTGGTCTGTAATAAAACAGATCAAAGCAGAAATCCAATCGGACCGAATCTAACCGGCTAATCGAATATAACCTAAAAACTTCGGAATGAATTTTATAACAACCGTTTGACGTAGTTTTTACGCTAGTTTAGTCGCTCGGTCACGGACTGTACTCCGGTCCATGACCGCTCAGTGTTCCCGAACGTGTTTCGTAGCGATGATAGCTCATTGGTTAGCGCGGTCGGTTCGCATGCCGAAGGGCGTGGGTTCTTTTTTTTAATGTAAAAGTAATTAGACGATCAAGGCGCTCTCCTGATGGTAAGAGATAAAGCCTGTCCATGACCATCGCAGCGATACACAGAACTTTGAGTAACAAAACAACGTCCAGGGCATCGCTGCTTTGGCACTCACTACTTTTAGACTAGATGGTTAGTCTCAACAGCCCAGTAATTTCGCTAGCTGCAGTACCCTTCGAACCGGAACACAGTAATGTTTACACACTACTTGATGCGCTCATTACTTGACAGCCCCGTTGGCTCATTGGTAGTACATCTGCCTTGAGAGTTGTAGGGCGTGGGTTCGATTCCCACTCAGGGCAAACATATTGTGAATAGACAAATGTTTGTTCTGTGTCTGGGTGTTCTGTATATATTATAAGTATGTATTTACAAAAAAAAAGTATTTATGTATTCTATCAGTTATCCGACTTCCATCACACAAGCTTTGCTTAGTTTGGGGCCAGATGGCGCTGTGTGTATAGTCCTACGATATTTATTTATTATTTATTTACTTAGAGATTATAATTACTTACTAGTACTTAATTCAATAATCTCTTATTTTTAAATAATCGTCAAATTCATAAAACAAGGTCTCTTGAAGCCCTAGATCTTAGCTTCTGGGTGAAGCCTAGACTTTTGCAAATACATATAGAAAAGTGTTCACTTCAAAAATAGTACTTCTCAAGTATTTAATGCTCTCTTATTTTAATACGTTCGTACAATAAAACGATACAGCATAATAAGAAGCAGTCATCACACTCAGCCCTGAGACTAAATGTCTAATTTTGTGACAAAAGCGCTTTGAACACAGACTACAAAGAAGATTTTCTGACTCATACAAAACAAACGTTAAACCTCATGATGCGACTGAATATAATGGATTAAAAACATTGAGAACGGGCACAAAGCAACTTGTTATGGTCCAAGAAAAAAAAAACGTACTTGATGAACGGGGCAAGTTTTTTTTTAAATATTTGATAGGCTAGACGGCAAACACCTAACCTAGAATGGGAGTTTTGGCGGGAATGCGGAAAGAGTCGTGTCGCCCCGTTGTATTTTTTCCTGAATGACTGAACTTGACCAAGACTGGACTTTGACTATACAAACAATCAAATCTTTCCTATTTATGATATTTTTTTTTTTATCTAAAAAGTAATGAGACGAACGAGACGCTCTCCTGGTGGTAAGAGATAAAGCCTGTCCATCACCATTGCAGCGATACACAGACACACTTTAGAGTAACAAAATGAAGTCCACGGCATCGCTGCTTTGGCGCTCATTACTTTGAGACTTTAGATGGTTAGTCTTAACAGCCCAGTAATTTCGCTGGCTGCAGTAACACACTAATGTTTACACACTACTGCTTAGCGGCAGAATAACTGGTACTGCGGTGGTACCTACTTAGACGACCTCTTGCTAAGGAGATCTACCGCCAAGATAAATAGATAGATGTAGGTAATTTCCTTACCAAAAAAAAAAGATTCTTAGCCGGTTCGGAATGCCTAGCGCAAGTTCGATTCTAACTTGGTCGGTTTTTTATGTTAACTAGGACTTTTCATTACGAGTTTCAATTTTAGAATTACGTTTTGGTTTTTTCATAATATCACATGCTAGCAATTTTTTTACACAACTTTTTGCGTTCTAAAATCAAATTAACCTGGCTCGCGCCATTTTTATTGCCTGCCAGTAATAACACACTTTTTTTTAAATCTTATGTTATACCACAGATTGTACTAGTGTCTAACCTTCGGTCAGATACATGTCTTATGGTATTAGAAATAAGATACACAGAAAAACAACTCGAATCGCAGCCATGTGTGTCGCTCTATAAAAGCAAAGTGCGTGACGGACCGTGGCGAACACGCGATTTGAACTGTAACGACGGAAAGAGAACGTTGCATGTGTAAAGGAGATATAATTAGTTGATATATGGCGAAGAGAACGTATCTTGTAAATGAAAACGAAATTATACACAATTTAAAATAAAAATTAATAAGTAATTAATACACACGTCTGCCGAATGCCAGCGGAGCCTATGGGCGAAAACCATCACCGACTGGGTCCCGGAGGTTAAACGGCCACCAGGCCGGCCTAAAAGGCGGTGGAAAGATGAGCTCGATGCCCACAATAAAGAGTGGTCCACAACAGCACACAACAGAGAGGTGTGGAAGGGGGGGAGAGAGGCCTTTGCCCAGCAGTGGGACAAAATGGGCTAAATAACAATAATAAAATAAAGTAATTAATAAATATCGTAGGACTATACACACAGCGCCATCTGGTCCCAAACTAAGCAGAGCTTGTGTGATGGAAGTCAGATAACTGATAGAATACATTACTTTTTTTTTTGTAAATGCATACTTGTAATACATACAGAACACAAAATCAAACATTTGTTGATATATAAAATGTTTGTCCTTAGCGGGAATCGAACCCACGCCCTTCAGCTCAAAAGGCAGATATGCTACCAATGAGCCAACAATGAGTTTACATAATAACTAGCTTGCGCCCGCAGTTCGGTTATTATCCTGTATCTTAACCCAGGTAATAAAATATGTGTAAATGTGTACCAAATTTCATCCAAATCCGTTTAGCCGATTCTGCGTGATTGAACTGAGTGAGTAACAAACATCCAAACATACAAACTTTCACATTTATAATATTAGTAGGATGTAGGACAGATATTGTGTTTTTAAGTTTATTTGTCATCATTTCTGTCTATTCAAAGGTTGTCTGGAAGAAATTGCTCTAAGCGATAAGCCCGCTATTGCACTATCCTATATAAGTCGATGTTATTTATCTTTTTTCTTTATCTCTTTTAAGTTTTTTATGTTATAATATAATTATGTTTTGTCTATACAGAGACATGTGAGACATGTTTTTGTTATGTTTTATTATAAAGAGGAAAGATTTGATTGTTTGTTTGTTTTTATTGAATACGCTCCGAAACTACTGGACCGATTTCAAAAATTCTTTCACCGTTGGGAAGCTACCCTATCCCCGGGTAACGTAGGCTACTTCATATCCCTGCATTCCCACGGGAACGGGAACTACGCGGGTGAACACGCGAGGCATCCGCTTGTGTAAAATAAAGTTATAACTTTTCTATTCTATTATATTCTAAAGTTATATGAATTTGTAGTTACGATATAAATAAATAATAAATGTAAAAAAAATAATCATAAACAATGTAGAAATATAACTAACGTGTCAATTCGATTAGTGCACACGCATTAAGAAAAAAAAACAAAGTAGAAACGTCATTGTCTATGAAAATAGAACGTCACCGGCCCCCGCCATTTTTAAAAATAAATACTTTCTTTTAATCGCGGGGGTGGACCAGAGAGAATTGTTTAATTCCGTCGCAGCTGTCAAATATAGACTGCAGATGGCGGGACCCACGGGGATTGGGTTCTGTACTATTTTATGTAGTGCTATATTTACTGTTTATTTTGTCATTGTAGATGTCGGTTTGTTTCAAGATGGAAATCTGTTTTTAGTTCAAGCGACGATGCGTAGGTGGCTAGTGTTGTGAATTATCTATCTTAAGTTTATTTAATCGACTCGAAATAGAAGGGGGTTCTGTTTGTTTTTTTTGTTGTTTGTATGTAACGCGATCATTCCGCCAATTATGAATCGATTTCGATGATTCTTTATTTGCTTTATAGATCATATTCCAGAGGTGGTCCCGTATAAATTTTATCGAAATCGATCGAGTGGTATTTAAAAAATCAACAAAAATCTGAAATATTAATATACATCGATGACATTTTCGTTGACTCCGAAACCTAGCCGTTTCATTGGAGCAGTGCGTTTAGTTGGCCTAAGGGTCATGGAGTCGATTTTTTTAATTGTAAATTTACATTTTATTTTATAACATATAGGCTTACGTTTGACCGCACTCACGTCTGATGTTAAGCGAAAAACTGTGATGTCACAAAATTTGGGTCCCACTCCCGACCCCTTGTCACACAATGTCACACTTACTCGACCCCTTCCCCCCTTAACGTGTGACGTAATTTATGGATAGCCCCTAAGGAGATTTCGTTCGTCTAGTAGTAGACTTAAGTATCCATTGATAAATAATTAGATAGTAAAAAAACTGAAATTAAACTTTAAACGTTCGTGTCATAAGACTCATAATTACAATTGGCGATACCTTTTTTCGATCCCCAGATAATGGCATACAAAATAAATTGTGAGCCTAAATCATATTGCAATAAAGCTCTAAATGATGCAGTTAGTTTTATAAATACCATTTCTCACGGGTTCGATTCGTTAAAGTGGTCAGGGCTTGTTTGTCTATAATCTAGAAGTTCTATTTATAGTCTATCGAATACCGAAGGTTCCGTACAAAAAACTAGCTGTTTTCGGGATAAAAAGTAGCCTATGTGTTAATCCAGGGTCTCAGCTACCTCCATACCAAATTTAATCAAAATCCGTCCAGTAGTTTTTGCGTGAAAAAGTAACAAACCACAAATATTCTAAATGTGAAAGTTTAGATGGATGGATGGATGCATGTTTGTTACTCATTCATTTTTTTTTTCATTATAAATTATTTAATTATTATTATAATTTTATATCATTTGAAACATTTTCAATTGTAATATAATTTTTATTTTTTTAATATCAAATTGACACTTGAAATTTCATCATCATCATCCACAGCCTTCTTTATCCCACTGCTGGGTAAAGGCCTCTCCCTTTACATGCCATCTGCCTCGGTACTTGAAATTTAATCAACTTTTTTTATTTTAGCCCACTTTATCCCATTGCTGGGCAAAGGCCTCTCTCCCTCCCTTCCACGCCTCAGTGTTTTGTGCTATTGGGGTCCACTCCTTGTTGTGGGCATCAAGCTCATCTTTCCACCGTCTTCTAGGCCGGCCTGGTGGCCGTTTAACCTCCGGGACCCAGTCGGTGGTGGTTTCCGCCCATAGCTCCGCTGGCGTTCGGCAGACGTGCCCAGCCCAGTACCACTTCAGCATGGCAGCTTCTTGAGTCACGTCAATGATCTGAGTTTTTCATGCGGTATAATAACCTACGCCCAGTATGCTGCGTTTAATCTACTTACTTATTTTAATTTTGACAGCCCTGTTGGTTCATTGGTAGTGTGTCTGCTTCGAGAGCTGAAGGGCGTGGGTTCGATTCCCACTCAGGACTAACATTTGTGTGACTAACATCGATGTTTGTTCTGTGTCTGGGTGTACTGTATGTATTATAAGTATGTATTTACAAAAAAAAGTATTTATGTATTCTATCAGTTATCTGACTTCCTTCACACAAGCTCTGCTTTCGGCTGGCTAGCTACCACCCTCAAGTTGAAAATCTGCCGCCAAGCATCTAACGGTGTGTTCCGGCAGCCCCACTTGAGATTCAGTTCCATTCCAGGCTAGGTGTGCTTTGCCATCTTCGACCACACCGTCACTTAACATCAGGTGAGCTGTGATCAAAAACCTAGCCTGTCAACCGTTAAAAAAAAATATTATTTTTTCAATTGACTTGTAACTTACGTTATCAATAAAATACTCTATGACTATCACTTATGTGTACGTTGAATACATCCTGCAGTTTTGACCAACTGCAAGGATCTCTAAAAATAGTAAACAACAGGACGTAAAGTCTATATTTAAAATAACGGTTTGCACAATGTTCCCACGTTTGCAATTGTCATGATCGTCATTGCGTTTGCGGCGGCCATGTTGTTTTTTGTTTTTTTTTCTGGATTGATAGCTACGACGGGATGCTATTTGATTGTCACTGTTATAATGACCACTGGGAAGAATATAGATCAACTATTAGGGTTCCGTACAGAAATATTGTTAACGAAACCTTAATAATAAGCTTGTGGTTTATGTATTAAAATAATAAATATCGTAGCACGCCATCTGGCCCCAAACTAAGCAGAGCTTGTGCGTTGGAAGTCAGATAACTGATAGAATACATAAATACTTTTTTTTTGTAAATAAATACACAGAAAAAACATTAGTTTATTCACGAAATGTTTGCCCTGAGTGAGAATCGAACCCACGCCCTACAGCTCTCAAGGCAGATATAAAACCAATGAGCCAACGGGGCTGTCAAATTAATTAGAAATGAAATTAATAGTTATTAAGCCGGATAGTAAGTACAAAAGAACAGGAACAGAATAATCTAGACTGATCCAGACAGTATCCTATTTTTGGTATTAAACTACAAGGGCTAACCGGAAGACCAACGCTGGTCATACTTAGTATGACCAGTATTATGCTGAGGTGAGCGTGAGCCCTTATTTTGTAACTGTTTGTTTGTTTGTATTTGTTACAAAATAAAATTTCATTTTCTTTACTAATATTATAAATGTGAAAGTTTGTGGGTGGATGGATGTTTGTTTCTCAATCACGCACTACTGAACGGATTTGGATTAAATTTGGCATGCATAATATAATTAAGGCCGGATTAACATCTTGACGAGCCGGTGCGACGGTGTTCCTGGTTGCTCTTTCTTTACAACCGACTTCAAAAAAGGAGGAGGTTCTCAATTCGCCGGAATCTTTTTTTATTCATGTATGTTCACCGATTACTCGAAGACGCCTGAACTGATTTGGAAAATTCTTTTTTGTTTCAAAGGATATATTATATACTTCCCAGGTTGTCCCATTTCAATCTAATCGAATACGGTCGAACGGTTTGTCAAAAATCAATAAAAATTGGTTTCAATGATATTTTCGTTGACTCCGAAACCTCGCTGTTTCATTGGAGCAGTGCGTTTAGTTGGCCTACGGGTCATGGAGACGGTTTTTTTAATTGTAAATTTGTACTCGTTATTTCTGCGAAGACTCAACGTGCTGTGGACGCACGGCGTTAAAACTATCAACACGGATATGGGTGTACACTGTACATGGCTACCTGGTAAATGAACTTTATCTATGTTTGTATGGGTGTACAGGGTTACCTGGTAAATGAACTCACACGGCAAAGACCGATTCTGTTGCCCCCTAAACAGCTCCACGGAAAAAAAAGTCAAAATAACTTTTTAATCACGCTTCCAAATTGGCCACGCGCTCGAAGACACGGACAAAGCGTTGACATTTAAACTTTTTGTTTGACAGTCGATTACAAGTACATTATTATGCGTAAGATGCACTCCCACAGGAGTCGCTTGACGGGCTATTTTCTTATAATAATCTGACTTCGTGGGATCTCCGTATAGCCTAGTTTTATTGTCTGTACAGTTATGGGATGTCTTGTCGCCAAATCGGTCGTTTATAGGCGACGTATTTTTTTCTTTTTTTTTTTGTAAATTGTACGCTCTTTCAAGGTTAACCGTTTTACTTTAGAATATCAGTTAGAACTACAGTAACGGAGACAGCGGCGGCCTTAGCTGTTGCGAGGCCCGGGGCGACAGGTCATTGTGAGGCCCTTTTTCTTTGAGTCCGTTTTACTAAAAAATTAGTTCGAGTGCTCGAGTGGCCGTAACATGCTTGCACTAATAATGAAACCGTGCGTTCAGGGGGGGTTTTGTCAAGTGCGACATACACATACATATATGGTAAAGACTTTTTTCTACGAGGACGCGAGGCCCCTGCAAGAGCGAGGCCCCGGGCGGTTGCCCTGCTTGCCACCCCCTACGGCCGCCACTGAACGGGGAGTCGTTCTCAAAAGTCTAGAATACATGTGCATTTAAATTATGAAAAAATTAGAGACAAGCTGTCTGTGTATATGTGAAAATTATCTAAACAATACTACTACCTTAGTAACATACGTATTAGTTTGAAACCCCCTCACCTCACCTTTACTTGGCGGTAGATCTCCTTAGCAGGAGGTCGTCTAGGTAGGTACCACCGCAGTACCAGATATTCTGCCGCCAAGCAGTAGAGTGTAAACATTACTGTATTCCTGTTTGAAGTGTACTTGCAGCTAGCGAAATTACTGGGCTGTTGAGACTAACCATCGAAAGTCCGAAAGCAATGAGCGACAAAGCAGTGATGCCCTGTACTTTGTTTTGTTACTCAAAGTTCTGTGTATCGCTGCAATGATCATGGGCAGGCGTTATCTCTCACCATCAGGAGAGCGTCTTGTTCGTATCATCTTTGAAAAAAAAACAGTATTTATTCAAGCAATTGTGATTTACCGCAAATAAATGCCAGTAGCTGTGATTTCACTGTAAAATTATGCTCCATTTGTTAATAAATGGCAAAAAATTATTTGTATGGAAATCGAACCACCTTAATGAACAGTTACCCAAACGGATGCGATAGACACTGTAAAATAACCAGTATAGATTACAACCGCATACAGGATAGGCTTGTACATCGGATGGACATCAAATACTTGTTTACCAGCCGACTGTTTATGACAACCTGGTACTTCGAAAGTTGTACAGCGAGGGTTGAGACCGGAAGATGGTTTCCACATTATGATTCCAATAGAGGAAAAGTTTGATTACTATCTATATAAAGTTATAATCTAGCCTATAGACAGTGAATTAAGATATTTCAGTATTCTATCAGTTACTGGGCTGTTGAGACTAACCATCGAAAGTCTCAAAGTAATGAGCGCCAAAGCAGTGATGCCCTGGACATTGTTTTGCTACTCAAAGTTCTGTGTATCGCTGCAATGGTCATGGACATGCGTTACACACCCCCGCCCCGCACACCAGACAGCCCCGTTGGCTCATTGGTAGTATATCTGCCTTGAAAGCTGTAGGGCGTGGGTTCGATTCCCACTCAGGGCAAACATTTTGTGAATAAACAAATGTTTGTTCTGTGTCTGGGTGTTCTGTATGTATTATATGTATGTATTTACAAAAAAATATATGTATTTATGTATTCTATCAGTTATCTGACTTCCATCACACAAGCTCTGCTTAGTTTGGGGCCAGATGGCGCTGTGTGTATAGTCCTACGATATTTATTTATTTATTTTTATTTATCTCTTACCATCAGGAGAGCGCATCGTTCGTCTCATTACATTTACATTTTAAAAAAAAAACACATTAGTATCTACATAGCACCCGTGCGAAGCCGGGGCGGATCGCTAGTAAAACATATAACTAACAAAAGCTATAATCTTTGTGAGCACTTTCAATTCAAATTATTCATTGCTTACTTTAGTATCGTGCTTAGATCATTAACGATTGCGTATGTATACATTTAAAAAAGAAAACTGATTTATCTATGATCGTACATTGTCGATGGTAAGACCCGTGGGAATTGCCGCCATCTTGTTATTTGAATATTTCGAATGTTCATATCTGTGGAATAACACGCTGGAAAGTTTAAAAAAATCTATAACCCGGCTACCAATAAAATAGTTTTAAGGTGGTTCGATTTACATACAAATAATTTTTTGCCATTTATGGACAAATGGAGCATAATTTTACAGTGAAATCACAGCTACTGGCCTTTATTTGCGGTAAATCAAAATCATTAACACAATTAAAGTAGATATTTTTTTTTTTTTCTTTGGTTTTGGCGTCGCGTTTTAGCATTTGCCAGTGTCAAGTAATTATATATTTTCAAGTTTCAAAAGTTAAATAAGTGCCATCGTAGCTAGTTTTAGTCAAAGTCGTCTTTGTCAAGTCCAGTTCGTGTCAGTTAATTCCAGTCATGCTTTAGTAAAGCAGTGGCAACTTTACTACAAAGCTTCGATGGAGTTTTGGAAGCAACACGAAAACTCATGTTTCACCACATTATATCATTTTCCCACACTCGCGCTTGTAATTCGGCACTTTATGAATAAAACACCACCATTTTTATGCATAAACACTCGACAAAACACTAGTTTTGGAAAGAAATACAACGGAGCGACACGACTCTTCCCGCGTTCCCGCCAAAACCTAAAGTAGATATACTTACTACCAATGAACCAAAGATATAGGAATAGAGACATAAAAATCGTAAAAATGATAATACCAGTAAGTATAGTTTACAACAATTTTTAGGGTTCCGTACCCAAAGGGTAAAAACGGGATCCTATTACTGAGACTTCGCTGTCCGTCCGTCCGTCTGTCACCATGCTGTATCTCAAGAACGGTGATAGCTGGACAGTTGAAATTTTCACAGATGATGTATTTCTATTGCCGCTATAACAACAAATACTAAAAATAAAATAAAATAAATATTTAAAAGGGGCTCCCATACAACAAACTTGATTTTTTTACCGTTTCTTGCTCGACACTAATAACGGTGACAGGTAGACGCTTTAACTATGCACAGAATATTTGGTTTTATGTTCTCTTTAAATATAATTAATTATAATTTTTTTTTTAGATGATCAAACGAACTTACCTGAAGTGAAGTTCGATCCTTAATTGTCCTATCTTCGTCTTCCGAGATTTATTTCACGTATAGTAGCTCTAGAGCTCGGAAGACGAAGATAGGACAATTTATAATTAAGGGGGCTCTCATACAATAAAAGAGGTGTTCGCCGTTTATTATGGATAATGGTACGGAACCCTCCGTGTGCGAGTCCGACTCGCACTTGACTGGTTTATTTTTTCACAGAAACGTTGGCACATTTGCATTGGAATTGGTTTAGAAACATGTGACAGTCTTGTCTCATGAATGGAAACGTCTTAATACGTTATTTTATCAACCAATGTTTACAAACACGCGCCGATCCCAGTGGTACTCGAACGTAGGGCTCCAGGGTTGTCGCATGAGCTCGAGATGCCGGTGAAGGAAAACATCGTGTGGTAACCATAGCATGGTGGTAGTGTACTTTCTAGTATTAATAAATATTGTAGGACCTATACACACAGCCCCAAACTAAGCAGAGCTTGTGTGATGGAAGACAGATAACTGATAGAATACATAAATACTTTTTTTTTTGTAAATACATACTTATAATACATACAGGACACCCAGACACAGAACAAACATTTGTTTATTTACAAACTGTTTGCCCTGAGTGGGAAACGAACGCACGCCCTACAGCTGTCAAGGCAGATATACTACCAATGAGCCAACGGAGCTGTCAAAGTTCAGCTGGTTAGCTACCACACGAGAGTTGAAAATCTGCCGCCAAACATCAGTGTGTTCCGGCAGCCTTACTTGAAAGCCATTCCAGGCTTTGTGTGTTTACCATCTTCTGCTCATCTTTCCACCGTCATCTAGGCCGGCATGGTCGCGAATAAAACACAATATTTTCTATACATTTGAACACATTAAAAAAAAAACAAGCTTTTGAATGTAATATTTTAAGTTTATGTAGTATGTACGAGTGGACATACCGTTAGATGCTTGGCGGCAGCTTTCAACTCTCGTGTGGTAGCTAGCCAGCCGAGTACTAGGGAGTACGCTACCACCATGCTATGGTTGCCTCACGATGTTTCCCTTCACCGGCAGCTCAAGCTCTTTGTTGGGGTTGGAACCCACACCCTTTGGCATGCGAACCGACCGCACTACCCACTGAGCTATCATCGCTACAAAATTGTAATATAATGTAAATTTTTCTGCGCTTTCATTCTTTCAAGTGTAGTAAAAAAAGTTGTCAACGATAACCGAATCAGCCAGTTACTAATCAGCCCTAGAACTCGATAGAATATCGAATGACAAATCGATACCAGCCATCGCTACGAAAGGTAAAGTTCCCACGGTCCCGTGAGAACGACGCGAGAGCGCGCGAGACAAGGACGGAGATAGAGGATTACAACATTTACGGAGAAAGAGCGAGATGGACGCTTTGTTTTTAATGATTTGAAGGCCAGTGGCCGAATTTGGTACAATGTGAGTCATAGAAAGAGGTGTTACGATTACAACACTATGTGAAGTGTTGTAAAGAGTTTTGAATTTGGAATGAAAGTGTTTTTAAAATAAGGTATTGGAGAAATAAATGGAAAGGAGTTTTGGCGGGAACGTGGAGAGAGTCGTGTCGCCCCGTTGTATTTTTTTCCAAAACTCGTGTTTTGTCGAGTGTTTATGCATTAAAATGGTGTTGTTTTATTCATAAAGTGCCAAATCACAAGCGCGAGTGTGGGAAAATGATATAATGTGGTGAAACATGACTTTTCGTGTTGCTTCCAAAACTCCATCGAAGCTTTATAGTGAAGTCACCACTACTTTACTAAAGCATGACTGGACTTGACTGATACGGATTGTACTTGACTAAGACTGGACTTTGACTATTACTTTATCTACGAGGACACTTATTAAACTTTTGAAACTTGAAAACATATTATAATTACTTGACACTGGCATATGCTAAAACGCGACGCCAAAACCAAAGAAAAAAAAATGCAACACGTAAAAAAAGTTATAGAGAAACGTTTTTTTTTTAATAAAAATAGGCTTGCGTTTGACCACCCATTTTACCTAGATACCAATTCAAAATGAAGTAGGATTTATATTAGGTAACACATTTTGATGGAAGTAAGAGTTCAAACGGATTTTTTTACGGTTGGCAAGCTAGGTGTTTGACCACAGCTCACTTGTTGTTAAGTTTTTTTTTTTATGGTTGACAGGCTAGGTGTTTGACCACAGCTCACCTGATGTTAAGTGAAGGTGTGGTCAAAGATGGTAAAGCACACCTAGCCTGGAATGGAACTGGCTCTCAAGTGAGACTGCCGGAACACACCGTTAGATGCTTGGCGGCAGATTTTCAACTCTCGTGTGGTAGCTAGCCAGCCGAGTACTAGAGAGTACGCTACCACCATGCTATGGTTTCCTCACGATGTTTTCCTTTATCAGCAGCTCAAGCTCATTGTTGGGGTTTGAACCCACGCCCTTCGGCATGCGAATTGACTGCGCTAACCAGTAAGCTATTACACTTGGTGGTAGATCTCCTTAGCAGGAGGTCGTCTAGGTAGGTACCACCGCAGTACCAGTTATTCTGCCGCTAAGTAGTACTGTGTAAACATTACTGTGTTCCGGTTTGAAGGGTACTGCAGCGAAATTACTGGGCTGTTGAGACTAACCATCGAAAGTCTTAAACTAATGAGCGCCAAAGCAGCGATGCCCCGGACTTTGTTTTGCTACTCAAAGTTCTGTGTATCGCTGCAATGGTCATGGTCGCATTATTTTTAACTAATGAAAAAAAAACCTTTTTTGGGCAGTAGTATAGCAAAAATTCACACGTGGAAAAATACCGGCAAATTGTCATCATTTTTTTTTTTAACAACGACAATGACACTGGCACGTACAAACGGAAGTTGACAGTTACAGATGCCATGACAGGTGAAATAACTAATACTATATTCAATACACTGATAGATGCCGGAAGTTAAGCACCTTGCAAATGTAACTAGTATTTATCGATTCAGCGTGCGAATTCAAGTCGATAACCCTTTCCTTTAAAAAAAGAAACATCCTTATGGCCAAAAGCTCACAGCCTAACTTGAGAAAAAAAAACATGGACGAGTGCTTGTCAGACTCGCCCACCGTGGATTCCGTACAAACTAGTAGGTATGATAATACTTTTTTTAGTTTAGGTTTTTTTTCAGAATTATCAGGATTAAATAATCCAGTTAGTTCAGTTCAGTTAGTTTTTTTTTTGTAAATAAATAAATTAAAAAATATTTTATAAAATATGTCAAAGTTTTATTTATTTTTGTATGTATTGAAATTTGTTTTATGTTACAAATAAAGTATTGTTTTATGTCTAAATTTTCGGATTTTCTTTATTTTATTTAATACTTTACTGCACACTTTAAAGAAAAAACATGTACAAAAGGAAGACTTAAAAATAAAAATAAATACCGTAGGACATTAAACACAGCGCCATCTAACCCTAAACTAAGAAAAGCTTGTACTATTGAAGTCAGATAACTGATAAAAATACTTAAATACTTTTTTTTTTAGTACAGTACACCCAGACACAGAACAAACATTTGTTTTTACCACACAATGTTTGTCCTGGGTGGGAATCGAACAAACGCCCTGCAGCTCTTGCAGCAGCCATACTACCAATGAACCAACAGAACTGTCAACTGTGTACTTTACGACAATGCTTCTTGCCAAATTTCATAGTTCTAGCTCAACGGGAAGTACCCTATAGGTTCGGAGTCTCTTGCGAGTGTCAAAATATGCGGTTTTTTTTACGAAATAAACGGCTATAACTTTTTAACTTTTTAACTTTAACGACAACTGAGAAGTTTAATTTTTTCACAGCTGCAAGATACTACAGATTTGCGTATATGGTTTTGATTTCAACTCGATACCTTCACGCGTTCCCGAGATAGAAGTTCTTGACAAACGGTCAGACTGTCAACAAAGTGATCCTATAAGGGGTTCGTTTTTTTGCCTTTTGGGGTACGGAACCCTAACAACGTAAGCAGCAATAGATGTTTAGCAAAATTTGAATCATTTATTTTATGTCTTATTTCGTAAGACTGTAGGTGAAATGTTTAATGTTAAAACGTTGTTCTCAGAGAAAGGGTTTACCTTGTACTATTTAGTAAAATTATCTTTTTTCTTTTGTAATGTTTAGCGTACATCTGGACACCAAATGTTTCTTTTGTAGTTAAATTTTGTGGGAAATCCTTGTTTTTTTTTTTATTGTAATAATAAACAATAGTGACCAATTGACAAGTTTATTTGTCTGCACCACGTATCGGATGAATGGTATAGACGCGCTTTGCCTGCCGTACTTTTTTTTGTGACAGTTATGACAGTTTGTTGTATTATGGTGTTAAGATGTGGTGTTTTGGCGGGAACGCGAAAAACATAATACCACCGTATTGTTTTATTTTTCAAAACTATTGTTTTTCTAGTGTTTTTTTTTTGTTTGGTTTTGGCGTCGCGTTTTAGCATTTGCCAGTGTCAAGTATTTATATATTTTCAAGTTTCAAAAGTTAAATAAGTGTCCTCGCAGCAAAATTTTTTTTTTTTTCGTTAATTTGCCCTTTTGGGCAGGCTAAAGCTATAAAGCCATACTGCCTCGTCTTCAGTGTTATTTCTGCTGTATCTTAACTATGGTTATCGTCAAAGTCGTCTTAGTCAAGTCCAGTTCGTGTCAGTTCGTGCCAGTCATGCTTTAGTAAAGTAGTGGCGACTTTACTATAAAGCTTCGATGGAGTTTTGGAAGCAACACGAAAACTCATGTTTCACCACATTATATCATTTTCCCACACTCGCGCTTGTAATTTGGCACTTTATCAATACAATACCACTCGACAAAACACTAGTTTTGGAAAAAAATACAACGGGGCGACACGACTCTTTCCTCGTTCCGCCAAAAAACTCTTTTCCACTGTTTAAAAATATTGATGTTTTTTTTAATAAAATGCCAAACGCGTATAAATGTGTGCAACCAAAGGGGAATTAAAAAAAACATTACTTTTATACGTAAAAGTTACTTCCTTACTAAAGCATTACTAGACTTGTGACTTTTTGCAGCGATGATAGCTTAGTGGTTAGCGCGGTGGGTTCGCAAGCCGAAGGGCGTGGGTTCAAACTAACATTGACCTTGAGCTGTAGTTGAAGGAAAACATCGTGAGGAAACCAGATCATGTTGGTAAGGTACTTTCTAGTACTCGGCTGGCTAGCTACCACACGAGAGTTGAATATCTTCCGCCAAGCACAATACAAATATTTTATTGACAACACCAGTGTTCCAAGTCACTTCAAAATTTAAATACGTCATTAAATGAACCGTAAGACCAGCGCTGGTCATACTATTTAGTATGACCAGCATTATGCTGAGGTGAGCCCCTATTTTGTAACTGTTTGTCTCTGTTGTTATTTTTGTTGTTACAAAAAAAATATATTTTCTTTCTTTCTTTCTTTAAATGAGTTTTAAAACACTGATTACATGTCAAAATAAAGTATGTCAATATAAAAATATGTCAATACCAAACAAATATTGTAATTTTTTTTTTTTTTGTAAGAAGTAATCAGACGAACGAGACGCTCTCCTGATGGTAAGAGTTAACGCCTGTCCATGCCCATCGCAGCGATACACAAAACTTTGAGTAACAAAACAACATCAAGGGCATCGCTGCTTTGGCGCTCATTACTTTGAGACTAGATGGTTAGTCTCAACAGCCCAGTAATTTCGCTAGCTACAAGTACCCTTCGAACCGGAACACAGTAATGTTTTCACACTACTGCTAAGCGGCAGAATAACTGGTACTGCGGTGGTACCTACCTAGACGACCTCCCGCTAAGGAGTTCTACCACCGAGTCAATATAATAAAATGGCATGACAAAAAAAACATAATTACTTACTAGTAATTTAATAATCTAAGTTTGAAATACTCGTCAATGTCATAAAACAAGGTGTATTCCGGCAGCCTCACTTGAGAGCCAGTTCCATTCCAGGCTAGGTGTGTTTACCGTCTTCTACCACACCGTCGCTTAACATCAGGTGAGCAGTGGTCAAACATCAAGCCTGACAACATTTTTTTTTGTTTACTTCTTTATTACAAAACGAATTAGCTACCTACATATTTTTTTAATTATTCAAAAGTATCTATTGACTATAAGAATTCCGTTTAATGGCACAAGTTGCTATAAAAGGTTTAATTTATGCGGGTAGTTGTAAAACTAAATCAGATTTTTATGCTAATATTACAATGGAACGTGTATTTGATATTTCATCTACAAAAACACTGTACATAAACTCAGACTGTTGGTTCATTGGTAGTATGTCTGCTTCGAGAGCCTAAGGGCGTGGGTTCGATTCCCACTCAGGACTAACATTGATGTTTGTTCTGTCCTGGGTGTACTGTATGTATTTACAAAAAAAAAAGTATTGAAGTATTCTGTCAGTTATCTGGTTCCTATTGTACGAGCTGTGCTTAGTTTTGGGCTAGATGGAAGAAAAAAATATATAGTACCTACCATAAACAAGATAAGGGACCCATAAACAAAACTAGAAAGCGCACTTACCATAGAGCATAGACAACACGTCGCCGGCGCAACTTTAGATTGGGATCACGACCGGAATGATGTATTGCGATTAACTAGAGATCAGTGATGTGACAACGGGGAAGAGTTTTACCTTTTCGAAATTGGTAATATGTTATTTCATATTAATATGTTACCGCGAAATTCGACCTCGCTTAAAATACTCAATACTTTATTGCAACATAATGTACAGGTCCTTTTTAATTCTTTCTTTCTTTCAGAACATTTTAAATACGATTTAAATTAAAAAATACAAATTAAAATTAGATACCACACATACACACACACACACACACACACATTATTATTAGTATTTTCCGAACCTCTGGGGGAAAAAAAACACACACACACGCATAACCCTACCCTACTCCTTTTATATCTATACCTACACATAACCCTTACATTGATTTTACTTATATTTCAATAGTAAACTTTTTTTACTTTGCGGTAGATTTCCTTAGCAGGAAATCGTCTGGGTAGGTACCACCGCAGTACCAGATATTCTACCGCCAAGCAGTAGTGTGTAAACATAACTGTGTTCCGGTTTGAAGGGTACTGTTGAGACTAACAATCGAAAGTCTCAAATTAATGAGCGGCAAAGCAGCAATGACCCGGACTTTGTTTTGTTACTCAAAGTTCTGTGTATCGCTGCAATGGTCATGGACAGGCGTTATCTCTTACCATCAGGAGAGCGTCTCGTTCGTATCATTACTTTTTTTACGCTCTTGTTTTCAACTACAGGGGATCACCGGAAGACCAGCGCTGGTCATACTCAGTATGACCAGTATTATGCTGGTGAGCCCTGATTTTGTAACTGTTTGTTCGTTTTTGTTGCAAAATAAAATCTCTGATCTAAAATTTCTTTCTCTCTTACACGACTGAAAATGAAAGAAACAAGGAAAACTATTTTTTTTTAAATGTAAACGTAATGAGACGATCGAGACGCTCTCCTGATGGTAAGAGATAACGCCTGTCCATGACCATTGCAGCGATACACAGAACTTTGAGTAATAAAACAACGTCCAGGGCATCGCTGCTTTGGCACTCACTACTTTGAGACTAGATGGTTAGTCTCAACAGCCCAGTAATTTCGCTACCTGCAGTACCCTTCAAACCGGAACACAGTAATGTTTACACACTACTGCTTGGCGGCAGAATAACTGGTACTGCGGTGGTACCTACCTAGGCGACCTCCTGCTAAGGAGATCTACCACCAAGTAAAGTGTTTTGTTTGACCGACAAGGGCTCACCTGAAGACCAGCGCTGGTCATACCACTTAGTATGACCAGTATTATGCTGAGGTGAGCCCCTATTTTGTAACTGTTTATCTCTATTTGTTATTTTTTTGTTCTCTTTTTATCGCGTCCATTCCGTTTTATTGTGTAGGTGTAAGAGAAAAATACAATTACTGTGACATTGGCATATAGACAATAGACAACACTTTATTTGCGACATAAAACACATTTCAACATAATTTACAATACATACATACAAAAAAATAAACATAAAACAAAGAAAAAAAACTTAAAGGTATATAGTATAGTATACAATAAATAAGAAAACAAAAAGTAAGCCAAAGCAATTAGACACTGACATAACTTTACGAGTTTGACGTAAGCGATTATAAATAGCCCATGAATATAAAAAAGTGAACTGTATTTTTTTTCTAATATTTGTACCAAACACAGCCATGACAAAAATGAAAACATTTTCTACGGGACCCTCCTTTCCCAGAACAATTCACTACCTCCGTCCAAAGATGGCGACCGCTATAATTAGTTGTTAAACTTTTACCGTGGGAAACGGCCAACGTAGTAACTACAGATAATCAATTAATCCCAACTTTATAGATAAGACAACAAGAACTTTATTATAGATTAAAATATAATCATTTGTCTATACTATATATACTATATTATTTTGTAGCGATGATAGCTCAGTGGTTAGCGCGGTAGGTTCGCATGCCGAAGGGCGTGGGTTCAAACCCCAACAATGAGCTTGAGCTGCCGGTGAAGGAAAACATCGTGAGGAAACCATAGCATGGTGGTAGGGTACTTTCTAGTACTCGGCTGGCTAGCTACCACACGAGAGTTGAAAATCTGCCGCCAAGCATCTAACGGTGTGTTCCGGTAGCCTCACTTGAGAACCAGTTCCATTCCAGGCTTGGCGTGCTTTACCATCTTCGACCACACCGTCACTTAACATCAGGTGAGCTGTGGTCAAAGACCTGGCCTTTCGACTATAAAAAAAAAATACTATTATAAAGAGGAAATAAATAAATATGACATTAACATATTCATCATCAGCCTTTTGTAGTCGACTGCTGGACATAGGCCTCTCCCAAGACACGCCACTCAGCCCGATCTTCGGCTTTTCGCTTCCATCCACCGTCAGCTGTCCTACGTATGTCGTCACTCCATCGGGCGTCCTACGCTACGTTTGCCAATTCGCGGTCTCCACTCTAGAACACGTCTACCCCAGCGGTTGTCGGTTCTGCGACAAATATGTCCAGCCCATTGCCACTTCAGCTTGCTAATACGCTGAGCTATGTCTGTTACTTTAGTTCTCTGGCGAATTACTTCGTTTCGGATACAATCCCTAAGAGAAATGCCAAGCATAGCTCTCTCCATAGCTCGCTGAGCGACTTTGAACATTAAACATGCCATTGTACAGAAACGCTCATGACATGATTGAATTTTTTTTTCTTGACAAATGTAGGTAATTACAGAATAATTAATTGGTGTTAATTATTTTCAATAAGTACTTAATATTGTTTGCCCAAAAGGGTAGATGATTGATGACCACCAATCTACACTAATATTATAAAGAGGAAAGATTTGATTGTTTGTTTGTATTGAATAGGCTCCGAAACTACTGGACCGATTTCAAAAATTCTTTCACCGTCGGGAAGCTACACTATCCCCGGGTGACATAGGCTACTTTCTGTATAGTCCGCTAGTGTAAGATAAACTAATTACATATCACATCAAACGGTACAATTCTGAATGGAATATTTATCATAGAGTTATATGTTGATAGATACGGAATATAGAATCTAACCTTTAACTGGTTATAGTACAGTACAAAGGTGTGAGAGAGCGAGAGGTCACGGGGGCATGAGAAAGACGCGCGCACGCAACCAAACTTGCCTCACTTACCGAGTAAAGTAGGACCACGATAAATAAATATCGCAGGACATTACACACAGCGCCATCTGACCCCAAACTAAGCAAAGCTTGTGTGATGGAAGTCAGATAACTTTTTTTTTTTATGTAAAAAGTAATGAGACGAACGAGACGCTCTCCTGATGTTAAGAGATAACGCCTGTCCATGACCATTGCAGCGATACACAGAACTTTGAGTAACAAAACAAAGTCCAGAGCATCTCTGCTTTGGCGCTCATTACTTTGAGACTAGATGTTTAGTCTCAACAGCCCAGTCATTTCGCTAGCTGCAGTACCCTTCAAACCGAAACACAGTAATGTTTGCACACTACTGCTTGGCGGCAGAATAACTGGTACTGCGGTGGTACCTACCTAGACGACCTCCTGCTAAAGAAATCTACCACCAAGTAAATACTATACTAACTATTGATGGAAGTCAGATAACTGATAGAATACTTAAATACTTTTTTTTTTTTTGTAAATACATACAGTACACCAAGACACAGAACAAACGTTGTTTATGCCACAATGTTAAACTTTGAATAGAAAAACAAAATCCAGGGCATCTTTTAGGTTGGATTTCTGAAAATTTCGACTAGTAATAACTTTGACATTATGAAGTAAACTACAATTCCGATTGCACATTGACGATGTCTCACTCGGTCTGTATTTATCCATTATAAAAAAATAGTGGTGTTTGTAACAAAGTAAATAAAAATTATTATTAAAAAAAAAAAATTAAAGAATTCTTTGTTTTATTTCATTTCTTTATTTATGTATGTAGCTATATAATTCGATTTTTCATGTTTCGGGTTATCGAGGTTCTACTGTATTTGAACACGTAACAATCCCTCGTTACGTGTTTTTAAAAGTAATGAGATAAACTAAACTGCAATAGATAACGCCTGTCCATGACCATTGCAGCGATACACAGAACTTTGAGTAACAAAACAATGTCCAGGGCATCGCTGCTTTGGCGCTCGTTACTATGACACTTTCGATGGTTTATCACATCAACCTTGCAACAACTAAAAGACATTTTAAACTATTGAAATTAATAAAAAAAACATTTAAAGTAAATGTTTACTAGAATAACAATAAAATCATTCGGTAACAGTGATCATTAAAATTATAATAGTATAGACTAGCGACCCATGTAAACCTAGCGACCCGATAGCGATAGCGATGTAAACCTTCCTCTTGATGGAAACCGCATTAAAATCCGTTGCGTAGTTTAAAAGATCTAAGCGTACAGACGGCGGGAAGCGACTTTGTTTTATACTGTGTAGAGACTAGCGACCCGCCCCGGCTTCGCACGGGTGCAATGTAGATACTAATGTGGTGCATATGCATGTATTATACATATAAACCTTCCTCTTGAATCGCTCTGTCTATTGATGGGAACCGCATTAAAATCCGTTGCGCAGTTTAAAAGATCTAAGCGTACAGACGGCGGGAAGCGACTTTGTTTTATACTATGTAGAGACTAGCGAACCGCCCCGGCTTCGCTCGGGTGCAATGTAGATACTAATGTGGTGCACATGCATGTATTATACATATAAACCTTCCTTTTGAATCGCTCTGTCTATTGATGGGAACCGCATTAAAATCCGTTGCGTAGTTTAATAGATCTTTGAATAAATAATTTGTGAAATAACGACGGCGGCCAATTCTATTTAAAAAAAAAAAATACCCTGTCGTTGAACTCCTCTCTTTCCGTTTCCGTATTTTTTCTGGCATGGCGCGCGCTTATACCATAAACAATATTTATTTTTTAAATTCTCACCGACGACGTAAAAGGCAAAGGCCTCAAACAACACACATCCAAGTTGATTTTATTGTTAAGTTGGTTCGATTTCCATACAAATAAATTTTTGCCATTTATGGACAAATGAAACGGTAGATTATAAGCATAATCTATTGTTTTATTCAAGCAATTGTGATTTACCGCAAATAAAGACCAAAATAAATGCCAGTGGCTGTGATTTCACTGTAAAATTATGCTCCATTTGTCCATGAATGGCAAAAATTGATTTGTGTGGAAATCGTACCACCTAAAGTCATGAACAAATTAAGTTGAAAATCTGCCGCCAAACATCTAGCGGTGTGTTCCGGCAGCCTCACTTGAGAGCCAGTTTCATTCCAGGCTAGGTGTGCTTTACCATCTTCGACCACGCCTTCACTTAACATCAGGTGAGCTGTGGTCAAACACCTGGCCTGTCAACCATAAAAAAAAAAATAAGTTACAAATTTAACAAACTTTTCTCGCTTTAATTGCTGATCAATATAAGTTTTGTTTATGACCGTAATAAATTATATTTATTGTTTTAGTTGTGTTATAGGTATATTATGTAATGTATATATTATATAAAATTCAGTGATCTTTTGCACCGGATAAAGTGAGGGGCGGTTTATTTATCTACGAATTGTTTTTTTTTTTAATATAGTCTAGCTGCGCCTCGCGGTGTTACCCGCTACATGTTTATGTATGTGCTAATCCAGGATATCGGCTACCTCCATACCAAATTTCATCAAAATCCGTTCAGTAGTTTTTGCGTGAAAGATTAACAAACATCCATCCTTACAAACTCATATATATAATAATAGCTGCGCCCCGCGGTGTTACCCGCTACATGTTTTCGGGATAAAAAGTAGCCTATGTGTTAATCCAGGGTGTCAGCTACCTCCATACCAAATTTCATCAAAATCCGTTCAGTAGTTTTTGCGTGAAAGAGTAACAAACATCCATCCATCCGAACTCATATTTATAATACTAGCTGCGCCCCGCGGTGTTACCCGCTACATGTTTTCGGGATAAAAAGTAGCCTATGTGTTAATTTAGGGTGTCAGCTACCTCATTAACAAATTTCATCAAAATTGGTTAACGCCACATGAACACCTGATTGTTAAGTGACGGTTTGGTCGAAGATGGTAAACACACCTAGACAGGAATGGAACTGGCTCTTAAGTGGGGCTTCCAGAGCACACCATTAGATACGGCAGATTTTCGTTAATATATTTTTTTTTAAATCATACTTGTTTAATTAATTAATAAAAAGATCGTCAATTGACTATTTATTAAAAACTCTCTAACATTTTCAGTTTACCCAGAACTGCAACGGACAAGTATCACCTTCGAATTTCAAATTCAAATTTGAAACATATTCCGAACGCGCGGAGGCATTCCTTTTAGTTCCCACGATCATTACAAAACCAACCAACTTGAGCTATTACAACGGTTGATATGAGAACTGAAAATTTCCGTGGAAGAACGTACAGATATTACAATGGTGGTGCCATCATCCGGTTTCAATAGATAAGTTGGTCGTGTCGCTTTGATTCTCCGGCACGGGCATCTCGGATCTTTCGAATAAGTTTCGAATTTGGAACAATTTGAAATGGTGAATTACGCGCTCTGTTTTCGGCCAGTCACATTCTCAAGTGATTTGTGGACTAAGAAGTTTTTAGTGCGTTTCCCTTCTAATAAAACCTATGTGTTTTATCTTAGATTTATCTTTGTTGTGGTACATACGTACTTTAAATATTAATGTAAAAATCGTGAAACGGGAGAAATGAAGGTAATCTATCGATTAAATTTTTTTGACGTAAATATGGTATTTAAATTATCGTGAGGAAAACCCTATCCACATGAAGTTGTTTCGTTGCAAAAATACTAATAAAAATTGTAATTATTTTTACTGCATATGAAAATAGCACGCAATGTAGCGTAAATTAGCTACCAAATGAGCTTACAGCAGTCTAATTTGTCATGTACTGTAAGTTTTTTTAAAAATTAAATAAAATTTAAACTTAAACTTAAAACATAGCTACTCCATTGAAATGTTACATTTTTTTGGTATTTGCGTGCGTTTTTGAGAATTGTTTTTTTTTTTATGGTTGACAGGCTAGTTGTTTGACCACAGCTCACCTGATGTTAAGTGAAGGCGTGGTGGCGCGAAGATGGTAAAGCACACCTAGCCTGGAATGGAACTGGCTCTCAAGTGAGGCTGCCGGAACACACCGTTAGATGCTTGGCGGCAGATTTCCAACTCTCGTGTGGTAGCTAGCCAGCCGAGTACTAGAGAGTACGCTACCACCATGCTATGGTTTCCTCACGATGTTTTCCTTCACCGGCAGCTCAAGCTCATTGTTGGTGTTTGAACCCACGCCCTTCGGCGTTGTCAACAACTTTATTTCCATCACTTTTTATCGTAAAATGGAATATAAAAAAGTTACATACAAAAATAACTGAAATTTTTTTGGGCGCTACAACTTTTTTTCTGTTAATTTTACATTAGAGACGAGATAAATGAAGGTAATCTATCGATTCAATATTTTTGACGTAAATATGTGTTTAAATTATCTTTCATAGCGGGAGGCAATTTAGAAGTGTGTTTGTTACTTTTTCACGCTCAAACGACTGGACCAATTTTGATGAAATTTGGTATAGAGGTAGCTGACACCCTGTATTAACGCATACGCTACTCATTAGCCCGAAAAAAATGTAGTCTTCAAAGCGTGTAACACCGCGAGGCGCAGCTAGTTACGTCAGTAATTTGTGTGAACAATAAAGAGTTATAATTAATTATATCAAATTTACAACTATTTAAAATAGTCAAAGAAAAATTTTAAACGATTTTTATCGTTTAAAAACTCACGGAGTACAATTCATAATAGTCGCAAGCAGATTTATTATAAAAAAAAAAAACAGCTGATTGCACAATACCTTTTTCAAAAAGTAACAAAACAGCAACGGTCGTCTTCTCTATGGCGGCCATTTTTTTTTTTTTTTCAATACTGGTTACGGTCGTTCTCTATACAGCCTTTGGAAGGTCGCGGAACAATGGAACAGATGTTCGGGAATGTTTATAATTTTACTTTTTTTTTTATAAATGGCAAGCAGCTGATCTTTGTAGATGGTGTTCAGGGCTGTCGCGTATGATAAAAGATGTTTTTTCGCTTCGAGAAATTTGCAGCGACGATAGCTCAGTAGTTAGCGCGGTAGGTTCGCATGCCGAAGGGCGTGGGTTCAAAGCCTAACAATGGGCTTGAGCTGCCGGTAAAGGAAAAACATTGCATGGTGGTAGCGTACTCTCTAGTACTCGGCTGGCTAGCTACCACCCTCAAGTTGAAAATCTGCCGCCAAGCATCTAACGGTGTGTTCCGGCAGCCTCACTTGAGAGCCAGTTCCCATCCAGGCTAGGTGTACTTTACCATCTTCGGCCACACCTTCACTTAACATCAGGTGAGCTGTCAACCATAAAAATTTCTTTCAGCGACTTGTGTCGTGTTTACTTTACTCTCTAATACTCCATTTGCTAGCTACCCTCAATTATTTTAAATACATTTCAATACAATGGTAATACCATTGACTCATAACGGTTATGATAAGGAACAATGCTTCTTTCTTACTAAACTAATTATAGCTTATCAGTAAACACAAAATTCCACGAAAAAAATAATTTATTTTTAAAGTATAATTGATAAGATAAGAACGGCGTGGTCATGTTTTAAATAATTAAAAACATAATTTTTTTTTTAATACTGTCAGGCTAGATGTTTGACAGCAACTCACCTGATGTTATTTCTGCTTCAAGAGCTGAAGGGTGTGGGTTCGATTCCCACTCGGGACTAACATCGATGTTAGTTCTGTGTCTGGGTGTACTGTATGTATTTACAAAAAAAAAACGTATTCTGTCAGTTATCTGGTTCCCATAGTACAAGCTTTGCTCATTTTGTGGCTAGATGGCGCTGTGTTAAACGTCCTCCAATATATATATTTTTCAAATTCTTATATTATATTCTGGGGCCCGCGGTCTACAACCCAGAACCTCCAGATTGGAAACCAGGCGGTCTCCCTACTACGCTGCGGAAACTTGAGACAAAAATATACACACGTCAAACTTGTCAAAAAAAAAAGTCAAACAAACAAAGTTTGATAGAATTTCAATTTGTTAGTTTTTTTTCTTTGGTTTTGGCGTCGCATTTTAAACATTTGCCAGTGTCAAGTGCTTCAAATTTCCAAGTTACAATATTAGCTTTAGTAATAGTCAAAGTCCAGTCATGCTTTAGTAAAGTAGTGGTGACTCTACTATAAAGCTTCGATGGAGTTTTGGAAGCAACACAAAAAGTCATGTTTCCCCACATTATATCATTTTCGCACACTCGCGCTTGTAATTCGGCACTTTATGAATAAAACACCACCATTTTTATGCATAAACACTCGACAAAACACAAGTTTGGAAAAAATATACAACGGGGCGACACGACTCTTCCCGCGTTCCCGCTTAAAACCAAATTTGTTAGTGACAACCCTAAGTATTCAGAGGCGCATGCTATCGTGATCCCGTTGCGAAACAGCTGTTCAGTCATGCACGCGCGACAGAGACAAGCGTCCCTTTCTGGCGAGAAAAAAGCGGGACGGAGATAGGGCATCTGTTTGTGAATGATAAGGATGTTAAGTAAGAAAATTCTTTTGATAAGTGGGTACCGATGTAGCGATGACAGCTCAGTGGTTAGCGCGGTAGGTTCGCATGCCGAAGGGCGTAGGTTCAAACCCCAACAATGAGCTTGAGCTGCCGGTGAAGGAAAACATCGTGAAGAAAACCATGGCATGGTGGTAGCGTACTCTCTAGTACTCGGCTGGCTAGCTACCACACGAGAGTTGAAAATCTGCCGCCAAGCATCTAACGGTGTGTTCCGGCAGCCTCACTTGAGAGCCAGTTCCATTCCAGGCTAGGTGTGCTTTACCATCTTCGACCACGCCTTCACTTAACATCAGGTGAGCTGCGGTCAAACACCTGGCCTGTCAACCATAAAAACAATTATTTACTTCTACTTTGAGTTTACCAAGAAGGCACACAGTCAGAGACCACGTTTCAGCGCCATAAGTCATCACTGGTCGAAGACTTTCGACTTGAGGCACTGAGGTAATTCGGACGAGAAGACGTCGCGCAGTTTTCCGAACGTTGCCCAGCCGAGTTTTTTGTAAATACCTACTTATAATACATACAGAACAACCAGACACAGAACAAACATTTGTTTATTCACAAAATGTTTGCCCTGAGTGGGAATCGAACCCACGCCCTACAGCTCTCAAGGCAGAGATACTACCAATGAGCCAACGGTACTGTCAAAAGAGGTTTAGTTTGTTTTAGTACCTAGTTTATTACAGAATTAGTTTCATGATAATTTTTTATCTTCTGGAGGAAGTACCGAGTGTAGGTACGTTGTAATTTTATCATTTCCGTTATTGCATAGAAATATAGAGCGACAAAAGAATTTCTCACGGTTATATGTACCTAAATGGGATTTTCTAGAAAATGTTATATGTATGTGCAAGTAGCCACATACATATAAACAAATATCGTAGGACTATACACACAGCGCCATCTGGCGCCAAACTAAGCAGAGGTTGTGTGATGGAAGTCAGATAACTGATAGTATACATAAATACTTTTTTTTTTGTAAATACATGCAGTACCTACCTACACTTATATACTACTACTACTTGTATTAACTGGGCTGTTGAGACTAACCATCGAAAGTATCAAAGTAATGAGCGTCAAAGCAGCGATGCTCTGGACTTTGTTTTGTTACTTAAAGTTCTGTGTATCGCTGCAATGGTCATGGACAGGCGTTATCTCTTACCATCAGGAAAGCGTCTCGTTCGTCTCATTACTTTTTACATAAAAAAAATAAAATTTAAATAAACACCCAGACACAGAACAGACATTTGTTTATTCACAAAATGTTTGCCCTGAGTGGGAATCGAACCCACGCCCTACGTTGGCTCAGTGGTAGTATATCTGCCTTGAGAGCTGTAGGGCGTGGGTTCGATTCCTACTCAGGACAAACATTTTGTGAATAAAGAAATGTTTGTTCTGTGTCTGGGTGTTCTGTATGTATTATAAGTATGTATTTACAAAAAAAAAGCATTTATGTATTCTATCAGTTATCTGACTTCCATCACACAAGCTTTGCTTAGTTTGGGGTCAGATGGCGCTGTGTGTATAGTCCTACGATATTTATTTATTTAGTGTTTTAAAACTCATTTAATGACATATTTAAAATTTTGAAGCGACTGAAGTAACATTGGCGTTATAAGTAAAATATTTGTATTTGTAGTACGTCTGCTCCGCAAATAAAGACGAAAATAAATGCCAGTAGCTGTGATTTCACTGTAAAATTATGCACCATTTGTCCATAAATGGAAAAAAAAATTGTTTGTATGGAAATCGAACAACCTTAACACATAGGCTACTTTTTTTCCAGAAAGCTCAGCTAGCTCAGCTCCTAGCTCAGTGGTTAGCGCGGTAGGTTCGCATGCCGAAGGGCGTGGGTTCAAACCCCAACAATGAGCTCGAGCTGCCGGTGAAGGAAAATATCGTGAGGAAACCATAGCATGGTGGTAGCGTACTCTCTAGTACTCGGCTGGCTAGCTACCACACGAGAGTTGAAAATCTGCCGCCAAGCATCTAACTGTGTGTTCCGGCAGCCTCACTTGAGAGCCAGTTCCATTCCAGGCTAGGTGTGCTTTACCATCTTCGACCACACCTTCACTTAACATCAGGAGAGCTGTGGTCAAACAACTAGCCCGTCAATCACAAAAAAAAAACATGTAGCGGGTAACACCGCGGGGCGCAGCTAGAGGAATCTAAATAGAGTGTTGTGCACACCGTGCGTGGCTCGTGCCACTATATTGTCTACAATAAATGAATTTTAATGATCACGACAAACTAATATATCTATATGTACCGTATTTTGTTAAACTATTAATTCGTACTTTTTATTCTCTGGTTGTCGTCACAAGCGTGACTAGAGAACACGTATACTTTTTTAAAATAATTTTTAACCGACTTCGAAAAAACGAGGAGGCTCTCAATTCTTTGGAAATGTTTTTTTCAGTATTCCGTACGCAAAGGGCAAAACGGGACCCTATTACTAAGACTACGCTGTCCGTCCGTCTGTATCTAATGGACCGTGATAGTTAAGACAGTTGAAATTTGTCGTATTCTTAACCGACTCGAACAAAGATGTTCTCAATTCGAGTGTATGTTTTTTTTCGTGCGTATATAACGCGATCATTCCGCCAATTATGAATCGATTTTGATGATTCTTTTTTTGTATGGTAGATCGTACTTCAGAGGTGGTCCCATAGAAATTTTAACGAAATCGATCGAGAGGTTTTAAAATAATCAACAAAAATGTAAAAATTTTATACATCGATGATATTTTCGTTTGCTCGGAAACCTTGCTGTTTCATTGGAGCAGTGCGTTTAGTTGGCCTAAGGGTCGTGGAGTCGGGGGTTTTTACACCGTCACCTAACATCAGGTGAGCTATGGTCAAACATCTTCTTTTCATTTCATCATTCTTTTGTAGCGATGATAGCTCAGTGGTTAGCGCGGTAGGTTCGCATGCCGAAGGGCGTGGGTTCAAGCCCCAAGAGCTTGAGCTGCCGGTGAAAGAAAACATCGTGAGGAAACCATAGCATGGTGGCAGGGTACTTTCTAGTACTCGGCTGGCTAGCTACCACCCTCAAGTTGAAAATCTGCCGCCAAGTATCTAACGGTGTGTTCCGGCAGCCTCACTTGAGAGCTAGTTCCATTCCAGGCTAGGTGTGCTTTACCATCTTCGACCACACCTTCACTTAACATCAGGTGAGCTGTGGTCAAACAACTAGCCTGTCAATCATAAAAAAAAAAAGGAGCGAAGAATTCGTTACGTCGAGCGAGTATTTGAAACATGGAAATCCAGTAAACATATCAGTGTTCAAAAATGTACACATATTCACGTACACACGGCCGTGTGCACGAAATTAAACACGGCCCGTTTTTTTTTTTTTTAAATTTAGCCAATACTGCCATAGATATTCATTCAAGCCAGATCTTCCGGATATATACCGGAAATAATCATTATGAAGGGAATCACATCTGGTACGGAATTATGACTTTTACGTTAAAAGTCGAAGCAGATGCCGGATCATTGTACTTTAGGCTTTTGTTTAAACTCGAGACTTTTTTTGTACAGAAACATCTTTACATAGTATAAAACAAAGTCGCTTCCCGCCGTCTGTACGCTTAGATCTTTCAATCTACGCAACGGATTTTAATGCGGTTTCCATCAATAGACAGAGCGATTCAAGAGGAAGGTTTATATGTATAACACATGCATATGCACCACATTAGTATCTACATTGCACCCGTGCGAAGCCGGGGCGGGTCGCTAGTCTCTACACAGTATAAAACAAAGTCGCTTCCCGCCGTCTGTACGCTTAGATCTTTTAAACTACGCAACGGATTTTAATGCGGTTTCCATCAAGAGGAAGGTTTACATGAGTCGCTAGTCTATACTATTATAAAGAGGAAAGATTTGATTGTTTGTTTGTATTGAATAGGCTCCGAAACTACTGGACCGATTTCAAAAATTCTTTCACCGTTGGGACTATCCCCGGGTGACATAGGCTACTTTTTATCCCTGTATAGTCCGCTAGTGTAAGATAAAAGCCAAACGTTTTATGTGATAGAAAACTAATTACATATCACATCAAACGATATAATTCAGAATTATAAATGTGAAAGTTTGGATGGATGGATGGATGTTTGTTACTCTTTTACGCAAAAACTCACTGCACGGATTTGGATGAAATTCGGTATGGAGGTAGCCGAGACCCTGGATTAACACATAGGCTACTTTTTATCCCCAAAACATGTAGCGGGTAACACCGCGGCGCGCAGCTAGTACTTAACAAAAGTGTGAAATTTAAAAACGAAATTGTGTGCTCGTGACCTTAATTATCACAATAAAAATTGGCTTAACGCGTGTTTTAGTGCACCTATTAACAAAAACAACGTTTTAAAATTACAACACGTTTGCACAATAAAAAAAATTAAAACACGCCAGTTGTCAAAGATAAAAAAAGGGTAGAGGGTAAAGTTTTGTAGCAATGATAGCTCAGTGGTTAGTGCGGTCGGTTCGCATGTCGAAGGGCGTGGGTTCAAACCCCAACAACGAGATGCCGGTTAAGGAATGGTGAAGGAATCTGTTCCTTCTAGGCGCTTGGAACACGCTCGCCTTAAAAGAAACAGATTCCTTTTAACAGTGGACCGTAGACCGCATCTTTCTATTTCAACTACATTATTTCATTTTTAAATCGGTCCAGTAGTTTCAGAGCCTATTCAAAACAAACTATGAAATTTTTCCCTTTTTATAATAGTATATTTACTTGGTGGTAGATCTCCTTAGCAGGAGGTCGTCTAGGTAGGTACCACCGCAGTACCAGTTATTCTACCGCTAAGCAGTAGTGTGTAAATATTACTGTGTTCCGGTTTGAAGGGTACTGCAGCTAGCGAAATTACTGGGCTGTTGAGACTAACCATCGAAAGATTATTGAATTACAAGTAATTATAATTTTTTTGTCATGTCATTTTAATATATTGACATACCTTATTTTGACATGTAATCAGTGTTTTAAAACCCATTTAATGACATGTTTAAAATTTTGAAGTGACTTGTATCATTGGTGTAATCAATAAAGTATTTATATTCGTATCTCTTACCATCAGGAGAGCGTCTCGTTCGTCTCATAACTTTTTACAGATTCCTTTGCGGTCTACGGTGGACCGTAGACCTTTCTATTTCAATGGGCCGCCTTACACGTTCAATCATGATCACGATCCGCGATCCGCGATCATGATTTCAAAATTTCTAGATATTATGCGATCCGGAGCATCAGTCCGTCAATCCGCTTCGTACACGATCAGTCTGGATCGCGATCATTGATCGCGGATCGCGGATCGCGGATCGCGGATCGCGCGGAACGTGTACGGGCTGCCTATGTTTGAACAAGATTATTTCATTTTTATATACCTAAGTATTTGGACGACACGTGGCGCGTGCCATCTGCCTTCTTGTGTACCTTGATAGCGATCCAATTTTTTTTTCCACGACAGCTGTCTCCGGCACCTTGGCTTCAAATTATAATTACAATTTAGGTAAAAGCACCTGTCGATTTACGCTCAGTGTCGTGTGGTCGATTGTTTTATAACGTTTCCGAATCGGCCGTCTTTGTTTTTTGTTTATTTAAAAAGTAATGAGACGAACGAGACGCTCTCCTGATGGTAAGAGAAAACGCCTATCCATGACCATTGCAGCGATACACAGAACTTTGAGTAACAAAACAAAGTCCAGAGCATCGCTGCTTTGGCGCTCATTACTTTGAGACTTTCGATGGTTAGTCTTAACAGCCCAGTAATTTCGCTAGCTGCAGTACCTACCCATCAAACCGGAACACAGTAATGTTTACACACTACTGCTTGGCGGCAGAATAACTGGTACTGCGGTGGTACCTACCTAAACGACCTCCTGCTAAGGAGTTCTACTACCAAGTAAAAACCTCTCGAGCGATTTCAAAAAAAATTATATGGGACCACCTCTGAAGTACCTATGAAGTAAACATATATATCTATACTATTATAAAGAGGGAAAAATTTCATAGATTGTTTGTTTTGAAACTACTGGACCGATTTCAAAAATTCTTTCACCGTCGGGAAGCTACACTATCCCCGGGTGACGTAGGCACGTACGACTTTTTATCCCTGTATTCCCACGGGAACGGGAACTGCGCGGGTGAAACCGCGAGGCGTCCGCTAGTACTTTATATTTTGTAATGTCGCTACGAGCTGTACGATGAACACTTGTGTTTACATTTGTAACGGTTTTTTTATCTATCACACGAACGTCTAAATATGACGTGTTAAGGAAATTAAATGTTGATTTTTGGTTGATATTTCACGTACCGTGTTTTTGCGCACCGATAACAATGTGAGCTATCTTGATAGAGAATATTGAGATAAACAATTTTATAATACAAAAATATTTTACTAATAATGTTACTAGACTAATTTCATAAAATCATTTCAAAAATGTGTATCATTGAGAACCTTACACCTTTTTTTGAGTCTGTTAAAAATAGTATATTAAAATAAATATCGTAGGACTATACACACAGCGCCATCTGGCGCCAAACTAAGCAGAGTTTGTGTGATGGAAGTCAGATAACTGATAGAATACATAAATACTTTTTTTTTTGTAAATACATACTTATAATACATACAGAACATCCAGACTGTAGCGTAGCTACTTATAAAAAACACAAGAAACACATACTGGCACTCATTTCATCGTATTTTGTCATTCATTTATGATATTTATCAATTAACTTGAATACAATATCACTATTTTATTGTTATTTCCACAAATGGTAAACAAACTAATTTGTTTACGTTCAACTTCAACTCTTGATGAATGGCCTTTGCGGAGATGCTCCACAATTCTGCCAATGTCACGTGGAATGATAGACTGCCACATAAAGAGGTTGGGTTAAGTAAAGTTTTGACTATTATATGTATGTAATAGGTACAGTTCACAGAATTTTGTGTTTTTCCCTTTTTCTGTAACAAAACAATTAAAACTAACTATAGACAAACACAGGACAAACACAGATATATAGATATTTATATATATTTAAACAAACATTCACAATATAGTTTTATACAATTCCACATATTTACAGTTTTATTTTATTTTTCTTAATATATTTAAATAATATATTTACAAATGGGGTGGATACTAGGGAAAGGAGACATTTAAGGGAAGTAGGACGGGGGATTTCAGGAGGGATAATATCGTATAGCGAAAACTGTTGTAAGGGATTTGTTTACGTTAAATTGTCATGTAAAGATGACAGAAGTCTAAAGTAGACAATGACAGTGACATACGTCGCAGACTGTCATGAAGACAATACTCGCTTTTGATAATCGAAACGAAACAAATTGTTTATGGTTATCGTAAAATTTGTTTCGATCTTCTTTTGCATTTAGAAATAGAATAAAATTAATTAATTAAAATAATTTGTTTAATAGTAAAAAAATAACTTAAATTTTACATTGAAAAAGGTATGAAATTACTACATTTTCATTTTAATTTATTGCTGACTGTTGGCGATACTCGAACCGTCTGTGTGAACCGGAACGCTTCTCATCGGTGACTTGATCTAGTTTATGGTCGTGATTTGGCATTTTTCCGATCGGAGCCGCCGATGATTTTTGTCTCGTCCACGATGAGAAAACGATTAAGATTTTGCAAGCGATCCTGCGCGCACGCGCAGCGACCCAGTCGATACAAGACGTTTATAATCAATTTCAAAACCCGCAAGAAGGTGAGTCTGTTTTAGATTTCCTTTTTCTCCGTTTCTCGGGCCGTTTTCGTTCCCGACCGGCGATCTAACACTGTATGTTTTTTACAGTGGGTTTTTTTGGCTGACACGTAAACCGATACTCGATTTGACGGACCGCTGCAACGCCCACGGTTTCCTGCAAGTATTTCTGTGATCTGGATGTTCGGCGTGCCGGCTGAGAACGCAGTTCGGCATCGGCCTCCAACACTACAGTATCCTTTTTCTTTTAATATTTAACATTTTGTGTGGATCATAATTATGGTCTCCGGTCTTTCTGCCGCGTCAGTTTTTCAACCGAAACGTACGAGTTGAAGAGAGAAACTTCTACACTTTACTTAATTTATATTGTAACAATAGTTAGCATAAAGACGGACAGATTGTCTAGCTAGCAATCTGTACCGCTCTCGTTATTTTCAGTTTAATATCAATTTCAATATTCTTCATCACAGTATGAAGCCTTTTAGTTTTTTTGTATGTAGGTAGTTTCGTGTAAAATATTTATCAATTAGTCCACGACAACTCTTGTATGTAGGTAGTTTCGCGTTCTAGAAACTACACTACCACTTTGTATTAACTTAGTAATAAGCAATAAGAATTAAATAATATGTGTTAATATTTAACTAAATCTTTTATTTCATAGAACAACTACAATCTCACAATAACGGTACGGTCCTTCAACAAAAGTTCTTTGTTCTGTTGACTTTGCAGTATCCGGACACTTTTAATTCATTCAATACTCAACTTATTAGTAACGTTTCCCAACATTTCATTTTACCACACCTTACCACCTTTTTCACAACGTTACAAGACACAGAACAAACATTTGTTTATTCACAAAATGTTTGCCCTGAGTGGGAATCGAACCCACGCCCTACAGCTCTCAAGGCAGATATACTACCAATGAGCCACGGCTGTCAAACGGGATATTATTATGTCATTATAGTACGATAAAATAAATAAATAACTTGACATACAAAGTTTGTAGCGATGACAGCTCAGTGGTTACGCGGTCGGGTTACACGCTAGGGCGTAGGTTCAAATCTCAACAATGACCTTGAACTACCGGTGAAGGAAAACATCGTGAGGCAATCATTGCATGGTGGTAGAGTACTTTCTAGTGGGTACTTTCAACATATTTCTACTACCCTCAAGTTGAAAATCTTTAACAGTATGCTCCGGCAGTCTCTTTTGGGAGTTTTTTAGGTTTCCGTAACCACAGAATAAAACGGGACCCTATTACGAAGACTCCGCTGTCTGTCCGTCTGTCACCAGGCTGTATCTCATGAACCGTGATAGTTAGACAGTTAAAATTTTCACAGATGATGTATTTCCATTGCCGCTATAACAACAAATACTAATATTTAACGGACTCCCATACAACACACGTGTTTTTTTTGCCGTATTTGTAGATAATGGCACGGAACACTTCGTGCGCGTGTCCGACTCGCACTTGGCCGGTTTTTTAATATTTACTATTTTCTACCATACCGTCTTTATCAGATGATCTGTGATCAAACAAACGCTTTGTCTGTCAAGTATAAAAAAGTCATCTGAACAAAGACTTTAATCACGAAAACATTCGTCACATTTGAAGTCAATAATTATCCTGATCGAGGATACATCTCCTCATTTGTAAAGCGCTCCAGTTCTTGAAGGAGATTTCCATTATTTTTTTTTATAGCTGACAGGCTAGTTGTTTGACCACAGCTCACCTGATGTTAAGTGACGGTGTGGTCGATGATGGTAAAGCACACCTAGCTTGGAATGGAACTGGCTCTCAAGTGAGGCTGCCGGAACACACCGTTAGATGCTTGGCGGCAGATTTTCAACTCTCGTGTGGTAGCTAGCCAGCCGAGTACTAGAAAGTACCCTACCACCATGCTATGGTTTCCTCACGATGTTTTCCTTCACCGGCAGCTCAAGCTCATTGTTGGGGTTTAAACCCACGCCCTTCGGCATGCTAAACGAATGCGCTAACCACTGAGCTATCATCGCTACAAAATATCATACTTCCGAGATACCGTCATTTCGACGGCAAACGCAACAAAATTATACACTACCAGCTGCACCCCGTGATGTTACTCGCTACATGTTTTCGATATAAAAAGTAGCCTATGTGTTAATCCAGGGTCTCAGCTACATTCATACCAAATTTCATCCAAATCCGTTCAGTAGTTTACGCGTGAAAGAGTAACAAACATCCATCCATCCAAACTTTCATATTTATAATATTTGTGGGATTAGGTATACCTAACAGATAGTAATCTCAACACAATTGATGATTCTTAATTTGCAATTAATTAGGTAATAATTATAAGTTATTTTCACATTAAAATTTTTTATTAAAATGAAATAAAAAAAATAAATTTACGAAATCTAGATAGCAGATCTCTTGAATTTGAATAGAAAAAATAAAATTCACAACTTATATGGACACTATCAGTCTTTTTTTTTTAATATTTTAATCCTACATCTAGATAACTTAATTAATGCAACTATCTCTTAAAATTTGATCTAATATTCTATCGAAAAAATATAAAGTGTATCAAAATTGAATTTATAAAACGTCCGATTTAATACACGTTTAAAAACATCTTACAATGAATAAATAAATAATTAATTACTATAATATTCAAATATCGATAAAGCGATAATTAAAAAAAAAATGCACTCACCTAATCCGATTTTCCGTTTGATTTTTTTCAACACTTTCATTTTCGACCCCTTTTTGTCCTTCACGGGGGTGGTTTCGGGCTCTAACGCCATGGGGGGCAGTACCAAGGTTTGGGGCGGCATTTGCGGCACATGCCCCGAGCCCCTGGGGCAAGCAGGGCAATGACAGACACCCCTGGCCTGCCTCACACTCATACAGCTGCTTACTCCCATCATAACGAATTTATTTTATATATATATATTAAAAAAAAAACAAAAATCCATACATATCATACAACAAGTCACGTTTCCACTTCAATTCCAGTCACAAAACAAACACTATTATTAACTGATATTTTTGTTAAAAAAAATATATATTAGTAATCTATTTGCGAGTTGTGATATACGCGGATGATGTACGAAACGCGAAGGACGTCCGCTCGCGACGGTGCCTACCGGCGGAGTGAGGTGCACACCTAGCGACCCTAGCGTTCACCGCGAACAACGAAAGCTGGCGTGCGCGCGCACAATTCCAGCTAGGGTTACCACTCGTACGATAAAAAAATACAAATACTTTATTGGTAACATATAACCATTTAAATTTTAAAGTAACAATTAAAATAAGATAAGATAAAAACTCTTTATTGGCACACCATAATCAGAAAAAAATACAGAGAACAAAAGAATCTTATGAACCTTTTGTAGCGATGATAGCTCAGTGGTTAGCGCGGTAGGTTCGCATGCCGAAGGGCGTGGGTTCCAACCCTAACAATGAGCTAAAGCTGCCGGTGAAGGAAAACATCGTGAGGAAACCATAACATGGTGGTAGGGTACTTTCTAGTACTCGGCTGGCTAGCTACCACCCTCAAGTTGGAAATCTGCCGCCAAGCATCTAACGGTGTGTTCCGGCAACCTCACTTGACAGCCAGTTCCATTCCAGGCTAGGTGTGCTTTACCATCTTCGACCACACCTTCACTTAACATCAGGTGAGCTGTGGTTAAAAGAACTAGCCTGTCAACCATAAAAAAACTCGGCCAAAAATATACCTCGGATTTCAAACCATGCAATTCTAGATCTTGTTTCTTCGCACTAGAGCGTGTGGAATCTGATTTTTTTCTGGCATTAGGCGCGCTCTTAACCGTTGCGGATCGAACATCGATATGTCACGTGGATAGCGTATATCAATCCCGTAGTTTTGGCTTTTCTATTAGCGTTGACGCTATTCAAATGTTATTTGGCTAAGCCTGCTAGACCAGAGTGGCACAGGACTGTGATTGATGGCATAACAAGAGAGAATGCTATACCCAGCAGTGGGCTGCCTACAGAAGGCTGCGGATGACAATATCATTATCATGTTTCATCAAGTGTTTATATATAAAAATGTGGTGTTTTATTTATTCATTATATTATAGAGGCGAAAGTTTGTGTGTGTAAGTCTGTTTCAAACGGCTGAACAGGTTTAGATGAAATTTGGCACACATATAGTTTATTACCCACATAATTTTATTAACATATAGGATACTTTTTATATCAAAACGAACTACAGGACGTATACACTTAAAATCCCACTAATATTATAAATGTGAAAGTTTGGATGAATGGATGTATGTTTGTTCTCTTCTTGACATTCTAATAATAACAATTTTATTCAATTTTTGCACACCCAATACTGGGTTGAGTATGGTTTAAGCGACGTTTTATTATGTACCAACATTTTCCCTGTACTCAGCAAATAAACACATTTTGATTTTGATTTTGATTTTGATCTTTCACGCAATAACTACTGAACGGATTTGGATGAAGTTTGGTATGGAGGTAGCTGAGCCCCTGGATTAAGCGAAGCGCAGCTATTGAATCATGTTATTCCGGGATAAAAGGTATCCTTCATCTTAATCTAATAATAGCGCAAATTTAGACAACAATAGACAACACTTTATTTATGACATAAAACACATTTCAACATAATTTACAATACATACATACAAAAAAAAAAAAATTTCATGTCTATTGCTTATTTGTTACTTACAAACGTTTCATTTCCCTCTGAACCTAATTCTACTAAAGTTAACAAAGTTAACGCGGACGTAAGCAGCGTACGTAATATTTTTTTCAAAAAGTAGTACTCTATTTTTACGACAAAAAGAATAAATTAAAAATTTTCTTTAAAAAAAAGTGACAGCCCTATTTCCAGCAATCTGCCGTCTTTGTTTTACTTACGCGTGCGACAGAGAGGGGTGGAATGTCAACAAGGGTAGATTTTTCGGGTTCTGCAAATGACAATGACAACGGGCAACAAACTAATTTTGGGATGTACTGAGTTTGCATTTCAACCGATCGAATCGGATCAATTTTCAACTAGTGGGTGGTAGCTAGCCAGCCGAGCACTACCACCAAAAGATCCCAAGTTTACTCACTTAACCAACGGCATAGTTTTTAAATTCGGTATGTAAAGTTGTTAAAAATAATGAGACGAACGAGACGCTCTCCTGATGGTAAGAGATAACGCCTGTCCATAACCATTGCAGCGATACACAGAACTTTGAGTAACAAAACAAATTCCAGGGCATCACTGCTTTGGCGCTCATTACTTTGAGACTTTCGATGGTTAGTCTCAACAGCCCAGTAATTTCGCTAGCTGCAGTACCCTTCAAACCGGAACACAGTAATGTTTACACACTACTGCTTGGCGGCAGAATATCTGGTACTGCGGTGGTACCTACCTAGATGACCTCCTAAGGAGCAGCGCTAAGGAGATCTACCACCAAGTAAACCAAGATGTACTATCAACGAGCCAACGGGGCTGTCAAAATTATCTATTGCGCAATATAATTCTGCGAAATATCACAATCATATATATATATTTGTTTTATTTTTAGTATTTGTTGTTATAGCGGCAATAGAAATACATCATCTGTGAAAATTTCAACTGTCTAGCTATCACCGTTCGTGAGATACAGCCTGGTGACGGACGGACGGACGGACAGCGAAGTCTCAGTAATAGGGTCCCGTTTTTACCCTTTGGGTACGGAACCCTAAAAAGTGAAAAAAATAATAATAGGATGAAAACCCTATGAGAAAGGAAGAGAATATAACAAAAATGAGAGGAAAAATATTTTTTTTTTTTTTTTTAACCATAGGACATTACACACAGCGCCATCTGACCCCAAACTAAGCAGAGCTTGTGCTATGGAAGACAGATAACTGATAGAATACTTAAATACTTTTTTTGTTTGTAAATACATACTTATAATACATACAGTACACCCAGACACAGAACAAACATCGATGTTAGTCACACAAATGTTAGTCCTGAGTGGGAATCGAACCCACGCCCTTCAGCTCTCGAAGCAGACACACTACCAATGAACCAACAGGGCATCACCCGTAAAAATTTACGGGTGATCTGAGGTCGGGAAGGGGAATGGGGGGTTTTAAGGGTAAAAAATGGTTTATCTCGATTTCTGGCAAAACTACAAGTCTTATGGAAAAAAATAAATAACAAAGTTGTAGGTAATAAAAAGATCTACAACTTTTGATTTGGATGAAATTTGGTATGGAGGTAGCTGACATCCTGGATTAACAGTAGCGGGTAACACCGCGGGGCGCAACTAGTATTATAAATGCAAAAGTTTGGATGGATGTTTGTTACTTTTGTAGCGATGATAGCTGAGTGGTTAGCGCGGTCGATTCGCATGCCGAAGGGCGTGGGTTCAAACCCCAACAATAAGCTTGAGCTGCCGGTGAAGGAAAACATCGTGAGGAAACCATAGCATGGTGGTAGCGTACTCTCTAGTACTCGGCTGGCTAGCTACCACCCTCAAGTTGAAAATCTGCCGCCAAGCATCTAACGGTGTGTTCCGGCAGCCTCACTTGAGAGCCAGTTCCATTCCAGGCTAGGTGTGCTTTACCATCTTCGACCACACCTTCACTTAACATCAGGTGAGCTGTGGTCAAAAAGACATAGCCTGTCAACCATAAAAAAAAAGAAAAAAGTCTTTCACGCAAAAACTACTGAACGGATTTGTATTAAATTTGGTATGGAGGTAGCTGAGACCCTGGGTTAACACATAGGCTTTTTATCCCGAAAACATGTAGCGGGTAACACCACGGGGCGCAGCTAGTTGCTTATACATTTAAAAAAGAAACAATTAAACTGGCACGTTTCTTTGTCTTACCTTTTAGGTAAAATGGAATTTGTCAGTTACGGACAAATTCCTATAAATAGAAAGTATTATTTTTTTTTCTCTCGCGAGTGCAATGACCATATTGCCACGCGCCAGATGCGTACACACCTTGCGCAGGAGTCTGTAGGCTTTTTTTGTTCCTAATTTCAGCGACATCTGGTGGTATTTTTTGATAGTTCATCAACCTACGTTTTCAACCTTTAAAGTTTATTTTTTAAGGGCTTTTTCTTCTGTTTATCATGTGTACAGTAAACAGTTTCTATACAGTTATAGAGGGAACACAATACAATATTTTACCAAACTATTCGGAACTACTACCTAAATTTAAAAATAATTGCTATAATATTTGGAAAGAGTATTTTAACGAAAGATCTATTCAAAAAGGAGTATGGTACAAAACTATAGTGTGTCAGCCTCCTCACATACCATGGTTTACTAATTTAAGTGTGTCACGTAGCGTTATTGTCACAGCGCATAGACTAAGAACAGGCCATATGCCTTTAAAAAAATTTGCCTACCTGATGGGTAAAGCTGCGACCCCAAATTGTGACACATGTGGAGTTGAAGAGGACGTGTACCACCTTCTGGTGGAATGTGTCCGCCTCCAGCGGGAGAGACGGGCGCTTGAGGTGACTTATCATTTGAACAGACTAGACGCTAGTCGATTCAACAGGCTGCTCTCCGAGCCCTGTTCTGACGCAGCCAGGGGGCTGTTTAGCTGTGTGAGTCGCCTCAAGTGACCCACCTATTATGATTAATATGTATACGGGGGAGTGAATGTGTGTATGAGAGAGTGAGTATATGTTTGTATGATGTGTAGAATTTTTTATTTTATTTTAGTGTGTTTTATGTTTGTTACATGTAAGAAAATACGATGGGACTGCCATGTGGCTACCATAAAAGTCCCATAAATAAAAGAGAATAAAAAAAAATAAAAAAATCTCTATGTATATATCTATTTAATATGCTTCGCCATTTGTCCTCAAACTAAGCAAAGCTTGTGCTATGGAAGTCAGATAACTGATGGAATACTTAAAGTGGTTCGATTTCCATACAAATTTTTTTTTTCCATTTATGGACAAAACAGTGACTGAGGACTTAAATTTAACTAATTTGACAACCACTTATTGATTAAAAACCTAATCTTACTTAATATCTAGAACTAATTTGACATAAACATAAAAATGTGTCATGAATTGTAAAAACCGAACACGTGACAGAATGGCTTTACAGAGCTTTAGCCTGCCCTATGGGGCAAATTAAAAAAATATCAATTGTCAAAGTTAATCAAATGTATTTGTATGCTTTTTTGTTTTATATGGCAAATGCATATATACATATTCAGCCTACGTCATGACGTCATCACTGTAAAAAAGTTTGAAAACGTATTAAAAATAAACTACCGCACAGAAAGCTGAAATATTCAAACTAGTTTTATTAAATAAAGTTTACTGTCAATAAAAAATATAAAATAAATACAAAAAAAAAAAACTTTACACACCGAATTGTGGCCTTCAATAAAATCCGTTGATAATGAAAGCGCAGATACAGATAATAAATAAATAATAAATATCATAGGACATTACACACAGCGCCATCTGACCCCAAACTAAGCAGAGCTTGTGCTATGGAAGACAGATAACTGATAGAATACTTCAATACTTTTTTTTTTTTTTGTAAATACATACTTATAATACATACAGTACACCCAGACACAGAACAAACATCGATGTTAGTCACACAAATGTTAGTCCTGAGTGGGAATCGAACCCACGCCCTTCAGCTCTCGAAGCAGACACACTACCAATGAACCAACAGGGCTGTCATGAAGTTGGACTTTTGTGATATTGAAAATGTCCCGTTTTGAACAAAAATTAAACTGGTCACATGAATTGCATCCTAACTAGAAAGGACGCGACGCTGGTCTCCAAGGAAGTCGTTAACCTTTCGCCTCGGCCAATCATTTAATTGATATCGTTAAGCAGCAAGGTGCTGACTGGGGGTCATTTCGGTGACGCATTCTATCTCCATCATCAGCCATTTAGGGCAGCCCCTGATCTAGAGGGGGGCAAACTGGAGCACCTGCCCCGGGCGGCAGCTTCAGGGGGCGCCAAAATCATAATATATTATAGATACCTAAGCAAAGCAGAGTTTTCATCGCTCACTTTGGTCAGTGCACTTCGGATCTACATCTAGATTATTAGCATAATCTACTGTTTTATTCAAAAATCATAAATCATTCATAAATTTGATTTTACGCCAATAATCCACTGTTTTATTCAAACAATTGTGTTTTACCGCAAATAAAGACCAAAGTAAATGCCAGTAGCTGTGATTTCATTGTAAAATTATGCTCCATTAGTCGATGAATAGTAAAAATTGATTTGTATGGAAATCGTACCACTTTAACTTAAGAAACTTGTAAATATAAAACACTTGACATTGGCAAATACACAAAATGCGACGCCAAAATCAAAGAAAAAAAAAAGCCTTAGTTGATTAATCTTTTACGAATTTAACCGACCGCGCTAACCATTGAGCTCTACCTTACCTAAACCTTAATTTAGCGTATTTGTGTGCGTGTATGTAAAAAAATTGTAGGGCCAAGGAGTCTTCATTTCTAAGTAATATTAAGTAATTACTTTTCTAATCTGTGGTCTTAAATAAACTTCTCTACATAGTATAAAACAAAGTCGCTGTCGCTGTCTGTCCGTCCCTATGTATGCTTAAATCTTTAAAACTACGCTACGGATTTTGAAGCGGTTTAATAGATAGAGTGATTCAAGAGAAAGGTTTATATGTATAATACATGCATAATATTGTAGAGAAACACTGATAAATTTAGAGGTTTCTAATGTGATGTCGTAAATAAACACATTTTTTTGCGCTTACATTGCAAACGCTGGCTGAACCCCACGAGATAAATCAAAATAATGTACTACAGTATTGTACACCTTGAAAAGTTCAACAAAAAAGTCCACGATGGTATATGTCTATCTCTTAAGGATAACCCACAATAACCATTTTTTATCCTTTACATTTTACGGGAAAAAATGGTTTATTTACAAAGTGATTTTAAGCAATACAGCATTAATTTTTATCCAATTAAGTAACTTAAATACATTGTCCATTTAATATAGATCAATATGACCCTGTACAGCATGTAATTTAAATGAATACTTTCGAAGATATTACAGATTTAAAATGCAGGGACATCGCGGTGCGGCGGTACCTTCCAATTTAAACACCTACAATTTCCGGTAAAGACATCTTTTGCAATGACCATTAATAAATCGCAGGGTCAAACTTTCAACGTTGCTTAGATTTGAGCGTTGAGTGTTTGTCTCATGGTCAATTATATGTCGCTCTTTCAGGAGTAACCTCTGAACAAAACATGTTTGTATTGTCTAATGACAAAAAAGCTGTAAACGTTGTTTATAAGGACATTCTGTAGTAGGTAGGTATATTTAGTATCAGCATTGCACCCGTGCGAAGCCGGGGCGGGTTGCTAGTTACTATAATGTAATTTTTTTTATAAAACTGCACACGTCGATAGACTTCCTGTCATCTGTCAATCGCATCTGTTCGGATTATTTTGATATTGTATTGAATATAATATTTCTTTTTAATCCTACTAATATTATGAAATGTGAAAGTTTGTATGTTTGAAGAGAGCCGGTAGATCGTGGGTTCGATTCCCATCAAGATAAACATTTATGTGACGATAAATGTTTGTTCTGTGTCTGGGTGTTCTGTATTAACTCTTTGTGGTAGATCTCCTTAGCAGGAGGTCGTCTAGGTAGGTACCACCGCAATACCAGTTATTCTGCCGCCAAGCAGTAGTGTGTAAACATTACTGTGTTCCGGTTTGAAGGGTACTGCAGCTAGCGAAATTACTGGGCTGTTGAGACTAACCATCGAAAGTCTCAAAGTAATGAGCACCAAAGCAGTGATGCCCTGGACTTTGTTTTGTTGCTCAAAGTTCTGTGTATCGCTGCAATGGTCATGGGCAGGCGTTATCTCTTACCATCAGGAGAGCGTCTCGTTCGTCTCATTACTTTTTTACATAAAAAATAAATAAAAATAAAAAAGTATTTGGGCTGTGTGGCATGTTTTACAATATTTTAATAATTATATCCATTTTTGAAATGAGATCATATACCAACCTAGTAACGAAAGACTTGAGATTAGTGTTATAAAAAAAAACGGTCAAGTGCGAGTCGGACTCGCGCACGAAGTGTTCCGTACCATTATTTTATGAAAACGGCAAAAAAATCACGTTTGTTGTATGGAAACGCCCTTGAAACATTTATTTTAAAAAAAACGTAGGACATTACAAACAGCGCCATATGACCCCAAGCTAAGCCAAGCTTGTGCTATGGAAGTCAGATAACTGAATACTTTTTTTTTTGTAAAATACACACTTATAATAAATACAGAACACCCAGACATAGAACAAACATGTTGACATAGAACAATTTTGTAGCGATGATAGCTCAGTGGTTAGCGCAGTAGGTTCGCATGCCGAAGGGCGTGGGTTCAAACCCCAACAATGAGCTTGAGCTGCCGGTGAAGGAAAACATCGTGAGGAAACCATAGCATGGTGGTAGGGTACTTTAGTACTCGGCTGGCTAGCTACCACCCACAAGTTGAAAATCTGCCGCCAAGCATCTAACGGTGTGTTCCGGCAGCCTCACTTGAGAGCCAGTTCCATTCCAGGCTAGGTGTGCTTTACCATCTTTGACCACACCTTCACTTAACATCAGGTGAGCTGTGGTCAAAGCAACTAGCCTGCCAACCATAAAAAAAAAAAAAAAAAAACATTTGTTTATACCACTAAGTATTTGTCCTGGGTGGGAATCGAACCCACACCCTTCAGCTCTTGAAGCAGACATGCTACTAAAGAACCAACAGGGCTGTCCAACCAAATTTTATTCTGTTTTTTTTTTTATTATTTGTTGTTATAGCAGCAACAGAAATACATCATCTGTGAAAATTTCAACTGTCTAACTATCACGGTTCATGAGACACAGCCTGGTGGCATACGGACGGACAGCGGTGTCTCAGTAATAGGGTCCCGTTTTACCCTTTGGGTACGGAACCTTAAAAATGTATTAGGTATTTTTTAATAAGAAATAGGCTTACGTTTGACCGCCATCTCACCTGTCCCGTTTTACCCTTTGGGTACGGAACCTTAAAAATGTATTAGGTTTTTTTTAATAAGAAATAGGCTTACGTTTGACCGCCATCTCACCTGATGTTAAGTTATGATACCGTCTAAGGTACAGCAAAACAAGTATACATTCAACCACATCATATATATATACATATATATTAAGCAGTGGTCATACGGCAAGCCTGTAAGTAAATAACAAAGGTCGCTAGCAAGGCCGGTGCGACGCCAGAAGGCATGCGAAATTAAAAAAAAAAAGTGTTCATTTCGAACATCTGTCGCCGAGGCACGCGCCGGCTCGTGGCTTTCCACCAATGAGAGAAGACTGCGATGGCATTTGAATTTAGAATGCTAAGGGATGAGCAAGGCAAGCTGTTATAGAAAAAAAAAATTAAGAGCTTTTTCGAGTTCGCGTTAAATTATATTATTATCTAAATATTGTGTTTTTCTAGTAAAGACCGCAGGAACGCGCTGGATGCGAGCCGCTTCCAACCGGTCTTTATGGAAGTCAATGGGGGAGGCCTATGTCCAGCAGTGGACGTTCTACGGCTGAAATGATGATAATGATGATGATGATGATGATTGTGTTTTTTTACCCACGACGGAACGGAGACGGTATATGCGTTTGGGTTGAGAGGACGTTTGTTTGTGCAAATCCATGTTGCCATTTTTCTCCAAAACTACTAGTCCGATTTTGATGCAGTTTTCAGTTATGGGTTCCGGTTTGATTGGTGTGTTTTCTTAGATAAGTGTTACGATGACAACTCGCCAGGGGGCGCTGCAGTAAACATTTGTTTGTGCAAATCCATGTTGCCATTTTTCTCCAAAACTACTAGTTCGATTTTGATGCAGTTTTCAGTTATTGGTTCCGGTTTGATTGGTGTATTATCTTAGATAAGTGTTACGATGACAACTCGCCAGGGGGCGCTGCAGTAAACATTTGTTTGTGCAAATCCATGTTGCCATTTTTCTCCAAAACTACTAGTTCGATTTTGATGCAGTTTTCAGTTATTGGTTCCGGTTTGATTGGTGTATTATCTTAGATAAGTGTTACGATGACAACTCGCCAGGGGGCGCTGCAGTAAACATTTGTTTGTGCAAATCCATGTTGCCATTTTTCTCCAAAACTACTAGTTCGATTTTGATGCAGTTTTCAGTTATTGGTTCCGGTTTGATTGGTGTATTATCTTAGATAAGTGTTACGATGACAACTCGCCAGGGGGCGCTGCAGTAAACATTTGTTTGTGCAAATCCATGTTGCCATTTTTATCCAAAACTACTGGTTCCATTTTGATGCAGTTTTCAGTGATGGATGCAGGTTTAATTGGTGCATGTTCTTAAATAGGTGTAGGTAATAGGTGACAAATACGTCGCAGATTTTTTCAAAATTTTTAAATTTGCTTTTAATCGAGTGTTTATTTAATGTATTAATATTCGAATTAGAATCATTCCTGGTTCTACAAGCTGAGTGCGGGCCTCTACTCACTATCCTACCAATATTTCCTACTAATTTTGTGTGCGAAAGTTTGTATGGATGGATGTATGTTTGTTACTCTTTCACGCAAAAACTACTAAACGGATGTCAATGAAATTTGGTATGGAGGTGGCTGACATCCTGGATTAACACATAGGCTACTTTTTATCCCGAAAACATGTAGCGGGTAACACCGCGGAGCGCAGCTAGTGATCTCATATATTTCTTCTTACAATGTTTCTTATAAACTAAAATTTGGACGTTTTCAACGCTAGAGTAAACAAATTTCTTTTAGATCAGCGTGCTCCATCCTTGGCTGCACCGTCGCTTTAAACCAAATTGGTGGCCTCACTTGAGAGCCAGTTCCATGCCAGTTTCATTGTGTGCTTTACCATCTTCGACCACGCCTTCACTTAACATCAAGTGAGCTGTGGTCAAACACCTAGCCTGTCAAACATTAAAAAAAAAAAAACACAAATCTATTTGACAGCCCTGTTGGTTTATTGGTAGTATGTCCGCTCCAAGATCTGAAGGGCGTGGGCTCGATTCCCACCCAGGATAAACATTTTGTGGTATAAACAAATGTTTGTTCTGTGTCTGGGTGTACAGTCGAATTGAGAGCTTTCTCCTTTTTTTAATCGGTTAAAAATAAGTAAATATGTAATAATATGTACATATAAGTAGGTATACTAAGATGCACATAAAACCAATAACAGCTGATCGAAAGAAAGTCTCATAAATCAGTTTGTACAAAAAAAATACAGGTAGACAGAAACCTCTTTGCATAACAGAATTTATTTATGAAAAAAATATTAGGTTAAAAACTCTTTGGATAAAACTTTTTACTTTGGCGACAATTTCTAGAAAAACGATTTTAGACTTTATTCCTGTTACAGTAAGAAGGGATTTTAAAAGACCATATTATTTGTTATTTAATTTTTGACTTGAACGTCTTTGTGCAAAAATTTTAAGCAAGCATTGTTGTGTCAAAACTCAAAGTGATAAAGTTCAAAGTTGCTTGACCGATGGTCCGAGTCCATGGAAATTGAGACCAACTCATGTGTAGAGGTGGTCAAATAAGGAAACTAAAAATTTTCTTGTTGAAAACAGTTTTGCCCATTCAGAAATCGATAGTAGCTCCCTCAGTCTCTCTGTACGAATATTAGCTACCATTTTAGTATAGTATTGTACAATTTGGCAGAATGTGAGAATGCACGTGTGCCATTGCAATGCGGCGACGAAAAAAAACAATGACAGGTAGAATTGCATCAACAGCTGACGATCAGCTGTTCGTAATTTGAATTCTTATTTTTGCTTGGCAACTAACTTTTCAAAGTCAAAAGTCAAAGTCAAAAGTTTTTATTTACATGACAATAGTGTAAAAGGTCTTAATAGTTAAAGTTAGCGTCTATTGTCAACCATTACAGTGTGCAAATACAATTGAATAAAATTAAACAGTTCTCTACTTAAAATAAAATAAAATATGTCAATTACATTAAAAAAAAAAATTATTAATTATTACATTTAATACATGTCATTTTCGTAATTATAATTATAATTTTTTTTTACCCGCATACGCAAAAAGGCGAGTTGGCACTATGTTAACCCCATACTTCATAAATATCATAGAAACAATTAGTGTTCTTGTAGAAATAAATTAACAAAAACATAAATGTGTTAACTTTAATGATGTTTATGTAATTTAGACAATAAGGGTTCTAAATACATAATTATGTATTTATATTGGTGAACATTTCACAAAAGCGCCATCTCGCCCTAAACTTCGCAAAGCTTGTACTATAGGAACTATTTAACTGAAAGAATACTAATTTTTTTTTGGTTTGACAGGCTCGGTGTTTGACCACAGCCCACCTGATGTTTGACTGCCTGGAATGGAACTGGCTCTCATTTTTTTTTTATGTAAAAAATAATGAGACTACGTCTGTCCATGACCATTGCAGCGATACACAGAACTCTGAGTAACAAAACAAAGTCCAGGGCATCGCTGCTTTGGTGCTCATTACTTTGGAGACTTTCGATGGTAAGTCTCAACAGCCAAGTAATTTCGCTAGCTGCAGTACCCTTCACACCGGAATACAGTAATGTTTACACACTTAGCGGCAGAATAACTGGTACTGCGGTGGTACCTACCTAGACGACCTCCTGCTAAGGAGATCTACCACCAAGTAAAGTTCAACCAAGTGGCTCTCATGTGAATGTATGGGAACACACCGTTAGATGCTTGGCGGCAGATTTTCAACTTGAGGATGGTAGCTAGCCGGCCGAATACTAGAAAGTACCCTAGCACCAAAAAAAAAATTCGCCAATTTCATAGAAAAAGTTCGATAACCTTTAACCAGCTAATTTGTATTTTGCTATTTCAGTGGTAAAAGTTGTCTATGAATATGTGTGTAATAATCCCCTTTCGGTTAACTACACCCCAAGGTAACAACCTTGGATTAAAGACCACGATGAGCTAATATGTGTATAACCCTTTCTCTTATTCGAGATGGTTAAGTACTAGAAAGTACTCTACCATCATGATATGGATTCCTTCACCGGCAGCTCAAGCTCATTGGGGTTTGAACCCACGCCCGTCGCCATGCGAACCGACCGCGCTAACCACTAAGCTATCATCGATACAGATAAGATTTGACAGCCCTGTTGGCTCATTGGTAGCATGTCTGCTTCAAGAGCTGTGGGGCGTGGGTTCGATTCCCACCCAGGACAAGCATTTTGTGATATAAAACAAATGTTTGTTCTGTGTCTGGGTGTACTGTATGTATTTACAAAAAAAAAAAAGTATTTAAGTATTTTATCAGTTGTGTGACTCCCATAGTACAAGCTTTGCTTAGTTTGGGGTCAGATGGCGCTGTGTGTAATGTCCTACGATATTTATTTTTATTTTTATTTTTTATTAGATAAGCAATAACACTCATTTTTGCTTGTGTCAATTGTATCGAATGTAAAAAAGTCACTCGTCACCCCAAAAGCAAAATGACAATCTACAAAAGTATATTAAAGCCGGTCTGGACATATGGAACTCTGAGAGCTCTGGGGAACAGCATCAAACAGCAATATAGAAATCCTGGAAAGATTTCAGACCAAAGCTGTTAGATCCATGATCAATATTCCAAAGTGTACCCCTAGCAAATACATCCTTAGTGATCTGAAGCTAAACACTGTTGAACAGGAAATTGCTGTCCACAGCCAAAGTTACCAACGGAAATTAGCATCTCATGTTAATGCACTAGCTACAAAGTTAACAGGTTCCGGAAGTACACATTACACAAGACTAAGGAGGAACAGTATTCCGAGCCTTATTAATCGGTTTGCCAAAGATTCGTGAGAGGGATGTCAATGGACAACTCCTCACTGCCGTAAAACACAAAATATGCAGAAGATTTCAGACAGAGAAACAGCTAAATGTCTGTGACAGATTGCTGTGTTGAGCAGGATACATTAAAAAAAAAACTCATCACCCCCACTTAGAATAAGGATAAGACTTGTGCCACTGATAAAAGAGGACGCTCATAAAGCCACCGGTATTTATACAAAAAAAAAACATCCTTTTGGAATATAATTAACACAGTACAAATTAAATTATTCCAAATATTTTGTTATAGAAATACATTGTTTTTAAATCATATGTATATATATTGTATACACATGTATTATGATATAAAAAAGTATACACAACTTGTTTCTTTTTTTTAATTGACAAGTTATTTGACTATCTGTGGAAATATTTCACTATGTAATATTCATAGAAACTCTTTGATTTAAAAATATGTTCACAATATTTTTTTTATTTTTTGGTTGGCAAGCTAGGTGTTTGACCACAGCTCACCTGATGTTAAGTGACGGTGTGGTTGAGGATGGTAAATACACCTAGCCTGGAATGGAGCTGGCTCTCCAGTGAGGCTGTCTGAACACACCATTAGATGCTTGGAGGCAGATTTTCAACTCTCGTGTGGTAGCTAGCCAGCTGAGTACTAGAGAGTACGCTACCACCATGCTATGGTTTCCTCACGATGTTTCCCTTCACCGGCAGCTCAAGCTCATTGTTGGGGTTTGAACCCATAGTTTAGTTTGATCTACAGCATGTGAACTGACAGTGATAACCATCTTTGTTTTATCTGGGTGTTCTGATGTATTTGTACAAAAAAAGTATATAAGTATTCTATCAGCTATCTAGTTCTCATTTGACAAGCTTTGATTAATTTGGAGCTAGATGACACAATGGGAAACGTCTAATAACATTTTTTTTTTATAATTGAGTTATCTATGTTGGATATATTTACCTTTAACTTATAAGTCATTTAGGATTTTAGAAAAAGAAAACATTTAAATCCAGTGGCATCCTTACATTTAAAAAGTTATTTCTTCCAGGCAAATTTTAATTTTGCAAGTCTGAGAAGGTTGAAATAAATTTTGAAATATTTAAAGAAATTAAGTTAATAATATACACAGCTTTAGAATATTTTTTGGAAGTAGAAATTGGAAGTAACCTTACATTAAACATCTTAGATTCTTTACTTTGTTTAAAACGAGGAAAGGTTATGCTACCAAAAAGGTTAGAATTAGGAAATAGCTCTCCCCTCATGAACCAATTAGAATCTTGTTAGAACACATTATATCTGTTTAACAAGTACTTACCGGGCATTGCGCTGCCTGTCTGTCCCATTTTTTCAGATTTATACGCTCGCTAATTACAAATGTTTGTACATCAATTCACACACACATATTGTTAATTACAGCACTCGTACAGTCCTATTAGTCTAGAGATTTAACTATCATGACCTCTGACTTTAACTGTGAATGTTTACATGCAATTATTTTCTATTACTGTTTGTGGTTTGTTCTCACTTAATTCTTGTTGGAATCTTTTAACTTATACGCTATGCTGGTCTTAAAGTACTTTGTTAGATAGCTCACAGATATTGCACGCGTTAAATCGACATTGTTAAAACGGTTTATAATTTATTTACAATATAAAATAATTTTTAATTAGTTTAAAATAAATCGTGCCACAGTTCGTTTTTTTTTCTCTTTTGACAGTTGAAGATTGCATAGAAGTTGTCAAACAAAAGTGCTGTCAGCTGTCACGGCTTTGACATGTTGTCTTTTTTCTTCTTCGTCTTCATTATTGGCGTCACAGTTTCTGTATTTCTTGGTTTCCAGACAACGGCCAACTGACGGGAAATGTAACACTTTATACTAATAATAAATAAAAAAATGTGTTAAAATTATTTATGTATTTAAATATAGGCTATAATAATAAATTTACCTATGGATACAACAAAAATAAAATAAAAACCAACATCAGTCCAGCAAGGTACAAAAACATGTCGAATCCTCAGAATACAGAAAGAAGTCGGATTATATCAACTCAGTATTGAAATAGCTGATATTGTCGAAGATAACATGAGAAATCATGTTAAATAAGTCGAAATCACAGTCAGTCACACAAAGTAATTTACGGTAGACTCCAGTCATGCAAGTAAAGTAGTGTAGTAAAGTATGTAAAGTTTTGGACGCATCATGAAAAGTCATGTTTCACCACAGTATATCACAATATTCCATACTCGTGCTCTCTGATTAAATACTACTCGTGGTTATAATTCATAGTTTTGGAATTTAGTTGCGGTGATATGACTTTTCCACAATCCCGCGAATAGTTTTTTCTCACATTTTTAGTAATGTCACTTTGTGAATATTTTTTGTTTTGGGATTTTGTTTCTTGGTGATTCACAAGCATATCATAGAGAGTATGGTAAAAATAGCATCAATTATTTTTCCTACAATATAATTATGCCGTAAAAAAACACACAAGATCTATGTTTACGGTAATTAGATTCTAAAATACATTTCAGATTAACGATGTTTACATGTCATTGAATTACTATAACTAAATAAAACTTCGAGTTTTGGCGGGAACGCGGGAAGAGTCGTGGCGCTCCGTTGTATTTTTTTCTAAAACTAGTGTTTTGTCGAGTGTTTATGCATAAAAATGGTGGTGTTTTATTCATAAAGTGCCGAATTACAAGCGCGAGTGTGGGAAAATGATATAATGTGGTGAAACATGAGTTTTCGTGTTGCTTCCAAAACTCCATCGAAGCTTTGTAGTAAAGTTGCCACTAGTTTACTAAAGCATGACTGGAATTAACTGACACAAACTTGGACTTGACAAAGACGACTTTGACTATAAAACTAGCTACGATGGCACTTATTTAACTTTTGAAACTTGAAAATATATAATTACTTGACACTGGCAAATGCTAAAACGCGACGCCAAAACCAAAGAAAAAAAAAAAAAAAAAAAAAAAAACTTCCTGCAGCAAACTCTGTTATTTATTTTATTTAAATCTTCTAAGTTTTAAATATTAGAGCATCTGTAATGTATAGTCTGTGAATCATTGCTGTCTTTGTCACTGTCATAAATGTCACTATATGTTTTTCTTTATTTTAAGCATCGCACTTTGAGCAATTTACCAGTGTATTTAACTTATCATCAGATCTCTTGGTAAAAACAACTAAAATAATCATATTATATAGCAACAGAGTAAAAACTAAGATTTTTACACAATACAAATTCTAAAAATACTTACTATCTTTCAAAATAATACAAGGCAGCGACATGTTCTTTCGTTTTCCCGCTAAAACTTTTAAACTTTTCGTATCAAGTTTCATCAAAATAACTGAATTAACATAAAGCCAGTTATATTTGAAATTTCGTTGTTTGTTGTGATAATGAGTGTATATTCTTAAAAACATGCCGATTATTAATGCAAAGGATAATAAAAAGGCATTACTTGCCTATAAAGAAAAGATACTTAATGATATCAAATATTATGAGGGAAGAATCAATGAAGATACGTCAGCCGATGTCTTCATAACTGATAATTTTGATGCGAGGTTTGTGCAAACCTTTATCATGAAATATTCTTGTTATAAGTTAAAATTAGGAAAGTTTGTTTTATTTTCTCGAGATTTATAACCGAATTAGTATCAAGTAACACTCACATGAGCGTTGGTCGTCCTGCCGCAAGATGGGTCGACGATATTGTCACCGTCGCGGGTAGAACCTGGACTAGATTGGCACAGGACCGAGGCAGATGGCATGAAAAGAGAGAGGCCTATACCCAGCAGTGGGATAAAGAAAGCTGTGGATGGTGATGCCGATGACACTTAGTGGTAGATTTCCTTAGCAGGAAGTCGTCTACACTACCGGAGTACTAGATATTCTGCCGCCAAGCAGTAGTGTGTAAACATTACTGTGATGGGTACTGTAGCGAAATTACTGGGCTCTTGAGACTAACCATCGAAAGTCTCAAAAGTAATGAGCGCCAAAGTAGCGATGCCCCAGACTTTGTTTTGCTACTCAAAGTTCAATGTATTGATGCAATGGTCATAGACATGCGTTATCTCTTACCATCAGGAGAGGGTATCGTTTGTCTCATTAATTTTACAGTAATTTCTTAAAAATGTTTTTAGTTCCGAGTCTGAAGATGATTGCCCCTTTACCATTGACAATGGTCTGATGGTGAAGCAGCTTAAATTGCAGAAGAAGATGCTCCAAACAGGGCTTCATGCCACTCAGGAGCTCGCGTCACTAACAGTGCTGCAGTATAAGGTCGATGTTTTGGTGGAAGATCCAGTTTTAAATGGGTAAGTGACAAATCTGAGCTGACAAATTGTCTATAGGATTCTGTCTTATACTCAAAAACAATATGAAAATAACTGAAACTTTCACTTGCGTTTTTGGAACAAAACCAGATATTCTGCGGCTAAGCAGTAGTGTGTAAACATTACTGTGTTCCGGTTTGAAGGGTACTGCAGCTAGCGAAATTACTGGGCTGTTGAGACTAACCATAGAAAGTCTCAAAGTAATGAGCGTGTAAATTGCCAAAGCAGCGATGCCCTAGACTTTGTTTTGTTACTCAAAGTTCTGTGTAACCCTGCAATGGTCATGGACATGCATTATCTCTTAACATCAGGAGAGTGGCTCGTTCGGCTCATTACTTTTTTACATTAAAAAAAAAAGGTTTTTTTTTTAAATTTTATCTTGCAATCAGCCTTGTTGGTTATAAGCAGATGTGATTAGATTGTGTAGTCAGTCTTTGTGCTGACTATCCTGGTCAAAGATGTCTCATCTCTATTTTAGTCTAGTATTAGTTTCTGGGATTGTTAATTGCCCTGCAAGTTAGTTTGGATGCTTTTGCAGTCTTTCCTTGTATTTGTCTCCATAAGAAGAAATTTCTTTTTTAACTGTTGGCATATCGAGGATTTCATGAAGCTCTGTTGTTTTGAGAAACCATGGTGCATTCGATATCTGTCTCAGTATATTGTTCTGCACTCTTTGCGTAATCATTAGGTTTGTGGCACTGGCTACTAGTTGTATGCCACATGTCCAAAAAAAAAAACAACGAAAGGTTTATTTACTAAAGAGTTTTTGGCGGGAACGCGGGAAGAGTCGTGTCGCTCCGTTGTATTTTTTTCCAAAACTAGTGTTTTGTCGAGTGTTTATGCATAAAAATGGTGGTGTTTTATTCATAAAGTGCCGAATTACAAGCGCGAGTGTGGGAAAATGATATAATGTGGTGAAACATGAGTTTTCGTGTTGCTTCCAAAACTCCATCGAAGCTTTATAGTAAAGTTGCCACTACTTTACTAAAGCATGACTGGAATTAACTGACACGAACTGGACTTGACTAAGACGACTTTGACGATAACTATAGCTACGATACAGCAGAAATAACACTTAAGACAAGGCAGTATGGCTCTATAGCTTTAGCCTGCCCGAAGGGCCAAAATAATTTTTTAGCGATGATAGCTCAGTGGTTAGCGCGGTAGGTTCGCATGCCGAAGGGCGTGGGTTCAAACCCCAACAATGAGCTCGAGCTGCCGGTGAAGGAAAACATCGTGAGGAAACCATAGCATGGTGGTAGGGTACTTTCTAGTACTCGGCTGGCTAGCTACCACCCTCAAGTTGAAAATCTGCCGCCATGCATCTAACGGTGTGTTCCGGCAGCCTCACTTGAGAGCCAGTTCCATTCCAGGCTAGGTGTGCTTTACCATCTTCGACCACACCTTCACTTAACATCAGGTGAGCTGTGGTCAAACAACTAGCCTGTCAATCATTAAAAAAAAACACATTTACAGGGAGCCCCCAGTGTTGCAACCAGGGTCATGGAGGGAAGTAAACGCAGATTGCCGGATTGATCTTGTACCATTTTCTACTACATTTTACATTCATCAAACTGTGAGTACCAACAACTAAACATACATTAGGGGGACCCTAATGCCAGATGGTATTTAATTTTGTGTTTCTATATCATCAAAATAACATAATATGTCATCATGGATAATTTTTTTTTTTTTTTTTTTGTTATTTATAATTTGCAATCAGTCTTTTAGACTATAAGCAGATGAGGTGAAGTTTTGCTTAGTCGTTTAGGACGCTGCCCCCATCGGAGCCAGCCCTTTCTTCATCACTAGCTGGATTTTAGACCACCTAGCTCATGGATAAATTATGATATTTATAGTGTAGTGTAAAAATAAATATTGGGTATAATAAATAAATAAATATCATAGGACTATACACACAGCGCCATCTGACCGCAAACTAAGCAAAGCTTGTACTATGGAAGTCAGATAACTGATAGAATACTTCAATACTTTTTTTTGTAATTTTTTTTTATGTAAAAAGTATTGAGACGAACGAAACGTTCTCCTGATGGTAAGAGATAACGCCTGTCCATGACCATTGCAGCGATACACAGAACTTTGAGTAACAAAACAAAGTCCAGGGCATCACTGCTTTGGCGCTCATTACTTTCGAGACTTTCGATGGTTAGTCTCTACAGCCCAGTAATTTCGCTAGCTGCAGTACCCTTCAAATACAAATACAAATACTTTATTGATAACACCAATGTTACAAGTCACTTCAAAATTTTAAAGATGTCATTAAATGGGTTTTAAAACACTGATTACATGTCAAAATAAGGTATGTCAATATCCAAACATGTCAATATAAAAAATATTGTCAATATAAACATACTGTCAATATAAAATAAAAAAACTCAAAATTTGCGTGCTGTCGTTTGCCCCGTCGTTTTTGCCTGGTTGGTTAAAAATGTTATTATCTAAAGTACCTATGTTTTATGCTATTTCAAAATAGCTTATTACACACACACACAGATACACAAGCACACACACACGCACAAATACACACAGAGAGACACGTCAAACTTAAAACGCCCCATCGTTTTTGCGTGGTCGTTAATAATTTTTTTTTAAATCTAAATTATGTTTTATGCTATTTCAGAACGGCTTATTACACACACACGCACATACAAAAAAAACACACACACAGACAGAGAGACACATCAAACTTAAACCACCCCAACGTTATTCCGTGGGGGGGTTAAAATTGTTTTTATCTAAAGTAGGTTTTATGTTATTTCAGAACGAGTTATTTGGTGCCAAATCTTATCGAGCTCTCAATGTCTTGCCCGTCAAACCAGCACAAGAAGTGGAGCTCTCCAAGTCCGTATTGATGCGTGTGAAGACACCTAGTGATGCAACCGAGGTACACTCATCATTTTTATTCGTAATTCGGTCCTGCACTGACGTCCCACTTGGGGTGTATTGTGCATTTCCCCCTGCCAGCGTCTACCCGAGCCAACCCAGCTCCTTGAAGTACCGGAGCGAGGCTCTGGGCCGCTGGCAACCAGTGAGCTGGGTGGAATTAGATAATTGATTGATTCAGGCGTTACTTTGCGGAAGTTCATTTTGAATGTTCAAGGTATATCTAGTTTATTTCCGCTTAACAGTCGTTCCAGTTACAACAGTGATGAGGACTTAAATTTAACTAATTTGATACAGCTTATTAATTAAAAACCTAATTTTACTTAAAATCGTAGAACTAATTTGACATAAACTTTAAAATATACTTAATTTGACAAAAATTTAATTAAAATAACTTATACGTTGCCCCAAATCACGCACCAACACCCGAGCATCCACACCCCAGCTGCCGAGTTAGGGATTGCAATCCGGAAAAACGGATCCGGTAATCCGGCGGATCCGGCACCATTTAACGGTAACCGGATCCGGTACCAATATACCGGATCCGAAGACCGGATCCGTTGCTAGCAGTTTGTGGCAAAATAATATAGTAGGTCACTTGGTGGTAGATCTTCTTAGCAGGAGGACGTCTAAGTAGGTACCACCGCAGTACCAGTTATTCTGCCGCTAAGCAGTAGTGTGTAAACATTACTGTGTTTCGGTTTGAAGGGTACTGCAGCTAGCGAAATTACAGGGCTGTTGAGACTAACCATCGAAAGTCTAACGTAATGAGCGCCAAAGCAGCGATGCCCTGGACTTTGTTTTGTTACTCAAAGTTCTGTGTATCGCTGCAATGGTTATGGACAGGCTTTATCTCTTACCATCAGGAGAGCGTCTCGTTCATCTCATTACTTTTTACATAAAAAAAAAAAACTTGTCTTGACATTGGTTAGGAAATAAAGTTGATTTTATACATTTGTGATTTATTTTTTTAAACTACGTACATATGTAGTGCAGTGACACTTGATTAACTCGCTTATTTTTTACTAAAAAGCGAAAATCATCTTGATTTGATCAATCTGGCCGGATCCGACCGGATTCGGCCGGATTGATGGGAATCCGCTCGTATCCGGCCGGACTGAAAATGACGCCGGATTGCAATCCCTATGCAGAGTGTCTCCACCGCAATAGACACAAAGCAATATTGGGGCCCCAGAGCTGCGTATTTAAGCCGCGGTCGGCAGGACGCGTCCTCCGCAGCTGAAGCCGGAGAAAGGATGGAACGACTCAGGTGGCTGGCGGCTACAGTGTTATATAGATTTATGAATTTATGATTTTTGAATAAAACAGTAGATTATGCTAATAATCTACTGTTTTATTCAAGCAATTGTGATTTGACGCAAATAAAGACCAAAATAAACGCCAGGAGCTGTGATTTCGCTGTAAAATTATGCTCCATTTGTCCATAAATGGCAAAAATTTATTTGTATGGAAATCGAATCACCTTAACTATGAGTATTGAATTCGAACGACTGACAGTTTATGTCAAACGCCGTAAGGTTACATTAGAACGGTTTATATTGTACTAGCTGCGCCGGCGGTATTACCCGCTACATGTTTTCAGGAGAACAGTAGCCTATGTGTTAATCCAGGGTCTCGGCTACCTCCATACCGAATTTCATCCAAATCCGTTCAGTAGTGTTTGCGTGAAAGAGTAACAAACATCCATCCATCCAAACTCATATTTATAATACTAGCTGCGCCCCGCGGTGTTACCCGCTACATGTTTTCGGGATAAAAAGTAGCCTATGTGTTAATCCAGGGTCTCTGCTACCTCCATACCAAATTTCATATAAATCCGTTCAGTAGTTTTTGCGTGAAAGAGTAACAAACATCCATCCATCCAAACTTTCACATTTATAATATAATTTTTATTTATATTTGCAGGTTTTACGAAGCTATGCAATCGCTTACCGTTCACGGAGAACCACACTGGCGAGGCTCGCGGACAAGTACGCGAGCAATCTGTTCATGGAGCCAATGGTATGTGTTTCATCCCCTAATTGTTTTTTTTCTAGACAAGCTTGGAGTTTGTCCATAACTTGCCTGAACTTTTTTTTTTCTGTGTTATCCTGCGATCGGCTCCTCAAGCCCTTAGCAGATTTGTTGAGGTTGTCGACTGTCAGGTAGGAGCTGTTCCTCCTGTGAGGAAGCTGTCCTTTTTTTTTAAATGTAAAAGTAATGAGACGAACGGTGCGGTCTCCTGATGGTAAGAGATAAAGCATGTCCATGACCATTGCAGGGATACACAGAACTTTGAGTAGCAAACAAAGTCCAGGGCATTGCTGCTTTGGCACTCACTACTTTGAGACTTTTGATAGAGTTAGTCTCAACAGCCCAGTAATTTCGCTAGCTGCAGTACCCTTCAAAACGGAACACAGTAATGCTTACACACTACTGCTTAGCGGCAGACTAACTGGTACTGCGGTGGTACCTACTTAGACGACCTCCTGCTGATGCCCTGAACTTTGTTTTGGTACTTAAAGTTCTGTGTATCGCTGCGATGGTCATGGACAGGCGTTATCTCTTACCATCAGGAGAGCGTCTCGTTCGTCTCATTACTTTTTACAAAAAAAAAAACTTCCTAACACCCACCACCACAATACCACCATGCTGTGGTTTCCTCACGTTTTCCTTCACCAGCAGCTCATGCTCTTGTTGGGATTTGAACCCACGCCCTTCGGCACGCGAACCGACCGCGCTAATTAACTTTCAGTTGTTAGCTCTCACTATATTTTTTATATTGTTTATTTTTATCTATTTCCAGCCGACTGGTGGTTATATCTTAAAATGTGCGAATCTGCTTGAAATTTCCTGGATTTTGGAAAATAAATGGTCTAACGTCGCCCCATTCTACCATAAAATGATATTCGACTTAGAAAACATGGGTAAATATATCTATACTATTATAAAGATTTGATTGTTTGTTTGTACTGAATAGGCTCCTAAACGACTGGATTGGTTTCAAAAATTCTTTCACCGCTGGGAAGCTACACTATCCCCGGGTGACATAGGCTACTTTTTATCCCTGTATTCCCACGGAAACGGGAACTACGTGGGTGAAACCGCGAGGCGTCCGCTAGTATTTTATAAAATAAAACATTTAATAAACTCATAATACATTCAGGAACTTCATAAAAGCAGGAACATATAATTACGTTCCAACTTTAATTTTAACATATTTTATGAAGAAATGTACATAAAAAAAAAAACTGAAATAATGAACAAGTTTTTTAAGAACATCTTTAAACAGAATCAGGTTTAGTTTTTTACTTTTCAATTAATGCGAATTGTACCACAAAGACCAAAGTTTGACGCTCGAAGGACCAAAAAAATGGCGCCATATTTTTTTTCCGCTAAATAAGATCTTACCGCAGACAACAGTAGACTGATAATTGACTGCAGTAACGTTGGAATGGTAAAAACCAATTTATAAGCATTAAACATGCATATACACAGTTTGCGGGAAAGTTGGTTGTCAGCGTCGATCGGCTACGACACGACAAGATAAGTCTGCAGGTAAAAATAGCGCATCTGATACGAGCGATTCTAGTTTACCAGCTGAGGAGTGCAAATATGTACTACTTTACTCCTAGCGCGCCGCCAACCCGTCATAGTAATATTTTGGTTGTGATTGCACTCAATTTATAATTATGTAATTTGTGTTTTCAGATGAATGCTACATAAAAATAATAAGACACGCACATAAACAACTAGGAGATCCGTCGACAGACACGACTCAACGCACACTACTACTCTCTAAGATCATAGCCACTTGTCTAGAAGCGCACGGAACGCAAGAACTGTATGAAAGCATGGAATCAGACACAGAATCTGTTAAGAAAATTGAAAAAAGACGTTTAACGCTCGAAAACAAATCTACCGAACCTAAAAGAAACAAGAATGAAAACAAAAACGATGAAATAGACTATGGTAACACCGAAGACAATATTACAGACAACGATAACGCAAATAATAACGACAATCAAATAATGGCACCGCCTAAGTCTCTACCAAAGAAAGGTAAACCTAAAGGAAAAGAGAATATAGAACATAATAGGAAGTCTGTTAAAAGAGCGACAGTTGAAAATGAACCTAGCAATGCGAAAAAAGCGAAAACTGATAATATAAGGCAAAGTGAAATTGAAATAAATAAAGTAGAACAAAGTAAACAGAATAAGGGCAATAAAGATAATGCTAAGAATAAAGAAAAAGTAGCTAAAAGTCTAAGCAAATCCGAAAAAGTTGCCAAAATCACAGAAAATGACACAGAGCATGATAATAATCCTAGTGAAAGTAACACAGAAAATATATACAGCAAAGAAAATGAAGCTAAAAGTCAAAATACAAAAGATGAAGCTGTAATTCAAAACAACGAAAAGGAATCAGTTAAAAATGTTCCGAAATCGAAAGTAGTGAAGTCTAAAAATAAAGAAGATAGACCTAAAGGAAAAGAGAAAAATAACGTGCAAGAAGAAAATGCCAATGATAAACCAATACAAGACAAACAAATCATTAATGTACAAGAAAAAGCTCAAAAGAAAGTAGCTAAAGATAAGAACTCTCAAAAAATAGCTAGCGGTGACAAAATTTCAAAACATGATCCTACCAAAAATTTGGAATCAGAAAATGTGGCTAGCAAACTCAAGAATATAAATACCAGTTTAAAAAACGATCCCAAGTCTACGGATCCAAATCAGCTAAAAGAACCGAGCAAAGAGAAAAAAGCTATTAGTTCGAAAAACGACTTGAAAATGACTGAAAATAATGCTAAACAAATCACTAATAATTTTAAACCAGTGGAAATAGATGACATCCCAATATTTTCGGTTAATAACATTAACGTCGATAAAATACCCAGGAAAGACAAAATTAGTGACAAAACAGTCAAAAATCTAAAAGGTGCTTCCAAAAGTGCCAACATTAATAAAAAAGCCCCAATAAAAAATGCCAAAATCGACAATAAACTCTTGAACAACGCTGAATCAACAAATACGAATAAAAAACTTGGCAACAAAGAAACACATAATACAAATGTTAAAAAAAGTAATCTAAGCAAAGATACTAAATTTAATACTAAGTCTTCAGCTGACAATACTGTATCAAAAAACGACAATCACTTACAAAAAAATAGCTCGAACAAAGCTGAAGTACAAAACACTAAAAATGGATCAAATATTGTAAAGATCTCTGAACAACCTAAAACATCGAAAGAAATTAAAAGTTCTGCAAAACAGAAAGGTACAGACAAAAATACAGGACAAACTAAAGAAAAAGTTTCAACAAATATTGCAAACAATGCCGAAAACAAAGGAGCTGTAAGCATTAAAAAAAGCGCTATAAATAACCCAAAAATAACCGTAAACAATAACAAAAAATCAAATGAAGTTACAAAAGAAAAGAACGATAAATTCGTCAATGACGCCATTAAAATAAAGAATATAGCCAACATTAAAAAAACTAACACCAAAATAGGTGACGGTAAACCAAAAATGGCAATAAAAACACTGATGCATAAAACTCGCGATGTATCGAATAAAATGCCTAAAAGTTTAAATATTTCCGGTAAAAATAAAAACGTAAAATCTGGCAACATTATCAACAATATGAAAGCTGGTAATGAGAATGATAGCAGAACGAAAATTTCAAAGATTCCTATGAAGTTGTCATCAATTCATGAGAGTTTAAAAAAGAAAAACCCTTTAAGAATCAGCCCAAGTAAGTAAAGTTATACCCTGTTCAGGAATCTTAGATATTTTTTGTAAACAAAAGGGATAACAGTGCATAAAATATATTTCATAATGGCAGTTTACTATATTTAGCAAAAAAGTGTTTAATTATTTTTTTCTCCTCGTAATCTGATCAATTCGGTATGTAAAGAAAAAAAAAACTACTGATTCCAAAACCGTTTTGTAATAGTACATTTCTATTCAATATTTTTGCGTTTAAAATTCTGTAAACTATGATATGGGGTTTATTTTAATAAAATACATAAAATAAACTTGACTTTCAATTGATGTCTAATGACGTCACCTAGTAGGGCTACTTCCATAGACTAAAAAAAGCAATGGCAAACCAAAACAAAATCTGTCAATGTCAAGTCAACGGCGGCCATAATAATCTCTTCGTACGTCGAGTTGTTTTTCGCTTTATTGATACAAATATCTGGATTATTTTACTTTAAACGTTATTTGGACTCTGATATCGCTTTTATGACATAAGATTTGTTTACTTCATGTCATGAATTGTTAGAACGGAAGACGTGACAGAATGGCTTTACAGCTTTAGCCTGCCCGTTGGGGCAAATAAAAAAAATACTTGTCAGTTCTGTTGTCAAATTTAATGAAATGTGTCAAATGTATTTGTATACTTTTTTGTTTTATATGGCAAAGGCATATTCTACATATTCAGCCGACCTCATGACGTCATAACTATAAAAAGTTTGAAAACGTATTAAAAATAAACTACCGCATAGAAAGCCAAAATATTCAAATTAGTTTCATAAAATAAAGTTTACTATCAGTAAAAAATATGAAATAAATACAAAAAAAAAAAACTTTACATACCGAATTCGTTTTGTTGTATAACCTAAGAAAATGTAAGAGTTCACAAGAGAGTTGAGAGAGAGTTGTAAGAGTGTATAAATACTCTTTCACGCAAAAACTACTGAACGGATTTGGATGAAATTTGATATGGAGGTAGCCGAGACCCTGGATTAACACATAGGCTACTTTTTATCCCGAAAACATGTAGCGGGTAACATCGCGGATCGCAGCTAGTCAACAATATTTTTCACAAGTGAAAAATGTCACTTTGACAGTGACAAAGTCTAGATATATACATCTTGTAGCGATGATAGCTTGCAGTGGTTAGCGCGGTCGGTTTGCATGCCGAAGAGCGTGGGTTCAAACCCCAACAATGAGCTTGAGCTGCCGGTGAAGGAGAACATCGTGATGAAGCCTTAGCGTGGTTGTAGCATGCTCGGCTGGCTAGCTACCACACTCAAGTTGAAAATCTGCCGCCAAGCATCTAACGGTGTGTTCCGGCAGCCTCACTTGAGAGCCAGTTCCATTCCAGGCTAGGTGTGCTTTACCATCTTTGACCACACCGTCACTTAACATCAGGTGAGCTGTGGTCAAACGCCTAGCCAGTTAACCAAAAAAAATCTAAAATTCCTGAACATAGTATAGCTAAATTCCGCTGCGCTGTCGAGTTGAGACTAACCATCGAAAGTAACTAGCATCAAATTCTTTCAAAAGTCTTTTGTATCTGTTGAATGTTTCTACTGTGAGTTAAAGTGGTTCGTTTTCCATACAAACAATTTTTTTGCCATTTATGGACAAATGGAGCATAATTTTACAGTGAAATCACAGCTACTGGCGTTTATTTTGGTCTTTATTTGCGGCAAGTCACAATCAAAAATCATAAATTCCTAAATTATTCATAAATTTGATTTTATGCTAATAATCTCCTGCTTTGTTCAAGCAATTTGGTATGTAAAGAAAAAAAAATACTTTGCTGATTCCAAAACCATTTCGAAATATTACATTCCTGTACATGATTTTCACGTTTAAAACACTTTAAACTATGAGACTGGGTTTATTTTAATAAAAAACATAAAATACACTTGACAATCAATTTACCTCTAATGATGTCACGTCGTCGGCTGTATAAGGATTCTTTGAGTGCCTAAAAAAATAATGGCAAACCTCAACAAAATCTGTCAATGTCAAGTCAACGGTTGCCGTATTTTTTTTTTTCTTTGGTTTTGGCGTCGCGTTTTAGCATTTGCCAGTGTCAAGTAATTATATGTTTTCAAGTTTCAAAAGTTAAATAAGTGCCATCGTAGCTAGTTTTAGTCAAAGTCGTCTTTGTCAAGTCCAGTTCGTGTCAGTTAATTCCAGTCATGCTTTAGTAAAGTAGTGGCAACTTTACTACAAAGCTTCGATGGAGTTTTGGAAGCAACACGAAAACTCATGTTTCACCACATTATATCATTTTCCCACACTCGCGCTTGTAATTCGGCACTTTATGAATAAAACACCACCATTTTTATGCATAAACACTCGACAAAACACTAGTTTTGGAAAAAATACAACGAAGCGACACGACTCTTCCCGCGTTCCCGCCAAAAACCAAAACGGTTGCCGTTACTTGTAACCTCCAAACTTATCTACGTCGAGTTGTTTTTTTTTACATGGCTAATGCATGTTTTACATATTCAGCCTACCTCATGACGTCACAACTATAAAAAGTTTGAAAACGTATTAAAAATAAACTGCCGCATAGAAAGCCAAAATATTCAAATTAGTTTCTTGAAATAAAGTTGACTATCAGTAAAAAATATAAAATAAATACAGAAAAAAAAACTTTACATACCGAATTGTGACTTGCCGCAAATAAAGACCAAAATAAATGCCAGTAGCTGTGATTTCACTGTAAAATTATGCTCCATTTGTCCATATATGGAAAAAAATTGTTTGTATGGAAATCGAACCACCTTAAATTGTAATTTTTGCTTATAGGAAAGTTACCGTCAACATTTAAGTGTTCTTCAGAATCCAATATAAGTAAGAAAAGCTATTTCACAAACATACCACGTAAGTACTTGGTGGTAGATCTCTTCATCAGGTCATCTTTTTTACTTGGTGGTAGATTTCCTTAGCAGGAGATCATCTAGGTTGGTACCACCGCAGTACCAGTTATTCTGCCGCTAAGCAGTAGTGTGTAGACTGTGTTCCGGTTTGAAGGGTACTGCAGCGAAATTACTGGGCTGTTGAGACTAACCATCTAGTCTCAAAGTAATGAGCGCCAAAGCAGCGACGCCCTGGACGTTGTTTTGCTACTCAAAGTTCTGTGTATCGCTGCAATGGTTTTAGACATCAGGACATCTTACCAGCAGGAGAGTGTTTTGTTATTATATAAAGGTTGTCTGGAAGAAATCGCTCTAGGCGATAAGACCGCCCTTATACATCATCTATTCTATTATTATATCTTCTTTTTTTTGTTTGTTGTTTGTTTCCTATTTGTATTAATTGTGATCTGGGTGTATAATAAAGTTATATTCTATTCTATTCTATTCTATATTAAAAAAAAAAATCAATGTTTTGAAATACTCATAACATATTTCCTCTACGAATTTGACCCAAAAACATCAATAATAAACAGGGCAAGCTAAATAAAACCGTTTAAATACTTCGATGCTGACAGAATGCACAAAGTGCGACGCCAAAAAAAAAACAAGCTATAAGTTATCTTAGTTCCGAATTTCACTCGAAATCCGTTGAGCCGTTACTGTATCTTAAATTATTTAAAAGTATTAATTTCCTTCTTTTTTCAGGCTTATTGAAGAAACCAGAACCGAAGAATTCAAAATAAAATTTGTACTGTTATGTTTGTAATAAAGATTTTGAAGTTTCTTTGCTGTTTGTTTTGTTATCTAAATCAAGTAGTTAGAAGTATGAGCCTCGAAGCAATGATGCTCTAGACTTTGTTACTTAAAGTTATGTGTTCCGCTGCAATGGTCATGGACAATTGGACATCTGCTATCACTTACAGTCCTAAATACATAACCTTTTTTATATAAATACGTACCAAATAATTCCGTTTTTTTAGGGTTCCGTACCCAAAGGGTAAAACAGGGCCCAGTAGGGTGTCGTTCGTTTCGTTTGTCTAACTTATGGTGTGCATAATGAAAAGTTTCTATCTATATTGCTCTATAGTGAATGTCTAGGACCAATAGGTGGCAGCACTAAACCGGCAGAAGAGACTGCGGACAATAAAAGAAACTTACGGGAGGTTTGGCGGGAACGCGGGTAAAGTCGTGTCGCTCCGTTATATTTTTTACCAAAACTAGTGTATTAGCGAGTGTTTATGCTTAAAAATGGTGGTGTTTTATTCATAAAGTATCGAATCGCAAGCGCGAGTGTGAGAAAATGATATAATGTGGTGAAACATGACTTTTCGTGTTGCTTCCAAAACTCCATCGAAGCTTTATAGTAAAGTCGCCGCTACTTTACTCAAGCATGACTGGACTTGACTACAATTATAGCTACGAGGCAACTTATTAAACTTGAAAATATAAAACACTTGACGCTGGCAAATGCTCAAAATGCGACGCCAAAACCAAAGAAAAAAAGGAAACCTACCAGACCTGCCAGCTGTCAATTAATAAAACAACATTTACATTTCGACAAAATAATTTATTAATATGAACCTAATTAAAGTTAAAAAAAAATATATATAAAAAAGCTCTTATCTGGGAATTAAAAGTTTAAAAATTAATTCTATTAAGTATTTGGTGTGTACCTACTTACCTATATTTTTAAAAGCTTGAAGCACAGAAGTATAGTTAGTAGGTACATAACCTGTTACGGGTACTGCCTCAAGCTTTTAAGAATGTAGGTAACTACACGCCAAATAGGTTAGGTTACTTGGTGGTAGATCTCCTTAGCAGGAGGTCGTCTAGGTAGGTACCACCGCAGTACCAGATATTCTGCCGCTAAGCAGTAGTGTGTAAACATTACTGTGTTCCGGTTTGAAGGGAAATTACTGGGCTGTTGAGACTAACCATCGAAAGTCTCAAAGTAATGAGCGCCAAAGCAGCGATGCCGTGGACTTTGTTTTGTTACTCTAAGTTCTGTGTATCGCTGCAATGGTCATGGACAGGCGTTATCTCTTACCATCAGGAGAGCGTCTAAATTGTCTCATTACTTTTCTACATTTAAAAAAAAGTTACTAGAATTAAATTTTTAGTTAACCGTCCCAGATAAAAGCTTGAAATATTATTTTAATTTATTTTTAAATTCTTTGGTAGATAAGTATTTTTGAGATTGCTCCTCAAGACGAATCAATCGAGACCAAACTCGGTGGGATTATGTTGTTTTGTCACAGAGATGCCGTGGTCACCTTCCAGCTTCATCATCAGACCCTGGATATCGTCTAGGCGTAAAGTGCTCCTCATGACGAATCAATCGAGCCCAAACTAGATGGGTTTATCTTGTTTAGTTCAGAAGTTCCTATGGCCATCTTTGGTGTCCATCATCAGACCAGCTCCATGGTACCACATTGTCACCGAAGATCCATAAGTAGACCAAATCCAAAGACCAATCGGGAAGTGGGTTAAATTAAACTTGCAAGATTCCACCCAAACAAACATTGTTACATATAAAAAGTTAAATAAAAGCTTTTCAAATATGGGTTCTGGTCAAATAATAAATAAATATTGGAGGACATTTAACACAGCGCCATCTAGCCCCAAACTAAGCAAAGCTTGTACTATGGGAACCAGACAGCTGACAGAATACTTAAAATCTTGTTTCTATCAAAGTTCCTTTCACTACAGATATTCCGTGCTTACTTGCTACCCTAGATACAAATATTTATTGTTCTAAATCCTGTTTCCTCTTATCTAATAACGTAAAATTATAATCTTTCCTTCTTCTTTTTTCCAATTCCTTCTTTCCTGATCCTTGTCTTTTCAAAATTTTATTCCATAAACCTATTTAGTATTTTCTGTTTACGCGTCCTATGGTTTCCCCGTTTTCTCACTACATGAAATCAAAGCCTTGAAATACATGGATGTTAAGATAAAGAAGTTGAAGACTGAAGATTGTACACAAAATTAAGAAACATTGAAACTGGCAGAATGCACAGAGTGCCAAGAAGAAAGGAAAAAAAATACTTTTTTTTTTGTAAATACATACAGTACACCCCACCCAGACACAGAATAAACATCGATGTTAGTCCTGAGTGGATACTACCAATGAACCAACGGGGCTGTCATAATGATCGACAGCGTGGCCAAAATATGTTAGAAAGTCAAAAGCTTTTCAAGGCTGGCCATGATTGACAGCCCTGTTGGCTCATTGGTAGTATATCTGCCTTAAGAGCTGAAGGGCGTGGGTTCGATTCCCGCTCGGAACAAACATTTTATGTATCAACAAATGTTTGTTCTATGTCTGGGTGTTCTGTATGTATTATAAATATGCATTTACAAAAAAAAAGTATTTATGTATTCTATCAGTTATCTGACTTCCATCACACAAGCTTTGCTTAGTTTGGAGTCAGATGGCGCTGTGTGTAATGTCCTACGATATTTATTTATTTTATTAGAGACGGAAGAGAAAATAAATGTAGAAAAAAAGTACAAAATTGTCGCACAGACGAACATTTCCAATGTTTAGGTACGAAGTGAAAATAACGGCGAAATATTATCTGAATCACGTTTAGTTTTCAGCTCCTAGAATAATTGTTTCTTCATCTGTAACAAAATTATGCAAATATTATAACAAGCCTAAATTTAAAAAACCCCCGACAGGTGTATAGTATTCTACTAGTCAAGCCCTTTCATTTGATACCCATATTGAGGGAGTTGTGAAAAAATATGTGATCCGCCATTTTGTGGCGGCGGCCATCTTGGACCGATTTTCATCAAACATAGCTGAGAACGCTTCCGACTAATTAACCTTTCAGACAAAATCAAAATCGGTTCATCCTTTCGGCAGCTACGATGCCACAGACAGACAAACACACAGACACGTCAAACTTATAACACCCCGTCGTTTTTGAAAAACATTTCAAAAATTTCACCGATTAAGAAAAAAAAATACTCATATTTTCTTTATGATTGACTGGGTAAGTGTTTGACCATAGCTCACCTGGTGACGCTAAACATAACTACTGGCTTTCAAGTGAGGCTGCCGGAACACACCGTTAGATGCTTGGCGGCAGATTTTCAACTCTCGTGTGGTAGCTAGCCAGAGTAGCCAGCCGAGTACTAGAGAGTACGCTACCACCATGCTATGGTTTCCTCGCGATGTTTTCCTTCACCGGCTCAATTTCATTGCTGGGGTTTGAATCCACGCCCTTCGGAGTGCGAACCAATCTAGGCCGCTGGGTGCTAGGCGCTTTGTGAAACAAGTGTTCCTTTTAAACAAAATTAGTCAATTACTAGACAACAGACAACACTTTATTTGGGACATAAAACACATTTCAACATACATAATTAACAATACATACGTATACAAAAAAAAACAATGAACATAAAACAGAAAAAAACTTGTAGGTATATAGTATAGTATATATAAATATAAATTAAACAAAAAAACAAAAAGTTTGTAAATATATTTTACGTCACAAACCGGCCTCGACACAGCATAACGCCGACTGAAGCCAGCCGGCGCTGGTCTTATGATTTTGGCGCCCCCTGCCGCCCGGGGCATGTGCCCGTTGCCCCCCCATGAGTTTGCAATTAAAACAACGATTTTCGTCTTACCACTTTCACAGAGGTCAACCTCCTCCTTGGGGTTTAAAAGTGAAAGGTAATCGCCCTGTAATAAACCGACGTCATTAGCCGAGTGGGCTTTTACGTCAGCTAAAAACAAAAATCCCACGAATATTATAAAGGATGTTTGTTACACTTTCACGCAAAAACTACTGAACAGATTTGGATGAAATTTGATATGGAGGAAGCCGAGACCCTGGATTAACACATAGGCTACTTTTTATAGGGAAAACATGTAGCGGGTAACACCGCGCGGCGCAGCTAGTATTATAAATGTGAAAGTTTGAAAGGATGGATGTTTGTTACTCTTTCGCGCAAAAACTAACAAACGGATTGGCATGAAATTTGGTATTGAGGTAGCCGAGACCCTGAATTAACACATAGGCTACTTTTTATAGGGAAAACATGTAGCGGGTAACACCGCGGGGCGCAGCTAGTGTCTAATACATAGAATACAATATAACTTTATTATACACCAAAACAAATCACAACAACATACAAATATGAAACATAACAAAACAATAGAATAGATATTTGATGTAGGGCGGTCTTATCGCCTACATCGATTTCTTCCAGGCAACCTTTGGATGGAAAGAAAAGCAAATAAATATTAGGTTGGTACATACATTTAAATTTTAGTTTTTTTTTTTAATGACACGAAAAACGAGCGAGGACAGTTACTTTTGACAATGAGATGTTTTGAGAAAACAATATTTTGTGTGCAATATTACCAGTGTCAGGGAAATCATCGACCTCATTCTTGGGTTTCAAAAGTGCGAGGTCATCGCCCTTTAATACACCGACGTCATTAGCCGAGGTCACCTTTTGTTTAGCTAAAAAGAAAATTAATGTTTAGTAAAATAATAATCAATTGATTATTATTAATAACTATATTTATTACTGGAATTTAAGTAAAAAAACCATCCGTGCGAAGCCGGGACAGGCCGCTGGTCGACAATAAAAGTTAAATCTAATTTTTTTTTTGTAGCGATGATAGCTCTGTGGTTTGCGCGGTAGGTTCGCATGCCGAAGGGCGTGGGTTCAAACCCCGACAATGAGCTCGAGCTGCCGGTGAAGGAAAACATCGTGAGGAAACCATAGCATGGTGGTAGCGTACTCTCTCGTACTCGGCTGGCTAGCTACCACACGAGAGTTGGAAATGTGCCGCCAAGCATCTAACGGTGTGTTCCGGCAGCCTCACTTGAGAGCCAGTTCCATTCCAGGCTAGGTGTGCTTTACCATCTTCGACCACACCTTCACTTAACATCAGGTGAGCTGTGGTCAAACACCTAGCATGTCAACCATTACAAAAAAAAATTAAGGTCTACGAAATTACTGGGCTGTTGAGACTAACTCTATCAAAAGTCTCAAAGTAATGAGCGCCAAAGCAGTGATGCCCTGGACTTTGTTTTGTTACTTAAAGTTCTGTGTATCTCTGCAATGGCCATGGATGGGCGTTATCTCTTACCATCAGGAGAGTGCCTCGTTCGTCTCATTACTTTTTAAATAAAAAAAAAACGTATACAAAGTACAAGTTTCCGTGCTAGGTAATATTTACCTAGATTCGAATCGTTATATTTTCCACTCCAAACTGCGCAGAGCGTTTCAAAAACCATCTCGCCATCATTCTCTTGAAGATATTTATTTCTATACAACGCCAAAATTGCTTTACTTTTTAGCTTTGTCCCCACTCCCTCCAGCACTTTTGTTATCTGCGTCTCCAAATTGATCCTTGAAATCAGAATTTATTAAAAAAAAAATAAAAATATTTATTATTTATTTTTATATATATTTTTTTTAAATAAATATCGTAGGACTACACACAGCGCCATCTGGCCCCAAACTAAGCAGAGCTTGTGTGATGGAAGTCAGATATACTGATAGAATACATAAATACTTTTTATTTGTAAATACATACAGAACACCCGGACACAGAACAAACATTTGTTTATTCACAAAATGTTGCCCTGAGTGGGAATCGAACCCACGCCCTACAGCTCTCAAGCCAGATATACTACCAATGAGCCAACGGGGCTATCATGACTTTGACTATAACTAGAGCTACAAGGCAAAATATATAAACTTGAAAATATAAAACACTGGCAAAAACTCAAAATGCGACGCCAAAACCCAAAGAAAAATAAAATGACATAGACAAACCTCATGACATAGACAAACAGTTCTATGTCAATGTAAGCTGTCAACTTTGACATGGCCCCGAACATCCGCTTCAAGAGTTTTTTGACGACGAGGATGTATTTACGCGTCCTTTTGTCTTGCATGGTGATATGTACGTAGTATCCATTTTCCATATCTTGCATTATATATGGGGCGTTCTCTGGCTTTTCATTATCAGGTTCTATTTTCGGCTTTATATCCTACAATAATAAATCTACTTCAAAATACGTATACCACTATTTTTGTACATAAAAATAAACTAGAAAAATTGTAATCGGGTAATACAGACCGAGTGAGACATCGTAAAAGTGCAATCAGAATTTTTGTTTAATTCATAATGTCAAAGTTATTACTAGTCGAAATTTTCGGAAATTCTGCCTAAAATTATGGACATAGCACTCGTTTACTGCAAAAGAAAACTTTTTACCACAGAACAAATAGAAAGACGGCCCACTACCTGTGTAGTGGAATTTCCTTGGGTGCGTACCAAACGTTTTGACTCTACGTTTCTCATCCGTACGGCCAAGGAATGGAACAAGCTGCCGGCTTCCTTGTTTCCTGAGAGATATAATCTAGATCTTTTCAAGGTCAGAGTTAATAGGTATCTTCTAGGTCTGCGTGCTTCATCTTCGACCACATCGTCGCTTACCATCGGACAAGTTGGTGGTCACGCGGACTTATCCGTATTAAAAAAAAAAGAACACTATCCCCGGAGCAGCTGGCGGTGACCAATGGCGGCTTTCATTGAAATATTGCAGAAACATGTTGTTTCTCTTTCGCACTCGCGCGCGAGGCTCCCGCTGCAGCGCGCGCGCGCCGCGGGATTTCTGAATGAACTTGCGACGGACTAGGTTTACGTCAATGCCTACGGGTACAATAATAACTAGGAATCACCTTTTTTTTGTGGATAATTTTTCAAGATTTTTTTTCATACATGGGTTCAGTTATAGCAGTAGATAACGCCATTTTTTTTCTAGTAGTTACAAAAAAGTGGTGTTTAACCCGTGCGACTTAAGTGCGAACTTTGCTGAATGCGACCCTTCCCCCGCCATACCTCACTGCACCCCGCGCGTTCAGTACCGACAGCACATTAATAGCCGTTGCACGCGCAAAATAAATACATTCACTATAAAAACTATTTAAGTAATTTACTTAACTATTTCTAAATTATTATAATTTTAAAAAAATTCTTGAGGTACATACAGTTCGGATCAAATTAGTAGTAAATATTTTTACGAAATAAACTTTTTTTGCAAACAGTACATCACAATGACGTCATAGCATGAAGTCCGCATTTCGCACCGGTTATAAGTACAGTTAGCATAAAGCAGTCAGATTATAAAATTACAAGTCCAAAGACAGCCCCGTTTTTATCCGACTGCCAAGGAAGGGTTATGTTTTTCGCGCGTATCTTGTATGTATGTAAATTTCTTTGTTACCTCGTTTCTTCCAAATGGATGACGCCAATTAAGGTATCGTTAGATTCGTCTCAATAAGCTGTCTCAATAAGCAAATTTTTTGTCGCGAAATAGTTATGTTAATAAAAAAAAATAACCAAATCTATCAAGTAGGGTATCAAAATAAAAATACAAAAATATATTGGAGTTATAATTATGTTTAAATTTTATTAGGAATAATAAATTGGTTTAAAAACTTTTTAAGCTAATGCATAGCTTCTATCGCGGGCCTTGAGCGTGGAGATCGAATCCAGAAATTCCGTAACGAAAATAACCTAACACCCCCCCCTCCCACCGGCACAGCGGTGATACTTTTTAGTTTTGCCATCTATCGATGAATAGCAGAACTTTTAATGACTTTTTTGAAATATCACGCTTGTCTCTTTAGTTCAGCAACTCGCCTCTAGGTGGCATTGGTTGTAATGCTATGCAATAGCTTTACCGCGGCAGTCCCCGAGTGCCACACGTCTTTTTTTATTTCTAAAATTATTATTTTTTATACTCCTGCATTATGGAAGACCTCCAAGAAGCCACCTCACGCGTTGCAGTGGCCAAAAGAAACATTGACTCGAAGAAGGTGAGATGGCGGTCAAACGTAAGCCTATCTTCAGTAAAAAAAAAGAGCAAGTTAAGAGGGTTGCTAAAAATATAAGACTTACCAGTAAGTTATCCTGACATGGCAAAAAAGTGTCTACCTGACGGAGTATTGTTTCACTGAAGGTCAACTCTGAAAGAAATATAGAAACTTAGATTTATTTTATTTATTCCTGCTTCCATTCGGGGTGCGCCTTCCATCGCGTGCTTCAGAAGCAAACTTAGATCTTGGCTACAAGAGACCTTGTTTTATGACTTTGACGATTATTTAAAACTAAGCGATTATTGAATTACTAGTAAGTAATTATAATATTTTTGTTTTTATGGACATTTAATTATGTTGACATAATTATTTTATATGTGACATATTACTTCATTGACATTTTCATTTTCATTATTTGACATGTTATGATTTTGATATTTTTAAATATGAATGGAAAAATGACATGTGACTTTGGTGTTATTAATAAATGATTTGTATTTGTATTACTGAGAAAAAATTACAATTACCTCAGATTACTCTAATCTTTCTATACTATTGGCCACTTTTACTGTAAGTGTCTTGTAATTCAATTTGAAAGTGGTAGCTAGTCAGCCGAGTAGGTACTAAAAAGTACCCTACCACCATGATTTACTCATAATGTTTTCTTTCAGCTTAAGATCATTATTATAAGATCAGTATTTTAGTAACCCTTTTATTTGATACCCATATTGAGGGAGTTGTGAAAAATATGTAATCCGCCATTTTGTGGCGGCGGCCATCTTGGACCGATTTTCATCAAACATAGCTAAGAACACTCTCGACTTTTTTTTTTTTTTTATGTGACAAATAATGAGACGAACGAGACGCTCTCCTGATGGTAAGAGATAACGCCTGTCCATGACCATTACAGCGATACACATCAAGTATAAAGTCGACTGATTTAACTGTCAAACAAAATCAAAATCGGTTCATCCGTTCGGGAGCTACGATGCCACACACAGACACGTCAAACTTATAACACCTCGTCGTTTTTGCGTCGTTTACCCACGCTCTTCGGTGTGCAGGCGTTAAGAGATAACGCCTGTCCATGACCATCGCAGCAATACACAGAACTTTGAGTAACAAAACAACGTCCAGGGCATCGCTGCTTTGGCGCTCATTACTTTGAGACTAGATGGTTAGTCTCAACAGCCCAGCCCACTACTGCTTGGCGTTAGAATATCTGGTACTGCGGTGGTACCTACCTAGACGACCTCCTGCTAAGGAAATCTACCACCAAGTAACACCAATAGTTTACTTGAGCGAACTACACACCTGTTCCATATCTTTGGGCTGATGCAGCTTCATTAAATAACATAACCAGCTTCTCTTCGTCATTGATCTGGCTGTATCTACGTCGATACTCTCTCACCACATCGGAAGCCGACGTTCCGACCGCAACATCAATTAACACCACTCGCCGACCGACCTCCTCAAACGTTTTCCGTAGCACGTTTTTTCTTAACAAATTCGAAGTCTTCAGTTCTAACATCAAATCATTCGAAGCATTCTCTAAGCCGATGAAAATTAATCTCAATGCTTCTTTTTTAATTTCCTTGTTCATCTGGTTTTGCTGTTCGATGCTGATTTTATTGTCGCGTGATTTCTCTTGTAAAAGTTCATTTTTCTCTGATATATTCGGTCTGTATTCATTAGCTTTATTTCTATGGCTTTCATTTTTGAACGTGAATGGACTGGAAATAAGTTTTGAGAATGTTCAAAAGGATATAACTCTTTTGGAACTCGTGTAAAGAGCCCACTGCTATCGTTTAAAAAATATATTGAACCCAGAACTCTCAGTTATACCCTAGCATCCAGCAGCATACACATGTGGTATGGGTCTTTTGATATACAATCATCTGCCAATATCAATACTGGAGTCAGGAAGCGTTTCTATATTTAAACGCAAATTATTCAATTTTCTTATAGATAAGGGATACTATAAAATAAATGATTTTCTTGACGATAAATTTTAAATGATTAACTGTGACATTTTTTTATATAATTATTTTTTTGACAATTATAGTTTGCCACATATTTTTTTCGGATTCCGTTTTGTTATTGTAAATAATTGAATACCATAATTTTAAGTTCAGCCTCTAATATTGCATGTTCGTACTGAACGTAGATGTTGCTCTACCTATATATTAAGACCTTAATGTAACACAGCATAGCAATAAACTATACTTTGACTTTGACTTTGACTTTGAGCATCTCACGTTTATTCGGTAATTTTGAGGTTTATAATTATTGAGAATGTTCAAAAGGATAGAACTCTTATAGAACTCGTGTAAAGAGCCCTCTGCTATCGTTTAAAAAATATATAAATAAATAAATATCGTAGGACTATACACACAGCGCCATCTGACCCCAAACTAAGCAGAGCTTGTGCTATGGAAGACAGATAATGGATAGAATACTCAAATACTTTTTTTTTGCAAATACATACTTATAATACATACAGTACACCCAGACACAGAACAAACATCGATGTTAGTCACACAAATGTTAGTCCTGAGTGGGAATCGAACCCATACCCTTCAGCTCTCGAAGCAGACATACTACCAATGAACCAACAGGGCTGTCAGAACCCTGAACCCAGAACTTGGCTGGAGAAGCTTTGCAGAGGATCAGTAAAGAGTAAAGAAGAAAAGTAGCAGCGCATTGTAGAATGTTAAACTCGATAGAAATTTAAATTAGAGATTATACAGAAAAATGTGTTTCACGAGACACCGAAAGACATAACCGGTCAAACATAAAAAACCTGCTAATAGATTTAATTCTAAAAACATGACATGAAATCTATAACAATAAATAACTATTTAGTTTTTAGTCATAAGGCTCGTTATAAAAATGCATAATTTCATTCAGTTTCGATCTAAAATATCACAAAAACAACAAAGAAAGACGTGTGGTACTCGGGGACTGCCGCGGTAAAGCTATTGCATAGCATTACAACCAATGCCACCTAGAGGCGAGTTGCTGAACTAAAGAGACAAGCGTGATATTTCAAAAAAGTCATTAAAAGTTCTGCTATTCATCGATAGATGGCAAAACTAAAAAGTATCCCCGCTGTGCCGGTGGGAGTGGGGGGTGTTAGGTTATTTTCGTTACGGAATTTCTGCATTCGGTCTCCACGCTCAAGGCCCGCGATAGAAGCTATGCAATAGCTTGAAAACCTACCCATATAAAATATTTCATTCTAACATGCGAAAAGTATTACAATACAAAACTATTTATTTTTGACTCCTAAGGCTCGCTATAAAAATGCATAATTTCATTCAGTCTCGATCTAAAATGTCACAAAAACAAAAAAAAACCTGCCCGTATATTTCATTCTAACATGCGAAAACTATAACAATATTTAACAATTTATTTTTGAGTCGTAAGACTAGCTATAAAATTGAATAATTTCATTAATAATTTCAATCTAGAGTAAATAGATTTCTTCTAGGTAAGCGTGCTCCATCTTAGACCACACTACTGTTTAACACCAGGCAGAGTGTGGTTAAACGCGAACCTATTTTGAATTAAAAAAAAAAGTCTCTAAAATGTAAAAAAAGGATTGGTGATCCTTCGATTATCAAATCCCCAAATTGCTAAAACAATGTGATTTAATCATACCAGCTGGATCCTGGTGATGTAGCATTTTTCCATTTATTTTGTGACCTGCCGTATTTTGACTGGGATTCGCGATCATCAGACCAGTTACTCGTTTTGGATCGAGAGCGGCCACGGTAAGACCAGGATTGTTCACAGTGACGTCTTGACACAGATTGGAGACGTGAACGCCGGTAACTGGGAGATTGAGATCGGGACCGACTCTTTAGTTTGGATCGAGAGCGGCCACGGTAAGACCAGGATTGTTCACAGTGACGTCTTGACACAGATTGGAGACGTGAACGCCGGTAACTGGGAGATTGAGATCGGGACCGACTCTTTAGTTTGGATCGAGAGCGGCCACGGTAAGACCAGGATTGTTCACAATGACGTCTTGACACAGACTGGAGACGTGAACGCCGGTAACTGGGAGATTGAGATCGGGACCGACTCTTTAGTTTGGATCGAGAGCGGCCACGGTAAGTCCAGGATTGCTCACAGTGACGACTTGACATAGATTGGAGACGTGAACGCCGGTAACTGGGAGATTGAGATCGGGACCGAGTCCGGTCATATCGTCGATATTGTGTAGCCCGATATCGAATTGGAGATCGGGACTGGCTACGTTTAAGCTGAGATTGAGATTGGCGATTTTGATATCTGTTTCTCGTAGGGATTGAGCTTCTGTCCCGGTAAAATTCCGACGATCTCCTGCTGTCCGAAGGATGTTTTATCTAAAAGAAAAAAGAAAATTTGTAAATTGTTAAAACAAATTGTGTATTAATTAAATGGCGACATGTGAACGTCGAGGCTATCTAGCTCCTCGACAACACGGATATAGTAAAAAGACTAAAAAGGACAAAATCTTTTGAGTTAGTGTATTAAGTTAGTAATGTCAGTGCAGTGAGTACTACATATTATAGAACACGTGAACAAAGTGTCTTTCCCTTAATAGAGACAGTAAGAAAAGTGTCGATGGACGCGTTCTTCGATTATACTCTACTTAGCAATTTAAGTTATATTAAAATTACTTATTAGTCTCAACTAGGCTAGATTGTAATAACAATGAGGTATCTAACAACAAACAGATACATCATTAGAAGGAAAAAAATATTAATACGTTAATTTAACCTGACCTACTTTAGCGATCTATACGTACATGCAAATAAATAAAATTGAAGTGTCTATTTATAATATCAAAATAACATTTAAATGCATTTTAAAGTAAACACGGTATAACAAAAGAGCAATTTTGAATTTGTTTGTCTGTCTATTTGTTCCGGATAATCTTGGAAACAGCTGGAACGATTTTGTTTCTTTTTAATCTTTTTTTTTTTTAATGTAAAAAGTAATGAGACGAACGAGACGCTCTCCTGATGGTAAGAGATAACGCCTGTCCATGACCATCGCAGCGATACATAGAACTTTAAGTGACAAAACAAAGTCCAGGGCATCACTGCTTTGGCGCTCATTACTTTGAGACTTTCGATAGAGTTAGTCTCAACAGCCCAGTAATTTCGCTAGCTGCAGTATCCTTCAAACCGGAACACAGTAATGCTTACACACTACTGCTTAGCGGCAGAATAACTGGTACTGCGGTGGTACCTACCTAGACGACCTCCTGCTAAGGAGATCTACCACCAAGTAAACTCGCGCACGAAGGGTTCCGTACCATTATCTATAAAAACGGCAAAAAAATCACGTATATTCATTTTAATACATTTTTTAGTATATGTTGTTATAGCGGCAACAGAAATACATTATCTGTGAAAATTTGTTAACATTAGATTACTTACAATTTTTTTTTCATTAAAATATTTTCCCGTCTTTTCGGTGTTCTGCCGAAATTTGGTGTTAGATTCTTGGAAAGACAGAGTTCCGTCACTATCACTGTTTTCTGGAGTATAATCCTTTAGTTTCCTTTTCGATTCCGTTTTTATTCTCCACTCGTCGCTTCCGCTTTCATCGTGAGACTCCTAATTAGGAATGGTTTCTTTTGTACTTATTTTATATTTTTTACTGATAGTAAACTAGGAGTTTTGGCGGGAACGCGGGAAGAGTCGTGTCGCTCCGTTGTATTTTTTTCCAAAACTAGTGTTTTGTCGAGTGTTTATGCATAAAAATTGTGGTGTTTTATTCATAAAGTGCCGAATTACAAGCGCGAGTGTGGGAAAATGATATAATGTGGTGAAACATGACTTTTCGTGTTGCTTCCAAAACTATCGAAGCTTAAAGTAAAGTCGCCACTACTTTACTAAAGCATGACTGGACTTGACTGACACGGACTGTACTTGACCAATACTAGACTTTGACTGTAACTATAGATGTAAGACATGAATTATCGCAATAACTGAAGACGAGGCAGTATGGCTTTATAGCTTTAGCCTGCCCGATGGGGCAAATTAACAAAAAAAAATGATTGTAAACTATAATTTAATTAAACTTCAAACTTTTTATAGCGATGACGTCATAAAGCGGGTTGAATGTACGCCGTTCTTTTCTTCTTAGATTTTGGCGTCGCATTTCGAGCATTTGCCAGTGTCAAGCGTTTTATATTTTCAAGTTTCATAAAGATAAATAAGTTGCCTTGTAGCTATAGTCGAAGTCCAGTCATGGTCAAGTCCAGCCATACTTTAGTGGTGGTGACTTTACTATAAGTTTCGATGGAGTTTTGGAAGCAACACGAAAAATCATGTTTCACCACATTATATCATTTTTCTTCAATCGCACCTCTAATACGACACTTTATGAATAAAACACGACCATTTTTATGCATTAACACTCGAAAAAAATACAACGGGGCGCATTTCACTGTAGCGGTTCGCACAGTGAAAGTGGAATCAAATCGTTCGATTTTTTGGAATGTCAACCATGAAACGATGTCATATTTTTAAATTGTATTCTAAAAACCACTAGTTTTGGAAAAAAATACAACGGAGCGACACTACTCTTACCGCGTTACCGCCAAAACCACATTCGATATTTTCTTTCAAGTTTTATTAAGTTATCACTTATAATACCACAAGAGCTTCAAAATTATCGGGTATTTCCCGATAGGTTCGTTGCAAACAAATGAAGGAGTCAAGTTTTTCAGGTTAAAAAATCACGAGCGCGAAGAAGCGCGAGTGATTTTTTAACCTGAAAAACTTGACGACTTTATTTGTTTGCAGGGAACCTTGAGGGAAATGCCAGATAATTTTGAAGCTCGTGTGGTATTCGGGGGATTATTTTTCCGTCCCAAATGTCGGCCAATAGAATTGCACCATTCGACGTCACGTGGTACAACGAGAAAATTTTCAAAAAATTATCACTTATAATACCACAAGAGCTTCAAAATTATCGGGTATTTCCCGATAGGTTCGTTGCAAACAAATGAAGGAGTCAAGTTTTTCAGGTTAAAAAATCACGAGCGCGAAGAAGCGCGAGTGATTTTTTAACCTGAAAAACTTGACGACTTTATTTGTTTGCAGGGAACCTTGAGGGAAATGCCAGATAATTTTGAAGCTCGTGTGGTATTCGGGGGATTATTTTTCCGTCCCAAATGTCGGCCAATAGAATTGCACCATTCGACGTCACGTGGTACAATGAGAAAATTTTCAAAAAATTATCAGTATAATACCATGTAGGTTGTACCACGTGACGTCGAATGGTGCAATTCTATTGGTCGATATTTGGGTCGGAAAAATAATCAGTATAATACCATGTAGGTTATACCACGTGACGTCGAATGGTGCAATTCTATTGGTCGATATTTGGGTCGGAAAAATAATCAGAGTTATTATATTACATAGTACCGATGAATACGCACAAGTTTCATCAGTTCTCTCCTGACTCTTCTCTTTGCCATATTTAATACATGCGTTTCAGCCAACATATACTTTTTCTTAAGTTTCAACTTCTGCAATTGTCTCTGAAAATTAAATTTGCATAGTAGATAAACATGTACCTATTTATTTAAAGAGGTTCATGTTATACAAAGCCCAAGTGAGATCGTGTGTGGAGTACTGTGTACATATGGGACGACTCTGCCAAGTACCAACTTGAGGCATTGGAGTCGATCGAGAGACGTGCCTGGAGGCGTTGAACTGGCAACGACGCTTTGCTGGAGTCTCGGCTTCAAAGCCTTGAGCATCGGCGTAGTATTGCCAGCCTGTCAGTTTTCTACCGGATACATTTCGGAGAGTGTGCACTTGAGCTGCACAATTTGGTTCCCCCTGCACCTTTCTTTTACCGGACGGCCAGACAAACGAGACCAAAACGTCATCCGTACATGGTGGATGTTCCCCATGTACGCACAAAGCGTTTTGATTCCACATTTTTCATTCGCACAGCGAGGTTGTGGAACTCTCTGTCGGAGTCTGTGTTCCCTGTTAGGTACGATATTGGCGTCTACAAATCTAGAGTAAATAGGTTTCTTCTAGGTAAGCGTGCTCCATCTTAGACCACACTACTGTTTAACATCAGGCAGAGTGTGGTCAAACGCGAACTTATTTTGAATAAAAAAATAAAAAAAATTTTTTTTTTAAGTCATAAAATTTAAATTTATACAATGTCACAGTTATTAAAATTAAAATGTCAATGGAATTAATTAATTCCAATATAAAAATTAAAAAAACATATACTTGTCAATTTTTTTTATGATACATTAATTGTTCGCTGGCGCTAGTAGATTCAAAATTTGATATAAATTTTCATGTGACATAAAATTTTGTTAACCAGTGTAATCCATCTTCTTCTTCAATCGTTCCCTCATGTCTGAGGATCGTGGTCACTGGAACCTCTTAGACGGACAATCTGTCTCCATCGACTCCGGTCCGAAGTAGCCCTCACCACCTGGTAGAACTTAGAAGAGGAGGTGGCTTCTTTCACTCGGTCAGACCATCGTGTTGGCGACCGGCCTCGTGGTCTCTTTCCTTCGGTATTGCCAACAACGACCAGCTTTTCAAGGCTGCCATCCCCTCTTTGCTTCATAAAGAATTCAAATTCGTCTAGGTGTGTTTACCATTTTCGACCACACCGTCAATTAACATCAGATAAGCTGTGGTCAAACACCTAGTCTGTCGACCATAACTATTTTTTTTTTTGTTTTTGTTTTATTGTATTTTTTTGACATTTTTATTCTGTTTCATTATTATTGTATTTTAATGAGTCCATATGTTAATTGAAATAAATAAAAAAAAATTACAAAAAAAATAGATTCACCTGGATTTTCCTTTCAGTTTGTTTCATTTCATTTACATCGTCGTCACCGGTGGAATCATTTTCGCGAGGCATCTGCATGCTTTCAGGTTTAGGTTTCTCGGGCATCAGCTGTGGATTCTGGGTGATTCGGGCTTGAATCACATTTGACTTGCTCCCATTCGATGGGTACGGTGTGCCGTCGAGATGGTCTTGTGCGATAAACGCGTCATAGCTGCTATTAAAATCTATTGCAACCTTATTGTGTTTAATTAAACGCAAATTGTACGTCCCTATTTCAAGACTTCCGATAATGCCGTTTATGTGACGGGTTAGGTTTGTGAATCCAAGTTGCTGCAAAAATCGTTATATTAATTAAATTTCTTTAATTACAAACACTAAAAAAAAACAAAAACAAAAAATATAAATTTTTCTTTGAGCTATGGTCAACACCTAGCTTGTCAACCTTCACTTCACACAACATCAAACTTCACTTGAGAGCCAGTCCCATTCCAGGCTGTGTGTTTACCATCTTAGATCACACCGTCAGTTAACATCAGGTGAACTGTGATCGACCTGGTAGTTCTCCTTAGCAGGAGGTCATCTAGGTAGGTACTGCCGCAGTACCAGATATACTACCGCCAATCAGTATAGTGTGTAAAGATTACTGTGTTCCGGTTTGAAGGGTACTGCAGCTAGCGAAATTACAGGGCTGTTGAGACTAACCATCGAAAGTCCCAAAGTAATGAGTGCCAAAGCAGCGATGCCCCGGACTTTGTTTTGTTACTCAAAGTTCTGTGTATCGCTGCCATGGTCATGGACATGCATTATCTCTTACCATCAGGAGAGTCTCGTTCGTCTTATTATTTTTTACATAAAAAAACAACCAATAAAAAAAGAAGAGTGAGGTTAGAATTATCTGGTCTTCTATCTACTGCTATAACTTCTCTATTATTCTAACTTACATGTCCATTACTAAAGCTGGCTATAACAGTGACGTGATCAGCCATAGTGAACTGAAAAAAAAACATACCATCTTGACAGTCTATGGTATACTATGTTATTCTACAGTCAAATATAGGGGGTATTAACCTTTCATGAATAAATTGTTTACATCTGAAAAATTACATTGTCAATTCTATGTTGATAATGAAAGTAAAAATTAACTTTGTAATTTTGAAAATGTCTATGGACATTTATTTATTGATTACTTTATGTTAATTTATTTATATACAACAATAAATAAATACAAAAAAAAAACATTTTTGTGTTTTTTTTTATGTTACCAGGATAAGCATGTTCTATATTGAAAACTGATTCAAATATGAGATATAACAGACATTATCTCTTACCATCATGACAGTGTTCAGTTCGTTTCATTGCTTGTGCTTTTAAAAAGTTTAAGTTTATGAAACCATAGACCGACTAGGGATAAAATATTTATAATCAAAGGAAAATATATTGCCACTATTGCCAGTCACCCTAAGTTTAATAATGAACTGGTTTCATTGATAAATTCGATTAAATGCTAATTCAACACAATCGAATAAGTAGTTTTAGCTTTACAGTGGAAATACGTAATTAAATAAATAACAGTTAAAAATATAACACACACTTTACTATGGGTTGTATTGTATCGATAAATAACATTTTTGGTGACCAAAACCTTTGGTGTGCGTGTCTGGCTCCCATTTGACTGGTTTTCATTAGGATAAAACGGAGAAAAACAATTTTCGACTTACATGAAATGGATGGATGGAAGCAACTGAGCTGATATTGATTTTTCTTGTTTTTTAATTTGCTCCATCGGGCATGCTAAAGTAAAGCCATACTGCCTCGTCTTCGGTTTTTACATCTATATTTACAGTGTAAGTCCAGTCTAGGTCAAGTCCAGTCATGCGTTAGTAAAGTAGTGACGCTGACGACTGCGATGGAGTTTTGGAAGGAACACGATAAGTCATGTTTCACCACATTGTATCACTTTTCCACACTCGCGCTTGTAATTCAGAACACTTTATAAATAAAACTTAGTATTTTTATGCATAAACACTGGAAAAAACACTAGTTTTTGGAAAAAAATACAGTGGGGCGACTCGTCTCTTTTCGCGTTCCCGCCAAAACTCACGTATTGATAAACAATAATGTTTTTTTTTCGGATTTCGGCATTACATTTAGTATATTTTGCCAATTACAAATGTTTGAGATTAGTGACATATCAAGAAAAATAAATCTTATTTAAAATTAAAACCAAACAAATTAAGTCATGATCAAGTCCAGTCAATCCCTAGTAAAGGAGTGGATGATATTTAGTTAATTTTATCTCTATGTTGGAGATAAAATAATAATAAAAATGTTATACTACATTATACTTACGACTCTTGGAAAGCTGACGATACTGCAGATCGTTCAATTGTTGAAACAAGAAGAAGTCACTACTGTCTCATTAAGGGATGGATTAGTTTTAACTGTGATTTACCTATAACAACTTTGACTTATTTTACTTGGTTATATCATTATACATTTGAATATATGTACTTTATGACGCTGGCAGTACATAAAAAAGGGAAAAGATAACAATGATCGTTTATCCGGTTTTTAAATATTGAAAAGCGCGCGTATAGCTTTCTGTCAAAAACTACATTATCGAGTTTTGGCGGGAACGCGGGAAGAGTCGTGTCGCTCCGTTGTATTTTTTTCCAAAACTAGTGTTTTGTCGAGTATTTATGCATAAAAATGGTGGTGTTTTATTCATAAAGTGCCGAATTACAAGCGTGAGTGTGGGAAAATGATATAATGTGGTGAAACATGACTTTTCGTGTTGCTTCCAAAACTCCATCGAAGCTTTATAGTAAAGTCGCCACTACTTTACTAAAGCATGACTGGACTTGACTGACATGAACTGGACTTGACTAAGACTGGGCTTTGACTAAAACTAGCTACGATGACACTTATTTAACTTTTGAAACTTGAAAATATATAATTACTTGACACTGGCAAATGCTAAAACGCGACGCGACCCAAAGAAAAAAAAAAAAACTACATTATCTGATGACAACTTATAGACAGTGTTGCCAATTTTAGCTAACTTTTTTTTTTTTTTTTCTTTGGTTTTGGCGTCGCGTTTTAGCATTTGCCAGTGTCAAGTAATTATATATTTTCAAGTTTCAAAAGTTAAATAAGTGCCATCGTAGCTAGTTTTAGTCAAAGTCGTCTTTGTCAAGTCCAGTTCGTGTCAGTTAATTCCAGTCATGCTTTAGTAAAGTAGTGGCAACTTTACTACAAAGCTTCGATGGAGTTTTGGAAGCAACACGAAAACTCATGTTTCACCACATTATATCATTTTCCCACACTCGCGCTTGTAATTCGGCACTTTATGAATAAAACACCACCATTTTTATGCATAAACACTCAACAAAACACTAGTTTTGGAAAAAAATACAACGGAGCGACACGACTCTTCCCGCGTTCCCGCCAAAAAAACTCTTTAGCTAACTGTTAACTGCTAACGTAGTAACTTTGCTGAGATGACCGCGTTAGAGAAAAGGTAAGAAACGATGTGTTAATTTCATTTAAACTTGATATAAATGTTCCGATTAACAATGTCTGCTTCTACAGTTAGCAAAAATTTCTGATTAAATATTGACCAAAGTATTTAGGCTTAAATATTGTTCTAACTTCATCATCTATATTTTTTTAGTTACAGAAAGCAATGGATTTCACGAGAGACAGGATTCCTCCGAATTTGGAATCTAGAATCCACAAATTAATAAAGTTCTGAACTATTTTTTGCTTAATTAAACTTTTAGTCACTTCACTAGTACGAATTAATATATATTAATGTACACACAGCTGTGTCCATGATTCAGCACATACCGATTTTTCTAATAATTTGAAAAAATACGGTGTTAAATGGGACATACTAATATAAACAGGATTTTGAACTAAAATTTTCGTTGAATGTTCGTTTAATTCATTATTACAAACTAACAACTTTATAATGCTCAATAGGGAAATCAAATGTTAAAACATTTTGTACCAGTTATATCTACGGTAAATGAAATGAGGTTGTAGGCACGTATACAATTTTTTGGTAAATATAGTTTATTAAATAAACAATGCTGCTTACAGTTCTGTCTTAATCATAAATTATAATTATCTTGATCATAAAATAACATGATTAATTAGTCAAATAGGTATATTAAAAAAGTATGTAAAAATTTATAATTAATCTATATACATTTTACTAATAGTACCTACCTGCGCGACCGAGATTTGCTCGATGTATAAATGTAAAATAAACGCGGGTAAACGCGTCTTTTTGTAAAAATGAGACCCAGCTACATCGATTTTTCCTTAAACTCAAAAACACAAATTTATTAGAAGTCGTTAAAGCCGTTTTCGAGATTTCAACACATATGTATCTTGAAGTAGCGGGTTCAATCCACTTTTTTTTTTACAAAAACATGTCTTGTGCCTACTTTTTGGATCATAGAATCTTAAATTTGTTTATGCAACTGTCTCATATCATGTAATTTTTGTGACTTGTTGAAAGTATCGACTCGAGCTAGGCTCATCTTTTTAATTATAATTAATATATTTTTTGAATTCTTAGTTAGTGATTATTTTACATTCAAATATAGTTTTACAATATCACATAAATTACAATAGGTAAGTATTCCTTGTCGTACATTCGTTGTTATTTCTTACAATATGTGTTACTAAATTTATGTCAAAAGGGGGTTGTTGACGCGCCACAAGGTTGTTGAGGCCCCCTATATGTTGGGTTATATCTATGTACGTACATTTATGTATAATTATTGTTATACTTTGAGATACAAATATTGCTCGTATATGTATATGTCAAAAAATTCAAATAGCTATTTATATAATATAATTATTAGTATTAGATATAATTGTCTTGATATATTCATATCATTTTCATTATATTCTACAAGTGAATATGTTTGACGATTATAGACTTATTTCCTTATCAAAGGTATGATTTGATCCAATGGTTTACAATTATTGTCCATCCATTTTACAAACTCATTGTCATCATATGAGTACTGAGCTCTTGCACATTGTAGCAACATCAGGCAATCACCTTCTGCTCTATGAGCGTTCTCTGGTTCTTTTCCAAGTAATCTTTTATAAATGTCAGTTAATTTATAACTTACTTTGACATTTTTCATTTTGTCTTTCTTTGGTTTTGTCTTTTTATTTTTTGAGTTGTTATCATCCGATTTACACGATATATCAGATAAAGATGAGCATAAATCATCTATTTCTTGCAAATCTTCAGGAGTGACATTCAGTTCTGGCCATTCATCTTCGTCATCAGTGAATTCGGGTTCAATTATTTCCTGCTGCACGGGTTTTGGTATCGGAGTATTGGTTGAATATAGTTGCTTAAAATACGGCAATGAATCGCCACATAAAAGATCATCGGGCAATCTCACATTCGCGTCCATACACTCTGCTAGCAATATTTTGTAGTCAAACGAGTTACCATTGTGTGCTACTAGACATACGGGTTTCTTTAGATCTTCCAAAAAAGTCTTTATGGTATTAAATTTTTCTTTGAAAATGGGTGAGTACTTAAGTATATCATTAGTTAAACCAGTAATTGCTGCCGAATGTATAGTCTTTTGTGGATTGAACAGTAATGTCAGTTTACTAACTGGCGGAACAGTGTTCATATTTCTTACGATATCACTTCTGGTTACTGCAACAAAACTGAGTTCGATGATTTTGGTACGATTACGTTCTTGAAATGGCAACCCTGTTGTTTCAATGTCAAAAAATACAAAGGTAGAAATGCAAACCATTTTTTTAATAAGGTTATATTTCAATAAAACCTTATAACCTTTTGATGTTCGAAGATATTAGAGCCTAGAGTGTAATATTTACATAGGATTTATAGGTGTCTACAGAAAAGGGAAGAGTGGTTTTGCATTAATTCACTTGGTCGTTTCAGTGTAGTTTTTTCACTTTATCAAAATATTTGATGCAATTCAGCTTCGAACTGCAGCGATTTGTCGGCACCAACTTCACAATTAATAGTCCGTCAACTAATTAACATGATTAATTTATTTTAATAATTCACTTCACTTGTTTATGTTTTAACTTTTTTGACACTTGTAACGGCAAATGACTAATTAGCAATAAGGAATGAATCATAAATTTTGCTAGAAAGCGGGAAAATAATTTCAAAGATAAAATAACACTAGTATATTGTTTTGGACTTATTTTTCTAGTTTATATAGTTATGTAAAAAAAGAAAAGCTGTTTTAAAGAGTAGGAAAGTTAAATAAAATAACTATTGGTACAATATTATGTTTGGGTTTTGGCGGGAACGCGGAAAGAGTCGTGTCGCCCCGTTGTATTTTTTTCCAAAACTAGTGTTTTGTCGAGTGTTTATGCATAAAAATGGCGGTGTTTTATTCCTAAAGTGTCGAATCACAAGCGCGAGTGTGGGAAAATGATATAATGTGGTGAAACATGATTTTTTGTGTTGCTTCCAAATCGCCATCGAAGCTTTATAGTAAAGTCACCACTACTAAAGTATGACTAGACTTGACTGACACGGGCTGTACATGACCAAGACTGGACTTTGACTATAACTTTAGCTACGAGGACAGTTATTTAACTTTAAAAACTTGAAAATATATAAATACTTGACACTGGCAAATGCTGCAACGCGACGCCAAAACTAAAAAAAATAAAAAAAATCTGTGGTTTTTTTCTAAACTATCTATTTAAGTACACCTTGAACGTGACTGATTTGCTTTGTGTAATTATGACATAATTAACTTGATATCGTCTTAATACTTGAAATATAAAACGATTAATTGAAATTATGACTGGCAGAACATGAAGTACTAGTGTTGAAAATTAAGAAAAAAGTTACGGTCAAATTTTTTTTTCTTTTTTATTTTTGGCATCGTAGTTTGGTATTCTGCTAGTCAGTCATTTTATAACTAATAATGTGTAATATAGCGGCGCTTCACTTTTTGTATCTATATACAAGATTCTATACTCTAAATTCTATACTGGGCATAGATTCGATTCCCACTCACAACAAACATTTATAAGACGAACATAGATATTTGTTTCTGTTTGGGCGTTCTGAACGAATGTATTAAAATTATTTATTTAATAATATTAACTAACAATACCTACTCTTCAAATCGTGACGAGATATGATGAGAATCTTGTGAAGGCTCAGCAAGTAGTCTTTTCAATACTCAATACTCAATACTTTATTGCAACATATGTACAGGTTCTTATGCTTATCAATTTAACAATGTTGTCCCTAACCTGTCTTTTTTGTGTGTACATATGACCCCATTAGGGTTTTACTTGGTTCATGAGATAACCGTCATGCAGGATGTTGACTCGACGATCATTATCTCTATAGTAGACACGGGGAACGGCCTTAAAGTAAAGAGCCTCAATCATCAATTTAAGAGGCTTTCGTTAGGCGTTTGGGTCAAGGGTTAGATCCAAAAGGCAGGGATTATTAAAATTGTTAGGAGGTTAAAGGAATCAATCAGGAGGAAATAAAACAATGAGTTATAATAATAAATTCCCTTTAATGTACTTAAGCTCACTTATCCTTAGTATAAAATGGTTTATATACACGAAATTAATATAAATACTTTATAAAATTCATCCAAAAATATACTAATCTATCTAATACTAGTTAATTAGAAGTTAAATAATACTCTTACTACTCTTTCTCTTCTCTCTTACTCTATTTTTTTGGGGACTTTCCAGTACCTTCCAGTGTGTGTGTGTGTGTGTGTGTGTGTGAGTGCGCGCGTTTGTGTGTGCTGGAAATAAACGCGCGCTGCGAAATATGCTGCGAAAATAAATACACTGAGAGAGACATCTAGTTAGTTTATAATTATGTTCATAAATCTTTTTTTTTTTCACAAAATGCAAAACCAAAGCTGGCAACATCTTGAACTTGATACAGGCTAAGCCTAGTTTTAACAGGGGCTTTGGGCGATAGACTCGGGGGGGTCCATCGCCCGACAAAAGTAGCCCCTGAGGTGGCGCGCGCGGTGTTTCCGCGCGCCCCTCAAGGAAAGAGGGATGGAGGCACTACAGCTCCATCCCTAACCGGGAAGGGTCCCAGGGGACCAGCGCCGCCGGGGCGGCGGACGAGTGCGAAAGCGTTCCCGTAGCCCCGACACAGGCGCCAGGCAGAAACCCCCCAGGGTTTTAGTGGGTAGGCCGCCACAATGGCGGAGAGTCCCACATAACCACCGCGCTTCCCCCGAAGCCCGTGGTATCCATTAAGGATTTCCCTGGGAGAAAAAAAAGGCTAAGCCTAGTTTGGGGCCCGATGTATAATGCCATATCGTTTGCTCTAAATAAATAATTAATCTGAATGCATTGTTTGTAAAATATTAATCTGTAAATGTATTGCTTGTAATGAAATTAATGTTTTTTGTTAAATAATAATTAATTTTTTTTTTTTTTTTAAAATACGGATAAGTCCGCGTTTGACCACCAACTCGCCTGATGGTAAGCGACGAAGATGAAGCACGCAGACCTAGAAGATACCTATTCACTCTGACCTTGAAAAGATCTAGATTATATCTATCAGGAAACAAGGAAGCCGGTAGCTTGTTCCATTCCTTGGCCGTACGGATGAGAAACGTAGAGTCGAAACGTTTGGTATTTACCTACTGAGACGAACCCAAAAATAACATAACTATAATATACTTGACAGCCCTCATTAATCAACTTGGCTCATTAGTATATTAGTAGTAGTAGTAGTAGCAGTAGCAGTAGTAGTAGTAGTAGTAGCAGTAGCAGTAGTAGTAGTAGTAGTAGTAGTAGTAGTAGTAGTAGTAGTAGTAGTAGTAGTAGTAGTAGTAGTAGTAGTAGTAGTAGTAGTGGTAGTAGTAGTAGTAGTAGTAGTGGTGGTAGTGGTAGTAGTAGTAGTAGTAGTAGTAGTAGTAGTGTATTAGTAGTTGGCATATTTTTTATTTTGGCTTTTGAGATAAATGTAACTGATCATTATTGTCGTTTTTATCTCAATAAATTAAAAAAAAAATATCTGCCTTGAGTGCTGAAGGGTGTGGGTTCGATTCCCGCTCAGGACAAACATTTTATGTATTAACAAATGTTTGTTCTGTGTCTGTGTGTTCTGTATGTATTGTAAGTTTACATTTACAAAAAAAAAAGTATTTATGTATTCTATCAGTTATCTGACTTCCATCACACGAGCTCTGCTTAGTTTGGCGCCAGATGGCGCTGTGTGTATAGTCCTACGATATTTATTTATATTTTATTTTTGCATTATGTTTTCTTGATAAGCAATCACTAGTTTAGAATAGTACGTTGAAAGGGTAGTTTCTATGCGTGTCGCCCATTCTGAAACAAAAAAGAAATTAAGTACATTTTTTTTATGGTTGACAGGCTAGGTGTTTGACCACAGCTCACCTGATGTTAAGTGACGGTGTGGTCGAAGATGGTAAAGCACACCTAGCCTGGAATGGAACTGGCTCTCGAGTGAGGCTGCCGGAACACACCGTTAGATGCTTGGCGGCAGATTTTCAACTCTCGTGAGGTAGCTAGCCAGCCGAGTACTAGAGAGTACGCTACCACCATGCTATGGTTTCCTCACGATGTTTTTCTTCACCGGCAGCTCAAGCACAAATGTTATATATATATGTGAAAGTTTGGATAGATGGATGTTTGTTACTCTTTCACGCAAAAACTACAAAACGGGTTTGGATGAAATTTGGTATGGAGGTAGCCGATACCCTGGATTAAAACATAACCTACTTTTATCCCGAAAACATGTAGCGGGTAACACTGCGGGGCGCAGCCAGTGTAAAATAAAATTCACCCCTTTTTTTAATAGCTAATTTATATTTTTACTTTCCTTGTAATCGTAATGAAAATCACAGTGTTTACCTCGGGTTAAAGACCTATTTAGTCCCCTAGAACTATTGCCCCGTGGCGGGACTAAATAAGTTACTTTCACCTCTAGGGTAAAAATGTAAATGTAAACAACTACTTATTTTGTACCTGTTTGTTCGTTTTTGTGTCTTTATGTTACAGAATAAAATCTTTTCCTTCCTTTCTTTCTTTCTTTCTTACCACAAATGAAGCAGTAGGTGATCAACTTCATCATCATCAGCCTATATTAGTCCACTGCTGGACATAGGCCTCTCCCAAGATACGCCACTCAGCCCGATCTTTGGCTTTTCGCTTCCATCCAGCGCCAGCTGTCCTACGTATATCGATCAACTTACCCTTTGAAAATAAACATCCTCTTGTTTCTATTGAGTGCGTTTAACGCATCAACTTGTGCGGTAGTTATGTGCACACGACTTGCGAGCAGGTTTTCGTAGAGATGGCGAGCGGAGGACGCCTTCACCACCACGTTGCGATGATTTTCTAGTTGGTAGCTGGAATTAATAAGAAGTACTTTTTACATTTATGTGTATTTAAGTTAACCGAGAAAACTAAAATATCTTCTACATTTGGTTACCCACAAGATAACCAATAAAAAAAAATTGTTTGTCCACAAGCCAACCAAGTAACTAATATACTTTTTTTCTAGTATTTTTGGTTACCCTAACCAAGTAAACTAAAATATAGACAATACTTTATTTGTGAAGTAAAAACATAATATGGACATAAACAAACAACAAATAAATAAAAATCTACATCTACATTTGGTTATCTCTAATATAACCAAGTAAAATGAAATATCTTCTACATTTGGTTACCAACAAGCTAACTGAGTAAATTAAAATATCTTCTGTATCTGGTTACCTAGATAACTAACCAAGTACCTCTACCAAAATACCTTCTAAATTTGGTTACCGACCAGCTAACTGAGTAAACTAAAATAACCTACTACTATTATAAACGCGAAAGTTTGTATGTATGTTGGTTACTCTTTCACGCAAAAACTTCTGAATGGATTTTGATAATATTTGGTATGGAGGTAGTTGACACCCTGGATTAACACATAGGCTTGTTATTCCGAAAACATGTAGCGGGTAACACCGCGGGGCGCATCTATTCTTCTATATTTGGTTACAACAATTTTAGTGTACTTAGTAACCAAGTATGGAAGATATCTTCTACATTTTGGTTAGCTCGTTGATAACCAAATGTAGAAGATATTTTAGTATAGGTACTACAATATCTTCTATAAACATTTTTTATAGCAGATAAATTTATATAAAACGCTGTAATGTACAATCACCTGATGAGCAGCTGTCCTGGGGTGATTCCCAACCCAGAAGCCATGACCTTTACCAGGGCATCATCAACCACTGCTGGTTGGTCGTTCTTCAGTTCAGGGGGAGTTCCTTTAGAACCCAGCACTCCGAAACAGCTGAGGGTTACGTTGCGTTCTGTGCAGAACTGGTCCAAACGCTGCTGAGTGAGGTATGGATGACATTCCACCTGAAAATCAAGATATTTTTTTATGTAAATGTTATGAGACAAACGATACGCTCTTTTTTATGGTTGGCCAGGTGATGTCGCCACAGCTCGCATGATGTTAAGTGACGGTGTGGTCGAAAATGGTAAACACACCTAGCGAAAGTCTCAAAGTAAGCACCAAAACAGCGATGCCTTGGACTTTGTTTTGTTACTCAAAGGACAGGTGTTATCTCTTACCATCGGGAGAGCCACGCCACGCCATTCAGCATGTAGAGCGACTGCAATAACCACTAAGCTATCATCGCTACAAATATATACAATTTTTTATCTACCACAATTTTTTAATTACTAGAAAAAATGGCGTTATCTACTGCTATAATTGAACCCATCTATGAAAAAAAACTTGAAAAATCGATGTCGCAAAATTATCCACAAAAAAAGGTGATTCCTGGTTATTATATAGAAGAGACGCAAAATAGCTGACATTATATTTCTAACTAAAATAGCGCAATGTTATATTGATTCTCCGCATCTCCTCTCTAACATACATCTGAATGTCCCTAGAACATCCGCAAGACATCCTAAATACTTACATATCCCTTATGGTGCTACTAACTACAGGCGAAATTCGTTTTTCTTAAGATCGTCTAACTTCGTAAACAAACTGGAAGGCTTTCCCGAGTTTGACTTATTTAATACTAGTACGAATTTGATTAGACTAAATCTGACTTCAAGCTTCAGGTTCGGTGTGTCCCCTGTCTGACTTTTACTTCTAATATAACCTGTACTATGTACATAGGTACTTTTCACTCTGCTAGCAAACAAGCTTAGTTTCAATATGCGAAAACTGTTAAATGGTGTTAAGATAGAATTATAGTTTAGTAACTAAGATATTTTTCACTGTATGTTTTCCAAATAAAATAAAATAAAATAAAAAATTATTGTACCCGTAGGCATTTACCTAAACCTAGTCCGTCGCAAGTTCATTCATAAATAACGCGGCGCGCGCGCGCCTGCAGCGGGAGCCTCGCGCGCGAGTGCGAGAGAGAAACAACATGTTTCTGCAATATTGCAATGAAAGCCGCCATCGGTTCCCGCCAGCTGCTCCGGGGATAGTATTCTTTTGCAGTAAACGAGTGCTATGTCCATAATTTTAGGCGGGATTTCCGAAAACTTTGACTAGTAATAACTTTGGCATTATGAAGTAAACAAAAATTCTAATTACACATTTACGATGTCTCACTCGGTCTGTATTACCCATTAAAAATTTTCTAGTAATTAAAAAGTAGTAGTGTACGTAAAACTACCTGATTGACAACGGGCTTGGCTCGCCCCCTTTCCAACACACGTTGAATTTGCACCGAGTTGAAATTGCTCACACCTATACCACGTGCCAGACCCTGTGTAAAGAAATATACATAAAAATTATTATCATTGTTTTAAAACAATATAATAAGTCGGACAAAGTGATTGATAACTCAATCTACAAAGAACAAATGGCGCGCATGCTAAGTAAGGGGTTTTCGGTAAATTTTTCAAAGCTTGGGTTACTTTATTGAAGTTTCCATACGGATCCCAAACTGTTTTTTAAATAAAATATAGCCAAATATATTAGATTATGCTAATAATCTACTGTTTTATTCAAGTAATTGTGATTTACCGCAAATAAAGACCAAAATAAATGCCAGTAGCTGTGATTTCACTGTAAAATTATGCTCCATTTGTCCATAAATGGCAAAACTTTATTTGTATGGAAATCGAACCACCTTAACTTAAATTCGACAGCCCTGTTGGTTCATTGGTAGTATGTTTGCTCCAAGAGCCGAAGGGGTGGGTTCGATTCCCACCCAGGACAAGCATTTTGTGGTATAAACAAATGTTTGTTCTGTGTCTGGGTGTTCTGTATGTATTATAAGTATGCATTTACAAAAAAAAGTATTAAAGTATTCTATCAGTTATTTGACTTCCATCACACAAGCTATGCTTAGTTTGGGGCCAGATGGCGCTGTGTGTATAGTCCTACGATATTTATATATTTATCTATAGGTTGGACAAACCTTGCCTAGCACTAGTTCCATGCCATACCAGGCGTCTAGGTAGTCGGCCTCTGAGTATTGAAGCACAGTTGCAATTTTCGGAATTGGGGCTCCGCCCTCCTGCAAAAGACAAACAGTTGTAGTTTTGTAACACAATGTCATTATTTTGACAGCCTTGATGGTTCATCGGTAGTATGTCTGCTAGGAGAGCTGAAGGGCGTGGGTTCGATTCCCACTCAGGACTAACATTTGTGTGACTAACATCGATGTTTGTTCTGTGTCTAGGTGTACCGTATTTGCATGGTGGTAACTCTTTCACGCAAAAAAAACTACTGAACGGTTTTGGATGAAATTTGGTATGGAGGTAGCTGAGTATCTCCTTAGTCGTCTAGGTAGGTACCACCGCAGTACCCGTTAGTTATTCTGCCGCTAAGCAGTAGTGTGTAAACATTACTGTGTTCCGGTTTGAAGGGTACTGCAGCTAGCGAAATTACTGGGCTGTTGAGACTAACCATCGAAAGTCTCAAAGTAATGAGCGCCAAAGCAGTGATGCCCTGGACTTTGTTTTATTACTCAAAGTTCTGTGTATCGCCGCAACGGTCGTGGACAGGCGTTATCTCTTACCATCAGGAGAGCGTCCCGTTCGTCTCATTACTTTTTACATAAAAAAAGGACTATTTTCAACGTTATTTTTTTTTCAGTCAATCTCACCTTAAAAGACATGGGGTTGTGTATGAGGAACAGGTCGAAGTAATCTAAGCCCATAACCTCTAGCGATGTTCTGCAAGCTCCTTCCACCAGATCTGTGCGGTGGAACGTACTCCACAATTTGGATATTATACAAAGTTCTTCTCTGAAAAAGCCATAAATGTATCTGCATCAAAGTTAGCATCTATAAAATTACAGCTATACAGTAAAAGCTCTTTATTCGCGGTGTATAGCGGGGTATGCTAATACCTAGATTGTAAATGATATTGTGGGTACTTGTAAATACTCGCACGATAAAATAAATTATTAAAACGTTTAAATATCAAATGATTATAATTTTGGAATTTTAACAGTGATCGGAGGAACAAAATTATATCAAAAATTAACAAAACAAAATACAACAATTAATTCGTAAACCAAGTAGCTAGCGCGTTAACAATATGAAGCGGCGACGAGTTAACCGTGAGTGACCTCTCGATGTATACCGCCGGTCGCATCAGCTGAGCCGTCGTTGCGCTAACATAGTTTTAGCGATGATAGCTCAGTGGTTAGCGTGGTAGGTTCGCATGCCGAAGGGCGTGAGTTCAAACCCCAACAATGAGCTTGAGCTGCCGGTGAAGGAAAACATCGTGAGGAAACCATAGCATGGTGGTAGGGTACTTTCTAGTACTCGGCTGGCTAGCTACCACCCTCAAGTTGAAAATCTGCCGCCAAACATCTAACGGTGTGTTCCGGCAGCCTCACTTGAGAGCCAGTTCCATTCCAGGGTAGGTGTGCTTTACCATCTTCGACCACACCTTCACTTAACATCAGGTGAGCTGTGGTCAAACAACTAGCCTGTCAACCATTTAAAAAAAAAAAAAAAAATTTTCACGCGCACCTATACAAAACCAATATTTAAGGCGCGGCCCAAGTGATGGCATTATGTTCATAATAAAATATTTGTGAAATTTAAGTTTCTTGGTTTTGCAGAGGTGGCGTGCAATAGTACGCCACAATATAAAACATTGCAGCTGTGGATTCCTAGCTACACCTTTGGACACTGTGCTGCGGTGTCCAGTGGATGATAAAGCCTTGGGGTCTCATCCCGGTGTTGATTTAACTCACCGTCTTACAGTTCCATCATCAATTTTGGCCTTTATCGCTTCTCCAACTTCCTTCTCGTTTCCGTATATGAAAGCTGTGTCTATTGCCCGGTATCCCAGATCAATTGCAGCGGTAACGATGTGGTAAATAAGACGGGGGTCAAGCTGGAAAGAGAAAGAAGATTATCATAATTAAATACTAGTCAAAGTCAGTCATAGTCACAGTTAAAACCAAAGTCAAAGTCAAGCCCATAGTCAACTTTGTTTGCATGACAATAAGTACAAGATCTTAAATATAATTATTATTTGCGTCCATTGTCGACCATCGCAGTGTGCAAAATTATTTAAGGATTAAAATAAGAGTTTATTATTATTTATTACTAGTGGACACTTACTTGCTGGTAGATCTCCTTAACAGGAGGTAGTCGTACCTACTTTAACCTTAGATTAAGATTACTAACGTAACTTTCCTCTTTTTGTAATTTAAAATAGTAAAAAAAAAAAAAAAAATTTAACTAAAGTTGACAAAGGTCACGGACACCTGTGTCTGTGGAGGTTAAAAAAAAAAAACTTTACTGTGTTCCGTTTCAAAGTGTACTGCAGCTAGCGAAATTACTGGGCTGTTGAGACTAACCATCGAAAGTCTCAAAGAATTGAGCGCCAAAGCAGTGATGCCCTAGACTTTGTTTTGTTACTCAATGTTCTGTGTATCGCTGCAATGGTCGTGGACAGGCGTTATCTCTTACCATCAGGAGAACGTCTAGTTCGTCTCATTACTTCTTCCATTAAAAAAAAATCTAATTATATTGTAATTTATTCTTACCAAGGCTGTGCCAAGAGCTATCGCAGGCATTTTCATCCCATTGGCGAGCCGGATCTCTGGTAAATTGTCAACCTTACCATATTTAGTCTTAGCATCGCTTAATTCTTCTATTTTACTTTTAATATATTCCTCATCATTATTTTTATTAGATTCTTCTACGTCGTTGTTTGCTGCCACGTCTGCGACACTCTTCTCTCGTTGTATTTCTAATCTGCTTGATTTAGAAATGTCAGCTTTGACATTATGTGCTGTTCTGGATGTTATCTTCTGTTCTGTTTCTGCTTCTGTTGGCATGGTGTGTTTAAATACACGGAGCGTGATCGGAGGTTCGCCTCTCGAAGGAGTGACTTTGCCCTGAAAATTAGTTGTTTTTTTTTTTTGTTTATAATAATGATTGCTACCGGAATTATGTAGAATGTAATCGGCGGTTTTTACAGTTGACAAGCTAGTATTGTCGTGTGTATTGTTTTTGTACATTGTACACAAATGATAATACATTTTTAAAATAATAATTGAATACCCCTGAGGGATGCATTAACACCAAGGCATCACCTAGCTAAGTCAAAAAAGTGTGCGCGGGTTTTCGGTGTACAGGTTTATAACTCCCTGCCTAAGTCCATACGGGAAGCTATCTAGCTTCAAAAACAAACTTAAGCTGTTTTTGATAAACATGACACTCTTTATACTGTCGAGGAATTCAATCCAAAAATAAATTAACTTTTATTATTTATTATCTCTTAATTGATACAATGATCACTTTAAAGATTAACAGTTTAAAAAATGTATGAAATACATATATGTATAAATAAAAATACAAATTCAAATCATTTATTAATAACACCAAAGTTACAGGTCATATTTCCATTCATATTTAAAAATTATTATCAAAATCATTACATATGTTAAAACAATGAAAATGAAAATGTCAATAAAGTAATATGTCACGTATAAAATGTCAATAAAATAATATAATTGTATACCTAGATATAAGAACCTGACATGTCATTCATAATTATCAATAAAGTATCTATCTATCTATCCATATTTTGCCCAACATTTGAGTGTAGTCTAAGTCATACATCGCGGCTATGGGACCAGCATTTTGGGATCGATTCGTATTTACATTAGTTTATTTAATTTAAAACTAGCGACTTGCGGCTTGACACGGGCGCAATGTAGATAAAATTTTGTAGCGATGATAGCTCAGTGGTTAGCGCGGTAGGTTCGCATGCCGAAGGGCGTGCGTTCAAACCCCAACAATGAGCTTGAGCTGCCGGTGAAGGAAAACATCGTGAGGAAACCAAAGCATGGTGGTAGGGTACTTTAGTACTCGGCTGGCTAGCTACCCTCAAGTTGAAAATCTGCCGCCAAGCATCTAACGGTGTGTTCCGGCAGCCTCACTTGAGAGCCAGTTGCATTCCAGGCTAGGTGTGCTTTACCATCTTCGGCCACACCTTCACTTGACATCAGGTGAGCTGTGGTCAAACACCTAGCCTGTCAACCATTAAAAAAAAAAAACTAATGTTGTGCGTATGAATGTATTACGTATATTATTGTTTTATGACATTGACGAGTATTTCAAACTTATATTATTGAATTACTAGTAAGTAAGTATGATTTTTTTGTCATGTCACTTTATTATATTGACATGTTTGTATATTGACATAGGTACCTTATATTTGTCATTTTTGTTCATTGACACGTAATCAGTGTTTTAAAATCATATAATGACATACATATATGAAATTTTGAATTTACTTATAACATTGGTGTTATCAATAAAATATTTGTATACATATACCTATAAACCTTCCTATTGTATCACATTCCTTTATTTAATTTAAACAAGTCCTCATGCCAATATGGACTTATGGTATTCAGCTATGGGGCTGTACCAAACAAAGCAATACACAGATGATACAAAGATTCCAGAACAAAGTACTCAGAGGGATACTGAACGCACCTTGGTACATAAGAAACGTCGACCTCCATCGGGACCTCAAAGTGGACATGGTCGCAACCGTCATTAAAAAATACGCTGAAGCTCATGAAAATAGACTTCACCAACATGTGAATGTCGAGGCTATCCAGCTCCTCGACAACACGGATATAGTAAGAAGACTACAAAGGGCAAAACCTTTTGAGTTAGTGCATTAAGTTAGTAATGTCAGTGCAGTGAGTACTACATATTATAGAACACGTGAACAAAGTGTCTTCCCCTTAATAGAGACAGTAAGAAAAGTGTCGATGGACGCATTCTTCGATTAGACTCTACTTAGCAATTTAAGTTATATTAAAATTACTTATTAGTCTCAACTAGGCTAGATTGTAATAACAATGAGATATCTAACAAAAAACAGATAAATCATTAGAAGGGAAAAAAAAAAAAAATTTCGACTCTCGTAAAACTCCTACTTACTTGCGTTTCTGAAAGCCACACAGTAGCTATAGGGTTCCAAGCTTCAAGGAAAATATTATCAGATTCTTACCCTGAAGTGATGGCACCGCGATTGCAATGCAACTGACGTTGCAGCTGTCCATAGACGGCGGTAACCTCTTACCATCAGGAGGCCTGCTTGCTTGTTCGTCTGTCTGATTTATTAAAACATTAATCTTTATATGAATTTACAATTATAAATATAAATCTTAGGTTTGAATATCTAATGGGCAGAGTTGAATCCCCCGCCTGCTCTCTCTGCGGGAGCCCTGAAGACGTTTTTCACCTCCTGGTGGAATGTGGCCGGACCAAGACTGTGAGGAGAAATATGTCGCTAAAATATGGTGTTAACCCCCGAGATGTTGGCATGTTTCAAGGTATCCTGGCCGCACCCACGTGTGATGCGGCGAGGGCCTTATATGCCGGCATCTCGGAAGTACTAGCCAATTGAAGTACAGATGACATAATTATTATAAATATGTATTTACATGTTTATAATATGTCATCATATGATTTGTTTTGTAATACGGGGCTGGCATTATCGCATTGCGATAAAAGCCCCCAATAAAAATAAGAATAAAAAAATATATATATATAAATCTCGTACCTGGTGCAGAGGATCTCGTACCTGGTGCAGAGGATAGCCATTGCCATACAACGCGGCAACGCCGCGAGTGTTATGGTACCTTTGCACCGGGTACATTTTTTTTTTTTTTTTTCGTTAATTTGCCCTTTCGGGTAGGCTAAAGCTATAAAGCCATACTGCCTCGTCTTCAGTGTTATTTCTGCTGTATCTTAACTATGGTTATCGTCAAAGTCGTCTTAGTCAAGTCCAGTTCGTGTCAGTTCGTGCCAGTCATGCTTTAGTAAAGTAGTGGCGACTTTACTTTAAGCTTCGATGGACTTTTGGAAGCAACACGAAAAGTCATGTTTCACCACATTATATCATTTTCCCGCACTCGTGCTTGTAATTCGGCACTTTATGAATAAAACATAAACACTCGACAAAACACTAGTTTTGGAAAAAAATACAACGGAGCGACACGACTCTTCCCGCGTTCCCGCCAAAACTCCGCACCGGGTACAGTTAGGGGTGGGTTATTTTGTTAGTGCTGTCTTGTGATTGTTTTTTTTTTTTTTTTTTTTTTTTTTTTTTAATTCGACTGACTACTAGGAATTGTTTAGTTTACTTTTTAAATTATGACATTTTAATCTATTTAATCTAATTATATTTTTTTTGACAATTTTTTATATGAATTGTATTTTTATGTACCTATTTACAATTTTGGAAAAACCGATTCCATGACTAACTAAACGCACTGCTCCAATAAAACAGCGAGGTTTCGGAGCAAACGAAAATATTATCGACGTATACAATTTAACTATAGATTTTTTAAAAACAGCTCGATTGATATCGACAGAATTTATATGGGTATACCTCTAAACTGTGATCTATCAATCGAAAAAAGAATCATCAAAATCGATTCATAATTAATAAATAATGCAGTCTCTCGTTGGGAGTCAGGGCTTTGGTTACATGCACTTCCTTCAAAAAACGTTGGTAATCTATTAGATAACAACACTTTCCGGGTGGCCATGTCCTTAAGATTAGGAGCAGTATGTCAGGTCCCTCATTGCTGTTCGTGCAGGGAAATAGCGGATCGCCTCGGCCACCACGCGCTTTCATGCAGCAAGAGTGCTGGGCGTATATCGCGGCACGCCAGCTTAAACGACGTCATCCGTCGGGCTTTTGTCAGTGCCGGCGTCCCATCAGTTTTAGAACCAAACGGACTGATGCGTGACGACGGCAAGAGACCCGACGGGATGACCCTTATCCCTTGGAAGATGGGACGGTCTCTTGTGTGGGACGCCACTTGTGTCGACACCTTGGCGCCGTCTCATCTTCCTGTGACTTCGGGACAAGCTGGTGCTGCCGCATCTAAAGCTGAAAACCTCAAACGGCACAAATATAGTTATTTAGATAGAATGTATCTTTTTCTGCCGTTTGGGGTTGAAACTTTAGGTCCGTGGGGGCCGGCCGCTCTCGAACTGTATCGGGACCTGGCCAAACGTCTAGAGGAGGCTTCAGGTGACCAGAATGCTGGTATCTACTTTGGTCAAAAGCTAAGCATTGCCATCCAGCGTGGCAATGCTGCCAGCATTCTGGCCACATATCCCTCCTCTGACGGTTTTTTAGACTAAGTTTTTTGTATACATTTTGTAAATAGGTAGTATAATTTAAGGTATTTGTTATTTTGTTTAATAAAACACATTATAAATAATAAAAAAAAATATAAATATCGTGGGACTATACACACAGCGCCATCTGGCCCCAAACTAAGCAAAGCTTGTGTGATGGAAGTCAGATAACTGATAGAATACATAAATACTTTTTTTTTGTAAATACATACTTATAATGCATACAGAACACCCAGACACAGAACAAACATGATTGTGTTTATTCACAAAATGTTTGCCCTGAGTGGGAATCGAACCCACGCCCTACAGCTCTCAAGGCAGATATACTACCAATGAGCCAACGGGGCTGTCAAGCTGATTGATCGCGTAACATAATTATGTACATAAAAAAATAACATATCAAACCTAAATAATTCGATTCCATTCTGGTGTTACTTTGCAAAAGTTCATTTTGAGTATTCAAGGTACATTTTTTAGTTTATTATATACTAGCGGTCCATCCCGGCTTCGCACGGTTGGACATTCATTTTTTAATGAAATTCTAGTACTAAACAAAGCCTATGTTACTCATGTTATAGCATTCTAATGATGAAAGAATTTTTGAAATCGGTCCAGTAGTTTCAGAGCCTAATGAGCCTATTCAACAGAAACAAATCTTTCCTCTTTATAGTAGTATAGAAAACAACTTACCGAAATATACAAAAACACGCGTAGAACTGACCGATTAATATCGATACAGTTGTTTTTATAACTTTGTAATCATTAAGTAATGTGGGGCAAGAAGAACAAATACCACGCCTAAGTGCTTAGAAAAAATTAGAGCATTGTTGGACTGGTGGACTGATTAGCGTGTTGTGATGTATCAATTACTTCTGCCATCAACATATTTCTTATGTACATACAATTGTGATTAGTGCTGTAAAAGTCTAGGAGTCAAGGAATAAAAAAGATGAAAGTTTCTCTACATAGTATAAAACAATGTCGCTTCCCACCGTCTGTACGCTTAGATCTTTTAAGCTACGCAACGGATTTTAATGCGGTTTCCATCAATAGACAGAGTGATTCAAGAGGAAGATTTATATGTATAATACATGCATATGCACCACATTGGTATCTACATTAAGCCGGGGCGGGTCGCTAGTCTCTACATAGTATAAAACAAAGTCGCTTCCCACCGTCTGTACGCTTACATCTTTTAAACTACGCAACGGATTTTAATGCAATTTCCATCAATAGACAGAGTGATTCAAGAGGAAGATTTATATGTATAATACATGCATATGCACCACATTGGTATCTACATTAAGCCGGGGCGTGTCGCTAGTCTCTACATAGTATAAAATAAAGTCGATTCCCGCCGTCTGTACGCTTAGATCTTTTAAACTACGCAACGGATTTTAATGCAATTTCCATCAATAGACAGAATAATTCAAGAGGAAGGTTTATATGTATAATACATGCATATGCACCATATTGCACCCGTGCGAAGCCAGGGCGGGTCGCTAGTCTCTACATAGTATAAAACAAAGTCGCTTCCCGCCGTCTGTACGCTTAGATCTTTTAAACTACGCAACAGATTTTAATGCAGTTTCCATCAATAGACAGAGTGATTCAAGAGGAAGGTTTGTATGTATAATGCATGCATATGCATCACATTGCACCCGTGCGAAGCCGGGGCGGGTCGCTGGTCACTACATATTATAAAATAATTAGGCAAAATTATGCAACCAGTCGCGTCGCCATGAACATCACGCCACCGCCGTGCGAAACGCTTTTGCTGTTGATGCTTTCATACAACTGCCACACATATATGGTTGTTTTACACGGCGTGACGTCATTCAGATGCCATGACAGCTCTGGCCATTTTTGTTGTAAATTTTAATGAATCATTATATGTATAAATATAAGAAAAAAACTGAACCTAGAATGCCGCCGGCAGTGGGGCAGAATTTGTGAGGCAAATATTTACCGTGTGTTATGTAAAAACGAGGATCCCTTGCTTATCTGCGTGTATTTCTACTATAGTTAATAATAATCACTTACCTCAAACAATGCTATCTTCTCCGATACCGACCTCTTCCTCGGTAATTCTTTTTTATTGATCACTTCTCTCCTCTCCAGTTCGGTTCTATCCACAGATTTCATTCTTAAAATCATATTATTTACTTTTCCTTTAACAGCATCTCCTAAATCTAACTCTGCTAATGATTTCGCCCTTTTCAAATCTTCTTCTTGCCTTAATTTTAGTTTTATCTGATCAATGTCACGCGAAAACACGTCATCTAAGCTTTTATAATCATTTACTATTTCAAAATCATCATAAACTTCACTGTTCACAATGCCAGCGTGTGAAATTTGAGTAGATAAGGATTGGTTTTCCGTTGGCGTGATTTGTGCAATTTCAAGAGCTTTTATCGGAGTATCAATAACAGTCTTTTGTTCAACTTTGCTTACGGTCCTTTTAATTGAATTTGTATTTGTTTCTTGTTTAGATTCAAAACTTCTTAACAATTCACTAATAGGTTTAAATCCTGGTATAACTACAGGTGGTTGTAGTTCTTTAGTAATGCTCAATCGCGTTGGGCTCAAACCTTTATTTCTTTCTTCTCTAAATTCAAATTTATCTGCGTTGATTTTCGGTGTAGCTATATCGTTAGTGTAGCTAAATCCTCTTGAAATTCTCAAATTTGTTGGATTTACAACATCTTTTTTAAATGTGAATTTCTCTGTTTTTGGTCTTGGAGATGCAAAGTTGCTGGTAAAGCTTGAATCGTTTACGGACTCTACATTGGTTTGAGATATAATTCTTTCCGTTGTTTTTTTATTAATTGTTTCTATAGTTGGTGTGGGATATACTTCTGTTGCCTCTTCCTTAGTTATTTTATTTTCTATTTGAATCTTATTTTCAGCAGCATAGTGCACAGTATCAGGGCTTGTAACTGTAACAGATTCAGCTCTTACAATAGTAGTAGTATCATTTGTCAAAGAAACGTCGTTTTTATTACCAGTGTCATTAAGATGTATATCTGCTGAGAAAGATTTAAAAACTTCTTCCACAATCAAAGGTGTGTGAACATGAACATGTTCTACCGTTTGCCATTCTTTTGTGATTAGTTTTGGTAATTTGGTTTCTTTTTTTGGTGCTTTATTTGGTATTTGGTCTTCAGGTTTTCTCTAAAATAGAAAATTCTAGTTACATAAATAATAGTTTGATCTTTTAATGCATTTTGACATGTATTGTTTTGACGCATAATTCAAAAATTGCATTTGACCACAACTCCGCCAGATAGAAAATAAAAAAAATGTCTCAGGGGAATGTAAAAACTAAAAGATTAACCTAAAAAGGAGTTAAAAAGTAGTAGTAGTAGTTAACAGGTTAGTTTCCATCTATTTATAAATTAGACTAGATAGATCACATAAATTAATAAAGAATATTATCGCAAATGCGGACGAACAGTTCAAAAACAGTTTCTTTGACTTACCTCAAACATAGCAATTTTTGACAAAACCGATTTTTTCTTTTTTAGCTCATTAATAGATTCTCTCTGATTTCTCTCTGTTTCTATTACTTCTCTAGAATCTATTTTATTAATTAAGTTTTCGACTTTACTTCTTAATTGTATATCTTCGTCTAATTTTGTCTCTTTTTCTTTGATTGGTTCCACTGTTTTTTGTTTACCTATGTTTATTGAATCTACGGATTCAACAATATAATTACTCTTAAATTCTTGATGTTTGAAATTACTGTCTACATTTTCACTTTTAGTTTCGATTTCATTTATAGTTTCAGCGACATTTGTTGCTTCTTTTGTACTTAATACATTTATTTCATGAGTATTTGTATCTAAAACAGAAGTTTCATTTTTTCTAATAGATAATTCTTCATTTTTAGATAAATAAGAAAGTACAGTTTTAACTTCAGTAGTTTTAGCTGTTTCGTTTTTTTCAGAATACTCGTGAGTATATGAATCAAAAACTGGAATACCAATTTGGATGGAACCTTTTATTATATTTTCTTCTGTAATGTAATGGTGTTTGTTTTGTTTCTTATCATTACTATCATTGGTGGATACTTCTTTAATAGTAGTGGTTTTTACTACACTAGAAGAAGCAACATTTTCTTGTTCATTTTCCAAAGAAGTCGATACAGTTTTCGTGGACTGCTTCGTTATTTCTGTTTTAAAATTTGGAGAAGTTATAACCTCATGTTGAGTTTCTGTTTCAGTTTTGACATCAACTTTTGGAGATGCCTTCTGTGAATTTTCACTTTTTTTACCATCATCACAAGTATCAATATTTACTTGTTCTTTCTTAAGTTCTTTATCCAGAGCTTCTTCGAAATTTTCATCCTTGTTCATACTATGCCTTAATCTTAATTTATCTCTAGCTGCAATGATCTTGCTTGTTCTCTCAGCTTGAGCATTTAATTCAGTTTCTTGCTGACTTCTTCGTTTCAAGAGTGGTAATTTAGATCTTCTTACTACTTCTACATCTATAGACTCCACTTTATGCTCATCATAGTCATGTATTATTTCTTCAAATTTACTTTCCAACTTCTCGGGATCTTCAACTTTAGGATTCAATAAACTTTCATCCATAACTATTTCTGTTGGTGTGTTACTTACAATTTCTGCGTAAATTTTATCGAACTCATCTTCTGGTTCAATAACTGTTTCTGTTTTTGTCACTGTAGTTTCCACACGTTTTTCTATAATATTAGGCTCTGATGTTTCTTCTGTGACAATAGTTTTAGTAATTACAGGTTCAGTTGAATTAGTTTTGGTCAGAGTTTTAGTGATTATTATTTCTTTTTTAACTGTTGTCGGTGGGATCTTATTTTCCTTCACAGGTTTTGGAATGGATGATCGTCGTACTGGAATATGTGACTGAAATAATAAAAATATTGCAAACTAAGCCAAGAAATAGTAAAATATGGAATTTTGCTAGTGTAAATAGGAAAGACACGAAGTAAAGAAGTGGAAATGAAGAGAAATAAGGTATTTTCTATCAGGTGAAGTAGGTGGCCAATTACAATTTTAAGTAAAGTCTTAAGGAGTTCATTTAAAGTACTCACTAAGTTTTTTCTTTTACTTGTTTAGTCAGCATTTTAGATATTCATTAAGAAACAAAATCTACCCCAGATAGTCGCGTGGGGTAGCAATATCTGCAGCCAGTTAATAATGCTGGTACCCTAAGAAAACCAGGCTACCTGTATCGTCACGGTTAATGATGGCTGACGTGGCATACTTATGCACCCACATAAATATAATTAATTAAAATGAATAACTCAAAATAATTATCCTAGAATTAATAATATTTATAAAAACAGCCTAATGCAAGAATCAATTAAAGGAGGAATCTGTGGTCAGAATACTGGCATCATTGCCACGCTGGATGGCAATGCTAAGCTTTTGACCAAAGTAGATGCCAGCATTCTGGTCACCTGTCACCTCTTCTAAAAGTATGACCAGGTCCCTATATAGTATGTGAGCGGCCAGCTCCCACGGGTCAAAAGGTAACTTATGTTACTTTGATTACTTTTGTATTGAGAATTTTTTGCTGATGCTAACTCCAGCCACTTACCTCATATTCTTTCTTCGCTTCCCGTCTCTCCTGCTTCACCTTCTCCACGGTTTGCCTGAACCTGGATATAGGTATCTTGGTCTTGGATTTTTTATCTTCAAGTTTATCTGTGAAAAGCCCATGTAATGAATTATTATTAGTTAGTATTCTTTAGTTAAATGTACTGCGTTTGCAACCACAAACAACGACAGCAGAGTTTAAGCTTTGTTGACAGAAGATCTTTCTAAAGATACCCGGATTATATTCAATACCCCCGATTAAATATGATCACGTCATTTCTGAATTTTATGAAAAGCTCAAATGGATATCTATTCGTATTCGCCGTAACTCTCATATACATACTTTTCTTTCTCTATAAAATTACTTTCATTTCTATTATTACCCATTAGAGGAACGTTTTGGATTCACTCAAAGTTCATTCGGGTTCCTTGCGTTCCTCTCGTTCCTTCCAACTAAAAATTCTTCCTTCTGCGCACTCCAATCTTTCCAATAGTACATGTTTTACTGTTGAAGCTTTCTTTCTTTGGAATGCACTTGTTTCCATTATCAGGCAGGCTAAACTATTAATATTTTTAATAATCTGCATGCTAATTATTGGTATATTGGAATATATTCAAAGTGGCTGGTAATGCTAGAATCTTGTACAGATTCTATATTGGTTCGAGAAATAGTCTTTTATTAACTGTTTATATAGTTTATGTGGTATGTACTTCTGTTGCCTTTTCTTTAGTTTTTTTATTTTATATTTGAATCTTATTTTCAGAAGCTTAGTGAACAGTGTCATAGTTTGTCACTGTAATAGATTCAGCTGTTACAATAGTAGCATCAACATTTTTCAAAGGAGCTTTTTTTTTGTTTGCAGTGTCGTTATATATCTTTTTTTATTTCTTTCTCTATGTACCTCTCTTTCTCACTTTATTTGTTTCTTTCTTTTATTACAGCAAGTTTAACTCACCTAACATAACTGGTTCTCCATGAATGCCGTTTCTTTTTCCGCTGAACACACGTCGTCGATCGTGACGCGTTACCACCTCGCCACTTTCTGTCTCCGAATGAGGAACAATCTCTCCATTTTCAGGATTTTCCTCATTCTTCTGTAATCAAAGACAAAACTAAGCATTGTTTAGTTCGTGGTATCACCGTGCGCGCGGGTCCGTTGCATTCGCGTTGCAGGGTACCCCAATCCATATTTTTTTTGGTTTCCTGGCTAGATGTTAGTTACCACAGCACACCTGATGTTAAAGGCCCCTTAACAAAGGAACTGACTTTTAAGTGAGGCTGCCGGAACACACCGTTAGGTGCTTGGATTTCCAACTTATACGTTTTTTCTGCAGTAGTTGGATTCAAGATTGTATTGTTATCGCTAAACAGCTTAGTGGTATCCTTATTTCACTACGATATGATTTTCTCACGACAATTTTTTTCACCAGCAGCTCAAGCTTATTGTTAGGGTTCGTACTCTCTTCAACGTGTGAACCGATGGCGTTACCCACTGTACCATGACTAGGTTAAAATAGGGGTATCGTACTTATCAGAACAACTTTTAAATCGCGAAAAATATTAGCTGTTCCATAGATAACCATTAACCAGCTAATTTTTATTGTGTGATTTCATTGTTTGATTTCATAGTTGTGTGCACAGTAAAAGTTATTCATGAATATGTGTGTAATAATCCCCTTTCGGTTTACTACACCCCAAGGTAACAACCTTGGATTAAAAGTCGCCTCGATAAGCTATTGTGTGTTTAACCCTTTCTCTTATTCGAGATGGTCGAGTACTGGAATATACTCTACCATCATGCTATGGTTTGCTCACGATGTTTTCCTTCACCGGCAGCTCTAAGTCATTGTTGGGGGTTGAGCTTACGCCTTACGGTATGTGAACGGATCGCAGTAACCACTAATCTTTGTCCAATAAATTATCTTTATCTTTATCTTTAGCTAACATCGCTATTAGACTGAAAAGGGCTTATTGTAATAACTTTTAAATTCGACAACCCTTAACCAGCTATTTTAGAGTTGTATCTACATTATAAACAACTTTTGTTAATAATGATGTGCTCTCCCTTTCCGGCGTAGCACACCCTAAGCTTACAACTAAAGATAATGTGTGTATGACCCTTTTTCTTATTAGTCATTATAGGGGTTTAATAAAATAAAACAATTTACGTATAAAATTTAATCAAATTTAAAATTTAATTAATTTTTAATATTTGTATTCGAACTTCTGAACTTGTGTCACTATAGTTTTGCCGGGCAACGTTTGTTTTTTGAACAAATGCTGATATTTAACCGAAATGTCTTCGGTTACGGTCACTTTTTGCAGTTTTAAATCTCCTTTAGTGAAAGTGGCTTCTTTTTTAGTGACAACGATTACTGGTTCAACAGAAAAATCGTCATTTGTAGCTATTTCAAAGCCTTCATTACTTACTTTCGTTGATTCCCCATTAGTGGGACTCTCTTCTCTGGCTTCATTCGATAGAATCTCTCCAGTTTCGCTCTCGAATTGTGGCTCTCTCAATTTCTGTGCACCTGGTACTTCCGCCTCGACGTTTTCTGGATTTTGATACTCAAATTTGATTTGAACAGGTTCCGCCATTTTGAATCTGTTAATTATAATAACATAAATTCATTGAAGAGATATATTAAAAAAAAACGAATTACCTACAAATTACAACATAACATACAAACAACAGTGTTTCTAATACTATAGAAGAACTGATAAATAAATAAAAATAAAATAAACGAATTAATAGCATATATTTTTTTTATAATTTGAAAAACTGACTCCATGACATTAGGCTAACTAAACGCACTTTTTAGATTTTTGTTGATTTTTTAAAAACCACTCGATCGATTTCGATAAAATTTATATGGAACCATTTCTGAAGTATGATCTACCAAACGAAATAAGAATCATCAAAATCGATTCATAATTGGCGGAATAATCGCGTAACATACATACAAAAAAAACCACAGTCGGATTGAGAACCTCCTCCTTTAGCATTCATTATTCATGGTTGACCAACTAGGTAATTCACTATAGTTCATCTGCTGTCAAGTTTCGTAGTGATGATAACCCAGAGGTTGCGCGGTCGGTTGGTCAAACCCTAACAATGAGCTTTAGCTGCCGGTGAAGGAAACCATAGCATGGTGGTAGCGTACTCTCTAGTACTCGGCTAGGTAGTAACCAAGTAAAAATTCACTGATTCACTGACCATCATGTCCCCTGTAGTCAAACACTACGATACTTGGTGGTAGATCTCATTAGCAGGAGGTCGTCTAGGTAGGTACCACCGCAGTACCAGTATTTTAACCGCCAAGCAGTAGTGTGTAAACATTGCTGTGTTCCGGTTTGAAACTGCAGCTAACGAAATTAAAGGTCTGCTGAAACAACCCATCGAAAGTCTCAAAGTAATGAGCGACAAAGCAGCGATGCCCTGGACTTTGTTTTGTTACTCAAAGTTCGCTGCAATGGTTATGGACATGCGTCATCTCTTACCATCAGGAGAGCGTCTCGTTCGTCTAATTTTACTTTTAAAAACTTAGCTTATCTATAGAAGAAAACAAGATATTGAATCTTTGACGAAAGTTTTTGTCGTAACTATACACATTTATAATAAATACAGGATATATATAAAATAAAAAAAAAACCTTTAAATTAATACTATTTACAAAATTTATGCAAAAAACTTAGTCTAAAAGTCCGTCAGAGGAGGGATATGTGGCCAGAATGCTGGCAACATTGCCACGCTGGATGGCAATGCTTAGCTTTTAACCAAAGTAGACACCAGCATTCTGGTCACCTGAAGCCTCCGCTAAACGTTTGGCCAGGTCCTGATATAGTTCGAAATGAATGTTCAAGGTATATATCCAGTTTATTTTCGCTTAACAGTCGTTCCAGTTCCAACAGCACTTAAATTAAACTAATTTGACAATGCTAAAAAAAAAATCAAAGATTTTTTTAAAGAAATAAAATTGAAATACTCACATTCGTTCAGGTACCAGAAACTTCAATAACCGACTATGCTCCATCAATAGTATTAATTATTTTGTTATCGCTACGATAAGGGTCGCCATTACGTGTTCAATATCTATTGCTATCATTCGATATTAAGCTGAAAGAATTTATTTACAATTACACACCCAATTTGTTTTTTACATCCTTCGTTGACTGGAAGAGATCGTCCTTAGCGATAAACCAATTGTGGCACTAGCTCATAAGATTCTTTTGTTTTCTTTACCTTTTTTTTATGTGTAAAATAATGAGACGAACGAGACGCTCTCCCGATGGTAAGAGATAACGCCTGTCCATGACCATTGCAGCGATACACAGAACTTTGAGTAACAAAACAAAGTCCAGGGCATCGCTGCTTTAGTGCTCATTATTTTGAGACTTTCGATGGTTAGTCTCAACAGCCCAGTAATTTCGCTAGCTGCAGTACCCTTCAAACCGGAACACAGTAATAACTGGTACTGCGGTGGTACCTACCTAGACGACCTCCTGCTAAGAAGATCTACCACCAAAGATTACCTTTTTTGTTGTGCACAATGAAGAGTTCTCATCTATATATCTAATACTAGGGGACGCCTCGCAGTTTCACCCCGTGTAGTTCCCGTTCCCGTGGGAATACAGAGATAAAAAGTAGCCTATGTCACCCGGGGACAACGGTGATAGAATTTTTGAAATCGGTTTAGTAGTTTCGGAGCCTATTAAAATAAAATAGCCAATACAAACAAACAAACAAACAAAACTGTTAAGTTTTGTAGTGATGATAACCCGGGATTGCGCAGTCGGTCAGTCAAACCCCAACAATGAGCTCGAGCTGCCGGTGAAGGAAAACATCGTGAGGAAACCATAGCATGGTGGTAGGGTACTTTAGTACTCGGCTGGCTAGCTACCACACGAGAGTTGGAAATCTGCCGCCAAGCATCTAACGGTGTGTTCCGGCAGCCTCACTTGAGAGCCAGTTGCATCTAGTACTCGGCTGGCTAGCTACCACACGAGAGTTGAAAAATCTGCCGCCAAGCATCTAACGGTGTGTTCCGGCAGCCTCACTTGAGAGTCAGTTGCATCTAGTACTCGGCTGGCTAGCTACCACACGAGAGTTGAAAAATCTGCCGCCAAGCATCTAACGGTGTGTTCCGGCAGCCTCACTTGAGAGTCAGTTGCATCTAGTACTCGGCTGGCTAGCTACCACACGAGAGTTGAAAAATCTGCCGCCAAACATCTAACGGTGTGTTCCGACAGCCTCACTTGAGAGCAGTTCCATTTCAGGCTAGGTGTGCTTTACCATCTTCGACCACGCCGTCACTTAACATTAGGTGAGCTGAAAAAACGAAAGTAGCACCGAGCGCGCCTATTGCTGATTACTCAGAGATAATACGTTAATCAGGGAAGGCTAAACCAAGCCAAGCCCTATCAGGTCACAAAACAGTCATAAAATAAACATGACGATTTTTTCTGGATTGCCCACGTGAGCAAAGTTTTTTTTATGTTTGTCAAGATAGGTCTTTAACGACAGCTCAACTGATGTTAAGTGACTGTCCAAGATGGTAAACACACTTAGCCTGGAATGGAACTAGTTCTCAAGTGAGGCTACTGGATGCTGGACCGTTCGATGTTTGGCGACACATTTTTACTTAAAGGTAGCCAGCGTACTAGAAAGTACGCTACCACCATGCTATGGTTTCCTCACGATGTTTTCCTTCACCGGCAGCTCAAGCTCATTGTTGGGGGTTGAACCCACGCCCTACGGCATGCAAACCACTAAGCTTTATTGAAAGTAGGTACATAGAATAATTATTATTAATTTATTTTACTGTGTTAAGATTTTATACCCCAAACTAAGCAAAGCTTATACTATGGAAATCAGATAACTGATAGAATACTTTTTTGTAAATACATACAGAACACCTAGACATAGAACAAACATTGAAATGTTATTTTATATGTATGTTTTTTTTAATTCAAAATAAATAAAACCGCGTTTGACCACACTCTGCCTGATGTTAAGCAGTAGTGTGGTCTAAGAAGCACGCTTACCTAGAAGAAACCTATTTACTCTAGATTTGAAGACGCCATAATTGTACCTAACTATAATTATTTGTTTTATTAATAAAAAGGCACAAATAATAAAAACTTTGTATTGACTGAACTATTAATTATCGCTACAAAAAAGAGAAGTCGCCGGGAAAAGTTAGTAAGTGAATCTAATCGCTTACCAAGATACGCTGAATTTCTTACAAAAGTGATATCACTTCACATTTAAGTATTCTGTAACTTAGTAACTGCAATAACTTTATATAATCCTTTTTATAAACACTACACTAAAATTTTTCTAGAATTTATTAAAAGAATAATAATACAAAATTCTACTAACACTTAACTGACTTATTATTTTTTTTTAAATTACTACACTTTTAAAAAAATTGTTAAAATATATTTTTTTTATTATATAATAATATGTAATTATCTTTTTTTCTATCACATTGCCCTAGAACAAAACACAAACTGAATATTTTACTGTTTTTCCTTATCGGATGACTGTACCGATAAGTGTTGATAATTTATTGATTGCTTTGGATAAGGGCCAGTGGTTTCAGATAAAAAAAAATGTTATTCCGCTCGATATTGGGTAATACTGCTGTATTTTACTGTTTTATAATTAAGTAATTAATTTTGTGGCCATAACATCACAAACACGAAAAGTTTTTGATAAATAAAAAATAATAAATGTATTTTTTAATAAATATTTATAGTTATTAATTGTTTGCGTTGAATTTAAAATTGGATTCATAGAAGAATTAATAATGTGTAATTAATAAAAAAGCAATAGAAATCCGTCATAAAACTTGTGCTCTTTTTACCTACGAGTAAATTAAGATAAAGGATGCTTTTAATCCCGGAAAAAATCTATAAGTCACGTCTACACCCAATTTTAATTAACTAGATAACTAGAATTAGAATATTGTAGTTTATTGATAATTCCACAGGAACCTAATATTTTTTCTGGATTAAATGCATTCTATATGTTGAAATTTCAAATTTCATTCAAATCCGTCCAGCCGCTTACATTAGCTAACAATAACGGGGCGAAAGTAATTAAAAATAAAACGACAAAATTAGTTCATATACCCACATGTTATTAAAACAACACTTCAAATTTTGTTATACATACAAATATTAATTAGAATGATAATACACGTGAAATAATAACAATAACAACGACGATTGAATGGAAACGAACTATTCTCAACAAATATAACCTCATAATATTCAACATTATATCATAATCATAAAATAAATAAATTTCTAATTAAAAATAACAACTTATATTAATCATAAATTATACATATATAACATGTTATTACATTTTTTTATTTAAAGTATTGTAAATTACCAATTTTTAAAGTTATTTTGACAGTTCTAAACTTATTAAAAAATGTCTTATTGACTGCAATGAACGAGCTTAAATTAAAAAAAAAAACTATAACCCGACTGCGATAAAAGAAAAATAGTAGTTTATATAATCTGGAGTATCATAGCGAATCGATTGACACCTCGACCAGCAAAATAGGATCAGTAGTATCGGTGCTACAGAGGAAAACACGAACAAACAAACAGACATACATAGATTGCTAAAAATATAACCCTTCTTTTTGCTTTATCGTACTTGGGTAAAAAGAGAGAAACATTTTATGTAAGTCTTTTTAACCTTCAAAGTTTATCATATTCTCTGCGTAAAAAATATTATGTGTAATAAAAAATATGACAAGGGCTAAATAAATTTAGATCTGCCAACTAAATTGGTGTTAATATAATATCATGAGTACACAGTTAAAATAACTGTAAAAACCAACAGGAAGTAACATGTTAACAAACTGTGTTAAATCTTCACTTGAGAGGCAATTCCCATTCTAGGCCAGGTGTGTTCACAATCTTCGACCATCAGCACTTGACAATAGGTGAGCTGTGGTCAAACAAATAAGCTGTCACTTATTATTGTAAACATCAAATATATACTTTGCAATTATATTTTTAATAAAAATAACATTGATGAAAAAAAGTATCATTTACGTTTTTTTTGTTTTTTTTTCTAAGATTATGCTAGTTGTATATATATTTTCTATTAAAACATTTAAAATACAAAGCATATTCGTATGTAATACGATTAAATAGATATTTTAAAACATTGCTACTCTAAAAGCATCAAAATTCAAAATATCACTAAATGCTATCACATTTAATATTCAAGATATTGGCGTAATATGTATGTACTGTCAAAACCATCTAATTATCAAATATTCATATATAATCATTATATATATGAATAAATATATGTTTAGAAGAAATATATGTTTTATCTTACAATTTCATCATTTTATTACTAGAATACACTTCAGCTCTTTGCTCGTTTTCTTACAACTAAATAGTATTTACATGATAATTAATTAAAAAAATAATTCCTTGTAATTAATTAAATAAGTAATATTATTTTTACACAATTTTGTTTAAATAACAATAATTATTATTAAATAACAAAAAAAAATGTAAATGAATTATGATTAAATAAAATTAATAAACAAATGTAAATTTTGATTAAATTGTACTTATATACGTGAAATTTATGTGATTTCGATAAATTTATTCAAGTACATAATTGTATAAACACGACTAAAACCACGAAGATATATATTATAAAACAGTATTTTTTCCTGTAATGATATGGTAAACAAAAGCAAAGATTTATACAATGTAACTTGTGATAAATATCCGATCTAATACAACGTAAGATAAATTACGTACAACAAAAACGAAAATGTGTCCTATGCTCGAGTAAAATCATGTCTTTAAGCGCGGTTTACCATACCACAAAAAAAAAATAACAATAAAATACTAAATAACTTATTGCAATGATGACTAAATACCACTTAAAAATTAAAATATACATTATTTTGAGGACCCATCCCAGCTATTGTGTTTACAACATTATTTTACTGATATGTTGAGAACAAAATATTTTTTTATATCAATTATGAATGATTATTATTAAACTGTATTATATATTATGAATATGTCTACGTATTAATTTCAAGAAAATATCTACTTACTATTAATATAATTATGACATTTAAAAGCATGGTGTGTTATTATTATGCTTATTATTGGAAGATTACGTGACGATAAATATTTGCGTCTTTTATACGCATATCTAAAATCTTAAATCTAATACATAAAAATATGTATATAACTGCAAGAGAATTTCTGAAATTTTAATGTCGTCAAACTTGTGTATTATTATTATTATAAGATGTATTTATGAGATAATTATTTATTCTCAGTTAGTATAGTTAATATATTAAATGAGCTTAAATTTCTATAGTAACAAGATTTAACAACTAGATATATGAGAACCAATACAATACTTTATTTATAACATAATAACATAAAACAATCTTTTTTTTTCTAAATTCAAAATATTTTTATTGATAAATAAGAAAAAATAAAATGTATTATTTATGCAATTATAATAATGTATTATTATTTTTAATAAATACAAATAGTACATTTGAAGTGTAAAAAAAATTAATACATAACTTTTAAATATATGAGATGGAAAAAGTGTCATAATTTAATTACGTGGATATTATTTTCAACGATTTTTCTGATACCATTCAAGCAGCCATACTAGAATAGCATCTAATTGGTGTTTATATACTGTGGATGTATATTAGGATGTTTATGATGTTAGTGATTTTTTATGGATTTTGAGCTCATCTGATGTTAAGTGACGGTGTGATCGAAATGGTTAACACACTACCACAAATTTTTCTCAAAATATATTGCATTCCTTTAAATGAAACAAAGGCTTAAATTTTCAGCAAATTCTTCCTTGAAATATTTAAAAAAACTTTTTTTGAAGTCCGAGACTTACCTTTTTTTTTTTTTTTATCGTTGACAGGCTGGTTGTTTGACCACAGCTCACCTGATGTTAAGTGAAGGTGTGGTCGAAGATGGTAAAGCACACCTAGCCTGGAATGGAACTGGCTCTCAAGTGAGGCTGTCGGAACACACCGTTAGATGCTTAGCGGCAGATTTTCAACTTGAGGGTGGTAGCTAGCCAGCCGAGTACTAGAAAGTACCCTACCACCATCGATGTTTTCCTTCACCGGCAGCTCAAGCTCATTGTTGGGGTTTGAACCCACGCTCTTCGGCATGCGAACCTACCGCACTAACCCCTGAGCTATCATCGCTACAAAACCCTACCTAATCTTAATTCAATATTTTTAAGATTTTTTTAAAGTTTGATATTTGTCAGTATTAAATGAATTGTTATGAAGGCAAAGTGAATTTAGGATATTACATATTACATATATATATATATATATATATATATATAATATGAACAACTTCTCTAATACGCCACTAATTTATAAAGCCATATTTATAAACATAAATCTTGCACAATATTACTGTAAATTATGTGCATCTATTGGAGTTTTAATTATAATTATTGAATTACCAAAATAAATTTACTAACATTCAACTCTTATTTGATTGCAGCGAAACACCATCGCTGAAAATCAATATCCAATAATTCTACGTATTGCAAGATACACGACAATTTATTTTATAGATTATGTATTACTTCTACCACAAATAAAATAATATTTTCTACGCATAATTTCTATCAACTACAGTTATTAATAAATAATATTATGTAACATACATACATTAATATGAAAAGAGTTATGAATATATATATGTATAATAATAATAAGAGTTATAATACATAATATATATAAATGTGTGTATATTTTTTATACAACAACAAAATAATGTTAATAATAAAAAATGTTTCCAATTTTAATTTCATCAATATACATATATATAATATAAGTATATGAAATAATATGTATGTAATATTCATATTTATTTTACGATATACGCCAAATTCGTTTTCTATACCTATTATTAATATGAAATTTCAAAACTACACAGTAGTACATGCAATTAAAAAAAATAATAATCATTCATAATAGATTTATATTACAAAACATATCAACAGCTCTTTTGATGATACTATTATGCATTAAATACTAATTTTATTTATATTTATTATATTTTCTACGTAAAATGGACTAGTTACACATTACAGAGAAGTAAAATTTTAATTATTACAATATTTTGAGATTTTAGTGCAACTTTCTGTGCGCTAAAATAGTGACTTGATAAAAAATATTATATTAAGAACAATAAAATAAAACATAAAAATTATCTATTATTGCGAATTAACTTTAATCTATGGTCCATAAGCCAATTTATTAAAAAAAAAAGAATTCATAGCGTTGTAAGTTAAAAATTATTGTCGTTGAAAAACGCCAAAATAACAACAATATATAATACAAAAGCATAAGTATATATTATTGCGAATTACCTAATTAATAAAATAAGAGATATTTTCCATAATTATTTATCTGCTTCATTCTTTGGTCCATATGCCAATTAAAGTTAAAGAAAAATAATTCACAGCATTATAAGATTAAAATTATTGTCGTCTTAAAACGCCAAAACATTAAAAAAAATTATTGTCCTAATGTATGATTTTATATAATAAAATTTTATGTATTGTCAAAGTCACTTTCGCAAAATTATTTATCACATAAATTTATTGTTACGTACCACAAAAGCCATTTTGTATACTCGTATATTAAGTGTAATGTAGACATAATGTATATATTTTATATAAAAGAAAATAAAATTTCATTCAATTACATCTCTAAGACATTCTCAAACCAGAATATAATATTTTTCTATAAATTAGTATATATATCGTTTAAGTATTATAGGTTTTTATTAAATTTTAAATACACCCTGACTAAACGGCATTTTTTTTTAAATATCAAAGTTATATATATTATATAAAACTACGAAGAAAGCTAGCATCGAAAATATGCAGTATATTATTATGTTTTGTATAGTTTAATATTTGGTCAGGAGAAAAGTTTTTTTTTTTTTCAAAAGAAGTTTTCTGTTTTAGTAAGATATGCAGAGAAAATACTTTTTTAAGGGCAATAACTACAGTATATATAGAATTTGGATAAAATTATTGTTGTATACACATATTTGGTCACGCTAAGTTAGAATACAATATGAATAAATATATATTTTTTTATCTTATTCTGACACGATAAAGCGCTTATTTTACTAAGCGAACCTCATTTTGGCGTAATAAGTTTCCACTCACAAGTTAAATAAAAAATAAATCGATGACAAGATGGCGGGCATTCAAGATGGCGGCATCGTTTTGGCGGGCTTTTATTCTTCTTCCTCATTTTGGTAGCTCACGTAGCGGACAGATGACTTCTCGCTTATAATTAGGCTCTGAAAAATATATACATACCTATAATCAAAAAATTTGCCTCACGTTTTTTTTGTAATAGACATAAGATGAACGATACGTTCTCCTAATGGTAAGCGGTAGCGCCATTGCAGAAATACACAGAACTTTGAGTAACAAAATAAACTTAAGGGCATCGCTGCTTTGGCGCTCACTTTAGTTGGTTAGGTTTCAACAAAAGCGGCGGCCTTAGCTGTTGCGAGCCCCGGGGCGACAGATCATTGTGAGGCCCTTTTTTTTTTGAGTCCGTTTCACTAAAAAATTTGTTCAAGTGCTCGAGTGGCCGTAACATGCTAGCACTAATAATGAAACCGAGCGTTTAGGGGGGGGGGGGGGGCGTTTGGCCTCGGGCAGGTTTGGCCACCCCCTAAGTCCACCACTGATCAACAGCTCAGTAAATTCGCTAGCTGCAATAAATGTTCTGCACAATATGTAAAAGCCTGTTGAGGTGTTAAGACATTGCTCCACGTACCTGTTTCTCGTTGGTGGCCGGCGGTGACCGTAGCAGAAGCAAGAACGGAGCATATGCGAAGTTCAATAACGCAATGATCACCAGCATCCACTCGAAACCGATACTGTTCATCAGAGCTCCGGAGAATGCGGGGCCTGGAGAGGTGGGAAGACGGGAAATTGTTAGAAACATCACCTACATCTACACTAATTATAAAGAGGAAAGATTTAGATTTTTTATTTGTTTGTTTGTATTGAATAGGCTCGGAAACTACTGGGACCGATCTGAATAATTCTTTAATCGTTAGAATGCTACACGTAGGTGTATAGAAAATATTATCATGATCGCCGTTGACTTGACATTGACAAATTTTGTTTTGGTTTGCCATTGCTTCTTTAGTCTATGAAAGTTGCCCGACGAGGTGACGTCATGAGACATCAATTGAAAGTCAAGTTTGATTTATGTTTTTTAATAAAATAAACCCCGCCTCATAGTTTACAGAGTTTTAAACATAAAAATATTGTACAGAAATGTACGATTTCGAAATGATTTTGGAATCAGTAAAGTTTTGTTTTTTCTTTACGTATACCGAATTGCGATGCCAAAAAAAAGAAAAAAAAAACTTACCAACGGCGTATCCGAGGCAGAAAGCAGTATCGCCGATAGCATACACTGAACCATACACCGCAGCGTGTCGTATATCCACGAGGAAACCCAGTTCAGGCATCATGGAAGAGTCTACCATTCCGATGGCGAAGCCGAGGCCAGCATTCGGGATGATCAGGTGCTCCAACTTGCGAGCCATTGGGATCTGAGAAGAGAAAAAATAAACTTTAATAACGTAACTAAAGCAATATTTTATGTTCGATACTTTGGTACGAAAGGTCAATTAATAATCTACTGTTTTATTCAAGCATTTGTGATTTACCGCAAATAAAGACCAAAATAAATGCCAGTAGCTGTGATTTTACTGTAAAATTATGCTCCATTTGTCTATAAATGGAAAAAAATAGTATGGAAATCATACCACCTTAAAGTTAAAAAAAACAATGGTCACATCTCAATTATATTATACAGATTGTGTTTTTTTATATTTGATTAAACAGATCTTTATTAAATTATATTTAATTTATTTAAATAATGTAACATATAATTATATTTATATTTTTGTTTATTATTATTTGTACATAGAAATTATATTTTTGCAATGGAAATAGTGCTGATTTTTTTAGTTTTTTTTTTTCAAATTTATTCAAAATCAAAATGCTAAGTACAGGTGTCAAAATGATGGTATATAAATAAAACGTCGCTTAGACCATACTTAACCCAGAATTGGGTGCAAAAATTAGATAAAATAGTTACTATTAGAATGTCTAATTGGATAAAATAATAATGTCAAGTTTATAATAATTAAATATGTCACGAGGTCTATTACAAAATGTCAACCAGTGCAATTTATTTAAATGTTAATACTTACTATATATAATTAAATAAATATAAATATTGGAGGACATTTAACACAGCGCCATCTAGCCCCAAACTAAGCAAAGCTTGTACTATGGGAACCAGACAGCTGACAGGATACTTAATATACTTATTATGTTACAATAATTATTTATTTTCGAAAAAGACAGCTTTGCATTTGTTTTGTTTTGCTTTTTCTTACCAAATTATATAATTTCATAAATAAATAGATTGATTGATTAATTGATTGATTGATTGATTTCCGTCTGTTGAGATAAAAGAAATAAATATATTTTGCTCCAAAGCCCACTCACCAGAATGAGACAGAGTCCAATGATGAGAAGTCCAGAACAAGCTGCGAGCCACCGCCCCATCTTGTGACCGAGCGGACCGAAGAGATTAGTGCCTGCAATGTACAATTAATTTACAACTAGCTGCGCCCCGCGGCGTTACTCGCTGTTACGTTAGGCGAGTAAAAATAGACGTTTTTTTGGTCAACTTTGCGCTACATTTTCGAACCAATTTTTATATAAGTTGTAGGGTTTTATTTTGTTCTTTTTTTACTGTTGACCATCTAGGTGTTTGACCACAGTTCACCTAATCTCAAGTACCGGTGAGGTCATTTTAATTGAATTGTGTTACGTATTACTCAAGTAAGTAATTACGATTTTACCTTTTATTACATTGACAATATTTTTTCTATTGCCATATTTTATACTGACCAATATTTTTATATTGACACGTTTTTATATCGACAATTCGACATATTATTATGTACTTTATTTGACATGTTGTTTTTGACATGTCATGCACATTTTTTGACATTGACATGTAATCAGTGTTTTATAACTTTTTTTAATGTTACACATATTTGAAATGATTTTACGAAATTTGACATGTAACATTGGTGTTATCAATAAAATATTTGTATTTGTACTTTAACACTGTATTACTCTCTGATTTCCGCTTGGAATGTTTCGTGCATTCCCCCCACTAGCATCTGCTTCCAGGTGCTGGGTTGGCTCGGGTGGAATAAATGACGTTCTATGCCGATTTTCTCTTACCGATCAAGTAGCAGATACTAGCTGGAAGGAACGCGACGCCCTGCTGCCAGCGGTGAGCTTCCATCGTGTCGGCCATCCAGATGGGCAAACTCGGCTCCAGCATGGCGATACCCACATTGGCGAATGTTATGGCACCTGGGCAAAAGTTACATTGACTTAATATATAAGGTGACTTAATAAATAAGGTTTACTTGGTGGTAGATCTCCTTAGCAGGAGGTCATCTAGGTAGGTACCACCGCAGTACAGTAGTCTTTTGTAATTCTTACCAGCGGCAATCAAGATGTAAGGATCGGTGACGAGGGCCTTCAGGGATGGCGGGTCAGACTCCTGTCGCACCACTCCTGGTTGAAGGATCAACAGCTGAAGCACTGTGGACAAGAAACCAGTAATTGGACTAAGCGCAGCGCTTGAGCAACTTTTCTTAGGTGGTAGTTTTCCTAAGCAGGAGGTCGTTAAGGTAGATCCAACCACTGTATATAGTTGTTCTTCTTTGATTTTGGTCATTTCGAGCATTTGCCAGTGTCAAGTGTTTTATATTCGTAACGATGATAGCTCAGTGGTTAGCGCGGTAGGTTCGCATGCCGAAGGGCGGTGGGTTCAAACCCCAACAATGAGCTTGAGCTGCCGGTGAAGGAAAACATCGTGAGGAAACCATGGCATGGTGGTAGGGTACTTTCTAGTACTCGGCTGGCTAGCTACCACCCTCAAGTTGAAAATCTGCCGCCAAGCATCTAACGGTGTGTTCCGGCAGCCTCACTTGAGAGCCAGTTCCATTCCAGGCTAGGTGTGCTTTACCATCTTCGACCACACCTTCACTTAACATCAGGTGAGCTGTGGTCAAACAACTAGCCTGTCAACCATAAAAAAAAAATAAAAAAAAAAAATGTTTGTTCTGTGTCTGGGTGTACTGTATGTATCATAAGTATGTATTTACAAAAAAAAACAGTTATCTGACTTCCATAGCACAAGCTCTACTTAGTTTGGGGTCAGATGGCGCTGTGTGTAATGTCCTATGATATTTATTTATTTATTTATTTAAAGGGTATACTTACGTCCATCACCGAGAGCCAAAGCTGATAGCATCAAGAAAGGAGCGGTCTTTCCGACGAACTCGTACATGAGGCCTCCGAAAGGTGGTCCGATGAGAACTCCAAGAGCCAGCCCCCCTAAAGCTATACCCATCGCATTTCCGCGTTCCTGGAAACAAATCAAAATTTAAAATTATTAGCAATGTTTGCTCAGTCGTTACCGGCGTCGGTTCACACGCTGCTGGACGTGGGTTCCAATCCCAACAATGAGCTTGAGCTGCCGATGAAGGGTAGCATGGTTGGGATGCCTCGTTAATAGGAACTACCGCAAAGTAACGCCTGAATCAATCAATTAACTCGTTATTATTATGGGCAATAGAAATATTATAATTATTATAAATAAATAGAAAAAATATTTTTGACAATTGGCATATCACTTTTACAGTGACATTTCATGACATTTCTTTGTTTACAATAAATGTCCAAGATTTTTCAGAGTATCCCACTAATCTCTCTAATATCCCTCTATTATAAATGTGAAAGTGTGGGTATTTGTTACTCTTATATGCAAAAACTACTGAACGGATTTGGATAAAATTTGGTATGGTGGTAGCTGACACCTTGGATTGACACATAGGCTACTTTTTATCCCGAAAACATGTAGCGGGTAACACTGCGGGGCGCGGCTAGTATTATAAATGTGAAAATTTGGATGGTTGGATGGATATTTGTTATTCTTTCACGCAAAAACTACTACACGGATTTGGATGAAATTTGGTGTGGAGGTAGTCGAGACCCTGGATTATCGCATAGGGTACTTTTTATCCCGAAAACATGTAGCAGGTAACACTGCGGGATGCAATTAGCTTATATCGATTGCAGTTAGACAGCCCTGTTGGTTCATTGGTAGCATATCTGCATTAAGAGTTGAAGGGCGTGGGTTCGATTCCCGCTCAGGGCAAACATTTTGTGTATCAACAAATGTTTGTTCTGTGTCTGGGTGTTCTGTATGTATTATAAGTATGCATTTACAAAAAAAAGTATATTCTATCAGTTATCTGACTTCCATCCCCCATTCCCCGAACTCTCACCGCGCTCAACGCACCCTTGAAGGTTAATCCTGAATGTAATGTGTTTGAGAATGGCTGGCTGTCTTTGATGTCTGCATGCTTGGCATATTGTGAGGTGAATGCAGAATGAATCTTTTAATTTTATTTGTAATTGTATTATTTCTATATTGACTATAATTTTATATTTCTTGTAATTATGTATTCTCTATCTCTATATTGTAAATGAATTTGACTATTAATTTGATGTAACTGGCTTTTAGCCGTTTTTAATTAATTAATAAATAAAAGCTCTGCTTAGTTTGGTGTCAGATGGCGCTGTGTGTAATGTCGTACGATATTTATTTATTTATATACTAGTAGGATACCTTGTCATCGGGGTATCTCTCGGCAAGCATGCCCATCCCAGACACCGATGAACACGAGGAGCCGATGCCCTGCAGAGCCCGAGCGATGAACAAGACACTGTACGATCGACCGAAAGCGAATACTGGAAAAATAACAAGATAAACTTAGTAAAAATCTATTGTAGCGATGACAGCTCAGTGGTTAGCACGGTAGGCTCGCATTCCGAAGGGCTTGGGTTCAAACCCCAACAATGAGCTTGAGCTGCCGGTGGAGGAAACCATAGCATGGTGGTAGCGTACTCTCTAGTACTCGGCTGGCTAGCTACCACCAAGTTGAAAATCTGCCGCCAAGCATCTAACGGTGTGCTCCGGTAGCCTCACTTAAGAGCCAGTTCCATTCCAGGCTAGGTGTGCTTTATAATCTTCGACCACACCTTCACTTAACATTCGGTGAGCTGTGGTCAAACACCTAGCCTGTGACCATAAAAAAGGTATCAACCAACGCAGCCTTTGATATTATAAATCAGGATCGGCACTTGCCACTACATTGAATACTATCTGGTATATCGCGCGGGTGGCTAAGCTGGCTAGACCCCTTGCGCCGCCCGGCGGTCTGCGTCTGCTTCACCCCCCCTCAGAAACTGTGCATTTCGCCTTAAACTACATTTAAGCCAAGTAAATGCAGCGTGTGGTGTGCTTAAGTTAAGGTGGTTCGATTTCCATACAAATAATTTTTTGCCATTTATGGACTAATGGAGCATAATTTTACAGTAAAATCACAGCTATACTGGCGTTTATTTTGGCCTTTATTTGCGTTAAATCACAATTGCTTGAATAAAACAATAGATTATTAGCATAATCTACTGTTTTATTAAAAAATTATAAATTCATAAATTTGATTTTATGCTAATAATCTACTGTTTTATTCAAGCAATTGTAATTTACCGCAAATTAATACCAAAATAAACGCCAGTAGCTGTGATTTTACTGTAAAATTATGCTCCATTTGTCCATAAATGGCAAACATTTATTTGTATGGAAAACGAACCACCTTAAGGGTGCGTTGGGACGAGAGCCTGTATCACTTTCTTTAATTTGCATGAACTTTCGTACAATTCGACACGAATTTATTATTATTTTATCAGACCAAATTTCTAACCAGAATCTCTTATATAAATAACTTACTCAAAGTCGAGAGAAACATCAGTATAAATCCAGTGAACATTGGTACGCTGTATCCGATTCTGAAACACAGAGTAGTTTTTAAAAATAAAAACTATGAAACTTTCTCCTGATGGTAAGAGTTAACGCTTGTCCTTGACCATTGCAGCGATACATAGAACTTTGAGTAACAAAACAAAGTCCAGGGCATCACATTATTATAACAGAACAACATGGATTTACTAGGGCAAGATCTACTGTGACCAATCTGGTGTCTTTTGTCGAGGACCTTGCTGAGGGAGTTGATCGTGGCCATTCATTTAATACAATTTATACAGATTTCAGCAAGGCTTTCGACAAAGTTAATCACAACCTGCTTATTTACAAGCTTTACTCTTCTGGGATAGATGGTCCTATCTTGAGCTGGTGCAAATCTTATCTGACAAATAGGAAATCCACCGTAGTTATTGAGGGATACTCTTCTGAGCCTTTTGCTACATTATCTGGAGTCCCTCAAGGCTCTCACCTTGGGCCGTTGTTTTTTAACTTGTTTGTTAACGACATTTACAAATGCTTTGAAAATTCTAAGTTTTACATGTTCGCTGATGACTTTAAATTTTTTAGGCAAGTTAACTCAATCATGGATGCCGAATTGCTTCAGTGTGACTTAGATAGGTTAGCGTTGTGGTGTCGACTAAACGGCATGAGATTGAATATTGACAAATGTCACTTGATTCGTTTCACTAGGAAAAAAAGTATAACTTCTGGAACATACTATATTAATTCAAAGCCTTTAGCTGAATTAGACCATATTCGCGATCTTGGAGTCATCATTGATAGCAAATTAAGGTTCAATTTGCACATTGATAGTGTTGTTAGGAAAGGTTTTAGGACTTTGGGATTTGTTTTACGTAATTGTAAGGCTTTTAAGAAACCCGCCACAAAGATCTCAATTTACAGTGCTCTTGTCCGCAGCACCTTAGAATACTGCAGTGTGGTGTGGAATCCGCATTACGATGTTTATAATAAGCGTTTGGAAAGCGTGCAGAAAAGGTTTCTCTGGCATTTGTCATACAGCTGTAATTTGGCTAAAAAACTGCCAACATACGATGATCGTCTCCAATATTTCGATCTGAAATCTCTTCATTCTCGCAGAGAACTGCTCGATGGAATGTTTTTCTTCAAGTTATTTAATAGTGTAACAGACGCTCCTTACCTACTCTCTAAATTAAATATCACTGTACCTAGGAGTAAGGTAAGAGAGTGTAAAAAATTTAAGCCTTTTGCTATTAGCTCTGCTCGTTCTAATTTGGGCCATTATTCTCCTTTAAACAGGATATCAAGAAATTATAATGCGATTCATAATGAGAAAATCGATTTAGTTGATAAGTGTGGCTTGATAAGGCATTTGGAAATCGATGTTTTTTCAGGCCGCTTGCGTGATTTTAAATTAAGTTTTGGACAGTTTCTATCAAAAGCATGAGTATCTTTGTTTCTGTTGTTATTACTATTGTTTTAACTATTATTTCTATTTCAATGTTTTCAATCTTAATTCATAAATGTATAAATGTATAATTAATTTAGATTCAATTTAGTTAATATTTCAGATAGATTTAATTTAGTTATGTTTCAAAATTTTTAGCATACTGTCTTATTGAATGAGGTTTATACCTATAATTGAGGCAGCACTTAATTTTTGCCAACCTTGTTTAATATGTTTCAACTGTGTTAGTAGCTGCTTCGTTGGTATGACTATAAAATAAATAAATAAATAAATAAATAAATAAATCACTGCTTTGGCGCTCATTGCTTTGAAGATTTTTTTTAACTAAAAAGTAATTAAACAAACAAGACGTTCTCCTGATGGTAAGAGACAACGCCGTCGATGACCATTGCAGCGATACACAGAACTCTGAGTAGCACACCTAAGTCCAGGCATCGCTGCTTTGGTGCTCATTACTTTGAAACATATTTTTATTGTAGGTAAAAATTAATTTAACGTTTTCCTGATGGTAAGAGATACAACGCATGTCTATGAGCGAACGCTAGTCTATATCTATCTACCTATACTATTAAAAAGATTAAAGATTTGATTGTTTGTTTGTTTCGAATAGGCTCCGAAACTACTGGACCGATATCACCCCAGGTGACATAGGCCACATTTTATCCCATGGGAACGGGAACTACGCGGGTGAAACCGCGAGGCATCTGTTAGTCTTAAATAAAAAGAACTAATCAAATTGCTTTTTTAGGGTTCCGTGCCCAAAGGGTAAAAACGGGACCCTATTACTGAGACTTCGCTGTCCGTCCGTCCGTCAGTCTGTCACCAGGCTGTAACTCAAGAACGGTGATAGCTAGGCAGTTGAAATTTTCCCAGATGATGTATTTCTGTTGCCGCTATAACAAAAAATACTAAAAATAAAATAAATATTTAAGGGGGGCTCCCATACAACAAACTTGATTTTTTTAAATAGATAATAGTACGGAACCTTTCGTGCGCGAGTCCGACGTGCACTTAGCTGGTTTTTTAATAAATTAAAACTTGCATTTGAAGAAATCTCACATGAGATTGGGGGAAGGGTCGAGTAAAATCTTACGGCATCTCACCAGGAGGAGATGGGGGAGAGCAAAATCTCACTACATCTCACCAGGGGGAGATGGGGGGGGGGCAGGGGGTCGAAATAATCGCCAAATTACCTCACGGAATAAATGCATGGCATGCATGTGTTACTCGTACGACTTAGAAAAATAGACAAAAACTTACTTATGCGTGAGAGGGCCCACGAACGGGTTGGCTATCAGTTGTACGAGCGCTTTACTCGCGAACATCACTCCAACGGCAACAGTTTCGTGAATCAACTCTTGGTGACGGGCTTCCTTCTGAGCTGTGATGTTGACTGAAAAATTCAATTTATACGTAAAAGTAATGAACACAGCACTTTGATTAACAAAGCCAAGTCTAGGGTATCGCTGCTTTGGCGCTCATTGCTTCGAGGAAATTTTTTCAACTAAAAAGTAATAAACAAACAAGACGCTCTCCTGATGGTACGAGACAACGCCGTCCATGATCATTACAGCGATACACAGACTGAACAAAACAAAGTCTAGCATCTGAACATTTGCCAGTGTCAAGTGTTCTATATTTTCAAGTTTTTCTAAGAATTAGCTTGAGCTGCCGGTGAAGGAAAACATCGTGAGGAAACCATAGCATGGTGGTAGCGTACTCTCTAGTACTCGGCTGGCTAGCTACCACACGAGAGTTGAAAATCTGCCGCCAAGCATCTAACGGTGTGTTCTGGTGTGCACTTAACATCACGTGAGCTGTGGTCAAACACCTAGCCTTTCAGCGATAATTTTGTTTTTATAATTTAAATAAGTTGCCTCGTAGCTATAGTTATAGTCAAAGTGCAGTCTTGGTCAAGTACAGTCCGTGTCTCAAGTCCAGTCATGTTTTAGTAAATTAGTGGTTCAAATATTAGTTTTTGTGTTACGTTAAAATTTTAGTTTTTATTTTATTTTAGTCAATTTAACTGTATTTGTATTTTTATATGGGTCTTGTTGCTTGAAATAAATTTATTTTTAAGGTTCCGTACCCAAAGGGTAAAAACGGGACCCTATTACTGAGACTTCGCTGTCCGTCCGTCCGTCTGTCACCAGGCTGTATCTCAAGAACGGTGATAGCTAGACAGTTGAAATTTTCACAGATGACGTATTGCTATTGCCGCTATAACAACAAATACTAAAAATAAAATAAAATAAATATTTAAGGGGGGGCTCCCATACAACAAACTTGATTTTTTATAGATAATGGTACGGAACCCTTTGTGCGCGAGTCCAACCCGCACTTTGCCGGTTTTTTTACTATAAAGCTTCGATGGAGTTTTGGAAGCAACACGAAAAGTCATGTTTCACCACATTATATCATTTTCTCACACTCGCGCTTGTGATTCGGCACTTTATGAATAAAACACAGCCATTTTTATGCATAAACACTAGGCAAAACATTAGTTTTGGAAAAATACAACGGGGCGACACGACTTTTTCAAAATTCCGCTCATTACTTGGAGACAAAATGGTTGGTATATCGTAATTCCAGTATAACGCCAAATACTTACTATGTGTAACATTTTCAGCGATAAGCGTAATATTCTTGTCGAGGCACGGACAGTAGGGCGTGGGCGCGGGGGTTGTGGTGGGCACCTCGTCCAGGGACATCGACAGGGGGGCGTCCGGGTGTCGGATGTCGTACAGGAACTCCGGTATGATTGGCACTGGAAGGAAATAAAATGATCAAATTTCATTTGGTTACCTAAGTAAAATAATTATTTACAAATAGGGCCAGCGTTTTCGGAACTATTCCCATTGTGTTGGCAACACTAATGTTAACAGCGTGAAGTGAGTAGAAGTTGAAGACTGAAGATTGTACACAAAATTATGAAACATTGAAACTGGCAGAATGCACAGAGTGCGATGCCAAGAAGAAAGGAAAAAAAAAACGAGTGGCCTGGAATGCGACCTCCGCAAAGGAAGCAACGTCAGTTTGGTTAGGTAAGCGAGGCGCGACCGGGGCGTGGGTCACTTTTGCTCCAGCCGAAGACCTAGCCGGCGGTGGCCATTTGCGCCTCAGTAGGAATCCATCTTTGTTGATTTGCGGTTTAATTTCAATATGACTGATGATAATATGCTTTTTTTTTATGTAAGAAGTAATGAGACGAACGAGACGCTCTCCTGATGGTAAGAGATAACGCCTGTCCATGACCATTACAGCGATACACAGAACTTTGAGTAACAAAACAAAGTCCAGGGCATCACTGCTTTGGCGCTCATTACTTTGAGATTTTAGTCTCAACAGCCCAGTAATTTCGTTAGTTGCAGTACCCTTCAAACCAGAACACAGTAATGCTTACACACTACTGCTTAGCGGCAGAATAACTGGATGCTATTTATGATTTCACGTATCTTTGTAAAATTAATAAAATAAGTGTAATTTCTGAATATAACAGTGTTCTATGCCTCATCCCCGCTTCTGAAGTAGTTAAGTTTACAATTGATAGCGGCCTTTTAGATTAGTTATTATTTTAAATGTTTTGGTTACTCTACTTATTTATACCTTGAAATTTAATCTATGTAATAAAGAACTTAGTCTAATTACAAATTCATAAATGGTATTGAAAATGACCTAGTGTCTAAAATTAAGGTGCATTTAAAAATAAAGTAATACGATAAACTTAAAATCTAAAAAGTAGACTTTCACGTGATGGTAAGAGATAACGCTTGTCCATGACCATTTCATGTACACTCAAAACTGTTTGTATATTTTCGTAAAAGTAACGAGAGATGTTGGGAAAAACCCCTAAATATCACAATTGAGCAGGGGAGGGAGAGAGAGAGAGAGATTATAGCTCATACCTTGCCCATTTTGCAACTTTTGTCCGTCTCTGTTTGTTTGTTTTTGTGCTTGTTACAGAATAAAACGTTTTTCTTTCTTTATTAATTATTTATAAGGTTTTTTGTTCTCTGTACTAAAGATAAAGATACATATATTTATTTGCATACACATGAGTGGTTGCATAGTACAGATCTTATATTACCGAAGTCTCATCATGTTCTTGGCTCAATGGGCGGGCAAATGTTGTCACAGCTTTTAAAAAAAAATAATTCAATTTATATAATTTAATGTCAAAAAAATAATAATAAATTTAATCAATGTCAAAGTAATAATAGTATTAATAAATAATAATTAGAATAGATGTCAATATTATTAATGTCAAATAAAATTATTTAAATGTTTCCTTCAGAAAGTCGTCAATCTTATAATAACATTTTGTAGTCAAAAACTTTTTCAATTTTCTTTTAAAGTGATGCATGTCTTGTTCCTTGAAACTTTCCGGTATATGGTCATATATAACAGGGCCCATCCCTAGAAAGCAGTTTCTGTAAAGTTGTGTACTTGTAACGCGCTTGGATCGCGACGGTTACTCTTTTCTATTTATGATGTGCACAATAAAGAGTTATATCTATCTATCTATCTTTAAGGTGGTACGATTGCCATACAAGTAAATTTTTGCCATTTATGGGCAATTGGAGCATAATTTTACAGTGAAATCACAGCTACTGGCATTTATTTTGATCTTTATATGGAAATCGTACCACCTTAAAGGTAATATTCTGTAAATGTTTATATACACTACGTGTGTTTTGTTTGGTACTCTTTGTACCAAAAAAAACACACGTTAATTTTTTTTAATTCTGAAATCTCAACACATATCACCAGGATGGGCGAAAAAAAAAACAAAATTGTATTTCTTTTTTGTGTTGGTACAAAGTACTTTTCTAGTTATATTTTGTAATCTCTTTCTTGAAGGGTTTTCTATTTTCGTAATTTTTTTTAGAGCCCCTTAACGAGCCTTATTACGTCCCCTGCCTCCCTGCGATGTCCGAATCTGACAGGTCATGATTAATGAATTAACCCCCTACATTATACGGGGTTACACTTATCGGTAGTAGTAAGCCGGAAGGAGGTCAATATTTATTTATTAAAGAAATATAATTATGATTAAATAGGACATTACACACAGCGCCATCTGACCCCAAACTAAGCAAAGCTTGTGCTATGGAAGTCAGATAACTGATTTCTATCAGTTATTTGACTTACTTCAATACTTTTTTTTTTGTTGTAAATACATATTTATCATAAACTAGCGGACGCGTAGTTCTCGTCCCCGTGGGAATACAGGGATAAAAAGTAGCTTATGTCACCCGGGAATAGTGTAGCTTTTCAATGTTGAAAAAATTTTTGAAATCGGTCCAGTAGTTTCGGAGCCTATTCAATACAAACAATCAAATCTTTCCTTTTTATAATAGTACTAGCGGACGCCTCACGGTTTCACCCGCGTAGTTTTCGTTTCCGTGGGAATACAGGGATAAAAAGTAGCCTATGTCACCCGGGGATAGTGCAGCTTCCCAACGGTAAAAGAATTTTTGAAATCGGTCCAGTAGTTTCGGAGCCTATACTACCAATGCGGTTATGCTGAGGTGAGCTCCTATTTTGTAACTGTTTGTCTCTATTTGTTGTTTTTTTGTTTTGTTACAAAATAAAATTATTTTCTTTCTTTCTTTCAATGAGTCATCAAGGCTGTCAAGAAAAAATAAATTACCATGACAAACTGAGAATCCGTCTATGCAATCCGTCGAGGTTGAATGACAAATTTCTTTTTGCGATTTAAGTATTGTTCTAAAAACAAACATTTAGCATTATGATTACGGACCCCCTTTCGGCGCAGTACTAACGTTCCGCCATATCCAGTTTAAGGTATATTTATGGCTATATGCTCGGCTATCTTTTCATATCACTGGCTTGTGCGTGAAATGATATTCGACGAATCAGAGGCGGGAAATTATTGTAATCTGTATCTATCTATGCTATTATAAAGAGAAAAGATTTGTTTGTATTGAATAGGCTCCGAAACTACTGGACCGATTTCAAAAACTCTTTCACAGTAAAATTATGCTCCATTTGTCCATAAATGGAAAACATTTATTTGTATGGAAATCGAACCACCTTAACGACAAAAATCATTTTAATTCGCGTGCGATGTTGGCTGGAGTGGAATGGGCTGTCAGCCGCATTCGGCCGCTCTCGTCGGTTGGGTACTTCACTCGATAAACGTGCACGACTCGATTAAATCGATTTTTTAGAGTTGCGATGCAATTAGAAACAACTTTTTTTTTTTATTGATGACAGGCTAGGTGTTTGACCTCGGCTCACCTGATGTTAAGTGAAGGTGTGGTCGAAGATGGTAAAGCAATCTAAAAAGCCTGGAATGGAACTGGCTCTCAAGTAAGGCTGCCGGAACACACCGTTAGGTGCTTGGCGGCAGATTTTCAACTTGAGGGTGGTAGCTAACCAGCCGAGTACTAGAAAGTACCCTACCACCATGCTATGGTTTCCTCACGATGTTTTCCTTCACCGGCAGCTCAAGCTCATTGTTTAGGGTTTGAACCCACGCCCTTCGGCATGCGAACCAACCGCGCTAACCACTGAGCTATCATCGCCATAAACGATGTACTTGGTTAGATCTGGCTAGTTTTTTTCGACTGTTTTCGATCTGTTTCTATGTTTCTATCCATCCAAAGGTTGTCTAGAAGTAATCGATCTAGGCGATAAGACCGCCGCCATAAGCCATGTATTTATTGTATTGTTTGTTACTCTTTCACACAGAAACTGCTGAACGGATTTTGATGAAATTTGGTATGGAGGTAGCTGAGACCCTGGATTAACACATAGGCTACCTTTTATCCCGAAAGCATGTAGCGGGTAACACCACGGGGCGCAGCTAGTCCCACTAATATTATAAATATGAATGTTTGTTACTCTTTCACACAGAAACTGCTGAACGGATTTTGATGAAATTTGGTATGGAGGTAGCCGAGGTCCTGGATTAACACGTAGGCTACTTTTTATCCTGAAAGCATGTAGCGGGTAACACCGCGGGGCGTAGCTTGTATAAATATATACATATAAAATACAAACGCCAATAAATAATGTTAATAAACTAAATTATTAAAAATATTAATTGAGTTAAGTACGTAGTTAGTTAAGAATGTATTTATAACAAAAAAAGTATACTGCTTTGCAAGATCGTTTGGTAGAACATCTGCTTCCGAAACTGTGAGGTATGGGTTCGAAGCTGGTTTATTCGCAATCGGGTTATGGATCTTTTTTAATTTTTTCAGTTTGCTAATCACAGTTTCTTGTTTTGAATATGCGAGGAAACTTTAATTCGAAGTAAAACCGTTGGATACAGTTAGTTCAGTGTCTAGTTGCACTGCATTTCTATTTATTTCTTGTAAATAGACCGGCGAGACAAGGTCTTTGAAAACTACAAAGCCTTTATGAGACGACAAAGGAAAGTAGTTTTATTAGAAAAAACTAATTTATTTTCATTGTTCAAATAGTGCTGAACGAACGGAACACTTTTCTGATGGTAACTAACAGATAACGTCTGTCAATGAGTATTGTTGACAGCCTTGGTTGGTTCATTGGTTGTATTTTTTTATTTATTTTTATATAAAAAGTAATGAAACAAACGAGACGCTCTCCCGATGGTAAGAGATAACGCCTGTCCATGACCATTGCAGCGATACACAGACTTTGAGTAACAAAACAAAGTCCAGGGCATCGCTGCTTTGGCGGTAGATCTCCTTAGCAGGAGATCGTCTAGGTAGGTACCACCGCAGTACCAGATATCCTGCCGCTAAGCAGTAGTGTGTAAACATTACTGTGTTCCAGTTTGAAGGGTACTGCAGCTAGCGAAATTACTGGGCTGTTGAGACTAACCATCGAAAGTCTCAAAGTAATGAGCGCCAAAGCAGTGATGCCCTGAACTTTGTTTTGTTATTCAAAGTTCTATGTATCGCTGCAATGGTCATGGACAAGCGTTAACTCTTACCATCAGGAGAGCGTCTCGCTCGTCTTATTACTTTTTACATAAGTAACTAACTAATAACTAGTAACTAATTACTCCTGATGGTAAGAGATAACGCCTGTCCATGACCATTGCAGCGATACACAGAACTTTGCGTAACAAAAGAAAGTCTGGGGCATCGCTGCTTTGGCGCTCATTGCTTTGAGACTTTCGATGGATTTTCTCAATAGTATTGTAATCTACATCTGACGCCCTTCTACGATGAACACTTAGTAAAAGAAATGTTTAAAGAATTTACCCGAATCCTTTTAGAACCTTAAAGTTAAAATAAAGTGGGGCGAAGTCATTACAAGTCTGTGCTCTCGGAAGCGGGCAATTCCCCGCCGGCGAGATCAAAGTGAAATTCACTTAGCCGCCTCATCAAAGGCACCGCTCTGACTAGTGATGGGACATAACAGTATCGATGTTTTTAAAAGTTACTGAAAAATATTGCACATGTTTTACGACTACGTAAATGATACTTGAAATCCATCCAAGCTTTGCTCGGATAATAATGACAAACATATGTCAATATAGACATAATTAAATAAATAAATATCGTAGGACATTACACACAGCGCCATCTGTCCCCAAACTAAGCAAAGCTACCCAATGCAATGCAATCCAAACCAGAAACAATGCAATGGAAACCAGATAACTGATAGAATACTTAAATACTTTTTTTTTTGTAAATACATATAATAAATACAGAACAAACATTTGTTTATATCACAAAGTTATAAACAAAATTATTCTAGTTCTGATACTTAATCTGAAAATATTTATTTATGCTCACCAAAAGGGTGAAAAACTTATAAGAAATGATACTAGCGTGTTAGAATTTACTTTATTTTAGGCATCAATCAGGAATAAGGATAAGAACGCAATGTACCACATACGTCATTAACCAACCATCATACGTTATGTAAGACAAAAGTAGGCAGAAAAGAAGACCAGAAACTGTTATTATAAGCAACGTATAATACTTGGTGGTAGATCTCCTTAGCAGGAGGTCGTCTAGGTAGGTACCACCGCAGTACCAGATATTCTACCGCCAAGCAGTAGTGTGCAAACATGACTGTGTTCCGGTTTGAAGGGTACTGTAGCTAGCGAAATTACTGGGCTGTTGAGACTAACCATCTAGTCTCAAAGTAATGAGTGCCAAAGCAGCGATGCCCTGGACGTGGTTTTGTTACTCAAGGTTCTGTGTATCGCTGCAATGGTCATGGACAGGCGTTGTCTCTTAACATCAGGAGAGCGCCTCGAGATCGTCTCATTAGTTTTACATTAAAAAAAAAAAAAAATTATCTGTAGTTTACAAGTATTTTCCAACAACACATCTTACTATAACCCTATTGTCAGAATGAGTCGCCAATACAATGAAATCCTCGTCTCCGGCAGACACATCGATATTTTTCATTCAAGCCTATACCAATTTCAAAGACAGATCAAAATTATCTTAGATTTTAATACAATTTAGTTATGACATTCTATATATTTTTTGACTAATTAATTCAGGTATTTATTTTATATCTTAATTTTAATAAAACATAAATAATATAAAAAACTTAAAAACTAGGGTGCCGCCGGCAGCGGGGCAGGGCTCAAGCTGCCGGTGGTTAGGGCTGCAGAGTGAGGAACCTCCTCACAATGCGCGCCGTGTCAAGGATCACTGCCTTTTGAAGCTGACCCTTGACCCAACCGTCTAGCGAGAGTCTCTTTAGATGTTGGTCGAGACTCTTCGCTATAAGACCGTTTACCGTGACGAGTATCGGGACAATGATCGTCGAATCAACATCCCACATGGCGGTTATCTCGTGAGCCAAGTCAAGGTACTTGCTGAGCTTGTCCTTCTCGGCCTTTACGAGATTCTCGTCATTTGGGATGGTGATGTCGACGAGCACTGCCCGGCGTTGAACTCGGTCGACCACCACGATATCAGGCTTATTGGCGACAATAGTCCTGTCCGTGATGATAGAACGGTCCCAATAGAGCAAAGCACGACCATTTTCGAGAACTGGCGCTGGTGCGTACTTATTGACTAATTAATTATTATTACTTTATTAAATTTAATTTATAATTATAATTTCATCCCAATTATCATCTAACGACTTTTTTAAATGTGATTGTAATGCTCCTAGACATGCATAGTCTTGCATTCAATGCAATACAGATCAACAATTGTGTAGGTATTTGAATTGTTGTAAATGTTATTGCATTCTGTTTTGTATGTTATGTAATAAATAAATAAATCTGTTAAGCGCAATGTAGTTAGGATTTTAAATTATTGAAACACTAGCGGACGCCTTGCGGTTTCACCCGCGTAGTTCCCGTTCCCGTGGGCATACAGAGTTAAAAAGTAGCCTATGTCACCCGGGGATAGTGTAGCTTCCGGACGGTGAAAAAATTTTTGAAATCGGTCCAGTAGTTTCGGAGCCTATTCTATACAAACAAGCAAATGTAAGGTTTTAATTTATTTTTCATAAGTGGCACTCATTTTTACCGATAACTGGCAATACTATAGGCACTTGGCGGAGCGCGGGTAAAAAGGCTTGGTGGGTAGGACAGTTGGATTCTGTCGCCCGAAGCGTTGAAAGAGAGGTTGGTTAGTGTGAGTCGATTGGAGAAGATGTAACTATTGCTGAAGAAGATGTACCTATGTTAAAATATACCTACCAGTTCGAGTTCCAGTTGTTTTCATTACAAGTACTGCTGTTTCCTGCCATAATGCTAAGGTAGTTTACACAAACAAACAAAAAATCAAATCTTTTCTCTTTACAATAGTATAGATATTTACTCACTTAAAATATGTTTACTTGTATTTCACTTGTAAACATCATGTTATTTTGGACCGACTCAAAAAAGGATGTTGTTTTTTTTTTGGATATATGTTTTGCTATCATTCCACCAATTATAAATCTATTTTGATGATTCTTTTTTAGCTTGGTAGATCATACATCAGAGGTGGCCCATATAAATTTTATCGAAATCGATCGAGCGAATTTTAAAAAATCAACAAAAATCTAAATGTTGTTGATAAAAAAATCGACATAGCCCCAACACTATTTCAGAAAATCATATTTAGTTGTAAATTGACTAGCGCTTGTACGCGACACCCCGTGTTTGGATAGATCGTTCATAATTGAATCTCGTATCAGTGCCTGTGATCTAGTTTCAAAAGCTTGCGCGTTTTGAATTAAACTTTATTGAGATGTCAATTTCATTTTAAAAATCCGGCCAAGTGCGAGCCGCACTCGCGCACGAAGGGTTCTGTACCAATCTACCACCACTTTAACTGATAACCATAGTCCAATTATTTATATTTAAAAGTAAATATGAGAAAAAAAATATCACGTTTGTTGTATGGGAGCTTTATTTATTAAATATTTATTTTATTCAATTTTTTAGTATTCGTTGTTATAGCGGCAACAGAAATACATCATCTGTGAAAATTTCAACTGTCTAGCTATCACGGTTCATGAGTTACAGACTGGTGACAGACGGACAGCGGAGTCTTAGTAATAGGGTCCCGTTTTACTCTTTGGGTACAGAACCCTGAAAAAATATTTTCTGTTTTTTTAAAGCTCTGTGTTTGACCACAGCTCACCTGATGTTAAGTGAAGGTGTGGTCGAAGCATACCTAGCCTGGAATGGAACTGGCTCTCAAGTGAGGATGCCAGAACACACCGTTTTTTTTTAGTTAACCTTGATTTGATGTCATAGGATAATTTGTTCGTAGTTTAAATTAGTTTTTTTTATGTTGACAGGCTAGGTGTTTGACCACAGCTCACGAAGTGTTTTTTGCTATTTGCCTGGAAGAGAACGCTCTTAGCGATAAGGCACTAAGCCGCCTGTGGCACTAGCTCGTAACATTCTTTTGTTCTCTGTACTTTTTTTCTGTTTATTGTGTGCACAATAAAGAGTTTCTATCTATCCAGTTATGATCTTTTTTTCATCGTCAACGTTTTTAAAATGAGAGAGATGTCGGTGCGCTATTTTACGGCCCTCAAAACCCTGAAGTAACTCAAGTCCACTCACCTCGGTCCGCAAAGGAGTTCCTAGTAAGAGATTCAAAATGGCGGCGGTCATAGCTTAATGAATTGTAGATGAGCCACTTCAAAGATTGGGACCTATCTACGCGGAGGGGTATACCGAAGCGAATGCGGCGACTGCGCTGTGTATCATAATTTTAACACACATCAAAACAAAAATTTAAAACAACCCGATGTTGTAGCGATGATAGCTCAGTGGTTAGCGCGGTAGGTTTGCATGCTGCAGGGCGTGGGTTCAAACCCCAACAATGAGCTTGAGCTGCCGGTGAAGGAAAACATCGTGAGGAAACCATAGCATAGTGGTAGGGTACTTTCTGGTACTCGCCTGGCTAGCTACCTTTATCTCTTTATCTTTATCTTTATTTATTTTTTAAAAGAGTAAATGTTGTGTAGGCAAAAACCACCTTAATATTCATAAAGTATAATGTATGGTATAAAGTATTGTGACCAGCATTTACTAGGAATTGCCCCTCCTCCCATCACCGCGACCCCGGAGCGCCGCTCCGCCTCCGAACTAAGCAGACTGCTTGTGTTACGGGGACGAAGCGCTAGCCCGCGGAAAGCGTGCCATGGGAAGACAGGTCACACTATGCTGGTCACAACTACCACCCTCAAGTTGAAAATCTGCCGCCAAGCATCGAACGGTGTGTCCCGGCAGCCTCACTTGAGAGCCAGTTCCATTCCAGGCTAGGTGTGCTTTACCATCTTCGACCACACCTTCACTTAACATCAGGTGAGCTGTAGTCAAACACCCAGCCTGTCAACAATAATTAAAAAAAAAAAAAAAAACCCGACACCAGTAATACACATAATACCAATTTCGAATCGATCCGTGGTAAATACCTACTCACATACAAAAGAGCTGTTTATCTTCAAACAGCTGAAGAGACGTTCTTGAATCATTGTTAATATCACTTTCGACCAAGTCATGAATGATAAAAAATGTATTTCGCCATTTTGTGGTGACGGCCATCTTGGATTTGAAATGCATCATAGCGTATAGTATTCTACTAGTCCTTTTATTTGATACTCATATTGAGGGAGTTGGTAAAAAAATATGTTATCCGCCATTTTGTGGCGGCGGCCATCTTAGACCGATTTTCATCAAACATAGCTAAGAATACTCCCTACTAAACGCACTACTCCAATGAAACAGCGAGCTTTCGGAGAAAACGAATCGTATACAATTTTCAATTTTTGTTGATATTTTAAAAACTAATCAATTGATTTCGTTAAAACTTATATGGGGCCACGTCTGAAGTATGATCTATCAAGGAAAAAAAGAATCATCAAAATCGAGACACAATTAGCGGAATAATCGCGTAACATACAAAAAAACCGAATTGAGAATCTCCTTTTTGAGTCAGTTTAAATAAGCAGTCATGGGAACTGTCAACACAATTGCTGCAAAATGCTTCCATTCACTTACAAACAGGCTAAATCAATAACTACTTATTTTTAATAATCTAATATACGAGTATAAAAATCACTTACTAAATCTATCCTTTTGTTATAAACTGTGCCACATAACAAAATGATACAGAAACGGTTAAACCAATTACTTAAAAAAAAAGACGTGTGGCACTCGGGGACTGCCGCGGTAAAGCTATTGCATAGCATTACAACCAATGCCACCTAGAGGCGAGTTGCTGAACTAAAGAGACAAGCGTGATATTTCAAAAAAGTCATTAAAAGTTCTGCTATTCATCGATAGATGGCAAAACTAAAAAGTATCCCCGCTGTGCCGGTGGGAGTGGGGGGTGTTAGGTTATTTTCGTTACGGAATTTCTGCATTCGGTCTCCACGCTCAAGGCCCGCGATAGAAGCTATGCAATAGCTTAAAATTATTTTATTATTAATTTTGATTAAAAATTAAAAATTAAAACAAAAAGCATAACATAATTTATCTATATTTGATCGCTACGTGCTTCAAACACTACAATCAAGTCGCTAGAATTCTGCAGTCGCGATCGTTGCTCAGGTTTGTCCGTCCACACCGGTGGTAGCCGCTGAAATAAATTGCCGTGAGTTGTGGTTTTCGATCCCTTTCGTTCTCGATAAAATGAAGGTTCCTTACGTAAACGTTTTATCCGTGTTTCCGTTGCGTGGTGAATATTCAAAATTAAAAGATTTGAATTAAGCGCACTGTTTTTTATTGGGTCTAGACTGCAAGAAAATTAATTTTAGTGTATTTTCGCTTACCTCACCTCAGCATAATACTGGTTAGTATTGAGTTAAGGATGCACTGAACATCACCATTATCCCATCAAATACAAATACAAATCATTTATAAATAACACCAAAGTTACAGGTCATTTTTCAAAATATCAAAATCATAATATATTTATGTCAATACAATGAAAATGTCAATGAAATAATATGTCACATACAAAGTAATTATATCAATATAATTAAAGGAATAGAATTAAATAAATATCGTGAAGGCCGTCCAGCCGCAAGATGGGTCGACGATATTGTCCCCGTCGCGGGTCGAACCTGGACCAGATTGTCATAGGACCGAGGCAGATGGCATGCAAAGAGAGAGGCCTATACCCAGCAGTGGGATAAAGAAGGCTGTGGATGATGATGATGATGATGATGACATTAAAAAAAATGACAATAAAACAAAAATATTATAATTACTTACTTTTTTTTCTCTTATTGCACACAGCGACATACTACCAATGAACTAACAGGGCTGTCAGTATGTTAGAAATTAGTCCACTCGGTTACGTCTTTTATAAAAGCCGCCTCGGCACGTACCGACAGTACATACATACTCAAAAGATGTCGATACGCATCTTTTGAGTCTGTATGTACTTAGCAACAGACGTAACGCAGAAAAGAGGTTTTCAGCAGGCACGATCAGAAATTTTCATCAAACTATCCGTACTTATCTGCTAATAGAATAAACAAAACATCCAATAAAAGGTCTAAGCCTTAAATGTATCTGCATCAAAGTTAGCATCTATAAAATTACGCCTGTCCTATAATTATTTTGATGTCAAGATTACGGGTTAAAAATAATTTGGCCATATTCTATTTCATAATTACAAGAAACGAAAAGCGTTTGAAACTATTTTTACTCCAAGCATAATAATTCAGGATATGTATTATAGTATTCATTAATTTCAAACTTCCACATGATGTATAACGTCACAAAAAGATATGACAAAAATACATCGATTGCCTTATTTCACAAGATAAATGACACGCAATTCTTGTCTGTTAACCGATTGCATCCGTGAATAATGAATTTTTTAGCCGCGAATACAGGAATACAGTGTTACAATTTTTTCACCCAAGAATAATGAAAACGCGAATAAGGAACTTTTACTGTACTTTTAAAAAAAACGAGTGCTGTTACACTGTAGTTTCAAAGGCCCTTTAGAAGTAGTTTCGTCTCTATCTTCGTATACTGACCAACGGTGGTGAGAAGCATGTTGTCCAGAAGCAGTGCTATAGCCACAATCACCAGCACTAACTTCCTGGACTCGCGGCAGGCTGCCACCTTGGCGCGCCAACCGAATCCATCTGATGCCGCACCCATTATGCTCGAGTTTCCCTGGGAACAAACATTCAAAAGTTCATAATTCATCTTCAATTTTTTTTTAATCTTAAATTAATAAATAAATAAATATCGTAGGACTATACACACAGCGCCATCTGGCCCCAAACTAAGCAGAGCTTGTGTGATGGAAGTCAGATAACTGATAGAATACATAAATACTTTCTTTTTTTGTAAATACATACAGTACACCCAGACACAGAACAAAAAATTGTTTATTCACAAAATGTTTTGCCCTGAGTGGGAATCGAACCCACGCCCTACAGCTCTCAAGGCAGATATACTACCAATGAGCCAACGGGGCTGTCGTTATACAAAACTACATCTTACTATTTATACAAAAAAAGAACATAGGCAGATCCAATAATGATCAAAGAGTTACTTTATCTGGCCACATGAGACCCGAAATAGACCTTTATCACGGGACAATCATGTTCGTTTCCAAGCCATTCGTTTTAATCTAGCAAGGAATCTAGCATAGATTATGTTCCCTCAATCTCGTGTTATCAAATGACACGGAATATGAAATTGCAGGATGCGGGTAACACAAGTAGAATTATCCTGTCCTCGGAACAGTAGGTGTAACACAGATTAGACACGCTAGCGAATAAGGTAGCTATAAAGCATTTGTGTTCCCACAATTGAAAATCTTTTAAGTATAAGAAAAATATATAGACAATAGACATAGCCAAAGCCTTGAACATCGACGGAAAGTTGCTTGTCTGTCGGTTTTCTACCGGATACATTTTGGAGAGTGCGCTTCAGATCTGCATGACCTAATTCCACCTTGCCCATTCTACTATCGGACAGCCAGGAGCTTTAAAAAGCGTCACCGCTTCATGGTTGATGTTCCAAAAGCTCGAACTAAGCGGTTTGATTCCACCTTTTTCATGCGTACCGCTAGACATTGGAATCAGCTGCCCGAGTGGGTGTTCCCCAATGAATATAGTCTGGGTACCTTCAAGTCGCGAGTGAATCGGTTTCTTCTAGGCGAGCGTGCTCCACCGTAGACCGCATCTTCGCTTAACATCAGGCGGGATGGCGGTCAAACGCAAGCCTATCTACTATAAAAAAAAAAAAAAAAAAAAAAGACAATAGACAACACTTTATTTGTGACATAAAACACATTTCAACATAATTTACAAAACATACATACGAAAAAATAAACAATAAATATAAAACATAGAAAAAACTTATAGGTATATATGTAGTATAGTAGGTATATATAAATAAAAATTAAACAAAAAAAAACAAAAAGTTTGAAATATATTTTATGTCACAAACCGGCCTCGACTCAGCATAATGCCGACTGAAGCCAGCCGGCGCTGGTCTTCCGTCGAGGCCGGCAGGTGACGTCACGCACGAGTGTGCCGACCGGCAAAAAATATTTTACGGATGAATTAAAATACATAAAACCGAATTATATAATATACAGTTCCAATAACAGCTAGCCAAACACGAGAAACAAATAAAGCGAAAATAAAATATAGATACCCGAAGTGCGAATACAATACAAAACAGGACGACTGGTAGACTGGTGGACTGGTGGACTGGTGGACTGGTGGACTGGTGGACTGGTGGACTGGTGGACTGGTGGATTTATAACAAATTACCAATGACGATTAAAGATTTAAACTCGCATTCTATGTTTAAAAATACATTAAAGAAGTTTCTCTTAGATAAGGTGTACTACTCAATACGTGATTTTTTAATTGACAAAAATGTTTAAATGTTAATAATAATAATAATTGGTAATAATTTGTGACAGTACTATATATTTTTCTGAAATTTGACATTGTGAATTTCTCTTTGACATTTATTTTATTATCTGTAAATTTATTTTTATTTTTATTTTTGCACGCCTTGTGAAGGCTGAATATTGGGTTGCCTTTATATTTTATGATCGACTTGTCTGTACCTTATGCAAATAAAACATTTGAATTTGAATTTGGTTAAAACAACACTTACGGACACAAAAAAAGTTAATAAAGTAAGAACTGAATTGTTTATTGCAAAAATTATACTATTTACAAAATGTATACAAAAAACTTAGTCTAAAAATCCGTCAGGATATGTGGCCAGAATGCTGGCAGCATTACCACGCTGGATAGCAATGCTTAGCTTTTGACCAAAGTAGATACCAGCATTCAGAAGTGAATTTATAAGAGAGAAGACAAACATAATTGAAGTCTTAAACTACAGCCGCAGGTTAAAATGGCGATGGGATGCCCATGCAGCAATAAACAGGGACAAGCGCTGGACAATAGAAGTGACGAGATGGATAGGCCCTAGGGGGAAAAGACAAAAAGGACGACCTGTGAAACGATGGAATGACGACATCGTAAGTACAGCAGGAAAGGAATGGATCGACAAAGCTAGAGTCAGGGAAAACTGGACTATACTGGAGGAGGCCCATACCCAAGTAGGGGTTCCTAAAATGCAAAATATCTGAAAGTTTATAAATATAGATAAATGTCATACAATATTTAATACATTATATATATAAAACAAAATACAATACAAATGTAATACATAACTAGGTGATGGGAAATAAAAAGGCTTATATTAATTGGAAATTAGTCTTCTGCATAAAACGTTTTTTTTTCTTTGGTTTTGGCGTCGCATTTTTATGTGCTAATCCAGGGTCTCAGCTACCTCCATACCAAATTTCATACAAATCCGTTTTGTAGTTTTTGCGTGAAAAAGTAACAAACATCCATCCTTACGAACTTTCCCATTTATAATACTAGCTGCGCCGCGCGGTGTTACCCGCTTCATGTTTTCGGAATAAAAAGTAGCCTATGTTCTAATCCAGGGTCTCAGCCACCTCCATACCAAATTTCATACAAATCCGTTTTGTAGTTTTTGCGTGAAAAAGTAACAAACATCCATCCTTACAAACTTTCACATTTATAATACTAGCTGCGCCCCGCGCTGTTACTCGCTATATGTTTATGTATGTTATAATCCAGGGTCTCAGCTACATCCATATCAAGTTTCATCGAAATCCGTTCAGTAGTTTTTGCGTGAAAGAGTAACCAACATCGCAATATAATATTAGTGGAAGGAGAAATTTCTAAAACTGAAACCGTGAAATCTATTTTAAAATATTGCCGCCACAAATTATGGAAATCGTCCGAAAACCGTCTCAAATGTCTGAAGACCAATTAAAAATTTTTCAAAACGACAAAAGCTTTCTCGACAATGCAAGATGGCCGCCGGAAATGAGAGGCGCTAACGAGTCGCTCCCGCACAATATGCGAGTACTTCCGGCGGATGATTCCATACTTTAAATTAATTTGACTTTTATCCGTAGTATTTGAATTTAAGATTTAATTTATCCGTTTACCTTTTCAAATGCTTTTAATTGAATAAGTCAAAGATAACATTTTTTATCCGACTGCCAAATACGACATAAATACAGATCTTTTATTGATAACACCAAATTTACAAGTCATTTTTAGGTTTCCGTAAAGAAAGAAAGAAAACATTTATTTTGACAAACACAACACTATAAATAAAAGAGGTGAAACCAAAAAGGTAAAACGGTACCCCATTACCAAGACTCCGCTGTCCGTCCGTCTGTCTGTCTGTCCGTCTGTCACCAGGCTGTATCTCATGAACCGTGATAGTTAGACAGTTGAAATTTTCACAGATGATGTATTTCTTTTGCCGCTATAACAACAAATACTAGAAAACAGAATAAAATAAATATTTAAGAGAGTACCCATACAACGAACGTGTTTTTTTTTTTGTCGTTTTCATATATAATAGTACGGAGCCCTCCGTGCGCGAGTTCGACTCGCACTTGGCCAGGGTTTTCCATTCATATTCAAAAATATCAAAATCATAACAAATACGTATCAATACAACGAAAATGTCAATATGATTGAATGTTAATAAAGTATAAAACCGGCCAAGTGCGAGTTGGACTCGCACACGGAGGGTTCCGTACCATTATCTATAAAAACGGGGGGGAATCCCGTTTGTTGTATGGGAGCCCCCCTTAAATATTTATTTTATTTGATTTTTAGTATTTGTTGTTATAGCGGCAATAGAAATACATCATCTGTGAATATTTCAATTGTCTAACTCAGCTACAGCTGCGCAGGACGCGTCCTGCCGAAAGCGGCTTAAATACGCAGCTTTGGGGCCCCAATATTACTTTGTGCCCCAGCTGCCGAATGCCACCGCAATAGGCATTACGGTGGAGACACTCGGCAGCGGGGGTGTGGATGCTCGGGTGTTGGTGCGTGATTTGGGGCATAAGAGACCAGTGTGGTGACCCTCGCTCCGGCTCGTACTTGGTGCAAAGGCTGGCTATTGCTATCCAGCGCGGTAATGCTGCCAGCCTCATGGGTTCCTTTGCACCAGGTTCAGTCAGGGGCGGGGTATTTGTTGACTGAATTTTTATTTTAATTTAGATACCTTTTGTAAAAAAAAAATGACAGCCCTCTTGGTTGGCCCAGCTGAAGGGCGTGGGTTCGATTCCCACTCAGGACTAACATTTGTGTGACTAACATCGATGTTTGTTCTGTGTCTGGGTGTACTGTATGTATTATAAGTATGTATTTACAAAAAAAAAAAGTATTTAAGTATTCTATCAGTTATCTGTCTTCCATAGCACAAGCTCTGCTTAGTTTGGGGTCAGATGGCGCTGTGTGTAATGTCCTGTGATATTTATTTATTTTAAAATAAAAAATTAAACTAAAAATTACTTACATCATACATAGCCTATAAACAAATTCAACTTTTACTTACAGTTTTGTAAACAAATCGCTAAAATACGTGCAAAGCCGGGGCGGATCGCTGGTACAATAAAATAAAAGATTTTATACAAGTTTTCGCTTTGTCAAATCGCTCTCATTGATTTCCCCGGGGGATGTAGATAATGATTGAACAAGACCCGTTTCCAAGACTTTATCTTTTAAGCCGGAGACTTTAAAATGGGGTTCCTTGGGTTTATTTTCAACTAGCTCAGTGGCTAGCGCGGTAGGTTCGCATGCCGAAGGGCGTGGGTTCAAACCCCAACAATGAGCTTGAGCTGCCGGTGAAGGAAAATATCGTGAGTAAACCATAGCATGGTGGTAGCGTACTCTCTAGTACTCGGCTGGCTAGCTACCACACGAGAGTTGAAAATCTGCCGCCAAGCATCTAACGGTGTGTTCCGGCAGCCTTATTTAAGAGCCAGTTCCATTCCAGGCTAGTTGTGCTTTACCATCTTCGACCACACCTTCACTTAAACACTTCGTCACTTCGTATTATAGTAATTATTCAAAACTTGGGAATAGTATTAATTTGTAGCTATGATAGCTCAGTGGTTATGCGGTCGGTTCGCATGCCGTAGGGCGTGGGTTCAAACCCCAGCAATGAGCTTGAGCTGCCGGTGACGGAAAACATCGTGAGGAAACCATAGCATGGTGGTAGGGTACTTTAGTACTCGGCTGGCTAGCTACCACCCTCAAGTTGAATCTGCCGCCAAGCATCTAACGGTGTGTTCCGGCAGCCTCACTCGAGAGCCAGTTCCATCCCACGATAGGTGTGCTTTACCATCACCAACGTCACTTAACATCACGAGAGCTGTGGCAAAACACCTAGCTTGTCAACCATAAAAAAATTATATTATAAATCTGAAAGTTTAGATGGATGTTTGTTACTCTCTCACGCAAAACCTACTGAACGGATTTGGATGAAATTTGGTATGGAGTTAGCTGATACCCTGGATTAGAACATAGGCTACTCTTTTGAGCTGTGGCAAAACACCTAGCCTGTCAACCATAAAAAAATAAAAAATATTTTTTTATCTCGAAAACATGTAGCGGGTAACGCCACGGGGCGCCGCTGGTATAATATACATTAGAAACAATTAATTTTGTACAATGTTTCCAAAAGATTAAAATGGTTATATAAAAAGTCAACTTACCCTATATAACAATCTTCCAAGCACCCCTATGCCTCATTTTTTAAATTATACTTAAATGTAAACGCAAAAGACGTGTTGCCGCGCTGAGATCTGAGGACTGACTGGCAGTTAGCACGGACTATACACCCGACACCAGCCAGCGACCAGAGTAACTTGACCCGTGACGGGCGATAGCTTCTCGCTTTTATATGTAGGGTTGATTTGATGCTAGCTTTTGTTCCGTGGTCTGCCTGTCTACAATTTAGTTATTAAGCGGGAAGTGGGCATTGGAAATTGGGAAGTGGGAAGTGGGAAGTGGGAATTGCGAAGTGGGAAGTGGGAATTGGGAAGTGGGAAGTGGGAAGTGGGAAGTGAGAAGTGGGAAGTGGGAAGTGGGAAGTGGTAAGTGGGAAGTGTGAAGTGGGAAGTGGGCATTGGAAAGTGGGAAGTGGGAAGTGGGAAGTGGGAAGTGGGAAGTGGGAAGTGGGAAGTGGGAAGTGGGAAGTGGGAAGTGGGAAGTGGGAAGTGGGAAGTGGGCATTGGAAAGTGGGAAGTGGGAAGTGGGAAGTGGGAAGCGGGAAGCGGGAAGCGGGAAGCGGGAAGTGGGAAGTGGGAAGTGGGAAGTGGGAAGTGGGAAGTGGGAAGTGGGAAGTGGGAAGTGGGAAGTGGGAAGTGGGAAGTGGGAAGTGGGAAGTGGGAAGTGGGAAGTGGGAAGTGGGAAGTGGGAAGTGGGAAGTGGGAAGTGGGAAGTGGGAAGTGGGAAGTGGGAAGTGGGAAGTGGGAAGTGGGCATTGGTAATTGGAAGTGGGCATTGACACTGGGCGACACGACTTTTTCCGCGTTCTTGCCATAACTCGAATAAAACGTTTTTGACCCAAGACAAAAATATTATTTTTAAATACTGAGCTGTGTGTGTGTACTGTGACAATGGAATGCTTTAAAACGTATTGTTTTTCAAAACACGATATTATATAAGTTGGTCCGATAGAAAAAAATTGCAAAGTTTCATGAAATGTATTAAATTTAAACATATTAACAACAATATATTTTTGTAATCCCTTTTAGTTTCCTTTATTAATTTACCCTACTTGATACAAGCGATGTTTTCTTTCAATGACAGCTCAAGCCGTTGTGAGCTGTCATCGCTTGCCTCTTTCCTGATACCTTTGAACTGACAGCCCCGTTGGCTCATTGGTAGTATATCTGCCTTGAGAGCTGTAGGGCGTGGATTCGATTCCCACTCAGGACAAACATTTTGTGAAGAAACAAATGTTTGTTTTGTGTCTGGGTGTTCTGTGTGTATTATAAACTTATAATACACACAGAACACCCACTGACTTGTATGTATTTACAAAAAAAATAGTATTTAAGTATTCTATCAGTTATCTGTCTTCCATAGTACAAGCTAGTTTGGGGTCAGATGGCGCTGTGTGTAATGTCCTGCGATATTTATTTATTATTTTATTTATTTATTATTAACTATGTTTAGATTTCCCAAATATATACGTCAACCAATATATCGCTGTACAGACTTCCAAACTTCCGCATTTATAACGTAAAGTAATTTACGGGGGTGGCCGAGGTCTTTTTAAATTGGACGGTCCTTATCAAACTTTAAGATGGGTTTAGAGAAATGTGCGCCCTATTTCTAGTGCAGTTAGATTGATTTTGCCGCGTGCAAAAGCTGTTTCTTAAACGATGTTATGGTGTAAAGGGAAATGAGACTTATTTCGTGTTGTCAAAGGTTCAAAATTGTTTGTTGTTTGGTTAAAAGCCACAGGTCTTCGATAAGTTAACGCTGAAAGAGCGCATTGGCGGAATTAAGGAAAATGACGGAAATGACATTTTGCAATTTTTTTCTTTTTAACTTTTACTAAATAATTCACATTTCATGTAGGACGCCCTGATCTCGATTGAGTGCATTTATAAATAAACTAGCGACCCGTCCCGGCTTCGCACGGATGGGCATTTATTTTTTAATTAAATTCTAGTAATAAATATAGCCTATGTTACTCAAGAAGAACGTAGCATTCTAACGGTGAAATAATTTTTGAAATCAGCCAGTAGTTTTTGAGTTTATTCGTTACAAACATACAAAAATACAAAATAATAGGTCAGTTGTTAGTGTGACGATAAATGTTCTGTGTCTGGGTGTTATGTATGTATTTACAAAAAAAAAGTATTTAAGTATTTTATCAGCTATCTGGTTTCATAGTACAAGCTTTGCTTAGTTTGGGGCTAGATGGCGCTGTGTGTAAAGGCCTATTTATTGATACAAAAATATAGCTTTTTATGTAATTTTAAATTGATAAATTAATCAAAATATTGTAAACTTCTTTTTAATCCTACTAATATTATAAATGCGACAGTTTGTGACTATGTATGGGTGGATGTTTGTTACTCTTCCACGCAAAGACTATTAAACCAATTTGGATGAAATTTGGAGCACATATAGTTTATGGCCAGGATTAATATATAGGATGTTTTATATACTGTAAACTAAGCAAGCTTTAAGCTTTGTCGCGGGAAACAGCTTGTTGAAAAATAATTCACCAATTTTTACCGTATTTACTGTGTATATTAGAGATGAAACGGATAGATGTTTAGCCGGATACCGGTACCGAATATCCGGCCAACCTTGAAGCCGGATAGCCGAATATCCGGTCAAACACAACCGCTGTAGCCAAACATATCACGATTCAGGAAAAGACGCGATTACAAGTGAGATTGATTCTTATCTGAATTCAGTGTGCATAGGTGGCGATCGTGATCCTTATATTTGTTGGTCAGTTAATGCTGTACAATCCCCGAACTTAACAAAGTTTGCTAGAGTCCATCTTTCAGCGCCCTGCAGCAGTGTTTACAACAAAAGCCTTTTTCGGAAGCTGGTGAAACGGAAGTCAGAAGATAAGTAAAACCATTTCTTGCCTCATAACGCAGAGAAATAGGTATTTATTCATCATAATTTTCCCTAAATGCAGTTCGAGTATTAATTTTCTTTATTCTGTGATAAAAAATGATAATTTAAAAAATCTTTGTTATGTGGAATAAATAAAGTGCCTATATAAACTTTATTTGTCGTGCTTTTGTGAAAGCCGATATCTGGCTGGATACTCGTTTATAAAGGTTTAGGTTAATATGAATAGACAATAGACAACACTTTATTTGTGACATAAAACATATTTCAACATAATCAACAATACATACAAAAATAAACAATTTTTTTTATGGTCGACTGGCTAGGTGTTTTGACCACAGCTCACCTGATGTTAAGTGACGGTGTGGTCGAAGATGGTAAAGCACACCTAGCCTGGAATGGAACTGGCTCTCAAGTGAGGTTGCCGGAACACACCGTTAGATGCTTGGCGGCAGATTTTCAACTTGAGGGTGGTAGCTAGCCAGCCGAGTACTAGAAAGAACCCTACCACCATGCTATGGTTTCCTCACGATGTTTTCCTTCACCGGTATCTCAAGCTCATTGTTGGGGTTTGAACTCACGCGCTTCGGCATGCGAACCTACCGCGCTAACCACTGAGCTATCATCGCTACAAAAACATAAAACAAAGAAAAAACTTATTGGTATATCGTATTTATAAATTAAACATTTAAAAAAAAAGAGAAATACATTTTATGTCACAAACCGTCCTCAACTCAGCATAATGCTGACTGCAGCCACTCGGGCAGCCAGCCGGCGCTGGTCTTCCGTCGAGGCCGACAGGTGACGTCACGCTCGACTGTGCCGGCCGGTAAATGGAATTATTTTTCTTCTTTCTTTGTTTAATTTTGGTATAATTATTTTTAGTTTTAACATTTGTATTGATTTTATTTAATTAGTAATTTTAATGTCTATGGATATGGTCTGAAATAAATATATATAATAATAATAATCTGGTATCCGGCCGGATTTTAAAATTAAGTCGGATAGGCCGGATACCTGATAGTTACCGAATAGCCGTTACATCTCTAGTGTATATCTCAGATAAGAATTTTCTCAAATTCGAATCTCAGCTTTCATTATATTATAAAATGGGACGGGATAAGGTGGCATACTTTCCCGTAAAACTTTTATTACTACGCATCATAAAACCATTTCATCACATTTTACATTTATGGCTTTATTCCCCGCGGCCGACGGGAAAGGTCCTTAATTTGTGCTTCTATCTCTTTCAGATGCGAACAGATTTGTGTTGCCGTCTCTTTTACACATTTAAGTGGGATTCCGTCCTTTCGTGAAAATGGTAGTTATGTTTTGTGGATTTCCTCGTAAAATAAATAAGTATAGAACACGGTTGTATTATAGAACATTGCTTAGATACCAACGCAGTATAAGAAAGTAAGAAAGAAAACATTTATTTTGTAACAGTACATAACCTACTAATATTATAAATGTTAAAGTTTCTATGTTTTTTTTTTCTTTGGTTTTGGCGTCGCGTTTTAGCATTTGCCAGTGTCAAGTATTTGTATATTGTCAAGTTTCAAAAGTTAAATAAGTGTCTTCGTAGCTAAAGTTATAGTCAAAGTCCAGTCTTAGTCAAGTAGAGTCCGTGTCAGTCAAGTCCAGTCATGCTTTAGTAAAGTAATGGTGACTTTACTATACAATAAAGTTTCGATGGAGTTTTGGAAGCAACACGAAAAGTCATGTTTCACCACATTATATAATTTTCCCACACTCGCGCTTGTGATTCGGCACTTTATGAATAAAACACCACCATTTTTATGCATAAACACTCGACAAAACACTAGTTTTGGAAAAAATACAACGGGGCGACACGACTCTTCCCGCGTTCCCGCCAAAACTCGTTTCTATGTTAGTTACTTAAACACGCGAAAACAACTTAAAGGATTTCGATGAAATTTGTCACATCATCATCAACATCATTATCAGTCTATCGAAGTTCCAAGACACGCCACAGCCCTACACCGCCAGCTGTCTTACGTATATCGTCACTTCATCGAGTCTCAAGGCGTCCAATGCTACGCGGTCTCCACTCCAAAAGACGACTACACAGTGAATATCTAAAAAAAAAAAAAATTGTCACACATATAGTTTACTAGCTGCGCCCCGCGGTGTTACCCGCGACATGTTTTCGGGATAAAAAGTAGCCTATGTGTTAATCCAGGGTGTCGGCTACCTCCATTTCAAATTTTATCCAAATCCGTTCAGTAGTTTTTGCGTGAAAGAGTAACAAACATCCATCCAAACATTCACATTTATAACATTAGTGGCATTAGTGGGATAAGTAAGTATTTACAAAAAATTCTATCAGTTATCTGACTTCCATAGTACAAGCTTTGCTTAGTTTGGGGTCAGATGGCGCTGTGTGTTATGTCCAACGTATATACGTTATTTTTTTTTTGTAAGATGTAATGAGACGAACGAGACGCTCTCCTGATGGTAAGAGATAACGCCTGTCCATGACCATTGCAGCGATACACAGAACTTTGAGTAACAAAACAAAGTCCAGGGCATCACTGCTTTGGCGCTCATTACTAATTACATAATTTTCCCATTCATATTTAAAAATATCAAAATCATAACATATGTCAAAACAAGGAAAACGAAAATGTCAATGAAGTAATAAATGCCCCATATAAAATAATTATGTCAATAATTACCATCAGGAGAGTGTCTCGAGCGTCTCTCATTACTTTTTACATAAAAAAAATCTTAAACATTGTTTTGAAATCCGGTATCCGGTTAAAATTAGGCCGGATGCCGGATAATTACCGAACATCATACATCTCTAATAGGGATACCATGTCCAATATTTCTATGTCCATGATCACGACATATGGACGAGTTACAAAATATTTTATTGCCCGCTGCGTTTTAGTAGCTATTAATAAGGTATGTTTCCTCTTAGGAAAAGCAGTTGATTTCCTTTTTACTGTCCCAGTTGTATTGTATAGCTCAATGGTTAGAGCGATTGGTTTACACACCGAAGGTCGTGAGTTCTTTTTTCTACGTAAAAGTAATGAACAAATAGACTTTACTTTACTTGGTGGTAGATCTCCTTAGCAGGAGGTCGTCTAGGTAGGTGCCACCGCAGTACCAGGTATTCTGCCGCCAAGCCGTAGTGTGCAAACATTACTTGCGGTTTAAAGGGTACTGCAGCAAGCGAAATTACTGGGCTGTTGAGACTAACCATCGAAAGTCTCAAAGTAATGAGCGCCAAAGCAGTGATGCCCTGGACTTTGTTTTGTTACTCAAATTTATTTATTGGTTCCCCTGTAGTATTAGAAAAACTATGGTATTAATGTTAGGATATAATTCGTAAATAGTTTTATTTTATTTTTTACAGTGAAATGTTTTTTTTTTAATCCAGGAAATGTTAAAAACCTTATTTAAAGTTTGCTACGACATGAGCTACGATTTTTGCTACGACATCTACTACGATATTAGCCAGCTACGCGGTTCGCTACGAACGTTCATTTGAGACCACAACGGTCTCAAATGAACGTTCAATTTCCAAATTCAAATCGTCCGGATTTAACGTGGCGACTACGGAAGCCTGCTAGATTAGCTAGTTTTGGTTGTGTGTGATTGATTAGTTAAGCACCTACTTAGATTTGAGTGTATATACATATATCTGGCGTAAAGTTCACATACCACACATAGATATCACATTAATATAATAAAGGCGAAAGTTAGAAATAAGAAAGAAAAGAAAAGAAAAGAAAAAAAAAAAATATTTTGTAACACATAAATACATATACCCAGACACAGAACAAACATTTGTTTATACCACAAAATGTTTATCCTAAGTAGGAATCGAACCCACACCTATCAGCTCTTATAGCAGACATTCTACCAATGAACCAACAAGGGCTGTCAATGGTTTTTTTTTCTATTTTCTGGCTTAGCGAACAAATGATTTAACATGGCAGTCAAATATCTGCCTAGTCTCAGTGGAAGGCCGCCACAGGCACGGATGGCGTAGAGTGGAGTCTTGTGTAGCGGTGACAGCTATCCTGGAACAAATATGTGGAGTAGCCATTCATCTCTACATAGTATAAAACAAAGTCGCTTCCCGCCGCCTGTACGCATGGATCTTTTACACTACGCAACGGATTTTAATGCGGTTTCCATCAATAGAGAGAGTGATTCAAGAGAAAAGTTTATATGTATAATACATGTATATGCACCACATTAGTATCTACATTGCACCCGTGCGAAGCCGGGGCGGGTCGTTAGTCTCTACATAGTATAAAACAAAGTCGCTTCCCGCCGTCTGTACGCTGAGATCTTTCAAACTACGCAACGGATTTTAATGCGGTTTCCATCAATAGACAGAGTGATTCAAGAGAAAGGTTTATATGTATAATACATGCATATGCACCACATTAGTATCTACATTGCACTCGTGCGAAGCCTGGACGGGTCGCTAGTCTCTACATTGTATAAAACAAAGTCGCTTACCGCCGTCTGTACGCTTAGATCTTTTAAACTACGCAACGGATTTTAACGCGGTTTCCATCAATAGACAAAGCGATTCAAGAGAAAGGTTTATATGTATAATATATGTTTCGTACAATTTAGATGTTCATCACGTTCATCAAATACGTATGACGTTTATGAAGTCACGGAAAACACGCAATGTCATAGCTTGTTGCATCGCGTAGCCCGCGGGCCCGTAGTAAGTGGCCAGCGGCAAAGGGTGGGGCGTAAAGGGAGAAAGCAATAGAGGAAGTTTATCTTTCTCTTTTACTCAAGTGAACTCCTAGCTAATTATGATAGCAACTGCTTAACGCAGAAGATGTTTTCAGCAGGCACAATCAGAATTTTTCATCAAAACTATCCGTGGTTATCTGCTAATAGAATAAACAAAACATCACATCAAAGACCGGTTGGAAGCGGCTCGCATCCAGCGCGTTCCTGCGGTCGTTTGCCCACCTTGTGGGGAACAACAAACAATCAACAATCTGTTTATTGTTGTTTTACTTAGCGGTATTTCTACTCCATGCTATTTCTGTTCTATTCCGTCCGCCCAAAGGTCTCGCTAAGTGGTAGAGAGAGATAGCCGCTGTCCGACACCTACAATATTTCAGACGGACAACTCTTAAGATTTTTCCATTCGGTTTTTTAATGGCAGGCTACGTGTTTGACCACAGCTCACTTAGTGTTGAATGACGGTGCGGTCCAGGTGAATAAATGAATAAATGAATGATGAATAAATGAATGAACGAATTAATGAATAATGTCAATCAAATATCTATCCATCGATCGATTAATAAATAAACTATCAAATAAAATCTGACGTAAGAACTACTCTATTATATTAATCCAGGTAATTAGTTATGAGTATGCCAAATTTCATTCAAATCTGTTCAGCTGTTTTTGCGGGATTAAGTAACAAACATACAAATTTTCACATATACTATTATTATAATATTAGTAGGATTACTAGCTGCACCCTACGGTGTTACCCGCTACATTTTTTTTTTTTTTTATGGTTGACAGGCTAGTTGTTTGACCACAGCTCTCCTGATGTTAAGTGAAGGTGTGGTCGAAGATGGTAAAGCACACCTAGCCTGGAATGGAACTGGCTCTCAAGTGAGGCTGCCGGAACACACTGTTAGATGCTTGGCGGCAGATTTTCAACTTGAGGGTGGTTAAATGTTTTCGGGATAAAAAGTAGCCTATGTGTTAATACAGGGTCTCAGCTACCTCCATACCAAATTTCATCCAAATCCGTTCAGTAGTTTTTGCGTGAAAGAGTAACAAACATCCATTCATCCAATCTTTCACATTTATAATACTAGCTGCGCCCCGTGCTGTTACCCGCTAGATGTTTTCGGGATAAATAGTAGCCTACGTTTAATCCAGGCTCTCAGCTACCTCCATACCAAATTTCATCCAAATCCGTTCAGTAGTTTTTGCGTGAAAGAGTAACAAACATCCATTCATCCAATCTTTCACATTTATAATACTAGCTGCGCCCCGTGCTGTTACCCGCTAGATGTTTTCGGGATAAATAGTAGCCTACGTTTAATCCAGGCTCTCAGCTACCTCCATACCAAATTTCATCCAAATCCGTTCAGTAGTTTTTGCGTGAAAGAGTAACAAACACCCATCCAAACTTTCACATTTATAATATTAGTGGGATTATAAAATTAATAGGATAAGTATGTATTTACAAAAAAAGTATTTAAGTAATCTATCAGTTATCTGACTTCCATAGTACAAGCTTTGCCTAGTTTGGGGTCAGATGGCGCTGTGTGTAATGCCCTACAATATTTATTATATCCATCTGTGTTTTATTAATCCGTATTCCCGGGGATATAAGGTTTTAGATTACAATTCTAGAGGATTTTATTTGATTTACGACAGAAATAAAGACCTCTATTCATGTACTTTGAAAAACACTTAACCTACTAACTTTTTCTACTGTTTTCATTCATAGTTGTAAGCCTATGATAAACAGCGAATATTGCTATACAGTCAGTAGAACAGCTGGCGGTGGATGGAAGCGAAAAGCCGAAGATCGGGCTGAGTGACGTGTCTTGTAAAAGCGACACAGGTTAGGGTCAACTGTATATACATTCATCGCTAGATGCAAGACACTGTTTATATAGACAGACACACATTAGGACACAATATTACACCTATATATAATTCACACTTAATAACACCAGACAGCCAAGCTCGGGCAGGTGTGCTCTCGAAGACGACTAGGAGCCAAGTGACTGCAAGCGGTCGGACCATCACGAACGAAGAGAAGCGAAAGCGCCTCAGTTTCCGTTACGGCGATACCCATCAACAGCTGGTAGTTTCCGGTACAGACTTTAGATTGTTTTGCGTTCGGTAAGGCGGCAAATACAAGAGGCGACAACACTTGGGAGAGGCCTATGTCCAGCAGTGGACTAATATAGGCTGATGATGATGATGATGATGATACAGTCATAAAGTCGCTCGTTTGTATGTCTGCTATCGAATATATTTCGTACAGTGCGCTTTGGAATTGCATAAATTGGTTCCACATACCCCTTTTCATAAGTCAAGTCAAAGTCAAAGTCTCATCAGCCCTGTAATTTCGCTAGCTGCAATACTTCGTAGCGATGATAGCTCAGCGGTTTACGCGGTTGGTTCGCATGCCGAAGGACAAGAGTTCAAACCCCAACAATGAGCTTGAGCTGCCGGTGAAGGAAAACATCGTTAGGAAACCATAGCATGGTGGTAGCGTACTCTATAGTACTCGATTGGCTAGCTACCACATGAGTTGAAAATCTGCCGCCAAGCACCTAGCGGTGTTCCGGCAGCCTCACTTGAGAGCCAGTTCCATTCCAGGCTGGGTATGCTTTACCATCTACGACCACACCTTCACTTAACATCAGGTGAGCTGTGGTCAAACACCTAGCCTGTCAACCATAAAAAAACCAAAAAACTTTGCTTAGATGTAACTTGCCTGGTATAACTGAAGACATGTTTGTGTTATGAGGCCAAAAAAAATTAATTAATTAATCTCGTGGAGATTTCTTTTGTGTGTAGCAGAACTTTGTGAAGACGGCGCCTAAGCTGAAAGTTCTTGGGGCAGGGAATTAGTTCAATAAAATACTGTCACGTCGCTTCGTCATGGATACTTACGTTTCTATTGTTCTACTCACAATGGCTGCGTAAGCCTTAACCGGAGCTACTAGTCGCTCGCTCCGTACTGAGGCCTCGCTATTCTAAGCTTTTCAATAAATAACGTTTATAAAATTTAACATAATTACAATGTGGGTTCGATTCCCACTCAGGATTAACATTTGTGTGACTAACATCGATGTTTGTTCTGTGTCTGGGTGTACTGTATGTATTATAAGTATGTATTTACAAAAAAAATATTTAAATAAGTATTGTATCAGTTATCTGACTTCCGTAGTACAAGCTTGGGCTGTTGAGACTAACCATCGAAAGTCTCGAAAGTAATGAGCGCCAAAGCAGTGATGCCCTGGACTTTGTTTTGTTACTCAAAGTTCTGTGTATCGCTGCAATGGTCGTGGACAGGCGTTATCTCTTACCATCAGGAGAGCGTCTCGTTCGTCTCATTACTTTTTACATTAAAAAAAAAACAGAACAAACATTTGTTTATACCACAAAATTTTTATCCTGGAAGGGAATCGAACCCACGCCCTTCAGCTCTTGGAGCAGACATACTACCAAAGAACCAACAGGGCTGTCAAACACCGTCACATCTAATCAGCTGAGCTGTGGTCGAGCTAGCCTGTCAACCATAAAAAAACGTTTCTGCAAAATTTCCACGCGCTCACAGATTATAAATAAATAAATATCGGAGGACTATACACACAGCGCCATCTGACACCAAACTAAGCAGAGCTTGTGTGATGGAAGTCAGATAACTGGTAGAATACATAAATACTTTTTTTTTGTAAATACATACTTATAATACATACAGAACACCCAGACACAAAACAAACATTTGTTTATTCACAAAATGTTTGCCCTGAGTGGGAATCGAACCCGCGCCCTACAGCTCTCAAGGCAGATATACTATCAATGAGCCAACGGGGCTGTCAAATTATGATGCGGTCGAAATCGTCCCCCTTGGGGGCCAACTATTGAATTCCACGTACACAGGCACGTAGGATCGGCGAGAGATGACGGCTAAATTAAATATCAGACCTGCGCAGCATTCTTTGCGGGCCATGGTGTGACCAGGAGAACAGAATTCATGGAGACTGTTAATTTTCCTTTTTTTATTGCATTTTGCTGAAGTGATCCCCTATTTTGTTACTGTATTTGTCTCTGTTTGCTTTTGTATTACACAATAAATAGATATAACTCTTTAGATAGATCATCATCATCATCATCATCAGCCCTTCGCTGTCCACTGCTGGACGTAGGCCTCTCCCAATGCACGCCACTGAGCTCGGTCGACAGCTTTTTGCGTCCATTGCTTTAGATAGATATAACTCTTTATTGTGCACATCATAAATAGAAAAGAGTACAGAGAACAGAGAACCTTATGAACTAGTGCCACAAGTGGCGGCCTTGTCGCTAACAGCGATCTCTTCCAGGCAACCAAGAAAAGAAAAACATTATAGGTAACATAAGAAACAGACGGGAGATGTAACACTTCTAAGAAAAATAAATAAAAATAAAACATATAAAAATAATCATATAATAATGCACTAAATAATGCTTCCAGAATAAATCACTAAAAACTGTGAGCAATGTGCCCCATGGCTTATAAGAAACACGGAAGTGCATGAATACATGCAGATCCATAAAATCAAATAGTAAGGTCTTCTGAGGCCTATAAACAGAGAGTTAGACTGCATAGAAACCATTTAGCTGCATCACTACTGGACACCACTGACCACCTCTTCCGGCTAAAAAGACCGCAACCCGCCACAATCTAGTCGCTGAGTAATATAATATGAGATGACACATCACAGGATGTACATATCCCAAAACCAATTAAGATTAATCTCAAAAAAATTTGATTATGGCTTCCGGGCTGATTGCAGATGTACAGCGTCTAGCAAAATAAATCTCACACAAATAAATACGTTTAATATAAATCATTACCTCTTTACAAGGTTTTAATAAAAATTGCTCTCAAGTTAACGCAGCCTTGTAAAGAGGTAATGCTAGATTAAACGTATTTATTTGTTTGAGATTTATTTTGATGGACGCTGTACAAAGTTATGTCGTCAACTTTGTATGAGCTGTCAAAAAACGGTTAACATAATGGACAGAGTATATTGAGAAGAGTTTTGGCGGGAACGCGGAAAGAGTCGTGTCGCCTCGTTGTATTTTTTCCAAAACTAGTGTTTTACCGAGTGTTTATGCATAAAAATGGTGGTGTTTTATTCATAAAATGCCGAATCACAAGCGCGAGTGTGGGAAAATGATATAATGCGGTGAAACATGACTTTTCGGGTTTGCTTCCAAAACTCCATCGAAGCTTTATAGTAAAAGTCTTCACTACTTTACTAAAGCATGGCTGGGTTTGACTGACATAGAATGTACTTGACCAAGACTAGACTTTGATTATAAATATAGCTACGAGGCAACTTATTTAACTTTTAAAACTTGAAAATATGAAACCTTTGACACTGGCAAATGCTGAAGATGCGACGCCAAAACTAAAGAAAAAAAAAGAGTATATTAAGTTTTAATTATATTTATTTATGTTAAAAACATCAACAAGTCTTTTTCTCAAATACTAAAAATAGGTTAATCTATGTCATAAGTTTTAGGCCAAGCGACTTTAAACTTAAATTGCTGTCAAGTAAGTTTCGAATTGCGTTTTATTTAGTTGAAAGCAACTAAAATTTTATCGTTGGCATAAAAAGGAACTTTTTTCATATGATTGTAAGTCATATAGCGCTGTACATAAAAGTGATAATTCTCTGTGCTCTTCAAAACGAAAAGGTCGATTTTCCTAACAATAGATGTGTAAGGGCAATGGAGAGTGAAATACGTATAAATTTCGAATTAAATAGGTTACTGGAAATTAGATTAGATCCTTCGGAAAACGCTTTGAAAGATGGGAAAAGATGGCGCCTTTTTTTTTCTTTTCACCTTTTGACAACTGACGGTTTGTAATATAAGTTTTGTTTTAATTCTACTTAGTAGTTTTGGCGGGAACGCGGAAAGAGTCGTGTTGCCTCGTTGTATTTTTTTCCAAAACTAGTGTTCATGCATAAAAATGGTGGTGTTTTATTCATAAAGTGCCGACTTACAAGCGCGAGTGTGGGAAAATGATATAATGTGGTGAAACATGACTTTTCGTGTTGTTCCAAAACTCCATCGAAGGTTTATAGTAAAGCCTCCACTACTTTACTTAAGCATGACTGGAATCTACTTGACCAAGACTGGAATTTGACTATAACTATAGCTACGAGGCAACTTATTTAACTTTTAAAACTTGAAAATATGAAACACTTGACACTGGCGAAGATGCGACGCCAAAACTAAAGAAAAAAAAAGAGTAGATTAACTAAGTTTTAATTATATTTATTTATGTTAAAAACATCAAGTCTTTTTCTCAAATACTAAAAATAGGATTATCTGTGTCTTAAGTTTTAAGCCAAGCGACTTTAAAGTTAAATTGTTGTCAAGTAAGTTTCGAATTGCGTTATATTTAGTTGAAAGCAACTAAAATTTTATCGTTGACATAAAAAGGATTTTTTTAATCACCTAGTTATATATGTTACAATGTAATATATAACTAGGTAGGAAATAAAGGTTTGAGGGGGTGAATGTGCCCTCATATAAGTAAAACACGAGAAAGTCCCAGGGAACAGTTTATTTGTCCACCAGACATACAAAAGTAGTGAAAATGAAAAGTTTGTAGGTTAGGTTAAGCGCGCACGTACAACCGTGTCGATCGGGAATAGAGTAGGAGACGATTGGCTTTGCGCGGTAGATGTCGCACGACCGTTTGGCGGGCGGCGTCGGCAGAGAGAGACCGAGCGTGGAACACGCGTAGGTGCGAGCGAGAGGGTTGTATGCGCCTACTCGAGGAAACGATCGGGAACACGGTCGCGTCAGGCTCGGAGTGGTAATCTCTCTGAACGGTTTACTATAAAGGCTTTATTATTATTTATTGTTATTAGTGTACAAAATGCGACGCCAAGATCAAAAAATAAAAAGGAATTAGAATCGAAACGCAGACTAGGATGAAAATGATGCCCCTATTTTGTAACTGTTTGTCTCTATTTGTTGTTATTTTTGTTTTTTTTTTTGTATTGTTGCAAAATAAAATTATTTTCTTTCTTTCTTTCTTAAAATTATTTTCGATGGTTCGAACCTACACTAGTGTAAGCGGTCCCCTCACGCACTGAACCACGTCGTCGTCACGATCCGCTCCAGTATTCAGAAGCCAAGCCATTGGTATTTCATTATGAAATTCCGCTACCACACTGCAGACGTGAACGATATCTAAGGATAACTCAACAAAGACTAAGAATCAAAAGGCACAGCGTACAGATGAGCCGAGTGATTGAACTTTAGCCTTTTTCTTCCCAAAAATATTTGTATTTTGTATTTGTATTTCGATTCCCACTGAGGACTAACATTTGTGTGACTAACATCAATGTTTGTTCTGTGTCTGGGTGTACTGTATGTATTATAAGTATTAACAAAAAAAAAGTATTTATACATTCTATCAGTTATCTGACTTCCATCACACAAGCTCTGCTTAGTTTGGGGTCAGATGGCGCTATGTGCAATGTCCTACGATATTTATTTAAGGTGGTTCGATTTCCATACAGATAAATTTTTGCCATTTATGGACCAATGGAGCATAATTTTACAGTGAAATCATAGCTACTGGCATTTATTATGGTATTAATTTGTGGTAAATTACAATTGCTTGATATATAGTAGATTATGCTAATAAATCTACAGTTTCATTAACTGTAGATTTCTTAGCATAATCTACTGTTTTATTCAAAAATCATAAATTTATAAATAATTAATAAATTTGATTTTATGCTAATAATCTACTGTTTTGTTCAAGCAATTGTGATTTACCGCATATAAAGACCAAAATGCCAGTAACTATGATTACACTGTAAAATTATGCTCCATTTGTCCATAAATGGAAAAAAAATATTTGTATGGAAATCGAACCACCTTAAATACAATTTCGTCAGAGCACAAAAAAAATTAAAATATAAATTAGTTAAAGTTAAATTGAAACATACAATACAATATTATAAATTTTAGACAGTCTCGTTCTATTTTTACCTAATTTGATGAGACCTTTTGACCTTGAATTAAATTTTAAGATTAAGTTTACAGTTCTGTACCGTCTACACATATAAATTAGTCTTTGGTATCTCAATTACGCGCCACTCCGGTCGTTCTGCGGGAGACGTCTCATTTCACTACAATGTGGGGCTATTATCGGCCGTAGCACCCCGAATTATAATATTTATATATATTTCATATATTCTGAACGATTGCTGAAGGTCAATTCTATGGTAAGAAGTAATGAGACACTGTCCTGTCGGTAACAGATAGAGTAAAACTAGTTCTTTAAGTACCTAAAAGTTACTTGGTGGTAGATCTCCTTAGCAGGAGGTCGTCTAGGTAGGTATTACTGGGCTGTTGAGACTAACCATCGAAAGTCTCGAAAGTAATGAGCGCCAAAGCAGTGATGCCCCGAACTTTGTGTTGTTACTCAAAGTTCTGTGTATCGCTGCAATGGTCATGGACAGGCGTTATCTCTTACCATCAGGAGAACGAAAAGGGATTTAGGTAAAACTATAAAGATACAACACCATATTAAATAAAACACTTTATTACTAAAAAACGAAATCTTTATTTCCAAAATATCATGCTAGACAGTCTTAATGTTGTTTTTCTATGTTTATCCCTTAAAGGAGAATGCGTAGCCTTCTCCGAAGCTATGGGGTCCTTTGTTTTCGACTTCGTTTTCGCGATACTGAAACCAAAAAAATTATTACCCACTAGAAGTCGAATAAATAGTTTTACAATAGAGCCTACTATGTTTCTTTTCATCGGGATCATTCAGTCTTCCTTTTCAGACAAAGGGAATCGGCCATGACGTTTTTTTTTAAATGGTTAACAGGCTAGCTTTTTGAACACAGCTCGCCTGATGTTAAGTGAAGGTGTGATCGAAGATGATAAAGCACACCCAGCCTGTAATGGAACTGGCTCTCAAGTGAGGCTGCCGGAACACACAGGGTGGTAGCTAGCCAGCCTCGAGTCGAAAATCTGCCGCCAAGCATCTAACGGTGTGCGGCAGTCTGACGTAAGAACCAGTTCCATTCCAGGCTAGGTGTGTTTACCGTCTTCAATTACTTAGCATCAGGTGAGCTGTGATCAAATACCTAGCCTGCAACCATGAATAATCTTAACCAAAAGCATGCCTAGTCTAAAAAATATTAGCCTATTCTGCCGTCCTTTAACTGGAATGCCGTTAAGTAACAAAACAACATTTTGAGTTAACGCGCGAAAACTGCAAATTTTTTTAAAAACGTTGCTACTTTGTAACTAAATGTCATTGGAAAAACTTTTAAATACCAAAAAATATATCTTTACAAACTCTTTCAATCGGTCTAGCTATTCTTCGAATAAGCTTGTATGAATTAAAGTAAAAAATAACTTATTCATTTCGTTAAGTAATCTTCACAACTTTTTTTTTTTTTTAAATGACTTAAATGCCGCTAAACGTACATTAACGGCATTTTAGCGATTGGTATTAACCTAAATATAAAAAATATTTACTACATTAAAAATAATATCACTAATACAAACCTTAAAAGCCGTTAAAGACGCAAAAGGTATTATAGTTTTGGATATTCTCTTTACAAAGTATATTGGCGCTATACTAAATTGCCGCTAAGTTACTTAACGGCAATTAAAACAAGTAAATTTCAAAAATTAGTTGAAATAATTGATTTCGTAGAAATGTTTAAATTTGTTACATTGCTTTAATGCCGTTAACTACAAAACATATAATGATAGCGGTATTTTAGCTATGTAATACGTTTGAAAATTTATAGTAAATCCAATAAATAGATATAAAAATTATAAAATAAAACAAGTATTTTAGTTAAAGTCTTCGTTTATTTTTTAAATCAAAATGAGATCAACAATATTTTAAAAAGCCCTATCATATAATAATATTTTGACGTTTATAAGGTTTATGGCACAATGTCTTTTCAAGAACGATTACTTAATATTCTATTACCTAAATACAGTCTATCTAGAATTACTTATTTAGGAACTTTTTCTTATTGCCAAGGTAACATAATGTCTTAAATACCTTGCAGTCTTTAGTTTTGTAAATTAATTACTCAGTATTTTTATTTGCCTCTTTTATTTTTAACACCACTCGTGCTTGCCTCTACATAACATTCGGTGGTTGGCAAATTGTTCCAAAATACCAACTTGTGTGGTGGTATTATGTTAGATAATTTTTCGAGAATACCCGCTTTTCTCTGTACATCTATACTTTTGGGATTAGTACGAAATTCTACTTTCATCAGTTTTGGATTGTTAATATACTTATTCATGAATCTCAGTACTGTGTATTCGTCTTCGAAATCGTTTTTGTACATGAGATCGTAATTATTACGACTAAAACCTGAGTCACGTTTTTTAAGTATTTGTATTGATGAGGATTTCGATATCACAAATAAAAAAACCTTGCACCGGTCACGAAGGTATTCATTGAACATTAGTCAAACGGTGCAACCTGGCATGATACACCGCACAGAATAAAAATTGGCTTTTCTGTTCTTTGCAGGTGCACATGGTAAACGGCAGTGATATTAGTGCAGCACAAATTGTTCTGCACTATTTAGAACCTGGCCACACATTTATGAGTGCCGATCAAGTTCATCATCAAGTGGAGCACGCCATGAAAAAGAAAGCAAAACTTTACGATTTCACCGATTTTGAAGACGCAGTGGCGTGGCGTTTTTTTATTTGTAATATCGAAATCCTCATCAATACAAATAGGAGCGAAACTTTCCAAAGCCAAATGAGTATTTTTATTTTTTGATTCTCTCGGGACTTCTGATTTTTATTTCTAACTTCACCAATAGATTCGTCACTTGATGTATCACACTCCGAGGGGGTATAATTTTTATCACGTACAGAATCGTTGGAATCAAAATCACATGCGATATTTAGATCTTATCTAGCTATGTTCTCGAATTGGTGGTTACCATCGCCATTTATAGATTTCGGCGATTCTTCAAACGCCATTATTTCTTTGCATATTAAGTCGATCGATAAATCTTTTATATTTGAGCTGGTTTCTAATCCCGGTGTGTCATTTTTACCATCACATTTTTTTTCAAATAATGTTTCTTTTCAACTTTTGCTTGTAGTAAAATCAGACAAATAGTGTGGATTGTTTGATGTTTGCGTCTCACAAAATGTTTCCAAAAACGCTGGATGTCATAGAATAAGGCCTAGTATAGATGCTGTCCAGATAATTACTGCAATCATTGTGTTCAAGAATCATTTGTTTCGAAATTCGTCCACATTTGCTTTAACCATATTAATGATATTTTTCGTTCTTTGTGAAATAGTGGAACGCTTGTGGGAAAATATAACCAAGTGGTATAAATTATGACTATATCTGAATACCTATAAAAAGTGGTCACGTCGCAAAAGAGAGTATAGTAGTAGGTAGTAGTAATATATGTAATCCTTAGAGCTTATGCTTTGTATTTATTCTTTTATACAGTCAATTCTAAATAATTAAAATAAAAGCTAAACGTAAAGTACGGAGCGCCGCGCATCCTGTACGCACGATATCTTGCGCCGCACTAACCCGTGTGCCGCACCCCGCCGCGTGAGCATGTACGCGCGCTAAAGTACTTAACGGCATTTTAAACTAGTAATGTTAGATAGCGTCAATTTAGTCTTGTAAAATATGCAATTTTTTTCCTGAATTATGGAATAAATACCGTTTTCTACGAGTTTTATTGTAATCTGTGAAATTAATAGCATCAAATAAATCCCTTAAATGCAGCAAAGAGCCTTTAGCGGCATTTTAGCATTGGATTCTTAAATGGTGGCTTTGTAGTAATGTATTTATATACAAAAAAACATCATAAAGCTAAACTAAAAAGCCGTTAAAGCACTTTTGCCGCACTTTAGGTAAGAGCAATGATTTAACGGCTTTTTAGCACGGCAATAAGTTGACAAATATTTTTAAAATCTGTGGCTATGTAGCCTTAGCGGCAATATTGTTATGTAATGTCACATAACTGCGTTTAAGCGTAGGAGTCTTATACAATTTGTGTATTTAACGGCATTTGTATTTTCCATATCTCGAAAACTATAATATTCGTAAAAACTGTTGTTAGACACATCTATAGAGCTTTTTTTTCTGATAAAAATGATCTAAAAAAAGTGAAATTAGCAAAATGTCAGATAACGGCATTATAGTTAAAGGACGGCAGTATTGTAAAAAAATACTTGATATTGGCAAAACGCACAATTTGCGATGCTAAAAACAAAGAAGAATGTATTTTGGTACCTGCCCATCATCAGCCCCTTCTTGCGGCCGCCAATTGTTGTTCTGTACAAAATATTGCCCGCCGGCAGCTTTCTGACCCTCTTGACCCTATAAAAAATTACCAACAGATTTTTTTTAAATATGTCGATATAAAAAATACAAAATGACACGAAAAATCGTAATTACATACAATGAATATTCAAGGTATATATCTAGTTTATTTCCGCTTAACAGTCGTTCCAGTTACAACAGTGACGAGGACTTAAATTAAACTAATTTGACAACAACTTATTAATTAAAATAACCTAATCTTACTTAAAATCTAGAACTCATAAAATTAGAAATATACTTAATTTGACAAGAATTAAATTAAAATTACAAAAAATCTCTTTCACTGTTGTAACTGGAACGACTGTTCAGCGGAAATAAACTAAATATATACCTTGAATATTCAAAATGAACTTCCGCGAATCGTTAACAAGCTAGGTGGAGTGGAAACCACCACCGACTGGGTCCCAGAGGTTAATCGGCCACCAGGCCGGCCCAAAAAAAAATCCTCCTCTCTCTGTAGTAAACACTTAAGACTTGTGGTTATTTTAATTAGATTTTTGTCAAATTATATTTTTAAGTATATGCCAATTTTTTTTTTAATGGTTGACAGGCTAAGTTGTTTGACCACAGCTCACCTGATGTTAAGTGACGGTGTGGTCGAAGATGGTAAAGCACACCTAGCCTGGAGTGGAACTGGCTCTCAAGTGAGGCTGCCGGAACACACCGTTAGATGCTTGGCGGCAGATTTTCAACTCTCGTGTGGTAGCTAGCCAGCCGAGTACTAGAGAGTACGCTACCACCATGCTATGGTTTCCTCACGATGTTTTCCTTCACCGGCAGCTTAAGCTCATTGTTGGGGTTTGAACCCACGCCCTTCGGCATGCGAACCGACCACGCTAACCACTCAGCTATCATCGCTACATAGCTAATACATTAGACTGTTATTTAATACACAGACAGACGACCTTATAAAGACCGCAATAACGCGCTGGATGCGAGCCGCTTTCAACCGGTCTTTGTGGAAGTCACTGGGGAAAGCCTATATCCAGCAGTGGACGGACAGAGACCTACGGCTGAAACGATGGTGATTATGTTGATAAAATAGGATGTCTTCCGAAAGGGTCGCTAATAAAAAATAAAAGCAGTTACCTCGTTTTTCCAGCCCTGGTTGGGGTCAGGTCTTTGTTGGTTGTATTGCTGTTGTAAATCGTATTGTTGTCTCTGTTGTACGTACGCAGTTTGGTGGTGGTTGTCTAAATAACAAAAACAAGACTGGGTACATGAACACTATACGTATTTATAACACAAGTCAAGGAAAAACAAAATAAATAATTAAAAACTAGGTCCACCGGTCGAGCCCGCCGCAAACGTACCCATAAAACTGGCGGCATTTCCTCGCCGGATCGCTAGAGAAATGCGCTGGATTATGTAGTCTCCCGACCTCGGATCCCGACCCCTCTCCCTAAGGCGACGCCCTAACTCTGCCACAAAACTTGCAGCGTCGGACCCCCACGGGCCCGCCGTCTCGACGGCAAACGGAACGAACTCATACGGTGACTCTAAACATGCGTATTTGAGACGCTGAGCCTTCGCAGCCGCCTCCGCTCCCGCACCGGCAACTTGCTGGGTTGCGGTAAGGTGGCAGGTGGCGAAGGTACTCACGCATGTGGCGTCCCAAAACAGACTGGGTTATACGTTTAGGGTGTATAGTCGAAACGAGATCATTGAATTCATCATCATGAATAATTTAGTGTGTAAACATTACTGTGTTCCGATTTGTAGTCTATATTGTACGTCACTAGCAATACCCACTGTTAGTGATGCCCAAAAGAGATTTTACCTGGTGTACGTGGAGCTACTGGTTCAGGGCTCTTTGGTAAGTGACTTCCCTCCAAAATCTGTAAAATTAACACATTTTTTCTGTAAAATTAACATGACTAGATTTGACTTAGACTAGATAATTGACTGATTCAGGCGTTACTTTGCAGAAGTTCATTTTGAATGTCTTGTTTATTTAATTTTTAATTTTTATTAAGCGTAAATAAACTAGATATATACCTTGAACATTGACTTAGACTAGACTTAGACGTAACTGATTTCGTCGTTTTTATTTCAACAAAAGAATTTAGTTTATTAAATGTGTCACACTGATTGGATTCGACTTAGACTAGACTTAGACGTAACTTATTTCTTCATTTCAATTTTATTGAATTAATAAAAAAAAATATTTAATTTGTAGTTAGACTTACTTGTGACTTTGACTGTGACTGAGACTATCACGTTTGTACAATTTATATCGGAATACGTCAAGTATAGTATCACTAATTACTAATAATTCACAAAGCCCCAAAAATAGAAAAGGAGAATTTATTTACCTGGAAACCATTCTTTCCCGCTCTGTACTTTAGTTTCACAAGTTGTCCGCTTGGATCTTTGTACTGGTAAGCTCCTACTCGGGAACCGTCTGGTTCTATCTGCTCTCCCGCCGCCAAGCCGTTGTCAGAAGCATATTCGAAACGAAAGGCACCGTCTGTTATACAAAATACAGTAAAAGTTCCTTATTCGCGGGTGATAAAATATGTAACCCTGTTCCTGTATTCGCGGCAAAAAAAAATCATTATTCGCGGATGCAATCGGTAAACAGACAAGAATTGGGTGTCATTTATTAACGTATCGGCATCTTTTGAGTATGTATGTACTGTCGGTACGTGCCGAGGCGGCTTTTATAAAAGACGTAACCGAGTGGACTAATTTCAAACTAAAACAAACCTTACAAAGACCATTGTCGAATGCTTTATTTTGAAACGGCAAATTATTTATTAATGCTACAGCCCTATATCAATCTGAATTTAAAAACTTTTCAAAAGCGACAAAACAAAAAAAACAATAATGTTTAAACCCTGGTCTTTAAAGCTGGTTTTATTTTGATACATCATCATCATCATCATCAGCCTATACTAGTCCACTGCTGGACATAGGCCTCTCCCAAGACACGCCACTCAGCCCGATCTTCGGCTTTTCGCTTCCATCCACCGCCAGCTGTCCTACGTATATCGCCACTCCATCGAGTCTCAGGGCGTCCTACGCTACGCTTGCCAATACGCGGTCTCCACTCTAGAACACGTCTACCCCAGCGGTTATCGGTTCTGCGACAGATATGTCCAGCCCATTGCCACTTCAGCTTGCTAATACGCTGAGCTATGTCAATGACTTTAGTTCTCTGGCGAATTACTTCGTTTCGGATCCGATCCCTCAGAGAAATGCCAAGCATAGCTCGCTGAGCGACTTTGAGCTTACGGACCATTCCCGCTGTGAGTGTCCACGTTTCGGCTCCGTAGCTCATGACAGGTAGGACGCACTGATTGAAGACTTTTGTCTTGAGACTTTGTGGGATGGATGACGAGAAGACTCGACGTAGTTTTCCGAATGCTGCCCAGCCCAACTGTATTCTTCTATTGGCTTCACTTTCGAAGTTGTTTTTACCTAGTTCGAGCGTCTGCCCTAGGTAAATGTATTTATGAACAATTTTGATACATATTGGTTGTATTTTGGAACCCCCCTATCCCCTATGATTCCATACTAGTTGCCATTCCATATCCACGGTTTGTGTATTCGCGGCATATTTATGGAACGTATACCCCGCGAATAAACAGCTTTTACTATAGATACTATAATACATGTTTACATATACAATAACCACGCACACACACACACGGATGAATAATAAATAAATCTTAGGACATTACACACAGCGCCATCTGACCCCAAACTAAGCAGAGCTTGTGCTTTAGAAGACAGATAACTGATAGAATACTTAAATACTTTTTTTTTGTAAATACATACTTATAATATATACATACACCCAGACACAGAACAAACATCGACGTTAGTCACATAAATGTTAGTCCTGAGTGGGAATCGAACCCACGCCCTTCAGCTGTCGAAGCAGACATACAACCAATGAACCAACAGGGCTGTCAACAGGACGAATGCGAGCCGCTTCCAACCGGTCTTTATGGAAGCCATTGGGGGAGGCCTATGTCTAGCAGTTGAAGACTGGAAGTCCTAAGGCTAAAATGATGATGAACTGGAAACAAATAATCTCTGTTCGTAGGGGTACTTCCAGGTAAGGTGTGATTGATTATTGAGAATTAGAATTCGTTATCACAAAAACCCACCATAATTATTGTAGGTACTTACCAGAAGTGAGGGCCTGTTTGTGATGAATTATGGACGCTTGTTGCTCTTTACTGATCCCGTACGGCATTCGCCACGGCTCCGGCTTTACATTCGTGTGAAGGGGGGCTGAAATCAATTAGCTTAATTTGAATGGATGGATGTTTGTTACTCTTACAAAAACTTATGTGGGATGACTATTGCTACGGTACACAGAAATTTGAGTAACAAAACAAAGTCCAGGGCGTCGCTGCTTTGGCGCTCATTACTTTGAGACTTTCGATGGTTAGTCTCAATAGCCGTGTTGTTTCGCTGCAGTAGTCTTCAAACCCAAAGTTTTGGGTGCCGCTTTGCTAACGATTATGAACGGTCATCTCTCACACTAGAACATCTTATACATCTCATTACTTATTTTTATCAGAGGCAAAAATCTCTGTTCACCTTTCCAAGAGTCCTTGGCGTCATTTGGAGACCAGCTCTGGCTTGTGCTCTGTGGCACCCCATCACGTCCTGCCGGAGTGAATAGCCCACGTTGGAAACCTTCTTGCTGAAATAATAAAGTCATCATTGCTCCGATAGTCGTCACATTAAACGACCTTATAGCGAAAAGCCTTGTCTACCATCTTTAGAGGTGCTAGGTGGTTTGGTCAAAGGTCAGATAAAAATACAGTGATACTTGGACAAAGACATCATTGTTCGGATAGTCGTCACAGTAAACTACCTTATAGTGAAAAGCCTCGACTACCATCTTTAGAGGCGCTAGGCGGGTTGGTCAAAGGTCAAATAAAATGACAGTGATACTTGGACAAGTATCGTTAGGAGGTTCCCGCTGCTGGCGGCACTCTAATTAATTCGTAATACCCTTCAAACTGTAAACAAACAAACAGAACACAGTAATGTTTACACACTACTGCTTGGGGGCAGAATATCTGGTACTGCGGTGGTACCTATCTAGTCGATCTTCTGCTAATGAGATCTACCACAAAGTGCGTACCGCTGCAATGGTCACAGACAGGCGTTATCTGTTATCATTTTGAGTGTTTACCGAAAAAGTTAGGTTCTAATGTCATCTTACTTTGTTATTGGTAGTGCCCCAGGGTCGATCCATGGGTTGGAACAGAGCTGGACCCCCTAGCGAATCCTAAACAAGATTAAACATCACGAAACAATCTACTCTAATTATATTTACTTGGTGGTAGATTTCCTTAGCAGGAGATCGTCTAGGTAGGTACCACCGCAGTACAAGTTATTCTGCCGCTAAGCAGTAGTGTGAGCAAGCAAACAAAAAAAAAATCTTTCCCCTTATTTTTTTAATGTAAAAAGTAATGAGACGAACGAGACGCTCTCCTGATGGTAAGTCCAGGGCATCGCTGCTTGAGAGTTTCGATGGTTAGTCTCAACAGCCCAGTAATTTCGCTAGCTGCAGTGCCCTTCAAACCGGAACACAGTAATGCTTACACACTACTGCTTAGCGGCAGAATAACTGGTACTGCGATGGTACGTACCTAGACGACCTCCTGCTAAGGAGATTTACCACCAAGTAAAACCCTTCGTACGTGAGTCCGACTCGTTTTATTTATGTCATAATTGCTAAAAAAAAGAGTAGTGATAAATGGCAAATTTAATAATGGTTAGTGATATGTTTAAATGGTCACGTTATATATGCAGTATAATTTTTAATTACCATTTCAATTTACAGCTCATTAAGCATGAGTGTTGCATACGTAACTCCCAGGCCATCCACAGATGTTACATAAGTGAGGAGGGGCCACATGCAACCGTGTGCAACACAAGCCACAAGCAAAAGAGGCGATGACTGGATTTGACTGACACGGACTGAACTTGACGAAGACTGCACTTTAACCATAACGAAAGTTACGAGGCCACTTGTTTAACTTATGACACTTGAAAATGTAAAACACTTGACACTGGCAAATGCTCAAAATGCGACGCCAAATCAAAAAAAACTCATATCTGTCGTGTCATTTACAAATGGCACGATCTTTAATTTTTTTTTTTTATAATTTGCCCTTTCGGGCAGGCTAAAGCTATAAAGCCATACTGCCTTGTCTTAAGTGTTATTTCTGCTGAATCTTAACTATAGCTATCGTCAAAGTCGTCTTAGTCAAGTCCAGTTCGTGTCAGTTAAGTTCAGTCATGCTTTAGTAAAGTAGTGGCGACTTTATTATAAAGCTTCGATGGAGTTTTGGAAGCAACACGAAAACTCATGTTTCACCACGTTATATCATTTTCCCACACTCGCGCTTGTAATTCGGCACTTTATGAATAAAACACCACCATTTTTATGCATAAACACTCGACAAAACACTAGTTTTGGGAAAAAATACAACGGAGCGACAGGACTCTTCCCGCGTTCCCGCCAAAAAACTCGCACGATCTTTAACTTCGAAACATGGCAACCGACGAGGTGACTTATCAAAGGTTTTATTTAAATTTCGAACTGGCTTGCAAATCTTCGAGCATATAGCGACACGACTCTTTCTACTTTCATAAAAAACTTACTTGTTGTCGAAAAGTCTGCGGCGCATAGTAATCATTTTGAGCTGTCACTGCAGCACCCAGCAGAAAACACCAGAAACATATTAACTGGGGGAAAAACATTAAATTAAAAAAATACCGGCCAAGTGCGAGTCGGACTCGCGCACGAAGGTTTCCATTATCTATAAAAACTACAAATAAATCATGGTTTTTGTATGGGAGCCCACTTAAATGTTTTTTTATTCTGTTTTTTAGTATTTGTTGTTAAAGCGGCAACAGAAATACATCATCTGTGAAAATTTCAACTGTCACGGTTCATAAGATGCAGCCTGCTGACAGACGGACTGACAGCGGAGTCTTAGTAATAGGGTCCCGTTTTACCCTTTGGGTACGAAATCCTAAAAACTGTGTTGATTCTATAACTGTACTGTACATCATACGTATTGTAATCAGGTTTTCGTTTCACTTTATGTACGATAAAATTTGTTACGACTTCGAAATAACACTTGCATGCGACGGGACATATAATGTAATGTACCTAGTTTGTTTGTTTGTGTAGACTGTTCCAGATTTTCCTAGGGTTTGCTATATAAAAAACCGGGACAATTATGTGTGTATGAAAACTGCCCCAGTTTTTTACAATATTTTATTGAAGAGTGAGTGTAAAGTGGCATTTGAAACATTACCTGTTTATGTGTCATAAAATGAGGGCAAGGTCACTAAAATTCTACATAAACCTACAATTTTTCACTGGGCTATTCTCTAAGGGCAATTTGACGATATAAATAATATTACAAATTTACAAATTAAAAAAACCGACTCCATGACCCTTAGACCAACTAAACGCGGTGCTCCAATAAAACAGCGAGATTTCAGAGTGAACGAAAATATCATCGATGTATAAAATTTTTATATTTTTGTTGATTTTTTAAAAACCGCTCCATCGATTTTGATAAAATTTATATGGGACCACCTCTGAAATATGATATACCAAGCGAAAAAAGAATCGCCAAAATCGATTCATAATTGGCGGAATAATCGCGTAACATACATACATACATTTTTAGTGTTTCTTGGTTATAAACTACAAGGGTTCACCAGAAGACCAGCGCTGGTCATACCACTTAGTATGATGACCAGTATTATGCTGAGGTGAGCCCCTATTTTGTAACTGTTTGTCTCTGCTCTGTTAACAAAACTTTGTCGAAACTAACGTCAGTTTCCATATGCTAGCCTATCGTAGCGATGATAGCTCAGTGGTTAGCGCGGTCGGTTCGCATGCCGAAGGGCGTGGGTTCAAACCCCAACAATGAGCTTGAGCTGCCGGTGAAGGAAAACATCGTGAGGAAACCATAGCATGGTGGTAGCGTACTCTCTAGTACTCGGCTGGCTAGCTACCACCCTCAGGTTGAAAATCTGTCGTCAAGCATCTAACGGTGTGTTCCGGCAGCCTCACTTGAGAGCCAGTTCCATTCCAAGCTAGGTGTGCTTCACCATCTTCGACAACACCTTCACTTAACATCAGGTGAGCTGTGCTCAAACACCTAGCCTGTAAACCATAAAAAAACTACAGCTTTTGAAAACGACTACAAATGCTGCACCAAAAATGATGCAACTTACTCACCCTCATTTTTACAGCAAACCACCACACGGGACAGACAAACCAACAATGCGGTCAACTAACAACCAGTTGCATATATACGGCATGTGTACAACGCGTTGGGTAACATCCTGTGGACCGAATCGATACCAGTTTAGAAAAATTAGATGTAGGTACAGACTCGCGTTTGTGATTTCAAATAATTACTTTGACAAGCGTAATTGGTATCAAAAAAACGTTCTCTAAATAATAAATATCGTAGGACATTACACACAGCGCCATCTGACTCCAAACTGAGCAAAGCTTGTACTCACACAGCCCAGTTGGCTCATTGGTAGTATATCTGCCTTGATAGTTGTAGGGCGTGGGTTCGATTCCCACGTATTCTATCAGTTATTTGACTTCCATTCCACAAGCTTTGCTTAGTTTCGGGGTCAGATGGCGCTGTGTGCAATGTCCTATGACATGATGGCATATTACTTGGCGATTTGAAAAATTTGCGATTGGTTGACTTCGTTTACTTGACTTCATATTTTGTAATCAAAATTTAACAAAATAAATAGACATTAATAACAAAACAAAGTTTTGTTATTCAAAGTTCTATATATTGCGGCAAAGTTCTATATAGTCCCCGGCCGGTGTGGGATCGGGGCACTTTAACTTAGATTACTTATTTAACATAAGTGAAAACTTTTAAGGCTTTTGTATGTAAATTTTACTTCTATTTATTTATTAAGTTAGCAGCTGTTTGTTTTCCATGTAAAATAAAAATAAAATATTTATGACAGGCGTTATCTCTTACCATGAATAGAGCGGTTTATTTATTTTATATAAAGAACGTTTATGTTTATATGTATACAATTAGTGTGCACCAAGCCGAAAGGGGGTCACCGTTATATAACCTCATAGCCATAAACAACTTTTACTATGAGCACAACTGATATCGTGAAAAAAAATCAGCTGCTCTATTAAACGAAACATTTTATCTATGGAATAAATATTTTTTTTCACGATTTTAAAGTTGTGTCCATAGTAAAAGTTGTTTGTAGTGTCGAGTTGTTCGGCTTAGTGCACCCTATCCTTACAGCTCTGTATATCCGTGCGTAGGCAGGCCAGATCGTTAATACAGGATAAAAATATGTAGGTACAAATAAAACAATAATTTTAGCAAAATAAAAAGTTATTTAATAGTTACAGGAATATTAAAAAAAAAATATAAGTTATACATACTTACTTACGGAATATTTGTTTTTTTTTTAAATACGGATAAGTACGCTTTTGATCACCAACTCGCCTGATGGTAAGCGATGATGTGGTCGAAAATGAAGCACGCAGACCTAGAAGATACTTTTTCACTCTGACCTTGAGAGATCTAGATAATATCTCTCAGGAAACAAGGAAGCCGGCAGCTTGTACAATTCCTTGGCCGTACGGATGAGAAACGTAGAGTCAAGACGTTTATTATACGGTGAATGTAATAAATGCGATCGGTATTTATAATTAGAGTACCTAATATGCGATACTTTTGTAGAAAAAAAAAAAACTAAAATAACAACTTTTTAACTCCACTTTCATTACAATGAGAAAGAACGAGACAACAATATAAGAGCAGTATTTTTAGGATGATTCAGAAATTTTAGCAAGATGTTTTTAAGTAAAAAAATACATCGTATTCATCACTATTAACAACTTAATTATGGGCACAACTCTGCTGCTCCATTCAAGGGTTGACAAACTTCCTATGGAACAGCAACTTTTCAACCACAACAACTTTTTCAACTTTTCAGAGTTGTGCCCATAGTAAAAGTTGTTCACAATGATGATTATAATGACCCAATTTCGACTTACACACTTTATAAGTGTACCATATAGTTTTTCAAATCATCAAACCCTATACCTAGTATACATACTACATAGTATGTATAATGATTAAAATAGCCATAACATTTAATAACTTTTTTTGTATCATAGAGTATATGTATATGTATATGTATATGTATATGTATTTTGTATATGCCAAAATTTTAACAATTTCATTTACTTTCATAATCACAGTACGTTCTCATTATTTTCTACATATAGCACACTAATTACACTAAGTAGAGATATGATAACGATAAATTATTTATTGACGTGAATTATGAATTAGCTTCCATGGCGGGAGGCAATTCAGAAAACTGTTGATAACAAAATCGGGGGGAAAAGTTCGGTGTTACAGTTATATATCTACATATCTACTATAATTCGTTACGTCGAGCAAGTACTTGAAATATAAAAAACCGAAGGAATTCTTAGAGTTCAATCATATACACATTATACCGCCATGTCCACAACACTAACACACTTTGTTGTTTTGATAATCATCGAATGTCTCAAAGTAATGAGCGCCAAAGCAGCGATGCCCTGAACTTTGTTTTGTAACTCAAAGTTCTAGGTACAGCGTGTTGAAATAATCATTTGCACATTTATAACATTGTAATATTCAACCCAGCGGTGGAATAATGAACAACCTTTCAAGGTTGGGCTTAGTCCCAACAGTGGGACATTAGATTGATAAATATCCTCATCTCATTAAATAGTCTGACACCCATGGAGACATATCTGTCGTATATTTGATAGGAGGTACATCGTACGGTAACACTAGTCGATTTCTCGCATTCTCTTCTAAAGGAAATAGATCTTCATTTATCTGAAATGAAATTTGTAGCAATTAATAAGAAAAATTTAAGTTACTTTGATTGTATTTCATTAAACGGTTGTAATGTGATACTAAACCGAAAAGGGTCATTGTACTCATCTTTTTAAACAACTTTTACTATGGGCACAACTCATGAATCACAATTTCAGACCCGATTTGGACCTATGAAGTTGTTCTCAATAATAGCTACAATGATTCCCTTTCGGTAGTATACCCTATGCTTACAACCTTGCATGAGTTTGTCTACTTACGATGAATTTAGGAAGAAATAGTACACCCGCTTCATAGCTCATTATCCTGAGAGCTGCGTTACCTTTGTTAATGGAACCCCAAGCAGCCTGTAAAGTAAAATAATATTAAGTTGTTTTGACTTTTAGCAATTTTAGTTTGTGTTTTTATCTAAAACGAAATTTTATTTATATATATACAGGTTTATATATAAGCTTAGGGTGTACTCAGCGAAAAGAGGGTCATTGTAGTCATAGTGATGAACAACTTTCACTATGGACACAACTTAGAAATTTAGAAAAAAATCCAGGGTTAACATACTTTTTTGTAAAAGATAATTTTTTTCACGATTTTAGAGTTGTGCCCATTGTTAAAGTAACTACGTAACGATAAGTACAATAACCATTTCGACTTAGTATATCTAAACCTTATATTAAATTGTATATAACTCTGTTTATGTCATCACTGTCTTTTACATACATAATAAAACTATATGTGTATAGATCCGGTCTAAAATTGTCAAATCCATTTGTTTGCCATGGTACAGTTAGTATTACATTTTTTTAAATGTTTGACAAGCTAGGTGGTCTCACCTAATGTTAAGTGACGGTGTGATCGAAGATGGTATAGCACACCTAGCCTGGAATGAAACTTGCTCTCAAGTGAGGCTGCCGGAACACAGTTAGGTGACAGATTTTCAACTTGAGGCCGAAAACACTAGAATTTTCTAGTGTTTTCGACTGGCTAGCATTGTTTGTATTTTTTTTTATATGCAAAAATTAATGAGACGAACGAGACACTCTCTGATGGTAAGAGATAACGCCTGTCCATGACCATTGCAGCGATACACAGAACTTTGAGTAACAAAACAAAAGTCGAGGGTATCACTGCTTTGGCGCTCATTACTTGGAGACTTTCGATGGTTAGTCTCAACAGCCCAGTAATTTCACTAGCTGCAGTACCCTTCAAACCGGAACACAGTAATGTTTACACACTACTGCTTAGCGGCAGAACAACTATTTACACTATAATACTACTACTTAAACCAGTTTACACTACCACTATGCTATGGTTTTCTTCACCGACAGCTCAAGCTCAGTGATGGGGTTCAACCCAACACACCCACCCACCCATCAACCCACGTGAACCCATGGCGTGGACTGCTACAAATGTTACTTGTTAGTTTTCTGGGAAAAATTACCTTACTACAGTTTCCAGAGGTGAGTAGGAAGTATGCTGCATATTTGTTGTCGGGAGATACTCTCGTGTAAGATTTTATGTGTGGCATGGCGCGATCACGCTTCGTACTGACAGCGTGCCATTGACTGGAAGAATAAATTTTATTAAAATCAGTTTTTTGACGTCAATACGTGTTTAAATTTGCACTACGATGCCATAGATTAAATTAAATAAAATGAAATTCATTTATTGACAAAAAAATTACTATTACAATCAATTATATCTATCTCATAATTAAATAATAATAATTATTATCTAATCTAATATAAAATAAAATTTTCAGATGTCAAATTAAATTATGTTCGACAGGATTTTTTTTGTGTTTGACAGGCTAGTTCTTTGACCACAGCTCACCTGATGTTAAGTGAAGATGTGGTCGAAAATGGTAAAGCACACCTAGCCTGGAATGGAACTACATAGAGGATAGACATACATACACACGTTAAACTTATGATAGATAGAAAAATAAAATACTGAGTAACTTTGGGATGTACTAAGCCGAAAAGGGGTTTTTGTTCTCAAATATGAACAACTTTACTATGGGCACAACTCTTTGAGTGTGAATCAAATATTTTATTAATGGAAAATATCAATGACCCTTGATGAAGTAAAATTTTCGCGATTTCAAAGTTGTAGCCATAGTAAAAGTTGTTTATAATTAATAAGTTGTGCCCATAGTAAAATTTGTTTATAATCTTGAGTGTACCGACTTAGTACGGTTCCGCATAACCCTGTAAACGTACTCACTATAAGTAGTTGTTGAGCCAAGGTTGCTTGGTATGGACAGCAGCGCCGTATGGCAGACAGCCGCCACCAAGTAAGCCGTCGTGAGAACGTTGCACATTCTCTGTAACAGTAATAAGTGAATTGGAAATTTCTATAATAAGTGAATTACAAATCTATGTAGTAAGTGAATTTGAAATCTATGTAATAATCGAATTGAAAATCTTTGTAATAAGTGAATTGGAAATATATGTAGTAAGTTAATTTGAAATCTCTGATATGCGTGAATTGGAAATCTCTATAATAAGTGAATTGAGAATCTCTGTAATAAGTGAATTGGAAATTTCTATAGTAAGAGAATGGAAATGTGTAATACAGTATGTAAAGTGCAAATCTTCGTAGCTCGTAATTAATAATTGTATTCATCTTTAAGGTGGTTCGATTTTCATACAAACAATTTTTTCCCAATTATAGACAAATGGAGCATAATTTTACAGTGAAATCACAGCTACTGGCATTTTTTTTGGTCTTTATTTGCGGTAAATCACAATTGCTTGAATAAATCATAAATTCATAGATCTAACATAAATTTTATTTTATGCTAATAATCTACTGTTTTATTCAAGCAATTGTGATTTACAGCAAATAAAGACCAAAATAAATGCCAGTAGCTGTGATTTTACTGTAAAATTATGCTCCATTTGTCCATAAATGGAAAAAAATTGTTTGTATGGAAATCGAACCACCTTATGAGGAATTTTGGACCCGTTTTCGTTTGTTTACATAAAAAGCGTATAAACGTGTATATAACGATTTGTTTTCTTTTTTTTGTATTTGTTACTGAAAAACGTTTTGATGTTAAACTGTAGGTTTTAACAGACAATAAAATAAATAAAATATGGAGAGCAACTTTACCTAGTGATGGATATATCAGCTTCAGTGCGGGCGGGGAGACCAGAGCTTGAGGTTGTTCCTTGATTTTAGTGAAATGATGAAGGAATTCACCTGTCAGCCATACCTGTCAACAACATACATACAAGTATTATACTACCGAAAGATACACAGGATTACAAGCTTAGGGTTGTAGCGAATTGTAGCGATGATAGCTCAGTGGTTAGCGCGGTAGGTTCGCATGCCGAAGGGCGTGGGTTCAAACCCCAACAATGAGCTTGAGCTGCCGGTGAAGGAAAACATCGTGAGGAAACCATAGCATGGTGGTAGCGTACTCTCTAGTACTCGGCTGGCTAGCTACCACACGAGAGTTGAAAATCTGCCGCCAAGCATCTAACGGCGTGTTCCGGCAGCCTCACTTGAGAGCCAGTGCCATTCCAGGCTAGGTGTGCTTTACCATCTTCGACCACACCTTCACTTAACATCAGGTGAGCTGTGGTCAAACACCTAGCTTGTCAAAGCTAAAAAAAAAGGGTGTACAAAACCGAAAGGGTTAAGTAAAATTTGCTCACAATCAGTCAATTTTGTTTTTGTTAAAGTAATGAGACGAACGATACACTCTACTGATGGTAAGAGAAAGCGCATGTCTATGACCATGACATCAATACACAGAACCTTGCAAAACAAAGTCCAGGGCATCGCTGCTTTGGCGCTCATTACTTTGAGACTTTCGATGGTTAGTCTCAACAGCCCAGTAATTTCGCTAGCTGCAGCGAGGTAAACACACGTAGCCTGGAATAGAATTGGCTCTCAAGTGAGGCTGCCGGAACACACCGTTAGATGCTTGGCGGCAGATTTCCAACTCTCGTGTGGTAGCTAGCCAGCCGAGTACTAGAGAGTACGCTACCTATGGTTTCATCACGATGTTTTCCTTCACCGGCAGCTCAAGCTCATTGTTAGGATTCAAACCCCAGCGTGTGAACCGACTAACCACTGAGCTATCATTGCTACAGTTCCCATCCCAATATACTTACACTAGCGTCTTTCCCGTAACTGCCCAGACTTGAGGCTTGAGCTATTAGCGACCATTGTCTCGATTCTGAAATATGAAAAGTCAAAGTAAAACATCCTACTGGGGAGAAATTCCATACGATAGATAGAAATTTAATTGTGCACGCCAAAAATATAAAAAAAACCATATTAAGAATGTTATCGAGCCAGTGTCACAAATGTTGGTCTTATCGCTAAAAGAGAAAAAAAATCCCCCTAAATATTATAAATGTGAAAGTTTGGATGGATGTTTGTTTCACGCAAAAACTACTGAACGGATTTGGACGAAATTTGGTATGGAGGTAGCTGAGACCCTGTTTTTTTTTGCCCAGGGAAAATACTTTGTGTATACCACCGGCCCTGGGGCGGGCACGGTGGTTATGTGGGACTCTCCGTCCTAATGACGGCCTACCCACTAAAAACCCTGGAGTGTTCCACCTCGGCGCTTTGTGTCGAGGCTGCGGGCACGCTTTCGCACTCTACCGCGGCCTCGACAGCGCTTGTCCTCGCGGACCCGCCTCGGGGAGCCCAAGCTCACCCCGCAACAATGACGATGTGTCCGAACACCAGACACATCGTCATCCACCTCGGAGACCAAACCAGCAAATGGGCGTCAGACAGTAGGTAGCTGACACCCTGGATTAACACATAGACCCCTTTTTATCCAGAAAACATGTAGCGGGTAACACCGCGGGCGCAGCTAGTAATATTATAAATGTAAAAGTTTGGATGGACGTTTGTTACTCTTTGACGTAAAAACTACTGAACGGATTTGGATGAAATTTGGTATGGATGTAGCTGACACCCTAGATTAACACATAGGCTAGTTTTTATCCCGAAAACATGAAGCGAGTAACACCGCGGTGCGCAGCTAGTAATATAATATTAGTAGGATATTAGCGATGCATGTGATTAGCACTGTTGGTTCATTGGTAGTATGTCTGCTCCAAGAGCTGAAGGGCGTGGGTTCGATTCCCACCCAGGATAAGCATTTCGTGTTATAAACAAATGTTTGTTCTGTGTCTGGGTGTCCTGTATGTATTATAGAAAGAAAGAAAGAAGAAAGAAAGAAAACATTTATTTTGCCACACACAACACTACAACATTAAAAACACACTATTATATGTATTTAGAAAAAAAAAGTATTGAAGTATTCTATCAGTTATCTGGCTTCCATAGTACAAGCTTTGCTTAGTTTGGGGACAGATGGCGCTGTGTGTAATGTCCTACGTATTTATTTTCTTACCTGTAGGTGATATAGCGCAGTGTTGCCTCAATAGGGACCCCATTCTTGTCAAACCCCACTCGGAGTCGAAATGACCGCCCGGCACAGAAGCTACTAAAAATACGCTGCGATCAAAGGAAAAAAAACCTAATTTAGAAAAAAAACGCCCAAGTGCGAGTCGGACTTTTTTTTATAACAAATAGACTAACATTCGACCGCCATCTCACTTGATGTTAAGTGATGATGCGGTCTAAGATGGAGCACGCTTGCCTAGAAGATACAGATTCACTATCGACTTGAAGACACCCAGATTATATCCATTGGGGAACACCCACTCAGGCAGCGCATTCCACTGTTTGTAGCGATGATAGCTCAGTGGTTAGCGCGGTAGGTTCGCATGCCGAAGGGCGTGGGTTCAAACCCCAACAATGAGCTTGAGCTGCCGGTGAAGGAAAACATCGTGAGGAAACCATAGCATGGTGGTAGGGTACTTTCTAGTACTCGGCTGGCTAGCTACCACCCTCAAGTTGAAAATCTGCCGCCAAGCATCTAACGGTGTGTTCCGGCAGCCTCACTTGAGAGCCAGTTGCATTCCAGGCTAGGTGTGCTTTACCATCTTCGGCCACACCTTCACTTGACGTCAGGTGAGCTGTGGTCAAACACCTAGCCTGTCAAACAATAAAAAAAAAAAAAAAATTTGAAATCGGTCCAGTAGTTTCGGAGCCTATTCAATACAAACTAATTTTTCCTCTCTAGTGTAGATGGTACGGAACGCTTCGTGCGCGAGTCCTTTCAATTCGGAGAGTGGGCTTCAGAATCTTATGATTTAATTCCCCATGCCCTTTTTTCTATCGGACAGCCAGACGCTCAAAAAAGGTTACTTTTACATAAAAAAAAAAAAAAACTCACGGGAACGGAAACTACGCGGGTGAAACCGCGAGGCGTCCGCTTGCGTTTCATATTTGTGTTTTGTGTATTGTGTTTTATTTTGGTGTGTATTCTATTCTAATTTTGACACAATAATACTTACTTGATATGCGAGAAGTCGCATCTCTTCACCTTCTCGATGTAAGTAGAAAGCGCGGGTAGGTTGTAATTGCTGAGATAGCGAATCAGTGAACGTTTGAACATTGTCGGGGATTCCCCGTCGTGGGGCATCGCCGCTGGTGGCAGTTCGGGGCAGCGCGGACTGAACCATAAACTGAAATATTGAAATCCAGTCAAATGACTGTATCTCTTTTTTATGTAAAAAGTAATGAGACGAACGAGACGCTCCTCTGATGGTAAGAGACAACGCCTGTCCATGACCATTGCAGCGATACACAGAACTTTGAGTAACAAAACAAAGTCCAGGGCATCGCTGCTTTGGCGCTCATTACTTTGAGACCTTCGATGGTTAGTCTCGACAGCCCAGTAATTTCGCTGCAGTACCCTTCAAACCGGAACACAGTAATGTTTACACACTACTGCTTGGCGGCAGAATAACTGATACTGCGGTGGTGCCTACCTAGACGACCTCCTTTGTAACACAAAAACATATCATATATAGAGGACATTACACACAGCACCATCTGTCCCCAAACTAAGCAAAGCTTGTACTATGGAAGTCAGATAACTGATAGAATACTTCCATACTTTTTTTTTTGTAAATACATACAGTACACTCACAGAACAAACATTTGTTTATATCACGAAATGCTTGGGTGGGAATCGAACCCACGCCCTTCAGCTCTTGGAGCAGACATACTACCAATGAACCAACAGGGCTGACGAACTGCTTTACCACCTTCGACCACACCGTCACTTAACATCGAGTGAGCTGTGGTCAAACACCTAGCCTGTACATCAGTACGGATTAAAAAAGAAATGTTTTCTAATTCAGGTATAAAATTATATATATTTATATAATTTGTAACGATGATAGCTCAGTGGTTAGCGCGGTAGGTTCGCATGCCGAAGGGCGTGGGTTCAAACCCCAACAATGAGCTTGAGCTGCCGGTGAAGGAAAACATCGTGAGAAAACCATAGCATGGTGGTAGCGTACTCTCTAGTACTCGGCTGGCTAGCTACCACACGAGAGTTGAAAATCTGCCGCCAAGCATCTAACGGTGCGTTGAGCACCTCACTTGAGAGCCAGTTGCATTCCAGGCTAGGTGTGCTTTTAACATCTTCGACCACACCTTCACTTAACATCAGGTGAGCTGTGGTCAAACAACCTAGCCTGTCAACCATAAAAAAAAAACAAATGTCCTCACGATGTTTTCCTTCACCGGCAGTTCTCATTATTGTACTTTTGTATTTGTATTTGTATTGGGGGGTTGAATCCACGCCCTTCGGCGTGTGAACCGACCGCACTAATCACTGAGCCATCGCTACCAATGAGTACACTCACCCTTGCACTCTGTTCTCCCAGTCGTCTAGGTACAAGTTGGCTGTGGAGACCACTACACGGAGAGATCGATCTTCATAGCACAAAATCATCATTTTACTGGCAACACAGAAGTCAAATATAAATCTACAATTTAAAAAAACTGACTCCATGACCCTTAGGCCAACTAAACGCACTGCTCCAATTAAACAGCGAGATTTCCGAGCAAACGAAAATATCATCGATGTATGCAATTTTTAAATTTTTCTTGATTTTCTTTTTTTATTTAAGGAGTAATGAGACGAACGAGACGCTCTCCTGATGGTAAGAGATAACGCCTGTCCATGACCATTGCAGCGATACACAGAACTTTGAGTAACAAAACAAAGTCCAGGGCATCACTGCTTTGACGCTCACTACTTTAGAGACTTTCGATGGTTAGTCTTAACAGCACAGTAATTTCGCTAGCTGCAGTACCCTTCGAACCGGAACACAGTGATGTTTACACACTACTGCTTAGCGGCAGAATAACAGGTACTGCGGTGGTACCTACCTAGACGACTTCCTGCTACGGAGTTCTACCACCAAGTAAAAACCTCTCGATCAATTTCAAAAAAAATTATATGGGACCGCCTCTGAAGCACCTATGATCTATCAAGCAAAAAAAGAATCATCAAAATCGATTCATAATTGGCGGAATGATCGCGTTACATACAAACAAATAAAAAAACCGGCCAAGTGCGAGTCGGACTCGCGCACGAAGGGTTCCGCACCATTATCTATAAAAAAATCAAGTTTGTTGTATGGGAGCCCCCCTTAAATATTTGTTTTATTCTATTTTTAGTATTTGTTGTTATAGCGACAATAGAAATACATCATCTGTGAATATTTCAACTGTCCAGCTATCACCGTTCGTGAGATACAGCCTGGTGACAGGCGGCCGGACAGCGAAGTCTCAGTAATAGAGTCCCGTTTTTACCCTTTGGATACAGAACCCTAAAAAAATTATGTACAGTCGAATTGAGAACCTCCTTTTTGAAGTCGGTTCAGAGGTGGTCCCATCTAAATTTCATCGATATCGATTGAGTCTTTAAAAATCAAAAAAAATTTAACAATTGTATACGTCGATGATATTTTCGTTAACTCGGAAACCTCTGTTTCATTGGAGCAGTGCGTTTAGTTGACCTACGGGTCATGGAGTCGGTTTTTTTAAATTGTAAATTTGTACATTATTTTCCACGATTTCTGAGTAATGCCTACAGTACAAGTTGTTCAAAGACATGAGTATGACTTTTCGGCTAAATTAGATTAAATTCATTTATTGTGATAAAAACGATTATTACAATCAATTATATCTATCTCGCAATTAAACAATAATAATAATTATCTAATCTAATCTAATATAAAAGAAATTTTTCAGATGTCAAAATAAACTATTAGGTTTATAAATGCCAAAAAGGTTATACAAAATACAAATGTCAAAACAAATTATACAAGTGTCAATATCAGGAAAATATAAATGTCAAAGTAACAAAGTTATACAAATGTCAAAACAAATTATACAAGTGCCAATATCAGGAAAATATAAATGTCAAAGTAACAAAGTTATACAAATGTCAAAACAAATTATACAAGTGTCAATAATAATATCAGGAAGCGGCTTAGATGAGGGAAACATGGACCATATCTTCTTTAGTTGCCCCTTAAGACAGTTTTCGTTGCACGATGTCGTACCTCCTGAAATTCCCCATCCTACTTCCCTCAAATGTCTCCTATCCCTAGTTTTTACTCCCTTTGTATATATTTTATGTAAGTACCTACATTAAAAAAAAAAAAATAAGATTGTAAATATATAAATGTATAGGATTTTACCACTCACTCTGTCCCCTACTTATGTATATGTATATGTTTGTGTATGTCTTGTAGCATGTTAAATGTTTTGGTTTCAGGGTGACAAACAAAAACCTCTGCTATACGAATTCACCGAACAACGAGGCTCTACACCGTACAAATTCTTGCGTTTGATGGTCTATCTTTCTACGTGACAGTGGCGGAATTGTGAAACGTTTTCACAAAAGCCATAAACCAAGAATTGAATTGAATTGAATTAATATCAGGAAAATACAAATGTCAAAGTAATAAAATAATACAACTGTCAAGAGAAATTTGTGAAATAAAAACATTTTAAACAGTTATCTAAAATCTAAATATCAAAATCGCCACAAAAAGTAAGCCACAAGCTTAATGACCTGTAGAAAATTTTAAAACTATATCTTACGTGTGGTGCGTGCCAAAGGGCGAGGCCATGCGCACTCGATGTGTGTCGACGTGACGCTGTTTTTGGTTTATGGTCTGGAGATCTGGGCTGTCTTCTCCGTACAGTATCGTTAGTTTCTTGGCGCTGGAAATTAAGGCACATTCTGTTTTAGGTAGGACGGTATGAGCTATTAAGGTATTACGTATCTAAGCAGTTTTTTTCAATTTGACCACCTGATGTTAACCAGTGGCGGATACATATGGGGGCGATGAGCTAACTGGACAGCCAATGAGCTAACAGGACAGTCAATGAGCTAACATGGCAGTTAATCAGCTAACAGGGCAGTCAATGAGTTAACAAGACAGTCAATAAGAAAACAGGTTAGTCAATTAGCTAACAGAGCAGTATATGAGCTAACAGGGCAGTATATGAGCTAACATGGCAGCCCATGAGCTAACAGGACAGTCAATGAGCTAACAGGACAGTCAATAAGAAAACAGGGCAGTCAATTAGCTAACAGAGCAGTATATGAGCTAACAGGGCAGTATATGAGCTAACATGGCAGCCCATGAGCTAACAGGACAGTCAATGAGCTAACAGGACAGTCAATAAGAAAACAGGGCAGTCAATTAGCTAACAGAGCAGTATATGAGCTAACAGGGCAGTATATGAGCTAACAATGTAGATGTATTTCTAGTAGGCATAAGCCAATGTATTCTTGACAACATACACACTTAATAAATATTCTATGTATTTATTGAGTTTTCCCACCTGTAACCAGCAAAGTAATACTGAGCTAGCAACCAGCCCAGTTCCACCATGAAGTTGATTTGTAGAGAGCATTTCAATTCACCCAGACTGCGGTCCAGGATCTCTGTGAAATTTGTGTGAATAGACAATCACAGCGGAACGAAGGTTGCTGATGTCATTGACTTTGACTATGGAATCCCTGAATTCTGCGAAGGCATCACTTTAACCCTAGCAAACCTCTTTTTTATTCTTTTGGACCTTATTGAGAACTATTAACAGTTAAAGTATACTAGATAAGAGGTCAATATTATTTTTTTTTTGTAGGGTTCCGTACCTTGAAAAGAAAAAAAAACGGACCCTTACAGTATCACTTTGTTGTCCGTCTGTCAAGAGCTTTTATCTCGGGAATGTGTGGTATCGAGTTGAAATTACAACCATATGCATATATGGTTGTAATTTAAAATCAGATCTGTTTGTAGTCTCTTGCAGCTGTGAAAAAGTCAGTTATATTGATTTATTTTTGTTTTATAATTCGGTATGTAAAGAAAAAAAAACTTTAAAATAAATAAATAAATAGACAAATAATTTTTTCAAATAAATAAATAAATTTACTGATTCCAAAACCATTTCTAAATAGTACATTTCTGTACAATATTTTTACGTTTAAAACTATGATATGGAGTTTATTTTAATAAAATACATAAAATAAACTTGACTTTCAATTGATGTGTCCATGACGTCACCTCGTAGGGCAACTTTCATAGACTAAAAAAGCAATGGCAAACCAAAACAAAATTTGTCAATGTCAAGTCAACGGCAGCCATAATAACCTCTTTCATACACGTACGTCGAGTTGTTTTTCGCTTTTACTTTAAACGTTATTTGGACTCTGATCTATATCAGAGTCCAAATAACATAAGATTTGTTTATTTGTGTCATGAATGGTAAAATCCCAAGACGTGACAGAATGGCTTTTTAGCCTGCCCCATGGGGCAAATTAAAAAAAAACTTTATGTCAATTGTTAACGTTAATCAAATGTATTTGTGTACTTTTTTGTTTTACATGGCAAAGACATATTTAGCCTACGTCATGACGTCATCACTTTAAAAAGTTTGAAAACTTTTTAAAAATAAACTAGCATAGAAAGCCAAAATATTCAAATTAGTTTCATAAAATAAAGTTTACTATCAGCAAAAAATATAAAATAAATACAAAAAAAAAAAAACTTTACATTCCGAATTCTGTGACATTTAAATGTAATTGATTAATCGTTTTTATGTCAATAAATAATTTGAATTTAATATGCTCTATCACAGACGGTATTTATGGAAGTCAATGGGGGAGGCTTATGTCCAGCAGTGGACGTCTTTCGGCTGAAATGATGATGATGATCACACCAAAGCCCCGGGGCTAGTTAAGCTAGTTAAAAAATTTGCTACTTGAGAATAAAGTAAGATTGATTACCTTGGAAGGTGATGGAATACGGTTGGTTGTGTGTTTCTTTCGCAGCAGTGATTGTTGTATAGAATATGTGGTAGGGGGCGCTGGCGGCGTGCTTAGTCGCCATCTGTCCTTTTGGAAGGACAACGGTCAGCCAGTCCTCTGCCCGTCTAGTCGGGGGAACTATGGGACGATACTCTGAATCTAGAAATATAGGATTCATCATTCAATTAAACACATCTGATAGATCTCCTTAGCAGGGGGTTCGTCTACAAATACAAATATTTTATTGATAACATCAATAAAATTTAAAATTTTAAACATGTCATTAAATGAGTTTTAAAACACTGATTACATGTCAACTTTAAAATGTCAAAATTAGGTATGTCAATATACGTATATACGTCAATATAAAAAAATCAACAAAACAGCATCAGAACTCCAACAATGACCTTGAGTTCTGCCGCTAAGCAGTAGTGTGTAAACATTACTGTGTTCCGGTTTGAAGGGTAATCCAGCGACATTACAAGACTGTTGAGACTAGCCATCGAAAGTCTCAAAGTAACGAGCGCCAAAGCAGCGATGCCCCTGACTTTGTTTTGTTACAAATACAAATCATTTATTAATAACACCAAAGTTACAGGTCATTTTTCCATTCATATTTAAAAATATCAAAATCATAACATGTCAAATAATGAAAATGAAAATGTCAATGAAGTTATATGTCACATATAAAATGATTATGTCAATATAGTTAAATGTCCATACAAACAAACATACTCAAAGTTCTGTGTATCGCTGCAATGGTCAACCGATTCACTTACTATTTTGTTTTGATGAGTTTTGACCATCTACAGCACTTGATCTTCCAGTAGTTGGTGCATTTCTTTCTCCTTGGAGTGGTTCTTTCGGAACTTCTTTGGTTGGTAAAGCAGTCTGTGAAGATGGAGACCCCTGAGGGGTTGATGAGCTCGTCTTTGATCCTTGAGAGATCAGTACACTCTGTTGCGTCTGTGACCCTTGAGGGGACAAAATATTCTGTGACACCAGAGGTTTGTTTTGTGGTCCTGATGCAGTTGATAGATTAAATTGAACTTTGGTTGACGTTTTGAGGATACCTTTCAGCGGTTGGTTTTTTATACTGTTCTCTGTAGTTAGAACATTGGAAGTGACTGACGTCATACTGTAAATAAGGATTATAGTACACTAGCTGCACCCCGCGGTGTTACCCGCTACATGTTTTCGGGATAAAAAAGTAGCCTATGTGTTAATACAGGGTCTCAGCTACCTCCATACTGCAGTTTTTGCACAAACGAGTAACAACCACCCATCCATGCTTCCAAACTTTCACATTTATGATATTAGTGGGATTATATTATGATCTGAGTTTTTTTTGTGATGTGAAAGTAATGCTTGTTTTTCTTCTTGCCACTTTTTTGACATAAAAAAAAACATATTTATTCGAGCTCTAATCATTAAAAAAAAAATTGAATTCATTTATGGAGATAAAAACGAATAAAAAAAAGAATTGCAATTGAAAAACTATTGGCTCATTAAATATAATCATAAATACTTAAAAACAAATGTCATACCTAGAAGTGCTTCCTCCATCATTTCCATTGGGTCTATCTGACCTGACTACATTCACGATATCTGGAGTTCCATCCTTTATCCAAGGAGTATAGAGCTGTTTTTCCACAATCACATCTAGCTGCTCCTCTATCGTGACTCGATCCATGCTGTATTTATCGGGGATGTCATACGAGCCAATACCTTTGTATGTGTCTAGGATGGCTTCTACTGAAAATTGATAAGAATTCAGAAATATACTTCAAGAACACTAATGATGTTCTTGATCTATACTGGACCTGGCCAAACGTTTAGAGGAGGCTCCAGGTGACCAGAATCCTCGCATCTACTTTGGTTAAAAGCTTAGCATTGTAAATCAGTAATAATTTATTTTTATTGACAGCCCCGTTGGCTCATTGGTAGTATACCTGCCTTGAGAGCTGTAGGGTGTGGGTTCGATTCCCACCCAGGGCAAACATTTTGTGAATTAACAAATGTTTGTTCTGTGTCTGGGTGTTTACAAAAAAAAAAGTATTTATGTATTCTATCAGTTATCTGACTTCCATCACACAAGCTTTGCTTAGTTTGGGGCCAGACCGCACTGTGTGTATAGTCCTACTGTGTGCATTTTTCATTCGCTCAGCGAGGTTGTGGAACTCTCTGCTGGAGTCTGTGTTCCCTGTTAGGTACAATATTGGCGTCTTCAAATCTAGAGTGAATATGTTTTTTCTAGGTAAGCGTGCTCCATCTTAGACCACACTACTGTTTAACATCAGGCAGAGTGTGGTCAAACGCGAACCTATTTTGAATTAAAAAAAAAAAACATTTATTTACTGGCCATAAATAACAATATAATGTTAAAGGCAAGTCACTTGTACAAAAAAAATCTTACAATTACACTTTAATTAATGAAGCTATATACAGTGTCCATCGGTTTTCCAGATGGACAACTGTGCAACTATGGTCATGGCTTGAGAGCCAATACCGAAGAAGGTAGTCATTGTTGATTATTTGTTTGGTGTTGTCTAGTAACAAAACTTCCAATTTTGGATTAGGTACTTACAATGTGGGTGATTAAACTCCCTAAAGTGAGCGGGATTCCTTCTATAACACTTCTCACCGTAAGAGCATTCTTTTTTAACACGCTTTGGCTTATCATCTACAAATTAAGCAAATAAAATTAAAAAGTTTCCTTAATACCAGTTTTCAAGATTATGGTAAGTAAATATTCTTTTTCACTGAGTTAATGAATTCGTTTTACCTTGTCTCGGGTCCTTTCGTTTGTTTTCAGTATTCATAACGATTTCAGGATTGTTTTTCTTCTTTAGTTTGCTGTGAATTTATTATTATGATATCTTATCTTGACGTGAGTTTGTGCACTAATGCACTTTGGCGGGAAAAAAAATACGCAGCTACAAATAATGAATCACCCATGGAAAATAACAAGCAAACGAATATAGCTAATATTATGGTAAAGGAAACTTTCAACGTATCATAAGATAACTTAGAATATTACGGAATGAAAAGATTTTGAACACAACACATCAAATCCAATCCAAGTAAGAATAGGCCTAAACAGGGTACGACAACAACGAAACAAAAAAATATTTTAATAACAAAGTAAGTACCTACGAACGAAACCTCGAAAAGTCAAAACATTTTTTTTTTTTTTTATCATTTATTCTGGCCATGGAAAAAGTCGAAACCATAAACAGTGTGACCAGTGTTGCCGCAACAAAGATCCAAAAGGTATATATCTAGCGCTGAAAAGGTACATTTTGGGTTAAAAAGGTACATTATCATCATTTTAGCCATAGGACGTCCATTGCTGGACATAGGCCTCCCCCACTGATGTTAAATTGAAAAGCTAAGTAACAAGGACTTCATTACACATTACACGTATGAGGTTTAAAATGTACGTCAAATGTGTAAAATGTACGCTAACGGCAACGCTGCTACGAACGATTTTTTTTTCTATTAATTTGCCCCATCGGGCAGCTGCTATAAAAAACGAACGAAACCTCGAAGTCTGATAATGACGATAATTGAACTGTTGACATTTGACAATCAGCTTATCACCAAGACCTCTGCGAGCCATCATGATCTGATTTATCAATTTAAATTTAAACATCACAGTCATCCATCACATCTATGGACGAGTCTTAAAACTATAAAGAGGCAATAATTTGATTAAGATGTGACTATGACTTGTTTGGTAGGTACTCGCTACGTGTTTTGTTTAAAATTACGTTAATGTATACATAGATTATGAAATATATAATGCGCCATGCCACAACGCTCTAAAATGAAAAAAGAAAAAAAACTAAAAAAGTTTTGCGTAAGCGAATTACTCGAATTAGGGAGTTTTGGTGGGAAACGCGGAAAGAGTCGTGTCACTCCGTTGAATTTTTTTCAAAACTCGTATTTTGGCGAGTGTTTATGCATAAAAATGGTGGTGTTTTATTCATAAAGTACCGACTCATAAGCGCGAGTGTGGGAAAATGATATAATATGGTGAAACATGACTTTTCGTGTTGCGTCTACAACTTCGTCGAAGCTTTATAGTAAAGTCACCACTACTTTACTAAAGCATGACTGGACTTGACTGACACGGACTGTACTTGACCTATACTGGACTTTGACTATAACTTTAGCTACGAGGGCACTTATTTAACTTTTGAAACTTGAAAATATATAAATACTTGACACTGGCAAATGCTAAAACACGACGCCAAAACCAAAGAAAAAAAAAAATAGCGACTTAGCGAAACCGGACGAAAGTTAAAAAGGGAGTTTTGGCGGGAACGCGGGAAGAGTCGTGTCGCTTCGTTGTATTTTTTTCCAAAACTAGGGTTTTGTCGAGTGTTTATGCATAAAAATGGTGGTGTTTTATTCATAAAGTGCCGAATTACAAGCGCGAGTGTGGGAAAATGATAGAATGTGGTGAAACATGAGTTTTCGTGTTGCTTCCAAAACTCCATCGAAGCTTTGTAGTAAAGTTGCCACTACTTTACTAAAGCATGACTGGAATTAACTGACACGAACTGGACTTGACAAAAACTAGCTACGATGGCACTTTTTTTTTTTTTCTTTGGTTTTGGTGTCGCGTTTTAGCATTTGCCAGTGTCAAGTAATTATATATTTTCAAGTTAAATAAGTGCCATCGTAGCTAGTTTTAGTCAAAGTCGTCTTTGTCAAGTCCAGTTCGTGTCAGTTAATTCCAGTCATGCTTTAGTAAAGTAGTGGCAACTTTACTACAAAGCTTCGATGGAGTTTTGGAAGCAACACGAAAACTCATGTTTCACCACATTATATCATTTTCCCACACTCGCGCTTGTAATTCGGCACTTTATGAATAAAACACCACCATTTTTATGCATAAACACTCGACAAAACACTAGTTTTGGAAAAAAATACAACGGAGCGACACGACTCTTCCCGCGTTCCCGCCAAAACTCACGATGGCACTTATTTAACTTTTGAAACTTGAAAATATATAATTTGGGGAGTTTTGGCGGGAACGCGGGAAGAGTCGTGTCGCTCCGTTGTATTTTTTTCCAAAACTAGTGTTTGTCGAGTGTTTATGCATAAAAATGGTGGTGTTTTATTCATAAAGTGCCGAATTACAAGCGCGAGTGTGGGAAAATGATATAATGTGGTGAAACATGAGTTTTCGTGTTGCTTCCAAAATTCCATCAAAGCTTTGTAGTAAAGTTGCCACTACTTTACTAAAGCATGACTGGACTTGACTGACACAGACTGGACTTGACTAAGACTGGACTTTGACTATAACTAGCTACGAGGACACTTATTTATCTTTTGAAACTTGAAAATATATAAATACTTGACACTGGCAAATGCTAAAACGCGACGCCAAAACCAAAGAAAAAAAAAAAAAGTTAAAAAGTTGTTAGTCCTAAAATTCTTATTCTTTTATAATTTAATATTATTCTTTGTTATTTTGTCAGCATTATTGATAACTCTAGTCGAAGCGCGAAAATATCCATAACGGTAACTATTCCTTAGGTATTTGTTTTATTATTTACATTATTTAATTTCGTGTTTAGGTTAGTATCTTTATTTCATTTGTATAAATAACATCGCTCTTCGGAATTTATAACATATACATAGGATTCATTATTTCTATAGAAAAAGCTTATGAATCAATACATAGCTTTGCTCTATCAACTTGTCGCTAACACGAAATGTGAACATGAATTATCTATTTATACTATTGTAAAAAGGAAAGATTTGATCGTTTGTTAGTATTGAATAGGCTCCGAAACTACTAGACCGATTTTAAAAGTTGTTTCACCGTTGGGAAGCTACACTATCCCCGGGTAACGTAGGCTACTTTTATCCCTTTAATCCCGCGGGAACGGGAACTACGCTGGTGAATGGTGTGTAATAAAGTTATATTCTATCCTATATTTATTTATTTCAATACACACAACAGAATATAATTACCACATTATTCCCACTGATCTTTTAGAGTAGTTATTATTTTAAGTTATTTTATTTTAGGTCAATTCTTGTGTGTTTATTATATCTGAGTGACATAGATTACCACATCATTATGTAAATTACAGTAAGGTTTTGTACTAAATTATATTCCTAAACAAATGTGTATACAACATGAACAAAGAAAGTAGTAGCATTTATAAAGTGAGTGACATTACTATTATACTAACAATGTTGAATTATGTACATGTTAATAACAGTAACAGTAACAATAACAGGCGGGATGTAAAAGCCATCAACAATTACTTACAAATATAAATCACGCGTTTTTGGAAAAAAAAACAATAGTGATTACTATTGCTTTTCTTGCAAAATGGCCAAGAAATCCCGTTTAAATTTTGACAGTTTAAAGTTAAATATGTCTATTGAGCCATGATGATCCACTAAGATATCGTTGTATTGACGACACATTCTAACTAGTGGGTTATATAAAGAGGTATTGTTTGTATAGACTCTCAGAGAAAAGATACCTTTTTTTTTTTTTTTTTTTTTATGTAAAAAGTAATGAGACGGTCGAGACACTCTCCTGATGGTAAGAGATAACGCCTGTCCATGACCATCGCAGCGATAGACAGAACTTTAAGTAAAATAAATAAAATAAATATAAATATCGTGGGACTATACACACAGCGCCATCTGACCCCAAACTAAGCAAAGCTTGTGTGATGGAAGTCAGATAACTGATAGAATACATAAATACTTTTTTTTTGTAAATACATACTTATAATACATACAGAACACCCAGACACAGAACAAACATTTGTTTATTCACAAAATGTTTGCCCTGAGTGGGAATCGAACCCACACCCTATAGCTCTCAAGGCAGATATACTACCAATGAGCCAACGGGGCTGTCAAGTAACAAAACAAAGTCCAGGGCATCACTGCTTTGGTGCTCATTACTTTGAGACTTTTAGTTGAGTTAGCCTCAACAGCCCAGTAATTTCGCTAGCTGCAGTACCCTTCAAACCGGAACACAGTAATGCTTAAATGTTTACACACTACTGCTTAGCGGCAGAATAACTGGTACTGCGGTGGTACCTACCTAGACGACCTCCTGCTAAGGAGATCTACCACCAAGTACCTGTACCTCACCAAAACCTGTGTGAGGGTAGTGAGATTTAGGCTATAGGTTCGCTTAACATAATTATTGCAAATGTAATTTGCAGTTGCAGTCATGGACCCATATAATGATCCTTATGAGTCCTGCCCGTACAACCCACAACACAGGGTGCCTCGCTCCAGACTCCAGCAGCACATCATAAAATGCGAACAAGTAAGTGTACTTTTATTATTAACCCGAATGCAAAAACGACGGGGTGTTATACTTTTGACGTGTGTGTATGTAACTACCATGATTCATGAGACAGCCTGGTGACAGAGATACAGATGGACAGCAGAGCCTTTGTAGCGATGATAGCTCAGTGGTTAGTGCGGTCGGTATGCATGCCGAAGGGTGTGGGTTCAAACCCCAACGATGAGCTTGAGCTGCCGGTGAAGGAAAACGTGAGGAAACTATAGCATAGGCATAGAACCAAAAACTATTTCTGTCTTCCATCACACAAGCATTGTTTAGTTTGGGGTCAGATGGTGCTGTGTCCTACGATTTTTTTTTTAATCTTTTTAATTTTTTGAAATTAATTTAATAAGGACATACACAAGAGGAGAAAATACCAGGGGCAGGAGGTTGGAGAAGTTAATATGAACTTCAACTTCAACTTTTTCTTCTTGGCTTCTGCGGTGTTGCCGTTGTTGACCGTGTTTGCAGTTACTTTTTTTTTATTATTACTATTATTTTGTTAGTGGTTAGGTTAGTATTATTATTTTTTATCTAGACAAAGGGACAAATACAAAACGTCACGTCACATAAAGTATACACGTTAGATATATACAAAAACCCCAATAAAAAGAAGTTAATATGAATCCGCACGCTGCAACATGTTTAATTGTTTACCAATATTGAACTGTCATTGTCAAAAGTTTTTTTTTTTTCAGACTTATCCAACGTTAGCCATTTGTCCATATAACGCGACTCATAGATACACCAAAGACAAAATCAAAAGTCATATAGCTGTATGTCCTGCTAGGGTAAGTTATTGTTATCTAACTCGCAGCATCCCATTTTCAGTCATCTTCATACCAAGCTTCATCAATCCATTTTTACTTGGTGGTTGATTTCCTAAGTGGTCTACTGGACTGTTGAGACTAACCATCGAAAGTCTCTAAAGTAATGAGCGCCAAAGCGGCGATACCCCAGACTTTATGCTGCTGCTCTGACGGTGAAGGGCGTGGGTTCGATTCCCACTCAGGGCAAACATTTTATTTATTTATTTAATTCTTTGTTGCACACTTTATAGAAAAATATGTACAAAGGGAGGACTTAATGCTAAAGCATTTTGTGAATAAACAAATGTTTGTTCTGTGTGTTCTGTATGTATTTACAAAAAAAAAAGTATTTAAGTATTCTATTAGTTATCTGACTTCCATAGCACAAGCTTTGCTTAGTTTGGGGTCAGATGGCGCTGTGTGTAATGTCCTACGTTATTTATTATTTAATTATTTACTTATGCCAGCACTGATTAAGGTGGTTCGATTTCCATACAAACAATTTTTTTCCATTTATGGACAAATGGAGCATAATTTTACTGTGAAATCACAGCTACTATCATTTATTTTGATGTTTATTTGCGGTAAATCACAATTGCTTAAATAAAACAGTAGATTATTAGCATAAAATCAAATTTATGTATGTCGGCTGAATATGTAGAATTTGCCTTTGCCATAAAAAACAAAAAAGTGTACAAATACATTTGACACATGTGATTAACTTTGACTTTTTTAATTTGCCCCATCGGGCAGGCTAAAGCTGTAAAGCCAATCTGTCACGACTTCGGGTTTTACAATTCATGACATGAAGTAAACAAATCTTATGACATAAAAGCGATATCGGAGTCCAAATAACGTTTAAAGTAAAATAGTCCAGATATTTGTATCAATAAAGCGAAAAACAACTCGACGTACGTGTATTGAAAAGATTATTATGATCGCAGTTGACTTGACATTCGACAAATTTTTTTTCGGTTTGCCATTGCTTTTTTAGTCTATGGAAGTTGCCCTACTAGGTGACGTCATTAGACATCAATTGAAAGTCAAGTTTATTTTGTGTATTTAATTAAAATAAACCCCATCTCATAGTTTACAGAATTTTAAACGTAAAAATATTTAATAGAAATGTACTATTTCCAAATGGTTTTGGAATCGGTAAAGTTTTTTTCTTTCTTTACACCCCCAATTTTATCTTACAGGAACAGTTCCTCCTAGAAGATAAACCAGCGTCCACAACCGCTATGCTAACCACGCCGCAGCCGATACCGCAGAAAGAGTATCTCAATGTCGACGACCCAGATTATGAATCCTGGGATTAATTCTAAATCTATGACGGGCACAAATCACTGGGGCCATACTATGAGCAATTGGGCATACATTGCCATTCAATTAAGACGATTACAGAAAAAGTTAAGCGATTATTGAAAGAAAGAAAATGATTAGAGTATGTTAAATGGTTTAAATGCAACTTTTGTTTTTTTTGTAGCGATGATAGCTCGGTGGTTAGCGCGGTTGGTTCGCATGCCGAAGGCCGTGGGTTCAAACCGCAACAATGGGCTTGAGCTGCCGGTGAAGGAAAACATCGTGAGGAAACCAAAAAATGACAAAAATCTGAAAAAAAAACATTTGACTCATTTGATTAACTTTGATAACAGAACTGACAATTTTATTTAAATTAATCTGCCTCCAAACATCTAACGGTGTGTTCCGGCAACCTCACTTGAGAGTCAGTTCCATTCCAGGCTAGGTGTGCTTTACCATTTTCGACCACACTTTCACTTAAACATCAGGTGAGCTGTGGTCAAACACCTAGCCTGTCAACCGTAAAAAAAATATTTAAAAAACCACAGCATGGTGGTAGCGTGCTCTCTAGTACTCGGCTGGCTAGCTACCACACAAGAGTTGAAAATCTGCCGCCAAGCATCTAACGGTGTGTTCCGGCAGCCTCACTTGAGAGCCAGTTCGATTCCAGGCTAAGTGTGCTTTACCATCTTCGATCACACCTTCACTTAATATCAGGTGAGCTGAAAAAAAAAATTTTTTTTGTACTTTACAAATGTATATATTATTATATCGCTGCAATGGTCATGGACAAGCGTTATCTGTTACCATCAGGAGAGCGTCTCGTTCGTCACATTATTTTTCACATAAAAAAAAAATTTACAGTGGTATTGAGAACCTCCTCCTTTTGTTATGGTCAAAGAGTTGATTGATTTACTAGTTTATGAACAAACAAGACTTGATTTACGTTAATTTTTGATAGTTTAAGTAATACGTAATTTGGTTACTTTTGTATACAGTTCAGACAATTTTGAAGTGTTTCAGTTAATAAAAATTGCTAAATTATATATGTATAGACTGTCTTTCTTTACACTATACTAGCGGACGCCTCGCGGTTTCACCCGCGTAGTTCCCGTTCCCGTGGGAATACAGAGATAAAAAGTAGCCTTTGTCACCCGGGGATAGTGTAGCTTCCCAACGGTGAAAGAATTTTTGAAATTAGTCCACTAGTTTCGGAGCCTATTCAATACAAACAAACAATCAAATCTTTTGATTATAGACAGATGAAGAAAAAAGTTGCTGATTTTTAATTTTTTCTACAAAAGTATATAAAAAAAAAATCTTTTTTATTGTTTATATGAAAGATTGTATACCTATCTACATTTTTTCTGCTCATTTGGTCACTTAACATCAGGTGAGCTGTGGACAAACACCTAGCTGGTTAACCATAAGAAATCTAGAAACTGACAATTATAGAAATAGGTACTAGCTTACTTTACTTGGTGGTAGATCTCCTTAGCAGGAGGTCGTCTAGGTAGGTACCACCGCAGCACCAGTTATTCTGCCGCTGAGCAGTAGTGTGTAAACATAACTGTGTTTCAGTTTGCAGGGTGCTGCAGCTAGCGAAATTACTGGGCTGTTGAGACTAACCATCAAAGTCTCAAAGTAATGAGCGCCAAAGCAGTGATGCCCTGGACTTTGTTTTGTTACTCAAAGTTCTGTGTATCGCTGCAATGGTCATGGACAGGCGTTATCTCTTACCATCAGGAGAGCGTCTCATTCGTCACATTACTTTTTATTAAAAAAGAACGGTGTTACCCGCTACATGTTTTCGGGATAAAAAGTAGCCTATGTGTTAATCCAGGGTCTCAGCTACGTCCATACCAAATTTCATCCAAATCCCTTCAGTAGTTTTTGTGTGAAAGAATAACAAACATCCAAACTTTTACATTTGTAATACTAGCTGCGCCCCGCGGTGTTACCCGCTATATGTTTACAGTGTAAAAAGTAGTCTATGTATAAATCCAGTGTCTCGGCTACCTCCATACCAAATGTCATCTAAATCCGTTCAGTAGTTTTTGCGTGAAAGAGTAACAAACATCCATCCAAACTTTTACATTTTTTTTTTTTTAAATTTGTGGGATTGGATGGAAACATCAATCCGCTATTGTGATTTCTTTATCTCTTAGTCTTTTACCATTATAAGAGTTTCTCGTTTGTCTTATTACATACTTTTAAAACATATTAAATACTTAGAATAACAATACGTACACATCCGGTGTCTGCCATTTTATCTGGGATTAGAAATACAAACCACAAAAGGGCATAACAGGAAATAAATGTTGAAAATAGACATACGTATAAATAGCAAAGATTTCAATTGTAAGGACATGGTATCAGAGGGGTCGAGCAAGGGGAATAGGGAAAACATGATCTGCCGCGACTGCCTTTTAGCAGCAGGTAGGTATGAAGACTTCAGGAGCTGTAGAAAGTGGGTTCACTTCCCACCAGTGGCGGCCTTAGGGGGTGGCAATCGCTCGGGCCCTCGCGTCCTCGTAGAAAAAAGTCTTTTCCATTATATGTATGACTGTATGTGTACCTCGCACGTACTTAATAAAACCCCCCCTGAACGCACGGTTTCATTATTAGTGCAAGCATGTTACGGCCACTCGAGCACTCGAACTAATTTTTTAGTAAAACGGACTCAAAGATCTCACAATGACCTGTCGCCCCGGGCCTCGCGACAGCTAAGGCCGCCGCTGCATCCCACCCAGATATTTTCCATTCATACAAACGTGTCGCCGGTATCGGTATACTCATCCTGGAAACGAATAAATCTACTTTCGGTGTTTCGTACAATTTAGATATTCATAACGACTTCGTATGCGTGTCGTTTATGAAGTCGCAGAGAACACGCAATGTATTTAGTCACTTGTTGCATCGCGTAGCCCGCGGGCCCGTAGTAAGTGGCCGGCAGCAAAGGGTGGGGCGTAAAGGGAGAAAGCAATAGAGGAAGTTTATCTTTCTCTTTTACTCAAGTGAACTCCTAGCTAATTATGATCGCAACTACTTAACGCAGAAGAGGTTGTCAGCAGGCGCCATCAGAATGTTTCAACAAAACTATCTGTGGTTATCTGCTAATAGAATAAACAAAACATCACATAAAAGGTCTAAGCCATAAATGTATCTGCATCAAAGTTAGAGTCTTTTAAAAAACGGCTTTCCTATAATTATTTTGATGTAAAGATTACGGGTTGAAAATAAATTGGATATTAAAATAAGTTCAAAATAGTTGAAAATAAACTATTTTTTTAACATCATCATCATCATCATCATCAGCCTCTTGTAGTCCACTGCTGGACATAGGCCTCTCCCAAGACACGCCACTCAGCCCGATCCTCGGCTTTTCGCTTCCATCCACCGCCAGCTGTCCTACGTATATCGTCACTCCATCGAGTCTCAGGGCGTCCTACGCTACGTTTGCCAATTCGCGGCCTCCACTCTAGAACACGTCTACCCCAGCGGTTGTCGGTTCTGCGACAAATATGTCCAGCCCATTGCCACTTCAGCTTGCTAATACGCTGAGCTATGTCTGTTACTTTAGTTCTCTGGCGAATTACTTCGTTTCGGATACAATCCCTAAGAGAAATGCCAAGCATAGCTCTTTCCATAGCTCGCTGAGCGACTTTGAACTTGTGGACCATTCCCGCTGTGAGTGCCCACGTTTCGGCTCCGTAGGTCATGACTGGTAGAACGCACTGGTTAAAGACTTTTGTCTTGAGACTTTGTGGGATGGGTGACGAGAAGACTCGACGACTCGATTTTTTTTAATATCACATACTAATTCAGGATATGTATTCTAGTATTTATTAATTTCAAACCTCCACATGATGTATAACGTCAGATAAAATATGGGCAAAAACACATCGATTGCCTTCATTACACCAGGCTAGCCTCCGGACCGATTTCAAAAACTCTTTCACCGTTGGGAAGATTCACTATCCCCGTGCGAGATATGCCTGTATTCCCACGGGAACGGGAACTACGCGGCTGAAACCTAGTAGTATCCTTATCAAGTACCTAATAAGTCAATGAATGCACACAGTAGTGCCAACAATCCCGTATAATTATGTACCTAAATACTAAAGCAGACATAATCAGGCGCCAGTCGCTTTTAAAAGCTAGCGTCTTTCGCCATGTGGACTGTTTTAGTTATTCTGTTTTCGGATTTTGCGTCACTATCTGCGGGACGTTATTGGTCAAGTATACATATGGCGCCAAAACTTCCGAAATTACACGACGTGCCCAAATTTGAATTAACGAAATATGATACACCAAAGTTTGGGAGTGACTGGTACGCAAAATCCACAGCGACTCATAATTATAATATACCAGATTATATCTCAAAATGGAATCGGAATCTGGATGCATACAATGAGCTACGCCGCGTATCGACCATGCTAGAGTTGGATCACAAATCGAAATACGAGCCAACGAAATCAGAAATGAATTTGGAGCCATCGAAACGCGGGATGGAAGCAGATTTGGATTTGCAGCGTGACTTAGACAATAGACAAGCGGGATGGGACACGAAACGTGATACAGATGCGGATTTGAACCGCAAGCGTGAGTCGATAGAGCACAGTGTCCGGAAGCCGGAGAAAAATCAGTTCGAATTAACAAAATCGACGTCAAAAGGGAAAGGCGGCGCGAAATCAAAGTTAAAGGTTATTTTCTCTCTTGTAAATCCCACTAATATTATAAACTAGCTGCGCCCCGGGGGTTTTCTTGTTACATGTTTTCGGGATAAAAAGTAGCCTATGTTCTAAACCAGGCTCTCGGCTAGCTCCATACCAAATTTCACCCAAATCCGTTCTGTAGTTTTTGCGCGAAAGAGTAACAAATATCTATCCATCATGACAGCCCCGTTGGCTCATTGGTAGTATTATCTGCCTTGAGAGCCGTAGGGCGTGGGTTCGATTCCCACTCAGAGTAAACATTTTGTCAATAAACAAATGTTTTTCTGTCTGGGTGTTCTGTATGTATTATAAGTATGTATGTATTTACAAAAAAAAGTATTTATGTATTCTATCAGTTATCTGACTTCCATCACACAAGCTCTGCTAAGTTTGGGGCCAGATGGCGCTGTGTGTATGGTCCTACTATATTTGTTTATTTTATTTATCCTCTTAATAGGTGAGGCGTATTTCTTCTGACTCAATTTTTTCATTTAAATTTTCCTTCACCAGCCATGAGTTTGACGTTTCTGTGTGTGTTTGTGTGTCTGTGGCATCGTAGCTCGGACGAACCGATTTTGATTTTGTTTGAAAGGTGAATTAGTCGGGAGTGTTCTTAGCTATGTTTGATGAAAATCGATCCAAGATGGCCGCCGCCACAAAATGGCGGATTACATGTTTTTATGTGACTTGATCGAAAGTGATCTTAACTATGATTCAAGAAAGTCTGTTCAGCTGTTTGAAGATAAACAGCTCTTATGTATGTATTTACTAATCGATTCAAAATTTGGTATGTGTATTATGTGTATAATTTATACCTTATGGGAATGAGAATGCCCTCATATAAGTAAAACACGAGAAAGTCACAGGGAACAGTTTATTTGTCCACCAGACATACAAATAATAAAGAAAAGTTCGTAGGTAAGAGTCGATCGGGAATAGAGTAGGTGACGACTCGCTTTGCGCGGTAGATGTCGCACCACCGTTTCGCGGGCGGCGTCGGCAGAAAGAGACCGAGCGTGGAACTCGCGTAGGAGCGAGCGAGAGAGTTGTATGCGCTTAGTCGAGAAAACGCGCGGGAACACGGCCGCGTGAGACTCGGGCAGTGTTGCTAGAAGGTTACTTTTGTAACTTTTTAGGTAACTTTTAACGCTGTTAGGTTACTTTTAGGTTACACAATTCAAAAGGTAACTTTTAGGTGATTTTCTGGAATTGGTAGAATTAGCAAATTTTTTTCTTACGAAACTAACGTAAAACGTACGTATATTTCTGTGAGTTAACTTTTTTTTTTTAACTTGCGATGGGTGATTTCGTTGTAAACATAAGAAGAGTTATAGGCATAATATACGAACTTGATGTTATAAAAAAAAGGGATGGTTACTTTTGACATCAAAAAGTTACTTTTTAATATATTTTAGGTGACTTTTGACTTAACTCGGCTGGCAACACTGGGCTGAGGGTGGCAACCTCTCTGAACGGTTTACTAAAACTTGTTATTAATTTTTGTTTGAACTAATGGGTGTTGCAGAATAAATTCAAGAAGAAGTTAAAAAAGGTACTAAAGAAATGTCTCAAAAATTTAGCTAAGAAGATTTTGAAGGAATTTGGAGACGTTACGTCAGAAAATTCGACGATGACAACTGAAAAGGCATATCAGGTGTTTATGTTTTTTTTTAAATTGACTACGAAACGTAGGGTTTGGTCTTGATTAAAGTACAGTGAAACTTGGTTAAGTGAGGCCTGAAGGGACCTGCAAATTTGTCTCACTTATAGAGGTATCCCAATTTTCTTTTTTTTTTATGTAAAAAGTAATAAAGTAATGAGACGAACGAGACGCTCTCCTGATGGTAAGAGAAAACGCCTGTCCACGGCCATTGCAGCGATACACAGAACTTTAAGTAACAAAACAACGTCCAGGGCATCGCTGCTTTGGCACTCATTACTTTGAGACTAGATGGTTAGTCTCAACAGCCCAGTAATTTCGCTAGCTGCAGCACCCTTCAAACCGGAACACAGTCTATACACTACTGCTTAGCGGCAGAATAACTGGTACTGCGGTGGTACCTACCTAGACGATCTCCTGCTAAGGAAATCTACCACCAAGTAAAGTCCACTTACCCAGTGTCTCAGATATCCAGGTATAAATAAATATCTGTCTCATTTACAGAGGGTTCCATTAATAGAGGACAGAATACAAATTATTTCAGTTATAGAGATGCGTTTTTTTTTTTTTTAATCTTTTTTGGGTACCAAAAATAGGTAATAAACTATAAAAGGCGCGGTTTTTTTATAAATATGTGCATAGTACAAAACGTTAATAATAGAGATAACTATGACGATATAATCGAAAGAACGAATCCCAGATATACCCAGAGGTTTGCTTTGTCCCCACTAACAGAGGTAATGTAGTGCCAAAGTGGCGGGAGCTCAGCATCAGTTCCTGTTATTGAGGTTTCTCATTTATCCAGGTCTCGCTTAACCAAGATTCACTGTAAATGATTTATGTTATAATTTTTTGTCTTCGTGTCTCCCTGTGGTATCGCAGAATTTGATTTACTCAATTTTTGCGAAGTACAATTTGTGTCTTCAAACCCAAAGTAAACAGGTTTTTTGTAGGTAAGCGCGCACAATCTTAGATAGGGCTTCTTAACATCAGATAGGGAGTGGTCAAACGCTAACCAATTTTGAATTTCAAAAATTTAAGACGAATTTTTTTCTATAATAGCCGAGTACTCTCTAGTACTCGGCTACCACCATGCTATGGTTTCCTCACGATGTTTTTCTGCACCGGCAGCTCAAGCTTATTGTTGGGGTTTGAACCCACGCCTCGGCATGCGAACCGACCGCGCTAACCACTGAGCTATCATTTGGACCGATTTCAAAAATTCTTTCACCGTTTGAATGGTACACTATCCCCGGGTGACATAGGCTACTTTTCATCCCTGTATCCCCACGGGAACGGGAACTACGCAAGGCGTCCACTAGTACATAATTAATTGTTTTCATTTCTCGTATTTCAGGAAGTGCTCGAGAAGGGATTGGAAAAGTGCCTGAAAATTAAAAAGTCAGATGATTCTGGCAACACATCGGAAGAATCATTTACAGGAATGGATACCGACGTTATTGACATTTTGCCCGTTTCACATACCGGCCATAAGGTCATATTTTTTTACATCATCCACAGCCTTCTTATCACACTGCTGGGCGTGGGCCTCTTATTATGACAAAAGATAAGGCCAAAGTCCACCACGATGGCCAAATGCGGGCTGCCAGATTTCACACACATTTTAAAAACTTTTTTTATAAACTTGACAGCCCCGTTAGCTCATTGGTAGTGGCCTTGAGAGCTGTAGGGCGTGGGTTCGATTCCCACTCAGGGCAAACATTTTATGAATAAACAAATGTTTGTTCTGTTTCTGGGTGTTCTGTATGTATTATAAGTATGTATTTACAAAAAAAAGTATATATGTATTCTATCAGTTATCTGACATCCATCACACAAGCTCTGCTTAGTTTGGGGCCAGATGGCGCTGTGTGTATAGTCCTACGATATTTATTTATTTTTATTTTATTTATGTCGGTTTTCTCACTGTTTTCCTTCACCGTTTAAAGTCTTCTTCAGAAGTTAAAAAGTAGTCAAAGTCCAGTCTTGGTCAAGTCGAGTCCGTCACGTCCAGTCATGCTTTAGTAAAGTAGTGGTGACTTTACTATAAGCTTTTTTGACTATTTTTTTTTAACTTGTGAAACTTGAAAATATCAAAACATTTGACACTGGCAAATGCATAAAATGCGACGCCAAAATCAAAAAAGAAGAAGAACTTCATTCAAATGTTACGAAGTAAATACGGGTGGAAAAGTGTGAGAGCGAGACAAAACACTCGTGCGGCCAGTAGCTGTCTCTTTCTAGAAATCTGATTGGATCACGACACAGGCCACCGCAGCAGGCATGACTGGATTTGACTGACATGGAAAAATGTACGGGATTGACATAAGCTGTCCACGTGACATGTTGACAGCATTTGTCAATCCCGTACATTTTTGGCTTTTATAATTAGCGTTGACGCTATTCATATGTTCCTATACCTGCTGGATAGGAAACGATAAGTCCATTCTCTAAGTCTATCCTTCTACCCGACTGCAGGGCTGATTCGGATTGTAATGCAAAATGTTATTGTTAACAGGTCATAAAGAAAATGCTAAAGAAAAGTATAAAAAAGGCGGTAAAGGAAATGTCAAACGAAAATAACGCGGGAACCACGCTAGCGGCTTTTCGCCAGTCTACCTCACTTGTGTTTGTTTCTTTAATTTTGGCTCCGCATTTAATGTATTTAGCCACTATCAAGTTACACAATATTTCTTGTGCACTATGATTAAAAACTTTTAATATCTTTTGTATATTAATGTTTGCCCTCAAGTAAAAAAAACAGGCGTTATGGTAAAGAAATGATTTTTCTTCATACGAAAGAACTAAGAGGGCATATATCTATACTATTTATAGATGAAAGATTTGATTGTTTGTTTGTATTGAATAGGCTCCGGAATTACTGGACCGATTTCAAAAATTCTTTCACCGTTGGGAAGCTACACTATCCCCGGGTGACATAGGCTACTTTTTATCCCTGTATTGCCACGGGAACGGGAACTACGCGGGTGAAACCGCGAGGTGTCCGCTAGTAATACATAAAATCTGATATCTGACGTACAGATGGCATTTTAAAGAACAAATAAATGTGTAATTTTCACACAGCGCCATCTAGCCTCAATATAGTCAAAGCTTGTACATAGGGACCGCAATTTTTTGTAAATACTTTCACAACATACAGCTTCGCGGTTTCACCCGCGTAGTTCCCGTTCCCGTGGGAATACAGGGATAAAAAGTAACCTATGTCACCCGGGGATAGTGTAGCTTCCCAACGGTGAAAAATTTTTTGAAATCGGTCCAGTAATTCCGGAGCCTATTCAATACAAACAAACAATCAAATAGATCTATTTATTCGTCGCATAAATGTTTGTCTTGGGTGGGAATCGAATTCAAGAGGCAGACTTACAACCAACTAAGCTAGGGTAGACAAATGTTTTTTAGCAAGAATACAAATGAAAAACAATTTAACTTAGAATATTTTTAATCATCTCACTGTACAATATCTAATTCTACTACTAATTACAATACAACTACTTAGGTGTTTGAACACACCGTCAGATGCTTGGCGGCAGATTTTCAACTCTCGTGTGGTAGCTAGCCAGCCGAGCACTAGAGAGTACGCTACCACCATGCTATGGTTTCCTCACGATGTTTTTCTTCACCGGCACCTCAAGCTCATTGTTGGGGTTTGAACCGACTAGGCTAACCACTGAGCTATTGTCGCTAAAAAAGTGTTAGAAATATTTCGGATGGATTTTTTTAAATGTAAAACTAATGAGACGAACGATACTCTCTCCTGATGGTAAGAGATAACGCATGTCCATGACAATTGCAGCGATACACAGAACTTTGAGTAGCAAAGTCCACGACATTGCTGCTTACTTTGAGACTTTCGATGGTTAGTCTCAACAGCCCAGTAATAGTACCCTTAAAACTGGAACACAGTAATGTTTACATACTACTGCTTGGCGGCAGAATGTCTGGTACTGCGGTGGTACCTAGACAACTTCCAGCTAAGGAAATCTACCACCAAGTTAAGATTATAAAAAAGATATTTAAAATCATCAAGTTAAGCTGAAATACACGAAAAAAGTGGCAGTGGGCAGGGCACATAGCACGCAGAACTGATGGCCGATGGGGTTGCAAAGTTCTGGAGTGGAGACCACGGACCGGCAAGCGCAGCGTCCACCCACAAAGTGGACAGACGACCTAGTAAAGGCCGCAGGAACGCGTTGGATGCGAGCTGCTTCCAACCGGTCTCTATGGAAGTCAATGGGGGAGGCCTATGTCCAGCAGTGGACGCCCTACGGCTGAAATGATGATGATGATGACACTAAAAAAATATTTGTCTTGAATATTGAATTACTTTTTTTATTTGTTAATTGATTTTTTTTTAATTGATTATTGAATTACTAATAAGTAATTATGATTTTTTTAAGCTATTGCATAGCTTCTATCGCGGGCCTTGAGCGTGGAGACCGAATCCAGAAATTCCGTAACGAAAATAACCTAACACCCCCCACTCCCACCGGCACAGCGGGGATACTTTTTAGTTTTGCCATCTATCGATGAATAGCAGAACTTTTAATGGACTTTTTTGAAATATCACGCTTGTCTCTTTAGTTCAGCAACTCGCCTCTAGGTGGCATTGGTTGTAATGTTATGCAATAGCTTTACCGCGGCAGTCCCCGAGTGCCACACGTCTTTTTTTTTGCCGTGTCATTTTATTATATTGACTATATTTTTTTTGTATTGACATATTTGTATATTGACATACCTTATTTTGACATGTAATCATTGTTTTAAAACCCATTTAATGACATATTTAAAATTTTGAAGTGACTTGTGAAGTACCATTAGTGTTATCAATAAAATATTTGTATTTGTACACTCAAAATGAACATCCGGAAAGTAACGCCTGAATCAATTGATTTTATGAGTACATATTTTAAAAAATCACTCGGCTGTCTTAATATCTTTCTCATCACCAAGTTTTTGCTGTTCAAACATTAGACGCAACTTCTCAGTGGCTGTCATGGGTAGCCTGTCGTTCCTTCCAAATTGTTCATTGGGTAACTCGGCTGTGTTTAATTCCGGGTTCTTTAATGTGAACGGGGTCCAGGGTCCTTGGATGGAAGGATGATCCGTGTATTGGTATTTCCGGAGACGCTTGGAGGATATGTCACCTTGAATTAAAAGAAACAGTTCAATTTAGACAAGATGGTTGCCACATTTTTTAAGGGATACCCAAAGGATACAACGATAAAACTAAGACTGCTGTTTTTTTAGGGTTCTGTACCCAAAGGGTAAAAACGGGGCCCTATTACTGAGACTTCGCTGTCTGTCCATCCGTCCGTCTGTCACCAGGCTGTATCTCAAGAACGGTGATAGCTAGACAGTTGAAATTTTCACAGATGATGTTTTTCTATTGCCGCTAGAACACTCCAAATGGCTTGTCAGTGCAAGACTTATCAAACAAAAAATTACTTTCATCATTTTCATGTTTTCAATGAAATATTGTATTGTTATCACCTTGCTGAGTCCTAAGCACTTCTATCCATTTTGTGACTTCTGAATGATTCTTGTTATGCATGCTCATCCACAAACGGTCTCCATTCACTGGAAATAAAGAAGTTATCGTTATACTCTTTCTTCCTCTGTCAAATCTCTTCGAATTTATTGTTATTCTGCCATCAGAATATTAAAGTCTCCAAAATAATTTGCACCCATACAAAGCATTTATGATTAAACAACATTTTAAAAGTATGGCAGACCACAAGGACATAGTAAGAAAGACCTGTTGGCATGTTTTATTTATTTAAACCTGGACAATATTAGTGTTAATTTCGCATTTAAAATGATAATGTTAACTCAGCAAAATTCAATACTTACAATACTCCCCCACGACAATAGAGCTCCGGTGACGCCTCGGCTTTAAATACACTACAACACTAGGGTTTGCCTTGGCGAAATCTACTAGATCTTGCTCTATGAAGTCCCTGAATAACAAACAAAAAAACAATTTTGACTACACAATATTTACCTTGTCGTATATACAATTCGCTAGACTTTAAAGTTTAAATTATATCTAAACATAATTATGCGTTATTCTACATGTAAATATGATTATATAAATTCTTCTGGAAGTTGAATTTCAGCGGTTTTATGTAATCTACCTGACACCACGGCTGCCTCCGTGACTTTTACAGAATTTCAGCACGATTCTCTGTAATTGGCAGACGTATCTCCCCACGCCGTTTTGTAACGGCGCGCGGACGAATGCCGGTGGCAAAAACATATTTTTTGCCGACATTTTCAGTAATTATTTTGGAAATTTTTGGTATTTCTGTTGTATTTTGATTGTTTTTGAGGTTATCTCTGATTAAGGCTCTGCTAATCTGTTCCGAATCTCTGACAGTGACAGCATAATAAGTTAGTTAGTTAGTTTTTTCTTTATTTTTGGCATCAGCTTACATATATTCTGCCAGCGGCAATTATTGCATTTCTTCATCTGTCTCACGATAGAATGAAGTGAAATTAGTCGTAGCTACAGTCATAGTTTCAAAAAGTAATACATGTTCAAGTCCAGGTCATGTTCTAGTAAAATAGTGGTGATTTTTCAGGAAACTTAAGAAATTTTGGAAATTACACTAAAAATATTTTCATCACATTATGTAATTTTCCCACACTCGTGCATCGAATTCGGTACATTAGAGTAAAATTCTTTTAAAAGCCTTTAAACTGCTGCCCTGTAATGTTGAGTTTTTGTAGATGTAACTTATAAAGATAAAGTCTAGTGTTGCAGCTACATATCTACCCTCTACATCCGAAATGTAACTAGACCACTCGATAGTTGAATAATCAAAGGACTCGTTACCTCGAGTGAGGACTTAAAACATTGCAAATGGACTGCTCAGTCTCCTGTGCTCAAAAATGTCTCTTTTATATATATTTTGATATCAGTAGATCTACTGACAATTTTACATTCCAAAATTTTCTTTGAAAATATCGGAACAAAACAGTGGTAAAAGGGACAGTTCCGTTCAAAACGGAACGTATACTCACGTTACGTATAATTCCTATAAAAATTCTAAAATAACTTGTTAATTTTTTGGTAATTATTAAATTAAAACAAAATGATTTCATTTCACACGTTTATTATAAAAATGTCGATAATATTTACATTACGAACGATTACATACAACTTCATAATTATAATGAGTATTTTAAATTCAAACAAATAAGCTTAACTTTATATTGTTCTTTAGGCGTAGTAATCCTGTTGTAAAAAGGTGCTAAAATGTAGGTCCAAGTATTTCATTTCAGATTATTATATTTATAAATGCTTGCCACACTTAAAGCGACACCTAGGCCTGTGGCAAGCCAGCATTAACAATATAACTACATTTACAATAAAAACAGAATAGGACATAATACAAATTGTAGACACAGATTTTTTTTATTGGATACTCCGACTAAAAGTTTAGACCGTGTTCGGTTGCCTTCATCATGGAGAAAAAGCAAAGTACAACGAGCGCGGGACCTCGCTAAACTACTTAAGGCTTGATAGTCTATTCTGATGTACGTTCGCTTAGCGTATTAGAATACCACGTACCTTACCTCGTACTTTAGAACCAAGCTACGATTTTAGGTTATAGAGACCTTGTTTTATGACTTTGACTATTATTTTGAAGTAAAAGATTATTAAATTATTAGGTAGTAATTATGATTACTCTTTATTTAGGGTTCCGTACCCAAAGGGTAAAAACGGGACCCTATTACTGAGACTTCGCTGTCCGTCCGTCCGTCCGTATCTCAAGAACTGTGATAGCTAGACAGTTGAAATTTTCACAGATGATGTATTTCTATTCACGTTATAACAACAAATACTAAAAATAAAATAAATATTTAAGGGTGGCTCCCATACAACAAACTTGATTTTTTTATAGATAACGGTACGGAACCCTTCGTGCGCGAGTCCGACTCGCACTTGACCGATTTTTTTATTTACTACTCTTGGACATGTAGATACTAGGATTCCTCAAGATGTTTTTTTTTGACAGTTTGAAGTCATGGGTATTAACATTGGCATGGCGTACCTTGGGGCCGAGTATCAAAATTTATTGGGGGCCAAATGAAGGTAAAGATATTTCACAAAAAAAATGCTTGCGTTAAATTAAAATATTTTTGGAATATATGAACTAATTATAGTAATGTATTTTCCTATGTGCATTATCCTCGTTATTGACTTATCCCGTCTTTTCTTCCTCTGATCCTATCCGTCCTAAGGTTGCCTGGAAGAGATCACTTTTAGCGAAAAGGTCGCCAGTTGTTAAACCTATATCTAAGTTTATTTCTTCTGTTTTCTGTATTTTAATGTGTACAATATAGAGTTATCAATCAATATCGTGTGACAATTTTTTTTTGTTTTTTTTCCCCCGGGATGCACGAGAATATGTGACATTGTGGATAACATTTTACTAATTTTTGCATGTACATGTTAGGCGTCAAGTATTGGTCTAGTCCAGTCCGTGTCAGTCAAGTCCAGTCATGTTTTAGTAAAGTAGTGGCGACTTTACTAAAGCTTCGATGGAGTTTTGGAAGCAACACGAAAAGTCATGTTTCACAACATTATATCATTTTCCCACACTCGCGCTTGAGATTCGGCACTTTATGAATAAAATACCACCATTTTTATGCATAAACACTAGACAAAACACTAGTTTTGGAAAAAAATACAACGGGGCGAAACGACACATTCTGCGATGCCGGCAAAACTAAAAAAAAAAAAAATGTTGTGTACTACTTCTCAATGACGTGAGCCTGCCCGATGGGGCAAATTAATAAAAAAAAACAATGACGTGACGTGAGCAACGGTCCGATTACGTTGACAATTAAAAAATAGCGTATCATATTTTTCTCATACTTACATACTCTTCTTCTTCGATGGTACACTTCAGCAAATGAATTTAAAAGAATATTAAGTACCTTCAAACGTTCCATTTAAATAAATAATATTATTCATTTTTTATTGCACTTCAACAGAATACAATTTTAGTTACATAATTATTATATTGAGTATACATTTACATTTAAAACTAATTTACAGTTAATTATAACTTTTTGAGATTTAAATAAATAAAATCGGTTACATTTTAGTTTTTTTTTTTTTTATAGTAGATAGGCTTGCGTTTGACCGCCATCCCGCCTGATGTTAAGCGAAGGTGCGGTCTACGGTGGAGTACGCTTGCCTAGAAGAAACCGATTCACTCGCGACTTGAAGGTACCCAGACTATATTCATTGGGGAACACCCACTCGGGCAGCTGATTCCAATGTCTAGCGGTACGCATGAAAAAGGTGGAATCAAACCGCTTATGATATAAAAAAGACGTGTGGCACTCGGGGACATAGCATTACAACCAATGCTACCTAGAGGCGAGTTGCTGAACTAAAGAGACAAGCGTGATATTTCAAAAAAGTCATTAAAAGTTCTGCTATTCATCGATAGATGGCAAAACTAAAAAGTATCACCGCTGTGCCGGTGGGAGTGGGGGGTGTTAGGTTATTTTCGTTACGGTATTTCCGGATTCGGTCTCCACGCTCAAGGCCCGCGATAGAAGCTATGCAATAGCTTTAAAAATATTCAATGGTACGTATAAAATATTGGGCCTTAAAAATGCTACTATTTTTAATACCACTGTGACTTATGCAATAAATGATAACCTTACATAATCATTGACATATTATAGAATATCATTTAAAAAAAAAATAGTTTGAATTGGACGAAATTGATTTTAAGGTGATCGCGACTATATGTAATGTGGTTATTTTATTTTTTTCATAAAATTAAAAAAAAAAAACAATATGGCGGCCAATATTTTTTTTTCATTAAAATATTACGTTTTTTTGGCATGGCAGTCGTGTTTTAGGTGATAAGTGTAATTTTAGTGGTAAATTACACTTAACAAGTTATCACGTTTCTTAAATGGGCATTGGACCTGTAACTTCTAAAATGGCTACAATGTAATTTATTCATAATAGACATAATTATAGGGTATAGACAATTTTATTTTCTGTGTGGTTACACGTAAATAGCGAGCCACCCAATTATTCTCTATTTTTTCCTTCCAACTGTTTTACTCTGATTGGCACTTGAACTGCGGGTAGGTCGACACTCTTGGCGCGCGGGCGGCCATCTTTGATGACGTCACTACGTAACAGGTCCGGCAATGGACAAGTACGTTTGCGCACGTACTCAGGGTTGCGAGTACCACCTGAAGAAAATAATGTTATGTTAATTAGTATTTATTTATTTATAACCTTTTTTGCAGTCAAATTGGGTTCTTGTCAACATTTAAAACCGATAATTGCAAATTGTACAAAATTGTGTTCAAAAATCCTTATGATTCATTTATTTTCGTGAACCCATCTTGACTGGTAATTGATATAAATCAAATTATTGTACACAAAAGTTTGTTCGATTTATATTGTCTTCTTATATTGTGGGATGTTTGACACACACACAATTAAAATCTAAAAACAGATACAAATAAAACTATAATGTTTCATAAGCATGAAAGATAATTGTTATAATATAATTTGAACATACTTTCTAATGAAGAACTGAAGGCAAATTAAACAATTTACAAAGTTAAATGGCTTTTAAATTATAAAACGAAAAATAATTTTAGATAGAATAGAAGAACAACAGAAGTAACACAAACATTTAAATACAAAGTTTTTGAAACAACTAAAGGTAACTACTTTTATAGAATTAAAAAAAAACAAAAAGAAATTTTATGTGCCAAAAAAAGAACGCAAATGGCCAATTTTGTGAATTTACAAGCTAATAAAAATCTAAACACCTCATGCTCATGTCTAAATACAATATTTATAAGGTACCTGTAATTTTTCGATGCTGTTTAAAACAATTTTAAAATAAAAATATTAGTTTAAGTTTAGGTCCAGCAAAAACTACGAAATCAAAAACAATTAATAAATCATTCTGAGACATATTTGGCTTCAATTTTTTCTACTAATGTTTTATACAAACGACTTTTTAGCCTTTTTTTTTCATTTATTATGAAATCGGAAAATCAGAATGGCAAAAATGCAATGTTCGTCCGCAAATTTACGAGAAAAAAATTGTAGGATTTGAATGTATAGTGCGTTTCACTAAAGAGTTCCCTTCGTCGTCATGTTGGCAGCCCTGTTCGTCGAAACGTCAAACAGATAGTTTCATTGTTCATTGCTCTAATTGTTTTCAAGTTTTTAATTAGTAAAAAATTTCTAAACATGCCCAAAACACTAAAAAGTGGTGAAAGACACATGGTGTTAAAAGTCAAATGTTTTTGTGAACGTGAAAAACGGAACAAAGCGCCAATAATCCCTTTGGAATGTGTTCGTAGCCGTGTCGCCGCCATGACAGGTTAGTAAAATAGGGATACCAGGCAGGTCAAATCACTATTCCTCGTTTTTCTTAATGTATATAATAATTATAATTTTATATAGTAACTACATAAACTTTTAGATATGTAGAAAGAATTCAAATATAAAACTAGCAATTGTACTTATTTATTTATATTGTTTTTGAATTTAAAATGTGTCTCCAACAATTGTGTTACAAAATAAATAAAACAATGTGGATTTGTTATTAAGTTAATTTTAACATTTATGGAGTTTTTTTATAAAAACTATTTTTTCAGGTATATCAGAAAAAACAGTCACACAAATTTATAAAGAAGGTGAAGCAGCTGCTAGTACTTCAACAAGAATTTCGACGCCTGGCCTGGAAGAGTCGGCCGCGCGATAAACAAATTAGGCTGGATGATTTTGAAATTTGTGCATTACGACATAAAATACATGAATTCTATGCTGTGAGAAAAGAATTACCTACGCTGACCAAATTACTGCATGAAATGCGAAATGATATCGATTTCAAGGGAAGTCGCACTACTTTATGGCGAATAATGAAGAAGATAGGATTTTATTTCCAAAAATGTAAATCAAAAAGAAAAGTTATGATGGAAAGGTACGATATTGTGGCTTGGCGTAGTCGATATTTGAAGCAGTTACGAGAAAATCGTGAAGGAGACCAGCGTCCAGTCATTTATTTAGATGAAACTTACGTTCATTCAACTTACTGTGCAGGTAAATGTTGGCAGAGTGACACAGAAGCAGGCGTTTTATCTTCGGACTCAAAAGGACCACGATGGATTATAGTCCATGCAGGGAGTGAAACCGGTTTTGTACCCAACGCTCAGCTGATTTTTAAATCACAGTCTAAATCCGGAGACTATCACGATGATATGAATCGAGAAAATTTTATGAAATGGATTCAAGAAAAGCTTTTACCGAATCTACCTCCTCAGTCGCTTGTGATTATGGATAATGCTCCCTACCATACAGTGGCACTCAACAAAGCACCAACAATGAACAGTACGAAGTCTCAGATGCAAAACTGGATTGTTAGTAAAGGTCTCGCTTATTTACCAACGATGGTAAAAGCTGAGCTTTATGAAATAATTAAAGACCATAAAGAACCGCCTGTTTACGAAGCAGACACGTTACTGGAGAAACATGGTCATAAAGTGGTAAGGCTCCCGCCTTATCACTGTGATTTAAACCCAATTGAGCTCATATGGAGTCTTTTGAAAAAAAGAATTGCAGAAAAAAATGTTGGACAGGAAGCAAGTCAAATTGTTAAAATAACAGAAGAAGCATTTTTAAGCATATCTGCAGAAGATTGGAAAAAATAATGTGATCATGTCAAGAATATTGAAGACAAATACTACAATGATGGAGTACGTGCAGACGCAGAAATTGACCGATTCATAATTGAAGTAGGAAACGATAGTGACGTTACTTCTTCTGATGATGATACAGGTGGTAGCGACATCTCGGGTGTTGGCCCATTAGTTGAACACAATTATTATAAAAAATAACCATAAACATTTGTTTTATTTTTCAACCTTGTCAATTATATCAATATAGGTAAAATACATAGTTGTATTAAAACTATAGGACTAGGGACCGCAATCTGGTCTGGTGTCATTTTCAATCCGGCTGGATTCCCGCCGATACTTCGGACCAGATGTTAAAAAATAGTATCTACGTTAGTGACATTAAAATTTCCTTAATTTCGAGTAAACATCTTTCTGAAAAAGTAGCAGCACTGGTTTCGTAACTACCAACATGACGACGAAGGGAACTCTTTCGTGAAACGATCTATAGTTTTTAATCTGAGATTTGAATGGAGCGCTGAGATTTACTATTTTCTAGAAATTCGAATCAGTTCTGTATTTTGAAATCTGATTACAAGAAAACCAACTGATTAAGTTTATTTTATAAAATTTCTGGCTACAGATCGGGCCAACGTACACAAATGTTGTGGCATCTCCATTATTACAATGAAATAAATAGAGACAATGCCATTGATTAGCGTTTATCGCTGAACTGAGTACGATGTCAGTGGCCAGTCTGTGCTGAGTACAAGACCATATCACTAGTTTTACACACAAATCTGTCAATGTTAATAAATACAGTGCCAGAATCATAAGTTGGCTTTGATACATTCAGATATATTTTTTTAATTTAGTCTGTGTCATGGATACTTTTTTTTTTTCTTTAGTTTTGGCGTCGCGTTTTAGCATTTGCCAGTGTCAAGTATTTATATATTTTCAAGTTTCAAAAGATAAATAAGTGTCCTCGTAGCTAGTTATAGTCAAAGTCCAGTCTTAGTCAAGTCCAGTCTGTGTCAGTCAAGTCCAGTCATGCTTTAGTAAAGTAGTGGCGACTTTACTATAAAGCTTCGATGGAGATTTGGAAGCAACACGAAAAGTCATGTTTCACCACATTTTATCATTTTCCCACACTTGCGCTTGTAATTCGGCACTTTATGAATAAAACACCACCATTTTTATGCATAAACACTCGACAAAACACTAGTTTTGGTAAAAAATACAACGGAGCGACACGACTCTTCCCGCGGTCCCGCCAAAACCATCGTCATGGATACTTGTCCTTCAGCCGTATACTTTTAGGAACGGGATCAGTGCTGCCAATAAAAGTAGTTTTTAATCGATACTTCTTGAAACGTAGCTAATAAGTTAAAACAAAAAAACAGTTTTAACACGTGACGTATTATGACTTTTGTCACATGATGTCAAACACTGTTAACCCCTCCGTCCTACTTTAGAAATTACGTAATTTACAATAAATTAAAAACTATTTTGAGGCAGTCCTATTTTTTTTTATAAACCAGCCCACTGCTGGGCGAGGGTCTTTTCTCATTGTGAGAAGGAAGGCCATAGTCCACCACACTGGCCAAATGCGGGTTAGCAGACTTCACATATCTTCGAGATTATTTTTAAGAAGTTTTGGCAGCCTATTTGGGGGATTGTCTTCCAATCTGGATTCGAATCCAACGGCATACATTTTCTAGGTTATGTGCGTATTGCCGATAACTTCAAACGGTGAAGGAAAACATCGTAAGGAAACCTATATGTCTAAGAGTTGTTAAAACCCACTAATCTAAGTAATTCACTAATAACCCATATATGCAACGTTTGTAACTATGCATGATAGAGGCAGCACTGGCGCAACAATAGCACGTGACACGCCAATTTATATTTGCTGTACTGTAATTAATATTGTATAATAATCATCTGAGGTTAGTCACAACGTGCGTACAACGTCAATGCTCACCTAATATGGCCATCACATACCCTTCCTGCGAGGCGCGTCGCTCTTCTCGTCTGTCAAGATCATTTCGCAGCCATCAGCGCGCGTGCGAGCACCAAGCTTGGGTGAACTGTACAAAACAATTAGCCTTACTTAAAAACGTCGCTTAAAATTAATCAACTTCGCACTGACGAGATATATTAATCAGTAAATAATAATAATGTTACAGGAAAATCACATATCGTTGGACAATACACACAGCGCCGTCTGACCCCAAACTAAGCAAAGCTTGTACTATGGAAGTCAGATAACTGATAGAATACTTAATTTTTTTTTGTTGTTGTTTTTTTGTTGTAATACATACAGAATACCCAGACATAGCACACACATTTTTGTTTATACTACAAAATGTTCGTCCTAGGTGGGAATCGAACCCAAGGCAAAACGCATGTATACAAAACAGAACCGTTTTTATTGTCACCAAGTGGTTTGATTCCACCTTCTTCATACGTACCGCTAGACATTGGGATCTACTGCCCGAGTGGGTGTTCCCCAATGAATACAGTCTGGGTACCTTCAAGTCGCGAGTGAATCGGTTTCTTCTAGGCGAGCGTGCTCCACCATAGACAGCATCTTCGCTTAACATCAGGCGGGATAGCGGTCAAACGCAAGCCTATCTATTATAAAAAAATATATATTAAAAAAAAAAAAATATGTTTTCAAAACGTTTTTTAAAAAAACTTTTCTTTTGTAAAAATGCTGTTCATTTTATTTCTCCGATCTTAATATACTTGATTTCTCGAACAAAAAGTTGAGAACCCAAACTGCGATGGTACTTACCTAGACGACCTCCTGCTAAGGAGATCTGCCACCAAGTAAAGTTAAGTACCTTTGCTCGACGAGTATCTTGGTGAGTCTGGCGACTTCGCCCCTCAGATGGTGAAGCTCTTTGTCCCTGGCGCGGGCTTCCTGCTCCGACGCGCGCTCCCGCGTCGTCAGCCGTCCGCGCATATCGTCAAAACTGCAATCATGATAGATAACTCGTTCAGGATCACCCACCAATTGAAAAAGATAAAGAAGTTCGTACAAGCTGAGTCAGCAGCTAGTGTCAGAGTTATACTCTGTCCATTATATCCCTAAATCGTATGACATTGTTTAGAAATTTCCATTGATGAATGTTCATAACACTTAAGACAAGGCAGTATGGCTTTACAGCTTTAGCCTGCCCGATGGGGCAAATTAATAAAAAAAAATAATTGTATCCCTAATAGACCAAATAACTAATAATAAATGAGGTTTTGGCGGGAACGCGGGAAGAGTCGTGTCGCTCCGTTGTATTTTTTTCCAAAAGTTGTGTTTTGTCGAGTGTTTATGCATAAAAATGGTGGTTTTTTATTCATAAAGTGCCGAATTACATGCGTGAGTGTGGGAAAATGATATAATGTGGTGAAACATGACTTTTCGTGGTGCTTCCAAAACTCCATCGAAGCTTTATAGTAAAGTCACCACTACTTTACTAAAGCATGACTGGACTTGACTGACACAGACTGGACTTGACTAAAACTGGACTTTGACTATAACTAGCTACGAGGACACTTATTTAACTTTTGTAACTTGAAAATATATAAATACTTGACACTGGCAAATGCTAAAACGCGACGCCAAAACCAAAGAAAAAAAAAAAAAAAAAATGACAAATGCGTCTATAGTGCAAAACCAAAAATCCTCGGAAAAGCCAAAGAAAAAAAAAGAGAAAAATTATACTCACAGTTTTCTCAAACACGCCGTCTTTCTCGTCAAATGCTCGATTTGGTCCTTGGAAGCTTTTTCAATTTGTTTTATTTTCGTTGCATCTTCTGATCTCTTCTCTCTCATTTCCCTTTCTCTCTCCAACGCTTCTCTAAGTTAATAAGGATAGGATAAAGTAAAATATTAAAGGGTAAAATGTTAAAATCTAAATAGAATTAAAGCGGTTACCCTAGAAGGGTTAATAAAATATAAAAAAAGCAGGATACGTGTCGTTAATGCTATTTTGGATGTATGTGTGCTGAGGCAAAAGTCAGTTTGATAAAAAAAATATTTTAAAAGTTTTCTTTTAACGGGAATTAAGATGCCAAAAGTAAATACCGAAAATAAAATATATAAAATTTTATTTCATAAACACACCATTTGTTGGTATAAAATTATAATTTTTTTTAAACAATTCTACATAGAATTAACATTTAATTTTAACAATACATATAGCTAAACAATTTTATATTATTAGTCAGACTTTCCGAAATGATTATTTATTTATCTAATAAATATGAAAAGCGTCTTATTTAAAGATTTATATATACAAATTAGAAAAGTAGTAATAGAGATATAATGTTGCGTAGAAAATAATAAATATAAATCCTACAACTTTGCTTGTCATTTGCCAAATATAAGGAACAAAAAAAATTGATGCAAAGTTGACGTTTGTTTTGGCGGGGACGCGCAAAGGTCGTGCTGCCACATCATATAATTTTTCAAAACTTATGTTTTGATAATATTGTATATACGCCGAATTATAATAAGAAAAGTTACATGACCAAAGCACTCCCGCATTATCTACGAAACATTGTAAATATACTACGTTTTTTCAATCTGTTGATTAATACATAATAATTCATAAAATGCCGACTTGATTATTCAAGCATGAAACACAGTCGTAATATTTTTTAATGATGAAAATGAGCAATATTCTGACTAGAATTCGTATCAATTAAATGTAACATTGAAAATTGATGCATGTGAACAAAATGAATTTTTACAATTTATGTTATTTCAACAATGAATTTATGAATATTTGTTGTTTTTTTTTTTTTTTTTTTCTTTGGTTTTGGCGTCGCGTTTTAGCATTTGCCAGTGTCAAGTAATTATATATTTTCAAGTTTCAAAAGTTTAATAAGTGCCATCGTAGCTAGTTTTAGTCAAAGTCGTCTTTGTCAAGTCCAGTTCGTGTCAGTTAATTCCAGTCAAGCTTTAGTAAAGTAGTGGCAACTTTACTACAAAGCTTCAAGCGCGAGTGTGGGAAAATGATATAATGTGGTGAAACATGACTTTTCGTGTTGCTTCCAAAACTCCATCGAAGCTTAAAGTAAAGTCGCCACTACTTTACTAAAGCATGACTGGACTTGACTTACACGGACTGGACTAGACCAATACTAGACTTTGACTGTAACTATAGATGTAAGACATGAATTCGTTCTTCGCAAATAATGGCATGGTTCAAAGGCCTTTGTAGCTAAACCATAAAATCCCAAAAAAAAAAACTACAAAACATCACTTTGTTTTGTCTTTGGTGAAAACAAAAATATTTTTTTTTTAGCTTTTTCCATTAAGTGTATTTTTATTATTAACAAAAATAGTGACCTACTGGCAGTGTTATAACAAAAAATCAAGTACGTTTGACACTTTAATGATAGGGTTCCGTAGCTACTTAAGAAATAAACAAATACTTAAATGATAAAACTTTAACTAACGTTACCCTTAGTTTGATACGAAACCCTAAATATATTTCTTAGACTTAAAACCACGACAAATGGTAAAGAGTCTTTTAGATAGAGACAACAGACTAAAAAACTTGCACCTGTAGTGGCTTTAGGTAACTAAGAACTATACTTATTACTTCTTAATTTTCTTTGCATGTCTGTAAATAAAGAGTGCGAGCGAGAGGACCATGGCGACGAGAGCGAGACGGAACGACCCGGTGAGAGCTCCAGCAAACAGCGTCAGAGCCGTTCCCATTACAAGAAGAGACTTCAAGCTGTGACAACGTGAAAATTATTTGTCACAATTAGAATTACTTTTTTATATTATTAGATATTTCATGCAATCAACCGTTATCTCGACTAATGTTGAGCAAAGATGCGGTCTACGATGGAGTTCGTTTGCTTAGAATAAACCAATTGAAATGAGATTTTTATTTATGGTTCACAGGCAAGGCATTTGACCAAAGCTCATCTGATGTTAAGTAACGGAATGGTCGAAGATTGTTAACACACAGCCTAGAATGGAACTGACTCAAGTGACGCCGCCAGTACGCACCGTTAGGTGCTTGGCGACGGATTTCCAACTGGAAGGTGGGAGAGCTAGCCAGTCGAGTACTAGAGAGTACTCTACCAGTATGCTATGGTTTCCTCAGGATGTTTTTCTTCACCGGCAACTCAAGATCAATGTCGGCGTGTGAACCGAATGCGCTAACCACTGTGCTGTCATCGTGACTTGACGGCGATGGACCACTGAGGCAACAAATTCCACGATTAAGAACGCGACTTATGCCAGAAATAAATCAGATTCAACCCGCTCTAGTGCGGAGAAACAAGATCTAGAATTGCATGATATTGTATTTAATTATGTACTCAAAACATTGACATCAAATTAATAAAGTAATTGGTGACTTTAATAAAACATAAGTGTAGTTATTTTATTCATAAATAATAAAGTGGGGGCATCGCTGACAATTTCCGAGTATTTGAATTAAAATAGATTTTGTGGAAAAACTCTGAACTATTTTCAAAATTTTATCCGGCTATTGTACGTCTTCAGGATGATACGCACACTCCAATTTGTTTTTTGTTGTAATATTTATGTTTCTTAATATCAAAAAATGGCATCGAAAATACCCCTTTTCTGTTTTTCTGGCATTAGGCGCGCTCTTAACCTGTTCATACAATGAAGATGGAATCACTAAGTTTTATTATCCATATAATTAAAAGTTCTTATAACTAGGTTCAAGTTTAGGTTTGAAGAAGGAGACAGTAAAAAAACCACTATCTCTCGGTCAACTGAGATTTTTTGTCACAATACTGCCTTTTGGACTATTGTCAATGATAATTTCGAACGAATGAACTAAAATATGTGTTTTATGATTCGTGTAAATTAAACAAACGTTATTTACAAAGGATATGAAAAATTAACGACATTGATGTAACATGCAATCGGTAGCCAAATTACGTCCAAAAGACAATATTCCAAATTGTTAAAATATTAGTCAAAAAAAAATTCGGAAATTAGATTGTGTTTTAGGACAAAATTCAGCTACCAATCTCAATTGGATGTAAAGGGACGAAATTATGCACTAAACTGTTAATTATTATAGTTTTTATTAATATGAATATCATTTACAAAATATTCTGTAAATAATTGTAACTTCGACTTTTGTCTTGTCAGAATGTATCATGTTTGGAATTATGGAATTTTCTTCTGATTTTAAGTTATGCCTATCTGATATTGTGCGAAACTAAACTACATTAAATTAAAGAAATTACATTGTTTTTCTAACAATGTAATTTCTTTACATGTTAAAACTTAAATCCATGTAAATTCCAATGGTAATAGAAATAGAATAAAAAAATAACAAACCCACGTCGTTCTCTGTAACGCGTAGAACAAAAAACTGATAAGTTTTTCATAAATTCATAGTTAGATTCTTTTACACAACTTATATTTATGTCAAGATATCTCTATCGCACAATATCAAACAGATTTTATAAATTGTTACAGAATATTTTTTAAAAGTAAAATGTTTCAACTAACTTGCAGTGCAGATCAACATGTCATCCAGATACGTGACAGCGATGTAACGATTCTATACGGTATGTTAGAATAGCATACTAACCTTAATTCTTGCTCAGTGACAGCTAAAGTACGTCCGCAAGCCGCCGTTTTCACTGCTAGATTGTCAAAGTCACTCGATTTCGAGTGAAGTTGAGACCTCAGTTCTGAAAATAGAATTTTCAAAAACGAATAACATATGTCCATTTACATGTACATGTTCGTAACGAGCTAAGATATTTTATAGCTGGTAAGGTGTTTGTATTTCCTCAACCTCACCTGATGTCATGTGACAATTTGTTGGATAAACACACTAAATAGTGTGATATGGCAGCGGACTCTCAATTGAGTCCGTACTAATAGAAACTTATCGTCAACTTATCGTCATATCTAATTCTCGCACGGTAGTTAACCAAGCGAGATCTAGAAAGTACTACCAAGATTCAACGGATTAATCGTAATGTTTTCCTTCACCACAAGCTCAAGGTTATTATTGCTTTTGAATTCAGGTCCTGGTGCGAGCAAGCTATACGCGCTACCCTAAAATATCATCATTACAGCATCTATCAGATTTTTTAAATAAGCTGAACACCTCCCTTCAAGTTTATCATCTTCTCCATTTACCTCTGATTTCTTCTAACAGTTCTTTTTCTCTCTTTATCCTTTCTTCTTCTCCCTCTTGTCTGCATTCCATCTTCATTCTAGCTAAGCAGTTTTCTTTATCAGTCATGAATTGTTCCCATTGCTCTTCTGAAAAATAGAGCAGTTTCGTGTCATTTCAAATAAGGGTTATAAACAAAAACGACACATTATCTATTTTCAAATAAGTCTAGCAATTTTCAATGAAGAAGTTAAATTCCATGTTTTGTCAAAATTGATCGAATTGTTTAAAAGTAAAAAAGTAACTTACAGTCAAAAATGTTTAATTTAGACACGAAATTTGTAAGTTGTAACCACAAGAACAAACAAGCCTAACAAAAATGAACCTTAAATGAATTTAATATGAGTCAAAAGTTTCAAGAGGTGCAAAACGCGTTACCCATCTCATTCCGATGTTTCTCTTTCAGTTTGTTGAGTTGCTCCACACGTTCCGCCACAAGCTTCGATCTTGTGGTCTCCAATGCTCTTCTCGCCTCATCAGCCGATGTCGCTGCATCCTCTTCTACCGTTTTCAGCTTTTTCGACCATTCTTCTATTAGTTCTTCTGTAATATTCCGTTATAGTAATGAGAAACGATCACATGTTTTCCTGAATATTCGTATGAGTGTAGATCTCGAAAATCACTAGGCTAAAAAATTGTTTTCGATATGAAAATGAATGATATTCTATTCTTCAATGACACAGATGACTGGGCGGTGACGTAAATATACTGCTCTGAAATAGAAAACAAATACTGCATCTTTACCTTTCTCTTCTTCGAATTTTTGCGTAATATCTTCCACTTTGTTCGCGTAGTCCATATCAGCTTTGTCTAGCAAATGTCTGAGTCGCATTATATCCCAGTCTGCTTTACTATGCGCTTCAGCTATGGCCGTGTCGAACTGTGTTTGTTTTGTTGCAAGGAGCTCTTTTATGTTTTCATACTGAGAAGAAAAAAACATTTGACAACCAATGTTTCCATTGTAGTTTTCAAAAGTTTCGCGGTTTGAACATAATTATGTTTATCACTGGGTGTTAATCGCGCACAAAATACTATGTGGTCAAAAATCGCCAAACAGAAATTTGCAACAGCTAAGCATTTGTCTAATTTTTTTACCAAAATGTTTTCTCCTATCAACTTATGTCCACGGCTATTACAACATGGCCGAACGTCGAGGTAAATAAACAACGCTAATATCATAGTATTTGGTGCGAGGTTAAGACCCGCTGGTAAACATAGTTATTTATTTCCAAAAACGAGAAGAAACGAAAAACAAACTTGGGTCAGAAGCGAGATAAAGATTGTTAAAACTTACTTTAGTTGTAACCTCCCTCAGCTTTCTTTCAACGTTTCTGGTCTCCTGTTCAGATTCCGTTCGGAGTTGAGCTAGAGCAGCTCTGGTTCTCTCGGCGTGGCCACGTTCTAGGGCTGTTCTTGTGGAAGCCATGACGGAGGCGTGGTCCGCTTTAAGCGTCTCAACTGCTTTGGAGTGGGACTGTTCCATGCGTTGAACAGTCTGTAATATATTTATTTAAGTTTTATTATCTTAACATAATCAAATATACTCTAATTATATTAGTTTTAATAATGTAAAAGTAATTAGACGTCATAGAAGCTCCCCTGATGGTAAACCATATTGGATACTGTCACTGTTAATACTAACCTGTAAATGTTTTTCCTGCTCCTCTTTCCTCACAGTTTCTTCCCTCGCCAGCAAATCCTTCAGCCGATGAACTTCCAACTTTAATGCTTCTTCTCTGGTCTCCACCCTCTGAAGCTGCAGCGTCAGGGATTGGACTGAACGCTGCTGTTCCGAAGCCAAGCCTCGAAGTTGCTGAAGCTCAGCAATATGTGCCGGCGAAGGTTGGGGATTAGCTTTCATATGTTCTACTGTTTCTGTTAGCTAGAAATGGAAACGTTTAAAATACGAAAATTACACAATTCTTCAAAGTTTGTATACCATTGAAAATATACTATTTAGCATTAACTAGTTGCACTTTACCGTTTTATCCAAGTAGTGATTGACGACAATTATGTAAGCTAATTTAATTTACAAAACTAATTGAAACATGCTACGCTGGATGACAATGATAGAAGCCATGATTCTGGTTACTTGTAATAAAAGTGTGGTCAGGTCCCTCGGAACTAAAGTTTCAATCCCAAACGGCAAAAACAAGTGCATATACATACCTATATCAATTTTTTTTGCCTTTTGGGTTATTCAGCTTTAGATGCGGCAGCAACAGTTTGTCCTAAAGTCACAGAAAGATGAGATGGCGCCAAGATGTAGATGCGTCCCACACCAGAGGCCGACCCATCTTCCATGCTTCAGTTTTCTAGTGCTTACATTCATTTTGAGTATTTTGTATCTCTTTCAACCGCCTGTCTCTTACTCTATCCCAATTCTCTCTCTTACCTTTTTGTTATCTCTCTCAGCGTCTCTCGCTCGTTTCTCCAATTCTCTCATCTTCCACTCACAGTCTGAGAGCATCCGTTCTGCCCGCGTCGCCGCCTGTGAGCGCGCTGCCTCGTGCGCAAGCCGCCATTTTGCCGTGTTCGCTTCTGCTGCTGCTAAAGCCTGGAAATGGGATTATTTAGTTTGTAAATTAGTCCATTATAATTATCACACATCAGTCTACTTATCCACTAGCACGAACAGGACTGGATTTAAGCTCTATTTAATGCAAGCCTTGTAGTTTTAACCTTCTGTTGTTTCATCATCATCATCAGCCCTTCGCTGTCCACTGGTGAACATAGGCCTCTCCTAATGCTCGCCATTGACACTCGACAGCTTTCCGTACAGCTTTCTGTTGTTTGTCGATTGTTTATTGCTACTCACTGCTAATATAGAAAAAATGTAAAGAAATCATACTTCGAGAGCTTTCTGCTCACTCTGAGCCTTCTCTGTCTCGAGCCTGTCTTTGTCTCGTTCTAGCGCTAGCAGTCGCGACTCGAGCTCGGCTCGTCTCGTGAGAGCATCTTCCAGCTCTCCTCGCAGCTCCCGTAGGTACTCCTCTAGAAAAAGAAAGAGAAAGACTATTTTACTACGCTATAGCGACCTGACAGACGACTTCGACAACCTACTTGGGACTTTGGTATGCTATGGAAATTTGGTATGGTAGCTAGATACTTTTTATCCCGAAAACATGTAGCGGGCGCAGCTAGTAAAAAAATGTCTGTTGCCTAAGTATGTTACATTTATTAAGACGGTGTGTAAAATCCTCACCGTTCTTTTGCCGCAGCTGGTCGGCCAGGTCTGCGGAACATCTCCTGGCTGCAGCCAGCTCCTCTTCCAAGGATCGGCTGCGCTGTCGGACCAGCTCCGACTCCTTGTATGCCGCCGCTAATTCGCATTTCAACTCTGAAACCGCAAAAATGTTATGATAAGTATGACAAATGTTGTTTACAACGCCACAAAACTTGTGCAATAATATTACCGATGACGTTTTCCCGGATCTGCGTGAATCAAAAAGTTTTAAAACTATTTTTATGCTGACATCCTGCAATCAAAGTACCATTATTGCTTTGCCATTTTATGATAGCGTAATAAATATATTTGCAGCTCGGTGCATGTTTCTGTAAACGCAAATTGTAATAAAAAAAAACGAAGCATTTTCGACGGAAACTTTATAAAGGTTTAGTATTACATATTTAGCGTCCAACTCGACAACAGGGACTAGTTTATCGGATTTCTTCTATCGGATAGCTAAAAGCGATATCAATTTATAGTTTATCATTATTTCAGCCGCAGAAAGTCCACTGTTGAACATAGACCTCCACCATTGACTTCCATAAAGACCGGTTGGAAGCGGGTCGCATCCAGCGCGTTGCTGCGGTCTTTATTAGGTCGTCTGTCCACCTTGTGGGTGGACGTCCTACGCTGCGCTTGCCGGTCCGTGATCTCCACTCCAGAATTTTGCTGTCATCGGCAATCAGTTCTGCGTGCTATATGCGTACTTCAACTTGCTGATTCTCTGGGCTATGTCGGTTACTTTAGTTTGTCTACGGATCTCCTCATTTCTGATTAGATCTCGCAAGGAAACTCCGAGCATAGCCCTCTCCATAGCTCGTTGTGCTACTTTTGACAGCCCCGTTGGCTCATTGGTAGTACATCTGCCTTGAGAGCTGTAGGGCGTGGGTTCGATTCCCACTCAGGCCAAACATTTTGTGAATAAACAAATGTTTGTTCTGTGTCTGGGTGTTCTGTATGTATTATAAGTATGTATTTACAAAAAAAAAAGTGTTTATGTATTCTATCAGTTATCTGACTTCCATCACACAAGCTCTGCTTAGTTTGGGGCCAGATGGCGCTGTGTGTATAGTCCTACGATAATTATTTAATTATAATTATAATGATTAATTAATTATTATAATTAAGTGTATGAACCGTTCCTGCTGTGAGTGTCCACGTTTCCGCGCCGTATGTCAAAGCACAAGTTGAAAACTTTCGTTTTGAGGCTTTATGGGATGAGCCACTAGAAGAATCGACATAGTTTTCCGAAAGATGCCCAGACTAACTTGGCTGTTGACCCCTACAAATTCGTAAGTTTCAGTATTCAGTACAGTCACGTCTAATTATATCGTCATTCTCTTGAGTGTGCAACCGGAATCAACCCACGCTGGACTGCCAAATTAATTACTCTGTACAATTTATAAGGAAAATCCATTAAAATTTGCGATATCTTAGTAAATATTATTATTAATTTGTCAGTGGGCGTACGTCTAGGAAGTACTATAATTTGTTTACGTCTAGATTGAAGGTTACAGTTTTAAAATGGAATTACAATTTAAGAAAAACCGACTCTATGATCCTTATGCCAATTCAAATTCAAATTCAAATTCAAATTCAAATTCAAATTCAAATTATTTATTTGGCACAATTCATAGTTACATAAAAATGAACCCATTGGCTCCGAACTAGTAATAGTACTGTGTTTCGGGAACCAATGGCTTCTCCCGATATTTTTATACAGAAGGCCAAATGCAGACAAAAAAAACTAAACAATTAAAAATTAAAGTAAACAAACAAAAATTTAACCTGCATTTATATATAAATATATATTTGTGTGTGTGTGTGTGTTTGTGTGAGTGTGTGTATGTGTGAGCGCACACGGGTGTGTGTACGTATGCATGTAGCGTGTGTGTTTGTGTGAATGTGTGTGTAATTAGACGCACTGTTCCAATGAAACAACGAGGTTTCGGAGCAAACGAAAATATCATAGGTTCAGCTGTTTGGGAGCTATGATACACATATACATACTAGCGGACGCCTCACGGTTTCACCCGCGTAGTTCCCGTTCCCGTTCCCGTGAGAATACAGGAATAAATAGTAGCCTATGTCACCCGGGGATAGTGTAGCTTCCCAGTGGTGAAAGAATTTTTGAAATCGGTCCAGTAGTTTTTATGTTTATTCGTTACATACAAAAATACAAATCTTTCCTCTTTATAATATTAGTATAGTATAAAGTGTAAAAAATAAACTATATACAATTTTCTGCTAGAGACATTGTTTTATGTAAATTGACGAGTATTTCAAACTAAAAGATGATTAAATTAGTCGTAAATAATTATGATTTTGTTGAAATTTTATTATATTGACACTTGGTGGGAGATCTCCTTAGCAGGAGGTCGTCTAGGTAGGTACCACCGCAGTGCCAGTTATTCTGCCGCTAAGCAGTAGTGTGTAAATATTACTGTGTTCCGATTTGAAGGGTACCTACTGCAGCGAAATTACTGGGCTGTCGAAAGTCTCAAAGTAATGAGCGCCAAAGCAGCGATGCCCTGGACTTTGCTACTCAAAGTTCTGTGTATCGCTGTAATGGTCATGGACAGGCGTTATCTCTTACCATCAGGAGAGCGTTTCGTTCGTCACATTACTTTTTATATTAAAAAAAAATGTATAGACAATATTTTTTATATTGACATACTTTATTTTGACATTTTGTTTTGATTAATTGACATGATTGTAATCAGTGTTTTAAAACTCTTTTGATGGGATCTATTTGAAATTATATTACGGAATTTGAACAAACAACAACAACAACAAACTTGTTGTTTGACTTGTTGTTGTGAACAATAAAATATTTGCACAAAGATATAACAAAGCTCCGTTTGTGGCGAAGGTTAAAAATTGAAATGTTGCCAGGATAATAAATAAAAAATTGACACAACATTCACAAACAAAGTATCTCATAAAGACGCATGTAAATCCTATTTATATCCAGTGAAAGTACTGAAATTGTATACCGCACTGCAGTACAGAAATAGCCGCACATGTGCCTTTGTGTGAATAAGGTCAAGTGCGAGACGAGGACCGCGACGGCGCTCACGAATCGACGAAACTATTCTGAATATTATGGTTTAAGATATTTTCTCAAAAAGAATATAACATTCACTTATACATGATTTTTTTTTTTATAATTTGCCCCTTCGGGCAGGCTAAAGCTATCCGTGTCAGTTAATTCCAGTCATGCTTTAGTAAAGTAGTGGCAACTTTACTACAAAGCTTCGATGGAGTTTTGGAAGCAACACGAAAACTCATGTATCACCACATTATATCATTTTTCCACACTCGCGCTTGTAATTCGGCACTTTATGAATAAAACACCACCATTTTTATGCATAAACACTCGACAAAACACTAGTTTTGGAAAAAAATACAACGGAGCGACACGATTCTTCCCGCGTTCCCGCCAAAACTCCTATTATTATGGTTTAAGATATTTTCTCAAAAAGAATATAATATTCACTTATACATGATTTTTTTTTTATAATTTGCCCCTTCGGGCAGGCTAAAGCTATAAGCCATACTGCCTTGTCTTAAGTGTTATTTCTGCTGTATCTTAGCTATAGCTATCGTCAAAGTCGTCTTAGTCAAGTCCAGTTCGTGTCAGTTAAGTTCAGTCATGCTTTAGTAAAGTAGTGGCAACTTTACTATAAAGCTTCGATGGAGTTTTAGAAGCAACACGAAAAGTCATGTTTCACCACATTATATCATTTTCCCACACTCGCGCTTGTAATTCGGCACTTTATGAATAAAACACCACCATTTTAATGCATAAACACTCGACAAAACACTAGTTTTGGAAAAAACTACAACGGAGCGACACGACTCTTCCCGCGTTCCCGCCAAAACTCCAACTTGCTACTTCTTTACTTTTACGATAAGACTAACTACTAATCGAGATGGCCGCGGTGATGAGTATCTGTATCTACCCCCATATCGCTTCGGTGTCAATAACGCATGTCTATACAAATATTTATTATTCTATATCCTGTTTCCTCTTATCTAATAACGTAAAATTATAATCTTTCTTTCTTCTTTTTCCAATTCCTGCTTCCCTGATCCATGTCCTTTCAAAATTTTATTCCACAAACTTATGTAGTATTATCTATTTACGCGTCCTATGGTTTCCCCGTTTTCTTACTACATGAAATTAAAGCTTTAAAATACATGGATGTTAAGATAAAGAAGTTGAAGACTGCAAATTGTACACAAAATTAAGAAACATTGAAACTGGCAGAATGCACAGAGTGCGATGCCAAGAAGAAAGAGAAAAAAAAACGCATGTCTAGTATTTATAAACGTCAGTGTCGCTCGCAATACAACTGTCAATGTCAACAGATGCTCGTCACCACAGAGTGTAATTTAGATCCGAAATAATGTACATAACTAGACAAGTATACATATATGTAGTCGTGTACATAGCATTAGTCGAGTAGGTATCTTACATATGCAAACATCACTGTGGGGTACTGCAGCTAGCGAAATTACAGGGCTGTTGAGACTAACCATCTAGTGACAAAGCTGCGATGCCCTGGACTTTGTTGTTACTCAAAGTTCTGTGTATCGCTGCAATGGTCATGGACAGGCGTTATCTCTTACCATCATGAGAGCGTCTCGTTCGTCTAACATAAAAAAACTGTTAACTATATTAGCCGGATGGTATGGAATAATGTAAAATAATAATAATAATTATGTAAATTTACAATTTTTCAAAAACGTTCAATTTTTTTTCGATCATGAAAAACTTCGCCAGTTATAAAAGTTATCTACAGAACAATCATGCAGATCGGTGTGCTATTTTGCACATACATCTTTGTTAAATAATTCTCTCCTGTGTGAGCAGTGGCCAAACACCTAGCCTGCCACCAGTGAAAGAAATCAAGTTTTCTATCATAAAATTCGGTTAAAGTCTTCTACAGAACAATCACGCATATCGGTTTGCCGTTTGGCACACCCTTCATTGTTTTGAAGATCTCATTTATCTATATCACTATTATAAAGAGGAAAGATTTGATTGTTTGTTTGTAATGAATAGGCTCCGAAACTACTGGACCGATTTCTAAAATTCTTACACCGTTGGGAAGCTACACTATCCCCGGGTGTCACAGGCTACTTTTTATCCCTGAACAACGCGGGGTGAAACCGCGAGGCGTCCGCTAGTCTTTGATTATATTCTTACGTAGAATTCGTTAGCTTCAGAATTTACAACAATATACAAAAGAAAGCGACGAACTCTCAAAACAATTCCAACAGTTGAGTCACAATGTGACAAAGCAGACGAAATGGCTACGTGAAAATGCACTGGACGCAGGCCAAGTCGACGACTGAAATGTGTTTTGAATAATTTGTGGTACCTGCCCACGAGATGGTCGGGTCGTTTGCCTAATGGCAAGCGCCACGGGATTCTATTACATGACTGAGATTTTTCTTAACACATTTACAACTTGTGATATATGAGAGCTGTAGGGCGTAGGTTCGATTCCCACTCAGGGCAAACATTTTGTGAATAAACAAATGTTTGTTCTGTGTTCTGTATGTATTATACGTATGTATTTACAAAAAAAAATGTATTTATGTATTCTATCAGTTATCTGACTACCATCACACAAGCTCTTTTATTTGTAGCGATTATAGCTCAGTGGTTAGCGCGGTCGGTTCGCATGCCGAAGGGCGTGGGTTTAAATCCCAAGAATGAGCTTGCGCTACCGGTGAAGGAAAACATCGTGAGGAAACAATAGCATGGTGGTAGCGTACTCTCTAGTACTCGGCTGGCTGGCTACCACACGAGAGTTGAAAATCTGCCGCCAAGCATCTAACGGTGTGTTCCGGCAGCCTCACTTGAGAGCCAATTCCATTCCAGGCTAGGTGTGCTTCACCATCATCGACCACACCGTCACTTAACATCAGGTGAGCTGTGGTCAAACACCTAGCTTGTCAGCTATAAAAAAAAAAACAAAAAAAAAAGCTCTGCTTAGTTTGGGGCCAGATGTCGCTGTGTGTAATGTCATACAATATTTATTTATTTATATGAACAACATAGCGTTTCTAGCGATGATACCTCAGTGGTTAGTATGAGCTTGAGCTGCCGGTGAAGGTAAACATCGTGAGGAAACCATAGCATGGTAGGGTAGGGTACTTTCTAGTACTCGGCTGGCTAGCTACCAGTTATTTGGAGTGTTGCCGAAAGAGATACTAATGCCCTCCATCTGGCAAAGAGGCAGGCCAAGGACAAGGGGGTTTTAGTAGGGGCAATCCCACATAACCTAACTGTACCCCAATACAGCTGAGGTATCTTTAGAAGACCGTAAATAAAATTGGAGTAGTGCGACAGAACGGCGAGAGATGTGAAGTCCAAGGATAATGTTGGCAACTTACGTAGTTAGAATAGTTGTCCTGTTTAATACAAAGTAAACTTGGGGATAGATCTCCTTAGCAGGAGGTCATCTGCGTAGGTACCACCGCAGTACCAGTTATTCTGGCGCTAAGCAGTAGTGTGTAAACATTACTGTGTTCCGGTTTGAAGGGTACTGCAGCTAGTGATTAATAATAATATAATAATATTTTTTTTTTTTTTTAATGGTTGACAGGCTAGGTGTTTGACCACAGCTCACCTGATGTTAAGTGACGGTGTGGTCGATGATGGTGAAGCACACCTCGCCTGGAATGGAATTGGCTCTCAAGTGAGGCTGCCGGAACACACCGTTAGATGCTTGGCGGCAGATTTTCAACTTGAGGGTGGTAGCTAGCCAGCCGATTACTAAAGTACCCTACCACCATGCTTTGGTTTCCTCACGATGTTTTCCTTCACCGGCAGCTCAAGCTCATTGTTGGGGTTTGAACCCACGCCCTTCGGCATGCGAACCTACCGCGCTAACCACTGAGCTATCATCGCTACAAAATAGCCATTTATTCAGATCTACAACAAAACAGACTCTTATTCTAGTAACTGATTTTTACTTATTTTTTGCAGATCTGTTTGCCAATCCAATCTTTTCCATTCGCGTCTTTCCGCAGCCACTCTGTTCCACATCACTCCTGCCACTTGTCTGATGTCGTGAACCCACCTTTTCTGCGGCTTACCTCTTGTCCGTTTACCTTCTCTAGGGTACCATTGCGTCACGATTTTACTCCATTTATCTTGCCCTCTTATCATGTGCCCTGCCCATCGCCATTTAAGCTTTCTGATTTTAAACGTTATGTCTAGAACCTTTGTTTTATTTCTAATGACACGGTTTTTCAATCTGTCTGACTTCTTCACATTCAGCTAGTGATTACTGGGCTGTTAAGACTAAACGTCCAAAGTCTCCAAAGTTATGAGCGCCAAAGCAGTGATGCCCTGGACTTTGTTTTGTTACTCAGAGTTCTGTGTATCGCTGCAATGGTCATGAACAGGCGTTATCTCTTACCATCAGGAAAGCGTCTCATTATTTTTTACGTAAAAAAAAAATACTTACGCTCGATCTCCTGTCCTTTTTCCTCTAGCTGCTTCCGACAGGCCACCACCAGGTCCCGAGCTCGCTCCGCCTCCACAGACCTGGCTGTGCCGAGCTCTGTGAGAGCCGTCACATGGCTGCAGAAGTTCGGATCTTGGGTTACCAGGGTCTTCCTGAAATAAAAGAGAATGCCGTGAGTGCCTTGCGATATAATCTATCTATCTATACATAAATAAAAAAATCTAATAATGTTCGGTTGGTAAGCGCGTAACGTAGGAACAAGTGACGGTGTGGTCGAAGATAGTAAACAAAGCTAGCTTGGACTGGAACTGGCTCTCGAGTCAACGCGGAAAGAGTCGTGTCGCCCCGTTGTATTTTTTTTCCAAAACCACTGTTTTTTTGAGAGTTTACGCATAAAAGTGGTGGTGTTTTATTCATACAGTGTCGAATCACAAGCGCGAGTGTGGGTAAATGATATAATGTGGTGAAACATGATAATTTTCGTGTTGCTTCTAAAACTCCATCGAAGCTTAAAGCCGCCACTACTTTACTAAAACATGACTGGACTTGACTGACAGAGACTGGATGACTATAACTATAGCAATTCAACTTATGAAAATGTAAAACACTTGACAGTGGCAAATGCTCAAAATGCGACGCCAAAATCAAAAAAAAAGAAGAAGCACGCTTATTTCTTTCGTAGCGCGGAATTCGGTATGTAAAGTTTTTTTTTGTATTTATTTTAAATTTTTTACTGATAGTAAACTTTATTTTATGAAACTAATTTGAATATTTTGGCTTTCTATGCGGTAGGTTAATTCTAATACGTTTTTAAACTTTTTATAGTTATGACGTCATGAGGTCGGCTGAATATGTAGAATATGCCTATGCCATATAAAACAAAAAAGTCACGTTATTCTGTCACGTCTTCGGTTTTTACAATTTCTGACATGAAGTAAACAAATCTTACGTCATAAAAGCGATACCAGTGTCCAAATAACGTTTAAAGTAAAATAATCCAGATATTTGTGTCAATAAAGCGAAAAACAACTGGTCTCATGTTTATTGAAGAGATTATTATGACCGCCGTTGACTTGACATTGACAAATTTTGTTTTGGTTTGCCATTGCTTCTTTAGTCTATGAAAATTGCCCGACGAGGTGACGTCATGAGGCATCAATAGAAAGTCAAATTAGATTTATGTTTATTATTAAAATCAGGGGTTTATTTATATACTCATAGTTTACAGAGTTTTAAACGTAAAAATATTGTACAGAAATGTACTATTTCGAAATGGTTTTGAAATCAGTAAAGTTTTTTTTTTCTTTACATACCGAATTCCCGAAATTTCATCAGAAACTTTAATAGAAGTACGTATAACTGGTTTCTGCATAGCAGAACCATCAAAACATTCCATCTACGAAAGTACTTACCTACATACAATTTTCAGAATATCCATTAGCACATAGTGTAAGCACTAAAAATCCAGACTTCTAGATCGCTTGGAATCTAAAGTTAAACTAAAACAGTACATCTGCAGTGATTTAACTATAAACAGTCCGAACTCTCAATTGAAATACATGTACTGAAAAATACGAGGTCAAAATACAGGATGTTTCAATACGAATAAGACATTTATTTGGTACTAGCTTAAACTGTACATTTTTAATTTAATCACAAAAAAATAGGGTCGAAAATAGTTTATGACAAACTTGGGCATGTATGAACAGTGGCAGCCTTAGGGGGTCGCAAGCAGGGCAACCGCCCGGGGTCTCGCTCTTGCAGGGGCCTCACGCCCTCGTAGAAAAAAGTCTTTGCCATATATGTATGTGTGTCTCGCGCCTCGCACTTAACAAAACCCCCCCTGAACGCACGGTTTCATTATTAGTGCAAGCATGTTACGGCCAATCGAGCACTCGAACTAATTTTTTAGTAAAACGGACACAAACAAAAAGGGCCTCACAATGATCTGTCGTCCCGGGCCTCGCAACAGCTAAGGCCGCCGCTGTGTATGAAACTGTACACAGAAAACGGCAGACTGCGGCGGATGTGTCGCAGAACTGCCCTGTACAGCAATAGTACTTCTGCGATGAGACTCACTATTTATAATAAGTTACCACGAACTCTTAAGGGCCAAGTCCTCGACCGTGGGAACTTCTGCTTGAACACCTACATTGATATTTTCCACTCACACAGACGTACATACGTCTGACGTTAGATTTGAATACATTGACGTCACGCTAAAATAGATAAGGAGAGTTAAATTACTATAGCCACGAGCAAGAAGGAGACAGAATGTTTATTCCTATTGCCGGAAGCGGATTTTACATTGATTATCTGTTACATTATGACAGAAGTTTTTTTTTTTGTTTTGGCATCGCGTTTTGAATATTTGCCAGTGTCAAGTGTCAAATACAAAACGGGCGGGAAGCATGCGCGCGGTGCTCGGTACCGCCGCCACCGCGCGCCCTCTCGTGACGTGCTATACACGACCACGAGACTCGTGACGTTAGATTGTCAGATTCAGAGATTCTCTTTCTTTTCTTCTTTGGTTTTGGCGTCGCGTTTTAGCATTTGCCAGTGTCAAGTAATTATATATGTATTTTCAAGTTTCAAAAGTTAAGTGCCATCGTAGCTAGTTTTAGTCAAAGTCGTCTTTGTCAAGTCCAGTTCGTGTCAGTTAATTCCAGTCATGCTTTAGTAAAGTAGTGGCAACTTTACTACAAAGCTTCGATGGAGTTTTGGAAGCAACACGAAAACTCATGTTTCACCACATTATATCATTTTCCCACACTCGCGCTTGTAATTCGGCACTTTATGAATAAAACACCACCATTTTTATGCATAAACACTCGACAAAACACTAGTTTTGGAAAAAAATACAACGGAGCGACACGACTCTTCCCGCGTTCCCGCCAAAACCATCCAGAGATTCTCGATGGGTTGTAGCGCCTACCAAAATAAAACAGCAACAGACGTAACGCAGAAAAGAGATTTTCAGCAGGCACTATCAGAAATTTTCATCAAACTATCCGTACTTATCTGCTAATAGAATAAACAAAACGTACAATAAAAGGTCTAAGCCTTAAATGTATCTCCATCAAAGTTAGCATCTATAAAATTGCGCCTTTCCTATAATTATTTTGATGTCAAGATTACGGATTAAAAATAATTTGGCCATATTCTATTTCATAATTTCAAGAAACGAAAAGCGTTTGAAACTATTTTTTCTCCAAGCATAATAATTCAGGATATGTACTATAGTATTCATTAATTTCAAACTTCCACATGATGTATAACGGCACAAAAATGTTGACAAAAACACATCGATTGCCTTATTTCACAAGACTTGCCCGTTAAAGATGTAGAAAATATTGTCATTTTTTAATTTAGACTTAGTTTTTTTTTAATGTGAAATATAATGAGACGAACGAGACGCTCTCCTGATGTTAAGAGATAACGCCTGTCCATGACCATTGCAGCGATACACAGAACTGTGAGTAACAAAACAAAGTCCAGGGCATCGCTGCTTTGGTGCTCATTACTTTGAAACTTTCGATGGTTAGGTTAGGTTAGTAATTTCGCTAACTGCAGTACCCTTCAAACCGGAACACAGTAATGCTTACACAATACTGCTTGGCGGCAGAATATCTGGTACTGCTGTGGTACCTACCTAGATGACCTCCTGCTAAGGAGATCTACCAACAAGTAAAAGAATTTATATTTAAGAAAAAGTTATATTTAAGAATTATTCAGGTCGGTCCGGTAGCTTCAGAGCTTATTCAATACAAACAAATAAAAACCATATCTTTCCTCTTTATAATTAGTGTAGAACAACGTTTACGGGAGTTTGAAGTTGTACGTTGAAGTTTGACGCATCAAAACCAAGATGGCGGCGGATGGAGGTTGGTCGCCATTTTGAATTTAGACTCTCAGTGAAAGGTCTGGCTGGTAATTAATGCATTATGAAATTCTAAACCGACTGGACTACAACGCCCTTGGAACCAACTAACCCACAATTTATAGAGCACCCTGTAGAATACAAGGTATGGAAAAACACTTGAAATAAATTTATGAGTTTATTTTTGCAGTGAAAGAACATTTAATACTGAAAGACATGGCATACTTTAGAAAAATATAGCGTATTTTTTTCTTGTAAAACAAATCCTATGTTTTGTTTACAATCTATTTCTTCGAGTTTTAGCGGAAACACGGAAAACCCAGCCGCGTTGTCGTCTCGCCTCATTGTATTTCTGACGTATGATTTGTTTTAATTTGATTCATAGAAGAAAGTAGTTAAAACTAATTTTATAATAAAATAAGTGTTACCAATTTGTGGGTTTTAATACCAATGATTAATAACTACAGTAAACGTTCATAAAAATGCCGCGAATACAGAAACCGTGGATATGAAATGGTAATTATTATGGAATCATAGGGGATACGTTCTAACGTTCCAAAATATAACCAATATGTATCAAAATAAAAACATTATTGCTTTTTTTTTTTGTTTTGTTGTTTTTGAAAAGTCAGATTGATATTGGGCTGTAGCATTAATAAATAAATTGTCGTTTCAAAATAAGTCGTTCGACAATGGCCTTTTTACAGTAGCAGTAAGGTTTGTTTTAGTTTGAAATTAGTCCACTCGGTTACGTCTTTTATAAAAGCCGCCTCGGCACGTACCGACAGTACATACACATACTCAAAAGATGTCGATACGTTAATAAATGACACGCAATTCTTTTCTGTTTACCGATTGCATCCGCGAATAATGAATTTTTTAGCCGCGAATACAGGAACAGGTTTCTAATTTTTTCACCAACGAATAAGGAACTTTTACTGTACATACATTTTTACATATTAGTGATTGAAAGTAGGGTAGTTACGGCACTCGATAGCTAAAAGATCAAAGATATCGTTACGTAGAGGGAGGACTTGAAACATGAAAATCTGTTAGATTTCTTAGGGCCAATATCACCAGTGAATTTAAACGCGTTCAGTGCAACCTGAACTCAGTTTACGAGTTAAAACCGTTATTGTGCATTTCGCCACGACAAACTGAACGCAGTTTAAGTTAAATCGAGTTTACACTCTGAACGCCCGATTTCCGGCGTTCAAGCTCTTGAACTGGTTTAGATTTGACATTGATAGTTTTAAGAAGACACCAATTAATACTTACAACATTTAAACATCGATAGCGACATTAGGTTACCTGTTATATCATTAATAAAGTTTTAAAATGTAGTTAAGAATTTGACAGTGACGTCAAAATTCAGTTTTGACAATGACTACTCTGTCGTGGTTGACTCTGCGCTTAGTTTATCCTACGTCTATTCGCGCACTTGGTTTTCTTAAACGCGATCAATTTGACGCTGGTGAAATCGGTTTAGAGTAAAACCAAGATCAATGTCGATATTTGAACTTGTTTAGGTAGAACTGAGTTTAGTTAAACACGTTTTGTTGCTCAAATGGTGAAATCGGCCCTTAGTGTTTAAAAATGTACGCGAGTTCATGTACACACGGCCGTGTCGGCGACTCTAATACGCCCCAATGTTTATTAAAAAACTAACGTTTTTTTTGTAGTGTTTATGTATAAAAATAAACAGTTCAAATAAATGAACAGTCGCAGTGGGCTGGACATATTTGCTGGCTGGATTATTTTGAGGTTGACGGCAAACATTTATGAAAAGTATAAGGAAATTATTTTTTAATAACTTACAATAATTTATGTTTACAAATAAAGCAATGTTTCTCTCAATATTTAAAAACAAACTTAACTGATCGATTTTAAAATCTGCTGTTTTTTGTAAGTTTGTTCTCGAATGGAGACCGCGAATCAGCAAACGTAGTGTAGGATGCCCTGTGACGATATGCGTAAGACAGTAAGCAGTGACTGGAAGCGTAAATCCGAAGACCAGGCTGAGTGGCGTTTCCCTGGGAGAGACCTTTGTCCAGCAGTGAAATATGAAGACATGGAAAATTACTGGTGAGTTTTTGTGTTGCTTCCAAAACCGATAGTTGCCACTACTGTACTAAGTCAAGACTGGATTCTAGCTTATTTTATCTGACTGTGGTCGAAAATCATCTACAATAATAACTAGGAAACTTATCTCGTTACTTATAGTAACTCACTATCAGCGGCAGCCTTAGCTGTCGCGAGGTCCGGGGCGACAGATCATTGTGAGGCCCTTTTTTTTCTTTTGAATCCATTTTACTAAAAAATTAGTTCGAGTGCTCGAGTGGCCGTAACATGCTTGCACTAATAATGAAACCGTGCGTTCAGGGGGGGTTTTGTTAAGTGCGAGGCGCGAGATACACATACCTACATATATGGTAAAGACTTTTTTCTACGAGGATGCGAGGCCCTGCAAGAGCGAGGCTCCGGGCGGCTACCCTGCTTACCACCCCCTAAGGCTCACTTATAACTTACTATACTATACCATACCTTACTATACTATAACTAGCTATATTTGTTTTGTAGCATTTCTAATAATATGGTAAAATATTTGAATACTTTAAAATCATTAAATAAACTATTGGTGCATAACAAAAACAATTCTGAAAATTTGAGGAAACCGTACATTGTAAACTATGTTTAACGGAAAGCTAAAATAATAATATTTATTTGTTTTCTTTACACTTATTTGGTAACGCACGTTGTGCATTTGGCTAGTCTGTACTGATATTATGAAGAGGAAAGATTTGTATTTTTGAATTTTTGTTTGTTTGTATTGAATAGGCTCTGAAACTACTGGACCGATTTCAAAAATTATTTCACCGTTGGGGAACTACACTATCCCCGGGTGACATAGGCTACTTTTTATCCCTGTATTCCCACGGGAACTGAAACTACGCGCGTGAAATCGCGAGGCGTCGGCTCGTGTAAATTATTTTGATTTTTAACAAGATAAATTCTGAAAAGTTAAGTGAAGTTAAGACTTACCTATATCAAAGTCACAGAAACTAAGTTAAGACAAAGACATGAGCTCATGTCTCAGTAAAGTTATGGTGATTTAAGATTGTAAGTGTGTTTGTATGTTTTTTTACTTCGTCACACTCAAACGACTGGACGAATTTTGATGAAGTTTGGTACGGAGGTAGCTGACACCCTGCGAAATTACTGGGCTGTTGAGACCAACCATCGAAAGTCTCAAAGTAATGAGCGCCAAAGCAGCGATGCCCTGGACTTTGTTTTGCTACTCAAAGTTCTGTGTATCGCTGCAATGGCCATGGATGGGCGTTATTTCTTACCATCAGGAGAGCGTCTCTTTCGTTTCATAACTTTAAAAAAAGTAAGTTTTGGAAAATGTTACAATGCGGCGTTCCCGCCATCTCTTCAACCCTGTGTACACTTTTTCGGTCGTGCGTCATTTGTTAAAAGATGGCGGCCTTGGGCTGTCAGAAAGCGCGGGAAATATGCGTCTCTCTTTGTATTGATGTACTCCAGTTTACCTGTTTCTAAATAAAACAAAGACTACAAAATCGCTTTCATGATTTTTCTTGTTATTTTTTATGACGTTGCTTTAGTAATTATAGCTCAAATATATTCCTGGCGAATTGCAGAATGCGTTGTATCTTTTCGGGAGATCGCCTTTTGTTATAGTTTATTGACTTTTTTCTTTTTTTAGCATCATACTATGCGCATTTAGTCAGTGTCAAATATTTCAAAAACAAATTGAGACGCAATTTCCATCTTTTTCAGTACATATTACAGAGTAACTAAGTAACTACGTATCGAAAGTATTTTCGCAAATTTTTATACTGCAACTATAACAACTGATATTTATTAAAGTTTTCTTGGTCTATTCTATTAATTAGATAGTATACATTAATACACGGTTATATAAAATTGCATTACATGTGTTTTCGTTCGTTCGTTCACTTCTAAAATGACAACTACGCTATAAATTTTCATGCGATATATTTTTCTTTTGATTATTTTTTGGCATATGTTTATTTTGCATTTGTTTTTCCATTGTCTGTTTGCGTTTAGGCCTGTTTTTTCATAAACTGTCCCACTGCTGCTCTTCTCATTACTTGGCCAGTGTAGTAGTTCACCACACTGGCGAAATGCGGGTTGGTAAACTTTCCACACATCGTTTTCAAGAACTCTCGCCGTTTTGCTTTTCTCATGACGCCTTCCTTTACTGCTTAAAGTCATCGGTAATAAGCACATAACTTAGAAAAGACAGAAAGATTCGAACCCAAAACCACCAGATTGGAAGCCAGACGGTCTCCCAACTAGGCTGCCGAAACTTCAATTTGCCTTATTATATTGTGCACAGTAAATTTGTTATTTCTTTTTCTGTAAGCTTTCTTCCGTAAGGTTTACTACCGCTTTACATTTTTAATGACGATTAAATCTAATAATTTCACAAAAATACGCGTTAAAGTTAAACATCCAATAAATTTCTTAGCGGTTTGTGATGCATTCTTTGTTTAATCTGAAGCTAACGCATTCCGGTGAATGATGGTTGAAAGTATCTTTATAGACCGATTCATCTTGTTAACGACTCCGTGTTGAGCAGAAAGACGAATCACGTTTTCGGAGTTATAAACAAAGGGAATTAAATACAGCTATGCATTTGGCTTTGTCAGTGGCAAATTGACACGAGCGTGAAATATCATAACAAAAAAATACTTTTTTGTTTTTGACATCGCACTTTGTCATTTGTGTCAAATTTTTTTAAGGGAAATCAGTGTTGCCAATTCTACGGCAATTACCGTATTCTACTGATTTCAGGCCAAAAAAAACACTAAATCCATGGCCTACGGCTGCGCTGAATGGCGTGGATTCAAACCCCAATAATGAGCTTGAACTACCGGGGAAGGAAAACAAAGGTAGTAGTGTACTTTCTAGTACTCGGCTGGCTGGCTACGACCCTCAAGTTGAAAATCTGCCGCCAAGCATCTAACGGTGTGTTCCGGCAGCCTCACTTGCGAGCCAGTTATATTTTTTTTTTTTTTTATTGTTGACAGGCTAGTTGTTTGACCACAGCTCACCTGATGTTAAGTGAAGGTGTGGTCGAAGATGGTAAAGCACACCTAGCCTGGAATGGAACTGTATAATGAATTCTAGGCTAGATGTGTTTACAATCGTTATTAACATAGTTGTTTGTTTGTTTGAATTTTTAATTTCGCTTTATTATATTTTATTGTTAGTAATTTATTATGTTTGTTTTGTTTGATCAACAAGGGCTTACCGGAAGACCAACGCTGGTCATATCACTTACTATGACCAGTTTCATGCTGAGGTGAGCCCCTATTTTGTAACTGTTTGTCTCTGTTTGTTGTTATTTTTGTTGTATTTATGCTACAAAATAAAAAATCATTTTCTTTCTTTCTCTCTTACAATCTTCGTACACACCGAGTGAGCTATGGTCAAACATCAAGCATGTCACCCGTAAAAAACAATTGAGACTAACCATCGAAAGTCTAAAAGTAATGAGCGCCAAAGCAGCGATATCCTGCACATTGTTTTGTTACTCATAGTTGTGTATCGCTGCAATGGTCATGGACAAGCGTTATCTCTTACAAGCTGGGAAATGGCTCCGTTCTTGTGGGTTCTATCCAAGAGCAGCGGCGTCCTTAGCTGTTGCGAGGCCCGGGGCGACAGATCATTGTGAGGCCCTTTTTCTTTGCCCTTTTTCATACTGCTGCCCTGCTTGCCACCCCCTAAGGCCGCCACTGTCCAAGAGTCGACTAAGAAAGTTTTAGTTCTAAATGAACTCCAGTCTAGTTATTCAGTCCTATCGCTTGGCATGTTGGCATGCCAACTTCCAACTAATTATATCCTGTAAATGCGACCTAGTGAACAATTTAAAAATATTATTTCATACATCTCGCTGTTATGGCACAGCTGTGTAGGAAAATAGCGGACGCCTCGCGGTTTCACCCGCGTAGTTCCCGTTCCCGTGGGAATACAGGGATAAAAAGTAGCCTATGTCACCCGGGGATAGTGTAGCTTCCCGACGGTGAAAGAATTTTTGAAATCGGTCCAGTAGTTTCGGAGCCTATTCATTACAAACAAACAATCAAATCTTTCCTCTTTATAATTACTTCTAATAACAAATATCTAAAAAGAAGTTTGGCTGAAACGTGGAAAGAGTCGTGTCGCCCCGTTGTATTTTTTCCAATATTAGTGTTTTGTCGAGTGTTTATGCATAAAAATGGTGGTGTTTTATTCCTAAAGTGCCGAATCACAAGCGCGAGTAGCCTAAAAAGAATAAGAAAAACTATTTATTTTCCAACTATTATAAAGAGGAAATATTAGATTGTTTGTTTGTATTGAAGAGGCTCCGAAACTACTGGACCGATTTCAAAAATTCTTTCACCGTTGGGAAGCTACGCTATCCCCGAGTGACATAGGATACTTTTTGTTCCTGTATTCCCACGGGAACGGGAACTACGCGGGTGAAACCGCGAGGCGTCCGCTTGTAAATAATGAAAATAAATCTTTGACCGACTCGTCGCTTTTCACCAAGTGAGAAACGCATGCCTAGTCAAGTCCGACGTAGAAAAGAAACTAGAACCGAAGGGATTTTTACCGAAAACCCCTTACTTATCTTGCGCTGCAAAAACTATTGACAATAGAATCAAGTGACGTTTTATAGAGCAAATTGACAGCTACAAATAAGTCCGCAATATCATATGTCTAAATCACTAATATTATAAATGTAAAAGTTTGGATGGATGTTTGTTACTCTTTCACGCAAAAATTACTAACCGGATTTATATGAAATTTGGTATGAAGGTAGCTGAGACCCTGGATTAACAGATAGGCTACTTTTTATCCTGAAAACATGTAGCGGGTAACACAGCGGGCGCAGAGGTCTAACTATTACAGTTGTCATCTACATCTACACTAATTATAAAGAGGAAAGATTTGATTTTTTGTTTGTTTGTATTGAATAGGCTCCGAAACTACTGGACCGATCTTAATAATTCTTGCATCATTAGAATGCTACATGATCATTGAGTGAAATAGTCTATAATATATATTGTTAATCGAGTTTTGTTTTCCCATGCCAAGCCGGAGCGAGCGGATACGATAGATATGTGGATGCTTGGATGATTGTTACTCAATCACGTAAAAACGACTAAACGGATTTATATGAAATTTGGCACAAATTTAGTTTATTACCTGGATTAAGATTTAGGGTACTTTTTATATTTAGGTTCTTGTGGGTTTGTCAATAAACGAACTTAGACGTATCCACTTGATGTTTGGTATAGATGCGTCTTATGGAACAATTCCGGGATAAAAGGTATCCTTAATATTAATCTAATAATAAAATAGCTTCATGATTAATGCTAATTTGTTCCTTGCACATGTTTCATTTCTCTCTGAATCTAATTCTAAACGTAACGCGGACGATGTCGCGGGCGTAAGCTAGTTCTATACATTTTATTCATGATCAGTAACAATTTACTAAATCAACTACATAGAAATTTTGTTTTGCAATTTGAGTGTCGATCCGTTTGTTTGTTTTATATTCAACTGAAGGTATAACTTTGAATTACAATTTAAATTGTTAACTTTGTTTGGCGTTAAAGCAATAATTTAAAAAGTACTCACGCTTCATCTTCCTTCTGCTGGTCCTCCTCTTCTTCGTACTCTTCTATCTCCTCTTCAATTATCTCTTCTTCTATAATCTCCTCCGTCTCGCTCTCACTATCACTCTCCCCACACTCACTCTTCACACTCGTGAGGTCATCACCGGAATTATTTCTATCACCTATCTCTAAGAAACCACTATCACTATTGTCACTTTGGAATTTTCTTACACTATCGTAGTTTTCGTCAGAATTTTCAATTTTTATCGTTATAGGTTCGCTTTCGTTTACATTTATAACAGTTTTATTGTCATTGTCTAATTTAACGTCACCTAAGTAATTTTCTAAAGGTACTTCTTCTAAGAACTCTTTGTTTTCATCTAACACAATGTCTTCTAAATATTCCTCTTCGGATGTGAGAGATTCAAACGAGGAGTCGGCTTCATTATCAGTTTGTTGCTCTCCATCATCAAAAATTATGTGCTTTCTAAATGTGACACGTTTTCTCCCATTATCAGATCTATCATCATCAGAACAACCTTCGGTATCAGATTTTGGAGGCTTCAAGTTCGATTTTTTGGCGGCATTTGGAGATTCAGCCTCATTTTTATCAGTTTCCGTAAGTAAATCTAGTTCTCTTTTCAGCCCATCTTTGTATTTATCAATTTGATTGTGTTCAGGTATAGATTCGTATGCATGTTCCGTTTTCTCTTTGCTGTCCGTAGTTCCCATTTCATTATTAAGTTTGTCAACGGTACAGTCAATGCTTCGCGCGATCTCTCGGAGCAATGCTTCCGCGCGTCGTTTTTCGTCCAAATCCGGCTCGTTTGATACGTACACCAAAGACACGTGTTGATTGTTTTCTGTAGGTGTTTTTGCGTATTTCTGCAGTACTAGAGCTTTGACGAACTCGGAGTCATCCGCGCGCGCGGCCGGGTTATTTTCAGCATGCGTAGGCGCCGGTTCATTCTTAGCGAGTACGGATGAGCTCCTCTGCAATGTTTTTGTCTCTTTCGGCGGACTTACGCGACAGGATTCGGTCCTTTTTCGTTTCCCGCGCTTCCTTTTTCCAGCCATGATTTGCAAAATGGCGCCGACTCCAGTTTTTTGATTGTAGTCCGTCTCGGGTAGCAAAAGGTTCACTACATCTTTGCGTGTGTTGTCGGGTTCCGCGCGCGCTTCGACTGGGCTTTCGGCTGTGGTCGGAACTTTTCGTGCTTCGTCGACCTTCCCGCCTTTTCGTTTGAAAAATTGAAACATTCTGTCAGTTTCGTTCGGTCATGTCCGCGCGCTGTGGAGTTTTGACGTTGACTGTTTCTGAACGGATTTTTAACTTATTCTGTGACGGGGTTATACTAACTACTGTTTATTCCCGGTTCGTTCTATATCAGTCTGAAAGTTTATTATTTATGTTTATGTTATGGGTTTGTGATGTTATTTGGATGATAAAATTTACGAGAGAACTTTCGCAGTTTTCCTAATGGACAGATGGATATCTATATATTTTTAAACAGCATCTTGAAAAAAAAATCTGACTTGCCTGATTGCTAGCAAGTTTTACAGTATATTTTTTCTGTTTAAACTCAAGTTCCTATTTTAAAATCACAGTTACTAAATTAAATTGTCATCACTATTGTAACCATAACGATTTTTAAACGGAAATACACTAAAAATATAACTCTTGAATACTCGAAAATTAACTTCCGAAAAGTAACGACTAAGTCCGTCAGTTATATCCTTTTTTTATTATAGAACGTGTTCACGTTTCCTCTCCCGCAGCGTTGCGGTCTAAGATGGAGCACGCTTTCCCAGAAAAAACCTATTTACTTTAGATTTGAAGGCAAACATTTATTGTAGCTTTTGGGGAAAACGTTTAGCGGTGTTCCGCAACCTTGATGTACTAATAAAAAAATCTTTTAAACTACGCAACGGATTTTAATGCGGTTTCCATTAATAGACAGAGTGATTCAAGAGGAATGTTTATATGTATAATACATCAATATGCACCACATTAGTATCTACATTGCTCGCGTACGAAGCCGGGGCAGGTCGTTAGTCTCTACATAGTATAAAACAAAGTCGCTTCCCGCCGTCTGTACGCTTAGATCTTTTAAACTACGCAACGGGGTGTCTTCAAAACAAGAGTAAACAAATTCCTTTTATGTATTCATTGTTCAAACGCGAAACTATTCCGTACTAGCTGCACCCCGCGGTGTCACCCGCTACATGTTTTCGGGATAAAAAACAGCAAGGGTCTCGGCTACCTCCATACCAAATTTCATACAAATCCGTTCAGTAGTTTTTGCGTGAAAGAGTAATAAACATACATCCCTTATTATAGGATGGACAGTAGGATTAAAAATTAAAAAACCAGCCAAGTGCGAGTAGGCCTCGCGCACGAAGGTTTCCGTACCATTATCTATAAAAACGGCAAAATCACGTTTGTTGTATGGGAGCCCCCTTAAATATTTATTTTATTCTGTTTTTTAGTATTTGTTGTTATAGCGGCAACAGAAATACATCATCTGTGAAAATTTCAACTGTCTAACTATCGCGGTTCATGAGATACAGCCTGGTGACGGACGGACAGCGGAGCGTTAGTAATAGGGTCCCGTTTTACCCTTTAGGTGCGGAACCCTAAAAATCTTCTTTTTTTTTCTTTGGTATTGGCGTTGTTTTTTCAAGTTTCAAAAATTAAAAAAGTTGCCTCGTAGCTATAGTTAAAGTCAAAGTCCAGTCTTGGTCAAGTACAGTCCGTATCAGTCAAGTTCAATAAAGTTTTTGAAGCAACACAAAAAGTCATGTTTCACCACATTATATCGTTTTCCTACACTCGCGCTTGTGATTCGGCACTTTATGAATAAAACACCACCATTTTTATATATGTAAACACTCGACAAAACACTAGTTTTGGAAAAAAATACAACGGGGCGACACGACTCTTTCCGCGTTCCCGCCAAAGCTCCCTAAAAATCTTTTGTAATCGACTGAAAACAAATCGTTACTTCGCTTATTCGATTAGCAAAGCTTGACTTTTATAAATACCCACATAAACAATAACAAACTGTCCACGAGCACATAACTTACTACGCGTAATCTGTACCTAGTTATTTACTATCTACGCCTCATCGATTCAAGTCATGTGTGCAGTAGAATGATTAGGGTTTTTTGGTATTTATAGTGGGGGAGATCTCACTATTTCTATGGAGGGTGTTGTTTTTTTTTTTATGGTTTACAGGCTGTCTTTGACCACAGCTCACCTGATGTTAAGTGAAAGTGTGGTCGAATGGAACTGGCTCTCATGTGAGGATGCCGGTAGACACCGTTAGATGCTTGGCGGCAGATTTTCAACTTGAGGGTGGTAGCTAGCCAGCCGAGTACTAGAAAGTACCCTACCACCATGCTATGGTTTCCTCACGATGTTTTCCTTCACCGGCAGCTCAAGCTCATTGTTGGAGTTGAACCCACGCCCTTCGGTATGCGAACCTACCGCGCTAACCGCTGAGCTATCATCGCTACATTTTTTTTTAATTATTTAATTTTGGTCCTTAAAAAAGGCAGTTTTTAAATCACAGTTCAGGTTAAGATTTGACATAATTGTTTGACATATTTTTATTGAGTAGGTACTAGACGTTTAATTTTTGGAATTTATTATAAGTTTTTGACATTGCCTAAACAATTGTATGTTATAAAAAAATTAACAAAGCCTTTAATTAATTAATTATTATTATTACCAATCGGATATGGACCTGTTCTGAAATAAATTAACATTATTACTAGCGGACGCCTCGCGGTTTCACCCGCGTGGTTCCTGTTCCCGTGGGAATACCGGTATAAAAAGTAGCCTGCCACCCGGGGATATACACTATCCCCGGGTGGCAGGCTACCGTTCACCGTTGGGTTACACACCCAACGGTGAAAAAACTCGAGCAGCAGATTCTAATGTCTGGTGGTACGTTACGTATGAAGAAGGTGGAATCAAGCCGCTTATTTCGAGCTTAATTGCTTCTCGCAATAATTGACCGCAGCCTCTCAGACTACAGTGTGACACAAACAACAAAATTAGGGCCATCAGTTGGCAGTCACGTCGATCGACGCGTGCCGTGACATTGAATTGACAGATCATTAGAAACGTCATCTAGAGTAGGTACTAATGCGCGAGTAGTTAGTACGTACCTAAGTAGGTACGGATTGTTGTGTAGTGGGTAGTAGTGGGCAGGTAATACATACAAGAAAAACTCAAAAAAAAGTAATGAATATCGAGTACTTATCTAAGTATTTAGGTTAAAGTGCAAAATTGCTGTTTCGTACTGAAAAATTTTTTTGACTCCTCGCGGGTTCACCCGCGTTGTTCCCGTTCCCGTGGGAATACAGAGATAAATAGTAGCCTATGTCACCCAAGGATAGTGCAGCTTCCCAACGGTGCATGAATTTTTGAAATCGGTCCAGTAGTTTTTGAGTTTATTTGTTACAAACATACAAAAAAACAAATCTTTCGTCTTTATAATATTAGGGTAGATTTAGACTAGCGACCGCCCCGGCTATAGATACTAATGTGGTGCATATGCATGTATCATACAAACCTTTCTCTTGAATCACTCTGTCTTTTGATGGAAACCGCATTAAAATCCGTTGCGTACTTTAAAAGACCTAAGCGTAGACGACGGGAAGCGGCTTTGTATTATAATATGTCGAGACGAGCGACCCGCCCCGGCTTCGCACGGGTACAGTGTAGATACTAATGTGGTGCATATGCATGTATCATACAAGTAAACCTTCCTCTTGAATCACTCTGTCTTTAGATGAAAACCGCATTAAAATCCGTTGCGCAGTTTAAAAGATCTAAGCGCACAGGCGGCGGGAAGCGACTTTGTTTTATACTATGTGGAGACTAGCGACCGGCCCCGGCTCGCACGCGTGCAATGTAGATACTAATGTGGTGCATATGCATGTATTATACATGTAAACCTTCCTCTTGAAACACTCTGTCTATTGATGGAAACCGCATTAAAATCCGTTGCGCAGTTTAAAAGATCTATGCGCACAGGCGGCGGGAAGCGACTTTGTTTTATATTATGTGGAGACTAGCGACCGGCCCCGGCTCGCACGCGTGCAATGTAGATACTAATGTGGTGCATATGCATGTATTATACATGTAAACCTTCCTCTTGAAACACTCTGTCTATTGATGGAAGCCACATTAAAATCAAAGGTTTCGTTACGCCGAATGTGGACTTGAAACATGGTAAGTCTAAGAATCTAAATTGATGCTAGCCCTTCTGGTTTATTTTATGATAGAGAATTTTCGATGGATGCACCCTACGATCTTCGATAATATTAAACTTATATTTAGTTCATGCCGGTGACCTGAACTTGGCTCGGGAGCGACCATTCCTTCTTTGGTTATTTTTGGATGCGTATTCAAAAGGGGTTATCCCTTTGTTTGTAGGTAAACAGAGTTTAAATGTAAAATTGCCTTTTTAACGTCCTTGGAGTTAGCATTTCAAAAAAAAATCTCTAGAATCATTGGCATCCAGCATAGTACTGCAGTTCTTGATAAATTTCAATAATAGTTCTAAAGATTTTACTATACAAACTGAATTTTGAAAAATGAGACGCTAATTTCACAATATTTCTTTTTATGTTTTTAGTAAAATAATTATGAGTAAGTAGTAGTAATAGTAGTAGTTTTTTTCGTTTAATAGTATTTATGTATTCTATCAGTTGTCTGACTTCCATCACACAAGCTCTGCTTAGTTTGGGGCCCGATGGTGCTGTGTGTATAGTCCTACGATATTTATTTATTTTTTATTTATTTGTATGTTGTTGTGATTTGTTTTGGTGTATAATAAAGTCTATTCTATTCTACAAATTATAGCATCCCGTTGAAATTCGTAGATTTAACGCCAGTAGAGATGAAATTTACTAAGTTCTACAGTTATTTATAAAGAAAGAAAGAAAATAATTTTATTTTGTAACACAGAACACAACAAAAATAACAACAAACAGAGACAAATAGTTACAAATAAGAAAGAAGAGAAAAAAGAGTTCTAGTCTTTCGAACATCTATACTATTATAAAGAGGAAAGATTTGATTGTTTGTTAGTATTGAATAGGCCCCGAAACTACTGGACCGATTTCAAAAATCCTTTCTCCGTTGGGAAGCTACACTATCCCCGGGTGACATAGGCCACTTTTTATCCCTGTATTCCCCAGGGGACGGGAACTACGCGGGTGAAACCGCGAGGCGTCCGCTAGTATCTTATAAACATAAAAAAAATATTAATTTTATTCGCCATTTTGTGCCGTTCATAAGTTAAATAAGTTGCCTCGTAGCTATAATTATAGTCAAAGTCCAGTCTTGGTAAAGTCTAGTCAGTGTCATTAAGTCCAGTCATGCTTTAGTAAAGTAGTGGCGACTGTACTATAAAGCTTCGATGGAGTTTTGGAAGCAACACGAAAAGTTGTGTTTCACCACATTATATCATTTTCTCACACTCGCGCTTGTAATTCGGCACTTTATGAATAAAACACCACCATTTTAATGCATAAACACTCGACAAAATACTAGTTTTGGAAAAAAATACAACGGGGCGACACGACTCTGTCCGCGTTCCCGCCAAAAAATCTACATTAGAGTTATTTAACAATAAAAAAGGAGTTTTGGCGGGAACGCGGGAAGAGTCGTGTCGCTCCGTTGTATTTTTTTCCAAAACTAGTGTTTTGTCGAGTGTTTATGCATAAAAATGGTGGTGTTTTATTCATAAAGTGCCGAATTACAAGCGCGAGTGTGGGAAAATGATATAATGTGGTGAAACATGAGTTTTCGTGTTGCTTCCAAAACTCCATCGAAGCTTTGTAGTAAAGTTGCCACTACTTTACTAAAGCATGACTGGAATTAACTGACACGAACTGGACTTGACAAAGACGACTTTGACTAAAAGTAGCTACGATGGCACTTATTTAACTTGAAAATATGTATATAATTACTTGACACTGGCAAATGCTAAAACGCGACGCCAAAACCAAAGAAAAAAAAAACAATAAAAAAAATCATTTCACTTCGTTTCCCGCCAATGACTTTGTATTTCCTGCCCTTTGATTCTGAATACGTAAAACGACGTAAACAAAACTCCTTGTCAAAAATACTCGTTTATTATTAGGCGCCATCTTGTACCGTCGGTTGACGTCATTAAAACTTCCTTTGGTGTTACCATGGTTTTGATTTTTGTTCGGACACAAAGGAGATTATATTTTTACTTCTATGAGGCAAACGTTGCATGGTGGTAGGGTACTTTCTAGTTCTTGGTGGTAGATCTCCTTAGTCTTGGTGGTAGATCTCCTGCGGTGGTACCTACCTAGACGACATCCTTCTATGTCGTCTAGGTAGGTACCACTGCAGTACCAGTTATTCTGCCGCTAAGCAGTAGTGCGTAAACATTACTGTGTTCCGGTTTGAAGGGTACTGCAGCTAGCGAAATTACTGGGCTGTTGAGACTAACCATCGCAAGTCTCAAAGTAATGAGCGCCAAAGCAGTGATGCCCTGGACTGTTTTGTTTATGAACCCAATTCTTAGATCAACGCGGATGAAGTCGCGGGCGCAAGTTAGTTTCATGATAAAGATTATGATGGTTTTGCAATAAATAACTGAATTTATATTTAATTCGACGTCAAATTCTAAATCTTTGATCATAACAGTAACTCTAGTATTTTTATAGTAAAATAACCTTCAGTTTTTAAAAGTTTTTGGTATTTTGATGCGATATTTTTAAGAAAATCTGCTGTAGGGATATTTTTAATCGTTATAGTGGGAGTTTTTTAAATGTAGGTAATAATAATAATGAGCCGAACGAAACACTCTCCTGTTGGTAAGGGATAACGCATGTCCATGACCATTGCAGCGATACACAGAACTTTGAGTAACAAAACAAAGTCCAGGGCATCGCTGCTTTGGCGCTCATTACTTTGAGACTTTCGATGGTTAGTCTCAACAGCCCAGTAATTTCGCTGCAGTACCCTTCAAACCGGAACACAGTAATGTTAGCACACTACTGTTTGGCGGCTGTAGCAAGCTGTAGTAGCGATGGGCTGGACATATCTGTCGCAAAAGCGATAACCGCTGGGGTAGATGTGTTCTAGAGTGGAGACCGCGTATTGGCAAGCGTAGCGTAGGACGCCCTGAGACTCGATGGAGTGACGATATACGTAGGACAGCTGGCGGTGGATGGAAGCGAAAAGCCGAAGATCGGGCTGAGTGGCATGTCTTGGGAGAGGCCTATGTCCAGCAGTGGACTAATATAGGGTGATGATGTTTGGCGTCAGAATATCTGGTACCTACCTAGACGACCTCCTAAAATGAGGATGAGAAGGACTGGGTTTCCAGACACCTCGTCGGGAGACCAGCTCGCTTCCATTCTGAAGGTCCTGGGTTGGACTCCCATGACACGCACCACATTATTTTCTAACTCGGGTAGCAAATTCCACCATTTAGCGGTTTGCACAATGAAAGTGGAATCAAATCGCTTTGTACGCATATACATTTGAATAATTACAAATGTTACTTTACCACTTGACGCTTAAAATAGCCACAAATCGAAATCACGAACTAAACCGTCAATATACCAAAGAAGAGAGAGCCACAATCGCATTCCTTCGATCGAAATGACAGCGTGCCTTTGAAAATTGTATAGTTCCATAATTTCACCGCGCAAGTTGGTAAATCAAATGGAAATTACAACCAATATGTGTTTTGTAACTGTGTTGGAGCCACTATCACATTTTTTTTTATACAAACTGACAGCGTACCTTCACTACCTACATAGTATAAAACAAAGTCGATATCGCTGTCTGTCCGTCCCTATGTATGCTTAAATCTTTAAAACTACGCAACGGATTTTGAAGCGGTTTTTTAAATAGATAGAGCGATTCAATAGAAAGGTTTATGTATAAATTTAATTTTGCTAAATTTAATTTTGCAAAATTGTAATTTAAATGTATATTTCCGAAGATATTACAGATTTAAAATGCAGGGACATAGCGGTGCGGCGGTACCTTCCAATTCAAACGCCTACAATTTCCGGTAAAGACATCTTTTGCAATGACCATTAATAAATCGCAGGGTCGAACTTTCAACGTTGCGGGCTTAGATTTGAGCGTTGAGTGTTTGTCTCATGGTCAATTATATGTCGCTCTATCAAGAGTAACCTCTAAACAAAACATGTTTGTATTGTCTAATGACAAAAAAGCTGTAAACGTTGTTTATAAGGACATTCTGTAGTAGGTAGGTATGTTTAGTACCAGCATTGCACCCGTGCGAAGCCGGGGCGGGTCGCTAGTTGATAATAATTTTAGTTCCGCAATTTGAACACATGTACAATTATGTCAGCATTTCATAGGCCATAACTCGTGTATACTATAAATCAATAGGTAATGCTCAAACGGTTCTATGATTGCTTGGTGGTCTGCCAAAAAAATGTTTACAAGTAGAAATTGAAAAAAAAACCCTCCACGCCAGTAACAAAGCACCAAATTTCGACTCTATCAGACTTGCGGAAGATGTACATGATTTTCAAACTTACAAATTTGATTACAATTTATTTTTTTAATGTAAAAGTAAACGAACGATACGCTCTCCTGACGGTAAGCGATAACACTTTAGTCACTTTGAGTTTTAACACAGTCTGGAATGGTACTGGCTGCTAGTGAAGCTGCCGGAACACACCGTTAGATGTTTGGCGACAGATTTTTAACTCTCGTGTTGTAGCTAGCCAGCCGAGTACTAGAAAGTACCCTACCACCATGCTATGGTTATATTTTTTCGTGATAAAAAGTAGCCTATGTGTTAATTGAGGGTGTCGGCTACGTCCATATCAAATTTCAACAAAATCCATTCAGTAGTTTTGGCATGAAAGAATAATAAATAAATATCGTAGGACTATACACACAGCGCCATCTGGCCCCAAACTAAGCAGAGCTTGTGCGATGGAAGTCAGATAACTGATAGAATACATAAATACTTTTTTTTTGTAAATACATACAGAACACCCAGACACAGAACAAACATTTGTTTATTCGCAAAATGTTTGCCCTGAGTGGGAATCGAACCCACGCCCCACAGCTCTCAAGGCAGAGATACTACCAATGAGCCAACGGGGCTGTCAACATCCATACACATAAACTTTCGTCTTTATAATTTTAGTGTGATTTACTTTTAGTAATAGATTCCGAGACATCCTGCTGGGCTTTCCGTTTGATAAAATATCACGGAAGTTTCTAGAAACGGACTTATTTCTACCAAACAGAAGTCGTTTCCGGCAAAATAGTTATTTCTTTCCATTTTAAAGTATATTCTATAATAAGTTTTAGTTTAACCGAAATGTGGGCGGTTTAAACCGATCTAAATCAATTTTAGTTTAAATTCCTATTGCTACTGAAATAATTGTTTATGTTTTAAAGATACAAATTTGTTATATTTAATTGACTTTCAAAAAAAAATTGTTTGGCTAGCTACGTGTTTGGCCACAGCTCAGTAAATAAATAAATAAATATCGCAGGACATTACACACAGCGCCATCTGACCACAAACTAAGCAAATCTTGTACTATGGAAGTCAGATAACTGATAGAATACTTGAATGCTTTTTTTTTAGTAAATATATACCAGTACACAGAACAAACATGTGACAAACATGTGACGGTGTGATCGAAGATGGTAAACGCACAACTTTTTTTGTGACAAAGTATTGAAGCAAACGTGACGCTCTGATGGTAAAAGGTGACCATTGCAGCGATACACAGAACTTTGAGTAGCAAAACAAAGTCCGGGGCATCGCTGCTTTGGCGCTCATTACTTTGAGACTTTCGGTCAGTCACAACAGCCCAGTAATTTCGCTGCAGTACCCTTCAAACCGGAACACAGTAATGTTTACACACTACTGCTTGGTGGCAGAATTACTGACACTGCGGTGGTACCTTTTTTTTCTAGGGAAAATACTTTGTGTATACCACCGGCCCTGGGGCGGGCACGGTGGTTATGTGCAACTCTCCATCCTAATGACGGCCTACCCACTAAAAACCCTGGAGTGTTCCATCTCGGCGCTGTGTCGAGGCTACGGGCACGCTTTCGCACTCTACCGCGGCCTCGACAGCGCTTGTCCTCGCGGACCCGCCTCGGGGAGCCCAAGCTCACCCCGCAACGATGACGATGTGCCCGAACACCAGACACGTCGTGATCCACCTCGGAGACCAAACCAGCAAATGGGCGTCGAACAGCCCCAAGTCTATACGCCCCTGGTCTCCATGCGACGGGTCAGATAAGTGGCCCCGCCGCCTGCCACTTTAAAGGGTGTTCGAGCTCCGCCCGGATAGTTGCCTAGGCGTCGAGATCACACCCTCCACCCCAAGAGGACAGTGTTCCACAGGAGACTAACCTCGGAAAAGAGGTCCGCCTCAAAACCGGTTACCCACCTCCCCAGAGACTGAGGAGGAAGAACTCACATGACGATGCCTGCCACTTTGGTTGCTTGGAATGGGGATCGCCAGACCGGCGCTCCCCCCATCCCACAACCCCCTCCCACTCGGCTCCTCACTGCGGTGGTACCTACCTAGACGACCATTTACCTCTACCGGAAAAATGTAACCACAAGGCGCGGAACTTCGTCCGGTACGACCGGGCGTCACGAGCCCGTGCCTTTACACAACACCCCTGGGGGCAGAGTCCCCCCAGCGCCCAGCCTCGACAAGGAGGTCCTGCCTCGAGGTCGATTCCCAACCTTGGGGAGGTTGGGAGGAGGATAAAGGAGGAGGAAGAACCCTGAATGAATGAATGACGACCATCTGCTAAGGAAATCAATCACCAAGCAATAATGGGAATACGGAATCATCGGTACGTCAGTCTAACTCAAACTTGACTGAATATATTTTTGATTTTGAAACTTGTTTCTATAGAAAGGATTAGCAGAGGCTAAGTATAATATGGTTAAAGTAACTGTACCATGTATGGTAAACCGGTTCTGAACCGGGACCTGATAGTTCGATTCGGGGCCTCAATTCTATCGCGATCGATATTTTATAGCTCACTCATGCCCTATTTTTAATCGACTCAAAAAAGTAGGAGATTCTCAATTTGACTGTTTTTTTTTTATGTTTGTTACGCGATAATTCCGCCAATTGTGAATCGATTTTAATTATTCTCTTTTTGTATAGTAGATCATACTTCAGAGGTGGTCCCATATAAATTTTAGAGAAATCAATCGAGTGCTTTTTAAAAAATTAACAAAATTCTAAAAACGATGATATTTTCGTTTAGTCCGAAACCTCGCTGTTTCATCGGAGCAGTGCGTTTAGTTGGCCTAAGGGTCATGGAGTTGGTTTTTTAATTGTAAATTAGTATATTAGTACTTTTATATATATATACATATATTTTGTAGCGATGATAGCCCAGTGGTTAGCGCGGTTGGTTCGCATGCCGAAGGGCGTGGGTTCAAACCCCAACAATGAGCTTGAGCTGCCGGTGAAGGAAAACATCGTGAGGAAACCATAGCATGGTGGTAGGGTACTTTCTAGTACTCGGCTGGCTAGCTACCACCCTCAAGTTGAAAATCTGCCGCCAAGCATCTAACGGTGTGTTCCGGCAGCCTCACTTGAGAGCCAGTTCCATTCCAGACTAGGTGTGCTTTACCATCTTCGACCACACCTTCACTTAACATCAGGTGAGCTGTGGTCAAACACCTAGCCTGTCAACCAATAAAAAAAAAAATATTAACTGGCTTCAAAAAAAGGAGGAGGTTCTCATTTAGTCATAATCTCGACGAAACCTATTTTACTCTAGATTTGAAGACATCCATATTGTAGCTAACAGGGAACACAGACTCCGGCAGAGAGTTCCACAACCTCGCTGTGCGAATGAAAAATGTGGAATCACGCTTTGTGCGTACATGGGGGACATCCATGTACGGATGACGTTTTGGTCGCGTTTGCCTGGCCGTCCGGTAGTAGAAGGGTAAAATGAGACGCTCTCTTGAATGTAAAACGTATGTATATGACCATTGCAGCGATACACAGAACTTTGAGTAACAAAACAAAGTCCAGGCATCGCTGCTTTGGTCCTCATTACTTTGAGACATTAGATGGTTAGTCTCAACTTACCTACTTAGGGACCGTTTTAATTACTTGCGTGAGTGTGAACAAATGGAAACCTTACGTTGGAAATTGTGTATTTTGTTTCCTTCGAAACTTGTAGTAAAATTACCGCTTTACTAAATCATGACCAATTTTTTTTTCCAGGGAAAATACTTTGTGTATACCACTGACCCTGGGTCTCCGAGGTGCATTACTAAATCATGACCAGACTCAACTTTGCCATGCCTGTGTGATTTTGACTTATTTCATTGGATTTATCATGAAACATTTGACAATATCAAAATACACATTGACAAATAGACACACATACTGGCTAATAGAAAAAGTGTGATGTCAATAATGAAAAAAAAAAAATACAATCGAGTGTAAGCAAATAAAAATCGATTTAATATCGATCGCCCCAGAATGGAGCCCACATGTAGATGTAGATGAATGATTACGCAAGACAATATCGTTTGAATTTATTTTACGAGTTTAACTGTGATTTAACTAACACAGTAAATGGAGGTTAAACTACAGTTTTACTAACTACCCGACCGGGCATCGAACACACAAACTTTCCGGAAGAAATTCCCTGAACGTTAGTGGAAGTCGTATCAAAATCCGTTGCGTGGTTAATAAGGTGGTTCGATTTCCATTAAAACAATTTTTTTCCATTTATGGACAAATGGAGCATAATTTTACAGTGAAATCACAGCTACTGGCATTCATTTTGTTCTTTATTTGCGGTAAATCACAGTTGCTTGAGTGAAACAGTAGATTATTAGCATAAAATAAAATTTATGTTAGATTTATGAATTTATGATTTAAGAATAAAACAGTAGATTTTTTTTTTTATTACTTTTAATAGACCTATGTTTGGCCACCAATTAATAATGTAATAATATTGAATAGGCTCCGAAACTACTGGACCGATCTTAATAATTCTTTCATCATTAGAATGCTACATTATTCGTGATGGACGTAGCTATATCACTACATAGTATAAAACGAAGTCGTTTCCCTCTGTCCCTATGTATGCTTAAATATTTAAAACTACGCAATGGATTTTGATGCGGTTTTTTTAATAGATAGAGTGATTCAAGAGGAAGGTTTATATGTATGATACTTGCATATGCACCACATTAGTATCTACATTGCACGCGTGAGAAGCCGAGGCGGGTCGCTAGTTTTTTAAAAAAAACAGGGATCCGTATGGAAACTTCAATAATGTGACCCAAGCTGTTAAAAATTTACCCAAAACCCCTTACTTAGCATGCGCAGCGAAAACTATTGACAATAGAATAAAGTGACGTTTTATAGAGCAAAGTGACAGCTACAAATAAGTCCGCAATATCATATGTCTAACTATTACAGTTGTCATCTACATTCTACACTAATTATAAAGAGGAAAGATTTGATTGTTTGTTTGTATTGAACAGGCTCCGAAACTACTGGACCGATCTTAATAATTCTTTCATCATTAGAATGCTACATTGTCACTGAGTGACATAAGCTATATTTTAATTGTTAATCGAATTTTGTTTTCCCGTGCGAAGCCAGGGAGAGCTGCTAGTACTTCATACTTTTAATAATTGAGCTTCCTAATTTGTTTGTATAAACGTATCCTTGATTTTTCTATACAAACCACAAATAAATCGCTACTAGTCACAGTGTAAACTTTTTGTTTTCATCTGTCACGATTAATAACACTGGCTGTTTACAATTTTCCGTGACGAGAAAATTTTCACAGATCACTTTGACATAACACTTTTGGCGCGCAAATTTTCACTCGACCAGTGAAAAAGTTTGCAATGCGAAACTTGGCGTCACTTTTGGCGCGGATTTTTACTTTTTTTTTTGTTTTTCACGCGGGAGCGGATTTTGGGCTATTACGAGCAGCGTGTCGCGACGCGTTCGCCCAGAGAAAGACTGACCGAGATGAAAGACTCAAGTTTCTTCGATTTGTAAATAGAAATTTGTATTTACCTACGTTTCGTTCTGTTTCTCTGGTGCATTTTGCACTTTCTGTTAGTAACAAGGCGGGTGAGTCAGCCTACCTTGACGGATGAGTTATATCGGATGCCGTTCCGTTTGTCTGAAGATAAGATTAAAAAAAACAATACAAACATTTTTCTTTTTTTTTCTATTTTTATTTACTAAAACAGTTGGCGTGGCATATCACATGCTTGAACGAGAAAACCTTACAATAAAAAATTTCAAACGATATTTCAGAAATCGCTAATGACCTTTTTAGGGTTCCGTACCCAAAGGGTAAAAACGTCCGTCCGTCCGTCCGTATCTCAAGAACGGTGATAGCTAGACAGTTGAAATTTTCACAGATGATGTATTTCTATTGCCGCTATAACAACAAATACTAAAAATGAAATAAAATAAATATTTAAGGGGGGCTCCCATACAACAAACTCGATTTTTTTACCGTTTCTTGCTCGATACTAATAACGGTGACAGGTAGACGCTTTAACTATTCACAGAATATTTAGTTTTATTATAGATAATGGTACGGAACCCTACGTGTGTGAGTCCGACTCGCACTTGGCCGGTTTTTTTAAGTTGATCCTGAAGAAAGTTTATGTGGGTCCGTATATAAATTTTTTCGAAATCTGTCGAGCGATTTATAAAAAATTAACCAAAGTCTAAAAATTGTATACGTCGATGATATTTTCGTTTACTCGGAAACCTCGCTGTTTCATTGGAGCATCGCGTTTAGTTGTCCTAAGGGGCATGGAGTCAGTTTTTTATACATTATATACAACTAAACGTTGTCAAAACAACTTGTTACAACGTGTGATTTAGTAATAAATTAAAAAATAAATTGATTTCAAAGAATTCAAGATTTCCTTAACCATAAAAATCAGAACTCGTATGATACGACGAAATGATTTGCAATCAATGATTATTTATAGTATTATCTTGATAGTGCCTTAATACCTGTAGGTATTAAGGCACTCACAGTAGCTAATGCGGCGTGATATAGCACCAGAGTTAATACTACTAATACTACCTTATATAAAGGTGAAAGTTTGTATGTTTGGATGTTCGTTACTCGATTACGGAAAAACTACTGAACAGATTCGAATGAAATTTGGCATACATATAGTTCATGACCCGGATTAACATATAGGATACTTTTTATACTACAAACTGAACAAAATTTATTTTAAATTCCACGCCGACAAAGCCGTTAGTAACAGTTGGTATTTTAAATTTGATAGTTTGCATGTTTAGATGTTTGTTACCCGATCACGCAAAAACTACTGGACGGATTTGAATGAAATTTGGCACAAACATAGTTCAAGGTCTGGATTTACATACAGGATACTTTTTATATTGCAAACTGTGCACACTTTTTTTAAATTCCACGCGGACAAAGTCGTTACTATTTTAAATTTGATAGTTTGTATGTTTAGATGTTTGTTACCCGATCACGCAAAAACTACTGGACGGATTTGAATGAAATTTGGCACAAACATAGTTCAAGGTCTGGATTTACATACAGGATACTTTTTATATTGCAAACTGTGCACACTTTTTTTAAATTCCACGCGGACAAAGTCGTTACTATTTTAAATTTGATAGTTTGTATGTTTAGATGTTTGTTACCCGATCACGCAAAAACTACTGGACGGATTTGAATGAAATTTGGCACAAACATAGTTCAAGGTCTGGATTTACATATAGGATACTTTTTATATTGCAAACTGTGCACACTTTTTTTAAATTCCACGCGGACAAAGTCGTTACTATTTTAAATTTGATAGTTTGTTACTCAATCAGGCAGAAATTACTGGACGGATTTGAATGAAATTTGGCACACGTATAGTTCATGACCCGGATTAACATATATGATACTTTTTATACTGCAAATTGAACAAACTTTTTTGTTAAAGTCCACGCGGACGAAACCACAACTAATTTGAATGATGTATATTGTATGTCCTTAATAGTGATTTGACCATGTTTAATATTAATGTCAGAAAACAAATAAATACGTGGCATGATAAGAATGTACAAAACTATGTTATCTACTGTAGAAATATCTGATATTTGTTATCAAATTTTATCTGTTCCCCTGTGTGATCGCGGCTAGCCTTTCCTCGAATACCGCAACCTAATCTTTATGTACATATATAATTACTTATTCTGACCGACTGATTCATCAACGCAGAGCCTAAACCGCTTCTGCTACAAACTACAAACTCCAAACTTGAAATGTTGGCAGATAGCAGCCGGGGCGGGTCGCTAGTCTCTACATAGTATAAAACAAAGTCGCTTACCGCCGTCTGTACGCTTAGATCTTTTAAACTACGCAACGGATTTTAATGCAGTTTCCATCAATAGACAGAGTGATTCAAGAGGAAGGTTTATATGTATAATACATGCATAGTATCTACACTGCACCCGTGCGAAGCCGGGACGGGTCACTAGTCTCCACATAGTATAACACAAAGTCGCTTCCCGCCGTCTGTACGCTTAGATCTTTTAAACTACGCAACGTATTTTAATGCGGTTTCCATCAATAGACAGAGTAATTCAAGATGAAGGTTTATATGTATAATACATGCATTAGTATCTACATTGCACCCGTGCGAAGCCGAGGTGGGTCGCTAGTCTCTATATGGTATAAAACAAAGTCGCTTCCCGCCGTCTGTACGCTTAGATCTTTTAAACTACGCAACGGATTTCAATGCGGTTTCCAACAATAGTCAGTGATTCAAAAGGAAGGTTTGTTTGTTTGGAGTTTTAATTTATTTTTTCTCTTTTTTAACTATGATATATTTTACACACACTGTTTATTTTTAGGTAAATGATTTTTCCACAAATTAAATACAGGGTTACGCGAAAATATCTTGTACTGATCTAGGTGACAATCGAAGTCGTCAAACTTTTTAGTAAACTCTTCACTACTTTACTAGGGCATGACTGGGCTTTGACTAACTTTGTATGACTTTGACTGTGACTCGGACTTGTTTCACTTGATTTATTATGAAATAACGAAATATATCCTTAGCATAAGGTCGTCTAGGCAGGTACCACCGCAGTATGAGATATTCTTCTGATCCGGTTTGAAGGGAGTGTTAGCTATGTTTGATGAAAATGAGTCCAAGATGGCCGCCGCCACAAAATGGCGGATTACATATTTTTTCACAACTTCCACAATATGGGTATCAAATGAAAGGATTTGACTAGTAGAATACTATACACATGTCGGGGTTTATTAATTTATTATTTAAATGGGCACTAGCATAAAAGTGTGATAAAAAACAATCTTTAGCTATATTTGTGACGAAAATACATTATTGTTTCCTTGACCAAATTTATCGCGATTTAGCGTTAAAAATGTTTAAAAGCATTATCTAGAGATAACTTATCGGTAAGTACTTGCGTCGTTTGTTCCCTTTTCAGTCTGGATACGTACCTTAACTTTTAAACTCGTCGATTGAAATTATTTTTTTTGTTATAATGGGTGATGTGAACGTTAACGACGGTGACGGTGGTGAAAGAGTTTACGTGAGTACTAGTTGATATCCGCGACTTCGCTCGCGTATTCGAAGAAATCTATGCGATGCTCTATCACCAATTATGTACAAAATAAACTTTCATAATATAATTGATTGATTGAAGCGTTACTTTGAGTATTCAAAAGATACAATTTTAGTGTGTTTACGCTTAAAAGTATTTATACATAAAATACATATGTTCATTTTGATGCTCGCCAACAACCACATTTTATACAGGTACCATGGGGATGGCTGGCAGAAAATGCTTCAGCATTAAGTCCTCCTTTTATACATAATATTATGTTGTATGTGTGTGCAATGTTAGTATTATGCTGAGGTGAGCCCCTATTTTGTAACTGTTTGTCTCTATTTGTTGTTATTTTTTTTTTTTTTTTTTGTATTGTTGCAAAATAAAATTATTTTCTTTCTTTCTTTCTTTTTTTTCAATGAACAATTAAACAAATAAATAAAAGACGTTTAGGTTACAACAACGATGAATTATTTAACTTGACGATTTTTAATTCGAAATATTACTAAGCATCTAAAACTAAAATACTAATATACATATATGTAATACTTATTATTGTTATTTTTTATTTTCTAATCTTTTATTTGTAGTGTTTTTTTTTTGTTGTAGTGTTGTGTGTGTCAATATAAATGTATTCTTTCTAAAATTCGACGTAAACTTAACACATTCAGTGTCGTCGACACGCCTAGCGTGTTCTCATAAATCCCTATCGCAACGCCGCGAGCAATCCAGGCGTGCTCTCTATTTTTCATGGATTTGGGCATATTGTCTTTCAGAAGCTGAAATACAGCTTTTTATGATTTCATCTTTATACAGTGCCGGTGAACACGCCTAGCGTGCCCATGTTATTTCGTCATACAGTGCCGAGAGCACTCCTGGCATGCTCGCGTTTTATATAGGGCGGCATCGCCGAGAACTACTCAAAAATAGTGGTGGCAATGAAAGTGTTAATATATTATAAATAAAATAAAAATAAATTATCTTCATTCATAAGTAATGAGGCGAACGGAACGCTCACCCGATGGTAAGAGACAACGCATGCCCATGACCATTGCAGCGATACACAGAACTTCGAGTAGAAGTTGAAAAAAGTTCAAGGTACTCATAAAATATCAATCATGCGCTATCTCTTTTTTTTATGGTTAACAGGCTAGGTGTTTGACCACAGCTCACCTGATGTTAAGTGACGGTGAGGTCGAAGATGGTAAACACAAGAAGGCATAGGCTACTAGGTTTTTATCCCGAAAACATGTGGCGGGTTACACATTAAAAAAAAATGTCCACAGTTCGCAGATGGAGGCGGGATCCATATTCACCCAGACATGGGGTTTGGGCCCGGCGGCGGGGGGGTGCAGGTGGTTGACGGAGGCTATGGAGGGGTCAACGTCGCTGATGGACATCCTGGCTTCCCGGGGTATCCAGGTCTGTATGGCGGCACGTACACAGTCAGCCATTGATTGACAGCCCCGTTGGCTCATTGGTGGTACATCTGCCTTGAGAGCTGTAGGGCGTGGGTTCGATTCCCACACAGGGCAAACATTTTGTGAATAAACAAATGTTTGTTCTGTGTCTGGGTGTTCTATATGTATTATAAGTATGTATTTACAAAAAAAGTATTTATGTATTCTATCAGTTATCTGACTTCCATCACACAAGCTCTGCTTAGTTTGGGGCCAGATGGCGCTGTGTGTATAGTCCTACGATATTTATTTATTTTTATTTGTACTCAAGTTCAGTCCTGTGACTCCAGGTGGTGTTCAGCCAGGGTTTGGAGGTAACATGATCATCGACGGCTACCCCGGCGGAGGTGGCGTCAACGTTGCTGACGGAGATGGTGGTGGGGTCAATTTCGCTGATGGAGGCGGCGGAGTTAATGTACGTACTTATTATACATAGTTAATGTGTGTAATTTGCTTGGTGGTAGATCTCCTTAGCAGGAGGTTGTCTAGGTAGGTACCACCGCAGTACCAGTTATTCTGCCGCTAAGCAGTAGTGTGTAAACATTACTGTGTTACGCGGTTCGAAGGATACTGCAGCTAGCGAAATTACTGGGCTGTTGAGACTAACCATCGAAAGTCTCAAAGTAATGAGCGCCAAAGCAGTGATGCCCTGAACTTTGTGTTGTTACTCAAAGTTGTGTGTATCGCTGCAATGGTCATGGACAGGCGTTATCTCTTACCATCAGGGGAGCGCCTCGTTCGTCTCATTACTTTTAACATTAAAAAAAATATTTTTACTCTTTCACGCAAAAACTACAGAACGGATTTGGATGAAATTTTGTATGGTGGTAGCTGACCGTTTGCTTCGTTTTGCCTCCAAAACTCCATCGAAGCTTTGTAGTAAAGTCGCCACTACTTTACTAAAGCATGACTAGACTTGACTGATATGGGCTGTACTTGACCAAGACTGGGCTTTGACTATAACTATAGCTACGAAGCAACTTATTTAACTTTAGAAACTTGTAAATATTCCAAATACGACGCCGCGCGAGAAAAAAAAAGTGGCAGCGGAGAATGTATTGTACAATTTATTATTTCGCAGGTCGCGGAAGGTTACGGTGGATATGGGGGGCCCATGGCGAGGGGGGGCAGCGGGGAACCCGAAGAGCCTGAAGAAGAAGAAGCCACTGAGTAACAAACCTGATAACTGTGATAGCATATTTTTTGTATATTGTCTTAATAAAATATTTACTATGTTGTATATTTGTTGTTTACTTGGTGATCGTTAACAAGGAATAAATAGAAGCTCGTGGAGTCAACTGTAAGTTGAGGTTGTTAAAACATCCAAATCAGCTAGCGGGCCAGCTCACTATTTCAGAAACCATACGTCGCCGTCACGTCGGCTTGAAAAGCGGCGCGACATTTTCGACAACAATAGGGTCTTCTAGAGTGGAGACCGCGTATTGGCAAGCGTAGCGTAGGACGCCCTGAAACTCGATGGAGTGACGATATACGTAGGCGGTGGATGGAAGCGAAAAGCCGAAGATCGGGTTGAGTGGCGTGTCTTGGGAGAGGCCTATGTCCAGCAGTGGACTAATATAGGCTGATGATGATGAGGGTCTGAAATCCAGCTAGTGATAAAAAAGGGCTGGCTCCGATGGGGGCAGCGCCCTAAACGACCAACAGACTTCCCCTCATCTGCTTATAGTCTGAAAGACTGTTTGCAAGATATAAGTCACAAAAAAAACTTGGTGGTAGATTTCCTTAGCAGGAAGTCATCTAAGTAGGTACCACCGCTGTACCAGATATTCTGCCGCCAAGCAGTAGTGTGTAAACGTTACTGTGTTCCGGTTTGAAGGTTACTGCAGCTAGTGAAATTACTGGTCTGTTGAGACTAACCATCAAGTCTCAAAGTAATTAGCGCCAAAGCAGTGATGCCCTGGATTTTGATTTGTTACTCAAAGTTCTGTGTATGGCTGCAATGGATAACCATAGGCGTTATCTCTTAGCATCAGAACAAGAATGAACAAGTCTCTTACCATCAGGAGAATGTCTCGTATGTTTCATTACTTTTACACAATCCTATAATATAACAACAAATGTGAAAGTTTGGATGGATGGATGTTTGTTACTCTTTCACGCAAAAACTGAACGGATTTGTATGAAATTTGGTATGGAGGTAGCCGAGACCCTGGATTAAAACATAGGCTACTTTTATCCCGAAAACATGTAGCGGGTAACGTCGCAGGGTACAGCTAGTAAAAACAAATCTAGCTAAAGCTATTTATTTTGCCCAACGTTTTTGTATTGCCATACAACGCGGCAAAGGCTAGCGTTTAGAAAACAATTCCCATTGATAGCGATCTTTAAGATTAGTTATTATTTTAAATTGTGCTTGTCTTATTTAATTTGGTTATGTTCTAGCTAAAACTAACTTATGCTTTATAGTATTCCACTCACCAGTAGTCGATGACATCAGCTAATTCCGTTGTCATGTCCCTGCGTGAACACTCTTCCACTATTCCAGAATCCAGGTCTTCCTCCGAACTGCACACACTTTCCGTGTCACTCATCTACGCCACACTTTACTACACACTAACACACTTTAAATTTGATTTTTTTTTTATTTTTTTTTTTATGGTTGACAGGCTAGGTGTTTGACCACAGCTCACCTGATGTTAAGTGAAGGTGTGGTCGAAGATGGTAAAGCACACCTAGCCTGGAATGGAACTGGCTCTCAAGTGAGGCTGCCGGAACACACCGTTAGATGCTTGGCGGCAAAATATTTACCCATTTTAGAATGCATTTTACAACATAATTGATTGTTTCAGGCGTTACTTTGCGGAAGTTAATTTTGAATATTCAAGGTATATATTTAGTTTATTTACTTGGTGGTAGATCTCCTTAGCAGGAGGTCGTCTAGGTAGGTACCACCGCAGTGCCAGATATTCTGCCGCCAAGCAGTAGAGTGTAAACATTACTGTGTTCCGGTTTGAAGGGTACTGCAGCTAGCGCAATTACTGGGCTGTTGAGACTAACCATCGAGTCTCAAAGTAATGAGCACCAAAGCAGCGATGCCCTGGACTTTGTTTTATTACTCAAAGTTCTGTGTATCGCTGCAATGGTCATGGGTAGGCGTTATCTCTTACCATCAGGAGAGCGTCTCGATCGTCTCATTACTTTTACATTAAAATATATATATATATATATATATATATATATATATATGTATATATATATATAATATTAGTGGGAAGTGGGAACAGACGAATCGATTTCATTGTGCAGCGTATCGACCGTCGACAGTTCAATACAGGAAGTGGGAGGTGTCAGATTGGCCTACTAATTCGATTTAACTATTAGCTAGGTGGCTAATTTTCCGCGGCTCGCTCCCATTACCGTTGGCCTGAGTTCTCTTTCAAATGTCAGGGGATCATTTCGGTCGCTTGCCAGTGAATTAATGGAGTGACATTATATAATAGCTTCTAGCCGCGGCTTCGCTCGCGAGCCACACTCGTGGGTCATTAAAAAAAAGTCGACTTTCGTTCTTTGACCTTAGTAAATAAATAAATATCGTAGGACATTACACACAGCGCCATCTGACCCCAAACTCAGCAAAGCCTGTACTATGGAAGTTAGATAAATGAGAGAATGCTTAAATAGTACTTAGTAGTAGTGCTTAGTAGTAGTAGTAGTAGTAGTAGTAATAGTAGGGCGTGAGTTCAAACCCCAACAATGAGCTTGAGCTGCCGGTGAAGGAAAACATCGTGAGGAAACCATAGCAAGGTGGTAGGGTACTTTCTAGTACTCGGCTGGCTAGCTACCACCCTCAAGTTGAAAATCTGCCGCCAAGCACCTAACGGTGTGTTCCGGCAGCCTCACTTGAGAGCCAGTTCCATTCCAGGCTAGGTATGCTTTACCATCTTCGACCACACCTTCACTTAACATCAGGTGAGCTGAGGTCAAAACACCTAGCCTGTCATCCATAAAAAAAAAAAAAAAAAAAAAAATACTCGTTTTTTTCTAAATACATACTTATAATAAAAACAGAATACATCTATACTATTATAAAGAGGAAAGATTTGTTTGTTTATTTGTAATGAATTTGTTTATATCACAAAATCCTTGTCCTGGGTGGGAATCGAAACCTTCAGCTCTTGGAGCGGACATACTACCAATGAACCAACAAGGCTGTCAATGATGGACTGGTAGATCGATCAATCAATCGATACATGGACGCTAAAAATACATTTAAGAAAGAAAGAAAGAAAGAAAACATTTATTTTGCCACACACAACACTACAACAACAAAAAAACACACTTCAAATAAAAGATTAGAAAAATAAAAATAACAACTTTTAACTTTTTTTACTCCTTTTTTTAACCAGAATATAATGACCAATTATTTTAATGTTGTGCGTACAATGTCTATTTCTAAAACAAATATCGAATTAGGCCAAGTACCGAGTGGCGAGTGAGTAACAATGTTTCGCAACACAGACTTTAATAATATCTTCGCTCATTAATAATTGCACTTACAAACAATTACACACATATTCATATTTCGGTTAGCGCGGTCGGTTCGCATGCCGAAGGGCGTGGGTTCAAACCCCAACAATGATCTCGAGCCGCCGGTGAAGGAAAACATCGTGAGGAAACCATAGCATGGTGGTAGCGTAGGTACTCTCTAGTACTCGGCTGGCTAGCTACCACACGAGAGTTGAAAATCTGCCAAGCAAAGCATCCAACATGCCCTGGACGTTGTTTTGCTACTCAAAGTTCTGTGTATCGCTGCATTGGCCATGGACAGGCGTTATCTCTTACCATCAGGAGAGCGTCTCGTTCGTCTCATATATTTAACAAAAACCGGCCAAGTGCGAGACGGACTCACACACGTAGGGTTCCGTACCATTATCTATAATAAAACTAAATATTCTGTGAACAGTTAAAGCGTCTACCTGTTACCGTTATTAGTATCGAGCAAGAAAAAAATCAAGTTTGTTGTATGGGAGCCTTCCTTAAATATTTATTTTATTTTATTTTTAGTGTTTGTTGTTATAGCGGCAATAGAAATACATCATCTGTGAAAGTTTCAACTGTCTAGCTATCACCGTTTTTGAGATACAGCCTGGTGACAGACGGACGGACGGACGGACAGCGAAGTCTCAGTAATAGGGTTCCGTTTTTACCCTTTGGGTACGGAACCCTAAAAACATTGTAATAAATAAACAAAATTTTTAGTGAGTAATTTTACTTATTGGCTCATCGACCATGGTCTAGCCAATATTGTGAAATGAGATCTTTGGTAAGAGGTTTTACTTTTGCGTATATTTTTTTCGTATTTTAATGGATAATATATGGCGAGCGATAGGCCAGAGAAGTTTTTGGCGGGGACGCGGAAAGAGTCGTGTCGGCCTATTGTATTTTTTTCCAAAACTAGTGTTTCTTCGAGTGGTATTTTATTCATAAAGTACTGAATTACAAGCACGAGTGTAGGAAAGTGATAAAATGTGGTGAAACATGACTTTTCGTGTTGCTTCCAAAACTCCATCAAAGCTTTATAGTAAAGTTGCCACTACTTTACTAAAGTATGACTGGACTTGACTGACATAGACTGGATTTGACCAAGACTGGACTTTGGCTATAACCATAGCTACGAGGCAACTTATATAAGTTATGAAACTTGAAAATATAAAACACTTGACACTGGCAAATGCTCAAAATACGACGCCAAAACAAAGAAGAAGATAGGTCAGTTCTCCCGACTTAACTAATCAATCGAAAGAGATAAAATTTTGTACCTATTTAACTGGCCAAATGATTATAACCACAACAGTCACTTTATTTTAAAAGTTCACTTGACACTTTGACATTTTTGTTTTTTATTTCGCGTTTTTTTTAATCGTATAACAAAACGCGCTCCGACGTTGATTTTGTTTGGGAGCGGCTACATACTGGATGCGTTTTAACCTTTTTGCGTGACAGGGAAAATAGAAAATACATGGAGACGATTTTAATTACCAGCCCTGAATCATGCCTTTTTCCAACCTGGCAGAAAAAAAATGTTTATTTATTTAATTCTTTATTGCACACACTTACAAAATACATGTACAAAAGGAGGTCTTAATTTCCATACAAATAGTTTTTTGCCATTTATGGACAAATAGAGCAAAATTTTACAGTGAAATCACAGCCACTGGCATTTATTTTGGTCTTTAATTGCGGTAAATCACAATTGCTTGAATGAAACTGTAGATTATTAGCAAAAAATCAAATTTATGAAAGATTTATGAATTAATGATGTTTTAATAAAACTGTATGTTATGCTAATAATCTACTGTTTTAATCAAGCAATTGTAATTTGCCGCAAATAAAGACCGAAATAAATGCCAGTAGCTGCGATTTCACTGTAAAATTATGCTCTATTTGTCCATAAATGACAAAAATTTATTTGTATGGAAATCGAACCACCTTGACTAGTAGAATATTAGGTTTCAGGGATTTTTAAAAATTTTGGTTTTCATAGTTTTTGTTTGTGTTTTCCCCCATTTGTGGTTCGAATGTCTACTCATTGAATTTATTTGCAAGACATTTGTATGATTTCCTTTGTACGTTCACTCTAAGATACCTAATGAAGAAAAGAAGACTCCACGCATTCCTTGTCCGCCGCACCGCCAAGTGCGGTCTATTCTTGAGTTGTAAGCGGCACTGCTGCCGCCGCCGTATCTCACTGCACCGAGACACTTTTACTAAAATTGGACTAAAGGACAAGTGAAAGTATGACTAGAGTCACCATCTGCAAAGGGAAACACTAGCAAATTGACAAATTCAACAAACAGAAAAGTTAAAAAAAATCTATAACCCTTGGAATAAAATAGGTATAGATAAATAAAATTAAAGAGAAAAAACGTTTAAACTAAACTTTATTATTTCTAATTAAACTGAACCAAAAGCCGAAAGGATTATGACCGGACTATGATTTTCGCTCCGGAATTTCAACAGATTTCGAACTTCTTACTTTTTTTATTGCGCGATTAAATTGACAATTATGATTTAAAAACGTATATAAATGTCAAACAAGACCCATATTTGAATTTAACAGTACTAAAAAATGGTAAGAAGTCCAAAATAGTTCAAGTTCAAGTTCCAGCGAGAAAATCATAGTCCGGTCATAATCCCCTCGACTTTTGGTTCCCCTAAACACGACCAACATTTCTCTACAGCTCTAGAAATGCACGAACTAAAATCTCCATTAGGAGACTATAGAATTGATTAAGAGAACGGAATAATAGCTCCCTCACTCGAGCTAAGTATCTTATTTTACTGAAAATTAGGTCAGGAACAAGATTCTGCAGTTAGATGGACATATTTTTTTTGTTGCTGAAGGCATTGAGATCAGAAGGTACCTAATAAAAGATTTGTTCGTATACACTGACCTAAAATATTGGACTATAATACTTAGTAAGTACTTGGTACCTTAAAAGGTTGTTTAGACACCATTATCAGACATTCTGCCGCCAGGCAGTAGTGTGTAAACATTACTGTATTTCGATTTGAAGCATACTGAAAAGACATTACATCGCTATTGAGACTAACTACCGAACGTCTCAAAGTAATGATCGTCAAAGCAGCGATGACTTGACTTTGTTTTGTTTTCAAATCCCAGATGCCGTAGTTATAGTCATAAGGATTTTTACTTGGTCGTAGATCTCTTTAACAGGAGGTCGTCTAGGTAGGTACCACCGCAGTACCAGATATTCCGCCACCACTGCAGTTGTGTGAAAACATTACTGTGTTCCGGTTTGAAGGGTAAGGGCAGTACTGCAGTTAGCGTAGTAACAGGGCTGTTGAGACTAATCATAGAGAGTCTCAAAATAATGAGCGCCAAAGCAGCGATGCCCCAGACTTTGTATATATGTATGCATTGTTAATTATGGTGAAATATGTATTATGCCCCTAATAAAGTGTTGTCTATTGTCTATAACTCATATTGAAATTATAAAAGCCGTAATAATTATTATAGATATTCTGCCGCCAAGCAGTAGTGTGCAAACATTACTGTGTTCCGGTTTGAAGGGTACTTCAGCTAGCGAAATTACTGGGCTGTTGAGACTAATCATCTAGTCTCAAAGTAATGAGAGCCAAAGCAGCGATGCCCTGGACTTTGTTTTGTTCCTCAAAGTTCTGTGTATCGCTGCAATGCTCATGGACAGGCGATATCTTTTAACATCAGGAGAGCGTCTCGTTCGTCTCATTACTTTTTACATAAAAAAAAAATCTTCCCTAAAATCGGGAGGTTCAGAAACGCTGTGTGTCTGGCCGTCCGGTAACACACCGGCACAATCCCTGAAATGTATTTAGTAGATATTTAAAAAGGTCATGACCAGTGGCGGATTTACAATTTTTCAAGGCATAGGCTACCCAGTTTTTGCCACCCTTGCCTCTACAATTGTCATCTCCTACATTATTTTTACAATCCAAAAATTTTTCTACTCTCGGAGTGTGCAATGACAAGTGAGAGAGGAAAGTTATTGGCAAAATTTGTTGCAGACTTCAATCTGTGAGACATCAGAAAACCGTCATGCAAAAATCTTTTTGATTTCTATGAGGTAGCAAAAAAAATCGGTCCCCAAATTTGCCGCCCTAGGCTCAAGCCTACTCAGCCTGCTGGTAAATCCGGCACTGGTCATGACTTCTTCTTCTTCTTCTTCTTCTCAATCGGCCACTCTTGGCAGAGTGGTCGTGGCTGCAGATGCACAAGGTTGCGTCCCGTCGTCCCCGTTAGTTCCCAAGGCTGCTGCACGTCGCGCGATGTCTCTCCAGTTGTGGCGATCCTCCGCATTGCGAGCACACTGTACTGCAGTGGACTTCGTTATCGACTTGACAAGGTCAATCCAACGAGTTGGAGACCGACCACGATGTCTCCTGCCTGGTCATGACTACATTGTAGTATAATTTTCCAAGCGTTGTTAGATAACACCAAATCCCTTACCAATGTCACATTACGTCGCTTCGCAGTCTTTCTTTCATCGCCTGTCTATCTTTAAAAATAATGTCAGGCCGTCTCTATAAATAGATGTTGTTAGCTAATATTGTTACCCATTACTTTAAATTTTATTTTTTCACACCTGAGTGATTCGGCCTTGGCTGATATTTAGGTTTAGACTGATCATAGAATCAATTTCAGAATAAAAGCGATGTGGAGGCTTTTGGCGGTACCTAAATCTTTTTTTTTTAATGATGAATAGGTTTGCGCTTCATCTCCATCAGCTGATGTTAAGAAGAGAAACATTAAATTATTTATTCTCCAAAACTTCTTTTATTCCAGCGTTTATAGATAGATAGATTCGATTTCCATACAAATAATATTTTGCCATTTATGGATAAATAGAGCGTAATTGTACAGTGAAATCACAGCTACTGGCATTTATTATGGTCTTTATTTGCGGTAAATCACAATTGCTAAAAAATCATAAATTCATAAATCATTCATAAATTTTATTTTTTGCTGTTAATCTACTGTTTTATTCAAGCAATTGTGATTTGCCGCAAATAAAGACCAAAATAAATGCCAATAGCCATGCCATTTGCCCATAAATGGCAAAAATGTATTTGTATGGAAATCGAACCACCTTAAAACTCTTTCTCTCTCTTTAAACTCTACTTACTCTTCCTTTTTTCTCTCTCTCTTCTCTTTGTTTCTGTTTATGTGAAATAAATATCGTAGGACAGTACACACAGCGCCATCTGACCCCAAACTAAGTAAAGCTTGTACTATGGAAGTCAGATAACTGATAGAATCTCTGTCTATTTTTTACCGGATACATTTCGGGGAGTGTTCGCAGGAGCTCCATGACCTCATCCCACCGTCTCCGTTCCACCACAGGACGAGCAGAAAAACGGCACATTACCATCCGTTCCTCGTGGGCGTTCCCAGTACCTATTCGTACGCAGCGATTCCGCTCTACTTTTTTGATGCGCATGGCCCACGAATGGAACTCATTGCCGGCTTCCCTGTTTCCCATAAATTACAATTTGGACGTTTTTAAGGCTAGAGTGAATAGATTTCTTCTGGATCAGCGTGCTCCATCCTCGGCCACACCGTCGCTTTGCATTAGGTGAGTTGGTGGCCAAACGTAGATCTATTAAAAGTAAAAAAGAATACTTAAATAGTTTTTTTTAATGTAAATACATACCTACTTATAATACATACAGTACACCCAGGCAAAGAACAAACATTTGTTTATATCACAAAATGCTTGTCCTGGGTGGGAATCGAACCCGTGCCCTACAGCTCTTGAAGCAGACATACTACCAATGAACCAACAGGGCTGTCAAAATGCAGTAAATGTTGTATACATATTAATTATAATAAAGCAATATAAACTATTCATATAGATATAAGTAAAGTCTTTCAAAGAAATGTAAATAGTAATTGGTCATGGGCATGCGTTATCTCTTACCATCAGGAGAACGTCTCGTTCGTCTCATTACATTTCATACTACAAAAAAAGTGTTCCACGATAAAACGCCTTTTCGATTCCCAATAGCAAAATTTATTTCTAACTTTTTGCTCTTTGCTTTTTAATTGCAACCTAAGAACTTAATTTGTGTATAAGTTTCTTCTCTACTCTAGCTTATTAACCGACTACCAAGAAAGCGGTATGTTTTTTGCGCGTATCTTATATGTATATTTGTAAATTTCTTTGTTACCTCGTATCTTCCAATCCGCTGGATGGATTTTGACATTAAGATATACTCGTTAAAAAAACAAGTATCCTAAAATACATACCTGTATACCTATTTGGTGAAAACCTTTAGTTCTGATGACAATACATTATTTCCAATAAAACTGTTATTTTTTTTACTTATATTTTTTTTTGTAAATACATTTTTTTTTTTTTAATGCTTGACAGGATAGGTTTTTGACCACAGCTCACCTGATGTTAAGTGAAGGTGTGGTCGAAGATGGTAAAGCACACCTAGCCTGGAATGGAACTGGCTCTCAAGTGAGGCTGCCGGAACACACCGTTAGATGCTTGGCGGCAGATTTCATACTTGAGGGTGGTAGCTACCCAGCCGAGTACTAGAGAGTACGCTACCACCATGCTATGGTTTCCTCACGATGTTTACCTTCACCGGCAGCTCAAGCTCATTGTTGGGGTTTGAACCCACGCCCTTCGGCATGCGAACCTACCGCGCTAACCACTGAGATATCACCGCTACAAAAGGAGTATTATACATACTTATAATACAAGTTTCCTACAAAATCTTTGTCCTGGGTGGAAATCGAACCCACGCCATAGCCTATAGCTGCAGATACACTACCAATGAGTCAACAGTTTCATTCATTTTCTGCATTTGCCAGTGTCAAGTGATTTGACATTTTCAAGTTGCATAAGTTAAAAAGTAGTCGAAGTCCAGTCCGTGTCAGTCAACTCCAGTCATGCTTTAGTAAAGTAGTGGCGACTTTATAAGCTTTTGGAAGAAATGCGCAGTCATGTTTCAGCATATTGTATCACTTTCCCTCACTCGTGCTCGTAATTCGGTACTTTATTAATAACACCATTATTTCTGTACATAATTGCAATGTGGCAACACGTTATTTCCGCGTTCCCACCAAAACTCAACAGTTTCTGTGTTCCGGTTTGTTACTGCAGCTAGCGAAATGACTGGGCTGTTGAGACTAACCATCGAAAGTCTTAAAGTAATGAGCGCCAAAGCAGCGATGCCCTGGACTTAGTTTTGTTACTTAAAGTTCTGTGTATCGCTGCGATGGTCATGGACAGGCGTTATCTCTTACCATCAGGAGAGCGTCTCGTTTGTCTCAATACTTTTTACATTAAAAAAAATATTCATTATATGTAAGGTTTCAAATTTTTCAATTTCAAATTTCAAATACAAATAAAAGACATGAAATAAAATTAAGAAAACTCAAAGTTTATTAACCATTTTCAACATCTTCAATCTATTTTGAATTTTCACTAAGCGCTCTTTATTGGATAATGGTTTCGTTGGCTTCAGTTTAAGTCGTATATTTCTGCCCGCATCTGAATCACGTCGAGCTTTCGTCTTATTAGTCTTTAGAGCAATCGAAGTCCGAAGGTCGACCACCCTACCATATCTCTTAATCAAATTGACAGAAAAAAACTGTTTATTACATTTATCACAAGTCTGCCTAAGTCCAAACTCAGTCTTCGTGCCAACTTCCTCGTAATTCTGCCTGTTTTCCATATAAATTTTCATAAACGAAAAACACAGGTCACACAACTGCATTGTGACATAAGACGTCATGTGTCCATATATTTTGCTGCGAGCCATTCTACCTTTCCATTCACAGCATTCGTGACTGTCTTTTGACTTCAACGTGTCAAATCGCTTTAAACATTCTCCACATTTGTATTGACCGTGGTGATTGCTCAAATGCTTGCTGTAACTGTAATACTGTAAATTGCATTTACCACAGCAATAAGTCTTGTAAATCACAGTCGGGTCTGTGTATTCAGGGTGTTTTTGCATTATATGTCTACGTAAAGTCATGTGATTCCCAGCTATGTATCTGTCACAAATACAGCAAAGCGGTATGGACAAAGCTTTTTTCTTCACTTTTAAATGTATCAATTTATGTTGTAGTAGTTTGAATCTGTAAAAATAACAAAATAAGAGTTACTTTCTTTGAACTATTTCAGGAACAAAGTTTTTTTTTTTTAGCTTTACAAAAATGAGCTTGGTTTTACACTACTAGCTGCTGTGCGGTAGTCTTTATGTATAAAAATACAAATGTTTTATTGATAACACCAATGTCACAAGTCAATTAAAAATTTTAAATAATGACATTAAATAAATGACTTTTAAAATAATGATTACATGTCAAAATAAGGTATGTCAATATACAAACATGTCAATACGAAAAAATATTGTTGTGCGGTAGTCTTTATGTATAAAAATACAAATGTTTTATTGAAAACACCAATGTTACAAGTCAATTAAAATTTTTAAATAATGTCATTAAATAAATGAGTTTTAAAATAATGATTACATGTCAAAATAAGGTATGTCAATATACAAACATGTTAATACAAAAAAATATTGTCAATATAAAAATACTGTCAATATAAAAAAAAGACGTGTGGCACTCGGGGACTGCCGCGGCAAAGCTATTGCATAGCATTTTTTATCAACTTATGCAATTAGTGGTTAGCGCGGTAGGTTCGCATGCCGAAGGGCGTGGGTTCAAACCCCAACAATGAGCTTGAGCTGCCGGTGAAGGAAAACATCGTGAGGAAACCATAGCATGGTGGTAGTGTACTCTCTAGTACTCGGCTGGCTAGCTACCACACGAGAGTTGAAAATCTGCCGCCAAGCATCTAACGGTGTGTTCCGGCAGCCTCACTTGAGAGCCAGTTCCATTCCAGGCTAGGTGTGCTTTACCATCTTCGACCACACCTTCACTTAACATCAGGTGAGCTGTAGTCAAACAACTAGCCTGTCAACCATTAAAAAAAAATTATAATTACATATTTATTTATTTTATTTATGCAGTATTTTTTTCCTTTGTTTTTTTTTCTTTGATATTAATTCAAGTTACACTTTTTGAGCGTGGTGACCGATAAGAAAACACATGGAGTTTTGGCGGGAACGCGGGAAGAGTCGTGTCGCTCCGTTGTATTTTTTTTCCAAAACTTGTGTTATGTCGAGTGTTTATGCATAAAAATGGTGGTGTTTTATTCATAAAGTGCCGAATTACAAGCGTGAGTGTGGAAAAATGATATAATGTGGTGAAACATGAGTTTTCGTGTTGCTTCCAAAACTCCATCGAAGCTTTGTAGTAAAGTCGCCACTACTTTACTAAAGCATGACTGGACTTGACTGACACGGGCTGGACTTTGACTATAACTACGAGGACACTTATTTATCTTTGGAAACTTGAAAATATATAAATACTTGACACTGGCAAATGCTAAAATGCGACGCCAAAACCAAAGAAAAAAAAAAACAAAACACATTTTTTTTCCTTTATTAAATAAATGAGAAGTTAATATTGTTCAAAATATTTTTATTATTTTACAATACATGTAGGTTATTCAGGAATATTTATCATTGAAACTATAGGTTTATGGTAACTGAAATAAGGAACATAAGTTTGAGACTTTATATCTTCTAAATATCTGGTAAATACCGCATCAATGGTGGCCCCATATTTTGTTGTGGATTCTTGTAGGATCATTATTCATTTTCAAATTCAATATTTTCGAAAGAAAAGTTATCGACCGCTCTGGTTTTCTATCAGCGAAGTTGATGTTGAAATCGCCAGCCAAGACAAGTGGAAATTTATTACCATTTACCATTTTCCATTTACCATTTTTTTGACAGCCCCGTTGGCTCATTGGTAGTATATCTGCCATGAGAACTGTAGGGCGTGGGTTCGATTCCCACTCAGGGCAAACATTTTGTGAATAAACAAATGTTTGTTCTGTGTCTGGGTGTTCTGTATGTATTATAAGTATGTATTTACAAAAAAAAAAGTATTTATGTATTCTATCAGTTATCTGACTTCCATCACACAAGCTCTGCTTAGTTTGGGGCCAGATGGCGCTGTGTGTATAGTCCTACGATATTTATTTATTATTTTATTATTTATTATTATTTATTAAATACCGTTGTGACACAAAAATACCGGTACATACATATACTTTTTACTGGCATCTAAAAATGAAACTAGAATATCCTTATAACTTTTATTACGGCATCAATCCCGAATACCTGAAAAAATGACAGCTGTTCAATACAAAAATGTTATTGATACTGAACAATATATGATGACAATTTTTAAATTTAATTCATGACTCCAGAATTGTGAGAGAGAGAGAGAGAGAGAGAGAGAGGTGAGTGTAAGCTACACCACAAATCATTATATCTTAGAACCTCTCAATGGTATGCCACGGTCGTGTCGTGAATCTACTAGCAATCGCACAGTACATATGCTCCTTATATGCGTTTGGTAGTAATCGACAAGTTTGTCCTTCATTTTGATTTTCCAAAAACAGTCTATATTTTTATGTAGAAAACTTCCATTTTTTCGTATATCATGGCGGCGTTGTCATCCTTTCCATTATAGTGGTTGTTGTAAAATCCGTTGTATCTGGCACTTGCAATGAAATTGCTTCTGTTATTTCGTAAGCGTCTGGTATTTTTGTTAGAATACTGAAACTATTGAATAAGTTAGTAATAACTAATATATTTTTTTACAGCACCCTTATAATACTCTTATTTTATACCTACATAATCCACATAAATATTAACATTCCACTTCATACGTACGGCTTTATGCTAAGTGCTTACTATTTCATGTGCTTAAAACGTCCTAATTTTTTCGAAACGATAAAGAAGGTCACCCTGTATATATATTTATATACACACATAAAAATATCTAACTATATATACACCACTATGGCCTTATCTACTGCTATAACTGAACCCATCTATAGAAAAAAATTAATACTTGAAAAATCGACGTCAAAAAATTATCCACAAAAAAGGTGATTCCTGTTTATTATTCTACCCGTAGGCATTTACCTAAACCTAGTCCGTCGCAATGTCATTCATAAATCACGTGACAAGCTCATGCAATTGGATCGAGAGGTCTCAGTCGCGATAGTGCTATAGAGATAGGTCATGGGCATGCGTTATCTCTTACCATCAGGAGAGCGTCTCGTTAGTCTCATTATATTTTACATTAAAAAAAAAAGCGAAAGAAAATGTTTTTACAATATTTCTATGAAAGCCGCTGGTCCGGTGAAAGTATTATTTTGTAGTAAATGAGTGTTGTGTCTATAATTTTAGGCAGGATTTCCGAAAATGTTGACTAGTAATAACTTTGGCATTATGAAGTAAACAAAGATTATCTTACTCGGTATGTATTACCCATTAGCTTTTTTCTAGTAATTAAAAAATAGTGGCGTATATATCTATCGGTTATCTATCTATATATTTTTTGTCTAAAAAAAATATAAATTTTTCCTAAAACCGGTTTGGCTAAATACAAATATCGACAAGACAAGACGTACCGGTTATTTTTATCGATTTTTGTAAAAGCGGTATGTCGGCCCTACCTCTATGTAAAAGGATTCTTGAGTTTGAAGTTACACTATGTGCGCTGTAGCATGGTGCGGATAACAGTTACCTGTATGACGTTCACATCTGTGACCAGGGATGTGTATGTGTGGATGTGTGTGGTATGTGTGCAATTCATTTATATCGCTAACGCTACACGCAGCATAAATTTTGTTCTCTTTAATATTGTTATGAAAATAGTGCGTTATTCAGTTGTGCAGTGTAACTACGTGTATAAACTTGTCAATATAAATATTTTATGGCTACATAAATCTTTGTACTTATATAAAGTAATCAAAATCGGGCTTAAGATTTTTGTTTTGGGACAACATTTTTGCTCTATGGCGCATCGGCGCGGCGGCCATTTTGATTACCCGTGCGATGCTGTTAGTACGAGTGCTAGCGCCTTGTATGTGACACGTATTTATTTCTATTTCATTGTTTGTTTTCATTGTCGTAAATTGTTATTTGTTATAGTTTGTTGTTATTACCATTTTCTCTTTTTTTAGCTACAGCGCCAAGTTTATGCAGAGATGCATTTTGTAAATCAACGTTAGCAGTTGAGTTTGGATCACGTAGCAATAAGTCATAAGGATCTCTTTCATGCAATATATCAACCTCTCTTGATAATTCTTCGTCTTCTTGTTCTTCATCGTCATCTCGGCACAACTGTTTGCAAATTTCTAAAGTTTTCTCTATGTCCAAATTTGATTCAAATTCTTTCCTACGTTCTAATATCGTATCTTTGTTGTCCTCGTACATTTGAATGAACTTATTTTCAGCAATAATATCATTTTCTTCACTTTGAAAAGGAACATGCAACAGAACCATCTCACGCCTATAGTCGTTGTAATTGTCAGCCATATCATAGTTCTTGTATCTTATTATTTTTGCAGTATCTCTTTTAGCGTAAGTTCCCTTTGTATTTAGGTAATATTTTGCAACAAATTGTGCTAACGTAACATCGCAGAGGTCTTCAGGTCGTTTCTCATACTTATCAAACCAATTCTCTTTCCAAATGTTCGTACAATCATCATCTAAAGCTTCAAGTTCCTTCATAGATTTTCTAATTCTTGCGCGTTCAGTAGGAAGTACCGTTGGTATGTAGACTGTCACCACCGATGACTTAGCCATAGGTTCTCTTAATAAATACCAAGCAGCTTCTTGTGCCGGCATTTCAACAGACTGGAGTATGTCAATACTCATTTTTTTCGTGATGTCGACAATGTTGAATTCTGGATGCTCGTCCATTATGTCAATTATTTGTCTTTGCAAATTACTAACCCCTCTATTATTCTTATTGACATATTCAACAACATATGTTGCACAAGCATATTCATCTAGTATAATCTGAAAATCCATGTTCGATTTCAAATGATGTAACACGAAAGGATTGTAAGTGTTGTGCCATTTTTCTGCTGGTGTCCTTTTATAGAATAATTTTGGTCTATTGATACCAGCACGAATAATATTGTAGTAATGATCATCAGAAATAATACCATTATGCGAGTAAAACTCATCAAAATTCGTGTAGTCAATATTTTCGAGATTATTTTTTATAGATTTAAATCGTTTCTTATATTCTTTGTAAAGTGCTTCCGAGTAATCGGGATCAGTGTTTTTCATAGGTATCAAACTAATAGTTTTTTTTGTTGGCATAAATGGTGCACCAAATCGACATTCTTGTTTTTTATTAGGATCCATTTTTTTATAACACGTGAATGTGTGTTTGTGTGTTACTAGTTTTATATTTCCAGACGCTTCTGACGCTGACACAGAAACTAGTTCGTCGATTAATTTAATTACTTCAGGATCATTGCTTAATAAATCTTCAGGAACATTGTCCAACCAAAGAAGAAAATGAGCATGTGGGCTACCACGATGTTGAAATTCTATTCTTTTGAAATAATGTATTACTCTATATTTTCCGAATGGACTTCTTTTCTTTGATTGCAAAACTTTTAACAGACAATTTAGCATTTTATTGAAATAGATAGCACAAGTTACGGCATCTTCATTTACAAGTTGAGCTTTATGCGCATAACCCATGTCTGCTAAAAACTCATCTGAAATTTCCGCTCCCTCGTTTTTCAATTTGTACAACAATTTCAACAAATTATCCCATTCAGTTTCATTGGCGCTAAGGGTCATAAAAGCAGTTGGTGGCCCTAATTGCCTGATCATTGCAAAAACATCTTTTTTGCGATCTGACCAAAACCAAGCAGAATTTGGTATGCAGCGAAGAAATGCGAGGTTTGTTTCTAAACAATCATTTATATAATCTTCAGATTGAATGGTCTCTTTCGTAATTGAAGTACCTTGTCCAACATGCTTAAACGCAACGTTGACACATTTACTAACACGCAACCTCATAATTTTAGCAGCGATGTATAAAAGGTGTTGTGGGTCAGTAGCACGCCTATCAGTACGTCGAAGTTCGCTGGTAGCTTGCAGAAATGGAGTAACATTGACACCATCTCTGTATATTCTAAAATGACCGCCGTATATTGTCGGAAAAGATAGTTCTTCCGCATGTTCATCCATTAAAATACTGACTGTCCTGTTATATTCACCGGGTGCTAGACTCGAAAAATAATCATCATTCCACAAAAGAGTTTGCTGTTGCGCAACTAAATTGTCTTCAATTGGCACATGTTCACTTATTTCATCTATATCCAATTGCGACGTACATTCATTGCCGGTGAAAAAAGATTCATCAATTTTAATGTCATGATGAACATAAAGAGGCGTAGACACTAAATACGACAACCACTCTTTAATATGGCTCTTATTAATAAGCCCGTGGACATAACTAGTTTTGTAAATCAACTTCTTTTTCAAATGCACATAAAAGCAATGGTCATCTTCAATGTTTCTTGGCAATTGTCTCACCATTGTATTAACTTCGACAGGTACATTAATTATCTGGCCATAAATACCGTATTGACCATTAACGTGTCTCAGTCTACGAATCTGCACGAACGGTATTCTCGGTGAAATCAACCGTTGCTCGATGAGGTTCAACGTTGGTAAATGTGATGGTATTTTCGGATACGCAAAACCATTGTAGGTTGACATGAAAGGAATTTTTCCTTTTTCCAATGATGTATAACAAGTAGAGCAGACTTGAACAATTTCACCAGGTATGTAATTCTAAAAAAAAAAATCAAATTCGTATTATCAAGATGTAGAAAGAAAAACATAAAGTGAAAAATTTTAAAAAAAAAATACCTGCAGTATTGTTTTCAAAATACTTTCATGTTTACTGGTCGACATTTTCAAATCTCTTTTCCACCATAGTCTGTCGCAAATAATACAAGAATGACCGAAAGAATTACTCGTAAATTCTTTATAAAAATCAATATGACTTGTACTGTGTTTACGATAATTTGTATAAACTGGAACAGTACCATCAACAATAAAATGCATAATATTTTCACCAATTAGATCTTTTCTATCAATCTCAATCTCAATTTCATTTCCATGATTGTTATGGTTATCTTCTGTAGAATCTTCATCATAATTGTCACACAACAGTTGAATATTGGCATCAACATGGCCTTCATTTTGGGTAGCGTCTTGTATTGTCTCCAATAAATCTGACGCTTCATAAAAAGGTGTGAAATGTTGTTCACGAAGATGAAGATGAATCCAATTTTGTGTATCATTAGCTTTAAAATGACAAAAGATAGTGTCCTCATCCGTTGTAGTTATGTTGTAAAAACAATAATGTACACAAACATTTTGATTGTACATTTTTGTGAATAAATACAAACAATCCAAATCTCCGTAATCATTAGTGCTTGATAGAATGTTGTATGCTTCTTGCGGATTGTGGCAGGTGTTTAAATGGGGGGAATCGCGTAATTGATTTCTCAAGTCACAAGTCTCGATTTGAAGTTGCAAGACACTTATGAGCGAGTGGAATAGACAATTACCATCGCCAGGAATCCCTGTGTTCCTGCGTAGAATAACTTCGGGAGTAATGCATTTATTACGCTGTTCATAAATATGAAGTTGTTGACTGTGAAATTGATTTTCCTGTAGCGTTATATTTTCCATATTTTCAATAGCCCTACCTTGCACGGCATTCTCTTCATTGCTGCACAATTTTCGTCTTTTCCTGTCAAAAAAATTAGGAAATCGTAAAGTTAAATAATTTTGAGGCATATATTACAATTTGTTTTTAAATATTATTGAATCAAATTACATTTCCACGTAGGATTTCTCCGCTTTACGTTGACGAAATTCCCTTTGACGTTCAGCATTTGTTTTTGGTGCTTTTTTTTTTTTTTTCTCTTCATTTTTCTTCAAATCTTTCTGACGCTGATAATATGCCCTTTGACGTTCACAATTTCTTTTTCTTTTTAACTCTTTTTTTAGCTCTTTATGCTTTTCTTCTCTATAAAAAGAAAATATCTACGTATTAATAGTGTGATTACACACCAAAACAATTATTAATTCAAAAAATTTGAACAAAAATAACGATATTAAGAGTTTGATCATCGAATTTCGCGCGATGTACTTTTATATAGATATAATATTATGTATACTTTCTCTGCGAGGCATTGATACATAAAAAAAAAGACGTGTGGCACTCGGGGACTGCCGCGGTAAAGCTATTGCATAGCATTACAACCAATGCCACCTAGAGGCAAGTTGCTGAACTAAAGAGACAAGCATGATATTTCAAAAAAGTCATTAAAAGTTCTGCTATTCATCGATAGATGGCAAAACTAAAAAGTATCACCGCTGTGCCGGTGGGAGGGGGGTGTGTTAGGTTATTTTCGTTACGGAATTTCTGGATTCGGTCTCCACGCTCAAGGCCCGCGATAGAAGCTATGCAATAGCTTAAAACAAAGGTACTAAATAGTACACGTGCTTGGTTTAATGGTTTCTGTTATATACATAATGAAGAATGAATTTACATATATATATATATACATACATATTGAGAATCTAAATTGAGAATTTAAACTATACGTGTGTGTGTGTGTGTGTGTATATAAAAGAGGGCGGGCTACTTTTAATATCGCTCATTTTAATATCAAAAATTTTGGTTATCTTTATAGCAGTATTATATATAAAAGTTTATATTATAGTAATTAACAAAACAAAAAAATAATACTGCATTTGTGATAATAATAATAAAATGTATGTATATAGAGTACTCACTCATTTTCTTTCACAATTTTTTTCGTGACTTTCTTCGTTAATAAATGCACTTTGTTTATTAATATTTAAAACACTTTGTACACAAATTATACGAGTACAGATAATCACTGTTGTACATAGATGATAAATACCTATACACCTATATACTTTCTCACAAACAGCTGATTACGTATTCGTCCGATTTCGGAGCAGCGTCTCGATTCGTGCGAGCTTCGTAGAGTCGTACCATGAAGTAAATACAAAGAGGAGATGCCCTAACGCCGAAACTCTAGGCAGGCATGAGTCACCAGATTGCGGGGCGAAGAGGGGGATTACGCATGCGCAGTAACGCCGATACAACTAACGCCACCTAGAGGCGAGTTGCTGAACTAAAGAGACAAGCGTGATATTTCAAAAAAGTCATTAAAAGTTCTGCTATTTATCGATAGATGGCATGAATGGATGGTGTGGGGGGTGTTAGGTTATTTTCGTTACGGAATTTTTGGATTCGGTCTCCACGCTCAAGGCCCGCGATAGAGGCTATGCAATAGCTTAAAAAAATATTTTCAACATAATAAAATGACATGCTATGCCATACTATATTTAATATACTACATAATTATTTGTCTGTAGTATATTAAATATAGTATGGCAAACGTAGAGTAGGAGGCCCTGTAACTCGATGGAGTGATGACATACGCCTATAAGCCTAAGATCGGGCTGAGTGTTGTTTTGGTATAGGCTTATGTCCAGCAGTGAACGAGTTGGTGCTGGTGATGAAGATGATAATGGAGTATATTAAAATATGGCTCAATGAAGCAGATTTTTTAAAATTTAAAATTAATTAGACTAACGAGACGCTCTCCTGATGGTAAGAGATAATGCAGGTCCATGACCATTGCAGCGATACACAGAACTTTAATAAGAAAACAAATCATCGGCATTGTTGGCTATAGCGTCATATTTTGAGATATTACTAGATACCAAGATGACTCCTAGTTAAGGATATCTACCATAATATAAAAATCACAAATTTTCAAGCATTTTCACGGACCGGCAAGCGCAGCGTAGGACGTCCACCCACAAGGTGGACAGACGACCTAATAAAGACCGCAGGAACGCGCTGGATGCGAGCCGCTTCCACCCGGTCTTTATGGAAGTCAATGGGGGAGGCCTATGTCCAGCATTGGACGTCCTACGGCTGAAAAAATTATGATGATGATGATGAGTAAAAAATCATACATACCTATTGAGAAATTCTTGTCCACAAAATTTGCATTTCCAAACGTTAGGCTCCATAAGTTTATCATAATGTATTCCTTTAACATATACCAACTCAGTTTTATGTTCAACATCTGTTACATTATGTTCACACAATTCTAAATGTTCCACATCATTACCGTTACCATATTTATAATTGTTCATTCCATCATTAGAATCACTCATGACATCTACAATATCATCCAACTCATCGACGGAATTCTTCGTTACGTAACTTAAATACTCAATTTCATTACCAGATTTGTGTGTGTCATATTTAAAACTGTTAACATTACCAAAGTCATATATCTCAATATTTCCAATTCTAAATCTGTTCCATCCATTTGCAAAAGTGTGCTTTTCATACTTTATATTCTTTTCATTCGCATAAGTAATCACTTCATTTTCATTGTTAATTCCATTATGAATATTGTTTACCTCATGCTTGATTGTTCTATCTTCAGAGTTATTAATTTTATCATTATGCACAGAACTTGTGGCTTCATCGTCTGACACTAACGTTGCATCTCCAAAGTCTAACGACACTTCCTGGCACAAAGCTTCTATGTTAACGTTACACTCTTTTGATATATCTCTAAATAGTGAATCTTCTATATCTTCTTCAAATAGCAATCTTTGACGAATGGATTCTTTCGATTCCTCCTCTATAGCGGAACTTACATGTCCTTCCGTATAAGTTGGACTTAACGGTTCATCTTTCACAACATTCTGTTCATTTGTTACATTATTTTGTGATCCAGCTTTGAGGTTATGTGTTTTGCTTTTTCCATTTTTAGCATTCACTAACAAGTTAACATCGTCTACACATTTTATCAGTACTTGTTTTTCAACTATACTCTTGAGTATATCTGGCATTTTTTCTTTTGAATTGATACTTTTATATAAATTCTTATCTACGTTGTGGTAATTTCTCTTATGTGTGTCCAGTTTGTGTTCTGATACGAAATGTTGCTGGCAATATTTGCATTGGTGTGTGGTTTGCTTTATTAACGGTATTAACATATGGGTTATGTTGTGGCGAATCAGGGTGTATCTGAAATGTGAAAAAGATAATTATTTTTTTATAGCATTCTTATTTTTTTTAATTTTTTTTTTATCTGCAATGGGCTATTAGCCATAATCAGATCTTATCTGCGATAATTTTCATTCTTATTAAAATACCAGGCTCATTCCATGTAAAAAAAAAACAATTTAATGGGAAAATCTGTTACTCCTAACTGCCGAGTCTGTAATATTAAGGATGATGTATACCATGGAGTGTACTCGGAATTAATCAATTAGAACAACTGGCCTAAACAAACAACTATCAGGGCTTCAAGTTGGTTACTGTAACAGCATTTTGGCCGAGCCTCTTTCGGACACAGCCAGAATGCTTTATAATTTCAGCTTTAGACTTTAAATTGTACAAATAATTATAACATAGATACAAGCTACAAAGCACTTAGGCATGTATGAAACTGTACACAGTGCGACAGCGACATGACGGCAGACTGCGTGTTACCACAAGCTCTAAAAGATGTAGAAAATATTGACATTTTTAAATTTAGACTAAAGAAGCTCTTAATCGATAAAGTATATTATTCTATAAGTGAGTTTTTAAATGACAAAATTAAATACAATTAATTACAAATTTTTTTATAATGATATTGACATAATTAATTAATTAGACCTAAGTTTTCATAAATATTTGCATGCCACGGTGCTAGAGCATGGTGATTCTATAAAACCTGTGACTTTTATCTCTGTAACCCATGTCTCTGCAAAATAAATAATTTGAATTTAAATACAAGGGCGAAATATTCGCCTCAGTGAAAAAGCTCTTTAAATATTTTTTTTAAAGTAATCAACATAGGTCTCAGCTGTAGAGATGGAAAAATGTAAAATCATTGAGCGTTCCCATAACTTCTAGATAAAAAAAGTAATAATTACTTATTGCAAAATACTTCATCACAGAATTCACACTGCTCCGTGTAGTCCTGACAAAGACTTTCATAACTATTTGGATTTTCTTCCTTTTCCTTCTTCTGCTTAAGTACGCTAAGTACTTCATCATCACTGGATGATGACGACGATGAAGTGCTGATTCTTTTAATCCTCATTATTCCTGTAATTTAACAAATGTATGTGTTTTAACAAGGTGGACAGACGACCTAGTAAAGATCGCAGGAACTCGCTGGATGCGGGCCGCTTCCAATCGGTCTTTATGGAAGTCAATGGGGGAGGCCTATGTCCAGCAGTGGACATCCTACGGCTGAAATGATGATGATGTGTTTTAACACTTGGGCTCTTTCTGAGATAACAATTAAATAACTATTGACATAAACCATAATTTTTTTTTTTTATGTATATGACTGACCACTCTTAACTTTTTACAGAGGAGTCAGATTTAGATAGATTCATTTTTTATTGGAAATAAAAATATTAATTTAAGTTTATAAACTAATGTTAGTACCCAAGTAATTTTGAGTTGATGCCCAACAATCAATAAACAAAGATCACTAGATTACCTTAAATTTAAAGAAATAACCAAATCAAATTAACAATGCAACATGAAATCTTCAGCGATAAACATTAATTAACAAAACCTTGTTTTGAAATATTAAAATAAACTTAACCCTTTCACACATATTGGGACATTTGAGTCTTGAAAAATACCACTCAAATTGTTTATTATTTCATAAATTTCTCTTCAGGTAGACCCCAATTAACAGTTATAACTAATGTACAACTTTGCTACATTACTTTTAAGGCATATTGCACATTGTTAAAAACACTACATGCAAGAAGGAATCTCAGACCACTTAAAGAACAAGGCTTTGTAGACATCTCTTTGTAAAACTCTTTATACAATTGTAACTATGCAGAAGTCAGTTTTGTAGCAATGATAGAATAGAATATACTTAATATAATAGCTCAGTGATTAGCGTAGTCAGTTCACACAACGATTGGTGTGGGTTCAAACCACAACAATGACCTTGAGCTGCCAGTGAATGAAAACATAGTGAGCAAACCATAGCATGGTGGTAAGTGTAAAAAGTAATGAGACGAACGAAACTGATGGTAAGAATAGCGCTTGTCCACGACCATTGCAGCGATACACAGAACTTTGAGTAACAAAACAAAGTCCAGGGCGTCACTGCTTTGGTGCTCATTACTTTGAGACTTTCGATGGTTAGTCTCAACAGCACAGTAATTTCGCTAGGTGCAGTACCCTTCAAACCAGAACACAGTAATGTTTACACACTATTGCTTAGTGGCAGAATAACTGGTACTGTGGTGGTACCCACCTAGATGACCTCCTGCTAGGGAGATCTACCACCAAGAAAGTTTCTAGTATTTGAATGGCTAGCTACCACACTCAACTTGAAAATCTGCCACCAAGCACCAAACACATTGTAACATTCTTGATGGAGGAGAGATAGATTTCAAAAAAATATGGAGGGCAGTAGATGGATTACTGTAGAGCATGTGCTTTTGCATTGCAAAGCCACAGAAGGCACTAGAACTGCTACTAGGCTGCATGAAGCTGGTTTTTTTTTTTTTTGTGGTTGACAAGCTAGTTGTTTGTCCACAGCTCACCTGATGTTAAGTGAAGGTGTGGTCGAAGATGGTAAAGCACACCTAGCCTGGAATGGAACTGGCTCTCAAGTGAGGCTGCCGGAACACACCGTTAGATGCTTGGCGGCAGATTTTCAACTTGAGGGTGGTAGCTAGCCAGCCGAGTACTAGAAAGTACCCTACCACCATGCTATAGTTTCCTCACGATGTTTTCCTTCACCGGCAGCTCAAGCTCATTGTTGGGGTTCGAACCCACGCCCTTCGGCATGCAAACCTACCGCGCTAACCACTGAGCTATCATCGCTACAGATTCACCATCTGCTTCACCATCATTCATGTCATCGTCATTGAACATTCCACCCAACTCACTGGAGCTACTATGCCAGCGGCCCAGAGCCTTGCTCCGGTACTTCAAGGAGCTGGGTTGACTCGGGTAGACGCTGGTAGGAGGAAATGCGCAATACACCCCAAGCGGGACATCAGTGGAGGACTTATCGCCCCCACTTTGAATAAGAATAAGAAGAATACTTTAAACATTTGTATTTGGTGAACAAATTTTATTTTTAACTTATTTTATAGTCATACCAACAAAGCAGCTACTAATACAGTTGATACACATTAAAGACAAAATTGGTAAAAATTAAAGGTATCAACCACATTCAATATACACAGTTTACTTAAAAAATTTGAAACATAATTAGATAAATTGAAATAATTATTCTGATAGTGAGTATGGCATTTAAAATTTTTTTGTAAAAGTAACAGAAAAGTTAGGTTATCTTAGTGGGGGGTCTATCTAACGGTCCTTTAAGGACTCAAAATGATGTCGCAGCCCTTACATTACTTCAAAAAGCTATAAAATATTGCAGTAGGTACATGGACATACAAACAAATATATTTTTTTTATTGTATGATGGAATTTTACTTGATGGTATTTTTTACGATTGTACCTTTAAACTTCTAAATAAGTGTATTGCGTTGACTTTTTGTGATGCTAAAACGAGTTTGCTTTATTTGCAAATAATAAATTTGAAAATTACTTACATTCCAATCAAGCAATAACGTGCATCTAAAATTATTAACTAACGAAATAAATTACACATACACATTAATAACATAAGTAAAAATTTAAAATGTACATTATTATTTATTGCTCATTGTTCAACTTTAGACCCAAGAGAATGTAATCACTACGTTTAAGAGACGGGACTTCCATACTAGCCAATAGAATCCATTTACATGGCATTCCAATACCAACAGATACCACAAAGATGACAAACAACAGGTGTACCAACCTAACGAACCAAATAGTGCTGAACAAATAGCTATTTATCGATATCGATAAAATATGCAGAGTAGAAACCGAGGTTACTACTAAATAATATTTTTTATGAATTTTAGGTAAGTATCGAATCCGTATTTATGAGTCCAATGTTGACAAGGAGACCATTGGTACTAATCAAGATTGAACTTAAATGCGGACCCGAAATAAAATAAAAAACTGTTTCTGCTAATTTAATTAACATTTAATTACTGAAATGAAATTACTTGTATAGCGAAATGAAAATGAAACAATCAATTGTAAATATTTGAGAATGCAGATTCATAGAGCTAAGAAATAATAATAATAAAAAAGTTTTCAATATGTCTTCTTCATCTTGTTCTATAGATCACTTGATAATCTTAACAATTTAACAATAAACCTTCTTCATCTTGCTCTATAGCAAAATAAAATAAAAACTGATTCTTTTTCAATTTTTCTTATTATTTTGTGATGCCCTGTAGCTGTGATCTTTAATAATGTCAGCAGTTGAATTTTCAGCTTTTTTTATATTCAATGCTTTGTTGTGAAACTGGTTTCCACATACACGTATTAATGTATGCAACTTTTCAGTGGGAACATATATTATATCTTCTTTGCTCACAAACTTGACACAGTGTTTGCATCTGAAATTTTTTTTAAATTAAAATTAAATCAATGTTTCTTGGTTAAAATCATGAATATTGATACCGAAGATCGAAGTAGGTTAGTGCATTTAGAGGTGAGTAACATAAATATTACTATGAAACTTATAGATGTACTTTTGCCGCGCCCAAATGTCCTTTTTGAAAAATTTGCGTAGAGCTTACGAAATTTTTCTTACTCGGAAAGTACTCGGAACACTTAATCAATTGTATGGTATATCAATATTGTAAAGATTATGTTGTATGTTTCAAAATCCTGCAAAATTGCACAACCTATTCCGATCCTTGTTCATTTATGTAGGCACGCCATTCAAATATGTAAAATATTGTGCCCCTACTCTTTCATGCAACATTATATTTCTTTTTTTTTCAATGTTAAACAATAACGCTGTTATCGATATGTTGATGTTACAGTTGCAGTACATCACTAGCACACAATTTAAATGAGATAAATTTGTTAATTTTATTTGTTCGTAGCCTGTTCTACTTACATATGGCTGACTCTAATTACACAGTATCATATTTAAGTGCTTACCGGGCTTCATCTAAAGGAAATCTCGCCATAAATATCCTTTTTTCATCATTCGAACGACTTGCTCGATTTTCACAAATTTCACTAGTAATAAACCATTTTTCCGGTGGCATTTTGATTCAAAGTACACCTCTGATCACTCGCCACTAATTTTGACGAGAAATTACACTTTTAACAATTAAAATCCACAATCAAACAAACATTTAAACTCAAAAGAAACTGCACGAAATGAAGTTTTGACAAACAACATAGCTGACACTTGACGGAGGTATTGCAAGAAAGAGAAACCGCACTGAGGGAGTGTGATAGCAATATCCGCCATTATTTGCCACGCAAAGTACATAGAAAAATTTTTTGTTCCTAGTTTCGTCAGGCTGCTTTAGACGTTTTAGGCTTTTTTTTAACTTTGTATACTTTTTCTTTGACTAGTGTAGTGAGTAACCTAATTTACGAATAAATCGATCGATTATAAAAACCGGTAAACAGGTTTTTCTTGTACCTACAGCTGGTAATTTTTTATCTGTGGTAGAAAAATTTTCGCCTTGGATTCCCGCCAAATCTCATACTTTAATTGTATGAGATTTGGCGGGAACGCGGAAAAAATATTTCGCCCCCGATTGATAATTATGGATAAAAACATCCATATAGTAGGTATAGGAAAATGATATAATATAGTGAAACAAGTCTATTCGTGTACTTGCAAAACTACGTAGGAGCTTGTAAATCGTAAAGATGGCACCACTTCACTAGGGCATCACTCGACGTTGACTTAATTTGTGTGACTTTGACTGTGGCTAAAACTTATTTTCTTGGACCCTTCATCACTCAGACGATTAAACAAATGACAAAACGACGACGACGATGATGAGACAAATAATTCGATGAAGGGTCTAAGCTTCATCACAATTACAGAATACTTCTCAGACGAATACGAAAACCTTTTTCTATCTTGGACCCTTCATCAAATTCAAATTCCTACCTTTATATCCTGATTATTCGTCTGAGATTTCTATACATAGATACTCTCTAAAACCCTAGTTATGTAAAAAAAACTATGGGCCGACACGACTCCTTCCGCGTTCCCATCAAAACTCCCGAGTTGCCAAGTTCAGCTTGCTTGGTTTGTGGTCAGGATTCTACAGGCCCGGTGCACCTTACTAGCTATAAATCGTAGAGTATAAATAAAACCACATAATCAATTAAAATTATTTATTTCATCCTATTTACAAAATATATACAATAATATTTCAATTATTGCTTCATAAAGAAATTAATTGTATCACATAAATATGCAATGCAATTTATTTATATTACTGATTTACATAGATTTCTGCTAAAAACAATTCTTAGTAATGAAAAAGGAAGACGGGAATTTGTATTTTTTAATTTAAAAGTAGCATGTCCTTACTTAAGCCAAACAATAATTTGCGTTGTTTTTTTTTGTAAGGATCAATTACATCGATTTTATATCGACGTATTGCTCTGGCAACATTGTAGACTTAAAAAGTAATCAACAACCTTTTTTTACTCTAGCAACTCTAGTTCTACTCTAGGGTCATAAATGCTTCGATCGAAGAAACAGATCATCGTAATTCGTAACGGAGTTTTGGCGCGAACGCGAAAAGAGTCGTGCCGCCCCATTGTATTTTTTCCAAAACTTGTGTTTATGGATAAAAAATAGTGGTGTTTTATTCATAAAGTACCGAATTACAAGCGCCAGTGTGGGAAAGTGATATAATGTGGTGAAACATGACTTTTCGTGTTGCTTCTACAACTCCATCGAAGCTTTATAGTAAAGTCGCCACTACTTTACTAAAGCATAACTGGACTTGAACAAGACTGGACTTTGACCACTTTTTAACTCGAAAATATCAAAACACTGGTCACTGGCAAATGCATAAAATAGATAAGATAAATAATAGATAGAAAAAATGCGTTTTAAGAGTATTTTTACGTTAAACCGGGACCCTATTACTAAGACTCCGCTGTCCATCCGTCTGTCTGTCTGTCCGTCGGTCACCAGTCTGTATCTCATGAACCATCATGACAGTTGAAATTTTCACAGATGATGTATTTCTGTTGCCGCTACAACCAACAAATACAAAAAACAGAATAAAATAAACATTTAAAGGGGCTCCCATACGACACGCGTGATTTTTTTGCCATTTTTATAAATAATGGTGCGGAACCCTTCGTGCGCGAGTCCGACTAGCACTTGGTAGAAGACAAGCTTTTTGGATGTACTGCTAGCGATTTTCTCAGTTCCTTCGATCGACGCTAAAATGCCATAAGACTACTTGGAATATTTTGCTAAATTTTTCTTTCAATAGGCATGATGACAGTAATTAAAAATCACTAAAATTATGTATTTATTAAATGAAACTTGAGTCATGGAGTACGATATACGCATTTACTATTTTATTAAGAGCAAGATTGAGTCTTATTTTGATAAAATAAAACTACACAAGACGAAAGTCCGCCATGACATGTCGAACACCAATCAGAGCGAATGACGTCACTTTTACGTAAACAAATAATAATTTATAAGTTTTTAATGATGTGTTACTACATTGAGGGACCGCACAACACCTATACACTGTAGAATTCATATTTACAACACAAAATAACTAAATCACACAATGGCAGCCCGTACACGTTCCGCGCGATCCGCGATCAATGATCGCGATCCAGACTGATCGTGTACGAAGCGGATTGACGGACTGATGCTCCGGATCGCATAATATCTAGAAATTTTGAAATCATGATCGCGGATCGCGGATCGCGGATCGTGATCATGATTGAACGTGTAAGGCGGCCCAATGAATGTTTAAGAAACGTCTACTGTTCAAGTTTTGTTTATTCCAACGTGACGTCACTAGCGGCGCCATGACAGACTAGAAGCGTTTTGATGCGAAATTTAAATCTGGAAACTTAAGGGCCAAGTCCTCGACCGTGGGAACTTCTGCTTGAACACCTACATTGATATTTTCCACTCACACAGACGTACATACGTCTGACGTTAGATTTGAATACATTGACGTCACGCTAAAATAGATAAGGAGAGTTAAATTACTATAGCCACGAGCAAGAAGGAGACAGAATGTTTAATCCTATTGCCGGAAGCGGATTTTACATTGATTATCTGTTACATTATGACAGAAGTTTTTTTTTTGTTTTGGCATCGCGTTTTGAATATTTGCCAGTGTCAAGTGTCAAATACAAAACGGGCGGGAAGCATGCGCGCGGTGCTCGGTACCGCCGCCACCGCGCGCCCACCTCTTGCGGCCTCTCGTGACGTGCTATACACGACCACGAGACTCGTGACGTTAGATTGTCAGATTTAGAGATTCTCGATGGTTTGTAGCGCCTACCAAAATAAAACAGCAACAGACGTAACGCAGAAAAGAGATTTTCAGCAGGCACTATCAGATATTTTCATCAAACTATCCGTACTTATCTGCTAATAGAATAAACAAAACGTACAATAAAAGGTCTAAGCCTTAAATGTATCTGCATCAAAGTTAGCATCTATAAAATTGCGCCTTTCCTATAATTATTTTGATGTCAAGATTACGGATTAAAAATAATTTGGCCATATTCTATTTCATAATTTCAAGAAACGAAAAGCGTTTGAAACTATTTTTTCTCCAAGCATAATAATTCAGGATATGTACTATAGTATTCATTAATTGCAAACTTCCACATGATGTATAACGGCACAAAAATGTTGACAAAAACACATCGATTGCCTTATTTCACAAGACTTGCCCGTTAACGGACTTTTTAAAGATTTGTTTCCTACGAAACCTTTATTATATGGAGAAATATGTTATTTTTATCTATACATATTATTATAGAGACGAAAGATTTGATTGTTTGTTTGTATTGAATAGGCTCCGAAACTACTGGACCGATTTCAAAAATTCTTTCGCCGTTGGAAAGCTACACTATCCCCGGGTGACATATGCTACTTTTTATCCCTGTATTCCCACGGGAACGGGAACTACGCGGATGAAACCGCGAGGCGTCCGCTTGTACTATTATAAAGAGGAATGATTTGATTGTTTGTTTGTATTGAATAGTCTCCGAAACTACTGGACCGATTTCAAAAATTCTTTCACCGTCGGGAAGCTACACTATCCCCGGGTGAAATAGGCTACTTTTTATCCCTGCATTCCTACGGGAACGGGAACTACGCGGGTGAAATCGCGAAGCGTCCGCTCGTAAATAATATACGTTTCCGTACATTGTTGGATACTTTTTCAAAATCTGTCATCATGCCCATTACAGCCGTCTAATAACTAACAACCTCTTATATTATCTGTAGCGATGATAACTCAGTGATTAGCGCGTTAAGTTTGATAGTTAAGTTTTTGCTAAGCAGGAGCGAGCCATTTAAATCTCACCTAATGTCAGAAAAAAATCAGATTCCACCCGCTCTAGTGCGAAAAAACAAGACCCCGAATTGGCAAACGTAACGTAGGACACCCTGAGTCTCGATGGAGTGACAATATACGTAGGACAGCTGGCGGTGGATGGAAGCGAAAAGCCGAAGATCGGGCTGAGTGGCGTGTCTTGGGAGAGGCCTATGTCCAGCAGTGGACTTCGATAGGCTGATGATGATGATGATGATAGAACGGACCCTGTTTCCCCCACCCATTCTGAGCTGTCAAGAAGCCGAGAAGAGCGTGGGACATAATTTGTGGTACAAACAAATGTTTGTACTGTGTCTGGGTGTACTGTATGTATTATAAGTATGTATTTACAAAAAAAAAGTATTCAAATATTCTATCAGTTATCTGACTTCCGTAATACAAGCTTGGGATCAGATGGTGCTGTCTGTAATGTCCCACGATATTTATTTCATTTTATATTTTGAAAGAAAATCAAACTTTTTTTTTAGGGTTTCGTACCCTAGGTTAAAAACGGGACCCTATTACTGAGACTTCGCTGTCCGCCCGTCCGTCTGTCACCAGGCTGTATCTCAAGAACGGTGATAGCTATCACCGTTCTTGAGAATTGATTCTTGAGAGTTGAAATTTTCACAGATGATGTATTTCTATTGCCGCTACAACAAATACTAAAAAAAAAAAAAAAAATGTTTAAGGGCGACTCCCATACAACGGTGCCCTTCGTGCGGAACGGACGGAACCCTTCGTGCGCGAGTCCCACTCGCACTTGGCCGGTTTTTATAAGACTTTAGATACTAATACCAGAGTTTTGGCGGGAACGCGGGAAGAGTCGTGTCGCTCCGTTGTATTTTTTTCCAAAACTAGTGTTTTGTCGAGTGTTTATGCATAAAAATGGTGGTGTTTTATTCATAAAGTGCCGAATCACAAGCGCCAGTGTGGGAAAATGATATAATGTGGTGAAACATGACATTTCGTGTTGCTTCCAAAACTCCGTCGAAGCTTTATAGTAAAGTCACCACTACTTTACTAAAGCATGACTGGACTTAACTGACACGGACTGTACTTGACCTAGACTGGACTTTGAATATAACTTTAGCTACGAGGACACTTATTTAAATTTTGAAACTTGAAAATATATAAATACTTGACACTGGCTAATGCTAAAACGCGACGCCAAAACCAAAGAAAAAAAAAGATACTAATACAGATTATAAAAGGTTGTCAGTTATCTATGTACAGACACTTAGTTTAGTACTCCTCAGCCATAATAAGGACTAAAAGCGCTGTCCATCCGGTGAATGGCCTGCAGCCAGATCCTTTACCATCTTCCCCGGAATACTGCTCCCAGAGATACCCCGTACGTTTGTATTCCTTTAATATATTACCTGAAAACAAATCAAATGAAAAGATTCAAATCCCAACAATGAGCTTGAGCTGCCGGTGAAGGAAAACATCGTGAGGAAACCATAGCATGGTGGTAGCGTACTCTCTAGTACTCGGCTGGCTAGCTACCACACGAGAGTTGAAAATCTGCCGACAAGCACCTATCGATAGCCGCGTTTCAGAAAGAAAGAAAAAAAAAATTTTTTTACAGCCCTGTGGGTTCATTGGTAGTATGTCTGCTCTAAGAGCTGAAAGGCGTGGGTTCGATTCCCACCCAGGACAAGCATTTTGTGATATAAACAAAACGTTTGTTCTGTGTCTGGGTGTTCTGTATGTATTTACAAAAAAAAAGTATCTATGTATTCTATCAGTTATCTGACTTCCATAGCACAAGTTTTGCTTAATTTGGGGTCAGATGGCGCTGTGTGTAATGTCCTACAATATAAATTTTTATTTTGCAACATAAAAACACAAAACCAAAAAGAGAGCCAGTTCCATAACAGAATAGGTGTATTTACCATCTTCGTCCACATCCTCACTGAACATCAGATGAGCTGTGGTCGAACATTTAGCTTGTCAACCATAAAAAAGTTAAAAAAAAAACAACACAGTTACAAGCCTAAAAACATTTAAAAAATCGACACTGGCACAATGTATAAAGTGCGATACCAAATACGAAGACAAAATAATAATTAAATTTACAATTTTTAAAAACTGACTCCATGACCCTTAGGCCAACTAAACGCGCTGCTCCAATGAAGCAACGAGATTTCCGTGTTAAGGTGGCACGATTTCCATACAATTATGTTATTTTTGTTTTTTTTTGTATTGTTGCAAAATAAAATTATTTTCTTTCTTTCTTTCTTTCTTTCAATTTTTTTTTCCATTTATGGACAAATGGAGCATAATTTTACAGCGAAATCACAGCTACTGGCATTTATTTTGGTCTTTATTTACGGTAAATCACAAATGCTTGAATAAAACAGTAGATTATTAGCATGAATATAGGTTTTATTCAAAAATCATAAATTCATAAATCATTCATAAATTCGATTGTATGCTAATAATCTACGGTTTTTTACCTTAACGAAAATATCATCGATGTATACAATTTTGTTGATATTTTAAAAACCACTCGATCGATTTCGATAAAATTTCTATGGGACAACCTCTGAAACATGATCTACCAAACAAAAATAGAATCATCAAAATCTATTCATAATTGGCGGAATTATCGCATCAAATACAAAAAAAACATAGTCTAATTGAGAGGTCAGTTAAAAAAAATTACTTACCAACGACATTTTTTCTCAGTTTATCGTGCAGCTCTCTCGCTCTCGCCGCGTGGATTCCTTCGCTAGAGTAATGTTTTAAAGCGGAGAGAGCGAGATAGTTGATATTAATCCATACTTGGCCGCGCCAGTACGGCGGGTCGTGTTCCGTGTTCCTTTTCATGTAAAGCGGCGCCGATTTTGATAGGGATCTATTGGGAAAATAGACACACAAAAAAAAACTATTTATACACTGTTATAAACTTGGGAGTGTACTACGCCGAAAGGGGGGGAAATGTATTTGTATATCGTCCACTTGCGACGATAGTGTGACATTTCGAATTATACGAATTTCCGTTTTACTTAAGAGTATATTCCGAAACGCGATTTAGCATCCTGAATATTCAAGGTAAATATTTAGTTTATTTTCGCTCAACAGTCGTTCCAGTTACAACGGTGATGAAATTTAAGTCCTCATCACTGTTGTATTTCATTTATTTTTTTTACTATCTTTAATTTTTTTTATTTTTTTTTTATGGTTGACAGGCTAGTTGTTTGACCACAGCTCACCTGATGTTAAGTGACAGTGTGGTCGAAGATGGTAACGCACACCTAGCCTGGAATGGAACTGGCTCTCAAGTGAGGCTGCCGGAACACACCGTTAGATGCTTGGCGGCAGATTTTCAACTTGAGGGTGGTAGCTAGCCAGCCGAGTACTTGAAAGTACCCTACCACCATGCTATGGTTTCCTCACGATGTTTTCCTTCACCGGCAGCTTAAGCTCATTGTTAGGGTTTGAACCCACACTCTTCGGCATGCGAACCGACCGCGCTAATCACTGAGCTATCATCGCTACAAAATATATAAATTTAATATAATGAGTGGGAATCGAACCCGCGCCCTTCAGCTCTTGGAGCAGACATACTACCAATGAACCAACAGGGCTGTTTAAAAGTAGTTTTCTGAAAAAATATTGTTTTTGAGTTATCACACTGTCGTCGCAAATGGACGATATAGAAATACAAATACCCGAAAATGTATTTACAACGATATGTTATTTAAATTATGTTCTACTAGTTGCTAATACGATACCTGAGTCCAAATGGAGACCACAGCAGATCCGGTTTGTCCAAAGTGTCCAGTATCTTGCCCAACTTTTCACTGTTGGGATTCAAAACCTTCAACAGCATCGGGAACAACGATATGTAACCTGAAAACATTTAACCTATTTTTTTAAAAGCTGTCATTTAAGGTGGTGCGATTTCCATAAAAATATTTTTTTGCCATTTATGGACAAATGGAGCATAATTTTACAGTGAAATCACAGCTACTGACATTTACTTTCGGTCTTTATTTGTAGGCTTGGCAGTACGAGCAAAGAGGTGATAATTCAGTGGATTCCCTCGCACGTGGGTATCTCGGGTAACGAGGCGGCCGACAGGGCGGCCAGAGAAGCGATAAGAAACGGCATTCCATATCTTTGTTTACCACTAACTAGCGAGTGGTTAAGTAAGGTAAAAATAAGTTGTAGGCATATGTGGAATGTAAACACCTGATGTTAAGTGACGGTGTGGTCGAAGATGGTAAAGCACACCTAGCCTGGAATGGGACTGGCTCTCAAGTGAGGCTGCCGGAACACACCGTTAGATGCTTGGCGGTAGATTTCCAACTCTCGTGTGGTAGCTAGCCAGCCGAGTACTAGAGAGTACGCTACCACCATGCTATGGTTTCCTCACGATGTTTTCCTTCACCGGCAGCTCAAGCTCATTGTTGGGGTTTGAACCCACGCCCTTCGGCATGCGAACCGACCGCGCTAACCACCGAGCTATCATCGCTACAATGGTATTGGTATCGGACAATCCAAAGTCATCCTCCTCGCTACCCGTGGTTTAACGATGTAAATATAAACAGAAGAGATATCGTACCGTTGATGAGACTTCGGTCCGGACACATTCTATCAAACAAGTTTAAATACCTGATGGGAGTGACCGATTCACCGAACTGCACTGCACGTGATCGTGGAAGACGTGCATCATGTGCTGATGGAATGTGTCCGGAACGAGGCGCAAAGGCGAGATTTGTTTAGTAGTGTTCATAGTATTGCTTACGATGTTGGGTGTTGTAACAGCATTTTGGCTTCACTAGCTTCAGAGGAAGCCAAAATGCTGTTAAAAGTACATATGGGGCGTTCTACTTTTCTACCGACAATCTGAGTGATAAATTTTTAGATTTCAAAAAAAAATAAAAGTGTAATTCTTTAAAAAAATGTATTTTTACATTATTGTCCAGTTATCGAAGATTTCAGATATGTATAGTGCATCGAAGTTTTGTTATTTACTTTTTATTTATTTTAAGTTTTATCGGAATAGTTAGAAAAAATAAACACCTCTGTCACAAACTAATATATTTATTAATTATTATGTCAAATCAAATTTACAGTTTTTTTTAACTTGGCATAACTAGAATACAAGCATTTATTATTATCGAACACGATTTATCCCAATTCTTGTTACAAATATAATATAAAAAATGACATTTAATACCACTCTGTCACATTTTTGCTCATTAAGACAACAAACTTTGAAATATTTTGCAAATAATTGAAATAAACATAGCTGAAATTCTGTTACTACCTTTTATGGTCAATATATAATAATATAATACGTTATTTTAGTGTATATGTTTTCAATAAACTGAACATATGCTGCTTTAATGCTTAATTACAAGGGGGACAAAATTGTGCTAGAGTATGACAGAATGGTAGATATTAATAGGCCAACATTTAAACTTAATCCTTTAAGGTTTTGAAAGTTTTTAAAAAGGATAACAAAACATAAGGCTTCTCTTACAATGCTACATAAGATATTATTTCTTGGTATAATCATTATTTGGTGCACGTAAAATCAGACTAATCTTTTCTTTTCTCTTATTCGACTTTTCAAATACTTCTATAACACGCCTTCCTCTTTTAACCGTAATCATTTTTATCAAGTTTTCAAACATCACATCTGATACATCTGATTTTACTAATTTAAATATTTTGTCAGTGTCAACAACAGTTTTATAAAATATCACCTGAACATCTCCATCTTCATCCACACAACTTTTTTCAACTCCTAAGTAGGTGCACACGACTTAGTTTCTACTGGGTACTTTTACTGACATAATACCATTTTTTATTAATAATGGGTCTCCAGACAGGTCACATGAAGCACCTGGTTTTATGTGCACAGGTTTTTTTCTGATTAACGAGAGGCTGAAGAGGCTGATCATCTTCTGAAGTAGTAATACTACTTCAGAAGATGAAGATGATACAATGTTATACAACAGTCTCATAAAATCTCTTTGTAGGAGCTCTAATTATTATGTTGTTTATTTATATCAGCCAATGGTTCTTTTTAATCTGAGGTTGGGCTTAACTACCTACCTAGCTTTACTTTTATAAAGAGCAACTTAATAAAAATAAAGCTAGCAAATAATATTTGTTGTGCAGCATTTTTTTATTACCAAAGTCTCTTGAAACAGTTGAAGTTTTAGTCCGGAACGGTTAATTGTTGTGTCTTGTAGGAAAGGATAGGATTGTTTTGGAGCAGTGTTTCATTTTGTTTTTGTTTTTAATGTTTTTGTAATGTTCCTTAATGGCACTTGTCAAAATACTATATGTATTTTCTTTTTTCTTCTTTATTCGGCGCTTTTAAATTTATCTTAATTTTTTGGTTTGGGTATATTATGTAATAAGCTGTCTTCTTTTATTTTTTTGGCGATGAAGTCTTTCCTTGTATTTTCGTATTTTTCTATAATTAATTTTACATGGCCTTGAAGTTTCATATTTTGCCTATAAATTTTCGATCTGTCTCGGCTAACTTTTTCTCTTCCCCTTGCTCTAGCAGCGGATGAGGTTGGAGTTAGTGAACGAGATCTAGGAATTAAAGGAACAGGTGTGGAAGTCGAGTATTCATTAGAACGTTCTGCAAAGCTTTCTGTTGTTCTCTTTTTGTTTCTAACTTGCCATTTTATTTTCATTTGTCTGTGTACTCTTGGTGTCAGATCTTTGACTAGCTTTTTGCAAGCATGGTATCTTTCTAAATCTTATCATTTCACTTCTACGACTTTTTCAGGGTCCTGTTTCCTTTTTTCACGACAACGTCACTGCTTTTCCGTCGCAAATAACGCTATTATTTAATTACCCTGATGATAATACCTTAAATGAATAAAATAATTGATAATGTAATATATAGAATACAAAAGATATCAATTAACTATTGTGAAAATCAATTACGGCAAAGTTTCTGACAAAAAATACCACTCCGTCACGAGCTATACTACTCCCGTCACAGCTATTTTGTGACAGAGGTGCCTCGTGACAGAGGTGTAAAATAACAGTGTTCGAGGATTTCAACGTTCATAAAATTACAAATTGTTCGTAAAAGTGAGTAAATATGACAGATATACTGGGAAATAATAATATTACGTAAATAAATGGGAATTACAATAATATTTTAAAGTAGTAACTTACGTGACAGAGCGGTCGCCGAATAAACACACGCACCTCTAGTTCACTACCAGCGGGCGCCTAACTCGGCTCGCTCCAGGGTGGGGTCTCAAGGCTTAAAGCCGAGAGGAGAAGGAAACCGTGCTGTTGTTTAGTGTTGAAGATCAAACAGCTAAGGCGTGTTTTTTGTTTTGCGAAATGCGTGACGGAAGATAGCAAGAAAAAACATATGCAGCCGTACCCAAGGATAAAATATTTTTTTGCTTAATAGTATGAACCTTTACGTTTATTATATTTTTATTAATCTAAAGACAATATTTCAGCATTTCAATAAATAATTTTATATTATAGGGTCCTATATGATTTTTTTAAGCGACATCATTTTGTAACATTAGGCAGCGTAAAGGGACACGCTTTATTTGTATGTAAAACACCTCTGTCACACGTTTCGAATACTATGTCACAATAATTTTGTAAAAAGCAAAAACAATAAAAACGGGATTTTAGTGTTATTATAATGACTATATGGTCCAAAAAATCTTGTGACAATAAAATTTGAGAAACTGCAATTTAGGACGGATACAGATTTTTTTTTCCTGAGGAGACACGTCATTGTCGGTAGAAAAGTAGAACGCCCCATATATAAAAGTAGTGTATAAGTATATTGTAGTTTCGTGTATTACGGGGGTGACATGGTCACTGCGTGACTAAACCCAATTAAATTAAATAAAGATTAAAAAAAAAAAAGTCTTTATTTGCGGTAAATCACAATTGCTTGAATAAAACAGTATGTAAATGTATGTTTGTGACTATGTTTGTTGGGGTGGAATCTTGCTAGTTAAATTCAATTAAATAAAAAATAAATTAATAATTAAATAAATTAATAAAAAAAAAAAAAAAATCATCTTTAGATTTTTTTTTTTAATTTTCTTTCTTTCTTTCTTTCTTAAATTTGACCCACTTCCCGATGTCCGATTGGACTCAAATTTGGTGCACTTATATAATATATCTTCGGTGTCAATAAAATGATATGGCACCATGGAGCTGGTCTGATGATGGCCATAGGAACTTCTGAACTAAACAAGACAACCCCATCGAGTTTGGGCTCGATTGATTCGTCTTGAAACACTCTCTAAAATTATTGCCTACTAAAAAGTAAAAAAAATATATTTTAAAAACAAGCTTTTATCTGGGACAATAAACTTTGACAGCCCCGTTGGCTCATTGGTAGTATATCTGCCTTGAGAGCTGTAGGGTGTGGGTTCGATTCCCACTCAGGGCAAACATTTTGTGAATAAACAAATGTTTGTTCTGTGTCTGGGTGTTCTGTATGTATTATAAGTATGTATTTACAAAAAAAAAGTATATATGTATTCTATCAGTTATCTGACTTCCATCACACAAGCTCTGCTTAGTTTGGGCCCAGATGGCGCTGTGTGTATAGTCTTACGATATTTATTTATTTAAACTAAAAAAATTAAAAATACATTTTAGTAAGAATAATTGAAACTGGCAAATTTTGCAAAGTGCGACGCCAAAAACACAAAAAGGAAAGCAGTAATTTACCAAAAGCGGAAGTGACGAGCCTTGCTTGCGGCGGCGCGCTAACAAGCCGGATAACTCGGGCCTCTTCCGGCGAGTGCTTCGGCCTCTGCTTCACTAGCCGCACCGAGTCACTGTGCAGCCCTAGAAGAATAACAAGATAAATTTAAAAACCTGATATATGTTTAATATTCTACTAGTCGAGCCCTTTCATTTGATACCCATATTGAGGGAGTTGTGAAAAAATATGTAATCCGCCATTTTGTGGCGGCGGCCATCTTGGACCGATTTACATCAAACATAGCTAAGAACACTCGGCTAATTGTCACTTGGAGTTTTTTTTTTGGCGGGAACGCGATATGTCAATATAATCAAAAAACCATTTAAAAAATCGCAATTACTTACTATTAGATGATTTAATAGTCTTTTAGTTTGAAATACACGTCAACGTCATAAAACAAAGTCTCTAGCAGCCAAGATCTTAACTTGGTTCTGAAACTCGCGGTGGAAGGTGCATCCCGGATGGAGGCGGCCTACCAAATGTCATCAAAATCCATTCGGTAATTTTAGTGTGAAAGATTAATAAACCTCCATACGGTTTTTGGCGGGAACGCGGAAAGAGTCGTGTTGTCCCGTTGTACCTTTTTCCAAAACTAGTGTTTTGTCGAGTGTTTATGCATAAAAATGGTGGTGTTTTATTCATAAAGTGCCGAATCACAAGCGCGACTGTGGGAAAATGATATAATGTTGCGAAACATGACTTTTCGTGTTGCTTCCAAAACTCCATCGTAGCTTTATAGTAAAGTCGCCACTACTTTACTAAAGCATGACTGAACTTGACTGACATGGACTGGATTTGACCAAGGCTGGACTTTGACTATAACTATGTCTTCGAGGCAACTTATTTAACTTATGAGACTTGAAAATATAAAACACTTGACACTGGCAAATGCTCAAAATGCGACGCCAAAACCAAAGGAAAAAATTATTGTCTATTTAATAAAATGACAGGTAAAAACAATTTTGAGAGTGTAGCCAACAAAAGAATACAGCTGGGCTGGGCAGCATTTGGAAAATTACGTCGAGTCTTCTCGTCGCCCATCCCGCAAAGTCTCAAGACAAAAGTCTTTATAACCAGTGCGTTCTACCTGTCATGACCTACGGAGCCGAAACGTGGACACTCACAGCGGCAATGGTCCGCAAGTTCAAAGTAGCTCAGCGAGCTATGGAGAGAGCTACGCTCGGCATTTCTCTAAGGGATTGTAAAGGGATTGTAAGGGATTGCAATTCGCCAGAGAACTAAAGTCACAGACATAGCTCAGCGTATTAGCAGGCTGTAGTGGCAGTCCTGGACATAACTGTCGCAGAACCGATAACCGCTGGGGTAGACGTGTTCTAGAGTGGAGACCGCGAATTGGCAAACGTAGCGTAGGACGCCCGGATGGAGTGACGATACACGTAGGACAGCTAGCGGTGGATGGAAGCGAAAAGCCGAAGATCGGGCTGAGTGGCGTGTCTTAGGAGAGGCCTATGTCCAGCAGTGGACTACAAAAGGCCGAAGATGATGAATAAATTGACATTACAAACAAATCATAATTAATAATCTTTAAGTTTGAAAAAGTCGTCAATGTCATAAAACAAGGTCTCCAAGCATTGGCTGCTTGGAGATCTTAACTTACCATAATCAGCGTATGTCTGGCTGTGAGGCGACCAGTGTAAAGAATTTAACAGTTCTTCGTCCGATAGTTGGTATCGTATTTCTTCATATCTGCCAATATAAATATAAAATAATACAAATTAGTAGTAATATATATCTATACATTAGGAAGGATTATGATTTTGACCGGTATGTACCTATGTAATTATGTATTTTTATCTGTTCCCTCGTAACTTCTAAATTATTTATCGTAATTTGACAAACGATACATACCTACGTATCAAATGGTTTGTACATAACAATTACAGAAGAGATTTTTGTTTTTCATATTTTTAGAGCGTGTTTCTACAGTAGGTAGGTACCTAACTTCTTGGTAGGGTACTTTTTAGTACTCGGCTGGCTAGCTACCACCCTCAAGTTGAAAATCTGCCGCCAAGCATCTAACGGTGTGTACCGACAGCCTCACTTGAGAGCCAGTTCCATTCCAGGCTAGGTGTGCTTTACCATCTTCGACCACACCTTCACTTAACATCAGGTGAGCTGTGGTCAAACAACTAACCTGTCAAGTATAAAAAAATGTACACGACTAGCTAGAAAAAATACCCGATAAGTAGGTGCAACTTAGGTTGAAAGAACAAAAAGTAGTTAAAACTACTACAAAATAAGATCGTCAGCATAGGTACTCGGCATTATTAAAAAGTTAGTTATTAGTACTTACAAAAAATTTGTACATAAAAAAAAAAAAAAAAAAAAAAAAAAGTTGCAAATTCGTGTCAGTTCAAGAAATCCCGACCTTCAGATAAATGAGGAGATACATATCGGGCTTTGATCTTGATCGAAGACATGTGTCACCTTATGTGCGGTAATTTATTAGTCAGGTTGGGAATTAAAGCGCCAAATCGTGACATGAATGACGCATTTAATCGAGAATTTGAACGGGAAAGTGGATATGATCACCAGGAATTAGATCGAACCTTTCCTCTTTATGGTACTATCATAAAAGGTTTGATTGTTTGTATTGAATAGGCTCCAAAAGTTCTTTCAATGTTGGGAAGCTACAGTATCTCCGGGTGACATAGGCTACTTTTTATCCCTGTATTCCCACGGGAATTCGCTGGATGCGGGCCGCTTCCAACCGGTCTTTATGGAAGTCAATGGGGGAGGCCATGTCCAGCAGTGGACGTCCTACGGCTGAAATGACGATGATGATTCCCACGGGAACGGGAACTACGCGGGTGTAACCGCGAGGCGTCCGCTAGTCTATCTATACTATTATAAAGGAAGAAATAATGAAAGAAAACATTTTTTTTTATATAGTAGATAGGCTTGCGTTTGACCGCCATCCCGCCTGATGTTAAGCGAAGATGCGGTCGACGGTGGAGCACGCTCGCCTAGAAGAAACCGATTCACTCGCGACTTGAAGGTACCCAGACTATATTCATTGGGGAACACCCACTCGGGCAGCTGATTCCAATGTCTAGCGGTACGCATGAAAAAGGTGGAATCAAACCGCTTAGCATTTATTAAGAGGAAAGATTTGATTGTTTGTTTGTTTGTAACAACGCGGGGCGCAGCTAGTTTGAACATTAATTTAATTTCAACTTACTTGCTAGAATCGAGTTGTAGAATATTGGCTATTCTAGCCATAGCGTCGGCGGCAGCGAACATCCAACAACGGAGGTCCAAGTGCCGCTCGATATCAGACGGGTGGGACGCTCTGCAAAATAATTATCGATATTAGCAGTAGTGTGTAAGCATTACTGTGTTCCGGTTTGAAGGGTACTGCAGCGAAATTACTGGTCTGTTGAGACTAACCATCGACAGTCTCAAAGAAATGAGCGCCAAAGCAGTGATGCCCTGGACTTTGTTTTGCTACTCAAAGTTCTGGGTATCAGGCGAGCGTTTTATTCGTTTCATTACTTACATATTAAAATCAAATCTCTAGCTCGAGTGAAACCACTGTGGATCGATTGCAAACTCTCTGAGATGCTGCGGACAATTCTGGGTAGCTCGGAGTCCACTCTGACTCGATCGTAAACACTCTAAATCTACTAAAACCACTATGGATCGATTGCAAACCCTCTGAGATGCTGCGGACATTTCTGGGTTGCTGGGAACCCACTCTGGCTCGATCATAAACCCTCTAAATCTATTGAAACTACTGTGGATCTATTGCAATCCCTCTGAGTTGTTGGAAGCCATTCTGACTCGACACACACCCTAAATCTACCGAAACAATTTTGAATCGATTTGCATCGCTCGAGTTGATGGGAACTATTCCGAGTTTCTTGTAACCAAATCTGGCTCGATAGAAAACATCCTAAATCTGCTGAAACCATTCTGAATCGTCTTGAATCGCTCGAGTTGATGGGAACTATTCTGAATTTCTTGTAACCAAATCTGGCTCGACAGAAAACACCCGATATCTACTGAAACCATTCTGAATCGATTTGAATCGCTCGACTTGCTGGAAACTATTCTGAATTTCTTGTAACCAAATCTGGCTCGATAGAAAACATCCTAAATCTGCTGAAACCATTCTGAATCGACTTGAATCGCTCGAGTTGATGGGAACTATTCTGAATTTCTTGTAACCAAATCTGGCTCGACAGAAAACACCCGAAATCTACTGAAACCATTCTGAATCGATTTGAATCGCTCGACTTGCTGGAAACTATTCTGAATTTCTTGTAACCAAATCTGGCTCGATAGAAAACATCCTAAATCTGCTGAAATCATTCTGAATCGATTTGCATCGCTTGAGTTGATGGGAACTATTCCGAGTGTCTTGTAATCAACTATGGCTCGACAGAAAACACCCGAAATCTGCTGAAACCATTCTGAATCGGATTGAATCGCTCGAGTTGCTGGGAACTATTCTGAAATTCTTGTAACCAAATCTGGCTCGACAGAAAACACCTTAAATCTACTGAAACCATTCTAAAGGAAGGTGGAAGGAAGTGGAGACTCTATCCCTCTTTCCATGAGTAGTGTAACTAACCTAGTCTCACCTGGGATAGTCATCTAATCCAGAACTAAGGCTCTTTGGGTTAAGTTCGTTGTTGTCTTCCGAGCGGCCGCGCCATCTGTACGAAGTTGGCTCGGGACCTTTTTGAGTCGTTTGGAACCAATTGAACCAAGCCTGGTGATGAAAAAAATTCGGTTGATTTGTTTTTTATGGTTGGCAAGCTATGTGTTTGACCACAGCTTACCTATTGTTAAGTGACGGTGTGGTCGAAGATGGTAAAACACACCTAGCCTGGAATGGTTATAATAAACCCACCGTTAGATGCTTGGCGGCAGATTTTCAACTTGAGGGTAGCTAGCCAGCAGAGTACTAGAGAGTACGCTACCACCATGCTATGGTTTCCTCACGATGTTTTCCTTCACCGGCAGCTCAAGCTCATTGTTGGGGTTTGAACCCACGCACGCCCCTTGGTATGCGAACCGACCGCGCTAACCACTGAACAAAAGCAGATTTGAATGTATGGGGTATCGTTAGATATCCCTACATCATCTTGAGTGAGGATTTAACTTTTTTGAAAAAATAAAATTTTCTTAATTAACCTTCTTTATTATTGACTAGCGGACGCCTCGCGGTTTCTCCCGCGTAGTTCCCGTTCCCGTGGGAATACAGGGATAAAAAATAGTCTATGTCACCCGGGGATAGCGTAGCTTCTCAACGGTGAAGGAATTTTTGAAATCAGTCCAGTAGTTTCGGAGTCTATTCAATACAAACAAATCTTTGCTCTTTATAATAGTATAGATATATAGATTGGCTAAGTATGGTCACAATACACCTTGTGCTAAACGTTGGTGTGGTCGAAGATGTATCATGCGCAAAAAATTGAGTGTAATGTTTTCATGTTTCATGTTTGTATGTGAGTTTATTTATTTCGCCATAACTTTTAAATGCCTGAAAAGATTTGTATGTATGTATTTACAACATCCAAAATGAAAGATAATATAATTTTTTTGAAAAAAAAAATGATTTTTTTTTTTCCAACCACCTTACCTGTAACCTAGTGTACATGCGAGCTAGGATGGCTCGATGCGGCGCGTCGGTGAAAAAATCGGGGTACAGTGCTACCATCCTCCCCAGAGTAACTAGCAACATTGGCGGGTTGGCGTGCGCGTTGCTTTGTACTACGAATTCTTTAGGAACTCGCGCTAGGGCCTCGGGGCCTGTAGGAGAAAGATTTTTTTTTAGTTTTTGGCAGCGTTTTTATTGCTTGACAGGCTAGGCGTTTGACCACAGCTCACTTGATGCTAAGTGACCGTGTAGTTGATGGTAAAGCACACCTAGCCTGGAATGGAACTGGCTTTCATGTGAGGCAGGAACACACCGTTAGATGCTTGGCGGCAGATTTTCAACTCTCGTGCGGTAGCTAGCCAGCCGAGTACTAGAGAGTACGCTACCACCATGCTATGGTTTCCTCACGATGTTTTCCTTCACCGGCAGCTCAAGCTCATTGTTGGGGTTTGAACCTACACTGAAGGGCGCACATAGACGGAGTCTGCGCTGTAGATGGAAGTATGTTTGCTGTATAATTACTTAGCTTTATTTATTTTAAATGTAATTATAAGATCTTTTTTTATCACAAATTACTTGCCCGTAACGTTATTGTTATTTATATGGCTTATAAATAAATATCGTAGGACTATACACGCAGCGCCATCTGGCCCCAAACTAAGCAGAGCTTGTGTGATGGAAGTCCAGATAACTGATAGGTTTACTTGGTGGTAGATCTCCTTAGCAGGAGGTCGTCTAGGTAGGTACCACCGCAGTACCAGTTATTCTGCCGCTAAACACTAGTGTGTAAACATTACTGTGTTCCGGTTTGAAGGGTACTGCAGCTAGCGAAATTACTGGGCTGTTGAGACTAACCATCGAAAGTCTCAAAGTAATGAGCGCCCAAGCAGCGACGCCCTGGACTTTGTTTTGTTACTCAGAGTTCTGATATACTTTCACTTGGTGGTAGATTTCCTTAGCAGGAGGTCGTCTAGGTAGGTACCACCGCAGTTATTCTGCAGCTACGCAGTAGTGTGTAAACATTACTGTGTTCCAGTTCAGCTAGCGAAATTACTGGGCTGTTGAGACTAACCATCGAAAGTCTCAAAGTAATGAGCGCCAAAGCAGCGATGCCCTGGACTTTGTTTTGTTACTCAGAGTTCTGTGTATCGCTGCAATAGTCATGGACAGGCGTTATCTCTTACCATCAGGAGAGCGTCTCGTTCGTCTCATTATTTTTTACATAAAAAAAACTACCAATGAGCCAACGGGGCTGTCGATTGCATACTAATTACCATTCCATAGCAACGGTTTCTGTATTCGCGGCATATTTATGGCATATACCCTGCGAATAAAGAGCTTTTACTGCATATCATAATATGAACTTTAGTAAAATAACGCTTGGACCAGTTAAATGTGAAAGTTTTACACTAACCTAGAATCTGTTCTCTAGGAATCCATCCCTCGACATTGATGAGGTCAAGCCAATGACTGATTATATCAACGGCGATGACGGGACTCCAGCGGGAGATCAGCTGCAGGTGGAACCCCTCGTCCCAGAGGAAACCCCGGGGAAAGAACGATCTGGAATCGATATTTTACAAGTAAAAGCAATGCCAAAGCGGCGATGCATCGGACTTTGTTTTGCTACTCAAGGTTCTGTGTATCGCTGCAATGGTCATGGGCATGCGTTATCTCTTACCATCAGGAAATTAGGAAAGCGGTTCGGTAATACACGACTACTTTTTAATTACTAGAAAATTTGTAATGGGTAACACAGACAGAGTAAAACATCGTAAATGTGTAATTAGAATTTTTGTTTAGGTACTTCATAATGCCAAAGTTATTACTAGTCAAAGTTTTCGAAAATTCTGCCTAAAATTATGGACATAGCACTCGTTTACTGCAAAAGAATACTATCCCCGGAGCAGCTGGCGGGAACCGATGGCGGCTTTCATTGCAATATTGCAGAAACATGTTGTTTCTCTCTCGCACTCGCGCGCGAGGCTCCCGCTGCAGGCGCGCGCGCTTGCCGCGGGATTTATGAATGAACTTGCGATGGACTAGGTTTACGTCAATGCCTACGGGTACAATAATAATAGGAATCATCATTGGTAGTATATCTGCCTTGAGAGCTGTAGGGCGTGGGTTCGATTCCCACTCAGAGCAAACATTTTGTGAATAAACAAATGTTTGTTCTGTGTCTGGGTGTACTGTATGTATTTACAAAAAAAAAAAGTGTTTATGTATTCTATCAGTTATCTGACTTCCATCACACAAGCTCTGCTTAGTTTGGGGCCAGATGGCGCTGTGTGTATAGTCCTGCGATATTTATTTTATTTTTTATTTTTTTATCTTTTATTTGATAATTTTTGGCATCGATTTTTCTGAATGTTCAATGTTTATATTTAGTTTATTTCCGCTTAACAGTCGTTCCAGTTCCAACAGTGACGAGGAGACTTAAATTAAACTAATTTTACACTGCTTATTAATTAAAAACCCTAATTTTACTTAAAATCTAGAACTCATAAACCTCATAACCTCATAGATTTTAAGTAAAATTAGGGTTTTTAATGAATAAGCAGTGTAAAATTAGTTTAATTAAAGTCTCCTCGTCACTGTTGGAACTGGAACGACTGTTAAGCGGAAATAAACTAAATATAAACATTGAACATTCAAAATGAACTTCCGCAAAGTAACGCCTGAATCAATCAATTATCGATTTTTCTAGTTTTTTTATATGGATTCAGTCATAGTAGTAGAAAACGCCATACTTTTTTCTAGTAATTAAAAAATTGTCGTGTATAATTAATTTTACATAAAAACTAAACACGCAGAACAGAATGGAGAATCGGAATAGAACTAAACAGGACAGAACGGTATAGGAACGGAACAGAATGTACCTAATAGGAATAGAAATCGATAGGAACAGAACAGAGCAACAGCAGAACGGAACGGCACATGGGCGTACCCAGGGGAGAGCAGGGAAGGGCAGCTGCCCCCCCTCTGGTTTTTTTCTACGTACTAAGTATTATTTTTGTCGATAAAAATTAAATACAATAAATAATATAAATTGTTGGTGGTAGATCTCCTTTTTTTCAATGGTTTACAGGCTAGGTGTTTGACCACAGCTCACCTGATGTTAAGTGACGGTGTGGTCGAAGATGTTAAAGCACACCTAGCCTGGAATGGAACTGGCTCTCAAGTGAGGCTGCCGGAGCACACCGTTAGATGCTTGGCGGCAGATTTTTAACTCTCGTGTGGTAGCTAGCCAGTCGAGTACTAGAGAGTACGCTACCACCATGCTATGGTTTCCTCACGATGTTTTCCTTCACCGGCAGCTCGAGCTAATTGTTGGGGTTTGAACCCACGCCCTTTGGCATGCGAACCTACCGTGCTAACCACTGAGCTATCATCGCTACAAGGAGGATCATCTCCATCAGGAGAGCGTCTCATTACCTTTTACATTAAAAAAAATAGGTTAGAAGAATAAGAAACTTCTTCAAATCGCCGATTGATTCCGGCGTTGTTTAGCGGAAGTTCTTTTTTTTTAATACGGATTAGTCCGCGTTTCTCCACCGACTCGCCTGATGGTGAGTGACGATGTGGTCCTGACCTATTCACTCTGACCTTGGAAAAGATCTAGATTATATCTCTCAGGAAACAATGAAGACGGCAGCTTGTTCCAGTCCTTGGTTGATGAAAAACGTAGAGTCAAAACGTAAATTTAGTTTATTTCCGCTTAACAGTCGTTTCAGTTACAACAGTGATAGGGATTTAAATTTAACTGACTTGACAACAATTGGACTACTGCTTCACTCACCTGCTGGGCACCGCTGTGTAAAGCGCGGCCCGCCAGTAAGGCACGGGTTCCTTCGTGTACTCCGACCGCACGCGGCCCGCACCGTAGAAATATCCGATGCCACCCACCATGTTGGACAGCGCTGACTTAGCTATACCGACGTCCTCAGGCGAGTAACTGAAAAAATATATAAATACAAATAAATAAATATCGTAAGCCGTCGTAGGTTATACACGGCGCCATCTGAGCCCAAACTAAGCAAAGGTTGCACTATGGAAGTCAGATAACTGATAGAATACTTAAATACTTTTTTTTTTGTTACTTTTAATAAACACAGAACAAGATGTAGTGTAGCTTCCTAACGGTAAAAGAATTTTTGAAATCGGTCCAGTAGTTTCGGAGCCTATTCAATACAAACAAACAAACGATCAAATCTTTCGTCTTTATAATAGTATAGATACAGAACACCCAGACACAGAACAAGCGTTGATAGCTCAGTGGTTAGCGCGGTAGGTTCGCACGCCGAAGGGCGTGGATTCAAACCCCAACAATGAGCTTGAGCTGCCGATGAAGGAAAACATTATGAGGAAATTATGAAAGAAAGAAAACATTTGCGAACGAAACGATTTTATTTCGAATACTCCGACTATATGTTGTATTTTATATGGGCCTTGTTGCATGTAATAAATTTATTTTATTTATTTATTATTTGACAGTGCAAAGCAAGACAAGGTCGTCTAGGTAGGTACCACCGCAGTACCAGTTATTCTGCCGCTAAGCAGTAGTGTGTAAACATTACTGTGTTCCGGTTTGAGGGATACTGCAGCTAGCGAAATTATTGGGCTGTTGAGTCTAACTCTATCATGAAAGTTGGCACTCGTATAGTTTAGTACCTGGTCCGATATAATTAAAAGTAAGTAAACCCACATCAGTAAAACATTTTTTTAAAAGCCTTTTTTTTCTGTGTTATCCTGCGATCGGCTCCACAAGCCCTTAGCAGATTTGTTGTGGTTGTTGATTGTCAGGTAAGAGCTGTTCGTCCTGTGAGGAAGCTGTCCTTTATTTCAGTTCAACAAAGTCCCATATGTGTTGCCTTGTGAGCCTTCTACCACATAGCGGTTCGCATAACGCAGTTGCTAAGGTATTTGTGTGTCTCTTTATTCGGCTTTGATATGCAATTCGGTATGTAAAGTTTTTTTTTTTGTATTTATGTATTTTATATTTTGTACTGTGTACTCATGCAATTCACTGTTCTTGATAAACATTGGTGCATTGGTTATCATTTTGAGGGCTTTATTCTGGAACCGTTGTAAAATTTCCATGTTGCTATTTTTTGTTGATCCCCATAACTCAATTCCATAAGTCCAAATGGGTTTAATTATGGTTTTATAGATGAGTATCTTATTTTCCATGGTGACGTTTGATCTTCTGCCTATTAGCCAGTTAAGGTTTCTCAGCCTTATATTTAGTTCGTCACGTTTTTTTTTTTATGTAAGAAGTAATACGACGAACGTTTTTTTTGAATATGGGTTTTCCATGTTTGTTTCCTGTCAAGATGCATGCCTAAGTATTTTGCTGAATCTTGATGGGGAAGAACGTCGTTTCCAAGTTTGATTGGGGGGCAGTTGTCTCTTCTTAAGGTAAAAGTGACATGCACTGACTTACTTGAGCTGGCCTTGATACGCCACTTTTCGCAAAATCTATCTTAACCTATTTATTTCCCTACCTAGTACCTATATTCGTTTATAATGTAACTCACCCTTTTCCAGTAAGGTTGAATTTAGCTTCGAATTCGTCATCGAAAGCAGTCACCCTTTCCAGTAAAGTTTTTGTATAATCGCTCTTCATAAGTGGATATGTGGACACTGATTCTGTCGAATATATTATATCCACAGCAAAAGGAGGTTCCACCACTAACTGTATGGGGATAAAGTTTACTTCTCTCTCCTGGGGACAAATAAGGTAAATATGAAATTGTATGACCTAATTAAAATGCTGTTAAATTATATAAAATTGTGTGTTTGTAAACAATTGTAAAGGTCAGTCAATTTAGAATACAGTTAGCTTATACTCTATACTAGATGTTTATTTATAATACCTACCAAAGTTTTAGATTCAATTAAACAAAATAAAATAACTTAAAATAATAACTAATCTAAAAGGCCGCTATCAATGGGAATAGTTCCCAAAACGCGCCCCATTGCCGCGTTGTATGGCAATACTCAAACGCTGAGCAAAATAAAGGCCAGCGTTTTGTTCACGTGTGGCGTCGACCAGACGAGATGACAATTCTTTAAAAATTTTTTTTGCTCCCGTTCCCCACGGTCCCAAAGTTTCGACCCCAAAAGGCTCAAATTTGTACCCACTGTCCAGGGTACTATACTTGCGCCTTTTGAGGTCTTCTGCAAATTCCGCCGCTGCGCCAGCCCTAATCTGAGTTCTTGGAAGATGTGACGGCGCAAAAGTGTCAACGCAGGTGGCGTCCCACACTAAAGGCCGTCCCATCTTCCAGGGAATCAAAGTCATTCCGTCAAGTCTCTTACCATCATCTCTTACTCTATACTTGTATATTAACACATAATAACTAAAATCTAAAACTAAATTTTGACATAATCTTATAAACATAATTATTAAACAAAAAACTAATCAAATAAATAATTTAAAAAAAAAATTATAACTTTAAGTACATAAGGCGATTATTATTTATTAATGAATAACATTTTGTGACAAAAACTAATTAAAATAAAATAACCACAATTGTTTGTGTCCTCTTCTCGCTGCAGTAAGCAGTTGCCGACCCGTGTGTCGCCACTACACGAGGCATCCACACGACGTGTTGACTCTTCGAGCGCTTAGCCGAGACTGAATTAAACTTCTTTTTTTTTAGTTTTTTAAATAAATAGTTTATATTTTCATGTCAAATTTTAGTTTAAGATATTCAGTAAAGTTTCGTGAAAGTTTTTTACATTGTTGTCAAGTCAGTTAAATTTAAATCCCTATCACTGTTGTAACTGAAACGACTGTTAAGCGGAAATAAACTAAATTTACGTTTTGACTCTACGTTTTTCATCAACCAAGGACTGGAACAAGCTGCCGTCTTCATTGTTTCCTGAGAGATATAATCTAGATCTTTTCCAAGGTCAGAGTGAATAGGTCAGGACCACATCGTCGCTCACCATCAGGCGAGTCGGTGGAGAAACGCGGACTAATCCGTATTAAAAAAAAAGAACTTCCGCTAAACAACGCCTGAATCAATCGAGGATTTGCTTGATGTTTGACCACAGCCTGTTGTTATTTATCAGTGTGGTCGAAAATGGTAAACACCTGGAATGGAAAGCTCTCATGTGAAGTTTTTTTTTTACTGTTTACAGGCTATGTGTTTGACCACAGCTCCCCTTATATTAAGCGAAGATGTGATCGAAGATGGTAAAGCACACCTAGCCTGGACTGGAACTGGCTCTTAAGCGAGGCTGCCGGAACACACCGTTAGGTGCCAGCCGAGTACTATAGAGTACGCTACCACCATGCAGTTTCTTAAGAACATTGAAGCGGTAACCAGAACTTTGAGTACCAAACAAAGCCCAGGGCTTCGCTGGGTCAGTTACCTCGCTCAGCGTATCATCCGGCCCTAGCACGGCGAGGCGGCCGAAAGTGGAATGCTTCTCAAGTTTCAGCAAGGATATAAACTTCTCTTTCAGCTGGTGTAGGCCAGGCGCGTGAGCTTCCGTCATCGATCTATGGTACACAGTACCTAGAAGGGAAACATAATTCGGTATGTAAAGTTCAAAAAACTTTACTGATTCCAAAACCATTTCGAAATAGTACATTTCTGTACAATATTTTTACGTTTAAAACTCTGTAAACTATGAGATGGGGTTTATTTTAATAAAATATGTAAAATAAACTAGACTTTCAATTGATGTCTCATGACGTCACCTCATAAGGCAACTTTCATAGACTAAAAAAGCAATGGCAAACCAAAACAAAATTTGTCAATGTCAAGTCAACTGCGGTCATAATAATCTCTTCAATACACGTACGTCGAGTTGTTTTTCGCTTTATTGATACAAATATCTGGATTATTTTACTTTAAACGTTATTTGGACTCTGATGTCGCTTTTATGACATAAGATTTGTTTACTTCATGTCATGAATTGTAAAAACCGAAGACCTAACAGAATGGCTTTACAGTTTTAGACTGCCCGATGGGGCAAATTAAAAAAAAAACTTGTCAGTTCTGTTATCAAAGTTAATTAAATGTGTCAAATGTATTTGTATACTTTTTTGTTTTATTTGGCAAAGACATATATTATTCTACATATTCAGCCTACGTCATGACGTCATAACTATAAAAAGTTTGAAAACGTATTAAAAATAAACTACCGCATAGAAAGGCAAAATATTCAAATTAGTTTCATAAAATAAAGTTTACTATCAGTAAAAAATATAAAATAAATACAAAAAAAAAAACTTAACACACCACTTTTTTTTAACTACACTATTAACATTATAAAGAGAAAAGATTTGTATTTTTGGATTTTTGTATGTTTGCAACGAATAAACTCAAAAACTACTGGACTGATTTCAGAAATTCTTTCACCGTTGTGAAGCTACACTATCCCCGGGTGACATAGGCTACTTTTTATCCCTGTATTCCCACGGGAACGGGCACTACGCGACGAAACCGCGAGGCGTCCGCTAGTACTATTATAAAGAGGAAAGATTTGATTGTTTGTTTGTTTGTAAGGAATAAACTCAAAAACTACAGGACCGATTTCAAAAATTCTTTCATCGTTGGTAATCTACACTATCCCCGGGTAACATAGGCTACTTTGTATCCCTGTATTCACACGGGAACGGGAACTACGCCGGTGAAGCCGCGAGGCGTCCGCTAATACATTATAAGTTGACTTACCATGAAGCACTTCCATCTGTAGTTTAAAATTGTGATGTGTGGGCGTGTACCCGAGCACAGCGCCGCGCTCCGCCCACAGCCGCGTGTGCGCCCCCACGGACGCCCCTGCCCCCAACGTCTCATCTAAAGCAGCGTACCATATAAGTGTGAATGGAGCTTTAGATTTATTCTGAAACAACAAGATAACAAGAGTTAATTGTAAAATAAGTATTAATTAAGACAAGATTTAAACAGAGTAGTAATAATGGTGTGTTCCGGCATGCTCACTTGAGAGCCAGTTCCATTCCAGGCTAGGTGTGCATTACCATCTTCGACCACACCTTCACTTAACATCAGGTGAGCTGTGGTCAAATACCTAGCCTGTCACCTATAAAAAAAAGGAGTCCTAATTTTGGACGGCCCTGTTGGTTCATTGGTAGTATGTCTGATCCAAGATCTGAAGGGCGTGGGTTCGATGTTCACCCAGGATAAACATTTTGTGATATAAATAAATGTTTGTTCTGTGTCTGGGTGTTCTCTATGTATTATAAGTATGTATTCACGAAAAAAAAATATTTAAGTATTCTATTGGTTACCTGAGTTCCATAGTACAAGCTTTGCTTAGTTTGGGGTCAGATGGCGCTGTGTGTATAGTCCTACGATATTCAGTTAATTATTTTATAGTAAAAATTCCTACAAATATAATAAACGTGAAAGTTTGTGAGTGTGTATGGATGTTTGTTACTCTTTAACGCAAAAACTACTGAACGGATTTGTATAAAATTTGGTATGGAGGTAGCCGAGACCCTGGATTAAAATATAGGCTACTATTTATCCCGAAAACATGTAGCGGGTAACACCGCAGGGCGAAGCTAGTATAAAGTAAATACAAAAATAAAACTACATACGGAATTTTGGGTTAAATATGATCTAAGAAACTTTTTAATTTATATACCAACATTTTGACTTGGCAAATAAATACATTTTATTTTCTGATACTCACCACACTTGTACTAGTGACATTGACTCTAACAGTCCAGTGTGAGCCGGTAGTAGTGGGTACAGACTTCACAAAACTAGTTGCTATCCTGTGCGGTGGATCTAGTATAACTTGCTCTCCGAAGGTGATACCATCGTGACGGGTCCAGCCGTATTGGGGTAGGTTATCACCCTGCTCGCACCAGTGTCTGGGGAAATAGGTATACTGTGGTTTAAAATCGTTTAGTAAGTCTCCATTACAAGCCGAAAAACCATACACATTGCATTTTGGGATGCTGTCGGTCTGTCAATAAATTTTTTTGGTTCAATTTCCATACAGAAAATCTGCCGCCAAGCATCTAACAGTGTGTTCCGGCAGCCTCACTTGAGAGCCAGTTACATTCCAGGCTAGGTGTGCTTTACCATCTTCGACCACACCTTCACTTAACATCAGGTGAGCTGTGGTCCAACAACTAGCCTGTCAACCATAAAAAAAAAAAAAAAAAAAGATATTTTTTGCCATTTATAGACAAATGGAGCATAATTTTACAGTGAAATCACAGCTACTGGCGTTTATTTTGGTCTTTATTTGCAGTAAATCACAATTGCTTGAATAAAACAGTAGATTTCAAAATTTAATTCAAAATTTTAAATATGTCATTAAATGAGTTTTAAACACTGATTTCATGTCAAAATAAGGTATGTCAATTTGCAAAAATGTCAATTTAAAAATAATGGAAATATAAAATATGTTAATACAAAAAAAAACATAATTACTTACTAGTAATTGAATAATCTTTAAGTTTCATTAACTGTTTAAACGTAATATATATATATATATTACGTTTAAACAGTTAAATATATAAAATTCCCGATATTCCCGGGATCCCGGGCGGATATTTCCCAGGATCGAGGATGAATCTTGAGAATTCTCCAGGGGAAAAATCCCGGGAACCCATTCCCAGGTCGATTTTTTTGTTTTCCCTGGAGAATTCCCAAGAAACCCTAGTACTAGTACCTGATGCCTTTCTGTGCTTGTGGGGCGACTTCGTACCACATCATGCCGTAAACTGGTGAGCGAGGTTCTCTACTCTTCATCCCCATGTACATCCCAGGACGGTACGATCCCCAGAAACGGTCTGAAGATACACCTGGCTCTCGGACTATCTGAAATTATTTTATGGTGATTGTTAGTGTTACCACTATACAGGGTGCGGCTGAAAGGGCCAACAATTTTTTAAGGAGTCCATTTATGTCCAATTTGGAATCATTAACGCGAAGAATAAACGTTAAAATCGTAATTTAATTTTCCCATACAAATTTAAAAAATAATTATTTCGTATTTTATTTGACAACCCTTACGAGCGCGAGCGGTCAGCGATCGCGCTCGTGATGCTTCTCCTCCCGCTCCCCCGACGCCTTCCCGCGCTCGACTCGATCAGCTGTTCGTCGCCTGCGCTACACGTGGGTAGGTATAGCGCAAACGAACAAGTACACCTAGACACGCCCTAAGATGTGCGTGGAAGTTATTTACCTGCCTGTCTGCTATTTTTTTAATTTAAATAAACCAGTAAAATGATTGTCATCAAATACTTCCACTGCTAAAAAAGGTATCTCTTTGCATACGTCAGCACTAACACTAATACTTACAGTATCAATTTAGGTAGATATGTAGGTATTGTTGTCCGAGGCCTACCACCTAAATCTCATACGGAGTCATACCTACATAATTATTGAGTAAAGTACCTATCCAATTCGGTATGTAAAGTTTTTTTTTTGTATTTATTTTATATTTTTTACTGATAGTAAACTTTATTTTATGAAACTGATTTGAATATTTTGGCTTTCTATGCGGTAGTTTAATTCTAATACATTTTCAAACTTTTTATACTTATGACGTCATAACATTGGCTGAATGACATGACGTCATTAGAGGTTAATTGAAAGTCAAATTTATTTTATGTATTTTATTAAAATAAACGCCATCTCATAGTTTAAAGAGTTTTAAACGGAAAAATCATGTACAGGAATGTAATATTTCGAAATGGTTTTGGAATCAGCGAAGTATTTTTTTTCTTTACATACCGAATTGTCGGGAAGTAAAACATAGAAACAGGTTATTTACTAATTTTAATAAAATTTCACACAAAATAGTAGATTGCCTAATATTTATGGCTAAACTTAAATCTGAGAACTAACCTTTTAGTACTTGTACACTACACACTAGTACCTACAATACTTTGTTATTTTACTCGAAACAGCACTTTACTTCCAAGTATAAACAGTATTGTGTGTTTGTTTTACTTAGCGGTAGATCTCATTAGCAAGAGTTCATCTAGGTAAAACCAAGTTAAGGTCTTGGCTGCTGGAGACCTTGTTTAATGAGTACACTAATGAGTATTTCAAACTTAAAGATTATTGAATTACTAGTAAGTAATTATGATTATTTTGTCATGTCATTTTATTATATTGATAACTAGCGACCCGCCCCGGCTTCGCACGGGTGCAAAATTCGAAAAAAAAGTAGTCGCGTTTTCAAGGTGTACAATACTTAGTACATTATTTTTATAAATCCTGTAGTGATTATTTTTTTGTACTAACATATTTTAATGTAAATATGTGAGACGAACAATGCACTTTCCTGATGGTAAGAAATAATGCATGTCCATGACCATTGCAGCGATACACAGAACTTTGAGTAGCAAAACAACGTCCAGGACATCACTGCTTTGGCGCTCATTACTTTGAGTCTAGTCTTAGTCTCAACAGCCCAATAATTTCACTAGCTGCAGTACCCTTCGTACTGGAACACAGTAATGTTTACACACTACTGCTTGGCGGCAGAATATCTGGTACTGCGGTGGTACCTACATAGATGAATTCCTGCTAAGGAAATCTACCACCAAGTAAATTGACTTGAGTATATTGACATGTTTGTATATTGACATACCTTATTTTGACATTTTTGTGTTGACATGTAATCAGTGTTTTAAAACTCATTTAATGACATATTTAAAATGTCCGTAAGTGTGTAATATCCACCATGTATGGATGGCGCTTTAGCCGTGTCTTCTTAGCCTATGTGTTGCAAACAACATAAACATACAAATAAGTTGTATCCTGGTGCATATTATACAGCGCAATCTAGCCCCAAACTAAGCAAAGCTTGTACTATGGGAACCAGATAACTAGTAAGTAAGTAGATGATGATAAGTAGTGTGATGATTGGTGTTTAAAAACTTACTTTTTCATCGTCAAATGGGGTATTGACTCTGGTTTCCAGGTATCCTAGGACGCTCACGTACACGGCTATCACTAAACACAAAATACCGACACCAGTTTTCCATTGAGAGAGCAAATAAAATGTTTTACTAGCCACGGCGGATACTTCACTACCCCCAGAACTACTGCTCGTCTCATTCTGGGTATTTTTTAGTATTTTTCTATGTCGCACCATAATAAAAAGAAAGTAATGTTAATAATCTAGTTATAATTGTGTTTAATTGACACGTTTTTATTTAATTTTTGGTAGAATTTTAGTTAATTCGATAGCGGCTTTTCCCCGCAGTGTTCATTGCAAAAACAAAGTTGGAAAAAAATCAAAACGTCAATAAAGTATTTTGACAGTTGAAATGATGTAGTAGATTTTATATAAACTTACAGTTGTGTTAAGAAATCGACTTAAAACATGAAACATGTAAAACGTTTCTATTGTCGTAGTTAGTTGTTTTTTTTTTATCGTGATTTATCTAGCACTTGTACATCACAGGTAAAATTAAAAGCAACTGCCATTGAAAACATTGCACTGGTGCAATTTAAAGTAGTTTTACTTTAGCCAATTCTATGACAACTGGCCCCAAAGATGTTATCCAGGGTTATAAGCTTGGAGTGTACTAAGAAGAAAGAAATTAATTTTAAATTTATTAAATGAAATAGATCTACGTTCGGCCACGAACTCATCTGATCTGAGAAAGACGGTCGCACCGTCTTTCTCCATCAGATGAGTTCGTATCCAATGATCACGATGACCCACAAAAAATCTATTCAATTTAACTCTAAAATTCTGTTTATTTTTGCAATTTTCGAGCTGTGACCAATGTAAAGGTTATTGCATTCCAAGCTTATAAACTTCTATAATAATACATCGTTATCTTTAGCTGGCTATTCGATTAATAAGATCAAGCAAAGTAGTCGATTAGCCGCAATAGACGGTGCACAACACTAATCGATACACTTGCGTGGCCAGCCAGCGAGAGTTGGATAAAATGACGTTTCGGAATAGTAAGCAAAGAGTTTGATTACAAGAGTGAGCATAACAATTATGTTGTATGTTTTTGGTAGTTGGGAATAATGCAATAACTTTTGAACAATAACACGAACTTCTATGTCCGTCTCTTTCTTTCTAAAGACTTCCGTAAAAGTGACAAAAGAAATAAACGATGTTAAGAAAGGTCACTTCTATACCTACTATCTTATTTCTTTTGATTTTTTGGACTCAGATTGAAAATTTCATTATTTTACAACTGACTTTCTCAGATTAAATTTGTTCATTGTTCGTACTTGTTTGTCCCGGTGGACAAACATTTATGTCATTTCATCCGCGCGGAATTGAACAAAAAAATCTGCGTTCAGTTCGCAGAATTTACGAAAAGTTATTCTGATGTGTTGATTCTTTATTCCTCGCAAAAAAGTATCTTTGATAACCTAATATTTTTTTACAAAGTATCCTATAATATGTCAATACAGGTAATAAAATTTCATCCAAATCCGTTCAGCCTTTTTTGCGTGACAGAGTAACAAACATACATCCTTTCACATGAATAATACTAGTAGTTTTTGTTATATAAAAAGAATCCTATAGTAATTTGCTAATCCAGATAATATACCATGTATGCCAAATTTCATCGAAATCCGTTCCGCCGATTTTGCGTGATTGAGTAACAAATATCCATCCATCCATCCTCACAAACTTTCACATTTATAATATTTACGATTAGTAGGCTAAAATATGTCTCAACATGCAACATTCAATTATAACTAAAAACTATTTAAAATTTACCGTCAATACTACAAGCCATTTATAAATTACGGTTAGTAATAATGCTCAATACCGGTGTACTTATTGAATTACATTTTGAAATTTAAAAAAGAAATCTAAGAATACTGTTCGTTCTAAGATTTTTAAAATTCCATATGACACAACTTCTGACTATTTACAGCTTCATATTTTTTTAATTACTTTTCATTATGTATTTGTACCACATTAATAAATTATAATATAAAATATAAGGTGTGAAGTTTTAAATACCAGTTCAAATTAGCACATTTACGCCAATAATAATTATGTAAAACCGGATAAGTATGTACCTACATAAATAAAATTATTATAATAAGCAGTACCTACATTGGCACAGGACCGAGGCAGATGGCATGTAAAGAGAGAGGCCTATACCCAGCAGTGGGATAAAGAAGGCTGTGGATGATGATGATGAAGCAGTACATAAATCATAATTGATTTATTTTTATGACAATAAAGAATATCCATCTATAAAACTAATTAAAACGAAAATATTTATTACCTACACTGTCTATTTAGGTATATGAATATTTAAAAATTATTAATTTGTGTTTCCGTTTAAATTTTCGACGAGGCAAAAGCGTATGAGTTCAATAACGCAATTTTTACCATTTTTGGATCAAAATTTTACACCTTGTCTGAAAATATGATGACAGAGGGCGTTGTTGGCATCACAACCGCTTCAAGTCAAGCGTAGTCTGGAATCAGAAAACCGGTTGCCACCTGTCCGTTTGCTCCGTCGATGGAGTAGCAAAGCAATACGGCACTCGCTCCGGTGTGCCCGCGTCGGCAAAGCAGCTCTCCCCCCGCGCCGCCGCGCGCCTTGCCCTCTCCTCTCACCCCGAGCGAACCCAGTGCGATCGAGCGACGCGATCCGCGCGTACCTGCTCGCAAAAAATACAATGCGCCACGCTCCGCGGTTGTTATGAGACGAACGCTTATATTTTCCTCAATTTATCAGTGAAATAATGTAATGAACGTATTAAAGTGATTGCAAAACACGCCGCAGCGTGCTGGACACGGTGTACGCCTTGTTTTGTAACAGCCGGCCGGCAGACGCTGCACGCGACAACGCTTCCAAAAAAAAACTAAAATCTCGATGTCAGTAAGCGTCAGGATCCTGGTGTTCGTGTAGTGTAGTTTTAAAATAGTTAAATGGATAAACGCCGTGCAATGTTCGTATGAGGAAGAAAAGCAACCGAAACATCGTAAGTGTGGAGCGTACGCTGTGTTATTTCTGTTGTCAGAGCAAAAATGCGGGGTAAATCGCCCTTGTGCCCGGAGGTTTCAAACGACTGGGGCGGCTGATCGCTACGGAGGTACGGAGGTCTATCCCTCGTATTCTCGTTGTTTTTTTTAAACACATCCCTAGCAGGTCTTTTTCGTAACCCCTTTTTTTGTGCGATGCGTTTTTTGGAGGGATTTGTTTACGAATCGATACGCCTTGTAGGTTATGAGTGATCGGATCGGTGCCCCCGTACGAGTGCTTGCATTTCTGATAATAAACTGGTTTTGGATCTTTTTGTGCTATAAATAATCACTGATTCACACAGAGTTCTTTTTATTTGAGTCGAAACTGAGCAGTTTTAATTCATACGAGCGTTGATTATAGTTATAAAATGTAATTACAGACTGTAGTCATTGCAAATAAACGAGAAATCAATAATTCGCTCCGTAAGTTTGTGAAAAAAAAAACTAGAACGTTGAGCAGACTGTTTAGGTAACCTCAAAACTTGTTTTGCTAAGTACCTATTGGTAGGTAATGACAATCATTTGCCGTACGGCAACCAGTAATATTATTATATCTAATTAGATACAGTACAAGAAATAAAACAAATGTTATTAAAATGCAGAACGTACATTCTGGATAGGGTCTTTCTGCACCTATTAATTATCACACTAAAAATGGACTTAACAAAGAAATATTTATGCTTTTCTCATAAACAAACAACGCTTTTGTGTGAAGCTATAATTTGGTAGTCATGGCAATACTGGAGTCGCTTATCCTTAGTCTATGGTGATTGCTTACCATCAGATATCGGGAATGCTTAAAAAAAAAAACGGCCAAGTGCGAGTCTGACTTGCGCACGAAGGGTTCCGTACCATTATCTAATCTAAAAACGGCAAAAAAATCACGTTTGTTGTATGGGAGCCCCCATAAATATTTATTTTATTCTGTTTTTTAGTATTTGTTGTTATAGCGGCAACAGAAATACATCATCTGTGAAAATTTCAACTTTCTAACTATCACGGGTCATGAGATACAGCCTGGTAATAGACGGACGGACAGCGGAGTCTTAGTAATAGGGTCCCGATTTACCCTTTGGGTAAGGAACCCTAAAAAATGGAACTGATCAAAGAATTATACCTAACTGAACTCAATTAGATGTTCATTTGTTTTTTTCTGCTTCAATACGATGAAAGAGCGTGGGTTCGATTCCCACCCAGGACAATCATTTTGTAGGCTAAACAAATATTTGTTCTGTGTGTGTGTTTGTTTTGTGTTGATATACAAATTTACAATTTAAAAAAACTGACTCCATGACCCTTAGGCCAACTAAACGCACTGCTCCAATGAAACAGCGAGGTTTCGGACTAAACGAAAATATCATCGATGTGTACAATTTTTTTAGATTTTTGTTGATATTTTAAAAACTTCTCGATCGATTTCGATAAAATTTATATGGGACCACCTCTGAAGTATGATCTACCAAGCATCACAGAAGAATCATCAAAATCGATTCATAATGAGTGTTAAAAAAGTATTTATGTAGGTACAAACGTATATTATCAGTTTTTTTTTTTTTTTTTAATGGTTGACAGGCTAGGTGTTTGACTACAGCTCACCTGATGTTAAGTGAAGGTGTGGTCGAAGATGGTAAAGCACACCTAGTCTGGAATGGAACTGGCTCTCAAGTGAGGCTACCGGAACACACCGTTAGATGCTTGGCGGCAGATTTTCAACTTGAGGGTGGTAGCTAGCCAGCCGAGTACTAGAAAGTACCCTACCATCATGCTATGGTTTCCTCACGATGTTTTCCGTCACCGGCAGTTCAAGCTCATTGTTGGGGTTTGAACCCACGCCCTTCGTCATGCGAACCTACCGCGCTAACCACTGGGCTATCATCGCTACAGATGATTTAATAGTCTTTTAGTTTAGTTTGAAGTAGTTAATCTTAACTTGGTTCTGAAGCACGCGGTGGAAGGTGCATCCCGGATGGAGGCGGCAAAGGCTACCTAGGCGGCCTACCAAATTTCATCAAAATCCATTCGGTAATTTTAGTGTGAAAGATTAATAAACCTCCATACGGTTTTTCGCGGGAACGCGGAAAGAGTCGTGTCGTCCCGTTGTATTTTTTTTCCAAAACTAGTGTTTTGTCGAGTGTTTCTGCATAAAATGTATTAACACATAGGCTACTTTTTATACCGAAAACATGTAGCGGGTAACACCGCGGGGCGCAGCTACATACATAATTATGTACCTACATTATAACGTACAAAACTTTAAAGAAAGATAATTACAAATCAGCATTGACCAATATGTGTTAGTACTACGGCGGCCTTATCGCCTAAATCGATTTCTTCCAGACAACCTTTGACTTCCAACCTTTTTAATGTGACGTCAGATAGCCTATGACCAGTAGACAAATAAGACGATTTCAACGATATCTCATATAACAAATTATAAACATACATATTTGACAGCCCTGTTGGTGCATTGGTAGTATGTCTGCTCCAAGAACTGAAGGGCGTGGGTTCGATTCCCATCCAGGATAAACATTTTGTAGTATAAAAAAATATTTCGTTCTGTGTCTGGTTGTTCTGTATTTATTATAAGTACCTATGTATTTACAAAAAAAAAAAAAAAATTATCAGTTGTCTGACTTCCATAGTACAAGCTTTGCTTAGTTTGGGGTCAGATGGCGCTGTGTGTGATGTCCTATGATATTTATTTTACATACATACCAGTCTAAACCTCCTTCCTAAGCCGTAGTCGATAGTAAAAACAAACTTAAAGGTAATTTAAAAAAAAAAAACAAAACTCATTTAGAAATAGAAAGATCATTCCACACAAAGAAACATGAATATACAGTGCGGTTAATAGTTCCAAATTATAGTATAATTATATATGTATAATTTGATGACTATACAAACCCATAGTCCGGTATTTTTCTTGGTGGTAAATTTCTTTAGCAGGAAGTCGTCTAGGTAGGTACCACCGCAGTACCAGTTATTCTGCCGCCAAACAGTAGTGTGCAAACATTACTGTGTTCCGGTTTGAAGGGAACTGCAGCTAGCGAAATTACTGGGCTGTTTAGGCTAACCATCGAAAGTCTCAAAAGTAATGAGCGCCAAAGCAGCGCTGCCCCGGACTTTGTTTTGGTACTCAAAGTTCTGTGCATTGCTGCAATGGTCATGGGCATGCGTTATTTCTTACCATCAAGAGAGCCCATGGTTCGTCTCATTACTTTTACATAAAAAAAAAAAACCAGAAGCTTTAAACAGCGACACCGCTTTATGGTTGATGTTCCAAAAGCTCGAACTAAGCGGTTTGATTCCACTTTCTTCATACGTACCGATAGACATTGCAATCTGCTGCCCGAGTCGGTGTTCCCCAATGAATATAGTCTGGGTTCCTTCAAGTCGCGTGTAAATCGGTTTCTTCTAGGCGAGCGTGCTCCACCGTAGACCGCATCTTCGCTTAACATCAGGCGGGATGGCGGTCAAACGCAAGCCTATCTACTATAAAAAAATTAAAAATAAAAAGTTACTCGGTCCTGGTACGCAAAAATACTAAGATTTGCCGTAGACCGAAAAATGTCAAGATTAGCCGTTGACCGACAAAAATACACCGAAAATACGTATAATATAACCGACAAATTTTTGATATGCATATAAAAAACATTTCAATCCAGAGTAGGTACCTACTTTAAAAAAAGTTTTTTTAATGGTTGACAGGCTAGTTGTTTGACCACAGCTCACCTGATGTTAAGTGAAGGTGTGGTCGAAGATGGTAAAGCACACCTAGCCTGGAATGGAACTGGCTCTCAAGTGAGGCTGCCGGAACACACCGTTAAATGCTTGGCGGCAGATTTTCAACTTGAGGGTGGTAGCTAGCCAGCCGAGTACTAGAGATCCTCACGATGTTTTCCTTCACCGGCAGCACAAGCTCATTGTTGGGGTTTGAACCCACGCCCTTCGGCGTGCTAACCACGGAGCTATCATCGCTAATAAATGTGTGAAACAAAGTTTTTAAACGAATTTTAACCTTTTTTTTTAATTTCGACATCTGGCAACACTGGTACCAGTTTTCCGTCTTTAATACTAGCTTTTTAGCTAGCCGGTACAAGGATTTCAGAGTGGCCGTCTAACATCCCTGGCCGGAACACGCCGTTAGGGTAGGGTTCCCAACCATACTGATAAAATTTAGGCTTAATAATAAATTTAGAATTTAGGCAGCCCCATTGGTTCATTGGTAGAATGTCTGCTTCAAGAGCTGAAGGGCGTGGGTTCAATTCCCACACGGGACAAACTTTGTGGTGTAAACAAATGTTTGTTCTGTATTTATTATAAAAAAAAAGTATTTGATTATTCTATCAGTTATCTGACTTCCATCACACAAGCTCTGCTTAGTTTGGGGCTGTGTGTATAGTCCTACGATATTTATTTAAAAACAGTATTATACTTTTAATCAAACTCACGCCGTACAGCCGCGCAGGCTAAAGATTTCTAAAATTGGAAATCAGATTCCAAAACGACAGGATTCAAGTAAAAGTGTAATTGTGGTAACAATGTCGGATTTACCGGTGCCAAAAAAAAAAGTAACGGTGCCGAAACGTGGACGCATTCAGTGAACCTGGACCACAAACTCAAAGTCGAGTTTTGACGGGAACGTGGAAAGAGACGTGTCGCCCTGTTTTATTTTTTTCGAAATTCCGTTCCAGGCTAGGTGTCCATTATCGACCACACCTTCACTGAATATCAGGTGAGCTGTGGTCAAGCACCTAGCCTGTCAACCATAAAAAAAAAAAACTTTTTAATGTGCACAGCATAAACAGAAAAAAAAGTACAGAGAACAAAAGAACCTTATGAACTTGTGCCACATACTCGTGATCGGGTGCTGCTTGCGGGTCGCTGGTCCGCTCGCGGTATACACACAACCTAGTACCTACAACCTTAGATTAAGATCACAAACGTAACTTTCCTCTTTATATGTAACTAAAGTTGACTAAGGTCACGGACCCCAGTGTCTGTGGAGCGTATAATCTACACTAATATTATAAAGAGGAAAACTTTGTTTGTTTGTTTGTTTGTTTGGTTGTAATGAATAGGCTCAAAAACTACTGGACCGATTTTAAAAATTCTTTCACCATTCGAAAGCTACATTATCCACAAGTAATTATAAATAAAAAAACTAGTGCCACAAGTAGCGGCCTTATCGCTAATAATAAATAAATAAATGTCGTAGGACATTACACACAGCGCCATCTGGCCCCAAACTAAGCAGAGCTTGTGCGATGGAAGTCAGACAACTGATAGAATACATTAATACATTTTTTTTTGTAAATAAATACTTATAATACATACAAAACACCTAGAAACAGAACAAACATTTGTAATAAGAAAGAAAGAAAAACATTTATTTTTTTCCTAACAAAACACTAGACACAACAACAGACAAGTACAAACAGCACACACAAATAAAAAGTTACAGATTAACATAAAGACAACAAATTTGACAAGACAATAAGCGGGTTATCGCTGCAGTGGCTGGTGCATCATAAATAAAATAGCGATCTCTTCCAGGCAACTAAGAATAGAAAAACACGATAGATAACATAAACAGACGGGAGATGTAACATTAATAAAAATAAAACATATATTATAGTAAGTAGGCATATGATAATAAAAAATGATATTTTTTTATGTGAAAAATAATGAGACGAACGAGTCGCTCTCCTGATGGTAAGAGGTAACGCCTGTCCATGACCATCGCAGCGATACACAGAACTTTGAGTAACAAAACAACGTCCAGGGCATCGCTGCTTTGGCGCTCATTACTTTGTGACTTTCGATGGTTAGTTTCAACACCCCCGTAATTTCGCTAGCTGCAGTACCCTTCGAACCGGAACACAGTAATGTTGACACACTACTGCTTGGCGGCAGAATAACTGCGGTGGTACCTACCTAGACGACCTCCTGCTAAGGAAATCTACCACCAAGTGAAAGTATATCAGAACTTTTGAGTAACAAAACAAAGTCCAGGACGTCGCTGCTTTGGCGCTCATTACTTTGTGACTTTCGATGGTTAGTTTCAACACCCCCGTAATTTCGCTAGCTGCAGTACCCTTCGAACCGGAACACAGTAATGTTGACACACTACTGCTTGGCGGCAGAATAACTGCGGTGGTACCTACCTAGACGACCTCCTGCTAAGGAAATTTACCACCAAGTGAAAGTATATCAGAACTTTGAGTAACAAAACAAAGTCCAGGACGTCGCTGCTTTGGCGCTCATTACTTTGTGACTTTCGATGGTTAGTTTCAACACCCCCGTAATTTCGCTAGCTGCAGTACCCTTCGAACCGGAACACAGTAATGTTGACACACTACTGCTTGGCGGCAGAATAACTGCGGTGGTACCTACCTAGACGACCTCCTGCTAAGGAAATCTACCACCAAGTGAAAGTATATCAGAACTTTGAGTAACAAAACAAAGTCCAGGACGTCGCTGCTTTGGCGCTCATTACTTTGTGACTTTCGATGGTTAGTTTCAACACCCCCGTAATTTCGCTAGCTGCAGTACCCTTCGAACCGGAACACAGTAATGTTGACACACTACTGCTTGGCGGCAGAATAACTGCGGTGGTACCTACCTAGACGACCTCCTGCTAAGGAAATTTACCACCAAGTGAAAGTATATCAGAACTTTGAGTAACAAAACAAAGTCCAGGGCGTCGCTGCTTTGGCGCTCATTACTTTGACACTTTCGATGGTTAGTCTCAACAGCCCAGTAATTTCGCTGCAGTACCCTTCAAACTGGAACACAGTAATGTTTACACACTGCGTAGCGGCAGAATAACTGCGGCGACCTCCTGCTAAGGAAATCTACCACCAAGTAATGATGATGATGGAAAAAAAAGTAAAGCAACAGCAATAATTACAACAGTATGTCACAAAGATTTTATCTGTAAGAAAAAGTTTCACTCAAACTGCACATTCGCAATTTCGTTCGCATTTATTATATTTACGAAATTTTTATGAAATCAACTGTTATTGCAATTCGACGTTTCGTGCAAGTCACAGTTTGAAGAAATCTTTCCGTAAAATAACTTCGAAATAACATTTCACACATAGCATTTCATTTTTTTTTATGGTTGACAGGCTAGGTGTTTGACCACAGCTCACCTGATGTTAAGTGAAGGTGTGGTCGAAGATGGTAATGCACACCTAGCCTGGAATGGAACTGGCTCTCAAGTGAGGCTGCCGGAACACACCGTTAGATGCTTGGCGGCAGATTTTCAACTTGAGGGTGGTAGCTAGCCAGCCGAGTACTAGAAAGTACCCTACCACCATGCTATGGTTTCCTCACGATGTTTTCCTTCACCGGCAGCTCAAGCTCATTGTTGGGGTTTGAACCCACGCCCTTCGGCATGCGAACCTACCGCGCTAACCACTGAGCTATCATCGCTACATATCGCGGATAAAAACGACTTTCGCACTCAGAAATCGAAGAGCAAAAATACTCTTTCCTAGATGGGGGGGCATGAACAAGATTTTACTTTGCAACAAATACAAACACAAAAACATAAACAAGCAAACAGAGACAAACAGTTACAGAATAAGGGTTCACCTTAGCATAAGAACACGCGTCATTATAACAAAAACAATGAATAAATAGTTAAGTAAAACTAAACAACTGACCTTGTAGCCATTCATATAAAGAGCTACCTAGCTAGTTACTATAATAAACATTTTCCTCTTTAGTTCAGTGATAAGTATTTAAAACCATAAGAAAATAATAATAAATAATATCGTATTACATTACACACAGACATCTGACCCCAAACTTTTGTAGCGATGATAGCTCAGTGGTTAGCGCGGTAGGTTCGCATGCCGAAGGGCGTGGGTTCAAACCCCAACAATGAGCTTGAGCTGCCGGTGAAGGAAAACATCGTGAGGAAACCAAAGCATGGTGGTAGGGTACTTTTGTACTCGGCTGGCTAGCTACCACCCTCAAGTTGAAAATCTGCCGCCAAGCATCTAACGGTGTATTCCGGCAGCCTCACTTGAGAGCCAGTTGCATACCAGGCTAGGTGTGCTTTACCATCTTCGGCCACACCTTCACTTGACATCAGGTGAGCTGTGGTCAAACAACTAGCCTGTCAACCATAAAAAAAAAAAAACCTCCACAAAGACCGGTTGGAAGCGGCTCGCGTCCAGCGTCTTTATTAGGTCGTCTGTCCTTGTGGGTGGATGTCCTACGCTGCGCTTGCCGGTCCGTGGTCTCCACTCCAGAACTTTGCAGCCCCATCGGCCATCAGCTCTGCGTGCTATATGCCCTGCCCACTGCCACTTTAACTTGCTGATTCTCTGGGCTATATCGGTTACTTTAGTTCGTCTACGGATCTCCTCATTTGACAGTTAAGGTATCATTATGTTCGTATTAAAAACCTAAGTGTTCTGAGATAAGTATTTGAAAAAATAATAGCGGACTTTTCTTCTTTCTTTCTTTTTTAAAAATAAAACCAAACCTATCGCGTATTGACAATAGACAACACTTTATTTGCGTCATAAAACATATTTCAATATTCATTATTTCTTTTTTTTTGTTTGTATTGAATGGGCTCCGAAACCACTGGACCGATTTAAAAAAAATCTTTCACCGTTGGGTAGCTACACTATCCCCGGGTGACATGGGCTAGTTTTATACCTATATTTCCACGGGAACGGGAACTGCCCGGGTGAAACCGCGACGCGTCCGCTAGTTTAGTATAAAGTAAAAAGTTGTGAACGCTAAGCACAAGCGGTACGTGCTCGCGATCGCGCCACGAAAAACCTTGACATGATGCCTATCACTTCAATATCTGGGATATGATGGACAACCTTCAAACAGACTAACAAGAAAATGCAATGTCTGACAACTTTGTAACTAATTCATGTTTCTTAATAAAACTTATAATCATAATCATATTTATTGATAACGAGGTGTTGCAGGTCAATTTTCAATAGTAAAATCATGTAGCGATGATAGCTCAGTGGTTAGCGCGGTCGGTTCGCATGCCGAAGGGCGTGGGTTCAAACCCCAACAATGAGCTTGAGCTGCCGGTGAAAGAAAACATCGTGAGGAAACCATAGCATGGTGGTAGCGTACTCTCTAGTACTCGGCTGGCTAGCTACCACACGAGAGTTGAAAATCTGCCGCCAAGCATCTAACGGTGTGTTCCGGTAGCCTCACTTGACAGCCAGTTCCATTCCAGGCTAGGTGTGCTTTACCATATTCGACCATGCCTTCACTTAACGTCAGGTGAGCTGTGGTCAAACAACTAGTCTGTCAACTATAAAAAAAAAAAATCGTTGATAAATTTGCTTTTATGCTAATAATCTACTGTTTTATTCAAGCAATTGTGATTTACCGCAAATAAAGACAAAAATAAATGCCAGTAGCTGTGATTTCACTGTAAAATTATGCTCCATTTGTCCATAAATGGTAAAAAATTATTTGTATGGAAATCGAACCACCTTAAGTGTTATTTCTGCTGTCTCTTTGCTATAGTTATGGTCAAAGTCCAGTCCGTGTCAGTCAAGCCCAGTCATGCTTTTGTAAAGTAGTAGCGACTTTACTATAAAGCTTCGATAGAGTTTTGGAAGCAACACGAAAAGTCATGTTTCACCACATTATATCATTTTCCCACACTCGCGCTTGTAATTCGGCACTTTATGAATAAAACACCACCATGTTTATGCATAAACACTCGACAAAACACAAGTTTTGGAAAAAAATACAACGGTGCGTCACGACTCTTCCCGCGTTCCCGCCAAAACTCTGGAATTTAATAACATTCAACTAGATATTTTTTTTCACTAATTTATCTGCAATCGGCTATTAGCCATAATCAGATCTCTGCGATAAATAATTGAGGGTGGGTGCAGTTCCATTAAACAGCACCGTATACAACCGTATATCTACAAGAAATAAATCAGTTTCTCTGGTCTAAATTTAGAATTTGCCATCTTTTAAGCGAGTTATTTCATCTTGTGGGGTTAAACTAGATACATAGGTACTTTTTTAGGGTTCCGTACCCAAAGGGTAGAAACGGGACCCTATTACTGAGACTTCGCTGTCCGTCTGTCAGCATGCTGTATCTCAAGAACGGTGATAGCTAGACAGTTGAAATTTTCACAGATGATGTATTTCTATTGCCGCTTTAACAACAAATACTAAAAACAAAATAAAATAAATATTTAAGGAGGGCTGCCATACAACAAACTTGATTTTTTTACCGTTTCCTGCTCGATACCAATAACGGTGACAGGTAGACGCTCTAACTATTCACAGAATATTTAGTTTTATGTTCTCTGTAAATATAATTAATTAAAATAAAATAAATAATTAAGGGCGCTTCTTAGGTTACAGATAATGGTACGGAACCCTTCGTGCGCGAGTCCCACTCGCACTTGGCCGGTTTTATTTTTCATAACTAGCGATCTGCACTCGCACGGGCGTTTCATTATTTTGACGATGCTATAATTTTAAATATGTACGGAAAAATTACGTTTCATTCATAATTTTATTTATGTATAATTTCATTTAAATCCGTTCAGTAGTTTTTGCGTGAAAGAGTAACAAACATCCATCCATCTATCCAAACTTTCACATTTATAATATTTATAAATAAACTAGCTGCGCCCCGCGTTGTTACACGCTACATGATTTCTGGATAAAAAGTAGCCTATGTGTTAATCCAGGGTCTCGGCTACTTCCATACTAAATTTCAACCAAATCCGTTCAGTAGTTTTTGCGTGAAAGAGTAACAAACATCCATCTATCCAAACTTTCGCATTTATGATATTTGTGGGATAAATAAACTAGCTGCGCCCCGCGGTGTTACACACTACGTGTTTTCGGGACAAAAGGTAGCCTATGTGTTAATCCAGGGTCTCAGCTATCTCCATACCAAATTTCACCCAAATCCGTTCAGTAGTTTTTGCGTGAAAGAGTATCAAACTTTCACATTTATAGTATTAGTGGGATAAATAGGCCTTCAAGAGAATGTGTGATGAAATATTTCCAGATGTCGGTGGGGCTACAGCGGCGCGTGCCTGCGCTGGACGAGGGGGCGGGCGGCGTGCCTCCAGCGTGGAAGAGCGGCAACTCGGAGCCCCCGTTCCCCACGTTCGCCCCGCCCGCGGGCTCTCCCGCCGGCCCTGCGTTCGCAGCCTCGCCCGCACCTTCCACCACCCCAGGTAAATAATTAACCCTGGCAGGGTCTAGAACGGCAATTAGCGGAAAAAGTTACTCTTCGATAGGGATAGCAGACATATTTTTTTTTTATAGCTGACCGACTAGGTGTTTGACCACAGCTCACCTGATGTTAAGTGACGGTATGGTCGATGATGGTAAAGCACACGTAGCCTGGAATGGAACTGGCTTCCAAGTGAGGCTGCCGGAACACACCGTTAGATGCTTTGCGGTAGATTTTCAACTCTCGTGTGGTAGCTAGCCAGCCGAGTAATGGAGAGTACGCTACCACCATGCTATGGTTTCCTTCACCGACAGCTCAAGCTCATTGTTGCGGTTTGAACCCACGCCCTTCGGCATGCGAACCGACCGCGCTAACCACTGAGCTATCATCGCTACAAAATGCCATGCCACATGCCATGGCATTGCAAAGACGCAGAAGTAACTAGGATCCAGGGGTGTAGCATTTATAATATTAGTGGTATTGTAGGATTTGACGAATTGTTTTCAACGAATTTTCCACAATTTTTTTATTTTTTATTGTATGTATTGTAAATACAGAGGAGTCAAACGCTCGACGCTTTCAAAAGTAAAGTTGAACTGCATCTATTAAAATAACCCTGTAATTCGCTGTCTTCTTCTTGTATATTTAATGTTTATGTATATTGTATAGTATATGTAAATGTATATCTATACGTATTTATGTATGTCTGTAAGTGTATATTAGATAAGATATTTAAGTATTGTTATTTTATAATATAGTTAGGTACATATATATAATTGTGTATATGGGGCGTTCTACTTTTCTACCGACAATCTGAGTGATAAATTTTTAGATTTCAAAAAAAAATAAAAGTGTAATTCTTCAAAAAAATGTATTTTTACATTATTGTCCAGTTATCGAAGATTTCAGATATGTATAGTGCATCGAAGTTTTGTTATTTACTTTTTATTTATTTTAAGTTTTATCGGAATAGTTGGAAAAAATAAACACCTCTGTCACAAACTAATATATTTATTAATTATTATGTCAAATCAAATTTACAGTTTTTTTAACTTGGCATAACTAGAATACAAGCATTTATTATTATCGAACACGATTTATCCCAATTCTTGTTACAAATATAATATAAAAAATGACATTTAATACCACTCTGTCACATTTTTGCTCATTAAGACAACAAACTTTGAAATATTTTGCAAATAATTGAAATAAACATAGCTGAAATTCTGTTACTACCTTTTATGGTCAATATATAATAATATAATACGTTATTTTAGTGTATATGTTTTCAATAAACTGAACATATGCTGCTTTAATGCTTAATTACAAGGGGGACAAAATTGTGCTAGAGTATGACAGAATGGTAGATATTAATAGGCCAACATTTAAACTTAATCCTTTAAGGTTTTGAAAGTTTTTAAAAAGGATAACAAAACATAAGGCTTCTCTTACAATGCTACATAAGATATTATTTCTTGGTATAATCATTATTTGGTGCACGTAAAATCAGACTAATCTTTTCTTTTCTCTTATTCGACTTTTCAAATACTTCTATAACACGCCTTCCTCTTTTAACCGTAATCATTTTTATCAAGTTTTCAAACATCACATCTGATACATCTGATTTTACTAATTTAAATATTTTGTCAGTGTCAACAACAGTTTTATAAAATATCACCTGAACATCTCCATCTGCATCCACACAACTTTTTTCAACTCCTAAGTAGGTGTACTCCACTTAGTTTCTACTGGGTACTTTTACTGACATAATACCATTTTTTATTAATAATGGGTCTCCAGATAGGTCACATGAAGCACCTGGTTTTATGTGCACAGGTTTTTTCTGATTAACGAGAGGCTGAAGAGGCTGATCATCTTCTGAAGTAGTAATACTACTTCAGAAGATGAAGATGATACAATGTTATACAACAGTCTCATAAAATCTCTTTGTAGGAGCTCTAATTATTATGTTGTTTATTTATATCAGCCAATGGTTCTTTTTAATCTGAGGTTGGGCTTAACTACCTACCTAGCTTTACTTTTATAAAGAGCAACTTAATAAAAATAAAGCTAGCAAATAATATTTGTTGTGCAGCATTTTTTTATTACCAAAGTCTCTTGAAACAGTTGAAGTTTTAGTCCCGAACGGTTAATTGTTGTGTCTTGTAGGAAAGGATAGGATTGTTTTGGAGCAGTGTTTCATTTTGTTTTTGTTTTTAATGTTTTTGTAATGTTCCTTAATGGCATTTGTCAAAATACTATATGTATTTTCTTTTTTCTTCTTTATTCGGCGCTTTTAAATTTATCTTAATTTTTTGGTTTGGGTATATTATGTAATAAGCTGTCTTCTTTAATTTTTTTGGCGATGAAGTCTTTCCTTGTATTTTCGTATTTTTCTATAATTAATTTTACATGGCCTTGAAGTTTCATATTTTGCCTATAAATTTTCGATCTGTCTCGGCTAACTCTTTCTCTTCCCCTTGCTCTAGCAGCGGATGAGGTTGGAGTTAGTGAACGAGATCTAGGAATTAAAGGAGTAACCTGGGGTTTGAAGGAACAGGTGTGGAAGTCGAGTATTCATTAGAACGTTCTGCAAAGCTTTCTGTTGTTCTCTTTTTGTTTCTAACTTGCCATTTTATTTTCATTTGTCTGTGTACTCTTGGTGTCAGATCTTTGACTAGCTTTTTGCAAGCATGGTATCTTTCTAAGTCTTATCATTTCACTTCTACGACTTTTTCAGGGTCCTGTTTCCTTTTTTCACGACAACGTCACTGCTTTTCCGTCGCAGATAACGCTATTATTTAATTACCCTGATGATAATACCTTAAATGAATAAAATAATTGATAATGTAATATATAGAATACAAAAGATATCAATTAACTATTGTGAAAATCAATTACGGCAAAGTTTCTGACAAAAAATACCACTCCGTCACGAGCTATACTACTCCCGTCACAGCTATTTTGTGACAGAGGTGCCTCGTGACAGAGGTGTAAAATAACAGTGTTCGAGGATTTCAACGTTCATAAAATTACAAATTGTTCGTAAAAGTGAGTAAATATGACAGATATACTGGGAAATAATAATATTACGTAAATAAATGGGAATTACAATAATATTTTAAAGTAGTAACTTACGTGACAGAGCGGTCGCCGAATAAACACACGCACCTCTAGTTCACTACCAGCGGGCGCCTAACTCGGCTCGCTCCAGGGTGGGGTCTCAAGGCTTAAAGCCGAGAGGAGAAGGAAACCGTGCTGTTGTTTAGTGTTGAAGATCAAACAGCTAAGGCGTGTTTTTTGTTTTGCGAAATGCGTGACGGAAGATAGCAAGAAAAAACATATGCAGCCGTACCCAAGGATAAAATATTTTTTTGCTTAATAGTATGAACCTTTACGTTTATTATATTTTTATTAATCTAAAGACAATATTTCAGCATTTCAATAAATAATTTTATATTATAGGGTCCTATATGATTTTTTTAAGCGACATCATTTTGTAACATTAGGCAGCGTAAAGGGACACGCTTTATTTGTATGTAAAACACCTCTGTCACACGTTTCGAATACTATGTCACAATAATTTTGTAAAAAGCAAAAACAATAAAAACGGGATTTTAGTGTTATTATAATGACTATATGGTCCAAAAAATCTTGTGACAATAAAATTTGAGAAACTGCAATTTAGGACGGATACAGATTTTTTTTTCCTGAGGAGACACGTCATTGTCGGTAGAAAAGTAGAACGCCCCATATGCTTATGTATTATGTTTAAAATGTTTTTTATTTTATTTAATCTTTTTTCATTTATCTATTTTTTAACTTATCGACACACCCCGTCCTTAGTTTAGAATATTTTCCATGTTAAGGTTGCCTGGAAGAGATCGCTTTTAGCGATAAGGCCGCCAATTGTTACATTAGTGTTAAGTCTTTATTTTTAATTTTTTTTTGTAATTTGGTGTATACAATAAAGAGTTATATTATTATTATTATTATTATTCCTATTAAGTAGGTACTCTTAAATCTTGTTTTTTCTATAGTAGAATTTTTTTTTAAGAATGTGGGTAGTTTTGCTTTTATTGTGGATATTTTTTGCCTAAGCGCATTCAGTCTGCCCGCGACATGCGTAGCGTACGCGTACGTATTTCAAGAAGTTATGTACTGTTACGTTCTGAAACCCGTCATTATGGTAAATACCTCTTCATTAAATAATCATTTAGGAAAATTTCGAATTTTATGTGAAAAAAATGACAAGCCACGGTCCACCTGATGGTAAGTGGTCACCGCCGCCTATGGACACCTGCAATATCCGGGGTATTGCCAGTGCGTTGCCTACCTTTAAGAACCCTATTCACCCTTCGTTTGATCAGAATGCTGGCATCTTTGGTCAAATAGTTTAGCATTGCCATTGGACCGTGATTTCCTTTGTGATTTTGGCTGGCCAAGTGTCTTGGATCAATTTTAAAACACTCATAAATTATTATTGACAGCCCTGTTGGTTCATTCGTAGTGTGTCTGCTTCATGAGCTGAAGGGCGTGGGTTCGATTCCCACTCAGGACTAACATTTGTGTGACTAACATCGATGTTTGTTCAGTGTCTGGGTGTACTGTATGTATTTACATAAAAAAGTATTTAAATATTCTGTCAGCTGTCTGGTTCCCATAGTACAAGCTTTGCTTAGTTTGGGGCTAGATGGCGCTGTGTGTAATGTCCTACGAAATTTATATTTATTAATTTTTTTTAAATAAAATTTAATTCGCTATTTTGTACGTGTTTTGTAGTGGCGGCCATCTTGGATTTGAAATTTATCATAGTGTTATAGTATTGTACTAGTCAAGCCCTTTCGTCTGATACTCATATCGAGGGAGTTGTGAAAAAATATGTAATCCGCCATTTTGTGGCGGCGGCCATCTTGGACCGATTTTCATCAAACATAGCTAAGAACACTCCCGACTAATTCACCTTTCAAACAAAAAATCAAAATCGGTTCATCCGTTCGAGAGTTACGATGCCACAGACAGACAGACACACGCAGACACAAATACAGGTACGTCAAACTTATAACACCGCGTCGATTTGGGTCGCGGGTTAAAAAACCGGCCACGCGCGAGTCGGACTCGCGCACGAAGGGCTCCGTGCCCTTATCTGTAAAAACTGCAAAAAAAAAACAAGTTTGTTGTATGGGTATAGTATATATTTATAGTTGACAAGCTAGGTGTTGACCACAGCTCACCTGATGTTAAGTGAAGGTGTGGTCGAAGATGTTGCACACCAAGCCTGGGATGGAGCTGGCTCTCAAGTGAGGCTGCCGGAACACACCGTTAGGTGCTTGGCGGTAGATTTTCAACTCTCGTGTGGTAGCTAGCCAGCCGAGTACTAGAAAGTACCCTACCATCATGCTATGGTTTCCTCACGATGTTTTCCTTCACCGGCAACAGAAATACATCGTCTGCGAAAATTTCACTGTTCATGAGATACAGCCTTTTACCCTTTTTTATGTAAAAAGTAATGAGAGACGAACGAGACGCTCTCCTGATGGTAAGAGATAACGCCTGTCCATAACCATTGCAGCGATACATAGAACTTTGAGTAACAAAACAAAGTCCAGGGCATCACTTCTTTGGCGCGCATTACTTTGAGACTTTGATGGTTAGTCTTAACAGCCCTGTAATTTCGCTGCAGTACCCTTCACAGTAATGTTTACACACTACTGCTTGGCGGCAGAATAACTGGTACTGCGGTGGTACCTACCTAGACGACCTCCTGCTAAGGAGATCTACCACCAAGTACGAAAGTACCTTTGGGTACGAAAAACTCTGAAAACCATAAAGGTGCGAATCCAGCGCATGCGTTTCAACATCTAACATTATTTTTTCCCCAGGCTTCACCGGCCCTCCTTATGCGGCGCCAGGGCCGTTCGGCTCGCCGTCCGCGCGGCCCGGCTCAGGGGGCGGGTTCCCCCCCGGGCCGCCGCCGCAGCAGCACTTTCCAGGGCCAGGGTTCGCGCCCCCAGGCAGCCCTTTCCACCCCCACGCGCCGCATCCGCCTATGCCGCCGCATCCGCACATGATGGCACCACTACCGCCCCCTGTTGACAGGTTAGTACTTCAATAATCATCATCCACAGCCTTCTTTATCCTACTGCTGGGTATAGGCCTCTCTCTTTTCATGCCATCTGCCTCGGTCCTGTGCCAATCTGGTCCAGGTTCGACCCGCGACGGTGACAATATCGGTTTCAATACTAAAGTATTATACGCATAATCTGATAATATACAAATTTACAATTTTTAAAAACTTCCAACTAAACGCGCTGCTCCAATGAAACAGCGAGGTTTTGAATTAAACGAAAATATCATCGATGTATAATTTTTTTTAGATTTTTGTTGATTTTGTAAAAACCGCTTGATCGATTGCGATAAAATTTATATGGGACCACCTTTGAATTTTGATCTACGAAGCAAAAAAAGAATCATCAAAATCGATTCATAATTGACGGAATTATCGCGTAACATATATATTATGTATACAAAAATAAAGATTTACTCGAAGTCGAATTGAGAACCTCCTCCTTCTTTGAGTCGGTTAAAAATGGTTAAATTTCGTCTTAAATAAAATAGACAACTCATTTGATATTTGACGCATTTAATTTCGACAATTACTTTTTATGATTATGACCGTGATTACTTGCCAATTAAAACTTTTAAATATTTTTATATGGTTTTATGAGTTGTAACAATTTTATAGGCGTTATGCAAGTAATATGTTTATTTACGCAATTTTTAATTATTTAGCGTCCCGCCTGCCAATTATGTCTCACAACAGCCCTCTTGCTAGGATGTTCCGCACATACTATGGTTTAAAGGATCCCAGAGACCTCGAGGATCGTGTAACTTTTATTCCTTTAAGCTTTTTTTTTTATGGTTGATAAGCTAGGTGTTTGACCACAGCTCACCTGATGTTAAGTGAAGGCGTGGTCGAAGCTGGTAAAGCACACCTAGCCTGGAATGGAACTGGCTCTCAAGTGAGGCTGCCGGAACACACCGTTAGATGCTTAGCGGCAGATTTTCAACTCTCGTGTGGTAGCTAGCCAGCCGAGTACGCTACCACCATGCTATGGTTTCCTCACGATGTTTTCCTTCACCGGCAGCTCAAGCTCATTGTTGGGGTTTGAATACACGCCCTTCGGCATGCGAACCTACCGCGCTAACCACTGAGCTATCATCGCTACTAAAGCTTAGTGTTCGTAAAACATTTCAATAAGTTAACTTGTATTAGTAGGGTTAAGGATTATATCAAAGTATTCAATTCGGCTCTCACCAAGTTAATAATTGAAAAAGTGTACATACTATAGAGTATTGACGAATTTCTAAATGAAAAAAAATAATTAATCGTATCGTGTACTAGGTTATAGTTATTTTTTTTTTTATATGCTTAACATCAAACCATCCCTAATGTAACCTGACAAGAGTATAATTGTTTTTCCTTTGTATCTTACATTTAAAAAAAAATACTTGCATGCTTTTCAAAGCGAAAATAGAGTGCTAAGTACCTACCTAGATTTAAGACCACAATTTTGTTTACCTATCTTGCAAAGAATAAATGATTTAAGTAGTTAAATATAATATAATGTCGGTTTATATTTATACGAGCGGACGCCTCGCGGTTTCACCCGCGCAGTTCCCGTTCCCGTGATAATACAGGGGCAAAAAGTAGCCTATGTCACCCGGGGATAGTGTAGCTTCCCAACGGTGAAAGAACTTTTGAAATCGTACCAGTAGTTTCGGAGCCTATTCATTACAATCAAATCTTTCCTCTTTATAGATAGATTTTATTATCAATCCAAAAAAAATATACTCTAAGCTCCCGATGGCGGTAAAAATCGCGAAATTATTCCCCAACTGAGCAGAGTAAAATGTGGTATTATAAAATAAAATACGTACGAGTGTGTGTAAGGCAAAGCTCGTCGGCGCTGCGGCTGTGTGCGTTCGGGCTATAAAACTGTCTATGTGTGCAGGGTACAAATAAATGTAGGTGAACTGTACGTATATATTTCGAGTAGCGTTGGCAGGTGAATTATTTGTCTAATGAATGGGCGGGAATTATTGATACCTGACTCAGAAGTCGTGGTTTTTTTTTTTGGCTGCCTGCCCCAGAAAGCGTGTAACACTTTCAAGTGATAGCGAGTATTTTTAGATTCAATTTGTAACTTGTGGCATATGCGAATTTATTGATTGGGAATCATTCGAGTAAGCAGAATTTTAGTAGTTAGTAGCTGACGCCCTCGACTTCTTCCGCGTTAGCTTTAGAATTAGGTTCAGAGAGAAGTGAAATATGTAACAAATAAGTAAGCGTGCTTCATCATCGACAGCCCTGTTGGTTCATTGGTAGTATGTCTGCCTTGAGAGCTGTAGGGCGTGGGTTCGATTCCCACTCAGGGCAAACATTTTGTGAATAAACAAATGTTTGTTCTGTGTCTGGGTGTTCTGTATGTATTTACAAAAAAAAAAAGTATAATTTATGTATTCTATCAGTTATCTGACTTCCATCACACAAGCTCTGCTTAGTTTGGGGCCAGATGGCGCTGTATTTTTATAATTTTTTTTAATTAAAAAAAACTTTGAAAAACAAAACAAAAATTTGAATTTGACAACGGCTGACGGGTTACTTAGCCTTGATTTAAAAAAAAAATGCTAATCGAGTAGTTAATTGTGTAAAAAAAAACACTTGAAAATATTTATTAATTTTCGTGCTAACTCTACACGCCACCCCGTACGCCGTCGTATAGATCTATACGTAGCTATGTATTTGTTGGTACCGCTTTGGCCAGTGTATCTTGATCCGCTGCAGCCCCCGCGGCCGCACGCTAACGGGCAATAAAAGGGCCGGGGGGTGACATTACAGGGGTCTCGGTACGACGGTCCGCGGTACACGTACATAAGTAAAGATTGTGGAGTGAGACGCCACTCGGTTCGGGCCGGCCGGAGTGTCGTCTGCCGCGCGCCACGATCAGAATCGTTCGAATTTTGAAATGAAAATTTGACGTTTTTGTTTTTAATTTTGATAAAGGTTTCGTAAGGTATGTTGGATTAGTCCAAATTTCAAATTAAATATTATCGAAAACAAAATGATGATCTAATGTTTATATAATGTACGTTCGTCCGTCCGTCCGTCGGTCCGTCCCGGCTTCGCACGGGTGGTTTTTTTTTTTTTTTTTATTAAATTCCAGTTATAAATATAACCTACCAGCTGTGCCCCGCGGTGTTATCCGCTACGTGTTTTCGAGATAAAAAATAGCCTATGTGTTATTCCAGGGTCTCAACTACCTCAGTACCAAATTTCATCCAAATCCGTTCAGTAGTTATTGTGTAAAAGAGTAGCAAACATCCATTCATCCACGCAAAGTTTCACATTTATAATATTAGTGGGATTTGCTAGCTGTCCCCTGCGGTGTTACTCGCTACATGTTTTCGGGATAAAAAGTAGCCTATCTGTTAATCCAGGGTTTTGGCTACATCCATACCAAATTACATCCAAATCCGTTAAGTAGTTTTTGCGTGAAAGAGTAACAAACATCCATCCATCCAAACTTTCACATTTTTAACATTAGTGGGATGTTACTCTCGAGAGAACGTAGCATTCTAACGGTGAAAGAATTTTTGAAATCGGTCCAGTAGTTTTTGAGTTTATTCGTTACAAACATACAAAAATCCAAAAGTACAAATCTTTCCTCTATATAATATTAGTATAGATTATCAGTTTTAGCAAAAACACAATTTATATCGTCAAACGTATTATACCTTTGTAATATTTTAGTCGGTAATATTTCTTATTGAATTTAAATTTCAGTATAGTTTGCATGAACAGAAGTTCAGATTTTTTTCCTGTCTATTAATTATTTAAATAAGAGAAAACAAAAACACTAAAATAAAATATAATAAAGTAAATAAATATCGTAGGACTATACACACAGCGCCATCTGGCCCCAAACTAAACAGAGCTTGTGTGATGGAAGTCAGATAACTGATAGAATACATAAATACTTTTTTTTTGTAAATACATACAGAACACCCAGACACAGAATAAACATTTGTTAATTTACAAAATGTTTGCCCTGAGTGGGAATCGAACCCACGCCCTACAGCTCTCAAGGCAGATATACTACCAATGAGCCAACATTTCATATCATTCCCTATACTTTTTTTATTGTTAAATTTAGTCACCTCATCTACTTAAAGAGCAGCCAAAATCCCTATGCAATTGAACGGCGGAGCCACTTTCCTAACTAAACACATGATTATAAGTGAAATTTTTTAGTTCAATAATTTAGTCAACTAAGCAGTTAAGTTAGTCTGGCTGGAATGTCAGTCCAATGTGACATCTTGTGTAGTTGAGACACTTTGGCAGCGTATCATTTCGTTCACCGTTCTTGTCACAGAACAAATGATAGTAAATAATGTTATTTCGGTTTTATCTGTGTCGTTACAGTCTGATAAAGATGGCAAGTCAAAGAACTTTTTAGGGTTCCGTACCCAAAGGGTGAAGCGAGACCCTATTACTGAGGTTCCGCTGTCCGTCTGTCGCCAGGCTGTATCTCAAGAACGGTGATAGCTAGACAGTTGAAATTTTCACAGATGATGTATTTCTATTGCCGCTATAAAAACATACACTAAAAATGAAATAAAATAAATATTTAAGGGGGGCTCCCATACAACGGACGTGATTTTTTTGCCGTTTTTTTACATATAATGGTGTGGAACCCTTCGTGCGCGTCTGACTCTCACTTGGCCGGTTTTCTTAGTTTTTTAGTATCTGTTACTTCCTTACCTATTAACTTGTTATATACATGAATATGTTGCATAATATAAATATATTTACTGTAATTTTTAACAACTCGTGAACCTCACAGCACACGACACGTTGCCTACTTTGGAGGTCAACTAAACCCTGTCAATGTTTTGTTTGTTCTTTTGGCAATCAAATTTTTATCATTGTATTTTTTTTTAATGTAAAAAGTAATGAGACGAACGAGACGCTCTCCTGATGGTAAAAGATAACGCCTGTCTATTACCATTGCAGCGATACACAGAACTTTGAGTAACATAACAAAGTCCAGGGCATCACTGCTTTGGCGTTCGTTACTTTGAGACTATCACCGTTCTTGAGATACAGCCTGGTGACAGACGCATGGACAGCAAAGTCTCAGTAATAGGGTCCCGTTTTTACCCTTTAGGTACGGAACCCTAAAAACTGAATAAAATAAATATTTAAGGGGGCTCCCATACAACAAACGTGATTTTTTTGCCGTTTTTAATAGATAATGGTACGGAACCCTTCGTGCGCGAGTCGGACTCGCATTTGTCCGGTTTGTTATTGTTGACACGCTACGTTTAATTAACCACAGCTCATCTGATGTTAAGTGACGGTGTGACAATTTTTTTTTTATTTAGACATATTTTTCTCTTTATTTAGTGTTTTAAAACACTTTTAATGATATTACTGAATTTTACTTGTAACATTAATGTTATCAATAAAATTATTTTTGTAGCGATGATAGCTCAGTGGTTAGCGCGGTCGGTTCGCATGCCGAAGGGCGTGGGTTCAAACCCCAACAATGAGCTTGAGCTGCCGGTGAAGGAAAACATCGTGAGGAAACCATAGCATGGTGGTAGGGTACTTTCTAGTACTCGGCTGGCTAGCTACCACCCTCAAGTTGAAAATCTGTCGCCAAGCATCTAACGGTGTGTTCCGGCAGCCTCACTTGAGAGCCTGTTCCATTCCAAGCTAGGTGTGCTTCACCATCTTCGACCACACCGTCACTTAACATCAGGTGAGCTGTGGTCAAACACCTAGCCTGTCAGCTATAAAAAAAAAAATTGTAATAATTCTTGTTGGAAGATGATAAAGCACACCTAGCATGGAATGGAACCAGCTCTCAAATGAGGCTGCCAAAATACGCCATTTTTCGGTGCTTGGCAGCATAATTTCAAACATACAAATTTTCTTATTTACAATATTAGTAGGATAATATTCTATGTAGATAAAACATCTCTACATAGTATAGCACTAAGTCGCTACCCGCCGTCTGTGCGCTTAGATCTTTTAAACTACGCAACGGATTTTAATGCGGTTTCCATCAATAGACAGAGTGATTCAAGAGGAAAGTTTCTATGTATAATACATGCATATGCACCACATTATTATCTACAATACACCCGTGCGAAATCGGAGCGGCTCGCTTGTTAATTACGCTTAATAAAAATGGCCAAAAGCCTCTCTTTCGAACCGCCAGTAACAGACAAGTTAACCTACATTTTAAGCTCTGGCAACTTGCATACTAGGCACGTTATATATACTCCGGGTGGGGGGCGAGCACGTGGCGAAGGCACAGAATAAACAGCAATGCCCCCGAGGGTGGTTTCACCCTCTCGACGATCAGCGCTCTTGGTACTTGCAGGATTTCGCAGATATTTGTTTGGGTAGGAGGTCATGTTTTTTTTTAATGTATAAAGTAATGAGACGAACGAGACGCTCCCCTGATGGTAAGAAATAACGCCTGTCCATGACCATTGCAGCGATACACAGATCTCTGAGTAACAAAACAAAGTCCAGGGCGTCGTTGCTTTGGCGCTCATTACTTTGTGACTTTCGATGGTTAGTCTCAACAGCCCAGTAATTTCGCTAGCTGCAGTACCCTTCACAGTAATGCTTACACACTACTGCTTAGCGGCAGAATAACTTGTACTGCGGTGGTACCTACCTAGACGACCTCCTGCTAAGGAGATCTACTACCAAGTATAAGTGTTTTGTGTTTGAGTATGAGTGTTTTGTTATTTCAAATACATCAATAGTTAATAAGTAACTCAAAAACGTTAGTAATTAGTGGGAAATAAAAAACTTTTTTTATTTTATTTATTTATTATTTATTTTTAATTTCTTGCTAGATAAGTATTTTGAAGATTGCTCGTTAAATGAATTACACGCTCCACAGACACTGGGGTCCGTGACCTTAGTCAACTTTAATTACATTTTATTTTTTACAATTCAAAAGAGGAAAGTTACGTTAGTAATCTTAATCTAAGGTGAAAGTAGATTGTGTGTATACCGCGAGCAGACCAGCGATCCGCAAGCGGCACCCGATCACGAGTATGACGCATCTGCCAGCCATCGCCCTCCTCAACCATATCTGAGGGAAGAGAGCGACCCGACACACGACGCCGCCGCAAGAAGGAGCCCTTGATGGTGAGCATGAATGCTCGAGGCATACACACAATCCTTATTTCTATTTACATCATAAGTTTTCGTTTGAAATCGCCTCCTCCCGACTCAAGGCCTCCATCACCGCCGTGTTCCAATCTTTGATGATTCGCACAGCTAGGATGTGGAACTCTTTGCCGGAGTCTGTGTTTCCCGAAAAGTACAATATGAGTGTCTTCAAGTCAAGAGTAAACAGGTTCCTTCTCGGTAAGCGTGTTCCATCTTAGACCGCATCGATGCTTCACATCAGGCAGGATGTGGTCAAGCGCGAACCTATTCAATATATAAAAATGAAAAAAAAGATTATATTCTTTGATGATTAGTTCAGAAGTTCCTAGGGCCATCTTCCGTCTCCATCATCAGTCCAGCTCAATGGTACCATGTCATTGTATTGTCACCGGAAGATACATAAGTACAGTCCAGTAGTATGTCTAATTAAGTATTCTGCCAGCTGTCTAGTTCCCATAGTACAAGCTTTGCTTAGTTTGGGGCTAGGTGGCGCTGTGTTAAATGTCCTCCAATATTTATTTATTTATTTAATATAACTTGCATGGAATGATCCGTAAATACATAGGTACATTGCAAGTTAAATGGAAGCTTGTAAAATAACAAGAATTTAAATGTAAATCAAATACATTAATATGTGTTTTTAATTAATTATATTTGTTTGTGTTTACATTCGGATTAGCCGTGTTGTTATAGCAACATTAACTGTTTTCTTTTACATACATTACCATTATTTATATGATCATCTTGTTTGTTAAATAAATAACTTTTAATAAAAAATAATTTTCATGACACCGATCTTTCTTTCAGGTAGTAAAAATATTTAATCATAATAGCTGCGCCCCGCGGTGTTGTCCGCTACATGTTTTCGGGATGAAAAGTAGCCTATGTATTAATCCAGGGTCTCGGCTACCTCCATACCAAATTTCATCCAAATCCGTTCAGTAGTTTTTGCGGACTGCTAGCAAATCCCACTAATATTATAAATGTGAAAGTTTGCATGGATGAATGGATGTTTGTTACTCTTCCACGCAAAAACTACTGAACGGATTTGGATGAAATTTGGTATGGAGATGGCTGAGACCCTGGATTAACACAAAGGCTACTTTTTATCCCGAAAACATGTAGCGGGTAATACCGTGGGGTGCGCCTAGTAAAAATATGTACACATTTTTAATTACTCAAGTACCAAAACTGCGGGGGCGCGCTACCGAGCGCTCACCCCTCGAGCCGGCGGCGAAGGCGGAATCGCTGAGGCCAACAAAAAAATAAAATTTTACGACCGACAGTGGTGTCACCTGGCGACTGCTCTGAGCATTAGTGGCTCGAACCAAAACTACTGACGGTTATTAGTCGTATTGATGCACAAGTGTCATCATCACCTTTGTCGTTTTTTACCGACTCCAAAAAGGAAGATGTTCTCAATTCGACTGTTTTTCCGTACCCAAAGGGTCAAACGGGACCCTATTACTAAGACTTCGCTGTCTGTCACTAGGCTGTATCTCATGAACCGTGATAGTTTTTTTTTTCTTTGGTTTTGGCGTCGCGTTTTAGCATTTGCCAGTGTCAAGTAATTATATATTTTCAAGTTTCAAAAGTTAAATAAGTGCCATCGTAGCTAGTTTTAGTCAAAGTCGTCTTTGTCAAGTCCAGTTCGTGTCAGTTAATTCCAGTCATGCTTTAGTAAAGTAGTGGCAACTTTACTACAAAGCTTCGATGGAGTTTTGGAAGCAACACGAAAACTCATGTTTCACCACATTATATCATTTTTCCACACTCGCGCTTGTAATTCGGCACTTTATGAATAAAACACCACCATTTTTATGCATAAACACTCGAAAAAACACTAGTTTTGGAAAAAAATACAACGGAGCGACACGACTCTTCCCGCGTTCCCGCCAAAACTCGAGTTCATTTATCATGAAGACAAGTGCACCCATTGATTTTTCATTTGCATCCCGAGTGAGATAGTTGTATATATCAGCTGTTTAGTGCGAACGAGACGGATCGTTAGGGATGACTCCCCTTCGTTTTGACATATTCGTGGTCCATCAATTTTGTAATCGATGTGATTTTGATGGAGATGAATTTCTAAGCATTTTTTTTTTTTATGTTACCAAGTTTCATGCTATTCTATTAACACAGAGACACCAGACTTCTCCAAGACAAGCGACTCGGCTCGATCCTTTCTACGTTCAGTTCCGACTAAAAGTTTACCACCGTGTAGTACTAGATATTTTGCCGCCAAGCAGTAGTATGTAAATAAATAAATAAATATCGTAGGACTATACACAGCGCCATCTGACCCCAAACTAAGCAGAGCTTGTGTGATGGAAATCAGATAACTGATAAAATACATAAATACTTTTTTTTTTGTAAATGCATACTTATAATACATACAGAACACCCAGACACAGAACAAACATTTTTTGATACATAAAATGTTTGTCTGAGGTTTCTCACTTATGAGGTATGGAGGTTTCTCACTTATCCAGGTCCCACTTAACCAAGTTTCACTGTATTTAGTTATAAAAAAAACATGATATAATAAGTATATAAAACACATGTATGTAGGAAAGTCAAACTAATTTACTTTTTAAGCCAATGTACAAAAATGAAAAATTAAATATTCCAAAGTATCATAACTAATAGATGTACTATAAACGCACACAACCACATAAGCGGTATTGTCTTCACGTCGTGCCTACACAGTTGCGCGTGTGTGTGTAAGTTCATCGACGTACGATTGACAAGACACATAAAGGTGATAGTTGATTTTTTTACAATTTTTTTTTTATAAACGGCAAACGAAAAAAAAAATTAAAAGCCTTTTTTTTGTTTTCGATGAAAATTGTACACGATCGTTGATCTAAATTAAATTCTGTCAAGTAGTTCTTGCAAATACAATTTCTTAGTTCGAATACCAGTGGAATTGATTAGGGGGGAATTGAAAATTGATATATGTAGTTCAAAAGTGTTGCAATATCTACTTTCTGTTGTTAGTTTTTTTTTTATTATCAGATAATCATTTATTGAACAAAATAAAAAATCTTAAATTAATACTATATTTTACAAAATTTATACAACAAACTTAGTCTAAAAGTCCGTCAGAGGACAGAATGCTGACAGCATTGCCACGCTGGATGACAATGCTAAGCTAAGTTGTTAGTTAATACGTAATATGTTTTTACATTCCTGGTTATCTGAAATATATATCTTTTAGCGATAAGGCCGCTTGGGACGCTACCTCATAAAGTTGTTTTTATTTGAGGTGTTCACATGTTTTTCTTTTTGTTGTTCGGATGCCCAAAATATAGACTGTGGCTGTCTGTCCGTGACTGACTGTGTTAATTTGGGACCTTACATACGGTCCCAAATTAACACAGTCGGTCACAGACAGACAGTAAAAAACTTAAGTTTTGTTACATTAAAATCCTGAAATAAATATTTTTGTATTCGGTTTCGTCGTAAAAGCACTATATAAACGACACTATTTTCAAATTATTATTCAGGCGTTACTTTGCGTTCTATAGAATATAATGTAACTTTATAGTACACCAAACATGTAGCGTTGATAGAACAGTGAGCGAGGTAAGTTCGCATGCCGAAGGGCGTGGGTTCAAACCCCAACAATGATCTTGAACTGCCGGTGAAGGAAAACATCGTGAGGAAACCATAGCATTGTGGTAGGGTACTTTAGTACCCGGCTGTACCGGCGACCGTATTTCCGTATGTTTTGTATTAACAGTGACGTGGATTTGATTTGAAGATAAATTTAAATATTTAAAACATTTATCCAAAAAATCTTACGTAGGTACTTAAATCAGGCATAAACTTAAAAAGTATTTTTTTTTTTAATGGTTGACAGGGCTAGGTGTTTTACCACAGCTTGCCTGATGTTAAGGTGTGTTCGAATTAAAATAACCACGAGTGTTTACATCCTCATCTCGCTTCAGTAACCAGTGTGTTGCCTCTGCACGAGGCATCATCAGGACGCGATGGCTTCGAGCGCTTGGATAAGAAACTGTTCCTGACAATGATTTTTTTTTTTCATTTGGTTTTTGGCATAGCACTGACAATATATACAATAGCATATTTTTATCATGAGTGGTTCAACTATTTTGTTTGCATTTTTAATTAATTTCTTGCCAAATTTTTTCACGACCTATTGAGCCGTTCTCTGACTTCAAACCTTATCACTATCGGTTCAGCCAGTTAATCGCCATCTGTTGAGCCGTTTTGTTTGCATATCCAAAATTTACCACGATCAGTCCAGCCGTTCTATTTGCACACACAACATACTTCGTATTCAAATCTTATCACGATATTTAATTGTTTGTTTATTTATTTGAAAAAGTTTAATCACAATCAGTTCAGCTTTCAGTTTAGCTGTATGTATTATAAGTATGTATTTACAAAAAAAAAAAAAAGTATTTAAGTATTTTATCAGTTATCTGATTCCCATAGTACAAGCTTTGCTTAGTTTGGGGTCAGATGGCGCTGTGTGTAATGCCCTACGATATTTATTTATTTTATTTATTTAGCAGTTTTGTTTGCACATGATAACGGATCCTCCCTAGCTGCGCCATGCGGTGTTACCCGCTACATTTTTTCGGGATAAAATCTGGATTCGGGATAAGTCAATCAAGTGGCTACCTCCATACTAAATTTCATAAAAATTGGTCCAGCCGTTTTAGCGCAAAAAAAATAACAAACATACTTACACACTTTCGCTTTTATAATAATTTGTTGTCGTATTTTGTTCAGAATTAAATTTGTACAAAATTTATAAAAATAATTTTAAAATTATCTTTGAGGTATAAAAAAAAATACATAAATTCACTTGCGTGCCGCTTCTTCCATACGGCAGATACGTCATAATAAACTGCGTCTGTGTGCGTGGGGTACCTTTGAATGTGTGCGTAGCCTCGTTCACTTTAGTCTAGCAAATAGCTCTAGTAATAAATTAATGACGAGCCAGTGACTGGAGTATATACTAGGCTGTAATGATATGAAATTTATAAAATCTCAGAAAGGAATAGAATTTTATGTTTATAAACTGATATCGTTTTCAAATGATAATGTCATACCTCCCTCTTTACTATGTAATAAACATGCATTGATTTCTCTTTAAAAATACTCTGTTAAATTAATCCTCTTATTGGACAGCAGGAGCTGTCTGTATGTTTAAATCTTTTAAACAACGCTACTGATTTTAGAAGGATGGTTTATGTTGTATAATATTATTTATGCATGTTTATTTTATTTATTTATTTACATCATTTTACACCATCCTTACAGGGTTTCCCTTATGCGATGGTGCTAGTCGACATACATTTATTATAAAAATTAAAAATATCACAAAATTATAAAGAAAAATGTCATGAAATTAAATATCATAGTAGAAAAAATCCAACAAAGATTTGTAATGTGAAAAAAATGCGTTTGCACAAAGACATGTTTTTTATGACATTGCAAACGCTGGCTATACCTTACGAGATCCAAAAAATTATGTACTACGTTAGTGTCTATATTGCACCCAAACGAAGCCGGGACGGGTCGCTAGTCTCTACATAGTATAAAACAAAGTGGCTTCCCGCCGTCTGTACGCTTAATCCCACTAATATTATAAATGTAAACATTACTGTGTTCCGGTTGAAGGGTACTGCAGCTAGTGAAATTATCGGGCTGTTGAGACTACTAACCATCGAAAGTCTCAAAGTAATGAGCGCCAAAGCAGTGACACCCTCGACTTTTGTTTTGTTACTCAAAGTTCTGTGTATCGCTGCAATGGTCATGGACAGGCGTTATCTCTTACCATCAGGAGAGCGTCTCGTTCGTCTCATTACTTTTTGCATAAAAAAAAATGTGAAAGTTTGGATACATAGATGGATGGATGTTAGTTACTCTTTCACGCTAAACCTACTGAACGGATTTGGATGAAATTTGGTATGGAGGTAGCTGACACCCTGGATCAACACATAGGCTACTTGTCATCCCGAAAACATATAGCGGGTAACACCGCGGGGTGCAGCTAGTAGTTAAATAAAGCACCAAATCATAAACGAACATGTATTTTAAACACTTCCTTGTCTAACTACAATAAAACAAGATAGAAACGTTATTACTAAATTTTAAATCTTAAAATCTTCGATAAAAAAAAACGTCATTCCAGTCCAGTACGGAATCCGTTCAAACGTAGCATTTGCTGATAGCTCCTTATCTCATCTAAAACTACGTCAACACGCTCGCTCCGTCTCTTTCTAACGCGCTAATTATACGTCTACAGGTCTCTCTCAGACGCCGGTATAGCTCTCCCTGTCTCGCATAGCGCTTATGTGTCTACTGTCCCGTTCGCGTTAGGTCGTACTTCAGTGCCGATCATGCGATAGTGCCGTCCCTCTCGCTCTAATGAATTAAATCAACAACGCCGCTTGCTCCCTCTCGATGGTTGAATCGAAATAGGAATTTGATTTTCATCTTTTTAATAATAAGCCTTGGAAAAATGTTAAATTATTTTTGTTTTTCCAATAAAATTTTTGCTCATATTTCGAAATAAGATTAACAATTATGTTGAGTTTAATACGAAAACTGTCAATTCTTTTTTTAAATTTGTTGTTGTTTTCTTAATTGATTTGGCACGGGACTAAAACAGTCGTGTCACGATGTAGTTTGAAATTACAAAATACTTTTTTAAAGTAGCTTCTTTTACTTAAATAACGCTGAAGGGCGTGGGTTCAAACCCCAACAATGAGCTTGAGCTGTAAATTAAGGAAAACATCGTGAGGAAGCCATAGCGTGGTAGGGGTACTTTCTAGTACTCGGCTGGCTAGCTACCACCCGCAAGTTGAAAATCTTTTGCCAAGCATCTATAAAAATAAACTAGGTATATTAAACTTGTACCTTAAATAATGACGTCATGATATTGTCTGGTCGCTTGTCGAGTGACGCGCCGGGCGATTTTAGTCGATTTATGTAAATCGATAGAGAACACGTTGCGACTTGAAAAGAGATGCGAAATATTAATTTCCTTTAATTATTTATATTCTAGTAAAAAATATTGTTTTTTTTTTATTTCGGGCTTTGATACTTCAAGGTCAGTAGTACTCTTAAATCTTGTTGTTTTTTTTTTTAATTTTTGGCCTTGAAATATTTAATTTATTGTTTCTAGTGTCAAACCGTAATGTAACAAAAGCGCTAAGGAGACTGTATATTACTGATGTACCTACTCTGATAGTGCTGCCTTGTCATTTGGTGGAATACCTGCTTCAAGAGCTGTAGGGCGTGGGTTCGATTCCATAAATGTTTGTCATCGCAAAGAAATGCCTTAATCTTCGTTAACCTAACATTTTCCGATATGAAAAATATCCTATATAATAATTAATGTTAAGCCATGTTATAAAAAATTCATCCACATCCGTTTTTGCGTGATTGGGTAACAAATATCCAAATGTAGTAACTTTCACGTGTAATCCAGGTAACAAATTACAATAATTTTTTTTCCCCCCCTTCTAATGATGTATCTGTTTGTTGTTAGATACCTCATTGTTGTTACAATCTAGCCTAGTTGAGACTAATAAGTAATTTTAATATAAAACTTAAATTGCTAATTAGAGTCTAATCGAAGAATGCGTCCATTGACACTTTTCTTACTGTCTCTATTAAACCATAATTATGTGTGCCAAATTTCATCCAAATCCGTTCAGCCGTTTTTGCGTAATTGAGTAACAAACATAGGAACATTCAAACTATCACAACTATAATATTAAGGTAGGATATATATTTTATATACGTAACTGTCCAAAGAATTGAAATTAAACAATTGCTAGAGAAAGTTTAGAAAGCCACAGACTCGGTTTTCATGACGCTCGTTTGACGCTTCAATAACTTAGACCAGGGCTGCCCAAGACACGGGGCGCGCGCATCGTGCGGCCCGCCACTTGTTTAGGATCCGCAGCAAATAAAGTCTTATAAAATTGATTAATTAAATGAGATGTTTATTCATATGGCAATTTTTTTTTTATTGTTATTTTTATTATAAAACACCGTTACGTTTTGACACTAGAAATAATGAATGAAATAGTTCAAAGCCAAAAAAAAAAAAAACTAAATCTGAATACAATAAAATTGAGAGTTTTGGCGGGAACGCGGGAAGAGTCGTGTCGCTCCGTTGTATTTTTTTCCAAAACTAGTGTTTTGTCGAGTGTTTATGCATAAAAATGGTGGTGTTTTATTCATAAACTGCCGAATCACAAGCGCGAGTGTGGAAAACGATATAATGTGGTGAAACATGAGTTTTCGTGTTGCTTCCAAAATTCCATTGAAGCTTTATAGTAAAGTCGCCACTACTTTACTAAAGCATGACTGGGCTTAACTGACACGAACTGGACTTGACTAAGACGACTTTGACGATAACTATAGCTAAGATACAGCCGAAATAACACTTAAGACAAGGCAGTATGGCTTTATAGCTTTAGCCTGCCCAAACTATTAAAAAAAAAAAAATTGATGTTTCGCATATATGTTTTCAAGGATTTACGGAAAATTCGTTGAAAACAATTCGTCAAATCCTACAATACCACTTTCCCACTATTATTATAAATGTGAAAGTTTGTATGTTTGTTACTCTTTCACGCAAAAACTACTGAACGGATTTGGGTGAAATTTGGTATAGAGGTAGCTGATTGTATTATTTACACCTTGAAATTCTATATAACACTAGCAGATGCCTCGCCTTTTCACCCGCGTAGTTCCCGTTCCCGTGGTATTACAGGGATAAAAAGTAGCCTATGTCACCCGGGGATAGTGTAGCTTCCCAACGGTGAAAGAGTTTTTGAAATCGGTTCAGTAGTTTCGGAGCCTATTATTCAATACAAACAAATCTTTCCTCTTTATAATAGTCTGGATAGATTTGATTCATATTGTAATTGTCGGAATGATCGCATAAAATACATACTAAAAAAAAACAAACATTCGAATTGAGAGCTTTTTTTTAGTCGGTTAAAAATTGCCAGCATAACCCATACTTGGTGGTAGAACTCCTTAGCAGGAGGTCGTCTAGGCAGGTACCACCGCAGTACCAGTTATTCTGCCGCTAAGCAGTAGTGTGTAAACATTACTGTGTTCCGGTTCGAAGGGTACTGCAGCTAGCGAAATTACTGGGCTGTTGAGGCTAACCATCGAAAGTCTCAAAGTAATGAGCGCCAAAGCAGTGATGCCCTGGACTTTGTTTTGTTACTCAAAGTTCTGTGTATCGCTGCAATGGTCATGGATAGGCGTTATCTCTTACCATCAGGAGAGTGTCTCGTTCGTCTCATTACATCTCACATAAAAAAAAAAATCTTTTAAAGTTATAAAGAATAACAAAGGACGCAGCAATGCTGAGCATTTGATTCGTTATCAGATAGGTAATTATGCGTGAAGATATTATACCAGACTGATGACAGTCTGCAATCTATCTACGTATACTAGCAGCACGCCCCGGCTTCGCACGGGTAAACAAAACTCTATTAACAATATAGCCTATGTCACTCAGTGATCATATAGCATTCTAATGATGAAAGTATCATTCAGATCGGTCCAGCAGTTTCGGAGCCTATTCAACACAAACAGAAATCAAATCTTTCCTCTTTATAACTAGTGTAGATGTAGATGACAGCTGTAATAGTTAGACATATGATATTGCGGACTTATATGTAGCTGTCAGTTTGCTCTATAAAACGTCACTTTATTCTATTGTCAATAGTTTTCGCTGCGCATGATAAGTAAGGGGTTTTGGGTAAATTTTTAACAGCTTGGGTTACTTTATTGAATTTTCCATAGGGATTCCTAATTGTTTTTAGGGTTCCGTAGGGTAAAAACGGGACCCTATTACTAAGACTTCGCTGTCCGTCCGTCCGTCTGTCACCAGGCTGTATCTCAAGAACGGTGATAGCTAGACAGTTGAAATTTTCACAGATGATGTATTTCTATTGCCGCTATAACAACAAATACTAAAAATAAATATTTAAGGGGGGCTCCCATACAACAAGCTTGATTTTTATAGATAACGGTACGGAACCCTTCGTGCGCGAGTCCGAATCGCACTTGGCCGGTTTAAAAAAAAAATGAAATATAGCCTATGTCGGATAATGTAGCATTCCAATAATGAAAGATTTATAAAGATCGGTCCAGTGGTTTCGGAGCCTATTCAATACAAACAAACAAATCTTTCCTCTTTATAATAGTATAGAATATTAGATGTACGTGACAGAGGTTCATTCTTGTCGACATTGCATCAGTGTTCAGTGGCCTTGTACCTACAATCTGGACTAGGCTAGTTTACAAAAGATATTATTAAGAGCATTTGCGTTGCTAGATACATAATTATATCCTACTAATTAATATGTATTGTGATTATGAATAGATGATTTTGTAATCTTTTACGCAAAAACTACTGAACAGATTTGGATGAAATTTGGTATGGAGGTAGCCGAGACCCTGGATTAACACATAGGCTACTTTTTATCCTGAAAACTTGGTGCGGGTTTACTTGGTGGTAGATCTCCTTAGCAGGAGGTCGTCTAGGTAGGTACCTCCGCAGTACCAGACATTCTGCCGCCAAGCAGTAGTGTGTAAATATTACGATGTTCCGGTTTGAAGGGTACTGCAGCTAGCGATATTACTGGGCTGTTGAGACTAACCATCGAAAGTCTCAAAGTAATGAGCGCCAAAGCAGCGATGACCTGGACTTTGTTTTGCTACTCAAAGTTCTGTGTATCGCTGCAATGGTCATGGACAGGCGTTATCTCTTACCATCAGGAGAGCGTCTCGTTCGTCTCATTACTTCTTACATAAAAAAAAAACCCCGAAACCCTGGATTAACACATAGGCTACTTTTCATTCCGAAAACATGGAATTCGGCGTGAAATTTAACAGAAAGTTTGTTTAGTTTGCTATATAAAAAGTATTCTACATATTAATTCGGACCATAAACTGTACGTGCGACAAAACTTCATCCAAATCCGTTGAGCCGTTTTTGCGTGATTGATTAGCAAAGTTTCATATTTATAATAATTGTAGGATTGCATAAAGAAGTACGAACGGGGCGTATAGTTGAGGAGAGAGTCGTATTGCAAAAGTATTTAGAGCATGAAAACGCCTGACTTCGTTTGCTCCGTCAACGGCCTAAAGCAAAAAGATAGAATATGATGGAATCATTTATTGACATATTTAAAAAAAAAAAACATTATACTTAGACTATGTAGTCACTATACTAACATAGCTATCCAATACAGTTTAAAAATATGTTTTCATCCAAATCCGTTCAGTAGTTTTTGCGTGAAAAATTAACAAACATTTTAGGTTTAAAGAAACTTTATTATCAGTAAGACATTGCTGTTACTTATGTAAATAAATAAATAAATATCATAGGACTATACACACAGCGCCATCTAACCCCAAACTAAGCAGAGCTTGTGTGATGGAAGTCAGATAACTGATAGAATACATAAATACTTGTTTTTTTTTTGTAAATACATACTTATAATACATACAGAACGCCCAGACACAGAACAAACATTTGTTTATTCACAAAATAACCAAATGTTTGTTAAATGTTTGTGTTTAAATGTGATAACATGATTGGACTTAAAAAATATATAATTACATTCAGTCTTAAATTTAATGAAAATAATAATAAATAAACAAACTATCATGGCTTTAAAAGATTTGAGGTAAAAGATTAAAATGAACAAGGCCCGTTCCACGCACTAAGATTTCACCCCCATAATACCAACGAAAAGCAGGTAATTAACTACTTTTCGTTGGCAATATGGTGAGCCAAATGCATCTTAAATGCGTTGAACGAGCTTATGTTTTTTAAGTGTCAGGGTAACTTGTTAAAAAGTCGTGCTCCTTCAGTTGTTATCATCGTCTTGCCGTGACAGCCCTGTTGGCTCATTGGTAGCATGTCTGCTTCAAGAGCTGTGGGGCGTGGGTTCGATTCCCACCTAGGACAAGCATTTTGTGATATAAAACCAAATGTTTGTTCTGTGTCTGGGTGTACTGTATGTATTATAAGTATGTATTTACAAAAAAAAAATATTTAAGTATTCTATCAGTTATCTGACTCCCATAGTACAAGTTTGGGGTCAGATGGCGCTGTGTGTAATGTCCTGCGATATTTATTTATTTATTTTATTTTATTTATTTGTGCGGTGACTCGGTATGACGATTATACCCATACATCCATATTCTTTTATACGACACAATGTTCTCTCTATCAGGTTTTTTTATTTTACACAGTCTGGTAAAAGTACCGCGGTACATGTGACGTTGTAACAAAGCGACTTGTAAACTTTTGACCTTGACAAAGACCGGCGATAACCGCGGACTGTTTCTTTTATTTACGTGTGTTTGTCAACGTAAGATGCGGATTGCCACTTGACCGCCTCCCAAACGAGATTCGTGTCTTTTGTGGCCGTACCGATGTGATTGACCTAAGACAACAACCGGTTTTTACTATTAATCAACTCTGACATAATCTAATCGTGTACCATATCTATTGTGACCATACGTCCCGTTTTTAACGGGACTGTCCTGATTTGAACGGGACTGTCCTGATTTGAACGGGACTGTCCTGATTTGGACGGGACTGTCCCCGTTTGAACGGGACTGTCTCCATTTGAACGGGACTGTCCCCGTTTGATTGGGACTATTCCCATTTGAATGTTACTGTCCCCGTTTGAACGGGACTATCCCCATTTGAATGGGACTGTCCCCATTTGAATGTTTGTATTGAATAGGCTCCATAACTACTGGACCTATTTTAAAAATTCTTTCACCGTTGGGAAGCTACATTAACCCCAGGTAACATATGCTACTTTTTATCCCTGTATTCCCACGGGAACGGGAACTACGCGAGTGAAACAGCGAGGCGTCCGCTAGTGAGAAATAAATTTATAATAGAAAGAAAGAAAGAAAGAAAGAAAACATTTATTTTGCCACACACAACACTACAACAACAAAAACACACTACAAATAAAAGATAATAATAGGTATTATTCTATTTCATGAATAAATTTAACTATCATTAACTGTTGAAACTTGAAAATATATAAATACTTGACACTGGCAAATGCTCAAAACGCGACGCCAAAACCAAAGAAGGAAAAAATGTCCCGTTTTGTACAAAGATTAAAATGGTCACATTACTGATATCCGAACTAGCCGCGCGAACCGACGCGACGCCGCCGACGGCCGGCGAAGTTTCACGAAGTGACTGATGAGTTCGTCATTCGTCCGTCAGTGAGCGGCAGTCGGCACACTTCTCCTATGTACTGGATTACATAGGTGCAGTCGCGTCGCGTCGCGTCGCCGGCGTTCTATTCTGCAGTTTCGAATTTTTTTGGAAAATTTCAGCGTTCATTTTTCACATTTTCAATCGATTCGCTGCGTGCTGTAGTGCTGTGACCGTTCAGCGCAGCGGACGCGATGTATTCGATTTTTTACGATTCGATTTCGGATCGCGTTCGTTCTCGATTTTCTCCGTCGCTTGTTGAGGAGTTTTCCCGGCGCACGTGTGTCGCTGTTTACATAGCGCAGTACATTGTGCGATGCTAGCTAAGTACGGAGTCATTGACACGCCGGCATGACACACATTCCGGCTGACGGAACGTTAGCACGTCCGCGATTTTCTTGCTCGATTTTTTTTTTTCCTGTGACAGTAATCGTTGTTTAATATCATTGTTTCCGCTGTTATCGCGAGTTTTGGTGTGCGTATTGTTTACGTTATCAGTGTATCTTGATGCGATAGTGTGGCTCAAGGCGAGCCGCAGTTTCCTTGGATCTCGCGAACAGTGAGATTTCCGCGTATTGTTTCGTTAACCGTGCGACTTTTTTGCAATGATTGTGAGTTTTTGGTTGGACTGAAACGACGTTTAGTTTTTTTTTTTGACAGTCTGTATTTTCGTGGATGTTTTTTTGTTTTCGCTGATTGTTCTTATTGTAATTTAAACTCTCTGTACTGTACAGTATTTTCATTAGTTCAGTTCATACTTACGCGAAAGTTAAACCTTTGCAGTTTCACTAAATAAAATAGAATTAATTTTGTAAATCCTAAGGCAAGGTGAAATTAATAAATGGTCTATAAACTATTAAAAAAAAAACTTTTCTCAAGTATTTTACTATGAAAACTTGACGTGGTTTTGCCATTTTTTTTATTGTCAGCTTTGACTCCTTGATAAAGGTCACCGGATTTGGCGTACAATTATATTTGTTAAAATAACTATATTCGACCAGGATTGGTCCTGATTAATCCAGTATAAGTAAATGAAAATCTTCCATATTATGTAAATTATTTAATTAGGTATCGAGTGTCGTTTGCACGGTCCAATCATAGTGAAAACTAAACGTATGTTATTTTTTTTTTCATACGTCACCGCACTATGGGATACACATCATAGTTGAAATGGCGCGAATTTTAAATTTCGAATCGATTTTACCGTAACACGGATTTCCACGGACGCATCTTCGCAGTTATTTATAGATATTTGATTTGTGTACAGAGACGTGGTAGTTTACCTACATAGCTCAACGTCGCCCGTGGAATGTACATAATGTACATCTTGCACTATGTAGAACGTATGTACAGCGGATATAACAATATAACGTTGTTTTCGTTGTGTGCGTGCCAGAGTAATGAGCGTTCTATGTGCTAAGAAACAGTAAAAAGTATGGCGGGAACGCACGGAGCGGCAACCGCGCGCGCGTCCGGGGCCTTGCCGCGCGGTGAAAACAATAGACTTTTTTAGATATTCATTTATTTTTTATATATTTTTTTTTATGAAACAGTACGCTCACGTTATTAATTTAATTTTTAATGTATTGGAGTACACTGTTTAGGCGGACTTTATAAATAAATACAAAATACAAATAGGAAATTTTGGACTCGCAGTATCAACTTGTTAGACATGAATTGTTAATTAAAATTATGCATATGTTTCGTAATTTAAGACTATTAATTATAAACAAATCTACACTCAGATATAGGTAGATAAAAATTGAAAATAATCGACATAATTATTATGTACTTTATTTGATATTTCGTTTTTATTCAGTACAAATATTTTTATTGATAACACCATGGTTACAAGTCACTTCAATATTTTAAATATGTATGTCATTAAATGAGTTTTAAAACACAGATTAGGTACATGTCAACACAAAAATGTCAAAATAAGGTAGATATGTCAATATAAAAAAAACATTGTCAATATGAAAATATGTCAATACAAAAAAATGTTGTTAATAATGTAGTAAAAATGACAAAAAAAAAACAGTTTTCATGTTGAATATTGTAGGTATTAGATTAAAAACGTGTTTTGAATGAATATATCGCTGAAACGATGACGTTTTACTCTAAATTAGGTATTATTATTTAGATGATTTAGATATGTGATAAAATACCTACACAATATTTTCTTTGATTTCTCAAGTAGTTTTGAGATGAAAATTTAATCACCTACAAACATAATCAATAATATTTTTAGTTTGACTGGACTTCTCTTACCGTCAGGAGGCCGTATCGTTCGTCTCATTATTTTTACATGAAAAAAAAAACAACAAATTAGATTACATTATGACGTATTAAAATGTTACCGGAATTGAGATTTAAAAAGAAACATCTACAACAATACCACATGCATTCCTTGATGTTCAAAAATCAATACATATCATTGATAAAAAAACAAACAAAGCCAACTAAAATAGCTGGTTGGTTGTATAAAAAAAAAATAGTAACCGATGTTGACCTTTCCAAGCGTTGCTTGCTCGTTACTAGCGCAGCCAGCTGACGCGGCGTTGCCAGCTCGCCTCGGCTTCCAAACGGTATCTACAGGCTTATCGCCTCTAACGCTGAACCATTAGAACTACAATCGCGTATCAACGTTTAGGTACATAAGCGTTTAGGACGTTTTAAATACGATGCGAGCACACTTCCCGCGCGAAAAATTCGAAATGCTTTTTATCAGTTGTGTTCGTGACGTGCTGGCAGTATAGTACAGTTTTACTCTTGCCAATTTTATGATTTATACCTGAATACAACAATGTTTTAGTCGATTATTTCATTGCGTTTTGTATCGATTTTATCTATTCTAGTGTTGACGACGCTATCTCGGTGTAATTGTAGTTTATGTAAAGTGAAGTGAAAGACGCTCTAGTGTTTTTATGATCTAGTTTCTTTTTTAAAATTCTTTTTATTGCTAAATATCTGCCGTTGTAGGTAATAAGGTTAGTGAATAGAAACATCTTTGCATAACAACTAACAGTGATAATTATCTGTTGATAGGAGGTATAAACAAAACGCCGTATGTATTCGTGGAATATGAGAGAAATTATGATAATGTAGGGTTGTACCAACGCATCGTAGCAGATTCAAATACACAAAAATATATATCAAAATAAATACTTACGTACGTGTGTATTAGAATATGGTGATAAAATCATAAACACGGGTCGATAATTAATTATATTATTATCTGTGTTTCTAGGTATTCTTTAGTAATGAAATTGTACTGACCGCGATATAAATAGTGATGGGCACGTCGATTATTAAAATATCGATACTTATAACTTTTTTTGTCTTTTACTATAGAAGAAATTAACAGAAGTTACAATATCTTATCTCGTCTACGTCGTTCAAAGAGTGAACTAATATAAAGTGACGTGTGATGTGTCACACTAGGGTGATTGTTAAAAGTTATTTTACGTATTCTTTATTAGTGAAATTATTTTCAATTAAACATTTTGTTCTGACTGCGATATAAATAGTGATGGGCACGTCGATTGTTAAAATATCGATACTTCTAACTTATTTTGTCTTTTACTATAGAAGAAATTAACAGGAGAAGTTACAATATCTTATCTCGTCTATGTCTAGTGACGTTTAAAAAGTGAACTAATTAGTGACCGTGTCACAGGAGAGTGATTGTTGCAAGTTGTGAGTTTTAAAATAGTGACAGTTCACAGTGACAGTATGTCACAGTGATCCACAAAGTGTCCGGACTCGGTAACAGTGGAGTATCAGGAGCTATGTCCCGGTGACAAAGTGGCATACATGCCCGTCGCGTTGGGCTCGCTCGGCGGGGAGGGCGAGTACCACCAATACCCGCCGCAGCTCTACCACGAGTACGGGCCCCCGCCGGTCTACCATCCTCGCCCTGATCACTACTACAGGTAATCATCAGCCTTCTCTATGTCACTGCTGGGTATAAGTCTGATTCTTATTCGGAATCAGGGATGTTAGACGGCCACTCTGAAATCCTTGTACCAGCTGGCTCAAAAGCTGGTATTAAAGACGGAAAACTGGTACCAGGGTTGCCAGATGTAGAAATTAAAAAAAAAAAAGGTTAAGTCTCTTAAAAACTTTGTTTCACACATATATTAAAAAAAGTATAGGTTTGTATTTTCATTCCTTGAGGTTGGAGCTAGTTTTTTAAAAGTACTCTGGATTGAAATGTTTTTTTATATGCATTTCAAAAATTTGTCACTATACATATTTTCAGTGTATTTTTGTCAGTCAACGGCTAATCTTGACATTTTTCCGTCTACGGCAAATCTTGGTATTTTTGCGTACCAGGACCGAGTATCCTTGGTACATGGTACATGATGCTAAAACCTAGTATTAGTACCAAGAAGCTGGTACGTCTAACATCACTGGCGATGAGTCCTGCACTGACGTCCCGCTAGGGGTGTGCAAGAATTAAAAAAAAAAGAAAAAAAATAAGTGCATTTCCCTCCACCAGTACTCACCCAAGCCAACCCAGCTCCTTGAAGTACCGGAGCGAGATTCGGGCCGCTGGCATAGTAACTCCAGTGGGTAAGATGGAAGTGTTAGTAATGATGAAATGCGGTGACATTTTTAATGTAAAAAGTAATGAGACGAACGAGACGCTCTCCTGCTGGTAAGAGATAACGCCTGCCCATGACCATCGCAGCGATACACAGAACTTTGTGAAGTATAACAAAGTTCATGGCATTACTGCTTTGGCGCTCATTACTTTGAGACTTTCGATGGTTAGTCTCAACAGCCCAGTAATTTCGCTAGCTGCAGTACCCTTCAAACTGGAACATAGTAATGTTTTAAACACTGAAATGATGAAAAAAAAATTTGTAACTAAAGTTGACAAAGGTCACGGACCCCAGCGTCTGTGGAGCGTATAATAACAAAAAAAAAAAAAAAAAAAAAAAAAAAAAAAAAAACAACACTGAAATGGAACTGGCTCTCTAAGTGAGGCTGCCGGAACACGCCGTTAAGTGCTTGACGGTAGATTTTCAATTTGAGGAAACCATAGCATGGCGGTTGCGTACTGTCTGGTAGTCGACTGGCTAGCTAGCACCCTCAGGTTGAAAATCTGCCTCTATAAACCAAATGGTGTGTTCCGGCAGCCTCTCTTAATAGAATGTTCCACTCCGGGCTTAACATCAGGTGAGCTGTGGTCAAACACCTAGCTTGTCAATCATTAAAAAAAGTCAGTTTTTATTTAATACAACTTTTTACAAGACGAAAACACAAATCACTGACAGTAAGAATAATCAATTATTTTAGTACAACCGAGTTACATAAATAAATAAGTCGTTCTAAGAAATAATTATATTAATAAATTAAGAAACTGACCTGATGACTGACTGATCGATCAACGTACAGCTGAAACCGCATGAAATTTTACACAAAAATTTTCCTTGTGTGACGTAGGTGTGCCCTAAGAAGGGGTTTTTGGAAATTCGTCCCCTAAGGGGGTTAAAATGAGGATTTTAACCCCGTAGGGGATGAAAGTTAAAGATTTGACGGGATGAAAGGTTGACAGTTTCGTTATAAATATAAAAATATAATATATATATCTAATTAGGTACGTGATCATTTAAGTTTTTTGTATCACTGTTTTAATTCACATAAAAACCAATCTCCCCTCAATGTAGATACTAATGTGGTGCATATGCATGTATTATACATGTAAATCCTTCCTCTTGAATCACTCTGTCTATTGATGGAAACCGCATTAAAATCCGTTGCGTAGTTTAAAAGATCTAAGCGTACAGACGGCCGGAAGCGACTTTGTTTTATACTATGTAGAGACTAGCGACCTGTCCCGGCTTCGCACGGGTGCAATGTATATTTTAATGTGGTGCATATCCATATATTATACATGTAAACCTTCCTCTTGAATCACTCTGTCTATTGATGGAAACCGCATTAAAATCCGTTGCGTAGTTTAAAAGATCTAAGCGTACAGACGGCGGGAAGCGACTTTGTTTTATACTATGTAGAGAGATGGTCAACTAACTGAACAAACTTTTTGTTAAATTCCACGCGAACGAAGTCGCGAGTGACAGCTAGTATGTGCGTAATCAAATGAAGTCTGACAAATTGCTAGGGTTTCCTAAATTACGACGACGACGACTAAAATACGCCTACATTGACGTACCTAAATGTTTTTAGACGCTTTCGTGATTATTTTTCGCTTATACGTACAAATATGAAGCCACCGTTGTACTACTATAAATATATGTATAATAAGTATGTATTAGTCTATAAATAAAGTAGAAAATATAGTTTACAAACTTACTATCTTCGTGTTTTTTTTTTTTATAGCTGACAGGCTAGTTGTTTGACCACAGCTCACCTGATGTTAAGCGACGGTGTGGTCGATGATGGTGAAGCACACCTAGCTTGGAATGGAACTGGCTCTCAAGTGAGGCTGCCGGAACACACCGTTAGATGCTTGGCGGCAGATTTTCAACTTGAGGGTGGTAGCTAGCCAGCCGAGTACTAGAAAGTACCCTACCACCATGCAAATAAATTTTTCCTCTCATTACATTTTACATTATATTTTGTAGCGGTGATAGCTCAGTGGTTAGCGCGGTAGGTTCGCATGCCGAAGGGCGGTTCAAACCCCAACAATGAGCTTGAGCTGTCGGTGAAGGAAAACATCGTGAGGAAACCATAGCATGGTGGTAGGGTACTTTCTAGTACTCGGCTGGCTAGCTACCACCCTCAAGTTGAAAATCTGCCGCCAAGCATCTAACGGTGTGTTCCGGCAGCCTCACTTGAGAGCCAGTTCCATTCCAGGCTAGGTGTGCTTTACCATCTTCGACCACACCTTCACTTAACATCAGGTGAGCTGTGGTCAAAACTAGCCTGTCAACCATAAAAAAAAAAAAGTATTAAAACAGTAATTTGGAGGGGCGGGCCATGTTGTCGTAGTAAATCTCTAGGATGTATTGTAATTTCGTATTTTCTTTTTTAATTCCAGGCGGCACGCGCCTTACTTCGGCCAGCCAGACTACAGAGTTTACGAACTCAACAAAAGATTACAACAGAGAACAGAGGTGATTACAACACTACACGCGCTCACTCGACTCGATTATGTGTACAAAACTGAATGGAATCGATTTTTTTTTGTGCGGAGAAAGTTTCCGGGAAACTCGTGGTGCCATCTGTTGACAGCGATCATTATGACTTGTAGCGATGCTTCAAAGATACGCTTTTTTTTTTTTTTTTTAATGGTTGACAGGCTATTTGTTTGACTACAGCTCACCTGATGTTAAGTGAAGGTGTGGTCGAAGATGGTAAAGCACACCTAGCCTGGAATAGAACTGGCTCTCAAGTGAGGCTGCCGGAACACACCGTTAGGTGCTTGGCGGCAGATTTTCAACTTGAGGGTGGTAGCTAGCCAGACGAGTACTAAGTAGAAAGTACCCTACCACCATGCTATGGTTTCCTCACGATGTTTTCCTTCACCGGCAGCTCAAGCTCATTGTTGGGGTTTGAACCCACGCCCTTCGGCATGCGAACCTACCGCGCTAACCACTGAGCTATCATCGCTACAAACGCTGTAAGTATTTTGATGTTTGGGTGAAAGTTCTACACTTGCCAGTCCGCAAGTCTTCCCGCTTATATTTTTATCGTTACTTGTAGGCCAGTAAAAATAGACGTTTTTTTTGGTCAACTTTGCTCTAAATACGTAGCGATGATAGCTCAGTGGTTAGCGCGGTAGGTTCGCATGACGAAGGGCATGGGTTCAACCTCCAACAATGAGCTTGAGCTGCCGGTGACGGAAAACATCGTGAGGAAACCATAGCATGGTGGTAGGGTACTTTCTAGTACTTGGCTGGCTAGCTACCACACGAGAGTTGAAAAAAAATCTGCCGCCAAGCATCTAACAGTGTGTTCCGGCAGCCTCACTTGAGAGCCAGTTCCATTCCAGGCTAGGTGTGCTTTACCATCTTCGACCACGCCTTCACTTAACATCAAGTGAGCTGTGGTCAAACACCTAGCCTTACGGTTGCCTGGAAGAGATCGCTTTTAGCGATAAGGTCGCCAGTTGTTACACAAATTAATTAATTTTATTTCTTCTGTATTGTTTTTTTAGTGTGTGCAATAAAGAGTTAATCAATCAATCTAGCCTGTCAAACATTAAAAAAAAAATAAAAAAAAAATTACGATACAATTTTTTTTAAAGGCTTAGGATCACATCGTCATCATCATCATCATTTCAGCTGTAGGACGTAGGCCTCCCCCATTGACTTCCACAAAGACCGGTTGGAAGCGGCTCGCATCCAGCGCGTTCCTGCGGTCTTTACTAGGTCGTCTGTCCACCTTGTGGGTGGACGTCCTACGCTGCGCTTGCCGGTCCGTGGTCTCCACTCCAGAACTGTGCAGCCCCATCGGCCATCAGTTCTGCGTGCTATGTGCCCACTGCCACTTCAACTTGCTGATTATCTGGGCTATGTCGGTTACTTTAGTTCGTTTACGGATCTCCTCATTTCTGATTGGCGGCAGATTTTTAACTTGGGGGTGGTAAATAGCCAGCCGAGTACTAGAAAGTACCCTACCACCATGCTATGGTTTCCTCACGATGTTTTCCTTTACCGGCAGCTCAAGCTCATTGTTGGGGTTTGAACCCACGCCTTTCGGCATGCAATCATACCGCGCTAACCTATCATCGCTACAAGACCTTTCAAACAAAAAAAAAAAAAACAAAATCGGTTCATCCGTTCGGGAGCTACGATGCCACAGACAGACAGACACACAGACACTTCAGACTTATAACACCCCGTCTATGCCAGCGGTTCACAGCCTCGCTCCGGTACTTCAAGGAGCTGGGTTGGCTCGGGGTAGACGCTGGCAGGGGGAAATGCACAATACACCCCAAGCAGGACGCCAGTGCAGGACCTCTCGCCCCCACTTTGAATAAAATAAGAACACACCGTCGTTTTTTTTTTTATGTAATAGTAATGAGACGAGCGAGACGCTCTCGTGATGGTAAGAGATTACGTCTGTCCATGACCATTGCAGCGATACACAGAACTTTGAGTAGTAAAACAAAGCCCAGGGCGTCGCTGCTTTGGCGCTCATTACTTTGAGACATTCGATGGTAAGTCTCGAAAGCCCTGTAATATCGCTAGCTGCTAGTACCCTTCAAACCGGAACACAGTAATGTTTACACACTACTGCTTGGCGGCAGAATATCTGGTACTGCGGTGGTACCTACCTAGACGACCTCCTGCTAAGGAGATCTACCACCAAGTATTTTACACCAAGTTTTTGCTGATGAAACCTAACGGCATGTGTTATCAAATTACAGGACTCTGATAACTTATGGTGGGATGCGTTTGCGACGGAATTCTTTGAGGATGATGCCACGTTAACGCTCACGTTCTGCTTAGAAGATGGACCTAAAAGATACAGTAAGTATAATTATTAACAGCCCTGTACATTGGTAGTATACCTGCTTTGAGGGAGCACCTCATGCTGGAATAATATTAAAAAAAAACCGGCCAAGTGCGAGTCGGACTCGCGCACGAAGGGTTCCGTACAATGGTACAAATGGTACTATAAAAACGGCAAAAAAAACACGTTTGTTGTATGGGAGCCCCCTTAAGGTGGTTCGATTTCCATACAAATATTTTTTTGCCATTTATGGACAAATGGAGCATAATTTTACAGCTAAATCACAGCTACTGGCATTTATTTTGGTCTTTATTTGCGGTAAATCACAATTGCTTGAATAAAACAGTAGATTTGCTCCATAAGTGTTACTAATTAACTAATTACTAATTTAATATTTTTTCTCAATTTCAGCGATAGGAAGGACGCTGATCCCGCGCTACTTTCGTAGCATTTACGAAGGAGGCGTGTCAGAATTATACTACACTATGCGGCAACCTAAGGAGTCTTTTCACAACACTAGTATCACGCTCGACTGCGACCACTGCACTATGGTTACCCATCATGGGAAGCCAATGTTCACTAAGGTTAGAAAACATGCTCACTCCAACTCATTTCGCACGGGTGCAATGTAGATACTAACGTGGTGCACATGCATGTATTATACATGTAAACCTTCCTCTTGAATCACTCTGTCTATTGATGGAAACCGCATTAAAATCCGTTGCGTAGTTTAAAAGATCTAAGCGTACAGACGGCGGGAAGCGACTTTGTTTTATACTATGTAGAGACTAGCGACCCGTCCCGGCTTCGCACGGGTGCAATGTAGATACTAATGTGGTGCATATGCATGTATTATACATGTAAACCTTCCTCTTGAATCACTCGTGTCTATTGATGGAAACCGCATTAAAATCCGTTGCGTAGTTTAAAAGATCTAAGCGTACAGACGGCGGGAAGCGACTTTGTTTTATACTATGTAGAGACTAGCGACCCGTCCCGGCTTCGCACGGGTGCAATGTAGATACTAATGTGGTGCATATGCATGTATTATACATGTAAACCTTCCTCTTGAATCACTCTGTCTATTGATGGAAACCGCATTAAAATCCGTTGCGTAGTTTAAAAGATCTAAGCGTACAGACGGCGGGAAGCGACTTTGTTTTATACTATGTAGAGACTAGCGACCCGTCCCGGCTTCGCACGGGTGCAATGTAGATACTAATGTGGTGCATATGCATGTATTATACATGTAAACCTTCCTCTTGAATCACTCTGTCTATTGATGGAAACCGCATTCAAATCCGTTGCGTAGTTTAAAAGATCTAAGCGTACAGACGGCGGGAAGCGACTTTGTTTTATGCTATGTAGAGACTAGCGACCCGCTCCGGCTTCGTATGGGTGTAATTTAGATACTAACGTGGTGCATATGCATGTATTATACATATAAACCTTCCTCTTGAATCGCTCTGTCTATTGATGGAAACCGCATTAAAATCCGTTGCGTAGTTTAAAAGATCTAAGCGTACAGACGGCGGGTAGCGTATTGAGCGACGGCGAAAGTATAAGAGGTAGCTGAGACCCTGACACATAGGCTACTTTTTATCCCGAAAACATGCAGCGGGTAACACCGCAGGGCGCAGCTAGTTATTAATATTTAGTAGGATTATCACCAACAGCACTATTTCCGTTTCCAGGTGTGCACAGAGGGGCGCCTGATCCTGGAGTTCACGTTCGACGACCTGATGCGGATCAAGTCCTGGCACATGGCGGTCCGCGCGCATCGGGAGCTGATCCCGCGCGCGGCCGTCCACCCGCCCGACCACGCCGCTCTAGACCAGCTAGCCAAGAACATCACGCGCCAGGGAATTACCAACTCCACCCTCAACTATTTAAGGGTGAGTTTCCAGAAGATATCGTCGATAACACTAACGAAACGGTTCGAATCTATCTTCATTGTACGAACCGGTAATCCAGGGTTGTCCAAACTACATGCCTTCGCGGGTTAAGGTGGTTCGATTTCCATACAAATTAGTTTTTTTCCATTTATGGACAAATGGAGCATAATTTTACAGTGAAATCACAGCTACTGGCATTTATTTTGGTCTTTATTTGCGGTAAATCACAATTGCTTGAATAAAACAGTAGATTATGCTAGTACTATACTGTTTTATTTAATTAAATTTACTACGAAAGCTTGAGAGGGCCGCAGATAAAAAAAATAACAAATTTCAAGTAAAAAAAATATACATTTCTTTATAAATACGTTTATTGGTTCTTTGTTAATTTATTTTTAACAATCATATATCGATGTCCAGTATGAACACAAATATTGACAGCCTTGATGGTTCATTGGTAGTATGTTTGCTTCAAGAGCTGAAGTGCAGTTCAGTTCAGTCCTTCCACCACCTTCTTGGTATGACGTGGTGAGGATTGGCCTCGAAGATTTCTCCCCTTTGCCAAAGCTGGGCGCCAGAGGCCACGAACCCTGGGGAAATTGCTCGCCGCGAGTGGCAGTTCTTACTCTGCTGCTTCTCAGCGGCATGTCAATGGCCGTTTTAGCTTACAATGGCTTTTTTTTTGCTTTGGCATTTTGCAAATTGACAGTACCTCTCGCTGACAGACTCCTCCGAATCTCTAGGGATTATCTCGCGAGGGAACGCGCGCTTTGATGTCCGGTGGACGCGCGTGCAGCGATGCGATGTTTCTTAGGTTGTGGATGTGGCCCGTTATCGGTCGTACATACGGCGCGCCAGCCGTGTCACAAACTCCCCCACTGTTTCAATCCCTGCATCTCTGGCAATCACATCGTTACGCACGTACTATCCGGCTCTCGTGCAAATACGTAGTGAGACATTTTGGACGACCTGCAGTCGCCCCCTCTGGTTTTTCGAGCACACTTCTGAGCTGAAGTGTGCGTGGGTTCGATTCCCACACAGGTCAAATACTTTGTGTTATAAACAAATGTTTGTTCTGTGTCTGGGTGTCCTGTATGTATTTACGAACAAAACAAAAATTCGAGTATTCTATCAGTTATCTGACTTCCATAGCAGAAGCTTTGCTTAGTTTTGGGGTTGCAGGCTATCGTCGCTGGCTTCAGTCGATAGATGGCGCTGTATCCAGCGAGGTCGATATATATCTAAGGCCCTTTAACCTGGCGTTTGAAGCGCGTTTGTTACTCCAGTCAATTATCAGTTTAAAGCTCTGTTTGATAGGGTGTTATTTAGCATCTGAAATTAATCCTATCATATTTTTTTGCTCCAGTTATGCGTGATTTTGGAACCTATGCAGGAGCTCATGTCCCGGCACAAGGCGTACGCGCTCTCCCCGCGCGACTGCCTCAAGACCACGCTCTTCCAGAAGTGGCAGAGGATGGTAGCGCCACCCGGTAAGTCGCCACACAAATATGTAAAACTCAATTATCACTATTTTACTGCGGCATGAACGGACTCGACAAAAACTTTGTGACTTTTCATTATATTAATAACTAGCGGACGCCTCGCGCTTTCACCTGCGTAATTCCCGTTCCCGTGGGAATACAGGGATAAAAAGTAGCCTATGTCACCCGGGGATAGTGTAGCTTCCCAACGGCGAAAGAATTTTTGAAATCGGTCCAGTAGTTTCGGAGCCTATTCAATACAAACAAACAATCAAATCTTTCCTCTTTATAATAGTATAGATTTTTGTATTGTAGATAGATAGATATAACTCTTTATTGTGCACACCATAAATAGAAAAAAACGTACAGAGAACAAAGAACTTTATGAACTAGCGCCACAAGTGGCGGCCTTATCGCTAACAGCGATCTCTTCCAGGCAACCAAGAAAAGAAAAACACGATAGATAACATCAGAAATAGACGGGAGATGTAACATTAATAAGAAAAATAAATTAAAATAAAACATATTATAGTAAGTACAAGTGTTGTATTGTAGTAAAAGTTTAAACTGTATTTGTGTATTGCAGAGTCCCAGCGGCCGGCGAGCAAGCGCCGCAAGCGCAAGGGAAGCGCCGGCGCCAACGCGGCGCCGCCCGCGCCCGCCAAGAAGCGCTCCCCCGGCCCCAACTTCAGCCTCGCATCGCAGGTAAAGATTCCATTATATTTTTTAATAATAAAATGTGGCACCTTTTCTTTTTTACTGCTTGACATGCTAGGTGTTTGACCATAGCTCACCTTTTGTCTAGGACCATCGATGTAGATATTTTTTGTGACAAAATTAACAGGTCTTCGCGATCACTCTCTGACAAAAAATGACATGTAAATTAATGAGTAAAAAAATGTCAAAGTAATGAGCGCCAAAGCGGCGATGCCCCGGACTTTGTTTTGTTACTCAGAGTTCTGTGTATCGCTGCAATGGTCATGGACAGGCGTTATCTCTTACCATCAGGAGAGCGCATCGTTCGTCTCATTACGTTTACTTAAAAAAAAAATTACATATATTTTTTATATTTATGTATCTCTTTGACATCTAATTTTGTATTAATTATTAATTATATTGTTATTTTTGCATGTCTGTCTGCACCTGTCATTGTTGTGACATTCATCTATATGTATAATTGTATACTTACTATTTTCCTCTTTGTTTAAGTCATGCGACCTTGTACGTAACGTATTATGGTATACTATATGGTATTCATAAAACAAATAAATAAATTGCTAAGAGCTTGTCCAGAAGGTGCGAACTCGTCGCGAAACGTTTCGCGCGAAATTATTCGCGTGTCAGTGAGATACTAGACACGAATACACATCGCGTCCACAAGTATCGCGCGAATTCAAAATACGCGCGTAACTCGCGTGCAGTACTCAATACTCAATACTTTATTGCAACATATGTACAGGTTCTTATGCTTATCAATTTAACAATGTTGTCCCTAGTACATATGACCCCATTAGAGGGTATGGCAAACAATTTTGGGCAAAATATTTTTGAGATGTGGTTTAAATTAAAAAAATACAGATTAAATAATAATAATACAATTAATAATTACAAAATAAAATTAGAATAATAATTAGTCATACATGTTATCATCATTAAAAAAATCGTCAAAAGTGTACAAAAATAAAATGAGGATATTAATTGGCCATAATTAGTAACTATAAATATTGTCATCGTTAAAAAAAATTTCAAGTGTGTAGTAAGCATTTAGCTTCTAGGATTAACAGTACGCCTAAGGTCGAAGGTGGTAAAGCACACCTAGCCTGGAATGGAACTGACTCTCCAAGTGAGGCTGCCGGAACACACAGTTAGATGCTTGGCGGCAGATTTTCAACTCTCGTGTGGTAGCTAACCAGCCGAGTACTAGAGAGTGCGCTACCGCCATGCTATGGTTTCCTCACGATGTTTTCCTTCACCGGCAGCTCAAGCTCCTGATCCACTGACGTTGAAATTCGTTGTCTGTAGGCAAGTGGTTACTGCAGCGAGAAGAGGATATTTTGTTTCGTTTTTCGTTTAAACTTTTTTAGTTTTTGCTTGCGCTGGCGGTGTTACCCGCTACATGTTTTCGGGATAAAAAGTAGCCTGTGTGTTAATCCAGGGTCTCGGCTACCTCTATACCAAATTTCATCCAAATCCGTTGAGTAGTTTTTGCGTGAAAGTGTAACAAACATGTATCCGTCCATCATCCTCATCAGCCCTTCGCTGTCTACTGCTGGACGTAAGCCTCTCCCAATGCACGCCACTGAGCTTGGTCGACAGCTTTCTGCATCCGTTGCTTTCCCGCCGCTTTACGCAGGTCGTCACACCACCTGGCCGAAGGGTTTTTTTTTTATTTATGTAAAAAGTAATAAGACGAACGAGACGCTCTCCTGATGGTAAGAGATAACGCCTGTCCATGAACATTGCAGCGATACACAGAACTTTGAGTAACGAAACAAAGTCCAGGGCATCTCTGCTTTGGCGCTCATTACTTTGAGACTTTCAATGGTTAGTCTCAACAGCCCAGTAATTTCGCTGCAGTACCCTTTAAACCGGAACACAGTAATGTTTACACACTACTGCTTAGCGGCAGAATAACTGCGGTGGTACCTACCTAGACGACCTCCTGCTAAGGAGATCTACCACCAAGTGAAAGTATATCAGAACTTTGAGTAACAAAACAAAGTCCAGGCATCGCTGCTTCGGCGCTCATTACTTTGAGACTTTCGATGGTTAGTCTCAACAGCCCTTCAACCGGAACACAGTACACACACACAGTTACACACTACTGCTTACCGGCAGAATAACTGGTACTGCGGTGGTACCTTCCTATATGACCTCCTGCTAAGGAGATCTACCACCAAGTAAAGGGTGCCCATCATCCATTCATCATATACATTTATAATATTAGTGGGATAAAAAAATATGTTAAAATACCAAAATAACCAATATTGTTATTCCTTTCCAGGACGTGATGGTTGTAGGCGAGCCCTCGCTAATGGGCGGTGAATTCGGCGACGAAGACGAGCGACTGATAACACGGCTCGAGAACACGCAGTACGAGGGTGACGGCGACTGGTCGGCGCCGCCGCCCCCCTCGCCGGCCAAGTCGCCGCAGCACTGACGCACGGCCTCTAGTACGCCGTACTAGCAACGCTGGCCACATAACTAATGCAGGCAGACGGGGGGCCGTCCTGGCGCCAATTGCGACGTCGTGACGCGGTAACGGGACGTTTTGACGTCACTTGGACTGTTTCTACGCTATCTGGGAGGCTGTGACGTCACTTCGACAGTTCCTACGCCATCTGGGAGGCTGTGACGTCACTTGGACTGTTTCTACGCCATCTGGGAGGCTGTGACGTCACTTCGACAGTTCCTACGCCATCTGGGAGGCTGTGACGTCACTTGGACTGTTTCTACGCCATCTGGGACGTCAAGACATCATTTGGACTATTTCTACGCTATCTGGGAGGCTGTGACATCACATTAACTGTTATTACGCTATCTGGAAGGCTGTGACGTCACATTGACTGTTATTACGCTATCTGGGAAGCTGTGACGTCACCTGGAACTGTTTTTACGCCATCTGTGAAGCTGAAACGTCACTTGGACTATTTTCTACGCCATCTGGGAAGCTGTGCCGTCACTGGGAGTACTTTTACGCCATCTGGAAAGCTGTGACGTTACCTGGAACTGTTTTTACGCCATCTGTGAAGCTGAAACGTCACATGGACTGTTTTCTACGCCATCTGGGAAGCTGTGACGTCACTTGTACTGTAATTACGCCGTCTGGAACGTCGTGCCGTTGTCTTTACGCGAACTGGAACTGTAGTTAGTCACTTAGGCAGTTTTACTACACCTGGGATCATAGTGAAGTTGATGTCAAGATGCAGTCGTGATTATCTGGACTGTGATCAAGTTATTGTGACGTCGGAGTGTGTAGTACTGTGGGATATCAAGTGTTGTGACGCCAAATAGACCTAGAATAGAAATGTCAGAAAGGTCTTAATGTCAGCCGAGTTATTTAGACGCAATTCTCTCGAATAATCTACGTACGCTGTGCCACAAAATTTTTTTCTTTCATTAAACAAATTGTTATATATAAAAATATAATTATATTTTAACATAAAAGTCGGTTTTATCCGGGCTTTTTGGTTTTTAATTAGAACCGTTAAAAATTTAAAACTTTCAGTGTGTTTGTACAGTATTTCGTGTAAGAATGAGTGTGGGTGAATTAATTTAAAAAAAAAATGGGATCTGTCAAGTTTACGGTGATATAAGTAATCTTGTATAGAACCTGTCTAAAGGGGCTTCATGGATAAATGGAAAAGCTTAGGCGAAGCCGAGGCACATATGTCTTGGTCCAAGCCCTTTAAAGTCAACACTGACAAAAAAAAATGTCAAGAGTTTTGAAACAAATCAAGCCATGGATTTTTATGGATATCAAAGTACAAAACTGGACTAAAGTATATTATGATATTTGTATAGAAAATTAACTAAAACGCTTTAAATCATATAATTGTCATTACAATGAACGATCACAATTTAACATAAATTTTGTTAATTTTAAATATAACTTTGTGTTTGCTATAATTGTATTTTATATAAATCAACTGAACTCTTGTGGTTGTTATATACTCAGTATTATTTTACATTCACTGTATGAGCTTTTTACGAAGCTGTCATAAAACTGACATTGACAGAATTGTGACATTAGTTGCAGAAGCTACAAATAAGCCCAAGAAATGGATGAAATAATTAAAAATTGCCTCTTTCTCTGTTCTCTTCTTTCTTCTCTCTTAGTTTATCTATAGAATCTAGATATATACATGTTTGTACACTAAAATCCATGTTTACAAATCGTATTAAAGTTTTGTTTTAAAAATATATATAAAGTCTATGTACATATGTACATATATCTAGCATATATTATGCTAATTTATTTAATTTTTGTGGCACAGCGTGTGTAGTGTATGCGGCTGTCGGCGGTAATTAGAAGGTCCTGGCGTTAAAAAAAACTGTCTAAAAATAAGAATGCGTCGATTCGCCCAAGTCGGCGCAAATACAAATTGACGTTCGGTGCCAAGGGAGAAAAAAAAAACAAGTGGAAATGGTACACAACCGCTGTCACATTGAAGTTAGAGCTGTCAAACTTTTTTTTTGTAAAAAAATGATTAGTAAGATGGCCGGTGATTCTTTTGAAGTAATTCGTACATTTATAAAAATTAAAAAATTGTTAGCTAATTTGTGCATATTTTAATTTAATTAAAAAACATTGGAACAATTTAACATTTAAGTAGCTGGTAAGCTTTGCATTCTGTGGCAGTGATCTCCTCGTCATTTCCGTTTGTTTTTTTTTTCTTCTGTGGCCAATGCGTTTCTGGGCACATGGATTACGTCGTATAAATAAATAAATATAGGCATTTACGGATAAATTATAATAATTTGTTGTTTTATTTCGGACATGACAACATGTGAAACCGCGGTGTGTCCGCTAGTTACTTATAATTATATATATTGTATTTGACAGCCCCGTTGGCTCATTGGTAGTATATCTGCCTTGAGAGCTGTAGGGCGTGGGTTCGATTCCCACTCAGGGCAAACATTTTGTGAATAAACAAATGTTTGTTCTGTGTCTGAGTGTTCTGTATGTATTTACAAAAAAAAAGTATTTATGTATTCTATCAGTTATCTGACTTCCATCACACAAGCTCTGCTTAGTTTGAGGCCAGATGGCGCTGTGTGTATGGTCCTACGATATTTGTATAAGTAAAAGAGATGTAGGTGAAAGGAAAATCCATTTAAAATAGTAATCAATATAAATTAACAATTTATTTCTAGTTACAAAATAATTGCGCTACTTAAGCTAGGATCTTGCTCTTGTTACGGAGCGCGGTGTACGCGACGAGAATGGAGAGCAGAGTCGCCAGGACTTCCGAGTTCACCCAGGGTCCGGAGTAACCTGGTGACAGAAATAAACATTAGGGTATATCCTATACACATACCTTATATGCCATAATTACAAATTTACAATTTTGGTGGTTCGATTTCCATACAAACAATTTTTGCCATTTATGGACAAATCAAGCATAATTTTACAGTGAAATCACAGCTACTGGCATTTATTTGCGGTAAATCACAATTGCTTGAATAAAACAGTAAATTATTAGCTATCTATTAGTCTATTATTAAAAAATCATAAATTCATAAATCATTCATGAATTTGCTTTTATGCTAATAATCTACTGTTTTATTCAAGTAATTGTGATTTACCGCAAATAAAGACCAAAATAAATGCCAGTAGCTGTGATTTCAATGTAAAATTTTGCTCCATATTTTATATAACTATTTGTATGGAAATCGAACCACCTTAAAAAAACCGACTCCATGCTGTTTAGGTCAACTAAACGCGCTGCTCCAATGAAACAGCGAGGTTTCCGAGCAAACGAAAATATCATTGACGTATACAGATTTTCGTTGCTTTTTTTAAAAACCGCTCGATCGATTTCGATAAAAAAAGAATCAGCAAAATTGATTCATAATTGGAAAAATAATCGAGTAACAAACATAGTTAAAAAAAAAAACAGTTGAATTGAGAACCTCCTCTTTTTTTGAGTCTGTTTCTTTTTTGGTGTCACATTTAGAGCATTTGCTATTTTTAAGTTTCATAAGTTTAATAACTCGCCTCGTAGCCTATAGTTATAGTGAAAGTCCAGTCATGCTTTAGTAAAGTAGTGGCAACTTTACTATAAGCTTCGATGGCAACACAAAAAGTCATGTTTCACCACATTATATTATCATTTTCCCACACTCGGTTGTAATTCAGCACTTTATGAATAAAACGCCACCATTTTTATGTATAAATACTCGACAAAACACAAGTTTTGGAAAGAAATACTACGGAGCGACACAACCCTTTCCGTGTTCCCGCCAAAATCTTCCTACACTCTTGAAGCATTCTATGTATGTCTAGCCAAGTAATTAATTATATTGTAATCATGTTCGTACCATGATAGCTGAATATCAATGCTTTATGATGGCCTATAGAAACATCTGCCACTTTCATTTTGCACCATAAGAGCTGTAATCAGCCTTTTTTTGTAACTTACTGCCCGGGTGGTGAAGTTGAATCGCTAGGAGAGGCGCGATGGCAGCATTGGGGTCAGCGCGGCGAGCCCTGCGTAGTCCAGCCCAGCCTTCCTCATCCAAGATATGGACCTCATGTGTTCCGGACCTTGCTTTACCTGGTTCTTCTGTCCATGACACCTGGGTAAAAAATTATGTTAAGAAAGTTTTAGTAATTTATAGATAATACAACCAAACAAAATAAAAATAAAAAAACTACCTATGTCCTGAAAATACTAGCCATGTCCCGTGGTGTTACCCGCTACATGTTTTCAGGTAAAATAGTAGCCTATGTGTTAAACCAGGGTCTCAGCTACCTCCATACCAAATTTTATCCAAATCCATTCAGTAGTTTTTGTGTGAAAGAGTTGCAAACATCCATTCATCCAACTATCACATTTATAATATTAGTGGGACTAGTCGCGCCCTGCGGTTTTACCTGTGTGGTGATGGATGATAATGATGAAAAGTATCTTATGTCCTATTCCAGGGCTTAAAGTACATACATGCAAAATTTTACCCAGATCCGTTGAGTAGTTTACGCATGAAAGCGTAACAAGTTTCTCATTTATAATATTATATTAGTAAGTATTATTTTTAAGTTGTGATTGTTTTTTTTTCATGTAAATTTTATGCGACGAGACGTTTTCCTGATGGTAAGAGATAACACTTGCCCATGCCTCTTGCAGCAATACACAGACAAATTCTAGTGTATCACTGCTTTGGCGCTCATTACTGTGAGACATTTACTTTGTTTCATTGATTCACGTCCCTGTAACGCCATGGGCCCGCCCCCCGCACACTAATACCATTGAATAATAGTAAGTTTTGTATCATCACTTCTAGAGTTTTTTTAGTACCTACTTGGCAATAAAAACAAATACAATGCATTTTTTCAGACATCGCTTTTCGACGAAGCTGAAAGATATAAATATACCTGTAACGCTTTGGTCATCCAAGGTGTTAAGAGGTTAAGAATAAGAGGGTATTTCTTAAAATGATGGCCTCACCTGATATTTGTTTTCTCCGACACGGGCAGCGCTGAGGGGTCTGCCCGCTACCTCAGCGTATAGAGCGTAGTTTTCTGGCAGCGCATTATCACATTTCAATGTAAATTCGGTAATATATGCTATTTCAGTCACAACAGTGGCATCTAAACTTGTGAACGAAGACGCTTCTACTTTGGGGTTTTGGCAACTCTCCCCGTAAGCACTGCCTGAAAGGGCCACCGCGAGAATTGCGACGATATATTTTGAGACCATTTTGATATAATTTGTGACTTAAGATTAAGCTTTTAATTTAGAAAACTTTCTATGAAATAATGAAATGTCTCGTTCACGAAATCCACGTATCGATTGCGTTCTAAAACTCCGAATTCAAAGTCGCAACCTTTGAGTAATTAGTGTTTTGACAAATTATTATCACGACTTAAATCGACAGCTTCAAAGTTTTAGGTTTGCTTAAGCTGTTTTAAGCTAGTATTTGGTAACTGAGACGCACGAAATTGTTTTATTATTTATTAATCAGTTTTTTGTGTAAATGATAAGCTAAGAGACTGTAAAATAGAAAATACTGTTTTGAACGCATTTTCGAACGTCAGCGATGACGTGTGACACAAATGCCAAATAAGCCAAATGCGTTCAAGTTTATTTTTTGTAAGATTTTCATATTTTGCCAGATTTAATTGACATTTTGTTATACTGAACGCAGCTATAAGAAAGTCAAAAACAGCTGAGTAGAAAAACAACTTAGCTGAGGTTAGAAAATTTAGAAGTACTTAATAAATTTGTTATTACATATTCGATTTCTTTTGACATTGAATATTTGGGATTATTATAACCGTTTACTGAAATTTAGCAAAAATGACCATAAAACCGCTACCAAGGCCAGCTGAAACGGAAGAGGACCCTGTCGAAAACATGCTAAAGAAAACTGGATGCATAGAATTGCACTACAAAGTTCAGGTTTGGAAAAACGTTATTATAAACTTTCAGTCAGCACTAAACAATTATTTACTTATCTATTATAATCATCTATAAGTTTCAGCACCTATGACAATCCTAAAGATTTTGATAAGGAGATAGATATATCCAGAAAAGTGATGTAAAAATCGAAGAATTGTCGAAAACGTAAAACAAATTCATATATCTGTTTTCAGGAATGCATAGCAATGACCAGGGATTGGAGAAAGTGCCAGACTGAAGTAAATGAGTTTAGAGATTGCATTAATAAACATAAACAGGAAGAAACCACCAAATTAAAAAGCTAATGTAGAGGTTTTAGTATAAAATTTTACTAGATGTAATCCAATATAATATCATAAGATGACTTCTGTGTCAATGAAGCCAATGATAATCAACATAACCCATATTTATTGTCATGCCAAGTACATATTTTCTTATTAGTGCTATTTTTCAAGGGCAGATTTCTTGCATATGGTAGAAGCAATGCAACCCATGTTATTTGAGATAATAATGCATTAATCTTTGTTAAAAGCTGTTCCACATTCCATCTAAATCCATTCAGATGTTACAGCAGTTAAAAGGCAAAAAAACAAACTAACTTAAGTAATTAACATTAAACTTAAATTAAAGTTTATTTAATATAGATTTGTAGTTTTAGGTGTTGTTTTAAATAAAATTAATTGTTGTTTTTAATAAGTTGTCTTAATTTGTTTGGAATCTAGCTTAAACAAAAGTGGTTTCGATTGATTTCCGCCAGGGGTGCTATCCCTCTTAGTTCCATACATTTTTATTATATTATATGCTGGCTCCTTAAAACCTTTTAATGTGTAAAAACTATGTACGTATATTTTATATTTGCGGCTTGTGATCATTTTTCTCCATTATTGAATCTGTTCCGCTCTAACAGCTAAAGTACTTGTTTATTTGTGGAAGGTATAGCGATTCCTGAGAGGCCGCAGAATGTCCATACTGGACAGACGCTGTACCCTGTTGCCGATGAAATGATAAAAAAAAAACTGACACTGACAGTGACTTACACTCACAAATAAAAACAAATCAAACATCACTCGTGCTTTGCTTATTATTAATTAGTAGGTTATAGTTTTTAATACGAGAATGTTTAAAAGGGTGAAACTTAGTTATTTCTCCCCAATTTATGCGAATTATACTACCAGAGTCGCCATAGATGCTAGCCTAAAGGAACAATTTGAAGCCAAGCAATACAAACCCCGCAAACACCCAGGCTCCACTCGAATCAAAATCGCAAACATACCACCGGACATTAAAAAAGCTATAAAATTAGTTTTAGACGATTCTAAAGCCAAATCACTGGTAAGGGAAAGTGAAAAACTTGATAACTACCTCCGTTCGAGATTGCTACCACCTGAAGAAACCGAAATCGACGCAAAAGCTGCCAAATTTTACGACTCGATCTCAAAAAAAGTTCTTTCCAAAGTCAACAGCGAATTGACAGAAAAAGAAGCCGAAGAATATGATATAAAAATCAAAAATAAGGTGTTCGGTGCTCTGAAAAAGAATGTTTACCGCTGGGGTAGTATATCATATGACAAACCAATGAGTTTGCAATATTTAATGATTCGGTCTGCACCAGAATATGCTATATTACTCAGAATACTCGATGAAATAAATAAAGTGTATCCCGATTATAAGCCACGAAGTTTCTTTGATTTTGGCTCCGGGACTGGCACCGGGACGTGGGCAGTAAACCATTACTGGAAAGGCCATATATTTGAATACTTCTGTGTAGACACATCTCAAAATATGCATGATTTAGCACGTCTAATACTATGTAACGGCAAAGACAATGTAGAAATGCCTTTGAAAGGTTATTTCCAACGACAATTCTTACCTGCATCGACTGACTTAAAATATAGCATAGTATTATCAGCATATTCACTGTTTGAGCTACCGGACATGAAATCAAGGCTGGAAACAATACAGAAGTTGTGGAATAAAACTGAAGACTTTTTAATAATCGTCGAGCAAGGCACTAGAGCTGGGTTTCAAATTGTAAACGAAGCTAGGGAGTTTGTATTAAATCTAGCAGAAAGCAAGAATAATAACGGATATGCATTCTCGCCGTGTCCCAACGATAATGTATGCCCACGATATATGGAACAACAGACTCCGTGTAACTTCCTGATGAAGTATGAAAGTCTGTCATATACAAAGAAGACAGAAATGTATGCAGAGCTATTTTCTTATGTAATATTAAAGAAAGGGTCGAGACCTAAAGACAATCCTCAATGGCCGAGGATTGTTAGAGCTCCTATAGTCAGATCTGGTCATACGATATGTCGGTTGTGTACAGCGCAGGGTGAGCTGAAAGAAATCATATTTTCCAAGGGGAAGTATGATCAAACAACGTATCAGTGTGCGCGGTCCAGTAATTGGGGTGATTTGTTACCTGTAAAATAAAACTTACAATACAAATACTAGTTTTATTTCATTACACCCTGTGGTGTTACACGCTGCATGTTTGCAGGATAAAAAGTAGCCTGTGTTAATCCGGGGTCTCAGCTACCTCTATACCAAATTTTATCCAAATCCGTTCAGTAGTTTTTGCGTGAAAAAGTAACAAACATCCATCCAAACATTCACTTATATAATATTTGTGGGATTTGCTAGCTGTGCCCTGCGGTATTACCCGTTACATGTTTTCGGGATAAAAAGTACCCCATGTGTTAATCCAGGGTCTCAGCTACCTCCATACCAAATTTCATCCAAATCCGTTCAGTAGTTTTTGCGTGAAAGAGTAGCAAACATCCATCCATCCAAACTTTCACATTTATAATATTGGTGGGATAAATAAACTAGCTGCGCCCCGCGGTGGGCGGTGCGAATTTATTGTAGCGTAGATAGCTCAGTGGTCAGGCAAAGGACGTTTCAAGTCCCACACGGTCACTTAACATCAGGTGAGCTATGATCAAGCTCCTAGCCAAAAAAATTTTTCTAAAAGTTGGAAAAAAAATTACGACGAAGAAAATCGGTAAAAAGTAAATTTCGAAAATTGAAATAATAGAACTGTCTTGGGTTTACTTCTCAAAGTTCTGTGTATCTCTGCAATGGTCATGGACAGGCGTTATCTCTTACCATCAGGAGAGCGTCTCGTTTGTCTCATTAAAAAACTTTTCTATACCTAAAGTTAAATTTAGCCAGTTCCAGTTGACTTCTATGTGAACATTTTTTCCTATGACGAGAAATAAGCTTATCAGATTATTCACTAACAGAAATAAAACGAATATGCAAACAAGCTATCAATTAAGTGGTCTTACGTGAAATAAAATCTTTCAAATTTTAGTTCGGAACAATCGATAGTGGCTCCACAGTTCACAGATAGCGCCCACATGACCTACCTACACCAAAGATTACCGTTAGTTGCACTCGATACGCCGCCGATGTCTCTACATAACAATTTTCCTTTTAAAATTAACACAAATTAATTTTAAATCAAGTTTTCCTTATTGTCGTATTATATTTTCATAAAACGACAATAGAAAGTGACTAATTTGACTAACAACGTTTAGGCGCCATTTTTTTTTTCTAAAATGGGCGCACTATGGTGTTTTCTTTTTTTATTCTTTGTTTTGAAATCATTCAATGACGTCGAATGCGGTAAGTCACGTCTGTTTACATTTATCCAGTTATTTGAAAATTCTTTGTTTGTGTAAAATTTCCGATGTTAAATTAGCTTTATACAGTTTTGATTATAAGAGATACAGATACAATGTCATCTAGCTCTATATTTTATGGAATAATCGCGTGATAACAAGAGCTTCCTTCACCTTGTTTGTTAAATAAAAGCATTTCCTATCCATTTTCTTAGTACAGTACCTACGTATATAAATGCTTTACTATTGGGTAAGCAACTATGGCATGAAAATACACTAAGACTATATTTTACATAATAATAATAGCCTTTATTTAACAATCCTCTACATTTATGGAGAATAATTTAAATTTAATCAGAGATTTTGGTCATGATAGCTCAGTGGTTTCTAGTACGTGGCTGGCTAGCTCCCAACTCTCAAATTGAAAATCTGATGCATCTAACAGTGTGTTCCGACACACTGATAGTCTCATTTGAGAGCCAGTACCATTTCAGGTTAGGCGTTTACCATTTTCGACCACACCGTCGCTTTACAACCATAAAACAAATCGATTAGTAATACATTTAACATATACATACTAAGTATCGACGTGACACAAGGAAAATGCTTTATAAATAATCTATCTATTTATAGGTACACTATTATAAAGAAGAAAGATTTGATTGCTTGTTTATATTGAAAAGGCTCCGAAACTTCTGGACCGATTTTAAAAATTCTTACACCGTTGGGAAGCTACACTATCCCCGGGTGACATAGGGTACTGTTTATCTCTGTACTGTCACGGGAACGGGAACTACGCGTGTGAAACTGCGAGGCGTCCGCTAGTCAATAATAACAAAATTGTAGCGATGATAGCTCAGTGGTTAGCGCGGTTGGTTTGCACGCCGAAGGGCGTGGGTTCAACCCCCAACAATGAGCTTGAGCTGCCGGTGAAGAAAAACATCGTGAGGAAACCATAGCATGGTGGTAGCGTACTCTCTAGTACCTACTCGGCTGGCTAGCTACCACACGAGAGTCGAAAAATCTCTATTTATTTTTTAAACATGTTTGCGTAGGTAGGTAGGTACTACATATTTCTCAATATTTCCTCCACTTCATGGTAAGTATGTAGGTGAAGCACTTAACTAATTAAGCAATAATAAAGATAAGTTAAACTAGATTATTGTCCCGAAACCTAATTCGGTCACATTACGGCCTAATTATTATTGTACAATCAATACTGACTTCTGTAACAGGTTGTAAATAAGGAGCTGTTAAATGAGATTTATTTTATCGATAACAAGCGCACGCCTCGCGGTTTCACCCGCGTAGTTCCCGTTCCCGTGGATATACAGGGATAAAAAGTAGCCTATGTCACCCAGGGATAGTGTAGCTTCCCAACGGTGAAAGAATTTTTGAAATCGGTCCAGTAGTTTCGGAACCTATTCAATACAAACAAATCTTTCCTCTTAATAATAAAAAAAGAAAGAATAACGTTTAATTTTGTAACAAGCATAAAATATATAGGGGCTCACTTCAGCATAATGCTGGGTATGCCCAGCGCTGGTTTAAACAACCACAAAAAAATAAATGTAATTGTATAGATAGATAGATATAGTATATAGACTAGCGACCCGCCCCAGCTTCGCAACTTCGCACCGGTGCTATGTAGATACTAATGTGTTGCATATGCATGTATTATACATAGAAACTTTCCTCTTGAATCACTCTGTCTATTGATGGAAACCGCATTAAAATCCGTTGCGTAGTTTAAAAGATGTGAGCGTACAGACGGCGGCAAGCAACGCAGTGAAGAGCTGATTGCGGTATTGGTCATTTTTAAAACTTCTGCCAGGTCCATATGAATTTTATCAAAATCGATCGAGCGGTTTTCAAAAAATCAACAAAAATCTAAAAATTGTACACCTACATTGATGACGAAACCTCGCTGTTTTATTGGAGCGGTGCGTTTAGTTGGCCTAAGGGTCATGGAGTCGGTTTTTTTAAATTGTAAATTTATATATTATTCATAATAATATGTTGGAAAACGCCCGGATCGATTTGAGAATTTATATTTTTATTTAAAACGGTGTTTCCATGAAAAACGGTTCAACAGTTTGATTTTTTAAACTAAAACTTTTTTATTTTATTTTCAGATTGCAATCTCTCTCTAGAAAAAGATTTCGGTAGTCCATCGCCAGTGTTCCTTCACAAGAATACATATCTGGCTCCGAACGACAGTGGCGCTGTCATATTGAAGAGATCGGACAAGATCACCATCGCATGTCCCGGCAACAAAAGATTAATAATCCTCGGCGATACCACGTCAAGATATAGCGTGTTGGTAAGATATTTCAGCACAAGTACTTTTTTTTTAATATAAAAAGTATTAAGACGAACGAAACGCTCTCCTGCGTAAGGTAAGAGATAACGCCTGTCCATGACCATTGCAACGATACACAGAACTTTGAGTAATAAAACAAAGTCCAGGGCATCACTGCTTTGACGCTCACTACTCGAGACTTTCGATGGTTAGTCTCAACAGCCCAGTAATTTCGCTAGCTGCAGTACCCTTCAAACCGGAACACAGTAATGCTTAGACACTACTGCTTAGCGGCAGAATAACTGGTACTTCGGTGGTACCTACCTAGACGACCTCCTGCTAGGGAGATCTACCACCAAGTAAACTTCACGTTATTCACCTGAATTAATCGGACCTGAAGGACGATGCAGACATAGAACGGGAGCGGAGGGCGTTGTCTGTGAGGGCCAATACGATTGCCCGCAGGTTTGCTCGTTGCTCGGAGGACGTCAAGGTGACTCTTTTCCGAGCATTCTGCACATCTTTTTACACTGTGGGTGTCATATACGCTGAAGCGGTACAGCGCCCTTAGTGTTCAATTCAACAATGCATTTAGGGTGCTGTTGGGGCTGCCCCGGCACTGCAGCGCCTCTGGGATGTTCGCAGAGTCGCGAGTCGACTGCTTTCACTCGACAATGCGAAAACGGTGCACACCCCTGTGTCGTCGGGTATCCTTGCTTTGAGAGGAGATTGAGTTGGTCGGTTGCAGAGTGCGAAGCTAAGCGGAACGTTTTGTCCCCAAGCTATGTAATAGTGTCTATATTGTTCTAATCATTCTTAAACGAAAGTCGTTGTGAAGTGCTGATTAAACTTTGTACAAGAGAACTGAATTGTGTGGTTTGTCTCCTCGCCCGCTACACCCACGCCTAGTAACCCAGTAACCATACATGATGTTGATCGGCCATCCCACTTGATGTCTTTTCTTCTTCTATCTCCGACAACGTTACGGGTAGCTTCCCGACGGTGAAAGAATGTTTGAAATCGGTCCAGTAGTTTCGGAGCCTATTCAAACAAATAATCAAATCTTTCCACTCTCTAATAGTATATTAATAACATTGCAACTGTTAATAAGTGTAAGTGGTTGTTGTGCCATTCTTATTATTATTATGAATAAATAAATGAATAAATAAATCTCTTGCGCGGCGGCATGCCTTTTGGCCGAGTCACCTCCTTGGGATTTAGAGGCGGAAATGTACTCATGGCGTGCAGATCTCTGCCTAAGGGGGCGTTGGCCAACACCAATGGAGGTTGAAGTGCGGAAGTATCACGCTTAGCGGTCCATGCAGGAGGAATGGGAGGAGCGGTTAGCCCATCCAAGGCCTGGAAGCTGCACTGTTGGGGCTGTCCAGAGTGATGTACCTTATCACGGTGACTGTCAATTTCAGGAAGCTAACTGCATCGAAAGCTCCACTTTTGACGTGGACGGCTGGCGCGGTCAGTTCCGGGACATCCGCTGCAGTGGGCAGCCCACTTTCTCCACTCAGGAGTCGGACAAGCCCTGCTATAGGCCCCGCCGTGATGTCGACGGCGCCAAGCGATACCGGTGAGAATTACCCGAAACATACTTTAGAAAAGACTTCAAGACAATGCAATTGCAATGTGACACACAATTATGTGACGACTAGCTGTGCCGCGCGGTGTTACCCGCTACATCTTTTCGGGATAAAAAGTAGTCAATGCGTTAATCCAGGGTCTCAGCTACCTCTATACCAAATTTCATCCATATCCGTATTATTTTACTCGTGTTTTTTCTGCTGCCAAGCAGTAGTGTGTTAAATAATAATATCGCAGGACATTACACACAGCGCCATCTGACCCCAAACTAAGCAAAGCTTGTACTATGGGAGTCAGATAACTGATAGAATACTTAATTATTTTTTTTTTGTAAATACATACTTATAATACATACAGTACACCCAGACACAGAACAAACATTTGGTTTTATATCACAAAATGCTTGTCCTAGGTGGGAATCGAACCCATGCCCCACAGCTCTTGAAGCAGACATGCTACCAATGAGCCAACAGGGCTGTCAAACATTACTGTGTTCTAGTTTGAAGGGTACTGCAGCTAGCGAAATTACAGGGCTGTTGAGACTAACCATCGAGTCTCAAAGTAATGAGCGCCAAAGCAGTAACGCCTTGGACTTTCACTTCACAAAGTTCTGTGTGTTGCTGCGATGGTTATGGTCAGGCGTTATCTCTTACTATCAGGAGAGCGTATCGTTCGTCTCATTACTATTACATAAAGAAAACATAAATCATCTTTATCGTCTAATTTTATAAGTCTGGAAATCCTGAACTGCACTGTATGACCCTCATTCCTTCCGCGCAGCTGCAAGATGTTCAGAAGAATGTTTTCTCTATGAAGTTCTTTTCTTTAAAGGACAGTTTCTGGAGTTTTGGCGGGAACGTGGAAAGAGTCGTGTCACTCCATTGTATTTTTTTTTCCTAAACTTGTGTTTTTTCGAGTGTTTATTTTTAGAAATAGTGGTGTTTTATTCATAAAGTGCCAAATTAGAATGATATAATGTGGTGAAATATAATTTTTCGTGATCCTTCCAAAACTCCATCGAAGCTTCTAGTAAAGTCGCCACTACTTTATTAAAACATGACCGGACTTGACTTGCACGGACTGGACTTGACCAAGACTGGACTTAAACTACTTATTTAAATTTAAACACTTGACAGTGGCACATGCGCAAAATGCGACGCCAATATCAAAGGACAAAGATAAAAAAGGACTTTGTTTTTTTTCAGAGTGGGTTACCAGATCAAATCTCGTTTTTACTCCCTATACGAGGCGTGTTTTGACAGCGATTTCCTTCGTACGCGGTATGTTGTACATACCCTCACACCGAGTAGCAGATACATGCAGCAAGGATCCACACGGCCCCAGTTCACGGGTAAATATGACCAAGGAGTCGCAAATAGATATGCTGTCAATACGCATGATGACCCATGTCGAAAAACTGTCCAATAATATTCGGAAACGTATAATTATTATTTATAATGTATAACTTATATCTGCGGATAATAATAGAGATTTAGTAGAAAATAGTTATTTGTTATACAAGAGTGCAAAGTTGCTTTTTAACCGCGTGCTCAATTTTGATTAGAATCCTGAGCGTTAGCAAGGGGAATCAAAAGAGCACGAGGTGAAAAATCTTTGCATTCGAGTGCAACACGTAACTTTTCATCCCACCTCAGCGAGGAAATGACTAAATGCAAAAAAATCTTTTGCAATCACAAAACCAAGGAGGTTCCGAGTCTGAGTTTTTAACAAATTAAAAAAAGTTGTATGATAAACTTGTATGAATTCACAAACTTGGTGCACACGAACGCACACTTGGTGTTCTGAATTCAAATTTACTTTATCCTCTAGCGGATAAAAACGACTTTTGCACTCAGATATCGAAGAGCAAAAATACTCTTTCCGAGATGGGGGGGATGAAAAAAAAATTGTGTTATTAAACATGAATTCTGAAGTGTATAGGTGTTGTGCGGTCCCTCGTAAAATAGACTATAAAAAAAATACGTGCGAAAAACATAACCCTTCTTCGGGAGTCGGATAAATATAATACCTACATACTTACCTACCTATGTTTATATTACAGAAGGAAACTTGTTCGGAAAAGTCAAAATGTCAAAGATTTACAAAATCGAGAACCAGAAAGTTCGACTAGATGAGATACTTGGTGGTAATATGGCTGATCGATATGTTACGAAGAAACAGGTAATATTTTTTTAATTTTTACTGTTGACAAGCTAGGTGTTTAACCACAACTCATGTGTGTGTGTGGCATCGTAGCTCCCGAATGGATGAACCGATTTTGATTTTGTTTTTTTTTGTTTGAAAGTTGAATTAGTCGGGAGTGTTCGTAGCTAAGTTTGATGAAAATCGGTCCAAGATGGCCGCCGCCACAAAATGGCGGATTACATATTATTTTCACAACTCCTTTAATATGGGTATCAAATGAAAGGGCTCGACTAGTATAGTGCGTTTCACTAAAGAGTTCCCTTCGTCGTCATGTTGGCAGCCCTGTTCGTCGAAACGTCAAACAGATAGTTTCATTGTTCATTGCTCTAATTGTTTTCAAGTTTTTAATTAGTAAAAAATTTCTAAACATGCCCAAAACACTAAAAAGTGGTGAAAGACAGATGGTGTTAAAAGTCAAATGTTTTTGTGAACGTGAAAAACGGAACAAAGCGCCAATAATCCCTTTGGAATGTGTTCGTAGCCGTGTCGCCGCCATGACAGGTTAGTAAAATAGGGATACCAGGCAGGTCAAATCACTATTCCTCGTTTTTCTTAATGTATATAATAATTATAATTTTATATAGTAACTACATAAACTTTTAGATATGTAGAAAGAATTCAAATATAAAACTAGCAATTGTACTTATTTATTTATTTTGTTTTTGAATTTAAAATGTGTCTCCAACAATTGTGTTACAAAATAAATAAAACAATGTGGATTTGTTATTAAGTTAATTTTAACATTTATGGAGTTTTTTTATAAAAACTATTTTTTCAGGTATATCAGAAAAAACAGTCACACAAATTTATAAAGAAGGTGAAGCAGCTGCTAGTACTTCAACAAGAATTTCGACGCCTGGTAAGAGTCGGCCGCGCGATAAACAAATTAAGCTGGATGATTTTGAAATTTGTGCATTACGACATAAAATACATGAATTCTATGCTGTGAGAAAAGAATTACCTACGCTGACCAAATTACTGCATGAAATGCGAAATGATATCGATTTCAAGGGAAGTCGCACTACTTTATGGCGAATAATGAAGAAGATAGGATTTTATTTCCAAAAATGTAAATCAAAAAGAAAAGTTATGATGGAAAGGTACGATATTGTGGCTTGGCGTAGTCGATATTTGAAGCAGTTACGAGAAAATCGTGAAGGAGACCAGCGTCCAGTCATTTATTTAGATGAAACTTACGTTCATTCAACTTACTGTGCAGGTAAATGTTGGCAGAGTGACACAGAAGCAGGCGTTTTATCTTCGGACTCAAAAGGACCACGATGGATTATAGTCCATGCAGGGAGTGAAACCGGTTTTGTACCCAACGCTCAGCTGATTTTTAAATCACAGTCTAAATCCGGAGACTATCACGATGATATGAATCGAGAAAATTTTATGAAATGGATTCAAGAAAAGCTTTTACCGAATCTACCTCCTCAGTCGCTTGTGATTATGGATAATGCTCCCTACCATACAGTGGCACTCAACAAAGCACCAACAATGAACAGTACGAAGTCTCAGATGCAAAACTGGATTGTTAGTAAAGGTCTCGCTTATTTACCAACGATGGTAAAAGCTGAGCTTTATGAAATAATTAAAGACCATAAAGAACCGCCTGTTTACGAAGCAGACACGTTACTGGAGAAACATGGTCATAAAGTGGTAAGGCTCCCGCCTTATCACTGTGATTTAAACCCAATTGAGCTCATATGGAGTCTTTTGAAAAGAAGAATTGCAGAAAAAAATGTTGGACAGGAAGCAAGTCAAATTGTTAAAATAACAGAAGAAGCATTTTTAAGCATATCTGCAGAAGATTGGAAAAAATAATGTGATCATGTCAAGAATATTGAAGACAAATACTACAATGATGGAGTACGTGCAGACGCAGAAATTGACCGATTCATAATTGAAGTAGGAAACGATAGTGACGTTACTTCTTCTGATGATGATACAGGTGGTAGCGACATCTCGGGTGTTGGCCCATTAGTTGAACACAATTATTATAAAAAATAACCATAAACATTTGTTTTATTTTTCAACCTTGTCAATTATATCAATATAGGTAAAATACATAGTTGTATTAAAACTATAGGACTAGGGACCGCAATCTGGTCTGGTGTCATTTTCAATCCGGCTGGATTCCCGCCGATACTTCGGACCAGATGTTAAAAAATAGTATCTACGTTAGTGACATTAAAATTTCCTTAATTTCGAGTAAACATCTTTCTGAAAAAGTAGCAACACTGGTTTCGTAACTACCAACATGACGACGAAGGGAACTCTTTCGTGAAACGATCTATAGAATACTATACTCACTATGATAAATTTCAAATCCAAGATGGCCGTCATCACAAAATGGCGAATTGCATGTTTTTATGTCACTTGATCGAAAGTGAAACATGCTTGGTCAACTTGAATTACGACATTTATTTTTTATTTTTACCCACGACGGAACAGAGACGGTATATGCGTTTGGGGTGAAAGGGTGTTTGTTTGTGCAAATCCATGTTGCCATTTTTCTCCAAAACTACTAGTCCGATTTTGATGCAGTTTTCAGTTATGGGCTCGGGTTTGATTGGTGCATAGGTGTGATTCAAGTACTTTTTAACCGTCATGGGTTATTTCAAAAATTTTAATTTTGCTTTTTATTTACAATATAGGAAGAGGAAAGTAACACTTTAAATGGATACTTGTCTGTAACTGTCTTTGATTCGTCTTTGTATGTTTGTTTTTTGTGTAACAAAATAAAAACTTTCTCTCTCTCTTAATTTCTTTCGTTCTTTCTAGTTCTTGACACGGGGCCACCTCGCCCCGCGCGCGGACTTCACCCTGCACGCCGAGAGTAGGGCTTCCTTCCACTACGTGAACGCGGCGCCCCAGTGGCAGCGCGGGAACGCCGGCGACTGGGCCGCGTTAGAAGATGTATGACCAGCGGCTGCCTTAGCTGTCGCGAGGCCCGGGTTGACAGTGACGCCCTTTTTCTTAGAGTCCGTTTTACTAAAAAAATTAGTTCGAGTGCTCGAGTGGCCGTAACATGCTTGCACTAATAATGAAACCGTGCGTTCAGGGGGGGTTTTGTTAAGTGCGAGGCGCGAGATACACATACATAATATATGGTAAAGACTTTTTTCTACGAGGACGCGAGGCCCCGGGCGGTTGCCCTACTTGCCACCTCCTAACGCCGTCACTGTGTATGAACGACATATCTTGAAATGTTAATTTCTTTTGGGCTTAGCGTGAATATGTCAGAGACCGCAGTTTTATTTTTTAGGTTTCAAGGAGGGGTTAGTTGAAAGTTAAATCCAAGTTTTTGGGGTTGAAAGCATTGTCCCACGGCCGCCATCTTGGAAAAAGGGGTACAAATGGTTTTTATATTTTATCTGACAAACTATAGGTCTTACAAAAAAAATATCAGAACATTTTTCGTTGCAAATAAAATTCTCTACAACTTTGGTTAAGAAACTTTTATTCACAGAATAAAAAATAACAAAGTTATAAGGGAAAATCGATGCACATTTGAGTTTCTATCGGTCGTTATAAGTTTTTATCTGATGCCAAAATTTGATAGTCAATATTTAATTGATTGTTTGTCAGGCGCTCCGGCGCCGCGTGCAGTCACTCGGGCGGTCCCTGACTATAGTCACGGGCACGCACGGCACGGTCTGGTTGCCGGACGGCCACCGCACGCCGCGAGATATATACCTGCATGCGGACGAGAACAACAATCTTCTGGTGCCTGTGCCGTTATATTTTTATAAGGTAAAAAAAAATTATATTATATATCCTACTTTAATATTACAAATATAAAAGTTTGTATGTTTGGATGTTCGTTACTCAATCACACAAACCGGCTGAGAGGATTTGGCATACATATAATTCATTACCTGAATTAACATATACCATACCTTTGATTCTATAATAATGTTTCGTAAGACACATCTATACCAAATCTATCTAATCTAGATAGTTTAATAATGAATTAAACTATTGCTCTTTTGTTACTGACACGTTTCATTTCTCTCTGAACATAATTTTGAAACATTTCGGCACAAAATATATTCGATACATAATATGTGTACTTATAATACTTATATGTCTTTGCCATGTCAAACAAAAAAGTATGTAGCTATTTTGACACGTCATCATGGCTACTGTTGGGTTTTTCTCTTTGGTTTTGGCGTCGCATTTTGAGCATTTGCCAGTGTCAAGTATTTATATATTTTCAAGTTTTTAAAGTTAAATAAGTGTCCTCGTAACTAAAGTTATAGTCAAAGTCCAGTCTTGGTCAAGTCCAGTTCGTATCAGTCAAGTCTAGTCAAGCTTTAGTAAAGTAGTGGCAACTTTACTATAAAGCTTCGATGGAGTTTTGGACGCAATACGAAAAGTCATGTTTCACCACATTATATCATTTTCCCACACTCGCGCTTGTGATTCGGCACTTTATGAATAAAACACCACCATTTTTATGGATAAACACTCGACAAAACACTAGTTTTGGACTCTTTCCGCGTTCCCGCTAAAACTCTTTGTTTTGGTTTGCTATTGCTTTTTTACGCACTGAAAGTAGCCTACTATGTGACATCATTAGAGTTCAATTGAAAACCAAGTTTATTTTGTGTATTTCATTAAAATAAACTTCACCTCATAGTTGAAAGAGTTTTAAACGTAAAAATAATGTACAAGAATATAAGTTTCGAAATGGTTTTGGAATCAGTGAAGTGTTTTTTTCTTTACATACCGAAATGTTTAAAAATATTTTTTCTTGCTTACCTAATATATATATATATTTCATTTACAGCTTGTCTACGATACAAAAGGAAAGAAGGCTACAGCTTTCGTCTCAATAAACTCTTCGTATTACAATACCAGCACCATCGAAGATTTAACTTTCTGCAACGACGTTTGCGAAGACAATGCAGACTTCTCCTGGCTAAAATGGCGGTCAAACGACGGAACCTTCAGTTTTTGTTGCGATTACGAAGAATTTACGAACAAAATCGATTATTTTGATCGATTAGATGTTACTGGGTTGTTTTCTTGACTTGTCTTGTCATATAATCTAGTCAATATATTTGAAAATGTACAACCAAATTATACAAAATATTTGATTTCTAAACAAATTTATTTTTAAGTAAGAGTCAATCTACTTGAATTAGTAGTAAATATTTTTGTTTTTAGTTAGTTTTAGTAAAATTTTATTTATCTAGCAATGTTTTTTGTTTTTGTTAAATAAACCAAACTAGGTAAACAAATAGGTGTTGAAGCGCGGGAAACCATCGCATTGTTAGGGGTCGTACACATAAACACGATACGACGTGACATCGTATCGTCGGAATCTACGTCGAGTAAGCGACGCGACATCGCAACGGGCCACGATTTGTGGTCGATCGCAGTAAATCTCTAAAAATTAATATATGGATAGAGAAGCTGAAGACTGAAGCCTACTCACAAAATACAGAAACATTTAAACTGGCAAAATACATAAAGTGCGATGCCAAGAAGAAAGAGAAGAAGAAAAAATAGTTAGATATTCAACTCAGATAAAACCTTGGACCCTATTCACTACATCTGAGATATTCACCATAACGTCTAGGCAACGCGTTGCCTTTTTCACTGTAGTGTTGAACGTTCGGGCCTTTGATAAAAGGTCCTGGTTCGGGCCACACTTTTTGCCCAGCTGACCGGTCGCCATCTTTGTTTTAAAAGTCTACTTCCAACTAACGATGCTAGATGGCTCTGCATTAAATTTCTGCTTCTTACCTATTGCAAGATAAGATCTTGGCTGTTACGAGACCTTATATTATGACATTGACGAGTATTTAAAATTAAAAGTTTATTAAATTATCAATACTGTTAAACTTTTGTAATTTTATTATATTGACATGTTTGTTTATTGACATAGTACTTTGTTTTGACATTATGTCTTTTATTCATTGTCATGTACCTAATTAGTATTTAAAAAAAAACTTTGAATGATATATTTGAAATGACTAACATGGAGTTTTAGCGGGAACGCAGAAAGAGTCATGTCGCCCCGTTGTATTTTATTCAAAAACTAGTGTTTTGTCAAAAAAATAGTAGTATTTTATTCATAAAGTGCCGAATCTCAAGCGCGAGTGTGAGAAAATGATATAATGTGGTGAAACATGACTTTTTGTGTTGCTTCCAAAACTCCATCGAAGCTTTATAGTAAAATCACCACTACTTTACTAAAGCATGACTTGACTTGACTGTACTTAACTTTGACTGTAACTTTTGGGTACAGAGACACTTATTAAACTTTTGAAACTTGAAAATACATATATAATAATTACTTGACACTGGTAAATGCTAAAACGCGACGCCAAAACTAAAGAAAAAAAAAATTACTTACATTGTAACACGTTAGCAATAAAATATTTGTGTTAGGTATTAATTTCCAACAAGGGCAACCCAAAAGGATTGAAAAAAAGATCTGAGAAAAAAGTATTCAAAAAATACGCTTTGTTTTGAAGTTTGACGGTTTGATTTGACGGGACGCTCAGTCGGCAGTCGCTATCTGTCTTTCTGTAAGTGAGCTACGAACTACTGCGAAGTGCCCAAGGTGTTTAAGATGTAAGTGTTATTTATTTACTATCCCTGTGTATTATTGTTATATATCAAAATTATCCTTAGAATTAGTGCTTTATGAATATCTAGACATTTCATAGGTCAAAAGTGTATAATTAGGATAAATCACCATGGAAAAAATAAATCACATGGAAATGTTTGGACGCTATTCTAATGTCAGTTTTACGAGTACATAATTTACTCAATTCTTTATTAGTAATTTAGTGTAATAGATCTAACACATCGATACAATTATTTAAATATATTTCCATAACTTGGGTGTTGTGGTTGGTGTAGCATGGTAATAAATACCACGCGCTTTACAAATTTTGTAAGGGCCGCAATAGTTGCCCGTAATGTTCATTGTTCTGCCATTATTTTTTTTCTTCGGCCAGTTCTGACGTTTGTCAAATGGTCGTTATGGTCATATGGTGGTTGATATGATTTTGTTTGGTGTGGACCCTTTTAGTGCATATGCTTTTGATTAGGTTTTTAATTATTTTTTTCTTTCAATAATTTCAAACAAATCCTTACTTATTATAAATTTGACTAAATATTACATTATTATAATTCATGATATTTATTAGTGTGTATGGGTAAAGTAAAGTTGGAAGGAGTACAGTCATGGAACACCATATCCTGCCTTTCGGCATGCATCTTTGTCTTATGAAACATTTAACTCATCCATTGTTCATAGGTAATTCGGTGTGGGTGGTTGTTTGGTTATAGTTTGTTTACAACAACAATAACTTAAAGATGTTTCAAATACAGTTTTGTGTTACAGGTCTGACAACGCAGAATATAATGATGGAGCTGCAGGAGGACGCGGTAGACGCCGAATCCGTGGCCGTAAAGGCAAAGGCGTACAGGCGTACGTGACATTTATTTGACAATATTAAAAAAAAAAAATTTTTTAAAAAATATTGTCATTCATAAAATTATTTTTTTTCTTTTTTTTCTTCGGCTATGGCACATTCGTGCATTGTGCCAATTCTCAAGTTTTAATTCATTTAATATGTCAATGTTGTCATTGTAATGGCGTACAGGCGTACGTGACATTTTTTTGACATAATATTTAAAAAAAAAAAAAAAAAAAGTTTTGCTTTTTTTTTTCAGTGTAAACGACTCGCTTAAAAATATTCAGAAGGGGCGGCAAGCTACCCGGCGGATCATTATGGGTTTGCCGGCGGAAGTGCGACAGGAGCTGGTGGCCCAGAAGCGCGCGGTACAGCTAGAGCGGATGCTCCTTCCGGATGCACCACCGCGCAAACGGCAAACAAAGTATACATATAATTTCTAATAAATACTCTAATAATAGACAATCAAATTTAAGAATGATTTATGATTTTCGACTATAACAGTAGATTATACTAATAAAATCTACTGTTTTATTCAAGCAATTGTGATTAACCACATATAAAGACCAAAATAAACGCCAGCTTTGATTTCACTGTAAAATTATGCTCCATTTGTCCATAAATGGCAAAAAATTATTTGTATGGAAATCGAACCAACTTAATTGAATTTTTTTTATCAAAAACCGTAATACCGATATCCGGCGACGAACGAAAGTTCGAGACGTCGGTATCGCAATTATGAACCTCAAGTGGAGCTGGGCAGGACACGTTGCTAGGCGAAGCGATGACAGGTGGAGTAAGGTTGCAACAGAGTGGTGGCCTAGGCAAGGGAAGCGGAGCTTCGGTCGTCCAGCCACAAGATGGGTCGACGATATTGTCACCGTCGCGGGTCGAACCTGGACCAGATTGGCACAGGACCGAGGCAGATGGCATGTAAAGAGAGAGGCCTATACCCAGCAGTGGGGTAAAGAAGGCTGTGGATGATTTTTATTCTTATTCTTATTCGGAATGGGGGCGATGAGTCCTGCACTGACGACCCGCTTGGGGTGTATTGTGCATTTCCCCCTGCCAGCGTCTACCCGAGCCAACCCAGCTCCTTGAAGTACCGGAGCGAGGCTCTGGAGCGCTGGCAAAGTAGCTCCAGTGGATGAGATGGAGTGCTGTGGATGATGATGATGAATCAAAAATTAAGAAAATAAAATATCCTTGAATAATAATAATTAATTTGATCAGATACCTACCGATGCGATGATTTCACATAATATAAATTTATTTCAGAACGAGTCCATATCGATTAGTAATAATAAAATACTTTTATTTTACAGAAATGGCTCACCGGAGCGGGACTCTTGTAGTTATCAAGAATCTCCCCCTAAGTGTCGAGGTAAGTAGATGCTAGATATCATTTTCGTCTGTACCTATTTACTTTTAATCTATCCATGAATAACAATTAATATTACTCGTGTTTTAACAAATAAATTATCTTTATCATTTGTTTAATGTTTGCTACACCTAATCCCCTTTGTTACAGGGCGTCGCTTAGCACAACCCAAGCCAGATCTGTCGACGTCGTCCGACTTGTCAGGTGTTGTCGGTAAGATGATCATTTCTCATTGTCTTCCCCAGTGATTTGTTCATTTTTTTTTATGTTTGACAGGCTAGTTGTTTGACCTCAGCTCACCTGATGTTAAGTGAAGGTGTGGTCGAAGATGGTAAAGCACACCTAGCCTGGAATGGAACTGGCTCTGAAGTGAGGCTGCCGGAACACACGGGTGCATTGCTGATACTAAATATACCTGCCTACTACAGAATGTCTTTATAAACAACGTTTACAGCTTTTTTGTCGGCCATATTGATCTATATTAAATGGACAATGTATTTAAGGTTAAGTACCTTATTGGATAAAAATTAATGCTGTATTGCTTAAAATCACTTCGTAAATAAGCCATTTTTTCCTGTAAAATGTATAGGATAAAAAATGGTTATTGTGGGTTATCCTTAAGAGATGGACATATTATACCATCGCAGACTTTTTTGTTGACCTTTTCAAGGTGTACAATACTGTAGTACATTATTTTGATTTATCTCGCGGGGTTCAGCCAGCGTTTGCAATGTAAGCGCAAAAAAAATGTGTTTATTTACGACATCACATTAGAAACCTCTAAATTTATCAGTGTTTCTCTACAATATTATGCATGTATTATACATATAAACCTTTCTCTTGAATCACTCTATCTATTAAAAAAACCGCTTCAAAATCCGTTGCGTAGTTTTAAAGATTTAAGCATACATAGGGACGGACAGACAGCGACATCGACTTTGTTTTATACTATGTAGTGTTTTGCTGCATTTAATCTTTTATGTAACAGATCTTTGCCAGGCAGAGGAGGAGCCAGAGCCGTCGTCTGACCTGTCAGGTGCTGCCGGTAAGATGATCATTTCTCGTTGTCTTATCCAGTGTTCACTCGAAGTCTGGTTGTAATGTAGGCTGTACATTGTATATATATATTTATACCACTTAGTATGACCAGCATTATGCTGAGGTGAGCCCCTATTTTGTAACTTTTGTATGTCTCTGTTTGTTTGTTTTTGTTTTTATACTTGTTACAAAATTAAACGTTATTTCTTTCAGTGATTTGTTTATTTTAATATTTGCTGCATCTAATCTTTTTTGTAACAGATCTTTCCTGGGTAGAACTAGAGCCAGAGCCATTGACGTCGTCTGGCGTCTCTCGTGCAGTCGGTAAGATGATTATTTCTGGTTGTTATTCTTATTCAAAGTGGGGGCGATAGGTCCTACCCGAGCCAACCTCCTCCTTGAATTGAAAAAAAATACTTTGCTGATTCCAAAACCATTTCGAAATATTACATTCCTGTACATGATTTTCACGTTTAAAACTCTTTAAACTATGAGACGGGGTTTATTTTAATAAAATACATAAAATAAACTTGACTTCCAATTTACCTCTAATGACGTCATGTCGTCGGCTGTATAAGGATTCTTTCAGCGCCTAAAAAAACAATGGCAAACCTCGACAAAATCTGTCAATGTCAAGTCAACGGTTGCCGTTATACTTGTAACCTCCATACACTTATCTACGTCCTTGGTTTTATTTTACATGGCTAATGCATATTCTATATATTCAGCCTACCTCATGACGTCATAAGTATAAAAAGTTTGAAAACGTATTAAAAATAAACTACCGCATAGAAAGCCAAAATATTCAAATTAGTTTCTTAAAATAAAATTTACTATCAGTAAAAAATATAAAATAAATACAAAAAAAAAACTTTACATACCGAATTATGTCAGAGGGAGGCTCTGGGCCACTGGCATAGTTCTCTGATTTCGAGATTATTTCTCGTTGTCTCCACTGATTTTTTTATTTAAATACTTGCTGCAATTAACCCTTTTTGTAACAGATATTTCCTGGGTAGAACTGGAGCCAGAGCCATCGACGTCGTCCGGCCGGACAGATGGTGTCGGTAAGATGATTATTTTTTGTTGTCTTCTTTAGTAATTAGTTTATTTAATGCATCTTATCATTTTTGAATGAAGAGGTCATTATTCATTATTGAAATTATTAATGAACCTAGTAATTAATTTACTGTTTGCACCATAGTCAGTCTTTCGGTAACTCCCCGTACAGCTCCCCAAGTAGACCTTCAACTAGGACGAGAAACCTAGAAAGGTCTACATAAATGTGTTTCGAGAGGAGCCGTTCGGAATCGGAATAATTATATTATTATTAATTATACAGGGTGTTGTTGTTTACCCCCAACAATATTTTAACAGCTCATGGCAACATTAGTGTAGAGGCCATCCCGAGAGGTCTTTATCCTCTCTATATGTAAGATCACAAGTTATCATAAGTCAAATTTAGCTGTAAACTTGACCAGGTTCAACCCTAAACCTGAACAGCTGTCGCATGACCTTGCCTGTCAATGACTAATAAGTACGCAGAAGGGTTTTTTTGGCGGGAACGCGGGAAGAGTCGTGTCGCTCCGTTGTATTTTTTTCCAAAACTAGTATTTTGTCGAGTGTTTATGCATAAAAATGGTGGTGTTTTATTCATAAAGTGTCGAATTACAAGCGCGAGTGTGGGAAAATGATATAATGTGGTGAAACATGAGTTTTCGTGTTGCTTCCAAAACTCCATCGAAGCTTTATAGTAAAGTCGCCACTACATTACTAAAGCATGACTGGACTTGACTGACACGAACTAGCTACGAGGACACTTATTTAACTTTTGAAACTTGAAAATATATAATTACTTGACACTGGCAAATGCTAAAACGCGACGCCAAAAACAAAGAAAAAAAAAGGACGCAGAAAGGATATTATTATTACCTACTAAGATGAGAACTGAATAAACATTAATTAAATCTTAAGTTAGTGTAACTATTTAGGTTGTTTCCGGATCAGCCTAGTTGACATAAACTTCACGGGCCACCCCACTGTGAGAAATGTAAGGCCTTAGACCACCACGCTGGCCAAAAGCTAATTGACTGATTGCCTCGAAACGGAGGCCTCGTATATCATTAAAATATCTCGTTCAACTTAGCACATATCGTCATCAGCCTTTTGTAGTCCACTGCTGGATATAGGCCTCTCCCAAGACACGCCACTCAGCCCGATCTTCGGCTTTTCGCTTCCATCCACCGCCAGCTGTCCTACGTATATCGTCACTCCATCGGGCGTCCTACGCTACGTTCGCCAATTCGCGGTCTCCACTCTAGAACACGTCTACCCCAGCAGTTTTCAGTTCTGCGACAAATATGTCCAGCCCATTGCCAAAGAACAAAGACAGGCATCAATATAACTTGCGAAACAAAGAAAAGCTGGTCGTGCCATGGACTAGGTTAGGTAAAGTTGAAAAGCAGGGCCGTCACGCCAAAATATTAATGTACATAATAAATTGCCAAAATATATTACAGATTTAAATCATACCGAATTTAAAAAAAACCATTAAATTTTTTGTGGAAAACAATCCATTTTACAAATTAAGTGAATATATGTCAATGAGGTTCTCGGAATCCTCATTTATGTGCAGCACATGCACGGAGCCTCCGCTGCAGTATGTTCGTTGTTAATTACTCGTGTAGGTATAGCTTCATTCATGAAAGGGTAATTGTAAGGTGTTTTTGTACATGTGACTTGCCTTTAACATTATTGTTATTTATGGCCAATAAATATTACTGACTTACTACATGTCTGCAAAATTTAATGAAATTCGAATCATCAATACTCAAGTTATCGTCGCACAAACATAATGCTTAGACATCCCACAATCCAGACTCTGAGACGTTCACGCATCGATTGATCAGTAAATATGTTAATTTACTAAATTGTTACATTTAACTAAAATAAGTTTTTCTTCACTTTATCAGAGGTTGGCGCCGAAATCACCGTCCTCGCATCCTCCACTCCCAAGCGTGCATCCACATCTGCCACAACAACAATATGTAATTATAAATTACCGGTTTCTTTACTTAATCATCATCACCACACCGCAGTACCAGATATTCTGCCGCCAAGCAGTAGTGTGCAAACATTACTGTGTTCCAGTTTGAAGGGTACTGCAGCTAGCGACATTACTGGGCTGTTGAGACTAACCATCTAGTCTCAAAGTAATGAGCGCCAAAGCAGCGATGCCCTGGACGTCGTTTTGTTACTCAAAGTTCTGTGTATCGCTGCAATGGTCATGGACAGGCGTTGTCTCTTAACATCAGGAGAGCGCCTCGATCGTCTCATTACTTTTAACATAAAAAAAATAAATCATACCGTCATATCAGTCAGTACGAATTTCGTGTCTCATATTACTGTTTGTTTCAGGTGTAAACAACGAGTATGTGGTAGAGGATTGGTTCCGACTGTGCAACAGTGACGACGACTTAGATAATGATGACGACTTAGATAATGATGACGATAAGTGCCTTCTCCCGACTGATATTAGCGTTATAACTGAACCAGCTTGTACTAACGACTTGACAGCGTTCCAAGCTAAAGCTTTACAGAAGGAAGACGACGCGAACGACCAGGCCCTACGCGAAATACTTTCTGACGACGACTGTTACACTTTCAACTGGAGCAAAGACAGAACGACTTTCCGCGGACGACGTGAAGTTTTCACGGAGCCGTCGGGACCGACTTTTGTGGTAACTGACCAGGTTCGACCTACCGATGTCTTCGATAAGATGTTCGACGTTGACTTCATTGACCTCTTGTGTACAGAGACGAACCGGTACGCAACGCAGAAGATAGCTTTATTGCGAGAAAAGCTACCTCCTCACTCATCCATTAGTACTCATCGAATTAGTCGATGGGTTCCAACTAACAGGGATGAAATGATTGCGTTTTTAGCGATTCAAATATTGCAAGGCCTTTATCCTTTACCGGAAGAAGAGGCGTATTTCACCTTTAACGGGTTCGGTACCATGCCCTACTTCACCAGGATAATGTCTTACAATCGATTCATGTTGCTTAAAATGATGCTCCATTTCGTCGACAACAAGACTTTAACAGACACGACTCGACTTAATAAGATTAGACCAGTGATTGACTATTTAAACAATAAGTTTTCCAGTCTATACATGCCAGCGCAAGATATAGTCATAGACGAGTCGCTGCTCAAGTGGCACGGTAAACTGAGTTTTTCGCAAAAAATTTCTACGAAGGCTGCACAAGTCGGAATCAAGACTTACGAGTTGTGCGAGTCTTCCAGTGGCTATCTCTGGAAGTTTATTGTATATACTGGTAAGGACAAACAGACGGTGACAACAGCCACTCATAGCAAAGACGGAAACTCTACTCCACCTGACGAGGATGTAACGACTGGCAGGCATGACGATGACGGGCCCAACGTCGAGATGACTGACGAAAGTGACATGTTTAATAGACCGACTACTAGCGATGACCGCCCGACTACAGCTACGGCTAAAATTGTGTTCGAATTGATCGAGCCGCTCCTTCACCGCGGACACACATTGATAATGGACAACTTTTATAACAGTCCATTATTATTGCGACACTTAAAGAAGAATAAAACTGATTGTTATGGAACACTGCGACTGAATCGACAGTTTGTACCTGACTCAATGAAGACGTTGACTAAAGCTGAACTTAGACGAGGTGAAGTGGTGGCCACGTACTGTTCCGATTTGTCGGTTATGGTATGGCGAGATGCTAACCTGGTTAGTATGATCTCTACATATCATACCCTAATGATTGGGACAGCAGACAAACACAACAGAGTGACATATAAACCGACTATAGTACTAGACTATAACAAAACCATGGGTGGAGTGGATAGGAAAGACCAATTCCTATCCGCTCAACCCATGGAACGACAGAGAAACAGAGTTTGGTACAAAAAGCTCTTCCGCCGCTTATACAATGCGGCGCTCTTTAACTGCTTTGTGATGTATTCCAGCGCTCACCGGAATATATCGCATCGGAAGTTCCGCACTGTATTGGCGGAAAATCTACTGACTAGACACAAGCGCATAGATTTGACCACTGAGTACCGACGTTGGAATGTAAGAAAGAGCACGACTGGACAGACATCGACGGCGTTAAGACGTAATGTGCGATTCAAGACACAGGCCCGATCGATACTGGAACACAATCATTTTCCAATTAAAACTGGCTCGAGATACACATGTTGTTTTTTGTGCCCCAAGAAAACGAGGACAAGTTGGAAGTGTGAGGAGTGTGACGTCAATCTCTGCATCGAGGTTTGTTTTAAGGCTTACCACAAATAAGCCTTATGTATGTGTCGGGCTGACGCTCGAATATATTGTGTCTTTTGAGTAATTTGTGTGTACCCATGGGTGCAACCAGGAGCACTTAAGGATGTGTATGTAGGGAATATCCACCATGTACAGATGACGTTTTGGTCGCGTTTGTCTGGCCATCCGGTAGTAAAAGGTCCAAATGAAAAAACCTTATTACCGACAAATGCATTCCCTTGCAACCACCTACCAGCGCCGATGTGTGCATCTATTTAGTAAAGTGTAAAATAGCTTACAAAAAGCGTAATTTTAATTGTGTACTAAAATTTACATACTTTCTGTGTATCTCGTTTGGGTATTTTGCGTAAATTTTGTGCATCTATTTAGTAAAGTGTAAAGAAACTTATTAAGAGCGTAATTTTAATTGTGTACAAAAATTTACATCCTTTCTGTGTATCTCTTGTGGGTATTTTGCGTAAATTTTGTGCATCTATTTAGTAAAGTGTAAAATAGCTTACAAAAAGCGTAATTTTAATTGTGTACAAAAATTTACATTCTTTCTGTGTATCTCTTGTGGGTATTTTGCGTAAATTTTGTGCATCTATTTAGTAAAGTGTAAAATAGCTTGCAAAAAGCATAATTTTAATTGTGTTCAAAAATTTACATTCTTTTTGTGTATCTCTTGTGGGTATTTTGCGTAAATTTTGTGCATCTATTTAGTAAAGTGTAAAATAGCTTGCAAAAAGCGTAATTTTAATTGTGTACAAAAATTTACATTCTTTCTGTGTATCTCTTGTGGGTATTTTGCGTAAATTTTGTGCATCTATTTAGTAAAGTGTAAAATAGCTTGCAAAAAGCATAATTTTAATTGTGTACAAAAATTTACATTCTTTCTGTGTATCTCTTGTGGGTATTTTGCGTAAATTTTGTGCATCTATTTAGTAAAGTGTAAAATAGCTTACAAAAAGCATAATTTTAATTGTGTACAAAAATTTACATTCTTTTTGTGTATCTCTTTTGGGTGTTTTTATATACCTACATTATAATATCAAAAATGTCTGTCATTTAATTATGCTGAGGTGAGCTACGATTTTGTAACTGTTTGTCTCTGTTTGTTTGTATTTGTTACTAAATAAAAACGTTTTCTTTCTTTCAAAACTAGCCCGGTAACAAACGAAGGCAGAAAACGTGTGTAAAAGACATTACCAGAATGTGGTTTGTAGGTTTATTGTGTGTACTACAATATTCTACGTAAATATAAAACGGTATCAAAAAATCTAATCTAGTTTAATTTTAAATAGTTCAATCCCACTATAATATCATAAATGTGAATGTTTGGATGGATGGATGATTGTTACTTTCACGCAAAAACTACTGAACGGTTTTGGATGAAATTTGGTATGGAGTTTTTTTCCCGAAAACATTTAGCGGGTAAAACCGCGAGTCGTAGCTAGTTTGGTACAAATTGCAATTGTCTTGTCCAAAATCTTGATAGAAAGAAACATTATTTTGTTGAAATTCAAGTCTGTTGTCGAGTTTCAACTTTTTTACCACGTCAATATTATTGATATTTGTACTATAGATACTAAAAAGTAAAAAATAAATAAATTGTAAATATATATTTTTAAAAGAAACTTTTGTCTGAGACAATTAAAAAGTTAAAAATAAATTCTAATAAGTATTTAGCGTGTTGGTACTTGCCTAATATTTTTAAAAGCTTTAGGGTTTACAAGGCACAAACTTATATTAAAAACTACGGCACAAACTTATAAATAAGTACCTAACTTGTACCCTGTAACGGGTAGTGCCTGCGGTTGGGTTTCGTCTGCACTCCGGTGTTCCTAATGAAAATAAGAGTGTGACCACTCAAACTTTGTGAGGCCTTGAACCCTTTGTGGGCTAGCTGAAAGTACAATCGATCACATTTTCTTCAAACGCCGAACGAATGAACAAGTACAAGTGGCTTATTTGACAATAAAAAAAAAACGACAATCATGACACTGACATTTATTTAAGTTTTGATGACATGACGTTGACACAGGTGACATATGAAATTATGACAATCAGTTCTCCAATGAATGGGGAGGGTAGGTAGTGTATTTGTTAGGCTTTTTATTTTATTATGGAAATTATGAATCATATTTTGCTTTAAATACTGCAAAAATGGCGTTGAACTGATAAAAGATGATCATTAAATTGTTATCAGCTTAATTTCAATCAGTCTTGATATCGGGCTAAGTGTTTTTTGTGTACCAATGTTAAAGTTTGCTTCCTGCTTACGCACGTTGTATAATATTTTTACTGTAAATAAATACACAATCATTTCTCAAGTGAGTATTTACGAATTTACTTAGCATTAAGTATTTAGTTCCCGGAGTATCGAAATGGTAACCGCCGCGGTAATCATTGAGAGGTTGAAGTCTAGGAGAACCGAATTGTACTATATAATTTGTAGGTAGTGACAAAATTATACGAAATGTTAATATAAATTAGTAGTACGAGACTGTAGTATGTATAATTGTATACATATAAATCTATATAGCTAAGCAAAGGTCCTCTTGATGGCATTTATTGTTGGATTGAAATCAAAGCCTTGAGCATTGTCGTAGAGTTCCTAGCTTGTCAGTTTTATATCTGATACATTACAGAGAGTGTGCACTTGAACTGCACAACTTTGTTGCCCCTGCACCTTTCTTCTACCAGACGGTCAGACAAATGCGTCCAAAACGTCGTGCATACATGGTTGTTGTTCAAAGTGTTTTGATTCCTCATTTTTCATTTGCACAATGAGTTTGTGGAACTGCCAGAGTCTGTGTTCCCTGTTAGGTACAATATGGATGTCTTTAAGTCTAGAGTAAATAGGTTTCTTCTAGGCTAGGTTAGGTTAGGCGTGCTCCATCTTAGACCACACTACTGTTTAACATTAGGCAGAGTGTGGTCAAACGCAAATCTATTTTGAACAAAAAAAAAATGTTATCTAATCAAATACTAAGTTGATTCAAATAGAATGTATGTAATTTCAGGCACCATGATGAGTGATGATGGTGTTGAGAACCGACACGGACCACCAGGAGTCAACTCTAGGTCTCTCAGTGCAGCTCACTCTGCTGCAGACCTCGAGGTATGTCTGCAAAATTAGCACCTTCATATTTAAATCATCGTTTTTGAGATGGAAGTAGTTCCAGTAAGATGGGAACTACTATGCTAGCGGCCCAGTCTCGCTCCGGTGCTTCAAGGATATGGGTCGGCTCTGGTAGATGCTGGTAGGGGAATCATGTCATCATGTCCCACTTTGATTAAAGTAGCAATCATTGCTTTTGTTGATTATTTGCAGACACGGAATTAGAAATATTACTAATCTCATGTTTTCTGCATGATGGTTGTGTGGTGTAGGTACATTATTGGATAGTTTTTCAAAATCTGTCATGCATTTTTTTTTCAAGGGTTTATTTGTATTGTTCTTTTTTTTTTTAAAAATACAGAGAAACACAAAATGAAATACTATACAAATACAATATGACATATCAAAAATAAATTGAAGCCTTGGCTAATCATCATCATCATCATCATCATCATTTCAGCCGTAGGACGTCCACTGCTGGACGTAGGCCTCCCCCATTGACTTCCATAAAGACCGGTTGGAAGCGGCTCACATCCAGCGCGTTCCTGCGGTCTTTACTAGGTCGTCTGTCCACCTTGTGGGTGGACGTCCTACGCTGCGCTTGCCGGTCCGTGGTCCTTGTCTAATACAGGAACAATTTTATGATTTAACTAAGGAACTATTTAAAGCTTAATTTAATTATACATAATGTCATAATATAATGTTGATAAGATTTATTCGTAAAGAATATAATGATTAATTTTAAATAAGTAAATAATGTTTGACTTGTAATTAGGTAAATCAGTAAATCAGTAAATCAGTAATATTTATTGGCCATAAATAACAATAATGTTAAAGGCAAGTCACATGTACAAAAAAAAAACCTTACGATTACACTTTAATGAATGAAGCTATACCTATACGAGTAATTAACAACGAACATACTACAGCGGAGGCTCCGTGCATGTGCTGCACATAAATGAGGATTCCGAGAACCTCATTGACATATATTCACTTAATTTGTAAAATGGATTGTTTTCCACAAAAAATTTAATGGTTTTTTTAAATTCGGTATGATTTAATTCTGTAATATATTTTGGCAATTTATTATACATTAATATTTTGGCGTGACGGCCCTGCTTTTCAACTTTACCTAACCTAGTCCATGGCACGACCAGCTTTTCTTTGTTTCGCAAGTTATATTGATGCCTGTCTTTGTTCTTTGGCAAATTAGCTCCGTGTATTTCTAATAAGCTATTGTATATGTATAGTGATATCACTGTCATAATTTTGTTAGTTCTGAAGTATTTTTTTGCAGAACTACGTTTTTTTAAACCATTTATTATTCTAATCGCTCTCTTCTGACATCTTAACACTTTTGTAATACTAGCTGCGTTACCCCATATCGTAACTGCGTATCTTATAACAGAATGTATGTATGCATAATACACGGATATAAGAGTATTTTTATCTATTAACGGCTTAAGTTTAAATAACGCATAATTTCCGCTGGAAATTTTCTTACATATATTATCGATATGAGCATTGTGACTAATTGTATTATCTATTGTGTATCCTAAAAACACATTTTCTTTACTTGCCGAGATACCAAAAATGCCAAGTTTCGATTGATAGTGCATAACAGTACTTTTATTAGAATTTAGAATGATACCATTACAATCAAACCATTCCGTTAACAAGTCCATAGTAGTATTTATTTTCGTATCTAAGTTATGTTTGTTAACATCTTTAATACCAACATGGGTATCATCGGCAAAGAGACTTACTTGCGCCCACTCTGGCATGGCACCTGCGAGATCATTAATATAAATTAAAAACAATAGAGGACCTAAAACTGAGCCTTGTGGCACCCCTATTGACATGTTACCCAATGCTGAAGAAGACCCATTTACACACACTATTTGACTGCGATTATTAAGGTAAGTTTTTATCATATTTAGTTCAGTTCCACGAAAGCCATAAAATTCCAATTTTTTTATCAACACATCATGTCTTAAACAGTCAAAAGCCTTTGATAGGTCACAAAATATGCTTGCACATCTATTAGACTCATCTAAAGATTCCAGAATAAAGTAGATTACATTTCTTATCGCCATTTCAGTAGAACGACCTTTTCGGAATCCAAATTGAGCATCATTAAAAAGATCGTTTTCTTCAAAAATTCAATGATTCGAGATTTGATAACAGTCTCTAATATTTTGGACAACGCTGGCAATATACAAATCGGTCTATAGTTGTTAATATCTAACGAATCCCCTTTTTTGAAAAGTGGTAATACCTTCCCTGTCTTGAGTACGTCGGGAAAGAAGCCCTCGATTAAGCACGAATTTATAATAATATGTATCAACTCAAATACATAAAAATTATTCAAAATAATATTCCTCAAAGTTCTTGTGCTCATGTCATAAATGTCGAGTGTTGATTTTTGTTTTAAGTTTTTTACAATACTTCTCAACTCCTTGTGATCCAGTGGCTTGAACTTAATAGATGTGTGGGGCTTATTTGAATTATCTAGATATTTCATACAATTTTCAGAGACTATATTTAAATTACCAGTTAACTTATGCGCAATATTACGAAAAAAGTCATTAAATATATTTGCAATTTTTTCGGCTTCCGTGGTTACCTCTTCCCTATCATTTTTTACAGCGCGAATTCCATGTTTAGCGTTTTTAATTTTATTTCGTCCTACTTGTTCATTTATAATACTCCATGATTCTCTGGTTTTATTTTTAGATTTATTTATTCTATGTCGATACTGTAATTTTTTTGCTGCAATCATAGTTTTCCTCAATATTTTCTTATATTTCTTTATTACTAATTTCCTTTGTTCAGAAGGATCATGATCTTGCAATAATTCTAATTTAGCTAAGTTTTTCTTAGATGTTTCTATACCTAATGTAGTCCATTGTTTTTGGTTTTTTCGCGTTTGTCTTTTTGTTTTCGGGAAAGCAATGTTATAATAATAGTTCAGAGCTTCTTGAAAAATACTCATTTTTGAATTTGTATCAGTATTTGACAATATTTCTAATTTTAATTCAAAGTAACTTTTATTAAATAAATAATTAAAATAATTTAGATTGTTCTTTGAAAAAACTCTTGCTACATAGCTGGTATTGCCTTGGACATTATTGTGGTAGGGTGTTATTAATAAATTATTTGTAATTTGTATTTGTATCTGTACACCCTGGAACCCATTCCTGGTGGCCTGTGTCGTGGGATCCATATAGCGAGAGATGATGTGGTTTCCACAGTATAAGCTTTGTTTAGTTTACGACTAGATGGCGCTATGTGTTTGCAGGTGCTCCGCGAGATCGAGCATGTGTACTTCAGCGAGCCCGCGTCGTGGGACGCGGCGCGCCACGTGCTGCACCACGCGCCCTCCCCGCTGCACACCGACCGCATCGAGGAGATGTTCACCAAACTCAAGCGACAGCAACAGGTGAGTGCTAGCCTTTTTGTTCTATTCCATTGTTATCTAATAATATATCTATTTATTCTATTATTTTTTTTCTTTAGTTTTGGCATCGCATTTTGAGCTATTGCCAGTGTCAAGTGTTTTACATTTTCTAATTTCATAAGTCAAATAAGTTGCCTCGTAGCTTTAGTTATAGTCAAAGTCCAGTCTTGGTCAAGTACAGTCCAGTCATGCTCACTGTCAGGCAAGGTGTTCTTTACCATCTTCGACCACACCGTCACTTATCATCAGGTGAGCTGTGATCAAACAGCTAGCCTGTCTACAATTTAAAAAAAAAAGTTATCCACTGATGCAATAAATTGCGTGCCAGTTTCATTGTGTTTACCATTTTTGACCACGCCTTTACTTAATATAAGGCGAGCAGTGGTCAAACACCTAACCTGTCACCATGAAAAAAAATCTATGACTTTTGTTACAGGTGGTGTCCGGCAAAGCGCTTCACTTAATATCACAACAGCGCGACAACTGCGACCGCGAATTCAACGAAATACAAAACATTCGCGAACAACTAGCGAACACGCTGCAAACCTGTCAAAAGGCGCGCGAAAAACTACGCGCCGCATCCAACCACTTAACCATATCCACCTACGTGATACTCGCGAACTTTAGGAAGAGACAAATAATAAGATCAGTTCTCCAATCGCTGGAATTACTTCGCAGTTTGCGCAGCGTCGAATTAGATGTAGCCAACTTAATTCACAAAAAGGAATACTTCGAAGCGATCGAGTTGATTTTGAAAAGTAAAAAAGCTGCCGCCTCCCATAAAGAATATACTTGTATAGCCGATTTAGCTAATAGACTACAAGATACATTAGACATGACGGAAGAAAAACTAGATTCCGTGCTTGCGAGTATATGTTACAATTTCAATGATAATGTTTTTAAAAAATTGCGAAAAGCCTACGCGCTGTTAGGTAAAATTCAAGCTGCAATGGAACAGTTGCATATGCATTTCTGTTCTGCTGTCAATGAATCTTCAATTGAAGCCGTTAGAGAATATGCAGAAAAGAATTCGGATATGAAATTTCAGGATATGTGCGTAAGTGTTCCCGCTGAGAAGGCGCCTTTGTGCCTTTTGAATTTGTGCGAGAAACTCTTTTTAATAATGAGGAGTTATTACCTTTTAGTTAATTGGCACACGAAATATGACGTAGACGATGCGCCGGTCAGTAATAACGTTTTTGAAATTGAGAAAAATGTCAGTCGAGAGTATATTAGGCAAAAATTAAAGGCAGGGTTGATTAGGATCTGGCATGATGTCCAATCGAAAGTGTCGATGTTTTTAAAATGTTCTGGTTTGGAACGTTGTGCGTTTGAAAAGTTTACACAAATGTTAGGTATTTTGAGGAAGCTAACTCAAGTTGCGGAGGTTTTCTGCGGCGATAAATCCGACTTACTACAAGACTTTATAAAGACTCAAAGCGTTTTGTATATAAAGAACTACCATAGGGGCAGGATGGAAGAATTGAAACTCTTTTTAGAGAATGAGGGGTGGGAACAGTGTCCCGTAAAATCGAGTTTCACGGTACTGAACCTACAAGAGTTTAAACAGTTCAAAAAGTATTTGGTATCTTCAAAAGATACTACAGCTCTATCTAAAACTTTATCGGATGGGGCTTCATCAGTGCCCTCACAAGATGACAGCGTTTATATTGCAAAATATTTCAATGAAAAGTCTAACCATACGCCTTTTGAAATATTTCGAAACGAAAACGTTACTAACGATGATATATTCGGTTTAGAACGTGAAACTGTTAGCGAGAACGAATCTGATGACGAACCTGAAGAATTAAAAAGAGATTATGTAGACGACAGTGATAGATATGCTTCCATCAACGAAAAAATAGTAGAAAGCCCTTCAAAAGTTAAAAATAGCGTTATAGTAACGAACACAACGCTGTCCGTGTTGAGGAATTGCGGTCAATATCTCCAGATATGCAGATATTTGCCTCAAATCTCTTTAGAAGTCATAATGCTAATGAATCAGTTGTTTGATTACTATTTTTATACTGTACATCTATTTTTTACGTTAGATTTAGACGTCGCATCATCAACTTTATACACCAACAAACTGAATCTAGTTTTGAAACGTATTTCAAACAATATCGACACTGTTACAAACGAGACGGATACCAAATTCCAATGCCCCGATATGCCTCAATTAGATTTGAAATCCGAGGAAAATTTGAACGGTTTATCTGAGAGAATTATAGCTGTTGAAAGTGTTATATTTTTGGCAAAACAATATGAGCTTTTACATCCGTATTTAGAATCTATAATAGCTACACATCAACGTATGATCATAGATCATTTTAAAGATAATACTCTAGCCGTTGTTACAGATTTAAGAATGCCAGTATACATGTGTTCTGCTAGTAAAGCGGTTGACGCTAGGACGGCACTAATAGCTATGTCCCAAGTAAAATGGGACGTGAAGAACGTGGCAGTCGAACATAGCCCTTACGTGGACATGATAACCCGCAAAATCCAAGTGTTCGCTTTGAGATTGGAAAATATATCCGCGAAAATAACGATCAACTTGGAAATACAGAATTCTATATGGAATATGGTGTCAAAATTTGTAGTACATTTATTAGTTGAAGGGTATTCTAACGCGGCTAAATGCACTAATGGGGGAAGGGGTTTAATGCAGTTAGACTATAGGCAGTTGTTTGTAAAGTTAGAAAAGATATCGGGCCTGAAACCGGTCCCTTATCAAGACTACGTAGATAGGTATGTAAAGGCGTATTACTTGCCGAGGAAAGATCTTGAGGAATTTGTAGTTGAAAGGACGGAATATTCTAATAAGCATCTATTTGCATTGATTGGTTGCGCGTGCGAGAATAAAAGAGATAGGCAAGCTTTGATGGCTTTGGTTGAGGGTCGGGAATTGTCATAAGACTTTTTTCAATTCTGGCTGATGATTTGTTTGAATGTTGGTCCTTCGCAGTGATGTAAATGGACTAGATGGCGAATTATGATGTAAATATATTAAGTAAAACCAATTTTGATGAAATTTGGGAGGTAGCTGACACCCTGGATTAAGACATAGGCTGCTTTTTATCCCGAAAAAATGTAGCGGTTAACATCGCGGGGCGCAACTAGTTTACTTCATAAAAAAACGTCATCACAGAACAAAAACATACGACTTGTTGATTGATTGATTAATTCATCAAAAAATAATGCAATACAGAAGAAAAAGAAAATAAACTTAGTTAATAGGTGTAACAACTGGCGACCTTATCGCTAAAAGTGATCTCTTCCAGACAACCTTGAGGTGGAAGAAAAAGACGGGCTTTTGGCTGTTCTCTTTTATGCACATAAAATTCGTTGGTTCTACTAATCGTGGAAATAACTATATTTTAAATAAATTTATAGCATAATTTGCTGATGGTGTCACAAACGCTTAGATTAAAAGATAATTTAGAAGTCAGGCGACTATAGCTCAGTGATATATATACATATATATTTTAAATTATGCAAAATTTCGCGCTCCATGAGGTGACGGTTAAGGTATAGGCAAGAGTCGGTAATCTACGGCTCGCGAGCCGCATGCGGCTCTTTCAATGTAAAGTTGCGGCTCTCCAGTTCTCTCCCTTTTAATGTACCCACGTATAATTGGTCATATCCCATAGGATAGCTAGAATAAACAAAAATGGGTTTAAAAATTTTTCAAATATAGGGAATATGATTCTTGTATTATATAATATTTTCTGTCTACAATCTATATTTTAGATATATGTAAATGACCAACTTACAAAACAATCACGGGCCGCAAGCAGGACATTCGTGGGCCGCATGTTTCCGACCGCTGTCTTATAGTAATGAGCGCCAAAGCAGCGACGCCCTAGACTTTGTTTTGCTACTCAAAGTTCTGTTGTTCTTCAAGGGTCACGAACAGGCGTTATCTCTTCACATCACGAGAAGGTCTCGTTCGTTTACCTTATTACCTTTACATAAAAAATAAAAACCTTTTGTTACTCAAAGTTACGGGTACCGCTGCAATTGTCATGGACAAGTAGGTATTGTATGTATAAGACGAAATATATGTGGTAGAAATACACCGCAGTTACCTGTCTTTGCAGATAAGTCAATGGCATTGTTGAACTTATAAATTGCTTTAGTTGTTTATAGTAAGTACTTAATATAGAAACAATCTGAATTTATAATTAATTACCTATTTTTAATGTTCTTGTAATCTCAATAAAAAGACACATTATTTGTAATTATAGTTTTAAGTTATATTATGTAAACGTGGAATGTATTTGATTATTGAAATACAGTCGCAAATTTTATTTAATGAATAATACAAATTAATTTAAAAATCTGTATCGTTTTTCATTTTGCATAGGTTTGCATGCAATCTATAAATAATTTGGTAAAATGCCAGCATTGGTTACACGCCGTGTCTGTTAAGAACGTTTTTTTTTTTTTTTTTAAATATCATAGGACATTACACACAGCGCCATCTGACCCCATACTAAGCAGAGCTTGTGCTATGGAAGACAGATAACTGATAGAATACTTAAATACTTTTTTTTTTTTTGTAAATACATACTTATAATACATACAGTACACCCAGACACAGAACAAACATCGATGTTAGTCTTGAGTGGGAATCGAACCCACGCCCTTCAGCTCTCGAAGCAGACACACTACCAATGAACCAACAGGGCTGTCAGTATGTCATACTCTCTCCTTTGCGTAGTAGGGTAAGTAATACTTATTCATTGCTTTTTGAAAAGTAGGTAAATAAAGTACGATTAATTTAAATACATAATAAAGATGTATTATTGGTTGTAGTAGTATACGATTTAATAGTCCGGCTTGCCCAAAATTCATACTGACAGTATATCAGTCAGTACGTCAAGTATGTCGGTCAGCAAAAAGCCGCGACCATCACTTCAAAAGGCCCTTGCCAGGCGTTTGGGTCACGGGTCAGATCCAATGACATCCATGAATGGTTCATCCTTGATACGGAACGCATTATCAGGTACATCGTCAACAACTGCCAGCTGGAGGATTTCCCTATTTCAAATGAATAAAACCACACAATATATAATAGACATTTATTTTTTTAATAAAGAATTATATTTTTTTACACACTTACGCCTACAGGTACTCCAATTTATTATTATTGCTGCTTTGTCCATATTTATTCTACGAATAGGTATTGAGTACGCGGTTTTATAATGAAACAATCTTAGCATATTTTTAATTCCAGGGTACATCGAAAACCCTTTTATTTATCAGTCGTACATTCTAAAACAAGTCTAACAGGCAAATATTGGGGATTTTATAACTAATTATTTTATCTAGTTATGCTTTTATGTAGTCCCATTGATATGTTATGTACTTACTAGAGCAGCTATGGCACAACGCCCCTTGCAATAGAGAGACCTTTAAAATTCACTCACAGTCACACAAGAGAGTAAAGTCTAAAGAAAGTTCTTAACAGATTTGTTCCATTTTGTCCACCGTTACTGCGATCGATAATAGATTTTTTTTTTAGATTATTTAAAAGTAATGAGATGAACGTTACGCTCTCCTGATGGTAAGAGATAACCCATGCTCGTGACCATTGCATCAACATACAGAACTTGTGAGTCGCAAAACAAAGTCCGGGGCATCGCTGCTTTGGCACTCATTACTTTGAGACTAGATGGTTAATGGTTGATGGTGGATGGTTGGCCTGTAATTTCGCTAGCTGCAGTACCCTTCAAACCGGAACACAATCATCATTTTTTGTTAAAGACCTATAGAATAATAATATGATCATTTTTACTACTCACATATTATTGTATCGGGTATTCCGACTATGGTTTCAGCCACATCCAGCCCAGGATCCGGGTCTGCACATCTGGTGGCCTTTATCATTATGAGATCTGCTTAGATGTCAGATAATTTTGAGGATACTGGACAATGTTCACTTGGTGGTAGATTTCTTTAGCAGGAAGTCGTCTAGGTAGCATCGCAGTACCAAATATTTTACCGCCAAGTAGTAGTGAGTAAACATTACTATTCCGGTTTGAAAGGTACTGCAACGACATTACAGAGCTGTTGAGACTAACCATCGAAAGTCTCAAAGTAATGAGCGCCAAAGCAGCGATGCCCCGGGCTTTGTTTTGCAACTCAAAGTTTTGTGTATTAATGCAATGATCGTGGACATGCGTTATCTCTTACCATCAGGAGAGCGTATCGTTAGTCTCATTAGTTTTACATAAAAAATGTCATGTTTTTTATTACTAACTAGGTTTGCGTTTGACCATCAACTCGTCTAATGTTAAGCGAAGATGCGGTCTACGATGGAGCACGTTTACCTAGATGAAATCGATTCACTCGCGATTTGAAGGCACCCAGATTGTAATTATCAAGGAACATCCACTCGGGCAGCAAATTCCAGTTTGCTGCCCGAGAGAACCCAAAAGTTTGGCTGTTCGAGTGATGAAAGAGGAGTCAAACTGTCTTATATAGACAACTTGGAAATGTTTATAAAATTACAAAAAATAGCTTCTGTCAAACCTCATTGTATAAAGTATCTCCTTGTTTAATTATGGTAAGATCAGCCGTTTCGGTTGAAAAAGTAACAAACAGACATTAGGTACACACAGCGCCATCTGACCCCAAACTAAGCAAAGCTTGTACTATGGAAGTCAGACAACTGATAGAATACTTAAATACTTTTTTTGTTGTAAATACATATTTATTTATATCACAAAATGTTAGTCCTGGATGGGAATCAAACACACGCTACAACTCTTAAAGCATATATACTACCAATGAGCCAACAGCGTTGTATATAAACTAAGCAATAAAATAGGATTGGAATAATTTTAGAGAAAGGAATGGCTTAACATTTACGTGGCGGAATAAAAATTGCCGTTATCGTCACAACTATAGAACAGTTATAACGTGCTCTCTTCTATAGTAAGTAGTACAACATATTTCAATGGTTACATATTTAAATATTTTGGGCAAGGCATTTGAATTTACATAAGTACATTACGGATTGGATGCGCTAAAATAATATAACATAATTTTTAGTGATCTCTAGAACTTCCTATCTCAAACTACCCACTCTATTAAATCTTTCTAATGACGTAAGAGCGCGGGAGAGGCATAATTATATTATAATTTTTAGTGATCTCTAGAACTTCCAAATACACACTTCCCAATCTAGATCTTTCTAATGACGTAAGAGCGCAGGAGAGCCGTTTGAGAGCTAGAGCGAACCTCATTCAAATATCACTTTACGTTAAGCCAGTTACGTTGATCAAATACAGTGGACACCCGGTAATCCAACAAACGTTTTGTAGGGCACTGTCGGACTATCGAATTCATCGGATTATAGAGTACTGCTTAAGACCGGAATTTTTTGAAAAAGAGTACCTTGTAATCCGAGTAATTACAGATCAAAATGATATTATATAGGTATGTTGAATTTAGTAAATTAAACCACACAATAGAGAATTTACGTTTTATTATAATGTAGTGTAATAGTGGCGCATACATGTTGCATCTCTTTAACTATGCATTGCCTACATTAGGCATGTCAGATTACAGGGGGCGCCGGATTACCGAAGGTCCACTGTACCTCAAACAGATAACAAAAACTATATTGATTAACTCAGTTACTTTATATACATTTGTAAACAGACAAATAAAGATAAAAATAAAAATACTTACTACTGGGACAAGAGAGTTGTGAAAATTATGTATCTATTAAATGACAAACCTAGAATCGTTTTTTTTGTCATAGGCTTACGTTTGATCATCACACTTGATGTTAAATGATGATGCGGTCTAAGACTGAGCATGCTTGCCTGGAAGGTATCAATTCACTCTCTACTTGAAAACACTAGCGGTTCGCATGAAAAAGTGGAACAGTTTCGTTAGAGTTTTTAGAACGTCGACCATGAAACGAAGTTCTAAGAAATACGCGATTTCTTTCAAATACTGGTTTTAATACAGTATCTACTCGATTCAGTTTGAGATAAGAGACGCCCTAAAATATTTTTAAAACAATAACTAATATCACAACCGTGATCAATTTTGTAGGCACTATTTTTATGGTAAGAAGTTAAGCGCTATCATAATGGAAGAGCTAGCCTCTAGTGAGTATTTAGCCTCTGTACATGACCATTGAACCCAAAACTTTGAATAACAAAATGCAGGGCATCCTTTTGATGCTCTTTATTTTGAGACATACGATGACCTCTATATAAATAAAAAACAGGTCTCATAATTTTGCTAGCTTCAGTACCTACCCTTGAAACCATATCAGTACAATAAATTGTGTTCGTAAATAAAAATCGTGTATTAATCAGACTTTATATCAAAAGCCTCGACCGTCACCTTAAGAGGCTTTTGTTAGGCGGTTGTGCCAAGGGTTAGATCCAAAAGGCAGTTACACGGCACGCTTTGTCAGGTTCCTCCCTAACTATTGGCAGTTAGAGCCTTGCCCCACAACAGAAAGTAGTCGTAAGTTTAGTATATTGATATAATAATAAATAACACGTCGAGAACTTGAGTTCTCGACGTGTTTCGTATTTTTTTTTCTTACATCAACGTAAGAGACAAAGGAAAATGTGTCGTAACAAACTATAGGGTTAAAAACTGAAGTCCGCTCTTCCTGCGCTTCCCTTCTTACCTGTTAATAAAGTAATAAGTTATTGAGACTCTTAGTAAAGTGGAATAGCCACCATTGTACTAAAATTTCAGAACTTTAACGTTACTGGCAGTGTTAAGTTTACAGGGTTATATACTTGGGGTTTACTAAGCCGAAGGGGCGTCATTGCAACTTTTACTATGGGCACAACTTATCTGAACTGATCCATATAAAAACTCGTTGACCCGTTAAAATTACGATTTAAAGAGTTATGCTTATAGTAATTATTCATAATGATGAGTACAATAAGCCCCTTTCTGCTTAATACACCTCAAGCTTATAGACCGGTACATTAAAAAAAAATCTTTAAGCTAAACCAAAAAAATAACTCTTATAAAAAAAAGGGAACTAAAAATAAAATAAAATAAAAACATTTAAAAAAAGCACAGATATATTACACAAGCATAAACGCATCCCATCGTACAAAACTACCTAATCAATAATTACACTATAATTATTTATAATTACAATATAATTAGTACCTAATATTTAATCGCTTTATACATCATACGCACACTCATATTTTTTTCTACATTACATCTAGCAATTATACTAAATGATAAAAAAAATATCTAGATCCTTCTAAAACCATGTGTACAATATTTATAATACAATGAACGCAAGGGTCACCGCTCATCATATTAATTCAACACCGACCACCAATACTTTGGTCGAACATCATTTTGCGTTAATAAAATTGCATTGAGTGTGCATTTTCAAACTGTAATAATTTAGTTAAATCTATAATTTTGTAAGCTAAAATCTTTCAGCACTATATACATATATGTAATTAATTTATTTTTGTTTTATCAATAAAGTGGAATTGTACAAAAACATTAGCTTTTTATTGTTTCAAGACATTGAATATACTATATCCATTAAAACTGAGCAAAACGACATGATTTCACGTTGCATTTAGTTCATGTGCATCATTTTTTTGTCAAAATAGTTTCGCGTTTGACCACACCCTGCCTTATATTAAGCAGTAATGTGGTATTAGAAGGGGCACAACAATCTGACCGATACGATATGATGATTTTAGATAACCCTCGACCAAAAATATACTTTTATTTTAACATGGCATGATTTTTGATTAGATTTAATTAGGACTTTTCATAATGGCGTGTCGCAGTTTAGTACCTAGACTAAAATGAAGTGATTTGGTATACTACACAAATTACATACAGACATCGAAATCAGAGAGTAAACCTTGTTAAAACATTCCTTTTTTTTAAAAATTAGCTTTCGTAGCGTGAGGCATTTAAAAAAAAGATAACAAAACCACAACTCGATAACAAAAGTATCAAAAAATTCGTTACGTCGAGTGAGAACTTGAAATATAGAAATCTGAAGGACTTCAAGAGTGTTAAAAAATGTACACGTACAGTCGTACACACGGCCGTGTGCACAACACTAAGACACCGATTTTGACTTGCATTAAAATACACGTTATAAATGAATCACTGACGAATTTACACATGGCGTAAATACATATTTCTACTTTCGCCCAACCCTTCGTATTCACAAAAAAAGCAACGCGACCGCATGTCGTTTGCCCGTGCAGTAAGGTAACTTAACGTGCACCTAACTGCTGGCCACTCGGTGACGAGTCGATATAATGAGCAATGGACCTTACACATTTATACAATAGCTGTCGCCTACGACTTCGCTCGCTTTTGAAGGCAAGAAACGGTTGTCAAACTTTCTTACATATATATATACACACAATAAGCTAATCTGATACATAAAACGGTTTTCTTACATCTCTTGTAAAGTACATGTTATGTTCATTTCGTTTCTGGCATCGCACTTTGTGCATTATCCCCGTGTCAAGTATTACATTATCATAAAAATAAACGAACTATAATAAAAATAAATAAAACAAGACTCAGTCACATTCAAGTCCAGTCTTAGTTACTGGTGATTTATGAAGAAACTTCGAAGATTTCTCGCAACAGTATCACTTGTCGCCACGCGTGCATACAAACATCGCAATTTTAGCGTACATTTTTCCAGCAAAAATTTATACATTATTGTATTGTTTGATAATATAAAAACGACAGAACACGTAAATGTGATTTCAAATTAGTTTATCAAGCTATACGTTAAGAGAATTACAAACAAAAAGGCGCCAACTAATCTACAAGTAGGTAACCCACGTAACTTTGTGCCCCACAAGAGTTGATTCTCAGAGATCAAGCAGAATCCAGTCTACACGATTATTTAAAAAAAATAACCCGACACTATTTGTGTGTATAAGTTTGACAAATATTTTTAACGTAAAAAAAATTTACATCTATCGTTGCAGGGCTAGAAGTTTATGCTAAGCCGAAAAGGGGTTGTTATATGTACACAACTCTACAAACAACTTTTACTATGGGAACAACTTTTAAATAATAAATTAGATATTGAAGACCGCCCTGTTAGCTGATAATATATCTACTTCAAGAGTGTTAGGGCGTGGATTTGATTCCCACCCAGCACAAACATTTATCCCATCTCACTAATATTATAAATGTGAAAGTTTGGATGGATAGATGTCTGTTACTCTTTCACGCAAAAACTACTGAACGGATTTGGATGAAATTTGGTATGGAGGTAGCAGAGACCCTGGATTAATACACAGGCTACTTTTTATCCCGAAAACATGTAGCGGGCAACGCCGCGGGGCGCAGTTAGTGTGTTATAAGTATGTATTTAAAAAAAAATTACTACAGATGTTACACATTTTATAAAAATAATTATTCTTATTATTTATTTATTGTTGCTATCCTCAATAAAGGCGATAGAAGAGCTCATGAACAAGTCTAATTTGTCCGCGAATATGTCCAAATGTGGTTGGTGAGAAAACACATACCGAGCAATGATATTGGAGTTGTGCCTATTGTAAAAGTTGTTTGTGACTATGAGTACAACCCAGCTAAAGCTTAGTACATACCAAACTTATAATTATAACCCTTTATAGTATAAAATAAATAAACTACTATCTAAATTTCACATAGATCATTGAGGAAGTCTTAAATTTTAACGAAGCTCTGCTACCCGTTTTATTTTCATACAAACATGATCAATAAATTTATTGTAAGACAATAGATTTTTTTCTACCGAATTTAACGACTTCATAAAGCTATATTTGTTACCTTACAAACGAATTACCCAAAAATGTTTTTGTGGTTAATTTGTAAATAGACAGAAATTCTTTCATTGAAACATTCGTGCATGAAAGAAAACCAAAACAATAAGTTTTAACATCTACATTTTTTTTAAATAGGTTCGCGTTTGACCACACGCCTGATGTTAAGCAGTAGTGTGCAGATGGAGCACATAGTATAAAACAAAGTCGCTTCCCGCCGTCTGCACGCTTAGATCTTTTAAACTACGCAACGGATTTTAATGCGGTTTCCATCAATAGACAGAGTGATTCAAGAGGAAGGTTTATATGTATAATACATGCATATACACCACATTAGTATCTACATTGCACCCGTGCGAAGCCGAGGCGGGTCGCTTGTCTCTACATAGTATAAAACAAAGTCGCTTCCCGCCGTCTGCAGCACGCTTAGATCTTTTAAACTACGCAACGGATTGTAATGCGGTTTCCATCAATAGACAGTGATTCATGTGGAAGGCATTGGACCCGTGCGAAGCCGGGGCGGGTTGCTAGTAAAGTTTTTAAAAAAAGTATGAAAATAATTCGAGTGGTAACTTCAAATTAAACAATTAAAAATTCAATCAACATTTATTTTTTTAACTTTCACTGTACCCTTTTCGAACGTTTATGCAATTGGTGTTTTTAATTTCAATTAAAATTCTGCGCTTAACTTAAATCGTATTTAATATAAAACTGTACTAATAAAAACGAATAATTCCTGTTAATATAAAAAAAAATCCCTACAATTTAAGAAATCACAAATAGGTCATGTAAATGTTATGTTTTACAAAAGAAAAATGTAATCTAATTAATTTTGTACACAAACAATATTAGATTATATTTTTTAATTTAAAATGTATTTAGATAGTAATTGTTGTCAAATAACATAAATATATGCTATTGCAATGCAGAGATTTTAAACTATTTGAAGGAAACTTATATTACAGGGTTACAAGCTTGGTGTGTACTAACCCGAAAGGAGGTACTATACAAAACAAATACAATACTGTACAAATTGCGTTCGCGGAAAAAAATCAGATGTTCTTCAGAAAGTTTTTTCCTAGACGGAGCAGCTGTTTTATGAGTTGTGCTCATAGTAAAAGTTATACATAAAGGTAAGTACAATGACCCCCTTACAGCTAAGTGCATCTCAAGCTTATAACCTTTTATGTATCTTTATTTTTTAAACACTAGAATGTAATAACAACTATCTAGAACATAGTTTTACTATTTATACTAGAAATCCGCGATTCGACGCCCAATTGGTTTTAGACGAAATATTTTGTGAGGGTTTAGTCCCATATGGCCACTTGGGTTTTGCTACTTGAGGTGGCCATTTGAGAAAGGCATTCGCCAGACTATAAAGATTAAGATTTTCGGCATTCAAGGTGGACAAACGACCTAATAAAGACCGAAGGAACGCGCTGGATGCGAGTCGCTTCCAACCGGTCTTTAAGTCAATGGGGGAGGCCTATGTCCAGTAGTGGACCTCCTACGGCTAAGATGATAACGATGATGATGATGATTCGGTTTAGATTTTATCTTGTATGTGTCTGTTTGTATTGTGTCAAATAAATACATCTATTTTTCAAGGGTCCATTTTTAAGCCCATTTGGCCACTTTAGTTGGTCATGTGGCTGGTATGGGGATAAACCTTCTATTTTGATTCGTTGGTAAGCCTATAACTTGTGAAAGTCTAAACCGATTTGGCTCATTGTTTTTTTTAATGTTTGTTTCTTCGAATGATGTTTTTGATGCAAGGGGGAACCGGGTGCTACCGCACCGGATACGAAGTGCATTCTAGCTACACAAATTATTTATTTAGAACTTTAGGCCCATGAAAATAAAGAAGACTCCTGGATTTCTTTTATTTCACTTAATTCAAATCACTCTTTTAGGGCATCACTACTCTAGTTTTCACGCGCGAAGAACAAAAAAAAAAAAGGTTACGCGGAACGGTTTAACTTTTTTTTTTACGTAAATGTAATGAGATAAAGAAAACTCGCGTACAAGTCCCCGTTTGACCACATCGCCTGATGATAAACGACGATGTGGCCGAAGTTTAATAGTAAATTAATAAATATTACTAATCTAATCACCATAATAAGAATCTAGTCTAGGCTTTCCCCCTCCTTTCAGGGCTCACGTAATATTTGATTTGCAAATCAATTTGTTGATTCTCGACTGAATTGAAAAACAGACTTCAAAAAGGTATTTTAATTTACTTTCGATTCCACACATCGAAAAACTATGTTTATTTTGTAGATCAAAAATATTTTTCTACGGAAACAACTTTTTGTGATTTCAGATTTGTCACTATGCGCGCAACAAGTGTGTTGATGAGTACAAAAACCTCCTTTCGGCATAGTGCTGCCATTCCACGCAGCACCGTACAAATTAAAGTTTCACCGAACGTTTCACAAACAAAACTTGCGAAAAATAACAATGGTCGCATATACAAGTAATAGCTTTACTTATAAACATTGCTTTAAGTTGACCTATGCTTAAAGTAGTCTGTCGTTTGTAGTAGTCTTAAAGCTTAAAGTTTTTTGCCGATACGTACTTACAATGTCGACTTATACGAGGTTTATCTAAAAGGGTACGCTATGCCGAAAGCATACGACACAAGCGTTACATCATTCAAGCGAAAGTTCGTCAGATACATTATCAAAAATAAATCAAATTCAGGACTTCCAATGCACAAGGCAAGATGCTAAACACCATAAAGCTACTTCGGTCATATATATATAAAAAAAAAATACAATCTGCAACTAAAAACCGCTTTCACACTGGCTGTTTTCGAGCCTGCGCGTGAACGCAGCGCTGTCGCAGCGTTTACAATGCCACAACGTCAACGGCAGCGTGCCGGTAAATATACAGTGAGAGACAAAATGGATTCATAAAAGGCAGCTATTTCGGCTTTGCCAAATAAAATAGCTTTCTGTTGTGTTAAAATTAGTTTCCATATCGCAAGGCAAAAGGCATTATGACAGTAATTAAAAATCACTAAAATTATGTATTTCTGTACTATGTATTATAAATAAATAGGAAAGATTTGTCTGTATTGAATAGGCTCCGAAACTACTGGACCGATTTCAAAAGTTCCTTCACCGTTGGGAAGCTACACTATCCCCGGGTGACATAGGCTACTTTTTATCCCTGTATTCCCACGGGAACGGGAACCACGCGGGTGAAACCGCGAGTCGCGATCTGCTAGTTCATTATTGATAATAATATACGTTTCCGAACATTATTGGATAGTTTTTCAAAATCTATCATAATGCCTATTCAGAAAACTGATGATAACAAACTCGAGGGGACAGTTTAAGTGTTGCCATATAAGGGTAGTGCAGCTAGCGAAATTACTGGGCTGTTGAGATTGACCATCAAAAGCCTCGAAAGTAATGAGCGCCAAAGCAGTGATGCCCTGGACTTTGTTTTGTTACTCGAAGTTCTGAGTATCGCTGCAATGGTCATGGACAGGCGTTATCTCTTACCATCAGGAGAGCGTTTCGTTCTTCTCATTACTTTTTACATAAAAAACTATCTACATCCGACATGTAATTACATCACGCGATAACTGAAGGATCAAAGAATTCGTTACGCCGAGTGAGGACTTTAAACACGGAAATCCAAAGCACTTTTTAGTGTTTAAAACTGTACACGTATTCACGTACACACGGCTTTGTACACGACACTGACCCATCCCGTTTTTATTTACAACTGCTGCTCAAAAGCGAAGTTGCCGAAACACATCGTCAGGTGCTTGGCGGCAGATTTTGAATTGGGGTGGTAGCTAGCCAGCCGAATACTAGAAAGTACCCTAGCACCATGCTATGGTTTCCTCACGATTTTTTTCTTTCATCATCAGCTCGCGATCATTGGGATTTGAACTCACGCCCCTAGTGTGTGATGCGACCGCGCTAACCACTGAACTATCGTGAGAAAACCACAGCACGGTGATGGCGTACTTTCTTCGGCCGCCTTACTTAAAATCCAGTTCCATACCCAGCCATGTGTTTACCATCTTCGTCCATAGTCACTTAAAATCAGTTGAGATGTGGTCAAACAGCTAACCGTTAAAAAAAAGCTAGCACGAATTTGGGCAATTCCCTTGTGGTGATTACAAGAAAGCGATTATTTTATACAATATAAATGAAAATACCGAAAACTAAATTTTTACAAATACCATATTTCTCTTATTTAGCGAGACTGTTGACAAAAAAAAAAAAACGGAGAACACTCGACACGCGCCAGTGTGAAAGCGACCTAAAGCTTCCCCAATCCTGTACAATTATACATTTTAAAATGAGAATTATCTTATTCTAAGTAACATTAAATAAATTAAGTCCACGATCCGATATAAAATTCACGCGTGCGCAGACGACACACTTCACCACTTTCCAACGTTTGTCACTACCACTCGCGCACACACGAAAAAATTTCACTTTATCCCTCTCTCTCTCTCTGTCTCTCACTCGAAAATTTTTTTCTAGATAAACTATTTTGTAAGTCGTCTGCGGCGACCTTTAGGCGTGATGGCGAGCGGTCACTTACCGTCACCGAAGACCGACCGACGTGACCGGTTCGTTTTCAAATTGATTACTAGTCTCATTGTGGTCATGTATATTTACTACCTGTGGAAAGAAAAAAAAAATTAATCTTATTAATTACTAGAAAAAAAATATATGGCGTTATCTTTTTTTTTTTTATGTAAAAAGTAATGAGACGAACGAGACGCTCTCTTGATGGTAAGAGATAACACCTGTCCATGACCATTGCAGCGATACACAGAACTTTGAGTAACAAAACAAAGTCCAGAGCGTCGCTGCTTTGACGCTCATTACTTTGAGACTTTCGATGGTAAGTCTCAACAGCCCAGTAATTTCGCTAGCTGCAGTACCCTTCAAACCGGAACACACTACTGCTATAACTGAAACCATCTATGAAAAAAAAAAACAGAAAAATTATCCACAAAAAAAGATGATTCCTGGTTATTATTGTACCCGTAAGCATTTACCTAAACCTAGTCCGTCGCAAGTTCATTCATAAATAACGCGGCGCGCGCGCGCTGCAGCGGGAGCCTCGCGCGCGAGTGCGAGAGAGAAACAACATGTTTCTGCAATATTGCAATGAAAGCCGGCATCGGTTCCCGCCAGCTGCTCCGGTGATAGTACCTACTCTTTTGCAGTAAACGAGTGCTATGTCCATAATTTCAGGTAGAATTTTCGAACACTTTGACTAGCAATAACTTTGGCATTATGAAGTAAACAAAAATTCCGAGTGCACATTTTTTTTTATTTGAAAAATAATGAGACGATCGAGACGCTCTCCTGGTGGTAAGAGATAACGCCTGTCCATGACCATTGCAGCGATACACAGAACTCTGAGTAACAAAACAAAGTCCGGGGCATCGCTGCTTCGGCGCTCATTACTTTGAGACTTTCGATGGTTAGTCTCAACAGCCCAGTAATTTCGCTGCAGTACCCTTCAAACAGGAACACATTAATGTTTACACACTACTGCTTGGCGGCAGAATATCTGGTACTGCGGTGGTACCTACCTAGATGACCTCCTGCTAAGGAGATCTACCACCAAGAATTTAAGATTTCTTAATCGGTCTGTATTAAACATTAAAATTTTTCTAGTAATTAAAAAATAGTGGTGTATATACACAACTATTTTTTAATTACTAGAATTTTAAAAAAATACATGACATTTTTTTTTATTACTAAAAGTACTGACTTAGTTTGGGATCAGATGGCGCTGTGTAAAAAAAATAATTATAAATAGAAAAACGTGATACCTAGTCGTAGAGGTCGTGCATGTCGCGGTCCCGGTCGCGGTCGGGCTCCGCGGGGCGCGCGTGCGGCGCGGGCGAGGCCCCGCCGTAGTTGAGGAAGTCCCACACGAGTATCGTGTCGTCGTGCGAGGACGACACGATCTGGAATTCGTCGAACTGCAGCCGGAACACGCGGCCCGTGTGCTCCTGCAAGTTGTATCACCATACAGTTAACCAGGCATGTAAACAAAATAGGGTACGCGTGTTCTAGAGTGGAGACCGCGAATTCGGTATGTAAAGAGAAAAAAAACTTTACTGATTCCGAAACCATTTCGAAATAGTACATTTCTGTACAATATTTTTAAGTTAAAAACTCTGTAAACTATGAGATGCGGTTTATTTTAATAAAATACATAAAACAAACTGGACTTTCAATTCGGTATGTAAAGAAAAAAAAAACTTTACTGATTCCGAAACCATTTCGAAATAGTACATTTCTGTACAATATTTTTACGTTTAAAACTCTGTAAACTATGAGATGCGGTTTATTTTAATAAAATACATAAAATAAACTGGACTTTCAATTCGGTATGTAAAGAAAAAAAAAACTTTACTGATTCCGAAACCATTTCGAAATAGTACATTTCTGTACAATATTTTTACGTTTAAAACTCTGTAAACTATGAGATGCGGTTTATTTTAATAAAATACATAAATCAAACTTGACTTTCAATTGATGTTTTATGACGTCACCTCGTAGGGCAACTTTCATCGACTACAAAAACATAGACAAACCAAAACAAAATTTGTCAATGTCAAGTCAACGGCAGTCATAATAATCTCTTCAATACACGTACGTCGAGTTGTTTTTTGCTTTATTGATACAAATATCTGGATTATTTCACTTTAAACGTTATTTGGACTCTGATATCGCTTTTGTGAGGTTATGACATAAGATTTATTTACTCCATGTCATTACTTGTAATAACCGAAGACGTGGCAGTATGGCTTTACAGCTTTAGCCTGGCCGACGATGGGGCAAATTAAATTTTAAAAAAGAATCATCAAAAAATGCGAGGGAGAAAAAAGATTGAGGTAGGGAAGGAGGAAACGGATATTCCTAGCTGTCAAACTGTGATAAAAAACGCCCAAGATTGCGTTCCGTTTCACAATCAACAACAAATGGCGGAAACAGTATTGTTACCACTAAAGTCCTAAGGCATAAGTCCTGGTGAGGCGTGCGCACGTCCAAAGCGGCGGGCAAGTCCCACACTTTGATCTTCCCGTCGTAAGCCCCGCTCACAATTCTCTTGTTGTCGAATCTATAACAAAAAAAAAAGATATTTTTTTATACTGGCTAGATGTTCGACCACAGCCATACCGGATATTAAGATGACGGTGTGATTGAAAATGGTAAACACACCTAAGCTTGAATGGGAACTTTTGTTATCTTGGTGGTAGATCTCCTTAGCAGGAGGTCGTCCAGAGACAGGCTAGGTGTTTGACCACAGCTCACCTGATGTTAAGTGAAGGTGTGGTCAAAGATGGTAAAGCACACCTAGCCTGGAATGGAACTGGCTCTCAAGTGAGGCTACCGGAACACACTGTTAGATGTGGCAGATTTTCAACTTGAGGGTGGTAGCTAGCCAGCCGAGTACTAGAAAGTAGCACGCTACCACCATGTTATGGTTTGCTCACGATGTTTTCCTTCACCGGCAGCTCAAGCTCATTGCTGGGGTTTGAACCCACGCCCTTCGGCATGCGAACCGACCGCACTAACCACTGAGCTATCATCGCTACGAATAACTCCCAACATTCAGTCTACCAACAATGGTACGCGTTTCTGGCAAAAATCTCGTCACCGCGTGTTAACGTCGTACAACGCCATCTATGGACAGAATCATCGAACTAAACGCTCACCGTATACACCGCACGAGCTCCTCATGCCCCTCGAGCACCCGGATGCACTGCCCGCACTCGATGTCCCACAGCCGGATGGTGTTGTCGGACGAGCCGGACACCACGAGCCGGTCGCGGTACTGAAGGCAAGCGATGCCGCGCTTGTGCCCGTTCAGTGTTCGCACGAACTCACAGGATGACGTGTTCCACACCTATGGTATACAACAGTAGTGGTAGTGGTAGTGTACATTACATAAGATATTTAAGTATTGTTTTTTATGGACATTTAATTATATTGACATAATTATTTTATATGTGACATATTACTTTATTGACATGTTCATTGTTTTGACATATGTAATGATTTTGATAATAGTTTTTAAATATGAATGGAAAAATGACCTGTAACTTTGGTGTTATTAATAAATGATTTGTATTTGTATTTGTATTTTATAATATAGTTAGGTATATATAATTATGTATATGCTTATGTATTATGTTTAAAATGTTTTTTATTTTATTTAATCTTTTTTCATTTATCTATTTTTTAACTTATCAACACACCCCGTCCTTAGTTTAGAATATTTTCCATGTTAAGGTTGCCTGGAAGAGATCGCTTTTAGCGATAAGGCCGCCAATTGTTACATTAGTGTTAAGTCTTTATTATTACACAAACATATATATTACAAGCTTCTTAATTTTTTTAAAAACAAGTACCCACTACATGTTTTCGGGATAAAAAGTAGCCTATGTACTAATCCAGGGTCTCGGCTACCTCCATACCAAATTTCATTCAAATCCTTTCAGTAGTTTTTGTGTGAAAGAGTAACAAACAACCATCCATCCAAACTTTCACATTTATAATATTAGTGGGATTTGAAAGTTTGGATGGATGTTTGTTTACTCTTTCACACAAAAACTATTGAACTGATAGAATGAAATTTGGTATAGAGGTAGCTGAGACGCAGGATTACACATAGGCCACCTTTTATCCCAAAAACATGTAGCGGGTAACACCGCGGGGCCCAGCTAGTATTACAATAAAACAAGTATAAATTTAAAAAATCCCCTGACAGGTGTATAGTATTCTACTAGTCAAGCCCTTTCATTTGATACCCATATTGAGGGAGTTGTGAAAAAATATGTAATCCGCCATTTTGTGGCGGCGGCCATCTTGGACCGATTTTCATCAAAAATAGCTAAGAACACTCCCGACTAATTCACTTTTCAAACAAAAAAACAAAATAAAAAACGGTTCATCCGTTCGGGAGCTATGATGCCACATACACACAGACACGTGACACTTCTGTGACGTGACAGTCGTTTTTGAGTCGGGAGTTAAAAAAAAAAAACAATAAATAAAAATATACCTCTACACATGAATATACAAAAAATAACTTGCTCATGTTTGACCACCATCTCGCCTGTTATCATGAGATACGATCTTGGATGTAGCACGCTTGTCTAGAGGAAGTTGATTCAAAAACTAACTTACTATATGAATACGTGACTTCAACATTAACGTGCATGAAGCTTTATAGTCGGGTCATTGACCTCGACATGTACATAAAACTTTTTTGAACTATAATATAAATTTCTTAAAACAACATTGTTTAGTGACCTTGATACAAACTAGTGGGGTCAGTGACCGCGCCACACGCTGATTCGTGACCGACCTTTTATCCGAACGAGGAAGTTAGGTCAATGTCCTCGGCACATGTTAGTTGTGTCAGTAAACTTGAGAACTAGTCGGGTCAGTGACCTCAGCGTCCGTTATTACCTTTATAGTGCGGTCGCCGGACGCGCTGACAATATATTTCTCATCGAAGTCTACGACGTTGACCGCCGCTCGATGTCCTACCAACACGCGACGTAGCATTATCTCTGTCGTCGAGGTCATGTCCCACACGGCTATGGAACGATCCTGGAAAAATAGAACACAAATATTTTACTAAGACATTTTTAAATGTACACAACGGATGTGGGATGTCTAACGTTGTATACCTAAAAGTACATTATAGTGTGATGCAGGCTTTCGTCTCTGATTGGTTACAGTAACGCAAGTTGACAGAGCTGTTGGATAGATGGCGTTGTATATGAGCTGGTTTACGCTATAGAAGCTTTGATAGCGTGATGCAGGCTTTCGTCTCTGATTGGCTACAGTAACGCAAGTTGACAGAGCTGTTAGATAGATTGCGCTGTATGAGCTGGTTTACGTCACAGAAGCTTTGATAGCGTGATGCAGGCTTCCGTCTTTGATTGGCTACAGCAATGCAAGTTGACAGAGCTGTTGGATAGATGGCGCTGTTTTAATACACCATATAAACTTTGGTAGCGTGATGCAGGCTTTCGTCTCTGATTGGCTACAGTAATACAAGTTGACAGAGCTGTTAGATAGATTGAGCTGTATATGAGCTGGTTTACTTCACAGAAGCTTTGATAGCGTGATGCAGGCTTCCGTCTTTGATTGGCTACAGCAATGCAAGTTGACAGAGCTGTTGGATAGATGGCGCTGTTTTAATACACCATATAAACTTTGGTAGCGTGATGCAGGCTTTCGTCTCTGATTGGCTACAGTAATACAAGTTGACAGAGCTGTTAGATAGATTGCGCTGTATATGAGCTGGTTTACTTCACAGAAGCTTTGATAGCGTGATGCAGGCTTCCGTCTTTGATTGGCTACAGCAATGCAAGTTGACAGAGCTGTTGGATAGATGGCGCTGTTTTAATACACCATATAAACTTTGGTAGCGTGATGCAGGCTTTCGTCTCTGATTGGCTACAGTAATGCAAGTTGACAGAGCTGTTAGATAGATTGCGCTGTATATGAGCTGGTTTACGCCACAGAAGCTTTGATAGCGTGATGCAGGCTTCCGTGTCTGATTGGCTACAGCAATGCAAGTTGACAGAGCTGTTGGATAGATGGCGCTGTTTTAATACACCATATAAACTTTGGTAGCGTGATGCAGGCTTTCGTCTCTGATTGGCTACAGTAATGCAAGTTGACAGAGCTGTTAGATAGATTGCGCTGTATATGAGCTGGTTTACGCCACAGAAGCTTTGATAGCGTGATGCAGGCTTCCGTCTCTGATTGGCTACAGCAATGCAAGTTGACAGAGCTGTTGGATAGATGGCGCTGTTTTAATACGCCATATAAACTTTGATTGTATGATGTATGCTTACATCTCGGATTGGCCACAGCAATGCAAGTTGACGGAGCTATTGGATAGATGGCGCTGTAAGATTTTGAACGTGCAATGCGGACTCTTGTCACCGATTGGCTACTGAGGGATAAATTAACTGCGCCGATGGATAGATGGCGTTGTACGTATAGAAAATAGCTACATAGATGCACATTTTGAATTAACTTTAAACATTTTTTAAAGCACCCTAAACAGCTGACTCTTAATAACTGTGACAAGTCCATATAGGACCATGCATAACATTTTAAAATAGTTAATTTTTATGACAATAAAGATCATTCTATTCTATCCAAACATACCTTACTGCAAGTGACCATCATGCCGTTACAAAACCGTAGATGTAAAACGGCTTCGCAGTGGTGTATAAGGGTATTTAGCATTTCTCCAGTATTCACGTCCCACACTCTTACTGTGCTGTCACTTGATCCAGAGATGATGGCTCTTTCGTCATATTGGAGGCATAAAACTGAACCCGTGTGACCTTGTAATTCCTGAAAAAGAACATTTACATTTCAAACTAAGCAGCGATGAAAGCTCAGTAGTTAGCGCGGTCGGTTGTTACGTCTTCTAACTTACAATTTAGTTCGGTGATTCTGTCCATAGATGGCGTTGTACGACGTTAACACGCGGTGACGAGATTTTCCCAGAAACGCGTACGATTGTTGGTAGACTGAATCTAACTATGTCACTGAAGTGTAGTTCCGGGAGTTATTCGTAGCGATGATAGCTCAGTGGTTAGCGCGGTCGGTTGTCACGCCAAAGGGCGTGGGTTCAAATCCAAACAATGGGCTTGAGCTGGCGGTGAAGGAAAACATCTTTGACGAAACCATAGCATGATGGCAACCTCCTGATGTAAGAGATAACGCCTGTCCATGACCATTGCAGCGATACACAGAACTTTGACTAGTGAAACGAAGCCGCAAAAACAAGTTGCAGGGCATCGCTGCTTTGACGCTTTGACTTACGATGGTTAATATATTTTGGAGTACTATTTTTAGGGCGACCGCCGCGGTACCGCATGTGAAACCAGTGCAGTCGGGTGGTCTTTGAAAGTAATGAAACGAGACGCTCTCTTGAGGGTAAGAGATAACACCTGTCAATGACTATTGCAGCGATACACAGAACTTTGAGTAACAAAATAAATTCCAGTTGGAGACATTAGATGGTTAGTCTCAACAGCTCTGTAATTTCGCAAGCTGCAGTGCCGTTTAAATCGGAACACAGTAATGTTTACACACTACTGCTTGGCAGCAGAATATTTGGTACTGTGGTGGTACCTTAGACCACTTAGACGACTACCTGCTAAGGAGATCTACCACCAAGTTTCGTGTCTATGGACTGAGAACCTGAGAAGAAACAGTAACCATACCCCAAGCGAGACTTATCCATTAAGAACAAGAACCATACTCACCCTAACACATTGTAACGTTTTTCTATCCCATATCTTGATAGTGTTATCTCGAAGGCCGGATACGATTTTGTTGTCGTCGTATTGTAAGCAGTATACGCCTTTCGAATTCTCCGATCGACAATTTATTCGCTGGAAAAGGAAAAAAGTAACTTTAGAAAAAATATGGCGCCCAACGTGGCACAAGTATATTTAAAGACTCAACATAAGGGGCCATTCAAATTGTTGTAAATGTACCTTAGGTTCACTGTAATACGTTAATTCCACTTATAAACTATACTAATTAACCTAACTGTACCCATCTCAATAAAATAAATTAAATTATATAATCAGAAGTTTTTGTAATTACTAACCTCAACCTTCCATTTGCCAGTACAAATACAAATATTTTATTATTGATAACACCAATGCTACAAGTCAAGTTAAAGTAAGCAAAGATCTTACTCCCCCCCTCAAACTTTAACATAGGTTTAACTAACGGCCTTATCGCTAAAAGCGATAAGAAATCAAGAGGATTCAAGAACAAGTTGTCAACGAGGTGTGCCAATAGCAAGGAAAACAAACAATCAGCATAATTTATATGACATTGCTGATGTTATTTATATGCACAACAAAGATGGGGAGAGGGGGGGTCTTGGTGCCAAAGTAATTCTTGAAAGGCACACAAGTAAATGCTTAAAGAAAAGTATTGCAATTCAATTCCGCAAATATGCTTATTGAAACAAATAAAAAGTAACTTTATCACAAAGTTTTAGACAATACGCGTGTCATCAAAAGTATTGGCGCCCAACATGGTACAAGTTAACAAACATATAGCACTGCTGCCAGGACTACTATTTTTTTTTAGACGAACATAGTCTTTTGATGGTAAGAGACAACGTATGTCCACGATCTTACACACTTGATCACAGAACTTTCAAGTTTTTTTTTTAATGTAAAAGTAATGAGACGATCGAGGCGCTCTCCTGATGTTAAGAGATAACGCCTGTCCATGACCATTGCAGCGATACACAGAACTTTGAGTAGCAACACAAAGTAAAAGGCATCGCTGCTTTAGCGCTAATTACTGTGACTTTACAACAAATGTTTGTCCTGGTTGGGAATCATACCAACACCCTACAGTTTTTTTATTTGGAAACCTTGTTATAATCATAATAATACAGAACCTACTTTTTTTTTAAGGTTGACAAAGGTGTTGACCACATCTCACTTGATGTTAGTGACGATGTGTTCGAAGATGGTAAAGCACACCTAGCCTGGTATGGAACTGACGGACGGACAAAGGAGTCTTAGTAATAGGGTCTCGTTTTACCTTTTGGGTATGGAACCCTAAAAAAAACAAGTATAAGGATGAACATGACTTCTTATGGGAGAAAATAGAATACACGCAAAAGCGAAAATGAAAATATTTTTATGATGTTTAATAGGCTAGTTGTTTTTGAGCACAGCTCATCTGTTGTTAAATGACGGTGTGGTCGAAGATGGTAAAGCACACCGAGCTTAGAATAGAAGTGGAAACCGAAACACACCGTTAATTGCTAGGTGGCAGATTTTCCACTTGAGGCTGGTAGCTAGCCAGTCGAGTACTACCAAGTACCCTACCACCATGCTATGGTTTCCTTCACCGGCAGCTCGAGCTGAGCTATCATTATTACTGTACCTGTAGGTTGTGTTTGCCTTGCCGCCAGTTGTCCTCTATTGATTGGATATCCTTTATTATCTTGGGGTACAGGTGTCTGTAGAATGAATGTGACGGATGCTGCGATCCAGGTTTTGGTTTGAATAGATATTGAATCCTATAACAATACAAACATAATTTAGCTCAATTTATCACGAGCCATGTCAAACGTGGATAAACTTTGTGCTACAAACAAATGTATTGTAACACTTCTCAGTGTCCTACCTATCACAATTAGCTTGGAATGATAAGTAAAAGACAAAAGAAAGGTTAACAAGAAAATTTACTAGTATGTATACGAAAATGAGGGTAGTTTACAATTTATATAGAAGGTAGTTAAAGATTAGACAGGTCGGGGTACGGTACATTCACGAACCGAATAACATTACACGACTATGCGGATACACTGGCCTTGATATCTGAGTGAGTGTTTCCACGGTGACGGAACCGGAAGTGCAGTAGGGTAAAAGGGTTCTCGGTACTAGATTGTAGGTGTATTATAAGTATGTATTTACAACAAAAAAAAGTATTTAAGTATTCTATCAGTTATCTGACCTCCATAGTACAAGGTTTGCTTAGTTTGAGGTCAGATGGCGCTGTCTAATGACAAAAAAATGTATATACCTTGAATAGTTTCATGTATTTTTTTGCTTTGGTTTTGGCTTCGCATTTTGAGCGTTTGCCAGTGTCAAGCATTTTATATTTTCAAGTTTCATAAGTTACCTCGAAGCTATAGTTATATTCAAAGTCCAGTCTTGGTCAAGTACAGTCCGTGTCAGTCAAGTCCAGTCTTGCTTTAGTAAAGTAGTGGTGACATTACTATAAGCTTCGATGGAGTTTTGGAGGCAATACAAAAAGTCATGTTTCACCACATTATATCATTTTCCCACACTCGCGCTTGTGATTCGGCACTTTATGAATAAAACACCACCATTTTTATGCAACAAAACACTAGTTTTGGAAAAAAATACAATAAGGCGACACGCTCTTTCCGCGTTCCCGTCAAAACTCCTTCCATGTATTTCTAGCAAGCTATTGTCCATGTATAATGATTTCAATTTCAAAGTCAAGGGGTTCATGTTAACGTACCATCCTCTCCTTTCAGCCAATCCCCGCCACAGCGAGTCCGTCCTAACCTTCCGTTCGACAAGTTTCTTCCAGAGCATTCCTTCGGATATGACGCGCTGCCACTCGCGGCAGACCAGTTCTGCTGCGCACAGGGAACTCGCATCCAGGTAAGACAGTATGTTCTCCGCAACATGGTCCAGTCCTTTTTCTAAAAAAAAAAAAACGGCAAGCCCGTATCAGTCTCGCTCATCGAGGGTGTTTTTTTTACTGTTGTCGATGTTTGACAGGTGTGTTAAACACGACAACGGATGTTAAGTGACGGTGTGGTCGAAGATGGAAAAGCATACCTAGCCTGGAATAGAATCTACTTGGTGGTAGATCTCCTTAGCGGGAGGTCATCTAGGTATATACCACCGCAGTACCAGATAATCTGCCGCCAAGCAGTAGTGTGTAAACATTACTGTGTTCCGGTTTGAAGGGTACTGCAGCTAGCGAAATTACTGGGCTATTGAGACTAACCATCGAAAGTCTCAAAGTAATGAGCACCAAAGCAGCGATGCCCTGGACTTTGTTTTGTTACTCAAAGTTCTGTGTATCGCTGTAATGGTCATGGACAGGCGTTATCTCTTACTATCAGGAGAGCGTCTCGTTCGTCTCATTATTAGTCACATAAAAAAAAATAATTAACTGGCTCCAAGTGTGGCAGCCGGAACACACAGTTAGATGCTTGGCGGCAGATTTTCAACTCGAGAGTGGTACCCTACCACCATCCGTTTGAGCGTGAAGTAATAAGAAACACAAACGCACGCATAAACTGTCGCCTTTACAATATTAGTGTGATAAACTTTACCCCTATTATTTTGAGTTTAACTCACGTTTTAACCCTTGACTCAAAAACGACGGGGTGTTATAAGTTTGACGTGTCTGTGTGTGTCTGTCTGTGGCATCGTAGCTCCCGAACGGATGAACCGATTTTGATTTTGTTCGATTCTGACAGCCCCGTTAGCTCACTGGTAGTATATCTGCCTTGAGAGCTGTAGGGCGTGGGTTCGATTCCCACTAAGGGCAAACATTTTGTGAATAAAGAAATGTTTGTTCTGTGTCTGGGTGTTCCGTATGTTTTTACAAAAAAAAAAGTATTTATGTATTCTATCAGTTATCTGACTACCATCACACAAGCTCTGCTTAGTTTGGGGCCAGATGGCGCTGTGTTTAATGTCCAACGATATTTATATTTACCATATTTGTTTGAAAGGTGAATTAGTCGGGAGTGCTCTTAGCTATGTTTGATAAAAATCAGTCCAAGATGGTCGCCGCCACAAAATGGCGGATTACATATTTTTTCACAACTTCCTCAATATGGGTATCAAATGAAAGGGCTTGCCTATGGTAAATTTCAAATCCAAGATGGCCGCCACCACATATGGCGAATTACATAGTTTTTTACGTGACTTGATCGAAAATGATCTTAACTATGATTCAAGAAAGTCTGTTCAGCTGTTTGAAGATAAACAGCTCTTATGTATGTGAGTATTTACGACTGATCGATTCGAAATTTGGTAGATATTATTTGTATTACTGGTGTATCTATCTAAACAGATATTAAATCTCATTTCCAGTGAAACAGCGAAGAAATCCACGTGCGATTTTAAATTTATACAAGTTTCCATGATTCCCAAGTTCCCAGTAACCTTACAAAAACATCCTATCCTCATGATTATTTGAAAGGATCATCAGTGAAATTTGTTATTCTATCGCTACAGATATGAATGGCAATTTCAATTTTAAATATCAAATTCCCGATGTGGCCTTACATAATCTTTATGTAATACTGTTATTCAATGAATTATATATGGAATCTAAGGGCGTCTATAAACATCTCTCTGGATTTGGCAACACACTGATAGCATGAATAATGAAACTCGGCCTTCACCCTTAAATATAATTATACACCACTATTTTTTAATTAGGTACTAGAAAAAAATAGCGTTATCTACTGCTATTACTGAACCCATAGCTTTGTAGCTAAGTGGTTAGCGCGGTAGGTTCGCATGCCGAAGGGCGTGGGTTCAAACCCCAACAATGAGCTTGAGCTGCCGGTGAAGGAAAACATCGTGAGGAAACCATATCATGGTGGTAGCGTACTCTCTAGTACTCGGCTGGCTAGCTACCACACGAGAGTTGAAAATCTAGGTGTTTGACCACAGCTCACCTGATGTTAAGTGAGGGAGTGGTCGAAGGTGGTAAGCACACCCAGCCTGGAATGGTACTGGCTCTCAAGGGAGGCTGTCGGAATACACCGTTAGATGCTTGGCGGCAGGTTGTGCAACTCTCGTGTGGTAGCTAGCCAGCCGAGTACTAGAGGGTACGCTACCACCATGCTATGGTTTCTTCACAATGTTTTCCTTCACCGGTAGCTCAAGCTCATTGTTGGGGTTTGAACCCACGCCCTTCGGCATGCGAACCTACCGCGCTAACCACTGAGCTATCATCGTTACAAATTTCTGTGTATCGCTGCAATGGTCATGGACAGGCGTCATCTCTTACCATCAGGAGAGCGTCATGTTTGTCTCATTCCTTTCACATAAAAAATAAACACATAATTAGGGTGTTAACTCACTGGGCAGCATGCTGATGAAGTCCCGTTGCAGCATGGGCTTGAGGTAAGCGTTGATATGTCCATGCTGGTAGTGGCACATACGTGCTAACAGTTGCTCCACAAACTCCACCTGCAGGACAAAAATGCTCACAATATACAAATTCAGTTCATATGAACAGAACCAACATAAATTTATTATAAAACAACTTCTGTTTTTTTTCTCAAAGTAGCATTTATGGTAAGTATCGACAGCTTCATCTGCTATGGACATAATTAAAATACATACATATATGTATTTTATGATGTCAATGACATTTTTATATTTACTTATCCACTAGCTGCGTCCCGCGGCGTTTTCCGCTACATTTTTCGGGGTAAAAACTAGCCTGTGTATTAATTCAGGGTGTCAGCCAAATTTCATCAAAATTGGTCCAGCCGTTTGAGTGTGAGAAAATAACAAACACACTCACAAACTTTCGCCTTCCTAATATTAGTGTGATTATTTACATTTGCCTTTGGAACACTTTTCTAGGTCTCAAAATATACATAATACATAATATTACATTATAAGTTAATGGAAAATAATATTGATTGTTTAATACTATTAAATGATAAAGTTTTGTCAATTTAGTAGTGGGCTAGTGAGCTCTTGTAATCAAAAAATTCAACTCTACTTAAATGTAGTGTGAAAAATAGGCTTTCAGAATCGAACATAGTTTTATCTATTGGGATAGGTATAGGTTGTTATAGGTATAGGATCATACACTCTTATTAAATAGTGCAGTCCTATGACTAGATATAGGATCATACACTCATATTAAATAGAGCAGTCCTATGACTAGATATAGGATCATACACTCATATTAAATAGAGCAGTTCTATGACTAGATATAGGATCATACACTCATATTAAATAGAGCAGTTCTATGACTAGATATAGGATCATACACTCTTATTAAATAGAGCAGTGCTATGACTAGGCATAGGATCATACATTTTTTACTAAGCAATGCAGTCCTATGACTAGGTACAGGATCATACATTCTTATTAAACAGCGCAGTCCTATGACTAGGTATAGGATCATACATTCTTTTTAAACAACACAGTTCTATGACTAGGCATAGGATTGAGCTGTTTCTTTATATATGAAATCTGGACTGTTTTTATTTCATCTTGTTACCTGATCCGTTTCGTTCCATCGTGCAAAGTAGTTGAGACAAGCGTCCCGCTCTGCAGTGTAGGCTGGGCTGCTCGGCGTCGGCCGTACGCCCGTATCCAGACATGTGATTGGCGTCACCTGCTGGCAATAACAATAAATAAAATATTGTTTAGTACTTCCACTTCACCTTAGCATGAAGTTGTCTATACTTTGTCCATTATGTTAACCACTTCTTGACAGCTCATAGAAAGTTGACGACATAACTTTGTACAGAGTCTAGCAAAATAAATGTACAAAAATATGAGTTGTTTTTGTCATTAAATAAATAAAATAATTTCATACCTAAAAAAGGTCCCTAATCATGTCAGGGGTAATAGTTGAGGAGAATATTGAATAGTTATTATAGTATTTAATAGTTATAAGGATTTTAAAAAATCAAATTTAAAGATCTTTATGCTTTGTTGGTTCATTGGTAGTATGTCTGCTCCAAGAGCTGAAGGGTGTGGGTTCGATTCCCACCCATGACAAGAATTTTGTGATATAAACAAATGTTTGTTCTGTGTCTGGGTGTACTGTATGTATTATAAGTATGTATGTAGGTATTTACAAAAATAAAACTATTGAAGTATTCCTACCAGTTATCTGTCTACTATTGCTTAGTTTGGGGTCAGACGGCACTGTGTTAAATGTCCTATGATATTTATTTATTTTCATTGAGGCAAATATATGGCCTGTCACATTCTGTAATCTAAATGACAATACAATAATCTGGCTACATACATATATTTGAGTAATCTAAAATGACAATACATAATTTGACATTGCCATACTGATAAGTCAATTGATGATGGAACCTGATACTGGGCAGATACTGTGTCTCTTCGATTGTTACTAATAAACTTATCATCCTATGATTTAAAACATCATGAGGAAACCATGGTGGTCTTCCTACTTGCTAAGAAAAAAAGACGTGTCTACACTGCCGTCATACGGAAGAGAGATGTAATTGAATTATATACATAATCAAAATCAGTAGTAAAACAAGACACATCTACCAGTTTTTTTTATTAAAATAGGAAAAAAGTCAGATGTACGTCTTTTTTCACATGACAGCAGTATATGTTTTAGGGGTTTGTAGTGTCATCTAGCTTGAAATGGGTTCCTATCCCAGATTAGTTATGTTAACCATATATGACCTATACCTATACCACAATATCGCTTAACATCTAGTGGAATGTGGTTAAACATCTAGCCTGTCAACAAATTTAAAAAAAACAATAAATCAAAATGTTATTTTTTTCTCTAAGCAACTTTAGAAAACATGCTCTAATCCATATTTTCTCGCATCAGAACTGAGTCACTAACCATTTTTATGTTTGACAGGCTAAGTATTTGACCACAGCTGACCCTGATGTTAAGTGATGGCATGGTTAAAGATGGTAAACATACCTAGACTGGAATGGAACTGCCTTGCAAGGCTGTTGGAACATACTGTTAGATTCTCAACTAAGGGTGGTAGCGAGCCAGGCGAGTATTGAAAGGTACTTTACAACTATGCTAAAGTTTCAATTATTAATTCTTTGCTGGTAGGACCCAGACCCTTCAATCTAACTATGCCAACCACAGAGCTATGATCACTACAAAAAAAAAGTTTTATGATGGAACTCAATACACAGCAAAGTTTTTAAACAAAAATATAATCAGTTTCTTTAAAATTGTAACTACCTACCTACTCTGTGTTTTTGACTTGTAGATTATGTAAATTGGGTTAGTAAGTGTAACACTCACATACAGGACTGATGTAACGAATAAACCTGAAGTTTTGTAAGTCAGTTACATGTAGGTACAAAAAAAAAAGTTGATATCTCACTAGGAAGTTATATCATAACAAGCTTTATTGAAGTATCAGTGTAGATTGTTGCGAAATACTACTGAAAGTGGCACAGCTGATTTATTCTTAAGGGGTACCTTTTTTAGTACTTTTAAGTACTAATTTGGGTTAAGAAGTGTATAGAAACTGTGAATTAAACAGTTATTAGTATATTTTATACGTATTTCAGAAGTTTTTAAGGTCTAAGTATAGTATACTCAAATGCACTTTTAACAGGTTGTACATGTAAACAAATGGAACTAAATTTGCATGATAGGTAAACTGTAAGGTGAACAATGATTGTGCTACGATATGACTAAGGTACAGTTCGGAGAACGAGGCAAAAAAACTTTTTTTGTTAGGTCCGCATTGCAGGAGGAAAACTGAGGAGCTTCTAACTACACATACTGGAGAGCATTTTCTTCAAGAAACTATTGCAAGATGCGACCATTATAGTCCATGATTATATTTATTACCTAGCCTAATTTGACATTAAATTGGGCATAAAAACACAAAGTTATTTAAAACGAATTGGGATGAAGAAAGATGGCGGCGAAACCATGACATTACGGGTCTTGCTCTAATTAAAGTTTTTAGGCGTACCTGTGGCGCTTTGATCTCTTCTACTATCATCTCAGTCTCCATTTTTGTTATTTCACCAGTAACATTAATAGTCATTCACTAAAACACCAACAATTAAACCAAAATCACAATCGTGAAGAACTCATCTCTCGCATGACGTCAAGCAACTTTAATTTTTTTAAATCTTGACGTCTTTCTTTGGCAAAGGCCAATGTACCGTTATTTACTTTCTTACATGTTTGTGTTGTGAAAACCGGATCAATTTTTTAAAATTGATCGTTTAAATTACTAAAAAAAAATTATTACTATTTAAAAGAAAGCATGACTTAAAATGAATTAATAATAGAGATCAATTAAACTAGAATTTGGATTTAATATTCTGGTTCCGAAAAATGTTTACCCTGAACGCATTTGTTTATTTATATATCATTGAACGCAACCGTTGTGTCATCACTTTTTAGTGCTGCTAGTATATCAAAGATACCCAAATTACATCCCAAAATTCGAATTGATTTTTTATACTATATTTATAATTATAATATTATAATTATATTTAAGTTCCTGTAGACACTCGATCAAATCTCCATACAAACGCCTCATTATAACTACCAATTATACAGCCACTACACACTTGTAGTTTTTGTACACGCGCGAACGTGTGCGTGAGTCTAAGGTTGTCACTGTATCAATAACATTATTGTACACTTACTCTTCTGCACATCGTATATCATATTGTACATTTATACTCCAATCTTTGTCACGTTTACTTGGCAAACAGCCGTAAACTGCACAGGAATATCCATTTTTTTAAGGGAAAATTGGTGTGGTCGCGTGGTTCGTGTGGCACGTCCCATGCTATAATTGGCTCCTCAACAGCTCAGAATTACATCCGGGGTGAAAAAGCCCCGACTGGTTAGAAGGAAACAGTGTCCGTTCTATACGTATTATTGTCTGCTCTGTGCCCAGACCAAGTAAGCCTATTCACACGAATTAATTAATGAAACTACATTTATTTACATCATACATTGTGTTACTAAATAGTTAGAGAACTGGGAATATTAAGTAATAAAATTAGGATCTTTCATTTAACATACGAAATTTTTGACTTGAAACTAAAGCATGTTACACTCATACATTTAATGTTTTGTGTTATACAAAAATTCTTTTGTAAATGGAAAGCATAATTTCGTATTATGGCAACATTATTACGAATTGTGTTCCATAATTTCAGTCTCTTGGCATTTAATTCATAATAATTGTTCATCTTACCTTTCAGTACACTCCGAGACTACAATGTAAGTGAGGGAGAAAAATACTTGACATAATGCTAAAAATAAGTTACACATTGTTTTTATTGAGATCACGAAGTTTGACATATTTTTAAATTTTTATTTTGAAAACTTTTATAAACATTGTTTTGTTTGTTTTTACTTTAATTTAGATTTATCTTGTTGTGTATTTGACTGTATTTAGATTGACCACTAATAATAAAAATGAAGAGAAAATTTGTCTACTTAGCAATACTTGTATTCGTTACTATAATATGGATATATTGGACCTCAAATGTCTTCAATAACGTTAACATAATAACTTTTTTACGGATTCATGGTAATTTCATGGACGATTTGTTACTCCACCCTGCTGAAGATACTTGTCGAGGTAAGAAATCTCCCATTAAAATAAGTTTTATATTATAATAATAAATTAAACTTATTATTAGGTACATACACACTTTCACATTTATAATATTAGTAGGATGATAGAGACCCTACAGAACATGTTTATATTTAAATAAGTATAAATTTACTATTAAAAAAGCCGACTCCATAACCCTTAGGCCAACTTAACGCGCTGCTCCAATGAAACAGCGAGGTTTCGTAGTAAACGAAAATAAAATCGATGCACTTATAAAACTTAAATAGGAAACAAAAAAGAAATTCCAAATCGGTTCAGGCATCTTCGAGTAATCGCTGAACATACATAAAAAAATATGATTCTGATGAATCGAGAACTTCCTCCTTCTGTGAAGTCGGTTAAAAAGTGGTTTTTGATGGTATAATAATATTTATATTATTATACCTACTTACTACTAATTACTGGCAAACACAAGTTATAACTTGTGTTTGCAAGTAATTACCTACTCAATTCTTAGGCTTCTGGCGCCTATTACATACAGTGGCAGCCTTAGGGAGTGGCAAGCAGGGCTACTGCCCAGGGCCTTACTCTTGCAAGGGCAAAAAAGTCCCCCTCAAAAAAAATCGCAAACCAGAGTTACACACACAGCATCATCTGACCCCAAACTAAGCAAAGCTTGTACTATGGAAGACAGATAACTAATAGAATACTTATATAGATTTTGCTTCTAATTCGCAAATTGTCTAAATAAAACATGATTTCAGGTCCACCGTTTATAATAATACTAGTGACATCATATGTGGGCCACATAGAGCTCAGGAGTGCTCATAGGAGAGCCATGACACCAGATCTGTTGCGGTCCATGAACATTGCCAGAGTTTTTCTGCTCGCCAGGATACCTGAGAATGAGAAGTGAGTCAAGTATTCTCTTTTTAATCTACTGGTTAGTTGTTTTACCACACTCACATTATATCATTTTCCCACACCCGCGCTTGTAATTCGGCACTTTATGAACAAAACACCACCATTTTTATGCATAAACACTTGACAAAACACTAGTTTTGGAAAAAAATACAACGGAGCGACACGACTCTTTCCGCGTTCCCGCCAAAACTCTGTCAAATAATAAAAATAAATTTTGCAAGTTTTTTTTCTCTTTCTTCTTGGTATCGCACTCTGTGCATTCTGCCAGTTTCAATGTTTCATAATTTTGTGTAGAAAAGTTTTTTTCTATTAGTATCTATCTATCTAAATAGAATTTATTGATGAATCGTTTAATTTTTTTTTATGTAAAAGTAATGAGACGATCGAGGCGCTCTCCTGATGGTAAGAGATAACGCCTGTCCATGACCATTGCAGCGATACACAGAACTTTGAGTAACAAAACACCGTACCCTTCAAACCGCAGCACAGTAATGTTTGCACACTACTGCTTGGCGGCAGAATATCTGGTACTGCGGTGGTACCTACCTAGACGACCTGCTAAGGAAATCTACCACCAAGTGAATTTGTGAAGTGAATATTTTTAATAATTACAGATATATAGACCAGAGATTGGTAGAAGATGAAAACAACACATACGGAGATATAGTACAAGGGTCTTTTATAGAAGACTATAGAAATTTGATATTCAAACACCTTATGGGCTTGCAATGGGCTTCAACCATCTGCCGTAACGCCAATTTCATACTCAAAGTAGACGATGACACCATATTTAGTATAGAAAAAACATACAAATTGCTCATCAAAGAAAATTTGGAAAACACTATGCTGGGTTTTATGATAAACAATACGAAACCTAAAACGGATAAACAGAACAAATGGTTTGTAACATGGGATGAATATCCGAGACACAACTACCCACCGTATTTGTCTGGTTGGTATTATGTGACAACACCAAAACTTGCTGGTCTTTTATGCGATGAAGCAATGATCCTTCCTAAATTTTGGATTGATGATATCACAGTCTCCGGTCTCATCCCAGAGTCGTTGAACAATCGATCTTCTGTTAGGATAAAATTAAGGCATTTACCGGAAAGCTATTGGTTGGAGTATTATGAGCTACTTGAATGTTGTATAAATGATATGATTAAAAAGCATTATATTTGTGAAGTGGTCGGCCCGAATGGGGGTAGAAACAATTTGATTTTTGAATACAATGAAGCTTTGAGAAGCTGTGCGAACTGTACGGAGAGGCCTTCTGATAAGCCGTTGAAAAAATCATGTGTCGCATACAAAGATAGAAGTATTTTTAGCGAAGGGAAAGCTGAAATTTATCATATGAAGTTATGACAGGAATCCCACTAATATTATAAATGTGAATGTGAAAGTTTGGGTGGATGGATGGATGTCTGCCAGAACACACCTTTAGTTAGTTGGCGGCAGATTTAAATTTTTTTTTTTTTTGGTTAAGGAAAAACATCTTGTGGAAATCACAGCATGGTGGTAGGGTACTTCAGTACCCGGCTGGCTAGCTACCACCCACAAGTTGAAAATCTGCCGCCGCTAACAGTGTGTTCCGGCAGCCTCACTTTTCACAGTTCCATTCCAGGCTAGGTGTGCTTAACCATCTTCGACCGCACCTTCACTTAACAAGCAGTCAAACTGCTGGTCAAACATCTAGCTTATCAACCATAAAAAAAAAATGGCTTAAAAAAGATAATCGGCAGCTCAAATTGCTTATATGTAACAAATGTGTTAACAATATGCCATTTTAGTAGTAGATGATGTTAAGTTTTGATATTTTTACAAAAATAATTATATTTTACAATCAAGCGAATCTCAGTAATATACTTACTAATTAAGAAATAATAAAAAAAAATATTTTTTCGTTTTTTTTTTAATACTTTAACTTCGTGGTCTTACACTATGTGGCTTCTTGGTAAGCTCAAAGTAGCACAACGAGCTATGCTCGACGACTTTGCTCAGAGATCCGTAGACGAACCAAAGTTACCGACATAGCCTAAGTTGTAGTGGTAGTTGGCAGGACCACCGGTTCTGGAGTGGAGAGCAAGGACCGGCAAGCGCAGCGTAGGGCGTTCACTGCTGGACAAGTACAAGACAAACACCTTTTTGAAAATTATTATAATTTGAAACACTAAAGTACGTTAATATTCGTTTAATTTAGTAGCTGCAACCTAAAGGAATAAATACAAATATGTAGGTATCTTCATACATTTATGTAAAACACAATTTCTAAACTAGAACTTGTACGAGATTATGTCCTCAAAGTACGAGATATTTAAAACCAAATAGGCATCCCAGGTATGAGAAAAAAAATTCGACATCTGGCAACCCTGGACTTGATTGTCATTGTCAGTAGATTTTGCTGTCGGTGATTTTTCGATTTTGGTTATATTTCGATTCTACGGCTTTTTCTCGTTTCCTTCGTATATGTGTATGGAGAAAATCTTATTTTATTGCATAAAATACGGTGTTAAAAGTAACAAAACATTCCACTATGTCTGAACTAGAAGAACCTCCGGCGAAAGTGTTAAAAATCGATGTAAGTATCATTTAAAAACGTAACTATTTGGTTCGCTAATTTAAATAAAGATATTTAAATACAACCTGCGATTTTTTAATTTACTGGGTTAAATAATAAATCAACTGTTCTCACACATCCATTCCCGATTGTCTTCAAATTTCGTTTTTACCGCTGCGCCTTTCCTTGTCCTTGCAAAGTTTTTTGTAAACGAAGCGTAAAGAAATCCAACTGTACGCAAGTTTATGTTAAATAAAGATTTACCTATAGTACAATTTTTTTTTTTTTAATATTTGATAGGCTTGCGTTTGACCGCCATCCCGCCTGATGTTAAGCGAAGATGCGGTCTACGGTGGAGCACGCTCGCCTAGAAGAAACCGATTCACTCGCGACTTGAAGGAACCCAGACTTGGTAGTAGATTTCCTTAGCAGGAGGTCATCTAGGTAGGTGTCACCGCAGTACTAGATATTCTGCCGCCAAGCAGTAGTGTTCAAACATTACTGTGATCCGGTTTGAAGGGTATTGCAGCTAGCGAAATTACTGGGCTGTTGAGACTAACCATCCAGTCTCAAAGTAATGAGCGTCAAAGCAGCGATGCCCTGAATGTTGTTTTGTTACTCAATATTCTGTGTATCGCTGCAATGGTCATGGACAGGCGTTATCTCTTAACATCAGGAGAGTGCCTCGATCGTCTTATTACTTTTACATAAAAAAAAGAAAAAAAATATTATATTCATTGGGGAACACCCACTCGGGCAGCAGATTCCAATGTCTTGCGGTACGCATGAAAAAGGTTGAATCAAACCACATAGTTCAGGCTTTTGGAACATCAACCATGAAGTGGTGTCGCTTTTGTAACAATATGTTTCAATAATAATTGAGACTTCATATTTGTAAGCCTTTTTAGCCAAGATCATGGCTAAAAAGGGGTTTATATTGTTTTCGATATACAATATGCCCAAGGCATAGCATGTTGATACGTTCTATCATAAATAAGATCCTATGTTACACAGGCGTAAATATTAAGAATTCTGAATATCAAGCAGCCAAAAATGCTTTTTGTTGTTCTTTCTTTTATGCAAAGGGTATTGCAGGTATTAAATATGTTGTCAAACTTGTAACATTCTATTAATGCATGGTGGTAGGGTACTATCCTAGTACTCTACGCTTGCTACCACCCTCAAGTTGAAAATCTGTCACCAAGCATCTAATGGTGTGTTTAGGCTGCCTCACTTGAGAGCCAGTTCCATTTACCATCTTCACCCATACCTTCACTTAACATCAGGTGAGCTGTGGTCAAACATCTAGCCTGTCATCCATAAGATCACAAGGAATCTATTGACATTGAAATGAAAACTTTTACTTGAAATTGCCACTCACTCACTGCATTTTTGGTAATTTTATTTTGGCCACTTATTTCAATCATATTACTTTATTTTATTAATTCTTAACTACTGCTTGAATTAGTCTTGTTGTTTACACATATGTAAGGCATGTAGTTCGGATCGAAACCTAAATCTGTTCACCTCTGTTAATTATTGAGACTGTATCCTGTTTTGTGTAATATAATTAAATAAATAAATAAAAAAAAAAACTTTATTTTATAATATAAGACTTATTGGTTGCCTGGAAGAGATCGCTATTAGCGATAAGGCCGCCACTTGTGGCACTAGTTAATAAGGTTTTTTGTTCTCTGTACTCTTTTCTATTTATGATGTGCACAATAAAGAGATATCTATCTATCTATCTTCACATTGATAACTACATCAATACATGTGTTATAAAACTTACAATCTATATAATAAATTAATTTTATATATATTAGTGTATTTTTACTACTTTATGTATTAGGATATATTATTATTAGAGTGTAGATATAAGTATTTATGTTATAGTTATATATTATCCTTTGTGCATATCCTCGTTATTGACACACCCCATATTTTTCTTCCTCTGATCCTGTCCGTCCTACAGTTGCCTGGAAGAGATCGCTTTTAGCGATAAGGTCGCCAGTTGTTATACAAATTAATTAATTTTATTTCTTCTGTATTGTTTTTTTAGTGTGTGCAATAAAGAGTTAATCAATCAATCAATCTTAATGCATGCATGCTTAATTACAACTAATTTTAAAAAATAACATAAACCAAAATTACATGAGCCTCAGACACATTAATGGGCTACACTAAATTATATTAAAGAATGCATTAAATGTAATATTTTACTGTCTGTTTGGCCATTTCGGCCATAAGTGAGTTTACGTTAACTTTGAATTTTGACAAACTGTCCCCAAATATATCTAAATCACTATTATGTTGACATTTGTTAACAAGCCTACTTATGGATAGGTGAATTTGCTTCTAACACTGTTCTACAATACACGGGAGCGAAAGGAATTATGGTTTTTTTTTATGTTAAATGTAATGATGCGAACTAGATGCTCTCCTGATGGTAAGAGATAACGCATGGCGCTGTGTGTAATGTCCTACGATATTTATTATTAATATTAACATATAGGTTTTTTTAGTTTGGATTGTTAAAAGTCAGGCGGCGGGAACGTTTTGAGATGGAATAGCCAAAAGTTAAAGTCTTAAAAATTTCACAGGTTTTAAAGTGCCACTTAATATTTCTGTTGCAATAACTTTTCCAATTATTTTTTTTTTGTTTAAAAGTAATTAGACGAACGTGACGCTCTCCTGATGGTAAGAGATAACGCCTGTCCATGACCATTGCAGCGATACACAGAACTTTGAGTGACGAAACAAAGTCCAGGGCATCGCTGCATTGGCGCTCATTACTTTGAGACTTTCGATGGTTAGTCTCAACAGCCCAGTAATTTCGCTAGCTGCAGTACCCTTCAAACCAGAACACAGTAATGTTTACACACTACTGCTTAGCGGCAGAATAACTGGTACTGTGGTGGTACCTACCTAGACGACTTCCTGCTAAGGAGATCTACCACCAAGTAAGTTGGGTTTACGTAGATACTTAAAACCCAATGAACTTTTGAAGAACTGAATGATTTCAAGCAGCAGTATTTTCTAGCATTCCATAATCTAATTTTATTTTGTTATTATTAATTGTATTATTTAATCTGTATTTTTTTTTAAATTTAAACCGCATCTCAAATTATGTAATTAATAATATTTAAATATTTTGACCAACATTCTTTGCCATACCCTAATGGGGTCATATGTATTAGGGACAACATTGTTAAATTGATAAGCATAAGAACCTGTACATATTTTATGTTGCAATAAAGTATTGAGTATTAATCTAAGCCTTAGAATTTAAATATAATTCATATAAACTTAATTATAATGTACATAATTATGTAGAAGCAATATTACCAGAGAGACATATTCACTTCAGCAAAAAATCTTTTGAAATTAGATTTAAAAAAAAAACATGTGTTTTGGCATTTTTTTTTAATTTTTTCAGAATATAGATGGGGTAACCCATGTGACGGAACTGTCTGGTTTTCCGGAACCGTTTGATGGTGTCGATGGAGACCAGGAGATGATGGGTGAGGAGTCTGGTATTATTGAGGGAGGAGCGGAACCTGAGCAGGAGGAGTGGCTGAGTGAGGGTATACTGACTGATGATGACTACAATCCGCGTGTGAGTTGTTTTTCATATGTATTAGAGTAGAGTCAACAAAAAAAAAAGAAAGTATTTATGTATTCTATCAGTTATCTGACTTCCATCACACAAGCTCTGCTTAGTTTGGGGCCAGATGGCGCTGTGTGTATAGTCCAATGATATTTATTTATTTTTAACTTAAAAATTATTATAACCATCTAGTTAGGGTATTACAGTAGAATCCCGAATATCCGGATCAAATAAAACCAGGGGTATTCCGTATAATCGAAAATCCGGATAATCTATTCCAAAGCAAACCAAACAATATTTAAATTTGAATAAATTTTTAATATATAATGGGTTTTACATGCGTTGTTTAGATAATACGATATATATAACGAGCTCCAACACAAAACGTAACAAAAAGAAAAGACAACCTTTAAGTTGAGCGCTATCAAAGAAAACTTTATCCCGCAAACAAATGAGAGCGGGAGTACACGGTCGGAGGCGGGAATAAACTTGTCGTAACATGTCTCGTTGCGCCGTCAAAACATTTTTAAATTGACAATTCGGTATGTAAAGAAAAAAAAACTTTACTGATTCCAAAACCATTTCGAAATAGTACATTTCTGTACAATATTTTTACGTTTAAAACTCTGTAAACTATGAGGTGGGGTTTATTTTAATAAAAAACATAAATCAAACTTGACTTTCAATTGATGTCTCATGACGTCATCTCGACGGGCAACTTTCATAGACTGACAAACCAAAACAAAACTTGTCAATGTCAAGTCAACGGCGATCATAATAATATTTTCAATACACGTACGTCGAGTTGTTTTTCGCTTCATTAATATTAATATCTGGACTCTGATATCGCTTTTATGACATTAGATTTATTTACTTCATGTCATGAATTGTAAAAACCGAAGACGTGACAGAATGGCTTTACAGCTTTAGCCTGCCCGATGGGGCAAATTAAAAAGAAAACTAATCAGTTCTGTTGTCAAAGTTGATCAAATGAGCTGAGATGAATGAGTTCAGATAATCGGACGTTCGGATGATCCTGATACCACGGTATCTTAATTCGGTATGTAAAGAAAAAAAATACTTTGCTGATTCCAAAACCATTTCGAAATATTACATTCCTGTACATGATTTTCACGTTTAAAACTCTTTAAACTATGAGACGGTTTTTTATTTTAATAAAAAACATAAAATAAACTTGACTTTCAATTTACCTCTAATGATGTCACGTCGTCGGCTGTATAAAGATTCTTTGAGTGCCTAAAAAAACAAAGGCAAACCTCAACAAAATCTGTCAATGTCAAGTCAACGGTTGCCGTTACTTGTAACCTCCATACTTATCTACGTCGAGTTGTTTTTTTTTACATGGCTAATACATGTTTTACATATTCAGCCGACCTCATGACGTCATAACTATAAAAAGTTTGAAAACGTATTAGAATTAAACTACCGCTTAGAAAGCCAAAATATTCAAATTAGTTTCATAAAATAAAGTTTACTATCAGTAAAAAATATAAAATAAATACAAAAAAAAAAAACTTTACATACCGAAATTCGGTATGTAAAGTTTTTTTTTTGTATTTTGTTTGTTTCTATCCCAACTGTCTAATCTGTTACACTAAGGATGATTTAAACCACATTATCATGGAGTGTACTTGGAATGAATCAATTAGAACAACTGGCCTGAACATACAACTATCAGGACTTCAAGTTGGTTACTGTAACAGCAGTCTGTCTGAGACTCTCTCGGACGCAGCCAGAATATATTTATTATATTTTATATTTATTTGTTGTTTTATCATCATCATCATCATCATCAGCCTATATTAGTCCACTGCTGGACATAGGCCTCTCCCAAGACACGCCACTCAGCCCGATGTTCGGCTTCTCGCTTCCATCCACCGCCAGCTGTCTTACGTGTATCGTCACTCCATCGGGCGTCCTACGCTACGTTTGCCAATACGCGGTCTTCACTCTAGAACACGTCTACTCCAGCGGTTATCGGTTCTGCGACAGCTGTGTTGTTTGTTAGAATCCCTCTAATATTATAAATGTTAAAGTTTGGATTGATGGATGGATGTTTACTCTTCACACAAAAACTACAAATACAAATATTTTATTTATAACACCATTGTTAAGTCAAGTCAGTTCCATTCCAGGCTAGGTGTGTAAAATATGTCAATACCAAAAAAAAAAATTTCAATATACATATTAAAATGACATGACAAAAAAATCATAATTAATTACTAGTACAGAGGCGTCTCTAGCCCATGTGGTGCCCGTGTGCAATCATTACCCTAGCGCCCTCTAGTAAGCGCGCGGTCAAAATGGAACAGGTACAAATGTTATAAATTGTAAAATAGATCGACTTTCATACTAATTCGATCAGCTGATCGGTCATTTTGTATGGAGAGTCCATTTTTTACGATTTCCATTTTTTAACATTGACAAACTGGAGCTCGCGTCATCGTCGTTTTACGTAGGTTTGAGTTATAACGCCCGGCGTCCGTAACACGGGCGCAGATTCTTTGAAAGTGGCGAGGCCGGCGCCCCCTGACACCACTGCGCCCGTGTGCAACGCACACCGTGCACCATAGGTAAAACCGCATCTGACTAGTAATTCAGTAAATAATTTTTAAGTTTGAAACACTCGTCAATGTCATAAAACAAGGTCTCTAGCAGCCAAGATCTACTGAACAGATTTGGATGAATTTTTTTATGGAGGTGGCTGGATTAACACATAGGGGCGCAGCTAGTGCTTTTTAAATCCAAGCCTTATAATTTAAATTGTGTATAATTGTTATAAACTTCATGAGAACAAACTTAACTTACTTTTGGTGAACCCCTATTTTGCAACAGTCTATCTGTTTGTTTGGTTTTGTGCTTGTGTTACAAAATAAAACTATTTTCTTTCCTAATTATAATAAACATATTATGTAGAACGTCCAGCGTCGGTCGTCCAGCCGCAAGATGGGTCGACGATATTGTCACCGTCGCGGGTCGAACCTGGACCAGATTGGCACAGGACCGAGGCAGATGGCATGAAAAGAGTCAAAGTCAAAGTCAAAGTATAGTTTATTGCTATGCTGTGTTACATTAAGGTCTTAATATATAGGTAGAGCAACAGCTACGTTCAGTACGAACATGCAATATTAGAGGCTGAACTTAAAATTATGATATTTAATTATTTACATTAACACAACGGAATCCGAAAAAATTAAGTGGCATACTGTAATTGTCAAAAAAATAATTATGTAAGAAAAATGTCACAGTTAATCATTTAAAATGTATCGTCAAAAAAACATTTGTTTTATAGTATCCCTTATCTATAAGAGAATTGAATAAATTGCGTTTAAATATAGAAACTTTTCCTGACTCCAGTATTGATATTGGCAGATGATTGTATATCAAAGGACCCATGCCACAAAGAGAGAGGCCTATACCCAGCAGTGGGATAAAGAAGGCTGTGGATGATGATGATGATGATGTAGAAGCAACATTACCAGAGCGACATATTCACATCTGCGAAAAACCTCTTTAAATTTAATTAAAAGAAAAAAAAATCACAACCCATCCGCCCTGAACGCTGTGCTGTCATCATTTCAAAATATACCATATTTCCTTTCAGTCTCAAGAAACTTTAGATGAACGTACAGACTCACAAATTGGTACCGGAGATGAGGAGCATCTAGACAGTACATTAGACAGTGAAGTGTTAAACGAGACTCAACCAAACTTGCACAATACAGATGCAAATGGAGATGACCTCGACGGAGGAGAACGTAGTGTGGTGAATTCAGCCGAAAGAGCTTCAGCAGAAGCAACATCAGAAAGTGAGGCGAATGTATCCCAAAATGGGGATAATTTAATGGATACGGAAGCTGATGTAAGCTTCGAGGTAAGCCTTTAATACCACCCAGCTTGAAAAACATAAAAAGACGTGTGGCACTCGGGAAATGCCGCGGTAAAGCTGTTGCATAGAATTACAACCAATGCCACCTAGAGGCGAGTTGCTGAACTAAAGAGACAAGCGTGATATTTCAAAAAGTCATTAAAAGTTCTGCTATTCATCGATAGATGGCAAAACTAAAAAGTATCACCGCTGTGCCGGTGGGAGTGGGGGGTGTTAGGTTATTTTCGTTACGGAATTTCTGGATTCGGTCTCCGCGCTCAAGGCCCGCGATAGAAGCTATGCAATAGGGTAAAAAAAACAAGTATATGTTAATTGCCGCGCTCCTGTAGCGCATCGGGGATGTTTGCCGAGGCTTGTATAGACGGGGTTGCAGCGATTATGCGCAAACGAGTCGCATCCCTGATGCGCCGGGTGCGGGGCAGTTCCAACAGCTACCTGCAGTTGTTCGCCTCACGGATGGATCTAGATTGTCCAATCATGCAATACTGGACGAAGGTGCATATTGGGCATTCTGGATCCAAACTATAATTATGTAGGTGACAACAAATATAGGTTCTCTTTTAGTTGATTTTTATTTAATTTTATTGTTATTTTTTTTTATTTCATATTTATTCGTAATTTTTAATTTTAAGTTTGACATTTTTTTATTTTTTTTTATTAATATCTTAAATTCTATTTTATTGAGTGACATTTGTATTAGCATTTTTATTTTAATTTTAATTTTTATGAGCTAATATGTAATGTGGACATACATGGTCTGAAATAAATGATTGTTATTATTAAAAATTTAAAAAGTCCCAGACAGGTGTATAGTATTCTACTAGTCAAGCCCTTTCATTTGATACCCATATTGAGGGAGTTGTGAAAAAATATGTAATCCGCCATTTTGTGGCGGCGGCCATCTTGGACCGATTTTCCTCAAACATAGCTAAGAACACTCTATCTATATTATTATAAAGAGGAAAGATTTGATTGTTTGTTTGTATTGAAAAGGCTCTGAAACTACTGGATCGATCTTAATAATCCTTTCATTATTAGAATACTACATTATCCGTGATAGACATAGGCTATATTTTATTTAAAGAACAATTAGGGATCCGTGTGGAAAATTCAATAATGTAACCCAAGCTGTAAAAATTTTGAAAAAACCCATACTTAGCATGCGCAGCGAAAACTTTTGACAATAGAATAAAGTGACGTTTCATAGAGCAAAGTGGCAGCTACAAAAAAGTCCGCAATATCCTATGTCTAACTATTACAATTGTTTATACACTAATTATAAAGAGAAAAGATTTGATTTTTGTTTGTATTGAATAGGCTCCGAAACTACTGGACCGATCTGAATGATTCTTTCATCATTAGAATGCTACATGATCACTGAGTAACATAGGCTACATTGTTAGTCGAGTTTTGTCTACCCGTGCGAATCCGGGCCGGCCTGCTAGTACTATTACAAAGAGGAAAGATTTGATTGTTTGTATTGTATAGGCTCCGAAACTACTGGACCGATTTCAGAAACTCTTTCACCGTTGGGAAGCTACACTATCCCCGGGTGACATAGGCGACTTTTTATCCCTGTATTCCCACGGGAACGGGAACTGCGCGCGTGAAATCGCGAGGCGGCCGCAAGTCTATCTATATCTATCTATCTATACCATTATAAAGAGGATGATTTTGTAGCGATGATAGCTCAGTGGTTAGCGCGGTAGGTTCGCATGCCGAAGGGCGTGGGTTCAAACCCCAACAATGAGCTTGAGCTGCCGGTGAAGGAAAACATCGTGAGGAAACCAAAGCATGGTGGTAGCGTACTCTCTAGTACTCGGCTGGCTAGCTACCACCCTCAAGTTGAAAATCTGCCGCCAAGCATCTAACGGTGTGTTCCGGCAGCCTCACTTGAGAGCCAGTTGCATTCCAGGCTAGGTGTGCTTTACCATCTTCGGCCACACCTTCACTTGACATCAGGTGAGCTGTGGTCAAACACCTAGCCTGTCAATCATTAAAAAAAAAAAAAAAAAAAGGAAAGGTTTGTTTGTATTGAATAGGCTCCGAAACTACTGGACCGATCTTAATAATTCTTTCATTATTAGAATGTAATTCCGCTTCAGCTAGTGATTAGTATAATCGTTTTGTTACAGAACGGAATACAAGCGGACAATGACACAGAGTTGACTATGAACGAAGCAAGTTTGACACAAAGCGATACAAACATCAACAGCCAATCAAACTTGTCGCAGAGCATCGAAGAATTGATGAAAATATCGAATATTGAATCCAACGTGGAAAGCCAAACGTACACTCAAGAAGATTATCCGATGGAAGTGATAAAACCTGATACGAAAATTGTCAGGAGTACCGCCTCAGATATCATTATACAAAGAGTGATAACTTTGAATAAAAGTTCTACCACCAAAGATATTGATAGAAAACCTATCGCGTTGAACATTGAAGACAACCTCAAAAATTTGGACAGTGACAAGGATGATGTCGAGAGATTTTTGAATAAGTAAGTGATTTCTCAGTCAATATTTAAGAATTTTTTTTACTAACAATAGACAATAGACAACACTTTATTTATGACATAAAACACATTTCAACATAATTTACAATACATACATACAAAAAAATAAACAATAAACATAAAACATAGAAAAAAACTTAAAGGTATATAGTATAGTATACAATAAATAAAAATTAAACAAAAAAACAAAAAACAAAACGTTTGAAATATATTTTATGTCACAAACCGGCCTCGACTCAGCATAATGCCTATACACCAATTTATTATTACTACCGCGCTAACCACTGAGCTATCATCGCTACATATGACTCTATAAAAGAATTTATTGATGATAAGGCAAAAAATATATAGTAAGTATTAACATTTAAATAAATTGCTCTGATTGACATTTTGTAATAGACCTCATGACATATTTAATTAATATAAACTTGACTTGATTATTATTTTATCCAATTTGACATTCTAATAGTAACATAAGCACGCAGAACTGATGGCCGATGGGGCTGCAAAGTTCTGGAGTGGAGACCACGGACCGGCAAGCGCAGCGTAGGACGTCCACCCACAAGGTGGACAGACAACCTAGTAAAGACCGCAGGAACGCGCTGGATGCGAGCCGCTTCCAACCGGTCTTTGTGGAAGTCAATGGGGGAGGCCTATGTCCAGCAGTGGACGTCCTACGGCTGAAATGATGATGATAGATAGATAGGTAGATAACTCTTTATTGTGCACATCAGGTACCCTACTGATGACCTCTATAAGGATACCAAGGAACTTAGAGTTCGGCAACTTTTTATTAAGTACTGTATCTTAAGATTTCACAAATCGGCTCCCTTACTAATGAAACGTCAACGTACTGATAGCGTCTCGCGCACACAAAGATGGGAACTACCTCCAAGAAAAACGAGACTTGGGCAGAGATGCTATAGTTATTTAGGAGCTTTTCTTTATAATAAGCTACATAAATTACTTAACCTATTAGACAAAAACAGACATGATTGTAAAAATAAACTAAAAGAATACCTTCTGACTTTAAATTACCATGACACCGAGAGCCAGATCAGACCAATATTATGAGCAAGAGAAGAACAACAATCAGGCGTCAATAGTCACGCATTCATCCACACTCCCTCCCCAACACACTCAAAAACTCTCTCACACTCATACATACACCTCAACATGCACACACTCACACCCACACACACACACAACACACACACACTCACACACACACTTCCATGCACATGCACACACAATCATTCAGATAATACTAACACTAAGCTAATAGAAGCACCACAGAAGAGACCTAGCTCCTACAAACTCAGGGTATCCTATTGCGGGAGCTAGGGCCTCCAATAAGTTATGAAATAAGTGTATTTTTAATAAACTATACTTAAGTGTATTATATTTATTTATATATAAGTGTATTTTTTAATAATTATTAAGAAATGTTCTCTTTTTTTGTATACAAATATTAAATAATTATAAATCTAGTGAATTTAATGTAACTATAAATGGAATAACGCATGCACATTAGTAGAAACAAATAAATAAAATAAATAAAAAAATAAATAAATAAATCATAAATGGAAAAGAGTACAGATAACAAAAACCCTTATTAACTAGCGACACAAGTGGCGGCCTTATCGCTAACAGCGATCTCCTCCAGGCAACCAAGAAAAGAAAAATACGATATAAAAACATAAGAAACAGACGGGAGATGTAACACTAATAAGAAAAATAATAATAAAATAAAATAAAAATTAAACATATAGTATTTATATTAAACATAATATGATGATGATGATGATTTCAAGTTGTTATGTAAAAAGTGTGATGAAATGAGACGAAACGAGACGCTCTCCTGATGGTAAGAGATAACGCCTGTCCACGACCATTGCAGCGATACACAGAACTTTGAGTAACAAAACAAAGTCCAGGGCATCACTGCTTTGGCGCTCATTACTTTGAGACTTTCGTAAAGTGTAACACTTTATGATTGATTTGGAATTCCTGGCGTAGGAATACACTTGTGAAGGCACAGAAGACCCCGGCTGAGGAGGAGCAGGATCAAGACGATGAGAACGACACTGACGACTTATTGGTAAGTGTAATTGTCGAAACTATTAGTGATGTTGGCTTTTTTTTTTATAGTTGACAGGCTAGGTGTTTGACCACAGCTCACCTGATGTTAAGTGATGGTAAGGCGCACCTAGCCAGGAATGAAACTGGCTCTCAAGTGAGGCTGCCGGAACACACCGTTAGATGCTTGGCGGCAGATTTTCAACTTGAGGGTGGTAGCTAGCCAGCCGAGTACTAGAGAGTACGCTACCACCATGCTATGGTTTCCTCACGATGTTTTTCCTTCACCGGCAGCTCAAGCTCATTGTTGGGGTTTGAACCCACGCCCTTAACATGCTTATTATTATGTACCATGTGGTGCATATGCATGTATTATACATGTAAACCTTCTTCTTAAATCACTCTATCTATTGATGGAAACAGCATTAAAATTCGTTGCGTTGTTTAAAAGATCTAAGCGTGCAGACGGCGGGAAGCGACTTTGTTTTATACTATGTAGAGACTAGCGACCCGCCCCGGCTTCGCACGGGTGCAATGTAGATACTAATGTGGTGCATATGCCTGTATTATACATGTAAACCTTCTTCTTAAATCACTCTATCTATTGATGGAAACAGCATTAAAATTCGTTGCGTTGTTTAAAAGATCTAAGCGTGCAGACGGCGGGAAGCGACTTTGTTTTATACTATGTAGAGACTAGCGACCCGCCCCGGCTTCGCACGAGTGCAATGTAGATACTAATGTGGTGCATATGCATGTATTATATATGTAAACCTTTCTCTTGAATCACTCTGTCTATTGATGGAAACCGCATTAAAATCCGTTGCGTAGTTTAAAAGATGTAAGCGTACAGACGGCGGGAAGCGACTTTGTGTTATACTATGTAGAGACTAGCGACCCGCCCCGGCTTCGCACGGGTGCAATGTAGATACTAATGTGGTGCATATGCCTGTATTATACATATAAACCTTTCTCTTGAATCACTCTGTCTATTGATGGAAACCGCAATAAAATCCGTTGCGTAGTTTAAAAGATCTAAGCATACAGACGGCGGGAAGAGACTTTGTTGTATACTATGTAGAGACTCGTATTTTACGTTTTCCGGGTTAATTATACATGTATGGTTGTTGTATACGTATGTATTTGGGTTATGTGCTTGGTGTATGCTACGCTGACAGGGGTCTGTACTCATCATTATGTACAAGTTTTAGCAAGTGCAAAAAATTGTAATCATAAAAAAAATTGAAATGTTTTTTGTAGCGAATGCTAGGCGAAGATGGAAGTCAAGGCAAAAAGAAAATGACAAAAACGGTGAAGGATACCCGCGCTGCCGCACGCGCCGAGTCCAGTGAGGATGAGGATGATGATGATGACTTCGTGTACGAGGTACGTAACCATCTGCGACGTTTACAGGGCGGCTCGCTAGCTACCACCCTCAAGTTGAAAATCTGCCGCCAAGCATCTAAATTCCAGGTTCCATCTTCGACCACGCCGTCACTCAACATCGGGTGAGCTGTTTTCAAACACCTAGCCTGTCGAGCATATAAAAAAATGGGAAAATTTAAATTACATAGTACTGGCTGCGCCCCGCGGTGTTACTCGCTACATGTTTTCGGGATAAAAAGTAGCCTATAATAAATAAATAAATATCGCAGGACATTACACACAGCGCCATCTGACCCCAAACTAAGCAAAGCTTGTACTATGGGAAGCAGATAACTGATAGAATACTTAAATATTTTTTTTTTTTGTAAATACATACTTATAATACATACAGTACACCCAGACACAGTACAAACATTTGTTTATTCACAAAATGTTTGCCCTGAATGGGAATCGAACCCACGCCCTACAGCTCTCAAGGCAGATATACTACCAAAGAGCCAACGGGGCTGTCTGAAAAAAAGTTTTTTTTTTTTAACAGGGTTCTATTGCGACTGTTACAAATCTAAAAGCGGCCAAGAGCGTGCTGGCGAAGAAACAAGCAACGAAAGCGGAACCAGAAGATATGGAGGACGGTGACGACGAAACTGAAGTGGTAAATACTTTTTAATTACTCGTACTCGGAAAGTAGGTCTGAGAGTTTTTGGCGGGAACGCGGGAAGAGTCGTGTCGCTCCGTTGTATTTTTTTCCAAAACTAGTGTTTTGTCGAGTGTTTATGCATAAAAATGGTGGTGTTTTATTCATAAAGTGCCGAATTACAAGCGCGAGTGTGGGAAAATGATATAATGTGGTGAAAAATGACTTTTCGTGTTGCTTCCAAAACTCCATCGAAGCTTTATAGTAAAGTCACCACTACTTTACTAAAGCATGACTGGACTTGACTGACACGAATTGTACTTGACCAAGACTGGACTTTGACTATTACTTTAGCTACGAGGACACTTATTAAACTTTTGTAACTTGAAAATATATGAATACTTGACACTGGCAAATGCTAAAACGCGACGCCAAAACCAAAGAAAAAAAAAAAGTAGGTCTGAAGTTGTCCGAGGAGCGGGCTGAAAGTAATACATTTCCGCCCTAGGGAGATTCACTTTCTACTGACAAATTACAACTGTCAAATTATTTAAAAAAAACTTTTTTTTCCCATTTCTATTGAACCATTTTCCAACTTTCTATACAGCCAATCAATTAAAGCGCGATATAAAATTGAAATTTTATAAAGTTAAATATTAATTAAATAATGTATTTTTTTAAATAATTGTATTATAATTTACTTTCAACTATTGGGGTGTGTTCGACTACTGACTAGTGGGTTCGATTCCCACTCAGGATACACATTTTGTGGTACACACGTGTTCTGTGTAACATTATAAGTATGTATTTTATTTATTTATTTACAAAAAAACAAAAAGTATTTAAGTATTCTATCAGTTATCTGACTTCCATAGCACAAGCTTTGCTTAGTTTGGGGTCAGATGGCGCTATGTGTAATGTCCTACGATGTTTATTTATTTTTATTATTATTTATATATTTTTTTCTGTGTCACTGACAGTCGGCTGACGAATCGGTGACTGTGAAACGGATGTTTGGTTACAATGCGAAGTCGCCAGCGGCTAAGGGCGCGTCTACACACGCGGCGGCCAGGCGACAAACGAACATTCTAAACGTCATCGACAGACCAAAGGATGGTAAGCAGTGCCGGGTTAAAGTGACTGCCCTAAGCAATCTTCCCCTGTGGGCACAGGGGAAGATTGCTTAGGGATTGACAGGGATAGACAGATTATGTTAATGATCTACTGTTTTATTCAAGCAATTCGGTATGTAAAGAAAAAAAAACTTTACTGATTCCAAAACCATTTCGAAATAGTACATTTCAATTCAATATTTTTACGTTTAAAACTCTGTAAACTATGAGATGCGGTTTATTTTAATAAAACACATAAATCAAACTTGACTTTCGATTGATGTCTCATGACGTCACCTCGTAGGGCAACTTTCATAGACTAAAAAAGCAATGGCAAACCAAAACAAAATTTGTCAATGTCAAGTCGACGGCGGTCATAATAATCTCTACACGTACACGTACGTCGAGTTGTTTTTCGCTTTATTGATACAAATATCTGGATTATTTTACTTTAAACGTTATTTGGACTCTGATATCGCTTTTATAACGTAAGATTTGTTTACTTCATGTCATGAATTGTAAAAACCGAAGACGTGACAGAATGGCTTTACAGCTTTAGCCTGCCCGATGGGGTAAATTTAAAAAAAACTTGTCAGTTCTGTTGTCAAAGTTAGTCAAATGTATTTGTATACTTTTTTGTTTCATATGGCAAAGGCATATTTATACATATTCAGCCCACGTCATGACGTCATAACTATAAAAAGTTTAAAAACGTGTTAAAAATAAACTACCGCACAGAAAGCCAAAATATTCAAATTAGTTTCATAAAATAAAGTTTACTATCAGTAAAAGTCAAAAATCAGTAGCTGTGATTTCACTGTAAAATTATGCTCCATTTGTCCATAAATGAAAAAAAATATTTGTATGGAAATCGAACCTCCTTAAAATAAAATTTTACTTTTTTTTTTTTTTATGGTTGACAGTCTAGGCGTTTGACCACAGCTCACCTGATGTTAAGTGAAGGTGTGGTCGAAGATGGTAAAGCACACCTAGTCTGTAATGGACATCTTCCGTGTATGACGCGCTTTATAGTGAGAATTTTTTTTTAACAGTGAAAGCATCAACACGTCAATACCAGAACAAGCGGTTACACCGAACTCGTGCCCAGTCGTTACTCAAACCCACTACACCGGCAGCGAAACCCGCTCCGACTGCCAAACCAAATTACACCACAATGACGGTCAAGACGTGAGTATCTATGTTAACATTTGACAGCCCTGTTGGTTCATTGGTAGTATGTTTGCTTCAAGAGCCGTGGGGCGTGGGTCGATTCCCATCCAAGACAAACAGTTTGTGGTATAAACAAATGTTTGTTCTGTGTCTGGGTGTCCTGTATGTATTTACAACAAAAAAAACGATTAAAGTTTTCTATCAGTTATCTGACTTCCACAGTACAAGCTTTGCTTAGTTTGGGGACAGATGGCGCTGTGTGTAATGTCCTACGATATTTATTATTAATATTAACATATAGGTTTTTTTTTGTTTGGATTGTTAAAAGTCAGGCGGCGGGAACGTTTTGAGATGGAATAGACAAAAGTTAAAGTCTTAAAAATTTCACATGTTTTAAAGTGCCACTTAATATTTCTGTTGCAATAACTTTTCCAATTATTTTTTCTTTGTTTAAAAGTAATTAGACGAACGTGACGCTCTCCTGATGGTAAGAGATAACGCCTGTCCATGACCATTGCAGCGATACACAGAACTTTGAGTAACAAAACAAAGTCCAAGGCATCACTGCTTTGGCGCTCATTACTTTGAGACTTTCGATGGTTAGTCTCAACAGCCCAGTAATATCGCTAGCTGCAGTACCCTTCAAACCGGAACATCGTAATATTTACACACTACTGCTTGGCGGCAGAATGTCTGGTACTGCAGAGGTACCTACCTAGACGACTTCCTGCTAAGGAAATCTACAACTATATCCGTTTTGTTTCGGACTGATCTAAGAATAAGTCTGAAATAAATGATTTTAATGTTATGTAGCGATGATAGATCAGTGGTTAGTGAGGTCGGCTTACACGCCGAAAACCGTGGGTTGAAACCCCAACAAAGAGCTTGAGCTGCCGGTGAAGGAAAACATCGTGAGGGAACCATACCATGGTGGTAGCGTACTCTCTAGTACTCGGTTGGCTAGCTACCACACGACAGTTGAAAAATTGCGGCCAAGCATCTAACGGTGTGTTCCGGCAGCCTCACTTAAGAGCCAGTTCCATTCCAGGCTAAGCTAGGCACAAAGTAATGAGCGCCAAAGCAGTGATGCTCTGGACTTTGTTTTGTTACTCAAAGTTCTGTGTATCGCTGCGATGGTCATGGACAGGCGTTATCTCTTACCATCAGGAGAGTCTTATAACTTTTACATATAAAAAAGAAAAGTAATTTTAATTAATGTTTGAGCTTGAGCTGCCGGTGAAGGAAAACATCGCGAGGAAACCATAGCATGGTGGTAGCGTACTCTCTAGTACTCGGGTGGCTAGCTACCACCCTCAAGTTGAAAATCTGCCGCCAAGCATCTAACGGTGTGTTCCGGCGGCCTCACTTGAGAGCCAGTTCCATTCCAGGCTAGGTGTGCTTTACCATCTTCGACCACGCCTTCACTTAATATCAGGTGAGCTGTGGTCAAACACCTGGCCTGTCAACCATAAAAAAATAATAAAAAAAAAGGTAATGTTTATTTCCGCTTAACAGTCGTTCCAGTTCCAACAGTAATTAATTAATTAATTACTGTTAATTTTAATTAGTTTTTTGCTCAATTTGTTTTAGATTTTAAGCAAAGTTCCGGATAAGTTTTTAAATTGTTGTTATGACATCACTGTTATGACTGAAACTACTGTTGAGCGATACGATAGTGATACCTTGAACATTCAAATCTCGACTATCTTTATTATATTTTTTACTGATAGTAAACTTTATTTTATGAAACTAATTTGAATATTTTGGCTTTCTATGCGGTAGTTTAATTCTAATACATTTTCAAACTTTTTATAGTTATGACGTCATAACATTGGCTGAATATGTAAAATATGTACTTTTTTAGGCACTGAAAGAATCCTTATACAGCCAAGGACATGACGTCATTAGAGGTTAATTGAAAGTCAAATTTATTTTATGTATTTTATTAAAATAAACCCCGTCTCATAGTTTAAAGAGTTTTAAACGGAAAAATCATGTACAGGAATGTAATATTTCGAAATGGTTTTGGAATCAGCAAAGTATTTTTTTTCTTTACATACCGAATTCTATTTTTATAAAAAAGGCGTGTTCATCATTTTCAACCACACTTAACATTAGGTGAGAGGTGGTCAATTACCTAGCCTTTCAATCAAAAAAATACCTTTCATCTTTCCAGTTCTTTGAAACCACCCGAAATAAAAGCTCCGTTCAAATCTCACGTCACTTTACAAAACAAAGACAAGAGAGTAGAGAAGAAAATTGTACCAAGCAAAGTGAGGATTGAACCGGGGAAAATGACACAGCAGGGGAAAATGACACAGCAGGGGAAAATGACACTGCAAGGGAAAACGACACAGCAGGGGAAAATTAAGTTTGAACCAGGCCAGATGAATGTTGGCTCGGGAAAGATCACGATTGAGCCAGAAAGAATGAGGATGGAGCCCGAAGAAATTATCGATGAAGAGGAATTTCTGGACGACGAAGAGTTTCGTTTGGATGAGGATGTAAGTACTTGTTTTTAGGGTTCCCTGCCAGGCAACCATCATAAAAAAGGATTTTTTTTTGTGTTTATTTTATATTTTTTACTGATAGTAAACTTTATTTTATGAAACTAATTTGAATATTTTGGCTTTCTATGCGGTAGTTTATTTTGAATACGTTTTCAAACTTTTTATGGTGATGACGTCGTGAGGTAGGTTATATGTATAGTATGCCTTTGCCATATAAAACAAAAAAGTATACAAACACATTTGACACGTTTGATCAACTTTGACAACAGAACTGACAAGTTTTTTTTTTATTTGCCCCGTCGGGTAGGCTAAAGTTGTAAAGCCATTCTGTCACGTCTTCGGTTTTAATTGACATGAAGTAAACAAGTTGAAGTGGCAGTGGGCAGGGCACATAGCACGCAGAACTGATGGCCGATGGGGCTGCAAAGTTCTGGAGTGGAGACCACGGACCGGCAAGCGCAGCGTAGGACGTCCACCCACAAGGTGGACAGACGACCTTATAAAGACCGCAGGAACGCGCTGGATGCGAGCCGCTTCCAACCGGTCTTTGTGGAAGTCAATGGGGGAGGCCTATGTCCAGCAGTGGACGTCCTACGGCTGAAATGATGATGATGAAACAAGTCTTATGTCATAAAAGCGATATCAGAGTCCAAATAACGTTTAAAGTTAAATAATCCAGATATTTGTATCAATAAAGCGAAAAGCAACTCGACGTACGTGTATTGAAGAGATTATTATGACCGCCGTCGACTTTACATTGACAAATTTTGTTTTGGTTTGCCATTGCTTTTTTAGTCTAGAAAAGTTGCCCGACGAGGTGACGTCATGAGACATCAACTGAAAGTCAAGTTTATTTTATGTTTTTTATTAAAATAAACCGCATCTCATAGTTTACAGATTTTTAAACATAAAAATATTGTACAGAAATGTACTATTTCGAAATGGTTTTGGAATCAGTAAAGTTTTTTTTTCTTTATATACCGAATTCATGTTTTTATTTTTAATTTCCTTGTATTCGTTATGAAAAGCATGGTGTTCATCTCGGGTTAAATACTTATTTAGCCTTTCGAGCTATTAGCGCTTACCATCTTCGACCACACCGTCACACTAATTTTATAATAGGCGAAAGTTTGTGAGTGCGTTTGTATGTTTGTTACTTCCTCACGGCTGGACCAATTTTGATGAAATTCGGTATGGAGGTAGCTGATACCCTGGATAAGCATATATATAATTTTTATTAAAAAAAAAGTTACGCCGAGGATTCGTGTACAGGAGTTTGCGGAGTCCGAGACGGAGGTGTCTCACCAGAGGCAGCGCATCATGCGGCCCGAGATCATGGACGAGGAGGTCCCCAGCGACGGGGACTCTGCGAGCGAGGACGGTAGCCTTTACGACGTGAGTACTTCGATACATCAATTCAATCGTCATTTATTCTCAAAAACGGCTTGTTATTCAGTCATTTGGGAAGGCTATTTACCCGACTGCCAAGGAAGGGTTATGTTTTTCGCGCGTATCTTGTATGTATCTAAATTCTTCCAAACGGCCGAATAGATTACGAATTTGGAAACGCTTAACATACATACGTAATTAATTTATCTGTGACCAGATAGACTCAACAGCTGGTCCTTCGAGCCGGATCTTTGTGATCACTACAGCTGGTTCTTCGAGCCGGAACTTTGTAATTACTATAGCTGGCCTTTTGAGCCGGATTCTTTGTGATCACACCAGCTGGTCCTTTGAGCCGGATCTTTGTGACCACAACAGCTGGTCCTTCGAGCCGGATCTTTGTGACCACAACAGCTGGTCCTTCGAGCCGGATCTTTGTGATCACTACAGCTGGTTCTTCGAGCCGGAACTTTGTAATTACTATAGCTGGCCTTTTGAGCCGGATTCTTTGTGATCACACCAGCTGGTCCTTTGAGCCGGATCTTTGTGACCACAACAGCTGGTCCTTCGAGCCGGATCTTTGTGACCACAACAGCTGGTCCTTCGAGCCGGATCTTTGTGATCACTACAGCTGGTTCTTCGAGCCGGAACTTTGTAATTACTATAGCTGGCCTTTTGAGCCGGATTCTTTGTGATCACACCAGCTGGTCCTTTGAGCCGGATCTTTGTGACCACAACAGCTGGTCCTTCGAGCCGGATCTTTGTGACCACAACAGCTGGTCCTTCGAGCCGGATCTTTGTGATCACAACAGCTGGTCCTTCGAGCCGGATCTTTAGCTGGTCCTTCTACGTTTGGTACTTGATATCGTTGCTTCTTTTTCAGGAATTGCCTTCATCAGACTCGGACGATATGGACGATTGGTTTTCATTAGACATCCGTACGGAGAAGGCTGGCGACTACATACCTCTGCTAGGTAAAGTAACACGGACACGCTCTTTACTACATACTTTTTATATATATATGCCGCTACGTACGCAACGACGTAATCGGCCGGGACGTGCAGATCAACGAGGTGGGAGAGTTCGTGGTTGGTTTGGCAAGGCGAATGTTCCACCGAGCCGACAACTCAATGCCCTTAAAGGTGTGTTCCGGCAGCCTTACTTGCGAGCCAGTTCCATTCCAGGCTAGGTGTGCTTTACCATCTTCGACCACACCGTCACTTAACATCAAGAGATTGATTGATTGATAACTCTTTATTGTACACACTAAAATACAGAAAACAGAAGAAATAAACTTAAATATAGGTGTAACAACTGGCGACCTTATCGTTAAAAGCGATCTCTTTCAGACAACCTTAGGACGGATAGGATCAGAGGAAGAAAAGACGGGGTGTGTCAATAACGAGGATATACACATAAGAAAATACATAACTATAACATAAATAATATATCTACATTCTAATAACAATACATTTTAACAAGAAAGAAAGAAAGAAAACATTTATTTTGCCACACACAACACTACAACAACAAAAACACTACAAATAAAAGATTAAAAAATAAAAATAACAATAATAATTTATGTAGAAAGTTGTCTCTGTAGTGATAGAATAACTAAAAATAAAGGTGAGCTGTAGTCAAACGCCTAGCCTGTCAACCATAAAAAAAATGACATTGAAAATGTCAACATACTACCTAATCATTTTATGTCAATAATCTATCATACATTTTTTATTTTTACAGGGCCTAAAGCGAAAGAGTTACTTTTAGAAGAAAGGCGGAGAGTGTCCTCGCGACTTTCGACCTTAAAGCAAAGTCATACGGCTTTAATTGCGAGCGGCAAACAACAAGCCGCGACGCTTCGCCGCGCGACCGCCACGCTAGCCGAGCTAGACGATATGCTCAGAGCCGCTTAGGATAGCTAGCTTATTAAAATAGCTATCCAGCCCTGAAAGGTAGCCTATTAGAACCGCCTAAACTTATTTAAAACAATGTAATAATTTACCGACTGACTTCTAACCTCTGAATTACTGACTATTCTGACGTCACTGTCTCTGACTTTGTCTAACTTTGACGTCACAGTCTTCGATTTAACGTTGACATCTGTCACTGACTTCAAAATTGTCATCATATGAATAGCTATTTAAAACGCCACGAGTGTAGGACAATGGTATAATGTGGTGAAACATGACTTTTCGTGTTGCTTCCAAAACTCCATCGAAGCTTTATAGTAAAGTCGCCACTACTTTACTAAAGCATGACTGGACTTGACCGACACGGACTGGACTTCGACTATAACTATAGCTATAAGGAAACTTATTTTACTTATGACACTTGAAAATATCAAAAAACTTGCCACTGGAAAATGCTCAGAACGCGACGCCCAAATCAAAGAAAAAGACTTTATATGACTTTAATGTCACAGTCTCTGATTTAATCTTACACTGACGTCACAATATCTGACTTTGAAATAGCCAACCTTTCAATTTTTCTAACGTTACAACCTCATAAATTCATTAAATTTTGACGTCAGAGTGTCTGAATTCATCAGAATTTGACATCACAGTTGAGTTGAAAGTTTACCATTTCTAACGCCACGGCCTCAACTTCATTTAACTTTGACGTCAGAGTGTCTGAATTTGACATCACAATCTGACTTTGACATCACAGTCACTGATTTTTTCGAATTGTTACCGTCCGACTACCTTTATCATTTTTCTAATGTCATGACTTCTAAACTGTTGACGTCACAGTCTCTGATAAAACCCAAATTATTGTGCCGTGCCTAACTTAACTTTTCTGAACTCTCTTTTTCTCCTGTTTTCCTGGTAATTTTTTTTCTATTTCTGAAGTGCACAATTAAAAGTTTCTTTCTATCTATCTAATGTCATAGCTACAACTTAATCTGACTTTGACATCACGGCCTCTAACATCATTTGACATTGACGTCACAGCCTCTGACTTCAGCATTCAATTATTCTGACTTTTTTTTTCTTTGGTTTTGGCGTCGCGTTTTAGCATTTGCCAGTGTCAAGTATTTATATATTTTCAAGTTTCAAAAGTTTAATAAGTGTCCTTGTACCTAAAGTTACAGTCAAAGTCCAGTCTAGGTCAAATACAGTCAAGTCCAGTCATGCTTTAGTAAAGTAGTGGGGATTTTACTATAAAGCTTCGATGGAGTTTTGGAAGCAACACTAAAAGTCATGTTTCACCACATTATATCATTTTCCCACACTCGCGCTTGAGATTCGACACTTAACAATAAAAACTCGACAAAACACTAGTTTTGGAAAAAAAATACAACGGGGCGACACGACTCTTTCCGCGTTCCCGCCAAAACTCTATTCTGACATTAAATCTCTCTCGTGATTTGTTTCGAGACAACTACATTTTTTTAGATTTTGATCATTGTAAAGATTTATTTAGCATAAGCGACCCGCAAACGGTTTTACATAGATATTAAGCCTCTTGAAATAAATTATGTAAAAATGATAAAAAACCTTATCCGTTCCGTAGTTTAGGAGATGTAAGCGAACAAGCAAATACGCATACTCCGATTAAATTTTGCTATTAAACTATTAGCTACTAGAGAATGAAAAATAAAATTATGGAACTCGAAACTTGTTTAGTTAAAACGGGTTGCGTTAAAAATGAGATATTTTAATTTTAGCCATTACATTTTAAGTTGTAAATATTCGTTTCTTGTCAATAAAACTATATTTATGAAAAAAATTAGGAGTTTTATTTAAAAAAAAAATACCGCAGCATAACCTATTCGACAGCCCTGTTGGCTCATTGGTATAAACATCGTGAGGAAACCATAGCATGGTGGTAGCGTACTCTCTAGTACTCGGCTGGCTAGCTACCACACGAGAGTTGAAAATCTGCCGCCAAGCATCTAACGGTGTGTTCCGGCAGCCTCACTTGAGAGCCAGTTCCATTCCAGGCTAGGTGTGCTTTACCATCTTCGACCACACCTTCACTTAACATCAGGTGAGCTGTGGTCAAACAACTAGCCTGTCAACCATAAAAAAAAAACTGCCTTAAGAGCTGAAGGGCGTGGGTTCGATTCCCGCTCAGGACAAACATTTCATGTATCAACAAATGTTTGTTTTGTGTCTGGGTGTACTGTATGTATTATAAGTATTTACAAAAAAAAAACGTAAGTATTCTATCAGTTATCTGACTTCCATAGCACAAGCTTTGCTTAGTTTGGGGTCAGATGGCGCTGTGTGTAATGTCCCATTATATTTGTATTTGTATTCTGAGGCCTTTATTAGCGCCAACAAGGCCTTGGAATAGATATACAGCATGACTGGTGAGACACCTACGATACTCGAGGACGTGATATTTGGCGATCATATACAAAGAAAAAAATTACATTAAAAATATTTTTTTATGGTTGACAGTTTAGGTTTTTGACCACAGCTCACCTGATGTTAAGTGAAGGTAACTACTAACTAGATAGGTATTTACTAATTACTAGGTAATCTTGACCGCGCGGGCGCACGAGCTGGACTTTGTGAGGACGCTCGCGCTGACGACGGGGGACAAGCACGTACTTGTCGCGTGATCAAAACATCGTTATCAGCGTCGGGAGTGTATCCACGCTTCTTACATTTATAGGAAAATTTGGCTAAAAATTAAATACCTAATTTAATTACATAATTATAACGAGAATCGAGTACCAAGTACCGTAGGTGTCTCACCAGTCATGCTGTATACAGCAAGCAAATAGGTATGGTATAGTTTTGAGACGAGCGAGACTGTACCCTGATGGTAAGAGATAACGCCTGTCCATGACCATTGCAGCGATACACAGAACTTTGACTAACGAAAGAAAGTCCGGGGCATCACTGCTTTGGCGCTCATTAATTTGTTCATCCGATAATTAGTTACAATAACTTTGTAATTTCAAAACGCTTCAAACTGAAACGAGGTAACTTATACACACTACTTTGACAGCCCCGTTGGCTCATTGGTAGTATATCTGCCTTGAGAGCTGTAGGGCGTGGGTTCGATTCCCGCTCAGGGCAAACATTTTGTGTATAAACAAATGTTTGTTCTGTGTCTGGGTGTTCTGTATGTATTATAAGTATGTATTTATAAACGAAACAAAAAAGTATGTATGTTTTCTATCAGTTATCTGACTTCCATCACACAAGCTCTGCTTAGTTTGGGGCCAGATGGCGCTGTGTGTATAGTCCTACGATATTTATTTATTTATTTATTTACTACTGCTTGGTTAACATTAAAGTTAGTTAACATTTAGTCTTAAAAAAATATTTACGTTTAGAGGTTTTTATAAATTCTACTTTATGAGACGAGTCTAAAAGTTCTAACTCAAAGTCAGGCGTTATCACTTACCATTAGGGGAGCGTTAAGTTCGTTTAGCTACTTAAAAAAGATACAAGATAACGATAAAAAACCGGCAAGGTGCGAACAGACTCGCGCACGAAGGGTTCCGTACCATCCTACTAATATTATAAACGCGAAAGTTTGTAAGAATAGATGGATGTATGTTTGTTGCTCTTTCACGCAAAAACAACTGAATGGATTTGGATGAAATTCGGTATGGAGGTAGCCGACACACTGGATTAACACATAGGCTACTTTTTATCCCGAAAACATTTAGCGGGTAACACCGCAGGGCGCAGCTAGTTATCTATAAAAATCGCTTAAAATCACGTTTGTTGTATGGGAGCCCCCATTAAATATTTATTTTATTGTGTTTTTCAGTATTTGTTGTTGCGGCAACAGAAATACAATATGAAATTTTTAACTGTCTGACTATCACAGTTCATGAGATACAGCCTGGTGACAGACGGACGGACAGCGGAGTCTTACTAATAGGGTCCCGTTTTACGCTTTGGGTACGGAACCCTAAAAAGATTCAAAATAACTGATAACGATAAAAAAAGATATCGTCACCATGACAACTAAACTAACTTTTACTGTTATATCAATATATGACGTCTTTTGCAGTCAAATTGTAAAGTGACATTTATGTCCAGTCAACATTTCAAACAATCAGGTTTTGATGAAATATGAACGTACTATGTACCAACATCCAGACAAAAACTCCCACTGCTGAACGTTACCTCTTTTTTTATGTAAAAAGTAATGAGACGGACGAGACGCTCTTCTGATGGTACGAGATAACGCATGTCCATGACCATTGCAGCGATACACAGAACTTTGAGTAACAAAACAAAGTCCAGGGTATCGCTGCTTTGGCGCTCATTACTTTGAGACTTTGATGGTTAGTGTGTGTTCCGGCAGCCTCACTTAAGTGACAGTTCCATTCCAGGATGGGTGTGTTTACCATCTTTGACCATACCGTCACTTATCACGACATCAGGTGAGCTATGGGTCAAACGCCTAGCTTGTCGAAAAAAAGGAAAACTTACGATTGATTTAATTCATATTACATTTATGTACAATTATGAATAGTAATTTATAATGCATAATAATTTTGCTGTTTTTAAATGGACTATGTAGCAAAATTAATATCACAAATTCAAAAAGTTTTTTTAGCTGTGATAGCTCAGTGGTTAGCGCGGTTTATCCAGGGTTACAATACATACTTTATTGTACACCGATATTTAAAAAAAAGTTAAAGTAAAAAAAAATTAACCGACCAAAATAAAAAGCCTTATATTACGTAGTATATTATGATTTTTACGTTAGTTGGGTTTTTTTTCTTTAGTTTTGGCGTCGCATATTGCTTTTATAAATTCAAGTTTCATGAGTTAAATAAGTTGCCTCGTAGCTATAGATAATAGTTAAAGTACAGTCCATATCAGTCATGTCCGGTCATGCTTTAGTAAAGCAGTGGCGACTTTACTATAAGCTTAGATGGAGTTTTAGAAACAACATGAAAAGTGATTTTTCATCACATTATATCATTTACCCACACTCGCGCTTGTGATTCGGCACTTTATAAATAAAAAACCATATTTTTTATGCATAAACACTCGACAAAACACTAGTTTTGGCGACACGACTCTCCGCGTTCCCGACCAACCATAGGCTTGGACACCGCTGGTAGCGCCGTGTATGACACCGATTGACAGTGACAGGGGATAGTTTAAAAAAATAATTAACCGACCAAAATGAAAAGCCTCAAATTTACATTGTACCACGTAGTCATAATATGATTTTGACGTTAGTTGGGTTATGTAATATGAATTACAATTATGTACTTTTCTTTTTTCCTCGTAAAGTTGGCTGAAGTGCTTTCATACTTTCGAAAATAGCTGGTTAGGAAATGCCGCATTCAAACAAAATTTCTATAACTTGGTTTATATCAGTATATTTATGCCAGGTAACTTCTAGTTTTTAATCTGAGCCAGGTAAACCAGGTGATGTGTCTAAGTCAGAATGAGTGGAGCCACGCTATATGAACGTCCGAAAAAGTACAATGTGGCCCAAGTACGAGCGCATGACTATTTATACGGTAAGTACAATAACGAATATTAGGGACTAAGCGTTGGTAGGCACGTATTTAAAGACGCTTCTTAAGGTGGTTCGATTTCCATACAAATAATTTTTTCTATTTATGGACTAATGGATCCTAATTTTACAGTGAAATCACAGCTACTGGCATTTATTTTGTTCTTTATTTGCGGTAAATTACAATTCCTTGAATAAAACAGTAGACAGGGTTGCAGGTCCTAGGCTGTATGGGCAGCAGCGGTCTTGGGGTAAAACGAAATTTTGCCCATCTCTTCTAAATGTAGCGATGATATCTTAGTGGTTAGCGCGGTTGGTTTATACGCGGGCGTGAGTTCAAACCCAGCTTCAGCTTGAGTTTGCTTTCTCAAATTGAGGAAACCTTATGGTGATAGGGTATTTTCTAGTACTCGGCTGGCTAGCTACCACCCTCAAGTTGAAAATCTGCCGCCAAGCATCTAACGGTGTGTTCCGGCAGCCTCACATGAGAGCAAGTTTCATTCCAGGCTGGCCGTGTTTACCCTCTTCGACCACACCGTCACTTAACATCAGATGAGCTGTGGTCACACACCTAGTCTGTCAACCATAAAACACCAAAGTTACAAATCAAATTCAGAAAGCATAGACGCATATCAGATCAGATACTAAAATAAATATTAAAACAAAAGTCGATTTCTCTTATAGCTAAAAGAGATATTTGCCAGACAACTCCTTTCTTATATCCTTTCTTGGATGTACCTACCCTTTAGTGTTAAGGTGGTTCGATTTCCTTACTAACAATTTTTCTCCATTTATGGACAAATGGAGCATAATTTTACAGTGAAATCACAGCTACTGGCATTTATTTATGCCAATATTCTACTCTTTTATTCAAGCAATTGTAATTTGCCACAAATAAACACCAAAATAAATGCCAGTAGCTGTGATTTCACTGTAAAATTATACTCCATTTGTCTGTAAATGGCAAAAAAATATTTGTACGGAAATCGAACCACAATCGTATATAATTACGTTGCAGATTCAGTTTTCATCGTATCGGGGGCGAAGGACTACGCGCGCGCTTCGTTCAAAGCCGCCATGGCGTCTGCGCAGCTGGTAAGTGCAGGTTACAAGCTTGGGGTGCACTAACCCGAAAGGGGCTATTTCACCCACTATTTTAACAACATATTCTATAAAAAAAGGTTGTTGATCTGTAACCAAACGTGTGGAAGGAACTTCTGACTTTTTTTTCGTGATTTTAACTCTGGTTTCGTGGGATGTAGTAAGCGTTGTTCATAATGGTGAGTACAATAACCCCCTTTCAACTTTGTACACACCAACCTTATAACCTTGTACACGGAAATAATAATATGCATTTATCATAATTATATATTGAAATGTAAACCGACTAAACCAAACGTGAGGAGGTTACGTTTAAGTAAAACAAAAGTAAATATTTTTGTAGCGCTGATTGCTGTGGTTAGCGATGTTGTGGGCGTTAACGGCGTGGTTTCAAACCCCAACAATGCGCTTGAGCTGCTGTTAAAGGAAAACATCGTGAGGAAACCATAACATGGTGGTAGCGTACTCTCTAGTACTCGGCTGGCTAGCTACCACACGAGAATTGAAAATCTGCCGCCAAGCATCTAACGGTGTGTTCCGGCAGCCTCATTCGAAAGCCAGTTCCTTTCTAGGCTAGGTGTGCTTTGCCATCTTTGACCACACCGCCACTTAACATCAGTTGAGCTGTGGTCAAACACCTAGCCTGCCAACCATTAAAAAAGAACAAATACTGTAACTTTATACATGTCTTGCCTTTGCCAGTGGCAATTATATCGATGTTTCAAACATTTTATAATGAATCAAATCACAGTCAGAGTCATACAAAGTCGACTTGGTCGAGTCCGGTCATGCACTAATGAAGTACCTAGTTTACTTAAATTTGTTAACGTCGTCGTCGACAACCTTTTTTTAAATTTTTTTTAAAGATAAATAAATAAATATCATAGGACATTACACGCAGCGCTATCTGACCCCAAACTTGTGCTATGGAAGTCAGATAAAATTTTTTTTTTTTACATCTTTATTTAGAGTGCTTTTTCGCACAGCGAAAATGTCGCCCTTTTTTACTTTTTTTTCTTGTAAATACATTTGTTTATATCAAAAACGCTTGTCCTGTGTGGGAATCGAACCCACGCCCGTCAGCTCTTGGAGCAGACATACTACCAATGAACCAACAGGGCTGTCTTTGCTTTGGCTGACAAGGGAGAAGCGAGGATACTATTAAAACTTAACTTCTTTCTTTTCTCTCGTTCAAACGATCCCTTATTATTTGAATTATATATAATATATAGACATTTACTACGATAACATGGCCCGCCCCTCCCAATTACTGTTTTAATGTGTGTAGTCACATCCTTAAAGAGTTTGTATGTAGGTAGTTGTAAATATTCATTCGTCTTCAGTAGCACCAGATTTGTTTGTCAACTTACCATAACTAGTTGACCGCGGAAGACAGCGCACGCGTCATGTTCATAGAGTACGTCAGTGCAGCGCCAGACTTATAATAATGAGCGATTAATGAACGCCACTAGTCGACACACAAATCCATGGATTTGCTAGCTCGACTAGGTGTTTGACGGCAGTACCAGTAAGCGCACACGCGTGCTCGAGTAAATACTTTCAAATGTTTTGAATTTTGGAGGAGCGGGTCATGTTAATGTACTAAATCTCTACCTACTTAATTTCAGAACATACAGCCCATCTACCGAACAATGTTTTCTGAACTACGAAAGTTTCCGAGTTCAAATATTGGTGAGTTTTTTTTCATTAAGTCATCGTTGTTTTTGTCCAACGACGGAACGGAGACGGTATATGCATTTCGGGTGAGAGGATGTTTGTATGTGCAAATCCATGTCGCCATTTTTCTCCAAAACTACTAGTCCGATCTTTTGAAATGCGAAAATATGTTAGTTTTGGGTCATCCTTTTTTTATTGAAAGTCAGATATAGAATATCTAACACATAAATCTCCAAAATCCGGACGGAGGAAAACGGAGACGTCTGGCAACGCTGATGATAACTGATGATATTTTACTTTGTGGTAGATCTCCTTAGCAGGAGGTCATCTAGGTAGGTACCACCGCAGTACTAGATATTCTGCCGCCAAGCAGTAGTGTGTAAACATTACTGTGTTCCGGTTTGAAGGGTACTGCAGCTAGCGAAATTACTGGGCTGTTCCACTAACCATCGAAAGTCTCAAAGTAATGAGCGCCAAAGCAGCGATGCCCTGGACTTTGTTTTGTTACTTAAAGTTCTGTGTATCGCTGCAATGGTCGTGGACAGGCGTTATCTCTTACCATCATCAGAGCGTCTCGTTCGTCTCATTATTTTTCACATAAAAAAAAAAGAAATAACACAGACACTCACGTCTGGTACACGTGTATATAATTTGGTTTGGCAGTTTGAACGGTGTTCCAGTGTGGTGGATAAAGTCTATAAATCTATATTTATTACTGGTTACAGTTTACCACCCGAACTGTCGTCTCCCGGATCATTTGGACCGTTCATACGCCGCGTACCTGGCCAAGGTACGCGCGCATGGAGACTGTCCTCTGCCCCAGCTCACCGGAAAAGATCGATTCAAGTTTGCCGCTTTGTACGTATATACATTATACATGTCACAAAACAGCGCCATCTTTTTAAATTAATCACCTTTGACTTTTTTTTTTACATGTATTTTATTATTATGACATTTTAAATTTTATATTTTGTTTGATATGAATAAGTGCACATTAATGTACCTATATTTTAATAAAAATAAATTAAAAATTAAATCTATCGGTAGGCCAAAGAAAGTGCTGCCACTGAAGAGTGCGACCCCTGACTTCCACCCCCCGACCCCCATCCCCCGCGACTTGGGCCCCTCCCGACCTAGAAATAGGGGCACACAGAGTATGTACAGGTAAGCAACAAACACAGTTTTTTTCGTACGATAGGCGAAATTTGGAAAAAGGTTCTTTTGCCGAAATTTGGGAAAGAGTTAACTTGCCCAAATTTGGAAAAGGGTTCTCTTGCCGAAATTTGGGAAGGAGTTTGCTTGCCCAAATGTGGGAAAAGGCTCTCTTGCCGAAATTTGGAAAAGGGTTCTTTTGCCGAAATTTGGAAAAGAGTTCTCTTGCCGAAGTTTGGGAAAGAGTTCTCTTGCCCAAAATAGTTTGTGAATCCCTGAGCTAGACGATGTGCTGCTCAGGAGTTTTTCCACTCATCATATCAATTTCTAGGGAGTCGTCTGCCCAGACGCTGCCCTGGCAGCCCGACGGAAAAGTGGCTGAGGAATGCGAGAGGACGCCAGAAGTGCTTTACCTTGAACAACTCGAATGGGGTACGTACAAGTTTTCTTGTTTCTTGAGGATTGTGCATGCTTGATGCATGCTTGTAGGGATGTTTGTAGCAATGTTAGCCGAGTGGTTAGCGCGGTTCGTTCGCACGCCAAAGGGCGTGGATTCAAACCCCAACAATGAGCTTGAGCTGCCGATGAAAGGAAAACATCGTGAGGAAACCATAGCACGGTGGTAGGGTACTTTCTAGTACTCGTCTAGTTAGTTACCACATAAGAGTTGAAAATCTGCCGCCACTTCTAACGGTGTGTTCCGGCAGCCTCACCTGACAGCCATACAGTCAGTACCTGTTCTTATTTTCAGGTCCGGGCAAACCATACAGAACGGGCGATTTGCCGGCGGATTTTCACACAACTGAAATAATAAACAAGTTAGTATACAGAGAACCGTTTCTCGTTGACGTTTTAATTGTTCGTATGCAAAGGTTCGCTTTTATTTTGTTACCTCCGAACTCAGATAAATAAACCAGCCAGGATAAACTACGTGACCTAACTCCTATACACAAAAGCCTGTCAATTTTTTTTTTTTTTTTTTAATAGGACATTACACACAGCGCCATCTGACCCCAAACTAAGCAGAGCTTGTGCTATGGAAGACAGATAACTGATAGAATACTTAAATACTTTTTTTTGTAAATACATACTTATGATACGTACAAAAATATTTATAAAAAAGATAACATTTATTTTCATTATAAATATTTCTATTTGCATATCTCCCCAGGATGCGACACGCTCGTACCTGGAACAAACTGGTGGAAGGCGCCCGTCTCCCGCGGTGGATGAAGAAAGGAGAAGGCATCATCTCCGACGTTGAAACTAAGGACTGGATCTTTAGGGAAGCTGTACGTATCCACGGCTGTAAATATTTTAGCGATGATAGCTCAGTGGTTAGCGCGGTCGGTTCGCATGCCGAAGGGCGTGGGTTCAAACCCCAACAATGAGCTTGAGCTGCCGGTGAAGGAAAACATCGTGAGGAAACCATAGCATGGTGGTAGGGTACTTTCTAGTACTCGGCTGGCTAGTTACCACCCTCAAGTTGGAAATCTGCCGCCAAGCATCTAACGGTGTGTTCCGGCAGCCTCTTGACTCGAGAGCCAGTTCCATTCCAGGCTAAGTGTACTTTACCATCTTCGACCACACCTTCACTTAACATCAGGTGAGCTGCGGTCAAACACCTAGCCTGTCATCCATGAAAAAAAATAATTCTCCGAGCATAGCCCTCTCCATAGCTCGTTGTGCCACTTTGAGCTTTCCAAGAAGGCACATAGTCAGAGACCACGTTTCAGCGCCAAAAGTCATCACTGGTAACACACACTGGTCGAAAGACTTTCCACTTGAGGCACTGTGGTAATTCAGACGGAGAAGACTGCGCAGTTTTCCGAACGCTGCCCAGCCGAGTTGGATTCGACGACTGACCTCTTTTTCAAAGTTGGACCTACCTATAATAGTTATGCACAGGCGTTATCTCTTACCATCAGGAGAGCGTATGGTTTGTCTCGATTTTTTTACGTTAAAAAATGCAGTCATACAAAAGTCCGTCAATCGGTCACCTTCTTTCCAGGAAATCGACGAGCTCCAAGACATCCGACTCGAGCTCCTCCACAGAATGCAAGCGAAGCAGCGCGCCAAGCAAAACTCTCGCAGCAGCAAGAAGCTGGCTAAGTTATGGGACCTCAAGAAGCAAGAGATGGAGCGGAAAATAGAACATATCCGACACACCAGAGATAGAGGTGGACAACCCTGTTGGTTCATTGTTTGCTCCAACATCTGAAGAGCGTGGGTTCGTTTTGTGGTTTATACCACAAAACGTATTCGAAAACAAAAAAAGACACACATCTTCTGTCACAAGTCTTATTTTTTTTTATGTAAAAAGTAATAAGACGAACGAGACGCTCTCCTGATGATAAGTGATGACGCCTGTCCATGACCATTGCAGCGATACACAGAACTTTGAGTAGCAAAACAAAGATTAGGGCATCGCTGTTTTGGCGCTCATTACTTTGAGACTTTCGATGGTTAGTCTCGACAGCCCTGTAATTTCGCTAGCTGCAGTACCCTTCGAACCGGAACACAGTAATGTTTACACACTACTGCTTGGCGGCAGAATATCTGGTACTGCGGTGGTATCTACCTAGACGACCTTCAGCTAAGGAGATCTACTGTATTTCTTATTTATTACTATCTGCGCCCCGCGGTGTTACACGCTACATGTTTGATTTCGAGATAAAAAGCCTATATGTTAATCCAGGGTTTCAGCTACCTTCATACCAAATTTTAACTAAGTCCGTTTTGTAGTTTTTGCGTGAAAGAGTAACAAACATCCATCCAAACTTTCACATTTATAATAATACTTGGATGCAAAATTCAACAGAACTACGTAAGCTAACCGCTCTCCACGGTGGGGGTGGGAGAGTGGGTCAGGTGGCGAGGATGCGAGCAGCTCGAGGACACGGCTCTATGACGGCGGCGGCCAAAGATCCAACCTCAGACTTGTACGCGCCGCTAGCTCGGCACGGCTACCAGGCTCGCAGAAGACACGCGGAGATTACATACGACCCTTCCTTATTATGTGAGTGTAAAGATTTTGCCATGTTAATCAAGAATTTTGAGATATCGATCAAAAATTTTGTAATGTCAGTCAAGGATTGTTTTTTTTCTTCTTTGGTTTTGGCGTCGCATTTTGAGCATTTGCCAGTGTCAAGTGTTTCATATTTTCAAGTTTCAAGAGTTAAATAAGTTGCATCGTAGCTTGCATCGCATGTGTTGCTTTCAAAACTCCATTGAAGCTTTATAGTAAAGTCGCCATTTCTTTACTAAAGCATGACTCGACTTGATCAAGACTGGACTTTGACTTAAACTATAGCTACGAGGCAACTTATTTAACTAATGAAACTTGAAAATATAAAACACTTGACACAGGCAAATGCTCAAAATGCGACGCCAAAATTAAAGAAAAAAAACATGTTTCTCCACATTATTTTCCCACACTCGCGCTTGTGATTCGACACTTTATGAATAAAACACCGCCATTTTTATGCATACACACTCGACGAAACAATAGTTTTGAAAAAAAAATACAACGGGGCGACACGACTCTTTCCGCGTTCCCGTCAAAACTCCAGGATTTTTTTTATGTTACTTGAAGTAAGGTTTTTTTTTCTTTGGTTTTGTCGTCGCATTTTGAGTATAATATATTTTTTTTAATGTAAAAAGTAATGAGACGAACGAGACGCTCTCCTGATGGTAAGAGAAAACTCCTGTCCATGACCATTGCAGCGATACACAGAACTTTGAGTAACAAAACAAAGTCCGGGGCATCACTGCTCTAGCGCTCATTACTTTGAGACTTTCGATGGTTAGTCTCAACAGCCCCGTAGTTTCGCTAGCTGCAGTACCCTTCAAACCGGAACACAGTAATGTTTACATACTACTGCTTATGGGCAAAATAACTGGTACTGCGATGGTACCTACCTAGACGACCTCCCGCTAAGGAGATCTACCACCAAGTGACATTTAATTATATTGACATAATTATTATTTATGTGACATATTATTTCATTGACATTTTCATTGTTTTGACATATGTTATGATTTTGATATTTTTAAATATGAATGGCAAAATGACATGTGACTTTGGTGTTATTAATAAATGATTTGTATTTGTATATAAATATTATACTCAATCATTTTCCAGAACGGATGCCTGGATCCTAAAATACAAGTAGCGGTAGTATAGGAGCTAGTACAGAACTTTATTTTGTTGCTGTTATCTGGTTTGTATTGTGTTAGGTTTTAAATTTTAATGACTAAGACACGTAGATGATTGGACTGAAGGCGGCGGGACAGTCTGTACTGTACCGCCTAGCGCGATAGTTGGTTCCAAGTAATTTGGATTATTGTAACTAATATAACAGAATAAACCTACCAACTAGAAGTCATGTGGAGTTTCATTTTCAGGGTTCCGTACCCAAAGGGTAAAACGGGACCCTATTACTGAGACTTCGCTGTCCGTCCGTCCGTCCGTCTGTCACCAGGCTGTATCTCAAGAACGGTGATAGCAAGACAGTTGAAATTTTCACAGATGATGTATTTCTATTGCCGCTATAACAACAAATACTAAAAATAAAGTAAATATTTATGGGGGGCTCCCATACAATAAAAGTGGCTTTCGCCGTTTATTATAGATAATGGTACGGAACCCTCCGTGTGCGAGTCCGACTCGCACTTGATTGGTTTTATTAGTTTATATGGCAAACGCATATTCATACATATTCAGCCTACCTCATGACGTCATAACTATAAAAAGTTTGAAAACGTATTAAAAATAAACTACTGCACAGAAAGCCAAAATTAGTTTCATAAAATAAAGTTTACTATCAGTAAAAAATATAAAATTAATACACAAAAAAAAACTTTTCATACCGAATTGGACACTAAATTTTCGTAGTCAGTCGTGTACATCAGTTCGTTGTTTACGTACAGCTCTAGAAGACCACAGAGAGTGCGCGGAGCCGCCACCGTGGTTGTACAACTGCGGACAGGACCTGACGAAGACTTGCTCCGGCCACCACCTGCCTCGGGATGAGACGCAGCTCTGCGAGCGGGAAACCAAGTGGAGCGAGGAATTCCTCGAGCGATTGCATAACGAACTCAAGAGTAAGTCTTTTCTCCCGAGCCACGATACTGAAATGCTAATCATAGGTCACCTACTGATATATCCTTAGCAGGAGGTCGTCCGAGTAGGTACCACCCAGCGTAGCCAGACGTCCCGATTTTAAAATTAAATGTCCCGCGCGGGACAGACAGCAGTGCCTTAAATGGCCAGGAGCATAGCCCTCTCCATAGCTCGTTGTGCTACTTTGAGCTTACCAAGAAGGCACATAGTTAGAGACCACGTTTCTGCGTCATAAGTCATCACTGGTAACACTCACTGGTCGAAGACTTTCGACTTGAGGCACTGAGGTAATTCAGACGAGAAGACGTTGCGCAGTTTTCCGAACGCTGCCCAGCCGAGTTGGATTCGACGACTGACCTCTTTCTCGAAGTTGGACCTACCTAGTTGCCCTGTTTGTCCGTTACACGTCTTTTTACTATGACAGAATTTCGCTTTTTTCACTCAAAAACTTCCGATATCCCGACTTGGCAAAAAAACATTCTGGCAACGCTGGTACCACCGCAGTACCAACAGTGTGCAAAACATTACTGTGTTCCGGTTCGACGGGTACTGCAGCTAGTGAAATTACAGGGCTGTTGAGACTAACCATCGAATGTGTCAAAGTAATGAGCGCCAAAGCAGTGACTTTAGTTTGGTGCTCAAAGTTCTGTGTATCGCTGCAATGGTCATGCGTTATCTCGTAGAACAAGTACAAAAGTTTGCAAGTTTTCTGTGTTTGCAACAGAGGCGCGGCTGGGTGCTGCGCTGACGTCGGCGGGACCTCTCCGGGTGCTGAAGCCGCGGCACGTGTACGTGGAGCCGCGCCCCGCGACCCCCGAGGTGGACGCCATCGACGAAGACCAGGAATCAACGCATCAAGCCGCGCTTGCCCTTCAGCGCGTGCTCAGAGGGCGCGCCGTACAAAACTTGGTAAATACTTCCTTGAGTATTCGAGGCAGTAGCGGATTTACACATTTGCCACCAGTAGGCTGTTCAATTTTAGCCGCCTCTACTGATCGCTGCAATTCAATACCCAAGTTTACAATCGTATTAATCAAATTTTATTTGTCAATGAAATTGCAATTTTATGATTTGTGCTCTTTCGTCATCAGCTTTTCCCCCTTATTAGTATGATTGTGAACAAAGGGATTGTTGTGCGAATTGTTTGAGTGGACCTAATAACATACATTTAAAAAATAGTTAAAATTACTAAATTTAAATTGTAAGTAATATTAAAACGCTATTGGAATATTTTAAAAATTCATATTCACAAAAGTATACTTTACACGGGGTTTAGTAATTTTTCATGTACAGGGAGTATTCGGCATACTGTATAGTACTAAAATATTGTAATTTTGTCAAATTTTAGCTTCTTTTCTCCTTGCATATATATATTTTTTTTTTCTGTTAGACAAAATAAAATTTTAAGCCATATTTGCCGCTGCATTAAAGTTTGCCGCCCTAGGCTCCAGCCTACTCAGCCTGCTGGTAAATCCGCCACTGATTCGAGGTATACATAATTATTTTTTAATTACAAGTATGGGAGATGCTTGGGCAATGTATGTCCCTTGTCATCATATTATGCACGGAGGTGAAGGCAAATAAAAGGCAATCTTGCAAAACGATTAACAGTAACCTCGATGAGGAGAGAATCTTTAGCCGTATCTCGCAAAGACGATCGAAAGTCAAATCTGTATGTAATTATCATATTTTATGTATATTTATCTATCTGCGTCGTACGCGTTCTATATCTGTCACCTGTCAGTCAGGTCAGGTTTACTTGGTGGTAGATCTCCTTAGCAGGAGGTCGTCTAGGTAGGTACCACTGCAGTACCACTTATTCTGCCGCTAAGCAGGAGTGTGTAAACATTACTGTGTTCCGGTTTGAAGGGTACTGCAGCTAGCGAAATTACTGGGCTGTTGAGACTAAACATCGAAAGTCTCAAAGTAATGAGCGCCAAAGCAGCGATGCTCTGGACTTAGTTTTGTTACTCAAAGTTCTGTGTATCGCTGGAATGGTCATGGGCAGGCGTTATCTCTTACTATCAGGAGAGCGTCTCGTTCGTCTCATCACTTTTTACATAAAAAAGAAATTCAGTCTTACCACAAATCACCAAAGCGACGTTCGGATACTTAACGCCACACAAAAAAAATATCCACAAAAAAAGGTTAATTCCTGGTTATTATTGTACCCGTAGGCATTTACCTAAACCTAGTCCGTCGCAAGTTCATTCATAAATCACGCGGCGAGCGCGCGCGCCTGCAGCGTGACTGCACTCGCGCGCGAGTGCGAGAGAGGAAGAAAATAATTGATTGATTCAGTCGTTACTTTGCGGAAGTTCATTTTGAATGTTCAAGGTTTATAACTAGTTTAAGAAGAAAAAAAAAAAAAGAGGAAGAAAATGTTTTTGCAATATTCCAATGAAAGCCGCCATTGGTTACCGCCAGCTGGTCCGGAAGTGGCCTAGCCTGGAATGGAACTGGCTCTCAAGTAAGGCTGCCGGAACACACCGTTAGATGCTTGGCGGCAGATTTTCAACTCTCGTAAGCCAGCCGAGTACTAGAGAGTACGCTACCACCATACTATGGTTTCCTCACGATGTTTTTCCTTCAGCGGCAGCTCAAGCTCATTGTTGGGGTTTGATGCCACACCTTTCGGCCTGCGAACCTACCGCGCTAACCACTGAGCTATCATTGCTACAGTATTACTGGTGTCGGGGGTTGTTTTAAATGTTGTATTGTTGTGTACAGATGTACGAAGGACGCACGCGCGCCGCTGAGCTGACGGTGGAGTTGAAGACGAGCCATGGCCTGCAGAAGGAGGACCGCTGGAGGATCGCCAAGGAAGAGGCAAAGTCTCACGAGTACACCTCCATACGGACCGAGGCGGAGCAGAAGGTAACCAGAACTTACTTTACTTGGTGGCAGATCTCGTTAGCAGGAGGTCGTCTAGGTAGGTACCACCGAAGGACCAGATATTCTGCCGCTAAGCAGAAATGTTTAAACATTACTGTATTCCGGTTTGAAAGGTACTGCAGCTAGCGAAATTACTGGGCTGTTGAGACTAACCATAGAAAGTCTCAAAGTAATGAGCGCCAAAGCAGTGATGCCCTGGACTTTGTTTTGTTACTCAAAGTTCTGTGCATCGCTGTAATGGTCATGGACAGGCGTTATCTTTTACTATCAGGAGAGCGTCTCGTTCATTGTGTATAGCGATGTACATTGTACAGGGATGTAGTGATGATAGCTTAGTGGTTAGCGCGGTCGGTTCGCACTCCGAAGAGCGTAGCTTCAAACCCAGCAATGAGCTTGAGCTGCCGGTGAAAGAAAACATCGTGAGGAAACCATAGCATGGTGGTAGCGTACTCTCTAGTACTCGACTGGCTAGCTACCACACGAGAGTTGAAAATCTGCCGCCAATCACCTAACGGTGTGTTCCGGTGAGAGCCAGTTCCATTTCAGGCTAGGAGTGTTTAATATCTTCGATCACACCGTCACCTAACTTCAGGTGAGCTGCGGTCAAACACCTAGTCTGTCAAACATTAAATATAATGGTAAAATTCGAGTTAAATTTGTATCGAATCGTATTTTCCCAATATGATAAAGCTTGTCCGTTTCTTTTTTTTCATGTTTGACAGGCTGGGTGTTTGACCGCAACTTACCTGATGTTAAGTGACGGTGTGGTCGAAGATGGTAAAACTAACCTAGCCTGGGATGGAGCTGGCTCTCTAGTGAGGTTGCCGGAACACACCGTTAGATGCTTGGCGGCAGATTTTCAACTCTCGTGTGGTAGCTAGCCAGCCAAGTACTAGAGAGCACGCTGTCACTAAGCTATGGTTTCCTTACGTTTGTTATTTTTTGTGCTAAATTCGCGGCCGCACCTGCGTGAGGCAGGCTTTATCAATCATTTGTGTTTTGTATTTATTTACAAAAAAAAAAAGTATTGAAGTATTCTATCAGTTATCTGACTTCCATAGCACAAGCTTTGTTTAGTTTGGCGTCAGATGGCGCTGTGTGTAATGTCCTGCGATATTAAAAAAAAAAATTAAAAAAATATATATTTTTATTTGTTATTTTTATTTATTTATTTGATGTGTCCGTCGCCCTGCCAGGAGGACGCGGTGTCCGCGCTGGTGGACGAGCTGTGCGGCGGCGCGGTGTCGGCCGCACTTGACTTCCTTGAAAAAGAACTCCGCCGGCTCAAAGACGAGCGTAGACAGCACGCGTTCATACTTATTGCCGGTGAGTCTAATAACTCTCTTCTTTTTTGTGTTTGGCGTTGCACTTTGTGCATTTGCCAGTGTAAAGTAATATTTATTTTATTTTTATTTCAATTCGGTACAATAACAATTAGCAAACCTAGATTTATAATTAAAACACAATAACAACAAATAATACAATACAATGTTTGCTAACCCAAATATTGCACACATCTATCTATTCTATCTATCTAGAATGCTACATTATCCGTGATGGACATAGGCTTTATTTTATGTAAAAAACAATTAGGGATCCACATGGAAAATTCAATAATGTAACCCAAGCTGTGAAAAATTTGAAAAAATCCTTACTTAGCATGCGCTGCGAACACTATTGACAATAGAATAAAGTGACGTTTTATAGAGCAAACTGACAGCTACAAATAAGTCCGCAATATCATATGTCTAACTATTACAGTTGTCATCTACATCTTATAAAGAGGAAAGATTTAATTTTTTGATCGTTTGTCTTGAATAAGCTCCAAAACTACTGGACCGAGTTCAAAAATTCTTTCACCGCTGGGAAGCTACACTATCCCCGGGTGACATAGGCTACTTTTTATCCCTGTATTCCTACGGGAACGGGAACTAAGCGGGTGAAACCGCGAAGCGTACGCTAGTATATAATGAAACGATCTTAATGTCTAGTGTAGAGATAACACTCAAAAAATGTCAGGCGACATTTAGTCATCACCATCACCATTTTCATCACCAGTGCGAGAAAAGATGATGCGGGAAGCGGCCGAAGCGGGAAGGAGACAGAAAGAGAGCCATAGATTACGCGAACACGATGAAATGTTCAAGCAGGTTGGTTAAAGCTGTTTTGTAGGGTCCCGTATTCAAAAGGGTAAAATGGGACCCTAGCACTAAGACTCCGCTGTCCGGCCGTCACCAGGCTGTATCTCATGAAACTTGACAGCCCCGTTGGCTCATTGGTAGTATATCTGCCTTGAGTGCTGTAGGGCGTGGGTTCGATTCCCACTCAGGGTAAAACATTTTGTGAATAAACAAATGTTTGTTCTGTGTCTGGGTGTTCTGTGTGTATTATAAGTATGTATTTACAAAAAAAAGTATTTATGTATTCTATCAGTTATCTGAATTCCATCACACAAGCTCTGCTTAGTTTGGGGCCAGATGGCGCTGTGTGTATAGTCCATAAAAAGAAAAAAAACCGTGACAGTTAGACAGTTGACAGTTTCCACAGATGATGTATTTCTGTTGCCGCGTTGGCCGTCCAGCCGCAAGATGGGTCGACGATATTGTCACCGTCGCGGGTTGCGGATAAAGAAGGCTGTGGATGATGATGATGAAACTCTTAAGTCAAAACAATAAAATATAAAACGTATAAACGTAAATATAAACGTTTGTATTTGTTTTATTTATAAATACCATACACTTATAAGTTTTTTTTCTTTATTTTATGTGTATTGTTTATTTTTGTATGTGTATTGTAAATTTGACAGCCCTGTTGGCTCATTGGTAGCATGTCTGCCTTAAGAGCTGAAGGGCGTGGTGTCGATTCCCGCTCAGAACAAACATTTTATTTATCAACAAATGTTTGTTCTGTGTCTGGGTGTTCTGTATGTATTATAAGTATGTATTTACAAAAAAAAAGTATATATTTATATGTATTCTATCAGTTATCTGACTTCCATAGGACAAGCTCTGCTTAGTTTGAGGTCAGATGGCACTGTGTATATATAAAAAAAAAAATATGTTGAAAAATGTTTTATGTCTGAAATAAAGTGTTGTCTATTGTCTATTAAAATTCGTAAATTAAAATGGTTTATCAAGCAAATAAACAATTTGAATGTTAAAATTTGAATTCGCAGGTGCTTGGCGTCACTCAGGAGACAGTTGACGCGTATCTGGAGGAGATAATAGAAGAGGGCGTGGAACTCGCAGCTGAAGAGGACGCCGTGAAAGTGGCGCAGGCGCAGGCGGCAAAATTCGACGAATCCATACACACGTTCGGATCCTTGTGAGTGTTGTTACAAAAACTTCAGCACGAAATACTGATTGATTACAAAACTAGCTGCGCCCCCCGGTGTTACCCGCTACTTGTTTTCGGGATAAAAAGTAGCCTACGTGTTAGTCCAGGTTCTCGGCTACTTTAATACCAAATTTCATCCAAATCCGTTTAGTAGTTTTTGCGTGAAAGTGTAACAAACATCCATTCAAACTTTCACATTTATAATCACTAGCTGCGCCCCGCGGTGTTACCTGCTACATTTTTTCGGGATAAAAAGTAGCCTACGTGTTAATACAGGGTCTCAGCCAAATCCATACCAAATTTCATCCAAATCCGTTTAGTAGTTTTTGCGTGAAAGTGTAACAAACATCATCATCATCATCAGCCTATACTAGTCCACTGCTGGACATAGGCCTCTCCCAAGACACGCCACTCAGCCCGATCTTCGGCTTTTCGCTTCCATCCACCGCCAGCTGTCCTACGTATATCGTCACTCCATCGGGTCTCAGGGCGTCCTACGCTACGCTTGCCAATACGCGGTCTCCACTCTAGAACACGTCTACCCCAGCGGTTATCGGTTCTGCGACAGATATGTCCAGCCCATTGCCACTTCAGCTTGCTAATACGCTGAGCTATGTCAATGATTTTAGTTCTCTGGCGAATTACTTCGTTTCGGATCCGATCCCTCAGAGAAATGCCAAGCATAGCTCTTTCCATAGCTCGCTGAGCGACTTTGAACTTACGGACCATTCCCGCTGTGAGTGTCCACGTTTCGGCTCCGTAGGTCATGACAGGTAGGACGCACTGATTGAAGACTTTTGTCTTCAGACTTTGTGGGATGGATGACGAGAAGACTCGACGTAGTTTTCCGAATGCTTTTCCGAATGCTGCCCAGCCCAACTGTATCCTTCTATTGGCTTCACTTTCGAAGTTGTTTTTACCTAGTTCGAGCGTCTGCCCTAGGTAAATGTACTTATGAACAATGTCTAAAGTGAAACCATTTATGGCAACCGGTCCCGGAACAACGTACTCGTTGAACATGACCTTGGTTTTATCCAAGTTCATCCGGAGACCGATGCGTTGAGAAGAATCAGTAAGGCTGGTCAGCATCCATTTTAAGTCCTCCAGCGATTCCGCCATTATGACGATGTCGTCCGCAAAACGAAGGTGTGAGATGTACTCGCCATTAATGTTGATGCCTCGCCTTGCCCAGTCCAGCGTATTGAACATATCCTCCAGTACGTTTGAGAACAGTTTCGGGGAGATAACGTCCCCTTGTCTCACGCCTCGTCGAAGGTGGATATGTTTTGTTTGCTGGTTCTGAACTTGAACGGTCATCGTTGCGGCGTCATACAGACATCTCAACACCTCGATATATCGCCAATCTACCTGGCATCGCTGTAAGGACTCCAGAACAGCCCAAGTTTCGACCGAGTCAAAAGCCTTCTCATAGTCCACAAACGCCAGACAAAGAGGCCGATTGTACTCTTTGGTCTTCTGTACAATCTGCCGCATGGTATGAATGTGGTCTATGGTACTATACCCGCTTCGAAATCCGGCCTGTTCCGGAGGCTGAAATTCGTCGAGTCTTCGCGCAAGACGGTTCGTAATAACCCTAGAGAACAGCTTATAGACATGGCTCAGAAGCGAAATGGGTCTATAGTTTTTCAAAAGGGTTTTGTCACCCTTTTTGAAAAACAAAATGACTACGCTTCTGTGCCATGCCTGTGGAGTACTCCCGGTAAAAAGGACGGTATTAAAGAGTTCTTGGAGCTCTTTAATTAACGGAATCCCGCCGGCCTTCAAGAGCTCCGTTGTAATTCCGTCCTCTCCCGAGGCTTTTCCATTTTTAAGCTGCCTAAGGGCCATCACGATCTCATCCAGACTGATGTCGGGCAGATCTTCCGTGTAGTGGCGTGTCAAAGTGGCTCTTTCGTCCTCATTTGCAGGTGGGAGATGAGGGGCATGCGAAGCGTATAGCTGACCGTAGAAGTCTTCCACTTCCGAGAGAATCTCTGGCCTAGAACTGACGACTCTCCCCGTCGAGGTGGTTAACTTCATCAGATGGCTTCTACCAAGTGGTTGGATAAACACTTTCGACCCCCGATTTTGCTCAATTGATTTTTCAATCAAGAGCGTATTAAATGATCGGAGGTCGCGTCGTACCAGCTTGGTGATTTTCTTGTTTACCGCCTCTTGTTCTGACGAAGTTAACATGGGGTTATCTCGTCGCTCTTCCATTAGGTGTAGAGTCTCTCTCGAAAGTTTTGACTTTTTGCCTTTGCGCCGCATTTCGCAAAATTTCGTGCCCTCATCTCGGAGGACGTTTACCACTTGTTCAAGTTTCCGGTCTACGTCATCTGTAGTTTCCAAGGCAGCGAATCGGTTCTCCAGGTTCAACTGGAACGTTTCGGATCCAACCACGGTTTGGAGAAGGTTCGGACGGAGCGATGACTTCATCAAACGGACTCGTTCAAGCTTGATGTTGATATCCAGAGTGCCTCGTACTAGTCGATGGTCACTTCCGGTATGAAACCTAGTGAGCACCGAGACATCTCTGAATATGCGCTTTTTGTCCGTAATGATGAAGTCTATCTCGTTCTTAGTCCGTCCTCCGGGGCTTTGCCAAGTCCACTTCCTCTGGGGCTGTTTCTTGAAAAATGAATTCATCAAGAAAAGCCCTTCTTTCTCTAGGAAGTCAACAAGCATTTGCCCCCTGTCATTTCTTCTACCAAAGCCATGTGATCCTACTACTGATTCAGTGCTAGTCTGTACTCCCACTTTAGCGTTAAAATCCCCCATAACAACGTTGAAGTGGGCTCTCGAGGTCCTATGTAAGGCCTTTGATATGTCCTCGTACAGAGTTTCCACTTCTGAATCTGGGTATGACTCCGTGGGTGCGTAAACCATAACTACTTTGAGGCTATACCTCTCAGTAATTTTTATTATGAGGTACGCAACCCTCGAAGACACACTAGCGATTTCCAAAACGTTGTTACAGAGGGTTTTATGGACCAGAAACCCGACACCGCCTTGAGACAGCTGGTCTCCCTCTCTGTGATACATAAGATGGCCCGATTCCAAGGTTACAGTATCCTCCCCCTGTCTTCGGACTTCACATAACCCGAGAATGTGCCATCTTATGTGCCCCAATTCTTCTTCCAACTGCGCGAGCCTATCATCATGCCTAATCGTTCGTCCATTAAACGTAGCCAGTGTCAGTGGGGTTTGGCGGCCTACTGCGGTAACCCGGGGATTCTTCGCACCCCTCGCCCTGCCGTTACCGTGACCGCCGCCTTGGTCAGGAATAGCAGGGCGGCCGGGAACTCGGGGCCGTTCATTTGGGGACTTTTCCATGGGAGGTTTGTGCCCATAGTCACCACGCTGGGCATGCGGGTTGGTGACCGCAGGGACGTAGCTTTTCGCACTGGTAACACTGCTGCCTGTTACCAGTCTGAAATTTAGCTACGCCGTAAATTGTGATGGTTATCCCGCCATCAATCGGTCCCCTTTTAGTAGGTTTTTACTACAGGTAGGGGGTACCGATGCCGTATTCTAATCGCCCCGGCACCAGGGCAGGCAGTAACAAACATACATCCATCCAAACTTTCACATTTATAATCACTAGCTGCGCCCCGCGGTGTTACCCGCTACATTATTTCGGGATAAAAAGTAGCCTACGTGTTAATCCAGGGTCTCAGCCACATCCATACCAAGTTTTGTAGATTTTGCGTGAAAGAGTAACTGACATACATCTATCCAAACTTTCACATTTATAATGCCACATATGTAATATTACTAGCTGCACCCCGCGGTGTTAGCCGCTACATGTAGGCACAGGTGGCACTCTTTGCAAAATTCGATTAAAATGTGTACAGTAGCTACATTGGTGTAATCCAACAACGCATTTCTTAAATTTTTTACTCTAGAAAAAAAATGAGAGTAAGTAATATAATCGATTTTTAACATTTAGAGAATTGATTATTTTAAATCGATTTTGAAGAAAAAAATAATCGATTTTTATAAAAAAAATGGATTATTTTTTCACATCCCCAGCACGTATTGCTGTTGTTATTTTTAGGTCGACAAATTTCGCGCCCATGTCGAGCTATTTTTAAATAAGTTGCCTCGTAACTATAGTTATAGTCAAAGTCCAGTCTTGGTCAAGCCCAGTCCGTGTCAGTCAAGTCCTGTCATGCTTTAGTAAATTAGTGGCGACTTTACTATAAAGCTTCGATGGAGTTTTGGAAGCAACACGAAAAGTTTTAATTTTCCCACACTCGCGCTTGTGATTCGGCACTTTATGAATAAAACACCACCATTTTTATGCATAAACACTCGACAAAACACTAGTTTTGGAAACAAATACAACGGGGTGTCACGACTTTTTCCGCGTTCCCGTCAAATGTGTGCCAGCTGTGAGCCAGGGTGTTTTTGGACAGGTCTACCGCGGAGCAGCATGAGACGGTGGCAGAGCTGGTGCAGCAATTCTTATTGCCGGAAGCGCACCGACAGGCGTCGCGACGTCGCGTCACCGCTTTGCAGGTCAGACTCAACTTTACCAACGTATTTATGTACTAACCAGTGGCGGCCTTAGGGGGTGGCAAGCAGGGCAACCGCCCGGGGCCTCGCGTCCTCGTAGAAAAAAGTCTTTACCATATATGTATGTGAATCTCGCGCCTCGCACTTAACAAAACCATGTGTTAATCCAGGGTCTCAGCTACATCCATACCAAATTTCATCCAAATCCGTTTGATAGTTTTTTCGTGAGAGAGTAACAAACATCCGTCCAATCTTTCACATTCAATACTAGCTGCGCCCCGCGGTGTTACCCGCTACATGTTTTCGGGCCTGTGAGTTAATCCAGGGTCTCAGCTATCTTCATACCAAATTTCATGCAAATCCGTTCAGTAGTTTTAGCGTGATAGAGTAACAAACATCCATCCAAACTTTCACATTGATAGTACTAGCTGCGCCCAGCGGTGTTACCCGCTACATGTTTTCGGTATAAAAAGTAGCCTATGTGTTAATCCAGGGTCTCAGCTACATCCATACCAAACTTCATCCAAATCCGTTCAGTAGTTTTTGCGTGAAGGAGGTCGCGAGAATAGCTAGTTTTAAATAAATCGAATACAAAAGTTAAAATTTTGATTGTAGGACGCAAGGGCGCATGCTGCGAGAGGCGCCATCTTCGGACTCTTCGATGAAGCAGAGATAGTTGAAAGTAAGTGACATCGCAACTTAAGGTGGTTCGCTTTCCATACAAATATTTTTTTTCCATTTATGGACAAATGGAGCATAATTTTACAGTGAAATCACAGCTACTGCCATTTATTTTGGTCTTTATTTGCGGTAAATCACAATTGTTTGAATAAAACGGTAGATTATTTATTAGCATGATCTAATACAAATACAAATACTTTATTGATAACACCAATGTTACAAGTCATTTCATAATTTTAAACATGTCATTAAACGGGTTTTAAAACACTGATTACATGGCAAAATAAGGTATGTCAATATCCAAACATGTCAATATAAAAAAAATATTGTCAATACATTAAAATGACACGACAAAAAAAAATCATAATTACTTACTAGTATTTCAATAATCTTTAAGTTTGAAATACTCGTCAATGTCATAAAACAAGGTCTCTAGCAGCCAAGATCTTAACTTGGTTCTGAAGCACATGGTGGAATCTGCATCCCGTACCGAGGCAAGTACGCGGTTGTAGACCTAACCTAACCCAGGTATTAAAAAAAAACCACAAAAGTGTATTTAAAAAAAAAGTATTTTAGTGTTCTACCAGTTGCCTGATTTCAATATAGCTTTGACAGCCCTGTTGGCTCATTGGTAGAATGTCTTCTTCAAGAGCTGTAGGAAATCGAACCCACACGATTTCTACCCAGGACAAATTTTATTTCCAAGCGTATAAAGCCGTAAAAATACATTAAAAAAATTTAATTTAATGCTACGAATGGGACGTTTTCCTGATTGTAAGAGATAACGCCTGTCCTTTATGATATAAACAAATGTTTGTTCTGTGTCTGGGTGTACTGTATTTATTATAAGTATGTATGTATTTACAAACAAAAAAGAGTTTTAATAATTCTATTAGTTATCTGACTTCCATAATACAAGCTTTGCTTAGTTTGGGGTCAGATGGCGCTGTGTGTAATGTCCTACGATATTTATTTACAGTTAGTATTGTAACCTGAATTTTTGCACCCAGAATTCTGCACCCGCTGCGGTGTGCCCCTCGACGATATCTGCCGCTGCGTCGAGTGCCCCATCGCTCCGGAACCCACTGCCACCAGCTCGCGGGTCGACCCCCGCTGGAAATACGCCAGACGTGAGTGTATTTGCTCGATTTCAAACAAAATAATGAAAAAGTAATTAAACAAATAAAAACGCTCTCGTCATTTGTGTTTGTATTTTATTTATTGAGATAAAAACGACTATAACTGTCAATTATATCTGTCTCACAATTAAATAATAAATAATTATCCAATCTAATATAAAATATATTTTTTAAATCATATGTCAAAATAATTTTTCAGAGGTTAGGAAAAATAAAAATTATACAAATGTCAAAACGAATTATACAAGTGACAAATATCAGGAAAATCTAAATGTCAAAGTAATATATACATCACAACAATCATAGCGGTCATCAACAAAAAAAAAAAACAAAAACTAGATGTTACAGCAATTATAGGTCATATGCATAGAGTTAACAATCATATTAATAATTATTATAATTAAAAAAAACAATCAATCAATCAATAAAAATCAATTATTCACATAATTATTTATTTTTTCTTATTTTTAAGTATATTTTTTTTATCAATTAATAATTATCATTGTTGGTTATTTGCCATTTGTCACAAATTTCTAGTTGTCATGATTCATTATGCTTTATTCCAATGTTTTTCAACCTATGGGTCGCGACCACTAAGGGGGGCATGTATGACAATAGTCGGGGGATCATATATGACCCCCAGGGGGTCGCGAAGCCTCACTTGAGTCTACGTATTATTGTCTAACGTTTCCCCGCAGTTCGTCCTAAAACTCCAGAGAAGAGTCATGATGAGAAATTCCCGCCGGAGCACGACTTCCGATGCATGCTCAATTCACTCCTAGATGAAGGTAAACCTCTCTATTTTTGTCAACTTTTCTCCGAACACCACAAGAACGTTTCCTTATAAATATTATTGTGTAAAAGTAATGTGAGATGGTAAGAGATGACGCATGTCCGTGACCTTTGCAGCGATACACAGAACTTTGCCTAGTAAAAAAAAGTACGGGGCATCGCTGCTTTAATAATCATTACTTTGAGACATTCGATGGTTAGTCTCAACAGCCCTGTAACTTCGCTAGCTGCCCTTCAAACCGGAGCATAGCTTTTTTTATGGTTGACAGGCTAGGCGTTTGATCACAGCTCACCTGATAATAAGTGACGGTGTAATGGAAGATTGTAAAGCACACCAAGCCTGGAATTGAACTGACTTTCAAGTGAGGCTGCCGGAACACACCGTTAGATGCTTGGCGGCAGATTTTCAACTTGACTAGCTGGCCGAGTACTAGAGAGAACTCTGCCACCATGCTATGGTTTCCTCATGTTTTCTTTCACCGAAAGCTCAAGCTCATTCTTGGGGTTTGAACCCACGCCCTTCGGCATGCGAATCGACCGCGCTATCCACTGCGCTATCATCGCCACAAAATGTTTACACGCAACTGCTTGGCGATAAAATATCTGGTCCTTCGGTGGTACGTACTTAGACGACCTCCTGCTAAGGAGATCTACCACCAAGTCAATTTGTAAAAGCAGTGAATGATAAAGAGTTTCGTGTCCGCAGTGGTGACGACATCCCGCGAGGAAACCTTCGGACGGGAGCTGGTGCGGCGTGAGGTGGACCTCGAGCTGAAAACGCACCTTGACGTTGCGCTCGAAGCCAGAGATATATTGGATTTGAGTAAGTTACTATGCAGAGATACATGGGAGTGCAAACACCCAGCACCCTCCCCAACACCCGGTTTTTAGTGCACACGCAAGGGCAAAAGGAAACCCTCATCAGCAAAGGTTATGGGGGAAGCACGGTGTCCCACACTCTTGCTATCTATGACGCTCATGCAGTGGCGGCCTTAGGGGGTGGAAAGCAGGACACCCGCCCGGGGTCTCGCGTCTTCGTAGAAAAAAGTCTTTACCATAAAATAAATGTACGTATATGTCGCGCCTCGCACTTCACAAAACCCCCCCTGAACGCACGGTTTAATTATGATTAGCGCAAGCATGTTACGGCCACTCGAGCACTCGAACTAATTTTATATTAAAACGGACACAAAGAAAAAGAGCCTCACAATGCTCTGTCGCCCCGGGCCTTGCAACAGCTAAGGCCGCCGCTGCGCTCAGGGTCTAACGTATGAGTTGGTAATCGCCGAAACCAAGTTACTATATACCGACTTTTAAAAAAAACCGGCCATGTTCGAGTCGGACTCGCGCACGAAGGTTTCCATACCATTATCAATAAAAACGGCTAAAAAAATCTCGTTTGTTGTATGGGAGCCCACTTAAATATTTTTTTTATTCTGTTTTTTAGTATTTTTTGTTATAGCGGCAACAGAAATAGGTCATCTGTGAAAATTTCAACTGTCTAACTGTCACGGTTCATGAGATACAGCCTGGTGACAGACGGATAGACAGCGGAGTCTTTGTAATAGGGTGCCGTTTTACCCTTTGGGTACGGAACCCTAAAAGACGGTCATGGTAATCTATAATTAGAACGAGTTGCTAAGAAATTCATCACCAATGACTTGGTTGTTCGGAATAGGCTTCAAATACAAATACTTTATTGACAACACCAATGTTACAAGTCACTTCAAAATTTTAAACATGTCATTAAATGGGGTTTAAAACACATGTCAAAATAAGGTATGTCAATATCAAAACATGTCAATATAAAAAAAAATGCTGTCAATATAAAATATGTATTCACTTCATTAACTTCAGAGAAGTGTTCGCATAATGAAGGTTCCGAACCGTTTTGTTCGTGTTTTTGGAGCATCAACCATGAAGTGGTGTTGCTCTTTAGAACTCCTCGCTGTCTGATAGTAGAAAGCGCAGGGGGGATTAGGTCACGCAGATCTGAAGCGCACTCGCCAAAGGTAGAAAACCGACGGAAAATTTGCGTCGGTCTTCCAGGCTTTGAAGTCATTGCTGATGTATTTCCTAGCACGTTTCTTGATGGACTCCAACACCTAAAGCTGGTTGGTTGGTAAAACACTTAAAACTTGGTTGATCCGACCCAAAGGTGAAAACAGTTCTCCATGCATGATCGAACTTGTGCTTTGTATATAGTGAGTAACTGTCCCGGCATGAACCCATGGCACTTTCGAAAGGATACCCAGATTTTTGACAGGCAATTGGGCTTTTGGCTCAACATAGGTGCCAAAGTCGTCAAAGTAATTATTTTCTTAAGAACAATGTCTATTTCCAGCAATCGACCGTGCTATTGGATATAAAGAGCAACTGTTCCGGCGTGAACCCATCGCTCTTGATTGATTGATTAACTCTTTATTGTACACACTAAAAATAATACAATACAGAAGAAATAAACTTAATTAACAGGTGTAACAACTGGCGACCTTATCGCTAAAAGCGATCTCTTCCAGGCAACCTCAGGACGGAAAAGATCAGAGGAAGAAAAGACGGGGTGTTTCAATAACGAGGATATGCATATAGGAGAATACATAAATATATCTACATTCTACATTCTAATAAAAATATATATTACTAACACACTTTCAAAAGGTTACCCAGATTTTTGGCAGCCAATTGGGCTTTTGACTTAATATGGGAGCCAAAGTCGTCAAAGTAACTCTTTTTCTCTATAACATTGTTGTTGTAATTTCCAGTAATCGACCGTGCTACTGGAGTTAGTTCGCCGCCGGTACGGGCTTCACAATACCATCACTACATGAGGCGGCTCGTGGACGACGCGCTTGGAAGGACCGAGCCCTACACCAAGCGACCTTGTGAGAACACCCTTACTTTCTTTGACATCGGAATTACAGAGTACAGACTAATCTTCTGCTATGCCAGAAAACTACGGCAAATGAAAGAAACAAAGGAAGCGTGTTTTTATTTTGTAACACAACACAAAAAAAAATACATAGACAAATAAGAGACAAGACAACATATTCTACTGTTTTATTCAAAAATTGTAAATTCATAAACCATTCATAAATTTGATTATATGCTAACAATATACTGTTTTATTCAAGCAATTGTGATTTACCGCAAATAAATGCCACTAACTATGATTTGCCCTGTTGGTTCATTGGTAGTATGCCTGCTCCAAGAGCTGAAGGGCGTGGGTTCGATTCCCACCCAGGACAAGCATTTTGTGATATAAACAAATGTTTGTTCTGTGTCTGGGTGTACTGTATGTATTTACAAAAAAAAAACTATTTAAGTATTCTATCAGTTATCTGACACCCATAGTACAAGCTTTGCTTAGTTTGGAGTCAGATGGCGCTGTGTGTAATGTCTTACGATATATATTTTTTTATTTTATTTTTTGTTTCACTGTAAAATTATGCTCCATTTGTCCATAAATAGCAAAAAAATATTTGTATGGAAATCGAACGACGTTAAGAGCAAACGGGACATAAATAAATAAATATCGTAGGACATTACACACAGCGCCATCTGACCACAAACTAAGCAAAGCTTGTACTATGGAAGTCAGATAACTGATAGAATATTTAAATACTTTTTTTTGTTGTAAATACATACTTATAATACATACAGTACACCCAGACACAGAACAAACATTTGGTTTTACATCACAAAATGCTTGTCCTGGGTGGGAATCGAACCCACGCCCCACAACTCTTGAAGCAGACATGTTGTATGATTAACGATTACGCACTTATTTATATGTATGAATATCATAACTTTTGATCTAGCTTGCTCGATTGAGAGTTTAGACCGTACGGAACAGTGTTATCATCTTTGACCAGGTCCACTGGAATTGCCGTCGGATATCCGTCGAAAGGCCCTGGAGGAGCGGTACCGTTACGATACCACCTGCTATTGCGTGGAAGAGGAGCACGTTGAGAGGGGCGAGGGGAGGGTGAAGTTCTTCAAACATCACGGTTAGTAAAATACATTTTTTTTTTATATTTGTAACACCAAAATTACAAGTCATATCTCAATTCATGTCTGAAAATAACATTAATTAAAAAATAAATTAAATAATTTTAATCAAAAAATTTGTTATAAATATAAAATTTGTTTTATCATTTTCTCCTATAGAATACTAGTTGCGCCCCGCGGTGTTACCCGCTATATGTTTTCGGGATAAAAAGTAGCCTATGTGTAATAGAAATAATCTACTATTTTACTCAAGCAAATAAAGATCAAAATAAATGCCAGTAGCTGTGATTTCACTGTAAAATTATGCTCCATTTGTCTATTAATGGAAAAAAAATGTTTGTATGTATGGAAATCGAACCACCTGAAGGGCGTGGTTTCGATTCCCACCCAGGACAAAACCATTTGTGGTATAAACAAATGTTTGTTCTGTGTCTGGGTGTTCTGTACGTATTTACAAAAAAAAAAAAAATTATGTATTCTATCAGTTATCCGACTTCCATAGTACAAGCTTTGCTTAGTTTGGGGTCAGATGGCGCTGTGTGTAATGTCCTATGATATTTATTATTTTGTTTATTTTAGATTCAAAAAAAATTTGTAAGAAATGAGGTCTTATTACTTTCTCATGCAGAAGATTTCAGTGAACGCGTAGTGTATGGTGTTACAGATTCGGAGTCTGTGGAACAGTCTATCCTTCCGTCAGCGCTGCGTGTTCTGGAAGAAATGCGACGATGCAAGTGTGACACGGATGACTCCCCCAGCCAAGGCATGTGTTGCCCTCTCTTTCTCTCTGCAGTTGAACTCGCATCAGCGACATAAACATCCAAAGGCCATGGTGCAAAAAAGTACCCCTTCTTTATTATGTACAGACAGACAGTAGACAGTGGAATGCGCTGCCTGATGGTGTTCCCCGATGAATATAATCTGGGTGTCTTCAAGTCGAGAGTGAATGGGTATCTTCTGGGCAAGCGTGCTCTATCTTAGACCGCATCATCGCTTAACATCAAGTGAGTTGGCGCTCAAACGTAAGCCTATACGTTACGAAAAAAAATTGTACAAGCTAAAAAGTTTAAACAAATAAAAAACCCAAATAACTAGCTGCGCCCTTCGGTGTTAACCGCTACATGTTTTCGGTATAAAAAGCCTATGTGTTAATCCAGGGTCTCAGCTACCACCATACCAAATTTCATCCAAATCCGTTCTGTAGTTTTTGCGTGAAAGAGTAACAAACATCCAACCATACAAACTTTCACATTTATAATATTAGTGGGATCAATTTTGTGATTTCCAGGCGAGGTTGAAACTACGGAAACTGAGTACAGCTCTGGAGTGGCAATGGAAGGCATGGACCTGGTGGAAGAAGAACTAGCCCCTGCACCAGCTCCTGAACCGACCCCTGAGCCAGAGTGACACTTAACTAATAATAAACTACACTTCATGATTTATATACTTTCTACATTCCACGATATGTAATGTTTATACTGGAATCTTTTTTGTAATACATACGCTAGTCAATGATAAAGAATATACATTCAATGATAAAGTACTCCCCACATTCCATGATGTGTTGCTACATTCCACGAAATGTGATTTTTACATTGCTATATTTTTTTTGACACATACACTACTAGTCAGTGATAAAGTACTCTCTATATTCAAGGATATGTAGGTACTTGCTAGTCTTGCTACATTCCACGATATGTAATTTTTACACTGGAATCTCTTTTTTTTTTGTGGCACATACTTACTCTAGTCAATGATAAAGTATACCCATGATTCCATGGTGTGTACTTGCTACATTCCACGATATGTATTTTTTACACTGGAATATTTTTTTTTAGTAAGCACATATTACTTTAGTCAATGTTTTAGTTCTCCTTACATTCCATGATAGATATGTTCTTACTACATTCCACGATATGTAATTTTTACACTAGAAACATGTTTGTTTTTTACATACTTACTCTAGTCAATGTTTAAGTTCTTCCTACATTCTATGATAAATAATATAATTATGTTCTTGCACGATATGTATTTTTTACATTGGAATACTTTTCTTTGCAATACATACATATTTGTGTATATAATCACACTAGTCTAATATATAATGATGATGATGATGATATAATATTAAATAATTTTTTTTTCTTATTTGATGATACGAGTTATTTTGTTTCCTTCTAAATTGCCTAATTTTTAAAACGTTTTATATTGAAGGGTATTGCAGCTAGCGAAATTACTGGGCTGTTGAGACTAACCATCGAAAGTCTCAAAGTAAGCGCTAAAGCAGTGATGCCCCGGACTTTGTTTTGCTACTCAAAGTTCTGTGTATCGCTGCGATGATCATGGACGCATGTTATCTCAGACCATCAGGAGAGCGTCTCGTAACTTTTGCATTAAAAACAAATTAAACAATTTTACTTTTGAACATTTTCGTTATTAATTTATTATTGGCTTACCATCGCTTTTTATATTTGTATCTCTTAGGGTAAAGTTCGATTACAGGTCAAACTGTATTACCTGTAGGTAACAAACACATATTGATAATTGTAATCATTTTTAGAGCAAATAACTAAATTAACTTTATCTAATTCGGTACATAGAGTTTTTTTAAATATATTTCACTGATAGTAAACTTTATTTTATGAAATTAATTTTGAATATTTTGGCTTTCTATGCGGTGGATTTTTAACACGTTTCATAGCGATGACGTCATAAAGTAGGCTGAATATGTCCATGTAAAACTAAAAAAATATTCATCGATTTTTGACACATTTTGTTGACTTTGACAATGGAGTAAACAAATCTTTAAAAACTCATATCATAGCCTCACGAAAGCGATATCAGAGTCTAAATAACGTTTAAAGCAAAATAATCCAGATATTTGTATCAACAAAGCGAAAAACAACTCGACGTACGTGTATTGAAGAGATTATTATGACCGCCGTTGACTTGACATTGACAAATTTTGTTTTGGTTTCCCATTGCTTTTTTAGTCTATGAAAGTAGCCCTACTAGGTGATGTCATTAGACATCAATTGAAAGTCAAGCTTATTTTATGTATTTTATTAAAATAAAACCCACCTCATAGTTTTCAGAATTTTAAACGTAAAAATATTGTACAAAGATGTACTATTTTGAAATGGTTTTGGAATCAGTAAAGATTTGTTTTCTTTACATACCGAATTCAAAAATTTTATATGTAATTGTGGCAGAAATTTAAAAAAAAATTAAGAAAAATTTAAATGCTAAGGAAGCATTTAAAAAATAATACAGAAATATTATCAATTTTTTAACTTTACTGTCGTCATGTTCTTTTGTAATATTGTAATTACTACAAATAAATTGTGGAAACTTGAATTGTGCTTTTTTTGACTACCTACCTGTTCGAATTGAACATCTCGCTCCCAGTTTTGCACTTTATGCCAGTGTCATCTATTGTAAGATAAATCTAGTAAAACAAGTCAAAGTCACAAAGTAATTAAAGGTCAAGTCTAGTCATGTTGATGTTCAAGTTTGTAGCGATGATAGCTCAGTGGTTAGCCCGGTCGGTTCCCACGTCGAAGGGCGTAGGTTCAACCCCCAACAATGAGCTTCAGCTGCAGGTAACAAGTATTGTAAGATAAATCTAGTAAAACAATTAGTCTAAGCCACAGTGAAAGTCACAAAGTAATTCAAGGCCAAGTCTAGTCATGTTGATGTTCAAGTTTGTAGCGATGATAGCTCAGTGGTTAGCGCGGTCGGTTCGCAAGCCGAAGGGCGTGGGTACACCAACAATGAGCTTCAGCTGCCGGTGAAGGAAAACATCGCGAGGAAATTATATCATGGTGATAGGATATTTTCTAGTAGGTACTCTGCTGGCTAGCTACCACACGAGAGTTGAAAATCTGCCGCCAAGCATCTAACGGTGTGTTCCGGCAGCAGTGGCGGATTTACACATTTGCCACCAGTAGGCTATTCAATTTTTGCCGCCTCTACTGATCGCTGCAATTCAATGCCCAAGTTTACAATCGTATTAATCAAATTTTATTTGTCAATGAAATTGCAATTTTATGATTTGTGCTCTTTCGTCATAATTACATCAGCTTTTCCCCCTTATTAGTATGATTGGGAACAAAGGGATTGTTGTGCGAATTGTTTGAGTGGACCTAATAACATACATTTAAAAAATAGTTAAAATTACTAAATTTAAATTGTAAGTAATATTAAAACGCTATTGGAATATTTTAAAAATTCATATCCACAAAAGTATACTTTACACGGGGTTTAGTAATTTTTCATGTACAGGGAGTATTCAGCATACTGTATAGTACTAAAATATTGTAATTTCCTTGCATACTTTTTTTTCTGTTAGAGAAAATAAAATTTTGTACACCGCAGTATCAGTTATTCTGCCGCTAAGTTAAATTAGTAGTGTGTAAGCATTACTGTGTTCCGGTTTAAAGGGTACTGCAGCTAACGAAATTACGGGGCTGTTGAGACTAACCATCGAAAGTCTCAAAATAATGAGCGCCAAAGCAGATGCCCTGGATTTTGTTTTGTTACTTAAAGTTTTGTGTATCGCTGCGATGGTCATGGACAGGCGTTATCTCTTACCATCAGGAGAGCTTCTCGTTCGTCTCATTACCATAGCGTTAGCCATATTTGCCGCTGCATTAAAGTTTGCCGCCCTAGGCTCCAGCCTACTCAGCCTGCTGGTAAATCCGCCACCACCGCCGAGAGCCAGTTCCATTCCATCTGTGATCACATCGTCACTTAACATCATGTGAGCTGTGGTCAAAAATCTAGCTTGTCTTTTTTTTTTTCATGGTTGACAGGCTAGGCGTTTGGCCACAGCTCACCTGATGTTAAGTGACGGTGTGGTGGAAGATGGTAAAGCACACCTAGCCTGGAATGGAACTGGCTCTCAAGTGAGGCTGCCGGAACACGCCGTTAGATGCTTGGCGGCAGATTTTCAACTCTCGTGTGGTAGCTAGCCAGCCGAGTACTAGAAAGTACCCTACCACCATGCTATGGTTTCCTCACGATGTTTTCGTTCACCGGCAGCTCAAGCTCATTGTTGGGGTTTGAACCCACGCCCTTCGGCATGCGAACCTACCGCGCTAACCACTGAGCTATCATCGCTACAAAATGAAAAAATTAGAATTGAAACGAAATTGTGTAAGTATCATTTATTTAATAATATACCTATCTGATAGATGACATAACATCGACTTGTGCTTACAAAATTGACAATTCTATACAAATATAAAAACTATTTTAAGCGTGTATATTGTGTATAATTTGTAGAGTAGAATAAGAAAGAAATCACAGCCAAGCGAAAGAAACATTGGATAGTTATTACTTATATATAATATTTATATATTAATGATATGAACATTACTTGATGAATATTTTTTGTTTTACGCAAAATAGATTAAAAAAGGTCAAATTTGCGAAAGAAAAATTCGTCATGTTTTCGATACCAAATGTATACTGTACCGCTTTACAAACAAATCGGGCTGATAATTAATATTAATTGGTGAGATTCTAATAATTTATATGCGTAGATTATTAAAAATACCGGCCAAGTGCGAGTCGGACTCGCGCACGAAGGGTTCCGTATCATCTACAGTAATCTACAGTAATTATAAAGAGGAAAGATTTGATTTTTTGTTTCTATTGAATAGGCTCCGAAACTACTGGACCGATCTGAATAATTCTTTCATCATTAGAATGCTACATTATCACTGAGTGACATAGGCTATATTTATATTGTTAATCGAGTTTTGTTTTCCCGTGCGAAGCCGGGGCAAGCTGCTAGTCATCTATAAAAACGGCAAAAAATCACGTTTGTTCTATGGGAGCCCCCTTAAATATTTATTTTATTCTGTTTTTTAGTATTTGTTGTTATAGCGGCAACAGAAATACATCATCTGTGAAAATTTCAACTGTCTAACTATCGCGGTTTATGAGATACAGCCTGGTGACGGACGGACAGCGGAGTCTTAGTAATAGGGTCCCGTTTCACCCTTTGATTACGGAACCCTATAAATGAATACGCCTTGCACCTCTTGAAACAACTTTCTTACATTTGAGCTATAAGGCGTAGGTTCGATTGCCGTCCAGGTTAAACATTTATGTCGAACATAATTTTGTTTGAGATACGTATCTGGTTCCCATAGTACAAGCTTTGCTTAGTTTGGGGCAAGATAGCGCTGTTGTAGTGTCCTTTAATATATTTACGCACTACAGAAGAGCTGATCTGTCACACTAATGTTTTAAATACACAAGTTTGTATGTATGTTTGTTTCCAACTTCTGCACGATGAAACGGCTGGGCGGATTTAGACGAAATTCAAAATGCAGAAACCTTACAACCTGGATTAACACAAAGGTTGTTTAAAATCCCGGAAAACGTAATACTTTTTTTCTACAATTAGACGAAATTTTTTTTCGCAAATCACCACAGACTTACAGAAGGCCTTTGTAAAACGTGCGGAAAATAACAAGGCCGCGCGCAAAACGCTCTTTGTTTTCACTCCTTGATAAAGATCGCCGTGTTTGATGAAAACTACGGATCGATTTTGTCAACCAACATTATTTTATGTAATTAACAAAATCGTATTGAATATGATAGTAGAGGAATAAAAGAAAGAAAAGTATTTATTTTTCCTTACTAAACACTAGACACAACAACAGATAAGTACAAACAACACACAAATAAAAACATACAGATTAACATAAAGACAACAAGTTTGACAAGACAATAAGCGCGTTATCGCTGCAGTGACTAGTGCATTACCAAGGGGAAAAAGGCCAGCGCTCAGCAATTGTGCTGGGGATTACTCCACAGCGCTGATTTTCAGCACTGACCAATTAATAATCTAAAATAAATATGTAGAGCAAATGATTGTAAAAGTTTACAAAAAATGTTATAGGCGCATTTTGACAAAAATTACTAATCTATGATTATGTTACAATATTGCGTTTGTAAGTAATACTATTTACATGCTAAAAGTAGTAGTATATACGAAATATAGTTTTTGAAGGGCTGCATAAACACAGAAATAAAAGGGTTTAAAAAATGGTTAATACGCGTACACTTTTGAACACTAAGGGCACCTACGCACTGTGCGGTTAGCCGGACGGCTGACCGCATTCCGGCTAACCGCAGAACGCGATTGCACTTGCGGTTAGCCGGCTGGCGGATAGTCAGTCTCGACCAAGCGCTCGAAGAGTCAACACGTCCTGAGGACGCCTCGTGTACAGGCGAAACACGTGTCGGCAAGTGGTTACTGCAGAGAGAGGAGGATTTTAAGACTTATGGTTATTTTTATTAGATTTTTTGTTATTTTAATTAAATTTTGATCAAATTATATTTTTAAGTTTTTAAAAAACTAACTCCAACCTCAAGGACTGAAAATACAAACCTTTAAAAAAATTTTAATTATATGTGTGAAACAAAGTTTTTTAACGATTTTTCTTTTTTTTTATTTCGACATCTGGCAACACTGGTACCAGTTTTCCGTCTTTAACACCAGCTTTTTAGGCAGCTGGTACAAGGATTTCAGAGTGGCCATCTAACATCCCTGACCGTCCGGCTGGCCTGCAGCGGGCCGCAGCGCTTAGAACGACCGGAGCGGTCAGCCAGCAGCCGCATCGCAGTGCGAATACAAACTACTTTCTCGTACAAACTTTTGATTGCCATGCGGCTGACTGTATTCCGGCTAGCCGCATAGTGCGTAGGTACCCTAAGAAGCTGCTTAGATTTCCATATTTCAAGTCTTCACTTAATGTAACGAATTCTTTGATCCTTCAGCTATCACGTGGTGTAATTAAATGTCGGAAGTAGATAGGTATATAGCAACACTAAACTGTACCCCCCGAGGTTGTTATCAGCAGTTTTCTGAATTGTCTCTCGCTATGAAAGCTAAATAAAAAAGGTATTCAAGTCTAAAATAATGTAGACAAAATCAATTTTGCATTGTATCATTTAGTTTAATAGTATGAATTCGTCGTTGCTGAGCGAGACAGAAATATACACATATGCTTTGTGCGACAAGGACATGTTGCTCTGTCGGGATTTCTTTTTAGGATTTTATCCCGAAAACATGTAGTGGTTAACAGCTACATGTTTTCGGGATAAAATGTAGCCTATGTGTTAATCCAGGGTCTCAGCTACCTCCAAACAAAATTTTATCCAAAATTCGTTCTGTAGTTTTTGCGTGAAAGAATCGGCCAATGAATCAAGTTTAATCAACCTTCCGAGGTTTAGTCAGTAAATTTTGAATTTAAATTTGAAGATATATGCCCATTAGTAGAATATAAATGATTTCATGCAATAGTATTAGAATGGACATATTTTTCATGGTCGGCAGGTAGTATTCTGCCACTAAGCAGTAGTGTATAAACATTACTATGTCGCTGTGCAATGGTCATGGATAGACGTTATAACTTACCATCAGAAGAGCGATTCGTTCGTTTCATAATTTTACTTTAAAAAAAAGTCATTTTAGCTGTCAATCGTGCGCAACCAAAATTATATTTGTAAGATTTCCCATCGAAATATATAATTTTAGGCAAAGTTATAATTCTAACAATACATTACTATTTAACCATTAGACCGGCTCGGTATAAATGCTGAGGTATGCCCGCTATCGATTGTCAAATATGGACATCATTAGCGTACATAGTTTTTATCGCTTGTCAAGTAGTGACATCATTAGCGTACAAACTTTGCTGTCGCTTGTCAAGTATTGACATCATTAGCGTACATAGTTTGCTGTCGCTTGTCAAGTATTGACATCATTAGCGTACACGGTTTGCTGTCGCTTGTCAAGTATTGACATCATTAGCGTACAGAGTTTACTGTCACTTGTCAAGTATTGACGTTATTTGAGTAGGCACAAGGCCTTCTATAGCTTGTTAAGAATGACGTCATTAGCGTACAGGCAGCTATCTCTCGTCAAGTATTGACATTATTAAAATACTGGACCTGCTATCGTCCGTCAATTAGCGACGTCATTAGACTGGAGCCTACAATCGCTTGTCAATTATTGATGTCATTAGCGTCCAGAGTACGCTATCGCTTGTCAATTATTAACGTGATTAGCGTTTTAGGGCGCTATCGCATGTCAACTATTGACATCATTAGCGTACAGGGCTCGCAATATCTTGGCAAATATTGACGTCATTTGCGTGCAGGTGGACTCTTGTCCAGTATTTACATTATTATAATACCGGGCCTGCTATCGTCTGTTAAGTATTGACGTCATTAGCGTACAGGCCTCGCTATATCTTGGAAAGTATTGACGTCATTAGCGTGCAGGCGGACTCTCGTCCAGAATTGACATTATTAGAATACCGGGCCTGCTGTCATCTCTCAAATATTGACGTCATTAGAGCGAAGGCTGCTATCGCTTGTCAATTATTGACGTCACTGGCGTACAGAGTTCGCTATCGCTTGTCAAGTATTGACATCATTAGCGTACAGGGCTCGTTATAACTTGACATCGTCAAATATAGATATAGTTGGCGTACAGGGCCCGCTATCGGATATCGCTTGTCAATTATAGATGACTGCGCCGGTCTGTGGTTAATCAGTTTTTCTATGCAGCAGAGGTTTTTTGGCTATCGCTGTTAGCTGGTAGTGACGAGGAAGTAAAGTAGTAAGGCAGGGAGGTATATCAGCTGTGAATGAGTGAGGAGGATGGCAGAGTTACACGCATCCGCATCGTTACAGCTTTGAAGGCAGCCGTGGACGTATCTGAAACAAAAAAAAAACACAATATTTGTTTGGAAATATGTGGATGTTCTGGATGTTATGGATCTTCTAAGATGCAACTTGCATTCCAATACGTTGATTTGTTCCAGCGTGGAGAAGTAACAAAAGTGTTATTAAATTACTAGTAAGTTTTTATCAAAGTTACCGACATAGTCCAACGGATTAGCAAGTTGAAGTGGCAGTGGGCAGGGCACATAGCACGCAGAACTGATGGCCGATGGGGCTGCAAAGTTCTGGAGTGGGGACCACGGACCCCGGCAAGCGCAGCGTAGGACGTCAACCCACAAGGTGGGCAGACGACCTAGTAAAGACCGCAGGAACGCGCTGGATGCGAGCCGCTTCCAACCGGTCTTGATGGAAGTCAATGGGGGAGGCCTATGTCTAGCAGTGGACATCCTACGACTAAAATGATGATGATGAAGTTTTTTTTAACTTTCCACTAATATTATAAACTAGCAGACGGTGTGGTCGAAGATGGTAAAGCACACCTAGCCCGGAATGGAACTGCCGGAGTAAGGCTGCCGGAACACAGCGTTAGATGCTTGGCGGCAGATTTTCAACTTAACATCATATGAGCTATGATCTTAGCAAATAAATACATTTTGATTTTGATTTGATTTAATCTGAGACTTTACTAGTATAATGTGCATGATTCATTTTGATGAAAATGATTATTTGACAAAAGGTGACTTTGTAATAACAAACTTGACATTCATTGTAATAATTTTGCTGTTGACATTGTATTTTGTAATTATTATTGATATTATTTTTTATTGTTTTTTTTTAATATGAATTTTTGCATGCCGAAAGGCGGGATATGGCGTGCCATGTTTTATTTTACCCATATACGCAAATAAATGTTTTTTTTCCTTTTTATTTTATAACGTAGGACTATATACGTTAGGACTATATTTGTAGCGATGATAGCTCAGTGGTTAGCGCGGTCGGTTCGCATGCCGAAGGGCGTGGGTTCAAACCCCAACAATGAGCTTGAGCTGCCGGTGAAGGAAAAACATCGTGAGGAAACCATAGCATGGTGGTAGGGTACTTTCTAGTACTCGGCTGGCTAGCTACCACCCTCAAGTTGAAAATCTGCCGCCAAGCATCTAAAGGTGTGTTCCGGCAGCCTCACTTGAGAGCCAGTTCCATTCCAGGCTAGGTGTGCTTTACCATCATCGACCACACCGTCACTTAACATCAGGTGAGCTGTGGTGAAACACCAAGCCTGTCAGCTATAAAAAAAAAAAAAAAAATATACACACCGCCATCTGGCCCCAAACTAAGCAGAGCTTGTGTGATGGAAGTCAGATAACTGATAGAATACATACATTACATACATTTATATACCACAGCATTGCAAAAATACAGACGAGGATGTGAAAGACATAAGTTTAGATTGGTGAGAACCTACATAAATAGTACAGCACGCTATGAACATAGTTGTATGACAATGTCTATTACGCTATATAACAAATTACCTGACATCATTAAATATTGCCTTTAGCTAAATTTAAAAATAGGTTGCGAGCTTGGTTACAAGAAAAAACATTTTACTCTGTAAATGAATATTTAAATAACTGATAATAATTGTTCTGGAATGGTGCTCGGTGGTTATCTCGGTGACTTGAACTTGCCTATGTTTTCTTTAATGTGTTTTATTTAAGTAACAATCAATATTGTATGTCCGCAAGGACAAGACTGTTTTTAAGTACTGGTATATGACTAATTATGTATTTATAATCTAATATTGTTACACAGTTTTAAACAATAAACATTTCTGATTTCTGATTTCTGATTTCGGATACATACTTTTTTTTTTGTAAATACATACTTATAATACATACAGAACACCCAGATACAGAACAAACATTTGTTTATTCACAAAATGTTTGCCCTGAGTGGGAATCGAACCCACGCCCTACAGCTCTCAAGGCAGGTATACTACCAATGAGCCAACGGGGCTGTCATTATGATTATGATCAAATACCTAGCCTGTTAACCATAGAAAAAAAGCCTATTCATTACTAAAAAAACATCACGTGAGTTTTTCGTTCGCCTCATTACGTTTACATAAAGGTAAAATTTAGTTAACTAACCGGTCGTTGTAGTAAAACCGTCCGCAGTGCGACATGCGTATGATTTCCGTATCGGTGGTTGCGGTTCCCGAGTCCAAGCCACAGCCGCGCACCGTGATACGCTCACCAGTGTCGTCTGCAAATAAGCAATCACGTATCTACATATAACAGTATCAGATCTAGCTAAAAGTTGAAACGCTTGCGTACCAAACATTCACGTGAGCAAGGCGTTTGTAACATAAGTTGCAAAAAGTTGAAACGTGCCAATGACATATCAAACACTGAAGTAAGAATTGCGTTTCCATTAGTTACTAAAGGTTGAAAGTGAGCATTACGTTTTTAGCATCAATGACGTGCCAGTGACGTACCAAACACTCCGGCGATCTTGATGCAGGAAGTGGCAGGAAAGAGGCCATCGCGTCCTTTCCTGCCGCCCATGCAGGGCGCTTCCAGCATCTGCAGGGAGTGGTTGTTGTGAAACGGGTCGTCGCATGCCGGAAATTTGCCGTTCATTGATACACATTTAAAGCAATCAATGGCATCGCCTGAAACAATAATTATAAAAATTCGAAAGATTATCTACAAAAACAGGTGATTCCTGATTATTATTCTACCCGTAGGCATTTACCTAAACCTAGTCCGTCGCAAGTTTAGTCATAAATCACGTGACAAACTCGTGCGGCTGGATAGGGAGGCCTCCTTCACGAATGCGAGAGAGAAAGAAAATGTTGTTGCAATAATTCAAAGAAAGCCGCCATTAGTTACCGCCAGCTGGTCCGGTGGTAGTATTTTTTTGTAGTCAATGAGTGCTATGCTCATAATTTTTGGTAGAATTTCCGATTTTTGGTAGACTAGTAATAACTTTGCCATTATAAAGTAAACCAAAATTCTGATTGCACATTTACGATGTCTTACTCGGTCTGTATTACCCATTTTTTTTCTAGTAATTAAAAAATAGTCATGTATATCTTGTATAATTTTTTTTTTCTGTGTAAAATAATGAGACGAACGAGACGCTCTCCTGATGGTAAGAGATAACGCCTATCCATGACCATTGCAGCGATACACAGAACTTTGAGTAATAAAACAAAGTCCAGGGCATCGCTGCTTTGGTGCTCATTACTTTGAGACTTGATGGTTAGTCTCAACAGCCCAGTAATTTCGCTAGCTAATTATATAAGAAATCAAACTAAGCGGTTTGATTCCACCTTTTTCATGCGTACCGCTAGACACTGGAATCAGCTGCCCGAGTGGGTGTTCCCCAATGAATATAGTCTGGGTACCTTCAAGTCGCGAGTGAATCGGTTTCTTCTAGGCGAGCGTGCTCCACCGTAGACCGCATCTTCGCTTAACATCAGGAGGGATGGCGGTCAAACGCAAGCCTATCTACTATAAAAAATATATATATATATGTATATAAATACAGCAAACAAATAAATAGCTGCCAAGAGCAGTAATCAAAAAATTACACTAGTTACTCTGAAAAAATATTAGGTTCGTAGAATAACGTGCAATGAAATGGTGTGAGGATTTTTAGTGGATGCAGTATGAATTCAGCTAGTATCCGACAACACCGAGCCGTGTGGTATTGCATCTCACCTGTAGAAATCCATGACAAGAACACGAAAGTAGTGAACCAGACTTTCTGTGAACGTGAGGCACTCTCCATTATTTCTTATCTGAAAAAACAAAATGGAAGATTATTTCTACACTAACTTATTCAGGAAATTACCTACAATGGAAACTAGCGTGGTTATAACATTTTTGTTTTGCATCGTGCATGATTAACTAACGTTTAATTACGTCTGATACTCAAACTATAGTTTCGTTACTCATGATTAATATCGTATGATACCCGACTATAGTTTGATTACTTACGTTTAATTGCGGCTGATACTCAAACTATGGTTTCGTTACTTATGTTTAATATCGCATGATACCCGACTATAGTTTGATTACTTACGTTTAATTGCGGCTGATACTCAAACTATAATTTCGTTACTTATGTTTAATATCGTATGATACCCGACTATAGTTTGATTACTTACGTTTAATTGCGGCTGATACTCAAACTATAGTTTCGTTACTCATGTTAAATTAGGTCTGATACCCGAATATAGTTTTATTACTCACGTTTAATTTCATATGATACTCATTTCATTACTCATGTTTTAATAACGGCTGATACCCGACTACAGTTTAATTACTGCTGAAGCTCATTGTTGGTTTGTTGTTGTAGCTCGAACCCACAGCCTTCGGCGCGTGAAACGATCGAACTAACTACTGAGCTATCAATGCTACTATAATAGGCGCTAGCTTCAAATGGAGATTTTTTTTTTTTTTTTATTTATTTAAACACACAAAACAAATTACAATCATTAGGAAACTAGAGTACAGAAATGTTGGATCAGAGCGGGATTGCAACTCAGACCATGGGTGCAATGTTGGTTTAGCGTTTAAATAACTATAATTATGGGTATATATCTATATAATTAGCTAGGGGGCTAGATTGAAAAGATTGCTAAGAAACTTCCAAATCTGAGAGTGAATGTTCTCGAAGATATGTAAAGTATGCCAACCCGCACTTGACCAGTGTGGTCAACCTTCCCCACACACACAACCATGTACAAAACATGTCCGTGCCCAGCTGCGTCACTTTATGAAAATACAACGCTGACCCATAAACAATACTGCTTAGAAATAAAAACTAGTTTAAATTTTGTTTCTGCTTTTCGATGTCTATTTTGAGAAAAGCACACCTAAAAAGGGTGCGGCATTCCCGGTAAAATGGACAACGAAGTGAGCAAACAGGCTAATTAACCTCAAAGGTCAACTCATACGGAGAATGGGGTATTTTTATCCGACTCAAAAAAGGAGGAGGCTCTCAATTCGGCGTTATTTTTTTTTAATAATAAATATCGTAGGACATTACACACAGCGTCATCTGACCCCAAACTAAGCAAAGCGTGTACTATGGAAGTCAGATAACTGATAGAATGTAACTGTAGCGATGATAGCTCAGTGGATAGCGCGGTAGGTTCGCATGCCGAAGGGCGTGGGTTCAAACCCCAACAATGAGCTTGAGCTGCCGGTGAAGGAAAACATCGTGAGGAAACCATAGCATGGTGGTAGGGTACTTTCTAGTACTCGGCTGGCTAGCTACCACCCTCAAGTTGAAAATCTGCCGCCAAGCATCTAACGGTGTGTTCCGGCAGCCTCACTTGAGAGCCAGTTCCATTCCAGGCTAGGTGTGCTTTACCATCTTCGACCACACCTTCACTTAACATCAGGTGAGCTGTGGTCAAACAACTAGCCTGTCAACCATAAAAAAAAAATACTTAAATACTTTTTTTTTGTTAATACGTACAGTACACCCAGACACAGAACAAACATTTTGTTTTATATCACAAAATAATGTTTGTTACGCGATAATTCCGCCAATTATGAATCGATTTTGTAGATTCTTTTTTTGTTTGGTAGATCATACTTCAAAGGTCCTATATAAATTTTGTCGAAATCGATCGAGCGGTATTTAAAAATCGATAAAAATCTAAAAATTGTATACATCGATGATAATTTTGTTTACATCGAAACCTCGCTGTTTCATTGGAGCAGTGCGTTTAGTTGGCCGAAGGGTCATGGAGTCGGTTTTTTTTTAATTGTAAATTTGTACATTAATCTCTGTAAGACAACGACATGTAATTTATACACATAAACTGTTGATTTCTTATGCGCTAATGTCTCTCAGCGCTTTTCTTTTTTTTTTTTGTTAATTTGCCCCATCGGGCAGGCTAAAGCTGTAAAGCCATACTGTCTTGTCTTAAGTGTTATTTCTGCTGTCTCTAAGCTATAGTTATGGTCAAAGTCCAGTTTTAGTCAAGTCTAGTCCGTGTCAGTCAAGTTCAGTCATGCTTTAGTAAAGTAGTGGCGACTTTACTATAAAGCTACGATGGAGTTTTGGAAGCAACACGAAGAGTCATGTTTCACCACATTATATCATTCGGCACTTTATGAATAAAACACCACCATTTTGATGCATAAACACTCGACAAAACACTAGTTTTGGAAAAAAATACAACGGGACGACTTGACTCTTTCCGCGTTCCCGCCAAAACTCCATCATTAATGTTGTTGACATTTTCCATAAAACTACACACGCTTTTGACAGCTTTACTTGCCTAATTTGCTACAAACGCTGCAGTCTGTATCTGCCTTTATATTTACCTTGGCAAAATGCCAAATATTAATGTTTGTATTTCAAAAAGTCACGTAGGCAATGTTTAGAATACTATACAACGAAACTTTCAACACCTACTATTATACTGTATTAAAAATACTGTTGATTTACATACCGCCATCTTGTTTATTTTAACAAAACAAGTCTTCGTAAACTGCTTTTGATCACTATTCATTTTTGCGGGAAAATGTAAACAACAAAAATCATTTTTACTTGTGCTTTACAGCAATTTCCACTCTATTCTTTAGGCGTTAAGGTAAAACAGAAAATAAGTCAACGTTAGTTTACGTCAAGTTTTGTTTAAAAAAATACCTGTCAGTGGCTTAGCAAAGTTTTTATATTCATCCATCAAAGAAATCGTACCTAAAAATATGAAAGCGAAAGTAACTCTGTCTTATTGTATGTTTTATGTCTTGATGAAAACTAAAATGCGTTTCTTGAGGATTTACATAGGTTACTTTTTAAGTGAATTCGGTTTATAATTATTAATAATGCGCTCCTGTTGTTGTAAGCGCCAGACGGATGCAGATGTAATTCCTATTGATTCTGTGACGCGCGTTGTGTCCGCAGCGCGGTAACGAGACGCTAGGAGCATAGATTCATTGCTTTTAGATAAAATATTAGGTTGGGGAATGCGTCGGACTAATTTTAGCTGAGCCCTATTGAGCTTCCGTAAATGTCTGCCCGTCTTTAGGTTATCAAAGTTATAAAAATAAATAAAGATGGTTTAATTGATTGACTCAGGCGTTACTTTGCGGAAGTTCATTTTGAATGTTCAAGGAATGTATTTATTCGATTTCCATACAAACATTTTTTTCCATTTATGGACAAATGGGGCATAATTTTACACTGAAATCACAGCTACTAGCAATTATTTTGGTCTTTATTTGCGGTAAATCACAATTGCTTGAATAAAAGAGTAGATTATTAGCATAATAGCATAAATGGAAAAGAAAACATTTGTATGGAAATCAAACCACCTTAACAGCGCTTGCTTGGTCGTGACTCAGTCTCGATCAAGCGCTCGAAGAGACGTCCTGAGGATGCCTCGTGTAGAGGCGAAACACGTGTCGGAAAGTGGTTACTGCAGAGAGAGGAGGATTTTAAGACTTGTGGTTATTTTAATTACATTTTTGTTAAACTATATTTTTAAAGTTTATGTCAAATTAGTTCTAGACATTAAGTAAGATTAGGGTTTCAATTAATAAGTTGTTGTCAAATTAGTTAAATTGAAGTCCTCTTCACTGTTATAACTGGAACGACTGTTAAGCGGAAATAAACTAAATATATACCTTGAACATTTAAAGATTGTTTCTTCTTTTTAGTTTTTGGCGTCGCACTTTGTACATTTGCAAATCGCCAACCGCACGTGGAGACAAATGTTCACATCTTTGGAACGGAACAAGTATCAATTTGACAAATTTGTTTTGCTACTCAAGGTTCTGTGGACGCTGCAATGGTAATAACCGGCCAAGTGCAAGTCAGATTCGCGCACAAAGGGTTCCGTAGCATTATCAATAAACCCCAAAAAATGTCGTTTGCTGCATGGCAGCCCCTTAAACAATTGTTTTATTCTGTTTTTATTGTATTTGTTGTTATAGCGGCAACAGAAATACGTCATTTGTGAAAATTTCAACTGTCTAACTATCACGGTTCATGAGATACAGCCTGGTGACAGACGGACAGCGGAGTCTTAGTAATAGGGTCCCGTTTTACTCTTTGGGTACGGAACCCTAAAGAAGAAGTTTCACTCTAAAACCGGAGAGATCATTTAACAGAAACGTTAAAACGTTTCTGTAAAATATTTTCGAATGTTCCACGCGGGAGAAGCCGCGGTAAAAGCTGGCGTTTAATATAGGTATAATTATATTTAGCGTGTTAGGTACTCTTCTCAATTCTGTTTTTATGAAGTACAATTTTTTTTTTTTATAATTTGCCCTTTCGGGCAGGCTAAAGCTATAGAGCCATACTGCCTTGTCTTAAGTGTTATTTCGGCTGTATCTTAGCTATGGTTATCGTCAAAGTCGTCTTAGTCAAGTCCAGTTCGTGTCAGTTCGTGCCAGTCATGCTTTAGTAAAGTAGTGGCGACTTTACTACAGCTTCGATGGAGTTTTGGAAGCAACACGAAAACTCATGTTTCACCACATTATATCATTTTCCCACACTCGCGCTTGTAATTCGGCACTTTATGAATAAAACACCACCATTTTTATGCATAAATACTCGACAAAACACTAGTTTTGGAAAAAAATACAACGGAGCGACACGACTCTTCCCGCGTTCCCGCCAAAACTCAAGCAGTAGTATGTGTATATTACTGTGATATAAACCTTACCTCTTTTCAATACTAGTACAGATAATATATTTACGCTCAAGGTGCCCCAACTCGCCGTTCGTTTAGTCGAAATGCGAGGTTTTATGAGCGATCAAATTGGAACCTTGAATTATATGTGGTTTCTTTCATGATCGGTGATAAAATAGTCAACGGGTGACGGGCACAGCCAATCCCGTTGTTGAGTTAATAGCAAGTTAATTTTATAAAGAGCTTTTTCATAAAAATATTTACGACTATCGGCCCGTCCCGATGTTGTAGGGTGATCTCTGAATTTACTGAACCGATTTTGAAAATTCTTTAACCGATGGAAAGCCACGTTATTTGCGAGTGTCATAGTCTATATATTAACCCAAAAAATGAAATGATTTTTTCGTTTTACAATGTCAGTCGAAGAAAAAACGATCGAACGAAAACGTCACTCATAATTTCATCACAAGAAAAAATGTTTACCGCCCAACTAAGTGGGCACGGGTCAGCTAGTAAAATATAGATAATACTAGCTGCGCCCCGCGATGTTACCCGCTACACGTTTTCGAGACAAAAAGTAACATATGTACTAATCCAAGGTCTCGGCTACCTCCATACCAAATTTCGTCCAAATCCGTTCTGTAGTTTTTGCGTGATAGAGTAACAAACATCCATCCAAACTTTCACATTTATAATACTAGCTGCGCCCCGCGATGTTACCCACATGTTTTCGGGATAAAAAGTAGCTAATGTATTAATCCAGGGTCTCAGCTACCACCGTACCGAATTAGTTGTATTAAAAGTATTCTATATGTCCGATAATATATGTTATATCCAAATAAATAAATTTCATACAAATCCGTTCAGCCGTATTCAGCGTGCTTGAGTAAATTTTTATATTGACAGTATTCTTTTATAGTGACATGTTTGTGTGTTGACATGTAATCAATGTTTTAAAACTCATTTAATGACATGTTTAAAATTTTTAAGTGATTTGTAACATTGGTGTTTTTTTTTCAGTTTAATTAGCCTTATATATATTAAACAGTTCGATAGTTATTTGGTATCAAAAATGATTAATAAAATTCTTAAGAAACATCAACATCTTAGAAATAACCAACATTTTTTTAAAATATGTCATTATTGTGAGTTTGCAAAAAGCGTACAAAATATGGACCATAGTTAATAAGGTTCAAAATTACTAAAAAACTAAATTTCAAAGAGTAGTTATGTTGCCTAAAGTTATCAATTTCTATTTTATTTATTATATTATTCAATGTTATCAATAAAGTATTTGTTTTTGTATTTGTAACAAAGATCCAAACATACAAACTTTTATATTCATAAAAATCATTAGGAAAAATAAATATAACACAATGAAAATCATCAATTAAAATTTGACAAATACTTTATACAGTTTGCAGTATAGAAAGTATCCTATATGTTAATCTATGCCATAAACTATAAGCGTGCCAAATTTTATTCAAATCCGTTCAGTAGTTTCTGCGACTAAGAGTAACAAACATCTATCCAATCTCGTAAACTTTAACATTAGATATAACTTTGGTATTAGAGTCGATCGAGAGACGTGCCAGGAGGCTAATTGGCAACGACGCTTTACTAGAGTCTCGGCTTCAAAGTCTTGAGCATCGTTGTAGTATTGCCAGCCTGTCAGTTTTCTACCGGATACATTTCGGAGAGTGTGCGCTTGAGCTGCACAATTTGGTTCCCCCTGCACCTTTCTTTTACCGGACGGCCAGACAAACGCGACCAAAACGTCATCCGTACATGGTGGATGTTCCCCATGTACACACAAAGCGTTTTGACTCCACATTTTTCATTCGCACAGCGAGGTTGTGGAACTCTCTGCCGGAGTCTGTGTTCCCTGTTAGGTACAATATTGGCGTCTTCAAATCTAGAGGAAATAGGTTTCTTCTAGGTAAGCGTGCTCCATCTTAGACCACACTACTGTTTAACATCAGGCAGAGTGTGGTCAAACGCGAACCTATTTTGAATAAAAAAAAAAAAAAGAAAAACATTTATAAAATTTAGTAGGATTAGGATAATAAAAACCGTTTTTATCTACTTACGTAAAAAAAACTCTAGTGACGTAACTCACCTGTCCCAAAATCAGTTTCGCGTTTAATATTTGGAGTTATCACACGTCAATCTAAATCGATAAGGAGTATCGTTCCCATAATTAGGCCAAACAATGGAATTAAACAAATCGATAATGATAATCTTTTGCACAACCTCTTTAGTAAAAATCTTTTATTCTAAGATACTTTTTTAAAAAGAAGTTCTATTACAGACAGCAATTTTCAAAATAAGAAAACTATCACTGGCTGCCAGAACGTGGAACGCGGCTTCCGCGAAAATATCGACTGAAAAAGAAAACGAAACGGAAGCGCTTACAGAGGCGGTGTTGCCATTGTGGAGAGCTTTTGGCTCCCCTATTTATATGGAAGTTTTGTTGGTTGAAATTTAATACGTAATTCTTATATCATATTTGTGATATAAGTAACTTACCTTTTAATTAAATTTTATTGGTATTCAATTTTGAATTACGATAACATGCTGACCGTTAATCAGATTTTTATAAAACTTTGAGGGCAAGTTTTGTATAACCAAACTTTTAGGGGAGTTTTGGTCGATGCAGAAAAATCATGTCACTGTCTTAACTATCTTTTAAAACTTGTATTTTGGATTGAAAATAATGGTGTTTTTTTTTCTTCATAAAATGCAGAATACTTTAGTCTAAACTTTAAGTAAGTTTGACGCAACTTTACTAGAGCAACTCGAAGTAAACGCTTCGAATCCATCTTCACATCTTCATCGTGCGAACCGCTAGCAATGCGATTTGATGCCCGAGTGTGGGCGTTCCGTGATACATACTGGGGTGCTTTTAAGTCGCAAATGAATCGATTACTTTTAGGCATGTGTACTCTATCGTAGACCACATCTTCGCTTAACATCAGGCGAGTTGGCGGTTAAACACAAGCCTATTCATAATTTAAAAAAAAAAGCATTATGCACTTGATCTTTATTACATTAATGGCTAAGATTTACTAGACACTTGATAATGTGGCCTACTCGACATTGGCAGAATGCACAAGTTAGATGCCAAAAAAAAGAGGTATCGCTATTTATAGTTTACAAGAATCTATCTTTATAATCTACATACGATAAAAAAGTAAATAATTTTTTTAAAATATTTATTTTCAAAGGTAACAAATAATCACAGTCAAGTTAGGTACTATAAATTGTGGTTAAGTAATGATTATAAAGTAAAATTAAATTGGCTTAAACTTACATATAACTTACTCTATCTATTTAAAAATACTTTTGATTAATTTTTAAAATAGCAACATTTCACAAATTAAAAAAATACATATATAGCTTATAGTTATTTCTGTGAATTACAATACGTATTATGAAAAACATGACAGCACCTCTGGTGGGCGTAAAATAGAACAGATTTTTTAAACATTTTCAATCATCTAAATACTATTCTAGTGTACAGCTTGCATCCTCAGGTCAAATTAAGAATCTTCTCTATTTTGAAACTGCCAAAAACATAATAGCAAAATAATTCATAATAATCTTACAATTAATGTTTACATATAACTAAAAAATGTTACTATTTTCTGATGTGAAATTTTGTAATTTTTTTTATATCGCCTAGTTGGCAACACCCACCATTTGTAATTCATGTTTCCATGGCCAAGAATAAATTAAAAAAATTGATGTCCACTTCATAATAATGTAGCATCCACCCAACAGATGGCTCTTTTTTCAATAAATACATAATATATTTTTTAATGTTTGACAAGCTAGACCACAGCTCACCTGATGTTAAGTCAAAGGACAAAGATGCACTGCGATACTAACACTTGCCTTTAACCGGATTCCACGATGCTGACAAACTAAATCTATCTTGTCAGTTGAAATAGCGATGTTTTGTTTATATTTCAACCGCATCTCAAAAATATAGTGGATAATAAAGTTGTTCAGTGGAGCAGACTTTCGGATAGTAGAGCTCAATCCAATGAGCAGATCCTGCTTCAAGTGAAAGCTCAGCTATTGCCGACTTCTGTGTTTTGTGTGCGATTGAAATCCGATGACAAACAATTCAATTTTTGTCAACACTAATTCTTGGTATCAACTTTTAATAGTACTACATTCAAACTTGGTGACATTTATGATTAATTTACAATCATTACAATACTGCACAATTTTATAAGGCTCATAGACTTTCAAAACCATTTCACTAACAATATTTTCTAAAACATAACTACTATTTATTAAAACTAAGAATTTCTCATCATTGACATCGACACACTCTATCAGATGGCAGCCATATTTGAAATTTACATCTTGAATTCGTAACACTGTGGAGTCTCCTTTGGGGATTACAAAGTTAGAATTTGCAGCCATATATCTCTCGTGTTGCCATAATGACAAACAAGCTTTTTGCTTTTTTAATAACTTATTCAGCCTATATGCATGTCCATCCTTTTTGTATCTAATTTTAGTTGAAGTTTTATTATAATCGTAAACAGAATTTTCTGAACTATTACCTGATATCTCTTCCTTTATTTCAACACAAGTATTGCTAGTGTTTGGTAAAATTAAGGACTTACAAGATAAATTTTCTACTTCATCACTGGTCTTAGAGTTATTTATTGGTGTGGATATTTCACTTATAGAGTTCTGGCTAGACACCGATGTGTTTTGAGAAGAGAAATTACTCTCAAAGAATGATTTCACTCTTTTTACAAGTTCTAATTTTGCATTCGAGGTGTTTCCGGTATGTGTTGGATTCCCATTAATTTCTCTCAATTGAACACTTCTTGTCTCACTTGCTTGATCCTTAGGTTCTGTTTTGATTACAATATCACTCAGTGGATTTTGCTTTTTAAGTTCAGGATCAATTTCGTGTTCATTGATATTAAATAACGCTTTCCTTACTTTAACAGCGGATTTAGGGGAAGCGTGTTTAGAATTGAGTATAGGACTTTTTGGATCTATTTTCTTCGTTGGAAGAATAGGGGATGAGACTGTAATACCTTTATAAAAGGATTGTGATTGCTTAAAGGTTGGCGATTTGCTGGTGCTTCTACGACGAGCAACAACGCCCAGAATCGGCGATTTTTCTTCACGAATCACTTTCTTCGCATCACGAGATGTGTCTAATATAGTTATGCTTAAATTAGATATATTACTAGACACTTTTTTTGTACGTTTTCGTTTCGAAACACGACTTCTGTAAACTTGATTGCTAAATCTATCATTTAACGACGTATCTTCGTAATCACTAGAACAACTTGATGACCAATGTATTTCTTCTGAATGATCTTGTGAATTTAATGAGCTAAACTTATTAAGAAACAAGTTATTTTTTCGTTTTTCCATTCTCCTTTTTTTGTTTACATATTTTCATTTTCATGCATTTTTTTATTTTTCTTTGACAGTTAGTAATTTAGCATTGACATTATAGCATGACTTAAGTATATGTTTTTTTTCTTTAACTTTTAGCATTACACTATGTATTATGTTGATATTTTAAAACAATCAAACTCTTAATAAACCCTACATAATTCGTCATTGTACTATGTACATCACTAATAAAATAACATATTATTAGTCTATTGTACGATATATTGCTTAACAATCAAAGAAAAGTGACAATTATTTTAAATATGAAAAAACAAAACACAACAATATATTCCATTTTCATGTGTTTGAACTCAAAAAGAAAAATAAAAAACAACCAAAGGGATTTTAACTTTTTGTGAAACTCACACAAAGTATGAAAAGTCAAACTTGGTCATGTACTAGTAACATAGGCATTATAACTAGAAACTTCAATGGTGTTCGGCCGAAGGCTTGGACCCCTCGTAGAATTATTCGTTTTATTATTAATTATTATTCCCTATGATATTATTGGTCTGAGGCTGAAGAACTAATATCTATGGCTAAGAATACATTATTACGTCAACGATGTTTTGGAATATTATTTTCCCGTACTCGGGTCTGTAATTAAACACCTTATTAATAAAAACTATTATTATACTCAAAAAAAGGTTTGAAAAATAATGCAATGCGGCGATGTGATATTTTTGCATTCCCGCTACAAAAACCTTGTTGTATTGTGTTGGCAATAGTACAATAACAACGCCATTTTATTCTGCTGAGTTGGTAGTTAATTGACGTTTCAATAATATTGTCAACACAACACGGTTGTAATGGCGGAAATGCTAAAGCTGCCATCATACTAAGGATATTGCTAGACTTGGCGCAGTTTTGGTTTGGAGTAACAATGTCATAGTGGAATGGATGGAGCATTATGTACTATTGAATTCAATTTGGAGATTATAAGGAATTAGACAGGAATAAATAAGTATAGAACAGAGAGCAACTGTTTCAATAATAAATACCTATTGAAGTAAAATTAAAGACAATCTAAAAATACAAAATCAAAATGTAATTTTCATAAGTAACACGACTTTTGATTGGTGTGCCTTGTTTGTTGCTTTTTTTGTGTAACTGCGTACTGTTTTATGTTTAACATCTGCTAGTGTCCCGTGACGGCCAACTAATTTTTTCCTTTGACTTATTACTGTTGCTATGGAAACGAGCTTTCTGTACTCTATTATTTCGTTGAAAAAGAGCCAGTCGAAAGAAAGTACACTTTGCTGTCAGCTATTGCGCTTTATTGCGGTAGCGAATTTAAACTTGATATCTTTTTTGGAAACAAAATAATTGGGAATTTAGCTACGCAAGCAATAAAATTAGCGGCTATATGTTTTAAGTATACATATTTATTGTTTTATTTTTCGATTAATGGTGATCAAATCGATATTTTTTAAAATAAAAATTGCCAAAGGAAGATTGAATTTTGAAGTGAGTGAGGAAGGAAGAAAGTGAGGCATACCAGTCACACCCCAAATTTACGATTACCTATAACGTTAAAAACGTTACCTCGAAAATTTAGACTATTTTTATTTATAAATTATTATTATTCTAATGTCTTTCGATCGTTCACGTAAAAATATGACATTAAACGATTTTAACTGTTACTATAGAATGACTGAACCAGAATTACATTTAACGTAACAAGCAAATCAACATGGCACTGACGCACCTGAACTCTACTCTTAAATGTGCAGAAAATCTAAGAAACGACTTCCCGCCGCGCTATATCAGCGCTTTTAGATAAAAAATAAAGATGAATTTCAAGGTTATTTTTTTTTTCGGAAACAGTTGGTAAGACTGAATACCGCCATGTTATTTTACTAACTTCATGCCGGTGCGGTGCGGGCGGTGTGCTCTCAAAACAAATACGTGAGGTCGTGCGTCCTGGTATTCATTGTATTGTTTATTACTGTTTATCACTGATCAGAACTTTACAATTACATTGACCGCTCGAAACTATCGCTAGAGATTTATAAATAACCGTATCGAGTCAATTTCGTGTGCTGCGGTTAACCGGTAGGTCGATCCGTCGGCACAATGGAAGTTGAGCGCATCGCTTCCGATTCTGAAAACGTGGCGGTGGACGGACTGGATGACTCGAAGCCGGTCGCGGACGAAGGCGCCGGGGACGCAGCGACGTCCCATTCCGAGCGTCTACGTCGCAAAAACAAGAAATACGCACGTACAAACAGCAAGGAGAAAGATGGCGTTGCCGTTGCGGTGGCGCCGCTACCCAAGTACAGAAGCTGGAAGAACAGCCGTAGGCCACGCAACGGGCATGGCAGAGGCCTACCCAAGAAAGGTAAGCACATAATTATCGACAAAACATTCATCCGATGGTCATGCCGGAGAAATTTCTGGAACCGCTGCAGCATGAATTGAGCTGCATTTACGTAACATTTGTTTACTACGCATTAGAATCGAATGCACGTTTTTTCTAACTGGAACGTGGTAATCGAACTGAATTTTTCTATATGCCGATATGCGCAGTTATATGGAAATACGAATTAGATATTGAATTGGATTATCTAGTTTTGGTGGGTAGGTATTCAAATTGCTTCGCGCACGGTAATATTGGCTTAGTTGAATGACTTATTACGTAACAACTGAATGTAAACAACTTTCATCATTCGACCAAGGCTATTCTCAGCGTGTCGCGCTGCTGAGCGCTAGTTTGTAAATAAAATGAGGTTCTTATACATGAAACGGTAAAAAATCAATAAGTTTAAGGCTTGCTCTTTGTTTGTTGTGATAATGCGCGGAAGTATGTCAAGGTCAAGAATGTTTTGGGATAAACAGGGTTGCCAGTGTTCCAGCAAAATTACGCAAGAGAGGTATTCTAATATTATTATGATGTTTTTGAGGTCATAAGATACAAGATTATGCCAAACACAATAACGACTTTCAAATCGTGTCAGACCTTTTTGGTGGTATAACATACAGTCAGCAACAAAAGTATAGATAGCTTTTTTTATTGTGATATTAACTCTGCTAAAATGATTGGCTTGTACAAAATTTACTATTTTCAATAGGTTGATAGGCTAGGTGATTGACCACAGCTTGCATGATTTTAAGTGATGACGTAGTTAATCTTATTGTTTATTGAACTGGTTGTGTTTATTACACTTGACTTACATTTTTCTCAGAGACAAAATTTCCTTGTTTTTGGTTGACAAGCTAGGTGTTTGACCACAGCTCACCCATGGTAGAGCACACATTGCCTGGAATTGAACTGGCTCTCAAGTGTATTGTATTGTTTTCATGGATGTATGTCACCACTAGGTGTAGGTCATATTGTGTTATATATATATTAGAACCAATATTTATCACTCTTTTTAAGTAGACACATTTAAATTTTCGATGCATCCAAACAGACAAACAGCCTTTTATAATTTGTAATAATAGTTTTATTAAAAATAGGGGTTTTAGAATGTAATTTATGATAATTGTATTTTTGTCTATTTCTTTATAAAAAAACCGGCCAAGTGCGAGTCGGACTCGCGCACGAAGGGTTCCGTAACATCATCTAAAAAAACGGCAAAAAAGTCACGTTTGTTGTACGGCAGCTTAAATATTTATTTTATATTCAGTTTTTTTGTATTTGTTGTTTAGTGGTAACAGAAACAACCTTCACTGTTAAGATAATTATCTTATCATTTTATCTGCTTATAAACATACATACTCATATTTCATAATCTACCAGGTATATAAATAGTACATAACCTTGACAAGTATTTATGTAATAAACTGTTATGTATAATGTACATATAAACAAAATACATAATAAACAATAATGATTCATGAAATGTTTACCAACTAAAGTGGGTTAGGTGTACTTTGTATCTATACCTATGTATATTGAAGAGTTGAGTACTACAGTCTCTTTCTACACCAGTTATAATTATGATAGAATACTTTTCTGAACTTTTTTTTAATGTAAAAGTAGTGAGAGGAACGATACACTCTCCTGACAGTAAGAGATGACACATGTCCATGACCATTGCAGCGATACACAGAACTTTTAGTAGCAAAACAAAGTCCGGGGCATCACTGCTTTGGCACCCATTACTTTGAGACTTTCGATGGTTAGTCTTAACAGCCCAGTAATTTCGCTAGCTGCAGTACCCTTCGAACCGGAACACAGTAATGTTTACACACTACTGCTTAGCGGCAGAATAACTGGTACTGCGGTGGTACCTACCTAGACGACCTCCTGCTAAGGAGTTCGTCCACCTTCACCAAGTCAACTTTGGATGGTTAGTCTCAATAGCCCTGAAATTTCGCTGCAGTACCCTTCAAACTGGAACACAGTAATGTTTGCACACTACTGCTTGGTGGCAGAATATCTGGCACTGCTGTGGTACCAAGTTGACTTCTTGTTAAGGAAATCTACCACCTAGTGAACTATATTAAGGTGGTTTGATTACCATACAAATAATTTTTTGCGATTTATGGACATTTTTAAAGCCTGTCTGGACATATGGAATAGAACTCTGGGGAACAGCATCAAACAGCAATAGAGAAATTCTGGAAAGATTTCAGACCAAAGCTGTTAGATCCATGATCAATATTCCAAAGTGTACCCCTAGCAAATACATCCTTAGTGATCTGAAGCTAAACACTGTTGAACAGGAAATTGCTGTCCATAGCCAAAGTTACCAACGGAAATTAGCATCTCATGTTAATGCACTAGCTACAAAGTTAACAGGTTCCGGAAGTTCACATTACACAAGACTAAGGAGGATCAGTATTCCGAGCCTTATTAATCGGTTTGCCAAAGATTCGTGAGAGGGATGTCAATGGACAACTCCTCACTGCCGTAAAACACAAAATATGCAGAAGATTTCAGACTAAATGTATCCGACAGATTGCTGTGTTGAGAAAAAAAAAATTATGGACAAATGGAGCATAATTTTACAGTGAAATCACAGGTTCTCGCATTTATTTTGGTCTTTATTTGCGGTGAATCACAATAGAAATCGAACCACCTTAAAATAAATTATGCCGATAATCTTTATTGCAAAACCATTTTAATTACTTACAGGGATATAAAAAGCCATCAATAATTTTACTGTCATGATAAACCTGAAATAATCCCGCCATTGCTAACTAGTATAATTATAAAAGCAAAAGTTTGTTCATAATAAATCTCCTTATCAAACGACATGCCTTATCATACCCCAACACCAGTTGTTTTTTAAAATTGGGTCTTATCAGTTATATTATATAATGCATACTATAAGTTATACACAAAGTTGGTCACGCGGACATATCAATAGCTATGATTAGGTATATAAATATTTACCTATTACTACTACCAAGTTGGAAATCTGTCACGAAGCATCTATCGATGTGTTCGGGCAGCCACACTTGAAAGCCAGTTCCATTCCAGGCTAGGTGTCTTCACGAACTTTGACCACACAGTCACTTAAAATAAGGTTTTTAGAGTTCCATACCCAAAGGGTAAAATGGGACCCTATTACTAAGGCTCCGCTGTCCGTCTGTTACCAGCCTGTATATCTGTTGCTGCTATTACAACAAATAGTAAAAAACAGAATAAAATAAATATTTAAGGGGGCTCCCATACAACAAATGTGATTTTTTTGCTCGATATTATAATACATAAAACTTTGAGTAGCAAAACAAACTTCAACTTCAAATTTTTCTTCTTGGCTTCTGCGGTGTTGCCACAATTTTGCCAGTGTTACTTTTTTTTTTTTTTATTACTATTATTTTGTTAGTGGTTAGGTTAGTATTATTATTTTTTATCTAGACAAAGGGACAAATACAAAACGTCACATCACATAAAGTATACACGTTAGATATATACAAAAACCCCAATAAAAAGCAAGATTTAAAGATTAATCTTATTAATTTTGATAAATTTACTAAGGATATACACAAAAGGAGAAAATACTAGGGGGAGGAGGTTGGAGAAGTTAAAGGAGTGGAAGATCTTTCGGGATCATGTCATAAAGGGAGCCGCGATATCTAGGACATTCGAAAAAAATGTGATTGGTTGTACCTTCAGCTAGCCCACACTCACAGAGTGAGTGGTCACGGACTCTTATTTTCATAAGGAGCACCGGGGTGCAAGCGAAACCCAGCCGCAGGCGGCAAATAGTTGAAGTGACTTGCTTGTCAATTTTTTTAAATTTGAAAAACCAGGGTTTTGGGGGGACTGTTGGTTGAATTTGGCCATAAAATTTGCCAGTGATGTTTTTAGATCTCTGCCAGGCAGCATTCCAATTATCAAGTATAGCAAAACAAAGTCCGGCGCTCATTACCATAACCCAATTGATTTTATATGTCAAAGTTGTCAAACAATAAAAAAAATATTTTTGGTCCACTTTTTTTTTCTTTGGTTTTGGCGTCACATTTTGAGCAATTGCCAGTGTCAAGTGTTTTATATTTTCGAGTATCTAAAATTTAACTAAGTAACTTCGAAGCTATAGTTATTGTCAAAGTTTTGGTCAAGCACAGTCCGTGTCAGTCAAGTCTAGTCATGCTTTAGTAAAGTAGTGGCGACTTTACTATAAAACTTCGATGGAGTTTTGGAAGCAACACGAAAAGTCATGTTTCACCACATTATATCATTGGTCCACTTAGAGTGGTAACATAACTTTGGTGTTACAGGAGGAGCCGGTGGCAAGGGGGTATGGGGTCTTCCCGGCTCAGAGCTGCTCGAAGAGTATGTGGAGGACATGAATGACCCAAACTATGACCCGGAGGCTGTCACCAACGGGGATGTGGAGTTCAAGCAGGTCATCGTAGAGGCGGAACCGCAGGAAATCATTGTGAGTGATGTTTTATTAATGATAATAACACCCTCTTAATCATCTCTATCGACTCTTGTTTTCTTCTATCGATCCACCTCCTTTCATTCATTTTAAACAGTCTACCTCCCCTGGCGCCACCTATCGTGACGCTCCGGTAGTAATTCATAGACTAAGTCATCATCATCAGCCTATATTAGTCCACTGCTGGAAATAGGCCTCTCCTAAGACACGCCACTCAGCCCGATCTTCGGCTTTTCGCTTCCATCCACCGCCAGCTGTCCTACGTATATCGTCACTCCATCGAGTCTCAGGGCGTCCTACTATGTAAAGTATTCCAATTGGGCAATTTTTGAAGAACAAACATTTGTTTATTCACAAAATGTTTGCTCTGAGTGGGAATCGAACCCACGCCCTACAGCTCTCAAGGCAGATATACTACCAATGAGCCAACGGGGCTGTCAAATACATCATCTGAAAATGTCAACTGTCTAGCTATCACCGTTCTTGAGATACAGCGTGGTGACAGACGGACGGACAGCAAAGTCTCGGTAATAGGGTCCCGTTTTTACCCTTTGGGTACGGAACCCTAAAAAGGTAAAATTATGCTCCATTTGTTCATAAATGGCAAAAAAAATTGTATGAAAATCGAACCATCTTAAAAGTAGATAAATTAATTTAATTAGTCTATGTCTACCGAATATTCTACGCCTCGCGGTTTGACGTTCGCGCGAGCAAACAAACAATCAAATCTTTATAAATAGTATAGATTAAATGCGATAAAATAAATTCTCATTTTAAGTATGAAAACAAATGTTTACGATTAAATTTATATTTTCGGTTAACGTTGGCGTTCTACCAAGATTGAAACTTGGCTGACTGAGAGCCGGATCGTAAACGTGCCGAATGAAACAATAAGATAAAACATTGGAATTTGAAAAAAAAAACAACGTCACAGATGCAATGACAGTTGCCACGTAACTTGTAAACATAGTATAAAACAGACGTTGTCAAGGTCGCCGGGCGCCGCCGCCGGTCGAAAACACGCCTGAAGTTAGCTGCGGACCAAATTTTTAGCCGCTTAGGGTGCGTTCCCATTGTTTCGTAACTGTTAATTTATCATCGGACGACTATTATATACTATTATAGTTCTTCTGTTCCCATTTTTTTTTCTTTTTAATTAATTTGCCCCATCGGGCATGCTAAAGCTGTAAAGCCATACTGCCTTGTCTTAAGTGTTATTTCTGCTGTCTCTAAGCTATAGTTATGCTCAAAGTCCAGTCTTAGTCAAGTCTAGTCCGTGTCAGTTAAGTTCAGTCATGCTTTAGTAAAGTAGAATAGAATAGAATAGAATATAACTTTATTATACACCAAAAACACAGATCACAATTAATACAAATAGGAAACAAACAACAAACAAAAAAAAAAAGAAGATATAATAATATAACAAAACAATAGAATAAATGATGTATAAGGGCGGTCTTATCGCCTAGAGCGATTTCTTCCAGACAACCTTTGGATGGAAAGAAGAGTAAATAAATATAAGGTTGGTGTACAAAAGAAATAAGTAAATAAAATAACAATACAATAAACGTATATACATAATTATGAGATACTAAATAAACTAAATATATAGATTAGCAGGCTGATAAATAATGTTTATATACTAAATTATTAAAAATATAAATTGACTTAGCCTGTCTAATAATGGTAGGAAGGGCATTCCAAAGTAAGACAGCTTCCACAGTAAAAGAAGTGCTGTTGGAAAGGTTGGAACGAGCAAAAGGAGGAATTTTTAGTTGGAGGGAACGGGATGAACGCAAGGAACCAGAATGAGGTTGAATAAATTCAAAGCGTTCCTTTAAATAAAGAGAATAAAGTAGTGGCGACTTTACTATAAAGCTTCGATGGAGTTTTAGAAGCAACACGATAAGTCATGTTTCACCACATTATATCATTTTCCCACACTCACGCTTGTAATTCGGCACTTTATGAATAAAACACCACCATTTTTATGCATAAACACTCCACAAAACACTAGTTTTGGAAAAAAATACAACGGAGCGACACGACTCTTCCCGCGTTCCCGCCAAAACTCCTAGCTGTTCCCATTACGACGACTGTTTGTCGTCAATTTTTTTTTTGGATCGCGACGTTCATTTTATTTTTTCACGGCGGTCGCTTTTGTTGTCGCCTCTGACGAATACTTCACTACACTATGACTATGACTACTTTCCCTATTTTGTAACTGTTTGTCTCTATTTGTTGTTATTTTTGTTCTACGCTACGTTACGAAATAAAATTTTATTTTCTTTCTTTCTTTAACATAGTTTAAAACAAAGTCGCTCCCCTCTGTCCCTATGTACGCTTAGATATTTAAAACTATGCAACGGATTTTGATGCGGTTTTTTTTAAATAGAGTGATTCAAGAGGAAGGTTTATATGTATAATACTTGATAGTATAGACACATTAGTATCTGCATTGCACCCGTGCGAAGCCGGGGCGGGCCGCTAGTGTTTTACAAAATAGAATAGGATAAATTCCGACACTAGGGCCGGATGCTCGGCGTATAGAAGCTTACTGACCTACTCGCACTCGCTCACAAGCGACGCGATGTTTGTCACGCGACGCGTGTCGACGACCCGTGTTTATGCGAGCGGTTTATTTAGTGCGTGTTTATTTCGTTTGTATATTGCACTACTAAATGTAAATAACGCACATTGTGGCCGTACTCTCCGTTTAAATAGAGTTATGTCAAAAAAGAAAAAAGTAAATTACCAATGGAGAAATGCCTCCACTTCTGACAGCCCTGTTGGCTCATTGGTAGCATGTCTGCTTCAAGAGCTGTGGGGCGTGTGTTCGATTCCCACCCAGGTCAAGCATTTTGTGATATAAAACCAATGTTTGTTCTGTGTCTGGGTGTACCTACTGTATGTATTATAAGTATGTATTTACAAAAAAAATTCTATTTAAGTATTCTATCAGTTATCTGACTCCCATAGTACAAGCTTTGCTTAGTTTGGGGTCAGATGGCGCTGTGTGTAATGTCAAAAAAAATAAAAAACTTTAAAATAAACGACTTTTTGAACGATACAATTTGAAGTAGATAGATAGATATACCTAACTCTTTATTGTGCACACCATAAATAGTAAAAAGTACAGAGAACAAAAAACTTTATTAACTAGTGACACAAGTGGCGGCCTTATCGCTAACAGCGATCTCTTACAGGCAACCAAGAAAAGAAAAATACGATAGAAAGCTTAAGTAACAGACGGGAGATGTAACACTAATAAGAAATAGAAATAAAATAAAAATTAAACATAATATAGTAAGTATGTATATAAAAAATAATCATAATAGTAATTGATATTTCTGCTTTTCATGCTATAGAAACACAGACAACAAACTCTTACACACATACACACACTCGCGCACACACACACACACACACACTATATTCACACACATTTAATTTTATATAAAATGTATAATTTGTCTTATTACCTCTTTTCTGTGATTTTATCCCGTACCCATTCATACCAAGATAAGTTTTTCTTTTTTTATAAATTCTGGTGGCCCCTGCGACACAAGCTCTTACTTAGTGCAGGGTCCACAAGTAATGCTACAAAATCTAGTTTGTTAATTATAAGGTTTAATTAATTTATACTAATGTAACTCGAGTTATGGTAATAAACAAAAAATGTATTATTTATTATTTGAAAATGCGCGCTTCATGGAGCTCTGCCACCACAACCTTACCGGTGAGCGTTCGCCCCGCGGTGTTACTCGCTGCATGTTTTCCGGATAAAAAGTAGCCTATGTGTTAATCCATCTTCTGGGCAAGCGTGCTCTATCTTAGACCGCATCATCGCTTAACATCAAGTGAGTTGGCGGTCAAAGGTAAGTCACACAGTCAAAGCGCGATGATAGCTCAGTGGTTAGCGCGGTAGGTTCGCATGCCGAAGGGCGTGGTTTCAAACCCCAATAATGAGCTTGAGCTGCCGGTGAAGGAAAACATCGTGAGGAAACCATAGCATGGTGGTAGGGTACTTTAGTACTCGGCTGGCTAGCTACCACCCTCAAGTTGGAAATCTGCCGCCAAGCATCTAACGGTGTGTTCCGGCAGCCTCACTTGAGAGCCAGTTCCATTCCAGGCTAGGTGTGGTTTACCATCTTGGACCACACTTTCACTTAACATCAGGTAAGCTGTGGTCAAACACCTAGCCTGTCAAATATAAAAAAAAAAAAAAAAGCTGCTATAATATCGGCAAAGCGCATTTGTACACAAAAGAAGTTTTAAAACTACCTCACCTTACAAAAAAAAAAAAAAAACTGATTGTTGGTATTTTGTTTTTGTTTTCTGTTTTCTCTTTAATTTGTAATGTTTTTGTGTACTTGTCATTACGCCTGCAAATAAACTTACTTAAATATGTAATCTCAGTAAGTAAATTACTTGTAATTTTTATGAGATTAAATGATTCTGAAACCGTAAGTCTATTTGTTACAAAAAAAAAAAATGTACAAGCTAACAAGTTTAAACAAATATAAAACCCAAATAACTAGCTGCGCCCTTCGGTGTTAACCGCTACATGTTTTCGGTATAAAAAGTAGCCTATCTGTTAATCCAGGGCCTCAGCTACCACCATACCAAATTTCATCCAAATCCGTTCAGTAGTTTTTGCGTGAAATAGTAACAAACACCCATCCATCCAAACTTTCACTGAAGTGGCAATGGGCTGGACATATCTATCGCAGAACCGATAACCGCTGGGGTAGACGTGTTCTAGAGTGGAGACCGCGTATTGGCAAACGTAGCGTAGGACGCCCTGAGACTCGATGGAGTGACGATATACGTAGGACAGCTGGCGGTGGATGGAAGCGAAAAGCCGAAGATCGGGCTGAGTTGCGTGTCTTGAGAGATACCTATGTCCAGCAGTGGACTACAAAAGACATGATGATGATGATGATGATGAAGATGTGTTGTTGGAAAATACTTGTAAACTAAAGATATTATAATTGCGGTTACGAGACCTAAAACGAGTGTTAAAATTCAATAACGAAAGAACTTTAAATTCTTTTATTTTTTTTTAATTCTAAGAATCGTTTTAGAGAGCGAAGACCTTTATTGTGATTTAAAATGTACGGGGCGTAGGCACTTGGCAGGGCCGCTGGGTCGGCAGCGACGCGAGCCGCACCACAAAACCGCGGTTCAATGGCGAACGATGACATTTCTCATGCGCTACAATGTTGACTATCTTACCTGATTTTTTTAAACCGACACAAAAATGAGATGGTTCTCAATTCGACTACAAAAATATGTCAATACAAAAAATATTGTAAAACAGTGTAAATTCCATGTAACGCCATTCGATTTAACGTCAAACTGCTTAAGGTGGTTCGATTTCCATACGATTTTTTTTTTCATTTATGGACAAATGGAGCATAATTTTACAGTGAAATCACAGCTACTGGCATTTATTTTGGCCTTTATTTGCGGTAAATCACATCTACTATTTAATTCAAAAATCATAAATTTAATTTTATGCTAACAATCTACTGTTTTATTCAAGCAATTTTGATTTACCGCAAATAAATGGCAGTAGCTGTGATTCTACTATAAAATTTTGCTCCATTTGTCCATAAATGGGAAAAAATTGTTTGTATGGAAATCGAACCACCTTAAAACGTCGAAATTTCTCGACTTTGGTTGGTTTGCCTTATTTTCCACACAATGATACACTATGTAGCATCACACACACTCTATATAACGACTACAATTTTCGGAAATTAATAAGGCACCTATTGTTTGTTTCTAAGTTGCCGAAATTGATAAGAACAGCAGTTGTGTACGTTGTCTTGTTTGTTGTTTTAAATTCAAATTCTTTATTTTGCAGAGACATGGGTTACAGAGATAAAAGTCATAGGTTGTGTAGAATCGCCATGCTCTAGCACCATGGCATGCAAACATTTATGAAAACTTTGTTTTAGAAATATCGGATATATATTATATATATAGTCAATTCATATTTCCTATTTACAAAATGTATACAAAAAACTTAGTCTAAAAAACCGTCAGAGGAGGGATATGTGGCCAGAATGCTGGCAGCATTGTCACGCTGGATGGCAATGCTTAGCTTCTGACCAAAGTAGATACCAGCATTCTGGTCACCTGAAGCCTCCTCTAGACGTTTGGCCAGGTCCCGATACAGTTCGAGAGCGGCCGGCCCCCACGGACCTAAAGTTTCAACCCCAAACGGCACAAAAAGATACATTCTATCCAAATAGCTATATTTGTGCCGTTTGAGGTTTTCAGCTTTGGATGCGGCAGCACCAGCTTGTCCCGAAGTCACAGGCAGATGAGACGGTGCCAAGGTGTCGACACAAGTGGCGTCCCACGCAAGAGGCCGTCCCATCTTCCAAGGGATAAGGGTCATCCCGTCGGGTCTCTTGCCGTCGTCACGCATCAGTCCGTTTGGTTCTAAAACTGATGGGACGCCGGCACTGACAAAAGCCCGACGGATGACGTCGTTTAAGCTGGCGTGCCGCGATATACGCCCAGCACTCTTGCTGCATGAAAACTTAAGTCTAATTAATTAATTATGTCAAGTTGTAAAAATATCATTATAAAAAATTGGTAATTCATTGTTTGTTTTTATGTTCTTAAATATTCTTTGTTTTTGTCTTTAGCGCAAAGCGGAACCGGTGATACTGGAATACTTCGAACACGGGGATACGAATGCTGCGGCCGAAGATTTCTTAGAAATAATAGTTTCTAAAAGGAGTCATTTGGTAAGATAATCTCGATAGCCCCGTAATTTTCTTAGCTGCTAATTTAAGCTAATTTCGTTATCTGACTTCCATAGTACAGTAGAATCCGGATATAACGACCTTCAAGGGACCGGCGATATTATGTCGTACTAACCGGATGACGTATAAAACGGATATTTACATATGTATGTAATTATGTATTATAAGTGCGAAAGTTTGATTTTCCTATTTAGGTAAATAAAACATGTTGTACTAATCAGTTACATATGTTTATTTTAATTATTCTTATATGTACACAAATAAGTAGTACATACCAAATTACAAACATAGGTACGTAATGTACTGTAATACTGTCACTAACGTAGGAAATCTGTTATTTGGGTTTGTTTTTGACAGACTTTTGTTCGGAAGTACGAACTTCGGACAGCATTGTGAATTCGTGACATCATTGTTTTCATATGGTCATCATCAAAGTTTGAAACAAAACACGGCGCGTCGTTTTAAACGGACGAATTATCGTAAAAAATGGTCGCTATAAACGGTTTGTCGCTCAAACCGGAGTCGCACTAAACGGTTACATTTTCTCAGTATCTAACTATTAAACCGAACTTGAGTAAATAATATCGACGCTAAAAACGGTTAGTCGTTATAAGCGACGTCGTTATAAATGAATTCTACTGTACAAGCTTTGCTTAGTTTGGGGACAGATGGCGCTGTGTGTAATGTCCTGCGATATTTATTATTAATAACATGTACAGGTTTTTTTTTGTTTGGATTGTTAAAATGCGGGCGGCGGCAACTATTTGAGACGGATTACCCATGAGTAAATTTTTTATTGGTTTTAAAAATGCCACTTAATATTTCTGTTGCAATAACATTTCGAATTTTTTTTTTAGTTTAAAAGGAATAAGACGAACGAGACGCTCTCCTGATGGTAAGAGATGACGCCTGTCTATGACCATTGCAGCGATACACAGAACTTTGAGTAACAAAACAAAGTCCAGGGCATCGCTGCTTTGGCGCTCATTAATTTGAGACTTTCGATGGTTAGTCTCAACAGCCCAGTAATTTCGCTAGATGCAGCACAGTATAGTAACACACTACTGCAGAATACCTGGTACTGCGGTGGTACCTACCTAGACGACCTGCTAAAGAGATCTACAACAATCCCATTAATATTATAAATGTGAAAGTTTGGATGGATGGATTGTTTGTTACTCTTTCATGCAAAAACTACTGAACGGATTTGGATGTTTTTTTTTTTTATTCAAAATAGGTTCGCGTTTGACCACACTCTGCCTGATGTTAAACAGTAGTGTGGTCTAAGATGGAGCACGCTTACCTAGAAGAAACCTATTTACTCTAGATTTGAAGACGCCAATATTGTACCTAACAGGGAACACAGACTCCGGCAGAGAGTTGCACAACCTCGCTGTGCGAATGAAAAATGTGGAGTCAAAACGCTTTGTGCGTACATGGGGAACATCCACCATGTACGGATGACGTTTTGGTCTCGTTTGTCTGGCCGTCCGGTAAAAGAAAGGTGCAGGGGGAACCAAATTGTGCAGCTCAATGGATGATATTTGGTATGGAGGTAGCTGAGACCCTGGATTAACACATGATGATAGCTCAGTGGTTAGCGCGGTAGGTTCGCATGCCGAAAGGCGTGGGTTCGAACCCCAACAATGAGCTTGAGCTGCCGGTGAAGGAAAACATCGTGAGGATATGGTGGCTGGCGGCTCTCTAGTACTCAGCTGGCTAGCTACCACACGACAGTTGAAAATCTGCCGCCAAGCATCTAACGGTGTGTTGCGACAGCCTCACTTGAGAGCCAGTTCCATCCAAGGCTAGGTGTGCTTTACCATCTTCGACCACGCCTTCACTTAATATCAGGTGAGATGTGGTCAAACACAAAAAAAAAGTATTTATGTATTCTATCAGTTATCTGATTTCCATCACACAAGCTCTGCTTAGTTTGGGGTCAGAAGGCGCTGTTTGTAATGTCCTACGATATTTATTTATTTTTTAACTAATAAATAGGATTGTGTCCTCAGCTTTGCGAGACAATAGTAGAAATAGCGCTGGACCACAAGCCGTCACACTGCGAGATGGCGTCCGTCCTCGTCTCTGATCTCTACGGGCGTGTGTTCTCTGCGAAGGACATCGGACTAGGTAACTTATACTCGACGGTAGATCATAAACAATTAATTGGTAATAGGACATTACAAGGCAGTCAGATACAAGTATAACTTTCAGATAACCTCCGACTTTCGATCAGGTCACATAAAAAATATTTAATTCGCCATTTTGTGGCGGCGGCCACCTTAGATTTGAAATTTATCATAGTGTATAGTATTCTACTAGTCAAGCCCGTTCATTTGATACCCATATTGAGGGAGTTGTGAAAAAAATATGTAATCCGCCATTTTGTGGCGGCGGCCATCTTGGACCGATTTTCATCAAACTTAGCTAAGAACCAACTAATTTCCCATTTTAAACAAAAAAAATTCAAAATCGGTTCATCCGTTCGGGAGCTACGATGTCACAGACAGACACACACACAGACACGTCAAACTTGTAACACCCCGACGTTTTTGCGTCGGGGTTTATAAATCATAGAATACAATTACAATACAATAAAAACAATGTCAAATAAAATGAACGATACACTCTCTAAAAGAGACTAAGAGATAACACAGGTCCAATTGTCCATGACCATTGCATCAACACACAGAACTGACTTGTAAAACAGAGTCCACGGCATCGCTGCTTTGGCGCTCATTACTTTGAGACTTTCGATGGTTAGTTTCAACAGCCCAGTAATTTTGCTTACCCTTCAAACCGGAACATAGTAATGTTTACACACTACTGCTTAGCGGCAGAATAACTACCTAGACGACTAAGCTAAGCACCTTCCATCGCGTGCTTTAGAAGCAAACTTAGATCTTGACTTCAAGTGACCTTGTTTTATGACTTTGACGATTATTTAAAACTTAGAGATTATTGAATTACTAGTAAGTTCCTAATTATGATATGTTTGTTTTTATGGACATTTAATTATGTTGACATAATTATTTTATATAATATGACATATAACTTCATTGACATTTTCATTTTCATTATTTGACATGTTATGATTTTGATATTTTTAAATATGAATAGAAAAATGACCTGTAACTTTGGTGTTATTAATAAATGATTTGTATTTCTATTTGTAATGAAATCTACCACCAAGCTAAGTAAAGTATGTGAGGTGTTTGTAAGTGTACTGTATCTATAGTAAGGCGTGTATTGTGGACAGCGTTCGAGCGCTTGCTGGAGAAGCTGCCCGACCTGGTGCTGGACACGCCGGACGCGGCCGTGCTGCTGTCCAACTTCATCGCGCGGTGCGTCGCCGACGACTGCTTGCCACCAAAGTTCGTGCAGACACAAGCCCTGAAGGATCTCAACTCACACGCCAGGTAACGTTCTGTTCAAAAGGCGTCGTCATAATTGTTGTTTTTAATTTGTAGTTATCGATTAAAATTAATCCGCTAATGTCGCATTAAATTTGCTAAAATTAAATGTTACATTCGTCTACGAAAATGTCATATTGATCAACTAAAATTTCGCAATTCGGTATGAAAGAAAAAAAAAACTCTACTGATTCCAATACCATTTCGAAATAGTACATTTCTGTACAATATTTTTACTGTAAACTATGAGATGGGGTTTATTTTAATAAAAAACATAAAATAAACTTGACTTTCAATTGATATCTCATGACGTCATCTCGTCATGTCGTCTGTCCACCCACAAGGTGGACAGACGACCTAGTAAAATAAATAAATAAATGAATATCGCAGGACATTACACACAGCGCCATCTGGCCCCAAACTAAGCAGAGCTTGTGTGATGGAAGTCAGATAACTGATAGATTACATAAATACTTTTTTTTTTGTAAATACATACGTATAATACATACAGTACACCCAGACACAGAACAAACATTTGTTTATTCACAAAATGTTTGCCCTGAGTGGGAATCGAACCCACGCCCTACAGCTCTCAAGGCAGATATACTACCAATGAGCCAACGGGGCTGTCAGTAAAGACCGCAGGAACGCGCTGGATGCGAGCCGCTTCCAACCGGTCTTTATGGAAGTCAATGGGGGAGGCCTATGCCCAGCAGTGGACGTCCTACGGCTGAAATGATGATGATGATGATGATGACGTCATCTCGACGGGCAACTTTCATAGACTGGCAAACCAAAACAAAAGTTGTCAATGTCAAGTCAACGGCGATCATAATAATATTTTCAATACACATACTATTAATACACATATATAATACACATAATATTTTCAATACACATACAACTGAAAAACATCTCGACAGATGTTTTTCAGTTTATTGATACAAATATCTGGATTATTTTACTTGAAACGTTATTTGGACTCTGATATCGCTTTTATGACATAAGACTATGTCATTAATTGTAAAAACCGAAGACGTGACAGAATGGCTTTACAGCTTTAGCCTGCCCGATGGGGCAAATTAAAAAAAAAACTTGTCAGTTCTGTTGTCAAAGTTAATGAAATGTGTCAAATGTTTTGTATACTTTTTTGTTTCGTATGGCAAAGGCATATTCTACATATTTAGCCGTACTCATGACGTCATAACTATAAAAAGTTTGAAAACGTATTAGAATTAAACTACCGCATAGAAAGCCAAAATATTCAAATTAGTTTCATAAAATAAAGTTTACTTAGTGTATAGTTTTAGCGATGATAGCTCAGTGGTTAGCGCGGTAGGTTCGCATGCCGAAGGGCGTCGGTTCAAACCCCAACAATGAGCTTGAGCTGCCGGTGAAGGAAAACATCGTGAGGAAACCATAGCATGGTGGTAGGGTACTTTCTAGTACTCGGCTGGCTAGCTACCACCCTCAAGTTGAAAATCTGCCGCCAAGCATCTAACGGTGTGTTCCGGCAGCTCTCACTTGAGAGCCAGTTCCATTCCAGGCTAGGTGTGCTTTACGATCTTCGACCACACCGTCACTTAGCATCAGGTGAGTTCTGGTCAAACAACTAGCCTGTCAACCATAAAAAAAACTATCAGTAAAAAATGTAAAATAAATACAAAAATAAAACTTTACATACCGAATTGTCGAATAAAAGGTTTCATTCATCAACTGAAATTTCACATTCGTCCAGCTCCGGCTGGCTGCAGTCGGCATTATGCTGAGTTGAGGACGGTTTCTGACATAAAACTTATATCTTTTCGTTCTTTGTGTCAATTTTTTTTATTCGTATGTTGTTTATGTAATTGAAATTTGTTTGTTTTATGTCACAATTTTTTTTCTTTTTTTTTTTAATGTAAAAAGTAATGACGCTCTCCTGATGGTAAGAGATAACGCCTGTCCATGACCATTGCAGCGATAAACAGAACTTTAAGTAACATAACGAAGTCCAGGGCATCACTGCTTTGGCGCTCATTACTTTGAGACTTTTGATAGAGTTAGCCTCAACAGCCCAGTAATTTCGCTAGCTGCAGTGCCCTTCAAACCGGAACACAGTAATGCTTACACACTACTGCTTAGCGGCAGAATAACTGGTACTGCGGTGGTACCTACCTAGACGACCTCCTGCTAAGGAGATCTACCACCAAGTAAAGTACCACAATAAAGTGTTGTCTATTGTCCCATGAGCAGATTTGACTATGTTCACCAAGGTGATCAAAATATGCCATGACTATGTTCACCAAGGTGATCAGAATATACCATTTTTGTTTTGTAGTATTTCCACCTAGACTTTTTTTGCAGACAAGCGATCCACCGAGCCGAGACATTGCTGTCCATGAAACAGGGGTTAGTGCGACTGGACAACATCTGGGGAGTCGGCGGTGGCATTAGGTGACCAAATTTATGAACCAACCCCTTTTCTTTCAGTATCATTTTAAGCCAGCGACCCGCCCCGACTTCGCACGGGTGCAATGATACTAATGTGGTGCATATGCATGTATTATACATGTAAACCTTCCTCTTGAATCACTCTGTCTATTGATGGAAACCGCATTAAAATCCGTTGCGTAGTTTAAAAGATATAAGCGTACAGACGGCGGGAAGCGACTTTGTTTTATACTATGTAGAGACTAGCGACCCGCCCCGGCTTCGCACGCGAGCAATGTATATACCAATGTGGTGCATATGCATGTATTATACATGTAAACCTTCCTCTTAAATCGCTCTGCCTATTGCTGGAAACCGCATTAAAATCCGTTGCGTAGTTTAAAAGATCTAAGCGTGCAGACGGCGGGAAGCGACTTTGTTTTATACTATGTAGAGACTAGCGACCCGCTCCGGCTTCGCACGCGAGCAATGTATATATCAATGTGGTGCATATGCATGTATTATACATGTAAACCTTCCTCTTGAATCACTCTGTCTATTGATGGAAACCGCATTAAAATCCGTTGCGTAGTTTAAAAGATCTAAGCGTGCAGACGGCGGGAAGCGATTTTGTTTTATACTATGTAGAGACTAGCGACCCGCCCCGGCTTCGCACGGGTGCAATGTAGATACTAATGTGGTGCATATGCATGTGTTATACATATAGATTTTGCTGATCTCTTAAATTCTCTTTTTACAGACCAGTGAAATCGCTCATCCGGCAAATTCAGTTGCTCTTGAAGGAGTACCTTACGTCGGGGGAGCTGGCTGAGGCCATGCGCTGCGTCAAGGATTTGGAGGTGCCTCACTTCCACCACGAGCTCGTCTATGAGGTGAGATGGACCTCACGCGTTATCTTATTGATGACACAGCTTCCAAAGGATAATGTGATAAGGGGGCAGAATATCTGGTCCTTCGGTGGTACCTACCTAGACGAGCTAAGGAGGTATACCACCAAGTTCGTAAAAGTTTTTTTTTTTTTTTAATGTAAAATGTAATGAGACGAACGAGACGCTCTCCTGATGGTAAGAGATAACGCCTGTCCATGACCATTGCAGCGATACACAGAACTTTGAGTAGCAAACCAAAGTCCAGGGCATCACTGCTTTGGAGCTCATTTCTTTGAGACTTTCGATGGTTAGTCTCAACAGCCCAGTAATTTCGCTAGCTGCAGTACCCTTCAAACCAACGCAACGGATTTACTTGGTGGTAGATCTCCTTAGCAGGAGGTCATCTAGGTAGGTACCACCGCAGTACCAGATATTCTGCCGCCAAGCAGTAGTGTGTAAACATTACTGTGTTCCGGTTTGAAGGGTACTGCAGCTAGCGAAATTACTGGGCTGTTGAGACTAACTCAACTAAAAGTCTCAAAGTAATGAGCACCAAAGCAGCGATGCCCTGGACTTTGTTTTGTTACTCAAAGTTATGTGTATCGCTGTAATGGTCATGGACAGGCGTTATCTCTTACCATCAGGAGAGCGTCTCGTTCGTCTCATTATTTGTCAAATAAAAAAAAAAAAAAAAAAAAACGGTACACAGTATTGTTTACACACTACTGCTTAGCGGCAGAATAACTATAATCTATCATCCATAGTACAAGCTTTGCATAGTTTGGGGTCAGATGGCGCTGTGTGTAGTGTCCTACGTTTTTTTAGCTATACTATTATAAAGAGGAAATATTTGATTGTTTGTTTGTATTGAATAGGCTCCGAAACTACTGGACCGATTTTAAAAATTCTTTCCTCGTTGGGAAGCTACACTATCCCCGGGTGACATAGGCTACTTTTTATCCCTGTATTTCCACGGGAACGGGAACTACGCGAGTGAAACCGCGAGGCGTCCGCTAGTTAGCTATGAAAACGGCAAAAAGAATCACGTTTGTTGTATGGGAGCCCACTTAAATAGTTATTTTATTCTGTTTTTTAGTATGTCTTGTTATAGCGGCAACAGAAATATATCATCTGTGAAAATTTCAACTGTCACGGTTCATGAGATACAGCCTGGTGACAGACGGACAGACAGGCAGATAGACGGACAGCGGAGTCTTAGTAATAGGGTCCCGTTTTACCCTTTGGGTACGGAACCCTAAAAACGTACTTGAATATTTGTTTTGGGCTGGATTTGAATCTGCTCTCCCTGCAGGTCAAGAAGCAGAGTTATCAAATGTGCTGACGAGAAAGTCAGGTCTTATGCTCCATTTTTCTCGTTTGCTTGCAGACGGTTCTGCTAGCGCTGGAGACGGTGAATTCCACGGTGGAGGAGCAGCTGGTGACCTTCCTCGCGGAGTTGAGGCGCTGTGTTATCGTCACTCCGGATCAAATGGACCGGGTAAGTTGCAATTTTTTTTAATATTCTTAACGAATAACGGCATTATGTAGAGAAAGATGTGAGGAGTTTGGTTTAGCCAGTAATGAAAACCGTGGACCGAGTGAACAAGGCTAAAAGAAGAAGACCAACGAGCAGGGAACAGGGCGAAAGAGAAGAACGAGCAGGAAATGAAAGGCAGGGAAAAGAAGAACGAGCAGGAAATGAAAGGCAGGGAAAAGAAGAACGAGCAGGAAATAGGGCTAAGAAAAGAAGAACGATTCGAGAACAGGGACAGGAAAAGAAGAACGAGCAGGGAACAGGGGCAGAAAAAGAATAACGAGCAGGGAACAGGACGAAAGAGAAGAACGAGCAGGAAATAGGGGCAGGAAAAAAAGAACGAGCAGGGAATAAGGCTAAGAAAAGAAGAACGATTCGAGAACAGGGACAGGAAAAGAAGAACGGGCAGGGAACAGGGGCAGAAAAAGAAGAACGAGCAGGGAACGGGCAGAAAAAGAAAAACAAGCAGGGAACATGGCTGAGAGAAGAAGACGAATGAACAGAGGCAGGGAAAGAAGAATGATGAGCAGGGTATAGGGCTAAGAGAAGAAGAAGACGAATGAACAGAGGCAGGGAAAGAAAAATAATGAGTAGGGTCTATGCCCTATGGCTAAGAGAAGAAAAAGAACGAGAAGAAAGAGGAGGAGCAAAAAATATAGTTTCGGAAAACATTTTCTGCGTTTTCGCCAAAAGTGTAAAAGTGTTATTGTTGCAGGGCTTCCTACGCGTTCTGGAAGACATGAGCGACATAGTGCTAGACGTGCCGCTGGCGTACATCATGCTGGATCGGTTCCTGGAGCGGGCGCAACACAAGTTCAGACTCGGCGAAGCCGTGCTTCAGCGGGTGCCCACCAGGTAGGTTACACACCCAAAACTCTATTGCAATATACTCATCACCAGCCAGTGCTCGACAATGGACCGGAACGCCGTTCCGTTTCGTGAAATCACCGTGCCGTTTCGTAAAAACTTTTCCTTACATCGTTCTGCTTCGACAAAAAAAAAAAAGCGAAACTGTCGTAGGATCGTAGGAGTATCGTAGATTATTAGCCCACTAATATTATAAACTAGCTGCGCCCCGCGGTGTTACCCGCTGCATGTTTTAGGGATGATTAGCCTATGTGTTAATCCAGGGTTCGGCTACCTCCATACCAAATTTCATCCAAATCCATTCAGAAGTTTTTGCATGAAAGAGTAACAAACAACATATTATATTGAATACTAGCAGCACGCCCCGGCTTCGCACGGGAAAACAATACTCGATTAACAATATAAATATAGCTTATTCTTATGATGAAAGAATTATTCAGTGCGGGTGTCTAAACCCCTTTAAATTAATCGGTCTAGTAGTTTCGGAGTCTTTTCAATACAAACAAATAAAAGATTAAATCTTTCCTCTTTATAATTGAGTGTAGATGTAGATGACAACTGTAGTTAGTTTATATTACAAAATTCTAATTTGTAGCTGTCAATTTGCTCTATAAAGAAATCTATAATAGTTTTCGCAGTGCATGCTAAGTAAGGATTTTTTTCAGTAAATTTTTCGCAGCTTGGGCTACATTATTGAAGTTTACATACGGATCCCTAATTGTTTTTTAAATAAAATATAGCCTATGTTCATCACGGATAATGTAGCATTCTAATAATGAAAGAATTCTTAAGATCGGTCCAGTAGTTTCGGAGCCTATTCAATACAAACAAGCAAACAAAAACTCAAATCTTTCCTCTTTATAATTAGTGTAGATATGAATACGGAAACTATGCTTGGCATTTCTCTGAGGGATCTTATCCGGAACAGTTAAAACTGTTTACGCTACTCTAATGTCTATTTATATCTACAGAGGGCGCAAACGGTTCGTGTCTGAAGGCGACGGTGGCGCCATCAAGGATCACGCTCTCAAACTGCGCGAGTAAACGTTTGTAAAGCGCCCTACACACCACACCACGCGTAAAGAGGAACCACGTTTTATAACACAAATACATTATTAAAAAATAACAACAATGCATAGCAGAGCAACAAGTGTTTTGTGACAGCAACGGAGCGTCACATAAGAGATGCAACATGTTATGTAGCAGAGCATATTTCGGAACAGGAAATGAAAAAAGTAGCAACAGATAATAGTGCATCGTTTATGCATTATTTATTCAAGAGCAGCAACTTGACATCATATAATAGCAACAACACGTCATAAGGGAAGTAGCAACAAACAGCAACTCTTTGTAGCAGCACAGCTACATAGTGTCATAAATAAACAGCATGCCATATAGGGAGCAACAATGTTTATAACAGCAACAGCATAGCATAAAAGAAATGGCAACATATATCAAAACGACAGTAGGACATCTACAGCGCGTGATATATGAACAACATGCCATATAGCGAGCAACAATATATATATAACAGCAACAACACGGCATAAAAGAAGTATCGACATATAACAACAATGTTTTGTAGCAGCACAGCTACAGAGCGTCATAAAATAGCAGCAACATGTTATATAGTGAGCAACAATGATTTATAACAGCAATAATACGGTATATAAAAACAGTAACAAATAGAAATGCAACAATGCTTTGTAATATATACATAATTATCATAAAGCAGCAGATAACGAAAATAACAAGTAGCTACATCCAAAAAAAAATATTAAACCGTTCTATTCTGAATTTAGAATGAAAACAATAATTTCAGAAGTGTTCTGAAAAGAAAAGTTTCATTTAAGTGAAAATTTATACCTGCGATATAGTAAAAAATTATTTTATATATATACTATAGACCATATTTTTGCATATAACAAATATATATATATTTATCGAATATAGCAATAATCGAGTTCCAGTGCCGTTTCAGTACATAAAATAGAAAATGTAGTACATAATATATTTTTTATTAATAAATTTAATGGAGCTTTATTAAATGCATGCTAGGATGCTGAGAAATATTTTAAATTTATTGTCGTGATGTCGTCTATATGGTGTGGTAGGGTGCCCATATATTATAGAATTCCAAGGTTTTTGGAACAATGCCTCAATTATTTTTTCTGTCATGATATATTTATAGACGGGGTATTGAGACAAAACAAAGGGACATCGCTGCATTGAGACATTGTATGGTTAGTACCATACCATTTTCAGACTTCAAATTTAAATTTCACACGCGTTATAGTAATTCTTTGTCACAGATGACCATGCCCATTGCAGCGGTATTCATAACTTTATTAACCATTGCACTGAGACATTGTATGGTACCATACTGCATTGAGACATTGTATGGTACCATACTGCATTGAGACATTGTATGGTACTAACCATACAATGTCTCAATGCAGCGATGTCCTGGACTATGTTTTGTCACTCAAAGTTATGAATACCACTGCAATGGTCATGGTCATCTGTGAATTACTACAAAGAATTACTATAACGCGTGTTAACTTTAAATTTAGATTTGAAGTCTAAAAATACTGTTTTACTTCAACGGAATTACACATGTTTGATTAGATCGGTGCGGTGCTGTTCGCGCGCGTACTCTGCTTTGGCTCCTTGAAAAAGGTCACCGGACGTGATCGATAGTATTTTCATTTACATTTTTGCTATATTGAGGATGTTGTTTCAAAAACCTGTGAATCATGATTATGAAAAAAAAACTACAAATTTTACATAATATTAATAAAAGAGATATTAAATAAGTCATTTATGTCATAATTATGTAATCATCTATACTGCGAAATTTAAGGGTCGCGGTAATTGACGACACGTCATAAGAGAGGGGACGAAGGCCATTGACATCTCAGTTTTGTTTTTATCAGCGATTTAGTGATTGATTAATAACTCTTTATTGCACACACTAAAATACAGAAAACGGAAGAAATCATCTTAAATGATAGGTGTAACAACTGGCGACCTTATCGCTAAGAGCGATGCAAATAGAAATGTTTTTGTAACACCAAAAGTTGCAAGTTTTCCGTGATAGTTCTTGATAATAGATTCCGATTTTTTTGTGACAACTTATACAAATATAAAAATTACCTTATAATAACGTTTAGTTTCACAAACAGTTGAATTTTCTTGGATTAATTTAATATTGCCAGATGCTTTTATAACGCAAAATTGCAAATTTTCCCGAGATTACATTAAATTTAGTTTCATTAGAGGCTACGTGTGTTTACCATATTCGACCACACCGTCAGTTAACATCAGGTGAGCTGTGGTCAAACACCTAGCCTGTCAACAAAAAAAAAATATTAAGGACAGAGGTAGATGCAAATACAAATGCTTTTATAACACAAAGTTCCTTTTACCGAGATTAAGTTCTCGGACAGTTTTAGGTTGTATTTACGTGATAGTACTTGATAGAAGATTCCGGATTCGATTATTTTTTGTGACAACTTATACAAACCTTAAAATACAAATTACTTTATATCCTTGTCAGGTTTGGTTCTTTGAATTTTCTAAATATCTATGATGTCTTAGCTTATGGTATTGATACTGTTATTCAATAAAAAAAAAAGAAAGGAAAATATTACTTATGATTTTTTTTTGTAAAAAAAACTCTTTGTAAGAGCGTAGTTTAGATTTTTTTTTGCCTAACAGGTACAAATGTGTTATTGCACTAGTCACATATTTTTAGTAGAAAATAAAAATTACAATTGTGACCTCGTATCTTTTCCAATTCAAACGTGATTTTCGTTCAATTAGCGCGGTACCTTAATATCAAGTGTTGATATTTTTTTAAATAATACGATGTCTAGTGACGTCATAGTTTAGGTGTTTTTTTTTCTTTTATTATAATAGTAGTAGTGATGAGCGAGTGTTGCCATTTTAGACAGAATTCTATGAAATGTGCAATAAATTACAAAATGCTTAATAAAATATACTGAAATAGCAAAACAATTTTGCTTGTAGTAACTTTTTTTTTAATAGACAAGCTAGATGTTTGACCTCTCACCTGATGTTAATTGTCGGTATGGTCGAGGATGGTTAACACCTAGCTTGGAGCTGTTTAGTGATTTAAGAAAATAAAATCTCGGATTAAGACATGAAATGGTTGTTTAAAATAAAATCTAGAATGGCAACATTGTTTGTTTGTATGATTTTGTCGGCTGAAGGACTGGTATCCATGGCCAAGAATAAATTTAAAAAAAAAATGTATGATTTTGTATGCGAGACAGAAAAAGCAATAAATATATAAAAATGTGTATTTAAATATTTACTTATTACATTGTAAACAGTTTTTACTAATATATAGATTTTGGGTTTTATATAAAATTTAATTAATTTTACTTTCAAAATACACGACTCGTAATTTTGCACGTTCAAAGTCGTATTTACATGTGGTCATGTTCCAGACCCCTCCCCCTTCTCCCCTTCCCCCCCCGAAACGCCTCACGTAATTAACGGACGCCCCCTAAAGGAATTCGTTACGTCGAATGAGGACTTGAAAAACAGAAAAAAGGAAGGACTTTTTTGTGTTCAAAAATGTACACGACATAAACACATCACGGTTTTTTTTTGTTTGTTTAATTTACATATGTATTCTTTGACTGATCCAAAATCTATTTATTAGTAAATATGTGGCTACTGAAGTTGTATATCTTTTGGTTGGTTTTAGTTTATTTTTTTAAATGTAAAAAAACTTTGGAAAAATTTACTAAATTCGTCGGTATATTTCGCCTTAAATTTGTATTCGAGTTGCTATAAGGTGTTTAGTTGTTTCTTTGCCATTGGGGGGTAGATATTTTAGCCGCTATACCGTTGTTTTTTTTTAACTTTTAGAAAATATAAAATCGCAAATTTTTTTTTTGTAAAGTTGTTTTCTATCATTTGCCCGTGGGTTCGTACGCGCTATTTTTTCTATCCCTCGGGATTAGTACTTTGTTTTAGATAAAAAATTATGTTTGTCCTTTTCTGAAATTGGAATCCAAACACTTTCTTTTGAGTCATGCAAATTTATGCATTTTGATAGTATGTATGTATCTTGAAAATCTGTTTCAAATATAATAATGAAAGTTTATTACACATAAACTGTCCCACAATTTAAAATGTCCCATTCGATAAGTTCCTGTTGTCAATAGAAAATGACCAGTTTATTCAAAATGTCCGATTGATTGTAAAATTTCCCATTGTCAATTGAAAATGTCCCGTTAATTGAACATGTTTCGTTGTCAATTGAAAATGTCCCGTTGATTGAACATTTCCCATTGTCAATTGAAAATGTCCCGTTGATTGAACATTTTTCGTTGTCAATTGAAAATGTCCAATTATTAATTTAAAATTTCCCGTTGTCAATTGAAGATACAATTGAAATGGTCACGTTTAAAAATACATTTTTGTCGTAACAATCATATTGTTATAAGTAGACAAATTCAATGTTTTGTAATCAAGTCGTCAAAATTGCACTCGAGCGAAGTCGAGGCGAGTCGTTAGTGATTTTATATATTCTAGAATGAAATGTGTGTGGGAAAGAGATAGCGGTATATGGTATTCTGGTCCTTGAACGCGCGCGTATTTGTGTCTGTGTGTGTAGCATGTAAACAAGCAATTTTTTATTAATGATTATAAGACTGTTCTATTGGCTGATATTTTTGTGTTTAAATTCTTTTTTTTTCTCTCTCAAACGGTTATTGCTACTGGATAATTTGCGTAATAAAACCTATAAAATATACCTTAACGCGAAAGTAACTTTTCCTCATAGTTGTTTTAAATATATCGGATACTCGGACTATAGTTTCGGTCACATTCAGTGCCCTTCTTCAGGGATACAAAGTAGAATACAACGCGGTCTCGTCACGTCTTGAAGACGAGTATTCTCAGTAATCTCAAAAACAAATTGCTCGTTTTTTTTTATTATAAAAAAAAAATGTTGGAAAGTTGCCATTTGGCGTTCGTTATTATGTATCCTTTTTCTATTATTACATTTCTAACTGGACACAGCGTTAGGTAATCTCGAACGCCAGAATTGGCTCCCTAGTCGTGATATATCATAATGAGAGCTACTTTCGTGTTTATGATATTTATTTGTCATGTAACTTACATTATCTAGTTGCAAAACCAATTTAAAGAAAACCTTATTAAGTTTTCAAACGAAATAAAATACGCGAGTTTTCATAAATACTTTTTTTTTTTCAAACGAAATTGTTTATTATGAAAAACATGATTTGTATAAAGGTGGTTCGATTTCCATACTAATATTTTTTTGCCATTTGTAGACAAATGGAGCATAATTTTACAGTGAAATCACAGCTACTGGCATTTATTTTGGTCTTTATTTGCGGTAAATCACAATTGCTTGAATAAAACGGTAGATTATTAGCATAAAATCAAATTTGTGAATGATTTAGGAATTTGTGATTCATAATCTACTGTTTTATTCAAGCAATTGTGATTTACCGCAAATAAAGACCAAAATAAATGCCAGTAGCTGTGATTTCACTGTAAAATTATGCTCCATTTGTCCATAAATGGCAAAAATGTATTTGTATGGAAATCGAACCACCCGTATTATTGTAAACAATTTCTGATTGAAATTATTAAAAATTTACAAGTATTCGTGTAAGAATTAATTGACGTTTAGCGTTTGTCATTTTTTTTTATTCTTATTTTTAATTTTTTTTTTTAGTTTGGGGGCTTTTATCGCAATGCGAACCCCGTATTACAAAACAAATTATATTTACAAATTTATAATACGTCATCTGTACTGCGATTGGCTAGTACTTCCGAGATGCCGGCATGTAAGGCCCTCGCCGCATCACACGTGGGTGCGGCCAGGATACCTTGAAACATGCCAACATCTCGGGGGTTAACACCATATTTTAGCGACATATTTCTCCTCACAGTCTTGGTCCGGCCACAAGCGTTTGTCATGATACGAAAAATATGTTAACGGTACCGCTAATGTCACTCGGGAGATTCTTTTTAATGTTCTTTTCAGCTGATGTTAAGTGACGATGTGGTCGAAGATTTACTTGGTGGTAGATTTCTTTAGCAGGAAGTCGTCTAGCTAGGTACCACCGCAGTACCCAGATATTCTGCCGCCAAGCGGTACAAATACAAATACAATACAAAATAATTTATTTCATAAAATGAGTTATTTATAGATGTCATCGTTGCTTGTAGTCCCTGCACTAGGCGAGGACCTGTTTCGCAGGGACTACCTATATTTGCGATGAGGTACAATATAAAGGTAGTGTGTAAACATTACTGTGTTCCGGTTTAAAGGGTACTGCAGCGAAATTACTGGGCTGTTGAGACTAACCATCGAAAGTCTCGAAGTAATGAGCGCCAAAGCAGCGATGCTCCGGACTTTGTTGTGTTACTCAAAGTTCTGTGTATCGCTGCAATGGTCATGGACATGCGTTATCTCTTACCATCAGGAGAGCGCATCGTTCGTCTCATTACTTTTACATAAAAAAAACACCTAGCCTTGAATGGAACTAACGATACCCCGAAATCTACGTAAGAATGAAAGTTTTTTTTTTTATAAGAGAATAACTACAGACAAAATAAACATAATTATAAAAAGATTGAAATTAAGATGACATTATGATTTAGATTATCGGTTTAGGCGTTAAAAGTTATGGTGGTCTAAGAAAACAACCCCTTTTTTGGGCAGTCGTGTAATAAGCAAGAGTTGCTTCTAAAATCATCATCATCATCATCAGCATTTTCGTTTATCCCACAGGTGGGTATATGCATCTCTTGCTATATCTAAACACTATACATAATTATGTATTGTTAGAAAATTAAAATCAAATTATTCATTTTCATAATTATGTTAATGCTGTAATGATTTGTATAGGATTTTATTTGGAGGTAGATTCGATTTAGGACGGACCTTGAAAAAGGTTACATTCGGTTTTTTTTTTTTTTTTTTTTTTATATAGCTGACAGGCTAGGTTTTTGGCCACAGCTCACCTGATGTTAAGTGACGGTGTAAGTTAAGTTCTGTATAACTAGGAACTGTTTGCAAATGCAACTTAAAATTGAGCAGGTTTCAAAAATCGTGACAAACGCTACGTATCCATCCGCATTGCATTTTAAACTCGTGTTTTTTTTTTTTTTTTACTGCATAGTATAAGTTTTATTTTTTAAGATGTTTGTTCGCAACTCGATCCGCCTGGACGCGACCTGAACAAATACAAGCATTATTATCTGTGTTAAAAATAAAGTCGAACATCGTGAACAATATTTTACAATATAAAATAAATAATAACACTCCTTGCAATGAATACAAAAACAAACGAACATTGTTAACATAACAAAATATTGGTTACTTAACAAATTATTGTTAACGTAACAAATTATTGTTAACCTAACAAAATATTGATTGTTAACATAACAAAATACAGTTGACGTAACAAAGTATTGTGAATGTCGTTTATTGCATCTGTTTTTTTTGTATTTCGACGATTTTGTTTGTTTGTATTTCTGACTCGGTGTCACTTAATTTTTTTACACGCCTTTTGCCCCAACAACAAAAGCATAATTTTGTTATATGTATTAATGAAGTATTTGTATCCTTTTTCGTGATAGGTGTATGTTTCGACTTTGTTCCAATGTTGCCTTTGTTCACGCTGCGAGTTGGTGGGAAAGCATCGAGTAGTCTAGAATTAACCGAGATTGTTACGCGATGTGTAAATAAACTTGAGGCGGAAAATTATGTTAGAATGTTTCAATTTATTCTTGTGTTTTATTTTTGCCTGTAGTATAATCGTAATTCCTTAAAAATGGTGTCAAATTTCAACTGTCTAACTATCACAGTTCATGAGATACAGTCTGGTGACAAACGGACGGACCCGCTTTACCCTAAAAAGCGCGATCTTCGGCTTTTTGCCTTATATATATCGTCACCACCGAATCTGAGGGCGTCCTGGCTCCAATCCAGATCACGTACACCCCAAGCAGGATGTTTTTATATAGTAATGAGACGATCTAGATGCTTTCCTGATGGTAAGAGAACGCTTCTATGACCAATTGACCATTGCGGTACACGGAACTTTTTGTCAGATTAGGGGCGCTGGTAAGAAAAATACTTTCACTTTCGTATTGAAAATGCTCGAATCAAGTGTTTGGCGTTGTAAGTTTCAATATAAGGCTCATGTTTTTTTTAATTTTATTTATCTGCCGTCTGTGTAAGGCTCATATGTTTGTATAGTCTCGTTTCTCAGGTAAAATAATAAATACACTTCTTTCAGTCTCATTTTAATAATCAATAAACAATTGTTTCTAAAATATAAATAAAATTATATGCTATTAACAAATAGAAATTAGGTACGTAACAGTTAGTAACCTATGCCAACGTATAAAGTGTACATTTATAAATACAAAAAAAAAAGTATTTACGTATTCTATCAGTTATCTGACTTCCATAGTACAAGCTTTGCTTAGTTTGGGGTCAGATGGCGCTTTGTGTAATGTCCTACGATATTTATTATACATAATATAAAACGCATTAGACAATTAATAGGAAAAACATGTTATTTACGTGCTATAAGCTAAGAGAGATTTATTTTTTGCCCCTTTCTGTGTACAATGAAACTATTGTTTGCCTCAAACTTACTTTGAGGCAGATAAAAATTTCGAGAGCTTTTTATCGTCGACATTTTCAGTACAAATGAATTGATTAAACTTTATGTAGTCTAATGTAATACAAAACAATGATTGACCCGTAAAAAAGTAATCCATCCTTTTCTAGTATACCTAAGTATTCTAATTCTCTGACCATTATATTATGAGATTATATTTCATCGTTCTTAATTTTACCAAAAATCTTGTATAAACTTGCGCGATTTCATAATGGGGGGGCTCTTAGACCATTCACTTTAAATCTCTTTCATGTACCTAATAAGAGAAAAAAGGAGAGCGTACAGTTTCCATTGTATTAATTAAGAACCTCTTTCTTAGAGAAATATAAGGCTTAATTAATGATATTTCAGGGAAAGTAACGCGTTTGGTTTTTGGCGGGAACGCGGAAAGAGTCGTGTCGCCCCGTTGTAATTTTTTCCAAAACTAGTGTTTTGTCGAGTGTTTATGCATAAAAATGTGTGGTGGTGTTTTGTTCATAAAGTGCCGAATCACAAGCACGAGTGTGGGAAAATGGTATAATGTGGTGAAACATGACTTTTTGTGTTGCTTCCAAAACTCCATCAAAGCTTTATAATAAAGTCGCCACTACTTCACTAAAGCATGACTGGACTTGACTGACATGGGCTGTACTTGACCAAGACTGGACTTTGACTATAACTATGAGCTATAAACTTATGAACTTGAAAACATACAACACTTGATACTGGCAAATGCTCAAAATGCGACGCCAATGCCAAATTAAAAAAAAAGTCATTGTATAAAAACCCCTTCTGCTAGACTTTCAGAGGGTAGTCAGTATGTGTTTTCATGTAACTTTCAATATGAGAGCAGTTTATGTAAAGCAACTAAATAATAATCATCTAAATACAACAGGACCACTTCATTCATTGACTTCTGTTCCTCCTTTGTCCGTATGTTTCGTAAGGGGCCGGCACTTGACGGCATTGCCACCACTCGATGGCGATCGTAACTGCCGCCACGACCACTGCCGCCCCAATCACCAACCCGTTCACCACCAAATGCTTCATTATCTAGAACAATATAAGAGTTTGTAGCGATGGTAGCTTTGTTGTTAGCGCAGTTGGCAGGACCGGATTTGGAGGTCTAGAGGCCCTAGGGCAGGGCCTCTAGACCTCCAAATACGGTCCCGTCCCAACCTTTTTTGTATGGTAACCCCCGGATTATAAAAAAATATTTCATGTCCCCCCCCTATATTTATCTCTATCTCTCATTTGGTAGAATATTTGCTTTAAGAGCTGTGGGGCGTGGGTTCGATTCCCACACGGACAAACATTTACCTATGTGATGATAAATGTTTGTTCTATATTATGTATCAGTATGTATTTACAAAAAAAACCAAGTGCGAGTCGGACCCACGCACGAAGAGTGCCGTACCATACCATCTACAAAAACGGCAAAAAAACACGTTTGTTGTATGGGAGCAGTCTTAAATATTTATTTTATTCTGTTTTTAGTAGGTATTTGTTGTCAAAGCGGCAATAGAAATACATCTGTAAAAATGTAAACCGTCTATCACGGTTCATTAGATACAGCCTGGTGACAGGCGGACGAACAGCGGAGTCTTAGTAATAGGGCCGCGTTTTACCCTTTGGGTACGGAACCCTAGAAATATTTGAATATAATATTTGTGTACTTACAGTTTAGTGAAGTCGAATTCTTTAGTTTTACGTCTTGTTTGTCTCGCATTCAATGTTTAACACGCAATTTATTTTACAACATTGCCAAGTACCTTGATTAAAATTATTTCTTGGCCAAGTCTCACAATACAGTGCAAATACAAGTCATAAATTCACAATGTTTTCTTCTTTGAACAGTTTAAGCTCGTTCTCCGATGCTTGTGTAATTTATGCGTCAATATTATAAAGGTAAAGGCTCCTGCAATAAAGCGATAATTGTTTTGTCGATACTCGATAACAAGTTATTCCCCTTGTCTTTTTATACAAAAACTTTCAGTACATGCAAATTAGCAAATTATTTTCATCAACATAGATAAAGTTTTTTTTTCCTCTGCCTTTGATTGAAGACGTTTTTGACATTGCGCTATACACTCATTTGCCATCTTCAATGGACAACTAAATTTTTCTTCTTGCGTTTTATTATATTACTATGTTAATGTATCGAATTTCATTAATAATAATAATAATAAGTGGCAGCCATTATTCACCAATTTCTAGCAATTAAATACAAATTCATACAAGAAAAGTACCTTATTACAAATACACGCCTGAAATAATACATGATTCAACTAACTACAAACTGTATTGGGACAGAACTATCCTAACAGACAAAACCATTCACTTCAACAGACCTGCATCACTCTTCACGACAAACAAAATAAAATAGTTTACCTCATAGATGTAGCGATTCCTAACACACATAATGTGACTGCTACATACACTGATAAAATCACAAAATACACAGACCTAGCAATAGAAATTAAAACGCAGTGGAAAGTAGACATAGTCAAAACCATCCCGATTATTTTATCTACTACAGGCGTCATACCTTACACACTATTCACAAGTCTAGAAACACTAAACATACATAGAAACACATCCATTCAACTACAAAAAGCTGTTATCCTGAATACCTGTCGTATCGTTCGGAAATTTTTATCGCTAAACCAGTGAATTACTATCAACTTTTCGCTTGGCCAAAATCCCGTGAAAAGCGTAGCCTCCTCGTCTGACGAGAGAAAAAAAATGTAACACCACTATAATAATAATATTCCTTATTTCAGGCATAAAAATAATCCCATATAAAAAATTAAAATTTACATTTTAGCTAAGTTAAGTCAAGTTAAGTTACTTAATCTAAAATCACAGCTATACTAGCTATCTATGATTCACATTCTGGTGCACTTTCCTCCACATTTAAAAAATTGGACTTCTGTAGCAGTCGCTCAGGCCTCGCAAGATGCTATTTTTCGAATGTATCAACCCATTCCAGAGGGAAGCTACTCTGGATCTAATGACGGCGTATAAGTCGGGAACCCGCGCATCGGCGAACATAATAAGGTAGGATTAGACAAGCGGTGGACACTTCGAACAACGTGAGATGATTATAAACGTTCCATGTATTAACATTAAATAAACACTATCCGGAGTATCCGGCCAAAATTAAAGGCCTTACATTTTTTACATTGCAGCGTAATCACATTAAGAATTCAATTTTGGTCGAGATAAGTAATTTTTTCATTTTTGATTAAGGTGGTTCGATTTCCATACAAATAATTTTTTGCCATTGATGGGCAAATGGAGCATAATTTTACAGTGAAATCACAGCTACTGGCATTGATTTTGGTCTTAATAATACTGGCACAATGTACTAGTATGATGTCTAAAATAAAGAAAAAAATCACGGAAGATAAATTAGCTGTTACTGTCAAAATCATATGTGATTTGTGATTGAAATTATTAAAATACGCATCTGCGAGTATAATAGGCAGCCCGTACACGTAGCGCGCGATCCGCGATCCGCGATCCGCGATCAATGATCGCGATCCAGACTGATCGTGTACGAAGCGGATTGACGGACTGATGCTCCGGATCGCATAATATCTAGAAATTTTGAAATCATGATCGCGGATCGCGGATCGCGGATCGTGATCATGATTGAACGTGTAAGGCGGCCCATAGACTATCCTAACGTAAAGTGAAGTTGTTTTGCAAAACTACGACTACTCCACAAATTATTGAAAATGAGCGTACGTGAAGAAGATAGGCAAAGGAACTGCCCAAGCCGCGGCCTCGGCATCGCAGCCGCGGCGATAGGCGTCGGCGTTGGCGCCGCACTTTACTATTTCTTCAACAAACGAAATCAAAATCCAGACGCTTCAGGGTCTACCAGCAACTGGGCCTCCGAAGAAGAAGCTCATGTCTTGTAAGTATTTTATTTTACTCTCGATTTAAAAAAGGAAATATTAACTTTCCGAGTCAAATAATCTTGTGACGAACCAAGCGCTTCCTTTATTGGCCTTGATTTTCTCCAATATTATAAATTATTTGCATCTAAACGTAGTTGCTAGACGGGTTATTGCATCGCTATAAATAAAGTTAGCAAAATTTCGCATTACATTAAATAGTATACGAAATAAAAACTACCAAGTCATTCTAATCGTTTATTTATCTACCCTACATTAAAAATTTAATTCGTAAAATTATTGAAATTTGTTCGTTAACTACCCTAGTTATTCATGTGTAGATATGAAACGTATTTGGCTCATTGCCAAATTATTACAAGCTGAATATTTATTACCTATATTGATAATTATAATTAAATATATGCAACCTTCCACTATTCATAATGAAATTTTTCGTCATACATTAGTGTGTCTTTAATACATTTCCCACTCATTTTTAGTTATAAGTTGCCGGGGGATTAGTGCTAAGCATGTTATTCTTTGTTTTTGGCTGTTTGCCATTTTCAGTGTAACATTATTTACCTCATTTATGCTCTGCTTTATATACTTCTCTGCTTTGTCAGATAAGCAAGTGATTTAATATTTTTTTTGCATGGCTGTAGAGTACTTCCAAGTACAAGAATACAAATATTTTATTGATAACACAAATTACAAGTCAGTTTTCGTAATATCATTTCAAATATATTATTTACACAGAAATCTGTGAACTGTACTATATACATAAATATTAGACGATTCATAATCCAATCTCTTTGTGTGTCAGTCTATCATTCCACGTGGTGGAGAACCGCCGCAAAGGCCATTAATCAAGAATTGAATTGAATTGAAATATATTATTTAAAAGTATAAAAAACTACATGTCAATGAATAAATCAACAAAAAAGTCAAAATAAAGTATAAAATAAATATCATAGGACACAGAACAAACATTTGTTTAAATACCACTAAATGTTTGTTCTGCCAACAAGTATTTAAGAACCAAGTTAAAGTCTTGGCTGCTACAGACCTTGTTTCAGGACATTGACGAGTATTTTAAACTTGAAAGATTATTAAAGCAATTTATGATATTGATAGCCCTATTGGCTCATTGGTAGCCTGGGGCGTGGGTTCGATTCCCACCCAGGACAAACATTTTGTGATATAAACAAATGTTTGTTCTGTGTTTGGGTGTACTGTAAAAACTATTTAAGAATCTGATTCTCATAGTACAAATTTTGCTTAGTATGGGGTCAGATGGCGCTGTGTGTAATGTGTCCTACGATATTTATTTATTTATTTATTTATCTACTCTAACTACAAAGAGGAAAGATTTGTATTTTTGTATGTCTGTAATGAATCAAAAACTACTGAACCGATTTCATAAATTTCTTTCACCGTTGTCTGCTACACTATCACCGGCAAGCATAGGCTGCTTTTTATCCCTGTATTCCTAACGGAATGGGAACTACGCTGATGAAATCACGCTAGTTTTTATAATGTTACTAAAGCTATGCTTATTTCATGCATGTTATGTTCATTATCGTTTCATACCACCACAGGCACAATAGCTTTACTGAAGAGTCTAACACAAGCACATCCGACACATCTTATTCTGAGTATGTCAGTGACTCTGAAGTTGATTGTGATGTAGAAGAATCCCATATGACTGTATCAGAAACAAGTGGAAGTGAATATGACATGCTGAATTCTGAGTTCAACACATCAGTCGCTTCATATATAACTATATCAGAACACAGCACCACTGACACTAGCATTCATGATATGACAGATACACAGAACATATCTGTAAATGAAGATGCAGATAGCAATCATTCCGTTGATTTGAGCTCTCAAGGCTCGAGTATAGGAGATTGGGTATGGGAAACTGATCCAATGATGCCTGGTTACCAACTAGTATCTCCGTCTCCTTTAGATGGTGTAATGAATCTTTTAGAACGGATGTCATGGCCTTCATCACCAGCGTCTAAGCAAACGTAAGTTAGGTGTTTTTTTATTACAATTAATCGATTGTTGATGGTGGACTTCCTTAGCTCAAGGTCGTCTAGGTTGGTAACACTGCAGTACTAGATATTTAGCCGACAAGCAGTAGTGTAGTAAGCCGGCCGAAATAAAAATGCTACCTAACAGCAAATTTAAACGTAAATTAAATTCTTGGTTATTGTATAAATGTCACTACACAATTCTAGAATACATTAATGATAAAAACATGTAATAAAATATAACTTACATTATTGTACACCTCAGGTAATTTGTATAGAACTGTATTAATTATTACATAAGATCTTTACTACCTACATTTGACAATAAAATTTTGAATCTTGAATCTTGAAAAGCATTACTGTGTTCCGACTAGAGGTGTAGTCTATCTAGCAGAATTACAGGGCTGTACAAAGCAGCAATGCCCCAGACTTTGTTTTGCTACTGCGTTCTGTGTATCGCTGCAATGGTAATTGACATCAGGAGAATATATTATCATTTTTTCCATTAAAAAAAATATATTCTTTGGTAAGATTAAGTCACATGATTACACTAAACCTATATAATACAGTGTTCAACACTATATAAAATTTTAAGCAGTCTGTAAATGCGCTGACTATTATCCGACCAAAAAACAAATCAACAACTACAAGCAAAGCAAATCAACAACTCAACCCCCCCCAGTCTTTACATAATACTTTACTATACTGTAAGTCATTACTATACTGTAAGTCATTATGGTGCCCTATGGTCTAAGCTAAGATATGTCAGAGGCCAGGGGGGTGTTGATTTGCTTATTTTTAGTGACATGGGAAATGAGGTGAGCGATGAATGAGGCCTAAACGATGATTATGACAGCAATATTAATTTATTTGGGTCGCAAGTTTTAGGTACAATGCTGATAAAATTAATGCTAAGAAGTCTATAATCTACTCTTTAATTATTTATATACTAATGCTTGCTATTTGATTTCGTAAGCATAGAAAGGGGGGGATGTGAGAGCTTTGCTTACTTTCGCTGAAATAACTAAAATTCTGCTTATATAATATTTGGACGGCCATCTATTTGATGTTAGCTCTATACTCTTATTTTTGTTCAAATCTAGAGTTTTGTTTTGGAAATATTATTTTGGTGCTTGTTTTCGAAATTTATTTTTTCTGTGTGATATAGTTTGAAAATAGTGGTTTAATCATAAAGCATTGAATTATATGATCGTCTAGCTGCTTCATGCATATCGTCACTCCATCGTGTCTCAGAGTCACTTACATAAACATATTTGTATTTTTAAGCTATTGCATAGCTTCTATCGCGGGCCTTGAGCGCGGAGACCGAATCCAGAAATTCCGTAACGACAATAACCTAACACCCCCCACTCCCACCGGCACAGCGGTGATACTTTTTAGTTTTGCCATCTATCGATGAATAGCAGAACTTTTAATGGTTTTTTTGAAATATCACGCTTGTCTCTTTAGTTCAGCAACTCGCTTCTAGATGGCATTGGTTGTAATGCTATGCAATAGCTTTACCGCGGCAGTCCCCGAGTGCCACACGTCTTTTTATTTTATGTGTTTTTTCAGAACTGCAGAGATAGAAAGACTGGGAAAGCTTAGAGAACAAGCATTGTAAGAATTTGAACAATTACTAACATTTAATGTGGATTCTGTTGCATAATTCTTTCTCTTATCTACAGATAAAACTAATGTTGCCCAGTTTTCATTCTTATTCACTAATCGATCGGATCGGATTTATATCAAAAAAAAAAAAAAGTATTTAAGTATTCTATCAGTTATCTGTCTTCCATAGCACAAGCTCTGCTTAGTTTGGGGTCAGATGGCGCTGTGTGTAATGTCCTATGATATTTATTTATTTATTATTTATATCCGATCCGAGTAAGATCGAATTGCTGCTTTCCCGCCAATTTTTTTTGTGGCCGGCCATGTGGTCGTCATTGAAAATAATGGTAAATATTTGAACCAAATTAATGTTATTTTAAAGAAATAGTTTTTTTTTTTAGTTAAAAAAAAATATTTTCTTTATTTAAAACTAACAAGCCGATTTAAACAAAAAAAAGTTTTACTTGAACTTGCAACAAACATAAAAATACATTTTAGTAGCAACCAAAGTTTTAAATCTGTTTGCAAAAATACCTTCAGAGATTGGTTTCCTCAAATATGATATCTAATCCACGTACTTATAACTTTATCATTTATAATTATTTCTAACATTTCCTTAATTTGCTTAGATAATAGGGATCTTAAGGATTCATACGAGGATTGTATGGATCTTGATCACTCTTGGCGATAAGACGGCTTTTTGAGCCTATTCTAATGTAGTTGCTGTTACTTATTGAAAGAAAATTTATAATAAAGTAATTTAAAAATATGTATATATTCTTTAAAGTTTAAAGTATTGAGTGGCTGTATAGAAAGTTGGAACATGGTTCAATGGAAATGAAAAAAAAAACGATTTTTTAAAATATTTTGACAGTTGTCAGTTGAAAACGATTGTCCACTAAGGCTGAAAAGTATTACTTTGAACCCGCTCCTCAGGCAACTTCAGACCTACTTTTTTTTTATGATTTACTATTTTTTCTTACGCAGTTCCCAGATTTATCTACCTTTTTACAATAATAAAACTAGATGAAGATAATTTGAGTTTTAGCAAGAGAATCCATGTGATTGTGTATTGTAGTGTCGTTTAGCATGAAATTAATTTCAGCCGACTTCAAAAAAGGGGAAGGTTCTCAATTCAATGTGATTTTTTTGTGTTACTCCGATATTTGTAATAACTCTTTGTATCCGGAACTATCCGTAAACTTTGGTTCAATGGTTTTTAACCAAATTTAATCATTTGAATGGTTTTTGGCGCTTTCTGATTTGAGGTTGGTATTTTTGCTCAAAATAATTTAGATAGAGTATGTAGTACATATATTATTATACATATATGTATGTATACTATCCTATAATGTAGTAAATAAATTAAAATAAAATGGTTAAAGAAGAAAATTTACTAATATGTGTTCAATTATTTTTTTATATTTTCCTTACAAATAACATGCATGTTTGATATTGTTATGTATTCTATTTAATGCGCATGTTATAGGATGTGTAATTGTATAGTAATACAGGGGGTTTTCAAAACGGTAGTATTAAACTGAAAGGAGGCGACTAATCATTATGAACAAGTTTTACTATGGAGCCCTAGATTAAAATCGTGAAAATACAAGGTTTCGCGAAACGGCGGTATTCAGAGGAAAGGAGGTCACTGTAGACGGCGTTAACCATTGAGCTATCATCGCTACCAATAGTAAATAATCATATACCCGCTGTTCTCACGCGAACACTACATTATTTCGGGATAAAAAGTAGCCTATGTGTTAATCCAGGGTGGCAGCTACCTCCAGACCAAATTTCATCAACATTGATCCAGCCGTTTGAGCGTGACGAAAACTTTCGCCTTTGTAATATTAAGTGTGATTGACTACAGTAATAGACGTGATCGAAACTGTGGAATTTGGGGTCTTTTTTACTTTAATAGGTGGAAATTTATCGAATAAATTATTATCAAGAAATAATATCGACACGTTGCGTTTAGATGATTCTAATAGATCCGTTCCTACTACAAACGGACTTACAGAGAATAAAAAACAACAAATACACGAACAATTTCATTTAGTAAAAATATACGTAGATGGTTTTGCATGGTGGTAGGGTACTTTCTAGTACTCGGCTGGCTAGTTACCACCCTCAAGTTGAAAATCTGCCGCCAAGCATCTAACGGTGTGTTCCGGCAGCCTTACTTGAGAGCCAGTTCCATTCCAGGCTAGGTGTGCTTTACCATCTTCGACCACACCTTCACTTAACATCAGGTGAGCTGTGGTCAAACACCTGGCCTGTCAACCATTAAAAAAAAAAAAAAGATAAAATAACGGAAATAGTGTAAAAAAAAACAGAAATATGTATATCCGAATATAAAGGCTTTATTATTATTATAATAATAGATCCGTTCTCATTTCAAGCCGCGAGCGCTCGTGGACTGTGGAAGAGTGCTCCATCTGCTTCGAGAGCATGAAGCGAGAACAGGAAATCATGGCTCTGCCATGCACGCATCGCTTCCACCAGCCTTGCATCCTACCCTGGCTGCAGGAGAGACAAACCTGTCCCAACTGCCGCAAAGATGCTTAGGTAAGACTTTCGCATCGTATACTGTAAGATCTTCTTAGTGTTATGTAGCGTAAGAGTTTTTACATGGTGGTAGAGTATTTTCGACTCGGGTATCACCAGGCTACAGGAGCGACAAACCTGTCCCAACTGCCGCAAAGATGCTTAGGTAAGACTTTCGCATCGTATACTGTAAGATCTTCTTAGTGTTATGTAGCGTAAGAGTTTTTACATGGTGGTAGAGTATTTTCGACTCGGGTATCACCAGGCTACAGGAGCGACAAACCTGTCCCAACTGCCGCAAAGATGCTTAGGTAAGACTTTCGCATCGTATACTGTAAGATCTTCTTAGTGTTATGTAGCGTAAGAGTTTTTACATTGGGGTAGAGTATTTTCTAGTACTCTGCTGGCTAGCTACCACACTCATGTTGAAAATTTGCCGCCAAGCACCTAACCGTGGGTTTCGGCAGCCTCACTGAGCCAGTTCCATTCCAGGCTAGGTGTGCTTTACCATCTTCGACCACACCATCACTTAACATCAGGTGAGCTGTGGTCAAATACCTAGACTGTCATCCACCAACAACTGTCACCATTGATTAATATCTCAATAATTAGAAATAATAATATCATAATTTATTATTGATTTTATTTAGTGGTAACTAAATCACAAATCACTTATCTCCTATTTATGTTATTGATTAGCAATTTATCGTTTTTCATATAAAATAAAATCTTGTTTTCAGAATCTCAACCTCGAGGCGAAAGTTTCGCGTCGTTACCGGCAGGACCGATTTTTGAAGTCAAGAGTGTCTTTTTCTTAACGCACAGGGTTATTTCATAATTCATTACTAAATACCAGTTTCGGCTTTTGACCTAAACTTGCTTTAAATATTACTTTTTCATTGAAGTTCATTTAACAACAACATTTTTAATAAGTTTTTTAAAATGTTCAAAATTGCCGAAGTATTATTGCTTGTAACTTTTCTATGACCCCCAAAAATAATATAATACGTTTTCATGAGATATATTTTTAGTCTGTTTCTGCTTAAAAGCAGTTTTGGTTACAACAGTGATAAAGATTTATTTAACTTGAAGACATCCGAAATATTTTCTAATAACAAAAATACGGCAAACTTAAAATGTAAATAAATTAAAATAACCACAAGTATTTACATCCTGTTCTCGCTGCAACCACTTGTCGACACGTGTGTCACCTCTACACGAGGCATCCTCGGGACGTGTTGACTCTTCGAGCGCGCGCCCGCGACTGCCATTGGCATTCTAACCAGAATTACTTTTAAGAGAAAATACACTAAAAATTATATCTATTGAAAATACAAAATGAATTTCTGCAAAGTAACGCCTGAATCAATCAAATAATATAATAATTTAAATAGCAATTTGAGACAAATCAAATAACTTTTTTGGTTCTTAGTTTTAATATTTATTCGTCAAATGTATCTAAGACATCAGTGACTACGCATTGATGAACTAGCGGTGTTTCAGCTTTGCCGTTTGTGGGGGGTTGAAATGTATATTGCTGACGTCATCTAATAGATTTATCGTTAACACCCAAACTATTTGCGTGTTCTCCTGACCTGTCTAGTAGTGAACGATAAATGAAACTATATTTCTGGTGATCACCATTTCTAGTCTTTCACAATTTTACTGAACATCAAGTAATTATTAAGTATATTAAATTAAAAGTTTAAAGTTCGATTCACATCTCACTGGGTTAAAGGGGAAATAAATAATTTCATTTTATGTATTTATTTCTTTGTTATTAAATGTATGCCTACATTTAATTACAAAGAAATAAATACATAAAATGAAATTATTTATTTAAAAGAATACAACTTTAAATAAAAAATATTTGATATGGGGTCCAATAAAATACATATCTGTTGAAAAAAACATCATAAATTGATCCATATAGAACAATATATTTTTAAATTTTACAATAGTAAAAGTGGAAAAGTTCCAAGTTAGACGAAAGTGTGAAAATAATGAGCGCCAAAGCAGCGATGCCCTGGACTGTTTTGTTACTTAACGTTCTGTGTATCGCAGCAGTGGTCATAGACAGACGTAATCTCTTACCATTAAGGGAGCATCTCGTTCGTTTCATTACTTTTAAATTTAAAAAAAAAGCATAAGTTTTATATGGGGTTATGTATTCGTTCCAAATAAATATACAAAAAGAAATGTAGTAGAAATAAAGAACAGAAATCAATTATTTAGAATAGTACATAAATATAACAATACAATTATTAGTTTCCAAAATGGTGCCATTGCTGCGTTGTATGGCAATACGTAATCTTTGTACAAACTGAACGTTAGTGTGTAATTTGGACCAGACGAGATGACAGCTCTTTGAGTATTCCAAATTAACCCTTACAGGATACACGACGACAGAACGACAGGATCATTTTTTGATTCTGGACGGCCAACAAAGTGATCCTGTTGTTTTTTTCCTTTTGAAGTACGGAACCCTAAAAAAGGGCTGATTCCTATTCAGAGTTGTAATGTAAATAGTTTTACAAAGGCTTGTAAATTTAAGCTCCCAAAAATGTAGGCAATTTTTTTTTGTGGTGAATTTCCTTGGCTTATTCTTTGACTCAGTTAAACGTTTTGGCCGTGTTCATATTGGATTCCATTCTAACAAAACGTGTCTGGACATGGAATTGAATCTAGTAACGCGATGCAACGCGATTAAAATAGTTTAACTAAAGTTATTGTCAAAACGTATTTCTGAAAGCTAAAGTTGATAGATTTAAAAAAATGTTGCTTTTTTTTAATGTTTTCAGTCCGTTCAAGTATTACGTAAGCTCGGGGGGGGGAGGGGTTGTTTTGCTTATGGGGGGGGATTTCAATGGCGATGACGTCAGCAATGTCATAAATTGTGATTTTTTATTGCTGATTGTTTATTTTTCTTGTTTTATTGGCGCACTTCGTGGCACACTGGAAGATATAATGCCGCTAGTTAAATCAATGTTTACATAAACGAGGGGGGATGAGTTTAGCTCACTTATGCTGACTGGGGAGGGAGGGGTTAGTGATTGCTAAAATTCTGCTAGCGTAATACTTGAATGGCTCCTTAAATTTATTTTCTTTTTGACATGAATTTACAGCGATAAAATAAAAAAACATGCGAATGAGTTGGCATGGCTTAGTTTTTAGGATTATAGAAAAAAAGAATTTAAAAATAGAAAAAAAAATGCTTTAAAATTTGTTAGTTTTAAGACTTATTAATAGTTACTGCTCAGGGGCCGTACAGTGACCTCTCGCCATTCTAGTTACGCGATCACGAAAAAGTTCTATAGTCTAGGTTTTTAAGGTCAAAGTGAATAGGTATCTCCTAAGTCTGCGTGCTTCGTCGTCGACCACATCACGGCTTACCATCACGCGAGTTAATGGTCAAACGCGGACTAATAGGTACTCGTTAAGAAAAAAACTACACGACCACAAATAAGAAAGAAAGAAAAACATTTATTTATTTTTCAAATCGTTTTCCCGCGCGATAACTTCCCCAGCTGCTAACTATAATAGTTTTAAGAGTTCACAGTACGGTCCCAGATAATAATATCACGCGTGATCTGAAAGCAATCGACTTATGTTTTTATTTAAATTCTTAATTGACTTAATAAAATTCATTTAAAAATGGGACGGAAAATTATTATGAATTATTTGTTACGTATTTTATGAAGGTAGTTCTAAAACAAATATGATGCTTTTTTTGTAGTAATATTGACAATTGTGTAGTACTGTTATATTTTATTCTGTGGAAGTATGAAAGAGTTGACGTAAAATTGACAGTTGTATTTAAAACTAGCGCTAAATTGACAGTTGTATTTAAAACTAGCGCTTCGCGGTTTCACCCGCTTGGTTCCCGTACCCGTGGGAATATAGGGATAAAAAGTAGCCTATGACACCACCGGGAGATGGTGTAGCTTCCCAACGGTGAAAGAATTTTTGAAACCGGTCCAGTAGTTTCGGAGCCAATACAAATCATTTCAATAAAATCTTTCCTCTTTGTGATAGTATAGATTTCATTGTTTTTTTAATATTTCCAATGATATTAATTTTAGACGAGTCGCGGACGTGCGTCTATTTATTTTTTTAATATAAAAAAGTATCAATAATGACATTTGCTTTACCATAATAATTATGTGGAATAGGATTTTTTTGTTTTAATTATACGGAATTACTCACGTTTAAAAAAAAATGTTAAAACTACGTCAAGTTTCCTTGTAGCTATAGTTATAGTCGACGTCCAGTCTTGGTAAAGTCCAGTCCGTGTCAAGCAAGTCCAGTCTTAATAAAATTGTGGCGACTTTACTATAAAGCTTCGACGGAGTTTCGGAAGCAACACGAAAAGTCATGTTTCACCACATTATATCATTTTCCCACACTCTCGCTTGTAATTCGGCACTTTATGAACAAAACACAACCATTTCTATTTATAAACACTCAAAAAAACACTAGTTTTAGAAAAAAACATCACGAGGCGACACGACTCTTTCCGCATTCCCACCAAAACTCCCTACGTCAGTTCCCATGGTAAAATAGAACAGAATTTTTCGCAATTTCAGATGAATATTTGTTAACAAAAAATAGAACTCCTTACCGCTTTGTAGTCCGTTCCGCGTAACCCGATAAGGCTTATATTACTGACGCACGCTTGCTCAATCCGACTTTTTGTATGTATAAAATTATAATAAGCTTGATTATGGTTTTGGCCGAGAGGGCGGCCCTAATGTCAGTCCAGGCCACCCAGAATGGCCTACTAGTCTTAGAACGTATTTTAGTAAATTAGGGAATTGATAGTTGAACAAAAAAAATCTTATTTAAACCCGTCAGATGTAAACCGTCGATTCGTAAATTTTGCATCGATGTTTACCTAATTATTAAAAAATCGAAAATAGCTGTGGCAATAGCGAAAATGCGTTATATTTCGCTGATTACGAGAAAGCTACTGAAAAGATCTGGCTGTCTATGTAATCTAAGAATGGAATTTACTTACTGGAAAACCAAATAATCGACGATGAAAAAACACTTGATTTTTTTCACCCACTCGACACAAATAACTTTGTAATACACTATTTCTAACAATCGCTGACATGTTTTGACGCTTACCATCAGAAGTGAAAGCAGCACGCCCAAGTCAATTATTTATAATGTTTGTAAATAATATTTGGGTTGTAAGTGTTGCAATGTTAAATAATATTTTTAAATGGAAAAATTCTCGCTCATTTTAAAGTTAATTCATTTCTATTCGAATGTATTATATTTGTAGCGAATTATAGTATGTATAAACGTTGTGTATTTTTAAGTATTTTCGAATAAAAAAAATGTGATATTCATTGTTTAATAAATTGGATTTTGTATGAATAAAAGTTATTTAATTATTTTGTTGTTTCTTTTTATCTGGAACCGATATAACCGTACTATTGAATGTGTTTCCTAGAAATACTGTAGAGATTTACTACGATAACATGACCCGCTCCTCCAAAATTCAAAACATTTGAAAGTATTAACAACGCACGAGCACGCGTGTGCGCTTACTGGTACTGCCGTCAAACACCTAGTCGAGCTAGCAAATCCATGGATTTGTGTGTCGACTAGTGGCGTTCATTAATCGCTCTTTATTATTAGTATGGCGCTGCACTGACGTACTCTATGAACATGACGCGTGCGTTGTCTTCCGCGCTCAACTAGTTATGGTAAGTTGACAAACAAATCTGGTGCTACTGAAGACGAATGAATACAACTACATACAAACTCTTTAAGGATGTGACTACACACATTAAAACAGTAATTTGGAGGGGCGGACCATGTTATCGTAGTAAATCTCTATCTATCTAGCAAACCGGGGCATCTGCCCCGGGCGACAGCACAAAGGGGCGTTAAAAACAATATACATAAATATATATCGTAGGACATCATAACACACAGCGCCATCTGAGCCCAAACTAAGCAAAGCTTGTACTATGGAAGTCAGATAACTGATAGAATACTTAAATACTTTTTTTTTGTAAATACGTACTTATAATAAATACAGTACACCCAGACACAGAACAAACATTGTTTGTACCTCAAAGTTTGTCCTGGGTGGGAATCGAACCCACGCCCTTCAGCTCTTGAAGCAGACATTCTACCAAAGAACCAACGGGGCTGTCATTATCAATAAAATATTTGTATTAACCACACCGTCACTTGCCGTGATCAAGAACCTAGCCTGGCAACTAGAAAAAAAAACAGCAAGTTATAAGTCCAACATATTTAATTTTATTCAAATAAAACGCTTTATTTAAAACTTAAGAATTCATTCTCATAACAATATTTACTAAACAATAAAACTACAATCAAAATATGGCCATGTTGTGGTCAACCCTGATGTGGTGGGTCCACGCGTCCAGGTCTTGGAAATCCTGAAACAAAAATTTTGTGTCAAATTTTTTTTTAACCCTAGAGACGGCGTGCGAGCGCGATTTTTAAAAAAAACTACTTAAAAAATGAATAGTTCTATACAGGGTTAAAAGTTTGGAATGTAGTAAGGTTAAGGTGGTTCGATTTCCATACAAATACATTTTTGCTATTTATGGACAAATAAGCATAATTTTACAGTGAAATCACATCTACTGGCATTTATTTTAATCTTTATTTGCGGTAAATCACAATTGCTTGAATAAAACAGTAAGTACATTATTAGCATAAAATCAAATTTATTAATGATTTATGAATTTATGATAAGTTCCGGATACGATCCCTCAGAGAAACACCGAGCTCTTTAAGGTGGTTCGATTTCCATACAAATATTTTTTTTTCCATTTATGGACAAATTGATCATAATGTTACAGTGAAATCACAGCTACTGATTTTGGTCTTTATTTGCGGTAAATCACAATTGCTTGAATGAAACTGTAGATTAATTATATTTATTAGCGTAATCTACCGTTTTATTCAAAAATCATGAATTCATATTAACGTTCACGTTAATTTTTGCTAATAATCTACTGTTTTATTCAAGCAATTGTGATTTACCGCAAATAAAGACCAAAATAAATGTCAGTAGCTGTGATTTCACTGTAAAATTATGCTCCATTTGTCCATAAATGGCAAAAATTTATTTGTATGGAAATCGAACCACCTTAACGTAAAAATTTGTACTTGACAATTTTCATTAAAATCTATAGTCATGAAAAAAGGAACAAATAAAGTTACTTTCGCTTTCATAATATTACTTAGGAAGTTAAGTTTTGGATTAGGAAGTTAGGATTTGAATTAGGAAGTAATGATTAAGATTCGTACTAGGAAGTAGTGACTAGGATTAAGCCAAGCTAAGATCTTGGCTGTTAGATACCTTGTTTTATGTCATTGACGTATATTTTAAACTGAAAGATTATTAAATTACTAGCAAGTAAATGTATTTTTTTGCACAATTATTATTATGTTGACTTTTTTTTCAATTGACAAATGTAATCAGTGTTTTTGACATATTTTGAAATGTTATTAGAGAATGTAATTTTTGTGTTAATAACACAAAATATTTGTATTTGACGTAGGAAGTAAGGAATAGGATTAGGAAGTTAGGATACAATAATAAGGCGCCTTAATTGATACTCACGTGGTGACAGTATTGGCAGGGGATGCAGTCGCGAGCGTGCGACGCGACGTGCGCACGGAACCGGGCAGCATCCGAGCACACCAGCCCGCACAAGTCGCATATCGCCGCCTCCTGACAACGTACGTCATATTATTACAACAAATATTAATCAGCTTTGCTCCCGTGGTCAATTCCGAAAAGTCACGTTTTGATTTTTTTACAAGACTGTTCCTGTACTTTAGACAGAACAAACTGTTACTGTTTACGGATAATATTCAAGGTGTATCTTTAGTTTATTTTCGCTTAACAGTCGTTTCAATTACAACAGTGATGAGGATTTAAATTTAACTGACTTGAAAACAGTTTAAGCAAGGCAAGTGGTTACTGGCGGTGCTGTAGTGGTTAGTTTTGGCAAAGGTTGTAGGACAGATATACTTATATTACATAATATTAACAGTATCCCTGTATATAAACGGACAAAGAAAAGATGACAGTGTAAAATATAAATTTCACATATAGCTCGACGTAACGTTTATTGTGATTTTGGGTAATGAGTGAGGCCTCAATGGATTTGCTACCCCACAATAACTCGGCAAATAATCTGAAATATATTTATACAGTAAGTAACCAACACAACAAACCAACATCGTAGTTTTATTCACAACCAACACAACAAACCAACATCGTGTTTTTTACGCAACCAACACAACAAACCAGCATCGTTATTTTTACGCAACCAACACAACAAACCAGCATCGTGTTTTTTACGCAACCAACACAACAAACCAGCATCGTTATTTTTACGCAACCAACACAACAAACCAGCATCGTGTTTTTTACGCAACCAACACAACAAACCAACATTGTTATTTTTACGCAGCCAACACAACAAACCAACATCGTAGTTTTTACTTACACAATCCTATCCGGAGTGTCAAATATTATCATTACCTCGACGGTTCCGCCATCTAGCGTCTCGTCCATGTCTCCCGGCAATATGTATGAAGAGGAAGGCTGTTCCAGTTTGGGTTTCTTTGGTTCACGCGGCTCGAAATACGGACACGCTGGGAAAGGAACTTTAATGAAATTGGAGACTTAATAAAGGACGTCATTATACGCAGAATGCTCAATTCGCAGAATGGCTTGTTAGCAAAATGTATAATTTGCGTAAGAAATTTATCATTATCATGTCCAACGTATACTTACGTAACACGCGACATGATAAGAGTACAATAAGGCACTTTTATTTATTGTATATTCTGCACATGGGACTTTTCGCTAATTGAACATTCTGTGCTGGAAGATTGGACTTTTTTAAAAGGTTTTTTCTACTCAAATATCCTGCGTTTTGTTACGTCTTATTAGATATTACGATGTAAATAGAAAACATTGATTGTGTTGAAGCAAGTCATTGTCACATTGTTTCTAACGCTTAATAAATTTTTAACGCAATTTTGTTTTTGTCTTTTTGCTTAAAGGGCATTCTGCGAAACTGGCCAAGTATTTTACGATGACATTTTGCGAAAGTGATATTCTGCTACAAAACCCTTGATAATAGGAATCACTTAGCAATACCCTTGATTGTAGGTATGACTTAGCAGTATAAGCGTTAGTCTGTAGTGATGTATCTATACTCACGTCCGTGCCCGACGTGAGTCTTGTAAAACGTGACGAGGACGTTGTCCATCGTTTCCGTCACGATCATGTGCGCGGGACACGCCTTGCCAGTCTTGTAGATTTGTCGCTCCGGCGCCGGGCGCTTACCTTTACCCTGCAATGCAAGCTCAAAATTTGTAGATTTAAGACAGCCCTGTTAGCTCATTTTATAGTATGTCTACTTAGGAACATTCCTGGTGATAAATAAATGTTTTTTTTTATCGTTGACAAGCTAGATGTTTGACCACGGCTCACCTGTTGTTAAGTTTTTTATTATGTAAAAAGTAATGAGACGTACGAGACGCTCTCCTGATGGTAAGAGATAACGCATGTCCATGACCATTGTAGCGATACACAGAACTTTAAGTAACAAAACAAAGTCCAGTGCATCGCTGCTTTGGCGCTCATTACTTTGAGACTTTCGATGGTTAGTCTCAACAACCCAGTAATTTCGCTGCAGTACCCTTCAAACCGGAACACAGTAATGTTTACACACTACTGCTTAGCGGCAGAATATCTGGTACTGCGGTGGTACCTACCTAGACGACCTCCTGCTAAGGAGATCTACCACCAAGTAAAAAAGTGACAGTGTGGTCGAAGATGGCAGTGCACACCTAGCCTGGAATGGAATTGACTCTCAAGTGAGGCTGTCGGAACACCGTTAGGTGCTTGGCGATAGATTTCCAACTTGAGGGTGGTAGCTACCCAGCCGAGTCCTAGAAAGTGCCCTACCACCATGCTATGGTTTCCTCACGATGTTTTATTAAATGTAAATTAAGATTCTGAGTTGACAGCCCCGTTGGCTCATTGGTAGTATATCTGCCTTGAGAGCAGTAGGGTGTGGGTTCGATTCCCACTCAGGGCAAACATTTTGTGAATAAACAAATGTTTGTTCTGTGTCTGGGTGTTCTGTATGTATTTACAAAAAATAAAAGTATTTATGTATTCTATCAGTTATCTGACTTCCATCGCACAAGCTCTGCTTAGTTTGGGGTCAGATGGCTATAGTCCTGCGATATTTATTAATATATTGACAATATTGTTCTGGCATTGACATATTTATATATTCACATATTTTATATTGACATACCTTATTTTGACATGTAATCAGTGTTTTGAAACCCATTTAATGACATCTTTAAAATTTTGAAGTGACTTGTAACATTGGTGTTATCAATAAAGTTATTTGTATTCATTATTTACTTGTGATTTTTTCAATTATGTGACATTTGTAAAAGTCTGTCGTCTGCGACAACCCTTACTTGGTATACGTAGACGCCGGATTGGCTGCACATGTAATGGGAGCGAACGCCCTCTATGGTCTGTTTGCTGGCGGTCGTTTTACGAAAACGGTACTTGGTCTCTTCTTGGATAGCGCTTTTGAATAGAAGGAAATCTAAAGTGAAAAATATCTTTTTACATTAAACGTACGAGACGCTCTCCTGATGGTAAGATGTAACTGTCCATGACCATTGCATCGATAAACAGAACTTTCGAGTAGCAAAACTAAGACCGGGGCATCGCTGCTTTGGCGCTCATTAATTTGAGACTTTCCATTGTTAGTCTCAACAGTACCCTTCAAACCGGAACACAGTAATGTTTACACACTACTGCTTGGTGGCAGAATATCTGGTACTGCGGTGGTACCTACCTAGACGACTTCTTGCTAAAGAAATATACCACCAAGTGAAATGACGTAATTCGTAAGACGTCATTTTAAATATTTAAAATGACGTTTAAAATTTAATATGACATTATACGAGTTAATAAGTATAATAACAGACACACACACACAACAATAATATGTCAGAACACACCGTTAGATGCTTGGCGGCAGATTTTCAACTCTCGCGTGGTAGCTAGCCAGCCGAGTACTAGAGAGTACGCTACCACCATGCTGTGGTTTCCTCACGATGTTTTCCTTCACCGGCAGCTCAAGCTCGTTGTTGGGGTTTGAACCCACGCCCTTCGGCATGCGAACCGACCGCGCCAACCACCGAGCTATCATCGCTACATTTTTTTTTTAATGTAAAAAGTAATGAGACGAACGAGACGCTCTCCTGATGGTAAGAGATAACGCCTGTCCATGACCATTGCAGCGATATACAGAACTTTAAGTAACAAAACAAAGTGCAGGCCATCACTGCTTTGACGCTCATTACTTTGAGGCTTTTGATAGAGTTAGTCTCAACAGCCCAGTAATTGCGCTAGCTGCAGTACCCTTCAAACCGGAACACAGTAATGCTTACACACTACTGCTTTGCGGCAGAATAACTGATACTGCGGTGGTACCTACCTAGACGACCTCCTGCTAAGGAGATCTACCACCAAGTAAGATTGTTGATTCAACATTATTGATTATAAGATTATTGTCTGCGCCCTTACCGTCCATGTTGTGGAACTGTAGCCTTTCTACGTGTTCCCTTACTCTGTGAGCGTGTAACAGATGCGCGCTGAAGTTAGCTCCGTATGACACTCGTTCCGAGCACAGCGGGCAAATGAACGCCTTGCGCTTTTCCACCTAAAATAATGATAAATGCATCTCTTTCAAGGGTTCCGTACCCCAAATGGAAAAAACGGAACCCTTATTGGATCACTTTGTTGTCTGTCAAGACCTTCTATATCTCGGGTGCGTCTCGTCTATAGATAATGGTCAATTACGGACTTTGTTACAAGACAAACACGTCAAATAATAACAAAAATTGATTTTAACATTCTGCTCGTCAATTCGTTACAAAATTACTTCATCATAGATTCGCCACGCCAGTCGTGGGACGCCCTGAGACTCGATAGAGTGACTATATACGTAGGACAGCTGGCGGTGGATGGAAGCGAAAAGCCGAAGATGGTTTGTTATGTCGGGCCGAGTGGCGTGTCTTGGTAGAGGCCTATGTCCAGCAGTGGACTTCGATATGCAGATGATGAGATTCGCACAGATTTGCAGCGTGGATCTAGGAAACATGTGACGTGCAACACCGCGGGGCGCAGCTAGCGTATATACACATACTGCCGTTACAGGAAAGAAGACGTGTAGCGGATATAGCTTTTCTCCTCAACATAGCAAATGGCACGATCGATTGTCCGGAGTTACTCGGTCAGCTGGGGCTGCGCACACCCACCGCTTCCCTGAGAAAACCTAGTCTTCTCTATGTTCCGTCCGTAGGCAGTAGTTACAGGCGAAACAGCTACTTTATTAGGGCATGCAGATGCTACAATTCCCTTGATGGGGAACTGGATATAGATTTATTTAATACCAGTTCTATAAATTTAAAGAGGCTTGTTTTTAGCAATTATTTTTAACGGCTTTACTCAACTTGTCACTTATTTGTTTGTGTTACTCTTGATGTGTATTATTGTGTGAATCCGTCTATTTGCATATTTCTTCTTTTCTACTTGTGGAAACTTTTAATTGGACTTCTTTTCTTATTAATTGTAATTGTCTATGCACCTAGCTGTAGGTTTTCCTTTGATTATAAAAATAAAATAAAATACAATCCCTAGATATGATATGGGTGTGTTCACTCATATCTTAGCGGCTCCGACGTCTGAGGCCGCAGGGCGGATTTTTAAAATGCTCAAGCATCAGCCAGTCTCACCCTAGACAGAGGTATCTATTAGTTGGATGTTTGTACCAGTATGATAAATAGTTATAGAACGATGGGACTGACATGTCAGTGTTGACCAAAGACCCAAAATAAACAAAGAATTAAAAAAATCCACCAATTTTTTTTTTTATGGTTGACAGGCTAGTTGTTTGACCACAGCTCACCTGATGTTAAGTGAAGGTGTGGTCGAAGATGGTAAAGCACACCTAGCCTGGAATGGAACTGGCTCTCAAGTGAGGCTGCCGGAACACACCGTTAGATGCTTGGCGGCAATTTCACTGGAGCTACTATGCCAGCGGCCCAGAGCCTCGCTCCGGTACTTCAAGGAGCTGGGTTGGCTCGGGTAGATGCTGGCAGGGGGAAATGCACAATACACCCCAAGCGGGACGCCAGTGCAAGACTCATCGCACTTTGACCAAGAATAAGAACGCGTTAGCCAGTTATGCGAGGTCATGAGGTGCCTGATATATATTTGCGCCTGGAAGGGAGCCCTCACCTCGAGTCCGTGCGCCTTCCACAAATGCTTGTTCAGGATCTGCTTCTGGCTGAAGTCGCGGCTGCACATGTGGCATTTCTTGCGCTCGCGCTGCACGAATTTGGGAGTTTGTTCCGTGCATAGCTTCACTACAATACATTTATTTAAATGTAAAAATCATGAGATGAACTAGACGCTCTCTTAAGGTGGTTCAAGTTCAAAGTTTTTATTCGCTCAAGATGTGGTTACATTTTTGATCTTAAATATATAAGACTAGTACAGCACATCTTACTCTAATCGGCATGCGAATTTACAATATTCCTAATAGCTAAAAATCTATATTATATTTATTAAAATAATGTACGACAAAAATTTAATTATATACAGTTATGGCAAAAGTAGTTATGGAAATGCCGTTAAAATTTGGCATCCTGTTTTTTTTTATAGGTGGCTAGGTGTTTGACCACAGCTCACCTGATGCTAAGTGCCGTTGTGGTCGATGATGGTAAAGCACACCTAGCCTGGAATGGAACTGGCTCTCATGTGAGGCAGCCGGAACACACCGTTAGATGCTTGGCGGCAGATTTTCAACTTGAGGTTGGTAGCTAGCCAGCCGAGTACTAGAAAGTACCCTACCACCATGCTATGGTTTCCTTCACCGGCAGCTCAAGGGCAAGGGCAAAGTTCTTGGGGGTTGAACCCACGCCCCACGTCGGCATGCGAACCGACCGCGCTAACCAATGAGCTATCATCGCTACAAATTTTTTTTTTTGCCATTTATGGACAAACGGAGCATAATTTTACAGTGAACTCACAGCTACTGGCATTTATTTTGGTCACTACTTTTTATCTCGAAAACATGTAGCGGGTAACGCCGCGGGGCGCAGCCAGTGTATTACAAAAATATACCATATAAGTATTCTATCAGTTATCTGACTTCCATAGTACAAGCTTTGATTAGATTGGTGTCAGATGGCGCTGTGTGTAATGTCCTACGATATTTATTTACGTAAATACTTTTTATGACTTACACCCGTGTTTCATTCTCAAATGCGTAAAGCAAGCCTTCTTGCTGATGTAAATGTTGTCGCAGAAATGACATGGATACTTCCTGTTATCTGCCTCCGCTTTGGCGGAGTGACACCTAAGGAGGGAGGGGAATAGGTTAGGAGGGGAATAGGTTAGGAGGGGAGGGAAGGTTGTCGAAGATGGCTGATTAGGATTGGGAAGAACAAAAAAAAAATTGTGAGTTGTAATTATAGGGTAATGTTTTCTTTCCGGTTATAATAACAATAACGCATCGTCGACAGCCCCGTTGGCTCATTGGTAGTATATCTGACTTGAGAGCTGTAGGGCGTGGGTTCGATTCCCACTCAGGGCAAACATTTTGTGAATAAACAAATGTTTTTTTTTATGGTTGACAGGCTATGTGTTTGACCACAGCTCACCTGATGTTAAGTGAAGGTGTGGTCGAAGATGGTACATACACCTAGCCTGGAATGGAACTGGCTCTCAAGTGAGGCTGCCGGAACACACCGTTAGGTGCTTGGCGACAGATTTCCAACTTGAGGGTGGTAGCTAGCCAGCCGAGTACTAGAAAGTACCCTACCACCATGCTATGGTTTCCTCACGATGTTTTCCTTCACCGGTAGCTCAAGCTGATTGTTGGGGTTTGAACCCACGCCCTTCGGCATGCGAATCAACCGCGCTAACCACTCAGCTATCATCGCTACGAGATGTTTGTTTTGTGTCCGGGTGTTCTGTATGTATTATAAGTGTGTGTTTACAACAAAAATATGTATATATATTTTATATTTTATAGGCTTGCGTTTGACCGCCAACTCGCCTGATGTAAAGCGAAGATGCGGCCCACGGTGGAGCACGCTCGCCTAGGAGAAACCGATTCACTCGCGACTTGAAGTCACCCTGATTGCATTTGCAGGCATCTTGTATGTATTCTGTATTTATTATGAGTATGTATTTAGAAAAAAAAGTATTTAAGTATTCTATCAGTTATCTGACTCCCATAGCACAAGCTTTGCTTAGTTTGGGGCCAGATGGCGCTGTGTGTATACCTATGATATATTTATTTTTTTCACGATCGCATAGTTGTGTCTGTAATTCATAATACTGAATCATCAATATTTATCGTAATGACATTTTTATACTACCAAAATTTTTTTTATATTAACATCGACATGTAATTGGTTTCTTAAAACTTTTAATGATATATTTGAAATGATATCTAAACACACAATAAAATAAGCAACTTAACAATAGTGAAACGAGTGGCGGCATTATCGCTAATAGCGATCTCTTACAGGCAACCTTGAATCGTACATACCTGTCTAAATGTTGTTCAAGATGGTCGACAGAAAGTCCGCAGATGTGACATTCTTGGAGCGTTGGGGTACCATACTGCGGTTCCTCGGGATCATCTTCTGAAAGCGTAGTAAATAAGCTTTTCGTGCCTTTATGTAAAAAGTAATGAGACGAACGAGAGGCTCTCGATGGTAAGAGATAACGCCTGTCATCAATCAATCAATGGTCATGACCATTGTAGCGATACACAGAACTTTGAGTAACAAAGCAAAGTCCAGGGCATCACTGCTTTGGCGCTCATTACTTTGAGACTTTCGATGGTTAGTCTCAACAGCCCAGTAATTTCGCTAGCTGCAGCACCCTTCAAACCGGAACACAGTAATGTTTACACAATACTGCTTAGCGGCAGAATAACTGGTACTGCAGTGGTACCTACTTAGACGACCTCCTGCTAACGAGATCTACTACCAAGTTAACCTGTCCATCACCATTGCAGCGATACACAGAACTTTGAGTAACATTACAATGTAAAAAATCCGACTCCATGACCCTTAGGCCAACTAAACGCGCTCCAATGAAACAGCGAGGTTTCCGAGCAAACGAAAATATTATCGACGTATACACATTTTACGTTTTTGTTATTTTTTTTAAAACCGATCGATTTATTGCGATAAAATTTATAGCTCATATAGCTCTCTCAGATAGCTCAGTCTGAAAATCTACATTTGGTTCACAAAACAGATGAAATGTAAGACAGTCAGTAATATTTTTCAAATTGAAATTCTTTATTTTGCAGAGACATGGGTTACAGAGATAAAAATCATAGGTTGTATAGAATCGCCATGCTCTAGCACCATGGCATGCAAATATTTATGAAAATATTATGCAATAATATAATATAATAAAATCTATTCTATATAGGTATATTATGCAATAATATAATGTAGAACCAAGCACCAAGCATGCCACCAAGCAGTAGTGTGTAAACATTACTGTGTTCCGGTTTGAAGGTTACTGCAGCTAGCGAAATTACTGTGCTGTTGAGACTCACCAACGAAAGTCTCAAAGTAATGAGCGCCAAAGCAGCGATGCCCTGGACTTTGTTTTGTTACTCAAAGTTCTGTGTATCGCTGCAATGGTCGTGGACAGGCGTTATCTCTTACCATCAGGAGAGCGTCTCGTTCGTCTCATTATTTTTCACATAAAAAAAAAACTTAAGTCTAATTAATTAATTATGTCAAGTTGTAAAAATATCATTATAAAAATTAGCTTTTTTTTTTTTTTTTATTCCACAGGTGGCAATCAAGCTGACGGGTTGCCTGATGTTAAGCAATCACCGTCGCCTATAGATATCTGCAATACCAGGGGTACTACAAATACGTTGCCGACCTTTTAAGATTCTATTAACATGCCTTTTGAAGAACCCAATGTTGTAACTCCGCGGGAATACGAAAGAAGGAAGATCATTCCACAATTTGCAAGTGTATGGCAAAAAAGATCGCGTGAATCGCACAGTGTGCGATTTCCAAGAATCAATAATATGTGGATGAGCTTTGATACGATGGCGGCGGCTAGTGCGGTGATGGAACCGTGACGCCGGCATAAGATCGAATAATTCTTCAGAACACTCCCCGTTGTACATGCGGTAGAATACGCACAGAGACCCAACGTCTCTACGCAAGCTGAGCGGTATAACTTCATTAGGTATTTCATTTTGCCATTTAAAAACTCACAGAATAATCGATCGATCTTTATCGATTAAGAACTTCTTTAGTCTAAATTTAAAAATGTCAATATTTTCTACATTTTTTAGAGTTTGTGGTAACTTATTAAGCTATTGCATAGCTTCTATCGCGGGCCTTGAGCGTGGAGACCGAATCAAAAAATTCCGTAACGAAAATAACCTAACACCCCCCACTCCCACCGGCACAGCGGTGATACTTTTTAGTTTAGCCATCTATCGATGAATAGCAGAACTTTTAATGACTTTTTGAAATATCACGCTTGTCTCTTTAGTTCAGCAAGTCACCTCTAGGTGGCATTGGTTGTAATGCTATGCAATAGCTTTACCGCGGCAGTCCCCGAGTGCCACACGTCTTTTTTATAAATAGTGCGTCTCATCGCAAAAGCGCTGTTGCTGTGCGGAGCAGTGCTGCGGCACAGCCCACGCAGTTTGCCGTCATATCGCTTACTGTGTACAGTTTCATACATGCCTAGGTTTGTCTTTAATGCCTACTACTTTAATGCTTTTTTAAGGCCTACCCTCATTTTCTTCATACTCTGCATCTGACTCCTTCTTGTCTACCTCTGATTTGTTCTCCGATATATTTTCTTCTTTAGTGATGGTTTCTTCTTCTTCTAGGATCTTCTCGTCTAAATATTCTTCATCTAACAATACAGTGGAAAAATTACAGTGGTAATACAAGGTTAATTCATATTTATTTGCGTATATGGGTATAGTCATAATCATATTTATTAATAAAGAAATGTTACAGGTCAATTTTCAATAATAATCATTAAAAAAATAAAAAGAAATGTCAGTAAAAATTATTAAAATATATGCAAAAATGTCAATTCAGTTATAATAAATGTCAAAATTCACAAAATTCTTTGTAGCTGTAAAACGTGTGCTCGATAAGCCAGCGTTTGAGTCGTGACTTAAAGCAAAGTACAGTTGGAAGTAGTACAGTTACAGAACGCCATATCATTCTGACGGACGTCTAGGTAGGTACCACCACAGTATCAGATATTCTGCCGCTAAGCAGTAGTGTGTAAACATTACTGTGTTCTGGTTTGAAGGGTACTGCAGCTAGCGAAATTACTGGGCTGTTGAGACTAACCATCAAAAGTCTTAAAGTAATGAGCGCCAAAGCAGCGATGCCCTGGACTTTGTTTTGTTACTCAAAGTTCTGTGTATCGCTGCGATGTTCGTGGACAGGCGTTATCTCTTACCATCAGGAGAGCGCATAGTTCGTCTCATTACTTTCAAAATTAAAAAAAAAAAAACCTGCTTTACGGCATGCAAATTTAACACTAGCAGCTCGCCCCGGTATTCAGATCTGTGCGGTAGTTTCGGAGCTTATTCAATACAAACAAACAAACAATAAATCAAATCTTTGCTCTTTATAATTAGTGTAGATTTGACTACAGGTACTTACAGTAAAAGATAAGCTAATAATCTACTGTTTTATTCAAGCAATTGTGATTTACCGCAAGTAAAGACCAAAATAAACGTCAGTAGCTGTGATTTCGCTGTAAAATTATGCTCCATTTGCCCATAAATGTCAAAAATTTATGGAAATCGAACCACCTTAATTAATAAAGTATAGAAAAATTTAAGGTGATCCCATCTGAGGTACATGTTAGCTCTTCCCAAAGATCACAATTTTTTTTATAGTTGACAGGCAGGCTTGGTGTTTGACCACAGCTCACTGATGTTATGTGACGATGACATTGTTTGTCTGTGGAGGAAGATTGTTACCTTGTGACAGAGCATCTTTAAGCATAATAACACTTTTGGCAGTTTGTTCTTTGAATGCAACAGCTTTCTCGAGTTGTTCAGCGCAATCTGAACACAGATATTTCACGTTTGCTGGTATCTGGAATGATACAGGGCCATATTTAGAAATGTCGTCTAAAGTCAACCGATAGGTACTTATAATAAATAAATATCGTAGGACATTACACACAGCGCCATCTGACCCCAAACTAAGCAGAGCTTGTGTGATGGAAGTAAGATAACTGATAGAATACATATATACTTTTTTTTTGTAAATACATACTTATAATACATACAGAACAAACATTTGTTTATTCACAAAATGTTTTGCCCTGAGTGGGAATCAAACCCACACCCTACAGCTCTCAAGGCAGATATACTACCAATGACCCAACGGGGCTGTCAAGTAATGCTTAGTTCAACTGCCCGCTAACTAGAAAAGTCAAATTAAAATTCTTTATTTTGCAAAGACATGGGTTACAGAGATAAAAGTCACAGGTTGTATAGAATCACCATGCTCTAGCACCATGGCATGCAAACATTTATGAAAACTTAAGTTAATTAATTATGTCAATTGAATTGTAAAAATATCATTATAAAAATTGGTGATTCTGACGTGCGGAAATTAAAGAAAGGTACTGTGTCAAATGTCCTACAATATTTGTTTATTTAATACTAGCATAATTTTGTGATACAAAAACAAATGTTTGTTCTGTGTCTGGGTGTACTGTAAGTATTATAAGTATGTATTTACAAAAAAAAAAGTATTTAAGTATTCTATCAGTTATCTGACTCCCATAGTACAAGCTTTGCTTAGTTTGGGGTCAGATGGCGCTGTGTGTAATGTCCTGCGATATTTATTTATTTATTTATTATTATTTATTTGTGTAATTAGGCTTGATTTGCATATAGCTTGTGCACATAAAGCAAAGGTTGAAGGGCCAAGGAGTATTTACTAATTTTGTACACATTCTATCTGTAGGTACATTTTTTTCCATCTTACACATCCTGCTAGAAAATAACTATGTTAGGAAACTATAAATTGTTTTATCTCTTTGAGATTTTGGATATGTTTTCTTAATTTACGGTAATTATCTCTAAACGTGGTAGACTTTTTAAAAGCTAAAATGGGTATGAACAAAAACTTGAAGTTCGTTGTATTCTAATTACCTATAAAGTTTGAGTAAAGTAATATTTTTATTATAAGTAATACGTAGTGTGTTTTAAGAGTAGTGAATAAACTTTTAAGTACACCCTTTTTGACTAAACTACTTTTAAAGTTTACCTTGATATCGAAGCAGGTTTCAAACATGTTAGCGTAGGCTTCTCCATTTTCTTCGTATATAGCAAATAGGTCGTACAAATCGGTAGCGCTCATGCAGCTGATACAACCTAGAAATTCATCCTCCTCCATCATTTTACAGCGAAATAGTTTGTTTCCCCGTTTAAGTGTTCACGAAAAAGGCCATTTTAAATTTTGTTTTTTGACAATCGACGATCGCGCTATTCACTATGATAGCTTCCGGTGTTGCCATATAACAGTTTTCAGATACCTACCCTAAATATGAAATAGCTCAGCGGTAGCGAGGCATATTTTCCCATACTACCGCCACTATTCTATGTTATCATTTCACGTAGTGTTCCTAAGAAAATAAAACAGTATAAAAGTATGTAAGCTATAAATGACTTTATTAATATCGGCGTTATTATAATTTTTTTGTAGGTGTCAGGCTATGCTAGACGTCTTATACCACAGTTCACTTTATATTAAATGTTCATGTGCTAGTGGCGTAACTGGCTGAGGCTTGAGTGCAAGTGAAAATCTTTTGATGAGACCCTAATCATTTAAAAAACTCAACCACCGTTTTAGAGTTGGTTTATATTTAATTGTAAACATATTTTGAACATAATACATTTTGCCTACGCTTTGACCATTTACGTAAATCCAACTACTCCACTACATACATTATATTAATTTTTAAAGTTTCAAAATTCAGAATAGAATAGAAATTAGGGAAATTTCTAACAAAACTATGGCATTACCACGATAGTCCTTTTCCGGTTTAAAAATCGATCGACTGTACCATGACCGTTCCATTTTACGTAATATGTAAATAAAAAACAGTCAATCCGTTCCTAATGTCAACGTCAGACATGACAATATAATTATCATTTATATCCTTTGTCTCGTTCTTTCTTTGTTAACAAGAAAGAGATAGCTCACAAACAACCCTATCTGTTCAAAGTACATTGAATCGCTCAGTTCTTTGCTATAAACTTGTTTTGGTTGCTCACGTACTGTTAATACGGTAGTGTAAATAAACGAAAAGTAAATTTATATCCCACTGCCTCCGCCGACTTTATTTAGTGTGCGAAGTGAATGCGAAAGATTGTGTCGCCTGGGGGCAATGAACTTTCAATGTAATCTGTGATACGTGTGTGCGTGCGATGTAAATAATTTATATTTATTATTTTCTATCACAAAGGCGATACATACAAATTATTAAAATGAAGTTTAAAATAAACAAAGAACTTGTTCCGATCAAGGCCCACTTCTTCTTCTTCTTTGCTGGTAAGCTTATTACTTTGTTAAATATAAGCAATATGTTCTCTTTTAAAATAACTAACAAGTTATTTTTTGTGACCTAGATGCATGTTCATTACGGGTTTCTTAATCAAGCTACAGTTACGTATGATTAACTGGTATTAATATCTATATAATTATTTAAGTTTATATAAACGTAATAATAATTATCTGGCTAATTATTATAGCCATTTTTTAATCAGTTAGGTATATCACATACACTGCTGAAAACACACGTTTGTGTTAATATCTATATAATTATTGTAGACTTTCTTAATATTATTACGGTTATATAAACGTAATAATAATTATCTGGATCATTATTATAGCCATTTTTTACGATGTAATGTTTCGTTAAAGTATCTTTAAAAAAAAAATTGATAAATAATTTAGAATTACATAGTGCATAATATAAATATCTACATAATTATGTTAAGAATGAAAAGTTTTTCAAGTTAATTAGTTAAATTAGTATTTCACCTATACACTACTAATATTAAAAATGTGAAAGTTTGGATTTTCGTTACTCAAAAAACGGCTGAACGGATTTGAATGTGACTCTACTGTACTTATAAGTATGTATTTATAAAAAAAAAGTATGTAATTATTCTATCAGTTATCTGACTTCCATAGTACAAGCTTTGCTTAGTTTGGGGTTAGATGGCGCTTCAGAAGTTCTGTATATCGCTGCAATGGTCATAGATAGGCGTCTTTTTTTATGACCGACGCGCGACGAGCTATTTGTTTGACCACAGATCACTTGATGTTAAATGACAGTGTGGTCGAAGATGGTAAACACACCCAGCCTGGAATGGAACTTAAATGAGATGCTTGGAGGCAGTAGCTATCCAGTATGGTACTAGAAAGTACCCTACCATCACGCTATGGTTTCCTCACGATGTTTTCCGTCAGCTCAAGCTCATTGTTGGGGTTCGAACTCACGCCCTTGGCGTGCGAACCGTCCGCGCTAACCACTGAGCTATCGTCGCTACTGAGGTAAGAGATTCTTACCATCGTGACAGCGTCTCGTGCGTTTACATATAAAAAAATGTCGCTAACTGTAGCAGGTATCCTTCAAACCGGAACACAGTAACAAAAAAACCGACTAAATGCGAGTCGGACTCCCGCACGAAGAGTTCCGTAACATTATCCATAAAAACGGCAAAAAAATCACGTTTGTTGTACGGGAGCCCCCTTAAACATTTATTTTATTCAATTTTTTTTTTTTTTTTTTTTTTAAGGTTGGCAGGCTAGTTGTTTGACCACAGCTCACCTGATGTTAAGTGAAGGTGTGGTCGAAGATGGTAAAGCACACCTAGCCTGGAATAGAACTGGCTCTCAAGTGAGGCTGCCGGAACACACTGTTAGATGCTTGGCGGCAGATTTTCAACTTGAGGGTGGTAGCTAGCCAGCCGAGTACTAGAAAGTACCCTACCACCATACTATGGTTTCCTCACGATGTTTTCCTTCACCGGCAGCTCAAGCTCATTGTTGGGGTTTGAACCCACGCCCTTCGGCATGCGAACCTACCGCGCTAACCACTGAGCTATCATCGCTACGAAGTATTTCTGTTGCCGCTATAACAACTCTGAAAATTTCAACTGTCTATCACCGTTCATGAGATACAGACGGACAGCGGAGTCTTAGGACAGATTAAGATTGTCTTAGATTTTAATACAATTTAGTTATGACATTTTATATATTTATTGACTGAACAGTTGACTAATTAATTATTATTATTTAATTTAATTTATTTATAATTATAATTTTTAAAATCCCAATTATTATCTAACGACTTTTTAATGCTCCTAGACATGCATAGTCTTGAAATGCAATACAGATCAAAATTGTGTAGGTATTTGTATTGTTGTGAATATTATTGCATTCTGTTTTGTATGTTATGAAATAAATAAAATTGGGTCCCGTTTTACCCTTTGGGTACGGAACCCTAAAACACAGTCTGTAGAAGGATTTAGGCTCAGTTTAACAAATGTTATTATACCTAACAACCGCTGTCATTAAGCAATAAAACAATCAACCCATATCTATAAGACCTGTAATACATTATCTCGTTGTTATCTACACAGATAAGAAAGTAATTAAATGACTTTATTCATAAAACAAAAGCCACATTAGTTAGGTACACTATCTCTTATGTAATTTGTAAAAAGCAATGAGACGAACGAGACTCTCTCCTGTTAGTAAGAGATAACGCATGCCCATTGCAGCGATACACAGAACTTTGAGTAACAAAACAAAGTCCGGGGCATCGCTGCTTTGGCGCTCATTACGTTGAGACTTTCGATGGTTAGTCTCAACAGCCCAGTAACTTTGAGCAACAAAACAAAGTCCAGGGCGTCGCTGCATTGGCGCTCAATACTTTGAGACTTTCGATTTAGTCTCAACAGCACTGTAATTTCACTAGCTGCAAACCCTTCAAACCGGAACACAGTAATGTTTACACACTACTGCTTGGCGTGTAAACATTACTGCTAAGGAAATCTACCACCAAGAAAACGCAAAATAACGCATTTCCATAACCATTGCAGCGATACACAGAACTTTGAGTGACGAAACAAAGTCCAGGCATCGCTGCTTTGGCGCTCATTACGTTGAGACTTTCGATGGTTAGTCTCAACAGCCCAGTAACTTTGAGCAACAAAACAAAGCCCAGGGCGTCGCTGCTTTGGCGCTCAATACTTTGAGACTTTCGATGGTTAGTCTCAACAGCACTGTAACTTTGAGCAACAAAACAAAGCCCAGGGCGTCGCTGCTTTGGCGCTCAATACTTTGAGACTTTCGATGGTTAGTCTCAACAGCCCAGTAATTTCGCTAGCTGAACACCCGTCAAATCGGAACACAGTTTTTGTTTTTTTTTTTAATGGTTGACAGGCTAGTTGTTTGACCACAGCTCACCTGATGTTAAGTGACGGTGTGGTCCAAGATGGTAAAGCACACCTAGCCTGGAATGGAACTGGCTCTCAAGTGAGGCTGCCGGAACACACCGTTAGATGCTTGGCGGCAGATTTTCAACTTGAGGGTGGTAGCTAGCCAGCCGAGTACTAGAAAGTACTCTACCACCATGCTATGGTTTCCTCACGATGTTTTCCTTCACCGGCAGCTCAAGCTCATTGTTGGGGTTTGAACCCACACCCTTCGGCATGCGAACCTACCGCGCTAACCACTGCGCTACAAAATGTTTACACACTACTGCTTGGCGTGTAAACATTACTGCTAAGGAAATCTACCACAAAATAACGTATGTCCATGACCATTTCAGCGATACACAGAACTTTGGCAAGCTAAACAAAGTCCAGGGTATCGCTTACTTGCCGTAAGTATCTTCTAAGTCTGCGTCTTTCATCTTCGACCACATCATCGCTTACAATCAGACGAGTTGGTGTTCAAACGTGGATTTATTCGGTCCGCCCCGGCTTCGCACGGGTGCAATGTAGATACTAATGTGGTGCATATGCATGTATTATACATACAAATAAACCTTCCACTTGAATCACTCTGTCTATTGATGGAAACCGCATTAAAATCCGTTGCGTAGTTTAAAAGATCTAAGCGTACAGACGGCGGGAAGCGACTTTGTTCTAGATACTATGTAGAGACTAGCGACCCGCCCCGGCTTCGCACGGGTGCAATGTAGATACTAATGTGGCGCATATGCATGTATTATACATGTAAACCTTCCTCTTGAATCACTCTGTCTATTGATGGAAACCGCATTAAAATCCGTTGCGTAGTTTAAACGATCTAAGCATACAGACGGCGGGAAGCGACTTTGTTTTACTATGTAGAGATAGATACAATTTTATTAAGATTGTATTAAAATGTTTCAATATCCATTCCAACTTAAATTATATGTATGTAAATGTACGAAATTAAAATATCACAAAATGTCAACCATAATCTAATATTATCATAATTAAATCGGATTAAAAATAGAACTGTAGGTACGTGCTATTTAAATAAATTTATCAATACGTCCAATCGTTTAAATAAATCAAATCAGTCAAGTAGTCATTAATCGGTTTTTTAATGTTTAATTAACTTGATGGTAAGAGATAACGCATGCCCATGACCATTGCAGCGATACACAGAACTTTGAGTGACGAAACAAAGTCCAGGGCATCGCTGCTTTGGCGCTCATTACTTTGAGACTTTCGATGGTTAGTCTCAACAGTAATTTAAATTTAAGTAACATTTGCAGAAATCAGGTATCTATTCCGTTCCCAGATATACCGTTGTAATTTTAATATGTAGTTTTATTTCTGTTTTTGTAGTTTCCCTTTCCTTGTCGTTTTGCTTAATATAATATTTCAATTGACATTTTTTTTTAATTTTTTTTACTTTGTTGTTTTCCTTCTATTCTTATTAGTTAAGGTGGTTCGATTTCCATACAAATATTTTTTTCCATTTATGGACAAATGGAGCATAATTTTAAAGTGAAGTCACAGCTACTGACATTTATTTTGGTCTTTATTTGCGGTAAATCACAGTTGCTTGAATAAAACAGTAGATTATTAGCAGAACCTACTGTTTTATTCAAAAATCATTCATAAATTTGATTTTATGGCAGTAATCTACTGTTTTATTCAAGCAATTGTGATTTACCGCAAATAAAGACCAAAATAAATGCCAGTAGCTGTGATTTCACTTTAAAATTATGCTCCATTTGTCTATAAATGGCAATAAAATTATTTGTATGGAAATAGAACCACCTTAATTTATAATTCTGTGAAATAAATGTAATTGATTAATCGTTTTTATGTCAGCAAACAATTTGAATTTGGTAGCTCCGATCGCTGTGGGTTCCGACCTCAGACCAATTGCCAAATCGGTCGTGACTTGTTCACTGTCAAGGACCCCCAAAATGACTATTTCCTGACGGGTCATGCAATTTAAATACGGTATAGGTGTTTTAATAAAAAAGGTTGATAATGCGTTCATGCTGATATTTGGCTATTTAAACATTTATAATTAAAAAAAACAAATCCATGGCCCTTAGGCCGACTAAACGCACTGCTCCAATGAAACAGCGAGGTTTCGGAGTAAACGAAAATGTCATCGATGGTTACAATTTTATGATTTTTGTAAAAACCGCTCGATAGATTTCGATGAAATTTTTCTGGGACCATCTCTTCAAGTCGCGAGTAAATGGGTTTCTTCCAGGCAAGCGTGTTTCATCATAGACCGCATCTTTGCCGGTCGAACGCAAGCCTATCTACACTGATATTATAAAGAGGACTCAAAAACTACTGGACCGATTTAAAAAATTCTTCACCGTTGGGAAGGCACACTATCCCCAGGTGACATAGGCTACTTTTTATCCCTGTATTACCACGGGAACGGGAACTACGCGGGTGAAACCGCGAGGCGTCTGCTAGTTTGTAATAAAAAAAGCTGAATTTTGCTAAACTGCAACATAATTCGGTATGTAAAGTTTTTTTTTTGTATTTATTTTATAATTTTTACTGATAGTAAACTTTATTTTATGAAACTAATTTGAATATTTTGGCTTTCTATGCAGTAGTTTATTTTTAATACGTTTTCAAACTTTTTATAGTTATGACGTCATGAGGTAGGCTGAATACAAAACATGCATTAGCCATGTAAAAAAAACAACTCTACGTAGATAAGTATGGAGGTTACAAGTAAAACGGCAACCGTTGACTTGACATTGACAGATTTTGTTGAGGATTGCCATTGTTTTTTTAGGCACTCAAAGAATCCTTATACAGCCGACGTCGTGACATCATTAGAGGTAAATTGAAAGTCAAGTTTATTTTATGTTTATTTTTTTAAAAAACCCGCTTCATAGTTTAAAGAGTTTTAAACGTGAAAATCATGTACAGGAATGTAATATTTCGAAATGGTTTTGGAATCAACAAAATTGCGGGCTATAAATTTTAGAAGTTACCAAATTATTGTTAACTTTGCATCGCTTATCGTATTATTGTTATCTCAGACTAATTAGCTATTAATAAACCGAGCTCGTTGTTGGTAATCCTTTGTTAACTTGATAACTATCTCATTGTAAACACAGCTCGTAAACTGAACCATAAAACGAGTTAATATTTTAGACAATCTGCATAATGCGCCAGCTCTAGCGGTTCGCCTCGAGGATGGATCTGGAGTGCCCGATAATGCAGCACTGGAACAGGCTGCACGTTGATCACTCTGGGTCCAAAACCTAACTAAAGACTGCGATAAAATGCTTTGTTTGTTTTTTTTTGTTTTTTGGTTTTGGCGTCGCGTTTTAGCATTTGCCAGTGTCAAGTATTTATATATTTTCATGTTTCAAAAGTTAAATAATTGTCCTCGTAGCTAAAGTTATAGTCGTAGTTCAAGCACAGTCCGTGTCAGTCAAGTCCAGTCATGCTTTAGTAAAGTAGTGGTGACTTTACTATAAAGCTTCGATGGAGTTTTGGAAGCAACACGAAAAGTTTTTATTTTCCCACACTCGCGCTTGTGATTCGGCACTTTATGAATAAAACACCACCATTTTTATGCATAAACACTCGACAAAACACTAGTTTTGGAAAAAAATACCACGGAGCTTTGATGGAGTTTTGGAAGCGACACAAAATATTATGTTTCACCACATTATATCATTTTCCTACACTTGCGCTTGTGAGGTAATTGTTATTGGGTGTACCCGTTTTTTCCTCTGTAATAAATAAATAATTAATTTTAAAAAAAATAGAGTATGCACCAATTTTTTTTTTAATTTTTCAATCTACTGGATTTCATTACCACCAGTTTTATATATGTATGGTTTGCGTGATTTCAGCGTTGGGTCCAGTGCTGCCGCAGCTGAATGTGTATGGGCGGCAGCTGGGCGTGTCTCCGGCTGCCATGGGCCTGGTGACCGCCGTGCTGCCGCTGCTCTGGGCTCTGGCCAAGCCGCTCTTCGGATACGTCGTAGACTTCTGGCCGGTGAGTACCTACCTACGACGCAAACACTGCAATTTTGCTCTAATACTAAAAAAAATAATTACAAAGCCACGGACACCAGTAATACACACAATACCAAATTTCGAATCGATCAGTGGTAAATACTAACATACATAAGAGCTGTTTATCTTCAAACAGCTGAAAAGACTCTCTTGAACCATTGTTAACATCGCTTTCGATCAAGTCACACAAAAATAAATGTAATTCGCCATTTTGTGGTGGTGGCCATCTTAGATTTGAAATTTATCATAGTGTTTATTATTCTACTAGTCAAGCCCTTTCATTTGATACCCATATTGAGGGAGTTGTGAAAAAAATGTAATCCGCCATTTCGTGGCGGCGGCCATCTTGGACAGATTTTTATCAAAAATAACATAGAATACTCCCGACTAATTCACCATTCAAACAAAAGTCAAAATCGGTTCATCCGTTCAGGAGCTACGATGCCTCAGACAGACACATACACAGCCACGTCAAACTTATAACACCCCGTCGTTTTTGCGTCGAATGCTAATGAGACTCGTATAACTTCTGGAAAGTTTGTTTATTTTACTTGGTGGTAGATCTTCTTAGCAGGAGGTCGTCTAGGTAGGTACCGCCGCAGTACCAGATATTCTGCCGCCAAGTAGGAGTGTGTAAACATTACTGTGTTCCGGTCTGAAGGGTGCTGCAGCTAGCGAAATTACTGGGCTGTTGAGACTAACCATCGAAAGTGTCAAAGTAATGCGCGCCAAAGCAGCGATGCCCTGTACTTTGTTATTCAAAGTTCTGGGTATTGCTGCAATGGTCATGAACAGGCGTTATCTCTTACCAACAGGAAAGCGTCCCGTTCGTCTTTTACATTTAAAAAAATCTTGAGGAAACTTGCAGAGAGCTAATATTCTAGATTGAAATCTGCCAATACAAAATATTTATACCATACCATAATGGGTTCCCATCCATGACAAACATCGAACCCACAGCTGAGACTAAATTGTTGAGACAGTTGAAACTAACCATCCCTCTGAAGTCTCAAAGTAATGTACGTCAAAGCAGCGATACCCTGGTCTTTGTTTAGGACATAATGAAATTTGTCTTGAAGAAAAACTCAAATCTGAAAATCCCATACCGTGCGGTAATGCACAAATTTAGAATTATTTCCTTCTGACCAATCTAAAATCTGTTATTTTATTTATTTTCAGGCTCATAGAAAACTAGTCTTCATGCTCCTAATCACATTGATGACGGGCTCGTACTGCTGTCTATGGTTCCTGCCTATGCCAGAAGCACCAGACCTAGAGACGGCGCCAAATATACTAGAATACGTCTACAAACTAAACGACACCATATATTTAAAAAAAATCGACAATCCGTCCCTAAATCATTTAGAAAAGTATAGATGTCATTGGAACTGCTCCAACGATGTCAAATTTGACGTTTATTTGACGAATTCAACGTACGTTAATACGATTCACGTAGACGTTGACGTGAAAAATGATTCGTGCCCGCTCTTTCATATGGATTTAGATGATTATAGAGATGGAGAGGTTGTGTGCGTACCGAAAGATGGTTGTAATTTATTATGTTACGAGGACGAAATGTTGACTGATCATATTAATAAGACTGATTCGGATTCAATTTTGAATCGAACGAAAAGAGCAGCAACTGATAATAGCATGAATGCAAATGATAATCACTTAGTGAAAGAAATAGACAAAACAAAAGATAGTCAAAAGGTAAATGGAGTAGACAAAACAAAAGACAGCGCCAAGATAAATGAAATAGGAAATCAGACAGATGAAAATAAAGCCAAAGATTATAACAAAGATGCAAGGATAGCTGGAAACTCTGTCAATAACGAAGAAAATGACAATCATAATATAGGAAAGAACGAAGTAGCAGAAAAAAATGAAACAAATGACAGTCATATAGCAATAGATATTAACAAAGCAAATATATCGGAGAAAGACGTAAGAAATAAAGTTAAACTGCCGCCGCGTAGTGCGGTAGACGCCCCTGTCGATGATGGTAATTTCTACATGACAGCTGCGTTCTGGGGTTTTGTGGTGCTTATGTGCGTCGGCACAGTAGCGTTTAACGTAGCAAACTGTATCGGTGATGCAGTGTGTTTCGATGTATTGGGTAAGTAAGCATTGAACTTTAAACAAATGTGAAAAATCCTTTAAAATATTAATTTTCTTTTTTTGACACAGAAATCAACCTACAAGATAACATTGGCAACAATATAATATTTCTTAATTTCATCTTATACTTACTTACTTAGAGATTTCGTCGCATTATAAAAAATAATTAGATATTTTATCCTTAATTTTTGTCTGTGAAGGAAAGTGTTTTGTTAAATGATAAAACTTGTTCATACTCTATGGTAGATCTCCTTAAGAGGTCGTATAGGTATATACCATTGCAGTATTAGGTATTCCGTCAAGCAGTAGTGTGTAAACATTACTGCGTTCCGGTGTGAATGGTACCTACTGCAGCGACATAACAGGGCTAATGAAACTAACCAACAAATATCTCAAAGTAATGAGCGTCAAAGCAGCAATGCCCTGGACTTTGTTTTGTGACTCAAGGAAGAAGGGGGGTTGAAGGGGGTACCACTTCGATGGCCAAAATTACCTCTTTCGTTCGTATTATTACATTGAAATACAACACGATTATTTTCTCATTCCAGGACCAGAAGGCGGTTCCAAATATGGTGCCCAGCGTGCTTGGGGTACGGCAGGTTATGGTCTTACCGCGCTCGCTGGTGGCTGGCTTGTAGACGCCGTCTCCACGAGCGTCTACAAAGACTTCACACCCGCCTTCGTCATTGCGCTGGTGGCCACTGTGGTCGATCTCTACAGCTGTAGGGCTCTTACTGTAAGTCTACTTTTTACTATTTCTACACATAGTAGAAATAATATAGGTGCAATCAAACGACCCTGAGAAAGTGTTTTACCTAGAGTAATTGTTCAGGTGCTTAGGTCAGTATGGATCCACTAAGAGGCAAAGTTTTAGTTGGAAGATGGAAAATAATGATTTGCATGCATTTGAAGGCATTTTTTTAATATTACATAAAAATGGTCTAAACGTTAAAAACAATGAGTTAGTAGTTTGAAGTAGTGTGAATCCGAATACAATATATTTTTCTTAGGTTCCTATTAACTTCTTGGAAGCTAAAATTAGTAAATCGACTATCTAATATAATTAGCTTTGGATATTACTAATCTTCTTAAAAGCTTAAAATAGTATCAAACGCAATATACTTCCATTTAGGAAGTGAAAAATAGCGGTGGCCCAGTTACAGTACCCTGGGATACTCCGTATCGGAAGTGGGGAATTATTTGGGTCTTGGTTAATCTCTCTGCACTTTTGAAGACCAAAAATGTAAATTAACGATAATTCTTAAATATTAACATAATACGTTTAAAATCTTATTTTTTTGTTAATTCTGAAATAGGCTTGCGTTTTAGGCTTCCTATTCTTAGGCAGTAGTGCGGTATAAAATAGAGCACGTTTACCTGGAAGGGACCTATTTACTCTGGATTTGAAATCACCCATTTTATTTCTACTGAGAATTCAGACTCAGACAGAGAGTTCCACAATCTCGCTGTGCAAATGAAGAATTTAAAATCGAAACGCTTTGTGTGTACTTAAGGTATATCCACCATGTACGGATGACATTTTGAGCGCGTTTGTCTTGAAGAATCAAATTGTGTAGCTTTGCTGTTGTCAATAAAATATTTATAAGTAGTCCAGTTATATAGCTTACTTACAAATATATTAACTTTAATAATTTTATCTATTCCAGTTGCCGTCTCTTTCTAGTCCTCAAGATTCGGGTAAAGCATTGCGTGAGGTGCTCAAGATACCACGAGTTTTAGTGTTCATTACGTTTGCAGTGGTCGCTGGGACTTTCGATAGCTTCATCATATATTATATGTTTTGGTATGTTTACAAATTTTAAGGGGATAAAATAATAATATGACACGGTTGGCTATGCGACCTTTCTTATCCACTTAGATCGGGGTTGTATGATGTATCCCATGTTTTCTTTGATTTGCGTCCATCATCATTTTAATACAATTTAGATTTTGACTTTCTACGACCTATCTTATCCACTTAGATCGGGGTTGTATGTTGTATCCCATGTTTCCTTTGATTTGTGTCCATTATCATTTTAATACAATTTTGATTTTGACTTATTGCGGCCTATCTTATCCACTTAGATCGGGGTTGTATATTGTATCCCATGTTTCCTTTGATTTGTGTCCATTATTATTTTAATACAATTTTGATTTTGACTTATTGCGGCCTATCTTTTTTTTTTTTTTTTTTTTTTTTTTTTTTTTATAATGGTTGACAGGCCAGGTGTCTGACCACAGCTCACCTGATGTTAAGTGAATGTGTGGTCGAAGATGGTAAAGCACACCTAGCCTGGAATGGAACTGGCTCTCAAGTGAGGCTGCCGGAACACACCGTTAGATGCTTGGCGGCAGATTTTCAACTTGAGGGTGGTAGCTAGCCAGCCGAGTACTAGAAAGTACCCTACCACCATGCTGTGGTTTCCTCACGATGTTTTCCTTCACCGGCAGCTCAAGCTCATTGTTGGGGTTTGAACCCACGCCCTTCGGCATGCGAACCTACCGCGCTAACCACTGAGCTATCATTGCTACAAACTATCTTATCCACTTAGATCGGGGTTGTATATTGTATCCCATGTTTCCTTTGATTTGTGTCCATTATCATTTTAATACAATTTTGATTTTGACTTATTGCGGCCTATCTTATCCACTTAGATCGGGGTTGTATGTTGTATCCCATGTTTCCTTTGATTTGTGTCCATCATCATTTTAATACAATTTTGATTTTGACTTATTGCGGCCTATCTTATCCACTTAGATCGGGGTTGTATGTTGTATCCCATGTTTCCTTTGATTTGTGTCCATTATCATTTTAATACAATTTTGATTTTGACTTATTGCGGCCTATCTTATCCACTTAGATCGGGGTTGTATGTTGTATCCCATGTTTCCTTTGATTTGTGTCCATCATCATTTTAATACAATTTTGATTTTGACTTATTGCGGCCTATCTTATCCACTTAGATCGGGGTTGTATGTTGTATCCCATGTTTCCTTTGATTTGTGTCCATCATCATTTTAATACAATTTAGATTTTGACTTATTGCGGCCTATCTTATCCACTTAGATCGGGGTTGTATGTTGTATCCCATGTTTCCTTTGATTTGTGTCCATCATCATTTTAATACAATTTAGATTTTGACTTATTGCGGCCTATCTTATCCACTTAGATCGGGGTTGTACGTTGTATCCCATGTTTCCTTTGATTTGTGTCCATCATCATTTTAATACAATTTTGATTTTGACTTATTGCGGCCTATCTTATCCACTTAGATCGGGGTTGTATGTTGTATCCCATGTTTCCTTTGAATTGCGTCCATCATCATTTTAATACCTTTTTGATTTTGACTTATTGCGGCCTATCTTATCCACTTAGATCGGGGTTGTATGTTGTATCCCATGTTTCCTTTGATTTGTGTCCATCATCATTTTAATACAATTTTGATTTTGACTTATTGCGGCCTATCTTATCCACTTAGATCGGGGTTGTATGTTGTATCCCATGTTTCCTTTGATATGTGTCCATCATCATTTTAATACAATTTTGATTTTGACATTTTTTTGGACAAAACACTGACTTTGACATTTTATTAGACAACTGGAAAAGCATCTTGACATATTTTTTTGACATACATGAAAACTTAACCGATCTATGTGAAAGGTGTATAGAGCGTAACAGCTCAATTGGTCTTGACTGTGTTTTTACTGATTTGTGACATTATTTATATATTGACATGACATATTTATGTATTTGTTTGACATTATATATAATGTAATACTTTTCAGTTACAATCTAACTTATGTTTTCATTCTCTTTTTTGTATTTTTTATTGCTATGCTCATTTTTATAAACTTGTGACATAAATGCATTTGTGCCAAAAAATATAATTTTAAAGCGTTTTGAGTTTTGAGAGCGTTTTCTTCGATTTAGAAAGTTGTGACGTTAACATTTTTTCTATTCGGATATTTGCTCTTGACATTTTGTATGATTTTAATTATTTTGACATTTGGGTACTTTATATTCACGCAGACATAATTATTTTTGACATCTATATAATTTACTATGACATTTTTATTCAAATCTAACTCGTATTTTTCAGGTTTCTTGAAGAGCTAGCGGAGGTGACGGGCCACACTGCTAGAATTAAGTTCATAGAAGGTGTGGTGGTAGCTGGACAGAGTTTCATCGGAGAACTGATCTTCTTCTTTTACTCTGGTAAGTGGTCTTTATACTTCCCGCGATCACTTCTTGGTTTCTGCCATCGCATTTTATCCTTTTCAAGATATTGTTGGGTTCAAAAAAAGTTTTCATAACATTTTCTGTCACCATTCTTTTGCATAAGATCATTTCGCATAAAGTTATTGTGTAAACTTTTTTTTTTCTAAACATATTTATTATTATTGGACGTTTATTTATTTTCATATTTATGTTTTGTGGATGTAGCTGAGACCCTGGATTAAAACATAGGCTACTTTTTATCCCGAAAACATGTAGCGGGTAACACCGCGGGGCGTAGCTAGTATGAATTTAAACTAAATAATATTGATTTCTCTAAATACAACAAGCTGTATAATTTGTGTTTTATATCGTATTATTTTCTTAAGAGTCCGACTCGCTTTTGATCGATTTTGCATAAATTTCAGGTAAAATCATAAAGCGATGGGGTTTTGGCACCACGCTGACTTTTTCGCTTCTCTGTTATGGAGTGAGGATGGCACTTATATCTATCATTACCAACCCGTGGCATTTAGTCTTCATCGAGGTAAGTAGTGTAGTCTAGTAAGGTGCAGCTAGCGAAATTACTGGGCTGTTGAGACTAACTCCATCAAAAGTCTCAAAGTAATGAGCGCCAAAGCAGCGATACTCTGGACTTTGTTACTTAAAGTTCTGTGTATCGCTGCGATGGTCATGGGCAAGCGTTATCTCTTACCATCAGGAGAGCGTCTCGTTCGTATCATTACTTTTCACATTAAAAAAAAAAATTAAAAAAAATTTTAATCCCCCCCATCTCGGAAAGAGTATTTTTGCTCTGCGATATCTGAGTGCAAAAGTCGTTTTTATCTGGTAGTCCTAAAGTAAATTTGAATTTACAACATCGTGTGCACAAGTTTGTGATTTTTTTTTTTTTCGTTAATTTGCCCTTTCGGGCAGGCTAAAGCTATAAAGCCATACTGCCTCGTCTTCAGTGTTATTTCTGCTGTATCTTAACTATGGTTATCGTCAAAGTCGTCTTAGTCAAGTCCAGTTCGTGTCAGTTCGTGCCAGTCATGCTTTAGTAAAGTAGTGGCAACTTTACTATAAAGCTTCGATGGAGTTTTGGAAGCAACACAAAAACTCATGTTTCACCACATTATATCATTTTCCCACACTCGCGCTTGTAATTCGGCACTTTATGAATAAAACACCACCATTTTTATGCATAAACACTCGACAAAACACTAGTTTTGGAAAAAAATACAACGAAGCGACACGACTCTTCCCGCGTTCCCGCCAAAACTCACCCTAAGTTTGTGAATTCAAAACATCATTAAACCTATTCACTTCAACCTCCATGGTGCCGAATTTATCATACAACTTTTTTTAATTTGTTAAAAACTCAGACGCGGAACCTCCTTGGTTCACGTTTTTTTTTTTAATTTGTGTTGCGCGCGCTATTTTCTTTTCACGTCATATTGTTAAGGAGTTTTGGCGGGAACGCGGGAAGAGTCGTGTTGCTCCGGTTGTATTTTTTTCCAAAACTAGTGTTTTGTCGAGTGTTTATGCATAAAAATGGTGGTGTTTTATTCATAAAGTGCCGAATTACAAGCGCGAGTGTGGGAAACGATATAATGTGGTGAAACATGAGTTTTCGTGTTGCTTCCAAAACTCCATCGAAGCTTTATAGTAAAGTCGCCACTAGTTTGCTAAAGCATGTCTGGAATTAACTGACACGAACTGGACTTGACAAAGACGACTTTGACGATAACTATAGCTAAGATACAGCAGAAATAACACTTAAGACAAGGCAGTATGGCTTTATAGCTTTAGCCTGCCCGAATGGGCAAATTATTAAAAAAAAACCATATTGTTAATGTAGTAGTTAATACATAAACTGAAATAAAAGTATCTTGTGATTGTAAAAGATTTTTTTTTTGCATTTAGTCATTTTCTCGCTGAGGTTTTTTTTTTTTATGGTTGGCAGGCTAGGTGTTTGACCACAGCTCACCTGATGTCAAGTGACGGTGTGGTCGAAGATGGTAAAGCACACCTAGCCTGGAATGCAACTGGCTCTCAAGTGAGGCTGCCGGAACACACCGTTAGATGCTTGGCGGCAAATTTTTCAACTTAAGGGTGGTAGCTAGCCAGCCGAGTACTAAAGTACCCTACCACCATGCTATGGTTCCCTCACGATGTTTTTCCTTCACCGGCAGCTCAAGCTCATTGTTGGGGTTTGAACCCACGCCCTTCGGCATGCGAACATACCGCGCTAACCACTGAGCTATCATCGCTACAAAAGGGATGAAAAGTTACGTGTTGCATTCGAGTACAAAGATTTTTCACCTCGTGCTCTTTTGATTCCCTCGCTAACGCTCAGGATTCAAATTTTTTTAGAATCCTTCGTTTGCTCGCTCATAAAAACTGTGCACGCGGTTAAAAAGCAACTTTGCACTCTTGTATAACAAATAACTCTTTCGCATTTAGCTTTCATCGAAGTAAATGAAATTTTCTCCATTTCTCACCAAGTACATTATCAATAATTCATAGTCAGTAAATTGATTTTCACTAAATATAATCTGTTTATCGTCCAATCATGAAGTAATTTCCGTAATACCTACTACAAATTATGAACTAAAATTTAAGGCCAATACTAAAATCAAACCCATTCGTCAAATATTTTATAAAATCTCTTACACATTCTTTTACACACGCACACGCACACTCTCGCTCTCACACACAAGACACACTCTCTCTCTCTCTCTTTCTCTCTCTCACACACACACACACACACACACACACCTCATGCACATATAGGCGGCCTGTACACGTTCAATCATGATCACGATCCGCGATCCGCGATCCGCGATCTTGATTTCAAAATTTCTAGACATTTTGCGATCCGGAGCATCAGTCCGTCAATCCGCTTCGTACACGATCAGTCTGGATCGCGATCATTGATCGCGGATCGCGCGGAACGTGTACGGGCTGCCATATACTTTTCTGCATTCCTTGCTTATTAATTTATTAGCATCAAATTATGTAGTTAAAAAAAAATAGTACAAGTTCTCTTTTAAATTTAAAATATTTAATCGGTTCCAGCCTCCCGCGACACAGGCTAGCCCTAGTGCGGGGACTATTGTAAAATATTACCATCTTTGTACACATATATTCTGGTAAATAAATATTTTTGTATTTGTATCAAAATACAAAAATATAATTTGTATCAAATTTGACAGTGTTGATTTTTCTCTCGTAGAGCATAATGCAGGGCCCCACGTACGCGCTCTGCTACAGCAGTATAGTGGGGTACGCGGCGCATGTGGCCCCGCCGGGGTACTCCGCCACTGTGCAAGGAATCGTCGCTGGTATGGACGATGGACTTGGTATGTATATTGCTTCGTTTACCAACATCATGTTCTAAAGTTTTTACTAATATTTACCATGATTATAAATAGTCAAGAAATAACACACATATCTACACATTTTTGCTCTTATAATATGTCGGTTCTACGATCATTATCCCGATAGTTGTCACGGTGAACGGCCTTATAGCGAAAACGCAAATGCATACAATTAAAGCTCATAAATTATTGCTGTGTTGTTTCACGAGATATATATACTATGTATGTAGGATGTTGACTTAACGACCATTGTCCCGATAGTCGTTGCGCTGAACGGCTTTATAGTGAGCCTCAACCAACATCTTAAAAGGCTCTCGCTAGGCGTTTGGGTCAAAAGTGATACTTGACAGCTTGAGTCCAGCCCCGCTGCTCACGGCATCCTAGTTTTACTTATTTGACAGGCTAGGTTCTGACCACAGCTCGGTTGATGTTAAGCATAACCAGCCTGGAATGGAATTGGCTCTAAAGTGAGGCGGCCAGAACACGTTAGGTGCTTGGCGGTAGATTTGACCCTGTGACCCTCCCCTTCGGACCGCGCTTGCTGCCTTCACACTTCAAACCGCAAGTCAATAAACAAGCGTGCTCCATCTGAGACCGCATCATCATTTAACATCAGGTGATTGAATGGGCGTAGCGTAGGACGCCCTGAGACTCGATGGAGTGATGATATACGTAGGACAGCTGGCTGTGGATGGAAGCGAAAAGCCGAAGATTGGGCCGAGTGGCGTGTTTTAGGAGAGGCCTATGTCCAGCAGTGGACTTCAATAAATTGATGATGATGATGATGATGATTGAATGGTCAAACGTAAGGTTGTTTGTTACAAAATAAAATTTATGATAACAGTATGTTTTTTTCCGTAGGTTTTGCGCTGGGTTCCCTTTTAGGCGGACAGCTGTATACCCGTCTGGGCGGGCGGGGCGCTTTCCGATTGTTTGCGGGCGTCGCTGTGGGCGGAGCCGTCTTCCACGCGATATTGTTCGCTCTAGTCACTAGGGGAGACAGTAAGTTTTTTTTTTACAAGCTATTATTTGACTTGCAATGTATGTGTGTTTGTTCGGGTGGAATCTTGCAAGTTAAATTTGATCCACTTCCCGATGTCGTATTGGAATTTGGTTTAGGACTTATGTATCTTACAATACAATGATATTTTTTTTGTCTTTTGACAGTCTAGGTGTTTGACCACAGCTCACCTGATGTTAAGTGATGGTGTGGTCGAAGGTAGTAAACACATCTAGCTTGGAATGTAACTGGCTCACATGTGAGGCTGCCGGAACACACCGTTAGATGCTTGGCGGCAGATTTTCAACTCTCGTGTGGCAGCTAGCCAACCGAGTACTAGAGAGTACGCTACCACTATGCTATGGTTTCCTCACGATGTTTTTTTTTTTATTTTTTGATGTAAAAAGTAATGAGACGAACGAGACGCTCTCCTGATGGTAAGAGATAACGCCTGTCCATGAACATTGCTGCGATATACAGAACTTTGAGTTACAAAACAAAGTCCAGGGCATCGCTGCTTTGGCGCTCATTACTTTGAGGCTTTCGATGGTTAGTCTCAACAGCCCAGTAATTTCGCTAGCTGCAGTACCCTTCAAACCGGAACACAGTAATGTTTACACACTACTGCTTAGCGGCAGAATAACTGGTACTGCGGTGGTACCTACCTAGACGACCTCCCGCTAAGGAGATCTACCACCAAGTACCATGTTTTCCTTCTCCGGCAGCTCAAGCTCATTGTTGGGGTTTCAGCATGCGAAACGACTTCGCTAACCACTGATTCGAACCCAGAACCTCTAGATTAGAAGGCAGACAGTCTCCCAAATAAAAGTTCTGTGTATCGCTGCAATGGCCATGGACAGATGTTATCTCTTACCATCAGGAGAGCGTCACGTTCGTCTCATTACTTTTTACATAAAAAAAATATGTATGTGATGTTCTGTTTATTCTATTAGCAAATAACCACGGATGGTTTTGTTGAAAAATTCTGATGGTGCCTACTGAAAACCTCTTCTGCGTTAAGTAGTTGCTATCATAATTTGCTAGGAGTTCACTCGAGTAAAAGAGATAGAAAAACTTCCTCTATTGCTTTCTCCCTCTGCGCCCCACCCTTTGTTGCCGGCCACTTACTACGGGCCCGCGGGCTACGCGATGCAACAAGCTATGACTAAATACATTGCGCGTTATCTGTGACTTGATAAACGTCATACGCATACGAAGTCGTGATGAACATCTAAATTGCACGAAACACCGAAAGTAGATTTATTCGTTTCCAAGGTGAGTATACCGATACTGAGCGTCCGGCGACACGTCTGTGTGAGTGAAAAATATCAATGTAGGTGTTCAATCATAAGTTCCCACCACGAACTACAGGCATAATCTATTACTGGTGTCGGATTTAATATATTCTGTACGCTTGTCTGCAGAAGAAAAACCAGAGACAACGATAGTGTTAGAAGAGGACGAGAAGATGTTGCCGCAGGTGCACACTACTGCCATCTACAAAGACACCGTCGAACCGTTGAAAGAGGGTGATAGGTAACGGATTCGCAGGTATATACGTGTTACAATTTCACTTGACGTGCTTTTGATATATTTTTTTAATGCTAGGTATTTAATGTTAAGTGACGGTGTAATCGAAAATGGTAAGCGCGCTTAGCTTGGAATTAAATTGGCTCTCAAGTGAGGAACATTGCCATTTATGTACTTAAATTTGTTTAATTTCATTGACATTTTTATTAAAATTGCCATTTATGATCTTAAATATATTTAATGTCATTGTCATTTTAGTAAAATTTACATTCACATCCTGAAATATACATAATGTCAGTGTCATTTTTATTGACATTGAGGTTTATGTCCTTAAATTTATTTAATTTCATTGTCATTTTAGTAAAGTGACATTTATATCCTGAAATTTATATAATGTCAGTGACTTTTTTTAAATTGACATTTATGTCCTTAAATATATTTTGTCATTGACATTTGTGTAATTAAATTTGTTTAATGCCATTATAATTACTGTTTTTGTCGTAATATGACAACTGACTGTTTTTGTCGTGATATAATGTCTATATACCTTAGTTGTTAGTATAAATAAATAAATAAATATCGTAGGACTATACACACAGCGCCATCTGGCCCCAAACTAAGCAGAGCTTGTGTGATGGAAGTCAGATAACTGATAGAATACATAAATACTTTTTTTTTTGTAAATACATACTTATAATACATACAGAACACCCAGACACAGAACAAACATTTGTTTATTCACAAAATGTATGCCCTGAGTGGGAATCGAACCCACGCCCTACAGCTCTCAAGGCAGATATACTACCAATGAGCCAACGGGGCTGTCAGTATATAAATAAATAAATAAGTGTATATATATATTTATATACATGTACACGATAAAAATGCTAGAACATTACGTGGACTTAACATTTTCTCTTTATTGTTTCAGAGAGAGACAGAGACAAAAATTAAAAATGAAAAGAACTGCGATGCTAAAGAAACTGAAAAAAAATAATTAAAGCATGTACAACGTATAGTTTTTTAAACTTACTTTATACTGGGTTAATAAGCCGAAACGGGGTCATTGTACTCATTATGGGCAACTTTTACTGTGACTGTAACCTTGAAATCGCGTAAATACACTAAATCCCACTAATATTATAAATGAGTTTTGGCGGGAACGCGGGAAGAGTCGTGTCGCTCCGTTGTATTTTTTTCCAAAACTAGTGTTTTGTCGAGTGTTTATGTATAAAAATGGTGGTGTTTTATTCATAAAGTGCCGAATTACAAGCGCGAGTGTTCTATTCTATTCTATTCTACTTTACTAAAGCATGACTGGACTTGACTGACACAGACTGGACTTTGACGATAACTAGCTACGAGGTCACTTATTTAACTTTTAAAACTTGAAAATATATAAATACTTGACACTGGCAAATGCTAAAACGCGACGCCAAAACAAAAAGAAAAAAAAAATTATAAATGTGAAAGTTTGGATGGATGGATGTTTGTTACTCTTTCACGCAAAAACTACTGAACGGATTTAGATGAAATTTGGTATGGAGGTAGTTGATACCCTGGATTAACACATAGGCTACTTTTTATCCTGAAAACATGTAGCGGGTAACACCGCGGGGCGCAACTAGTGCTTCATATATTTCGATGGTTAACGAATTATTTATTTTGGACAGCTGAGAAGTAAGTGTGTGATATTTAAAAAAAAAGAAACTAAAAGTGTCGCTCTCAAAGTAAAAGTTATTAACAATGTACAATGAACTCCTTTCGACACAGTGTTATCGTACCGCGTAACCTTGTACAGCTTTTAAAAAAAATATATTTTAAATATGAGATATAATTATTTATTATTGTTAATTAGGTTTGTGTTTACAATTTTAGTATTTTTTTTTTTAAATAAGTTGGTTTATGTTTAGTTATATTTTAATTGATTAGGTGAAATTTTATTTAATAGCTTTTACGTAAAACTTGTGCTTATAACGTAGAATAAGAAATATTGTTTTTTTTTGTATTCCAGCCGCGCTTCTAAACTTTCTGTTTATTGTTTTATGGAAAACAATTAATGAGTCGAGCGAAACTCTCTCCCGATGGTAAGAGTACCTATTTGTGAAAATCTGACACGGACAGCTAGCTAATTGTTGTTTAATCTACTTTCATTGTACAAACCGCTATGGAATTTGCTGCTCGAGTGGGTGTTCCCCTTTAGACACAATCTGGGTGCCTTCAAGTCACGAGTGAATCAGTTTCAGAGCGTGCTCCATCGTAGACCGCATCTTCGCTTAACATCAGGGTAGATGGCGGTCAAACGCAAGACTGTACGTAATAAAAAAGAAACTCTTACCATCAGGAGAGCGTGTTGTTCATCATTGCTTAATAGACATTAGAACACTTTTTTCGTGACTTAAGCTATTATTTGTTATAAATTTAAAAATACCCCTACACCTAACACCAAATTTCGAATCGATCAGTGGTAAATACTCACATACATAAGAGCTGTTTATCTTCAAACAGCTGAACAGACTTTCTTGAATCATTGTTAAGATAACTTTCGATGAAGTCACATAAAAAATATGTAATTTGCTATTTAGTGGTGGCGGCCATCTTGGATTTGATATGTATTATAATGTATAGTATTCTACTAGTCAAGCCCTTTCATTTGATACCCATATTATATTGAGGGAGTTGTGAAAACATATGTAATCCGCCATTTTGTGGCGACGGCCATCTTGGATTTGAAATGTATCATAGTGTATAGTATTCTAGTAGTCAAGCCTTTTCATTTGATACACATATTGAGGGAGTTGTGAAGAAATATGTATTCCGCCATATTGTGGCGGCGGCCATCTTGGACCGATTTTCATCAAACATAGCTAAGAACACTCGACTAATTCACCTTTCAAACAAAATCCAAATCGGTTCATCCGTTCGGGAGCTACGATACCACAGACACGTCAAACTTATAACACCCCGTCTTTTTTGCGTCGGGAGTTAAAACTCTTACCATCAGGGGAGCGTTTTGTTCATGATTACTTAATATTAATATATATTAGAACACTTTATGTGACTTAAGTGATTTGTTACAATTGAGAACAAAACATATTTAACTGTGCCAAAACAATGAGACTTTATAACGCTCTGGTCCTTTGTTATGTTTTTATTTATTAATAAATTGTATATATTATAATTATTAATTCAAATAGCTTGCCTTATAAGTTGAGTAAGAAACTTGTAGATTTAACGTTTTGGTTCAAACCCCAACAACGAGCTTGAGCTACCGGTGAAGAAAAACATCGTGAGGAAACCATAACATGGTGGTAGCGTACTCTCTAGTACTCGGCTGGCTAGCTACCACACGAGAGTTGAAAATCTACCGCCAAGCATCTAACGGTGTATTCCGGCACGTGAGAGCCAATTCTATTCCAGGCTAGGTTTTACCATCTACGACCACGTCATTTAACATCAGGTGAGCTGTGGTCGCGCACCTTCTACAAAAAAAAGATTGAAAGTGTTCTTAACGTGTACATTTTTGTACGTTCACACGGCCGTGTTTACGACATTAACACACTCAAACATTTTTTACTGTAAAGCTGTCAAAATATAGTCTGTGTTCCTTTAAGTCGCGTGTGAATCGGTTTCTTCTAAGCAAGCGTGCTCCACCGTAGACCGCATCTTCGCTTAACATCAGGCGGGATGGCGATCAAACGCAAGCCTACATATTATAAAAAAAAAAAAAAAGATCTGAAGGAGTTCTTAACGTGTATATTTTTGTAATGTATACGTACGTGTACATTTTGTAATGTACACATACGTGCACATTTCTGTACGTTCACACGGCCGTGTTTACGACACTAGCTTTTTACTAAAAAGCTATTCGAAGAAACAGTTTGATACTGGAAAATGCAAAATGTGCAGTCTTGGAGAAAAAAAAAGCTGTTTTTTTTCTTCTTTGGCTTCGTATTTTGTGCATTCTGACGGTTTGAATGTTTTACTAGCTTCAATCTTTATGTAGATTTAAATTTGTCATTGGCTTGATATTTAATAAAAAGTTTATCTTCATTAGTAAATAGTTCTTTTGCAAGTTTCTTACACAATTGAGTATAAAAAGCGAAACAAAGCTTTACAATGACTGTACCTACATATATTTGTAATATTTAATTATTGTTACTTATGTTAAGTTATTTTTATGTAAATAAAAACAGTTTACAATATTTTAAATCATGTATTTTATTTACAAACCTTTTCATTATTTTAGGCTTTTGTTGTACCGTAAAAAAAGACTTAAAAATAAACTTAAACAAAAATTAAAGTAGATTTACATTCATTACAATATTTGGCTGACAATTAATGATAGTCGATTATCATTTTAATTCGTCAAAATCTTTTTTAGGGTTCCGTACCCACAGGGTAAAACGGGACCCTATTACTAAGACTCCTTCTATTGCCGCTATAACAACAAATACTAAAAAACAGAATAAAATAAATATTTAATGGGGGCTCCCGTACAACAAACGTGATTTTTTTGCCGTTTTTTTAGATTTTTATGGCTTTATGGCTGGTTTTTATGTATGTTCCCCGATTACTCGGAGACGCTTGGACGTATTCGAGAAATTCTTTTTAGCTACTTTAATACAATGCTTAAGAATTTTCAACCATTAATTCCCCCGTTAGTATAGTACATAAAAAGCGCGGTAGGTAAATTGGCATAGACTGATGAGGTAGTACCTATATTGGGCGATGTATGACGGCGGAGAGGGTTGTGTTCGTTTCCTGTACAGTCATAATAGTCATTTGGCGAGGTTGTGGTTGGCCTTCTAAGTAGAATAATGCGCGTTATATGACGGCGGGGAGGGTAGTGTTCGTTTCCTGTACGTTTACAGTCATAAAAGTCATTCGGTGAGGATGTGATTGGTTGACTAAGTAGACTAATGCGAGTTGTATGACGGCGGGGAGGGTAGTGTTCGTTTCCTGTACGTTTATAGTCATAAAAGTCATTCGATGAGGATGTGATTGGTTGACTTGTTCGTTTCCTGTACGTTTACAGTCATAAAAGTCATTCGGTGAGGATGTGATTGGTTGACTAAGTAGACTAATGTGCGTTGTATGACGGCGGGGAGGGTAGTGTTCGTTTCCTGTACAGTCATAATAGTCATTTGGCGAGGATGTGGTTGGTCTTCTAAGTAGAATAATGCGCGTTGTATGACGGCGGGGAGGGTAGTGTTCGCTTTCCGTCGGTTACGTCATACGGTACAGGAGTGGTGGGTAGACTGGTGAGGTAGTCTAATGTGTGCTGTATGGTAATTCTAGTAGTCATACGGTGAAGATGTGGTGGGTAAACTGGCAATGTAGTCCAACGCGCGTTGTATGGCGGCAGGCACCGGCGGTGGAGTGGGTAGATGGGCGCCTTCAGCGTGGAATCCATTCTCGTCCGCTCGGTATACAACGTTGATTATCTGAAATTAATACAATTTAGTACTATACTTTTACATGTTCACAGAAGGTAAGCACCGCCTCCCATCGCCGACACGCCTAGCGTATCCTCACGAGCCCCTACGGCGTGCTCTCGATTTTTCATGGACTTGGGCATATTTTCTATTTGAAGCCGAAATACGGAGATTCACGCGATCTTTTTTGCCATACACTTGCAAATTGTGGAATGATCTTCCTTCTTCCGTATTCCCGCGGAGTTACAACATTGAGTTCTTCAAAAGGCATGTTAATAGAATCTTAAAAGGTCGGTAACGTATTTGTATTACCCCTGGTATTGCAGATATCTATAGGCGACGGTGATTGCTTAACATCAGGCAACCCGTCAGCTTGATTGCCACTGTGGCATAAAAAAAAAAACAGTGATGCAGTAAAGCATATTCTGATTCTGATTCTGATCCTCACCTGTCCATCTGGAGCTGTATACTGGTATTGGCCTTCGACGACAAGCGAAGGCGCCCCGGACTTCGCCCCATCGTTGCTGAACGATCCTCTTTGCTCATGGAAGATACCTCCTTCTGGAATGTTAATTTTATTGCAAAGCGGGAAATAGTATCTAGTATTTTTTCATTGACAGCCCTGTTGGTTCATTGGTAGTATGTCTGCTCCAGGATCAGAAGGGCGTGGGTTCGTGGACAAACATTTTGTGGTATAAACAAAAATGTTTGTTCTGTGTTTGGGTGTTCTGTATTTATTATAAGTATGGTTTTACAAAAAAAAAAGTATTTAAGTATTTTATTAGTTATCTGTCTTCCATAGTACAAGCTCTGCTTAGTTTAGGGTTAGATGGCGGTGTTTGTAATGTCCTACGATATATATATTTTTTTAAAAGTGCGAGTATGGAAAAGTGATAAAGATAGATAGAACTCTTTATTTTGCACACCATAAACAGAAAAAAAATGTGGTGAAACATGAATTTTCGTGAGTTGCAAAACAAAGTCCGGGTCATCGCTACATTATCGATCATTACGAGACCTTCGATGGTTAGTCTGAACAGCCCTGTAATTTCGGTAGTTCCAGTACCCTTCAAACCTTATGTAGCGATGATAGCTCAGTGGTTAGCGCGGTAGGTTCGCATGCGTGGCTCGTGGTTCGTAGTTCGTGGTTCGTAGGGCGTGGGTTCAAACCCCAACAATGAGCTTGAGCTGCCGGTGAAGGAAAACATCGTGAGGAAACCACAGCATGGTGGTAGCGTACTCTCTAGTACTCGGCTGGCTAGCTACCACACGAGAGTTGCATCTGCCGCAAAGCATCTAACGATGTGTTCCGGCAGCCTCACTTGAGAGCCAGTTTCATTCCAGGCTAGGTATGCATCCCCATCGTCGACCACACCGTCACTTAACATCAGGTGAGCTGTGGTCAAACACCTAGCCAGTCAGCTATAAAAAAAAAAGTTTTGTTGTAATATTTACCAGTTTGTATGGCCCATTTGTAGGAGCCGTCGGGTGTGGGAGACTCGAAGTCGTCTCTGAGGATTTCGTCTTTCTGGCACGAACATAACGTTACCGCCACCTGGGGAAATGTCATAATATTATCGACAGCCCGTTGGCTCATTGGTTGTATATCTGCCTTGAGAGCTGGTGGGCGTGGGTCCGATTCCCACACAGGGCAAACATTATGTGATAAACAAATGTTTGTTCTGTGTCTGGGTGTTCTGTATGTATTTACAAAAAAATAAGTATTTATGTATTCTATCAGTTATCTGACTTCCATCACGCAAGCTCTGCTTAGTTTGGGGCCAGATGGCGCTGTGTGTATAGTCCTACGATATTTATTTATTTATTAAATATCTTCTATCTATACTATTATAATGAGGAAAAATTTGATAGTTTGTTTGTATTTAATAGGCTCCGAAACTATTAGACTGATTTCAAAAATTCTTTCACCATTGGGAAGCTACACCATCCTCGGGTGACATAGGCTACTTTTTATCCCTGTATTACCACGGGAACGGGAACTACGCGGGTAAAACCGCGAGGCGTTCGCTAGTTAGGTATAATTGGTTGGATGTTACCTACACACATGTTTTCTTGTAAATAAATAAATATCAAAGATCAAAAGAAAAGGTCATCCCTACTTTAAAAGAATACAATTTAAAAATATGACATCGTTTCATGGTTGACATTCCAAAAATATCGAACGAAACGATTTGATTCCACTTTCATTGTACGAACCGCTACAGTAAAATGCGCGCCGTTGTATTTTTTTCTAAAGCTCTTGTGTTTATGCATAAAAATGGTTGTGTTTTATTCATAATGTGCCGAATCACAAGCGCGAGTGTGGAAAAATGGTATAATGTGGAGAAACATGACTTTTTGTGTTGCTTCCAAAACTCGATGGATGCTTATAGTAAAGTCGCCACTTTACTACTGGACTTGACTGACACGGACTGGACTTTGACTATAACTATAGCTACATTAAATCATTTACCTTATGAAACTTGAAAATTTAAAACACTTGACACTGGCAAATGCTCAAAATGCGACGCCAAAATCAAATATTTTATTAGAATGTACAATATTTTTATAATCACATAGTTTTTATTGACATACTTTACTTTGACATTTAATTTATGCTTTTTTTTTATTTATTGACATGTAATCAGTGTTTTAAAACTTTTTAAATGTTATCTTTCAATAATAAAATAAAATAAAAACAAAAAAAACAAATAAAAAAAACATTTTTTTTCTTGCAAACAAATATATCTTTATCTTTACGATGTCATCAATAAAATATTTTTGTATTTGTATAAAAGAAACTGCGCGAGCGCAGCCGCGGGCAACAACTAGTTATTATATTTATATAAGTACCAGACAAATAAAATGTTTGACCGATTTTGGATACAAAACAACTGACATGACTGCTTAGACTGACTTTGTACTTTGTATGTAGGTATGTAATAAAATTGTATTCTATTCTAAAGGTTTCTCACATTTTATTGATTTATTATTGCAACACGTTAAATTATTAAATCCTTTATTCTTTACAAAAGGCACTCTATGAATTGATTGACATTTAAAATCATTAGATAATATCATATCAGTGCAAGAAACTTGTATGGTAGAGTAGAGAGCCACTAACGTATTTTAAAACTAAATTGATATTAAACATTTTTTGTTCATTATTTCGCCGTACCAAAGTAAATTGGTTAGCAATTGATACCTAAGTAAAGAGTTCGTATACAAACATAATTAAAATTTGTGTTCAAATAAGCGAGAATGATTTATTAACATATACACGTTTTGAAGGGAAACCGAAGCTTCGAGAAACTTTTTCGTTGTTCATTACTATATTTGGCAAGTTACGTATAAATCTTTCAGACGAAATTCTAACCAATCCGTTGCGTAAAGAAACACACGCAAAATGCTGTTTGTTTCAGGAATATTTGCTGATTCAAACTTTACATAGAAAAGGCGATTTTAAGCCACATAATTTAATTTTGACATTTTTATATACCTAGCTTCCATTTTTATTTGACATAACTTGACTTTTACTAACCTAACCTAACCTATTTATTTCTAGACTTTAATTTTCTTGGGATTTATTGTAATTTTTTTGACTTTGTAGCTAAGATGCGGTTTCCATCAATAGACAGAGTGATTTAAGAGGAAGGTTTATATGTATAATACATGCATATGCACTACATTAGTATCTACTCAGCACCCGTGCAAAGCCGGGGCGGGTCGCTAGTGTCTACATAGTATAAAACAAAGTCGCTTCCCGCCGTCTGTACGCTTAAATCTTTCAAACTACGCAACGGATTTTAATGCGGTTTCTATCAATAGACAGAGCAATTCAAGAGGAAGGTTTGTATGTATAATACATGCATATAAAACATATTAATTAGTATCTACATTGCACCCGTGCGAAGCCGGGCCGTTAGTCTATACTATTATAAAGAGGAAAGATTTGATTTTTTGTTTGTTTATATTGAATAGGCTTCGAAACTGCTGGACCGATTTCAAAAATTCTTTCACTGTTGGGAAGCTACACTATCTCCGGATAAGATAGGCTACTTTTCATCTCTGTATTCCCACGGGAACGGGAACTACGCGGGTGAAACCGCGAGGTGTCCGCTAGTACTATTATAAAGAGGAAAGATTTGATTTTTTGTTTGTTTGTATTGAATAGGCTCCGAGACTACTGGACCGATTTCAAAAATGCTTTCACCGTTGCGAACCTACACTATCTCCGGATGACATAGGCTACTTTTCATCTCTGTATTTTCACGGGAACGGGAACTACGCGGGTGAAACCGCGAGGCGTCCGCTAGTTCCGAATAAATCTAAACGGAAATAATTATATCAAATTTTCCTTAGTACGTGTTCACTATTTACTAAAGTTTAGAATGAGGTTGTAATCATCGATCAAGTATCCATTAACCTATGCCAAAGTGAGAGGTGCTGTGACCCGCCACAGATTAAGAAATTAACAGATACTTACCATTCACTTTTTCTTTGGTTTTGGCGTCGCATTTTGAGCATTTGCTAGTGTGCAAGTGCTTTGATATTTTCAAGTTTCATAAATTAAATAAGTCATACTCATGATCGGGTGCTGCTTGCGGGTCGCTGGTCTGCTCGCGGTATACACACAATCTAGTACCGTTTTTTTTTTTTTTTGCCCAGGGAAAATTCTTGATGGATATCACCGGCTCCGAGGGAAGCACGGTGATTATGTGGGACTCTCCGCCTAAGTGGCGGCCTACCCACTAAAAACCCTGGGGTGTTTCTGCCCGGCGTCTATATGCCGGGGCTACGGGGACGCTTTCCTACCTACCTACTTTAACCTTAGATTAAGATTACTAACGTAACTCTCCTCTTTTTGTAATGTAGAAAGTGGAGCGTACAATTATAAAAAAAAAAAATAAGTGGCCAAACGTTTAGAGGAGGCTTCAGGTGACCAGAATGCTGGTATCTACTTTGGTCAAAAGCTAAGCATTGCCATCCAGCGTGGCAATGCTGCCAGCATTCTGGCCACATATCCTTCCTCTGACGGATTTTTAGACTAAGTTTTTTGTATACATTTTGTTAATAGTATAATTTAAGGTATTTTCTAATAAGTTGCCTTGTAGCTATAGTTATAGTCTTGGTCAAGTCCAGTCATGCTTTAGTAAAGAAATGGCGACTTTACTACAAGCTACTGGGCTGTTGAGACTAACCGGGAGAGCGTCTCGTTCGTCTCATTACTTTTTTACATTAAAAAAGTAACATTAAAAAGTGTCATAAACCTTCTGTGTTCCAAATTTCCATCCATCCAAACTTTCACATTTAAATAAATAAATATCATAGGACATTACACACAGCGCCATCTGACCCCAAACTAAGCAGCGCTTGTGCTATGGAAGACAGATAACTGATAGAATACTTAAATACTTTTTTTTTGTAAATACATACTTATAATACATACAGTACACCCAGACACAGAACAAACATCGATGTTAGTCACACAAATGTTAGTCCTGAGTGGGAATCGAACCCACGCCCTTCAGCTCTCGAAGCAGACACACTACCAATGAACCAACAGGGCTGTTATATTTATAATATTAGTGGGATAATTAGGTAGAGTTAAGGCAACTTTGATGGGCGGCATTCAAAAAGCTCAACGACATCCTCAAGCCACGCCATATTCCGCAGTGTCTGAAGACTCGCCTCTTTAATCAGTGCGTCCTGCCCACCATGACATATGGTGCCGAGACGTGGACGCTCACACATGAGGCTGTGCACAAAATTAGAGTCGCACAGAGAGCCATGGAGAGGTCCATGCTCGGCATTAAACTCCAAGACCGAGTTCGTAATACCGATTACCGGCGACGAACGAAAGTTCGAGACGTCGGTATCGCAATTATGAACCTCAAGTGGAGCTGGGCAGGACACGTTGCTAGGCGGAGTGATGACAGGTGGAGTAAGGTTGCAACAGGGTGGTGGCCTAGGCAAGGGAAGGGGAGCGTCGGTCGTCCAGCCGCAAGATGGGTCGACGATATCGTCACCGTCGCGGGTCGAACCTGGACCAGATTGGCACAGGACCGAGGCAGATGGCATGTAAAGAGAGAGGCCTATACCCAGCAGTGGGATAAAGAAGGCTGTGGATGATGATGATGAAGGCAACTTTAGTTACAGATAGAACGGAAGTAAAAATGTTACTTGATTTGAACACAAAGACCGCCACTGACAACAATAACGGTCGTCAAATCAAAAAACTAGATACCCATCTAGTTTTTTAATTTGACGACCGTTATTGGTTTCAGTGGCGGTCTTAGGGGGTGGCAAGCAGGGCAACCGCCCGGGGCCTCGCTCTTGCAGGGGCCTCGCGTCCTCGTAGAAAAAAGTCTTTACCATATATGTACGTGTATCTCGCCACTTAACAAAACCCCCCCTGAACGCACGGTTTCATTATTAGTGCAAGCATGTTACGGCCACTCGAGCACTCGAACTAATTTTTTAGTAAAACGGAACACAAAGAAAAAGAGCCACACAATGATCTGTCGCCCCGGGCCTCGCGACAGCTAAGGCCGCCGCTGATTGTTGTGTTGGTGATCCAAATAAATGATTCAACTTTAGTTCGATCCCTAATCAACACATTTCTAGAGTTTCACATCTGTAATGTTTATTCTTCCACTGCGAACTATGCAAGGCGTAAATTTAATTCATAATAGCAGCATTCTTTGTTTGTTCAGCAATGTAACGGCAATTTGTGATTGTATCATCGATTTCAGTTATATAATCAGTTTAGAGATGGTGTAAATCGAATGTTACGTGGTCTAATAAAAAAAAGAGTAGTAGAGTAGTAGTAGTAGTAGTAGTAGTAGTAGTAGTAGTAGTAGTAGTAGTAGTAGTAGTAGTAGTAGTAGTTTATAGTTTATAGTTTATTTTTTATAACAATTACAGGTTACATGTCAACATTCATTAGATAATAATTACAGGTACAGTATTTGAATAAAAATTTGAATTACAATAATAAAATAAAATTAACAAAAGATTACAAAATAAGAATAAAAAATAATAATTAAATCGTTAAATTAAAATAAAATTGGTATACAAAAGATTGTATAATTAGTCACAGTATTCCAATGTCATTATTATAATTGTACATACAGTCATGTTTAAATTAATGTCAGTTAGAAATTTTCTGTGTATACAGATCGTCAAACTTGTAGAAAGCCTGTTCGATCAGCCAGTGTTTTAGTTTTTTCTTAAATGATTCCCTAGAGGGCGCATCGCGCACGTTCTGTGGCAGCCGATTGTACACCTCTGGGGCTAGCATATGCACAATAACATAGTTGTAGTAGTAGTAGTAGTAGTAGTAGTAGTAGTAGTAGTAGTAGTAGTAGTAGTAGTAGTCTTTTGGGGAATAGTTATTATTTTAAGTTATATTATTTTGTTTAATTGCGACTAAAACTGTGGAGACCTTAAATAAAGGAAATAATATTTAAAAAAAAAACTTTTTTTTTATGGTTGCCAGGGCAGGTGTTTGACCACAGCTCACCTGATGTTAAGTGAAGGCGTGGTCGAAGATGGTAAAGCACACCTAGCCTGGAATGGAACTGGCTCTCAAGTGAGGCTGCCGGAACACACCGTTAGATGCTTGGCGGCAGATAAAAAAAAAAGCTAAACTAAGCTTTATTGCCAAAAGCTTTTTGACGTGTCTGTCTGTGCGTGTGTCTGCCTGTAGCACCGTAGCTCCCAAACGGATGAACCGATTTTGATTTTGTTTGAAAAGTGAATTAGTATAAATTATGACATTCTAAATAACTAATTAGCATGCTATAATAATATATAAGTTCTTAGATTTGACATGATGGATAATTGTATCATAAATATTAAATTTCATAATACATGTCAAAAAAAATGTCAATGGTGAACAATATAAAATGAAATAATTAAAATAAGAATAAGATGTCAAATAAAAAGTAAATTATATTAAAATATCTTAAATAAAATTTGCCAATTAATTTTATTTTTACATCCCAAGGATAATTTGCGCTAAGAGGACTTGTCACAAATAAATTCAGCAATACTGTAAATGCCTATTCTTAAAATGTTCCATTATATAAATTTATGTAAAAATAGTTATTGAATTAGAATAGGTGGACATACAACCTAAAGACCGCAGGAACGCGCTGGATGCGAGCCGCTTCCAACCGGTCTTTATGGAAGTCAATGGGGGAGGCCTATGTCCAGCAGTGGACGTCCTACGGCTGAAATGATGTGATGATGAGTTATATTGAATTGATTGAGACATCACTATTGTAGGAATCACTTATCGCTCGCCCACAAAGCGTAAGGTCAGGTCAGTGGCGAAATAGCAATATACTAACTGTCATCAATCAATCCAAAAGTACATTGTTGACCTACTACTTAATATTGAGATGCTACAAACTTTTTAGAGGTTTTGTAAAGCATTTGCCGAGTTGTTTACCTAAAAGGTTAAAATTGCAATTGAGAAATCTCCGCACATGGTCGGATTTTTTCTTCTTCTGTGGTTTTGGCGTCGCATTTTGAGCATTTGCCAGTGTCAAGTGTTTTATATTTAAAAGTTTCAAAAATTTTATTTATTTATTTGGATCACCAACACCGTCAAACGCAAGCCTATTATATATAAACCTACTATAAAAAAAAACCATATACATCACAACACAGAAAACAATTATAGGTAACGATGAAATGCGTAAAGTGTAAACAATCAAAATCAAAACTAGGAAATGTCAGTTACATTAACGTAGTTGAGTTAATTAATAATTATCTCAAATTTATTTGTAAGCTAAATTAATTAAAATTAAATAATAGAAATTGAATTCAATTTTAATAAAATAAATAAATAGCGTAGGACTATACACACAGCGCCATCTGTCCCCAAACTAAGTAGAGCTTGTGTGATGGAAGTCAGATAACTGATAGAATACATAAATACTTTTTTTTTTGTAAATACATACTTTTAATAAATACAGAACACCCAGACACAGAACAAACATTTGTTTATTCACAAAATATTAGCCCTGAGCGGGAATCGAACCCACGCCCTACAGCTCTCAAGGAGACTACCAATGAGCCAACGGGGCTGTCAAACAAAGCAAAGCTTGTACTATGGGAACCAGATAGCTGCATACTTTTTTTTGTAAATACAAACTTATAATACATACAGTACACCCAGACACAGAACAAACATCGATGTTAGTCACACAAATGTTAGTCCTGAGTGGGAATCGAACCCACGCCCTTCAGCTCTCGAAGCAGACATATCCACATTCCGAATCCACATTCTTCATGTACGCACAGCGAGGATGTGGAACTCTCTGCCAGCGTCTGTTTTTCCCGCGAACTACAATTTGGGTGTCTTCAAATCTAGAGTAAACAGGTTTTGTTCTAGGTAAGCGTGCTTCATCTTGGACTGCATCCTCCGTAACATCAGGCAGGGTGTGGTTAAACGCGAACCTTTTTTTTTTATGTAAAGGTAATGAGACGATCGAGGCGCTCTCCTGATGGTAAGAGATAACGCCTGTCCATGATCATTGCAGCGATACACAGAACTTTGAGTAACAAAACAAAGTCCAGGGCATCGCTGCTTTGGCGCTCATTACTATGAGACTAGATGGTTAGTCTCAACAGCCCAGTAATTTCGCTAGCTGCAGTACCCTTCAAAACGGAACACAGTAATGTTTGCGCACTACTGCTTGGCGGCAGAATATCTGGTACTGCGGTGGTACCTACCTAGACGATCTCCTGCTAAGGAAATCTACCACCAAGTAAACCTATTCTGTATAAAACAAAAAAAACATACCTACCTAAAAACTACCAATGAACCAATAGGGCTATCAAACTATATATATATATATATATATACATTTACAAACAAACTTTAAGTAGCTCTTATTGCCAAACGCCTTTACCTACTAGTTTAATATACAACGTTAGATATTTAAAGAAAAAAAACGTTTTATGGTTACTAAAATTTCGTATGATAATTCATGTACCTAAATTAATTAATAATCATTTTAAATATAAAATTTTAGACGGAATTCTTTGTTAATAGTAATTCAATTAAGGTGATATATATATATATATTTTTTGCTAATGTAAAAAGTAATGAGACGAACGAGACGTTCTCCTGATGGTAAGAGATAACGCCTGTCCATGAACATTGCAGCGATACACAGAACTTTGAGTAACAAAACAAAGTCCAGTGCATCACTGCTTTGGTGCTCATTACCGATGGTTAGTCTCAACAGCCCAGTAATTTCGCTAGCTGCAGTACCCTTCAAACCGGAACAGAGTAATGTTTACACACTACTGCTTAGCGGCAGAATAACTGGTACTGCCTACCTAGACGACCCCCTGCTAATATTTTTCTTATGTTAAAGTAACTCTCTCCTGATAGTAAGAGTTGTTCTTATAATCATCATCATCATTTCAGCCGTAGGACGCTGCTGGACATAGGCCTCCCCCATTGACTTCCATAAAGACCGGTTGGAAGCGGCTCGCATCCAGCGCGTTCCTGCGGTCTTTACTAAGTCGTCTGTCCACCTTGTGGGTGGACGTGCTACGCTGCGCTTGCCGGTCCGTGGTCTCCACTCCAGAACTTTGCAGCCCCATCGGCCATCAGTTCTGCGTGCTATGTGCCCTCCCCACTGTCACTACAACTTGCTAATCCGTTGGGCTATGTTGGTAACTTTAGTTCGTTGTTTTTATAACCTACTAATATCGTGTTTTTCTTTTCTTAGTTGCCTGGAAGAGATCGCTGTTAGCGATAAGGCCGCCACTTGTGGCACTAGTTCATAAGGTTCTTTTGTTCTCTGTACTTTTTTCTGTTTGTGGTGTGCACAATAATTTTCATTTCAGAAAGTTTGTGAGTATGGATGGACGGATGTTTGTTACTCTTTCACGCAAAAACTACTGAACGGATTTGTATGAAATTTGGTATGGAGGTAACTGAGATCCTGGATTAACACATAGGCTACTTTTTATGTCGAAAACATGTAGCGGGTGACACCGCGGGGCGCAGCTAGTAATATTATAAATGTGAAAGTTTGTATGTTTGTTACTCAATCACGCCAAAACAGCTGAACGGATTTGGATGAAATTTGGTATGGATGTAGCTGAGACCTTAGATTAACACATAATCTACTTTTTATGTCGAAAAGATTAGGTGAGCTGTGGTCAAACACCTAGTTTGTCGACCACTAAAAATAAAAGAAAAACATTATAAAATTTGTAATAATTTTCTTACGTTCAATAAAGATTTCCCCTTAAACAAAGAACAAGTTTATACTGTTTAGTACCAAAACTATTGATTTCATTAACATAATTCTAATAATTTTATACAAAAAATCCATTTTACATTGACCTCTGACCCTAAGCGACCCAAAGCGACAAAGTTGGGTTATTATTTAACAAGTTTTAATTATATTACGAAACAAGTATAAAAAATTGCCAAGTTACTGATTCGCGCGGCGAAGGTTCCGAATATTTTTTTTTTTAAATGGTTGACAGGCTAGGTGTTTGACCACAGCTCACCTGATGTTAAGTGAAGGTGTGATCGAAGATGGTAAAGCACACCTAGCCTGGAATGGAACTGGCTGTCAAGTGAGGCTGCCGGAACACACCGTTAAATGCTTGGCGACAGATTTTCAACTTTAGGATGTTAGCTAGCCAGCCGAGTACTAGAAAGTACCACCACCATACTATGGTTTCCTCACGATGTTTTTCTTCACCGGCAGCTCAAGCTCATTGTTGGGGTTGGACCCACGCCCTTCGGCATACGAACCGATCGCGCTAACCACTGAGCTATTATCGCTACAAAAATCCCACTAATATTATTAAATGTAAAAGTTTAGATAGATAGATAGATAGATGTTTGTTACTCTTTCACGCAAAAACTTCATAACGGATTTGGATGAAATTTGCTATGGAGGTAGCTAAGACTCTGGATTACTTTTTATCCCGAAAACATGTAGCGGGTAACACCGCAGGGCGCAGCTAGTGAGTAAAATATTTGTTTTGAAGTAAACTGAATTTTTAATCAATCCCTAACATAACGCAGGTAAACAGCGGCCGCTTCGCAAAAAGGTCTCGTTAAACACTTTTGGGTACACATCCCTATAAAAGTTAAATGCTGTTGCAATAAAGTTGACACTCCTTGTTATTAGGATGATAAATTAATGGTTTTAATGGTTAGGTAGGTAACTAAGCTAGCTGAGAAAACCTTTACCACGAGGTTTCACTTCATTATTGGTAATAGCTGCGTTCCGCGGTGTTACCCGCTACATGGTGTAGCCTATGTATCCAGGGTCTCGGCTACCTCCATACCAAATTTCATTCAAATCCATTCAGTAGTTTTTGCGTGAAAGAGTAACAAACATCCATCCATCCAAACTTTCACATTCATAATACTAGCTGCGCCCCGCGGTGTTGCCCGCTACATGTTTTCGGGATAAAAAATAGCCTACCTGTTAATCCAAGGTCTCAGCTACCTCCATACTAAATTTCATTCAAATCCGTGCAGTAGTTTTTGCGTGAAAGTGAAAGACTTAGACTCACTTTATACTAAGCTGACAATACTGACCAATATTTTGTAGTCTCTATCGTTCAAAATTAACAAGCTGTTCACATCATATCAAATAAAAAAATCAACAAGTAATAACAATCATATATATTTGTCTATAATTATGAATAAATTAATAATTTTATTGCTACCATGGGACCGAATTATGTTGTAAGAAAAGAAATAAAAATTCCGCTTTACAGTGTGTTAAGCGTTACGCTTGTTAAGTCGCTTAAGGTGGTTCGATTTCCATACAAATATTTTTTGCCATTTATGGACAAATGGAGCATAATTTTACAGTGACATCACAGCTACTGGCATTTATTTTGGTCTTTATTAGCGGTAAATCACAACAGCTTGAATTATTCAAAAATCATAAATTTATAAATCATTTATAAATTTGATTTTTTGCTAATAATCTATTGTTTTATTCAAGCAATTGTGTTTTACCGCAAATAAAGACCAAAATAAATGCCAGTAGCTGTGATTTCACTCTAAAACTATGCTCCATTTGTCCATAAATGGAAAAAAATTGTTTGTATGGAAATCGAACCACCTTAATGTCTATCTCTTAATGGTAATTTTAATTTATGCAAAAACACTAATTGAGCTTTTGAACATAAACTAGTCTTTTATAATGTTCATCATTCACAATTATTTACTCAAGAATTTGAAACATTTTTTTTCTGAGTATTATTTTTCTGTAAAATGTAATGAGACGAACGAGACGCTCTCCTGATGGTAAAAAAGAAAACGCCTGTCCATGACCATTGCAGCGATACACAGCACTTTAAGTAACAAAACAAAGTCGGTGGCATCACTGCTTTGGCGCTCATTACTTTGAGACTTTCGATGGTTAGTCTCAACCCAGTAATTTCGCTAGCTGCAGTACCCTTCAAACCGTATCTAATATTTACACACTACTGCTTAGCGGCAGAACAATTGGTACTGCGTTGGTAACTACCTAGACGACCTCCTGCTAAGGAGATCTACCACCAAGTATATGATATGATGGGGTGAGATTACTAAGACCGGAGATGGGGTGTATTTATCATTTTGCACAACTTTATGAGCTCAAGCGTGCTTTGTGTTAGACCCATTTTCGCTTAACATCAGGCGAAATGGCGGCCAAACGCAAGCCTATTTAGGTAATCAAAAAAAAACATGTTTAAATTATAATTTCATAGCGTTTGGAAGTAATTCGCCAGAGAAATAAAATCACAGACGTAGCTCAGCGTATTAGCAAGCTGAAGTGGCAGTACTGGACATAACTGTCGCAGAACTGATAATCACTGTGGGGTAGACGTGTCTTATATATATCAAAGATCGCGAAACGGCAAACGTAGTTTAGGACGCCCCAGAACTCGATGGAGTGACGGTATACGTAGGGCATTGGTGATGGCTGAAAGCAAAAAAGCCGAATACATAATTGGCTAATTGGAGTGTCTTGACTTAGGCCAATATCCAACATTGTACCTACTACAATATACTAATTAGTCTAAATAAAAATAAAAAATTGACGAAATCTTTTGACGACTGAAACTCTTACCCTGAACTCTTCCCTATATATGATATAGTAAAAAAATAACTTTGAGAAACAAGTCCGAAGCGTCGCTAGTTTAAATAAATGTACTCACCATGAATAATAATGTAGATTTCATTCTCCTATTTAATTTTAAAACACGTACAAATTTAAAAAAAAAGCCGGACCTAGAATTAATTAATTCAAAAAAAAACGCGGTAAAATTATTCTCTATCGTTACAGACTAAAAATCACTGACTTTTACTAGTGTTTTTTTTTGCGATAACACGTCTCCCGTCAAAATGTTTGACGTTAAAAAAGGCGCGAAGGTACCAACGAGGTGCCACTAAGGAGTTTGTAGTGCGACTGTACGTACTCTCTGGCATGCTGGTGACATTCGACCTAGGTAATGTACTCTCAGTATTGCGGTGTCCAAGATGTTTGTGAAATGTGTACATTTCAATTTAGCGAATGTTATGTACTGAAACTTTTACAATTAATTTTTGCTGATACTGTATTCCGCTGGTTTTTAGAGTTCCGTACCTAAAGGGTAAAACGGGACCCTATTACTGAGACTTCGCTGTCCGTTCAAAAATAAATTAAAATTTTTACTAATGGAAAAAAACTATTATAAAATTAACGACTTTTTGGACGATATAATCTGAAGTACCTAATGAATTATTTATAAAATTGATCTTATTTTCTGACTTTTATTATTATTGTTGAGATTTTGTTTCTTTACTATGAGAATATTATTATTATTTTTATTTAATTCTATGTTTTTTTTGAAATTTTTTCATTCTGATATTTTATTAATTATTATTATTTGACTATTTGATTATAGACATTTTGATATTTTAAAATTTTGTAAATTGATAATTTGTACGCCCTAGCGGGCAAGGACATATGAACTATACCATGCTTATAAGACCTATGTGCAGTTCTGTAAATGTACACTGAACCATTATGCTACAAATAAATGAATCTTGAATCTTGAATCCGTCCGTCTGTCTGTACCATCTGTTACCAGGCTGTATCTCATGAACCGTGATAGTTAGACAGTTGAAATTTTCACAGATGATGTATTTCTGTTGCCGCTATAACAACAAATACTAAAAAAATAGAATAAAATAAATATTTAAACAAACATTTTCATAAATCGTGGTACGGAACCCTTCGTGCGTGAGCCCGACTCGCACTTGGCCGGTTTTTGACATTTGTATTGTTTTGTGTATTTGTCTATTAGCGTATGCATTTTAGTGTATGTTTTTTTTTCTTATTCCTCCTAGGAGCACTTAGCGTCGCACTTTTTGTGCATTTGCCAGTGTCAAGTGTTTTTTTTTTCTTTGGTTTTGGCGTCGGCTTTTAGCATTTGCCAGTGTCAAGTATTCATATATTTTCAAGTTACAAAAGTTAAATAAGTGTCCTCGTAGCTAGTTATAGTCAAAGTCCAGTCTTAGTCAAGTCCAGTCTGTGTCAGCCAAGTCCAGTCATGCTTTAGTAAAGTAGTGGCGACTTTACTATAAAGCTTCGATGGAGTTTTGGAAGCACCACGAAAAGTCATGTTTCACCACATTATATCATTTTCCCACACTCACGCATGTAATTCGGCACTTTATGAATAAAAAACCACCATTTTTATGCATAAACACTCGACAAACACAAGTTTTGGAAAAAAATACAACGGAGCGACACGACTCTTCCCGCGTTCCCGCCAAAACTCGTCAAGTGTTTTACATTTTCAAGTTTCATAAGTTAAATAAGTTGCCTTGTAGCTTTTTTTTTCTTTGGTTTTGGCGTCGCGTTTTAGCATTTGCCAGTGTCAAGTATTTATATATTTTCAAGTTACAAAAGTTAAATTAGTGTCCTTGTAGCTAGTTATAGTCCAAGTCCAGTCTTAGTCAAGTCCAGTCTGTGTCAGTCAAGTCCAGTCATGCTGCGACTGCTAGTGGCAACTTTACTATAAAGCTTCGATGGAGTTTTGGAAGTACCACGAAAAGTCATGTTTCACCACATTATATCATTTTTCCACACTCACGCATATAATTCGGCACTTTATGAATAAAGCACCACCATTTTTATGCATAAACACTCGACAAAACACTAGTTTTGGAAAAAAATACAACGGAGCGACACGACTCTTCCCGCGTTCCCGCCAAAACCTCTTTTCTTTTTGTTATTTACAAATTTGACGTCATGGTCGCCCTACTATTACGATATTTGTTTAGCAATCGTTATGTGGGAGCAAAAATAATGTATTCATTTATTTAATGCTAAAAGAAAAAAATGATTTGCAAATGTTAAAATTGGTTAAAATTTTTGCGTAACTCTACACTCTGAGCTAAAATTAAAGATTCAGTAAGCGTTTCTAGATATTTAAATCGAGTGGAGACAATCGAATAAAGGTTTATCCTTTTGACATTGTGCCATAAATTTGAACTTTTTTTTTTTATAATTTTGACAGGATAGGTTTTTGACCATAGCTCGCTTCATGTTATGGGACGGTGTAATTGAAGATGGACATTTCTGGAATGGAACTGGCTCTCAAGTGAGGCTCCCGGAACACACCGTTAGAAGCTTGGCGGCAGATTTTCAACTCTCGTGTGGTAGCTAGCCAGCCGAGTACTAGAAAGTAACATACGATGGTATGGTTTCCTATCGATGTTTTCCTTCACCGGCAGCTCAAGCTCATTGTCGGGGTTAGAACCCACGTCCTTCTGCGTGTGAACCGTCCGCACTAACCACTGAGCTATCCATCGCGCGCTTCAGAAGCAAACTAAGATCTTGGCTTTAAGAGAGCCTTGTTTTATGACTTGAAGATTTATTAAAAAATAAGAGATTATTGAATTACTAGTAAGTAATTATAATATTTTTGTTTTTATTGACATAATTATATTATACTAGCGGACGTCCCGCGGTTTCACCAGCGTAGTTCCTGTTCCCGTGGGAATACAGGGATAAAAAGTAGCCTATGTCACCCGGGGATAGTGTAGCTTCCCAACGGTGAAAGAATTTTTGAAATCGGTCCAGTAGTTTCGGAGCCTATTCAATGCAAACAAACAATCAAAACTAATAATATGATTTGTTTTTAAGTTATGATTTTGATATTTTTAAATGTAAATAGGAAAAATTACCTCTATAACTTTGGTGTTATTAATAAAAGATTTGTACTTGTATCATCGCTACAAATGACATTATTTTCCAAAACATGTGTTATTTATTTGTTTTGTTTACAATTAGCACTAGTGTGGGAAGGCAATATGATGAAACATGACTTATCAAGTCGGTTTCAAAACTCCTTTGAAGCTTATAGTAAAGTCGCGCTGTAACTTCTGTTACTAAGACATGACCGTATTTGTCATACTTTGTATGACTTGAATTTACATCATTAGATTACTTGGTGGTAGACTTCCTTAGCAGGAAGTCGTCTAATTAGGTACCACCGCAGTGTCAGATATTATAGCAGTAGTGTGTAAACATTACTGTGTTTCGGTTTGAAGGGTGCTGCAGCGAAATTACTGGGCTGTTGAGACTAACCATCGAAAGTTTCTAAGTAATCTAGTCTATCATTTTTAGTTAGTGTCTATATAGTGACCAAGTTTGTTGCTATATCTACGGTTGCTATGAAGTGTGTTGTTTTGTTATTTATTTATCTGTGGCATTTGTCTAGACTAATTATAAAAAGGAAAGATTTGAATTTTTTGTTCGTTTGTTTGTATCGAATAGGCTCCGAAACTACTGGACCGATCTTAATAACTCTTTTATTATTAGAATGCTACATTATTCGTGATGGACATAGGTTATATTTTATTTTAAAAACAGTTGGGGATCCGTATGGAAACTTCAATAATGTAAGCCAAGCTGTGAAAAATTTATCGAAAAAACCTTTGCATAACATGCGCTACGAAAACTTTTTTTAATAGCTATATTTTTTTAATTTAAAAAGTAATGAGGCGAACGAGACGCTCTCCTGATGGTAAGAGATAACGCCTGTTCATGACCATCGCAGCGATACACAGAACTTTAAGTAACAAAACAAAGTCCAGGGCATCGCTGCTTTGGCGCTCATTACTTTGAGACTTTTGATAGAGTTAGTCTCAACAGCCCAGTAATTTCGCTAGCTGCAGTACCCTTCAAACCGGAACACAGTAATGCTTACACACTACTGCTTAGCGGCAGAATAACTGGTACTGCGGTGGTACCTACCTAGACGACCTCCTGCTAAGGAGATCTACCACCAAGTATTGACAATAGAATAAAGTGACGTTTTATAGAGAAAATTGACAGCTACAAATAAGTCCGCAATTGTCACCTACATCTGCACTAATTATATAGAGTAAAGATTTCATTTTTTGTTTGTTTGTATTAAATAGGCTCCGAAACAACTGAACTGAACTGAATAATTCTTCCATCACTAGAATGCTACATTATCACTGAGTGCCATGGGCTATTTTTACATTGTTAATCGAGTTTTGTTTTCCCGTGCGAAGCCGGGACGTGCTGTTAGTATGAAATAAATAAATTCTTTACCTTATCTTCTATCCATCTTTTCGCCTGTCTGTCTCTTTTACTATCGAAAGTTTTAAGTTTTGTACACTTTCATCATACGAATTGCTAAACAGTGAAATCTGCCCGAGTGGTTGTTACACGATAATTGTAATCTAGGTGCCTTCAAGTCGCGAGTAAATTTCTTCTAGACAAGCGTGCTTCATCGTAGATCGCTTCTTTGCTTAATATCAGGCGAAATACACACTACAGTGACAACTTTCTACAGTTGTTGTGTGAGTCAAAATAAATGTTTTCTTTCTTTCTTTCTTTCTAAATAGCAATCAAACGCAAGCCAATTCCATTATAAAAAAACCGTAAAATTTTGGCGGAAACGCTTTAGCTACAAACCTTAAACGGAATAAAAATCAAAATCAAAATGTATTTATTTGCTAAGTACAGGTGTCAAAATGTTGGCACATACCTAAATAAAACGTCGCTTAAACCCTTAGACCTTTCATCAAATTTTGCTTATTATTTGTCTGAGCTTAAACCATACTTAATCCAGTATTGGGTGTGCAAAAATTAGATAAAATTGTTACTACCTATTAGAATGTCAAATGGTATAAAATAGTAACGTCAAAGGTAAATATGTCATGAGGTCTATTACAAAATGTCAATCAGTGCAAGAGTAAAGAGAGAGAGATGCTTCAAGAATATAGAGACAGGGAAGTGTTAGAATTCTAAGGTTTTTGAAGTAAGGCTTACACGACTCAATTTGACGAATGCCACACATAGCCCTTATGCATTTCTTCTGCACCCTGAATGCAATCTTTAAAAAAAAATACAGATAATTATCTGTATTTTTTTGAGAGACCAATCGATTTTAATCGATTAAAATCGATTGGTCTCTCAAGAAATGCGATTATCATCGTACTTATTATGTTTTTTATTTATCTATATGTTAATTCCTATAAAATGACCTCAGATCAAACAAAACTCGACTACTGGTAGAATGTACGAACTACTAATCTAATATTAAAGCAAATAGATTACCATGACCTCGCGAATTAAGGAACTAGCCATTAGCAAATGTTTATTTATTTATCTAGATATGTTCAAAGGCTAATTATTGGGGGGAAAAAATTGTTTAAATTATGTGAAGAGGGCGTACTCAGGGCATTCGATTAGCATCTCAAATGGTTTTTACTTTGTTTTTGGCATCGCACTTTTTACCTTTTTTTTAATGTTTTTTATGGCAGACAGGCTAGGTGATTGAACACAGCTCACCTGATGTTAAATTAAGCTGTGGTCAAAGATGGTAATGCACACATTAATAAAAATTACACACACAAATAATAATTATAAAGAGGAAAGATTTGATTTTTTGTTTGTTTGTATTGAATAGGCTCCGAAACTACTGGACCGATCTGAATAATTCTTTCATTAGAATGCTACATTATCACTGATTGACACAGGCTATATTTATATTGTTAATCGATATTTGTTTTCCCGTGCGAACCCGGGGCGACCTGCTCGTCTGTTGGTTCATTGGTAGGTACTATGTCTTCTCTAAGAGCTGGTGGGCGTGGGGTGAATTCCTACCCAGGATAAACATTTTGTGGTATAAAAATGTTTGTTCTGTGTCTGGGTGTACTGTATGTATTTACAAAAAAAAAGTATTTTACGTATTCTATCAGTTATCTGACTTCCATAGTACACGCTTTGCTTAGTTTGGGGTCAGATGGCGCTGTGTGTAATGTCCTACGATATTTATTTATTTTATTAATTAAAAAATGTGTGATGGAAGTCAGATAACTGATAAAATACATAAATACTTTTTTTTTTGTAAATACATACTTATAATACATACAGTACACCCAGTACTGTATGTATGACACAGAACAAACATTTGTTTATTTAGAAAATGTTTGCCCTGAGTGGGAATCGAACCCACGCCCTACAGCTGTCAATTTTTTTTTTTTTTTTTTAATAATTTGCCCCTTCGGGCAGGCTAAAGCTATAGAGCCATACTGCCTTGTCTTAAGTGTTATTTCTGCTGTATCTTAGCTATAGTTATCGTCAAAGTCGTCTTTGTCAAGTCCAGTTCATGTCAGTTAATTCCAGTCATGCTTTAGTAAAGTAGTGGCAACTTTACTATAAAGCTTCGATGGAGTTTTGGAAGCAACACGAAAACTCATGTTTCAAAACACCACATTATATCATTTTCCCACACTCGCGCTTGTAATTCGGCACTTTATGAATAAAACACCACCATTTTTATGCATAAACACTCGACAAAACACTAGTTTTGGAAAAAAATACAACGAAGCGACACGACTCTTCCCGCGTTCCCGCCAAAACTCCTACAGCTGTCAAGGCAGATATACTACCAATGAGTCAACGGGGCTGTAATGAAGCGAATTAAGTCACAGCCATAAACAAAAACTAACTTTTTTTTTATTGTTGACAGTTTAATAGGTGTTTGCGAGTTTTGGCGGGAACGCGGGAAGAGTCGTGTCGCTTCGTTGTATTTTTTTCCAAAACTAAGTGTTTTGTCGAGTGTTTATGCATAAAAATGGTGGTGTTTTATTCATAAAGTGCCGAATTACAAGCGCGAGTGTGGGAAAATGATATAATGTGGTGAAACATGAGTTTTCGTGTTGCTTCCAAAACTCCATCGAAGCTTTATAGTAAAGTTGCCACTACTTTACTAAAGCATGACTGGCACGAACTGACATGAACTGGACTTGACTAAGACGACTTTGACGATAACCATAGTTAAGATACAGCAGAAATAAAACTGAAGACGAGGCAGTATGGCTTTATAGCTTTAGCCTGCCCGAAAGGGCAAATTAACGAAAAAAAAAAAATAGGTGTTTGCCCACAGCTTACCAGATGTTAAGTGACGAGGTGTTTGCCCACAGCTTACCAGATGTTAAGTGACAGTGTGGTTGAAGATGGTAAAGCACAGCTAGCCTGGAATGGTCAAGGTAACTCAACTCAAGGTCAAGTCCGGTCATGCCCTAGTAGTGGCAACTTTACCTTCAGCGGAGTTTTGCAACCGACACGAAAAGCCGTTTCATCACATTATATCAATTTCCTACACATATTTATTAGGTAATATATCACTGTTTTATAAACAACACGAAAAATACAAGTTTTTGAAAAATAATACAAGGCGACCTGACTTTTCCGCGTTCCCGCCAAACAATACAGAATTTACGCCAAAGATGGTGTTCAATTTTACATAAATTTCAGTTCTTTATAGTGATCCTATACAAGTGATGGGACAAACGAGACGTGCTCCTGTTTTTTTTTTATGTAAAAAGTATTGAGATTAACGAGACGCTCTCCTGATGGTAAGAGATAACGCCTGTCCACGACCATTGCAGCGATACACAGAACTTTAAGTAATAAAACAAAGTCCAGGGCGTCACTGCTTTGGCGCTCATTACTTTGAGACTTTTGATAGAGTTAGTCTCAACAGCCCATTAATTTCGCTAGCTGCAGTACCCTTCAAACCGGAACACAGTAATGTTTACACACTACTGCTTAGCGGCAGAATAACTGGTACTGCGGTGGTACCTACCTAGACGACCTCCTGCTAAGGAGATCTACCACCAAGTGGTACGTGGTGTACGTTCTTTATTTGTAAAAAGGAAAAATAAAACAGACGACTCCACGTTCGTATAATATAATATTTACAACACTATTTACAATGGTACAAAAATACGAATAAAATTATATTTACACATTTTATTGCTTAAATACAAAAGTCAATTATTATTAATAATTATTTACCTATTATATTAATTATACATGTTCCAATACAAATGTTATTTTAATCTATCTATACTAATTATTGAGAAACGTGCTAAGAGGCTCATAAGCAACGATTCGCTCGTTCAGAAAAGGCTTCAAAGCCTTGAACATCGACGGAAACTTGTCTGTCGGTTTTCTACCGGATGCATTTTGGAGAGTGCGCTTCAGATCTGCATGACCTAATTCCACCTTGCCCATTCTACTATCGGACAGCCAGGAGCTTTAAAAAGCGACCCCGCTTCATGGTTGATGTTCCAAAAGCTCGAACTAAGCGGTTTGATTCCACCTTTTTCATGCGTACCGCTAGACACTGGAATCAGCTGCCCGAGTGGGTGTTCCCCAATGAATATAGTCTGGGTACCTTCAAGTCGCGAGTGAATCGGTTTCTTCTAGGCGAGCGTGCTCCACCGTAGACCGCATCTTCGCTTAACATCAGGCGGGATGGCGGTCAAACGCAAGCCTATCTACTATAAAAAAATAAATAAAAAAAAATTATAAAGAGGAAAGATTTGTTTGTATTGAATAGGCTCCGAAACTACTGGACTGATCTTTGTTAATCTTTCATTATCAGAATGCTGCATCTGTGATGGGCATATGCTATATTTTATTTAAAAAACAATTGGGGATCCGTATGGAAAATTCAATAACGTAACTCGAGCTGTGAAAAATTTGAAAAAATCCTTCCTTAGCATGCGCAGCGAAAACTATTGACAATAGAGTAAAGTGACGTTTTATAGAGCAATCTGACAGCTACAAATAAGTCCGCAATATCATATGTCTAACTATTACAGTTGTCATCTACATCTTATAAAGAGGAAAGGCTTGTTTGTATTGAATATGCTCCGAAACTACTGGACCGATCTGAATAATTCTTTCACCATTAGAATGCTACATGATCACTGAGTGACATAGGCTACTTTTTATCCCTGTATTCCCACGGGGACAGGAACTACGCGGATGAAACTGCGTGGCGTCCGCTAGTATTACATAATTTTACACTTTTTCAACAGCCCTGTTGGCTCATTCGCAGCATATCTGCCTTAAGAGCTGAAGGGTGTGGGTTCGATTCCCGCTCAGGACAAACATTTTATGTATCAACAAATATTGGTATTTGCATCATAAGCGTGTTGTATTTGAAAATATATCGTGTCATTTTAATAAACAGTCCCATTACTGGGCAACTGCTCGCTCCACTACTGGGCAACTCTGTTCGCTGATTGGTAGTAGAAAGAGCATTAGGTCATGGATTGCCATCCAGGACAAACATTTTGTGGTATAAACAAATGTCTGTTCCATACGTATTTACAAAAAAAAAAGTATTTAAGTATTCTATCAGTTATCTGACTTCCATAGTACAAGCTTTGCTCAGTTTAGGGTCAGATGGCGCTGTGTGTAATGGTCCTACGATATTTATTTATTTGATTATATTTAAAATTCCGTAACGTCTGATCTAATATCGCTTTGTTTTGGGTATTTTGTGTAATAGACTCCGACTGGCACTTGACCGATTTTTTTTATTGCAGACAAAAAACGATTTTTCATTGGTTTAAACAAAAAGAATCTGTAAGCGATCAACACCGCGTTTCGAAAGATTAAATTGATTAAACAGAAAGTTTTTTTTTTATGGTTGACAGGCTAGTTCTTTGACCACAACTCACCTGATGTTAAGTGAAGGTGTGGTCGAAGATGGTAAAGCACACCTAGCCTGGAATGGAACTGGCTCTCAAGTGAGGCTGCCGGAACACACCGTTAGATGCTTGGCGGCAGATTTTCAACTTGATGATGGGTGGTAGCTAGCCAGCCGAGTACTAAAGTACCCTACCACCATGCTTTGGTTTCCTCACGATGTTTTCCTTCACCAGCAGCTCAAGCTCATTGTTGGGGTTTGAACCCACGCCCTTCGGCATGCGAACCTACCGCGCAAACCACTGAGCTATCATCGCTACAAAAATAAAAAAAAGTTTATGTAAACTAAGTAGGCAGGCCTAGTATCAATTGTGAATATGTCCCAAAGGCGTCAAACGTGGGTTGACGTTTGCTGTTAGAGAAAAAAAAAATTGGGAAATAATTACCAATTGATTTCATAATTGATAGGTGATTCCCCCCCCCTGGTCCGAATTAAGTGGTGTAAAACACCCCCACACTAAAAAGTTCAATTCTTCTTTCATGCCATTAGCTGCCCGAGATGATTATCATCTCATAAAAAAAAAAGAAAAGAAAATTAAAACACCTTAGAAATAAACTACACTAAATAAAAAAAATAAATAAATATGAGTATACAATTTTGATACAGAAAGGGGTTACACAGTTATTGCAAAACATACTTAAAAATTACATTTAAATTTACATAATTTTTTTTTGGTATTTTTCCAAATATTTTTGAAAAGTTTTTGTTATTCTACTTTACTTACGTTACAATATTAAATTTATCTATTATTACCTTTACAGGGTTACGCGGAAAGGTTATACTAAGCCGAAAGGACGTTGTATTCATCAACAGGAACAGCTTTTTACTATGGGATGAAACCTATTATGTCAAAGCCAATGAAATTTTTTTCGCGTTTTCAGTGTAACATAACCTCCCTTCGGTTTAATACTTCCGTTCCGCGTAACCCCATATAATTATATTCTAGTAATTCATTTACAATATTTACATTACATTTTTTACAAAGGTAAAAATGGCATCTTTATTATAGTTAGGAACTTTTATTTATAACAATTAAATTGATTGATTTTCAAAGATGTTAAAAAAATTAAAAAATGTATTGAAATGTTTTTAAATTACACTATAATAAACATTATAGTGTTATGTAGTTATATCTTGTATGTATTTCCGCTTATATGTATTTTTTGTTATAACAAGGACGTTTCCTAAATTTTCTCGTGAGACACCACTTTTATCTATATCACCAGAGTAGCCCTAATCTAAAACGGTTCAGCCTTTTCATAACACTTTTTTTTTCTATTTTCTTCACACATGTTTTTTTTTAATTTTCTTCCTATTCCTAATAATATGGCAGTTGTTATGTACACAGTGCCTAACTAGGGACTTTTCATGTTCTAAATTATATTTTAATAAACGAATTTATAGATTCTGTATTTCCACGTTTCGAGCATGTCTGTTGCTGCGGTCGATCCTCAATCTAATGCTGTATTAGCTAAGGTCTCATTTGGCGGAACAAAAATATGGTGGTTACGTAAATTCGTGCGTCAAACTTTTGTTATGAAAAATATTTAAGGACTTATTTATTGTTTCATTTTCGTGTTTTTATAATGGAATATCTGACAACACAAAGTAAAATTCGATATTCTATAACGCTAATAGAAAACGCAAGTATTTCGATATCTTTAAACTATTTAGTGAAAAATCAAGTCTGAGTCACAGAGTTACATCAAATTAAAAAGTAATTCGGCTATTAATGAAAAAAAAACAAACACATTTTTTTTTACATTAAATCTAAGAAATATTTTGTTCCTCTTTGATCTAAATCGTAAAATAAAAATATATTTTTTTCTGGACTAAAAAAAATGTAAAAATATGATATCCTTGAATCACACTAATTGAAATACTAATCGCACGAAACAAGTGCTATTTATTAATAAAACTAAAGTATCGGTTTATTCTACACAAGCGTGCTTCATCGTAGACCGCATCTTCCGCGAGATAGCTGTCAAACAGTTCAGTTATGTTAAAAAATGGCAAATTTGATTTATGTTTTATAAATAGGATTTATCTCGTCATTTCATTTGTTTGTAAGTAGTCGATGATGGTATCCCAATGATACGCATAATTTTTGTGTATCTAATTTAATTTGGCAGAACATGTTTCGCATAAAATAATTACGCATGTTCGTGATTTGGCATACAGTCTACTTTATGCATATAGGCAGTTACTTATGCGGGATTAATTATATCTGATACTCCGATTACTATGTGTGGTAAACATATCCTGTGGCCTTTTTCAACGAGTCAAAGCAGAGTACAACGCACGCGCGTCATCGTCTTACCTCAGTGCAAAGTGCAAACTTAATTGTATCATAGTTTTTAGATTGTATTTTTTATTTATTTTTAATGATTTTAATCGTACTCTTTTAGCATTTAATTCATTTTTTTAACAATGCACATGCAACTATTAATTCTTTGTAACAGTAATGTTAAGGATTTTATAGTTTTTTTTTAATTTTTCATAATTTTTCTGACTATAACTTATGTGAAACACTTAATTTAATAGGTTAAGGTGCGGCGGTTTGACCCTTGGGCCACCTATGATCCGCAAACGCATAATTATAAACATAGCATACTCGTATATCATTCATTTATATCGTTCTCAACAGTATGGCATTATGTTAAGGTGTGGCGGTAATGGTTATTGTACCCACAAATACATCGTTGTCCATTTTTATTCTGGCTTCACATATTCTATGGTAAAGATCATTATGCTTGGATATAATTACGGAATCAGTCGTTTTTAAAAACTGTCCCACTGCTGGGCGTGGGCTTTTCATTGTGAGGGTAAGGTTTTTCACCGTTTGAAGTCAGCAACAAGTCACATAACTTAGGAAAGACAGAGGATTTGAACCCAGTCGATCTCTCAACTAGGCAGCCGAAACTTTACCCCAAAAGTGATATAATTATACCTTCATTTATTTTACCCCACATTTTCGTTATACAACCTATTGTTATGGGGGAAAAGTTTATGCCTACGAGGTTATGTGTCTATTATGCGTAACATAAACAACGGTATGTCACTGTTAATTATGTCTAAAAAATTTATGCGAGCCGTCGATGACCCCTATAATTGTAACTGTGATTTGTTTTTGTATTCATTGAATATTCACTTTCTTTCCTTAATTTCTACACACAATTAAATTACTAGTTTTTTGTGGAGCAGCGAACGTAGGTGTACGTCGTAGGCAATTTGTATGATACCGCTTTTCACAAACGGCGTCGTCCGTTAAATAGCACTCGTAGTTTAGAAATATGCCGGAAGCAATTTGTAAATTGCCTTGTCACTATATAAAATGCCACTACAACTCAAACGCTGCTTATAAAATACCGCGGCAATTTGAAGTTTTCATACTTATTGTTTATAATTTTTTTAAATTATTGTTTACATAACAATAATTAAAAAAAATCGTATTAACTTTAATGATCAATTTATTTATGATTAATTTATTTTTTTAAATTATTGTTATGTAAACAGTAATTAAAAAAAAATTATAAACAACAAATATGAAAACTTCAAATTGCCGCGGTATTTTATAAGCAGCGTTTGAGTTGTAGCGCATTTTATATAGTGACAAGGCAATTTACAAATTGCTTTGTTAAACTTTAATATTTTAAATACTTTAGTACATATTAATTTGCTCTTGTTTTAAGTCATTATAGGATCCCGATTGCTAGAATAAAGTCTGATTAGTACAACCTATTTTTTTTTATGGTCATCCTTACACGAACAATCAATATTGAATTTATAACATAGAACAAGTCATTTCAAAACTGCAAGTATTTTCAAACGGACAATGGCGTTTGTAAAAAGCGAAATCACACAAATTGCCTACGATATACATGTGTTACTGTAAAAGTCCGAATATTGGTTAATATTCGGTTTTACCATTAAATGTTAGGATTTACTAACACGAGTTGGAGTTAAATGTAAGAATTTATTGAAATTATAATTGACAGCTCTGTTGGTTCATTGGTAGTATGCCTGCTTCGAGAGCTGAAGGGCGTGGGTTTGATTCCCACTCAGGACTAACATTTGCGTGACTAACATCGATGTTTGTTCTGTGTCTGGGTGTACTGGACATAACACACAGTTAGAGCTAAGGAAGACAGATAACTGATAGAATACTTAAATAGTTTTTTTGTGAATACATACTTATGGGTGAGATTAATTTAAACACAATGATGTATAAAGGTCAAATGTGCCCAAACTTGGAAATTCTATGTGTGGAACAATCTGGATTGGTAACAGAGAGATTAGAAAATATCTTTGAGTGTAAAATCAAGGTGTCCGATTCAGACATTCCACCATTTAGAAATTTGAGAATGTTGTCATTAAATTGCTCTCAATTAGATCCAAAGTCTTCTAACGAGCAAATACTGTTTCTCCTCTCGAATTGCCTTATAATACATACAGTACACCCAGACACAGAACAAACATTTGTCTTTAAATCACAAAATGCTTGACCTGGGTGGGAATCGAACCCACGCTCTCAGTTCTTAGCGGACATACTACCAAAGTACCAATAGGGCTGTCAAAACGATGACCCTAGAACGGTTCGGACTTCACTTCACTTGGTGGTAGATCACCTTAGCAGGAGGTCATCTAGGTAGGTACCACCGCAGTACCAGATATTCTGCCGCCAAGCAGTAGTGTGCAAACATTACTGTGTTCCGGTTTGAAATGTACTGCAGCTAGCGAAATTACTGGGCTGTTGAGACTAACTCTATCAAAAGTCTCAAAGTAATGAGCGCCAAAGCAGTGATGCCCTGGACTTTGTTTTATTACTTAAAGTTCTGTGTATCGCTGCGATGGTCGAGGACAGGCGTTATCTCTTACCATCAGGAGAGCGTCTAGTTCGTCTCATTACTTTTCACATAAAAAAAAAACTTTTACCATTAAGAGTTGGTTAATCTTAGGTTTCACTGGAAAATCTAACAATTTACCGTATATCGGACTTTTACAGTAACATACACACTGCTCTGCCGTCTTAAACGTAGTACATAATATATAATCACTGGTTTATGCTACACAAATCCAATCAGCTTAGAAATGAGACAACTCACCGCAGTCCATATTAAAACGGTTTTTAAAACCACAACACGTTCGAGCATTATAAATTGAAACCACGCAAATTGTTGAGCCGCCTCTCTAGTTCGGCCACTGGGTCTTCGCTGGTCCACGTGGTGTTACCAGCCGCGTTTTTAGGCGAGTCTTCAGCGGGCACTTTCGCCGCGGTTTTTTCCCGTTCGCCGCCCGGCGCCATTTGAAAGTTGCCGCCCATTTTGCCTGGACTTTCACCGCTGTGGACAAAATGTATTTAGTTAAACGGGTTTTTAATAATAATAATAAAGGTGTGCTTCAAAAGGCAGTGATCCTTGACACGGCGCGCATTGTGAGGAGGTTCCTCACTCTGCAGCCCTAACCACCGGCAGCTTGAGCCCTGCCCCGCTGCCGGCGGCACGCTAGTTTTTAAGTTTTTTATATTATTTATGTTTTGTAAATATTTAATGTAAAAAATAAGAGAGAAATAGCGATGATAGCTCAGTGGTTAGCGCGGTAGGTTCGCATGCCGAAGGGCGTGGGTTCAAACCCCAACAATGAGCTTGAGCTGCCGGTGAAGGAAAACATCGTGAGGAAACCAAAGCATGGTGGTAGGGTACTTTAGTACTCGGCTGGCTAGCTACCACCCTCAAGTTGAAAATCTGCCGCCAAGCATCTAACGGTGTGTTCCGGCAGCCTCACTTGAGAGCCAGTTGCATTCCAGGCTAGGTGTGCTTTACCATCTTCGGCCACACCTTCACTTGACATCAGGTGAGCTGTGGTCAAACACACAAAAAAAAAAAATGATGATAATAATTAAAAATAATAATTTGAATTGAGTAATTAGACGAACGAGACGCTCTCCTGATGGTAAGAGATAACGCTTGCTCATGAACTTTGAGTAACAAAACAAAGTCCAAGGCATCGCTGCTTTGGCGCTCATTTTAAAAAAATAAGAGAAATAATAAATGATAATGACTATAAAGGTACATACATCAATTTTAACATAATACAGAGAACATAAAAAAACATTGAATTGACTTCGCTAATAAATCTGCACTGGAGGTATTTTCGAATTAAGGTGGTTCGATTTCCATACAAATACTTTTTTGCCATTTATGGACAAATGGAGCATAATTTTACAGTGAAATCACAGCTACTGGCATTTATTTTGATCTTTATTTGCGGTAAATCACAATTGCTTGAATAAAACTGTAGATTATTAGCATAAAATCAAATTTATGAATGATTTATGAATTTATGATTTTTTAATAAGTCAGTAGATTGTGCTACTGTTTTATTCAAGCAATCGTGATTTACCGCAAATAAAGGCCAAAATCAAAACCAGTAGCTGTGATTTCACTGTAAAATTATGCTCCATTTGTCCATAAATGGCAAAAAAGTATTTGTATGGAAATCGAACCACCTGAAGACATTTTAACGTAATTTTTATTGTTACCAAACAATATATAGTTAAGAGCACTCCCGACTAATTTCCCTTTCAAACAAAATCAAAATCGGTTCATCCGTTCGGGAGCTACGATGCCACAGACAGACACACAAACAGACACGTCAAACTTATAACACCCCGTTATTTTGCGTCGAGGGTTAAAAAGAGGAGTAATTTCATTAAATGGTGGAACAGCTTGCGCGTGGACTGACCTGCAGTACTCGGTGCTCGCGGCGAGATTGTCGGAGTCCCGGGGGTTGTACAACCAGACCCTGGAGGCCAGCTTGTGGTCCCGCACTTGGAAGTCCGAGTTGTACAACCTACTAGGGGACCTGTAGTCTATATTCAAAGGCTGACCTGAAATCAATCAAATAAACAAAGCTTGTATATGGGAACCAGATAAAGATAAACAATTTATGGCAGATGTTTGTAGCGATGATAGCTGTGGTTAGCGCGGTCGGTTCGCATGCCGAGGAGAGGGTTCAAACCCCAACAATGAGCTTGAGCTGCCGGTAAAGGAAACCATAGCATGGTGGTAGGATACTTACTAGTACTTTTACTTGGTGGTAGATCTCCTTAGCAGGAGGTCGTCTAGGTAGGTACCACCGCAGTACCAGATATTCTACCGCCAAGCAGTAGTGTGTAAACATTACTGTGTTCCGGTTTGAAGGGTACTGCAGCTAGCGAAATTACAGGGCTGTTGAGACTAACCATCGAAAGTCACAAAGTAATGAGCATCAAAGCAGTGATGCCCTGGACTTTGTTTTATTACTCAAAGTTCTATGTATCTCTGCAATGGTCATGGACAGGCGTTATCTCTTACCATCAGGAGAGCGTCTCGTTTGTCTCATTACTCTTTCATATAAAAAACAAAAACAAAAAAAACTCTGCTAGCTAGCTAGCCGCCAAGCATCTAACGGTGTGTTCCGGCAGCCTCACTTAAGAGCCAGTTCCATTCCAGGCTTGGTATGCTTTACCATATTCGACCACACCGTCACTTAACATCAGGTGAGCTGTGGTCAAACACCTAGCCTGTTGTTGGAACACCGTCGCTTCGTCGGCACCAGAAGAGAGAGAGGCGCGCCCGCTTTGACGTCACACACCTGTTCGACCGAGCGTCACGAACGCACGCGCATGGCCAGTACAATTATATTTTTTCATTTTTCTATACAATATAAATCAGTGTTACAGTCCACTAATCTTTTCATTTAGTCCAACTATCTAGGACCCCAACACCTCGCACGCATAATCAAATACTGGCTTAACTCAAAAAAGTCAGTTTTTGGGAAATCACGAAAAACCTCCGTGCAATCACAACCTCGTCGGCTTTTTTTAAATAGAATAAAAATTAATTAGGTAAATAAATATGTCAATTTTTTTTCGTGTAGTCTATAAACTTATCAATAGTTATGTGTTATTTACTTTGTTCAAATTAAATAATAATAAATATTTTTTTATGTTTTAAAATTAACTTCTTGAGTTAAGTCTGTCTACTTTTAAAACTAAAGCAAATAAACTTTATTATTGGTGGCATATTCAACTATAAGTCTGTCTTGTTTAAACTAATTTATTTATTTCAAGGACTCAATATGTTTTTAGTCTGTTTATTAGTAAATCAACTTATAAAACTTACTATTTATTTTTGTAGAAAATACACTCAACTCGGATTCGGTCTAGGTTCAATTAAACAACAGCAACTTCACATTAACAGCGCCCGACACAAACTGACGTCAGTCGGTGTTTGAACAAAGACTGCGTGAGAAACACATAAACATGAAAAATACCGATATTGTATAAAGGTGGTCTATTGACGCAATTTTGATGTTTTTCCAAATTCATATCATAGATGGCATTAAAAGAAGCCTGCGTCTATACGTAACTCATTTTTGACCTAACTCCTAATCGGTCAGTATTTGATTATGCGTGCGACCTGTCAACCATAAAAAAATTAAAAAATTTGGTGTCAGATGGCGCTGCGTGAAAAAAATTAGTAGCTACGGAACCCTTCGCGCGCGAGTCCGACTCGCACATGTCCGGTTGTTGTTTTCTTCAATTTTCAGAATTCGCGTTCTCCGTGCGCAAGCAGTGTCGTCGCGGCCGCGCATAGACACCCGAGTGACGACGTGAGTGCAACCACGACATCCGTCGAATGTCTCCGCGCGACTCGCGATAAACTCTTCACTCTTCTCTTCTCTTCTTTACCAATCTTCTGGAATCTTCTCGGCGTTGAATACGGCGGTCATATACGTTTATATATACCTATATATGTCTAAACTGAAAGTCTTACTTTTGGCTTATATGTGCTTTAGTTTTAGTTAGTGCTTAAAAATAGTCTAGATGGCGCTGTTCAACCCTAACACGCGCAAGCGTGTTTTTTTTTTTTTTTTTTAATGATTGACAGGCTAGGTGTTTGACCACAGCTCACCTGATGTTAAGTGAAGGTGTGGTCGAAGATGGTAAATCACACCTAGTCTGGAATGGAACTGGCTCTCAAGTGAGGCTGCCGGAACACACCGTTAGATGCTTGGCGGCAGATTTTCAACTTGAGGGTGGTAGCTAGCCAGCCGAGTACTAGAAAGTACCCTACCACCATGCTATGGTTTCCTCACGATGTTTTCCTTCACCGGCAGCTCAAGCTCATTGTTGGGGTTTGAACCCACGCCCTTCGGCATGCGAACCGACCGCGCTAACCACTGGGCTATCATCGCTACAAGTTGTTGACGGGATTGTGAGCAACTTTGTAGGTTTGTTTAAAATAAAGTTGTTTCTTCTAACGCAAAATACGGTGTTTTCATAGCGATTGTAAACCCTATCCTGACTACTAAAGACACCTGCTTAAGGCCTAAATTTTATCCATATATGTCGGAGAGATATCAGAAGGAACGAGAAGCGACAACGGGTGGGCGATGGTGTAGCGGGCGAGGAGACAAACCACACAATTCAGTTATCTTGTACAAAGTTTAATCAGCACTTCACAGCGACTTTAGTTTAAGAACGATTAGAACATTTTTTTTTGTTGTTTCATACGGATAAGTCCGCGTTTGACCAACTCGCCTGATGGTAAGCGACGATGTGGTCGAAGATGAAGCACGCAGACCTAGAAGATACCTATTCACTCTGACCTTGAAAAGATCTAGATTATATCTATCAGGAAACAAGGAAGCCGGCAGCTTGTTCCATTCCTTGGCCGTACGGATGAGAAACGTAGAGTCGAAACGTTTGGTACGTACCCAAGGAAATTCCACTACGTATGGGTGGTAGTGGGCCGTCTTTCTACTTGTCCTGTGGTAAAAAGGGTATGGAAGAACAAGGTCGTACAGCTCGGTAGCACATTCTCCGAAATGAATCCTGTAGAAAATTGAGAGACTTGCTACCCTCCGGCGGTGTTCAAGACTCAAAAGTTTAGACACTATTACATAGCTTGGGGACAAAACGTTCCGCTTAGCTTCGAACTCTGCAACCGACCAACTCAATCCCCTCTCAAAGCAAGAATCAATGTTAATCTCTCCTCAACCAAAGCAACTCTCCACCTCAACATTCAACGCACGGCCGGCTCGCTTCACACAGCGCCCTTACCGGCCGACATACGCAACTTCACCTTCTCTCATTGGTTATCTTAATTTATTTATTTATTTATTTAATGTTACATGACCCTTAATACCTATAATACATTAAAACATCTTATCTTAGTATACAATTAGGTATTACTAAGTACCCTAGACTTCACACTAGGAAAACCTGTGTCGCGAAGTCTAGTGTCTTCCGTTACATGCTCGTATATACATAATAATCTTAACCTAAATTTATATAAAATATAAAAATGAAAACAAGTTTGTGTGTGTGTGCGTGTGTGTGAGTGTGTGTGTGTGTGTGTGAGAGAGTGTGGGTGTGTGTGTGTATGCGTGTGCGTGAGTGTTATAGAGAGTTTGTAAGTGCGAATGTATAAGTGTGTATGTTTGTATGAGTGAAAGTATGTGAAAGTATATGTTTATATGGATAAGGTATGGCATGACAAATATGTTTAGGTGGGTAAAGTTTGCAATGTCGAGAATACATCAGTCATAGCAGGGAGATATTTATTACCAAAACTGTGTAATCTATACATCCAAAGTCTGGCATGAATTAATATAGGGTTTGGCGTGATTGCGGTCTGGAATTGTCCCTGAGTCAGAGACAATCCAGACCATTAATGTATATAATACATTAAATAAATATCGCAGGACATAACACACAGCGCCATCTGACCCCAAACTAAGCAAAGCTTGTACTATGGAAGTCAGATAACTGATAGAATACTTAAATACTTTTTTTTTTTTGTAAATACATACTTATTAATAAATACAGAACACCCAGACACAGAACAAACATTTGTTTATGCCGCAAAGTTTTTTTTTGTCCTGAGTGGGAATCGAACCCACGCCCTTCAGCTCTTGAAGCAGACATTCTACCAATGAACCAAGAGGGCTGTCATTACATAATACTAAGTAGCCTAAGGTCTGTAACTGTACCTATATTTTTTTTTTAGTTTGTAGCGATGATAGCTCAGTGGTTAGCGCGGTAGGTTCGCATGCCGAAGGGCGTGGGTTCAAACCCCAACAATGAGCTTGAGCTGCCGGTGAAGGAAAACATCGTGAGGAAACCATAGCATGGTGGTAGGGTACTTTCTAGTACTCGGCTGGCTAGCTACCACCCTCAAGTTGAAAATCTGCCGCCAAGCATCTAACGGTGTGTTCCGGCAGCCTCACTTGAGAGCCAGTTCCATTCCAGGCTTGGTGTGCTTTACCATCTTCGACCACACCTTCACTTAACATCAGGTGAGCTGCGGTCAAAACAACTAGCCTGTCAACCATTAAAAAAAACCATAAAAAAAAAAAAAATTATGTGAAAATTTGTGTTTATGACCAAAATTTGTATAAAAAAAAAATGTACGCGAAAATTTCAACTGTCTAACTATCACGGCTCATGAGATACAGCCTGGCGACAGACGGACAGCGGAGTCTTAGTAATAGGGTCCCGTTTTACCCTTTACGGTACAGAACCCTAAAAATATACGCAAACATTTGCGTTTGTGACGGACCTGACATCACTCTTTACGACAAACAAAATAAAATAGTTTACCTCATAGATGTAGCGATTCCTAACACACATAATGTGACTGCTACATACACTGATAAAATCACAAAATACACAGACCTAGCAATAGAAATTAAAACGCAGTGGAAAGTAGACACAGTCAAAACCATCCCGATTATTTTATCTACTACAGGCGTCATACCACTACATACACACTATTCACAAGTCTAGAAACACTAAACATACATAGAAACACATCCATTCAACTACAAGAAGCTGTTGTCCTGAATACCTGTCGTATTGTTCGGAAATTTTTATCGCTAAACCAGTGAATTACTATCAACTTTTCGCTTGGCCAAAAGCCCGTGAAAAGCGTAGCCTCCTCGTCTGACGAGAGAATAAAAATGTAACAACACTATAATAATAATAATCGTCACGGTAAACGGTCTTATAGGGAAGAGTCTCGACCAACATCTCAAGAGACTCTCGCTAGACGGTTGGGTCAAGGGTCAGCTTCAAAAGGCAGTGATCCTTGACACGGCGCGCATTGTGAGGAGGTTCCTCACTCTGCAGCCCTAACCACCGGCAGCTTGAGCCCTGCCCCGCTGCCGGCGGCACACGAGTTTTTAAGTTTTTTTTATATTATTTATGTTTTTTTTTATATATATGTAATGTAAAAAAATTTAAAAATTAAGAAAAGAAATAAATAACTGGAATAATAATAATGTTCGTAATAATATATTTGTACTAAGATGCAATAAACTCACCGGGGTGCAATCTCTCGTCCTGCCGCAGTTCAGCGAAGTTATTGTTCCAGGTATCGGAGCGGAGGCACTCGGCAGTGGGCGGGTACCAGGATTGGTTCCGGGGCTGTTCCAGGGTGTCTTTCTCCGATCGCTGGGTAGACTTCGGGGAATCTGGATGAAACATAAAATTTACCATTTTTTTGACAGCCTCGTTGGCTCATCGGTAGTATATCTACCTTGAGAGCTGTACGGCCTGGGTTCGATTCCCGCTCAGGGCAAACATTTTGTGAATAAACAAATGTTTGTTCTGTGTCTGGGTGTACTGTATGTATTTACAAAAAAAAAAAGTATTTATGTTTTCTATCAGTTATCTGACTTCCATCACGCAAGCTCTGCTTAGTTTGGGGCCAGATGGCGCTGTGTGTATAGTCCTACGATATTTATTTATTTATAAAATACTCAAATACTTTTTTTTTCGTACATACATACTTTTAATAAATACAGAACACCCAGACACAGAACAAACATTTTTGTCAAAATATTAATCCTGGGTGGGAATCGAACCCACGCCCTTCAGCTCTTGGAGCAGATATAGTACTAATGAACCAACAAACATAAAGAATATGTAATCCGCCATTTTGTGGCGGCGGCCATCTTGGACCGATTTTCATCAAACATACAAAGAAAACTCCCGACTAATTTCCCTTTCTACCAAAAAAAAAATCAAAATCAGTTCAACCGTTCGGGAGCTACGATGCCACAGACAGACACACACACAGACACGTCAAACTTTCAACACCCCGTCGTTTTTGCGTCGGAGGTTAAAAAACAAGGCCAATTAAAATATCATTTTTAAACTTTGACTTACTCTGAGGTTCTGTTCCCCACTGCGCGACGGGCACTTTCACTTTGTTATTATTTGAAGAGGCGGCAGGCGGGCTGCCGTCCTCGATCCCCAATTCGTTGAGCTCCGCCAGAATTCGCTCTTCACCGTCGAATACGAATTCGGGATCCGTATTCTTCCGTGGTTTCGTGGGGGTGGCTGTTAAAAAGTGTTTAATGAAAAATAAATAAATATCTGGAGCCACAACGTGGACGCTCACAGCGGGAATGGTCCGTAAGTTCAAAGTCGCTCAGCGAGCTACGCTCGGCATTTCTCTGAGGGTTCGTAACCGAAACAAAGCAATCCGCCAGAGAACATCCATCCATCGCGTGCTTCAGAAGCAAACTTAGATCTTGGCTTCAAGAGACCTTGTTCTATGACTTTGACGATTATTTAAAATTAAGAGATTATTAAATTACTAGTAAGTAATTATATGTTTGTTTTCATGGACATTTAACTATGTTGACATAATTGATATAATTGACATAATTATTTTATATGTGACATATAACTTCATTGACATTTTCATTTTCATTATTTGACATGTTATGATTTTGATATTTTTTAATATGAATGGAAAAATGACCTGTAACTTTGGTGTTATTAATAAATTATGGTGTTATTAATAATTTTGTGGCGATGATAGCTCAGTGGTTAGCGTGGTAGGTTCGCATGCCGAAGGGCGTGGGTTCAAACCCCAACAATGAGCTTGAGCTGCCGGTGAAGGAAAACATCGTGAGGAAACCAAAGCATGGTGGTAGGGTACTTTAGTACTCGGCTGGCTAGCTACCACCCTCAAGTTGAAAATCTGCCGCCAAGCATCTAACGGTGTGTTCCGGCAGCCTCACTTGAGAGCCAGTTGCATTCCAGGCTAGGTGTGCTTTACCATCTTCGACCACACCTTAACTTGACATCAGGTGAGCTGTGGTCAAACGCCTGTCAACCATTAAAAAAAAAAAATGATTTGTATTTGTATTTGAACTAAAGTCACAGACATAGCTCAGCGTATTAGCAAGCTGAAGTGGCAGTACTGGACATAACTGTCGCAGAACCGATAACCGCTGGGACATGTTCTAGAGTGGAGACCGCGAATTGGCAAACGTAGCGTAGGACGCCCTGAGACTCGATGGAGTGACGATATACGTAGGACAGCTGGCGGTGGATGGAAGCGAAAAGCCGAAGATCGGGCTGAGTGGCGTGTCTTGGGAGAGGCCTATGTCCAGCAGTGGACTAATATAGGCTGATGATGATGATGATGAAATAAATATCGTATGGCATTACGCACAGCGCCATCTGACCCCAAACTAAGCAAAGCTTGTACTATGGAAGTCAGATAACTGATAGAATACTTTAATACTTTTTTTTTTGTAAATACATATTTATAATAAATACAGAACAACCAGACACAGAACAAACATTTGTTCATATCACAAACTGTTTGTTTAATAATAATAATGATTTAGATAGTCGTCACGGTAAACGGTCTTATAGCGAAGAGTCTCGACCAACATCTCAAGAGACTCTCGCTAGACGGTTGGGTCAAGGGTCAGCTTCAAAAGGCAGTGATCCTTGACGCGGCGCGCGTTGTGAGGAGGTTCCTCACTCTGCAGCCCTAACCTCCGGCAGCTTGAGCCCTGCCCCGCTGCCGGCGGCACCCTAGTTTTTAGGTTTTTTATATTATTTATGTTTTGTAAATAATTTAAAAAAATGATTTTAATTGAGTAATTAGACGAACGAGACACTCTCCTGATGGTAAGAGATAACGCATGCCCATGATCATTGCAGCGATACACAGAACTTTGAGTAACAAAACAAAGTCCAGGGCATCGCTGCTTTGGCGCTTATTGCTTTGACTTTCGATTCGCAAAAAAAATACGTCTCCGAAACTACTGGACCGATCTGAATAATAGTTTCATTATTAGAATGCTACATTATCCGTGATGGGCATAGGCTATATTTTATTTAAAAAACAATTAGAGATCCGTATGGAAACTTCAATAACGTGAAAAATTTTAAAAAGTCCTTCCTTAGCATGCGCAGGAAAACTATTGACAATAGAATCAAGTGATGTTTTATAGAGCAAACTGACAGCTACAAATAAGTCCGCAATATCATATGTCTAACTATTACAGTTGTCATCTACATCTTATAAAGAGGAAAGGTTTGTTTGTATTGAATATGCTCCGAAACTACTGGACCGATTTGAATAATTCTTTCACCGTTAGAATGCTTTTTTTTTAAGGTTGACAGGCTAGTTGTTTGACCACAGCTCACCTGATGTTAAGTGAAGGTGTGGTCGAAGTTGGTAAAGCACACCTAGCCTGGAATGGAACTGGCTCTCAAGTGAGGCTGCCGGAACACACCGTTAGATGCTTGGCGGTAGATTTTCAACTCTCGTGTGGTAGCTAGCCAGCCGAGTACTAGAGAGTACGCTACCACCATGCTATGGTTTCCTCACGATGTTTTCCTTCACCGGCAGCTCAAGCTCATTGTTGGGGTTTGAACCCACGCCCTTCGGCATGCGAACCTACCGCGCTAACCACAGAGCTATCATCGCTACAAAAAAAATTGCTAAAAATGCTACATTATCACTGACAGCCCTGTTGGTTCATTGGTAGTGTGTCTGCTTCGAGAGCTGAAGGGCGTGGGTTCGATTCCCACTCAGGACTAACATTTGTGTGACTAACATCGATGTTTGTTCTGTGTCTGGGTGTACTGTATGTATTATAAGTATGTATTTACAAAAAAAAAAAAGTATTTAAGTATTCTATCAGTTATCTGTCTTCCATCGCACAAGCTCTGCTTAGTTTGGGGTCAGACGGCGCTGTGTGTAATGTCCTACGATATTTATTTTATTTATTTATTTACTGAGTGACATGACCTATATTTGTATTGTTAATCGAGTTTTGTTTGCCCGGGACGAGCTGCTAGTTTGGCATAAAGATGGAAACAGTCACATACCCTCCTTGTCTTTCCCCGGCGTCGCGAGCAGTTCTTGTAACTCGGCTTCTAGTTCCGCCGCGTCGATATCTTCTATCGTGCCGCTCAGAGCTCGTTCCACTTCGTTGTAAGAATCCATTACCTGCGTCACAGTTGTGATATTTATTTATTTATTTATTACATAACATAGAAAACAGAATGCAATAACATTCACAACAATTCAAATACCTACACAATTTTTATCTGTATTGCATTCCAAGACTACGCATGTCTAGGAGCATTACAATCACATTTAAAAAAGTCGTTAGATGATAATTGGGATGAAATTATAATTATAAATTAAATTAAATAAAGTAATAATAATTAATTAGTCAATTGTCGCCAATAAGCCTGATATCGTGGTGGTCGACCGAGCTCAACGCCGGGCAGTGCTCGTCGACATCACCATCCCACATGACGAGAATCTCGTGAAGGCCGAGTACCTTGACTTGGCTCACGAGATAACCGCCATGTGGGATGTTGATTAGACGATCATTGTCCCGATAGTCGTCACGGTAAACGGTCTTATAGCGAAGAGTCTCGACCAACATCTCAAGAGACTCTCGCTAGACGGTTGGGTCAAGGGTCAGCTTCAAAAGGCAGTGATCCTTGACACGGCGCGCATTGTGAGGAGGTTCCTCACTCTGCAGCCCTAACCACCGGCAGCTTGAGCCCTGCCCCGCTGCCGGCGGCAACCTAGTTTTTTATAGTATTTATGTTTTATACTTATTTAATGTAAAAAAATTAAAAATTAAGATACAAAATAAATACCTGAATTAATTAGTCAATTGTTTAGTCAAATTTTTTTATCACATTTTGACATTTTGATATCTGATTTATTTTTTAACTAACATGACTTAATTTTTACATTGTGGACTCTAATTAAATAGTATTTTAATATTGGTACGAGCATAGCGCCATCACTCGTGACATTTGTACGCCTGACCGGCACAACATGACTTTCTTTTTTTTTTTTTAATGGTTGACAGGCCAGGTGTTTGACCACAGCTCACCTGATGTTAAGTGAAGGTGTGGTCGAAGATGGTAAAGCACACCTAGCCTGGAATGCAACTGGCTCTCAAGTGAGGCTGCCGGAACACACCGTTAGATGCTTGGCGGCAGATTTTCAACTTGAGGGTGGTAGCTAGCCAGCCGAGTACTAAAAAGTACCCTATCACCATGCAAATGATGACTCAGCCACATTAAGTACTGGAACATCTTTTATGCATATATTGTATAAAATTTCTCATGTTGCATACAAATAAATTATCTTTATCTTTATCAAAAAATATATAGAATGTCATAACTAAATCGTATTAAAATCTAAGATAATTTTAATCTGTCTTTGAAATTGGTATGGGCTTGAATAAAAAATATCGATGTGTCTTCTGGAGACGAGGATTTCATATCAAGGAGAATATCAAATATATTCAGTTAAGAATGACTTTTTTCTATAGAATTATAGAAAAAAGTCATTCTTAACTGAAATGACATTTTTTTTCTGTTGACAGGCTGGGTGACCACAGCTCACCTGCTGTTTTATTATTGTTCACAATTTTTTTTTGAAATTGTCTTTTTTTATATTAACAATTTTTTTTTGTGTTGAAAGACTAATTGCAACACTACAAAACGTCAAACTACAAATTATCACGTCTGTCGCTCTGTCTTGTCTGTGCACAGCTGTCATTGCTTTTTGGTTATAAAAAATATAAAAGGTTATTTGCTCTGTTCGCGTATTTAATTTCCTAGTTCTGGAATTACATAAATTCTTTCACATAATATCATTTTGACATGGTCATATTTTATATGGGCAATATTTGTCTTACATTGACATACCATACTTTGACATTTTTATGTTGACATGTAATCAGTGTTTTAAATCTCATTTAATGACATGTTTAAAATTTTGATGTGACATTGGTGTCATCAATAAAATATTTGTATATTTTGTATTTAAATGACGGTGTGATCGAAGATGGTAAAGCAAACCGAGCCTGGAATGGAACTGACTCTCAAGTGAGGCTGGCGGTACACCGTTAGACGCTTGGCGGCAGATTTTCAACACTCGTGTGGTAGCTAGCCAGCCGAGTACTAGGAAATACCCTACCACCATGATATTAATTCCTCGCGATGTTTTCCTTCACCGGCAGCTCAAGCTCATTATTGGGGTAAGAACCGACCGCGCTAACCGCTGAGCTATCATCGCTACAAACTATAAAAGAACTTGCCTCTTTCAAGTCGTCAAGTGTATCATGTACTTTGTCTTCAGTAAGTCCAGTACTTCTCATTGCGTCCGAAGTCGTCCTGTGGAAACAAAGAAAATTGTAAAAGAATTTGTGATGGTAGATTTATAGCTCAAGTCACGCCGCCCTTAACTGTCGCCAATAGTACAGTTTTGTGTATGTTCTTGCCGTACTTAACTGTCGTCAATAGTACAGTTTTGTGTATGTTCTTGCCGTACTTAACTGTCGTCAATAGTACAGTTTTGTGTATGTTCTTGCCGTACTTAACTGTCGTCAATAGTACAGTTTTGTGGATGTTCTTGCCGTACTTAACTGTCGTCAATAGTACAGTTTTGTGTATGTTCTTGCCGTACTTAACTGTCGTCAATAGTACAGTTTTGTGGATGTTCTTGCCGTACTTAACTGTCGTCAATAGTACAGTTTTGTGTATGTTCTTGCCGTACTTAACTGTCGTCAATAGTACAGTTTTGTGTATATTAGTTAGTGCCGTACTTAACTGTCGATAACAGTGCAGTTTTATGGATGTTCTTGCCGTACTTAACTGTCGCCAATAGTACAGTTTTGTGTATGTTCTTGCCGTACTTAACTGTCGTCAATAGTACAGTTTTGTGTATGTTCTTGCCGTACTTAACTGTCGTCAATAGTACAGTTTTGTGTATATTAGTTAGTGCCGTACTTAACTGTCGATAACAGTGCAGTTTTATGGATGTTCTTGCCGTACTTAACTGTCGCCAATAGTACAGTTTTGTGTATGTTCTTGCCGTACTTAACTGTCGTCAATAGTACAGTTTTGTGTATGTTCTTGCCATACTTAACTGTCGCCAATAGTGCAGTTTTGTGATGTACTTGCTGTACTTAACTGTCGATAATAGTGCAGTTTTGTGTATATTAGTTACTGCCGTACTTAACTGTCGATAATAGTGCAGTTTTGTGTATGTTCTTGCCGTACTTAACTGTCGTCAATAGTGCAGTTTTGTGATGTTCTTGCCGTACATAACTGTCGTCAATAGTACAGTTTTGTGTATATTAGTTAGTGCCGTACTTAACTGTCGATAATAGTGCAGTTTTATGGATGTTCTTGCCATACTTAACTGTCATCAATAGTACAGTTTTGTGGATGTTCTTGCCGTACTTAACTGTCGATAATAGTGCATTTTTGTGGATGTTAGTGCCATTCTCAACTATCGAAAATGGTGTGATTCGGTGTATACTAGGGACGTACTTAACTATCGATAATAGTGCAGTTTTGTGGATAATATTGCGGTACTTAGCTGTCGATAATGGTGTAGTTCGGTGTATACTAGGGACGTACTTGTAACTATCGACGATAGCCTTGTTATTTTCCGTGTCCCGGAGATTCTGTAACAGCTGTCTGACGTTATCGAGAGCTGCATCGCATTTTTTCAGACGTTGTTCCGCCCGATGCTTTCGACGAAGATGGTTTTTGGCCTGTACACACAAAAGTATTTGTTAAGCAGCGGACGCCTCGCGGTTTCACCCGCGTAGTTCCCATTCCCGTGGGAATATAGGGATAAAAAGTAGCCTATGTCACCCGGGGTGACAACATCATATGTGTAGCTTCACAAAGGTAAAGAATTTTTGAAATCGGTCCAGTAGTTTCGGAGCCTATTCAATACAAACAATAAAATCTTTCCTCTTTGTAATGGTATAGATATCGGTGGACAATTCACACAGCGCCATCTAGTCTCTAACCAAGCAAAGTTGGCACAATACACCACAATTTTTTAATTCGGTATGTAAAGTTTTTTTTGTATTTATTTTATATTTTTTCCCGCGTTCCCGCCAAAACTCAATTACTAACTTAATACACTAACTCAAAAGGTTTTGTCCTTTTTAATCTTCTTACTATATCCGTGTTGTCGAGGAGCTGGATAGCCTCGACGTTCACATGTTGGTGAAGTCTATTTTCATGAGCTTCAGTGTATTTTTTAATGGTGGTTGCGACCATGTCCACTTTGAGGTCCCGATGGAGGAACTATGAAGTAATCGTTAACATAGTCACCTTTTTTTTTTGTGGATACATTTCACTACTTACAGCGGGTTTGTTTCCGAGCGCGTTCTGCGCTTGGGCCTCGCGGAGCGCGCGCTCGGCGTCCCTCGCGAGCCTCGACGCGTCGGCCTCGAGTCTCGCCTCGGACGACGCGAGAGAAGCGAGCGCCTCGTCTAGATTGGTCACGTCTTCAACTCTCTTTGAAGGTTCCGCTATAATGTAGATGAATACAAAATACAACTACAAATATTTTATCGATAACACCAATGTTACAAGTCAAATGTCTTAAAATCATTTCCAATATGTGTAGGTTTTGTAGCGCTCAGCGCGGTAGGTTCGCATGCCGAAGGGCGTGGGTTCAAACCCCAACAATGAGCTTGAGCTGCCGGTCAAGGAAAAACATCGTGAGGAAACCATAGCATGGTGGTAGGGTACTTTAGTACTCTTGTAGCGATGATAGCTCAGTGGTTAGCGCGGTAGGTTCGCATGCCGAAGGGTGTGGGTTCAAACCCCAACAATGAGCTTGAGCTGCCGGTGAAGGAAAAACATCGTGAGGAAACCATAGCATGGTGGTAGGGTACTTTAGTACTCGGCTGGCTACCTACCACCCTCAAGTTGAAAATCTGCCGCCAAGCTTCTAACGGTGTGTTCCGGCAGCCTCACTTGACAGCCAGTTCCATTCCAGGCTAGGTGTGCTTTACCATCTTCGACTACACCTTTACTTAACACCAGGTGAGCTGTGGTCAAACACCTAGCCAGTCAAACATAGAAAAAAAAATTTCAATGATTTTTTTAATACAATGGCATTAAAAAAAAATAATAATCATTTATTTCAGGTTACTAGGACCTATAATTATTTAACTAAATACAAAAATTCAGTTCAGTAAATAAATAAGTTATTCTGCTACTAAGCAGTAGTGTGTAAACATTACTGTGTTACGGTTTGAAGGGTACTGCAGTTAGTGAATTTACTGGGCTGTTGAGACTAACCATCGAAAGTCTCAAAGTAATGAGCGCCAAAGCAGCGATGCCCTGGACTTTATTTTGTTACTCAAAGTTCTGTGTATCGCTGTAATGGTCATGGACAGGCGTTATATCTTACCATCAGGAGAGCGTTTCGTTTGTCTCATTACGTTTTACATTAAAAAAAAATACATGAATTTAAAAATAAAACGTAATTACTTACTAGTAAATTAATAATCTTTTAGTTTGAAATACTCATAAATGAAATAAACCCAAAAACTACTGAACCGATTTCAAAAATTCTTTCACCGTTGGGAATCTACACTATCCCCGGGTGACATAGGCCACTTTTTATCCCTGTATTCCCACGGGAACGGGAACTACGCGGGCGAAACTGCGAGGCGTCTAGTATAAACCTAAACGACATACTTCAAAATTGTTACTACACCACCTTTTGTACGGCAAAACCACTAAGACCTGTCGTAGAACAGCTCCAAACTTCCTACCAGTCACTTACCAAGTTTGACGACGTTTCCCTTGACAGTGGCGCCTCCCGTGGCGAGCAGCCAGCCGAGCGCTAGTTCGAACGCCTCCCGCGTGTGGCGCCACTCGGCGCGCTTTATTAACTCTTCAATACTACCCACACGTTCGATGCCTGACGGGTACTCGGCTAGAAGAGATGTCGCTTGCTCCTGTAGGACAAAATTAAGAAAAAACGTTAGTAGTGTAAACTGTACTTTAGGCACTGCGTGAAATGTAACGTAAGGTAGAGAAAATGAAAGAAAAAAAAAAAGTTTTTTTTATTATGTAACACCACAGAGCACACAAAAATAACAACAAACAGAGACAAACAGTTACAAAATAGAATGAGAAAAAATGAATGCGCATTTGAGTTTTGGCGGGAACGCGGAAAGAGTCGTGTCGCCCCGTTGTGTTTTTTCTAAAACTTGTGGTTTTTCGAGTGTTAATGCATAAAAATGGTGGTTTTTTTTGTTTTTTTTTTTATGTAAAAGTAATGAGACGATCGAGGCGCTCTCCTGATGTTAAGAGATAACACCTGTCCATGACCATTGCAGCGATACACAGAACTTTAGTAACAAAACAACGTCCAGGGCATCGCTGCTTTGGCACTCATTACTTTGAGACTAGATGGTTAGTCTCAACAGCCCAGTAATTTCGCTAGCTGCAGTTTTATTCATAAAGTGCCGAATCACAAGCGCGAGTGTGGGAAAATGATATAATGTGGTGAAACACGACTTTTCGTGTTGTTTCCAAAACTCCAGCGAAGCTTTATAGTAAAGTCGCCACAACTTTACTAAAGCATGGCTGGACTTGACTGACACGGACTATACTAGATCAAGCCTGGACTTTGACTATGACTGTGGCTACGACTTTTAAAACTTGAAAATATAAAACATTTGACACTGGCGAATGCTCAAAATGTGACGCCAAAACCATAGAAAAAAAGCGCGAAAGGATATTATGAAGCTATGAATGGAACGGAACGTAACGTCAACATGAAAGAGATGCCTAGATGCGAGATGACTGAAAAAGAATGAATAAGCAATAGACAAGTTTGGAAGAGCGAAAGGATATGAAGCTATGAATTTCCATTCATAGCTTCAGCGTAACGTCAACATGAAAGAGATGCCTAGATGCGAGATGACTGAAAAAGAATGAATAAGCAATAGACACGTTTGGAAGAGCGAAAGGATATGAAGCTATGAATTTCCATTCATAGCTTCAGCGTAACGTCAACATGAAAGAGATGCCTAGATGCGAGATAGTTGTGAGTATGAAAGAGAAAGCTAATTAGATAACGTGTGACAGGGATAGTGTATATAATTTTAGTGTTAAGTGAAAGAGTACAACTAAAGACGATTAGAAGGAACTCCATCTTTCTGTTCACCAACATTTTGTGAATAAACAAATGTTTGTTCTGTGTCTGGGTGTTCTGTATGTATTATTAAGTATGTATTTACAAACAAAAAAAGAAGTATTCATGTATTCTATCAGTTATCTACGACATAGCCCAACGGATTAGCAAGTTGAAGTGGCAGTGGGCAGGGCACATAACAGAACTGATGGCCGATGGGGCTGCAAAGTTCTGGAGTGGAGACCACGGACCGGCAAGCGCAGCGTAGGACGTCCCCCCACAAGGTGGGCAGACGACTTAGTAAAGACCGCAGGAACGCGCTGGATGCTAGCCGCTTCCAACCGGTCTTTATGGAAGTCAATGGGGGAGGCCTATGTCCAGCAGTGGACGTCCTACGGCTGAAATGATGATGATAATGATGATCAGTTATCTGACTTCCATCACACAAGCTCTGCTTAGTTTAGGGACAGATGACGCTGTGCCCTACGATATTTATTTATTTTACCAACTAAGAAAGATGGCTCTAATGGATTAGTTTACCTTGAGAACACTTTCTAGAACAAATCTTTGTGTAGGTTCGATGCTTGCTTTGGGCAGCCCGTCGCCATCCACTGCCTGGCGTGCAGGTATAAGTGATGAGACAGCCGTGAGCGCTATAGCGGCTGGTTTGAACGCCAGTCGAGCTCCCCACCGGACCCAGCCTTCGGGGCCGCTCTGCAGGATCTGTTGATACTTGGTGATGGGAACCAGGTCACCGTTTCTGGGGAAACATACTCATAGCTTATGTACAGGTCTTACATTATTCTACGCCTTACATCGCTGCTGATGCTGGTTTTTTAGGGTTTCGTACCCAAAGGGTAAAAACGGTACCCTATTACTGAGACTTTGCTGTCCGTCCGTCTGTCACCAGTACTGTATTTCAAGAACGGCGATAGCTAGACAGTTGCAATTTTCACAGATGATGTATTTCTATTGCCGCTATAACAACAAATAGGTACTAAAAATAAAATAAATATTTAAGGGGGGCTCCCATACAACAAACTTGATTTTTTTACCGTTTCTTGCTCGATACTAATAACGGTGACAGGTAGACGCTCTAACTATTCACAGAATATTTAGTTTTATGTTCTCTTTAAATATGATTAGTTAATATAAAATAGAATAAATAATTAAGGGCGCTCCCTTACAATAAAAGAGGTTTTTATAGATAATGGTACGGAACCCTTGGTGCGCGAGTCCGACTCGCACTTGGCCGTTTTTTATTTTACTTTGTTTTTATCTTGCAATATATATATACATAATATATATATACTGGTATCTTGTACCTATCCATAACAAAAGTGAGTTTGTTAAAAGTAAATGCCGTTTTAAAAATTATTTCTCCTCATTATCTTGCCGTAAACGTATGCATGTGATTTATTAATAGGTACATAAACGCTCGAGTTGAATTGTTTATTCATGATTATGAAATGTAGTGTTAAGTCAAATGTCAAGGCTAGATTATGTACGTTGGATTTCTGATTTATGCGTGGGTCAGCAAAATTATTCGCGATAAATAATGTAACTAATGGTTTTACCTATTTCCGAGCATTTTTGTGGCGATGATAGCTCAGTGGTTAGCGCAGTTCACACACCGAGGGGCGTGGGTTCAACCCTCGACAATGACTTGAGCTGTCGACGAAGGAAAGCATCATGAGGAAACCATAGCCTGGTGGTAGGCTCTCTAGTAATCGGAATAATGAAACTAATGGTTTTTCCTATTTCCGAGCATTTTTGTGGCGATGATAGCTCAGTGGTTAGCGCAGTTCACACACCGAGGGGCGTGGGTTCAACCCTCGACAATGACTTGAGCTGTCGACGAAGGAAAGCATCATGAGGAAACCATAGCCTGGTGGTAGGCTCTCTAGTAATCGGAATAATGAAACTAATTGTTTTTCCTATTTCCGAGCATTTTTGTAGCGATGATAGCTCAGTGGTTAGCACTGTTCACACACCAAGGAGGTGAACCCCCGCCGGGTTCAACTCCCGACAATGACTTTTTTTTCTTATTGAAAATAGGTATCGGTTAATCGGAGGAATAGGTTCGCGCTTGACTACATCCTGCCTGATGTGAAGCAACGATGCGGTCTAAGATGGAACACGGTTACCTAGAAGGAACCTGTTTACTCTTGATTTGAAGACACTCATATTGTACTTTTCGGGAAACACTAGACTCCGGCAAAGAGTTCCACATCCTCGCTGTGCGAATAAATAATGTGGACTCAAAGCGCTTAGCGCGCACTTGGGGACTTGAGCTGTCGACGAAGGAAACATCGCGAGGAAACCATACTAGAGAGTACCGTGATAGGGTACTCTCTAGTAATCAGAGTCGCCTAACAGTGCTACCGCCTCAAATGTGGACCAGTTTCATACCATAGGTGTATTTACCATCTTCAACTACACTGTCACTTAACATCAGGTGAGCTGTGAAACTTGGTACTTGGTGGTAGATCTCCTTAGCAGGAGGTCGTCTAGGTAGGTACCACCGCAGTACCAGTTATTCTGCCGCTAAACAGTGTGCAAACATTACTGTGTTCCGGTTCGAAGGGTACTGCAGTTAGCAATATTACTTATATTACTGGGCTGTTGAGACTAACCATCGAAAGTCTCAAAGTAATGAGCGTTAACGCAGCGATGCCCTGGACTTTGTTTTGTTACTCAAAGTTCTGTGTATCGCTGCAATGGTCATAGTCAGGCGTTATCTCTTACCATCAGGAGAGTGTTTCGATCGTCTCATTATTTTTTACAACACGGATATAGTAAGACGACTAAAAAGGACAAAACCTTTTGAGTTAGTGTATTAAGTTACTAATGTCAGTGCAGTGAGTACTACATATTATAGAACACGTGAACAAAGTGTCTTCCCCTTAATAGATACAGTAAGAAAAGTGTCGATGGACGCATTCTTCGATTAGACTCTACTTAGCAATTTAAGTTACATTAAAATTACTTTTTAGCCTCAACTAGGCTAGATTGTAATAACAATGAGGTATCTAACAAAAAAACAGATACATCATTAGAAGGAAAAAAAAAAATTACTTTTTACATTAAAAAAAAAAAACACCTAGCCTGTTGTGAAATATAAAAAAAGAGTTGTCTGGTCTGGATGACAAAAAAGCATATTATTATGTTGTAAATGTCCGAGTCGTATAATTATATGGGCCTAATAGTATTAACATCATAATTATATGGGTCACATATAGCTCAGAAGTGGCTGCCAGCTACCGTCCGAATTTCAAGATGAAAATCTGCCACCAAGCACCTAAATGTGTGTTTCGGCAGCCTCACTTGCCAGTTCTATTGCAGGCTAGGTGTGCTTTGCTTAACATCAGATGATCTGTAGTCAAACACTTAGCTTTTGTCTGCAGTGCATCAATTCTTTTTAGGGTTCCTTACCCAAAGGTTAAAAGCGGGACCCTATTACTGAGACTTCGCTGTCCGTCCATCTGTCACCAGGCTGTATCTAAACAGTTAGACAGTTGAAATTTTCACAGATGATGTATTTCTATTGCCGCTATAACAACAAATACTAAAAATAAAATAAATATTTAAGGGGGGCTCCCATACAACAAACTTGATTTTTTTACCGTTTCTTGCTCGATACTAATAACGGTGACAGGTAGACGCTTTAACTATTCACAGAATATTTAGTTTTATTGTTAGATAATGGTACGGAACCCTACGTGTGTGAGTCCGACTCGCACTTGGCCGGTTTTTTTGTTATTTGTATATATATCGTTCTTGTTTTAATTATGTATATACTATTATGATAGCTCAGTGGTTAGCGCGGTAGGTTAGCATGCCGAAGGGCGTGAGTTCAAACCCCAACAATGAGCTTGAGCTGCCGGTGAAGAAAAACATCGTGAGGAAACCATAGCATGGTGGTAGGGTACTTTCTAGTACTCGGCTGGCTAGCTACCACCCTCAAGTTGAAAATCTGCCGCCAAGCACCTAACGGTGTGTTCCGGCAGCCTCACTTGAGAGCCAGTTCCATTCCAGGCTAGGTATGCTTTACCATCTTCGACCACACCTTCACTTAACATCAGGTGAGCTGAGGTCAAAACACCTAGCCTGTCATCCATAAAACAAAAACATACTAAAAAACTATGAGATGTTTAATTGTATTAATTGATAAGTAACATGTTTTATAAAACTTATGGGTCTTAATACTAGATCAGCTGGTATTTACTTTGCTCTTTCACAGGGCAATGCTAAAAGCCTCAGGCACTTGTGCTACTCCAAGCAAATATACATGTTTTTTTGTAAGTTATTTGTTCTGGTAATACTTGTTTATTTTAATAGAATTAGTAAATATTAAATATCTCTCTAGTAATGTTGCTTCTATGTTATAATTTAGTTTATATGAATTATACACAATTTAAATTCTATAGGCGAGGCGATAGGAGAGGCGCTCTCCTGATGTAAAGAGATAACGCCTGTCCATGACCATCGCAGCTATACACAGAACTTTGAGTAACAAAACATCGTCCAGGGCATCGCTGCTTTGGCACTCATTACTTTGAGACTAGATGGTTAGTCTCAACAGCCCAGTAATTTCGCTAGCTGCAGTACCTTTCAAACCGGAACACAGTAATATTTGCACACTACTATACTCAGACAGAGTGCTGTTAAAGCAACCAACTTGAAGTCCTGAGAGTTGTTTGTTTAAGTCAGTCGTGCTAATTGATTCATTCATAATAATGTGGTATATATGTCATTCATAGTGTTACAGACTAGACAGTTGTGAGCAGTGGATTTTTCCATTAAATAGAAAAATTTATTCTTCCATGATTTCGGGGTCAAAGGTTCCATCTTTGTTAATGTCGCTTTGATATGGTAGAGCATTGAGACAAGCTTGCCCATAACATTGGCCACAAGCTAAAGATCATTGTAAGCCCGCTTTCCTGCATCCGCATCGCGAACCACAACCACTCTTGTAGTTGCAGAAAATTGTATTTAGCAAATCTACTGGAGTATATGTATAGTTCATAAAAATTGTCAAATATTTATAATCATTGATTTATCTATAGTTCATCAACTATATATGGCGCGTTTTCGACCGGAGGCACCGGCACCGGTTGACCTGAAGTGATGCTGTGACCGCGCGCTCTCCACCCTCTATCTCAAAAACGGTTCACCGAATAAAAAATTTTGTTGAACAAAATTTGTAGAGAATTTTGTATTCTACAATATTGATTACAAATACAAATAGCAAAACACCCATAGGAAATGAGATATTTACAAAAAAAGCGCAAAAAACAGATTTTTGTGACCTTTGACCTTGAAATTTAATAGTTGCGCACACCCTACCATATGTGGTTTTGAGACAAGTTTTAGGGTGTCAATGTACAAGTATTTACAGACTTGCAGCTGGGTATCTCGAATTCCAAGGTGAACTTACTATAATGCCTGGACTAATACATACTTATCATACAGTACACCCAGACACAGAACAAACATTTATTTATTCACAAAATGTTTGCCCTGAGTGGGAATCGAACCCACACCCTACAGGCTGTCAAATGGAATGAATACTTATTATGACAATAATAATTTTAAATATTTAATGTATACGTGACATAAACTTAGTTTCTCCTAAACCTAAAACTAGCAACCTATTTTTAACAATCTTATTAATTTCAAAAATATAAAAAATTCTGTATCAAATCCATTAGTTGGGATGAAATAAGCAAATAAACATACAAGCAAAAAGCGACTTTAGCTAATTTATAACTGTTTCTTAGTAAATAAATAAGAGATAAGTAAACAAAAGAATATATTGCTTTAGGTTTAAAAAAAAAAAGTTGCTTTATAAAGGTTGACCCACACCCAAACAATACGACTGCTGTTAATCACGTGGGATTTTCAAATATTTCTCGTAATATCGTTTTCTCAAATATTATACAAATATGCACTTTCTTTTAACGCAGATAAGTCAGTGTTTGAATAAGATAAAGTATTGATTGTGAAAGAAAGACAGAGGCTAAATCTAGCTTCATAACTCACCTGTACATTTCTTCTACAACAATGTCAATGCAGGCGGCGGTACGACTTTTTCTTTGGAAAGCTACCTTCGCGTCAGCTGCGGCGACCACTGGATCGCCTTTAACTCTACACCATTGTCGTATCATATCCGACCAAAATTTCATTTTCATTTCCCACGACTCAGGGTTCGCTGTTTTGAGTCGAAAAGGGGCAAACAGAGCATTCATTCGGACATCGTCGTTCCAGCACTGGGGGAGCTTATCCTCCGGTAAACCAGTCTCATGTAGGCCCATGATGGAAAAAGAAATCAATTGTGATACTCCGTTTGGTGGTGAAACAATAGTTTGTTAAGTAAAAATGCAATTAATTGCGCGAACTTTATACTGACAAAATTAGCGTGAGAAAATTTTTGACGTTTGCTTTTTTAATTTGTAAGGCTGTTTTACACGGGAAACTGCAGTGCATACCTTGGACAGATATATAATATAGTGATGCTCAAAGTTCAAAGTTCAAAAGTTTTTATTCGCTTAAGATGTGGTTACATTCCCGATCTTAAATATATAATACTAGTACAGCACATCTTACTCTAATTGGCATGCGAATTTACAATATTCCTAATAACTAAAATCTATAATATATTTATTAAAATAATGTACAACAAAAATTTAATTATATACAGTTATGGCAATAATCAACACGAAATCAAATATTAAATAAAAACAAAATTATTAACTACTTAATTGTACAGAAAGGAATAATAAAAATATGAGACATTTACATTGTGAGATCAATATTACGACTAAGTATTACTATTTTAAATTATAATATTATGACTATTTTTTGGTAAAACTGTATGTGTGCTTATTGCATTCGAGAAAGTGTTTGATTTCGTAGAAGCAACATTCAGTTAGCCACCTATATAGTTTAACTCTAAATTGTTGCAATGGAAGTGTTTTTAAAGGTTCTGGGATTTTATTATAAATTCTTAGAGCCATAACATAACAGTTTCTGCGGTACAGTTCGTTATTACATTGTGGATATACTAATCTGTTTGGGTATCTTGTGTAATAACTACGATTATCTCCCAATGTATTAAATTTATCGGAATGCTTTTTGACAAACATACACATTTCAAAAATATACATGGATGGAAGCGTAAGTAGCTTTAATTCTTTGAAAAGGGGCTGACACGATTCTAATGGGCCAGCACAGCAGATTGCCCGAAGGCATCGCTTTTGTGCTATAAATGCTCTTCCTATATCTACTGAATTACCCCATATTATAAGACCATATCTTAGAACTGAAGCCACATATCCATGATAAGCCATAAGTGATGTTTTTTTCGAAGCTACTAAGGACAGCCTACGAAGCGCAAATGCAAATCTGCCAAGTTTGGAACACACTAGGTCAATATGAGACTTCCAGTTGCAATGGCTATCAATTGTGATTCCAAGAAATGTCGCTATATTGGTTTCTTTTATCGGTCTATCTTTAAATACTATTTGAAGGTTTTGCGGTTTGGATCTGGTATTGTAGAATTGCATGTATTTCGTTTTTTCAATGTTAACCTTTAAATTATTTTTATTTAGCCAAACTACTACGTTTGCAATAGTTTCATTTATACTAAGCTCATAATTAACATTACTTTGTTTTGAAACAACAATGGCAATATCATCTGCAAAAAGGACAGATCTAAAAGAGGTAATATTTGGCAAATCATTTATATACAATAAGAATAAAAGCGGCCCTAATACACTGCCTTGGGGAACACCAGAAGCATTGCACATAAAATTAGATAGGAAACTAGTCATAAGGTTATGTTCATCTATTTTTTTTATTTCGACGCACTGTTTTCTATTATTCAGGTAGCTTTCAATCCAATTGTAAGCATTACCTCGAATCCCATAGCTTTCAAGTTTTTTAAGCAAAGTCTTGTGGCAGACAAAATCGAAAGCTTTGCTCATATCAAAGTATATAACTGAAACTGGATTACTTCTGTTAATATGCTCTGTAATGTACCTAATTAGAGTGAAGCTTGCTAAGGTAGTAGATTTATTCTTTTGAAAGCCATTTTGCTCACTTTTTAGAACATCATTTTTAGCTATAAACTCATATAATCTTTGATGCATTACTTTCTCAAATATTTTGGATAAAATAGGTATTAATGTAATAGGCCGGTAATTGTTCAAACTATTTCTGTTCCCTTTCTTGTATACGGGCTTAACAATAGATTTTTTTAGGGCTTCAGGAAAAACACCATACTCAAAGGACATATTAATAAGATAGCTAATTATTTCCGCAATTTCATCACAACAAGCTTTGACTACATGTGTACAAATTTCATCATACCCTACAGATTTTGTATTACTAAGTGATTTTATTATAGCTTTGACTTCGTGAGGACTAGTAGGCTTTAAAAATATACTACATGTAAAGTTATTATTATTTAAATTTGAAAAGGAATCTAAATTTTGATTCGTTATATTGTCCATATTTGTTGTATTTATAAAGTAGTCATTGAATGCATTTGCTATCTTGATAGGATTTTCTATACATAAGTCATTAATTTTTATCTTTTCTATGTTTGTAGTTTTAATTTCTCCATTGTTTTTTATGATGTCCCAGGTTGCTTTACATTTATTTTTAGATTTAGATATAATACTATTATTTACTTTTTTCTGAGATAGACGCATACAAGTTTTAAGACATTCCGCATATATCCTATAACGACTTTTTGAACATTCGGTTTTGTTTTTATAAAAGTCATACCTTAATCGTCTCTTTGTACTACAGGATTTCCTAATACCTTTAGTGATCCAATTATTCATTTTTTCTTTGCTTGATATTCGTATTCTAATAATAGGAAAGCATAGTTTATACAACAGAATAAAGGTATCATGAAATGTACTAAATGCAGTATTAAAGTTATTACTATTGTACATATCTTCAAAGAATAGGCTACTGAGGTGTTTTCTAAAAATTTCAACATAGTCTTTTCCGTAGTCTCTTCTCTCAATGTAGAAAAATCTAGGCTTAGCTTTAGTCGTTTTTGTTGGAAAGCTTAATGATTGTCCTGTATGATCGGACAACCCTGTGAAGTGCACTTTTTCTTTAGCATCAGATATGTTACTTATTATATTATCTATACACGTTTCTAACCGCGTTGGCTCATTAATGTGTGTTTTAAAACCATAATTACTCAATATTTCTTGTAATTCAATTGTTTTTTTATTTGTTTTCAGGACGTTAATGTTAAAATCTCCTACAAGTACGATTTTTTTTTTCTCAGATTTTTTATTTAATTTGTGAAGTAAGGTTTCAATTTTTTGTAGGAAGACATTTATGTCTATGGTACGGTAGATACAAATAATAATGCATCTATACGCTGGTAATTCAATTCCACAGCATTCAAAACTATGTTCAACAGAGAGTTCATTGAAGAGAGGTATTTCCTTATATTCTATGTCATTTCTGAGGAGAATACAGACACCTCCACGCCTTTTATGTTTTCTGAAGTAATGAGTAGCTAGTTTAAATCCTTTAAGTTTTATATTATTTTTGTCTTCTCGTTTGGCTAGAGCCTCTGAGATACATATAGCATCTACATGCTTGCCATTATTAGCGAGATCTAGAAGAGATACTTCTAGAAGATCTAATTTGCTGATTAACCCTGCGATGTTCTGATGAAAGATCGTGAACTGCGTTATGTCTTGATAACTATCATACGGTACGAAAAAACTGTTTAGGAACCTTATCTTCTGAATTATTATTATTTTTTTTCGATAAGAAATAAAATGGAATGCTGTCATTAAAATTAATGAAACATGCGAGTTCGACCTCAAAAGTCAAAAACCAAATGCTAGCATTTTCCATATTGATCCCATATAGTAAGTACCCTTTCTTTTTAAAATAACATTATTTTTATAATTATCTTAAAATCCCTAAAACTTTTTGTAACAAGACAGAACCGAAATAGTGATGCGAACTTTTGATATAGCTAAGAAATCCATCGATTCTGACAGTCTACAAAAACGAAAATGTCAAAATTGACACAGACGAGATGACATCTTTTATCATCTGTGGTTTGTGGCAAAACTCATCTTAGCTTTCGTGTTGTCCTAAAACGTAATCTTTACTTGATTTTTCACAAATTTCTATAATTTAACTACTGAAAATAGCTGCTATTACTTGCCCCCGGTGAGTGTTTCTGACATACCCTATAAATCAAGTCTCAGCTGATTTAACGACGACTTTTTTTGGTTATTTGGTTAGTTATTTTTTCGGCAGTCCATGCATAATCGAAGTTAAATTCACGATATCTTAAATAAATACACATAATACATCGACTTTGTACTCTACATTTAACTCTGTTTGTTTTTATAATTTAGGTGTGAAATTGCCATGTTATGTTGTTTTCATGTAATTTAGAGAAAGGTCTGGTAGTGCTACTAAACTTAATTCAAACTGGTTTTCATGTTTGATTAACTGTAATTGTAAACCTTAGATTTATGTATATATAGTTAAACAAGTTGTATATGTTTTGTTTATACTACTCTGAGGGTAGGTAGTAAAGAAATAATTATTTGCTAGGTATTTCTTTTATGTATAAAAAGAGACTAGACATGATATGATTAGAATTTTGAAGTAGATATTGTAAATTACGCTAGAAAAAAAGTGGAATATTTGTACATAGACATACTGTTTTATTTATTAGGGTATTTATTTTATTTAGAAATAGGATTATGGTACTAAGTATAACTTTTAGGTTTTTACATTTTTTTAAAATAGGTAGATAGTCTTTTTTCCTTTAGATTTCTTCAGAAACCATTTGCGAAATTAATTAATATATATTTTTTTAAATTTTTTAGGGTTGCAACATCTCCCACCCGTTTTTAATCTGTAATGTGTTTTCAATTCTTGGTTGCCTAGAAGAGATTGCTCTTAGCGTTATGGCTGCCACTTGTGGCACATAAGATTCTTTTGTTTTCTGTACTCTTTGTTCTTATTTTTGGTGTGCACATCTATAAATTAATGAAGAAAAAGAAACTAAAATCTTTTTCTATCAACTTATTTTCAAAACTTTTTTTATTGAGTTCAATCTCAGACCGGCTATGTCTACCCTTGAAAAATGCTTGAGCAGCATTCTACCATGTTAGGTCTGTCTTTTTTTTTTTAGTGTTGACAGGCTAGTTGTTTGACCACAGCTCACCTGATGTTAAGTGAAGGTGTGGTCGAAGATGGTAAAGCATGCTATGGTTTCCTCACGATGTTTTCCTTCACCGGCAGCTCAAGCTCATTGTTGGGGGTTGAACCCACACCCTTCGGCATGCGAACCTACCGCGCTAACCACTGAGCTATCATCGCTACAACTATCAGCCGTCTGCTCTTGAATCTTTTCTCTGGACAAGTGTAGCGTTTCTCATGTTCTCTTTCACAGAAATGCCGGTGGAAAGAATTTTTCCATTTTGCATAGTTCAGTAATCTTTTATTTTTAAATAATTGTCAAAGTCATAAAACAAGTTTAATAATAAATTTGTAATTTCATTGACATTTTAATTTTCATAATTTTTATATTTAATATTTCAATTATTAGAAATTAATTTTTTCTACTTGACATTGTATAAATTTAAATTTTATGACATATTACTACTTATATTCTGTTGCCATAAAAAATTTGTACACCTTTTTAGGTATTTATTTATTAAATACTAGTGGACGCCTCGCGGTTCCACCCGCGTAGTTCCCGTTCCTGTGGGAATATGGAGAAAAAAGTAGCCAATGTCACCCGGAGACAGTGTAGCTTCCCAACGGTGAAAGCATTTTGAAATCGGTCCAGTAATTTTGGACCTTATTCAATACAAACAAACAATCAAATCTTTCCTCTTTATAATAGTACTTGCGGACGCCTCGCGGTTTCACCCGCGTAGCTCCCGTTCCCGTGGGAATACAGGGACAAAAAGTAGCCTATGTCACCCGGGGATACCCCAACGGTGAAAGAATTTTTGAAATCAGTCCAATAGTTTCGGAGCCTATTCAATACAAATAAACAATTTATTTATTTTTATTTTTATTTATTTATTGAGGCTTCATATTAACAACTACAATAATTATTATCATAATTTTATACCACTTAAATAATTCTCTAGCTAATTGTGTTGCTTATTTAAAGAAGCACAACATGCAATTAAATATATTAATACAATTAATTAAATTAAAATCAAAAATAAATTCAATAAAATTAAAATCAAAATAAAAACCATAATAAAAATTAAATTAGCAAAACCATAATCAAAATTAAATTAAATTAAAATCAAATTCATAATCAATTACAATTAAAACCAAAACCAAAACTATCACAAAAACATTATACAAATTAAAATTCAAATCAAATCAAAATCAAAATTAAATAAATCAAAATTAAAATCAAAACCAATACTAATAATACAAATAAATCAAAGCAATAAAAATTCACCAATTTAACAATACAGCTTGTTCTCAGCACTAGCCATCATTACATTTAAATTAGACTTGAACTGTGACAGAGAATCTCCAAAAATCTTTCCTCTTTATAATAGTATAGATATCTTTATCTTTAAGGTTGGTTAAAGCCAAGATCCTAGATGTAGATTAGCTGTAGATTCTAGTGTTTCTCATGTGAATTAAATAATGTTAACTTTTTTTATTTTTATTATTGACAGGCTAGGCGTTTGACCACAGCTCACCTGATGTTAAGTGAATTGTGGTCGAAGATGGCAAAGCACACCTAGCCTGGAAAGGAACTGGCTCTCAAGTGAGGCTGCCGAAACACACCGTTAGATGCTTGGCGGCAGATTTTCAACTTGAGGGTGGTAGCTAGCCAGCCGAGTACTAGAAAGTACCCTACCACCATGCTATGGTTTCCTCACGATGTTTTCCTTCACCGGTACCTCAAGCTCATTGTTGGGGTTTGAACCCACGCCCTTCGGCATGCGAATCTACCGCGCTAACCACTGAGCTATCATCGATACAAAACTTAACTAAGGCTTATATAATTCATTTAACATAGGTATATGATGTTGACATATGACAATTTGACTATAGCTAAGCTTACTTTGTAAGGTCTTGTTAGCGATGTGAAACACAGTAGGATTTTGTTATATCATAACACAATTGGCCTTTTGACTGGAAATCAAAATATTTTTACAACTATAGTACTTATACCACTGCAAGAATTATTTGTCATTTACGTAGCTCGTGAGAACTCGGAGATGTCTCTCGGTACTGGCTAACACCCAAAGGTGCCTAGATTGAGTTTTTTCAATAACATTTACAGTTAAATAAATATTATAGGACATTACACACAGCGCCATCTGACCCCAAACTTAGCAAAGCTTGTGCTATGGAAGGGACGGGTCCTAGGGGACCAGCGTCGTCGGGGCCGCGGACGAGTGCGAAAGCGTCCCCGTAGCCCCGGCATATAGACGCCGGGCAGAAACACCCCAGGGTTTTTAGTGGGTAGGCCGCCACTCAGGCGGAGAGTCCCACATAATCACCGTGCTTCCCCCGGAGCCGGTGATATCCATCAAGAATTTTCCCTGGGCAAAAAAAAAAAAATGGAAGACATAACTGATAGAATATTTAAATAGTATTTTTTTTTGTAAATACATACTTACAATACATACAGTACACCCAGACACAGAACAAGCATTTGTTTATACCACAATATGTTTGTCTTTGGTGGGAAACGAACCCACTCGCTTCAGATCTTGGAGCGGACATACTACCAATGAACCAACAAGGCTGTCGAAATTCAAAATGTAAATTTATAATTAAATTATAAATTTGTATATTATTACATTGTTAATCAAATAATATGTTAAATTTATAAGAGTAGGCACTTGAAATCATACACGAAGTTTCAGTAGGCATTATCCAAAATCACAATATCTACATTCTACACTATTATAAAGAGGAAAGATTTGATTGCTTGTTTGATTTGAATAGGCTCCGAAACTACTGGACCGATTTCAAAAACTCTTTCACCGTTGGGAAGCTACACTATCCCCGGGTGGCATAGGCTACTTTTTATCCCTGTATTCCCACGGGAACGGGAACTACGCGGGCGAAACCGCGAAGCGTCCGCTAGTACTATAATAAAGAAGAAAGATTTGTTTGTTTGTATTGAATAGGCTCCGAAACTACTGGACCGATTTCAAAAATTCTTTCACCGTTGGGAAGCTACATTATCCCCGGGAGACATAGGCTACTTTTTATCCCTGTATTCCAACAGGAACGGGAACTACGCGGGTGAAAACGCGAGGCGCCCGCTTGTAAATAAATAATTTGTTTCGTTTCATAATTGCGTTCAGTTAACTCATGACACTTCAATACAGAAATAACCTCGTTCTTATCAGCTTACAAGGAATCACTGCCATTGTGCCTTAATCAGTTATCTAACAAGTAAGTATAGTAGATAACATTAGAAGTGGCATACAAGTAAATATTGTAAAACTCATGGTATTGTGTTTAGTCGCGAGTGAAACGGTTTTTTCTAGGCAAGCGTGCTCCATCGTAGACCACATATTCGCAGGCGATGTGGCGGCCAAACGCAAGCCTATCTCCACATAGTATAAAACAAAGTCGCTTCCCGCCGTCTGCACGCGTAGATCTTTTAAACTACGCAACGGATTTTAATGCGGTTTCCATCAATAGACAGAGTGATTCAAGAGGAAGGTTTACATGTATAATACATGCATACGCACCACATTGGTATCTACATTGCACCCGTGCGAAGCCGGGGCGGGTCGCTAGTCTCTACATAGTATAAAACAAAGTCGCTTCCCGCCGTCTGCACGCTTAGATCTTTTAAACTACGCAACGGATTTTAATGCGATTTCCATCAATAGACAGAGTGATTCAAGAGGAAGGTTTATATGTATAATACATGCATATGCACCACATTAGTATCTACATTGCACCCGTGTGAAGCCAGGGCGGGTCGCTAGCCACTACATAGTATAAAACAAAGTCGCTTCCCACCGTCTGTACGCTTAGGTCTTTTAAACTACGCAACGGATTTTAATGCGGTTTCCATCAATAGACAGAGTGATTCAAGAGGAAGGTTTATATGTATAATACATGCATATGCACCACATTAGTATCTACATTGCACCCGTGTGAAGCCGGGGCGGTTAGTGAAACAATAAACGGTGGTTTTGCTTGTTTTCAGAGTATTTTGTGGCGAGATAGTGGCGTGCTCCATCCTTCACGTAGAATTTGGTATGCAGTCTCCAGTACACGCGGGCGCCTATCCAGGCTCATCTCAGGAATGTTATTAGGTAAGCTTTTGTATTAAGGTGGTTCGATTTCCATAAAAACATATTTTTTTCTATTTATGGGCAAATGGAGCAAAATTTTACAGTGAAATCACAGCTACTGGCATTTATTTTGGTCTTTATTTGCGGTAAATCAAAATAGGTTGAATAAAACAGTAGATTGTTAGCATAAAATCAAATTTATGAATTTATGATTTTCTAATGAAACAGTAGATTATGCTAATAATAATCTAAATGTTACTCAGGGAGAACGTAGCATTCTAAAAGATTTTTTTTTTTTTTTATTGTAAAAGTAATGAGACGATCGAGGCGCTCTCCTGATGTTAAGAGATAACGCCTGTCCATGACCATTGCAACGATACACATAACTTTGAGTAGCAAAACAACGTCCAGGACATCGCTGCTTTGGCACTCACTACTTTGAGACTAGATGGTTAATCTCAACACCCCAGTAATTAATTATAATGTTAGTGGGATTAGTGTGATAATATTTTTTTAGACAGCCCTGTTGGTTCATTGATTGAATGTTCAAGAGTGGGTTCGATTCACACCCAGGACAAACTGTTTGTGGTATACAAAAAAAATGTTTGTTCTGTGTCTGGGTGTCCTGTATGTATTTACAAAAAAAAAGTATTTAAGTTTTCTATCAGTCATCGTTTTGATTAGGTTGGATATTAAGATACCCTCTCCTGATAGGAGATAACGCCTGCCCATGGCCATTAAACAAGTAACAAAGTCCAGGGGAACGCCGATTTGGCGCTCATTTACTTTGAGACGTTCGATGGTTGGTCTCGACAATGCAATTTGTATTTTACATGGAGTAAAACAAACCGAAAAACCGTATAGCCCTTAGGGTTAAGCATTTTTTTTGAGCCCTATTGGCTCATTTGGCGCATGTCTGCTTCAAGAGCTGTTGGGCGTGGGTTCGATTCCCACCCAGGACAAGCATTTTGTGATATAAAACCAAATGTTTGTTCTGTGTCTGGATGTACTGTATGTATTGACAAAAAAAAAAGTATTTAAGTATTCTATCAGTTATCTGACTTCCATAGCACAAGCTTTACTTAGTTTGGGGTCAGATGGCGCTGTGTGTAATGTCCTACGATATTTATTTATTTCGATTTGTTTTAAAATATTAAATTTACAATCAAAATCCTGTCTTCATAGTCGCCCAGCGAGCTATGCTTGGCATTTCTCCTGAGGGATCGTATCCGAAATGAAGTATTTCGCCAGAGAATTAAATTCATAGACATAGCTCAGCGTATTAGCAAGCTGAAGTGGCAGTACTGGACATATCTGTCGCAGCACCGATAACCGCTGGGGTAGACGCGTTCTAGAGTGGAGACCGCGTATTGGCAAACGTAGCGTAGGACGTCCGATGGAGTGACGATATACGTAGGACAGCTGGCGGTGGATGGAAGCGACAAGCCGAAGATCGGGCTGAGTGGCGTGTATTGCTAGAGGCCTATGTCCAGCAGTGGACTTCTATAGGCTAATGAAGACCCTGTCTTTAAAAAAAAAGTAAAAATTTAACTCAACCTTAATTCCTAATCTTTAAGGTCTCCAACTCTCGCATTTCCTGAGAAGACTGGAGTTTACGCATTCAATAGAAGCAATACTGAGATACGTAAGCGTTTTACCTTTACCTTCATCCTTTCACTCGACTTCCATCTCCCTTCATTGATCCTTTCTCTCCAATAGTAGTCTCTCTCTCTAGTACTCGGCTGGCTAGCTACCACACGAGAGTTGAAAATCTGTCGCACATGTTTGTATTGTCTAATGACAAAAAAGCTGTGAACGTTGTTTATAAGGACATTCTGTAGTAGGTAGGTATATTTAGTATCAGCATTGCACCCGTGCGAAGCCGGGGCGGGTCGCCAGTAATTATAAATGTAGCGATGATAGCTCAGTGGTTAGCGCGGTAGGTTCGCATGCCGAAGGGCGTGGGTTCAAACCCCAACAATGAGCTTAAGCTGCCGGTGAAGGGAAACATCGTGAGGAAACCATAGCATGGTGGTAGGGTACTTTAGTACTCGGCTGGCTAGCTACCACCCTCAAGTTGAAAAATCTGCCGCCAAGCATCTAACGGTGTGTTCCGGCAGCCTCACTTGAGAACCAGTTTCATTCCAGGCTAGATGCGTTTACCATTTCGACCACGCCGTCACTTAACATCAGGTGAGCTGTGGTCAAACACCTAGCCTGTCAACTATAAAAAAAAGTTTTGTGAACTTTGGTGTTATGAATAAATTATTTACATATATTTTTTTTAATGTAAAAAGTATTGAGACGAACGAGCCGTTCTCCTGATGGTAAGAGATAACGCCTGTCCATGACCATTGCAGCGATACACAGAACGTTGAGTAACAAAACAAAGTCTAGGGCATCGCTGCTTTGGCGCTCATTACTTTGAGACTTTCGATGGTTAGTCTCAACAGCCCAGTAATTTCGCTAGCTGCAGTACCCTTCAAACCGGAACACAGTAATGTTTACACACTACTGCTTAGCGGCAGAATAACTTGTGCTGCGGTGGTATCTACCTAGACGACCTCCCGCTAAGGAGATCTACCACCAAGTCAACACGGCAGCCTCACTTGAGAGCCAGTTCCATTCCAGGCTAGGTGTGCTTTACCATATTCGACCACACCTTCACTTAACATCAGGTGAACTGTGGTCAAACAACTAGCATGTCAACCATAAAAAAAAAAAAAAATTTTTAGTAAATCATTTTTTTTTTAAAACACATTCGAAAAAACACATTGTGATATAGCGATATAATTTTTCCGCTTTCCCACTGAAACTCTTCCATGTTTTATCTCATTGTTTATACGTCAACAAATCGGGCGATATCGCGCGTCAATGTCAGAAGTTCAGCGCTCACCATCGCGCCACGTGCAGCGCGTATCAGAAACGTGATGATCAGTCTCGGGTCATTTGCTGACCTCTGATAGCTGGATTGTTTTGAATAATGACAGTGCGATGCGATATCTATTTTATAATGACTGTTTTAATATTTGTTTGCCTTTTTTGGTCGTTTAGTAGAATATCTGCTTTAGGGGTGTGGGTTCAATTCCCACTAAGACAAACACGTGATATTTTCGTAAGACATTACACACAGCGCCATCTGACCCCAAACTAAGCAAAGCTTGTACTGTGGAAGTCAGATAACTGATAGAATATTTCAATACTTTTTTTTTGTAAATACGAGTATGTACAATTGTACGTATTTCTAGTAAATACAGAACACCCAGACACAGAACAAACATTTGTAATGTGTAATCCAGGTAATAAGCTATATGTATGCCAAATTTCATCCAAATCCGTTGAGCCGTGTTTACGTGATTGAGTAACAAACATCTAAACATACTTTCACATTTATAATATTAGTTGGACTCAGCATACTTTACGACGTCATCGTTGTAAAAGGTTTGAAACGTATTCGGGATAAGAAGTATGTGTTAATACAGGGTGTCAGCTACTTCCATACCGAATTTCATCCAAATCCGTTCAGTAGTTTTTGCGTGAAAGAGTAACAAACATCCATCCAAACTTTCACATTTTATATTAGTGGGATGGGATGGTACGGATCCTTTCGTGCGCGAGTCCGACTCGCACTTGGCCGGTTTTTTTTTGTCTTCCTCGACGTTTTTAAACAATGGTTACGTAACCTTAAAAAAATTGTACCTATAACAACTGCGTATTTACCAAGACTAAATATTCACTGCTCATGATGTGATGTCATTATAATACGAGAACAATTCATGGTAATATAGTATGATAAAAACTGCAATTTCCTTTATTTAATAATCGTTTACTCAATTAGGTACAGGCAGCGACATAAATAGAAAGAAAGAAAACATTTATTTTGTCACGCAACATCACAACAACAAAAACACTACGAATAAAAAATAATAATAAGTTCAAAGTTGTCGCTGTAGTGTCTAGTGCGACAAAAAAGGTTAGTCCTCAGCATTCAAATTTTAAATAAATAAAAAAGAAATAAATATCGCAGGACATTACACACAGCGCCATCTGACCCCAAACTAAGCAGAGCTTGTGTGATGGAAGTCAGATAACTGATAGAATACATAAATATTTTTTATTTTGTAAATGCATACTTATAATACATACAGAACACCCAGAATAAATAAAATAATAAGTAGCGATGATAGCTCAGTGGTTAGCGCGGTCGCGCCGCCTAACAGCGTGGCTTCAAACCCGTGATAGCGTAATTAGACAGTTAAAATTTTCACAGATGATGTATTTCTGTTGCCGCTATAACAAAAAACACTAAATAACAGAACAAAATAAATATTTAAGGGGGCTCCCGTACAACAAACGTGATTTTTTTGTCGTTTTTATAAATAACTAGCTACGCCTCGCGGTGTTACCTGCTACATGTTTTCGGGATAAAAAGTAGCCTATGTGTTAATCCAGGATCTCGGCTACCTCCATACCAAATTTCATACAAATGTAACTCAACTATTCAACTGTTGTTGTTGTTGTTGCATTTCAACTATTTGTCTCTGTTTGTAGTTTCTGTGGTGTTAGAAAATAAAAAATCATTTTTTTTTTCAAATCCGTTCAGTAGTTTTTGCGTAACAAACGTCCGTCTATCCATATATACATCCATCCATCCAAACTTTCACATTTATAACATTAGTGGGATGGTACGGAACCCTTCGTGCGCGAGTCCGACTCGCACTTGGCCAGGTTTTTAGGGTTCCGTACCCAAAGGGTAAAAACGGGACCCTATTACTGAGACTTCGCTGTCCGTCCGTCTGTCACCAGGCTGTATCTCAAGAACGGTGATAGCTAGACAGTTGAAATTTGCACAGTTGATGTATTTCTATTGCCGCTATAACAACAAATACTAAAAATAAAATAAAATTAGTATTATTTTTTTTTTCCCCCCATACAACAAACATAATTTTTTTACCGTTTCTTGCTCGATAGTAATAACGGTCACAGGTAGACGCTTTAACTATTCACAGTATATTTAGTTTTATTATAGATGATGGTACGGAACCCTTCGTGCGCGAGTCCGACTCGAACTTGGCCGGTTTTTTTTTAAATTCTTCAGCTTGTAAATTTTACTAATTCGTCCAAAAATACACCAAGCGAAACTCAATCATCCAAGTAGGTACTACTTGTGTCGTCGATTGTACCACATGTTAGGCGAAGTCGGACTAGCGCTATTTATAGCCACAGTACGCTTACATAAGACGTTGACATTAGTGTCAAAGTGTGCCAACTGCCAAGTCACGGCCAATGTCAATTGTGTTAATGCAAAGCCAAATTATTGTTTTTTTTTTAATGGTTAGCTTAACTGATGTTACGCGTGATTTACATCGATACAGTAGCTGGCGCCAGCATCACTGGATTACTTTTTTTTTTTTAATGTAAAAGGCGAGGCGCTCTCCTGATGTTAAGAGATAACGCCTGTCCATGACCATTGCAGCGATACACAGAACTTTGAGTAACAAAACAACGTCCAGGGCATCGCTGCTTTGGCACTCGCTACTTTGAGACTAGATGGTTAGTCTCAACAGCCCAGTAATTTCGCTAGCTGCAGTACCCTTCAAACCGGAACACAGTAATGTTTGCACACTACTGCTTGGCGGCAGAATATCTGGTACTGCGGTGGTACCTACCTCGACGACCTCCTGCTAAGGAAATCTACCACCAAGTAAAATGTGTTCAAAATCAATGTTGCATGTTTGCATGGTGGTAGGATACGTCCTAGTACTCGGCTGGACTTTGTTTTGTTACTCAAAGTTCTGTGTATCGCTGCAATTACGTGTGTATGTATGACTATTAATAAGCTAACAAAAAAGACTGTAATTAAAATTAACCGTTCAATCTTTTAGTTCTCTAACTACCTACGTAAAGTTAAAAAATAGTTTTTAAACATTATTCAAGCGTGCTAATTATACCTATACGAGTTACATCACAAAATTATAGAAAACTAGCGACCCGCCCCGGCTTCGCACGGGTGCAATGTAGATACTAATGTGGTGAATATGCATGTATTATACATATAAACCTTTCTCTTGAATCACTCTGTCTATTGATGGAAACCGCATTAAAATCCGTTGCGTAGTTTAAAAGATCTAAGCGTACAGACGGCGGGAAGCGATTTTGTTTTATACTATGTAGAGACTAGCGACCTGTCCCGACTTCGCACGAGTGCAATGTATACACTAATGTGGTGCATATGCATGTATTATACATATAAACCTTCCTCTTGTATCACTCTGTCTATTGATGGAAACCGCATAAAAATCCGTTGCGTAGTTTAAAAGATCTAAGCGTACAGACGGCGGGAAGCGACTTTGTCCAAGAAGTATGACATTGTGTGACAAGAGGCGGAGAGGAGTCCCAAATATTGTGACATCACATTTTTTCAAAATACATACAATATTTTATATCTAATTTAATTAAGTTCTAAATGTAAAATTGCTAACGTAACTTTCCTCTTTTTGTAATGTAAAATTGTAAAAAAAAAATATGTAACTAAAGTTGACAAAGGTCACGGATTCCAGTGTCTGTGGAGCGTATAATAAAAAAAAAATTGCAAAATATGTGACATCACACTAGGTAAGGGGGGGGGGGGTCTCACAAATGTGACAAGGACGGGGGAGGGGCCAAAAAGATCATGAAATTCGTGTGACGTAATGGATGGATGGATGGCCCCTTATTGGTGTAATTAAATATATATATATATATATATAGAAACCACAGATGATGGTGATGATGAAGAGTGATTTTATTTATGTGACAAAGCTCGCTTGCATTGACCTACTCCGAGACACCTTGGACGTAGTTTCTTAACTCGCATTGACTTTGACATTCGTACTACAATTCTAGATTATTTTACCCGTGTTACTAATAAACAAATAAAATTAAAAAAAAAAACCGCGTGTCAGTCGAATTCACGTCATGGGTCCTGTAGTCAAATAAAAAAAATAAAATAAATATCGTAGGACTATACACACAGCGCCATCTGGCCCCAAACTAAGCAGAGCTTGTGTGATGGAAGTCAGATAACTGATAGAATACGTAAATACTTTTTTTTGTAAATACATACAGAACACCCAGACTCAGAACAAACATTTTATTTATTCATAAAATGTTTGCCCTGGGTGGGAATCGAACCCACGCCCTACAGCTCTCAAGGCAGATATACTACTAATGAGCCAACAGGGCTGTCATAAATCATATCACTCTACTCCCTCGCATCCTTGTACTAACAGCTTCATGGGCGCGCTGTGCGTGGCCCAGTTCAAATACGAAGCCGTGCGCGCGTTGTACTCGGCTTTGTATCCCTGAAGAAGGCCACCGAATGTGGCCAGAACTATAATTAGATTCATTTATTATTACAGTGAAACTTGTTTAAGTGAGGCCTGAAGGGAACTGCAAATTTGTCTCACTTTTTTTTTTGTTTTTTTTTTTTTTTTTTACATAAATCTTTACATCTTTACACTTGTAGAGGTATTTACCCAGTGTCTCAGATATCGAGGTATAAATAAATATCTGCCTCATTTACAGAGAGTTCCATTAATAGAGGTCAGAGTACAGGCTATTTCAGTAAGTAAACAAAAAAACGACAGAGGTATCTATGACGATATAATGGAAAGAACGAATCCCAGATATAGAGGTTTGCTTCGTACCACTAACAGCGGTAATTCAGTGCCAAAGTGGCGGGACCTCAGCATCAGTTCCAGTTATGGAGGTTTCTCGCTTATCCAGGTCCGACTTAAACCAAGTTTCACTGTATTTAGCTTTGTGGTCAAACACCTAACAAAATATTGTTAGGTGTGAACAACACGTGAACTTACGTTTCAATAACTTGACAGCCCTGTTGGTTCATTGGTAGTATGTCTGCTTTGAGAGCTGAAGGGCGTCGGTTCGATTCCCACTCAGGACTAACATTTGTGTGACTAACATCGGTGTTTGTTCTGCGTCTGGGTGTACTGTATATCTTTACAAAAAAAAAGTATTCAAGTATTCTGTCAGTTATCTGGTTCCCATAGTACAAGCTTTGCTTAGTTTGGGGCTAGATGGCGCTGTGTTAAATGTCCTTTTTTTTATAATAGATAGGCTTGCGTTTGACCGCCATCCCGCCTGATGTTAAGCGAAGATGCGGTCTACGGCGGAGCACGCTCGCCTAGAAGAAACCTATTCACTCGCGACTTGAAGGTACCCAGACTATATTCATTGGGGAACACCCACTTGGGCAGGAGATTCCAATGTCTAGCGGTACGGTATTTGTTATTAATTTTCATTAAGTCATAAACCGTTTATACTCGTATATGTTTAGGGATACGAAACCCTAATTTTTTTATTAATTCGATGCCTTTGAAACCAGTGTACTAAAATATATTTACATAAAAAGAGTTTAAAACTATATCATACGCTTTATTCGCAGATAGTTGTAGTTACAAAACGGGTTTTTTACTATTTTAATTTTAACAATTAAGTTTTTAATTCGCTAACTGGTTAAGGTAAACGCTTTTTATGGCTATCTTTGAAACTAAAATAGGTAACAATGGAAAATAAGACAAAAATAATGTTATAAATATAAAACAAAACAGAACAGTCGGTCAGAGTAGTCACAATACTTTGTATTTTAAAATGTTCATAAATACAATGACCGGCACAGTAGACAGTTAACCTGTACGCCAACGATGTCAATACTTGACAAGTGATAGCGTGCTTGTATGCCTACATTGTCAATATTTGACAAGCGATAACGGTCCATGTTACGTCAACAATGTCAATACTTGGCAAGTAATAGCGTCTCTACGCTAACAATATATTGGTATCGATATTGGGCTCTATACCAACAATGTCAATACTTGACAAGCGATAGCGTGCCTGTACACTTGACAAGCGACAGCGGAATTTTACACCAACAAAGTCGATACTTACTTGACGAGCGATAACGGTTATGTTACGTCAACAATGTTAATAATACTTGACAAGCTATAGCATCTCTACGCCAACAATGTCGACATTTGACTAGCGATATCGGGCTCCATGCCAACAATGTCAATACTTGACAAGCTATAGCATCTCTACGCCAACAATGTCGACATTTGACTAGCGATATCGGGCTCCATGCCAACAATGTCAATACTTAACATTAACACTATCATATAATCGCTGATGGGTTATGTTCATAGAAGCAAATCTATTTATAACTGTAGGTCGTATAGTAAACATTACCTTTTCAAATTATCGGCAACGTAGGTAAATTTAATTTCTTATCTCTTGTTGGTTCAGATTGCTAACAAAACTGTTTTCGCATAACATTGACTTTGTATATAAAGGTCGTACTACCAATAGATTTTAATGATGTAACAGTTTTAACAATGTCAATGTTTATTTCTGACAGCCCCGTTGGCTCATTGGTAGTATATCTGCCTTGAGAGCTGTAGGGCGTGGGTTCGATTTCCACTCAGGGCATACATTTTGTGAATAAACAAATGTTTTTTCTGTGTCTGGGTGTACTGTATGTATTTACAAAAAAAAAAGTATTTATGTATTCTTTTCTTTTTTTTTTATGGTTGACAGGCTAGTTGTTTGACCACAGCTCACCTGATGTTAAGTGAAGGTGTGGTCGAAGATGGTAAAGCACACCTAGCCTGGAATGGAACTGGCTCTCAAGTGAGGCTGCCGGAACACACCGTTAGATGCTTGGCGGCAGATTTTCAACTTGAGGGTGGTAGCTAGCCAGCCGAGTACTAGAAAGTACCCTACCACCATGCTATGGTTTGCTCACGATGTTTTCCTTCACCGGCAGCTTAATCTCATTGTTGGGGTTTGAACCCACGCCCTTCGGCATGCGAACCTACCGCGCTAACCACTGAGCTATCATCGCTACAAAATCATCACCATTCTGTCAGTTATCTGTCTTCCATCACACAAGCTCTGCTTAGTTTGGGGCCAGATGGCGCCGTGTGTAATGTCCTGCGATATTTATAGTTTTAGTTGTGAATTTGTACACTTGTAATATCTAATTGCTTGAATTCTACGTCAAACGGCTTGGGGACTTGGCGACCTAACATCCAAATATTTGTACAACATTCAAAACATCCAATGTTCACCCATTGAATGTACCAATATAATCTGTGCAAACAATATAACACTAACCAATAACCATGCCACTTGTTGTCATCTGTAATTTTTTTTTTCAACAACTCTCAATCGCTCACAAAATCCATTAAATTTTTAAACACTTAACTAGCGAGTGTCTTGGTAGTAGATCTCCTTAGCAGGAGGTCGTCTAGGTAGGCCACCGCAGTACTAGATATTCTGCCGTCAAGCAGCAGTAATAAATAAATAAATATCGTAGGACATTACACACAGCGCCATCTGACCCCAAACTAAGCAAAGCTTGTACTATGGGAATCAGATAACTGATAAAATACTTAAATACTTTTTTTTTGTAAATACATACTTATAATACATACAGTACACCCAGACACAGAACAAACATTTGGTTTTATATCACAAAATGCTTGTCCTAGGTGGGGATCGAACCCACGCCCCACAGCTCTTGAAGCAGGCATGCTACCAATGAGCCAACAGGGCTGTCATATACAGGTGTTTATAACATTGCTGTGTTCCGGTTTGAAGGGTACTGCAGCGAAATTACTGGGCTGTTGAGACTAACCATCGAATGTTTCAAAGTAATGAGCGCCAAAGCAGCGATGCCCTGGACTTTGTTATGCTACTCAAAGTTCTGAGTACTACTGCAATGGTCGTGAACATGCGTTATCTCTTACGAATAGAACGATACTAATCCATGCAGCCGTTTTGAAGATACGAGGTAATAAAGAAAATATACATAAAATAAAAACCGACCAAGTGCGAGTGGGACTCGCGCACGAAGGGTTCCGTACCATTATCTGTAACCTAATCTTGCAAGTTACAGACACTTTTCGCAGTGTCAGATTGAGCTGGGTTCATTTTTAAAATAAATATACAACTAAATATTCGGTTAATATTTGTAGTTTTTACCTGTTGTCCTTATTAATATTTTTAGCAACTTCTTTTATTGTATGGGAGCCCCCTTAATTATTAATTTTATTTTAATTAATTATATTTAAAGGGAACATAAAACTAAATATTCTGTGAATAGTTAAAGCGTCTACCTGTGACCGTTATTAGTATCGAGCAAGAAACGGTAAAAAAATTAAGTTGTATGGGGGAAAAAAAAATAATACTAATTTTATTTTATTTTTAGTATTTGTTGTTATAGCGGCAATAGAAATACATCATCTGTGAAAATTTCAACTGTCTAGCTATCACCGTTCTTGAGATACAACATGGTGACAGACAGACGGACGGACGGACAGCGAAGTCTCAGTAATAGGGTCCCGTTTTTACCCCTTGGGTACGGAACCCTCAAAACCGTAGGACATTACACACAGCGCCGTCTGACACCAAACTAAGCAAAGCTTGTACTAAGGAAGTCAGATAACTGATAGAATACTTAAATACTTTTTTTTCTAAATACATGCTCATAATAAATACAGAATACATACAAGATGCCTGCAAATGCAATCTGGGTGACTTCAAGTCGCGAGTGAATCGGTTTCTCCTAGGCGAGCGTGCTCCACCGTGGGCCGCATCTTCGCTTTACATCAGGCGAGTTGTCGGTCAAACGCAAGCCTATAAATTATTTAAAAAAAAATATACACAAATAACATAACCCTTCCTTGGCAGTCAGGTAAAAAATTGTCGATACATACATTCCAATCAACGGCAACACGCCGACTGCACTTTGGCCCTGTATCATAAATAGCGCTAAAACAAGTCATAATTACATAACAGAACCTGTCTTAGAAGAATTATTGGCCACTAATAAAGTGTTTTCAATATTTAATCAAAGTGTAAGCCCTAACACACTGTCCATTCGACAAAACATTGATAAACGTATAATCAGGCGCGCACGCATAATAAGACTCAATTGGAAATTCAATTTTCGAATAAATCCGCCAGTCGCTGCTCGACCGTGACCGCTGGCGGACGTGTAATGCGCTGCGCGGATTATCGCTTTCTAATCGAGTATTGGTGCATATTATTTTACTATTGCATCTTTTTGAGCAACATCGTAGATAAGGTTTTGATAAAATTGTTGGACAGTCTAGCTAACATGTGGGATTTAGACATCGACGATGAATGAGTGAAATGTGATTTGTTGTTTTATTAATTTTAAATTTATTTATTCAATCTGTGATAATAGTGTTAGTTAGTTTTAAAATGACGGAACAGACCGGAGTAATTACGATACATCAAGTAAGTTAATATTTATTTAATTATATAACACAAAACAGGATACAGTCACAATAATTAATAGAGGTGAACAGATTTAAGTTTCGATCCGAACTACATCCCTTACATATGTGTAAACAACAAGACTAATTCAAGCAGCTAACCTAACCTGGTCATCGATCGATCATCACCTGATAACCTAAGCTGAGCATCGTAGCGATGATAGCTCAGTGGTTAGCGCGGTAGGTTCGCATGCCGAAGGGCGTGGGTTCAAACCCCAACAATGAGCTTGAGCTGCCGGTGTAGGAAAACATCGTGAGGAAACCATAGCATGGTGGTAGGGTACTTTCTAGTACTCGTCTGGCTAGCTACCACCCTCAAGTTGAAAATCTGCCGCCAAGCATCTAACGGTGTGTTCCGGCAGCTCTCACTTGAGAGCCAGTTCCATTCCAGGCTAGGTGTGCTTTACGATCTTCGACCACACCGTCACTTAACATCAGGTGAGCTGTGGTCAAACGCCTAGCCTGTCGCCATTTAAATAAAAAAATACCATCGAAAGTCTCAAAGTAATGAGCGCCAAAGCAGCGATGCCCTGGACTTTGTTTTATTAAGTACTCCAAAGTTCTGTGTATCGCTGCAATGGTCATGGACAGGCGTTATCTCTTACCATCAGGAGAGCGTCTCGTTCGTCTCATTACTTTTCACACAAAAAAAAAAAAGAAAAAAAAGCTGTGCGTAGTTTCGGGTCAGATGGTCTTAAGAAATTTATTTATTTTTTTATATTATATACAACGAAAAATATGTTGATGTGATGAGACGAATGAGATAAAATGTTTATAAACAAATTGATAATTGTAAAAACAGCGGGAAATATACTCAGTACCAACTTAAATGTTATTAAATTCAGAACTCTCTTTTTAATGAATGACAGGCTAGATGTTTGACCACTGCAAAGCTCACCTGATGTTAAATGACGGTGTGATCGTCTCAAGTGAGGCTGCCGGAACATACCATTCTTGTTAATGTAAAAATAATGAGACGAACGATGCGATCTCCTGATGGTAAGAGATGCCCATGGCCGTTGCAGCGATACACAGAACTTTGAGTAACAAAACAAAGTCCAGGCAGGTGCTTTGGCGCTCATTACTTTGAGACTTTCCATAGTTAGTCTCAACAGCTCAGTAATTTCGCTAGCTGCAATACCCTTCAAACCGGAACGCAGTAATGTTTACACACTACTACTCGGCGGTAGGATGTCTGGTACTAGCCTACTAGAGATATTCTGCCGCTAAGCAGTAGTGTGTAGACATTACTGTGTTCCGGTTTGAAGGGTAACGCAGCAATGGTCATGGACAGGCGTTATCTCTTACTTTTACGAGAGCTACATATTTTTTACGACCCGCCCCGGCTTCGCACGGGTGCAATGTAGATACTAATGTGGTGCATATGCATGTATTGTACATGTAAACCTTCCTCTTGAATCGCTCTGTCTATTAATGGAAACCGCATTAAAATCCGTTGCGTAGTTTCAAATATCTAAGCGTACAGACGGCGGGAAGCGACTTTATACTATGTAGAGACTAGCGGCCCGCCCCGGCTTCGCAGGGATGCAATGTAGATACTAATGTGGTGCATATGCATGTATGATACATATAAACCTTTCTCTTGAATCACTCTGTCTATTGATGGAAACCGCATTAAAATCCGTTGCGTAGTTTAAAAGATCTAAGCGTACAGACGGCGGGAAGCGACTTTATACTATGTAGAGACTAGCGGCCCGCCCCGGCTTCGCAGGGATGCAATGTAGATACTAATGTGGTGCATATGCATGTATTATACATATAAACCTTCCTCTTGAATCACTCTGTCTATTGATGGAAACCGCATTAAAATCCGTTGCGTAGTTTAAAAGATCTAAGCGTACAGACGGCGGGAAGCGACTTTGATTACTATTATGTAGGGTTAAAAAAAAAATGTTCAACTTTTTTTTTTTAACTAGGTTAGCTATTATTCTGGTATTAATTTTGTGTTGGAAACTCCGGCATTTTGACATTTGAACTTATTCAATCAAACTGGATCACGTAGGTATGTTAATGTTTGACGTAGGCATTTAAAACCTTCATTGTTAATTGATTGTAGTGTTTCACTAAAGAAATTTCTTTTTAAATGACTACCTACAAACTACGGGAATAGTATTAATTTAAAAGTTTAAAAAACCTCCGGCAGTGTTAACTGAATACTAAATTTCGACTGTATCCGTTTATCAACTTGAGAAAGGTAAAGGTTATGAAAGATCCCAACACACGACGCCTGGGTTCGATTCCCACCTAGGACAAGCATTTTGTGATATAAAACAAATGTTTGTTCTGTGTCTGGGTGTACTGTATGTATTATAAGTATGTATTGTCAAAAAAAAAGTATTTATGTATTCTATCAGTTATCTGACTTCCATAGTACAAGCTTTGCTTAGTTTGGGGCCAGATGGCGCTGTGTGTAAATGTTCTATGAAATTTATTTATTTATTATTTATTTATGCTTCAAGGGCCTGGGTTCGATTCCCACCTAGGATAAGCATTTTGTGATATAAAACAAATGTTTGTTCTGTGTCTGGGTCCTATGCATTATTATTTATTTATTTATTCAGTCAACCGCACCGCACGTTTTACGAATTACACTAATGATAACATTAAAAAGAACTAAGTAAGTACATTACAAGTACGTATTTACAAAAAAAAGTATTTAAGTATTCTATCAGTTATCTGACTGCCATAGTAGGTATAAGCTTTGCTTAGTTTTTTTTTATTTTTTATAGTGGATAGGCTTGTGTTTGACCGCCATCCCGCCTGATGTTAAGCGAAGATGCGGTCTACGGCGGAGCACGCTCGCCTAGAAGAAACCGATTCACTCGCGACTTGAAGTTACCCAGACTATATTCATTGGGGAACACCCACTCGGGCAGCTGATTCCAGTGTCTAGCGGTACGCATGAAAAAGGTGGAATCAAACCGCTTAGTTCGAGCTTTTGGAACATCAACCATGAAGCGGTGACGCTAGTTTGGGGTCAGATGGCGCTGTGTGTAATGTGCTGCGATATTTATTTATTTATCTATACTAATATAAGGAGGAAAGATTTGTTCTTGTTTCTTTGTTTGTATTGAATAGGCTCCGAAACTACTGGACTGATTTCAAAAATTCGTCACCGTTGGGAAGCTACACTATCCCCGGGTGACATAGGCTACTTTTTATCCCTGTATTCCCACGGGAACGGGAACTACGCCGGTGAAACCGCGAGGCGTCCGCTAGTGTATACTATTATAAAAAGGAACGATTTGTTTGTTTGTATTGAATAGGCTCCGAAACTACTGGACCGATTTCAAAAATTCCACCGTTGGGAAGCTACACTTTCCTCGGGTGTCATAGGCTTCTTTTTATCCCTGTATTCCCACGGGAACGGGAACTACGCCGGTGAAACCGTGAGGCGTCCGCTAGTAAACAATAACCTAGTTGTAATAAACTAATATAACCTAACCTGAAAACCCACTAACATTATAAATGTTAAAGTTGGATAGATAGATGTTTGCTACTATTTCACGCTAAAACTACTGAACGGATTTGTATGATTTTTTTTATGGAGGTAGCTGACACCCTGGATTAGAACATAGGCTACTTTTTATCCCAAAAACATGTAGCTGGTAACACAGCGGGGCTCTGCTAGTTAGATATAAAGTATTGTATGTATTTTGAAAAAATGTGATGTCACAAAATTTGGGACCCCGCCCCTTACAATGCCACACTTCGTCGACCCCCTCCCTCCCCCTTAACGTGTGACGTAATTTATGGGTGTAGAGTGAATACAGTCAATACCGTTTATGGCGACATCGTTTAGAACCACATACCGGTTAAATTGACCAAAATCAAAGGTCCTGGCTGAATGTTATATGACCGCCTTATCTAAAACATTGGTTTTTACGACATTGTTTACTACGACATACCGCATTAAGCGACCACATTTGGTTAATGTTTTCGGAGAATTATATCTGTAGAACGACCGGCTCAGCTGTATTGTAAACAATTTGAGTAGGTAACTGTATCCACATCTGGCACAGTATAATAGTCAATGGCTATTATCGTAAAATTAAACAAAGTTTAGGGTCTTTTGTAATTCTTAGAAACCAAGCACATGCATGCCGTAGCCTCAAGGCCCGCTTCATCATATCTCTTAAGTCAGTTTGTTACTTATCTTTACACAAGACGCACCAAAACATTATTGTTGAGTTAACTGTGAAAATTGTAACATGTCGCAAAAAAGAAAACAAATCAGTATCGAAGAAAAATCGCATATTATTTCAAAGCTAGAGAAAGAAATTCCAAACAAAGACCTGGCAAAAGAATATGGTGTATCCCACTCGACAATTTCAACAATTTGGAAAGATAGGGAGAAAATTCAAATCCTTTACGACAAGAATTTTTTGAAAATGAAACGAGCCAGAACAACGCGGCATACGAAGATTGAGGAAGCTTTGTTAAAGTGGTTTAAATATCAAAGGACAAATAATGTGCCGATAAATGGACCAATTCTTCAACAAAAAGCAAACGATTTTGCTCAACGTTTTGGTGAAGATTTTGTTTGCTCGTCTAGTTGGATTCAACGTTTCCGGGCTCGACATGGCATTGTCAGCGGGAAAATGAGTGGTGAAGCTGCCAGTGTGGATAAAGATGCTGTAGACCAATGGATTACGCAAAAGTGGCCTACATTATGCGAAGGCTACAGTCCAGAAGACATTTATAACGCAGACGAAACCGGACTTTTTTACAATATGACACCAGACAGGACTTTAAAATTCAAAGGAGAGAATTGTTCGGGAGGAAAAATGTCCAAGACGAGACTAACGATCATGGTTGCAGCAAATATGACAGGATCCTGTAAAAGGAAGCTTTTAGTTATTGGGAAATCTAAGAAACCAAGATGCTTTAAAAACATACGCTCACTGCCGGTAACGTATGAAAACAATGTGAAGTCATGGATGACATCGGAAATTTTTGAAAGATGGTTACGAAACTGGGACGCTGAATTAAAAGCAAACAATAAGAAAGTTCTTCTTTTAGTTGATAATTGTCCTGCTCATCCGGCTGTTACTAATCTGAAGTGTATTAAACTCGTGTTCTTACCACCAAATGTTACATCTGTACTGCAACCTATGGACCAAGGTGTAATAAGATGTTTAAAATCTCATTATAGAAGACTGCAAGTGTTAAAGTTAATACAAAGCATTGACAGTAATAATCAGAACAGCTTTACGGTTCTTGATGCCATCTTGATGATATCTGAAGCATGGGAAAAAGTTTCACAAAAAACTATAGCTAACTGCTTTGGGCATGCAGGTTTTAAAGATCTTACAAGTCTTATAACAAGAACCTCAGATGATGTGATTGACGATGATGAAGAGGACAATATTTCTTTGGCTCAATTAGCCCAAAATTTACGACCTGCTTTATCTACTACTGAAACAGACGAATTCATTGATGTAGATCAGTCTATTGCAATTTGTGCACCAGCTACGGAGGATGATATTGTACGGGAAGTTCAAGAGGAAAATGAAAATGAACAGGAAGACTCGGAAGAACAATTTACAGTGCCAACTTTGATTGACGGTCTCAATGCTGTTAGTGTATTACGAAAGATTGTTCTTTTTAATGAAGATTTCCACATGCAGGGAAATTGTGACGATACGCTGATTAAAATCGAACGTGAATTACAAAATGTGTATGCACGACAGAAGTGTTTCAAACAAACTAAAATTACAGATTTTATGCATACAAAAATGATGGAAAAATGATATTGTTCTTTTATATTATACGTTTGTATTGAAGTAAACAAAATGCGGTTTAATTTCCTACATGAATATACATATTATCTTTTCTATTAATACCTGTCACCGGTTGTTACAACTATCGGTTTTTACGACTCAATATGAGTAGTCCCTTCGATGTCGTTATAACAGATTTTGACTGTATTTGTTTTTTTTTTAATGTAAAAGAGATGACAATTAGACAGTTGAGCAAAATAAAGGCCAGCGTTTTGTTCACGTGTGGTGTCGACCAAACGAGATGACAATTCTTTAAACATTTTTTTTGCTCCCGGTCCCCACGGTCCCAAAGTTTCAACCCCAAAAGGCTCAAATATGTACCCACTGTCCAGGGTACTATACTTGCAAAAAAAATGTTTAAAGAATTGTCATCTCGTTTGGTCGACGCCACACGTGAACAAAACGCTGGCCTTTATTTTGCTCAGCGTTTGAGTATTGCCATACAACGCGGCAATGGGGCGCGTTTTGGGAACTATTCCCATTGATAGCGGTCTTTTAGAGTAGTTATTATTTTAAGTTATTTTGTTTTGTTTAATTGAAGATATTTATTATACTTTTTTTCATAAATAAAATAAATCTATACTATTATAAAAAAAAATTAAAAAAAATGTAAAAGTAATGAGACGAGGCGCTCTCCTGATGGTAAGAGATAACGTCTGTCCATGACCATTGCAGCGATACACAGAACTTTGAGTAACAAAACAACGTCCAGGGCATCACTAAGACAAGATAAGAAATACATTCGCGAGATTCCGGAAGACATTTACAATTATCGATGACGAATGAATTCTTGATATCGATCCAAATACAGCGTTGCTTATATTTCTATGACAACTTTTAATTTTTGTTTACGTCGACGTCTTTCCGTGACCCATACTACAGAGTGTCGAAACGAAAGTTTTCAACCAGTGCGTTGTACCCGTCATGACATGCGGCTCGGAAACGTGAACAAAGCTGGAACGGTCAAACTCGTCCACCGAGGTTTCCATACAAACTTTTTTTTTGTTTGGTTTTTTTTTATGCAAAAGTAATGAGACGAACGATGCGCTCTCCTGATGGTAAGAGATACGCATGCCCATGACCATTGCAGCGATACACAGAACTTTGAGTAGCAAAACAAAGTTCGGGGCATCGCTGCTTTGGCGCTCATTACTTTACGACTTTCGATGGTTAGTCTTAATAGCCCTGTAATTTCGCTAGCTAGTACTCTTCAAACCGAAACACAGTAATGTTTACACACTACTGCTTGGCGGCAGAATATCTGGTACTGCGGTGGTACCTACCTAGACGACCTCCTGCTAAGGAGATCTACCACCAAGTGGTTGTCAAGGTTGACAGGTTTTGACCACAGCTCACCTGATGTTAAGTGGCGGTGTGGTTGAATATGGTAAAGCACACCTAGCCTGGAATGGAACTGTTTCTCAAGTGGGGCTGCCGGATATTAGATGCTTGGCGACAGATTTTCAACTTGAGGGTGGTAGCTAGCCAGCCGAGTACTAAAGCACCCTACCACCATGATATGGTTTCCTCACGATTTTTTCCTTCACCAGCAGCTCAAGCTCATAAATCAAAATAATGTACCTACTACAGTATTGTAGACCTTTAAAAGGTCAACAAAAAAGTCTGCGATGGTATATGTCTATCTCTTAAGGATAACCCACAATAACCATTTTTCATCCTTTACATTTTACGGGGGAAAAATGGCTTATTTACGAAGTGATTTTAAGCAATACAGCATTAATTTTTATCCAATTAAGTAACTTAAATATATTGTCCATTTTATATAGATCAATATGACCCTGTACAGCATGTAATTTAAATGAATATTTCTGAAGATATTACAGATTTAAAATTCAGGGACATAGCGGTGCGGCGGTACCTTCCAATTTAAACGCCTACAATTTCCTGTAAAGACATCTTTTGCAATGACCATTAATAAATCGCAGGGTCAAACTTTCAACGTTGCGGGCTTAGATTTGAGCGTTGAGTGTTTGTCTCATGGTCAATTATATGTCGCTCTTTCAAGAGTAACCTCTAAACAAAACATGTTTGTATTGTCTAATGACAAAAAAGCTGTAAACGTTGTTTATAAGGACATTCTGTAGTAGGTAGGTATATTTAGTATCAGCATTGCACCCGTGCGAAGCCGGGGCGGGTCGCCAGTAATAATTATAAATGTAGCGATGATAGCTCAGTGGTTAGCGCGGTAGGTTCGCATGCCGAAAGGCGTGGGTTCAAACCCCAACAATGAGCTTAAGCTGCCGGTAAAAGGAAACATCGTGAGGAAACCATAGCATGGTGGTAGGGTACTTTAGTACTCGGCTGGCTAGCTACCACCCTCAAGTTGAAAAATCTGCCGCCAAGCATCTAACGGTGTGTTCCGGCAGCCTCACTTGAGAGCCAGTTGCATTCCAGGCTAGGTGTGCTTTACCATCTTCGACCACACCTTCACTTGACATCAGATGAGCTGTGGTCAAAAACCTAGACTGACAAACATAAAAAAAAAAATGAAAGAATCAATGAGGTTGGAGAAGAATAGTAGCTACCCCTTTTTTTGAAGTCGGTTAAAAATATAATCAATCCGCCGTGGTCCGTCGACAGTACAGTATACAAACAGATAAAGTTATTATCGTAATCTGATTTAATCACCACCAACGTTTGTGGTGTATATTAATCGCAATTGAAGATAAAAACACGTCATTATTATCTTTTGCGTCTGTAAATTGTTGGTGTATTTTCATTAGTTTCTTGATTTTTCGCATAAATACACGTAACATTTATAAACTCACTAGTGATAACTTAAAAGTTGACGCGACAAATCTTATATTTAATTGTTTTCCAATCTAAATAGTTTCATTGTTTTTTTTTAAATCAGTTATTTTTACTTGTAACTCCATACTTTATCTCAGTGTTAACGACAAAGTGACAATCCCAGATAAATTTAGTAGTTTTAGTGAAACCCCTAGTTAAATCGCAAATGTGTTATTCTATCTTATCAAGATTTCAAGTTATATTTTGCCATTTCCCTAGTTAAATTAAAAGTGTCATATTCTATCTTGCTAAAATGTCAGATTGTATATTGCCATTTCACTAGTTATATCAAAAGTGTTTTATTCTATCTTGTCAAAATATTAGATTGTAGTTTGCCATTTCAGCTAAAATATCAGATTGCCGTTTCACTAGTTAAATCAAAACTGTTTTATTCTGTCTTGCTAAAATGTCAGATTGTATATTGCCATTTCACTAGTTAAATCACAAGTGTCATATTCTATCTTGCTAAAATGTCAAGTTATATTTTGCCATTTCACTAGTTAAATCACAAGTGTCTTATTCTATTGGAATAAAACAAACACTAAATGTGACGGGAAGCTTGGCACTATACATCATTGAAATCGGCTAAACCTTTTCTGATAAGATAGACAAACAGACAAAAATTCTAAAAATTTTTTTTTGGTCTCTATAAAACAAAATTAAAATTGAATATACAAACATAGCTCGTTTATGGATTTTAGTATATATAGTATTGTTATATCTTCCAGAAGTTTACATGCATAATTCGCGCTAAATGTTTCTCACAGTAATAATTGAAATAATAAAACGGAAACACATTTTGAATTATAATTTCAATTAATTTTAGTTTTTAAAAAAGTGTCGGTGTTTGCTGAAATTATGAACAATAATAGTGGTTTTAAACCTGTAAGTATGTACGAAATATTTTTTTTTTTCACTGACTTATCAAGATAGATAAGACCGATACACACTTCAAAGTAATCTCAGCACTCTCAGCTTCTAAGTACTTGTTTGTAAAGCTCTAAACACATTTTTATTTAATTTATTTATTACTAGCGGACGCCTCGCCGTTTCACCCGCGTAGTTCCCGTTCCAGTGGGAATGCAGGGATAAAAAGTAGCCTATGTCACCCGGGGATAGTGTAGCTTCCCAACGGTGAAAGAATTTTTGAAATCGGTCCAGTAGGTTCGGAGCCTATTCAATACAAACAAACAAACAAATCTTTTCTTTTTATAATAGTATTGATTGATATAGATTACTTGGTGGTAGGTCTCCTTAGCAGGAGGTCGTCTAGGTAGGTACCACCGCAGTACCAGTTATTCTGCCGCTAAGTAGTAGTGTGTAAACGTTACCGTGTTCCGGTTTGAAGGGTACTGCAGCTAGCGAAATTACTGGGCTGTTGAGACTAACCATCGAAAGTCTTTAATTATATTTTTGTAGTTATTAAAAACCTAGTAACAAAGTTTACTGTCACGAATCAATGTATAATCCAATTGTGTTTATACATGTCGTGTAAGTGACTGGGGGTCAAACTGATATGTTTAGAATAACAATTGTACTACATGTGATTAACAGAATTCTCAGTTCGCAGAATGTCGATTAGAAATGGTAAAGAGGCTATTATCATCATTTCAGCCGTAGGACTTCCACTGCTGGACATAGGCCTCCCCCATTGACTTCCATAAAGACCGGTTGGAAGCGGCTCGCATCCAGCGCGTTTCTGCGGTCTTTACTAGGTCGTCTGTCCACCTTGTGCGTGGACGTCCTGCGCTTGCCGGTCCGTGGTCTCTACTCCAGAACTTTGACAATAGACAATAGACAACACTTTATTTGCGACATAAAACACATTTCGACATAATTTACAATACATACATGTAACAAAAAAATAAACATAAAACATAGAAAAAAAAAACTTAAAGGTATACAATAAATAAAAATTAAACAAAAAAACTAAAAACAAAAAGTTTGAAACATATTTTATGTCACAAACCGGCCTCGACTCAGCATAATGCCGACTGAAGCCAGCCGGCGCTGGTCTTTTCGTCTTTGCAGCCCCATCGGCCATCAGTTCTGCGTGCTATGTGCCCTGCCCACTGCCACTTCAATTTGCTGATTCTCTGGGCTATGTCGGTTACTTTAGTTCGTCTACGGATCTCCTCATTTCTGATTTGATCTCGCAGGGATACTCCGAGCATAGCCCTCTCCATAGCTCGTTGTGTTACTTTGGGCTTACCAGGAAGGCACATTGTTAGAGACCACGTTTCAGCGCAGGTTGCCCTGTTGGTTCATTTGGTAGTAGCTATGTTCCCTGTGCTATGGGGCGTGGGTTCAATTCCCACCCATTATAGACATTTTTGGTTTTGTTAGCGTTAAGCACGCCGTCCCGGCTTCGCACGGGAAAACAAAACTCGATTAACAATATAAATATAGCCTGTGTCACTCAGTGATCATGTAGCATTCTAATGATGAAAGAATTATTCAGATCGGTCCAGTAGTTTCGGAGCCTATTCAATACAAACAAACAAAAAATCATATCTTTCCTCTTTATAATAGTAGAGATTTACTACGATAACATGGTCCGCCCCTCCAAATTACTCTTTCAATGTGTGTAGTCACATCCTTAAAGTGTTTGTATGTAGTTGTATTCATTCGTCTTCAGTAGCACCAGATTTGTTTGTCAACTTACCATAACTAGTTGGCCGCGGAAGACAACGCACGCGTCATGTTCATAGAGTACGTCAGTGCAGCACCATACTAATAATAAAGAGCGATTAATGAACGCCACTAGTCGACACACAAATCCATGGATTTGCTAGCTCGACTAGGTGTTTGACGGCAGTACCAGTAAGCGCACACGCGTGCTCGTGCGTTGTAAATACTTTCAAATGTTTTGAATTGAAGGGGCGGCTCATGTTTTCGTAGTAAATTTCTATGCCTGTGCGATACGATTCGTGGTCCCCACTTAACATAAGTATTTTTTTTATTTTATTTTTTAATAATTTGCCCCTTCGGGCAGGCTAAAGCTATAGAGCCATACTGCCTTGTCTTAAGTGTTATTTCTGCTGTATCTTAGCTATAGTTATCGTCAAAGTCGTCTTTGTCAAGTCCAGTTCGTGTCAGTTAATTCCAGTCATGCTTTAGTAAAGTAGTGGCAACTTTACTATAAAGCTTCGATGGAGTTTTGGAAGCAACACGAAAACTCATGTTTCACCACATTATATCATTTTCCCACACTCGCGCTTGTAATTCGGCACTTTATGAATAAAACACCACTATTTTTATGCATAAACACTCGACAAAACACTAGTTTGGGGAAAAAAATACAACGGAGCGACACGACTCTTCCCGCGTTCCCGCCAAAAAAAACTCTTAACATAGGTATAGCCAGTTTTTTTTTTTTTTTGGTGGCAATCAAGCTGACGGGTTGCCTGATGTTAAGCAATCACCGTCGCCTATAGATATCTGCAATACCAGGGGTACCACAAATACGTTGCCGACCTTTTAAGATTCTATTAACATGCCTTTTGAAGAACCCAATGTTGTAACTCCGCGGGAATACGGAAGAAGGAAGATCATTCCACAATTTGCAAGTGTTTGGCAAAAAAGATCGCGTGAATCGCACAGTGTGCGATTTCCATGAATCAATAACATGTGGATGAGCTTTGATACGATGGCGGCGGCTAGTGCGGTGATGGAACCGTGACGCCGGCACAAGATCGAATAATTCTTCAGAAAAGTTCCATTCCAGGCTAGGTGTGCTTTACCATCTTCGACCACACCTTCACTTAACATCAGGTAAGCTGTGGTCAAACACCTAGCCTGTCAAACATTTAAAAAAAAACATAAACTAAAAAGAAATGTCATCATCACTCCATCATCGATTATTATTTAATGACATTTTTAATCATTTGTCATTGCGAGTATCAGCTTTATGTTGTTAGTTGAATTTATAAATATTTTTTCTGATTTTTATCATCACTAAGATTGTGATGAATCACTACATTTTAAAACGATTATCTTGTACTTTGAACAAGTAACTCAAGAAAATGTGACTAATTGAGCGTGTGCTACACGGTTTTAAACCGTGTAGATAGTTTGTAGCGATGATAGCTCAGTGGTTAGCGCGGTAGGTACGCATGCCGAAGGGCGTGGGTTCAAACCCCAACAATGAGCTTGAGCTGCCGGTGAAGGAAAACATCGTGAGGAAACCATAGCATGGTGGTAGGGTACTTTAGTACTCGGCTGGCTAGCTACCACCCTCAAGAGGAAAAATCTGCCGCCAAGCATCTAACGGTGTGTTCCGGCAGCCTCACTTGAGAGCCAGTTCCATTCCAGGCTAGGTGTGCTTTACCATCTTCGACCACACCGTCACTTAATATCAGGTGAGCTGTGGTCAAACAACTAGCCTGTCAACCATTAAAAAAAAGTAATTTATTTTTTTCTTCAAAAGTACAAGACTCATCCCAATTTTGTTTTTAGATAGGTAAGACGCCATAACGACGTATTGTAGTGCAATGCATGTACGGTACGCGAACGCAGAAACGTCCTTTCCGCGCAATGTTCAAACTAACACTCACAAACTTTCGCTTTTATTATATTAGTGTGATTATATATATCAAGGTAGGTACCACCGCAGCACCAGACATTCTGCCGCCAAGCAGTAGTGTGCAAACATTACTGTGTTCCGGTTTGAAGGGTACTGCAGCTAGCGAAATTACTGGGCTGTTGAGACTAACCATCTAGTCTCAAAGTAATGAGTGCTAAAGCAGCGATGCGCTGGACTTTGTTTTGTTACTCAAAGTTCTGTGTATACAAATGGTCATGGACAGGCGTTATCTCTTAACATCAGGAGAGCGTCTCGATCGTCTCATTACCTTTAAATTTAAAAAAATAAATATATAATTTAGCAATTATATGTTATCAATAAAATATTTGTATTCGGAAAGCAGCTGACACAAATGCGGTGCTAGTTTATGATAACGAGTACAGTAATAGCTATTCCGATTAGCATATCCTACCTACCTAAACCTGTGGTATTAGCGTAGATCAGCAATTCACAAAGTATGGGTCACGAGAGAAAATTGAGCGGTCCCGGAAAAAAAACCGACCGTATCAAACTCATTACGATTAAAAGTAACTAAAACGGTATTATTAATTTAAACGGTATGTTATTTTTTATTTTATTTATAATAGTGCTTTATGCATATAATTATGCCCCTTTTTCTTGTTAAATTTAGTTTATTACCGCTTAACAATCGTTTCAGATACGTTCGTTTCGTTTCGTGTATTTGTATGTTATGTAATAAATAAATAAATACATTTCAGTGATGAGAATTTAAATAACTCGACAACAATTTAAAAACTTATCCAAAACCTTAAACCTAAAAAAGAATTAAAATAAAATGACCACAAGTGTTTATATCCTCTTCTCGCTGCAGTAACCAGTTGCCGATACGTGCGTCGCCACTACACTAGGCATCCTCAGCACGTGTTGACTCTCCGAGCGTTTAACCGAGACTGAATAGCTGAGTGACTGAGTTGGCCCCTTTTTTAACCCCCGACGCAAAAACGACGGGGTGTTATAAGTTTGACGTGTCTGTGTGTGTCTGTCTGTGGCATCGTAACTCCCGAACGGATGAACCGATTTTGATTTTGTTTGAAAGGTGAATTAGTCGGGAGTGTTCTTAGCTATGTTTGATGAAAATCGGTCCAAGATGGCCGCCGCCACAAAATAAAAATAAAATAAATATCGTAGGACTATACACACAGCGCCATCTGGCCCCAAACTAAGCAGAGCTTGCGTGATGGAAGTCAGATAACTGATAGAATACATAAATACTTTTTTTTTTTTAAATACATACAGAACACCCAGACACAGAACAAACATTTGTTTATACACAAAATGTTTGCCCTGAGTGGGAATCGAACCCACGCACTACAGCTCTCAAGGCAGATATACTACCAATGAGCCAACGGGGCTGTCAAAATGGCGGATTACATATTTTTTCACGACTCCCTCAATATGGGTATCAAATGAAAGGGCTTGACTGGTAGAATACTATACACCTGTCGGGGGGTTTATTTTTTTGACAACCGAGCAGTGAGTCCCGTATTTTGATGTTTTTATTTTATGGATCGCGATTCAGTCGAATTTGTAACCACTGGCATAGATTATATCTTTACGTCAATAGTCAACGCCTATACAAAATAAAATTAACTACAGTTTTCAGCGTCACACCGCCCTGCTGTATACAATAGCCTATATTAGCATATAAGTAGCATGTTCCCACTTATTTCTATAGAGATAATAAATCGCATTTTCAAACAGTGTCATGTATGCTTTTGGTTCACCATCATTCATGTCATCGTCATTGAACTTTTCACTCAACTCACTGGAGCTACTATGCCAGCGGCCCAGAGCCTCGCTCCGGTACTTCCAGGAGCTGGGTTGGCTCGTGTAGACGCTGGCAGGGGGAAATGCTCAATACACCCCAAGCGGGACGTCAGTGCAGGACCTATCGCCCCCACTTTGAATAAGAATAAGAATTTTGGTTTCCAAGTGAACTATTTTTGATTTGAATACGTAATTGAATTATCTTCCAGTATTTTTAGGGTTCCGCACCTCAGAAGGAAAATACAACGGAACCCTTATATGATCACTTTGTTGTCCGTTTATTTATTTATTTATAATGTAAAAAGTAATAAGACAAACGAGACGCTCTCCTGATGGTAAGAGATAACGCCTGTCCGTCACAATGGCCTTAAACATGTGTTATCTCTAATCGCTTCTTTCGTCTCATAAATTTACATTAAAAAAACCAACTGATTTTAATATGGTTTTTTATGCGTAGTGGATTAACCGCTCGCTTGCCCAAGGGGGGTCCGCGCGCAACGTGCCTTTGCCCCGGGCCCTCAGCGCGTGCCTACCTCAAATGTCCCACGAAAAAAACGTGACGACCCTACTTTGCCCCGCCAGTTTTTGCGCGGTCAGCGCGCGGGTCTGGTTTCACAAAATCGTTTCGTGACTCAATTTGTTTAAAAAAGTGTCAAGTATTATATATATTTATGTTTATTATGAAACTAGCTAAACAATGTTATCTTTTCTTTATCAAATTACGACTTTGGTGCAGAGTTATGTTGTGCTGAACTTAGAAGTAGGGCGTTTTGAAGCTCGTCTTGTATTCAAAAGCTCATACCTCAAAAATAAAAGCGATGACATATGGTTTTTATTCTTTGATTATGTTGTCAATATAATAAATAATAGAATAAGAAAAAAAAATGATCACTCGTTCATAGATATTTATTATTTAAAAGGCCTTTGTTTCCATACCAATATCTGGCGCCGCGCGGTGTAATTTATCTTAACTTAATAAGGTTATTAAATGCTCAAATATCACTTTTAGGGAAAAAAATAACTAACACTAAATAAGTAGTCTTATATTCTTTGAAAACAAACAAAAATCATGCGGATAGCATTTACCACATTTGAGAAATATGCATATTTCTAAAACAGTTCTCATACACTCAGTAAAATCACTCAGGTTATCAGTTTTTTTTGTTCTATACACTTATGGATAAAGAAAAATTAAATCAAAATACAAAAAGAACTCTTTATCTCCATTCCAAAAAGGTATAACACTTGTACAATGTCATAATTTAAAATCATAAAAGTCAAAGCTAAACAAAAAACACGCTGAAGTACCTGTCACCATAACCAGTAATAAGGCTGTCTTCACACTATAACAATATCCGGAAATTTTCTACAGTTCCGGAATTGTTTTTTACAAAAATATATTATTCTTATTAATCCTAGTATATAATGTAATACTTAACTAGTATATAGACATAGGTATATAATATAATATATTTTTTTATATATTTTAAAAAAATTATTAAGTAGTAACAAACTATAACAGTATCCGGAAATTTTCTACAGTATCCGGAATGGTATTTTATAAAAATATATTCTTTTAATAATCCTAGTATATAATATAATGCTTAACTAGTATATAGACATAAGTATATAATATAATATATTTTTTTACATATTTAAAAAAAATAATTAAGTAGTAACAAACTATAACAGTATCCGGAAATTTTCTACAGTATCCGGAATTGTATTTTAAATTTTTTTTTAATATAAAAGTCTTAAAGCTACACAAAAAACATGATGAAGTAGGAACTGCCACCATACCCAGTAATGAGGCTGTCTGATACTATAACAGTATCCGGAATTGGCAAAAATATAATATTCTTACTATTACTAGTGCAATGCCTGACTAGTATAAAAAGTTAAGTAGTAAAGTAGTAAACTAATATAAAATCTTTAAATTGTTATATAATAGTCATGTACGATATAAAATATAAAATCTTTAAATTGTTATGTAATAATCAAATGTTATTAGGCCAAATTTTTGTGGTATTGCGTATAACACCCCTCTATACACAAATTCACCCGGCACGTACCACACCTCCACACTGTCGTACGCCGCACTTTGTGTTGGTAACACAATTTGCACCGCTGCGTTTTTGTCTTTAAAGGCAAGTGCATCTGTGCCAGCGCGTTTGGTGGTGGTTGTGGTGGTGGGTTTGTTGGAGAGGTATATTTGTCCAGCATTTCCTTTATAAGTCTCATCCGGCAATTTCGATTTCCGAGCTTGGCGGAACTCGTGCGGTCGTGGTCGTATATCACCGAGGCATTGAGTACAGACACGTTCAGAAGTCGGCGGAACAATTTTTTGTACCAGCATAAATTTCTGCTCCTTTCTAAGGGGAAGCTGCTGAGCAGCTGATCTTTGCGGTCGATACCCCCCATAGAAAGATTGTAATCTAAGATTACTTTGGGCCTGTACCTAAAATAGCCGTATTTAACGGTTGCGCCGACTTCAGGCTGGTGATAAGTCGATATCATCGGCACAATGTTTTTGTCCATGTATACGACCACACATAGATCCTTGGTGGAGCTAAAAGCAACTTCACCAGACTTCATATTTTTTTTTGTTTTAGCTTTTAGCCCCTCAGGGACAAACTCTCTATTCAGCCGAAGCGTGCCCATTGTGTCGGTTTGGTGTTTCAATTTTAAGAGCCTGGATAGAAGTGGTGAATTATAAAAATTATCCATCACTAGCGTGTGGCCTCTTCCAAACAATGGTCTCATAAGGTTAAAGACAATTTGGGATGTGGCATTCTCCGGCTCATCGTCCACTTCCTGCCCTTCAACCGCAACCGCATCCGTTTCTTGCGGGACATGAGTATGCCCCTTGCCTGAATAGACCTCCATTTTCCACAGATAGCCCGTCCGCGATTCGCAAATTTCGTAGCTTTTTATACCTTCCCGAGCCCTTTTTGTGGAAATTTTTTGGCTAAACGAGAGTCGCCCCTTCCATAGAAGAAGCGACTCGTCGATCGCTACATTCTGCTCGGGAAGGTATAGCGAGCTAAATTTTTGATTGAGTCTTGCGACAATGGGCATTATCTTGTCGAGTTTGGAGGGGTGTTCAGCCAAGGAGGAATTGTCTGCAAAGTGCAGGCACCTCTTTATTAATATGAAGCGGTTGTAGGGCATGATTTTGCCAAAATCCCCAATCCGCATTTGTTCATTGCTGGGATACCAGTATTCGCGCTCCACGTTGTTGACTACTGCAGATTGAAGCAATAATATGGTAAGGAATCGCCACATTTCCTCCCTGTCAACGTCCTTCCACCGCTTCATCCTGGACGTGAGCTTTCCAGATCTTTTAGATTTAAGATTATGCGCGTATCTATTTGTTTCAGTAACAATGAGGTCGATTATACTGGTATCCCAGAATTCTTCGAAGACCTGCAGTGGTGACATCCCTGAGTGGTCAAAAGTTGGGCCTGACGATCCAGTGAACTCCTCCCTGACGCCCTCAAAATTTTTGATATCAGCGCACCAATCAAAATATAAAACGTCAACTTCACCCGCAGCAATAGTTCGAATGGCTTGGTCCTCTTCAGCGTCCAAGCGCATGAGTTCCAAGGCCTCTGTAGGGTTCAACTCGTTTATATCCTCGGCGACAACGTTCCTCGAGTTAAGCAGAGGGCGCAAGGAAATATCCTCCTCAACATCTTCATCCGGCTCAACTTCGCTGCCGCTATTTGGATCCATGTCGCGCTCGATCTCGACATCAATCTCGAGGGAAATATTAGATGCGGCGCTCCTGCCCGATCCACACGCCTCTGTTCGAGAAGTGCCGGATGTAGGTGTGAAATTGACGTACTCTATTTCAGCTGTCACAGGGTTTGCGGGCAATTCTGTGGCTTGAACCACCTGCACTGATGGACTGAAATGAATGCGCCGTTTCTTCGCTCGAGCACCAGTTGGCGTATCATCGATATACATTTCGTCCCGTTTTTTTCGATTGCCACTTATTAGTCCAGGAAAAGGCCCTTGCATATCAGGCGAAGGCGGCGTGCCTTCGATGATGTCATCGCCATCATCCTCCGCTGCTGCTGTCTTTTCTAAAAGAGGCCCTTGGAGTATAATTAATGGAGGCGTGCCTCTAATAGCGCCACTATCATTATCCTCCGCTGCTGCTGTCTTTTCTAAAAGAGGCTCTTGGAGTATAATTAATGGAGGCGTGCCTCTAATAGCGCCATTATCATTATCCACCGCTGCTGCTGTCTTTTCTAAAAGAGGCTCTTGGAGTATAATTAATGGAGGCGTGCCTCTAATAGCGCCATTATCATTATCCACCGCTGCTGCTGCTGCTGTTGTTTGCTGAGACTGCAGAACCTCCCAAGGCTGCGGTATTCTCGGGAGAGGAATGGACGGCACACCGGGTACGAGTGGGCAGGGGATCCACTGGCGGTCGTCGGATCCAGTCTCCTTTCCCTTCCCTTTTCCTTTTCCCTTTCCTTTCCCTGTAGAGTCAGACGCGTCGGGCACTTTATAATTTCCGACCTGTTTCAAGTCTTTCAGGCGCGCCAACTCCTTTCGCTGTTCAGTCGTCAACTTTCTAATATATTTGGTGTCAGCAGCCTTCGCAGACTTTACTTGTTTTATGCCTTCTGCCAAAGACTTCACCCCAGACGGACCTGGCGTAGGCTCCGACGCCGCGCCGGACGGTCCACTGGTTTCGGCACTAAACACAAAAACATTTCAAATGTAAACATAAATCTCGGATGATTTGATATTCGTATGTATGTATGTATTAATGTTTGTCCGACGATACCTCAAGTATAGTTGATCCGATCTTGATGAAACTTGGTAAGTAAGTAAAAGGATTAATATAATAAAGTTTTAAGTTCGTACATCAGACGATGAGGGGCGAGCTACTAGTCTTAATACCACCCAGATAATAATACCAACAAAATAAACTTTAGTTTCCAAAGAACTTCAATAACTGTTCCACTCCATCCTTAGTTCAGCTTAACTCATTCAAGTAATAAATGGAAATTGAATAGGCAAACAATATTATTATTATCATTATTTTTATTATTATATTTTGATATACCTTTTTGGAAACTTTAAAGCACGTGCGCAGCGAGGCTTTTTGTTTCGCGGCATGATGACAAGCGCAACCTAAAAGCGAAAATAAAACCATACATGCACCAGAACCAAAAAAATTAGAACACCAAAAGTTAGTTGTTAGTTGTTATTTTTAAGCATATTATAAAAAAACGAACAAAATAAAGCCAAAAACAAACAAACAAACAAATTAACGCCAACAAACAAACAGCGCACCCTAATATACATTTCTTGTATTTTTAGCTAACTTTACTTTCCACTTTAAAATTTATCTGGTCGAATCAATTCTTAATTAATTATATTATTAAATTTTTATTTTATTTTTAATTTTAAATTTAATTTCATATTAATAAATTAATAGTTTTTTTAAAATTATTATTTATTAATTTAATATTAATAAATCAACATTAAAATATATTATTATAAATACCAAAAACACCATCCACCGTATCCGGACGATCCGTCCAAATAATAATCAGTACACGGACCATGCGTCCGGATACAGTGTGAAACCAGCCTTAGTAGCCGCCACCGCCGCAGCGCGCCGTCATTTTTGCGAGCGCGTTCAAGGTTATTTACAAATCGAAATTATTGCGATTTAGACATCGAAATTATTGCCTTTGTACTTGTAATTTGTTAGATGATTAACAGATTTAACTTCTAAAACGAATTTACTAGGAAAATACAATTAAAATGATCAAAATAAAGGCAATCATTTCCATGTTGCGCGCAAACATGTACCTACCGTCTGTTGTTAGGTCTCGAAAAAAGGTTAAATCTTATGTTTCATGTTGGATTTTTATATCTACGTGTTAGTTATTTACTTACCTTGATGTTCACAAAAAATCTCCAAGAATAACACTGGATTTATGAAGAAAATCACTTTTTATCGCACCACATCCAGCACCGAATCAAGCATGAATCGAACTGGAGTGAAACGGAACGTTTTTATTTTTTTTCTTGACTTTTGTCTATGGCTTGGATGCTTGACTGGGGTTGTGTCGAGGGGAAATTTCACAAAGAAACGGGACAAATAATACAAATTAGGCCCTGGAGCGATAAAGACGGGTAGAATCAGCTTTTTCGACGGCGGGAGCGATGTTAACCACAGGTTGACATGGTCATAGCTGAGTGAAATGCAATGTCAACTACCAGTTAACACGGGCAAAGCTGACTTCAAGGTTATGTTAACTACTACTTGACATGGTCAATTCTAAATTCTCGATTTGTTAACTACTAGTTGACACGGGCAAGCAAGCGGATATATGTTTGAATTGTACAGAATAAATTATGGCAACGTAGTTTTTAATGTAAATATTATAGGTACATAATATATTATAATGATAACCAGTTTTTTTTTTAATTATTTCTCATATTTTCTGACAATGTGATTTTTCAATGACGAGTCAAAGAGTACCTATTCATTTTTTTTTTTTATTTACTCAAACACAAAACAAATTACAATCAAATCGAGCCGCTAGTCGACACACAAATCCTTGGATTTGCTATCTCGACTAGGCGTTTGACGGCAGTACCAGTAAGCGCACACGTGTGGTGGTGCGTTGAATTTTTTTGACTACCTACACGATCTCCTGTTTAGGAGTTAATACGACCTAGTAATAATGTAGATACGAATTGTAATAATCATCGCCGTAGTTCCAGTTTCGCATAATCAATAAATTTAATGGTGTCATTAGACCAAGGTCAAAATAATTAAGGACACTTCAAAATATTCTTAGATAAATTAATACCGCATCTACGCTGCTCACTTGATTACCTCGTGTTAGTTCACTAGATGTAACAATAGATCGAGAACATAAAACAAAGCCCAAAGCATCACCATAGTCGAAGTCTCAGTCTTGGTCAAGTCCAGTCCGTGTCAGTCAAGTCCAGTCATGCTTTAGTAAAGTAGTGGCGACTTTACTTTAAGCTTCTATGGCAACACGAAAAGTCATGTTTCACCACATTATATCATTTTCCCACACTCGCGCTTGTGATTCGGCACTTTATGAACAAAACACCACCATTTTTGTGCATAAACATTCGACAAAACACTAGTTTTGGAAAAAAAATCAACGAGGTGACACGACTTTTTCGCGTTCCCGCCAAAAACCACCCCGGCCGCTTTTATGACAAGTCAATCTTTTTTTTCTTCCTAAATCGGCACATCACAAATGCATTTGTCCGGTTTCAAAAAATCTTGTTTTTTTTTTTGTCGTAGATGCGCCTACACCGCTGTGAGGGGTGCCTCGCGGCGTGCAGCCGTGACCGGCGCTCGACACCGCTGCCGGCACTGCCGACCTTCATAACCAGGTCTGTGCCAAAAAATAATCCCTTGCAGACCGGCCAGTCCAACTGCAAAACAACTAACCAGCCCCGTTGGCTCATTGGTAGTATATCTGCCTTGAGAGGTGTAGGGCGTGGGTTCGATTCCCGCTCAGGGCAAAACATTCTGTGAATAAACAAATGTTTGTTCTGTCTGGGTGTTCTGTATGTATTATAAGTATGTATTTTCAAAAAAAAAAGTATTCATGTATTCTATCAGTTATCTGACTTCCATCACACAAGCTCTGCTTAGTTTGGAGCCAGATGGCGCTGTGTGTATAGTCCTACGATATTTATTTATATGAAGTAATTTGTTTTACGTAGGTTTATTTAGGTTGTTCTAAGATTGGTTTTAACAATAAGATAATAAAACTTGTTTATTAATATTCAAGATTTTAATTTTAATGTCGATTGTAGGTGAAGATTTTAAACTTAACATTGTTTACCTACTTACCATGTTACAGCGAACGGTAGGATATTTAAAGGTTAAAAAAAAAAGTCAAAAATCGACAGTTTTTTTCTATTTTTTTTATGGTTGACAGGCTAGGTGTTTGACCACAGCTCACCTGATTTTCAGTGATGGTGTGGTCAAAGATTGTAAAGCACACCTAGCCTGGAATGAATCTGGCTCTCAAGTGAGGCTGCCGGAACGCACCGTTAGATGCTTGGCAGCAGACAGATATGCATATTATTATAGCGGCAACAGAAATACATCATCTGTGAAAATGTCAATTGTCTAACTGTCACGGTTCATGAGATACAGCCTGGTGACAGACGGACGGACAGCGGCGTCTTAGTAATAAGGTCCCGTTTTACCCTTTGGGTACGGAACCCTAAAAACAGGGCTAATTTAAAAAAGCAAAGTTATAACAATAACTTTACTTTGACCCAGTCTTTGACTCAATTGTTATTCAAATCTATTTACTTGCCGAAAACCGGTCCGTAAATAAATTAGTATGAACAGCGCTAAAGCAAACAATGTTTTTTTTTTTTCAAATGAGATCACCTTAGTACAATATCGAAAGTCTCCAAAGTAATGAGCGCCAAAGCAGTGATGCCCTGGACTTTGTTCTGTTACTCAGAGTTCTGTGTATCGCTGCAATGGTCGTGAACAGGCGTTATCTCTTACCATCAGGAGAGCGTATCATTATTTTTTACATTAAAAAAAAAATATAAACACACAGAGAGCCCTGTTGATTCATTGGTAGTATGTCTGCTTCAAGAGCTGTAGGGCGTGGGTTCGATTCCCACACAGGAAAAATACTTTTGTGGTATAAACAAATGTTTGTTCTGTGTTAATCGTTTAGTTTTTTTTGTGTCTGCATTTGGCCTTCTGTATAAAAATATCGGGAGAAGCCATTGGTTCCCGAAACACAGTACTATTACTAGTTCGGAGCTAATGGGTTCATTTTTATGTAACTATAAATTGTGCCAAATAAATAATTTGAATTTGTGTTTGGGTGTTTTGTATGTATTACTAGCTGCGCCCCGCGGTGTTACCCGCTACATGTTTTCGGGATAAAAAGGATTAGAACATGGCTATTTTTTTGTAAACATGTATCGGGTAACACCGCGGGACGCAGCTAGTTTTATTACAAAATGTGAGATTCGCCGCCTACATGACTATACAAATATTAACGCACTGTTAATAATTTCTATCGACCCTATCTTATATGGATCCATCTGTTCACACCCAGTTTTAAACAGTTCCCTTTTCATGCCCTGGCGGCACCTGACGTGACGCTCCGGTAGTAATTCATAGACAGTGGCGGCTTTAGCTGTTGCGAGGCCCGGGGCGACAGATCATTGTGAGGCCCTTTTTCTTTGAGTCCGTTTCACTACAAAATTAGTTCGAGTGCTCGAGTGGCCGTAACATGCTTGCACTAACAATGAAACCGTGCGTTCAGGGGGTTTTGTTAAGTGCGAGGCGCGAGATACACGTACATATATGGTAAAGACTTTTTTCTACGAGGACGCGAGGCCCCTGCAAGAGCGAGGCCCCGGGCGGTTGCCCTGCTTGCCACCCTAAGTATTCCAATTGCCGTCGAAATCAAAATGAAAGCTAACACAAATGTGTTTTTTTTTTATGATTGACAGGCTAGGTGTTTGACCACAGCTCACCTGACGTCAAGTGCAGGTGTGGCCCAAGATGGTAAAGCACACCTAGCCTGGAATGCAACTGGCTCTCAAGTGAGGCTGCCGGAACACACCGTTAGATGCTTGGCGGCAGATTTTTCAACTTGAGGGTGGTAGCTAGCCAGCCGAGTACTAAAGTACCCTACCACCATGCTATGGTTTCCTCACGATGTTTTCCTTCACCGGCAGCTCAAGCTCATTGTTGGGGTTTGAACCCACGCCCTTCGGCATGCGAACCTACCGCGCTAACTACTGAGCTATCATCGCTACAAAACTACATCGTTTTTATTCCAGACGCAAGTTGCTGAAGAAAACTCGTTGCTCCCCGTATTGCCATTCAGCCATTGTGAACAAACAGAAGCCCTGCCCCAACATGGGCGAACCGCAGCCGCCCGACAACGAGGCGCCACGTAAGTACTAGGTGGTAGACCTCCTTAGCAGGAGGCCGTCTAGGTAGGTACCACCGCAGTACCAGATATTCTGCCGCTAAGCAGTTGTGTGTAAATATTACTGTGTTCCGGTTCGAAGGGTACAGCAGTGCAGCAGTGAAGTGCAGCTAGCGAAATTACAGGGCTGTTGAGACTAACCATCGAAATAGGCTTGCGTTTGACCGCCATTTCGCCTGATGTTAAGCGAAGATGGGTCTAACACAAAGCACGCTTGAGCTCATAAATTTGTGCAAAATGATAAATCCACCCCATCTCCGGTCTTAGTAATCTCACCCCATCATATCATATACTTGGTAGTAGATCTCCTTAGCAGGAGGTCGTCTAGGTAGTTACTAACGCAGTACCAATTATACTGCTGCTAAGCAGTAGTATGTAAATATTAGATACGATTTGATGGGTACTGCAGCTAGCGAAATTACTGGGCTGTTGAGACTAACCATCGAAAGTCTCAAAGTAATGAGCGCCAAAGCAGCGATGCCCCGGACTTTGGTTCGTTACTGAAGGTTCTGTGTATCGCTGCAATGATCATGGACAGGCGTTATCTCTTACCATCAGGAGAGCGTCTCGTTCGTCTCATTACTTTTTACAGCGTAGCGATGATAGCTCAGTGGTTAGCGCGGTAGGTTCGCATGCCGAAGGGCGTGGGTTCAAACAAGCCATAGCATGGTGGTAGGGTACTTTCTAGTACTCGGCTGGCTAGCTACCACCCTCAAGTTGAAAATCTGCCGCCAAGCATCTAACGGTGTGTACCGGCAGCCTCACTTGAAAGCCAGTTCCATTCCAGGCTAGGTGTGCTTTACCATCTTCGACCACACCTTCACTTAACATTAGGTGAGCTGTGGTCAAACAACTAGCCTGTCAACCATAAATATATATATATATAATGAGATATTTGAATATATTAACTACTTGACACTGGCAAAAGGTAAAAAGCGCCATGCTCAAAAAAAAACAACCATAAATAAAGTTGCACGTTTATTTTCCGCAGCGATGCCTTGGTTTGGCATGGACATTGGCGGAACACTCACAAAACTCGTATACTTCGAGCCCAAAGAAGCCAATAGGAAGGAAATAGAAAAAGAGACGGAAGTACTCAAAAATATACGGCGGTATCTCACTCGCAACTCTGCGTATGGCAAGACTGGGAGGAGAGACGCACATTTACAGGTAAGTCATCGTTGCCCAAGTGGCTGCGACAGATGCAATCTGAGGGCGTTGAAATCGATTTCTTTTAGGCAAGCGTGCTCCATCGTAGACCGCATCTTCGCATAACATCGAGCGAGATTGCGGTCATTTCCCTGTGATTGCAAGCAAAAGGTGTCTTAACGTCAACGCGGTTAAATTTTCGCTGCATTGTATTATTTTCTAAAAGCTTTTCAAGTATTGACATCGTTAGTGTACACTGTACAGCCCCCGTACTCTGAGCTACTTATAGCGATACCTGTTAGGCACTCAAGAAGTGGTTACGCGACCATAAATCGTATGTCTGCTCAATATGGTTCGCAATCGCGTAGCTTTTTCGTGAGCGCCTAACAGATACCGAAATAAGAAGCTCAGGGTACAGGGGCTGGTCTACTTTCGCTTGTCAAAAACAGACATCGTTGGTGTACATGTCCGCTATCGCTTGTCAAATACTGAAATCGTTGGTGTACAGGGCTGCTATCGCTTGTCAAGTATTAACATCGTTGGCGTACAGGTCTGCTATCGCTTGTCAAAAACTGACATTGTTAGTGTACGGGTCCGCTATCGTTTGTCAACTGTTGACATCGCTAACGCATAGAACCCGCTATCACTTATTAATTCAGTTGCGTGACTACAACACTAATTATAAAGAGGGAGATATTTGATTTTTTGTTTGTTTGTTTGTATTGAATAGGCTCCGAAACTACTGGACAGATCTGAATAATTGTTTCATAATTAGAATGCTACATGATCACTGAGTGACATAGGCTATTTTTATATTGTTAATCGAGTTTTGTTCTCCCGTCGTAGTCTATTATAAACGACTGGCGCGGTCGCGTTCGTTGGGTCAATGTTAATAAACGCTATTTAATATACAGATGGACAACGTGACCATACGAGGTCGGCGCGGCACACTGCACTTCATTCGCTTCCCCACGTCAGAAGTTGGCGCGTTTCTGCAACTCGCTCGTTCTAAAGGCATGGCGGATCTCGTCAATACGATATACGCTACAGGCGGAGGTGCATACAAGTTCGAAGAAGACTTTATTAAGGTAAATTGAACTAAATAATAATTATATACTATGGACAATTCGGTATGTAAAGAAAAAAAATACTTTGCTGATTCCAAAACCATTTCGAAATATTACATTTCTGTACATGATTTTTCCGTTTAAAACTCTTTAAACTATGAGACGGGGTTTATTTTAATAAAATACATAAAATAAATTTGACTTTCAATTAACTTCTAATAACGTCATGTCCTTGGCTGTATAAGGATTCTTTCAGTGCCTAAAAAAGGTACATATTTTACATATTCAGCCAATGTTATGACGTCATAACTATAAAAAGTTTGAAAATGTATTAGAATTAAACTACCGCATAGAAAGCCAAAATATTCAAATTAGTTTCATAAAATAAAGTTTACTATCAGTAAAAAATATAAAATAAATACAAAAAAAAAACTTTACATACCGAATTGGACACCCCTGTTCGCGCTTGGTATAATTTTTTTTTTTATTATTATACGCTCCACAGACACCGGGGTCCTTGACCTTTGTCAACTTTAATTACATTTTTTAAGCTATTGCATAGCTTTTATCGCGGGCCTTGAGCGCGGAGACCGAATCAAGAAATTCCGTAACGAAAATAACCTAACACCCCCCACTCCCACCGGCACAGCGGTGATACTTTTTAGGTTTTGCCATCTATCGATGAATAGCAGAACTTTTAATGACTTTTTTGAAATATCACGCTTGTCTCTTTTAGTTCAGCAACTCGCCTCTAGGTGGCATTGGTTGTAATGCTATGCAATAGCTTTACCGCGGCAGTCCCCGAGTGCCACACGTCTTTTTTTTTTACAATTATACAATGCAAAAAGAGAAAAGTTACGTTAGAATATGATATTACGGTATAATTAATATTATAAATGTAAAAGTTTGGATGGATGGATGGATGTTTGTTACTCTTTCACGCAAAAACTACCTAATGGATTTGGATATAAATAATTACTAATTAATAATATGTATTTATTAATTCCATAATTTGTTCGTTCAATTTATTATTAATAATCTTATTATTAATCCCATCATTATTTATTTCTTTCTTATGTTTTACATTAAATATAAAAAAACTTAAAAACTAGGGTGCCGCCGGCAGCGGGGCAGGGCTCAAGCTGCCGGTGTTTAGGGCTGCAGAGTGTGGAACCTCCTCACAATTAATTATTATTAATAATTTTTTTTTTTGGGGACATTGAGTCACAAATACAAATACAAATACTTTATTGATAACACCAATGTTACAAGTCACTTCAAAATTTTAAAGATGTCATTAAATGGGTTTTAAAACACTGATTACATGTCAAAATAAGGTATGTCAATATCCAAACATGTCAATATAAAAAATATTGTCAATATAAAAATACTGTCAGTATAAAATATGTCAATATAAAAATATGTCAATACCAAAACAATATTGTCAATATATTAAAATGACATGACAAAAAAATCATAATTACTTACTAGTAATTCAATAATCTTTAAGTTTGAAATACTCGTCAATGTCATAAAACAAGGTGTCTAGCAGCCAAGGTCTTAACTTGTCAGCCCCATAGTATACACATAGACTGATAGAGCGTCTTAGCTACACCAGACGTTGGCATAGCTAAGACACTCTGAATCAGACCGACATTTAAGGTATTGGGGTCATCCGTCCTTATTAGACTTTCTCTCATGTCTGCGCTCTGGACACACTCCATAAGTAAATGGTAAATATCCTCAACAGGTGCACCACATGTATCACAACTAGGATCTTCTACTTGTCCCATTAGATATTTAAAGTTATTCAACGGCATGTGTCCAGAACGCAATCCATGAGCGATCACAATGTATTTTCGACTTAGTTTCACGTCAATCCACCATGGAACATGAGGAGGTTCTCCTTGCATGGTTCGGTACCATATACCTTTCTCTATAGAAGCACGATCAAAATATTTTTTTCCATTCTAGTCTAATTCTGTCTTTGTATTTAATCAAGTACTATGTTGTACTCAGGCGTTAGATGAACGTCAATGTTATCTGATGTCGCTTTTCCAGCCAGCTTATCTGCCTCCTCATTACCACGTAGGCCGGCATGTGATGGAACCCATTGCAACCCAATTAATAACAATAATATCCTTTTATAAACACACAAACAAACACACCGTTAGATGCTTGGCGGCAGATTTTTCAACTTGAGTGTGGTAGCTAGCCAGCCGAGTACTAAAAAGTACCCTACCACCATGCTATGGTTTCCTCACGATGTTTTCCTTCACCGGCAGCTCAAGCTCATTGTTGGGGTTTGAACCCACGCCCTTCGGCATGCGAACCTACCGCGCTAACCACTGAGCTATCATCGCTACATTTATTTCCCCTCCGATTGCAGGAAGTGAACATGCGACTGTCCAAGATGGACGAGCTGGACGCGCTGATAGCGGGCGTACTGTACGTGGATTCCATGAACCAGCAAGAGTGCTACTACTACGCGCCGCCCGAGGAACTTGCGCACCACAAATACTCCTCGGACACGGTCAGTTTCTGTTAGGATTTTAGGCTTTCGTACCCTAAAGGGCAAAACGGGCCCCTGTTACTAAGACTCCACTGTCCGTCCGTCACCAGGCTGTATCTCATGAACCGCGATAGTTAGACAATTGAAATTTTCACAGATGATGTATTTCTGTCGCCGCTATAACAACAAATATTAAAAAACAGAATAAAATAAATATTTAAGGGGGCTCCCATACAACTGACGTGATTTTTTTGCCGTTTTCATAGTTAATTAGCAGAGGACTCGCGGTTTCACCCGCGTAGTTCCCGTTCCCGTAGGAATACAGGGATAAAAAGTAGCCTATGTCACCCGGGGATAGTGTAGCTTCCCAACGGTGAAAGAATTTTTGAAATCGGTCCAGTAGTTTCGGAGCCTATTCAATACAAACAAACAATCAAATCTTTCCGCTTTATAATAGTATAGATAGATAATTGTACAGAACACTTCGTACGCGAGTCCGACTCGCACTTGGCCGGTTTTTTTAGGTACAAAAAACTTTTTGCAACCCTTTTTTTATGTTTAAAAAGCTATGGTGTTTTGACTACAGCTGATGTCAAGTGACGGTGTGGTCGAAGATGGTAAAGCACACTTAACCTGGAATGGAACTGGCTCTCAAGTGAGCCAGTTGCAACACACTTTTAGATGCTTGACGACAGATTTTCAACTCTCGTGTGGTAGCTAGCCAGCCGAGTACTAGAGAGTACGCTACCACCATGCTATGGTTTCCTCACGATGTTTTCCTTCACCGGCTTAAGCTTAAGCTCATACTTAGGGTTTGAACCAACGTGCGTCAACGTGTGTACCGACCGTGCTAACCACCGAGCTATCATCGCTACAAACTCTCAATCACTACAACTGCCTTGGTCTTTGTTTTGCTACTCAAAGTTCTGTCTATCGTTGTACTGATCATGGACAGACGTTATCTCTTACCATCAGGCGGGCGTCTCGTTCATCTCATTACTTTAACAAATAAATATCGTAGGACATTACACACAGCGCCATCTGACCCCAAACTAAGCAAAGCTTGTACTATGGAACTCAGATAACTGATAGAATACTTAAATACTTTTTTTTTGTAAATACATACTTATAATAAATACAGAACACCCAGACACAGAACAAACATTTGTTTATAACACAAAGTTTGTCCTGGGTGGGAATCGAACCGACGCCCTTCAGCTCTTGAGGCAGACATTCTACCAATGAACCAACAGGGATGTCATATACAAATACAAATATTTTATTGATAACACCAATTTTACTAGTCACTTCAAAATTTTAAATATAATGTTATTAAATGAGTTTTAAAACACTGATTTAAATGTCAAAATAAGGTATGGCAATATACAAACATGACAGTATAAAAAAAAATATTGACAATATTTTTTTGAAATATAATTGATTGATTCAGGCGTTACTTTGCGGAAGTTCATTTTGAATGTTCAAGGTATATATCTAGTTTATTTCCGGTTCACAGTCGTCCCAGTTCCAACAGTGATGAGGACTTAAATTAAACTAATTTGACACAGCTTATTAAATAATAACCTAATCTTATTCAGGAGGTCATCTAGGTAGGTACCACCGTAGTACCAGATATTCTGCCGCCAAGCAGTAGTGTGTAAACATTACTGTGTTCCGGTTCGAAGGGTACTGCAGCTAGCGAAATTACTGGGCTGATGAGACTAACCATCGAAAGTCTCAAAGTAATGAGCGCCAAAGCAGCGATGCCCTGGACTTTGTTTTTTTGTTACTCAAAGTTCTGTGTATCGGTCATGGACAGGCGTTATCTCTTACCATCAGGAGAGCGTCTCGTTCGTCTCATTATTTGTCACATAAAAAAAATAATTAAAATCTAGAACTAATTTGACATAACTTAAAAATGTAATTTGTCAATAATTTAATTAAAATAACAAAAAATCTATTTAAAATAAAATCCTCCTTTCTCTGCAGTAAGCAGTTGCCGACACGTGTGTCGTCTACACGAGGCATCCTCAGGATGTGTTGACTCTTCGAGCGCTTGATCGAGACAAATAACTTATAATTTTGAAATATAACTTGTGTTTTTTCAGCCCCCGTACGCGGAGCCCGCTCTCAGCCAGTATGTGCGCAAGACCTTCGATTTCTCCGCGCCTTATCCATTTCTGCTCGTCAATATTGGCAGCGGTGTCTCGCTTCTCGTTGTGAACGCGCCAGATAACTACTACAGAGTTAGTGGAACCAGGTGAGGAAATTAAAAGAAAGAATAAAAAAAGACGTGTGGCACTCGGGGACTGCCGCGGTAAAGCTATTGATAGGCAAGTTGCTGAACTAAAGAGACAAGCGTGATATTTCAAAAAAGTCATTAAAAGTTCTGCTATTCATCGATAGATGGCAAAACTAAAAAGTATCACCGCTGTGCCGGTGGGAGTAGGGGGTGTTAGGTTATTTTCGTTACGGAATTTCTGGATTCGGTCTCCACGCTCAAGGCCCGCGATAGAAGCTATGCAATAGCTTAAAAAACAAATCAAAATGTCAAATTAGTTTAATTTAAGTCCTCGTCACTGTTGGAACTGAAACGACTGTTAAGCGGAAATAAACTAGATATATACCTTGAACATAGAAAAAAAAAATATTTATTTAGACACACAATTTTTTTTTTTTTTTTAATATTGAATAGGTTCGCTCTTGACCACATCCTGCCTGATGTGAAGCATCGATGCGGTCTAAGATGGAACACGCTTGCCTAGAAGGAACCTGTTTACTCAAATTTAAATGCAAATATTTTTATTGTCAGCCTGTGTAGCGTAGAATCTTATTTATACATGAGAAAAACGTTTTTTTGTCATGTCATTTTAATATACTGACAATATTGTTTTGGTATTGACATATTTTTATATTGACATATTTTATATTGACAGTATTTTTATATTGACAATATTTTTTATATTGACATGTTTGGATATTGACATCCCTTATTTTGACATGTAATCAGTGTTTTAAAACCCATTTAATGACATCTTTAAAATTTTGAAGTGACTTGTAACATTGGTGTTATCAATAAAGTATTTGTATTTGTATTTGTATTTGTCAAATTAAATTAAAATTAATCAAAAATTTACAATAATTCTCAAAACTGCGTCCATTGGGGCATACAATAATTATTAAATATATTACAATCAAATAACAAATAAAAAAATAATAAAAATGAAATCAATGTCGTAATAATTAATTCATTAACAATGTCAAATAGATAATTACTTAAATTTACAATAGTTGACAGCCCTGTTGGCTCATTTGGTAGCATGTCTGCTCCAAGCTGTGTCTGTTCAAGCTGTGGGGCGTGGGTTCGATTCCCACCCAGGACAAGCATTTTGTGATACAAAAACAAATGTTTGTTCTGTGTCTGGGTGTACTGTATGTATTTACAAAAAAAAAAGTATTTAAGTATTCTATCAGTTATCTGACTCCCATAGTACAAGCTTTGCTTAGTTTGGGGTCAGATGGCGCTGTGTGTAATGTCCTGCGATATTTATTTATTTATTATTTATAGTTTATCTTCAATATATTCCTTTGTCGTATAATATCCCTTTGTCAACAAAGAATTAAATAAATAATATTTTTAATGCACCCATGTTCTCCGAGTCCAGCACTGATTTCGACAGATGGTTGTATATCTTTGGACCCAGTCCTAGTACACTTTTGTTGAAAAGTGCAGTTGAATGACGAGGCATAGAGATTTTATTTGCATGACGTTTACTTTGCATGTGTTGATACATATGTGATGTGTTGATACTCTTGATTTGTAGACACTCAATACTACAACCTCGACCATTCCAGGCTAGGTGTGCTTTACCATCTTGGATCACGCCGTCACTTAATGTAAGGTGAGCTTTGACAGTTCACCTGGCAGCTAACCTTTTACTTGGTGGTAGATCTCCTTAGCAGGAGGTCGTCTAGGTAGGTACCACCGCAGTACCAGTTATTCTGGCGCTAAGCAGTAGTGTGTAAACAAGGGTACTGCAGCTAGCGAAATTACTGGGCTGTTGAGACTAACCATCTAAAGTCTCAAAGTAATGAGCGTCAAAGCAGTGATGCCTTGGACTTTGTTTTGTTACTCAAAGTTCTGTGTATCGCTGCAATGGTCATGGACAGGCGTTATCTCTTACCATCAGGAGAGCGTCTCGTTCGTCTCATGACTTTTACATAAAAAAAAAAAAAAAAAAGATCTCCTTAGCAGGAGGTCGTCTAGGTAGGTACCACCGCAGTACCAGTTATTCTGCCGCTAAGCAGTAGTGTGCAAACATTACTGTGTTCCGGTTTAAAGGGTACTGCAGCTAGCGAAATTACTGGGCTGTTAAGACTAACCATCGAAAGTCTCGGCTGGCTAGCTAACCCTTAAGTTGAAAATCTGCCGCACAGCATTTAACGGTGTGTTCCGGCAGCCTCACTTAAGAGCCAGTTCCATTCAAGGCTTGGTGTACTTTACCATCTTCGACCACACCGTCACTTAATATCAGCAGAGTTGTGGTCAAATACATAGCCTGTAAACCATTTAAAAAAAAGTCTCAAAGTAATGAGCGCCAAAGCAGCGATACCCTGGACTTTGTTTTGCTACTAAAAGTTCTGTGTATCGCTGCAATGGTCATGGACAGGCGTTATCTCTTACCATCAGGAGAGCGTCTCGTTCGTATCATTACTTTTTACATATTAAAAAAAAAACTCAAATCATTCCTATAGCCTACGTGCTACCCAGTAACCCTGACACTAGGGCTAACCACTCGGCCTATACGAACTACTTTATTTTTTCTCCAGTTTGGGGGGAGGTACATTCCTAGGGTTGTGCTGCCTCCTCACGGGGTGCAGCAGCTTCGAAGAGGCCATCTCTCTGGCTGCTTCCGGGGACAACACTACTGTCGATAAACTAGTGCGGGATATCTACGGCGGTGACTACGCTCGGTTCGGACTGCCGGGGGATCTCGTCGCTAGCAGGTGAGAGTTTTCGTAGCTTGATACGCGAAGACGGTTGGTTTAGTTTGTAGTGTAACGGATACGCATGTCGAAGGTGCCGAGTTCAAATCTCTTCTTAGTTGATTGGTTTTGTATGAAAATTAATTAATGTATGCAATTCGGTGTGTAAAGTTTTTTTTTTGTATTTATTTTATATATTTTACTGATAGTAAACTTTATTTTATGGAAACTAATTTGAATATTTTGGCTTTCTATGCAGTAGTTTATTTTTAAAACGTTTTAAAACTTTTTATAGTTATGACGTCATGAGGTAGGCTGAATATGTAAAACATGCATTAGCCGTGTAAAAAAAAAACAACTTGACGTAGATAAGTATGGAGGTTACAAATGTAACGGCAACTGTTGACTTGACATTGACAGATTTTGTTGAGGTTTGCCATTGTTTTTTTAGGCACTCGAAAGAATAATGAGGAAATTAGGTTACAGAAAAAAACGCTAATTTGTACCCCAGCTTAAATTCTCTGCCTCTTTATTATAAAAAAAACAGTTTGTTTTTTATTGACGATAATACTTTGTTGCAGTTTTGGGCAAATGTGTTCAGCGGATCGTCGCGCAAAAGTGTCTCGCGCTGATCTGGCGCGTGCGACTCTCGTCACTATCACCAATAACATAGGGTCCATAGCCCGTCTCTGCGCCTCCAATGAGAAGATAGAGAGGGTATGCATTCTTGCCAGATAAAAATGTACTCTATAAAATAACATTTATGTACATTAACTTTGAAATAATGACATCAACTTTGACAATTTGAATTCATGACATAACATAATGATGTTAATCACCTTTGACAATCCGAATTCATGACATAATGATGTTAATCAACTTTGACTATTTGAACTCGTGACATAACGATTTTAATCAACTTTGACAATTCGAATTCATGACATAATGATGTTAATCAACTTGGAGAATTCGAATTCAGAACATTACGACGCTCGTTACTTTGACAATTCTTTGATTGTTTTTTTTTATTTATTTATTATTGGCATCGCGCTTTGTGCATTCTGCCAGTGTCTAATATTTCATATTTTCAAATGTCTCATGATAAATTAAGTCTCAATCACAGTATACATTTGGATGACCATACCTTTGGTCAGGAGTCAACGAAGGGTTGCTATGGAACAACGTGTCTTTTTTTTGTAACGACATCAGATCATTGTGCCCATAGTTGGATTGTTCATAATTATGAGCACAATAATCTGTGTCCGAATGTCCTTTCGGCTTAGTACACCCCAAGCTAATAACCTTGTATTTATAGGTGGTGTTCTGCGGTAATTTTCTTCGAGTGAATCCCCTGTCAATGAAGCTATTGTCATACGCCATGTCGTATTGGTCACGTGGAGCTTTGAAGGCGCTCTTTTTAGAACACGAAGGGTAAGTTTTTTTTAAAATATATATCGTAGGACATTACACACAGCGCCATCTGACTTCAAACTAAGCAAAGCTTGTGCTATGGAAGTCAGATAACTGATAGAATACTTAAATAGTTTTTTTTTATAAATACATACTTATAATAAATACAGAACACCCAGACACAGTATAAACATTTGTTTATGGCACAAAGTTTGTCCTAGGTGGGAGTCGAACCCACGCCCTTCAGCTCTTGAAGCAGACATTCTACCAATGAACCAACAGGGCTGTCAATAAAGCCCCTCTTAGTATTTGAGTCTCCTTAAATTGTATATCTGCACAGACCCAAAATGTCAAATTTTATTATCTGTTTTTTTGGTCACAGTTACTTCGGTGCAGTGGGTTGTCTTTTACATCTCGATACAAACAACCACAGGAAGATCAAACGCCACAAAACGCCGCCTTCCAACGCCAACTGCGCGGAAAACAGCCACGCCGACAGGTGAACTGTGACCCTCGCGTCGCAAGCACTAGTTATTCTTAAGACAAGTGGCGCCATCTCTTGACCAACTCCTAGAACTAATCGTAATCTTGTGCCGTGCGAAACGATGAAAAATGAGACGAAAAAGGCTTCGTCGTTAAATTAATTGTGATCCTTACATCGCTGGCATTAGTTACGTGTAAGACAAGTGGCGCCATCTCTTGACCAACTCGTAGTAGTAATCGTACAATGATGCCGTGCGAAGCGATGAAAACTGAGGGACGAAAACGGCTTTGTCGTTAAATTTATTGTGACCCTTGCATCGCTGGCACTAGTTACGTTAAGACAAGTGGCGCCATCTCTTGATTAACATCTGAAACTGATCCATAAAATATTGCCTTGTGAGGAACACTCCATACTTTTTGGAAAATAGCCACGCAAACAGGTCATCTGTTATCCTCGCATTTTTAGTAGAAGTCTTACATAAGGCAAGTGGCGCCATCTCTTACTCGACGCCAAAAAATTACAAACGAAGATTAAAACCGCCACAAATGTAAAATCCTGATTATTTCAAAAACTGTCCATACAAGAGGTGTCATCTATCAATATCGGTATGGGATTAGTATGGTGCCACTTAGTTTCACATATTGTCTAACAGATGTCGCCACTTAGATATAACGAAACATCGAGTTGGTCAAAAAATGTGCGTTATGAAAAAAAGAACTTGTATGTAAACTGAACGCAATAATTGGGATTCTAAAGTATACATTAATAAATATTATATATATAGAAATTTATGTCAACGCTAAGTTAGGAACTATGCTATCATGTTTACATGTTCAGGGTTACTCGCAACGGTTGTACTATAGGTATATGTACCCATCATTATTCAATAAATTTTGCCATAAGCCAAATCCGAAATCACGAAAAAAAACTAAAAAAATAATAATTCACATTTTCTATGAGAGAGCAATTTTAACGATTACCGCATTCGTTTCATAGTAAAACGTGGTTTGCGCTGATTATTATAACGACCTCCTTTCAGGGGGGTGCCGTTCCGCGTAACCTCGAATGTTTGTTTTATTAGAACTTTGTTCGTGACAAACACAAACGTTTTTGTTATTGTTGTTGTTTTAATAGAAGGTATAAACCCAATGATAGACTAAAGTATTAAACTTGGACCCTAAAAAAATATGTAGTGGAAACTATTTGCGAATTAAGCCGGATGACACAAGTCTATATAAGCCGAAAGGGGGTAATTATACACATAATTACGAATAACTTTTTCTATGGGCGTAAATCTGAAAAAAAATACTGGGTAATTGTTAGATTTCCTCAGCAAGAAGCAGTCTAAGTAGATTCCATTATTGCACCAGTTAATCTGCCGCCAAGCAGTAGTGTGTAAACATTTCTGTATAAAGGTACTGCAGCGACATTATAGAGCTGTCGAGAGTTGAGGCTAACCATCGAAAGTCTTTACAGTAGACAGTAATCAATAATAAATTTGATTTTATGCTAATAATCTACTGTTTTATTCAAGCAATTGTGATTTACCGCAAATAAAGACCAAAATAAATGGCAGTAGCTGTGATTTCACTGTAAAATTATGCTCCATTTTGTCCATAAATGGAAAAAAATGTATGGAAATCGAACCACATTAACCAAATCAGTAGTTTAGTCAACCCATTTGTAATGTTTTTATTGACATATTTTGATTTGATATAAAATACTTTCCATGGTTCCATCCATGAACCAGCTCGGTAGGTCGTTCTATACTGGGATCTTGGACTATATATATATTTTTTTTAATGTAAAAAGTAATGAGACGAACGAGACGCTCTCCTGATGGTAAGAGATAACGCCTGTCCATGACCATTACAGCGATACCCAGAACTTTGAGTAACAAAACAAAGTCCAGGGCATCACTGCTTTGGTGCTCATTACTTTGAGACTTTCGATGGTTAGTCTCAACAGCCCAGTAATTTCGCTAGCTGCAGTACAAACCGCCCTTCAAACCGGAACACATTAATGTTTACACACTACTGCTTGGCGGCAGAATATCTGGTACTGCGGTGGTACCTACCTAGATGACCTCCTGCTAAGGAGATCTACCACCAAGTAAAAGTAACAAAACAAAGTCCGGGGCATCACTGCTTTGGCGCTCATTACTTTGAGACTTTCGATGGTTAGTCTCAACAGCCCAGTAGTTTACAGAAATATATATATGAAATTGTTTTGGAGTTCTGATAAAACAATCTTGATAGTGTATAACAACCTTTAGGTGCGAGGGAGACAGCTGCGTTACTATTTGCCTCTCAAAATTGGAACGGAAAGCCCAGATCGACTTTGTTTATGCACAAATGATTTTATTTTTTAACTTTTAGATTTACGTTTTTTTTAGATTATATTATCCTTTCTAGGTGTTATTTTTGCGTTTGACGCTTATTTCTGGGTCCTAGTGTATGTTATATTATGGTTTTTTTTTTAAATATATTTAAAGGTATAGTTTCGAAGAGCAATACAGGTTGTTTGGTTAGACAACTGATGTGTAGTTGACATGCCAAAAATTATTGAAAAAAGTTGCTGTCATTGGCAGCTTTCTGTCAGCCCCGGAATCTTGGCAGATACGTTAAGTAATACATACATAACCACAGAGTGCAAATTCATTAAAGGGTATTCTCGCGGTCACAAAAATGCAACCTACGATACATATTGTGACTTTTTAAACTATTTGAATGCTTTACTAACAAACTTCTGCCACAGTTGGAAAAAATAGAGATCCGGGGTTGTACAATACCCTAATATCTTTTTTTTGGGCTGCCGTGTAGAAATAAATAAATAAATAATAAATAAATAAATATCGCAGGACATTACACACAGCGCCATCTGACCCCAAACTAAGCAAAGCTTGTACTATGGGAGTCAGATAACTGATAGAATACTTAAATACTTTTTTTTTTTGTAAATACATACTACTTATAATACATACAGTACACCCAGACACAGAACAAACATTTGGTTTTATATCACAAAATGCTTGTCCTGGGTGGGAATCGAACCCACGCCCCACAGCTCTTGAAGCAGACATGCTACCAATGAGCCAACAGGGCTGTCAAATGTTTGCAAATTTCGGCTTAGTGGCACCGTTCCGCTTAACTCTATAATTATGTTTGTTGTTTAACGGAACAACCTGTTATAATTATTTGAAGCTGACGTTATTGTAGTGTCAAATTCAAATGACAAAGTATGGTGTGTCGTCACACTGAATACACATTGTGAAAATACTTTGTCTCACTGTGAAACTGTGAAACTCGCGATGTGAAAGACAAAGACGAATAAAATGTATTAATATTGTTTATTAAGAAGTGAAACTGCATTTTATTGAGTCGCCAGTTTTTTAACATTAACGTGTTTCATCGGAGTGTAGTAAATGTAATCAGTAGCTGTCACTGAAATTAGTGAATTATTGAACTTTCTAAAACCAATTTTACGGTATATTTAGTTTTTTTTTATTTTTTTATGTCAAAGTAATGAGACGATCGAGGCGCTCTCCTGATGTTAAGAGATAACGCCTGTCCATGACCATTGCAGCGATATACAGAACTTTGAGTAACAAAACAACGTCCAGGGCATCACTGCTTTGGCACTCACTACTTTGAGATTAGATGGTAAGTCTCAACAGCCCAGTGATTTCGCTAGCTGCAATACCCTTCGAACCGGAACACAGTAATGTTTGCACACTACTGTTTGGCGGCAGAATATCTGGTACTGCGGTGGTACCTACCTAGACGACCTCCTGCTAAGGAAATCTACCACCAAGTAAAAGTGTAATTCCACTTAAAATTCGTTTTGGTTACAAAAGTGATGAGGATTTAAATTAAAATTTATCTAAACTTGACGAGATATTACTTACTACTTATTATTTAATACTATAATTCGATATAAACTTAAAATAACCACAAATGTTTATATCATCTTCTCGATGCAGAAACGTGTGTCGCCTGTACACGAGGCATCGTCGGGACGTGTTGACTCTTCGAGCGCTTGATCGAGACTGAGTTAACCAACGATGAGTCCAGTGATTTTACGATTGTTATAGGCATAGATAAAACATTTCGATGAAACACGCACGTATTGTTGTTTCGAGTTTGAATTAAATTTTGACAGGTCCAAATTTGGCGTCTCCTTCTTACATATTTAAATAGAAAGAGACGCATAGTTGAGATAGCTTAGTTAGGCTTGTCCATAGAATTGAGGCGGTGTTGCATAATTGACCTACTTTCATTATTATTATTATAATTATTTGTAAGAAAACTTTTTTTTAATTATTATTCGGTGTATGTTGTTTAAAAAAAATGTCCTGTGTCTTATTTATTTGGGATGGTAGAAAAAATAGTATTTATTTGTATGATCAAGTTCCATGGAGCGGATATAAAGTGGATATGGCGGTATATCTGGTGAGTTGTGGTCAAACACCTACACCAAACCAATGTTAACCATAAATTTAAAAAAAAATACAAAAAAAAAAAATTATTAAAAGCAGGTTGGCGTTTGGCCACATCCTGCTTGATGTTTTTCGTTTACACCAAAATTACAATATTGAAATAAAATAAAAAATTATATTTTATTTTGTAACACATAAACAAACAAACATACAGAGACAAATACACAAATAAAGAGACAGCTACAAAAGTGTTACAAAAATTATATTTATCGCTTTACTTGGTAGAGCGATCTCTACCAGGCAATCGTGGTTAAGATAGACTCGCTGATGATTTTAAGCAGTGGTGCTATCTGCGATGAATTACGCTTGCTTAGGAGAAATCTGTTTGCTCTGGATTTGAAGTACCTAAGTACTTGAAAGATTTAACGGAAAACACAAAATCTGGCAGTTAGTTTATCATTCTCAGAAAAAGAAAAAAAAAACATAAAGTAAATATACATATAGTAAAATATTGCTTATTAAGTATTTAACGTTTACGATTACATGAGAAATAAATCCGGTGTATAAATTAGCAACCTCATCAAAATTATCGAATATTTTAATGGGGCATGAGTTGGACCGTAATTTATTTCGTCTATAACACGTTTGGCAATATTTTAATGTTAAACTGATAGTTTTAAATACTTGACACCGGCAAATGCATCATGTGTGACGCCATAAAATGGAAAGTAGAATAAAAAACTAGTTTTTTTTTAACTCGTCCGAAGAAAATGAGTAGCTATTGCTATGTGTATATTACATTCATTGGCACAATGCACGAATGTGCCATGAAATGTGCCGCAGAAAAAAAAAGGAATTTTTGCCTGCTTACAATGCCACATCCTTTTGGTAACTGCTCCATGGTTCGACGCTGCGCGATCAGTAGCGATGGTGAAGAAAATTGAACCTTGTGATTTAGACGTTAAGGTTTGTTCAAATGTTTTTTCCTGACGCGGCGCTGCTGTCGCATTTTTTGTATAACATGTGAAACTGATTTATAAAGTTTCAAAAAAAATCCGCGCGGCGACTGGACTAGGTCTTTGAACAGACTTTAACTTAAAATTATTGTTATTGAATAGAGGGTACATGAATTTTATTGTGTATTTGAGATTCAGAAATAAATACAAACTGATCTTGTATATAATGTGTTTTATTTTCTTAAAAGGTTTAGGTAAATTATTTTTAAAATATGTCATCTTTTTTTTGTGTGGCTAATTGTTTGACTACTTACAACTCAATTGATGCTAAGTGAATGTCGAAGATGGTAAACACACTTAGCCTGGAATGGAACTGGCTCTGAAATGAAGTCGTCGGAACATATCGTTAGGTGCTTGGCGACAGCTTTTTTTATAATGAGTAGTATAGTAGTATAGTTATTCTGCCGCTAAGCAGTAGTGTGTAAGCATTACTGTGTTCCGGTTTGAAGGGTACTGCAACTAGCGAAATTACTGGGCTGTTGAGACTAACTCTATCAAAAGTCTCAAAGTAATGAGCGTCAAAGCAGTGATGCCCTGCACTTTATTTTGTTACTTAAAGTTCTGTGTATCGCTGCGATAGTCATGGGCAGGCGTCATCTCTTACCATCAGGAGAGCGTCTCGTTCGTCTGGTTACTTTTTTCAGGTAGTATACTTTTTGTAATTAAAATTTTTACCCCTCTGTCTTTGTCACAGCTGGTCATGTTTGTGAAACCCCCCTACCTAGTGTGATGTCTCATATTTTGCAATTTTACGTTTAGAAATTTAATTTATGATTTTAGATATAATACATTATACGTATTTCGGGATCGGATCCGAAACGAAGTAATTCGCCAGAGAACTAAAGTCATTGACGTAGCTCAGCGTATTAGCAAGCTGAAGTGGCAGTACTGGACATAACTGTCGCAGAACCGATAACCGCTGGGGTAGACGTGTTCTAGAGTGGAGACCGCGTATTGGCAAACGTAGCGTAGGACGCCCTGAGACTCGATGGAGTGACGATATACGTAGGATAGCTGGCGGTGGATGGAAGCGAAAAGCCGAAGATCGGGCTGAGTGGCGTGTCTTGGGAGAGGCCTATGTCCAGCAGTGCACTAGTATAGGCTGATGATGACGTATTTCGAAAAAATGTGATGGCACAAAATTTGGGGCCCCCGCCATGTCATAGTCATAGTCATAGTGTTTTATTGAAAACATAAGTTACTAGTCAAATAATAAAAATAAATGACAATTAATTTAATTATTATTTGTCATTTGTCATTGTCTTCGTCAAAGGGGAGGGAGGGGTCTTTCCCCTTTATCGTGTAATTTAATTTATGGATGGCCCCTTTGTGACTTGTCTAGTGTAACTGAATGTGTTATAAGACCAATAAATAAATGAATTCTTACGTTTTCCTTCACTAGCAGCGCAATCCCATTGTTCAGGTTTCATTTAATTTTGCTGAGCTATCTTTGCTTCAAATGCAACTTGGCACTGGCAAAATGAAAAAAGTGCAATGTCAAATATGAAAAAAAGACGTGTGGCACTCGGGGACTGCCGCGGTAAAGCTATTGCATAGCATTACAACCAATGCCATCTAGAGGCGAGTTGCTGAACTAAAGAGACAAGCGTGATATTTCAAAAAAGTAATTAAAAGTTCTGCTATTCATCGATAGATGGCAAAACTAAAAAGTATCACCGCTGTGCCGGTGGGAGTGGGGGGTGTTAGGTTATTTTCGTTACGGAATTTCTGGATTCGGTCTCCACGCTCAAGGCCCGCGATAGAAGCTATGCAATAGCTTAAAAAAACAATAAATATTTTTAAATGTCTATGTCTTGTATTTATTCGCCTTTGCACTTATACAATTACAAAACTAAATCGGAAAACTTGTAGATCTCTGGCTGAGGGGCTGCCTCGTTCCTCTTTTCAACTAATTTAACATTCAAAACTCTGCTTAATTCGTCCCATTGCGGTGTGTATGTGCTGTCACTACGCAAAATACTCTTAATTCTATCTTTTGGGTTGCTCAGGTACAACATTCCGTTTTTATCGAATAATTCCGCCCAAGCATCGCTGTTCGATTTTTTCATTTTATATCGTTCTAAATCGTTTTCATCGTCAGAATTTTCACCATAATTTACAAGTGGCAACATTGCTAGAGTTTTCTTCACTGGCAATTCTGATTCGTAGCTGTCATCGTTAATATTTTGTAATGGCAACCTCTCTAATTTTTTTAATAATTGCGAACTAGGGTCAATTGATATTACGTAGATTTTTCTGTCTCTTCTGAACGGAGATTCGAAATCTATGTCTTCTACGGACTCAGTTTTTGGGTAAGTCACTGGAGGGACATAAAATTTGGCCGGTCTCGTATTCTTCGAAGGGAACCGTGGTCGCGGTAGCTCATATCTCGCTGTGGCTGGCAACACTGCAATAAATTAGGATTTTTATCTACTCAAAAGTTGCTACAGATACTTTGTACTAGACTTTGTATAATAGACGGAAACTATATTGCAGACCAAAAATAGAAAAAAAGGGACGGAAAACCAAAGAATATTATGTGCTCCACAAGTGCCCCGTCCTTAAATTCCTCTGATCCATTCCATCATAATGTTACCTGGAAGAGATTGCTTTTAGTGATAAGGTCGCCACTTGCTACATTATTTCTTCTGTACGGTTTTTTTAGTGTGTACCATAAAGAGTTAATCAATCAATCAAGTGGCGGCCTTGTCGCTAAGAACGCTCTCTTTCAGGCAACTAACAATGAAAAACACGATACAGATTAAAAACAGACGGGAGATGTAACAGTATTAAGTTAATAAGTACCTATATACATATAGTAAGTATGTACCTAAGTAAAAATAATAATATATTTCAATAAAACTAAATATGTACATTGTATATATATATATATATATATATATATATACAAACATATTAAGTAGGTAAAACCTGTCATTTTAAAGTACAGCTGCTTGCTTTGAGCTCTTTGCTCATGAAACGAAATAATACACTTGGTGGTAGATTTCCTTAGAAGGTAGTCGTTTAGGTAGGTATCACCGCAGTACCAGATATTCTGCCGCCAAGCAGTAGTGTGTAAACATTACTGTGCTCTGGTTTGAAGGGTACTGCAGCTAGCCAAATTACTGGACTGTTGAAACTAACTATCGAAAGTCTCAAAGTAATGAGCGCCAAAGTAGCGATGCCACCAACAAAATAAAATAAAAAACAATAATTAAAAACTTACATCCATTGGCCAAAACTATTCCAAAAATAATTGTTTTTTGAAACGCCATGCCGCAGCTTGTTTCACAATGAAGAAAATAGAGAAATTTAACTAATATAGGTAGGAAACGTACGAAATTGAATGTTCAGCCAATTTACGTTTATAATTATTTAACATTTAATAACGCATGATATTTTAATGAAAGTAGACTGTAGAATGTGTTCTATTAAATTTGCTGATCGAATTAGAAAATTCACTGTGTGTTTTCACTTTATTTATGTTCAAAAGGAAACTTAAATCGTTCTTAATCGAAAAGACATATTACTCTATAAAATAATTTATTGATGATAAGGCAAAAAATCTATAGTAAGTATTAACATGAAATAAATTGCACTGATTGACATTCTGTAATAGACCTCATGACACATTTAATTATATAAACTTGACATTATTATTTAATACCATTTGACATTCTAATAGTAACAATTTTATCTAATTTTTGCACACCCAATACTGGGTTAAGTATGGTTAAACCAACATTTTGACACCTGTACTTAGCAAATAAATACATTTTGATTTTTTCTAAAACTACACATGTATTTGTGTTTTTGTACTGCTATTTATCCACCCATAGTCGATACTGATATTAAATATGTGAAAGTAACAGTATATAAGTAATATTTATTGGCCATAAAAATAATGTTACAAGTCAATCGTACAAAAAAAAATGTTTCCGCGTTCCCGCCAGGCTCCGTTGATGTGTTACACGTTACACACAAATAAGGATACCAAGAACCTCATTAAAATAAAATATATTCACTTAATTTATAAAAAGGATTGCTTTCAAAGAAATTTTTAATGGTGTTTTAAATTCGGTATAATTTAATTCTGTAATACATTTTGGCAATTTATTATACACTAGCTGCATCCCGCGGTGTTACCCGCTACATGTTTTCGGGATGAAAAGTAGCCTGTGTTAATCCAGGGTCTCGCCTACGTCCGTACCAAAATTTCATCAAAATCCATTCAGTAGGTTTTGCGTGAAAGAGTAACAAATATCCATCCAAACTTTCACATTTATAATATTGGTGGGAATAGTGGAATTAATATTTTGGCGTGACGGCCCTGCTTAGTGACAGGATCCCGTTTTACCTTTTGGGTACGGAACCCTAAAAATAGAGTTTTATGTCAATTTTATTTCTAGGTACCCTAGCATTCTAGATACCGCTGCAATGGTCATGGGCAGGCGTTATCTGATACCATCAAAAAAACGGGAACGAGGTTACTGTGAACAGTTATTGCAATTCAAACTGCTCACGAAAAAGGTTCGAAATCTTCGAAAAAACGCAATAAGGTTCACAATTGCGTAACTGTTACGTAACAGCAAAAAAAAAACACAAATTAAAAAAATTAAAATTTATTATGAAACAAGTAAATTGCGTAACATAATCAAACACTATTCTAATAAAGCATAACAATAATAACATTTATTATCTTAGCAAACCTAACATACAAAATAATAAGTATATTTTTAATGTCGCGTATTCTATCAATTGTTCTAAAAAAACTGTGCCAGCAATTATTATAATACAAATTGTAAGAAAAGTTACCTAAATTTTTTATTAAAAAAAAAAACTGGTCAATTGCGAGTCGGACTCGCACACGAAGGGTTCCGTACCATTATCTATAAAACGGCAAAAAAAATCACGTTTGTTGTATGGGAGCCCATTTGGTAGTGGCAACAGAAATACATCATCTGTGAAAATTTCAACTGTCTAACTATTAAGGTTCAGATTAAGGTTAAGATATAGCCTGGTAACAGACTGTTAATAATTTTAACTTTGGCGCCTTATTTATGAAGACGTTGACAGGTACGTTGACAGGTACTTTGACAGAGACATTAGTAAATTATATACTGTGGCGCAAGCGCAACCTTCTCTTTTCATTTTCGCTCTCTCTCTCTCTCTCCGTTCCCGCCGACTACGGTGTAGCTTGTGATATCTAAAATCTTTTTATTAAATAAATAATAAAGCACAAGAGCGTTTCAGTTATCACAGATGGACAGACAGACAGACGGACGGACAGCAGAGTCTTAGTAATAGGGTCCCATTTTACCCTACAGGTACGGAACCATAAAAAAATCGGTAAACCTCTCGGCTTGCGTCACTCGATGGTTGCCTGAAAGGTATCGCTTTTAGCGATAAGGCCTCCATTTGTGACTCTAAGTGTCTTGTTTGTGTCATATGTTTTTATTTTTCTAGTGTACACAATGAAAGATTGTAGATCTATCTACAATTCTACATAGTATACTATATACCCCAAGGTAATCCAAATCAGCATCTACGCAGGCCAAGTGCGGGTTGGCAAACTTCATATCTCCGAGGACTTTTTTTTTTATAAACCCTCGGACATGTAGTAATAACCTTTTGTTATCTGCGGTTTGGTCAAACGCTAACTTATAACGTATTTTTTTTTAATATTTTGAATAATTTTTCAAAAAATTGTTTCAATATTTTGGAAAAAAAAGCGATTCATCACGCCCAGCCTGATGTTAAGTCTAACACAGTCTAAGATGAAGCACGCTTACCTAGAAAAAAACATGTTCACTATACAATTGTTTGAAGACATCCAAATTGTTTTTCACTGGGAAAAACAGTTCCATAACCACGATGTACGTATGAGGAAAGAAATTGGAACGTTTATACTTTATCCATTATGTCAACCGCTTTTTGACAGCTCATACAAAGTTGACGACATAACTTTGTACAGCGTCTAGCGAAATAAATGTCACACAAATAAATACGTTTAATCTAGCATTATCTCTTTTTTTTCTTTAATTTTGGACATTTGGCGGTGTCAAGTATTTTATATTTACAAGTTTCTTAATTTAAACAAGTTGCCTCAAAGTCAAAGTCCAGTCCGTATCAGTCAAGTCTAGTCATGCTTTAGTAAAGTAGTGGCGACTTTACTATAAAGCTTCGGCGGAGTTTTGGAAGTAGCACGAAAAGTCATGTTTCACCACATTATATCATTTTCCCACACTCGCGCTTGTGATTCGGCCATTATGAATGAAACACTAGTTATAAAAATACAACGGGTCGACACGACTCTTTCCGCGTTCCCGCAAAAAAAAAAAAACATTTTTATTAAACCTTGTAAAGAGTTAATGCTAGATTAAACGTATTTATTTGTGTGACATTTATTTCGCTAGACGCTGCACAAAGTTATGTCGTCAACTTTGTATGAGCTGTCAAAAAGCGGTTAAGATGACAGAGTAGTATGTGGGAAATATCTATTATGCGCTTTTTACACCCCAAACATAGTCTGCTGGCACTATTTTCGTCATCACTTTCGATCATCAGCTCCTGGCATCGTTGATGGTCTCCGGGACCCGTACTTCCAACCCGTCCAGGTCCTTGGTGAGGGTTATTTGACAGCCGAGTCGTGAAGTTTCTGTCAAACTATATGCAAGGTCTAACATGTCACGTTCTTCGTCGCAAGGCTCCTCGGGTAACCTGGAAAAATAAAAAATAAATATTTCATTTTCCCTTCTCTCGTTATTGAATTTTAACACTCGTTTTAGGTCTCGTAACTGCAATTATAATACCTTTAGTTTACAAGTATTTTCCAACAACACATCATATTATAACCCTATTGTCAGAATGAGTCGCCAATACAATGAAATCCTCGTCTCCAGCAGACATCGATATTTTTCATTCAAGCCTATACCAATTTCAAAGACAGATTAAAATTATCTTAGATTTTAATACAATTTAGTTATGACATTCTATATATTTTTTGACTAAACAATTGACTAATTAATTATTATTATTTATTTATTTATTTATTTATCTAACGACTTTTTTAAATGTGATTGTAATGCTCCTAGACATGCACAGTCTTGGAATGCGATACAGATCAACAATTGTGTAGGTATTTGAATTGTTGTAAATATTATTGCATTCTGTTTTGTATGTTATGTACCTAATAAATAAATAAACTAAGCTGAAGAATTAAAAAAAATCAACAAACCGAATTAAATAACCCGACCGCGAATAAAATAGCTATATTTAAAAGAAATAAACACTTTTTTAAACCAATTTATTATTTCTAAGTGTTATCGAGGTATATATTTATAAAGCTGCGCCCAGCGGTGTTACCCGCTACATGTTTTCGGAATAAAAAGTAGCCTCTATGTTAATCCTGAGTCTCAGCTACCTCCATACCAAATTTCATCCAAATCCGTCCAGTAGTTTTTGCGTGAAAGAGACAAACATCCATCCACCCATCCGAACTTTCACATTTATAACATTAGTGGGATTTATTTCCGCTTAACAGTCGTTTCAGTTACAACAGTGATGAGGCCTCAGGCGTTACTTCGCGGAAGTTCATTTTAAGTGTTTTTTCAAGGTATATATTTATTTCCGCTTAACAGTCGTTTCAGTTACAACAATGATGCCTCAGGCGTTACTATGCGGAAGTTCATTTTAAGTGTTTTTTTCAAGGTATATATTTATTTCCGCTTAACAGTCGTTTCAGTTACAACAATGATGCCTCAGGCGTTACTATGCGGAAGTTCATTTTGAGTGTTCAAGTTAGGTATATGTATATATTTAGTTTATTTCCGCTTAAAGGTTATTTCAGTTACAACAGCGATAAGGTAACTGAAACGACTCAAAATGAACTTCCGCAAAGTAACGCCTGAATCAATAAATTATTATTTTAAATAAAATTTAATCATACAACTTTAATATATTTTTGTAACCCCCTTTTAATTTTCTTTGTTTAGATACCCTACTTGATAGGTTTGATTTTTTGTTTCATTAAGTATTACCATTTCGCGCCAAAATCTACCATCTTGATTTTTTCAAAACCACCAAGGCCACTTGGGTTATTGAGACGATTCTAACAATACCTTAACTATCTAATTCAAACGGCCGTTTGGAAGATACCTACGTCATATGGTGACTTTTTATTCTTAAGTGATGTGAACAAAACCCCCTTCTGATGGTAAGTTCCATCGTAGACCGTATCTTCGCTTAACATCAGGCGGGATCGCGGTCAAACGCAAGCCTATCTATTATTAGAAAAAAAGAGAACACCTGTCCGAGACCATTTTTAGGACAAAGCAACAAAGGAAGACCCAGTACATCGCCAATTATAACTTTATCACAAGTTAAATATTCAAAGTTTACACACTAGTTTAAACATTATTGTTTTGAGGGTACTAGGCTACTAGGGTACTCCAACAATCTATATGGAGCAGATAATTTTAAAGAGTATATTTCAGATTTGCATATAATTCTACTGTCGGAGTTTTGGCGAGAAAACGGAAAGAGTCGTGTTCGTATTTTTTAACCGACTCAAAAAATGTTACGCGATCGTTTCTCCAGTTATGAATTGATTTTGATGTTTTTTTTTTGCACGGTAGATCATATTTTAGACGCGGCCCCGTATACGTTTTATCGAAATCGATCGCTCAATGAGCCCACAGAGCTGTCAAACAACATATTAACAAACAAACATTGCAAGTTAAATAAAAACTTGCAAACAAACCGGCCAAGTGCGAGTCGGACTCGCGCACGAAGGGCGGCCCATTATCTATAAAAACGGCAAAAAAATCACGTTTGCCGTGTGGAAGTTTTTTTAGTATTTGTCGTTATAGCGGCAACAGAAATACATTATCTGTGAAAATTTCAACTGTCTAACTATCACGGTTCATGAGATACAGCCTGGTGACGGACGGACAGCGGAGTCTTAGTAATAGGGTCCCGTTTTTTTCGGCAGCACTAATGCTAAGAACTAACCTTTTTTGTCGCACTGGACACTATAGCGAAGACTTTCTACATATCATTATTTTTTAATCTTTTATTTGTAGTGTTTTTGTTGTTGTAGTGTTGTGTGTGTCAAAATAAATGTTTGCTTTCTTTCTTTGGGTACGGAATCCTAAAAAACGTATTTACATCAAAAAGAGTTGGAAAACTCAGGTTCTAGGAATTCTTTTACCTGTCATAATCCTCCTGCTTCAGAATAACGTGACAGGTGGAGCAGGTAAGGGTGCCTTCACACGCGCCGAAGCCCTCGATGTTAAGGTCATTGTTCACTACCACGTCGAGCAGTGTGTCACCGACGTTGGCCTCTGTCTCGAGCCGCTTGCCATCGTGCAGTGTGAATGTCAACTTTACTCTGGAAAATTAACGATGAAACTGCCTTTTACCTTTTTTAAACCGACTTAAAAAAGTTGTGATTCTAATTTCGAAATGTTGTTTTTTTATGTTTGTTACGCGATAACAAACAGAGATTAAAGATTTGTTTACACACTACTGTAAACATTATTTATCAGCATGCTAATTTATATATTTTTTTTAATATGTATATATTTATATGGATATAGCGATAGATATAGTGTAGCGATGATAGCTCAGTGGTTAGCGCGGTAGGTTCGCATGCCGAAGGGCGTGGGTTCAAACCCCAACAATGAGCTTGAGCTGCCGGTGAAGGAAAACATCGTGAGGAAACCATAGCATGGTGGTAGGGTACTTTCTAGTACTCGGCTGGCTAGCTGCCACACTTTTTTTTATCTGCCGCCAAGCATCTAACGGTGTGTTCCGGCAGCCTCACTTGAGAGCCAGTTCCATTCCAGGCTAGGTGTGCTTTACCATCTTCGACCACACCTTCACTTAACATCAGGTGAGCTGTGGTCAAACAACTAGCCTGTCAACCATTAAAAAAAAATAAAAAAATATACGTTTATTGTATAGTGTTTTTTGTACACCATCCTAATATCTATTTTTGTTTTTATTTCCATCCAAAGGTTGTCTGGAAGAAATCGCTCTAGGCGATAAGAACGCCAGTTGCTACACCTTTTGACTAAGTTTATTCTCTTTTTCTTCTAAAACTAAATACGTTTAAGTGCACAAAGTAAATTAGGGTCAACTCCGCTCATGCCCTTGTAAAGAAGTGGCAACTTTAACAAAAACATTTATGGTTTTAACATAAATAAATATGTATGTAAGTAATATGGCGGACAGATCCATATTTTACCATTAATATTTATTTATAAGGTAACATTGCATTTTAGAACAACAAGATAGAAAACGATAAAGTAGATAAGTAATTATTTATCTGTCCTTTATCGTCAAGGTCAAAAAATAACGTTTTTTTTTTACTTAAACACAAAGTATATTCCATCAAGCTTTCGCATCTCACTGCTAAGGTAGTCACAATTCAATCTTTTATTCAAGCAATTGTGATTTACCGCAAATAAAGAGCAAAATAAATGCCAGTAGCTGTGATTTCACTGTAAAATTATGCTCCATTTGTTCGTAAATGGCAAAAAATTATTTGTATGGAAATCGAACCACCTTAATATCAGAAATAGAACTTTAAAACTGAAACAAAAGTTTTGAATGTTAAGTTTGTAAAGTTTAAGTTTTAACACTTAACGGTGTTAAAACGGAAATAAACTAAATATATACCTTGAAAATTCAAAATGAACTTCCGCAAAGTAACGCCTGAATCAATCAATCGAAAGCATTTGGGGCAAAAAAATCATGAAACATAGACCTCTGATTACTATGAATGGGCTAGTAAAGAGGCAAACACATCTTAATCGGAAAATCAGGGTTGCTTGTAGTAAGTTAGTACAATTAACTGGGTTTTTTTTTTTTTTTTTTTTTTTATGTGACAAATAATGAGACGAACGGGACGCTCTCCTGATGGTAAGAGATAACGCCTGTCCATGACCATTACAGCGATACCCAGAACTTTGAGTAACAAAACAAAGTCCAGGGCATCGCTGCTTTGGTGCTCATTACTTTGAGACTTTCGATGGTTAGTCTCAACAGCCCAGTAATTTCGCTAGCTGCAGTACCCTTCAAACCGGAACACATTAATGTTTACACACTACTGCTTGGCGGCAGAATATCTGGTACTGCGGTGGTACCTACCTAGATGACCTCCTGCTAAGGAGATCTACCACCAAGTGCTACTATGTCAGCGGCCCAGAGCCTCGCTCTGATAGTTTAAGGAGTTGGGTTGGCTCAGGTAGACGCTGGTTTGCCGCGGATGAGTGCGAAAGCGTTCCCGTAGCCCCGGCACATAGGTCAGGCAGAAACACCCCAGGGTTTTTAGTGGGTAGGCCGCCACTTTGGCGGAGAGTCCCACATAACCACCGTGCTTCCCCCGGAGCCGGTGGTATCCATTAAGAATTTCCAAAACAAAAAATAAGGTAGACGCTGGTAGGGGGAAATGCAACCTCAAGGGTGACAGTGCAGGACTTATTGTCCCCACTTTTAAATAAGAACAAGGTGAAAAGCAGTCAGTTTATTGCGGTGATGCAAGTGAAGATGAAGCTGCCACATGCAATCTAGTGATAATCCTAGTTTCTACTGTGGATTTACAAAGCTGCAGAATAAGCTAAAGAACATATGGTACAGTTTCCTTCTCCAAGCAGCCATAACTTAATGTAGAGACCCATAGCTGAGGGACTATTTGTATGATGAGAAAATAATATTTAGGTGTTATCTATTTATTATAATTTTATATATATACCTACTGAAATGTGGATACTCACAGCGGGAATGGTCCGTAAGTTCAAAGTCGCTCAGCGAGCTATGGAAGAGCTTGGCATTTCTCTGAGGGCTCGTATCCGAAACGAAGTAATTCGCCACAGAACTAAAGTCCACAGATATAGCTCAGCGTATTAGCAAGCTGAAGTGGCAATGGGTTGGACATATCTGTCTAGAGTGGAGACCGCGTATTGGCAAACGTAGCGTAGGACGCCCTGAGACTCGATGGAGTGACGATATACGTAGGACAGCTGGCGGTGGATGGAAGCGAAAAGCCGAAGATCGGACTGAGTGGCGTGTCTTGGGAGAGGCCTATGTCCAGCAGTGTACTAATATGATGCTGATGATGATGATGATGATATACCTACTATACTCTGCCCATTATGTCAACCGTTTTTTGACAGCTCATACAAAGTTGACGACATAACTTTGTACAGCGTCCAGCAAAATAAATGTCACGCAAATAAATATGTTTAATCTAGCATTACCTCTTTAGAAGGCTGAGTTAACTTGAGAGCAATTTTTATTAAACCTTGTCATGCTAGATTAAACGTATTTATTTGTGTGACATTTATTTCGCTAGACGCTGTACAAAGTTATGTCGTCAACTTCGTATGAGCTGTCAAAAAGCGGTTCACATAATAGACAGAGTATATCTATTTTAACTAAGTAAGTACATTGATCAAAGTAAAACTTGTAATTAAAACCAACTTTGATTCCATACTTTCTTGATGATTAATTTTCCCTGAGAACTTCTTGACATAACAGGAAAATGGCAACCAACCTGTAGTTTTTGTATATCTGTTATATATATGAAATAAAAAAAAACTTTAAAGTACTTGTCTACACTATTATAAAGAGGAAAGATTTGATGTCTGAATAAATCTTCACCTTAAATATCACTCAGTTACATAGGCTATACATATTTAATATTGTTCATTGAGTTTTGTTTTTCCCGGCAAAGACCTCTAGTCTATACTATTAGAAACAGGAAAGATTTGATTGTTTTTGTTTTGTATTGAATAGGCTCCAAAACTACTGGACCGATTTCAAAAATTCTTTCAACGTTGGGAAGCTACACTATCCCCGGGTGACATAGGATACTTTTTATCCCTGTATTACCACGGGAACGGGAACTACGCGGGTGAAACCGCGAGGCGTCCGCTAAATTATGTGAGTTGCACCAATGCTAAAGAGTAAAATGTATTAATGGAAAAAATGTATGTTGGCATCATGTGAGTTTGGACGGGAACAAGGGATTCATGTTTAAAAATAGTGGTGTGTTTTAAAGTGCCAAATTATATGCACAAGTGTGCGCTCATGATGTAATGTTGCTCATTTTTCGACGGTTTCTGATACTTTTATGGGGAATTAATCATAACTTTACGTATTACTAGTCGGCTGGCCCGGAAAACAAAACTCAATTAAAAATATAGCCTGTTACTCAATGATCATGTAGCATTCTAATGATGAAAGAATCATTGAGATCGGTCCAGTAGTTTCGGAGCCTATTATTATTATAATATCACTTGGAGAAAAATTGAATGAAGATAGACTTAGTAGCGATGATAGCTCAGTGGCTAGCGTGGTCGGTTCGCACCCCAACAATGAGCTTGAGCTGCCGGTAAAGGAAAACATCGGGAGGAAACCATAGCATGGTGGTAGGGTGTTTTCTAGTACTTGGCTGGCTTGCTACCACCCAAAGTTGAAAATCTGATGCCAAGCATCTAACAGTCTGTTCCGGCAGCCTCACTTGAGAGCTGAGAACTTGAGAACTTTACCATCTTTGACCACACTTTCACTTAACATCAGGTGAGCTGTGTCAACCATAAAAAAAAAGTTTCGATACAATTTTTTTTTTAAACTGGCTCATTTGAATTTAAGGGAATACAAGAATATGACTGTACTTTTAAGGGATAGCTCGCAATCTAGAGTATGGCATTGGAGAAATTTGAACCTTGGTTGCCCCCCAAGTCTTTCGTCAGGTAAACATAACCCTTACCAGGACAGAGACTCTCCCTACGGCCACAGTCCTGCCACGTCCTTCACAGTGATAGAATATATAAGTGGTTAAAATATTAAAATAGTTTCCGCACTTACTTTTCATCTTTTGGCACTGCTTTAGACGTCGATAAAGGAATTATAGACAGGTAATTGCTAAAACTTGTTCCTCTACTGTTATTTTTAATTAAATAGCGCAACGAGAAAGTTTTCGAAAAACTTCGCAACATTTTTGATATGGAATATTTGAAGGTTAGCTACGAGTCACTGGCTCAAAAAAATTATATTAATATAAACACTGACGTCACACTACATAAATTTACATTAACATCGTGTTATTCTAAAATTTTAATCTATATTCCCCGATGGAAGTTTACGTAAAATCTCGATTTTTTTTAGTTTCGTTTGACACGAGCGAATCTGACTTTCAGTCAACTCAACTCTGTCAAGTCAACCATAGATAATACACTGAATTGAATTCAGTGTTGCCTTGCCAATGCAAATTTTCACCGCGGCGGCCGTGTACATTGTGTAAAAAAGACGTGTTTGTATGGAAAGATATCAACGGTAGGCCGCGTCACTGCTTTACAAAAAGGAAACGCTTTTCAACATTACCCAAATGGCGCTGTTTTAAGGTTAAATAACATTAATAAAAAAAATTTGCGAATTTTCTCTACATATTTGTTTGAAAAAAAAATAACAACAATTAATTATTTTTTTAATTTTAGTTTAGAATTTTGCAATGTGCTTTCGGATTCGAATTCGGGCACACAGTCGAACCATACACATTACAGATAAAACAGTTGAATACTATTTATAAAGTGAATTTGTTAGTAAAAGTGATTTCGTGATTTTTGGCCTGAAAGTCGTAGTATTGGCAACACTGATTGAATTTCTTATCTAATTCTAATTCTTTTTTGTTATTCTAGGAGTTTTGGCGGGAACGCGGGAAGAGTCGTGTCGCTTCGTTGTATTTTTTTCCAAAACTAGTGTTTTGTCGAGTGTTTATGCATAAAAATGGTGGTGTTTTATTCATAAAGTGCCGAATTACAAGCGCGAGTGTGGGAAAATGATATAATGTGGTGAAACATGAGTTTTCGTGTTGCTTCCAAAACTCCATCGAAGCTTTATAGTAAAGTTGCCACTACTTTACTAAAGCATGACTGGCACGAACTGACACGAACTGGACTTGACTAAGACGACTTTGACGATAACCATAGTTAAGATACAGCAGAAATAACACTGAAGACGAGGCAGTATGGCTTTATAGCTTTAGCCTGCCCGAAAGGGCTAATTAACGAAAAAAAAAAAAAAATTTTTTGTTATTCTAATTTCTAGATTGAGAGGACTATTGTGCTCCATAGTACGAATTTGCCAGTCGAAAGTACATTAATTTTAGATTCTTGAATCAGTTAGCATTAAATTCATCACCGTCTCCTGGCAGGTTGCTGCTGGTTCCTATTCTTTACGATAACTCAGACTGATTTACATTCAGAGAGAGAATAAAAATAATATTTTATACATAATTTCTATCTTATAGGTGATGTATATGGTACTCATAGGGAGGCATACATATTAAAAGTCACTGATAACAACTGAATTCTGAAATAATTTATTATTCTTAATATGGGCGAAAACATTCGTACAGCCAAGGCCAAGTCAAAACTTAGAGAAAAATGGTTCCTGATCTCAGTTCCTAATGATATTTTAATTAGTCATATTACAAAAAAAAAAGTCATAACCATCAAGTTTTAGATTGTCAAAGTTGATGAACATGACTATGTCAAAATTAAAATTGTCCGTCAAATTCAAACAAAATTTGTAGGTATTAATTTTACGAGGATTTTACGATTCTTTGAAGATTTTTGTCAGTCAATGTGCTAAGTATATAGTCTGTTTTGACGATCTTCTGTCTCTAAATTCCAATGCTAGGTATTAGAAGTTCTGTATGAGTTTATAATTAAGCCTATATGAGTCTGTAATTTATTAAATTCCCAAAAAAACATGTCTGATAGGCTGAACAATACCAATCAGGTCTCTAACGATGATGTTATCGACGACCTGACCAAGGACTTGAAAAACTCGTTACATACTGCTGAAAACCCTGCAGAATTTGTTGTAAATCCTGGCACTAGTGCAGAGGACACTCTAAAGGATCCTGTAGACTCGGCGGCAAATACAGGCAAGTATTTAGCACTATTATTTTCATATAACTGAAAAGGTGCGACAGGGCGTTTTCGTCACTGTTGTAAGATTTCTAATGTAGTGCCAATTATTATGCACAAAGCTAGCAATGATGTAAGGAATAAAGCTATTTCAAACCACGCAAAATCTTATCCAAATCTGTAAATATAACCATGACAGTACACACAACCTCAACCTCATCACAGCCCTGTTGGTTAATTGGTAGTATGTCTACTTCGAGAGCTGAAGGGCTTGGGTTCGATTCCCACTCAGGACTAACATCAATGTTTGCTCAGTGTCTGGGTGTACTATATGTATTTACAAAAAAAAAAGTACCTATTTAAGTATTCTATCAGTTATCTGTCTTCCTTAGCATAAGCTCTGCTTAGTTTGGGGTCAGATGGCGCTGTGGGTAGTGTCCTATGATATTTATTTATTTATTTATCAAGTCAAATATCTTTTTTTATTTGTTTTTTACATCTACACATAGAACACTTGGTAGGTTTTATAAATGAAACACAGTGACTGCTCTGTTTTTGACATCAAATTTTAATTTGATCATTTGTGGAAACAGTTTTACTGATGGTAAGTTCCTTATCCACAAATAAAAGACTAGTCTATTCGCGAATATAAACGTCGCGGCGCGGGGAATCCCTGTATTATACCCTTGCATATTATGCATATTATACCCTTATTATAGCAAGTGATAAATTACAGGGCTGTTGAAGCTAACCATTGAAAGTAATGAGCAAAGCAGTGATGCCCTGGACTTTGTTTTGTTACTCAGACTTCTGTGTATCGCTACAATGGGCGTGCATCATCTCTTACCATCAGGAGTAAAATAAATAAATATCGTAGGACTATACACACAGCGCCATCTGGCCCCAAACTAAGCAGAGCTTGTGTGATGAAAGCCAGATAAGTGATAGAATACATAAATACTGTTTTTTTTTGTAAATACATACTTATAATACATACAGAACACCCAGACACAGAACAAACATTTGTTTATTCACAAAATGTTTGCCCTGAGTGGGAATCGAACCCACGCCCTACAGCTCTCAAGGCAGATATACTACCAATGAGCCAACGGGGCTGTCGAGTGTTTTGTATATAGTAATTACTGTTATATAAAAAAGTTTTAAGTAAGTATCCTGTCCAGTGTAGTTAGGATTGAGTAAGGCTTGTTTTTAAGCAACAATATTGTCTAAACTGTACTCGGACATTAGCAAAAGTATTGATGACACAATGCCTAAAGCTTGTGCCTATGAATTTTCAGACATTCCACCTTTATCACACGATGAATACTTTGATACAACGGATTATGAGAAGGACCCTGACGGCTCTGATAAGGAGAGTGATTCTGAGTCTTTAGATGAAACTGCACTCAAGGATGCGGAGATAGACCTTACTGATGACCAGAAAGAGGAACGGAAGATCATAGTTGAAGAGTTGAAAGAGAAAGGGAATCAAGCGTTCAAAGTTGCAGACTATAAATTGAGCACTGAAAAATATTCTACAGGTAGTTTTTGTATGTAATCATTAGCTGCACCCCGTCGTGTTACCTGCTAATTTTTTTCAGGATAAAATGCAGCCTATCTGTTAATCCAGGGTGTCAGCTACCTCCATACCAAATTTCATCCAAATCCGTTCAAAAGTTTTTGTGTAAAAGAGTAACAAACATCCATCCATCCAAACATTCAAATTTATATTTATGGGATTAGTGAGATTTGCTTTAAAGAAATGATATTCCAATCATTTAATGGGTAAAAAAGTGGCGAAAAGGTTTCCAAAAACATGTAGCGAGTAACAACGCGGGGCACAGCCAGTACATAATATTTACCTCATCATTACCGGTTTTATGAATGTGATTTCGGAAATTAAGTCTATGAACCTTGCACCTTGTGTTACTTACCGTGGGAAGTCATGTACGGGTGTGGAAGGTGCAGGAGCAATCACGTAACGATTTGTTCCTGCAGTCTCACTTGAGAGCCAGTTCCATTCCAGGCACCACCACCACCGGTACCACCGCAGTACCAGTTATTCTGCCGCTAAGTAGTAGTGTGTAAACATTACTGTATTCCGGTTTGAAGGGTACTGCAGCTAGCGAAATTACTGGGCTGTTGAGATTAACCATCGAAAGTCTCCAAAGTAATGAGCACCACTTACTCAGAGTTCTGTGTATCGCTGCAATGGTCATGGACAGGCGCTATCCGGAGAGCGTAAAAAAAAAAAAGGCTTGGTGTGTTTACCATCTACAACTACACCATCACTTCTTTCTGCCTGTCTGTTTGTTTGTTTTTGTTGCAAAATAAAACTATTTTCTTTCTTTCTTTCACTTAGCATCAGAGCGTGCAATAGGAGGTGAGCTGTGGTCAAACATAGCCTGTCAACTCTAAAAAATTTTTTTTTTTGTTTTTACAGCACTTCAGACATGCCCCCTGCAATTTTCTCAGCTGCGAGCCGTTTTATACTGCAATAGGAGTGCGGCCAAAATGAAACAGCAAAAATATGATAAAGCTATCAAAGATTGCACCAAAGCCATCGAGTTAGATGAAAAATACCTTAAAGCTTATGTGAGGTATGTTGGTTACTATTGCAGACTACCGTCAAAAAAACATTTATGAATAAAACACCATCATTTTTATGCATAAACACTGGTTTTGGAAAAAAAATACAACGGTGCGACACGACTCTTTCCGCGTTCCCGCCAAAACATAGCTAAGAACACGTTCTTAGCTATGTTTGATGAAAATCGGTCCAAGATGGCCGCCGCCATAAAATGGCGGATTCCATATTTTTCAAAACTCTCAATATAGGTATCAAATGAAAGTGCTTGACTAGTAGTAGTATACATTATGATAAATTTTAAAATCCAAGATGGCCGCCACCACAAAATGGCGAACCACATATTTTTTTTATGTGACTTGTTCATAAGTTATCTTAACTATGATTAAAGAAAGTCTGTTCAGCTGTTTGAAGATAAACATCTCTTATGTATGTGAGTATTTACCACTGATCGATTCGAAATATTGTATTTTTTTTTAATGTGAAAAATAGTGAGACGAACGAGACGCTCTCCTGATGGTAAGAGGTAACGCCTGCCCATGACCATTGCAGCGATACACAGAACTTTGAGTAACAAAACAAAGTTCGGGGCATCGCTGCTTTGGCGTTCATTACTTCGAGACTTACGATGGTTAGTCTCAACAGCCCAGTAATTTCGCTAGCTGCAGTACCCTTCAAACCGGAACACAGTAGTGTTTACACACTACTGCTTGGCGGCAGAATATCTGGTACTGCGGTGGTACCTACCTAAACGACCTCCTGCTAAGGAGATCTACCACCAAGTAAAGTATTATGTGTACTTTCAATGGTTAGTCCTAACAGTCAAGTCTCAAATTGTTGGGGATTGAACGCACGCCATTCGGCGTGTGAACCAACTGAGCTATCATCGCTACATTGTGGTGACGTGATTTTTCTGAAACTAACTTTTGTGTTTACGTTCCAGGCGGGCACAGTCATATGAACAGAAAGAAAAATTTGACGAGAGCTTAGCTGATTATAAAAAGGTTCTAGAATTGGATCCCGAATATAAAGATGCTCAGGTACGTTACCACAGAATCAATAACAGCGATAGGCAGTGAAAAAAAAAATTTATGCATAATTATGTAAACTGTCCCCTTAATCACAAGCGCGAGTGTGGGAAAATGATTTATAATGCGGTGAAACATGACTTTTCGTGTTGCTTCTACAACTCCATCGAAGCTTCAGTAAAGTCGCCACTACTTTACTAAAGCATGACTGGACTTGACTGACACGGACTGGACTTTGACTACGAGGACACTTTCAATTCAATTCTTGATGAATGACCTTTGCGGAGGTTCTCCACAATTCCGCTAATGTCACGTAGAATGATAGACTGCCACACAAAGAGATTGGACTATGAATCGACCATTATTTTTGTATATGGTACAGTTTACGGAGTTTTGTGTTTTTCCTTTTCTGAAACAAGATAATTAGAACTAACTATAGACAAACACAGGACGAACACAAATATAAACATACATATATAAATGTATACAAACAAACATTCATTATAGATATCACATATTTACAGTTTTTTTTTTTAATATATTTACATAAAATATGTACAAATGGGGTGAATACAAGGGAAAGGAGACATTTAAGGGAAGTAGGACGGGGAATTTCAGGAGGGAAAATATTGTATAAAGAAAACAGTTGAAGAGGACAATTGAAAAAAATATGATCCACTACGAGGACACTTATTTAACTTTTAAAACTTGAAAATATGAAACACTTGACACTGACAAATGCTCAAAACGCGAAGCCAAAACGAAAGAAAAAAAAACAAAAAATATTTTATATTGGTTAGCATAAATTCAAATTTATGAATGATTTATGATTTTTGACTAAAACAGTAGATTATGCTAATAATCTACTGTTTTATTCAAGCAATTGTGATTTACCGCAAACAAAGACCAAAATAAATGCCAGTAGCTGTGATTTTACTGTAAAATTATGCTCCATTTGTCCATAAATGGCAAACATTTCTTTGTATGGAAATCGAACCACATTAAGCAACGTTGGAGTTTTGGCGGGAACGCGGGAAGAGTCGTGTCGCTCCGTTGTATTTTTTTTCAAAACTAGTGTTTTGTCGAGTGTTTATGCATAAAAATGGTGGTGTTTTATTCATAAAGTGCCGAATTACAAGCGCGAGTGTGCGAAAATGATATAAGCTTTATAGTAAAGTCGCCACTACTTTACTAAAGCATGACTGGACTTGACTGACACGGACTGTACTTGACTAAGACTGGACTTTGACCATAACTATAGCTAAGAGACAGCAGAAATAACACTTAAGACAAGGCAGTATGGCTTTACAGCTTAAGCCTGCCCGATGGGGCAAATTAACAAAAAAAAAATTATTAAGGAACGTTGTTCAGAATTAAATCTTTTTCCAATTTCCAGAAAGCTATAATACGCTTACCGCCGCTCATAGAAGAGAAGAACGAGAAACTGAAAACGGAGATGCTCGGTAAACTGAAGGACCTCGGCAACATGATCCTGAAACCGTTCGGCCTGTCTACGGAGAATTTCCAGATGGAACAAGACCCCGAATCTAAAGGATACAAAATTAATTTTAAGCAATAAATGTAAATCTATGTGATATTACTTAGGTTTTATTCTATATTGTATTGGAATTACGTTTTGGTTTTATTTAACACTAGCGGACACCTCGTTTCACCCGCGTAGTTTCCGTTCCCGTGGGATTGCAGGGATAAAGTAGCCTATGACACCCGGGGATAGTGAAGCTTTCCAACGGTGAAAGTTTAAAAAAACGGTCAAATCTTTTCTCTTTATAATAGTGTTAGCGGACGCCACGCGGTTTCACCCGCGTAGTTCCCGTTCCCGTGGGAATGTAGGGATAAAAAGTAGCCTATGTCACCCGGGGATAGTGGAGCTTCCCAACGGTGAAAGAATTTTTGAAATCGGTCCAGTAGTTTCGGAGCCTATTCAATACAAACAATCAAATCTTTCCTTTTTATAATGGTGTTAGCGGACGCCACGCGGTTTCACCCGTGTGGTTCCCGTTCCCGTGGGAATGCAGGGATAAAAAGTAGCCTATGTCACCCGGGGATAGTGTAGCTTCCCAACGGTGAAAGAATTTTTGAAATCGGTCCAGTAGTTTCGGAGCCTATTCAATACAAACAAATGTTTCCTCTTCATAATATGGTATAGATACACTAGCGCCCCGCACCGGCTTCGCAAGGGTTCAATGTAGATACGAATGTGGTGCATATGCATGTGTTATACATGTAAACCTTCCTCTTGAATCACTCTGTCTATTGATGGAAACCGCATTAAAATCCGTTGGGTAGTTAAAAAGATCTAAGCGTATAGACGGCGAGAAACGACTTTGTTTTATACTAAGTATGTAGAGACTAGCGACCCGCCCTTGTTTCGCACAGGTGCAATGTAAAAAAGGGTGCTTAGACAAACGCGGAATTATAATTTATACGTAGGTATTAAAAAAATTTTGTGACCTGACCATAAACACCACTGAAAATTCACAGAATAGCAAAATACCTACAATGATAACATTTACGTAAAAATAGCAGTCTGCCCAATCAAACCTGGGACGACTTTTTATGAAAAAAATTGAAGCGGACTGCAGCTAGCGACATTACAGGGCTGTTGAGACTAGCCATCGAAAGTCTCAAAGTAGTAAGCAGCGATGCCTGGACTTTGTTTTGTTACTAAAAATTCCGTGTGTCGCTGCAATGGTCACGGATAGGATTTACTCTAACCATCCAGGTCGTATAATTTGTCTAAATACATTAAAACTTAAATGGTACCTTACCCAATCATTGGATATCCCAAAGTAATGATGCGCCAAAGCAGCGATGCCCCGGAATATGTTTTGTTACTCAAAGTTCTGCAATGGACGCTAAGAATGCTATCAACTCCTAAAGCAGCCATAAAATTGGTACTAAGTGATTTAAATCCCACTAATATTATAAATGTGAAAGTTTGGATGGATGGATGTTTGTTACTCTTTCACGCAAAAACTACCAAATGGATTTTGATGAAATTTGCTATGGGGGTAGCTGACACCCTGGATTAACACAGGCTTTCTATCCCGAAAACATGGGGTAACAGCGCGGGGCGCAGCGAGTTTAAACATTTTGTTGACCGGATAGACAAAGGTATCTACTTCCGTTTCTTTTGTCAACGCTTGTGAATCATAATCTGTTGTACATAGAAATGAATATAAGTAGTTCTCTGAAAAACTTATCAGTCATTGCCGGAAACAGTTTATTGGAAATCAATACCTATCTACTTCCATTCCATTGATATCATTGACCATCATTGGAAATGTTTCTAGATCAAAAATGACTGTTATATTTTCAACAGCTGCAGCTCTGTTTAGGTCTTTGTTGTGCCGATTAGCTCTTGCTTTGTTTATGGTTGACTACCTAGGTGTTTGACCACATCTTACCTGAGCCTCGACCACGAACGACTTGCGAAAAAATATTCATATCGACATCGACAAAAATTTGTACGAAATTTGTACAGCTTTGTGTGCTATCGAGGACTCGATACCTTTACTATACGAATTCGACAAATTTTCGTGATCGAGGCTCTGATAACTGACGGTGTGGTCGAAGATGGTAAAGCACTAGCGTGTAATGGGACTGTCTCAAGGCTGCCGGAACACACCGTTAGGTGCTTGGCAGCAGATTTAAAAAAAACAGATTCCACACGCTCCAGTGCGAAGAAACAAGGCCCCGTTGGCTCATTGGTAGTATATCTGTCTTGAGAGCTGTAGGGCGTGGGTTCGATTCCCACTCAGGGCAAACATTTTGTGAATAAACAAATGTTTGTTCTGTGTCTGTGTGTTTTGTATGTATTACAAGTATGTATTTACAACCAAAAAAGAGTATTTATGTATTCTATCAGTTATCTGACTTCCATCACACAAGCTCTGCTTAGTTTGGGGCCAGATGGCGCTGTGTGTATAGTCCTACGATATTATATGCCAGGCTCCTTATTCGCGAAATATCCTATACCATAGTAATCTCATTTTTGAGTGATTTTATGTCACGTAGATTTACAAATATTATGTCCGTGATAAGGATTGAAATAGAATGGCGGGATTTTAGGATTACAAATAAAATAACGGTTATAGTTTTACAGGGCTGTATTGAGTGGAATACTAAGTTATCGCGGGAAATCGTAACAATCACTTCGGGGTGTTCGCATTATTTTCCAAAGCTTGTGTATTTAATCGGGATTTTAAACGAGTCTCAATTCGACTGTATTTTTTTTTAAATATTTTTTTTTGTGTGTATGTTACGCGGTAATTCCGCCAATTATGAATTGATTTTGATGATTCTTTTTTTGTTTGGTAGATCATACTTCAGATGTGGTCCCATATAAATTTTATAGAAATCGATCGAGCGGATTTAAAAAAATTAATACATATCTAAAAAATTGCATACATAGATGATATTTTTGTTTACTCGGAAACCTCGCTGTTTCATTGGAGCAGTGCGTTTGGTTGGCCTAAGAGTCATGGAGTCGGTTTTTTTAAATTGTAAATTTTGTATTATTTTGTATACTTACAATTTATTTAATTTAGCGCGGTAGGTTCGCATGCCGAAGGGCGTGGGTTCAACCCTCACAATAGGAAAACATCGTGAGGGAACCGTAGCATGGTGGTAGGGTACTTTAGTACTCGGCTGGCTAGCTATCACCCTCATTTGAAAGTCTGCCGCCAAGCACCTAACGGTGTGTTCCGGCAGCCTCACTTGAGAGCTAGTTCCATTCCAGGCTAGGTGTGCTTTACCATCTTCGATCATACCGTTAACATCAGGTGAGCTGTGGTCAAACACTTAGCCTGTCAATCATAAAAAAAAATACAAATTTATGTCGATGTCGATACGAATTAAAAAAAAGTATACTATTTCGCAAGTCGTTCTTCTTTTTTCGATTTTGGCGTCGCATTTTGTGCATTTGACAGTGTCAAATGTTTTGCTATTATCAAGTTTCATAAGTTAAAAAGTAGTCAAAGTCCGGTCCGTGTCAGTCAAATCCAGTCATGCTTTAGTAAAGTAGTGGCGACTTTACTGTAAGCTTCACCACATTAAATCCCTTTCCCACACTTGTACTTTGTAATTCGGAACTTTATGAATAAAAAAACCACTGTTTCTATGTATAAACAGGCGAAAAGTCACTAGTTTTAGAAAAAAAAATACAATGGGGCGACACGACTCTTACCGCGTACCCGCCAAAGCTTTTCCGCAAGTCGTTCGTGCTCGAGGCTTAGTCAAACACCTAGCCAGTCAAACGTTAAAAAAATCCCCGATTCCGATTCAGTCCGACTCTGCTGCTAGTACGGCATTATCATTATCAGTACAAATAGAAACGGTGATCGATATCTCGATACCTGGAACCTAATCTCTGATAACCGAGCGCAGTATGAGCGAGCTAAAATCGAATGTTGCATTATTACAACTCATGGCTCACGAATATTGTATCTTTTTTATTACTTTTTTTTTTTTTTTAATGGTTGACAGGCCAGGTGTTTGACCACAGCTCACCTGATGTTAAGTGAAGGTGTGGTCGAAGATGGTAAAGCACACCTAGCCTGGAATGGAACTGGCTCTCAAGTGAGGCTGCCGGAACACACCGTTAGATGCTTGGCGGCAGATTTTCAAATGAGGGTGATAGCTAGCCAGCCGAGTACTAGAAAGTACCCTACCACCATGCTATGGTTTCCTCACGATGTTTTCCTTCACCGGCAGCTCAAGCTCATTGTTGGGGTTTGAACCCACGCCCTTCGGCATGCGAACCTACCGCGCTAACCACTGAGCTATCATTGCTACATTACAAATTGGCATGCGTCTATTATTTATTTATTTAATTACATTTTCTGTAAAAGTAATGTAACGAACGAGATACTTTCCTGCATTAATCGAATTGGTCTTATTAACAAACCGGAACGCATTTCCCTTCTAACCGATAGTTATTTTAAGAATACCTACTTAAATACAAATGTAATAAAGTGAAACACTCGACATAACAGCCCTGTTGGCGCATTGGTAGCATGTCTGCTTCAAGAGCTGTGGGGCGTGGGTTCGATTCCCACCTAGGACAAGCATTTTGTGATATAAAACCAAATGTTTGTTCTGTGTCTGGGTGTACTGTATGTATTATAAGTATGTATTTACAAAAAAAAAATAATTAAGTATTCTATCAGTTATCTGACTCCCATAGTACAAGCTTTGCTTAGTTTGGGGTCAGATAGCGCTGTGTGTAATGTCCTGCGATATTTATTTATTTATTTATTTATAATAACTTTTATTAAGTACTAGCGGACGCCCCGTGGTTTTCCCTGCGTAGTTCCCGTTCCAGTAGGAATACAGGGATAAAAAGTAGCCTATGTCACCCGGGAATAGTGTAGCTCCCCAACGGTGAAAGAATTTTTGAAATCGGTCCAGTAGTTTCGGAGCCTATTCAATACAAACAAACAATCAAATCTTTCCTCTTTATAATAGTATAGGTAATAACGTTTATTGAGTATATAACATAATTATATTAAATTAACATTTATTTTATAATTTTTGTTAGAAAATTTTCAAAAAAAATACAAATTTAATATATTTTACTTATAGCACCAATGTTACTAGTCAATTCTACTTGTTTTTTTAATTAACGTATTACAATTTCGCGCCAATAACTCGCCATTTCGTTTTTTTTTCAAACACCTATATCTAAGACTAATTTTATTGGACCTATCCAATCACTGGGCTGTTAAGACTAACCATCGATAGTCTCAAAGTTGTGAATGCCAAGGTACCGATCAGATGTTTCGTTCGTCTCATTACAAAAAAGAAGGAAAATATTACTATTAAACATATTTTTTCTGACATTTGAGTGAGTCATTTTTCTGACAATCAACGGATCATGTAAATATGTTGGTAGAGCATGAGCCGCACCTCCAAAATTCAAAACATTTGAAAGTATTTACAACGCACGAGCACGCGTGTGCGCTTACTGGTGCTGCCGTCAAACACCTAGTCGAGCTAGCAAATCCATGGATTTGTGTGTCGACTAGTGGCGTTCATTAATCGCTCTTTATTATTAGTATGGCGCTGCACTGACGTACTCTATGAACATGACGCGTGCGTTGTCTTCCGCGCTCAACTAGTTATGGTAAGCTGACAAACAAATCTGGTGCTACTGAAGACGAATAATTACAACTACATACAAACTCTTTAAGGATGTGACTACACACATTAAAACAATTAATTTGGAGGGGCGGGCCATGTTATCGTAGTAAATGTCTACCTACTTACTAAGTTTATTTAACTAGGGAGTTTAGAATCTGGATGAAAGTATCAAGAATGATAGGTAAATTTTATAACTAAGTATTTGTATCGGGGTCACATTGTCAGTTAAAAGATACGCATGACATCAGCTTTTAAATAATATCTGATACGTTATCGTGGACTGAAAAAAATAATACTTAGTACATAATATATTATTTTTAGGATTATCGAGAAACCAACTAATAGATTTATAACTTTACTTTGTAAAATATTCCGATTCTAATTCTGAAAAACGGAAAGAACGAATGTAATAATAATACAAATCTTTATTGTACACAGCAATTTTACAAACAATTATAACAATATAAACTTAACAATAATGGAACAATTGGCGGCCGTATCACTAAGAGCGATCTCTTCCAGGCAATATTAATATGATAGATAGATATAACTCTTTATTGTGCACATCATAAATGGAAAAGAGTACAGAGAACGAAGAACCTTATTAACTAGTGCCACAAGTGGCGGCCTTGTCGCTAACAGCGATCTCTTCCAGGCAACCAAGAAAAGAAAAATTCGATAGAAAACATAAGAAACAGACGGGAGATGTAACACTAGTAAGAAAAAAAATAAAATAAAAACGAAACATATAGTAGGAAAGGATTATACGAAGCTAAGGACGGGATGTGTTGACAAGAGTTTAAAAAAAAAATCATTATACATAAAGACATACGTACCTCGCTATAAAGTAATTAATACCTAAGCAAATTGTATATATCACGTCTAGCCTAAATCAAAAGTTTCGGTCCTAGCATTCCCCTTGCCGCACGCCGCCAGCTAAACACCGACGCGTTCTTATCAACGTTATCTGCAACAACATATCACCTACCTTTACACTGAATTTCGAAACAGCGATAAGATAATAACATGAACACTATACAAAAACCTTATGAGTAACCCCACACATTGGTGATTACAGTTTCGAAGGCTCCGGTCATTTCAACCGGGCGTAGATTTAAAGTGGGACTCAAATAGTCCTGCAAATTTTCTCATAGTGTTTAAGTGATAGTGATAAAAATGGGTTGCAGAGACGTTTTCATATTTTTGCTCTTGGTAGCAGTGAGTTCAGCGCAAATATGTGAGTTGAATTTAAATATCATTATGTAATGCTATAATCTTAGTCACCAATCGAAGGCGATCGTTATCTTTAATATTGGATGTAAAGGAGGAAAAATGTAAGATTGTGTTACTGACAAACGATGAATGTAATTATTTGTCAAATGATTTTGAGATTGATTGCAAATGATGTCTAGGAATGAAATGGTACTTTACGTTAAAGTTGTTGATAGTTTTAAATTTTGATCTGGTATTGTTAGTATTAGGTTATACTTACATTTACATATGTTATTTACAATAAGAAAGGCCTAGGTTCTGTAAGTTTGTAGCTTGGTATATTAATTCTTGTGGTTAATGTTTTCTTGTACTTAATTATCTTGCATATGAAATTATTTTCTTCGGTAATAGTAGCTATATGAGTGACACAAATGTAGCATTTGTATACAGCACGGACAAATAATCTAAAAAGAACAGAGTCAATCAGAGAAGTTTTTTCATGCCTGTAAAACCGATAAATGAAACATGCGGCTGAATAGGATTGCCAGTATAACGCCTTCACGTTGCCATGCAGTTACTGTTATTAGTTCTGTGCCATTGTGATAAGTTTTTCAAATATATGAATAGCTAACAATCAAGGCGTGGCTGCCGCAGTATGATTGTATACGGTTTCAGCAAGCTAACAACGCTGGGTAGGACTTAATTGTATAAAGCTAGAGAATGTTTCGATTTCGTGGGTCGAAAAAAATGTGTCAGCTCTATGTGTGTGTGTTATGTGTGTGTGTGTGTAGCTCTTGTGTGAGTGTGTGTCATTTCGTATGCTAGGACGGCAGCAAATAAATCTTTGTTGCACCTTATGACGTTGACTTATGTTTTAAAACAATATCGTATTATTTTTAGGTGTTAATATATAATGATACTTCAAAAAGTATTATTATGGCTATCGCTAAGACTTAATCAAGTACATTATACTATAAATTTGATATATTTATCTATGTATTGTGTACAAATCGCGAAAAAGCTTACAGAAATTTTATTCGTATTATTGAATGTGCCCAGATCGCATAATTCTACACCCATTTTGCTTTACTTCTTTCTGGCAAAATTGCCAAAAGTATAGCGGAATTGTATTCTGGTAGTAGGTTCTTTTAAAATGTATATTTCTGAATTTCGATTGATCTTATATTTAACACTATTTGCATATTACTGCGCGTCTAGCACATGTGTCAAGACTTTACCCCACGTGGAAACGTGTCAAAGCTAGAATATGGAAGCGTCTATTTCGTCTTCGTAGGCTAGAGTTTTGCCTAACATAATAAATATGCATTTGATCATTACTCATAGTGAAATTTCTATCTTGTGCTTAGGCATAAACTTCGGTCTTTTGTTAGTCTGGTCCAGGTTCAACACTCCACTTTCCGGATCCACTCTATCACAGTGCATCAATTTTCGATTTCTTTAGACTCGTTATGTATACTCGTATAATTAAGTCATCAAGACGCCAACGCTATCAGCTTATCTCTTACGTTCTTTATTATGTTAATGACTACTCCTGATTCAGCTGCAATATAGCTACCAAGGTCGTTAACTATATCTCCTCTAGTAACTACTTTATCACTAGTTTTCCTTCGCTGCTCTGTTAACTGGACATAGCTTAGATATAGCCCTTCCCCTATGTTGCTTTATTGGTAAAATAGTTTCAAGTCAGTATTATTTTCTCGAAGCCTTTCTTTTTCAGCTTTATTATGTGAATTGGGAAACGCTAGACAGTAAATTTATTCTAAAAATATTCTGTCAAAACGTGACAATGGGGACTGCGTCTTGGGAGCTGTTCCTATTGGTAGTAGCCTTCTAGATTAGATAACGAACAACTTGAGCGCCTTCAAATTCAGAGTAAGCAATTTTCTTCTAGATAACCGTGCCCTATTCGAGATCGCATCACTGTTTATCTTCAGGCAGGGTGTGGTCAAGGGCAAACTTATTTTACATTTTGCCCGGCGTTTAAGTATTGCCATACAACGCGGTAATGGAGCCAGCGTTATGGGAACTATTCCCATTGATCGACCTTTTCGATTAGTTCATTTTATTTTAATTTATTTATTAGTGCCCAAAAAGATTAGTAAAAATAAGTTAAATTTAAGTCCTTATCACTGTTGTAACTGAAACGACTGTTAAGCGGAAATAAACTAAATATATACCTTATAAAATTACCCAAATATATTGTTAAATGAATTTAAAGTAAAAAGGAATATTGTAGATGATAGGATACTTTCTAGTACTCGGCTGGCTAGCTACCACCTTCAAGTTGAAAATCTTTCGCCAAACACCTAACAGTGTGTTCCGACAGCCTGGCTCTCAACATGTGAGCCAGTTCCATCCCAGCCTAGAGTTGTTTAGAATCTTTGACAACACCATCACTTAGCATCAGGTGAGCTGTGGTCAAACACCTTACCTGTCAATAATTATACAAAAAAAGATAGACACTACCGTATTATCAGACATTCTACCACCAAGTAATGTGTAAACATTAGGAACAAAGGGAATGCAGTAAATTCAATAAATTGTTAATTTGATTCAATCTAACTTAATTTAATGTAATTACTTTAATTTAACAATTAATTGAAGACTAGCGGACGTCTCGCGGTTTCACACGCTCAGTTTCCGTGAGAATACAGGGATAAAAAGTAGCCTATGTCACCCGGGGATAGTGTAGCTTCCCAACGGTGAAAGAATTTTTGAAATCGGTCCAGTAGTTTCGGAGCCTATTCAATACAAACAAATCTTTACTCTTTATAATAGTATAGATCTATAGATATAGAAAGATGACTTATAACAAAGAGGTCACCAATAAAGCAAATTCTTTATTGGTAACTTGAATTTTTAGGGGTTTTACAAAACTATTTCCATAATTCATGAAATGTATCTAAAGTAATATGCGCTAAAGCAGTAATGCTTCCGAGTAAATGTGTTAATTCCAAAGAACCGTGAGGCATATTAAAATGAATCACATAACTGTCGGCTCGCCCTTTCTTTATCTAGAATTATTTTGTATCAATACCATGATAAACTATCGCACAAACTTCCATCGTGGTTAATAAATAAGTCATATGACAAATCGATTAGATAGAATAAAGGTGGTTCGATTTCCATACAAATAAATTTTTGCCATTTATGGACAAATGGAGCATAATTTTACAGTGAAATCACATATGGAAATCGAACCACCTTAGGAGAAATGTTTCGTGAATTTTTAATAATGGTATGCTAAGAATCTTTTAAAAGACTTGTTGTCCGTAGCTTCGTTCGCGTAGTCGAGTGATTCACGTTTCAAAGACATCTTTAATTTCCATACAAATAAATTTTTGCCATTTATGGACAAATGGAAAATAATTTTACAGTGAAATCACAGCTACTGGCATTGATTTTGGTCTTTAAATTATTTATTTATATTAGTAAGTATATTAGAAGTGAGCCATATATCCCTTCTCTGACGGACTTTTAGTTTGAGTTATTTGTATAAATTTGTAAATAGTATTAATTTAAGATTACAATATTCGTATTTCGTTTTCAGATAAAGTTTGCATATCATCGACTGACCGCAACACTTGCCAGAACTTAGACAAAGATGGAAGCCAAGCTGTCTGTCAACGCGTTGAATCCAGGTAAAAATATCTTTACAGTTTCATGACAGCCCTGTTAGCTCATTGGTTGTATATTCATCAAATCAAAACAACAATCTTAAAATTAATCTAGAATAAACCATGTATATGACATTTAAAACCAAAAATTCAAGGGTAAAGCCATTAAACATACAGTATAACAGCACAACCATTGCAGAAACTGATTGTGTTAAATTCCTTGGCATCTTTATAGATTCCAACTTAACATGGAAGTCACATATTGAACATGTAACTACTAAGCTAAGTCAATATGCATATGCGCTTTACATGCTTAGAAAAGTAGCAAACCAGGACACATTATTAACTGCGTATCATGCTTATGTAGGCTCCACTTTGAGGTACGGCGTTTTATATTGGGCAAACTCTTCTGAAAAAGAAACTGCATTCAAAGCGTTTTGCGTTCTGCATTTGTAGCGATGATAGCTCAGTGGTTAGCGCGGTAGTTTCGCATGCCGAAGGGCGTGGGTTCAACCCCCAACAATGAGATTGAGCTGCCGGTGAAGGAAAACATCGTGAGGAAACCAAAGCATGGTGGTAGGGTACTTTAGTACTCGGCTGGCTAGCTACCACCCTCAAGTTGAAAATCTGCCGCCAAGCATCTAACGGTGTGTTCCGGCAGCCTCACTTGAGAGCCAGTTGCATTCCAGGCTAGGTGTGCTTTACCATCTTCGGCCACACCTTCACTTGACATCAGGTGAGCTGTGGTCAAAACATCTAGCCTGTCAACCATAAAAAAAAAAAAAAAAAGCGCAGAAAAAGTGTATAAGGTCTATTTGCGGAATTAGGCAGACTGATTCATGTAGGCCATGCTTCAAGCAATTAGGTATCCTTACACTTCCATCAATTTATATAATGGAAACATCTCTTTTGGTTCGAGCTGACGTGAAGGAGTATGCCACTCTTACCACCGCTAGACATAAGAACAAATTACGCAATGTGACGAGTAGAACCCAACTGTACAGTAGCAGTATATTCAGTATGGGTATACAAATTTATAACAAATTACCAATGACGATTAAAGATTTAAACTCGCATTCTATGTTTAAAAATACATTAAAGAAGTTTCTCTTAGATAAGGTGTACTACTCAATACGTGATTTTTTAATTAACAAAAATGTTTAAATGTTAATAATAATAATAATTGGTAATAATTTGTGACAGTATGTATTTTTTTTAAATTTGACATTGTGAATTTCTCTTTGACATTTATTTTATTTTCTGTAAATTTATTTTTATTTTTATTTTTGCACGCCTTGTGAAGGCTGAATATTGGGATGCCTTTATATTTTATTTTCGACCTGACTGTACCTATTTATGCAAATAAAACATATGAATTTGAATCAGTTGCATAATCAAACAAATCAGGGACAGCCACAAAATAGAGGCGAACCTCAGCATAATGCTGGACATCACTGTTCTAAAATAATCCTACTTCCCACTAATGTTATAAATGTAAAAGTTTGGATGGATGTATGTTTGTTACTCTTTCACACAAAAACTACGAAACAGATTTAAATGAAATTTGGTATGGAGGTAGCTGAGATCCTAGATTAACACACATGCTACTTTTTATCCTGAAAACATGTAGCAGGTAACACCACTTGGCGTAGCTAGTGATTGATAAAATTTATCTAAAAAATACTTCTCGATAGTTTAACCTTTCAAATCCGTGTTTACCTTCAGAGTGGACTGCGCGTTGAAGCTGGCTCGCGGGGAAGCTGACATTGGGTATTTCTCCGAGGAGGAGGTGATGCTGCTGGCGCAGCAGCAGCCCAACGACAACCGAGTGATCGCCACCGTCAGAGACGTCAGCAGGATCGGTGAGTGACAGTTCTCCATGGTACTAAATCATATGAAATATACACACTTAACACCTTCTTGCGGTGGGCGTGTGTGGCGGTTCGCCATTTTCCCTCTAAACAATCTTCTGTAGCGATGATAGCTCAGTGGTTAGCGCGGTCTGTTCACATGCGAAAAGGCGTGAGTCTAAATCCTAACAATGATCTTTGAACTGCCGGTGAAGGAAAACATCGTGGTGTTGTGGTAAAGTACTTTCTAGTACTCGTCTGGTTAGTTACCACCCTGAAGTTGAAAATCTAACGGTGTGTTCCGGCAGCCTCACTTGAGAGTCAATTCCATTCAAGGCTAGGTTTGCTTTAACATCTTTGACCACAACGTCACTTTAACATCAGGTGAGCCGTGGTCAAACACGTAGCTTGTCAAATATAAAAAAAAAACATCGTTGAGGAAGGAGATGGCTGGCACAACCGTCACACTCATGAACGGGCGCAGACTCAGTAAGCAGTAGTGTGTAAACATTACTGTGTTCCGGTTTGAAGGGTACTGCAGCTAGCGTTGAATCTGTTGAGACTAACCATTGAAAGTTTTAAAGTAATGCCCGCCAAAGCAGCGTTGTAACTCAAAGTTCTGTGTATCGCTGCAATAGTCATTGACAGGCGTTATGTGAACAGTTTGTACAATGTTCTCCATCTGAGACCTTACAAAAAAAAAAACAAAAAAAATGAAAAAAAAATGTTTATTACAAAAAAATGTTAATGTTACAAATTAATGTTTGTTCATTACAAAAAAATGTTTATTTTTCAGAGCCATATGCATTTGAGACGGTGGCTATCGTCCCGGCGAATCACACAAATGGACTGGAAGGGCTTCGAGGAGGTCGCTACTGCCATCCGGGATTCAACCAGGAGCAACGGTGGTCACCACGAGTCCTGAAGGCTTTAGAACAGAGCGTAAGTGGGTTCCTTCAAACCTTTTACTTGGTGGTAGATCTCCTTAGCAGGAGGTCGTAGGTACCACCGCAGTACCAGATATTCTGCTGACAAATTCTGGTTTGAACACAGTAGTTACTGCAAAGTTAGCAAAATTACAAGGCTATTGCGACTAACCATCGAATCTGTATATTGTATGTCTATTTATTTATTTTTTATTAAAACTACAAGGGCTCACCGGAAGACCAGCGCTGGTCATACCACTTAGTATGCCCAGCATTATGCTGAGGTGAGCCCCTATTTTGTAACTTTTGTCTGTCGCTGTTTGTTTGTTTGTTTTTGTTTTTGTGCTTGTTACAAAATTAAACGTTTTTTTCTTTCTTTCAAAATCTCAGAGTAATTACCACTAAAGCAGCAAAGCCCTAGACTTTGGTTTGCTACTCAAAGTTCTGTGTATCGCTGCAATGGTCATGGACATTTGTTATCACGAAAAGGCCCCCATTTGTGCCACTAGCTCATAAGATTCCTTTGTTTTCTGTACATTGTTTTTCTTTTTCTGGTGCGCATAATAAAGTGTTTCTATTTATTTGAAATGTTCTTTCTACACAGGCTGCTAAGACCGACCACTGCCCGCCAGGAGATGTAAACGGGAAGACTGCAGATGAACTCGAAGCGGACTCTCTGAGCCATTTCTTCTCTTCTGGCTGCAGGCCTGGAGATTGGTCTGCTAACGCAACTGTAGATGCCTACCTCAGTGAGTATTATGTCTAAAATCAAAAGAAAGAACATTTAAAGACATCTATTTAGACAAGACATTTTTTTAAATCGATATTTACCTAAATGAAAAATATGTACGTGACATATATTATATATACTAGCTGACGCCCGCAACTTCTCCCGCGTTAACTTTAGAATTAGGTTCATTAAAACAATTATAGAATATCCATGAATCTGACATCTACCAATATACCATCTGTCAATCTGACATCTGTCAATCTGATATCTGTCAATCCGTCAGTGAATAAATAAGCTTTCAAATTAATCTGTTGTAAAAAGTATTCTATAAGTCAATCCAGGTAATAAGCTATGTGTATGTCAAATTTCATTCAAATCCGTTCAGCCGTTTTTGCGTGATTGAGTAACAAACATCCAAACTTCCCACTAATATTAGTGGAATTGGATGGATGGATGTTTGTTACTCTTTCACGCAAAAACTACTAAACGGATTTGGGTGAAGTTTGGTATGGAGGTAGCTGAGACCCTGGATTAACACATCGGCTACTTTTTATCCCGAAAACAAGTAGGTGACACCGCAGGGCGCAGCTAGCAGTTTACAATATTTGTATATTGTAAACTGCTAGCTCAATAACTAACAGCAATATTTTTTAACACTTCCTGTTTTAAATTTTCCAATCTATATAGTAGGTCGGTAGGTTGGTCAATCCGTAGACGAACTAAAGTAACCGACATAGCCCAGAGAATCAGCAAGTTGAAGTGGCAGTGGCCAGGGCACATAGAACGCAGAACTGATGGCCAATGGAGCTGCAAAGTTCTTAAGTGGAGACCACGGACCGGCAAACGCAGCGTAGGACGTCCACCCACAAGGTGGACAGACGACCTAATAAAGACCGCAGGAACGCGCTGTATGCGAGCCGATTCCAGCCGGCCTTTGTGGAAGTCAATGGGGGAGGCCTATGTCCAGCAGTGGACGTCCTACGGCTGAAATGATGATGATGATGAACCTATATCGTATACAATTTCTTTTCAGAGCGTCAATACCCGAACTTGTGCTCTCTTTGCGGCGATGGCACTTGCAACAGGTACACCATCAACATGGGCGTCGACGTCGCTGGTGTCAACAACAACAACCAACATATTCAGGCGCTTGAGTGTTTGCGGGCTAACACCAACCACACCGCTCCCTCTGTCGCGTACGTCGCTTGGCTGCATGTCCGGGAATACTTCACTGTAAGTACACGAGATCTCAGACGAATGTAAAGCGTATCCTACAGCGATGTCCAGTACAATGCTAATAAAACTGCTAGAAATACCTACAGCTACAGCTGATATTAGATGGTTTTGCCTGTTCTAAGCTAGGTTGGTACTAACTCAACAAGTTCAATGAACTCTACTTGACGTTGAGTTTTCCTTTTTTGACGTTATACTTAGAAGTATTAGGGAAAATGGGAAAATTTAGGAGAAAGGTACGTATTACACTTGTACTATGATTTACTATATTTTGTAGCGATGATAGCTCAGTGGTTAGCGCGGTAGGTTCGCATGCCGAAGGGCGTGGGTTCAAACCCCAACAATGAGCTTGAGCTGCCGGTGAAGGAAAACATCGTGAGGAAACCATAGCATGGTGGTAGGGTACTTTCTAGTACTCGGCTGGCTAGCTACCACCCTCAAGTTGAAAATCTGCCGCCAAGCATCTAACGGTGTGTTCCGGCAGCCTCACTTGAGAGCCAGTTCCATTCCAGGCTAGGTGTGCTTTACCATCTTCGACCACACCTTCACTTAACATCAGGTGAGCTGTGGTCAAACAACTAGCCTGTCAACCATAAAAAAAAAAAAAAAACTAAACTAACCGATAAGTACATATAAACATTGCGTCTGCTCGAGCGAGCGCGCGGCGCGGGGCGGGCGGACGATGACCGCTGTACTTGCCTACTCGAACGAAAGGCGCGTCACGCCGCCAGCTGATCAGCTGTTTTTGGTGACCGTGAGTCTTGTAGTCCCGGAACAAAATTTGAACACCAATATCTTTTTAATGCTGGCGTAATTTTTTTTTATTTCTTTTTTTTCCGTACTATATAAACCTAAATTATAACGTCATGAAATATGTCCGTCGTCTAGAGAAACAGGCTGTATACCTTGAACATTCAAAATGAACTTCCGCAAAGTGACGCCTGAATCAATCAATTAACATTTATTATTAATTATAAAACCTAATCTTACTTAATATCTAAAACTAATTTGACATAAACATTAAAAATGCAACTAAACAAAAATCTAATTAAAATAATCACAAGTTTTAAAATCCTCCTCTCTGCAGCAAGTGGTTACTGCAGAGAGCCGTCCAACACTAATACAACTGCTCCCTTTGTTACGTAGGTTGCAGCAGTCTGCATTTACTCTGGACAGAGGCATTGTCCCACTTTCCATAATTTTTTATTGCTCACGTAGTACATACATTTGCATGGTGGTAGGGTACTTTCTAGTATTCGGCTGGCTAGCTACCACCCTCAAGTTGAAAATCTGCCGCCAAGCATCTAACGGTGTGTTCCGGCAGCCTCACTTGCGAGCCAGTTCCATTCCAGGCTAGGTGTGCTTTACCATCTTCGACCACGCCTTCACTTAACATCATGTGAGCTGTGGTCAAACACCTAGTCTGTCAAACATAAAAAAAAATAAAAATAAAATACATCTCGCAAATTGATTTGCACCAGTGTATATATTGTTTTTGCTCTGTTGACAAACCTCGTTTTCCAGACCCGGAATCCACAAGACGTCACGTCGTTTGCGGTACTTTGCCCCGACGGATCTCTGCAGCCGCTCTCGGTGGTCGCCCTCGCTAACACCACCTCTCCCTGCGCCTTCGTACGTCAGCCCTGGAGCGCCATCGTCACAAATACGTAAGTCAGAATAAGCTTCATCATTATATACTAGCTGCGCCCCGCGGTGTTACCCGCTACATGTTTTTCAGATAAAAAGTATCCAGTGTATTACATACTTACTAAGATAGATGAAAAATAACCTTAAATCAATACTATTTACAAAAGTATCCTATGTGTTAATCCAGGGTGTCGTCTACCTCAATACCAAATTTCATCAAAATCCATTCAGTAGTTTTTGCGTGACAGAGTAACAAACATCCATACTCACAAACTTTCGCATCCCACTAATACTACAAATGTGAAAGTTTAGATTGAACTACTGAACGGATTTGAATGAAATTTGGTACGGAGGTAGCTGAGACCCTGGATTAGAACGTAGGCTACTTTTTATCTCTAAAACAAGTAGCGTGTAACATCGCGGGGCGAAGCTAGTTTATAATTAGTTATATAGTTGTAGCGATGATAGCTCAGTGGTTAGCGCGGTAGGTTCGCATGCCGAAGGGCGTGGGTTCAAACCCCAACAATGAGCTTGAGCTGCCGGTGAAGGAAAACATCGTGAGGAAACCATAGCATGGTGGTAGGGTACTTTCTAGTACTCGGCTGGCTAGCTACCACCCTCAAGTTGAAAATCTGCCGCCAAGCATCTAACGGTGTGTTCCGGCAGCCTCACTTGAGAGCCAGTTCCATTCCAGGCTAGGTGTGCTTTACCATCTTCGACCACACCTTCACTTAACATCAGGTGAGCTGTGGTCAAACAACTAGCATGTCAACCATAAAAAAAAAAAAATATATTTGTATTTTTTATGTGAAAAGTAATGAGACGAACAAGACGCTCTCTTTATGGTAAGAGATAACGCCTGTCCATGACCATTGCATCGCAAACTTAAATGGTCACAGTATGTAATTCGTAAGAACCTGATACTGATCGATGGATCTATAAAATTCAATGTTGATCTACCAACAATATTTCCTCGACAGCGCTAGCGCAGCGAACGTCCTGACGTCCATCCAGGCTTGGTGGCCAACCGGCTCCAACCCCAACGACAACTCGTGGCAGTCGACGCTGTTCGCAGCCGTCGCGGGCGGCGCCAACGCCAGGGTCGTCTTCGAGACCTCGCCTATAGCTGTCTCCAACTATACCAACCCCAGTGAGTAGTGCAGGATTTTCGTTTTTAATTCCTGACGCAAAAACGATGGGGTGTTATAAGTTTGATGTGTCCGTGTGTGTGTGTGTCTCTCTCTCTCTCTTTTTTCTCTCTCTCTCTCTCTCTCTCTGTGTGTGTGTGTCTGTGGTCCCAGCATGATGCGAACCAAGGACCTAGAGATTGGAAGCCAGAACTTCTCAAGTTAAATGTATGTAACAAATAAGCAATCGAGTTTTGGCGGGAACGCGGGAAGAGTCGTGTCGCTTCGTTGTATTTTTTTCCAAAACTAGTGTTTTGTCGAGTGTTTATGCATAAAAATGGTGGTGTTTTATTCATAAAGTGCCGAATTACAAGCGCGAGTGTGGGAAAATGATATAATGTGGTGAAACATGAGTTTTCGTGTTGCTTCCAAAACTCCATCGAAGCTTTGTAGTAAAGTTGCCACTACTTTACTAAAGCATGACTGGAATTAACTGACGCGAACTGGACTTGACAAAGACGACTTTGACTAAAACTAGCTACGATGGCACTTATTTAACTTTTGAAACTTGAAAATATATAATTACTTGACACTGGCAAATGCTAAAACGCGACGCCAAAACAAAAGAAAAAAAATAAATAAAAAATAAGCAATCATGAATCTGACATCTGTCGAACTGGCATCTGCGAAACTGACATCTGTCAATCTGTCATTGAATAAATAAGGTTTCAAATGAAATAAATATTTTGTGAAAAGTATTATAAAATAAGTAGGTTGGTATAAATAAGAATAAACTATGTGTATGCTAAATCCGTTCAGCCGTTTTGGCGTGATTGAGTAAACATACAAACTTTGACATTTATAATATTAGTAGGATTTTGCGATACTATTTTGACCACTTACAGCGAGTCAACTTTTATTTTTGTCTTACAGTCCGCACCATCAGCAACATCGACTCGACAGCCGCCTGCCTGCCAGCCCGCCGCTGGTGCACCCTCAATGCTGCAGAGCAGACCAAGTGCAATTGGGTACGAGCTGCCGCGTACTCCCTGGGTCTCCAACCCGCCATCTCCTGCCAACAGCGCGCTGACATGTTCTCCTGCCTCAGAGACGTTAGAGACGACAGGGTTGACTTCTTGTCCTCGCCATCTAACTACGGATATCTAGCCAGACAGTGAGTACATTTACCCTGGGACTACATACCCACCATCTCCTGCAAAACACTGCCTGGAATGGGTTTTTTTAATGTTTTTTTTTAATGTAAAAAGTAATGAGACGAACGAGACGCTCTCCTGATGGTAAGAGATAACGCCTGTCCATGACCATTGCAGCGATACACAGAACTTTGAGTAACAAAACAAAGTCCAGGGCATCACTGCTTTGGCGCTCATTACTTTGAGACTTTCGATGGTTAGTCTCAACAGCCCAGTAATTTCGCTAGATGCAGTACCCTTCAAACCGAAACACAGTAATGTTTGCACACTAGGCTATTGCTCAGCGGCAGAATAACTGGTACTGCGGTGGTACCTACCTAAACGACCTCCTGCTAAGGAGATCTACCACCAAGTAAACTTGAGGGTGGTAGCTAGCTTGCCGAGTACTAGAAAGTACCCTACCACCATGCTATGGTTTCCTCACGATGTTTTCCTTCACCGGCAGCTCAAGCTCATTGTTGGGGTTTGAACTCACGCCCTTCGGCATGCGAACCGACCGCGCTCACTGAGCTATCATCGCTACAAAACGTTTTTCTAAGTCGGATTTATTCGCGATATTTTTTTTTCTTTTTCCAATGCGACAAACAATGTTTTTTTTGTAGGACATTACTCACAGCGCCATCTGACCCCAAACTAAGCAACGCTTGTACTATGAAAGTCAGATAACTGATAGAATACTTAAATCGTTTTTTTTTTGTAAATACATACCTACTTTATGTTTTTTTTTTAAGTTAATGTGTTCAATGTTTTTTATTTTTTAAACCTTAGTGGGAAGACACTGTCTGCAGCAACACAGCGAAGGCTACAGCTGCAGGCAGGGTTACTATACATACCTGTACTATTTTGATGAACCATTAAATTTATTTGTATTTGTATTTGTACTTATAATGAATACGAACACCCAGACACAGAAAAAACAATTTGTTTATACCACAAAATCTTTGTCGTGGGTGGGAATCGAACCCACGCGCTTCAGCTCTTGGAGCAGACATACTACCAATGAACCAACAGGGCTGTCAGATCACAGTCGGTTATCGTAATACCCCTCCTTCGCAGACACTACAAGCTAACCCCAGTGAAGATGGTCCAGAACCAACGAGCGGCTGCTTCTCGTATCGCCGCCTTCGTGAAGAACTCCGCAGCTCAGGGCAACATCACCCGCTTTGAAAATCTAAGGGATGGTCGGGCTTGCTTCCCTGAGTATGGTGGTTTAGGTAACAAATTAGTTTTTTTTTAAATTTCGTGGTTAAGAGCGGGCGTAATGCCAGAAAAACGCAAAAGGGGTATTTGCGATGCCACTCTTTGAGATTAATACTACAACAAAAAAAAATTAGAACATAAATTTATGACACACATTGATTAATTTATTTATTACTGCAGCTAGCGAAATTACTGGGCTGTTGAGACTAACCATCGAAAGTCTCAAAGTAATGAGCGCCAAAGCAGCGATGCCCTGGACTTTGTATTGTTACTCAAAGTTCTGTGTATTGCTGCAATGGTCATCGACGGGCGTTATCTCTTACTATCAGGAGAGCGTCTCGTTCGTCAGTCACATTATTTTTCACAAAGAAAAAAGAAATGTCTTTAATTAATACCATTTACAAATGGCACAAAAAACTTAATCTAAGAGTCCGTCAGAGGAGGGATTAGTCCGCCACTACTTTATTAAAGTAGTAAACGGACTGTACTTGACCAAAACTGGACTTTGACTATAAATATAGCATCGAGATGATGATTTTTCGAGTCGCTTTCAATACTCTATCGAAGCTTATAGTAAAGTCACCACTACTTCACTAAAGCATGACTGGATTTCATTGACATGGACTGGACTTAACTAAGACAGGACTTTAACTACTTTATAACTTATAAAGCTTTAAAATATCAAAACACTTGACACGGGCAAATGCTCAAAATGCGACGCCAAAACTAACGAAAAACCCAAATAATGGACTATCTCTGTTTTTTCCCTTTGGTTTTGGCGTCGCATTTTGAGCATTAGCCAGTGTCAAGTGTTTTACATTTTCAAGTTTCAAAAGAAAATAAGTTGCCTCGAAGCTATAGTTATAGTCAAAGTTCAGTCTTGGTCGAGTCCAGTCCGTGTCAGTCAATTCCAGTCATGCTTTAGTAAAGTAGAGGTGACTTTACTATAAAGCTTCGATGGAGTTTTGGAAGCAACACGAAAAGTCATGTTTCACCACATTATATTATCATTTTTTTTTAAATTACAGCGTACGTAGCTTTTGTGAGAGCGGCGCAAGAGAGAGGAGTCATCAGCACTTCAGAATGTGACTACGGCAAGGCTGTCAGCGAGTTCTTCTCGGCGGCATGCGCTCCTGGTGCCCAGGATGCCAGCCACTCGATCACTGATACCGTGAGTACATCTTTTAAAAAAGGGTGTTATCGATGCCACTCTTTGATATTAAGGTGGTTCGATTTCCATACAAATAAGTTTTTGCCATTTATTGACAAATGGAGTATAATTTTACAGTGACAAAGGCCTCTCTCCCCCCCTTTCACGCCTCTCTGTTGTGTGCTGTTGTGGTCCACTCTTTATTGTGGGCATCGAACTCATCTTTCCACCGCCTTCTAGGCCGGCCTGGTGGCCGTTTAACCTCCGGGACCCAGTCGGTGGTGGTTTTCGCCCATAGCTCCGCTGGCATTCGGCAGACGTGTCCAGCCCAGTCCCACTTTAGCATGGCAGCTTTTTGAGTTACATCAATGATCTGAGTTTTGGAGCGCAGCACTGAGTTTTTTATGCGGTCTAATAACCTTACGCCCAGTATGCTGCGCTCCATCGCTCGTTGACAAACCGCGAGTGTGGACCTTTGCTCGATTGTCAAAGACCAAGTTTAAACACAATAGCTTAAATAAAATAGTAGATTAATAGCTTAAAATCCAATTTATGAATAATTTAAGAATTTATGATTTTTGAATAAAACAGTAGATAATGCTAATAATCTATTATTTTATTCAAGCCGCAAATAAAGACCAAAATAAATGCCAGTAGCAGTGATTTCACTGTAAAATTATGCTCCATTTGTCTATAAATGGCAAAAAATTATTTGTATGGAAATCGAACCACCTCAAGAAACTTAAATATTAAACAAAAAAAGATTGGAGTAATTTTGAAAAGAGGTCGGAGTTTTTCACAAAAAAAAACTAGAAATCTCACAGAAATAATCTATTTGAAGTTAATGATCGATCGAAACAGATCTATATACTGCATTTTTTCTACCCTAAGCCCCGTGAAACACAGGTGCTCGACATATCTGGTGTAAATTAATTTGCTGGGAAAAAAAATTCGTTGGTACGTGACATTCGTTTTGCTTCATTTTCAGAGTTTTGACGCCACTAACCTTTGCTCCCTGTGTACGCCCGCCAACGGTGCTGTTAACACTTCAGCCAGTAAGTTCCCTTTAAGCTTTAAGTCTTAGATAATAATTGATTGATTCAGGCGTTATTTTGCGGAAGTTCATTTTGAATATTGAAGGTAGGTATATATTTAGTTTATTTCCGCTTAACACTCGTTCCTGTTACAACTATGATGAGGGCTTAAATTTAATTAATTTGACAACAACGTATTAATTAAAAACCTAATCTTACTTTATATCTAGAGCTAATTTGACATAAAAATAAAAACAATAATAAAACAATCTATGTCATTAAAAAAAACGTTTGAGTCGTTTAAAAACTAATCTTGTAATGTGTCTTTTGTTTCAGCAATCTGCTCATTTGACTATTCTAACATGTACTACGGCAACAATGGCACTCTCGCGTGTCTCGCCAACCCCAACACAGATGTCGCTTTCGTCAACGTACAGAACATTGCCAGTAAGTTATTAAATCACAATGATTGTGACAGAATTGGCACAATGCACAAACGTGTCATGGCCAAAGAAAAAAAAAGTTTTTAATTTTTATTTATCGGCAATTGGTTACAGACTTCTTTTACGTTTGCTTCAGTTTCCGCTGTTGTATGCACTTTATGTACAAAATTAATCAAAACACTCGGCACGCACATCGCTCGCAACGAGACTGGCTCGGGTACGCCGACTTCGGCGTAGTATTTGTTGCCGCATTTTACAAGTACGCCGGCGGTATCTAGCCGGGGCGCGCGCGTAGACCCATCAATAAATCTAAGGCATAAACATACGAGGAATGTGATGTGTCTAAATTCATTAATTTAGAAAATTACATCTACAATTTGGCGACATGATTTTTCTAAGTTGCCAGTGAAACTACACTTTTGTACGTTTATATTAAGAAAAAAAAAACTTTTTCAGCCCACCTGTCCGCGCTGAACCTGCAGGAGAACCAGTTCCGTGCTCTGTGCCGGAACAACACCCTGGCTGTGAACCCTGGCGTCAATATAGACGATAACTGTGCGCTCGCCTACGTTGTGGACGCGGAGATCATCACTAGACGGTCAGTTGAATCATTTCCTCGTTTATAATAACCCTGTATCTATTAGAAATAACACGGATGAACAGAGTCGTTAACACGTCTATAAATATTTAAAAAATGGAAATTGTAAAAAAAATCGACTTTCATACTGACTCGATTAACTGATCTGAGCAGCTAATCTGATCACAATGCATGAACGTGCCATGTCCGAACAAAAAAAAAACTTTTAGCACTAGTGTCGTCACGCCGTGTGAAACGTCATTGCTGTTATTGACATTTCCGTAGAAAACTGTCATACAGATGTGATTATTTTACACGGTGTGACGTCATTTAAACGCCATGAGACCGCGATTAACGGCTAGGCGTTTTCGTGGTAAATTTTAATTAGTTTTTGAAATCTCAAAATTCACATACAAATATGCGAGTATTTAAAAAGTAAGTTTTTGAGATAAAGTCAAGGTACAGTGTTAACAATTTTTTTTAAGTCGAAAAGCCTAATGGTAATTTGCACATTTCCAAAATAGACTGTTTAAATCTTTGATAAATTAAAAAAAAAAATTGCAATATTTTTTAATCATTTCTAAATTCCAATAAATACCTATCAGTAGTCTTGACTTTTAAGAGTGGGAAGTCTAAATTATATTTTACGCTCTTAGATTACAGTTTTTTATAAACTGCCCCACGGCTGGGCGTGGGCCTCTTTTCATTGCAACAAGGGTGAGACTACTACACCGAACACAAATACTAATTTCAAATATTTCTTTTCCAGACAAGATCCTCTTTACAACAGTTTGAACGTACTTCTGGACTCCCTCGACTTGTATTTCGGCTACAACGCAATAACTGGCACACAACTTATCAACCTAGAAATATTCTCGGCTTTCGATGAGATCAGCCACTTACTCTTCAAGGATTCCACCATCGGACTTACAGAACCTACTAGTGATAGTTCGCATGAACCAGCAAGGAATTATATCGAATTGTTCAGACATTTACAAGCGTGTACAGGTTCTGCTCCGCCTGTGGGCGGGTTTGCCACCCGTAGCGTTTATTCCATCGTTTCGATGGTTTTGCTTACTGTTTTGACACGTTTTATATACTAATCGACTAAAATAGTAATTTAGTCGACTACTACCGCACTATTTGCGCGGGAAAGCCCGTTTTGACAGCTAAACAAAATGGCGGTCAAGCTGCTAAAAAATCGTGTACGTACTTCGATATGCCGACCGTCGAAGTTTTTTATTTCGTGTATTTTTAAATAATTCCCCACCCAGTGTTTGTAATATCCATTTTTTTCTTATTTAGTCTTGTAGTAATTTAATTTCGTGTATTTAGGAGCATGTATTTTGTTATTATAAGGAAGGTTGTAAAATCAGGTATGTTATGTGTAAGTACAATTTTTATTTTTGTGAATATTACATAAATAAACGTTTTGATATTAAACATCGGAGTTTCATTACTATGTTAAAATACGTTTTATTAGGTACAAACAATAAATTAGATAGTTGGGATTGCAAAGTTGTATTTAGGGCTTGAATGGGAATGGCATCTCAATGACAATACACCACCGCAGTATCAGATATTCTGCCGCCAAGCAGTAGTGTGTAAACATTACTGTGTTCCGGTTCGAAGGGTACTGCAGCTAGCGACATTACTGGGCTGTTGAGACTAACTATCGAAAGTCTCAAAGTAATGAGCGCCAAAACAGCGATGCCCCGGACTTTGTTTTGCTACTCAAAGTTCTGTGTATCGCTGCAATGGTCATGCACATCCGTTATCTCTTACTATCAGGAGAGCGTATCGTTCGTCTCATTACATTTACATAAAAAAAGCAGAAATTTATTTGGCTAAATTAGATTAATGTTTTCTTGGCTTTTTTATTAATTAAAATGATAAAATATAACTAAAACAAATAATTATTATTTGCTACGGCAATCGAAGATAGCTTTTCCTTATAGACACGGCAGTAAAAAAATTGCCACTGGCAACACTGCTTGATTTATCCTAATAAAACTTTACACTGACAAATGCAATAAGGGGGCTTTTTGGCGGGAACGCGGGAAGAGTCGTGTCGCTCCGTTGTATTTTTTTCCAAAACTAGTGTTTTGTCGAGTGTTTATGCATAAAAATGGTGGTGTTTTATTCATAAAGTGCCGAATTACAAGCGCGAGTGTGGGAAAATGATAAAATGTGGTGAAACATGTCTTTTCGTGTTGCTTCCAAATCTCCATCGAAGCTTTATAGTAAAGTCGCCACTACTTTACTAAAGCATAACTGGACTTGACTGACACAGACTGGACTTGACTAAGACTGGACTTTGACTATAACTAGCTACGAGGACACTTATTTATCTTTTGAAACTTGAAAATATATAAATACTTGACACTGGCAAATGCTAAAACGCGACGCCAAAACTAAAGAAAAAAAAAAAAAAAAAAAAAAAAATGCAATAAGTGGTTTTTTGGCGGGAACGCGGGAAGAGTTGTGTCGCCCCGTTGTATTTTTTTCCAAAACTAGTGTTTTGTCGAGTGTTTATGCATCAAAATGGTGGTGTTTTATTCATAAAGAGCCGAATCACAAGTGCGAGTGTGGAAAAATGAAATAATGTGGTGAAACATGACTTTTCGTGTTGCTTCCAAAACTCCATCGAAGCTTTATAGTAAAGTCACCACTACTTTACTAAAACATGACTGGACTTGACTGACGCGGACTGTACTTGACCAAGACTGGACTTTGACTATAACTTTAGCTACGAGGACACTTATAAACTTTTGAAACTTGGTAGTATATAAATACTTGACACTGGCAAATGCTAAAACGCGACGCCAAAACCAAAGAAAAAAAAACCCCTCACACTGACAAATGCAATAAGTGTCGCCAGACAAATAGATTTTTATTATTGACAACCTTTTTGTAGCGATGATTTATGTCAGTCCGCATAGCCGGAAGGCGTATGTTCACATACCAACAGGAAGTATTTTCAAGGTAACAGTCTAGTTGTTTGACCACAGCTCACATCTAGGTGTGCTTACCAACAATGACGATAATTTTTTTTTTTTATAATTGAATAGGTTGGCGCTTGACCGCATCCTGCCTGATGTGAAGCATCGATGCGGTCTAAGATGGAACACGCTTACCTAGAAGGAACCTGTTTACTCTTGATTTGAAGACACTCATATTGTACTTTTCGGGAAACACAGACTCCGGCTAAGAGATCCACATCCTAGCTGTGCGAATAAAGAATGTGGACTCAAAGCGCTTAGTGCGCACATGGGGAACATCCACCATGTACGGGTGTCGCCTCGGTCGCGTTTGGCCGTCCGCTGGTAAAAAGGGGCAGGGGGAACCAAGTCGCACAACTCTAAGGCACAATCTCCGAAATGTATCCGGTAGAAAGCCGATAGACAGGCGATCTTACGTCGATGCTCGAGGCTTCATCATAAAGCAAAACAAAAAAAACAATGCACAAAAATACTTACAATCTGGTATATTTATAAAGTAACTAGGTACATAATAACTTAGATTATAACGCAGTATATGATATATGACGTGATACAAACACTTCATTCGGACGTAATTAAAATATTTGCGTTTTAATATACAATTTGATTCAGTCTAAGGAGAAGCCATTATTGTGATTTAATATTTGAAGTGAAATTGATTTATAATGTGACATAAATAACATATTATAGAAAATATTAGTTTCTAATTTATCTCAATAACGAAACAATTATTTATTTATTTTATAGATAAACATTACAATTTTATTTAAAAACCAGCGGACGCCTCGCGGTTTCATCCGCGTAGTTCCCGTTCCCGTGGGAATACAGGGATAAAAAGTAGCCTATGTCACCCGGGGATAGTGTAGCTTCCCAGCGGTGAAAGAATTTTTGAAATCGGTCCAGTAGTTTCGGAGCCTATTCCATATAAACAAACAAACCCAATGTATTTCTCCCTTTGGTTTTTTTTATTTATTTTTGTATTGTTATGTTGAAATTTGTTTTATGTCTCAAATAAAGTGTTGTCTATTGTCAAACAATGAAATCTTTCCCCTTTATAATACAGTCGACTCTCGTTAATACGAAACTCGAGGGACTTATAAAATATTACGAATTTTTTAATGGTTCGATTTTTTTGAGAGAAAATAAATAAAACTTGGAATTATTGAGTGTTGATCAATTATTATTTATTAACTGCTATTCTTTTAACAATGACAAAAGTGCAAGTCTGCAAGTTCTACAATCTTTGTCTCTTACTCTCTGCAACTTTGAATTATCAAGTGTTTGACGCCGATGAGTTTGAATTAACGCGTCGTTTTCTTACGTAGCTATGATTTGTTCGTCGAATTACCGAGTGCATAAATATGTATTGATTTAGTTCGAAATACAAAGAGATTTTCTAGGGAACTCCTGATAACTCTGAATTATAGAGAGGTTCGAATTATCGCAGGTTTGAATTAACGAGAGTCGACTGTAGTTCAGTCACGTGACTGTAAAGACTACTGTAAGCAGTGTGACGTCACATCGTGCGAAAGCCATTGCTTATGACATTTTCGTAGAAAATTGCCATTACAGACGTGAATGTTTCACACGGCATGACGTCATTCAAACGCCATAAAAGTTTTAAGATGTTTTCGCGGAAGATTCTATTTGGTTTTTGAAATAGAAAAATATATATACATATAATGTAAATTTGCGAGTTTTTAATATAGAACAGATTTTTTTTTTCTATAGTAGAAATAAATACAAAAGATTGTTTGGATGTATTTTATAAGTATATTTTGTATACAAACCTTCTAGAGAAAAAGATTTATTTTTTCCGGTGACAGTCTAGGTGTTTGACCACAACTTACCTGATATTACCTAGCTTGGAATAGTGACCTTAATTGAGAATATTAGGACACTAAGATGCTAGATGGCAGATTTTCAGTTCTCGTGTGGTAGCTAGCCAGCCGAGTACTAGAAAGTATCCTACCCCCATGCTATGGTTTCCTCACGATGTTTTCCTACACCGGCAGCTCTCATTGTTGGGATCGGGAGTTGAACCCACACTAAATTAAAATAATTGTACATATTTTTTTTCAATTTTACTTCAAACATTAAACCGATAAAACTTAAAAACCAAGTACATATGGATTAACAAAAACAAACACCATAGATGTGCTAGAAAACATAATATTAAATTTATTTTCTTTTAGCTAAATTTATTTAAATATGTACATTTTTCATAAGACTCTGTTATTATGCTAACAATATTAATGGCTAACATGGCGCCGGAAAAAAGTGCTTAATTAAAAAAAAAAAAAAATTGTTAACAGGCTAACAAGGGAAGCGGAGTTTTGGCGGGAACGTGGGAAGAGTCGTGTCGCTCCGTTGTATTTTTTTTCAAAACTTTGTCGAGTGTTTATGCATAAAAATGGTGGTGTTTTATTCATAAAGTGCCGAATCACAAGCGCGAGTGTGGGAAAATGATATAATGTGGTGAAACATGACTTTTCGTGTTGTTTCCAAAACTCCATCGAAGCTTTCTAGTAAAGTCACCACAACTTTACTAAAGCATGACTGGACTTGACTGACACGGACTGTACTTGATCTAGACTGGACTTTGACTTTAGCTACGAGGACACTTATTTAACTTTTGAAACTTGAAAATATATAAAAACTTGACACTGGCAAATGCTAAAACGCGACGCCAAAACCAAAGAAAAAAAAACAAGGGAAGCGGAGCGTCGGTCGCAAGATGGGTCGACGATATTGTCACCGTCGCGGGTCGAACCTGGACCAGATTGGCACAGGACCGAGGCAGATGGCATGAAAAGAGAGAGTCCTATACCCAGCAGTGGGATAAAGAAGGCTGTGGATGATGATGATGAGGCTAAACGTTTAAATAAATAAATATCGCGGGACTATACACACAGCGCCATCTGACCCCAAACTAAGCAAAGCTTGTGCTTTGAAAGACAGATAACTGATAGAATACTTAACTACTTTTTTTTTTGTACATACATACTTATAATACATACATTACACCCAGACACAGAACAAACATCGATGTTAGTCACACAAATGTTAGCCTAGAGTGGGAATCGAACCCACACCCTTCAGCAATGATCCAACAGGGCTGTCAATTATTTGAAGTAAGTTTGACCATAGCTCACCTGATGTTAAGTGACGGTGTGGTCGAAGATGGTACGCATGTTTGTTCTGTGTCTGGATGTACTGTATGTATTTAAAAAAAAAGTATTGAAGTATTCTATCAGTTATCTGACTTCCATAGCACAAGCTTTGCTTAGTTTGGGGTCAGATGGCGCTGTGTGTAATGTCCTACGATATTTATTTATTACAACTAGCCTGGAACGAAACGGGCCCTTACTCTAAAGTGAGGCTACCGGAACACACTGATAAATATTTGGCGGCAAATTTTAAACTAAAAGGTGTTTCATCTACGAATACGACTACTATCATTGTACGAACCGCTAAACAATGGAATTTGCTACCAGAATGGGTGTTCCCTGAAAGAGACAATCTGGGCGCTATCAAGTCGCGAGTGAATCGATTTCTTCTAGGCGAGCGTGCTCCATCGTAGACCGCATCTTCGCTTAACAGCAGGCGAGTTAGCAAACGCAAGATTTGTAATAAAAAAAGGTGGTTTATTCACTCATAGTTTCGAAAACAGCACAACTTTGAAATCTTTAAAAAAATCAGCTGTTCTATTGAAAAAGTACGTTGACCCCAAACTGTTACTCAAATTTGGGGTCAATAAACTTACATTTCCTGTTTATTTTTCTACTAGCGGACACCTCGCGGTTTCACCCGCGTAGTTCCCGTTACCGTGGGAATACAGGGATAAAAAGTAGCCTATGTCACCCGGGGATAGTGTAGCTTCCCAACGGTGAAAGAATTTTTGAAATCGGTCCAGTAGTTTCGGAGCCTATTCAATACAAACAAATCTTTCCTCTTTATAACAGTATAGATGGAAACTTGATTAAGCACTTAAAACAGGCCTAAATACGCCAAAACATAAAAACAGAGTCTTGATTTCCTATAATATATATCCATTTTCTAGTTCTGTATAAAATTTAATTAGTAAATCTACATTCTAGTGAGAGATATAAAATACTTTAGATATACAAAGCATGTCTAGGATGTACGTTTTCAAAAGTTGCTCAAGTATTATGTAAGTATTTAAAAAAAAACTTCACTTGGTGGTAGATCTCCTAAGCAGGAGGTCGTCTAGGTAGGTACCACCGAAGGACCAGATAATCTGTTTGAAGGATACTGCAGCGAAATTACTAGGCTGTTGAGACTAACCATCGAAAGTCTCAAAGTAATGAGCGCCAAAGCAGCGATGCCCTGGACTTAAGTTTCGTTACTCAAAGTTCCGTGTATCGCTGCAATGATCATGGACAGGCGTTATCTCTTACCATCAGGAGAGCGTCTCGTACGTCTCATTAGCCAGCCAAGAACTAGAGAGTACGCTACCACCATGCTATGGTTTCCTCACAATGTTTTCCTTCCCCGGCAGCTCAAGCTCATTGTTGGGGTTTGAACCCACGCCCTTCGGCATGCGAACCTACCGCGCTAGCCACTGAGCTATCATCGCTACAAAATGATCTTGTCAAATACCCAACTGTATATTTTTTCAATCTTTATTTTTTATAGAGGGTTTAGTCAAACATGACTATGCCCTCATTGGTCAATAACAAATATTTCTTATACCTAACTGTGCAACAAAGAAGCAACTCAAACCGATAGATTACTCGAATAAGAAAAAAAAAGACGTGTGGCACTCGGGGACTGCCGCGGTAAAGCTATTGCATAGCATTACAACCAATGCCATCTAGAGGCGAGTTGCTGAACTAAAGAGACAAACGTGATATTTCAAAAAAGCCATTAAAAGTTCTGCTATTCAACGATAGATGGCAAAACTAAAAAGTATCCCCGCTGTGCCGGTGGGAGTGGGGGGTGTTAGGTTATTTTCGTTACGGAATTTCTGGATTCGGTCTCCACGCTCAAGGCCCGCGATAGAAGCTATGCAATAGCTTAAAAAAAAACCATAATACTTGAACAGACCTTCCCTTCTCCGGATAAATAAGACAATATTATAAGTAGAAACTATTTTACCATTCCGTTTTGTTTGTAAAATTTACATAAGATTTAAATTTACCTTTGTCACATACATTTGAGTAACTTAATTTACATATTTATACTTGATTTTATATTTCCAGCCTCAAGTGTCCCACTGCTGGGCAAAGGAGTCACTTCACTTCTTCCAGACTTCATAGATTTAGTAATTCGGTATGTAAAGTTATTCTTGGGAGTTTTGGCGGGAACGCGGGGAGAGTCGTTTCGCTCCGTTGTATTTTTTTCCAAAACGAGTGTTTATGCATAAAAATGGTGGTGTTTTATTCATAAAGTGCCGAAAATGATATAATGTGGTGAAACATGACTTTTCGTGATGCTTCCAAAACTCCATCGAAGCTTTATAGTAAAGTCACCAATACTTTACTAAAGCATGACTGGACTTGACTGACACGGACTGCACTTGACCAAGACTGGACTTTGATTATAACTTTAGCTACGAGGACACTTATTTCACTTTCAACCTACTTTTAGAGTAATGAAAACTATTATATTCCTTTTGAAAACGATTCTACCTAGGGATGAAAACTATTACTTTCAACCTACTTTTCGAGTATAAGTAATGAAAACTATTATATTCCTTTTGAAAACGATTCTACCAAGGGATGAAAACTATTACTTTCAACCTACTTATAGAGTAAAATTTCCTTTACATACCGAAGTCAGAACTTGTCACACCACCTTCATTTTGGCAGATACTGAAACCGTTTAGATTTTGGCATCTGGTCTATTTGCCCAGCAGTCGTTCGATGTTAGTACAAAAAATTTGCTGCGAGGATAGGCCTTATTAAAAATACAAATTGATCTATATAGCTATCATTTGGCAGTCATAATTTTTATAGCAGATTTCATTTTGTCAAATTGTTTTTTATGCTCTTGTCTATAAGACATTTATTTTGATATTACAACAAATAATAAAGTATTATAAGTCGTGTGCTGTATAGCTTAGTGTGTAAAATAGATATTGGTCAACCCACATTGAATAAGATTGTTTACCAAAGAGATAACCTTGTTAGCATAAACAACCTAGGATCTAAGACTTTTCTGACCCGGGGGAAAAACTTCATACTGACTTCTCCTCTAGCATTTGAGAGAAATGCAATTACAAACAAATTTGTATTTATTTGTATTTGCACAAAAACTTGGGATTTTATTACTTTAAACACAGATATGGGCAACATAGCCCCCCCCCCCCCTTAGATCCGGGGCTGAGCATCGACATCGCTAATCACAGTGCTGATGTCACTAAACATAGCAACTTTGACGTGACATTATTTCACTGGAAAGACTGCCGTGATTCAACTAGCAACACTGACATGACGTCACTAGCAACACTGTCATGACGTCACTAGCAACACTGTCCTGACGTCACTAGCAACACTGTCACGACGTCACTAGCAACAATGGCCTGACCTGACAGTGGTAATGTGGCAACACCGCCAAGTTATCACTGTCAACACAGCAGCGACTTCGTTAATATATCACAATGATGACGGCAATACAGTAGCAACATTGTCATGACCTCGTTCCACTAGCAACACTGTCATGACTTGATCACAATAACACTAGTAACACTGCCACAACCCTAATCACACAGCCACGATGTCACTGGCATCACTGTCAGTAAATTGGCTACTAGCCCAGCACGGGACTTGAACCCACGTCGCGACGTCAATGGTGTATCGCGTGATGAGGAGTTAAGACAGCGCCTCCGGCGGGCAGAACGCTGGTAATGACGGGCGCTCCGCTAACGGCGTGGCCGGTATTCACGCCGCCGCCACAGAATATCACCTGTAAACCAACAAGATAAGGTTTCTTTTTAAACAAATACATTGACAATATTTTTAAACTTTTAATCCACTCATCATCATCATCATTTCAGCCGTAGGACGTCCACTGCTGGACATAGGCCTCCCCCATTGACTTCCACAAAGACCGGTTGGAAGCGGCTCGCATCCAGCGCGTTCCTGCGGTCTTTACTAGGTCGCCTGCCCACCTTGTGGGTGGACGTACTACGCTGCGCTTGCCGGTCCGTGGTCTCCACTCCAGAACTTTGCAGCCCCATCGGCCATCAGTTCTGCGTGCTATGTGCCCTGCCCACTGCCACTTCAGCTTGCTAATCCGTTGGGCTATGTCGGTAACCCATTAAAAGAGTTTAAACTGATACAACACTAGTTATTAGCCGCAAACTGTAATTTTGTAACTACTGAAACTTCACACTCTGGACAGATTTTTTTTCATATTAGAACTTGATTTTTTTATTTACACAAACTACTTGCCTACAATACTAATTTCCACTGTTAATTAGATTTGTCATTTTTTTTTGTATTCATTTTAAATTTTTATTTTGACATTTTACACATTTAGAGTTTGAGCAGACTTATTGAAATTTGCAGCGATGACAGCTCAGCGGTTAGCGCGGTCGGTTCGCATGCCGTAGGGTGTGAGTTCAAACCCCAACAATGAGCTTGAGCTGCCGGTGAAGGAAAAACATCGTGAGGAAACCATAGCATTGGTGGTAGGGTACTTTCTAGTACTCGGCCGGTTAGCTACCACCCTCAAGTTGAAAATTTGCCGCCAAGCATCTAACAGTGTGTTCCAGCAGCCTCACTTGAGAGCCAGTTCCATTCCAGGCTAGGTGTGCTTTACCATCTTCGACCACACCGTTACTTAACATCAGGTAAGCTGTGGTCAAACACCTAGCCTGTCAGCTATAAAAAAAACGCTAAAATACAGAAAACAGAATTGAACTTAAATATAGGTGTAACAACTGGCGACCTTATCGCTAAAAGCGATCTTGGTGCGAAAAGCGATTTTACTATTTTTTTTTTTTTTAATGGTTGACAGGCCAGGTGGCCAGGTGGTGGTATCTCTTTAGCAGGAGGTCGTCTAGGTAGGTACCACCACCTTACCACAGCTCACCTTATGTTAAGTGACGGGTGTGGTCAAATATGGCGGTATTTATATTTTTTATAAAGATCTGATCATTGGATCACAAGCTATCATAGAACAAAAATATTGTTCGCTCGGTCAATTATGAAACTATATTTTCTTCCGTCACGCGACTAGATGGCGCCACCCTCTGCGAGTGTTTCGCGCCATTTCAACGTCACGTTGTCCACTTCGTAGTAGTGAAGCGTCAAACCAACAGATGGCACCACTAATCTCATTGAAATCTCTGAAATGAAAATGCTCACCTGTGAGACTGGCGTGGTGGTTTGTCCCGGAGTCGCTAAGACATACTGTTGTTGTCTCACACCCCCGGTGACCTGAAAATAAAACAACTTATGAAACCCTCTACAGTTGAGTCGGAAACGTCTTAACTTTTTTTTTTTTTTTTTTAATGGTATACAGGCTAGGTGTTTGACCACAGCTCACCTGATGTTAAGTGAAGGCGTGGTCGAAGATGGTAAAGCACACCTAGCCTGGAATGGAACTGGCTCTCAAGTGAGGCTGCCGGAACACACCGTTAGATGCTTGGCGGCAGATTTTCAACTGGAGGGTGGTAGCTAGCCAGCCGAGTATTAGAAAGTACCCTACCACCATGCTATGGTTTCCTCACGATGTTTTCCTTCACCGGCAGGGATGGGAACATGGCAAGGAAACATTGCAAAAAAAAATAAAAAATTCAAAACAGAAAAACAAAATATGAGGTTTTTTAGCGGGAACGCGGGAAGAGCCGTGTCGCTCCGTTGTATTTTTTTCCGAAACTTGTGTTTTGTCGAGTGTTTATGCATAAAAATGGTGGTTTTTTATTCATAAAGTGCCGAATTACATGCGTGAGTGTGGGAAAATGATATAATGTGGTGAAACATGACTTTTCGTGGTGCTTCCAAAACTCCATCGAAGCTTTATAGTAAAGTCGCCACTACTTTACTAAAGCATGACTGGACTTGACTGACACAGACTGGACTTGACTAAGACTGGACTTTGACTATAACTAGTTACGAGGACACTTATTTAACTTTTGTAACTTGAAAATATATAAATACTTGACACTCGCAAATGCTAAAACGCGACGCCAAAACCAAAGAAAAAAAAAACAAAATATGACATTCCAAAATATAGACTGCGTTAAAAAGTTTTTTTTTGTTCTTATTTTAATTTTTATTGTATTTGACATTGAATTACTATTATGATTATTTTTTCTCACCAACATGCTTTTATATTTATTTGTTTAATTAAATTATTTTTTTTATGATTGATTGTAAATAATTATGGACCGAAATCCGAAATAAATGATTTTATTTATTTATTTATTGCATTTATCCAGAGAAGAAATGGCATATGAAAATCCAAGTCACAGTCGTATGGCAAGGTGAAATGTGTACCAACGACTCATTGAGGGCAGTCGCTGCTGGGCAGCAGAGAGTTGTTATAGCTACCTGGTGTATTTGAGATTGCTGTTGTATTTGCCTGTGCTGATTGTCAGCGTCCACGACGACTTGCTCCATGTATGTGCCACTGGACCCCGCTATCAAAAGACGAAGAAAAACTTGGATTGAGATAAACATAATTTATAGGGTTCTAGTTTTTATAGAAAGGTTACATTATACAATATTTTCCAAAACTCGTATTTTTAAACGGTTTCATTCATATAACAAATATCGCAGGACATTACACACAACGCCATCTGACCCCAAACTAAACAAAGCTTGTACTATGGAAGTCAGATAACTGATAGAATACTAAGAAGACTAAGACTTTGACTATGACTTGCTTATTTAACTGGATTTTTACACAAATGTCCAACAATGTAACAAAACAAAGTCCAGGGCATCGCTGCTTTGACTCCATACCTGTAAAATATATTTACCTGTGTTATTCCCAGACGTGGGCGTGCTGTTGTCGCAGCCAAAGAGACAATGTTGTACCGTCCAACGAGGCTCGAATGGTATGTGAGTTTTTACCTAAAAGTAAACCACTTTCTAAACTTTTGATAAGTTTCATATTCATAACATACAAACAGTAACGAGGAAAAATTAAACGCAATACGGTTGTACCGTATTATGTTTAATTAAAAAGAAAAGAGTCAATTAATTAAATAAATAAATAAAATAATAAATAAATAAATTTTTATAGGACATTACACACAGCGCCATCTGACCCCAAACTAAGCAAAGCTTGTGCTATGGAAGTCAGATAACTGATAGAATACTTAAATTCTTTTTTTTTGGAAATACATACTTATAGTACATACAGTACACCCAGACACAGAACAAACATCGATGTTAGTCACACAAATGTTAGTCCTGAGTGGGAATCGAACCTACGCCCTTCAGCTCTCGAAGCAGACATGCTACCAATGAACCAACAGGGCTGTCAAATAACAGATGCATTTCAAGTTAAGACTCATATTACATACATAATTAAAATTATTAATGATACATAGTTACAAAATTAAAATAAAAATAATAATAAATTAAAATTTTCAATAAAATGAATAACAGATTTATTTCAAGTTAAGACTCATATTACGTACATATAATCAAAATTGATAATAATACATACTTACTGTTTTAATTGATAATATTATATACGTTACAGCTCAATGCCACAATTTAATTATCATTATCTGTTATTTATTTCATTGACATTTTTTTTTATAATTAATTTTTTTATTTTTTTATTTTAATTTTGTAATTACATTTTATATTTATTTATTTACATAATTTCACACCATCCTTACAGGGTTTCCCTAATGCGATGGTGCTAGTCGACATACATTTATTGTAAAAATTAAAAATGTCACAAAATTATAAATAAAAATGTCATAAAATTAAATTCGTATGTCAAACAATAAAATTCATAAATTAAAACCTTAAATTATTATGTCAAATTATATATATATATAGTAGGATTACCTTGAGTTCTGTGGTGAGCATTAGAATATGTCTGCAGGGAAGTTTGAAAACTTTACTGAACAGACAAGAACATTCCTGGGTGGAAGTGCCATACTTGCAAATAGCCGCACTGCTGTGTCTTCTGAAAACACATAATTTTGTAGCGATGATAGCTCAGTGGCTAGCGTGTTAGGTTCGCATGCCGAAGGGCGTGGGTTCAAACCCCAACAATGAGCTTGAGCTGCCGGTGAAGGAAAATATCGTGAGGAAACCATAGCATGGTGGTAGGGTACTTTCTAGTACTCGGCTGGCTAGCTACCACCCTCAAGTTGAAAATCTGCCGCCAAGCATCTAACGGTGTGTTCCGGCAGCCTCACTTGAGAGCCAGTTCCATTCCAGGCTAGGTGTGCTTACCATCTTCGACCACGCCTTCATTTAACATCAAGTGAGCTGTGGTCAAACACCTAGCCTGTCAATTATATATATGTATTAAAAAAAACTTCCATTCGAGCACATGTTAAGTGAGTTGCACTGCACACACTTGACATATTTTATATCGACAGTATTTTTTTTTTAATTGACATGTTTGTACATTGACATACCTTATTTTGACATTTCTGTTGTTTTTTTATTTATTGACATGTAATCAGTGTTTTAAAACTCATACAATGACATATATATTTGAAATTTTTAAATCGACTTCGGTGTTATCAATAAAACATTTGTGTTCGAGCTGTAGTCAAACACTTAGCCTGTCAACATTAAAAAAAAGTGTCCCCCTTGAGCACACCATGAACAAATAAAGAGAAAGGACTTACCTGCCAGCACGGTCATCGAGACATTTCTGAGCCAACTTAGTCTGATGGCTCATTAAATTGTATGCATATTGAGTTATTGTATCCGTAGGCGATTGCTTCAATGTTTCCGTGTCCTGAACAAATAACATTATTTATTAACTAGCGGACGCCTCGCGGTTTCACCCGCGTAGTTCCCGTTCCCGTGGGAATACCGGGATAAAATGTAGCCTATATCACCCGGGGATAGTGTAGCTTGCCAACGGTGAAAGAATTTTTTAAATCAGTCCAGTAGTTTCGGAGACTATTCAATACAAACAAATCTTTCCTCTTTATAACAGTATAGATAGATTATTTATAGTACACAAAAAAAATCTTGATACAAACACACATACCCACACACACACACACAGACACATACCCTCACAGACACACATTCACACACACACACACACTCCCTCTCTCTCTCTCTCACACACACACATCACCATATTTATCTTTAATTGTAAATGAATCCTTGAAGGAGTACAGAACCTTGATACAAGTGTATTAGCTTAGTGTAGGTTCTGTGTACCATTATTATTATTATCTGTAATGTGAATAAAGATTATTATTATTATTATTAAATATTAATAGTTTAAAACCACACCACGTCATCACTTAATCTCAGGTGAGATGTGGTCAAACACTTAGCTTTTCAACCATAGTAAAAAAATATTTAAAAAGTATTATTAAAGTCATGGATATTAGTTAAGGGACGACGACGACGACGACCACAGTAACTGTAATAGAAGACAGTGTGAATAATTCGTTCCAAAGTCAAGATAAAAAAATAATAAGAAAGAAAGACTTTTTTTTTGATTTTGTAAATTAAGCACGAAAACAAACACACACATACAGTTACAAAACAGGGGCCAGTTAGGTTTGCTAAAAAGTAACGAGCACAGAATTCATAATTTAAAATTGGAATGGAATAAAACGAACAAAATAGAATGGACAAGAATAGAATGAAATAGAACGCAATGGAAAAATATACTAATACTGATAATTGATTGATTCAGGCGTTACTTTGCGGAAGTTCATTTTGAATGTTCAATGTTTATATTTAGTTTATTTCCGCTTAACAGTCGTTCCAGTTCCAACAGTGACGAGGAGACTTACATTAAACTAATTTTACACTGCTTATTAATTTATAACCCTAATCTTACTTAAAATCTAGAACTCATAAACTTAGAAATATTCTTAATTTGACAAAAATTAAAACTACAAAAAATCTATTTAAAATAATCACAACAAATTCAGACCCTTAGCCTTGTAATAGCGAAACTCCTCCTTTCATCTTCCAGCTGGTTGACCACGTTGAAAAGCAGGGAAATGAATTCTTCCGGCTGCATCATAGCACGAAGAGACGGATAGAACTTGCCAATCATTCGCTCCAAGCCCTATGGGAAAGTATTAATATTAACTAATTAACGAGCATATCTATTTATTTAATTAATTAATTAATTATAAACGGCTAAACGCCATTTATAATTAATTAATTAATTATAAACGGCTAAAAGACATTTATAATTAATTAATTAAATAATTATAAACGGCTAAAAGCCATTTATATTAAATGAATAGTCAAATGTACAAGAAAAATAAATACACAGAAATGGGGTTCGAAAGTAAAAAAACAAAATCTAAACCTATTCTTTGAGAATAATATTATAGAACCAACTCTGAAAACACAAAAGGTAGAGCTTAACATACGAAGAAGAAGACAAATCACAGTCAAAGTTATATGAAGGCATGGTTTAAAGAATATTTATTTATTTCATTAATTATAAATTTATTATATATTACAAATACATTACTGTGTTCCGGTTTGAAGCTAGCGAAATTACAGGGCTGTTGAGACTAACCATCGAAAATCTAAAGTAATAAGCGCCAAAGCAGCGATGCCCTGGACTTTGTTTTGTTACTCAAAGTTCTGTGTATCGCTGCAATGGTCATGGACAGGCGTTATCTCTTAGCATCAGGAGAGCGTTCCGTTCGTCTCATTACTTTTTACAATAAAAAAAAAACTGGCAACAATACATAATTCGGTATGTAAAGTTTTTTTTGTATTTATTTTATATTTTTTACTGATAGTAAACTTTATTTTAAGTAACTAATTTGAATATTTTGGCTTTCTATGCGGTAGTTTAATTCCAATACGTTTTCAAACTTTTTATAGTTATGACGTCATGAGTACGGCTAAATATGTAGAATATGCCTTTGCCATACGAAACAAAAAAGTATACAAAACATTTGACACATTTCATTAAATTTGACAACAGAACTGACAAGTTTTTTTTTAATTTGCCCCATCGGGCAGGCTAAAGCTGTAAAGCCATTCTGTCACGTCTTCGGTTTTTACAATTCATGACATAAAGTAAACAAATCTTATGTCATAAAAGCGATATCAGAGTCCAAATAACGTTTAAAGTAAAATAATCCAGATAATTGTATCAATAAACCGAAAAACATCTCGACGTATGTGTATTGAAAATATTATTATGATCGCCATTGACTTGACATTGACAAGTTTTGTTTTAGTTTGCCAGTCTATGAAAGTTGCCCGTCGATATGACGTCATGAGACATCAATTGAAGGTCAAGTTTGATTTATGTTTTTTATTAAAATAAACCCCATCTCATAGTTTACAGAGTTTTAAACGTAAAAATATTGTACAAAATATTGTATTGTAAATGTACTATTTCGAAATGGTTTTGGAATCAGTAAAGTTTTTTTTTCTTTACATACCGAATTGTCGGTGCTAAAAAACATAGAATGTAGTGTAATGTGTGAGAGTGAAATGATGTGGTATGCGTGTGGGTTACCTTGTGAAGTATGTTGGTATAGTTATCTGGTTCGAGCCACGCGTCCAGCTTTATGACAGCACCGCTTGGCCGCGTTAGTATCTCCCACAGGCGAAGTGTGCCCGCACCCGTGCCAATTATGGCCCGCTTTAAGACCTGATAATCACAGTAAAAATTAAAAAAAAACAACTCAAACGGAATATTCTCGAACCGTATTTTTGTCTCCGAGACTCTGTTAAAATATTTTTTTTTTTTATGGTTGACAGGCTAGTTGTTTGACCACAGCTCACCTGATGTTAAGTGAAGGTGTGGTCGAAGATGGTAAAGCACACCTAGCCTGGAATGGAACTGGCTCTCAAGTGAGACTGCCGGAACACACCGTTAGATGCTTGGCGGCAGATTTTCAACTCGTGTGGTAGCTAGCCAGCCGAGTACTAGAGAGTACGCTACCACCATGCTATGGTTTCCTCACGATGTTTTCCTTCACCGGCAGCTCAAGCTCATTGTTGGGGTTTGAACCCACGCCCTTCGGCATGCGAACCTACCGCGCTAACCACTGAGCTATCATCGCTACAATCATTTCCATATCGCACCCCTAGATCTAAACAGCAATTAACTAAAAAAAAACACTTTTTTGGCAAAAGGCGAAAAACTGATTACTGTTTCCCTGTGCACTGCAGGACTTTTTTGTGTAGATTTATACATTGTATATGCAGGTAGAACAAAGATAGGAGCAGGAGTCTTGTGTTTTAATCATGTTTTGGGACTGAAAATTTGATTTTTTAAGTTATTTCTCTATTGCTTATTAAAATATGTATATTTGTTTAATTATTTTTAGTTAAGCCCATGTTGATGAATTAAGTTTTTAGTTGGCTCTCTTTTGAAGGGGCAACAAACTTAAAATGTTATAACATTTTGTGTTATTTATAATTAGTACCCATTCATGGAGCAGTCTGTGTTACCACTACTTTTCTAATATTATTAGAAAAGTAGTGGTAACATTACTAAACATGTTAAGTCACAGTCAAAGTCACAAAAAGTAAGTCAGACTCAAGTCTGGACTTGTATTAATAAAGTAGTAGCAATTTTACTGAAGATGTTAGGTCACAGTCAGTTACACAAAGTTAGTCATGGTCAAGTGTGGTCATGTACTACTAGTGAAGTAGTGGTAACTTTACTAAAGTTTTTTATTCAGTCAGTCACGACAAAGTAAGTCAAAGTCAAGTCCGGTCATGTACAAGTAGCAGGAACTTTGACACTAGAGGATTTTTTTTACAGTTTACCTGTAACTGTTGTACGCCATGTTCTCCCTTCAGTAACGCGAGCGCATAAGTCTTGCACCGTGACGCGACGTCGTCCTGCGCAAGTGCAGCGTCCTCGCGCCGCGCTGCTTCCGTAGCGAGTCTCGCGCAACCGCGAGCCGCTTGCCACACGGAGCAAGTCACGTGAGCCGCTGGGAACGCTGTACGGACAACCTGGAAAAAATGGGCAAAACAAAATTACTAAATGAGTTTTGGCGGGAACGCCGAAAGAGTGCCATCCCATTGTATTTTTTTCCAAAAATAGTGTTTTTTTCATCTTCATATTTATTAGTAAAAAAAATCTACATGTCGATATACATAGTGAATATTTACCCTATAATTATGTTTATCCATTTTTATTTTTTTTGTTTTTTGTTTTTTTGACTTGACTTTGACTTACTTTTTGTGACTCGTATGACTTATAAAATAAAACAAATAAATAAAAGCTTGTACTATGGGAACCAGATAACTGATAGAATACATATATACAATGTTTTTTCATTGTTTATTAGAAAATATTGAAATACTTGACACTAAAATGGCGATATGCACAAACTGTGATGCCAATAACAGCCCCGTTGGCTCATTGGTAGTATATCTGCCTTGAGAGCTGTAGGGCGTGGGTTCGATTCCCACTCAGGGCAAACATTTTGTGAATAAACAAATGTTTGTTCTGTGTCTGGGTGTTCTGTATGTATTATAAGTATGTATTTACAAAAAAAAAAGTATTTATGTATTCTATCAGTTATCTGACTTCCATCACACAAGCTCTGCTTAGTTTGGGGCCAGATGGCGCTGTGTGTATAGTCCTACGATATTTATTTATTTAATAAAAAATTTTAAAAGTCAATTCTCACGCTTCAATTCTTACCGTTTGACATTTAGTTGGATCACAGACCACACAGCGGACCTGCCGCCATGCCGGGTTGCAGGACTTGAACGTGTCTAATAACCATGTGAGATCTTCACCGATCAGGGTAGAAATACCTGTGAATAATAGAAACAATGTGTTTCTATAACATTGCACATCTAATAGGTCTTTTCATTCATAAATATTCAGAATAAATAGCCCATACAAAAACAAGCATAGCAATAAATAACCTTAACACTTTCATTGTCACCACTATTTTCAAATAGTTGCCGCTGATGCCGCCCTATTATAAAACGCGAGCGCGTCAGGCGTGCTCACGGCACTGAAAAATGAAATTAGATGGGCACGCTAGGCGTGTTCACTGGCACTGTACAAAGCCGTATGGAAGGAAAAATATAGAAAATATGCTTGAAACCATGAAAAATCGAGAGCACCTGGCGTGCTCGCGTCATCGCGATAGACATCAGTGAAGACACGCTAGGCGTGACGGCGGCACTGAATGTGTTAACACATTCAGTGCCGCCGACACGCCTAGCGTGTATAGCGCCTACGGCTTTTTTTTTATGGTCAACAGGCTAGGTGTTTGACCACAGCTCACCTAATGTTAAGTGACGGTGTGGTCGAAGATGGTAAAGCACGCCTAGCCTGGAATGGAACTGGCTCTCAAGTGAGGCTGCCGGAACACACCGTTAGGTGCTTGGCGGCAGATTTTCAACTTGAGGGTGGTAGCTAGCCAGCCGAGTACTAGAAAGTACCCTACCACCATGCTATGGTTTCCTCACGATGTTTTCCTTTACATGACATGACACTAAAAGCGTTTTGGTGTATAAAATCTAGAAACTTGAAGGACTTTTTTTTCTACTAAACCTTTATTATCTGCATAAATGTTATGTTATTTGTTTCCGAACATTTTTTTTTTTTTTTTTTTTATGTTTGACAGGCTAGTTTGTTTGACCACAGCTCACCTAATGTTAAGTGACGGTGTGGTCGAAGATGGTAAAGCACGCCTAGCCTGGAATGGAACTGGCTCTCAAGTGAACCGGAACACACCGTTAGATGCTCGGTGGCAGATTTTCAACTTGAGGGTGGTAGCTAGCCAGCCGAGTACTAGAGAGTACGCTACCACCATGCTATGGTTTCCTCACGATGTTTTCCGTCACCGGCAGCTCAAGCTCATTGTTGGGGTTTGACTCCACGCCCTTCGGCATGCGAACCTACCGCGCTAACCACTGAGCTATCATCGCTAATCGCATTATTGGATAGTTTTTCAAAATCTGTCGTCATGCTCATCCCTTCAGCTCATAAGGCAGATATGCTACCAATGAGCCAACAGGGCTGTCACTTATTATGATACAACTCACCAGCGCTAACGATAACCGACTTTCCATTGCCATCTTCTGCTAGAAACAGTGTTACATTGTGTTTGATGCTGGGCTGTGTTCCGTTCCCGCCCACAGTTGGGATAACACTGTTAAACTCTATACCTGTGGAGAGAAATTTTTGTTAGATACAATAATAATAATAATAATAACGGTACGGTCGACATCTGTCGGGCATGCCACCGTCCTGGAGAATCGCTCCGACATATTATTTCCGGTTGTTCGCATCTTGCTAACGGCGAGTATTTGCACAGGCACAACCAAGTAGCCAGGATCATCCATCAGCGGCTTGCTCTTCAATACGGCCTTGTCGAGTCTGAGGTGCCGTACTATAAGTACGCACCAGCGCCAGTTCTCGAAAATGGTCGTGCTTTGCTCTATTGGGACCGGTCTATCATCACGGACAGGACTATTGTCGCCAATAAGCCTGATATCGTGGTGGTCGACCGAGCCCAACGCCGAGCAGTGCTCGTCGACATCACCATCCCACATGACGAGAATCTCGTGAAGGCCGAGAAGGACAAGCTTAGCAAGTACCTTGACTTGGCTTACGAGATAACCGCCATGTGGGATGTTGATTCGACGATCATTGTCCCGATAGTCGTCACGGTAAACGGTCTTATAGCGAAGAGTCTCGACCAACATCTCAAGAGACTCTCGCTAGACGGTTGGGTCAAGGGTCAGCTTCAAAAGGCAGTGATCCTTGACGCGGCGCGCATTGTGAGGAGGTTCCTCACTCTGCAGCCCTAACCTCCGGCAGCTTGAGCCCTGCCCCGCTGCCGGCGGCACCCTAGTTTTTTATAGTATTTATGTTTTATAAATATTTAATGTCAAAAATTTAAAAATTAAGATAAATACCTGAAATAATAATAATTCACGCTATGCTCGGCATTTCTCTGAGGGCTTGTTTCCGAAACGAAGTAATTCGCCAGAGAACTAAAGTCATAGACATAGCTCAGCGTATTAGCAAGCTGAAGTGGCAGTACTAGACATAACTGTCGCAGAACCGATAACCGCTGGGGTAGACGTGTTCTAGAGTGGAGACCGCGTATTGGCAAACGTAGCGTAGGACGCCCTGAGACTCGATGGAGTGACGATATACGTAGGACAGCTGGCGGTGGATGGAAGCGAAAAGCCAAAGATCGGGCTGAGTGGCATGTCTTGGGACAGGCCTATGTCCAGCAGTGGACTAATATAGGCTGATGATGATGATGATGAATAATTCACCAGCCAAACAGCTGAGAAGTAAAATTCACAAGAATAATAGATATGCATTAAAAAAAAAAGTATTTATGTATTCTATCAGTTATCTGACTTCCATCACACAAGCTCTGCTTAGTTTGGGGACAGATGGCGCTGTGTGTATAGTCCTACGATATTTATGTATTTAATAAATCTTTATTTAACACATTCGCTTGGTGGTAGATTTCCTTAGCAGGAGGTCGTCTAGGTAGGTACCACCGCAGTACCAGTTATTCTGCCGCTAAGCAGTAGTGTGTAAATATCACTGTGTTCCGGTTTGAAGGGTACTGCAGCTAGCGAAATTACTGGGCTGTTGAGACTAACCATCGAAAGTCTTGAAAGTAATGAGCGCCAAAGCAGCGATGCCCTGGACTTTGTTTTGTTCCTCAAAGTTCTGGGTATCGCTGCAATGGTCATGGACAGGCGTTATCTCTTACCATCAGGAGAGCGTTTCGTTCGTCTCATTACTTTTAACATATATATTTTCAATACACATACGTCGAGTTGTTTTTCGGTTTATTGATACAATTATCTGGATTATTTTACTTTAAACGTTATTTGGACTCCGATATCGCTTTTATGACATAAGATTTGTTTACTTTATGTCATGAATTGTAAAAACCGAAGACGTGACAGAATGGCTTTACAGCTTTAGCCTGCCCGATGGGGCAAATTAAAAAAAAAACTTGTCAGTTCTGTTGTCAAAGTTAATGAAATGTGTCAAATGTTTTGTATACTTTTTTGTTTTATATGGCAAAGGCATATTCTACATATTCAGCCGTACTCATGACGTCATAACTATAAAAAGTTTGAAAACGTATTAGAATTAAACTACCGCATAGAAAGCCAAAATATTCAAATTAGTTTCATAAACTTTGGTCAAAAGCTAAGCATTGCCATCCAGCGTGGCAATGTTGCCAGCATTCTGGCCACATATCCCTCCTCTGACGGATTTTTAGACTAAGTTTTTTGTATACATTTTGTAAATAGTATAATTTAAGGTATTTTTTATTTTGTTTAATAAATGACTTTATTGTTTCATAAAATAAAGTTTACTATCAGTAAAAAATATAAAATAAATACAAAAAAAAACTTTACATACCAAATTGCCGGAACGGATTATTAGGATTTTTTTAATTTTTTTTTTATGGTTAACAAGGCTAGATGTTTGACCACAGCTCACCTGATGTCAAGTGAAGGTGTGATCGAAGATGGTAAAGCACACCTAGTCTGGAATGGAACTGGCTCTCAATTTTGGATACTAACCCGTCTCTATGCAGAGAAACTGTGGAACAGCGTTGAAGGCTTGCTGCATGCTGGGCGTGGTGAGATAAACACACTGAATGCACCCTGAGGCAGAGTGCAACAGTTTAACACCAGCATCTGGAAACAAATGGCAAAATTATACTTTACACGGAAAACAAAACTCGATTAACAATATAAACTTATCGATCCAGTAGTATCAGAGCCTATTCAATACAAACAAACAAATAAATTAAATCTTTCCTCTTCATAAGATATAGATGACAGCTGTAATAGTTTGACATTAGTATAGAATAGAATAGAATATTTTATTGGCCTTATAACTACATAATTCGGTATGTAAAGAAAAAAAAAACTTTACTGATTCCAAAACCATTTCGAAATAGTACATTTCTGTACAATATTTTTACGTTTAAAACTCTGTAAACTATGAGGTGGGGTTTATTAGAATAAAAAACATAAATCAAACTTGACCTTCAATTGATGTCTCATGACGTCATCTCGACGGGCAACTTTCATAGACTGGCAAACCAAAACAAAACTTGTCAATGTCAAGTCAACGGCGATCATAATAATATTTTCAATACACATGCGTCGAGTTGTTTTTCGGTTTATTGATACAAATATCTGGATTATTTTACTTCAAACGTTATTTGGACTCTGATATCGCTTTTATGACATAAGATTTGTTTACTTTATGTCATGAATTGTAAAAACCGAAGACGTGACAGAATGGCTTTACAGCTTTAGCCTGCCCGATGGGGCAAATTAAAAAAAAAACTTGTCAGTTCTGTTGTCAAAGTTAATGAAATGTGTCAAATGTTTTGTATACTTTTTTGTTTCGTATGGCAAAGGCATAATATTCTACATATTTAGCCGTACTCATGACGTCATAACTATAAAAAGTTTGAAAACGTATTAGAATTAAACTACCGCATAGAAAGCCAAAATATTCAAATTAGTTTCTTAAAATAAAGTTTACTATCAGTAAAAAATATAAAATAGATACAAAAAAAAAACTTTACATACCGAATTATGTTACACTAGGCACGTCAAAATTACAATTATTAACAACAAAATAATATAAAATGAAAGAACAATTTAACAAAATGTCACTGCCTAATATTAACAAAAATGTCCAGTGAATAATATAAAATGTCAAGTTAATAATATGATGTCAAAATATTAAATAATGTCAAATGAATAAATCTTCAAAAAAAAAACAATACATTATGATATTGCGGACTTATATGTAGCTGTCAATTTGCTCTATAAAACGTCACTTTATTCTATTGTCAATAGTTTTCTCTGCGCATGCTATGCATGTAAGGATTTTTCAGTAAATTTTTCACAGCTTGGGTTACATTATTGATTTTTTCATAAGGATCCCCAATTGTTTTTTAAATAAAATATAGCCTATGCCCATCACGGATAATGTAGCATTCTAATAATGAAAGAATTATTAAGATCGGTTCAGTAGTTTCGGAGCCTATTCAATACAATTCAACTTGGTGGTAGATTTCCTTAGCAGGATTTCGTCTAGGTAGGTACCACCGCAGTACCAGATATTCTGCCGCCAAGCAGTAGTGTGCAAACATTATTGTGTTCCGGTTTGAAGGGTACTGCAGCTAGCGAAATTACAGGGCTGTTGAGACTAACAATCTAGTCTCAAAGTAATAAGTGCCAAAGCAGCGATGCCCTGGACGTTGTTTTGTTACTCAAAGTTCTGTGTATCGCTGCAATGGTCATGCACAGGCGTTATCTCTTAACACCAGGAGAATGCCTCGTTCGTGTCATTACTTTTACATTTAAAAAAAAAAATAAAAAAAAAAAAATCTTTCCTCTTTAAAATAGTGTAGATTTCTTTTTCTGTTCGACATTTTTTTTATTTTATATCCTTTTTGACTCACCAAAATTGAGCTGCAATTTTCTGACAACAATATCGTACTTTTGGTTCAACCAGCGTACAGCGTTGGCTCCTAGCGCCGTCAGCTGCTCTTCTGTAGTTATCACTTGCGGTTCTACTGTGACTCTGCAATTTTTAATAATACTTCAGTTAGATTAATGAAAGGATTCTTAAGGTAGCATATCTTTTTTTCTTTTTTTTAATGGTTGACAGCCCCGTTAGCTCATTGGTAGTATATCTGCCTTGAGAGCTGTAGGGCGTGGGTTCGATACCCGCTCTGGACAAACATTTTATGTATCAACAAATGCTTGTTTTGTGTCTGGGTGTTCTGTATGTATTATAAGTATGCATTTACAAAAAAAAAGTATACATGTAATTATGTATTCTATCAGTTATCTGACTTCCATCACACAAGCTCTACTTAGCCTGGGGTCAGATGGCACTGTGTGTAATGTCTTACGATATTTATTTATTTATAACAGAAACTCAATTTTCATACAACTTTGGTTGATTGATGTATACAGCATGACTGGTGAGACACCTACGATACTGAAAGAGAGTACTCGGTACTCGATTCTCGTTATAATTAAAGTTGTTAGTTGTTTTTCGTTGGCTATAAGCAGATGTGATGGTGGTGGTCTTTGAGTAGGGTGCTACTCCCAGTAGAGTACATCCCTTTTAGTTTGTATAGTCAGTCTATGTGCTGACTATCCTGGTCAAAGATGTCTCGTCTCTTTTTTAGTCTACTAATTGTTTCTGTTAGACTAGCGACTAGACAGTAGACTAGCGGACGCCTCACGGTTTCACCCGAGTAGTTCCCGTTCTAGTGGGCATATAGGGATAAAAAGTAGCCTATGTCACCCAAAGATAGTGTATCTTACCAATGATAAAAGAATTTTTGAAATTGGTGCAGTAGTTTCAGAACCTATTCAATAAATTTTTTCCTTCTTTATAATAGTGTATGACTATGACTATGAGATTCATAAAATTGATGATGACTTTTTGTTTTTAATTGACTTACCTTTCCGGTTCCCCGGAGGGATTTTCAATAATAGCCACTTCATATTCCTGCTGGCCTTCAACTTGGGGTGTGTTTGTGATTTCATACTGTTGGTATGTGTTCTGGGGCTCATCTGTTACTTGTTGCTGAAACATATTTCAAATAGGATTTAGCAATGATAGCACAGTGATTTTTTTTTTTATGTCAAAAGTAATGAGACTTACGAGACACTCTCCTTATGGTAAGAGATAACGCCTGTCCATGACCATTGCAGCAATACACAGAACTTTAAGTAACAAAATAAAGTCCAGGGCATCGCTGCTTTGGCACTCATTACTTTGAGACTTTTGAAAGAGTTAGTCTCAACAGCCCAGTAATTTCGCTAGCTGCAGTACCCTTCAAACCGGAATACAGTAATGCTTACACACTACTGCTTAGCGGCAGAATAACTGGTACTGCGGTGATACCTACCTAGACAACCTCCTGCCAAGGAGATCTACCACCAAGAAATTAGTATTAGTGCATTTGATTAGTGCAGTTGGTTCATATGCCTAAATAATTGTTAACATAATCTAATGTAAATTAAATGTAACTAACAATATTTGTACACCGACAAAGGTAGAATATTTTATACCTAGAATTTCAATAATTAGATCTACAATGTAAGACAATATTCTAACAAATAAATTGATTTTGATTTTTTTTTTGATGCTGAAGAACGTGGGTTCAAACCCCAGATTAATCATACACAAAAACTGGACAGGCAGACAAATAGAAACTAAAAAAAAAACATAGGCAGGCACAAAAAAAACACATAATAATCACTCAACAGGGCTGCTTGTACGTTAACTGCAGCTACTAACAGTGGCCCAGAGCCTCCCTCTGGTAATTCAAGAAGGAGGTTGGCACAGGTAGACACTGGCAGGGGGAAATGCACAAAACACCCCAAGCGGGGTGTCAGTGTACGACTTATCACCCCACTTTAAATAAGAATAAAGAATAAACCCCAACAAGCTTGAGCTGCCAGTGAAGGAAAACATCGTGAGGAAACCATAGCATGGTGGTAGCGTACTTTCTAGTACTCGACTGGCTAGTACCATCAATCTGAAAATCTGCTGCCAAGCATCTAACAGTGTGTTCCGGCACCCTCACTTGAGTTCCATTTCAGGCTAGGGTGAGCTGTGGTACAACACCTAGCCCAATTTAAAAAAAAAAGTATTTTTTCTATATAGCAACTAGTTGTGTCACTACATTTTTCGGGATAAAAGTAATTCAAAATTCAAATTCAAAACATTTATTTTGCAAAACATGGGTTATCTTGTCAATTTAGAAGAAATTTACTACCATGAAAAAGCTTAGATTATTATAGTTATCAGAAAATAAGAAAGGCATAGGTCTAGTCTTGAGAAATACATAAATATTTACTTTTTTGAACTAAAATAGTTATAAATGAAATAAACCTACATAAGGGGGACCCTGGGTACAGTGTCCTAAGTGTAAAAGCTTACAGTACTTGTTAAAATATGCAATTTTAATGTTAGGGGTGAGACATGAGCAATCCAAATAAAGATTGTTTGTACATAGAACACTGTTTTATTAATTGTTGGTGTTTGTCGATCAATATTTTGTACATAAATCAGTAATATATACTTACAGTAGTAACTTCAGTATTGTTCTGCACGAAGTTGCCGCCCTCTTCCTCAGGTTCCCCTTTTACATCGTAAATTGTTTCCGCCATGACGATTCGTCCAGACGAGTCCATCGTCCACATCCCGCCAAAAGCAAAGTTCGACGGGTTCCCGCTCTGTTCGTAAAGGATAACAGTGTTGGGGCCAAGTTGAACAGGCTCTCCCTTCATGTTTACGAACACTGGTTGTTCAAAATTCCCCTCCACAATTTGCCCGGCGTGCACTATTTGTTGTCCTTGTTCAACCGGAACTTCGACCACTTGATTCACAACTTCCACTTTTTCCTTTTCACTCTCATTCTTTCGCACCATAATCTTCTTCTTGTGTTCGGTTTCGGCTGGTTCGTCACTCTTGCGCTTCACCACAGCCTTCTTTTTGGTCTTTTTATCCATATTTGCACTCTTCAGGATCTAATGCTGCGTTAGTTTTGAAAGAACGCCTCGCCCAAGACACATTATTTTGAGCACTAAATGAATTATTCTGAAGTGGGACTCCGTTATAGGATCCGCAATAACATTTTACGGCATTTGTAAACAAATAAATCTTGTTTTCTTTCTTGTTAATCGAGAAATCTATGAATATATGCCGTGCGAAAAGGACAACTCAGATAGACGCCATTTTTGTTGGAGGCATACAACTATCTCCTTCTAATAATATTGACATCTCATCTCAGTCACAGAGTAATTTTTTTTAACGGAAATCATCGGTAAATTTTATTGCCAGCTAAATACTCGATCAATCTAAATTCGGTTAATATTTTTTTTTGGTTTTATATTTCTACTGATAAACTTTATTTTATGAAATTAGTTTGAATATTTTGGCTTTCTATGTAGTAGTTGAATTTTAATACGTTTCTAAACTTTTTGTTGCTATGACGTCATAAAGTAGGCTAAAAATAAGATAAATGCTCTTGCCATGTAAAACAAAACATTGTGCACAGCTATTGCTAAAACCAGTGTTTAACTAAATTAAAGCCTTGAAATACATGGGTATTAAAATAAAGTAGTTGAAGACTGAAGATTGTACATAAAATTAAGAAACATTGAAACTGGCAGAATGCACAAAGTGCGATGCCAAGAAGAAAGAGAGAGAGAAAAAAAAGAACAAATGTTATTATCTCAGATTAATATAATCTGAGGTTAGTAAAGATGAGGTTTATAAAGGCTATCGTTTGAGTTTTGGCGGGAACGCGGAAAGAATCGTGTCGCTCCTATTTTTTTCCAAAACTAGTGTTTTGTCGAGTGTTTATGCATAAAAATGGTGGTGTTTTATTCATAAAGTGCCGAATCATATGCGCGAGTGTGGGAAAATGATATAATGCGATGAAACATGACTTTTTGTGTTGCTTCCAAAACTCCATCGAAGCTTAAAATAAAGTCGCCACTACTTTACTAAAGCATGACTGGACTTGACAGACACGAACTGGACTTGACCAACACTAGACTTTGACTGTAACTATAGATGTAAGACATCAATTATCGCAAAAACCGAAGACGAGGCAGTATGGCTTTATAGCTTAAGCCTGCCCGATAGGGTAAACAAAAAAAAAAAAAAGAAACAGCTGACTTCTGACTCTAATTATTTGACCCCCATTTGACCGGTTGTAAAATTATTGCTATAAACTCAATTTATCGCATGTTTATTTCAACCTTGAGGTTAACAGCACCGATTATTTTATGTACAAGGTCAAAAGTAACTTGTATTCATGCTCGTACTCAATACTATTAGCATTTTTATCCAAGTGGCCTTCATAGTGTGTATGTCATTGATTTCGATGAACATAATTCGTTATTTTACCTCTACTGTGCGTAAAATGGCTATTGTGGCTCCAGCATTGTTCGTGAACCATGGAGGCGGTCCTATGCCTCTTCTAGGAGACAAGGAGAGCGCGGGACTGACCGCATTTTTAAGAGATGAGGTAAAGAAGCATGTTGACCTCAAACAGCTAAAAGCTATTATTCTTGTGACTGCACATTGGGAAGAAGATGATGTGACCATATCCTCAGGTAAACACCATGATTTATACTTTGACTACTATGGATTTCCGGCAGAATCATATAAATACAAATACGATGCACCAGGAGATCCGGAAACAGCCATCCGCATCCACGAAGCTTTAAAAAAGGCGGGAATTCCATCGCGAATGGATCCGAAAAGAGGTTGGGACCACGGAGTTTTCGTGCCAATGATGTTGATTAACCCAGCAGCTGACATTCCTATAATTCAGGTCTCTGTATTGAACAATCAAGATCCAGAACAGCATTACAAGCTTGGGGAAGTGTTACAACAATTTAGGAAAGAAGGAATTGCAATATTCGGTTCGGGCATGTCATATCATAATATGAGAGAGTTTATGTACAGTAGACATAAAAATGAGGTTGTAAATAAAGAGTTTGATGAATATTTACATAAAGTTTGCACAGCGGAAGACGAAAAAGACCGAAAGGATGGTTTATTAAATTGGAGACAGCAGCAGGGAGCTACCGAAGCTCACCCGATGAGGGCAGCGGAGCATTTTATGCCGCTGGTGGTGATTGCCGGCGCTGGAGGGTCAAAACCTGGCGAAAGAGTATTTAATTGGGATTTGAGAGGCACTTTTAGGCTTAGTGGGTTTGTGTGGAAAGAAGAATGATTTGGTTAACATTTGTAGTTAGTTTTTTATGAAAAATGTTCTATTGTGCGGCAAGTGCATAATTATAATGAAATCCTGTTGTATTGTTGCTCGACTGCTAAAAAAGGAGTGTTGTAAGAACAACAGTAACAAAGTACCTAAAAAAAATTACTTTTTTTAATTAAGTTTTTCATCAAGTGCATTTCTATTAGGGTACAACTAAAAGAAAAAAAAAAGATGCAAAAAAAAAATCAGTCATCGTGCCTATTGGCACAGTTATTTTTAATATTTATTAATGCCTAATACTTTAATATTTCTTTAACTTAAACTAGCATAAATCTAGGGGTAGGGGAAGGTGGTGGAAAATAATTGTATTTAATTTTATACACAACAGTAACTTATAATATGTCAATTGTAATTGTCACTGTCACAACTTTGGCTAAAGGGCTAAATTTTTTTTTTTTTGATAATTTGCCCCTTCGGGCAGGCTAAAGCTATAAAGCCATACTGCCTTGTCTAAGTATTATTTCTGCTGTATCTTAGCTATAGTTATCGTCAAAGTCGTCTTTGTCAAGTCCAGTTCGTGTCAGTTCGTGCCAGTCATGCTTTAGTAAAGTAGTGGCAACTAAAGTAGTAAAGCTTCGATGGAGTTTTGGAAGCAACACGAAAACTCATGTTTCACCACATTATATCATTTTCCCACACTCGCGCTTGTAATTCGGCACTTTATGAATAAAACACCACCATTTTTATGCATAAACACTCGACAAAACACTAGTTTTGGAAAAAAATACAACAGAGCGACACGACTCTTCCCGCGTTCCCGCCAAAACTCCCTAAAGGGCTAAATGTATATACTCAGTAATTGTAAAAAAAAAACATCATCTCTCAATAAAATTCAATAGTTTTTTCCTCAGACGATGAAAGGTCCAAGGTTTTTTCCAACAAAGTATTTATAGTTGTTCTTAGTCTTTTAGCAGATTATAATATAAAGAGATATTAATTTTTTTATATACCAACATTTTTTTTCTTTGGTTTTGGCGTCGCATTTTGATCATTTGCCAGTGTCAAGTGTTTTATATTTTCAAGTTTCATAAGTTGCCTCGTAGCTATAGTTGTAGTCCAGTCCAGTCTTGGTCAATTTTTTTTTTTTTTTTTTTTTTTTTTTTTTCATGCTTTAGTAAAGTAGTGGAGACTACTATAAAGCTTCGATGGAGTTTTAGAAGCAACATGAAAAGTCATGTTTCACCACATTATATCATTTTCCCACACTCGCGCTTGTGATTCGGCTTTATGTATAAAACATCACCATTTTATGCATAAACACTCGACAGAACACTAGTTTTGGCGCGTACTTACTCTTTCCGCGTTCCCGCCAAAACTCCGATATTGTATTTCTCATTTAATTGATATTGTTTTTTTAATATCAATTTCGGCATGATGCTCTTAAGTTACTAAGAGTTTTCCAATTTATAATTTAACATGCAACTAGTTATAGTAGATATAAATTAAGTATGCTTTTTAGTGATAAGACAAAAATATATTTTTCCAAAAATAATTTAAATATAAAACATGTTACAAAGTTGCATTTTTTACTTTATTCCTGATACAATAGTAGTTTTTGCACACTACTGCCTCCCCAGATGGATTCTGATAATAGAGTTGTTTAATATTAATGTTCAATAAAAAAAATATCCAGTTGCATATTCACACAGTGCCATCTAGCCCCAAACTGAGCAAAGCTTGTACTATGGGAACCAGATAGCTGATAGAATACTTACATACCTACTATAATAACACATACAGAATGCCAAGACACAGAACAAACATTTATCGTCACATAAATGTTTTGTAGCGATGATAGCTCAGTGGTTAGCGCGGACGGTTCACACGCTTGAAGGGCGTGGATTCAAACCCCAACAATGACCTTGAGCTGCCGGTGAAGGAAAACATCGCGAGGAAACCATTGCATGGTGGTAACGTACTCTCTAGTACTCGGCTGACTAGCTAAGCATCTAACCTGTGTTCTTACAGTCTCACTTCAGAGCCAGTTCCATTCCAAACTAAGTGTGCTTTACAATCTTCGACTTCACAATAAATCGTATTTCTATCTATTTATAACTTAGTCGTGATTAGGCTTCATGGAATGAAGTTGTTACGAAAAATCAAGTCACAGTCAAAGTACAAAAGTAATTCTTGATCGAGTCCAGTCATGCCTTAGTAAAGTAATGGTAACTTTACTACAATCTTTGACAGCTTTGTAGAAGCAACGTGAACAATCATGTACCACATTGTCTCTATGAATAAGATACACTATTTTTGGAAAATAACAATGCGGTTGCACGTCTTTTCCGCTAAAAATAGACTCCATTTGACAGTTTTTATTTGACATAACCGTCAAACCGCAAAGTTACAAAGAGGTAGTTTGTACGTCAGTTCCACTGTAGACCTCGCCGCGTAGACGTCCCGTAGACACGTTACGAGCGCTACGCTTCTACAACTCGTAGCAATTTAGTTTCGTAGCTATCTCGTAGAAGTTCAGTTTAAATTGAAAGTGAAATTGTTATTTCAAGTTTGTAATGATTGTGTTACTTAGAAATTTTATTACATATTTGAATTTGGAAAGTTGAAGAAAAATTCAGTATTTTGTGATTATTATTGCGTTATTAAATTTTGTACAGAGGTAACTAATTCTGGAATGGTTTGTTCGTAAAATATGGCAGATAAGGTAAGATAATATAATTTATATATTTTATCTAGTTGAATAAGATTTTTCGTAAGTCATAACATTTAAATTTATACAATGTCAAGTACGAAGATTAATCATTGAAATATACATATAATAAATATATGTATATAATTATATAAATAGTGAAAATTAAAATGACAATGAAATTAATAAATTGTCAATTTTAATAAAAGATAAAGCTTATTATGGAGTGAATATCTTAATGACAAATTTGATAACTAATTAAAATTTTGACATATTCATATTATTTTCTTCTTCTGTTTGACATTTTTTATTTTGTATCCTTTTTGACAATTTAATAATTAAGTATTACATATTTAATATTGTAGTAATTATTTTGATTGTCATTTTTTTATAATTCTTATTTAATATGCAAATGTATTTGGTCATTGCTTATTGTTAGTAGTTGTTTTAGTTTTTTTGCATGCTGTAAGGTAAAATATAAAGTTTTTTTTTATTTTTTCTTTTCCATCAATTTATTTGTATACGTACCCATATTTATGCAATAAATGAATTATGAATTAAAAACATACACTTGACTCATTGACATATATTCACATAATTCACATAAGGATTGCTTTCCAAAAAAAATTCTGTAATATATTTTGCCAATTTGTGATACATTAATATTTTGGCGTGACAGCTCTGCTTGTCAACTTTACCTAACCTAGTCCATGGCACGACCAGCTTTTCTTTGTTTCGCGAGTTATTTGATGCCTATCTTTGTTCTTTGGCAAATTAGCTCCGTGTATTTCTAATAAGCTATTGTATATGTATAGTGACATCACTGTCATAATTTTGTTAATTTTAAAGTATTTTTTTGCAGAATTAAAAGAAGTCTTTTTAAAACATTTATTATTCTAATCGCTCTCTTATGACATCTTAACACTTTTGCAATACTAGCTGCGTTACCCTATAACGTTACTGCGTATCTTATAACAGAATGTATGTATATTTTTTTAGAAGTAATGAGACGAACGAGACGCTCTCCTGATGGTAAGAGATAACGCCCGTCCGTGACCATTGCAGCGATACACAGAACTTTGAGTAACAAAACAAAGTCCAGGGCATCACTGCTTTGGCGCTCATTACTTTGAGGCTTTTGATAGAGTTAGTCTCAACAGCCCCGTAATTTCGCTAGCTGCAGTACCCTACGAACCGGAACACAGTAATGTTTACACACTACTGCTTAGCGGCAGAATAACTGGTACTGCGGTGGTACCTACCTAGACGACCTCCTGCTAAGAAGATCTACCACAAAGTAAAGTATGTCGCATATAACACGGATATAAGAGTATTTTTATCTATTAACGGCTAGCATGCAGCTAGCAAAATTACAGGGCTGTTGAGACTAACCATCGAAAGTCTCAAAGTAATGAGCGCCAAAGCAGCGATGCCTGGACTTTGTTTAATAGCTTTAAAGTTTTGTATATCGCTGCAATGGTCATGGGCATGCGTTATCTCTTACCATCAGGAGAGCGTCTCGTTCGTTTCATTACTTTTTTGCATAAAAAAATAATAATTAAATAACGCATAATTTCCGCTGGCAATTTTTTTACATCTATTATCGATATGAGCATTGTGACTATTGTATTATCTATTGTGTATGCTAAAAAGACATTTTCTTTACTGGCCGAGATACCAAAAATACTTTGTCCCTTAGCGGACTACATTCTAAAAGCTTTTAAGCAAACAGCTAACTGCATATTCCCATGGGAACAGACGTCCTGTTCATACTTTATTCAATAGTACTGAAGACAATTCCACAGTGGTCGTTCAACCTACTTAGTTATTCAAATTAGGCTAACATGTTTCGTTGCAATATAACTAACAATACAAACAAATAAAATACAAATACAAATGTTTTATTGATAACACCAATGTTACAAGTCAATTTAAAATTTCAAATAAATAAAATAAATATCGTAGGACTATACACACAGCGCCATCTGGCCCCAAACTAAGCAGAGCTTGCGTGATGGAAGTCAGATAACTGATAGAATACATATATACTTTTGTTTGTAAATGCATACTTATAATACATACAGTACACCCAGACACAGAACAAACATTTGTTTATTCACAAAATGTTTTGCCCTGAGTGGGAATCGAACCCACGCCCTACAGCTCTCAAGGCAGATATAGATACTACCAATGAGTCAACGGGGCTGTCAAATGTATATATATGTCATTATACGAGTTTTAAAACATTGATTACATGTCATTGATAAAAAGCCCAGCCTGTTGACAGTCCTGTTGGCTCATTGGTAGTATATCTGCCTTACGAGCCAAAGGGCGTGGGTTCGATTCCCGCCCATGACAATCATTTTATGTATCAACAAATATTTATTCTGTGTCTGGGTGTTCCGTATGTATTATAAGTATGCATTTAAAATTCAAACAGGTAAACGTACATTTATTAAACAAAATAAAAAAGACCTTAAATTAAAACTATGTATTTACAAAATGTATACGAAAAACTTAGTCTAAAAGTTCGTCAGAGGAGGGATATGTGGCCAGAATGCTGGCAACATTGCCACGCTGGATGGCAATGCTTAGCTTTTGACCAAAGTAGATACCAGCATTCAGGTCAACTGAAGCCTCCTTTTTTTAAAAAAAAAGAATTATTTATGTATTCTATCAGTTATCTGACTTCCATCACACAAGCTCTGCTTAGTTTGGGGCCAGATGGCGCTGTGTGTATAGTCCTACGATATTAATTTATTTATTTATAACTGATAGAATACTTCAATACTATATTTTTTTTTATAAATGCAGTACACCCAGGCACATAACAAACGTGCTAGTCTAAATTAGTATCTTTTTTATTGATTTAACAATACTTATCAAAGTTTTTGTAGACAATAAGGTATTAGAGAATTGTAAATTTGCTATTCTTTTTTGTTAGAATTCATCGAGCCACCACAGTTGTGCGTCAAAATTAGCTGCCAGCGTGCTGATAGCAGTGAATTTTATTACCATGGTGAGTAGAAGTTAATACATTAGGTTTTTAATTAATACGTTGTTGTCAAATTAGATAAATTTAAGTCTACATCAATGTTGTAACTGGAACGACTGTTAAGCAGAAATTAACTAGATATATACCTTGAACATTTAAAATGAACTTTCGCAAATTAACGCCTGAATCAAACAATTATACAATCGAATGTTGAGATCCTTTTTGAGTCGGATAAAAATAAATCTTTCTTTTTTTAATGTAAGAAAGTAATGAGACGAATGTGACGCTCTCCTGATGGTAAGTGATAACGCCTGTCCATGACCATTGCAGCGATACACAGAACTTTGAGTAACAAAACAAAGTCCAGGGCATCGCTGCTTTGGCGCTCATTATTTTGAGACTTTCGATGGTTACTCTCAACAGCCCTGTAATTTCGCTAGCTGCAGTACCCTTCAAACCGGAACACAGTAATGTTTACACACTTATTATTTTATTGATTTATTTCTTTTGTACACCAACCTTATATTTATTTACTTTTCTTTACATCCAAAGGTTGTCTGGAAGAAATCGCTCTAGGCGATAAGATTCCCTTATACATAGAGTATCTATTATATTGTTTTTTTTTTTTTATTGTTGACAGGCTAGTTGTTTGACCACAGCTCACCTGATGTTAAGTGAAGGTGTGGTCGAAGATGGTAAAGCACACCTAGCCTGGAATGGAACTGGCTGTCAAGTGAGGCTGCCGGAATACACCGTTAGATGCTTGGCGGCAGATTTCCAACTTGAGGGTGGTAGCTAGCCAGCCGAGTACTAGAAAGTACCCTACCACCATGCTATGGTTTCGTCACGATGTTTTCCTTCACCGGCAGCTCAAGCTCATTGTTGGGGTTTGAACCCACGTCCTTCGGCATGCGAACCTACCGCGCTAACCACTGAGCTATCATCGCTACAAAACTGTTTTGTTATATATCTTCTTCTTTTTTTTATTATTTTTTTGTTTGTTTCATATTTGTATTAATTGTGATCTGTGTTTCATTAGTAAGTTTTTGGTGTATAATAAAGTTATATTCTATTCTATTCTATTCTATTCTACTGTTTGGCGGCAGAATATCTGGCACTGCGGTGGTACCTACCTAGACGACGATGCTAAGGAGATCAACCACAAAGTAAAAAAAAAATCCAAAAATCTTCTTTACCCTTGAAATATCATCAGTAATATTATCCTTCAGATTTCAATGTCAAGACAAAAAGCCAGGGCTCTTCTGGCCTTTACCTTGTACCTAATTGTAGTTGAAGCGGGTCCTTGATTTTCAACCTTATTTAAAACCTTGACTCAATGTGCCAACGAATTACTTATTGTGTACGAATGTATCTACCTACTGCCATTTAGTAAAAGCTTTGTAAGGTTTACAAATACAAAATTAAATGCAAATCTTTTATTGATAACACCAAAGCTACGTCACGTACCCAAAGGGTAAAATGGGACCCTATTACTAAGACTTCGCTGTCCCTGTCACCAGGCTGTATCTCACGAACCGTGATAGTAAGACAGTTGAAATTTTCACAGATGATGATGTGTTTTCAAAATATCGAAACAATAACATATGTCTGTTTTGGCGGGGCTCTTTACCATCTTCGAGCACACCGTCAAATAGGTGATGATATGTCAGAAATAATAATTCAATAATGATAAGGATCAACATTATTAATATATCGTAAATATAAGTACCTATGTTATAAATACAAGTCTAGTCTGGTACTTAAAATACCTACATACGAGTATATGCTGATGGTAACGATGACGACGATGACAAAACGATGCATAATTATGTGACAATAGTTAATAATTAATAGTTTAAAATCCTTAATAGTTTAAAAAAAAAAAATGTGTAGAATCTCTTTAAGAGTAGGTTTATTTCCATAAACAAGCAATATGTTCATCGAGCTGTGTATGCATATAACTGGCGCATGTATCGGAACATTACTTTACGCAATGTGTTTTTGTAAATTTACCAATATGTGTGCTGTTGGCGTACCTTAATAAATAAATAAATAAATAATAAAAATGTACATCATATTTTCTCAGGTGTTCTGCTCGCTGCTCTTCGCGTTTAGCCTGTGGATGGTAGCATCACCCAAGACACTGTCATTGGCTATACAGGCAGTGGGAGGGAAAACTCTGACGGTAAGTAAAAATAGAATAGTTTCTAAACATGACGCGGCACGCTTAATAATAATTTAAAAAATATGAAAACCGATTTCATTTGAAAGAAATTACTTGCCTTATTCAATGTGTTGATCACTCGCCTTTACAATCAGTGTCCATCACTCGCATGTACAAAAAGTGTGTCCATCACTCGCCTTTACAATCAGTGTTCTACACTCGCCTTTTGAATCGGTGTATTCATCATTCGTCTTTACAATCAGTGTGTCCATCACTCGCCTATACAATAAGTTTCAACACAACACAACACTATTAATAACATTAATAACATCGATATCTTTTCCAACAGCTTGCTCGCTTTCAAACATTCTATTAGGTCCTTGTCACCATGAATTATTTATTTTTATTTTATTATTATTCCTTTATTTAAAATTATTATGATTTTTATATTGCTTAAGTTTAATTTAATTTGTATTATTTAATTTGACTTATTGAAAATTGACATATTTATTTAGCTGACATTTCTTAATTTTGTAAATAATTGTTAACTTACTGCATGTTGTCGTCACCTATAACTGCTATCACATCTAGTTTTGTTTTTTTTTTTGTGTTGATGACCGCCATTATTGTTGTGATGTGTATAGTGTTGGTGATCTAAATAAATAAATAAATAAGTTTAGTGTGTCCAATTGTCTATCACTCGTCTTTACAATCTGTGTCCATCACTCGCCTGTACAATAAGTTTAGTGTGTTCATCACTCACCTTTACAATCAGTGTGTCCATCAGTCGCCTATACAATTAAAGTCAAAGTCAAAGTCAAAAGCTTTAAATGCATGACAACAGTTGTACAAGATCTTTAAATATATTATTATATAGAGAAAGGATTCAATAATGGTATTTATGACTATATAAAAACTCATTTTTACAGGTAAAAATATTACTACTCATAGTAAAAATTAGACACAAAGCAAATTTTCGTTTTCATGTCGTGATGCACGCTATTCAGGTAGGTTTATCAAATATTTATTCAGTTGCCTAAAGGTTTGGTCACACTAAAAGCGGTTCGGAAGCGACGCAAGGCGTAACTAGCTTGTACACGTGTATGAAAAAATAAAAATAGTATGTTTTTTAATGGTTGACAGGCTACGTTTTTGACCACAGCTCATCTGATGTTAAATGACGGTGTGGTCGGAGATCGTAAAGCACTACCAGCCTGGAATGGAACTGGCTCTCGAGTGAGGCTGCCGAAACAGCCGTTAGATCCTTGGCAGCAGATTTTCAACTAGTGGTAGCTAGCCAGCCGAGTACTGGAAAGTAATTAAATTAAATTTACAATTTTAGAAAAACCGACTCCATGACCCTTAGGCCAACTACACGCACTGCTCCAATAAAACAGCGAGGTTTCGGACTAACCGAAAATGTATGCAATTTTTAGATATTTGTTGAATTTTTTAAAACTATTCTAGTGATTTTGATAAAGTTTACATGGGATCACCTCTGAGTTATCTACCAAGCAAAAAACAATCATCAATATAAATTCATAATGAATAAATAAATAAATATCGTAGGACATTGCACACAGCGCCATCTGACCCCAAACTAAGCAAAGCTTGTGTGAAAGTCAGATAACTGATAGAATACTTGAATACTTTTTTTTTGTGGTAAATACATATATACCACCCAGGCACAGAACAAACATTTTGTTTATACCACAAATGTTTTGTCCTGGGTGGGAATCAAACCCACGCCCTTCAGCTCTTGAAGCAGACATACTACCAATGAACCAACAGGGCTGTCAAAAATGAGTTGAGTTGTTTTTTGAGTCAGTTAAAAGAAGAAGTTTCGTTTCTATAAATTGTTTTAAAATCAACAAATCGATTGGTCTATTCTATAAATAAGTATAATAACTAGGGCATGGATTACTGCAGTCAGCCATGGAGCGCTAGTGGTACTATATCGTGCGGTGCAAGGTACGGGGAGGAACGGCGTGACCCGGTCAATCATGCCCGGCTAATAAAACACATTGATTTTACCCAGGAACTCGCTCAGATACGACAAATGGCAAGTTTTTACCCTTTTTAATCGACTTCAAATAAAGGAGGTTCTCTATTCGACTGTGTTTTTTTAAATGTCACAAGTACAAATACAAATATTTTATTGATAACACCAATGTTACAAGTCACTTCAAAATTTTAAACATGTCATTAAATGGGTTTTAAAACACTGATTACATGTCAAAACATGGTATGTCAATATCCAAACATGTCAATATAAAAAAATACTGTCAATATAAAATATGTAAAATACTGTGTCGTACTAGACTCTCTCCTGATGGTAAGAGATACGCCTGTCCATAACCATTGCAGCGATACACAGAACTTTGAGTAACGAAACAAAGTCCTGAGCATCGCTATTTTGACGCTAATTACTTTGAAGGGTACTGCAGCTAGCGAAATTACTGGGCTGTTGAGACTAACCATCGAAAGTCTCCAAAGTAATGACGTCCATCAGGAGAGCGTTTCGTCCGTCTCATTACTTTTTTAAATAAAAAAAAAGAAAAAGAAAAGACAAACATACAAAATTCCAAAAATACAAATCTTTCCGCTTCATAATATTAGTGTAGATTAATCTAAAAAAAAACAACAATATTTGTTCAAAAATTTCTATGATTTTTTTTTAGCGCGAACACTTACCCTCAATTAAGTAATACGTCAAATGGAGGCGTTGATAAAATTTCAATACAATTAGATAACATAAAAACCAACGTTATACCTCTAATGGCTTAACGGTTATAAGTGGAGAAGACATACACTACAAAATTACCCCATATCCGGGTCACGGGGGAAAGCACAATGCATGACCTGGCGATGAAAGAATAAATAAGCCAAGCCACGGATCTAGGGGGGACGGGGCAAACCGGGTGGGCAGGATTTTACATAGCGCCAAATAAGTTTTGAAAAAAAAAACTACATTACTTAAAACGTTATTTGGACTCTGATATCTGGCTTTACAGCTTTATAGCGATACAGCCGGCCCGATGTTTTTTTTTTTTTAATAATTTGCCCTTTCGGGCAGGCTAAAGCTATAGAGCCATACTGCCTTGTCTTAAGTGTTATTTCTGCTGTATCTTAGCTATAGTTATCGTCAAAATAGTCTTTGTCAAGTCCAGTTCGTGTCAAGTCAAAGTACTGTGTCAAATGTTTTGTATACTTTTTTGTTTTATATGGCAAAGGCATTTTCTGAATATTCAGCCGACCTCATGACGTCATAACTATAAAAAGTTTGAAAACGTATTAGAATTAAACTACCTCATAGAAAGCCAAAATATTCAAATTAGTTTCATAAAATAATGTTTACTATCAGTGAAAAATATAAAATAAATACAAAAAAAAACTTTACATACCGAATTGAACATAAATTTGAATTTCCAGGCCCTGCTGCCCCCGGAGAGCCTCTCCGTCCAGTCTGGAGTCGGAATTGCTGTCGTGGCCATTTTTATATTCTTCATAGCATTCCTGGGATTTTACGGAGCTTTGTGCCGCTCGCAGTTCTTGTTGTTTATGGTAAGATACTATTCTGTATGTACCTACACCCTGTGGTGGGACGACCTTATAGGTATATAAGGCCTTGACTAGCTCACGCCCGCGACTACGTCCGCGTTAACTTTAGAATTAGCTGCAAATAGAAATAAATGTAACATAATTGATTGATTCAAGCGTTGCGGAAGTTCATTTTGAATGTTCAAGGTATATATCTAGTTTATTTCCGCTCAACAGTCGTTCCAGTTCCAACAGTGATGAGGACTTAAATGTGTTAGCTTTCAGTTTGATTTCGCGGGCAATAGGCGTACTTTACTTAGTCTATGAGTTAATACGCCGAGCGTCACGATAGGTGTCGCCAGGGGTAGGAAGGAACTGTTTAAAGATGGTTGAAAGGAAGGGTCGATAGACATGAATAAGAGGTTGTTATTAAATGAAACTAATTTGACACTGATTATTAATTAAAAACCTAATCTTACTTAAAATCTAGAAAGTTTTGGCGGGAACGCGGGAAGAGTCGTGTCGCTCCGTTGTATTTTTTTCCAAAACTAGTGTTTTGTCGAGTGTTTATGCATAAAAATGGTGGTGTTTTATTCATAAAGTGCCGAATTACAAGCGCGAGTGTGGGAAAATGATATAATGTGGTGAAACATGAGTTTTCGTGTTGCTTCCAAAACTCCATCGAAGCTTTATAGTAAAGTCGCCACTACTTTACTAAAGCATGACTGGAATTAACTGACACGAACTGGACTTGACAAAGACGACTTTGACGATAACTATAGTTAAGATACAGCAGAAATAACACTTAAGACAAGGCAGTATGGCTCTATAGCTTTAGCCTGCCCGAAGGGGCAAATTAATAAAAAAAAAAAAACAGTCACGACCAAGCGTTATGGTATTTGAATTTGACATTTTAGATTGAATTTGATATGTATTTGTTTTCTCATTAATTAATGAAAAATTCTGTGACCGTTTAACCGTCACGTGTGTGACGGTGATGTTTAACCGTTTTTATGTCAATTAACAATTTGAATTTGATTTGCGATTCTGACGCGCATTTGACGCGTGTTTTAACACGAAAACTTATTAATTTTCAGTATTCAACACTCGTCATGTTACTGCTGCTTCTGGAATGGGCTTTGATATATTACTTCACGTCTAATATTATTGAGGTAAGCAAATTGTTTAAAAGTTATAATTGTAATATAAGGATATTGTAGTTTCTTTTTTAGGTGCTAGTAAAAAGTATTTGTATGTACCGGTATTTGATAGTCAAATACTGGTAAATTCATCATCATCATTTCAGCCGTAGGACGTCCACTGCTGGACATAGGCCTCCCCCATTGACTTCCATAAAGACCGGTTGGAAGCGGCTCGCATCCAGCGCGTTCCTGCGGTCTTTACTAGGTCGTCTGTCCGCCTTGTGGGTGGACGTCCTACGCTGCGCTTGCCGGTCCGTGGTCTCCACTCCAGAACTGTGCAGCCCCATCGGCCATCAGTTCTGCGTGCTATGTGCCCTGCCCACTGCCACTTCAACTTGCTAATCCGTTGGGCTATGTCTACTGGTAAATTACTATTATTAAATTAAATTACTGGCAAGTACCTACTATTAAATACCGGTATGTCAAAAATACCGGTTTTACCGTGTTCAATCCCTAGTTTATTCATCCATCAAAAATATTTTTGACAAGTGTGTCAAAAAGTTTTCCCTAAAACAAACAAAGCAGTATTTACTTATGATAAGTAATTTGCTAGAACTAAATCGCATGACCTTGAACTGCAATCGTAAATAGTATAAAAAGCATAACAAATTTACGTCACTCTTTTAGGTCTGTAGTGATGATAGCTCAGTGGTTAGCACGGTAGGTTCGCATGCCGAAGGGCGTGGGTTCAAACCTCAACAATGAGCATGAGCTGCTGGTGATGGAAAACATCGTGAGGAAACCATAGCATGATGGTAGGGTACTTTCTAGTACTTGGCTGGCTAGGTACCACCCTCAAGTTTGAAAATCTGCCGCCAAGCATCTAACAGTGTGTTCCGGCAGCCTCACTTGAGAGCCAGTTCCATTCCAAGCTAAGTGTGCTTTACCATATTCGACCACACCGTCACTTAACATCAGATGAGCTGTAATCAAACACCCTAGCCTGTCGACCATAAAAATAAGGTATCAACCAACGCAGCCTACTTTGATATTATAAACCAGCATCGGCACTTACCACTGCATAGAGTACTATCTAGTAACCGCACGCGCGCGCGCGTGGCTAAGCTGGCTAGACCCCTTACGCCGCTCGGCGGTCTCCGTCTGCTTCACCCCCTCAGAACCTGTGCAATGTGTGACACATTTCGTCTTAAAGAAGACTAAGAACGATGCAGAATTTGATTCAATTAAAAGTAAATTAATTAAATCAATTCTAAAGCATGAAAATCAAGATACTAGATATTTTTAAGAAAAATATAAAAGTTTTTGGGCACATCGGCGGCCATCTTGGACCGATTTTCATCAAACATAGCTAATAACTCTCGACAGTTAAAAAATAAAAAGCAAAATTAAAAATTTAGAAAAAACCTACAACAATTAAAACGTAATTGTCACCTATTTAAAATAATGCACCAATCTAACCCGAACCCATAACTGAAAACTGCATCAAAATCAGACTAGTAGTTTTGGAGAAAAATAGCAATATGGATTTGCACAAACAACCATCCTCGCACCCCAAACGCATATACCTACCGTCTCCGTTCCGTCGTGGGTAATAATTCCAATTCAATTCAATTCCAAAGCTTGAATTCCAATCCCAAGCTTGTTTTCTATTTTCAGAAGGGTTTGCGCGTAGAAGATGGGAGCTGGGCACATTATACTCGCATAGCGTTTGGGTGCTGCGATTTTAACACGTGAGTATTTAAATATATTTTTTAAATGTAATTGCAATGACACGAACGTTGCGCTCTCCTGAAGGTAAGAGATAACGCCTGTCCATGACCATTGCAGCGATACACAAAACTTTGAGCAGCAAAACAAAGTCCGGGGCATCACTTTGGCGCTCATTACTTTGTGACATTGAGTATAGTACCTTATGTAGGTACTACAGAGAACTTCATTTTATTTATTTTCTAGCTTACGCCAGTGACTAGTAGCGATAGATAGCTCAGTGGTTAGCGTGGTGGGTTCGCACGCCAAAGGCTGTGGGTTCAAACTCCAGCAACGAGCTTGAGCTGCCGGTGAAGGAAAACATCGTGAGGAAACCATAGCATGGTGGTAGCGTACTCTCTAGTACTCGGCTGGCTAGCTACCACACGAGACTTGAAAATCTGCCGCCAAGCATCTAACGGCGTTTTCCGGCAGCCTCACTTGAGAGCTACATTCTAGGCTAGGTGTGCTTTACCACCTTCGACCATACTGTCACTTAACATCAGATGAGCTCTCATTTTTTTCCAAAACTAGTGTTTTTTCGTGTGTTTATGCATAAAAATGGTGGTGTTTTATTCATAAAGTGCCGAATCGCAAGCGCGAGTGTGGGAAAATGATATAATGTGATGAAACATGACTTTTTGTGTTGCTTCCGAAACTCTATCAAAGCTTTATAATAAAGTCGCCACTACTTTACTAAAGCATGATTGTACTTGACTGACAAGGACTGCACCTGACCAAGACTGGACTTTGACTATAACTAAAGCTACGAGGTAACTTATTTAACCTATGAAACTTGAAGATGTAAAAGACTTGACACTGGCAAATACTCAAAACGCGATGCCAAAACAAAAAAAAAACTGCTGTCATAATGTGAAAGATAGTCAATGTGAAATCCGGTTTCGGCGATAGGGACAAAAATAAACATTCTGTCTCCTTCTTGCTCGTAGCTATAGTAATTTAACTCTCCTTATCTATTTTAGCGTGACGTCAACGTATTCAAATCTAGTAGTGTTTTTTTTTTCTTTGGTTTTGGCGTCGCGTTTTTAGCATTTGCCAACGTCAAGTATTTTTATATTTTCAAGTTACATAAGTTAAATAAGTGTCCTCGTAGCTAAAATTATAACCACCATTTTTATGCATAAACACTCGACAAAACGCTAGTTTTGGAAAAAAAATACAACGTGGCGACACGACTCTTTCCGTGTTCCCGCCAATACTCAAGTAGTGTTTAATCTGAGGCGTATACCAATACTGAGCGTCAGACGTATGTACGTCTGTGTGAGTGGAAAATATCAATGTAGGTGTTCAAGCATAAGTTCCCACGGTCGCCAGCTACACTCTTAAATGCGACGCCAAAAACAAAGAAAAAAAAAACTATCGTGGTGTTTGTGCCCTTTCGGACACGAAATGAAACTTCTTAAATTTCCTATATCACAACTTATATTGACGTTGTATGCCTTTATACATTTTTAATTAGTTCACATGCTGATAGAATAATATTTTTTACTATGCGTTTTTAGAAACGACATCTCACTAGCTGAGACAGAAAGGCACTGACTATGCATTCAGCACCAATAATCATCGCACACACTTCAGCCTCACTTGAGAGCTACATTCTAGGCTAGGTGTGCTTTACCACCTTCGACCATACTGTCACTTAACATCAGATGAGCTCTCATTTTTTTCCAAAACTAGTGTTTTTTCGTGTGTTTATGCATAAAAATGGTGGTGTTTTATTCATAAAGTGCCGAATCGCAAGCGCGAGTGTGGGAAAATGATATAATGTGATGAAACATGACTTTTTGTGTTGCTTCCGAAACTCTATCAAAGCTTTATAATAAAGTCGCCACTACTTTACTAAAGCATGATTGTACTTGACTGACAAGGACTGCACCTGACCAAGACTGGACTTTGACTATAACTAAAGCTACGAGGTAACTTATTTAACCTATGAAACTTGAAGATGTAAAAGACTTGACACTGGCAAATACTCAAAACGCGATGCCAAAACAAAAAAAAAACTGCTGTCATAATGTGAAAGATAGTCAATGTGAAATCCGGTTTCGGCGATAGGGACAAAAATAAACATTCTGTCTCCTTCTTGCTCGTAGCTATAGTAATTTAACTCTCCTTATCTATTTTAGCGTGACGTCAACGTATTCAAATCTAGTAGTGTTTTTTTTTTCTTTGGTTTTGGCGTCGCGTTTTTAGCATTTGCCAACGTCAAGTATTTTTATATTTTCAAGTTACATAAGTTAAATAAGTGTCCTCGTAGCTAAAATTATAACCACCATTTTTATGCATAAACACTCGACAAAACACTAGTTTTGGAAAAAAAATACAACGGGGCGACACGACTCTTTCCGTGTTCCCGCCAATACTCAAGTAGTGTTTAATCTGAGGCGTATACCAATACTGAGCGTCAGACGTATGTACGTCTGTGTGAGTGGAAAATATCAATGTAGGTGTTCAAGCATAAGTTCCCACGGTCGCCAGCTACACTCTTAAATGCGACGCCAAAAACAAAGAAAAAAAAAATTATCGTGGTGTTTGTGCCCTTTCGGACACGAAATGAAACTTCTTAAATTTCCTATATCACAACTTATATTGACGTTGTATGCCTTTATACATTTTTAATTAGTTCACATGCTGATAGAATAATATTTTTTACTATGCGTTTTCAGAAACGACATCTCACTCGCTGAGACAGAAAGGCACTGACATTCAGCACCAATAATCATCGCACACACTTGGTTTCAGGTCAAGATTTCTGGATGGTGCGGAACCGCCGTGGTCGTGCTGTGGTACAGGGTTCTACCCGCACAACTGCACTATACCAGACACATATCCTAAAGTAAGCATTGCAACAGAAGAAACAATTTCACTTGGTGGTAGATTTCTTAGCAGGAAGTCTAGGTACCACTGCAGCACCAGATATTCTGCCGCCAAGCGGTAGTGTTTTGACTGTAGCGGGTAACACCGCGGCGCAGCTAGCCCCACTAATATTATAAATGTGAAAGTTTTGATGGAAGTTTGTTAAACTTTCACGCAAACTTTGACAGCCCTGTTGGCTCATTTGGTAGCATGTCTGCTTCAAGAGCTGTGGGGCGTGGGTTCGATTCCCACCTAGGACAAGCATTTTGTGATACAAAAACAAATGTTTGTTCTGTGTCTGGGTGTACTGTATGTATTATAAGTATGTATTTACAAAAAAAAAAAGTATTTAAGTATTCTATCAGTTATCTGACTCCCATAGTACAAGCTTTGCTTAGTTTGGGGTCAGATGGCGCTGTGTGTAATGTCCTGCGATATTTAAAAAAAAAAAAAAAAAAAAAAAAACTACTGAACGGATTTGGATGAAATTTGGTACGGAGGTAGCTGACACCCTATATATACACATAGGCTATTTTTTATCTCGAAAACATGTAGCGGGGAACACCGCGGGGCGCAGCTAGTCCCACTAATATTTATAAACTATTTTAGGGGAAAAACGAATTCCTTATGGGATCACTTTGTTGTTCATCTGTTAAGACCTTCTATCTCTGGAACGCGTGGAGGTTTCCAGTTGAAATTAAAACCACATATACGGCGGTTTTTAGGGTTCCGGACCCAAAGGGTAAAACGGGACCCTATGACTAAGACTCCGCTGTCCGTCCGTCAGTTGAAATTTTCACAGATGATGTATTTCTGTTGCCGCTAGAACTACTAAAAAACAGTATAAAATAAATATTTAAGGGCTCCCGTACAACAAACATATTTTTTTGGCCGTTTTTATAGATTGTACGGAACCCTTCGTGCGCGAGTCCGTCTCGCACTTGTCCGTGTTTTTTTCAGGATTGCAAACCAACAATATCAAACTGGCTTGACGTGTATGGTACAGCGATATACGCGATCCTAGCGGTCTTTCACATAATATTGTCGTCCTGCTCTATCGTAAGGCGCAGTCGCAGTTCGTCTCGCTCGCACAGCTAGCGATCGCAGCGCCGCAGTGGCGACGGTAAGTACTACTTTACTCTTAATAAAATAAAACCCCGGAATCAGTTTTGTTTTTATATTCTGTCCCACTACTGGGCGTGGGCCAATTCTCTTTTTGAGCAGGGTAAGGCCGCCACCACGCTGGCCAAGTGCGGGTTGGCAGATTGAGATTTTTTTACGAACTCTCGGATTTCAAAAGATGTTTTCCTTCAACGTTTGAAGTCGGCGTCGATACGCACGTAACTTAGAAAAGACAGAGCGTGCCGAGGGATTAGATCCCAGGACCTCCAGATTGGAAGCCCACTCCCAACTTTTAAATTTTTAACACTCTATTATTATAACTTTTTGATATTATATTATTGTTTTGAATGACATATTTTTTTGACATTTGATTTTTTTTGATATTCTGGCTTATTAGCTTGCTACCATAAGTTCTAAAATATGACATAATTATAATGTATTTGAATATTTGTATTTGGGCGTACACGTTGTTTCCTCACTTAGTCAGCCCCATTGGCTCATTGGTAGTATATCTGCCTTGAGAGCTGTAGGGCGTGGGTTCGTTTCCCTCTCAGGGCAAACATTTTGTGAATAAACAAATGTTTGTTCTGTGTCTGGGTGTTCTGTATGCATTTACAAACAAAAAAAGTATTTATGTATTCTATCAGTTATCTGACTTCCATCACACAAGCTCTGCTTAGTTTGGGGCCAGATGGCGCTGTGTGTAATTAAAAAAAATGTAAATAAATAAATAAAGCTCCCGAACCTCGAAATTAAAAATTACACTGTAACTAAGTTTTTAATTAGGTTTTTGTAAAAGTTTCTTTTTTTTCAGCATCAGCAGAACCGACGCCTCGTTCGCGCGCTTTTCACACCCGAGTGGCGCCCTCTATAGAACCTGTAAACGATGACGTACTAATGGTTGTCTTAGGCAGAGCAAGAGTGGGCTGGACTGGCAAATAGTTTATTCTATCAGTTATCTGACTGCCACAGTAAAGGGTATTTGTTTTGTAAATCAAAATAAAACAATAAATTTAGATGACAATGGTTCAAATTTTTATTGTGTTAAAAACAAGCAGAAAAAAAAAGTTTTTTTAAAAAAAAATTTAAGAAAAATTATATCTAATAAATCGCACGCATAATCAAATACTGACCGATTAGGAGTTAGGTCAAAAATGAGTTACGTATAGACGCAGGCTTCTTTCAATGCCATCTATGATATGAATTTGGAAAAACATCAAAATTGCGTCAATAGACCACCTTTACACAATATCGGTCTTTTTCATGTTTATGTGTTTCTCACACAGTCTTTGTTCCAACACCGTCTGATGTCAGTTTGTGTCGGACGCTGTTAATGTGAAGTTGCTGTTGTTTAATTGAACCTAGACCGAATCCGAGTTGAGTGTATTTTCTACAAAAATAAATAGTAAGCTTTATAAGTTGATATACTAATAAACAGACTAAAAACATATTGAGTCCTTGAAATAAAGAAATTAGTTTAAACAAGACAGACTTATAGTTGAATATGCCACCAATAATAAAGTTTATTTGCTTTAGTTTTTTTGTAGCGATGATAGCTCAGTGGTAAGCGCGGTAGGTTCGCATGCTGAAGGGCGTGGGTTCAAACCCCAACAATGAGCTTGAGCTGCCGGTGAAGGAAAACATCGTGAGGAAATCATAAAATGGTGGTAGGGTACTTACTAGTACTCGACTGGCTAGCTACCACCCTCAAGTTGAAAATCTGCCGCCAAGCATCTAACGGTGAGTTCCGGCAGCCTCACTTGAGAGCCAGTTCCATTCCAGGCTAGGTGTGCTTTACCATCTTCGACCACGCCTTCACTTAACATCAGGTGAGCTGTGGTCAAAGACCTAGCTTGTCAACCATAAAAAAAAAAAGTTTTAAAAGTACACAGACTTAACTCAAGAAGTTAATTTTAAAACAAAAAAATATTTATTATTATTTAATTTGAACAAAGTAAATAACACATAACTATTGATAAGTTTATAGACTACACGAAAAAAAAAAATATGTGTATTTACCTAATTAATTTTTATTCTATTTAAAAAAAAGCCGACGAAGTCGTGATTGCACGGAGGTTTTTCGTGATTTCCCAAAAACGGACTTTTTTGAGTTAAGCCAGTATTTGATTATGCGTGCGATGTATTCATTGAAATAGTAAAATGGGTTGACTTCAAAGAAATGCTTTAGTGTCTGTTTAAATATTTTTAAAATTCAATTCAGTAATACACGTAGGTTTTGGCATACTTGGTGGTAGATCTCTTTAGCAGGAGGTCGTCTAGGTAGGTACCACCGCAGTACCAGTTATTCTACCGCTAAGCAGTAACATTACTGTGTTCCGGTTTGAAGGGTACTGCAGCTAGCGAAATTACTGGGCTGTTGAGACTAACCATCGAAAGTCTCAAAGTAATGAGCGCCAAAGCAGTGATGCCCTGGACTTTGTTTTGTTACTCAAAGTTCTGTGTATCGCTGCGATAGTCATGGACAGGCGTTATCTCTTAACATCAGGAGAGCGTCTCGTTCGTCTCATTACTTTTTACATAAAAAAATAATAATAAGAGCGAATAAGACGTAACCTAAATAGTTATCCTACTTCTCTGAAACGTTCGTGCATGAAATAATTAGGTCGACGGCACAGAAATCGATCCCTGACTTATTAAAATGGGGGTGCGTTTCAACTGCCCAGTCCCGCCGGGGGCTGCCATTAAGGTGGTTCGATTTCCATACAAATACATTTTTGCCATTTATGGACAAATGGAGCATAATTTTACAGTGAAATCACAGCTACTGGAATTTATTTTGGTCTTTATTTGCGGTAAATTACAATTGCTTGAATAAAACAGCAGATTGTTGACATAATCTACTGTTTTAAAAAAAAAAACATAAATCATTCATAAATTTGATTTTATGCTAATAAATCTACTGTTTTATTCAAGCAATTGTGATTTAGCGCAAATAAAAACCGAAATAAATGCCAGTAGTTGTGATTTCACTGTAAAATTATGCTCCATTTGTCCATAAATGGCGAAAAAATATTTGTATGAAAATCGTACTCCCTTAAATAAACTAGTTTTGCAGTTTTATAGTAACGTGAATAATTTGAGATCTTTTAGCGCTAAATTATTTTATCTTTTTTCAATTACTTTTTAACCGTCGTGAGTTTTTTCAAAATATTTATATTTGCTTTTTATTTTTAAACTTTTTTGAGGACATGTACTTTATGTACAAAACACGCCGCCCGGGCATTCGCCCGAATGACCCTATGGAAGATACGCCTCTGCTACAGTAGTATGTTCATTTGATAAGTATTTGCAAGTTTTGGTTCAGCAAAAACAAATGTTTACTGCAGCGCCCCCTGCTGATTTGTTACCCTAACGTATATCTAAGAACATGCACCAATCAAACCCGAACCCATAACTGAAAACTGCATCAAAATCGGACTGGTGGTTCTGAATAAAAATGGCAACATGGATTTGCACAAACAAACATCCTCTCACCCCAAACCCATATGCCGTCTCCGTTCCGTCGTGGGTACAGAAAGGCTTTTTTTATGCTTCTCAGCTCACCTGGTGTTAAGTGACGGTGTGGTCGAAGATGGTAAAGCACACCTAGCCTGGAATGGAGCTGGCTTTCAAGTGAGGCTGCCGGAACACTCCGTTAGATGCTTGGCGGCTGATTTTCAACTTGAGAGTGGTAGCTAGCCAGCCGAGTACTAGAGAGTACGCTACCACCATGCTATGGTTTCCTCACGATGTTTTCCTTCACCGGCAGCTGAAGCTCATTGTTGGGGGTTGAACACACGCCCTTCGGCATGCGTACCGACCGCGCTAACCACTGAGCTATAATCGCTACAGGTAAAACAAAAAATCTACCAACCAGCGCTGCTGAGAAGTCGGCAGCACTGATGCTCAGAACTAACCTTTTTTGTCGCACTGGACACTACTTTTATTTTCTAATCTGTCGGCGCTTAGCTTTAATGTTGATTTAGTTTAGAGCTATTTTGCGTAATTTTGGTGGACTAGAGGTGGAATGGCGTCACCTTTGACGTAATACTGGTTCCCTGCGCTGCTTGTAGTTAGGTAGGCCGTGCGTTGAATGTTCAGGTGGAGAGATTCATTCTTGCTTTCATTGAGGAGAGATTAACATTGATTCTTTGAGAGGAGATTGAGCTGGACGGTTGCAGAGTGCGAAGCTAAGCGGAACGTCTTGTCCCCAAGCTATGTGACTATACTGTTCTTATCATTTTTAAACTAAAGTCGTTGTGAAGTGCTGATTAAACTTTGTACAAGAGAATTGAATTGTGTGGTTTGTCTCCTCGCCCAGTAACCCAGTAACCAGTAATCCACATAACCATGTCTGATGCGGATATCGGGCATATCACCATGATACCACTACCACACACACCATCACCCATCTGATGTCGTGTCGTTTTCCTTCTTGATCTTACAAATCTTTTATTTGTAGTGTTTTTTTGTTGTTGTATTTGTCAAAAATGTAGCGATGATAGCTCAGTAGTTAGCGCGGCAGGTTCGCATGGCGAAGGGCGTGGGTTCAAACCCCAACAATGAGCTTGAGCTGCCGGTGAAGGAAAACATCGTGAGGAAACCATAGCATGGTGGTAGCGCACTCTCTAGTACTCGGCTGGCTAGCTACCACACGAGAGTTGAAAATCTGCCGCCAAGCATCTAACGGTGTGTTCCGGCAGCCTCACTTGAGAGCCAGCTCCATTCCAGGCTAGGTGTGCTTTACCATCTTCGACCACACCTTCATTTAACATCAGGTGAGCTGTGGTCAAACACCTAGCCTGTACCATAAAAAAAAAAAAGTTTTCTTTCTTTCTTTACCATAAAATAAAAAAAGAATAATTTATTTTCAACATGGAATTTTATTTCAGTCCTTCCAATGTCGTGTAATGAAATTTTCGAATTTATTTAGACGAGTGAAGGTCGTGTAGGTATTCGAGTTGCACAACGCGTTGGAAGGAGGTGCTGTAGACACAATGCCGCGGAGGTAGAACCGACGTACTGTTTTGTCCATCGCTGAGAAAGCCAAACCGCCACCGCTGTCGCCTCTGCACACAGCCGTGCCCTCTGGACAAACAATTTTAGTCACACAAGCCAACAAATTGTATAATTAAATAAATAAATATCGCAGGACTATACACACAGTGCCATCTGGCCCTAAACTAAGCAGAGCTTGTGTGATGGAACTCAGATAACTGATAGAATACATAAATACTTTAATTGATTGATTCAGGCGTTACATTGCGGAAGTTCATTTTGAATATTCAAGGTATATATTTAGTTTATTTCCGCTTAACAGTCGTTCCAGTTACAACTGTGATGAGGGCTTACATTTAACTAATTTGACAACAACTTATTAATTAAAAACCTAATCTTACTTAATATCTAGAACTAATTTGACATACACTTGAAAATATAATTTGACAAAAATCTAATTCTATACAAATCTTTTATCGATAACATCAAAGTTACCTGTCGTTTTCCCATTCATATTTAAAAATGTCAAAATCACAACATATTATGTCAACACTCAGATTGTCAACACAATGAAAATTTCAATGAAATAATAGCCCTGATTTGACAGCCCTGTTGGTTCATTGGTAGTACGTCTGCTCCAAGATCTGTTGAGCGTGGGTTAGATTCCCACCCAGGATGAACATTTTGAGCTATATACAAAATGTTTGTTCTGTGTGTTCTGTATTTATTAAAAGCATTTATTTACAAAAAAAAACTATTTAAGTATTCTATCAGTTACCTGATTTCCATAACCTAAGATCCCAAACTAATTCACCTATCAAACAAACGTTTGTAGCGATGATAGCTCAGTGGTTAGCGCGGTCGGTTCGCATGCCGAAAGGCGTGGGTTCCAACCCCAAGAATGAGCTTGAGCTGCCGGTGAAGGAAAACATCGTGAGGAAACCATAGGTAGGGTACTTTCTAGTATTCGGCTGGCTAGCTACCACCCTCAAGTTGAAAATCTGCCGCCAAGCATCTAACGGTGTTCCGGCAGCCTCACTTGAGAACCAGTTCCATTCCAGGTTAGGTGTGCTTTACCATCATCGATCACACCGTCACTTAACATCAGGTGAGCTGTGGTCAAACACTTAGCCTGTCAGCTATAAAAAAAAACAATAAAATCGGTTCATCCGTACACGCAGCACACGTCAAACTGCCGTTTGACACCCTACAACCACAACCACAACACCCTACAACTGTTTACTGACGCCCTGTCGTTTTTGCATCGGGATTTAAAAATAGACATATTATTCAGCCATTCAATACCATTGAGATATCCTGCGCAGAATTTGTCGGTGGTGATGAACGGGCTGAATGTCTGCGGCAATTCTTCGAAACACTTGTCGACGGTGACGAAAGGCAGGTCTACCACTCGCAATATCTCGGACTGTCGCGCGTCGTTCTCGCTCGTCAGTCCCCATCCAGCCACCTACGAACAGAACAATCGATAAGGCAGTCACGGAGTTTGGAGTCCGTGATGATGGGGGCGAAGCTTGATGAAAACCGCGGTTTCAGCCTTTTACTTAGAGAGGGGAAAAATCGATTACTAAATAATCGATTTTTTTTTCTTGAATGGTGACATGATGACAGTCTATATGTTTGACCACAGCTCACCTGATGTTAAATGAGGGTGTAATGGAACTGGCTCTCAAGTGAGGCTGCCGGAACACACCGTTAGGTGCTTTACGGCAGATTTTCAACTCTCGTGTGGTAGCTAGCCAGCTGAGTACTAGAAAGTACCCTACCACCATGCTATGGTTTCCTCACGATGTTTTCCTTCACCGGCAGCTCAAGCTTATTATTGGGGTTTGAACCGACCGCGCTAACCACTGAGCTATCATCGCTACGATTTATTACGTTACATACACTACGTTTATCTTTTTTTTTAAAAATCGATGTGTGAAAAATCGATTAACTAAAACAAAATCGATTTTTTTCTAATTATGTATTCAAAAAGTGGCATTTTTTTGTTCATAATAATAAAATTTTCATAATAATAAAATTACCAAGTCGATAATAACTAATACAACAATCTGTTGGTTTTAAAACAGAAAAATAATTCAAGATGTTTTTTTTTAACTTAAATAATGAGGAAACTGAATAAAATTATCGATTTTTAATATTTATACACAGATGGCGTCATTTTTCGAGTGGCAAGTGACATTCCTTTTTTACGTCTAGTGACCACGCGTTTTTCCATTTATCGCATAGATGGCACTCTTTGCAAAATTCGATTAAAATGCGTAGTTTAGCTACATTGGTGTAATCCAACAACGCGTTTATCTTTTTTACTTTAGAAAAAAAGAGAGTAAGTAATGTAATCGATTTATTAAAAATCGATTTCTAATATTCAGAGAATTGATTGCTTAAAATCGATTTTAAGAAGAAAAAAAGTCGATTTATATAAAAATCGATTATTTTTTCACATCCCTACCTTTTACCAGGGGCGCAGCTACCGCCATATTGCTGTACAATCATTGCTGTATGGTTCATGTACTGACAGTTACATGACATAAACCATTGCTGTATGGTTCATGTATTGACAGTACATGACATGAACCATTGCTGTATGCATTGCTAGGAAGTATTGAAATTTGATATGTATTTGTAAATTCTTTTACGTAATAATCTGACTGATTTAATTTTATGCTAATTGTACCTTTATGCATAGGCAGCCCGTACACGTTCAATCATGATCACGATCCGCGATCCGCGATCCGCGATCATGATTTCAAAATTTCTAGACATTATGCGATCCGGAGCATCAGTCCGTCAATCCGCTTCGTACACGATCAGTCTGGATCGCGATCATTGATCGCGGATCGCGGATCGCGGATCGCGCGCTACGTGTACGGGCTGCCATACAGTGAAATAAATTTTATCATTATTATAGTACTTAAGATTGAGTAGAGTTTATTATATTACTGACCATATCTGTTTATTTTACCTTTCCCTTTTTCCCAACGGTTAGCTGACTTTCTTCGAAGTCGATATCAAAATCTACGCAGATGGGTCGTACATGCCTTTGATACTCAATTGCCGTAGTAAGCTCCAAGATCGCGATATCGCCCTGGAAATTTGTACTGCTGTGCCGGTAATGCGTTGGTATCCGTAGCGCTTCCACCTGGAAATAGTAAAGTGCCGAGATGAATTGTTATTAACAATTTAAATTTCTTATTGTGAGTAGGGTAAGGCTGCATTCCCAAAGAAGCCTTCCTTAAAAGAACTGCTGGTGTGTGGAATTAGTTTCCAACTAAGTACAACCAGGGGTTATTCAAGAAAAACGTGACAAGGTACTTCCTAAGGCAAGCGTGTTCTATCTGCGACCACATCGTCGCTCTCCATCGGGTGAGATCGTGGCCAAACGCATCCCTAGTCCGATCAAAAAGCGGATACGACCTCAATGGAGCGGGGCGTAACGGAGCAGAGCTGAGAAAAGGTAGGTGTTTCCAAAGCAAAAATTAGTGAATTTGTGAAGTGGACAAGAGGAGCTGTGTAGCCGAGACGAGCAGGTTGTGTAGCAGAGACGCTCAGGTTGTGTAGCGGAGATGAGAGTTATGTGTAGCGGAGACGAGCGGGTTGTGTAGCGGGGTTGAGGTATGTGGTAAGTGAATCAGTAACTATCGGGAAGTGTAGACATTACGTTGACATTAAATAAGAAAAATGAACTAAAGATATAACTCCACGATACCATATCTTTTTAACCTAGTCTACACGGCGGCGCGGCATGATGACTGAAGAGGCGAGGAATCAGCGGGACTATATTAACTCCGGCTCGTCCAAAACCGCTAACAATACTCATTCCTTGCCCCCACAGAGTGTATTGTGCATTTCCTCTTACCAGCATCTACCTGAGCCAACCCAGCTCCTAGAAGTACCGGAGCGAGAATCTGACAAAATAGCTCCAGTGGGTAAAGTTCCGTTCTCCAGCAAGCAGCCACGGCAAATCTGACCATCTGTGTCTTACATAAATAGCTATTCAAATTGCAATGACCTCCGTCAACGCTAAGGCTTAGCTAAGGCAAAGAGCTTTGGCGGAGGTCATTGCATTTTGAATAGCTATATATGTAAGATACAGATGGTCTGATTTGCCGTGGCTGCTTGCTGGAGAACGGAACTTTACCCACTGGAGCTATTTTGACAGATTCTCGCTCCGGTACTTCTAGGAGAGCCTAATGAAAGACGAAGGTCATATCATCACAATTTCAATTACTTTTGTGGTAAACTTACGTTGGACCACTGGGCCTGTTCCATTTTGTTGTCATACTCTCGATACAGCTTGCCCACCGCAATCACAAACCTGGAAGCTGGAAGCTGCACCGCCGCGAGATCTCCCTTCCAGAAACAATGTGCCGCTAAAACAAAGATCTCATGTTAGATTTTTGGCTCTCGTGATGGTCGTGATGGGTTAAACACATAATTATGATCTCGTGATGGATTAATCACATAATTGTGTTTATCAGTGGGTCTTAATCGCGCAAAAAATAGAAATAAAATAAATATTGGAGGACATCTCACACAGCCCCAAACCCCCAAAATAAGCAAGGCATGTACTATGGAAACTGTCTGGACAGCTCACGGAACTCTAAACAAAAAACAAAACTAATGTCATTATATGCTTGTTTATATTTGTCTGTATCCTATATTTGTATATATTTATTATCTATACAGACATTTCAAAGCGGCTGGTCCTCGCTTCGGGGAATCCCAGAGCTGGTGCCTACCTCCGTCAAAGGCTAAGCTTAGCCATACAACGGGGCAATGCCGCCAGCGTACTGGGAACCCTACCGCGCGGCAGCGATCTCGACGGCGTGTTTATTTTATAGTAGTAGTTATAGTATAGTTTTATAGTTTATTTATGATTTTGTTTAGTTGGTTAATAATGAATCTGTATTATTAGTAGTTCTTAATTAAATATATCAAATTTTGTATTTTAGTACTTATCTATCTATCTATATAAATATCTATACTATTATAAAGAGAAAAGATTTGTTTGTTTTGAATAGGCTCCGAAACTACTGGACCGATTTCAAAAAATCTTTCACCGTCGGGAAGCTACGCTCTCCCCGGGTGACATAGATTTTTGTATAGTGACGGTACTTTTTATCCCTACGGGAACTAAGCGGGTGAAACCGCGAGGCGTCCGCTAGTTATTATTATTTTTAAACCGACCGGGACCATCGCATTATACTGCGTGTCTGTTTAGCGCATTTACCAGATTTCTATTGTTTTTATTCATAAGTATTTGTTTGTATTTTATTTTTGTATGTAATAATAATAATAATAATTTCTTTATTCGTCATTCCTCGTTATACATAACTTAAATATTACGCATTTATTACACACATTTATCAAATCTAAACATACTACAGAGAACATAAAAATTAAAATTGACTAAGTAATAAATCTAATAAATCTGCAACTGGAGGTAGTTTAGAATTAAGTGAATGGCTGCTGCCGAGCTAGGATTAACTCCTGTATTACGGCAGACAGCATATTTACTAAAACAAAAGCTTCGTAAGGCAAGGACGTCGTGTGAAACAATTATTTGCTTTATTTCTATTGTGTATTTATATAAAAGGAAAAAAAGCGATAAAAGAACTAAAGAATAAAACAGGAAAAAATGATATTTAAAAATTACATTAGAATGTCTTAAACTAAAAATGTAATGTTGAGTAAAATGAACCTCTCGGGATGTGTAATGTATGTGTGTTGATTAACAATGTGGATGTGTGTAAATACAAAACCTGATGTCAGGTTTCGCAGGTGATTAAATTTGTGAGTGTGAGTGTGTAGTGAACTTGTCTGTGTGTATGAGAGGATGTGTATTGCTGAGATGTTCTTTCTATACTATAACTTTTAAAATATTTTCTGTTTCGATGTAATTTAAGGTCTTGAGCCAATTAGCAACTTTAAATTTAACCTCTCTTTTAGATAAACTGTAAATACCCACGATTTTGTTGATTATATTATATAGGTAGGGACCCAAAAATGATAGATATTTTTTAATAAACGATGTCCTAACACGTTGTGGCAGCTTGCATACCATGAGTTTAGAGCGTTTAGTTACTTTTTGAGCATCATATTCAACCAGCGTATGTTGTTTGACAATTATACTCTGAATAAATAGCTGGCGCACCGTGAGTACATCACATGATTCATACAAGGTTGTGGTAGGAAAGAGAAATGAACGACACGTAGCAACTTTTAATACTGCTCTTTGCGCTCTTTCTAGAATTAATAGATTTGTGGCGGGCGCACCTCCCCATGAAGATATGCAGTAAGTAATAAGTGACTGACAGAGGCATAAATAAATTTGTCTAATCAATTTTTGGTCTGCTATATGCCTAAGCTTTTTAAAAATATGCATCGTTTTTCTCATACGCCCACAAATACTTACGATGTGGTTTGTAAAATTTAAATTATTATCGATATAGACTCCTAAGTACTTAATATTTGAACATTTCTCAAGATTGTAACAGGAACAGTTTCCTAAATTGGACATGAGGCAATTAATATTGTGCAGTGAGAGCAGTGTCATCAGCGTACGATATTAGCTTGCCATTTGTTGGTTGTAACATACATAAGTCATTGAGATATATCAAAAATAGGGTCGGTCCCAATATGCTACCTTGTGGCACGCCATAAGTAACTGGTAATTCATTGCTGGTATACGAACCCAGGGAAACACTCTGAAATCTACCATTGAGATAATCTTTGATCAGCATGAGTTGGTTCCCTCTAATTCCAATATTTTCTAGTTTGGCAACAAGGATAGGAATAGAGACCGTGTCAAAGGCTTTAGCTAAGTCAAGAAAGATAGAGATACATTTTTTGCCTTTATCGAGATTAGTAGATACAAATGTAGTAAATTCAAGAACAGCATCGTTTGTGGATTTATGACGTCGGAAGCCAAATTGATTATGCGACAATATATTGCTGGATTCTAAATATTCAGTCAGCCTAGTATTTATAATACGCTCTAGAATTTTGGAGACTGCTGGAAGAATTGAAATTGGTCTGTAATTGCTGATACAATTTCTGTCACCGCTCTTAAAGATGGGTAATATTCTTGACTTCTTAAGGACAGCTGGGAAAACACCATTGTCTATACAGGAGTTAAAAATATGCGTTAAAGGTGGCACAAGTATTTCACTGTTATCCTTAAGAAATCTATTTGAGATCTGATCAAGGCCCACAGAGCACTCATTTTTAAGAGTTTTTATTAATCTCTCAACCTCTGTGAAATCTGTATTTAATAATACAAACGATTTTCCTAATGGGTTAGTTAATTTAGCATTGTATGGCTTTTGGGTGTTACGTGGTAAAAGTAAGCTAATTTTTTCGGCAAGTTTACGTCCTACATTTGAAAAATAACTATTTATTTCATTTATTGACTCTTCAGGTGAATTTTTAATATTTAACAGCTCTATTGGAATAACTTTAGTTTCTCTTGTGGCTGTTATGTCTCTGATTGCTTGCCATAGATTTTTACTGTTGTTTCCGGCTTTATCCAGAACTTCTTTTTCATAAGACATTTTAACTTTTTTAAGTAAAGAGTTACAAAAATTACGGTAACGTGTGTATGTTAATTTTAGACTACTGTTGTTTGGAGAATTATAATACTGTTTGTGTAATTTATCTCTGTTACGAATGCAGCGAAGAAGACCCGTTGTCATCCAAGGCTTAATGATTCTATTCCGCCTAGATAAAATTTTAGACGACGTGTTATTTTTAATGGCAATATTCAAGCAATTAATAAGGTAGGACATTGATAAATTTGGATCAAGTGAATCATAAATAGGTTTAAAATCGATATTACAAACATCACGCTTTAACCCTTTATGATCAATTTTAGTAGTGCTGGATAGAGCATAGTGTCGCATCACCCTAAATTCAAGATTTAGAAGAGTCAGTCGATGATCAGTAAGACTGCAATGTGGAACAACTGTGGTAGCCGGATAGTTAGTTCTGAGCATCACATGATCAAGACAAGTTCCACTTGCACGTCTAGTTGGAAAGGTATGCGCAGGAAGCAAACCATGGGAAGCAGTTAGGTTAAGATATTCATAGGCGTTTCCATCTTTAGTACTTGGGCATATGTCAATATTTATGTCACCTGTTAAAATAACTGTTTTGAAAGTTACTAAATTACTCAGTACATTGTTCAATGAGTTAAAGAATTTATCTAATTTCTTGAAAGATGGTGAACGATAAATAGCTATAATAGCGATATTATGATCAAATTTCAGAAGGATACAATTCCCTTCGAAGAATTCCGGTTCTTCAGTAGTGAGTTTCAGTTGTTGGTTTGTATAGACGACTACTCCATCACTTCTATTTAAATTATTTTTCGAATGTATTGAGTAATAGCCATCTAAAATTGGGATAATAGGAGCGCATTGCAACCAACATTCTGATAACACTATGACATCACAACGCAGTACGATTCTTTGCAGGAGAATCTCAAGTTCAGGCATGTTACAGCTAATACTTCTTATATTTTGAGCAATAATCGTGAGACAGTTTTTAGTATGTGAGATAGATTTGTAACAGTCTTCTAAGTTACATTCTAGAGATTTGGACACCGTAATATTATCTATATTCTGAGATAGTTCTATGAGATTATTTGACATGTTGGAATAAAAGTAATAAATGGACCAATAATTGGGCAAAAAATTATTGAAACAAGAAATATCATGTATTCACAAGATAAAGTTGAAAAAAAAGGCTTTAAAAATTGTTTGCTCAAGTCGGAAAGAAAGTAGTTGTTGTTAAACTGATTGTCTAGCATGCATGATGAGTGTAGGAGTACATTAAATATATGAACATAAAAAAATATAAATAATAAATCTAGTCAATTTGCAGTCTTAAGGTTCTTTAGAGTTTCTTCGTTTTGAATAAGTATGTGTGGCGCTCCTTCTCTTTGACGTATAAAGACTCTACCTTTAGCCACCCAGCAGAACATATAGCCTTCATTTCTCGCAAAGTCTTTTGCCAAGAAAAGTAGCTGCTTGTCTTTAGCTGTCAAGTGCTCTGAAAGAAATATTCTAGCTTCTTCTCCTTTGAGCCCAAGGTGGTGAGACGTAAGCTTATAAACTTTGTAGAATTTCTTATAGGCCTCTAATGCGGAGGTCTTTGTGAGAGTATTATTTAATTCAATGATTACAGTTGACTTTGAAGTGTCAGATTTTACAGGTAAGCGGTAGACATCCTTTAGGTCAGCTTGGTGATACTTGACCTCTAAGGTTTTCAGCAGATTGTACGCCAAATTGAAAAGATCAGACTTATTCTCTGATTGCTGTTTTGGGACACCCCTTATTTCAACAGACGTTTTACGGAGGTTTCGTTCCATAGTTTCGATTTTATTATTTAATATTTGAATTTGCGACGAAACCAGTTTACGCTCATTTTCTAGATGACTTATATTATTTTGAAGGTCTTTCAGTTGTTCGGACATAAATCCGAGGGTTTTATCTAGATCCGAATTTGAGCTCTCGATTTTATCAAAAGTATGTAGTAATATATTATGTGTACCTAATTGTATTTGTTTCTTGTATTATTTTATTGTTCTGTATCTGTGTATTATGTTTTTGACGATTCTAAAACGTTTTGGTTTGAGTTTGAACGGTAAAAAAAAGTGTTTATTATTTATGTATACAGGATGTGATTGAAAGGGCCAACAATATTTTAAGGGGTCCATTTATGTCCGGTTTCGATTTTTTTTTTGTCATGTCATTTTATTATATTGACATTATTTTTTTGTATTGACATTTTTTTATATTGACATTTTTGTGTTGACATGTAATCAGTGTTTTAAAACTCATTTAATGACATATCTAAAATTTTGAAGTTACTTGTAACATTAGTGTTATCTATAAAATATTTGTATTTGAATCATTAACGCGACGAATAAACATTAAAAACGTTATTTAATTTTACCATACAAATAAAAAAAAATATTACGTATTTTTTTTGACACCCCTTACAAGCGCGAGCGGACAGTGATCGCGCTTACTATTACGCGCGCACACGCACACTCATACGATGATTCTCCTCCCGCTCCCCCGACGCCTTCCCGCCTTAATTATGCAGTGTTTATGCATAAAACATATTGACAGTATTTTGTGTGCGATGAAGACCCGGCGATAAACACTATTATGTGTTTAAGTCGCGCAAGTTTAAAAACTATACTCTTAGATTGTTCCTCACCTGATATTACAATGTTTGTGCTTACAAGTGAACCCCCGCAAACTAATTCCACAGATGACTTTGTCTTTCTATATATAGCAGCGTGCCAAGGCACATCTCCATACTTGGAGATAGTACCATTAATGATCAGCTCTGTTCCTTGAGGGTTCAACGTGCCGCAATCTGGAGACAACACCAATTATTTTAGCCCAGCTTTTTTTATACTTCCAACCTAAGTTTAAAGTTGAAATCTGTCGCCAAATTCTGGCAGCCTCACTTAAGAGCCAGTTCCTTTCCAGGCTAAATGTGTTTACCATCTTCGACTACACTGTCACTTAACATCAGGTGAGCTGTGGTCAAACACCAAGCTCGTCAACCCTAAAGAAATAACCCTGCAAAAAATTCTTCAGCTGCATTTGCTGCTGGACCTTACGCCCTGGATTTTGTTTTGTTACTCAAAGTCCATGGCATCGCTGCTTTGGCGCTCATTACTTGAAACTGTAAGGAGATCTACCATCAAGTAACTTAACCGAGCTTGAATTGATAATGAATTATATCGTAGGAACTTTGACATTAAGAGTGTAGGTACAATAAAATATCTGATAGAAGCTGTTTAAAGATGATCAGCTCTTTCCCTGTAAATAAATGTGAGGATCTTTGACAGATCTGATCGAGTCAAAATTTGGTATACTGGTAATGGAGGTTTCGAAACTTTTAATGTTTTTTTCCAATTTTCTATTTGAATCTATAAAAGTGTTTGTACCTGAGATACATTTTTGTAAGTCTCTGGTCCATGTACCGTCTATGCATTCCATAAATGCGAGGGCAGTGGTGGCGCGGTAATGTGGCTTGCAGAAAGGTTTGGCCCAAGTTCCAGACGGCTCATAATCATTGCATGCTCTGAATCCTTCACCATTCATCAATTCTACAGTGCCCTGACAGAGATAAACTACTGACGGGTGCTGGAATACCCGGCATCGCACTGGGAAAAAAAGTTAAACATACTAAAAATTAGCATCGATGTGGCGATCTTGAAAATTGACCACATCGATGCTAATGAAACAAGATCAACAATTAACAATTTGCTCTTCCCTAACAAGATATCTTGTGAAGAAGATCAGAGGAGAAACATTGATAGAAGCTGAAATTGACCAATCATGATCTATACAAACAAACCACAGGGTTTTATTATGCACAAATACAATAAATTAGTTTTGTTTATCTAGCCGTTGTCATGAGCTGGCAGTTTACTCGTTACAAAATTATCGTAACATGGGTAAAACATCGAAGTAAAACAAATAAATTTATATATTTTTTATCTATACTAATTTATGTATTATAGGTATATATTTATAGTATTCTGTGCACTGTATACCCAGTTATAACTATAATAAAGCTTGCTTCAGCTTATATTTATATGGGTTTAATTGTTTGAGTTGGCTACTAAAATACTTTTTGAATTGATACGTATTAAATTTTATAAAAGAGTAAGGTCAAAAAATTCTGCCTTGAGCCACACCTTTTTTATACTACAAAAAACCAACTTAAGTTTATACTTACGAACACATCGAGGAATACTTGATTGCCATAGGCCGTTAATACAAAAGACTAAATCCGGTCCATTCAAAAGATAACCTTCATCGCAAGTAAAATTAAGAGCGACAATATCGTAAACGTCTCCTGGTTTTGCGCCCGATATGTTCGGGATGTAAGTAGTATGGGCTGTGTTTTCGGGCAAGATGCACTTATTTCCAGTTTGTTGTCTGAATCAAAAAACGTTATCTTAGTACTAGCTAATGTGGCCTACTACTGGTAGGCATAGGCTTCGGAACTGAGGCCTGATCTTCGGATTCGTTTCTATTATTGATGAAATTCCACTGCTATTTTTTGAAAAGGATTTGCATCCAGCATGTTTCTAGAGTCAATTTAGATTGTACATTTGATATCCATCAATCAGTGTTAGAATCTTATTAAATTGATAAATTACTTTAAATAATGCATAATACAAAAAAATATGTAATTTTGCCTGGAAGATGTCGCTGTTAACGATAATGGATAAATCATTCATTTAAATTGGTTGTTAATTTATAATTTTACTTTATTTGTGTGTATTGTCTGTAATTATTCGTTGTTGTATCTAGTGTTTTATAAGGAAAATAAATATTTTCCTTTCTTTCTTTCTATCAATCAATTAAATATATAACAACCTGCAGTTGTTCAAGAAAAACATGACGTGACATCAACGCATGTTTATTCCGTTGTAAAAAAAAACAAAACTGCAACAGAATAAACAAAAAGTAGAATTCATAGGTTTACTGAAATATTGCTTACGTCTTATTAACGAAATCATCAACAGCAGGTGCGATCGAAAGTGTCAAAGCTGTGGACAAAACGTAAACTTATGAGTCAATTTTATTTAATTCAAAGATACTATTCCTTCAAGTCGTAATACAGTGCTTGGTGGCAGAACATCTGATACCGTGGTGGTGGTCCGTATGATATCCTACTAAAGAGATCTACCACATAGTAATTCTAGCTGTATAATGTAGGTAGCAAAGTTCCAGGGCTATTTATAAGTATTTTTTTTTAATAGTAGATAGGCTTGCGTTTGACCGTCATCCCGCCTGATGTTAAGCGAAGATGCGGTCTACGGTGGAGCACGCTCGCCTAGAAGAAACCGATTCACTCGCGACTTGAAGGAACCCAGACTATATTATTATTGAATGTTTTAATCTAATAAGCGCCAAAGGTGCCCTGGACTTTGTTTTGTTACTCAAAGTTCTATGTAACGCTGTAATGGTTATGGATAGGCGCTATCGACAGCCCTGTTGGTTCATTGGTAGTGTGTCTGCTTCGAGAGCTGAAGGGCGTGGGTTTGATTCCCACTCAGGACTAATATTTGTGTGACTAACATCGATGTTTGTTCTGTGTCTGGGTGTACTGTATGTATTATAAGTATGTATTTACAAAAAAAAAAAGTATAGTATTCTATCAGTTATCTGTCTTCCATAGCACAAGCTCTGCTTAGTTTGGGGTCAGATGGCGCTGTGTGTAATGTCCTATGATATTTATTTATTTATTATTATTTATTATTTATCTCTCACCATCAGGAGAGCGTTACTTTTTACATAAAGGAGATATTATTTTAATGATATTTCAAATTACATTATTGATTTATAGTAAAGAACAGGAAAATGAAGTGCTAGTCTCTTGTAGCTAAAAACGTAGTTTGGGAACGTTTAATACCCCGAAAGAAGATGTTTCGTTTTATAAAAATCTTTATCTGTTTATAATTATTTTAGAAGAACCGGAATACAATAAGGGTGCATTAGGTGTAGTAGCTCCGGTGCAATTAAGATTGTTTCTGATTGGTGGCAGGTTTTATTGGTTTACTAATAAGTTTTCTTCATAGGATGACTTCAAACGGTGAAGGAAAACGTTGTGATAATGTTCTCGAAGATGCCAACCCTATCTGGGGCAGCGTGGTTGGCCCTACCTTTCTCACAATGATAAGAGATGTGGAAGTGGGCAGTGGGACAGTTTTTATAAACAAGGCTATTTCAAATCAGATGCTACCACGGTATTAGTCATTTTGACGCTGTAATGTGACAGTAAGCTAAAGGTAGAGAGGCAAATTTAGCCTCTGCATTGAATGTCTCAATACAAATGTTGCTAATTTACTGAGACTTAGTGTTTTTAGAATAGGCTTGCGTTTGACCGCCACCTCACCCAAAGTTAAGAGAAGATGCAATAGAGTACGCTTGCGTCCAAGTAACGGATCCTGATTAAAGCCACCCAATAGAAGACTTTGTTTTGTCACTTAAACTTCTGAGTTTCAATGGTTGTGGATAGTCTCTCTCACGAGAACGTATTGCTTCTTTTTGATGTCATAAATAAACTTAAACCAAATTAATTCAATCAGTGTCAGAAATTCGTCAGAGAGCTAAAGTCACAGACTTAGCTCAGCGTATTAGCAAGCTGAAGTGGCAGTACTGGACATATCTGTCGTAGAGCCGATAGCCGCTGGGGTAGACGTGTTTTATAATGGGGACTGGGAATTGGAATACGTAGCCTAGGACGTCTTGCGACTTGATGGTGTTACAATATACGTAGGACAGCTGGCGGTGGATGGAAGCGAAAAGCCGAAGATCGGGCTAAGTGGCGTGTCTTGGGAGAGGCCTATGTCCAGCAGTAGACTACTAAAGGCTGATGATGATGATGAATAAACTTACATTCACATTTAGGCATCTTGTCAGGCCACCACCCATTGAAACATACGATACTCGCGGACCCTTCTAATCGGAAATCTTGGTCACATGTGACATTTATAGTGAGGTACTCTTGAATGTCACCAGGTTTTGCATTGGCTATGTTTGTAATATAAGTTCCATGTTCCGGATACGGAGGTAAGATGCAATTGCTGAAAATTAGATTTATTATATTAATTTGTGGCACTTAGTATATTTACACCACTATCTTGTAATCACTAGAAAAAAATAAATGGCGTTATCTACTGCAAAAACTGAACACATCTATGACAAAATAAACTTATCCACAAAAAAAAGTGGTTCCTGGTTATTATTCTACCCGTAGACATTTACCTAAACCTAGTCCGTCGCCAGTTCATTCATAAACCACGTGGCAAGCTCGTGCGACTGGATCGGGAGGCCTCGGTCGCGATAGTGCGATAGAGAAAGAAGATGTTTTTGCAATATTTCAATGAAAGCCACCATTGGTTTCCGCCAGCTGGTCTGGTGATGGTATTCTTTTGTAATAAACGAGTGCTATGTCCATAATTTCAGGCAGGATTTCCGAAAAGTTTGACTAGTAATAACTTTGGCATTATGAAGAATCCGATTGCACATTTACGATGTCTTTCTCGGTCTGTATTACCCATTAAATTTTTTCTAGTAATTAAAAAATAATTGTGCAGAGGGTTCTGTTTATTTTTAAATGTCTGGTTCACACAACAAATAGATATCTATCTAACAGTTTACAAACTTAAATCGTTTTATGTACAGAACAACTTGAAAGTTCAAGTTGAAAATCTGCCGCCAAGTATCTAACTGTGTGTTCCGGCAGCCTCACTTGAGATCCAGTTCCATTCCGGGCTAGGTGTGATTACTATTTTAGACCACACCTTCACTTAACCTCAGATGAGCTGTGGTCATACACCTAGCCTGTCAATCATAAAAAAGGCCATTCAGATCTGAAGCGCACTAACGAACGAACCGCTTTATTTATCTGCAAATTAATATTATGTAAAGTATGCTGTATTATTGTAAGTTAATTACCTGTTAATATTGCCGTCATTTACTACTAAAGCTGTTTGAGGTAACACTGCAATAAGAATAAAATAAATATATCACGAAGTGCATTTCGTTCCTCACATTACTGGCAATTTCTTTTCAGGAGCGGTGGTTCGATTTCCATACAAACAATTTTTTTCCATTTATGGACAAATGGACCATGATTTTACAATTAAATCACAGCTACTGGCATTTATTTTGGTCTTTATTTGATGAATAAAACAGTAGATTATTTTTACAGGCAATTTTTTTGTGTGTTCACCATAATCGCATATTCGACCGCACTGTCACTTAACATCATGTAAGCTATGGTCAAACACCGAGTATGCCAGCCATAAAAGGAAAAACTAAAAATGTGCCGTTTTATTCAAGTAATTGTGATTTACCGCAAATAAAGACCAGTAGCTGTGATTTCTATATAAATTTATGCTCCATTTGTCCATAAATGGGAAAAAATTGTTTGTACGGAAATCGAACCACCTTAATGATACTTACAAGCAGCTGATGGAGAACTTTCAACACATTTCGGCATGGGGTCCGGCCACCATCCTTTATAACAGTAGACTGATGGCAAACCCTCAATTCTGTAATTTTGATTACAGGTAACATTGACTATAATATACTCAGATACATCTCCTGGCTTCCCGTTAGAAATGTTTGTGTCAAATACCCCGTTATTAGGGCGCGGAGGCAAAATACAATCCGATGTCTGTCTGAAAATAATAAATAATAATAAATATCGTAGGACATTACACACAGCGCTATCTGACCCCAAACTAAGCAAAGCTTGTACTATGGGAGTCAGATAACTGATAGAATACTTAAATATATTATTTTTTGGTAAATACATACTTATAATACATACAGTAATAAAATAAAATAATAATAAAAATAATACAGTAATAAGTAAAATAAAATTCAATTTTGAATGAAAGAAAGAAAGAAAAAACGTTTAATTCTGTAACAAGCACAAAAACAAAAAAAAAATTATTTAGTATTAGTTACTAGCGGACGTCTTGCGGTTTCACCCGCGTAGGTCTCGTTCCCGTGGGAATACAGGGATAAAAATTTGTAACTGTTTGTCTCAGTTTGTTGTTATTTTTGTGTGTTCTGTGTTACAAAATTAAAAATCATTTTCTTTCTTTCTTTCCTTCAAAAAGCAGCCTATGTCACCCGGGGATAGTGTAGCTTCCCAACGGTGAAAGAATGTAATGTGTGCAAACATTAATGTGTTCCGATTTGAAGGGTGTAGCGATGATAGCTCAGTGGTTAGCGCGGTAGGTTCGCATGCCGAAGGGCGTGGGTTCAAACTCCAACAATGAGCTTGAGCTGCCGGTGAAGGAAAACATCGTGAGGAAACCATAGCATGGTGGTAGGGTACTTTCTAGTACTCGGCTGGCTAGCTACCACCCTCAAGTTGAAAATCTGCCGCCAAGCATCTAACGGTGTGTTCCGGTAGCCTCACTTGAGAGCCAGTTCCATTCCAGGCTTGGTGTGCTTTACCATCTTCGACCACACCATCACTTAACATCAGGTGAGCTGTGGTCAAACACCTAGCCTGTCGACTATAAAAAAAAGGGTACTGCAGCTAGCGAAATTACTGGGCTGTTGAGTTGAGACTAACCATCGAAAGTCTCAAATTAATAAGCGTCAAAGCAGCGATGCCCCGGACTTTGTTCTGCAACTCTAAGTTCTGTGTATTGATGCAATGGTCATGGACATGCGTTATCTCTTACCATCAGGAAAGCGTATCGTTAGTCTCATTACTTTTACATTAAAAAAAACTTTTTGGTGATGGAGTCCTTTCTGAAAGTGAAATCTTTGACGGAACCCTAAAGTATTTAAAAACTGTTTTATAAAACCCCGACGCAAAAACGACGGGGTGTTGTAAGTTTGTCGTGTCTCTGTGTGTGTCTGTCTGTGATATCGTAGCTCTCGAACGGATGAACCGATTTTGTATTTTTGTTTGAAAGGTGAATTATTGGGGAGCGTTCTTAGCTATGTTTGATGAAAATCGGTCCAAGATGGCCGCCTAAATTTGCGGGGAAAACCCCTAAGTTTTTTTTTTTTTTCTTTGGTTTTGGCGTCGCGTTTTAGCATTTGCCAGTGTCAAGTAATTATATATTTTCAAGTTTCAAAAGTTAAATAAGTGCCATCGTAGCTAGTTTTAGTCAAAGTCGTCTTTGTCAAGTCCAGTTCGTGTCAGTTAATTCCAGTCATGCTTTAGTAAAGTAGTGGCAACTTTACTACAAAGCTCCGATGGAGTTTTGGAAGCAACACGAAAACTCATGTTTCACCACATTATATCATTTTCCCACACTCGCGCTTGTAATTCGGCACTTTATGAATAAAACACCACCATTTTTATGCATAAACACTCGACAAAACACTAGTTTTGGAAAAAAATACAACGGAGCGACACGACTCTTCCCGCGTTCCCGCCAAAACCAAACCCCTAAGTTGGCAACCGTGCGTAGAATACCAACAATGGCAGCGTTTCTTTACTGTTTTAGCGATAAGCGAATTGTAAAGGAATATTATGCATGATTGAACTTTTCTTACCTCTTTGTTACACGACCATGTACCACTTGGGGTAAATGTGAAGACACTGGGAATAGAAAGTACATTAATTAATACTCATGTTAAAAGGTCGAGGCAACGTCACCAAACACAACACAAAATCACACTAACACAAACTGTGTACTGTATGTATCATAAGTATGTATTTACATTTTGTATTTATCACAGCCTAGGCTCGAGCTGTTTAGAAATAACTGTGTTCACATGGCTGCTTTGATTTTTAATTCTCTTCCAGAAGAATATGTTAATCTGCCTTATAGACGTTTCTGTGCACGGTTGAAATGTTGGCTGGTGAAGGAGTGCTTCTATGATGTTGATGAGTTCTTAAATGGTATGTCGTGTCGTCTACATGTTTACGGACGGACCAAATAGGAAAATTAAGATCTCACAACCATTAATGCAATAATTATAATTACTAAAATGACATCTATTAAATGTAATAATTAATAATTTTTTATTTTATTTTTAAATGTAATTGACATATTTTATTTTATTTTAAGTGTAGAATTGTTTAATTTTATTCAATCCATTTAATGTATTTGCACACTGTAATGGTTGACAATAGACGCTAACTTTAACTATTAAGACCTTTTACACTATTGTCATGTAAATAAAACTTTTGACTTTGACTTTGACAAAAAAAAAAACTATTAAGGTGGTTCGATTTCCATACAAACATTTTTTCCATTTATGGACAAATGGAACATAATTTTACTGTGAAATCACAGCTACTGGCATTTATTGTAATATCAAATATAAATATCGTAGGACATTACACACAGCGCCATCTGACCCCAAACTAAGCAAAGCTTGGATGGAAGTCAGATCCATATGGAATGGATCTAAACGGCCCGATTCCACCTCCATCGTACGAACCGCTGTACAATGGAATTTGCTGCCCGAATGTGTATTCCCAGATAGACAGAAACTGGGCGCCTTCAAGTCGCGAGTGAATCGGTATCTTCTAGGCAAGCGTGTTCCATCGTAGACCGCATCTTTGATTGGCATCAGGCAAGTCATCGCACAAACAATATGGATGAGATCATTGTTAGTGATGTTGATTTCATAGCTTGCAATATCAATAAGAGATCAGGCATCGGCCCGCTCGCATACGTTACCGGTTTACAAACAGGTCCTGTTGTGTCTTCTTTATAATTGTGAAGCACAACTGGTTTAAAGCGATTGCACACTTGATACTTTTAGCATCGGCGATTAATTTTTTTTTATGTAAAAGTAATGAGACGAACGAGACGCTCTCCTGATGGTAAGAGATAACGCCTGTCCATGACCATTGCAGCGATACACAGAACTTTGAGTAACAAAACAAAGTCCAGGGTATCGCTGCTTTGGCGCTCTTACTGCGAGACTTTCGATGGTTAGTCTTAACAGCCCTGTAATTTCGCTAGCTACAGTACCCTACAAATTGGAACTCAGTAATGTTTACACACAACTGCTTGGCGGCAGAATATCTGGCACTGCGGTGGTACGACCTCCTGCTAAGGAAATCTACCACCAAGTATTTTGGGGATAAAAAGTAGCCTATGTGTTAATCCAGGGTATCAGCTACCTCCATACCAAATTTCATCCAAATCCGTTCAGTAGTTTTTGCGTCAAAGAGTAACAAACATCCACCCATACATCCGTACTCATAAACTTTCGCATTTATAATAGTAGTAGGATAGACCAGGTGCTTGACTACAGCTCATCTGCTTATAGTTATTTTTTATTTTCACTTGATATATATACTATTATAAAGAGGAAAGATTTGATTGTTTGTTTGTTTGTATTGAATAGGCTATGAAACTACTGGATCGATTTCTAAAATTCTTTCACCATTGGAAAGCTACACTATTCCCTGGTGACATAGGCCACCCGGGAATAGTGTAGTGTATTCCCACAGTAACGAGAACTACGTGGGTGAAACCGCAAGGCGTCCGCTAGTACTATTATGAAGAGGAAAGATTTGATTGTTTGTTTGTATTGAATAGTTTCCGAAACAACAAGACCGATTTCAAAAATTCTTTCACTGTTGGTAAGCTACACTATCCTCGGGTGACATAGTCTACTTTTTATCCTTGTATTCCCACGGGAACAGGAACTACGCGGGTGAAACCGCGAGGCGTCCGCTAGTACTATTATGAAGAGGAAAGATTTGATTGTTTGTTTGTATTGAATAGTTTCCGAAACAACAAGACCGATTTCAAAAATTCTTTCACTGTTGGTAAGCTACACTATCCTCGGGTGACATAGTCTACTTTTTATCCTTGTATTCCCACGGGAACGGGAACTACGCGGGTGAAACCGCGAGGCGTCCGCTAGTACATTATAAGTATTGTTTATCTCGATGCAATCGCAAGAGCGCCAATGAAATTTGTGAGTGTGCTTCAGACTTTACGCATTTGATACCGGTTAGCGATTTCGTTTGATTACTTACTACCACATAAAAAAAATATACAGGTATACTACGTTTCAAAGCAAAATAATCCTTGCTTTACTATTTATTAATATTCAAAATTTCTGACCGTAAGCAAGAACGCCGAAATGTGGTGAACAGCTGTTTTTATTTTTCAAAAATTCAGGCTTGGTCCCATATCAAAACTTGTTCCGAACGAGTACAACGACCCCCTTTCGACTTAAGCCTACTCTACCGTTAACCTTATCATCAGTTTGTTTAACGAAAACTCGCGCAACGTGAAGGCTAGCAGTTCGTGCGAATTGGTTAAGTCGCGAGATCTCAGTTCGGTTGGAGCTACTATTTTCTTTATTTTTTTAACAGTTCCTTGCCCGTAACGTTCAACACTTTATTACTTACTAGCGGACGCCTCGCGGTTTCACTCGCGTAGTTCCCATTCCCGTGAGAATACAGGGATAAAAAGTAGCCTATGTCACCCGGGGATGGTGTAGCATCCCAACAGTGAAAGAATTTTTGAAATCGGTCCAATAGTTTCGGAGCCTATTCAATACAAACAATCAAATATTTCCTCTTTGTATTGATAGACTAGCTGCGCCCTGCAGTGTTATCCGCTACATATTTTCGAGATAAACAGCCTATGTTCTAATCCAGTGTCTCTGCTACCTCCATACCAAATTTCATCCAAATCCGTTCAGTAGTTTTTGCGTGAAAGAGTAACAAACTTCCATCCATCCATTCAAACTTTTACATTTATAATACTAGCTGCGCTCCGCGGTGTTACCCGCTACATGTTTTCGGGATAAAAAGTAGCCTACGTGTTAATCCAGGGTGTCAGTTATCTCCGTACCAAATTTAATAAAAATTGGTTCAGCCGTTTGAGCGTGAAGCAGTTACAACCATACAAACACACTCACAAACTTTTGCTTTTAATGTTAGTATGATAGAGTATTATGTATGTCGTAGATTTTGTCGTTTTAAGAAATAGTCAATTAAATAATTGGTAATTGTATTGAAATATGTTTCATGTTCGAGCGTCCTACGCCACGTTTACTAATTCCCAGTCTCCATTCTAGAGCACATCTACCCCAGCGGTTATCGGTTCTGCGACATATATGTCCAAGCCCATTGCCACTTCAGTTTGCTAATACGCTGAGCTATGTCTATGACTTTCGTTCTCTGGCGAATTACTTCGTAGGACGCCCTGAGACTCGATGGAGTGACAATGTACGTAGGACAGCTGGCGATGGATGGAAGCGAAAAGCTGAAGATCGGGCTGAGTGGCGTGTCTTGGGAGAAGCCATGATGATGATGTTTAATGTTACAAATAAAGTATAGTTTATGTCTAAATAGAAAATGTTGGAGTGATGGAAGTCGATGACGAATTCTTTTCCCAATTAATAACAAACTGTCCACTTGCATAGACTAAATACATCCCAACATACATCCCTACTACCGAGAAACAATTGATTTATCAGCTTAAATTTATAAAAAACTAAGACTTACCCAACACAATAACGTAAATAAATTCCTTGTACATTGTCGTTCAAGAATTCATTCTTTTACAACAAAAATAATAACAAAAACACTTTGACACTCATAAAATATCTTCCATATTTCCGTTAAATCTTTAATTAAATAATAAATACACTTTTTGCTAAAAGCATTCGTCTACAACACATATTGCAAATAACCAAACGTTTTTAAAAGATTTTCCTCTAAAATGATTTCATACGTAGTTATTCATGAGTAAGCCTCATCGAAAGATCGGCAATTCTCGTATTTCCGAGTTGGTAGAGGAAAACCGGGTATGCGCGGCCACTTGAAAAACAAACACCATAATTCACAATAATGTTTCGCATTAAAAAAATACGAGACTGTTTCTCAAACGGCAAAAATCCGCTCGACGTGCAACCTTCTGTAACTAATACTTGACACTCGACTAGCATCTATAATTATTATATCATGTATTTATCCAACGTAAGTAAGACTGGTTTATGACGTAACCCAAAAGTCATTATGAGGCTTTACAAACTGTTTTCTTTATACAATATTATCCCTCCTGAAATTCCCCGTCCTACTTCCCTTAAATGTGTACCTATGTACAAATGGGTATGTGTATTTTGACTATAATTATTGTTTTTTTTTACGTATAACATGTCTGCGTTTAGCTTTAAGATGGTACGATTTCCGTACAGATAAATTTTTGCCATTTATGGACAAATGGAGCATAATTTTACAGTGAAATCACAGCTACTGGCATTTACTTTGGTCTTTATTTGCGGTAAATCACAATTGCTGGAATAAAACAGTAGATTATTAGCATAAAATCAAATTAATGAATTTATGATTTTTGAATAAAACAGTAGATTATGCTTACAATCTACCGTTTCATTCAAGCAATTGTGATTTACCGCAAATAAAGACCAAAGTAAATGCCAGTAGCTGTAATTTCATCAATGGAAAAAATTTATTTGTATGGAAATCGTACCACTTTAATGAAGATTTAGTTTAGCGCCATTTTTACCCACGACGGAACGGAGACGGTATATATATGCGTTTGGGGTGAGAGGATGTTTGTCTGTTTGTGCAAATCCATGTTGCCATTTTTCTCTAAAACTACTAGTACGATTTTGATGCAGTTTTCAGTTATGGGTTCGGGTTTGATTGGTGCATGTTCTCATATAGAGATTACGGTGACAACTTACCAGGGGGCGCTGCAGCAAACATTTTTGTGCAAATCCATGTTGCCATTTTTCTCTAAAACTACTAGTACGATTTTGATGCAGTTTTCAGTTATGGGTTTGGGTTTTATTGGTGCATGTTCTCATATAGAGATTACGGTGACAACTCACCAGGGGGCGCTGCAGCAAACATTTTTGTGCAAATCCATGTTGCCATTTTTCTCTAAAACTACTAGTACGATTTTGATGCAGTTTTCAGTTATGGGTTCGGGTTTGATTGGTGCATGTTCTCATATAGAGATTACGGTGACAACTCACCAGGGGGCGCTGCAGCAAACATTTTTGTGCAAATCCATGTTGCCATTTTTCTCTAAAACTACTAGTACGATTTTGATGCAGTTTTCAGTTATGGGTTTGGGTTTGATTGGTGCATGTTCTCATATAGAGATTACGGTGACAACTCACCAGGGGGCGCTGCAGCAAACATTTTTGTGCAAATCCATGTTGCCATTTTTCTCTAAAACTACTAGTACGATTTTGATGCAGTTTTCAGTTATGGGTTCGGGTTTGATTGGTGCATGTTCTCATATAGAGATTACGGTGACAACTTACCAGGGGGCGCTGCAGCAAACATTTTTGTGCAAATCCATGTTGCCATTTTTCTCTAAAACTACTAGTACGATTTTGATGCAGTTTTCAGTTATGGGTTCGGGTTTGATTGGTGCATGTTCTCATATAGAGATTACGGTGACAACTCACCAGGGGGCGCTGCAGCAAACATTTTTGTGCAAATCCATGTTGCCATTTTTCTCTAAAACTACTAGTACGATTTTGATGCAGTTTTCAGTTATGGGTTCGGGTTTGATTGGTGCATGTTCTCATATAGAGATTACGGTGACAACTTACCAGGGGGCGCTGCAGCAAACATTTTTGTGCAAATCCATGTTGCCATTTTTCTCTAAAACTACTAGTACGATTAAAACTACTAGTACGATTTTGATGCAGTTTTCAGTTATGGGTTTGGGTTTTATTGGTGCATTATCTTAGATAGGTGACAGTTACTTTTAAACCGATGTGGGTTTTTTCAAAATTAAAAATTTCGCTGTATAATTTCGTCTTCAACTTGCTGTATCTAAGTATATCTCCGCATAATGTATTATATAAACATGTAAACATGTAAACATTTTGCACAAACTGTAATAAATTAACTATATCAGTTTATTTACTTTGACCTTTTGACCAAGTCGCACAAGTCGAAGTCACAAGATAAGATTTAGTATATTGTGCGCAATAAAGTGATGAACATAGTTATTTATTTAAATCGAGATTTTAACATGCCAATACACATAAAACATTTCGTTAAATTTTCGAGATCAAAATTTTGTTAAAATAATTATTATTTTAACTTGATTTTACGTGACAGTCACAGCTACTGATCCACTTTGTAATCAAATTCACAGTCAAATTTAATGTAATGAAAATTTGGCGATTTTTTTTTTTACATTGGCATGCTTAGCAATTTAGGTATATTGTTTTTATAGTCAGTTCGACTTGAACACAACTCGAGATGGTCGACCGGCCGTAACAGGAAAATAAATGCTAAACTTGTTTCTTGTATAGAAAACAAGTTTTCAAGAATGGGTTTTGTGTTTTTGTTGGTTTTCTGCACAGTGATTACTCGTTTATACGGCGCTAAAGAAGGTATATTCATTTTATTTTTTCATTTGTTATACTAATTTTACTATATTGTACTGGCTTTAAGCCTCGGCTATGCTTTCGTGGCACATGAAGAGATATTTAATTAAGTTTAGACAAAAAACTTATTTTTTTAAAGATTGTTTCGCGATTTCATTGGATACTAACATTTACTTTTACGTACGTACATTAAGAAGTAACAAAATTAAAAAAACCGTCTGAATTATATCACAAATAAATTAAAACTTTTAAATATTTGTACCTATAATATATGAAGTATTCATATCAGCTATCTAGTGCCCATAGTACAAGTTTTGCAATTATAAACGAAAAATCAACCCCAAAATCGCGAAGCAAAACAGCTGCTTTTTTTTCTTTTTCCCTCTGCCATGGCACGTTCTTGCATTGCGCCAATTCTCAAACAGCTGTTTTGTATATTTTTGTTGAAGGTCAAACAATTGTCTATGGGACAACTTATTGTTTTTTATGACTAGAGTTGTGCATTTAGAAAAAGTTATTAGTAATAATTGTAGTGTTTAATCTGAGAATAATTAGTATAATGACCTCCTTTTTTTTTTCTTTAGTTTTAGCGTCGCGTTTTAGCATTTGCCAGTGTCAAGTATTTATATAGTTTCAAGTGTCAAAAATTAAATAAGCGTCCTCGTAGCTAGTTATAGTCAAAGTCCAGTCTTAGTCAAGTCCAGTCTGTGTCAGTTAAGTCTAGTCATGCTTTAGTAAAGTAGTGGCGACTTTACTATAAAGCTTCGATGGAGTTTTGGAAGCAACACGGAAAGTTATGTTTCACCCCATTATATCATTTTCCCACACTCGCGCTTGTAATTCGGCACTTTATGAATAAAACACCACCATTTTTATGCATAAACACTCGACAAAACACTAGTTTTGGAAAAAAATACAACGGAGCGACACGCTCTTCCCGCGTTCCCGCCAAAACTCAAATGACCTCCTTACCTTGCAAACTTACATTTTTTTTAAATTACGTGATTAGTTTTCCTTTTTTTTTTGTTCAAACTCTATAATGAAGTTAATTTACTTCCAAGTGTGTTTTTTATTTTTGATATTTCTCTATTATTAGTAATGATCTAATTACTTTATCTGTATCTATATATCTATACCATTAAAAAGAGGTAAGATTTCATTGCTTGTTTGTTTGTATTGAATAGACTCTGAAACTACTGGACTGATTTCAAAAATTCTTTCACCGTTGGGAACCTACACTATCCCCAGGTGACATAGGCTACTTTTTATCCCTGTATTTCCACGGGAACGGGAACTATGCGGGTGAAACCGCGAGGCGTCCGCTTTTGACGACAGTTTAAGAGTTACGCTCATTTAAAAGTTTTTAAGTCGTTTTTTAAAAAATTATGGTTTTGAGATACCACACTGACGTCGTAAGTGGGCGGTATGTTATGATTATAATAAAATCGGCCAAGTGCGAGTCGGACTCGCACATGAAGGGTTAAAAAAATAAACATATTGTAATACGGCAATTCTGTGCTTTTCGTCAAATACGGCGAATTTAAAGTGTAGATTCGGCAACACAGATTTTTTTGACAATAACACTGGTCCCGTTTTACCCTAAAAATATACCTTTTATTACATTTTCAGGCGACTACTGCATTAAAGAAGGGTCGATAGGATTGTGTACAAATATCAGGAAATGTCTCGATGCACAACAAGATATCATCGACAAAAAGCGACCACAAGTAAGTAATTAAAAGTACTATAACACTAATCCCACTAATATTATAAATCTGAAAGTTTGGATAGATGGATGTTTGTTACTCTTTCACGCAAAAACTACAGCACGGATTCGGATGAAATTTGGTATGGAGGTAGCTGAAACCCTGGATTAACACGTAGGCTACTTTTTATCCCGAAAACATGTAGCGGGTAACACCGCGGAGCGCAGCTAGTATTGTAAATGTGAAAGTTTAAATGGTTACTTTCACATTAACGCATAGGTCACAGACAATTAAATCTTTCCTCTTTATAATGGTATAGACAACAAAGTTTCTTACTTGGTGGTTGATTTCCTTAGCAGGAAGTCGTCTAGGTAAGTACCCCCGTAGTACCAGATATTCTGACGCCAAACAGTAAAACAAATCTCTGCTCCAGAGATGCTCTGGACTTTGTTTTACTTCTCAAAGTTATGTATATCGCTGCAATGTAATGACAAAGTCGCTAGTTGTTACACCTTTTAATTCAGTTTATTTCTTCGGTATTGTATTATTTTTTAGTGTGTGCAATAAAGAGTTAATCAATCAATCAATCAATCAATCAATGATCATGGACAGGCGTTACCTCTTACAATCAGGATAGAATAGAATAGAATAGAATATAACTTTGTTATACACCAGAAACACAGATCACAATTAATACAAATAGGAAACAAACAACAAACAAAAAAAAAGAAGATATAATAATATAACAAAACAATAGAATAAATGATGTATAAGGGCGGTCTTATCGCGATTTCTTCCATAGGATAGTGTCTCGTCGTCTTATTACATTTAAATTTAAGAGGATAGGTGTGATGAAGGCGATCGATGTGTTTTTGTCGTTATTTTATCTGACGTTATACATTATGTGGAGGTTTGAAATTAATAAATACTATAATACATATCCTGAATTAGTAAGTGATGTAAAAAAATAGTTTATTTTCAACTATTTTGAACCTATTTTAATATTCAAATTATTTTCAACCCGTAATCTCAACAAAATAATTATAGGAATGTCGTATTTTAAAAGACGCTAACTTTGATGCAGATACATTTATGTCTTAGGCCTTTTATGTGACGTTTTGTTTATTCTATTAGCAGATAGCCACGGATAGTTTTGATGAAAAATTCTGATGGTGCCTGCTGAAAACCTCTTCTGCGTTAAGTAGTTGCTATCATAATTTGCTAGGAGTTCACTCGAGTAAAAGAGAAAGAAAAACTTCCTTTATTGCTTTCTCCCTCTACGCCCCACCCTTTGTTGCCGGCCACTTACTACGGGCCCGCGGGCTACGCGATGCAACAAGCTATGACTAAATACATTGCGTGTTCTCTGCGACTTCATAAACGTCATACGTATAAAAAGTAGTGATGAACATCTAAAATATACGAAACACCGAAAGTAGATTTATTCGTTTCCAAGGTGAGTATACCGATACTGAGCGTCCGGCGACACGTCTGTGTGAGTGGAAAATATTAATGTAGGTGTTCAATCATAAGTTCCCACCACCAACCACAGTTGAAATTTTCGATGTTTTCAATTTCTCTGTAAGTCAAGTAAAGTTTTTTTTTTTCAGTTATGCGAGTTCCAGACGGACCCTATTGTGTGCTGCGTATCGGCAGTCGTCATTACCGTCGAAACCACTAAAAGGTATTTATAAGATACCAGTTGACGCCTCGCAGTTTCACCCGCGTAGTTCCCGTTCTCGTGGGAATACAGGGATAAAACGTAGCTTATGTCACCCGGAGATAGTGAAGCTTCCCAATGGTGAAAGAATTTTTGAAATCGATCCAGTAGTTTTTGAGTTTATCCGTTACAAACATACAAAAATACAAATCTTTCCTCATTATAATATTAGTGTAGATGAACACAGAGCTAACTACCATTTGGTTCATGTAGTTCGACAAAATCTTAAGTAACAATGGCGCCGTATCTATGACATTGACTAAGTAAGTCTTAATGTAGTATAAATCTACCAGACTAAGTCTTTGTGTACTGTGAATGCACAAGACTAAGTCTTAGTCTACTGTGAATGTACAAGACTAAGTCTTTGTGTACCGTGAATGGACAAGACTAAGTTTTAGTGTACTGAGTGTGAATGTACAAGACTAAGTCTTAGTGTGCTGTGAATGCACAAGACTAAGTTTTAGTGTACCGTAAATCTAGAGTTTAAAAGTGTGAACATCTTTCTTTAAATAATAAATAAATATTGTAGGACATTACATACAACGCCATCTGACTCCAAATGTACAGTCGAGCTCAAAAACTAATGATTAGAAATTTAGATACGCTTTGTTTTTATAAACTGTCCCATTTCTAGGCGCGGTTCCTCCTCAATACGATGCCTCAATACGATGGAACAAGATTTAATCTACTTTACTGATCAAGGTTTTTTTATTTCAAAGTAATGAAACGAGCGAAACGTTCTTTCGATGGTAAATAACGCATACCCATGACCAATGACCATTGCAGCGGTACACAGAAGTTTGAACAACAAAGTCTAAGGCATCGCTGCTTTGTGACTTTAGATGGTTAGTCTCAACAGCTCTGTAATTTCGCTAGCTGCAGTAGGTACACTTCAATTTTTTTTTTAAATGTAAATAGTAATGAGACGAACGAGACGCTCTCCTGATGGTAAGAGATAACGCCTGTCCATGACTATTGCAGAGATACACATAACTTTGAGTGACGAAACAAAGCCCAGGGCATCACTGCTTTGGCGCTCATTACTTTGAGACTTTCGATGGTTAGTCTCAACAGCCCAGTAATTTCGCTAGTTGCAGTACCCTTCACACCGGAACACAGTAATGTTTAAACACTACTGCTTAGCGGCAGAATAACTGGTACTGCGGTGGTACCTACCCAGACGAGCTCCTGCTAAGGAGATCTACCACCAAGTAAAAAAATACAGTATTGTTTACACAGAATTGCTTGTCGGCCAAATATCTGGTACTGCGGTTGTACTTACCTAGACGACCTTCTGCTAAGGAGTGTAAAAAAATCTTCAGTCATGCGAGTGTCCTCACGATTACAAATTATTTTTCCAGCCCTGTAGATAAATGCGTATTGCCACCGTACCCAGAACATGGCTCTTACGTCACTAACGTAGCCAACGGAAAACCAGGAGATCAGTACAATGCAATCTTTTTAAACGTCTCCTGCCGAAAGGATTACGAAATCAATGGACCGTCGACGATCTACTGCTTTAACGGTGCCTGGTCAGAATCCGTGCCTGAGTGTAGTGAGTAACTTTCTTTTTTTAATCCTAAGTAGGTTTGCGTGTACGGCGCCGAAACGTGGACACTCACAACGGTGCATAAATTTAAAGTCGTCCAGCAAGTTATGGAATCTGGAAAAGGGGGGAAACTTAGTACATAAATTAGACAGCTACAATTCGGTATGTAAAGAAAAAAAACTTTACTGATTCCAAAACCATTTCGAAATAGTACATTTCTGTACAATATTTTTATGTTTAAAACTTTGTAAACTATGAGGTGGGGTTTATTTTAATAAAAAACATAAATCAAACTTGACTTTCAATTGATGTCTCATGACGTCACCTCGTAAGGCAATTTTCATATACTAAAGAAGCAATGGCAAACCAAAACAAAATTTGTCAATGTCAAGTCAACGGCGGCCATAATAATCTCTTCAATACACATACGTCGAGTTGTTTTTCGGTTTATTGATACAAACATCTGGATTATTTTACTTTAAACGTTATTTGGACTCTGATATCAGCCCGATCTTCGGCTTTGCGCTTCCATCCACCGCCAGCTGTCCTACGTATATCGTCACTCCGTCGAGTCTCAGGGCGTCCTACGCTACGCTTGCCAATACGCGGTCTCCACTCTAGAACACGTATACCCCAGCGGCACACAGTAATGTTTACATACAACTGCTTGACGGCAGAATAAGTGGTACTGCGGTGGTACCTACCTACACGACATCTAAGGAGAACTACCACTAGGTAAAAGCAGAAACTACTATTATCTCTCTTGTGAATACTTGTCGAGACTTTTAATACCTTGTACCAATTTTTTTTCAGAAACTTCGTGCCGCCTGTCTCCTCACCCCTCGGTTGAGTACAACTGCATCGTCTCTGAAGGCGGGGTGACCGGCAGCAGGCCTTGCAAGGAGCATGAGCCCGATGGCACTATTGTCAGCCCCCGCTGCCGGAGTCCTAACTACTACTCTTCCACATCGCTGAAATTCATGCGCTGCATCGGTGGGGGCTGGGACTACGTCGCGATATGCTCCCCAGGTCTGATCACAAACGAAATATGAAAATTTAGAAGAAAAATTGATTTTAGAATTTCATGTTAGCGACATTGAATTCGCTTGACGCTTTGAGTGCGATGAGCACCTTAGCTTTTAGTACTGCACCATTTCTCCTTAAACAGTTCAGTTCTCCACTAGCGACTTCTCTACATAGTATAAAACAAAGTAGCTTCCCGCCGTCTGTATGCTGAGATCTTTTAAAGTACGCAACGGATTTTAAACGCAGTTTTCATCAATAGACAGAGTGATTCAACAGGAAGAGACATGCATAAAATATGCACCACATTAGAAAGAAAGAAAGAAAATAATTTTATTTTGCAACAAAACAAAAAAAAACAAAAATAACAACAAATAGAGACAAACAGTTACAAAATAGGTGCTCACCTCAGCATAATACTGGTCATAGTAAACATTATAAACATTAATAAACATTAGTATCTACATTGCACCCGTGCGAAGCCGGGAAGGGTCGCTAGTTTGTGACTCTCGACGCAAAAGCGACGGTGTGTTATAAGTTTGACGTGTCTGTACCAGACAGCTGACAGAATACCTACTGAAATACCTGTTTTTTGTACTTTTTTAATGTAAAAAGTAATGAGACGAGCGAGACGCTCTCCTGATGGTAATATAACGCCTGCCCATGACCATCGCAGCGATACACAGAACTTTGAGTAACAAAACAAAGTCCAGGGCATCACTGCTTTGGCGCTCATTACTTTGAGACTTTCGATGGTTAGTCTCAACAGCCCAGTAATTTCGATGCAGTACCCTTCAAACCGGAACACAGTAATGTTTACGCACTACTGCTTAGCGGCAGAATAACTGGTACTGCGGTGGTACCTACCTAGACGACCTCCTGCTAAGGAGATCTACCACCAAGTAAGATTACATACATACATACAGACCACCCAAATATAGAACATCTATCTATGTTAGACACACAAATCAAAGTCCCGGGTGGGTAAGGAACCGACGCCCTTCAGTTCTCTAGCAGAACTTTACCAAACGAGTTGTCAGGCAATTATGACATTGTTAAGCGTTTTGACGTAGAGATTTACTACGATAACTTGGCCCGCCCCTCCAAATTACTGTTTTAATGTCACATCCTTAAAGAGTTTGTATGTAGTTGTAATTATTTATTCGTCTTCAGTAGCACCAGATTTGTTTGTCAGCTTACCATAACTAGTTGAGCGCGAAAGACAACGCACGCGTCATGTTCATAGAGTACGTCAGTGCAGCGCCATACTAATAAAGAGCGATTAATGAACGCCACTAGTCGACACACAAATCCATGGATTTGCTAGCTCGGCTAGGTGTTTGACGGCAGTACCAGTAAGCGCACACGCGTGCTCGAGCGTTGTAAATACAGTCAAAATCTGTTATAACGACATCGAAGGGACTACTCATATTGAGTCGTAAAAACCGATAGTTGTAACAACCGGTGACAGGTATTAATAGAAAAGATAATATGTATATTCATGTAGGAAATTAAACCGCATTTTGTTTACTTCAATACAAACGTATAATATAAAAGAACAATATCATTTTTCCATCATTTTTGTATGCATAAAATCTGTAATTTTAGTTTGTTTGAAACACTTCTGTCGTGCATACACATTTTGTAATTCACGTTCGATTTTAATCAGCGTATCGTCACAATTTCCCTGCATGTGGAAATCTTCATTAAAAAGAACAATCTTTCGTAATACACTAACAGCATTGAGACCGTCAATCAAAGTTGGCACTGTAAATTGTTCTTCCGAGTCTTCCTGTTCATTTTCATTTTCCTCTTGAACTTCCCGTACAATATCATCCTCCGTAGCTGGTGCACAAATTGCAATAGACTGATCTACATCAATGAATTCGTCTGTTTCAGTAGTAGATAAAGCAGGTCGTAAATTTTGGGCTAATTGAGCCAAAGAAATATTGTCCTCTTCATCATCGTCAATCACATCATCTGAGGTTCTTGTTATAAGACTTGTAAGATCTTTAAAACCTGCATGCCCAAAGCAGTTAGCTATAGTTTTTTGTGAAACTTTTTCCCATGCTTCAGATATCATCAAGATGGCATCAAGAACCGTAAAGCTGTTCTGATTATTACTGTCAATGCTTTGTATTAACTTTAACACTTGCAGTCTTCTATAATGAGATTTTAAACATCTTATTACACCTTGGTCCATAGGTTGCAGTACAGATGTAACATTTGGTGGTAAGAACACGAGTTTAATACACTTCAGATTAGTAACAGCCGGATGAGCAGGACAATTATCAACTAAAAGAAGAACTTTCTTATTGTTTGCTTTTAATTCAGCGTCCCAGTTTCGTAACCATCTTTCAAAAATTTCCGATGTCATCCATGACTTCACATTGTTTTCATACGTTACCGGCAGTGAGCGTATGTTTTTAAAGCATCTTGGTTTCTTAGATTTCCCAATAACTAAAAGCTTCCTTTTACAGGATCCTGTCATATTTGCTGCAACCATGATCGTTAGCCTCGTCTTGGACATTTTTCCTCCCGAACAATTCTCTCCTTTGAATTTTAAAGTCCTGTCTGGTGTCATATTGTAAAAAAGTCCGGTTTCGTCTGCGTTATAAATGTCTTCTGGACTGTAGCCTTCGCATAATGTAGGCCACTTTTGCGTAATCCATTGGTCTACAGCATCTTTATCCACACTGGCAGCTTCACCACTCATTTTCCCGCTGACAATGCCATGTCGAGCCCGGAAACGTTGAATCCAACTAGACGAGCAAACAAAATCTTCACCAAAACGTTGAGCAAAATCGTTTGCTTTTTGTTGAAGAATTGGTCCATTTATCGGCACATTATTTGTCCTTTGATATTTAAACCACTTTAACAAAGCTTCCTCAATCTTCGTATGCCGCGTTGTTCTGGCTCGTTTCATTTTCAAAAAATTCTTGTCGTAAAGGATTTTAATTTTCTCCCTATCTTTCCAAATTGTTGAAATTGTCGAGTGGGATACACCATATTCTTTTGCCAGGTCTTTGTTTGGAATTTCTTTCTCTAGCTTTGAAATAATATGCGATTTTTCTTCGATACTGATTTGTTTTCTTTTTTGCGACATGTTACAATTTTCACAGTTAACTCAACAATAATGTTTTGGTGCGTCTTGTGTAAAGATAAGTAACAAACTGACTTAAGAGATATGATGAAGCGGGCCTTGAGGCTACGGCATGCATGTGCTTGGTTTCTAAGAATTACAAAAGACCCTAAACTTTGTTTAATTTTACGATAATAGCCATTGACTATTATACTGTGCCAGATGTGGATACAGTTACCTACTCAAATTGTTTACAATACAGCTGAGCCGGTCGTTCTACAGATATAATTCTCCGAAAACATTAACCAAATGTGGTCGCTTAATGCGGTATGTCGTAGTAAACAATGTCGTAAAAACCAATGTTTTAGATAAGGCGGTCATATAACATTCAGCCAGGACCTTTGATTTTGGTCAATTTAACCGGTATGTGGTTCTAAACGATGTCGCCATAAACGGTATTGACTGTACTTTCAAATGTTTTGGATGTTGGGGCGGGTCATGTTATCGTAGTAAATCTCTAATTGTTTATGACGTTGGGTTTAACTTGTCTGAAATGCTGTTGAACAGAATGCGGAACTGTGACACCAACCGGCACGCCACTGGTCTTAGGCGGGGAAACAGCCAAGCGCGGGGAAGTCCCGTGGCATGCGGGCATCTACGCCAAGGCCTACAACCCGTACATGCAAGTTTGTGGAGGCTCGCTCATCAGCGCTTACGTTATAATATCAGGTAAAATGGATTATTTACTTGCTGTATTTTTGTAATTATACTGGCTGCGTCCCACGGTGTTGCATCACGGTCCCGCTGCATGTTTTCTGGATAAAAAGCCTTTTTTTTTATGGTTAACAGGCTAGGTGTTTGACCACAGCTCAAGTTAAGTGACGGTGTGGTGAAAGATGGTAAAGCACACCTAGCCTGGAATGGAACTGGCTCTCAAGTGAGGCTGCCGGAACACACCGTTAAATGCTTGGCGGTAGATTTTCAAGTTGAGGGTGGTAGCTAGCTAGCCGAGTACTAGAAAGTACCCTACCAGTAAGCTAAGGTTTCCTCACGATGTTTTCCGTCACCGGCAGCTCAAGCTCATGATTTTTTGCTAATAATATACTGTTTTATTCAAGCAATTGTGATTTACCGCAAGTAAAGACCAAAATAAATGCCAGTAGTTGTGATTTCACTGTAAAATTATGCTCCATTTGTCCATAAATGAAAAAAAAATATTTGTATGGAAATCGAACCACCAAGACAAGGCAGTATGGCTGTACAGCTTTAGCCTGCCCGACGGGACAAAATAAATGGAAAGAATCTTTTGCGTTAATTTTAGAATTAGGTTCAGAGACCAGTAAAATTCCAATTTGAGAACAACTTGCTATATTTCAGTGGTTATTACGGATATCGTTTCACTAGCACATTTTTATTCTCTCAGCTGCCCACTGCTTCTGGAACGACATCAATGGCAAACAGCCGGCGTCAAATTACGCCGTAGCGGTCGGCAAGCTGTATCGAACGTGGGACAATGCTGTCGAGACAGAAGACACGCAACGCTCAGATGTAAGCTACTATCTTACGCGGTTCTACATCATCTATCTATTTATCTATCTATTCTATACTGTTATAAAGAGGAAAGATTTTATTGTTTGTTTGCATTGAATAGGCTCCGAAACTACTGGGCCGATTTTAATAATTCTTTCATTATTAGTATGCTACATTATCCGCGATGGGCATAGGCTATGGTTTATTTAAATTACAATTAGGGGGCCAGATGGAAAATCCAATAATGTATCTAACCCAAGCTGGAAAACGTTTGAATAAACCCTTACTTAGCACGCGCAGCGAAATCAGTGGCTTTTTTTTTTTTCTTTAGTTTTGGCGTCGCGTTTTAGTATTTGCCAGTGTCAAGTATTTATATATTTTCAAGTTTCAAAAATTAAACAAGCGTCCTCGTAGCTAGTTATAGTCAAAGTCCAGTCTTGGTCAAGTCCAGTCTGTGTCAGTCAAGTCCAGTGACGTTTTATCTATAGAGCAAATTGACAGCTACAAATAAGTCTGTAAATATCATAATTATGTAGAATTTTCATTTACACTAATTATAAAGAGGAAAGATTAGATTTTTTGTTTGTTTGTATTGAATAGGCTCCGAAACTATTGGACCGATCTGAATAATTCTTTCACCATTAGGATGCTACATTATCACTGAGTGACATAGGCTATATTTATATTGTTAATCGAGTTTTGTTTTCCCGTGCGAAGCCGAGCGAAGCGAGCTGCTAGTAAAATATATAAATAAAATTCGTTCCAGGTAAAAGAAATCCATTTACCTGTACGTTTCCAAGGTACCTTGTCGAATTTTCAAGACGACATCGCTGTATTAATCGTGAAGGAAGCATTTACGTATAAAACTCACATACGACCGCTGTGCGTAGACTTTGACGTCAACTTTGAGAAGCGACAGCTACAGGCCGAGAAAAAAGGAAAGGTAAGAATTTACATAAAACAGGTAAACCGCAAATTCGAAACGAAATAAGGAATATAATAATAATAATTTATTTCAGGTTGAATGTTCAAGGTTTATATCTAGTTTATTTCCGCTTAACAGTCTTCCCAGTTCCAACAGTGACGAGGACTTCAATTAAACTAATTTTAACTTTACACTGCTTATTAATTATAAACCTAATCTTACTTAAAATCTAGAACTCATAAACTTAGAAATATACTTAATTTGACAAAAATTAAAATAATAATAATAATAATGTGTCGGGCATGCCACCGTCCCGGAGAATCGCTCCGACATATTATTTCCGGTTGTTCGCATCTTGCTAACGGCGAGTATTTGCACAGCCACAACCAAGTAGCCAGGATCATCCATCAGCAGCTTGCTCTTCAATACGGCCTTGTCGAGTCTGAGGTGCCGTACTATAAGTACGCACCAGCGCCAGTTCTCGAAAATGGTCGTGCTTTGCTCTATTGGGACCGGTCTATCATCACGGACAGGACTATTGTCGCCAATAAGCCTGATATCGTGGTGGTCGACCGAGCCCAACGCCGGGCAGTGCTCGTCGACATCTCCATCCCACATGACGAGAATCTCGTGAAGGCCGAGAAGGACAAGCTCAGCAAGTACCTTGACTTGGCTCACGAGATAACCGCCATGTGGGATGTTGATTCGACGATCATTGTCCCGATAGTCGTCACGGTAAACGGTCTTATAGCGAAGAGTCTCGACCAACATCTTAAGAGACTCTCGCTAGACGGTGGGTCAAGGGTCAGCTTCAAAATGCAGTGATCCTTGACACGGCGCGCATTGTGAGGAGGTTCCTCACTCTGCAGCCCTAACCACCGGCAGCTTGAGCCCTGCCCCGCTGCCGGCGGCACCCTAGTTTTTAAGTTTTTTTATATTATTTATGTTTTTTTATATATATGTAATGTAAAAAAAATTAAAAATTAAGAAAAGAAATAAATAACTGGAATAATAATAATATATTAATATTTCTAAGTTTATGAGTTCTAGATTTTAAGTGAGATTAGGTTTTTAATTAATAAGCAGTGTAAAATTAAAGTTAGTTTAATTTAAGTCCTCATCACTGTTGGAACTGGGACGACTGTTAAGCGGAAATAAACTAGATATATTATACCTTGAACATTCAAAATGAACTTCCGCAAAGTAACGCCTGAATCAATCAATTATTTCAGGTTACTAGGACCCATAATTATTTAACTAAATACAAAAATACAAAAAAAAAACACTAAAAAGTAGTAAAAAGTACATTAATTTAAAAATAATAATAGTTAATAAATAAAATTCAAAATTAAAATACAAAATCAAACTTAAAATATAGTATTCATCCGTCAATTATCATAATAAATCAAAGCACATGTGCAGTTGATCGGCATGTGTGATTATGGGGCAGTCGAGTCGTATAATAATAGGGCCTCACACTGCTCTCTTTAGCGAACAAGAACTGGCGCAAACCATCGGTGCTAAGCACCGAAGACCGCAAGGAAGTATGGAAGAGCAAGCAGCTGCACGGGCAGTTCTATCGGGTCCTAACAGGCCCCGATGTGGGCATGCTCGCGTCGGTGAACTGGCTACGCTTCGGGGACCTCTTTGGGGAAACTGAGGGTTTTGCCTGTGCGATTGCCGACGAAGTCACCAAGACGAACAACTATCGGAAATATATTATGAAGGACGGTACGGTCGACATCTGTCGGGCATGCCACCGTCCCGGAGAATCACTCCGACATTTCATTTTCGGTTGTTCGCGTCTTGCTAACGGCGAGTATTTGCACAGGCACAACCAAGTAGCCAGGATCATCCATCAGCAGCTTGCTCTTCGATACGGCCTTGTCGAGTCTGAGGTGCCGTACTATAAGTACGCACCAGCGCCAGTTCTCGAAAATGGTCGTGCTTTGCTCTATTGGGACCAGTCTATCATCACGGACAGGACTATTGTCGCCAATAAGCCTGACATCGTGGTGGTCGACCGAGCCCAACGCCGGGCAGTGCTCGTCGACATCACCATCTCACATGACGAGAATCTCGTGAAAGCCAAAAAGGCAAGCTTAGCAAGTATCTTGACTTGGCTCACGAGATAACCGCCATGTGGAATGTTGATTCGACGATCATTGTCCCGATAGTTGTCACGGTGAACGGTCTTATAGCGAAGAGTCTCGACCAACATCTTAAGAGACTCACATATCTGAATCATAATCCATCATATTAAACCATCGAAATGGTAATTTACAAGGATAATTATCGATGTAATCTGTCAAGATATTATCTTCAAACGCATTGGAGTGTAAAATATTCAATAATTTGTATTACTTACGAGTAAAATGTGATGCCACTGGTTTTCCTCTCACTGCGGCTCTTACAACCTACGATGCTGCAGCCACCCATATTAAAACAGTTATCAACGATATTAGACTAGTCTCTATCTCAAAACAAACACAATACACTACGTAAAACTAATAAAATCAACAATAAACGCCGAACGCCAGTTTGTTTGGCAAACTTCTGTCTCAATGTGACAGATTGCCGATGAAAAAACCGGTTCGGCGATAGGGACAAAAAATAAACATTCTGTCTCCTTCCTGCTCATGGCTATAGTAATTTAACTCTCCTTATCTATTTTAGCGTGACGTCAATGCATACAAATCTAGTTTAATCTGAGGCGGAATTACTCACGTGATGCTTACGTTTTTAGTTTCGGCCTTCATAACTAATACAAAAATATTATAATTCTCACTCACAGGTGGCGGGCTGGGGGCTCATGGCTGAGAATGGTACCGCGTCCCAAGTGCTCCAAGTGATCGACCTGCCATTTATCAGTATCGACAAATGTATTAATGAGTCACCCCCCTTCTTCCGCGAGTTCGTCACTAGTGATAAAATATGCGCGGGATACAAAGATGGTAAGTATTTTGAAAGATTTTTTGCGTTTTATTTCAAAGATTTTTTTTAAGTATGCAATGTGAAAAACTAAATTTAGGCATAACGAATTAAACCAAAAATTTTACAGGTGTATAACATTCTACAAGGCAAGCCTTTTTTATTTGATACGCATATTGAGGGTGTCGTGAAAAAATATGTAATCCGCCATTTTGTGGCGGCGGCCATCTTGGACTGATTTTCATCAAACATAGCTAAGAACACTCACCTTTCTAACAAAAAACAACGTGTATTTTTTTCTTTGTCAATAAAGATTTTCTTATTCGTATTCTTGAAATCAAAATCGGTCCATCCGTTGGGGAGCTACGATGCCACAGACAGACACAAACTGAACAATGTTAAATTCCACGCGGACGAAGTCGTGGGTAACAGCTAGTGGTTCATAAACGTGATGTTTTTCAGATTATTTTTTACATTTTTTGCACACAGCGCCGTCTATCGCCATACAAACCAAAGCTTGTAATGTGCGAACCAAATGTTATTTTAATTAAATTTTTGTCAAATTAAGTATATTTTTAAGTTTATGTCAAATTAGTTCTAGATTTTAAGTAAGATTAGGTTATTATTTAATAAGCAGTGTCAAATTAGTTTAATTAAAGACCTCATCACTGTTGGAACTGGAACGACTGTGAACCGGAAATAAACTAGATATATACCTTGAACATTCAAAATGAACTTCCGCAAAGTAACGCCTGAATCAATCAAATAATACCAGTTTTTTTAATCACAAGTTTTTTTTTCAGCTGGCAAGGCTCTATGCAGGGGCGACACCGGTGGAGCTCTGGCGTTCCCAGAAATCGACAAAGGTGTATTAAGATATTATCTCCGAGGAGTTGTCTCTATTGGACCCGTTGCAGAGAATACTCTTTGCAATGCACATGCCTACACAACTTTCACACAAGTTTCAAAACACGAACATTTCATTAAAGAGTTTTGGGGGACTAACTAGCGATGAAATTATAGATTTTATTATGAAAACTGACGTGATTTTCAATTAGGTCGAAAATAATCTATCTATACTATTATAAAGAGGCAAGATTTGATTGTTTGTTTGTATTGAATAGGCTCGGAAACTACTGGACCGATCTTAATAATTCTTTCATTATTAGAATGCTACATTATCCGTGATGGACATAGGCTATAGTTTATTCAAAAAACAAAGTCAAAGTCAAAAGTTTTATTTACATGACAATAATTTAAAAGATCTTAAATGTTATAGTTAGCGTCTATTGTTAACCATTACAGTGTGCAAATACATTAAATGAATTAAATAAAATTAAACAATTCTACGCTTAAAATGAAATAAAATATGTCAATTACATTTAAAAAATAATAATTAATTATTACATTTAATAGATGTCATTTTAGTAATTACAATTGTTGCATTAATGGTTGTGAGATCTTAATTTTCCTATTTGGTCCGTCCGTAAACATGTAGACGACACGACATACCATTTAAGAACTCATCAACATCATAGAAGCACTCCTTCACCAGCCAACATTTCAACCGTGCACAGAAACGTCTATAAGGCAGATTAACATATTCTTCTGGAAGAGAATTAAAAATCAAAGCAGCCATGTTATTTCTAAACAGCTCGAGCCTAGGCTGTGACAATTTGGGATCCTTATGGAAAATTCAATAATGTAACCCAAGCTATGAAAAATTTGAAAAAATCCTTACTTTGCTTGCGCAGCGAAAACTATTGACAACCATATCTGAGGGAAGAGAGCGCCCGACACACGACACCGCCGCAAGAAGGAGCCTTCGATGGTGAGCATGAATGCTCGAGGCATACACACAATCCTTATATAGGGTGTTAATAGCTTTAAGATTAGAATATAAATAGGTCTTAATAGAAGAGTAGTAGTCCTCGCAACTCAGGAAATCCTACGGCAACGACTAGTGACAAAAAAAAGTAGTATTTTTTTTTAATTTATTCAAGTGTTATCTTACATTTTTGTCAAAATTTAAGTGATGTAAAGCACATTACTTATGTGTGCAAAATAAACCTTTATTATTATTTTATTGTGACTGTAGTTTAATTTTTTTTTTTTTAATGGTTGACAGGCTAGTTGTTTGACCACAGCTCACCTGATGTTAAGTGAAGGTGTGGTCGTAGATGGTAAAGTACACCTAGCCTGGAATGGACAGGATGATTTAGTTCAGGAGGACTCCGTGCAAGAAGAGCCACAGAGCACGACCCGCCACCAACCCCACGCCTGCACCGCAGCGCTGTCGCCATGTGAGACGCGTGCGGTGGCTAGAGTTCATAACCATACTGTTAAAAACAGTATTATCCTGTTTTTGTTCATAAATACTTTTTACTATTCTGTAAAAAAAAGCATACAAAATATTGTTTTTATGCCCACTAGTATCCAGAGCCATACGTTCTTATAGTAAAGTCGCAAACATGACTGGACTTGACTGACACGGACTGGACTTCGGCCATAACTATAATTACAAGGCAACTTATTTTACTTCTGATATTTGAAAATATCAAAACACTTGACACAAGACACTTGGCAAATGTACAAATTGCGATGCCAAAATCAAAGAAGAAGGTTTAGAACGAAACTGTCAATGTCAAGTGAGTGCCATAAAGTATACATTATAATTATATCATACACGTAAGTACGACGGGTTTATGACGTAACCCAAAAGTCATTATGAGGCTTTACAAACTGTTTTCTTTGTACAATATTATCCCTCCTGAAATTCCCCGTCCTACTTCCCTTAAATGTCTCCTTTCCCTTGTATTCACCTCATTTGTACATATATTATGTAAATATATATTAAAAAAAAAACTGTAAATATGTGATATCTATAATGAATGTTTGTTTGTTTACATATATCTATATAATATATATGTATGTTTATATTTGTGTTCGTCCTGTTTGTCTATAGTTAGTTCTAATTATTTTGTTTCGGAAAAGGAAAAACACAAAACTCTGTAAACGGTACCAGACAAAAATGATAGTCAATTCATAGTCCAATCTCTTTGTGTGGCAGTCTATCGTTCTACGTGACATTGGCGGAATTGTGGAGAACCTCCGCAAAGGCCATTCATCAAGAATTGAATTTGTACGCGACAAAATGAAATTGTTAATAGGTGTACGTAACAGAATAAAATTGTTAATAGAATCTATATATAATAGAATGTAACAGAAATAAAATAAATGATATCGTTGAGTATATTCATTGAGAGATCCGCTGGTCTAAATTAATAGAGCCCCATTCGCCGGGCCCCGCCCACCCGCACTCGCCCTGCCCCCGCAGTAGCGAACGAGCGCACGCGGGGATATATAAGCGGGCCCGGCCCAACGATAGTCACTTGCCAGCGAACAGCGAACGCGAGCGGACCTCTCTCCTGAAGACTCCAGAACGAATCCCAGAGAACCAAGACTGCATTTAACTCCAGCACCCGTGCCCCATTAGAGAAGGCTTCCCAGTCAGAGTTGCTCTCTCTCTGCACATCCCGGGGAACGAGCGGGCATTCGCCGCTATCAAGAAATACAGTCCACTGCGCCCCGCTCGTTTCTCGGACCGCCAACCAGAGAGAGGGTGACCCACGGAGCCCTCCTCCCGCACATTTGGTCCTTCGAGCCGGATTCAAGCCGTCTACCATGGTTCTCACCCGATCCGCCAAGGGTGAGCGGACCGCACCGCATCGAGCCAACGCCACGCCGTCAAGTCATCAGGAAAGTGCCGCCTCTACAGCAGCGACGGAGGGTCCTCTCACATCATGGCCCTCCTCGCTCGCCACAGGCGCACTCTCAGCGGGGGTGCCGCAGGGCCCGACTGCCACGGAGCCCTCCTCCCGCACACCGTTGCTGCCGCGCATGAAGAGCGCAGCAACCACGCTAGCCTACTCGCCGGCATCGCCGACGGGACCTCTCAGCGGTGTACAACACGCACCACCAGCCGAAACCTCCACCCCCAGGGCCGGAGTGTTCACAGATGCAGCCAGCAGCCACGCGCCGCCCGCCAAGGCGCCTGCCCTCTATGCCGGAGGGTTCGCTGCAGCATCCACCAGCCGTCCGCAGCAGACTCTCGCAGCACACCTACAGGCGCGAGGGACCACTACGGACACAGCGGGGCCAACGCCGACGACCGAATCCAGTTCGGCCTTGCCACCACCCGCATCTGCCGCCAGGACGCACTCCTGCCGCTCCAGTCGGCAGTCTGAGCGTCAACTTCGCCTCGCCAAAGCCCGAGAGGACTACCTCCGGGCCAAGCAGGAGCAAGCTCGAATCCAGACCGAGCTCGCCGCCGCCTGCATAGCAACGATAGAAGCCGAGGACCGTGTGGAACAAGAAGAAGACGCACGGACCACCCTCACCGAAGATGAAGCCGAGCAGAGTCAGCGCATCGGTACCTGGCTGAGCCAACATGAGCTCATAGCCCCGCCGCCGGTACCGACCTCAGCCGAGACCGCAGACACCGCTCCGCGTCTTCAACTGCCAGCTCCCGACGCGTTGCCGATCGCCGCTGCGCCTGCCGTCGCCGCGCCGCCAGCACCGAGATCGGACATCGCCGAGCTAGCAGCAGCCATCACAATGGCCACCCGTCAAGCCAAGCCCGGCCTGACTCACCGTTTCTACGGCGAGTTGCCGGCCTACAACGGATCGCACCAGGAGTGGCTCTCATTCAAAGCCGCTTACGCCGAGTCATCCGTTCATTACAGCGCCGTCGAGAATACTGCCAGACTCCGGCGCAACCTCAAAGGACGAGCCAGGGAAGCAGTAGAAAACCTCCTCCTGCACTACACCGAGCCCGAGGAGATAATGCGCACCCTGGAAGCCCGCTTCGGAAGACCCGAAGCCATCGCCTCCACCGAACTTGAACGTCTTCGGTCCCTGCCACGCCTCACGGACAGCCCACGCGACATCTGCGTGTTCGCCAATAAGGTCACCAACGTCATAGCAGCCATCAAAGCTCTGGGTCGGGTGTACTACCTCTACAACCCGGAGCTTACAACGACCACATCAGAAAAGCTGCCGCCTACACTACGTCACCGGTGGTTCGAGTTCGCCGCCACACAGCCGACGGGAGAGCCGGACTTGCTGAAGTTGTCCCGCTTCCTGCAGCGAGAGGCCGATCTGTGCAGCCCCTACGCACACCCGGAAGCCGACAACGCCAGAGAAGACGCCGGTCCCCGCCGGAGGCAGCCACCGACACAGAGAACTCACGCCGTCCAGAGAAAAGAAGAGGACTGCGCGGTATGCCGGAAGCCAGGCCACAGCCCGCCTGACTGCCCTAAGTTTCAGGATTCTAGCCCCGACGAACGCTGGGACACCGCCAAGGCAGCCAAGCTATGTTTCCGCTGCCTCCGGATACGCAAGCGGGAACATAGATGCCGGGTCCAGAGATGCGGAGTCGACGGGTGCGAGTACACGCACCACCGACTGCTGCACACAGTCAAGAGAACCCCCCGTGAGACAGCCACTCCGGGGGAATCCGTCGACACAGTCAAGAGAACCCTCCGTGAGACAGCCACTCCGGGGGAATCCGTCGGTTCGACGTGGACCGCCCCAGCAGCCGCAGCCACAGCGGCCTTCCTCAAGATGGCGCCGGTCACAGTTTCCGGACCGGCGGGAGAGGCGGAGACCTGGGCCCTACTCGACGACGGGTCAACGGTCTCTCTAATCGATAAAGAATTCGCAGATCAACTCGGCGCCAGCGGGAAGGTCGACCCGCTGCTCATCTCGGCAGTGGGCGGCCACAAAGTCAACGCAGCACGATCACAGCGCGTCCCGCTCACGCTACGCGGGCGCAACGGCGGTCATCAGGACGTCCACCTGAGGACCGTCGCAGGGCTGCAACTAGCCCCACAGACCATGCGCCAGGAAGAAATATCTTCGTGCGCACACCTTCGGGACCTGGCACAGCACGTAACGTCCGGCAAAGCGGTCCCGAAAATACTCATCGGCCAGGACAACTGGCACCTGCTCGTGACCAAGAGGATGAAAAAGGGACGCCGTGACCAGCCGGTTGCCTCGCTGACCCCACTAGGCTGGGTCATCCACGGCGCTCACTCCGGCCGCACCGCGAGAGTGCATTTTGTTGCCCACGTGTCGCCGGAGGACAACATGGACGAGGCCCTCCAACAGTACTTCGCCCTCGAGAGTCTCACCGTCGCCGTGAAGTCGCCGAAGAATGATCCAGAAAGGCGCGCGCTGCAAATATTGGACAGCGCGACCCAACGACTTCCGGACGGCCGATACGAGACCGCGCTGCTGTGGCGCGATGGCGAAGCTGAGATGCCCGACAACTACGCCGCCGCTCTCACTCGTCTGGAGGCCACAGAACGCAAGCTGAAACGGAATCCAGAACTACACGAACAATACAAGGAGCAAATGGCGGCGCTGACAGGAAAGGGATACGCCGAAGTAGCCCCGCCACCGAGTACCAGCCGAACATGGTACCTCCCGCACTTCGCCGTAACCAGCCCCGCCAAACCTGGAAAGGTTCGTGTGGTCCACGACGCCGCCGCCAAGTTCAGAGGGAAATGTTTAAACGACTTCCTGCTGACGGGACCCGACCTGCTGCAGTCCCTGCCCGGCGTGCTCATGCGGTTCCGGCAGCACGCCATCGCCGTTTCCGCCGACATCGCGGAGATGTTCATGCAGGTGAGGATCAAGCAGGAAGATCGGGACGCCCTCCGCTATTTATGGCGGGAGGATCCCTCTCTACCACCCACAGAGTACAGGATGCGCGCCACCATCTTCGGAGCCACGAGTTCGCCCGCCACCGCGATATATGTAAAGAACAGGAATGCCGAAGAATATCGCAGCGAACTTCCCGAAGCCGCCGACGCCATCATCAAGAACCACTACATGGACGACTACCTGGGGAGTTACCGCACGCCGGAAGAAGCAAGTCGCATCGCTACAGCAGTCAGAGAGGTGCACCGGCGAGGCGGTTTCCACCTCCATAAGTGGCGAAGCAACAGCGAGGAGGTACGCCAACAACTCACCGCCGAAGCCCAGCACACCGCCGTGACTCTTTCGGACCACGCCGGTTCGGAAAGAGTACTGGGCCTGATTTGGAGGCCTACCGACGACGTCCTCGCTTTCAACCTCGACATGGCGAAGATTCCCGAGGAGGTGCTACACTCCGACGCACCTACCAAGAGACAAGCTCTACGGGTCGTGATGTCGGTTTACGACCCCCTCGGCTTCGCATCACCGGTCACAGTACAAGCAAAGAAGATACTACAGGAACTCTGGCGCCGGGGCACGCCGTGGGACTCGTGCCTCGACAACGAACTGTCCGAGCAATGGCGCGAATGGATCCAGCAGCTGCGGCAACTTCGACAAGTCGCCGTCCCGCGCCCGTACGCCGGCTACTCGGACTCCGTGCACCTACAGCTGCACACCTTCGTCGACGCCAGCGAGTCTGCCTACGCCGCCGCCCTGTACTGGCGCGCCGTCATGCCCGACGGCACCGTGCACCTGTCGCTAGTACTCGCGAAAGCCCGGGTAGCGCCACTGAAGCTGACATCAATACCTCGACTCGAACTGCAAGCTGCAGTAATGGGGAGCCGCATGGCCGCGGCCGTCTCCGAAGAACACGACCGGAAACCGGACACTCGCGTGTTTTGGACCGACAGCGCGACGGCGCTGACTTGGATAAGAACGGGGTCCCGTTCTTATCGGCCGTTCGTCGCGCATCGCATCGCAGCCATCGAGGAGCACACCACTGCCGCCGAGTGGCGCTGGGTGCCCACTCGACTCAACGTCGCAGACGACGCGACCCGCGAAGTTCCAGCCAACTTCGACAACACACATCGGTGGTACACGGGCCCCGCCTTTCTACGTGCCTCGGAGGACGCATGGCCGTCAACGCCGACGACCATCCGCGCCGACGACACCGGGGAAGAACGCTGCACTGCGCTGTCGACTGCCCGACCGCACCTGCGTGACGCGCTGCCAGACCCAGCGCGCTTCTCCCGGTGGGAGCGGTACCTCCGAGCCACCGCCCGGGTACTGCAATTCGTCCAACTCGCCCGCCGCCCGCGGGAGCGGGTACACTACAAAAGAACCCGCGCCAACAAGCTCGCCGACCCGACGTGGACGAGAAACCCGAAAAAACCCACGAAAACGCCGCATCAACCCGTCGGGGCTGCCGAAACCCGGCCGCTACTAGCTCTCGACGGGGACCTGCTTCGCCGCGCCGAAACACTCATTTGGCGCCACAGCCAGCAAGAAACGTTCGGAGATGACATTGCCGTCCTCCGAGAGGGGCAGCCAGTCCCCCTTGCCAGCCGCCTCAGCAAGCTAGCCGTGACCTACGTCGACGGGCTAGTGCGCCTGAAAAGCCGAATATTGGAAGCGAGCGGTGTTCCCGATAGCCTGAAGTCACCTCCCGTACTGGACGGGGATCGACGCGAAGTCCGCCTCGCCATCGACTTCATACACCGCCGCCTGCACCACAGCGGAACTGAGATGACCATCAGCGAAGTTCGGCAGCAATACTGGGTGCTGCGCCTTCGCCCCGTGACCAAGATGGTCATCCACCGATGCCTGCAGTGTCGCATCAGACGCGACACCCCTCCTCGACCAGCGACGGGCAACCACCCGGCGTGCCGGCTTGCGCATCACCAGCGCGCCTTCACGTATACCGGCGTAGATTTCTTCGGCCCGCAACCCGTCACCGTCGGCCGCAGTACACAGAAACGCTACGTCGCTATATTTACTTGTCTCACCACCAGAGCTATACATCTGGAACCAGCGGCGACCCTCAGCACCGACTCTGCGATCATGGCGCTGCGGCGAATGATAGCGCGGCGCGGCGCCCCCACCGAGATATGGTCCGACAACGGGACCAACCTGCGCGGTGCCGACCGCGAACTGCGCCGAGCCATCGACCACGACCTGCAGACCGAGGCGTCCACACGGTGCATCTCGTGGCGCTACATACCTCCTGGAGCGCCCTTCATGGGTGGCGCCTGGGAGCGGATGGTGAGGGCCGTGAAGACCGCCCTAACTACTGCCCAGACTTCGCGGAACCCGACCGACGAAGTATACAACACCCTGCTCGCGGAGGCGGAGTTCACCGTGAACAGCCGCCCGCTCACCCACGTCTCCGTGAGCCCCGATGACCTGGAGCCATTGACACCGAACCATTTCCTGCTCGGCGGTCCCGCCCGAGTCCCGACGCCGGGGACATTCATCGACGGCGACTTAGCTGGCCGCGCTCAGTGGCGCGCCGCTCAACGCCTCGCCGACCTCTTTTGGACCCGCTGGATCCGGGAGTACCTGCCGGAACTCCAACACCGGCGGGAGCCCCACAGCCGGGGCACTCCGGTCCAGGTCGGCGACGTCGTCATCATTGCGGACGGGAGCCTGCCCCGCAACACCTGGCCACGCGGTGTCATCGAAGCCGCCTACCCGGGCCCCGACGGAGTCAGCCGAGTGGTCGACGTGCGGACAGCGGGAGGCGTCCTACGGAGACCCACGAAGAAGCTGATAATCCTGCCAACACAGATCGTCGCTCCCCACAACACTTGCGGCACCCCGACCGTGCCGCACGGCGGGAGAATGTACGCGACAAAATGAAATTGTTAATAGGTGTACGTAACAGAATAAAATTGTTAATAGAATCTATATATAATAGAATGTAACAGAAATAAAATAAATGATATCGTTGAGTATATTCATTGAGAGGTCCGCTGGTCTAAATTAATAGAGCCCCATTCGCCGGGCCCCGCCCACCCGCACTCGCCCTGCCCCCGCAGTAGCGAACGAGCGCACGCGGGGATATATAAGCGGGCCCGGCCCAACGATAGTCACTTGCCAGCGAACAGCGAACGCGAGCGGACCTCTCTCCTGAAGACTCCAGAACGAATCCCAGAGAACCAAGACTGCATTTAACTCCAGCACCCGTGCCCCATTAGAGAAGGCTTCCCAGTCAGAGTTGCTCTCTCTCTGCACATCCCGGGGAACGAGCGGGCATTCGCCGCTATCAAGAAATACAGTCCACTGCGCCCCGCTCGTTTCTCGGACCGCCAACCAGAGAGAGGGTGACCCACGGAGCCCTCCTCCCGCACAGAATTGAATTGAGGCTTTACAATGCTAATTATTGTTTCTAGGTTATTTTTGACCATGTTAAGCCGGGTACACATTGGTGCAATGTAACATGTAATGCAACATGCAATGCAAGAATTTGACGTCCACATTGCTGCAATGTATCATGTAAAGTAACAGAATTCCCATAGTGTAGACGCCTTGCGCGCACGAACCGCGTCTACTACGCGCACGAACAGATTGTTGCAACTCTTGCGCGTAGCGACCCGAAATTTGTCGGTTTTTTCCCCGAACACAAAGAGGCGCGCAGTATGCGCGGAGCGTCAGTGTGGACAGGTTGTGTGGTGTGTACGGCTAGACGCGCGCGAACATGGAACAAGACGACGCTACTGCGGCGGAGGAGGCGGTTACATTTACGTGGAGTGAAGAAAAAGTGCTTCAATTAATTGAAGTGTACAGATCAAAGGAAATTTTGTGGAATCCACAACATGAGAATTTTTATAAAAAACATTTTAAAGAGGATGCATGGATGGAAATTGCTAATTTGATGGAAACAACACAAGAAAAATGTTACAGTAAAATGATTAGTATTTTATCATCCTACCGTCGTGAAAAAGCGAAGGAAAAGAAATCGAAAGGAACAGGAAAAGGTAAATAAATAATAATAATTTACTATTTATTATTTATTCATATACTTTATTCTTAGTACAATCGTAGGTTGGAAACCGCAAAAATGTTTGTGTATTGAAATGTAAATTGGCATAGCCGACTAATATTGAAATTGGCTTTTTTCTCTACAAAATGACAACTTTGACAACAACTACAATATTTTAATGGATTGAAATCACAAATTAATTATTAAATATTATTAATTATTATTAGTCAAGTTTACTTAAAAACAACTATGTTTAAAACTGACTGAATTATGTTTTTTATTTAATTTTTTTCATGATTATTATTTTATTTTTTCAGGTGCCTTGGAGACATACAAAAGTCGATGGTTTGCCTTTGATTCTTTGAAGTTCTTGGACAACCGTAACAAACCGAGAAAGAGAACGAACACGGTAAGTAAAACTGGATTGATTCTTTTACGAACATCTGTCTTGCCAATGAACCTTCCCTTCTTTCATAAAATAATCGGAGAGCTCATCTCTTATCGCATTCAAATGTGCAGGCGATCGTCGAGGAATATTTCTCATAGGTAGTAGTGATCTCATATCTTCATTATTTTGCCTACGTGTGTCTTCATTCGTAACTTCATCTTCAGTGTCATTCATATATGTATTTCTAGAGTGACGTCTCAAATAATTATGTAAAAGGACAATTGCCATAACCACTAGCTCAGCTTTATCAGGCTGTAAAAGCATTGGTTTTCTGAGAACTCTAAAGACAGACGATATGATACCAAATGCATTTTCAACAGTTCTTCTGGCTCTGCTTAGCCTGTAGTTGAATACTCTCTTTGAAGTGCCTTTTGGATGTGCCCCAGCATATGGTTTCATCAGATTTTCACTTAAAGCAAAGGCACTATCACCCACAAAGAAATATGGTATTGGAATATGTCTCCGTGGGAGTGAATCAGGTGATGGAAGGTTTATTGTACGATCTTCTATCATTTCACAGAGTTTTGTATCTTTAAAGATGCCACCATCTGAAATCCTTCCTTGGCATCCCACATCTACAAATAGAAAATTATAATCGGCGTCAACCAAAGCAAAAAGAACGATGCTAAAGAAGTTTTTATAGTTGTAGAATTCAGTTCCACTTTTGATAGGTGCCTCAAGCACAACATGTTTTCCGTCCAGTGCCCCTAAACAGTGTGGAAAATTCCACTTCTCTTCAAACTGTTTGCTTATGTTCAACCAAGTTTCTTCTGTCGTTGGAAGCTAAAACAAAAAACTTTTATTTAATTTATGCCTACGAGACAGTCATTGTACTTAGTAGCCCAACACTCGCTGGTGACAATTTTTGAGGTGCCATTATAGTGAGCATCTCTTGATTTTATTGCTAGCTATATTGAACTAGACTAAAAAACGAACTAAATATTTAGTCGTTTCGACATTTGTCCATCGGTGCCACGATACCTACCTTCCTGGAGAGTTATATCTACTATCTAGTAGTTTATATCAAGAGATGGGACCTACAGTTATAAATTATTTTTATGTTTTTCAGGAGGCGGTTCAACAACCGATTAATGAAGAAAATCTGCAGAACGAATTTGCTACTCCACGTACACGGTATGAACCTACGCGAGCTAAACAAGCAAAAAAAGATGAAAGCAGCAGTGTACTGGCCGATGTAGTGGGCATATTACAAACTACTGCCAATAAGTTGGGAAATTCAGGCGCTCCAGATTTAACTACAACTTTCGCTTCCTATATATCAGCTAAAATGAATACTTATTCCCTTCAAACCAGGAATTCGGTCGAACATGGAATTTTTGAAATTTTGATGAAGGCTGACAGAGGTTATTATGAATCATCATATCGACAGCAGGATAACTACCCCAGTTCATACCAAGAATCCTATTATGCATCACAGAAGAAAGGACAAGATTATGTGGATCTGACCGGATATGTTAATCGTCCTGGAACTTCCGGATTTAATCGTCCCTCGCCTTCCGCGCAAACTCCAGATACAAATCAAGCCGGACGCTATGGCTATACCACGGCAAGGAACGAAGAATATATGAACCAACAGCCATCGTCTGTAACGTCACTAGAATCTAACCAATCCTATGACGACTTTAATGATTTGATGTGATAATACTGTTCTTTAATTGACTTATTAAGAATAAAACTTACCTTGATATAATCTTTTAATTCCTCAATTATGGCGGAGCATACTTCTGTAATAATGCCACTTATGGCTTGTTTTGATACTCTGAAGGTATACTGTAAACTTGTGTAAGAGTCACCACTAGCTAAAAAACGAAGTGTTATTGCCAGTCTGTCTTGGATTGAAATTGGAGCCCTTAACTGTGTGCGATTCCGAAAAATTCTTGGTCCGACTAATCTGAGTAGATCTTCAAATGTCGTTGGACTCATCCTTAAGAAATTTTGAAATTGTCCAGTTAATCTCATATCGGCCATTAGTTTTGCACCAGCTCTCTGACTATACAACTCTGTACGCCACCAACGTCGATGTCTTCTGCGTTTTATCACATGATTCACTATTAATAATGAAGCACTGACTATCATCAGAGCCCGCAATTGGTCGTCACGATCCATTCCTTTGCGTGTTCTTTTGCAGACTGAGCGATCCGTTCGCGCGCATCTCGGAAACAGATGTGAGTAGGTACATGCGCGGTTCGTGCGCACGTTGTGCGCGCCCCGCGTCTACACTGATGCAATGCTCGTTTCGTGTTGCATTGCATGTTGCGTTGCAGCAGTCTGTACCCGCCTTAATAATGCTTTGTAGCTTTTGATTGAGTATTAACTGAAATTTTGACAATAATTATTGTTTTTTTTTAATGTATAACATGTCTGCGTTTAGCGCCATTTTTACCCACGGCGGAACGGAGACGGTATATGCGTTTGGGGTGAGAGGATGTTTGTCTCTTTTTCTCCAAAACTACCAGTACGATTTTGATGCAGTTTTCAGTTATGGGTTCGGGTTTGATTGGTGCATGTTCTTAGATAGGTGTTACAGTGATAACTCACCAGGGGGCGCTGCAGCAAATATTTTTTGTGCAAACCATGTTGCCATTTTTCTCTAAAACTACTAGTACGATTTTGATGCAGTTTTCAGTTATGGGTTTGGGTTTTATTGGTGCATTATCTTAGATAGGTGACAGTTACTTTTAAACCGTTGTGGGTTTTTTCAAAATTAAAAGTTTCGCTGTATAATTTCGTCTTCAACTTGCTGTATCTAAGTATATCTCCGCATAATGTATTATATAATATACATGTAAACATTTTGCACAAACTGTAATAAATTAACTATATCAGTTTATTTACTTCGACCTTTTGACCAAGTCGCACAAGTCGAAGTCACAAGATAATATTTAGTATATTGTGCGCAATAAAGTGATAAACATAGTTATTTATTTAAAATAGAGATTTTAACATGCCAATACATATAATAGCAACACACATAAAACATTTTTGTAAATTTTTGTAGCGATGATAGCTCAGTGGTTAGCGCGGTAGGATCGCATGCCGAAGGGCGTGGGTTCAAACCCCAACAATAAGCTTGAGCTGCCGGTGAAGGAAAACATCGTGAGGAAACCATAGCATGGTGGTAGGGTACTTTCTAGTACTCGGCTGGCTAGCTACCACCCTCAAGTTGAAAATCTGCCGCCAAGCATCTAACGGTGTGTTCCGGCAGCCTCACTTGAGAGCCAGTTCCATTCCAGGCTAGGTGTGCTTTACCATCTTCGACCACACCTTCACTTAACATCAGGTGAGCTGTGCTTAAACAACTAGCCTGTCAACCATAAAAAAAAAAAAAAATTCGTTAAATTTTCGAGATCAAAATTTTGTTAAAATATTTTTTTATTTTAACTTGATTTTACGTGACAGTCACAGCTACTGATCCACTTTGTAATCAAATTCACAGTCAAAATTAAAGTAATCGAAAATTTGGCGATTTTTTTTTTTCATTGGCATGCTATGCTATTTATTTGTTTGTTTTTTTATAGTCAGTTCGACTTGAACACAACTCGAGATGGTCGACCGGCCGTAACAGGAAAATAAATGCTAAACTTGTTTCTTGTATAGAAAACAAGTTTTCAAGAATGGGTTTTGTGTTTTTGTTGGTTTTCTGCACAGTGATTACTCGTTTATACGGAGCTAAAGAAGGTATATTCATTTTAATTTTTCATTTGTTATACTAATTTTACTATATTGTACTGGCTTTAAGCCTCGGCTATGCTTTCGTGGCACATGAAGAGATATTTAATTAAGTTTAGACAAAAAACTTATTTTTTTAAAGATTGTTTCGCGATTTCATTGGATACTAACATGATTTACGTACGTACATTAAGAAGTAACAAAATTAAAAATACGTCTGAATTATATCACAATTAAATTAAAACTTTTAAATATTTGTACCTATAACATATAAAGTATTCGTATCAGCTATCTAGTGCCCATAGTACAAGTTTTGCTTACGTTGTGTGAAATGTCAGCAAAAAATTAACCCCAAAATCGCGAAGCAAAACAGCTGTTTTTTTTTTCTTTTTCCCTCTGCCATGGCACGTTCTTGCATTGCGCCAATTCTCATAAACAGCTGTTTTATATATTTTTGTTGAAGGTCAAACAATTGTCTATGGGACAACTTATTGTTTTTTATGACTAGAGAGTTTTGGCGGGAACGCGGGAAGAGTCGTGTCGCTCCGTTGTATTTTTTTCCAAAACTAGTGTTTTGTCGAGTGTTTATGCATAAAAATGGTGGTGTTTTATTCATAAAGTGCCGAATTACAAGCGCGAGTGTGGGAAAATGATATAATGTGGTGAAACATGAGTTTTCGTGTTGCTTCCAAAACTCCATCGAAGCTTTGTAGTAAAGTTGCCACTACTTTACTAAAGCATGACTGGAATTAACTGACACGAATTGGACTTGACAAAGACGACTTTGACGATAACTATAGCTAAGATACAGCAGAAATAACACTTAAGACAAGGCAGTATGGCTCTATAGCTTTAGCCTGCCCGAAGGGGCAAATGATAAAAAAAAAAAAAATTATGACTAGAGTTGTGCATTTAGAAAAAGTTATTAGTAATAATTGTAGTGTTTAATCTGAGAATAAACTCAATAATGAAGTTAATTTACTTCCAAGTGTATTTTTTATTTTTGATATTTCTCTATTATTAGTAATGATCTAATTACTTTATCTGTATCTATATATCTATACCATTAAAAAGAGGTAAGATTTCATTGCTTGTTTGTTTGTATTTAATAGGCTCTGAAACTACTGGACCGATTTCAAAAATTCTTTCACCGTTGGGAACCTACACTATCCCGAGGTCACATAGACTACTTTTTATCCCTGTATTTCCACGGGAACGGGAACTATGCCGGTGAAACCACGAGGCGTCCGCTATAAAGCTATTTTGACAACAGTTTAAGAGTTACGCTCATTTAAAAGTTTTAAAGTCGTTTTCTGAAAAATTATGGTTTTGAGATACCACACTGACGTCGTAAGTGGACGGTATGTTATGATTATAATAAAATCGGCCAAGTGCGAGTCAGACTAGCACATGAAGGGTTAAAAAAATAAATATATTGTAATACGGCAATTCTGTTATTGTAATTTTTTTTCGTCAAATACGGCAAATTTAAAGTGTAGATTTTTTTTTAGGCAACAGATTTTTGGACAATAACACTGGTCCCGTTTTACCCTAAAAATATACCTATTATTACATTTTCAGGCGACTACTGCATTAAAGAAGGGTCGATAGGATTGTGTACAAATATCAGGAAATGTCTCGATGCACAACAAGATATCATCGACAAAAAGCGACCACAAGTAAGTAATTAAAAGTATTATCACACTAATATTATAAATGTGAAAGTTTGGATAGATGCATGTTTGTTACTCTTTCACGCAAATACTACAGCACGGATTCGGATGAAATTTGGTATGGAGGTAGCTGAGACCCTGGATTAACACGTAGGCTACTTTTTATCCCGAAAACATGTAGCGGGTAACACCGCGGAGCGCAGCTAGTATTATAAATGTGAAAGTTTGAATGGTCACTTTCACATTAACGCATAGGTCACAAACAATCAAATCTTTCCACTTTATAATGGTATAGACAACAAAGTTACTTTTACTTGGTGGTTGATTTCCTTAGCAGGAAGTTGTCTAGGTAGGTACCACCGCAGTACCAGATATTCTGCCGACAAGCAGTAAAACAAATCTGTGCTCCAGAGATGCTCTGGACTTTTGTTTTACTTCTCAAAGTTCTGTATATCGCTGCAATGTAATGATAAGGTCGCCAGTTGTTACACCTCTTAATTAAGTTTATTTCTTCGGTATTGTATTATTTTTTAGTGTGTGCAATATAGTGTTAATCAATCAATCAATCAATCAATGATCATGGACAGGCGTTACCTCTTACCATCAGGATAGTGTCTCGTTCGTCTTATTACATTTACACTTAAAAGGATAGTCTGGTGCAATGAAGGCGATCGATGTGTTTTTGTCGTTATTTTTTCTGACGTTATACATAATGAGGAGGTTTGAAAATAATAAATACTATAATACATATCCTGAATCAGTATGTGATGTTAAATTGAACCTATTTTAATATCCAAATTATTTTCAACCCGTAATTTTGACATCAAAATAATTATAGCAAAGCCGTATTTTAAAAGACGCTAATTTTGATGCAGATACACTTATGGCTTAGGCCTTTTATGTGATGTTCTGTTTGTTCTATTAGCACATAGCCACGGATAGTTTTGTTGAAAAATTCTGATGGTGCCTGCTGAAAACCTCTTTAAGTAGTTGCTATCATAATTTGCTAGGAGTTCACTCGAGTAAAAGAGATAGAATAACTTCCTCTATTGCTTTCTCCCTCTACGCCCCACCCTTTGTTGCCGGCCACTTACTACGGGCCCGCGGGCTACGCGATGCAACAAGCTATGACTAAATACATTGCGCGTTCTCCGTGACTTCATAAACGTCATACGTATGATGAACGTGATGAACATCTAAATTGTATGAAACACCGAAAGTAGATTTATTCGTTTCCAAGGTGAGTATACCGATACTGAGCGTCCGGCGACACGTCTGTGTGAGTGAAAAATATCAATGTAGGTGTTCAATCATAAGTTCCCACCACCAACCACAGTTGAAATTTTCGATGTTTTCAATTTCTCTGTAAGTCAAGTAAAGTTTTTTTTTCAGTTATGCGAGTTCCAGACGGACCCTATTGTGTGCTGCGTATCGGCAGTCGTCATTACCGTCGAAACCACTAAAAGGTATTTATAAGATACTAGTTGACGCCTCGCAGTTTCACCCGCGTAGTTCCCGTTCCCGTGGGAATACAGGGATAAAACGTAGCCTATATCACCCGGAGATAGTGAAGCTTCCCAATGGTGAAAGAATTTTTGAAATCGATCCAGTAGTTTTTGAGTTTATTCGTTACAAACATACAAATCTTTCCTCATTATAATATTAGCGTAGATGAACACAGAGCTAACTACCATTTGGTTCATGTAGCTCGACAAAATCTTAAGTAACAATGGCGCCGTATCTATGACATCGACTAAGTAAGTCTTAATGTAGTGTAAATCTACCAGACTATGTCTTTGTGTACTGTGAATGCACAAGACTAAGTTTTAGTGTACCGTAAATGTATAGAGTTTAAAAGTGTGAGCATCTTTCTTTAAATAATAAATAAATATTGTAGGACATTACACACAACGCCATCTGACTCCAAATGTACAGTCGAGCTCAAAAACTAATGATTAGAAATTCAGATAAAGCTTTGTTTTTATAAACTGTCCTATTTCTAGGCGCGGTTCCTCCTCAATACGATGGAACAAGATTTAATCTACTTTACTGATCAAGGTTTTTTTATTTCAAAGTAATGAAACGAACGAAACGTTCTTTCGATGGTAAATAACGCATACCCATGACCAATGACCATTGCAGCGGTACACAGAACTTTGAACAACAAAGTCTAAGGCATCGCTGCTTTGTGACTTTAGATGGTTAGTCTCAACAGTCCTGTAATTTCGCTAGCTGCAGTACCTACACTTCTATTTTTTTTTTTTATGTAAAAAGTAATGAGACGAACGAGACTCTCTCCTGATGGTAAGAGATAACGCCTGTCCATGACTATTGCAGAGATACACATAACTTTGAGTGACGAAACAAAGCCCAGGGCATCACTGCTTTGGCGCTCATTACTTTGAGACTTTCGATGGTTAGTCTCAACAGCCCAGTAATTTCGCTAGTTGCAGTACACACACACCGGAACACAGTAATGTTTAAACACTACTGCTTAGCGGCAGAATAACTGGTACTGCGGTGGTACCTACCCAGACGAGCTCCTGCTAAGGAGATCTACCACCAAGTAAAAAAATACAGTATTGTTTACACAGAATTGCTTGTCGGCCAAATATCTGGTACTGCGGTTGTACTTACCTAGACGACCTTCTGCTAAGGAGTGTAAAAAAATCTTCAGTCATGCGAGTGTCCTCACGATTACAAATTATTTTTCCAGCCCTGTAGATAAATGCGTATTGCCACCGTACCCAGAACATGGCTCTTACGTCACTAACGTAGCCAACGGAAAACCAGGAGATCAGTACAATGCAATCTTTTTAAACGTCTCCTGCCGAAAGGATTACGAAATCAATGGACCGTCGACAATCTACTGCTTTAACGGTGCCTGGTCAGAATCCGTGCCTGAGTGTAGTGAGTAACTTTCTTTTTTTAATTCTAAGTAGGTTTGCGTGTACGGCGCCGAAACGTGGACACTCACAACGGTGCATAAATTTAAAGTCGTCCAGCAAGTTATGGAATCTGGAAAAGGGGGGAAACTTAGTACATAAATTAGACAGCTACAATTCGGTATGTAAAGAAAAAAAAACTTTACTGATTCCAAAACCATTTCGAAATAGTACATTTCTGTACAATATTTTTATGTTTAAAACTTTGTAAACTATAAGGTGGGGTTTATTTTAATAAAAAACATAAATCAAACTTGACTTTCAATTGATGTCTCATGACGTCACCTCGTAAGGCAATTTTCATATACTAAAGAAGCAATGGCAAACCAAAACAAAATTTGTCAATGTCAAGTCAACGGCGATCATAATAATATTTTCAATACACATACGTCGAGTTGTTTTTCGGTTTATTGATACAAACATCTGGATTATTTTACTTTAAACGTTATTTGGACTCTGATATCCAATTCAAATCTGATCCAATTCTGATCTTCGGCTTTTCGCTTCCATCCACCGCCAGCTGTCCTACGTATATCGTCACTCCGTCGAGTCTCAGGGCGTCCTACGCTACGCTTGCCAATACGCGGTCTCCACTCTAGAACACGTCTACCCCAGCGGCACACAGTAATGTTTACATACAACTGCTTGACGGCAGAATAAGTGGTACTGCGGTGGTACCTACCTACACGACATCTAAGGAGAACTACCACTAGGTAAAAGCAGAAACTACTATTATCTCTCTTGTGAATACTTGTCGAGACTTTTAATACCTTGATTTTTTTTTCAGAAACTTTGTGCCGCCTGTCTCCTCACCCCTCGGTTGAGTACAACTGCATCGTCTCTGAAGGCGGGGTGACCGGCAGCAGGCCTTGCAAGGAGCATGAGCTCGATGGCACTATTGTCAGCCCCCGCTGCCGGAGTCCTAACTACTACTCTTCCACATCGCTGCAATTCATGCGCTGCATCGGTGGGGTCTGGGACTACGTCGCGATATGCTCCCCAGGTCTGATCACAAACGAAATATGAAAATTTAGAAGAAAAATTGATTGTAGAATTTCATGTTAGCGACATTGAATTCGCTTGACGCTTTGAGTGCGATGAAGCACCTTAGCTTTTAGTGCTGCACCATTTCTCCTTAAACAGTTCAGTTCTCCGACTAGCGACTTCTCTACATAGTATAAAACAAAGTCGCTTCCCGCCGTCTGTATGCTGAGATCTTTTAAACTACGCAACGGATTTTAAACGCAGTTTTCATCAATAGACAGAGTGATTCAACAGGAAGATACATGCATAAAATATGCACCACATTAGAAAGAAAGAAAGAAAGAAAATAATTTTATTTTGCAACAAAACAAAAAAAAACGAAAATAACAACAAATAGAGACAAACAGTTACAAAATAGGGGCTCACCTCAGCATAATACTGGTCATAGTAAACATTGTAAACATTAGTATCTACATTGCACCCGTGCGAAGCCGGGAAGGTTTACTAGTTTGTGACTCTCGACGCAAAAGCGACGGGGTGTTATAAGTTTGACGTGTCTGTACCAGACAGCTGACAGAATAGCTACTGAAATACCTGTTTTTTGTAAAAAAAAAAATAATGTAAAAAGTAATGAGACGAACGAGACGCTCTCCTGATGGTAAGATAACGCCTGCCCATGACCATTGCAGCGATACACAGAACTTTGAGTAACAAAACAAAGTCCAGGGCATCACTGCTTTGGCGCTCATTACTTTGAGACTTTCAATGGTTAGTCTCAACAGCCCAGTAATTTTGCTAGCTGCAGCACCCTTCAAACCGGAACACAGTAATGTTTACGCACTACTGCTTAGCGGCAGAATAACTGGTACTGCGGTGGTACCTACCTAGACGACCTCCTGCTAAGGAGATCTACCACCAAGTAAGATTACATACATACATACAGACCACCCAAATATAGAACATCTATCTATGTTAGACACACAAATCTTAGTCCCGGGTGGGTAAGGAACCGACGCCCTTCAGTTCTCTAGCAGAACTTTAGGAAACAAGCTGGCAGTCAATTATGACATTGCTTCGCGTTTTGATGTAAAGAAAGAGTTTGTATGTAGTTGTAATTATTTATTCGTCTTCAGTAGCACCAGATTTGTTTGTCAGCTTACCATAACTAGTTGAGCGCGAAAGACAACGCACGCGTCATGTTCATAGAGTACGTCAGTGCAGCGCCATACTAATAATAAAGAGCGATTAATGAACGCCACTAGTCGACACACAAATCCATGGATTTGCTAGCTCGACTAGGTATTTGACGACAGCACCAGTAAGCGCACACGCGTGCTCGTGCGTTGTAAATACTTTCAAATGTTTTGGATGTTGGGGCGGGTCATGTTATCGTATTCAATCTCTAATTGTTTATGACGTTGGGTTTAACTTGTCTGAAATCTTGTTAACAGAATGCGGAACTGTGACACCAACCGGCACGCCACTGGTCTTAGGCGGGGAAACAGCCAAGCGCGGGGAAGTCCCGTGGCATGCGGGCATCTACGCCAAGGCCTACAACCCGTACATGCAAGTTTGTGGAGGCTCGCTCATCAGCGCTTCCGTTATAATATCAGGTAAAATGGATTATTTACTTGCTGTATTTTTGTAATTATACTGGCTGCGTCCCACGGTGTTGCATCACGGTCCCGCTGCATGTTTTCTGGATAAAAAGCCTTTTTTTTTATGGTTAACAGGCTAGGTGTTTGACCACAGCTCAAGTTAAGTGACGGTGTGGTGAAAGATGGTAAAGCACACCTAGCCTGGAATGGAACTGGCTCTCAAGTGAGGCTGCCGGAACACACCGTTAAATGCTTGGCGGTATATTTTCAAGTTGAGGGTGGTAGCTAGCTAGCCGAGTACTAGAAAGTACCCTACCAGTATGCTAAGGTTTCCTCACGATGTTTTCCGTCACCGGTAGCTCAAGCTCATGATTTTTTGCTAAGAATATACTGTTTTATTCAAGCAATTGTGATTTACCGCAAGTAAAGACCAAAATAAATGCCAGTAGTTGTGATTTCACTGTAAAATTATGCTCCATGTGTCCATAAATGAAAAAAAAATATTTGTATGGAAATCGAACCACCAAGACAAGGCAGTATGGCTGTACAGCTTTAGCCTGCCCGACGGGACAAAATAAATGGAAAGAAAATAAATCTTTTGCGTTAATTTTAGAATTAGGTTCAGAGACCAGTAAAATTCCAATTTGAGAACAACTTGCTATATTTCAGTGGTTATTACGGATATCGTTTCACTAGCACATTTTTATTCTCTCAGCTGCCCACTGCTTCTGGAACGACATCAATGGCAAACAGCCGGCGTCAAATTACGCCGTAGCGGTCGGCAAGCTGTACCGAACGTGGGCCAGTGCTGTCGAGACAGAAGACACGCAACGCTCTGATGTAAGCTACTATCTTAAGGCTACCACTGACGATGCGTCCATTTAGTAGACTTCCTTTTGGATGCACTCCAAATGAAAATTTATCCAGATACGGTACCATTCACAATACTTCCATTTGGATGCATGGCGTCACTTCGAACTTTGCAATCGTACGGAACGGAAATAAATAATACTATGGATAACAATACTTTACTGGTGGCAGCAGCTGTGTGTATTTTATTAAAAAGACAAAAAAAACCTAAGAGAAAGTGGATGAAGGATTGGTTGAAACAAATTCTATTACTTCCAACACAAAGTCACGCGCGGACAAAGACATAATAAAAAAAAAAATTATAACGCTTGACAAATACACAGCACATGCACCACCCTCAACATCAAAACATAAACTGAAACAATAACCTCAAAAAAATGGACGCCGTTTCGCCCATTCACGGACAATTCGGACTGCTTCCATATGGCAGCCCATAGGGCCGCCTTACACGTTCAATCATGATCACGATCCGCGATCCGCGATCCGCGATCATGATTTCAAAATTTCTAGATATTATGCGATCCGGAGCATCAGTCCGTCAATCCGCTTCGTACACGATCAGTCTGGATCGCGATCATTGATCGCGGATCGCGGATCGCGCGCTACGTGTACGGGCTGCCGTACACGTGATCGCGATCCAGACTGATCGTGTACGAAGCGGATTGACGGACTGATGCTCCGGATCGCATATCTAGAAATTTTGAAATCATGATCGCGGATCGCAGATCGTGATCATGATTGAACGTGTAAGGCGGCCCTATGGCGTGGCGCACGTTTCTGACATTGACGGACGGCCGCGGATGACGTCCATTTGGCCTGGACGCATGGATTTCAATCCGTTTGGAAATCCAGAGCTGCCTGACGTCCATCCAAATGGAATATTTTTTTACCATTCATGGGACGATTTTGGACGACGACTACTCCATTCGGATTAATGGACGTATCGTCAGTGGTAGCCTTTACACGGTTCTACATCATCTATCTATTTATCTATTCTATACTATTATAAAGAGGAAAGATTTTATTGTTTGTTTGCATTGAATTTGCTCCGAAACTACTGGACCGATTTTAATAATTCTTTCATTATTAGTATGCTACATTATCCGCGATGGGCATAGACTATGGTTTATTTAAATTACAATTAGGGGTCCAGATGGATAATCCAATAATGTAACCAAAGCTGGATTTTTTTTAAAAAAATCCTTACTTAGCATGCGCAGCGAAATCAGTGACGTTTTATACAGCAAACTGACAGCTACAAATAAGTCCGCAATAGTTTTTTTGGCGGGAACGCGGGAAGAGTCGTGTCGCTCCGTTGTATTTTTTTCCAAAACTAGTGTTTTGTCGAGTGTTTATGCATAAAAATGGTGGTGTTTTATTCATAAAGTGCCGAATTACAAGCGCGAGTGTGGGAAAATGATATAATGTGGTGAAACATGAGTTTTCGTGTTGCTTCCAAAACTCCATCGAAGCTTTGTAGTAAAGTTGCCACTACTTTACTAAAGCATGACTGGAATTAACTGACACGAACTGGACTTGACAAAGACGACTTTGACTAAAAGTAGCTACGATGGCACTTATTTAACTTGAAAATATATAATTACTTGACACTGGCAAATGCTAAAACGCGACGCCAAAACTAAAGGAAAAAAAAAAAGTCCGCAATATCATTTTTTTTTCTTTAGTTTTGGCGTCGCGTTTTAGCATTTGCCAGTGTCAAGTATTTATATATTTTCAAGTTTCAAAAATTAAACAAGCGTCCTCGTAGCTAGTTATAGTCAAAGTCCAGTCTTAGTCAAGTCCAGTCTGTGTCAGTTAAGTCCAGTCATGCTTTAGTAAAGTAGTGGCGACTTTACTATAAAGCTTCGATGGAGTTTTGGAAGCAACACGTCATGTTTCACCCCATTATATCATTTTCCCACACTCGCGCTTGTAATTCGGCACTTTATGAATAAAACACCACCATTTTTATGCATAAACACTCGACAAAACACTAGTTTTGGAAAAAAATACAACGGAGCGACACGCTCTTCCCGCGTTCCCGCCAAAACTCCAATATCATTTTATCTAACTATTACAGTTGTCATCTACATCGTATAAAGAGGAAAGATTGTTTGGTTGTATTGAATAGGCTCCGAAACTACTGGGCCGATTTTAATAATTCTTTCTTTATTAGAATGCTACATTATCCGTGATGGACATAGGCTATGGTTTATTTAAAAAACAATTAGGGGCCAGATGGAAAATCCAATAATGTATCTAACCCAAGCTGGAAAACGTTTGAATAAAACCTTACTTATCACGCGCAGCGAAATCAGTGACTTTTTTTTTTTTTTTCTTTAGTTTTGGCGTCGCGTTTTAGCATTTGCCAGTGTCAAGTATTTATATATTTTCAAGTTTCAAAAATTAAACAAGCGTCCTCGTAGCTAGTTATAGTCAAAGTCCAGTCTTAGTCAAGTCCAGTCTGTGTCAGTCAAGTCCAGTGACGTTTTATCTATAGAGCAAATTGACAGCTACAAATAAGTCTGTAAATATCATAATTATGTAGAATTTTCATTTACACTAATTATAAAGAGGAAAGATTTAATTTTTTGTTTGTTTGTATTGAATAGGCTCCGAAACTATTGGACCGATCTGAATAATTCTTTCACCATTAGGATGCTACATTATCATAGAGTGACATAGGCTATATTTATATTGTTAATCGAGTTTTGTTTTCCCGTGCGAAGCCGGGCGAAGCGAGCTGCTAGTAAAATATATAAATAAAATTCGTTCCAGGTAAAAGAAATCCATTTACCTGTACGTTTCCAAGGTGCCGTGTCGAATTTTCAAGACGACATCGCTGTATTAATCGTGAAGGAAGCATTTACGTATAAAACTCACATACGACCGCTGTGCGTAGACTTTGACGTCAGCTTTGAGAAGCGACAGCTACAGGCCGAGAAAAAAGGAAAGGTAAGAATTTACATAAAACAGGTAAACCGCAAATTCGAAACGAAATAAGGAATATAATAATAATAATTTATTTCAGGTTGAATGTTCAAGGTTTATATCTAGTTTATTTCCGCTTAACAGTCGTCCCAGTTCCAACAGTGATGAGGACTTAAATTAAACTAATTTTAATTTTACACTGCTTATTAATTAAAAACCTAATCTTACTTAAAATCTAGAACTCATAAACTTAGAAATATACTTAATTTGACAAAAATTAAAAAAATAATAAAAATAATAATAATAATAATATATTAATATTTCTAAGTTTGTGAGTTCTAGATTTTAAGTGAGATTAGGTTTTTAATTAATAAGCAGTGTAAAATTAAAGTTAGTTTAATTTAAGTCCTCATCACTGTTGGAACTGGGACGACTGTTAAGCGGAAATAAACTAGATATATTATACCTTGAACATTCAAAATGAACTTCCGCAAAGTAACGCCTGAATCAATCAATTATTTCAGGTTACTAGGACCCATAATTATTTAACTAAATACAAAAATACAAAAAAAAAAAAAAACACTAAAAAGTAGTAAAAAGTACATTAATTTAAAAATAATAATAGTTAATAAATAAAATTCAAAATTAAAATACAAAATCAAACTTAAAATGTAGTATTCATCCGTCAATTATCATAATAAATTAAAGCACATCTGCAGTTGAGCGGCATGTGTGATTATGGGGCAGTCGAGTCGTATAATAATAATAGGGCCTCACACTGCTCTCCTTAGCGAACAAGAACCGGCGCAAACCATCGGTGCTAAGCACCGAAGACCGCAAGGAAGTATGGAAGAGCAAGCAGCTGCACGGGCGGTTCTATCGGGCCCTAACGGGCCCGATGCGGACATGCTCGCGTCGGCGAACTGGCTACGCTTCGGGGACCTCTTTGGGGAAACTGAAGGTTTTGCCTGTGCGATTGCGGACGAAGTCATCAAGACGAACAACTATCGGAAATATATCATGAAGGACGGTACGGTCGACATCTGTCGGGCATGCCACCGTCCCGGAGAATCGCTCCGACATTTTATTTTCGGTTGTTCGCATCTTGCTAACGGCGAGTATTTGCACAGGCACAACCAAGTAGCCAGGATCATCCATCGGCAGCTTGCTCTTCGATACGGCCTTGTCGAGTCTGAGGTGCCGTACGCACCAGCGCCAGTTCTCGAAAATGGTCGTGCTTTGCTCTATTGGGGCCGGTCTATCATCACGGACAGGACTATTGTCGCCAATAAGCCTGATATCGTGGTGGTCGACCGACATCACCATCCCACATGACGAGAATCTCGTGAAGGCCGAGAAGAACAAGCTTAGCAAGTACCTTGACTTGGCTCACGAGATAACCGCCATGTGGGATGTTGATTCGACGATCATTGTCCCGATAGTTGTCACGGTGAACGGTCTTATAGCGAAGAGTCTCGACCAACATCTTAAGAGACTCACATATTTGAATCATAATCCATCATATTAAACCATCGAAATGGTAATTTACAAGGATAATTATCGATGTAATCTGTCAAGACATTATCTTCAAACGCATTGGAGTGTAAAATATTCAATAATTTGTATTACTTACGAGTAAAATGTGATGCCACTGGTTTTCCTCTCACTGCGGCTCTTACAACCTACGATGCTGCAGCCACCCATATTAAAACAGTTATCAACGATATTAGACTAGTCTCTATCTCAAAACAAACACAATACACAACGTAAAACTAATAAAACCAACAATAATTACGCCGAACGCCAGTTTGTTTGGCAAACTTCTGTCTCAATGTGACAGATTGCCAATGAAAAAACCGGTTCGGCGATAGGGACAAAAAATAAACATTCTGTCTCCTTCCTGCTCATAGCTATAGTAATTTAACTCTCCTTATCTATTTTAGCGTGACGTCAATGCATTCAAATCTAGTTTAATCTGAGGCGGAATTACTCACCTGATGTAATGTGACGTGACGTGATGAATTACTTACGTTTTTAGTTTCGGCCATCATAAGTAATACAAAAATATTATAATTCTCACTCACAGGTGGCGGGCTGGGGTCTCACGGCTGAGAATGGTACCGTTTCCCAAATGCTCCAAGTGATCGACCTGCCATTTATCAGTATCGACAAATGTATTAATGAGTCACCCCCCTCCTTCCGCGAGTACATCACTGGTGATAAAATATGCGCGGGATACATAGATGGTGAGTACTTTGAAACATTTTTTGCGTTTTATTTCAAAGATTTTTCTTTAAAGTATGCAATGTGAAAAAGGAGTTTTGGCGGGAACGCGGGAAGAGTCGTGTCGCTCCGTTGTATTTTTTTCCAAAACGAGTGTTTATGCATAAAAATGGTGGTGTTTTATTCATAAAGTGCTGAATTACAAGCACGAGTGCGGGAAAATGATATAATGTGGTGAAACATGACTTTTCGTGTTGCTTCCAAAACTCCATCGAAGCTTAAAGTAAAGTCGCCACTACTTTACTAAAGCATGACTGGACTTGACTGACACAGACTGGACTTGACTAAGACTGGACTTGGACTATAACTAGCTACGAGGACACTTATTTAACTTTTGTAACTTGAAAATATATAAATACTTGACACTGGCAAATGCTAAAACGCGACGCCAAAACCAAAGGAAAAAAAATATGTGAAAAACTAAATTTAGGCATAACGAATTAAACCAAAAATTTGACAGGTGTATAACATTCTACAAGTCAAGCCCCTTTCATTTGGTACTCATATTGAGGGAGTTGTGAAAAAATATGTAATCTGCCATTTTGTGGCGGCGGCCATCTTGGATTGATTTTCATCAAACATAGCTAAGAACACTCCCGACTAATTCAGCTTTCTAACAAAAAACAACGTGTATTTTTTTTCTTTGTCAATAAAGATTTTCTTATTCGTTTTCTTAAAATTAAAATCGGTCCATCCGTTCGGGCCACAGACAGATACAAACTGAACAATGTTAAATTCCACGCGGACGAAGTCGTGGGTAACAGCTAGTGGTTAATACACGTGCTGTTTTTCAGATTATTTTTTACATTTTTTGCACACAGCGCCGTCTATCGCCATACAAACCAAAGCTTGTAATGTGCGAACCAAATGTTATTTTAATTAAATTTTTGTCAAATTAAGTATATTTTTAAGTTTATGTCAAATTAGTTCTAGATTTTAAGTAAGATTACCTAATCTTATTATTATTTAATAAGCAGTGTCAAATTAGTTTAATTTAAGTCCTCATCACTGTTGGAACTGGAACGACTGTGAACCGGAAATAAACTAGATATATACCTTGAACATTCAAAATGAACTTCCGCAAAGTAACGCCTGAATCAATCAATTAATTACTAGTTTTTTTTAAATCACAAGTTTTTTTTTCAGCTGGCAAGGCTCTATGCAGGGGCGACACCGGTGGAGCTCTGGCGTTCCCAGAAATCGACAAAGGTGTATTAAGATATTATCTCCGAGGAGTTGTCTCTACTGGACCCGTTGCAGAGAATGCTCTTTGCAATGCACATGCCTACACAACTTTCACACAAGTTTCAAAACACGAACATTTCATTAAAGAGTTTTGGGGGACTAACTAGCGATGAAATTATAGATTTTATTATGAAAACTGACGTGATGTTCAATTAGGTCGGGAAGAAATCTATCTATGCTATTATAAAGAGGAAAGATTTGAATGTTTGTTTGTATTGAATAGGCTCGGAAACTACTGGACCGATCTTAATAATTCTTTCATTATTAGAATGCTACATTATCCGTGATGGACATAGGCTATAGTTTATTCAAAAAACAAAGTCAAAGTCAAAAGTTTTATTTACATGACAATAATTTAAAAGATCTTAAATGTTATAGTTAGCGTCTATTGTCGACCATTACAGTGTGCAAATACATTGAATGAATTAAATAAAATTAAACATTTCTACACTTAAAATGAAATAAAAAATGTCAATTACATTTAAAAAATAATAATTAATTATTACATTTAATAGATGTCATTTTAGTAATTACAATTGTTGCATTAATGGTTGTGAGATCTTATTTTTCCTATTTGGTCCGTCCGTAAACATGTAGACGACACGACATACCATTTAAGAACTCATCAACATCATAGAAGCACTCCTTCACCAGCCAACATTTCAACCGTGCACAGAAACGTCTATAAGGCAGATTAACATATTCTTCTGGAAGAGAATTAAAAATCAAAGCAGCCATGTTATTTCTAAACAGCTCGGGCCTAGGCTGTGACAATTTGGGATCCTTATGGAAAATTCAATAATGTAACCCAAGCTATGAAAAATTTGAAAAAATCCTTACTTTGCTTGCGCAGCGAAAACTATTGACAACCATATCTGAGGGAAGAGAGCGCCCGACACACGACACCGCCGCAAGAAGGAGCCTTCGATGGTGAGCATGAATGCTCGAGGCATACACACAATCCTTATATAGGGTGTTAATAGCTTTAAGATTAGAATATAAATAGGTCTTAATAGAAGAGTAGTAGTCCTCGCAACTCAGGAAATCCTACGGCAACGACTAGTGACAAAAAAAAGTAGTATTTTTTTTTAATTTATTCAAGTGTTATCTTACATTTTTGTCAAAATTTAAGTGATGTAAAGCACATTACTTATGTGTGCAAAATAAACCTTTATTATTATTTTATTGTGACTGTAGTTTAGTTTTTTTTTTTTAATGTTTGACAGGCTAGTTGTTTGACCACAGCTCACCTGATGTTAAGTGAAGGTGTGGTCGTAGATGGTAAAGCACACCTAGCCTGGAATGGACAGGATGATTTAGTTCAGGAGGACTCCGTGCAAGAAGAGCCACAGAGCACGACCCGCCACCAACCCCACGCCTGCACCGCAGCGCTGTCGCCATGTGAGACGCGTGCGGTGGCTAGAGTTCATAACCATACTGTTAAAAACAGTATTATCCTGTTTTTGTTCATAAATACTTTTTACTATTCTGTAAAAAAAAGCATACAAAATATTGTTTTTATGCCCACTAGTATCCAGAGCCATACGTTCTTATAGTAAAGTCGCAAACATGACTGGACTTGACTGACACGGACTGGACTTGACCAAGACTGGACTTCGGCCATAACTATAATTACAAGGCAACTTATTTTACTTCTGACATTTGAAAATATCAAAACACTTGACACAAGACACTTGGCAAATGTACAAATTGCGATGCCAAAATCAAAAAAGAAGAAGTTTTAGAACGAAACTGTCAATGTCAAGTGAGTGCCACACTCAGGCAGGTGCCATACATGCAGCGCAGAACGCATGTACCACAGACGAATAATCAGAAGGTCCAAGGTCCAAGGTCCAAGGATACAACAGTGATGAGGATTTGACAACAATTTAAAAATTAAAAACCTATCCGAAATTTTACTTGTTTTTATTGGCATCCCTCCCACGTGAACGTGCCACGTATAGAGCTGCCCATGGTTCAAGCCACCCGGATCCGCTGGTCCGGGTTTCATATTTTGACGTACGTGAAATGCGGCCGAGTAAGTACTTCGCTTAACATCAGGCGAGTTGGCGGTCAAAGGCAAGCCTATATCAAATACAATACAAATACAAAATTATTTATTTACTATAATTTAGGGGCTACAATAATACTAGTGGACCCTGCACTAGGAGAACCTGTATCGCAGGGACCAAATTAAAGCGTTTACTAAATAAAGTGCGACAGGTAACAGTATTTATAAACTGAAAATAATCAAGTGTAACATGAGATGACAACGTAGCGTGTGTATGGGTATGAGTGAGTATGTGGGTGTGCGTGAGTAGGTGTGTATCTGGGTATGCGTGTGTGGGTGAGTATGTGGGTGTGTGTGTGTATGTGTGTTGTTGATTGAATTAGCACTTAGCACTAGTTAGGTGACAATCTTTAGCAAGTTTTCAGTTTCTTTATAGGTAAGGGAGTGTAAATACTTGAAGACTATGTGTTTACATTCCCTGACTGATTTATTTCTTATCGCACATTGCTTAGAAATTTTGTTATAAATATAAGGGTATCTAAAGTCCCGGGAGACGTTGTGCAAAGTTATATGTAATAAAAAAAATTGCGATTGAAACGGTTTCTTCTAGGTCTTTCATCGCAGACTATATCTCCGCACTGATGGCAATCGAGCGTGGGCCAGATTGTTATAAACAATCTGCCAACAGGGGTCACTTTGGTGGAAGGCTTGTGGGGCCCACGGTTGGTGTTTGCGTATGCCTTTGGTATCATCTATGTCGCCGCAACACCTTGAATGCTCCTCGTCATCAATGCTTTTAAATATTCCACCCATCTCACTGGAGCTACTATGTCAGCGGCCCAGAGCCACGCTCCGGTATTTCAAGGAGCTGGGTTGCCTCGGGTAGACACTGGTCCGAGGTGGATGACGATGTGTCTGGTGTTCGGACACATCGTCATTGTTGCGGGGTGAGCTTGAGCTCCCCGAGGCGGGTCCGCGAGGACAAGCACTGTCGAGGCCGCGGTAGAGTGCGAAAGCGTGCCCGCAGCCTCGACACAAAGCGCCGAGGTGGAACACTCCAGGGTTTTTAGTGGGTAGGCCGTCATTAGGACGGAGAGTCCCACATAACCACCGTGCCCGCCCCAGGGCCGGTGGTATACACAAAGTATTTTCCATGGACAAAAAAAAAAAAGGGTAGACACTGGCCACTGGTAAGGGGAAATGCACACACCCCAAGCGAGACGTCAGTGCAGGACTCATCGCCCCTACTTTGAATAAGAACAAGGCTCCTACTTCTACAACGGCGGCATCCTCACGCGGTTAACAACGCGCGTACGTCCACAGAGGTTGTTGAAGGTCAAACGATTTTTTGCTGCAAAATTTCGTTTGTGATGTGGAGGGCTTGTTTACAACAGTCTGGCCAGACGATGATGCTTCAAATACAAGCCTAGAAATGCACAAATATCTAAAGCTGATAAAAAATTTAGAGTATTATGTATTCTGTGGCTATTGTCAGTTCCACTTAGTCACGATGTGAGATGGTCGACTTGCCGTACCAGGATAAATTATTATTAAAAACTTGTTTCATGTTGAAGAAACAAGTTTTCAAGTATGATATTAATTTTTCTGTTAGTGTTTTGCGCAGTGAACTCAGTTGACGCTAAAGAAGGTACGTTTGATTTAGTATTATTAGTATTTTAGTAATTCTGGCATGTATTTTAAACAGAAATTAAGGTGGTTCGATTTCCATACAAATATCTTTTTGCCATTAATGGACAAATAGAGAATAATTTTACAATGAAATCACAGCTACTGGCATTTATTTTGGTCTTTATTTGCGGTGAATCACAATTTCTTGAATAAAACAGTAGATTATTAGCATAATTTACTATTTTATTAAAAAATCATAAATTCATAAATAATTCATAAATTTGATTATATGCTAATAATCTACTGTTTCGCTCAAGCAATTGTGATTTACCGCAAAAAATGACCACAATAAATGCTAGTAGCTCTGATTTCACTGTAAAATTATGCTCCATTTGTGCATAAATTGCAAAAAATTATTTGTATGGAAATCGAACCACCTTAAAGAATTGGCTTATCCAGCCGACATTCTATAGGTTCTATGACATAATGAAAATGAAAATTCGTAAAATTTTTATATTAAATGAAAAAAAAAATGACATTTAATTTTCATTATAACTTAATTTATTATATAATTGACCTGCGGCTTCGCCCGCGTGTTCAAATTTTTCCTCTTTATAATATTAGTGAAGAAAATAAGATAGGCGAAGATTACGAAGATACCTATATCAAACCAATATAATATGTATTTCCAGGCGATTACTGCATCAAAGAAGGCGCCGTGGGACTGTGTACCAACATTAGGGATTGTCCAGATGCACAACAAGACATTAGAAATAAAAAGAGACCACAAGTAAGTCGCATGCCGAAGGGGTTCAAACCCCAACAATGAGCTTGAGCTACCGGTGAAGGAAAACATCGTGAGGAAACCATAGCATGGTGGTAGGGTACTTTCTAGTACTCGGCTGGCTAGCTACCACCCTCAAGTTGAAAATCTGTCGCCAAGCATCTAACGGTGTGTACCGGCAGCCTCACTTGAGAGCCAGTTTCATTCCAGATTTTATTCAACTGTATGTATTTACAAAAAAAGTATTGAAGTATTCTATCAGTTATCTGTCTCTGTCTACAAGCTCTGCTTAGTTTGGGTTCAGATGGCGCTGTGTGTAATGTCCTACGATATTTATTTATTTATTTAGTAATTTCGCTAGCTGCGGTACCCTTCAAACCGGAACACAGTAATGTTTCCACACTACTGCTTGGCGGCAGAATATCTGGTACAGCGGTGGTATCTACTTAGACGACCTCCTGCTAAGGAGATCTACCACCAAGTGATTAACTCTGATGCATATACGGTGACAATATATATGTTAGGTTAACTAAGTAAACAAAGATTTCTTCTTCAGATATGCGAGTTCTTCATAGATCCTATTGTGTGCTGTGTGTCGGGAGTTGTCATCTCCATCGAAACTACTGAAAAGTACGTGTAAATTAGTAATACATATACAAATACAAATCTTTTATTAATACAGTTAAAACAGGTCAAAGTTACAGGTCATTTTTCCATTCATATTTCATCATCCACAGACTTCTTTATCCCACTACTGGGTATAGACTCTCTCTTTTCATGCCATCTGCCTCGGTCTTGTGCCAATCTGGTCCAGGTTCGATCCGCGACGGTGACAATATCGTCCCATCTTGCGGCTGGACGACCAACGCTCCGCTTACCTTGCCTAGGCCACCACTCTGTTGCAATCTTACTCCAACTGCCATCCATGTCATTCATATTTTTAAAAATATCAAAGTCATAACATATGTCAGTACAATCAAAATATCAATGAAACAACATGTCACATATAAATGTGAACTGTACCTATTACATACATATAATAGTCAAAACTTTACTTAACCCAACCTCTTTATGTGGCAGTCTATCATTCCACGTGACATTGGCAGAATTGTGGAGCATCTCCGCAAAGGCCATTCATCAAGAGTTGAAGTTGAAGTCACATATAAAACAATTATGTCAATATGATTAAATATCAATAAAAACAAAAATGTTATAATTACTTACTAGTCATTCAATAATCTCTTATTTTTAAATAATCTTCAAAGTCATAAAACAAGGTCTGTTGAAGCTAAGATCTTGGTTCGCTTTTGAAGCACGAGATGGAAGGTGCATCCCGAATGGAAGCGGGTACGCGGTTGTAGACCGCGGGCTCCAGAATGTATTCTGACCTCTCCGACTTGACGAGCCGATGCGACGGCGTTACTAGTAGGTCTTTCTTTTTATTACTGCGAAGATCCAACGTGCTGTGGACGCCCCGGCGATGAAATTTATCTATGTTTGTATGCGTGTACAGGGCTAGGTACCTGGTAAATGAACTCACACGGTAAAGGCAGGATCTGTAGGCCCCTAAACAGATATAGATTAACTACTTATATTCATATTTATTGGTAAAATTAATTTACATGTGTACATACAGTAACACACATTATCATCATTCTATATTTCTATATGCTTATTGACATTTAATTATGTGGACATATTTTATATTTGACATAATTATTATTGTATTGACAATCATGTTCATTATATTGCCATAATATGTTATGATTTTGGTATCTTAAATGTGCTGGCGTGTTATAGGCGCAGCTAGTGAATAATAATTTTAATGTTGTTTTTGCTTTTACCTACTATGTGCCTTAGCGTGCGCAAATCGTCAAATTTTATTTTAACCTATAACTTTTTGCTCGTCAAATAGAGGAAAGATTTCATTTTTGTTTGTTTGTTTGTAATAGGCACCGAAACTACTGGACCGATCTGAATAATTCTTTCATCATTAAAATGCTACATGATCACTGAGTGACATAGGTTACATTTATATTGTTAACCGAGTTTTGTTTTCCCGTGCGAAGCCGGGGCGAGCTGCTAGTACTTTTTAAATACATTTTCAGACCACCAAAAAGATGCATTTTACCCCAGTACCCAGAACACGGTACTTATGTCCCGAACGTAGCCAACGGGAAACCTGGAGATGCATACGACTCGTTTGCTATCGATATATCTTGCCAAAAGGGTTACGACTTCAAGGGGCCGAAAACAATCTCCTGCCAAAACGGCGTCTGGTCAGAGCAAGTACCTGAATGTGGCAAGTATTTTACACTATACTTCACTATGTGACATTTAATCATATCGACATAATTTATATTTGACATAATTATTACATTATCACATTTCATTATATTAATTATTTTGACATTTTTTTAATGGAAAAATTACCTGTTTTGACCGGACTTTGGTGTTATCAATAAAATTTATTTATTTATTATAATAAGAACGTCACAACAACCACTTACACTTATTATCATTTGCAATGTCAGGTAATAATATTTTAACAATTATAAATTAAAAATTACATACATCAGAAACATTTTTTTTTAATATTAATTTTTTTCAGAACATTTTTAATTATGTATTTGTATTTGATTACATTTTATCTGAACTGAACAAACCGCTATAAAGTGTTTGTTGCCGAGTAGGTGTTCTCCTATAAATACAATCTGGGTTCCTTTGGCCATATTTCATTTTATAATTTCAAAATGCGAGAAGCATTACTTATAACACCCCGACGCAAAAACGACGGGGTGTTATACATTTGACGTGTCTGTTTGTGTGTCTGTCTGTGGCATCGTAGCTCCCGAACGGATAAACAGATTTTGATTTTGTTAGAAAGGTGAATTAGTCAGGAGTGTTCTTAGCTATGTTTACTAAAAAATCAGTCCAAGATGACCGCCGCCACAAAATGGCGGATTACACATCTTTTCACAACTCCCTCAATATGGGTATCAAATGACAGGGCTTGACTAGTAGAATACTGTACACATTTCATGTTGGCGGGTTTTTTTATGTATTTAATTATTTTACTATCATATACAAATTTAGGGTATGTATTACAATATTTATTCATTTCAAACATCTACATAATGTATAACGTCAGATAAAGTAACAACAAAAACACATCGATTGCCTTCTTTTCACTAGAATATCCTCTTAAGGAGGTTCGATTTCCATACAAATATTTCTTTCTATTTATGGACAAATGGAGCATAATTTTACAGTGAAATCACAGCTACTGGCATTTATTTTGGTCTTTATTTGCGGTAAATTACAATTGCTGGAATAAAACGGTAGATTTTATTAGCATAAAATCAAATTTATGATTTTTGAATAAAACAATAGATTATGCTGGTAATCTACTGTTTCATTCTAGCAATTGTAAATGCCAAGAGCTGTGATTTCACTGTAAAATGATGCTCCATTTGTCCATAAATGGCAAAAAATTATTTGTATGGAAATCGAACCACCTTAAAGAGTTTTACTAAATGTCTTTTAAATTTGTCAGAAATCCAGTGCCTCCTGACACCACACCCTTCGGTCGAATACAACTGCCTCATCTCCGAAGGCGGCGTGACAGGTACCAGACCTTGCAACGAGTATGAGCCCCATGAAACAATTGTCAGACCCCGCTGCCAGACTCCTGACTACTACTCTCCGATGCCGCTCAAATTCATGCACTGCATCGAAGGGACTTGGGACTACGTTGCGAAATGCAATCCAGGTTTGACCCTTTTTGAATTTAATCCTTTTTTAAAACGACGGGGTGTTATAAGTTTGACGTGTCGTGACGTGACGTGACGTGTGTGTGCCTGTCTGTGGCATCGTAGCTCCCGAATTTTGATTTTGTTTTTTTTTTTGTTTGAAAGTTGTATTAGTCAGCATCAAGTCCTGATCGTATAATCTGCTCTATATCGGTCGAATTATTTTTGGCTTACTACAGACAGACCGGGCATCTTACCTGATTTTTTTTACCTACAAAGTAATGAGATGAACGAGACCCCTTTTTTATGGTTGACAAATTAGAAGATTGACCACAGCTCACCTGATGTTAAGTGAAGGTGTGTTCGAAGATGGTAAAGCACACCTAGCCTGGAATGGAACTGGCTCTCAAGTGAGGAACACACCGTTAGGTGCTTGGCGGAAGATTTTCAACTCTCGTCTGGTAGTTAGCCAGCCGAGTACTAGAGAGTACGATACCACCTTGCTATGGTTTCCTCACGATGTTTACTTTCACTGGCAGCTCAAGCTCATTATTGGGGTTTGAACACACTCCCTTCGGCATGCGAGCCTACCGCGCTAACCACTGAGCTATTATCGCTACAAATCCCCTGATTTTAAGAGATATCGCTTGTCCATGACCATTGCAGCGATACACAGAACTTTGAGCAACAAAACAAAGTCCAGGGCATCGCAGCAGACAGTTGCGGTGAAGTGGCAATGGGCTGGACATATTTGTCGGAGAACTGATAACCGCTGGGGTAGACGTGTTCTAGAGTGGAGACCGCGAATTGGCAAACGTAGCGTAGGACGCCCTGAGACTCGATGGAGTGACGATATACATAGGACAACTGACGGTGGATGGAACGGGAACTACGCGAGTGTAACCGCGAGGTCATCATCATCATCATCATCAGCCTATACTAGTCCACTGCTGGACATAGGCCTCTCCCAAGACACGCCACTCAGCCCGATCTTCGGCTTTTCACTTCCATCCACCGCCAGCTGTCCTACGTATATCGTCCCTCCATCGAGTCTCAGGGCGTCCTACGCTACGCTTGCCAATACGCGGTCTCCACTCTAGAACACGTCTACCCCAGCGGTTATCGGTTCTGCGACAGATATGTCCAGCCCATTGCCACTTCAGCTTGCTAATACGCTGAGCTATGTCAATGACTTTAGTTCTCTGGCGAATTACTTCGTTTCGGATCCGATCCCTCAGAGAAATGCCGGGCATAGCTCTTTCCATAGCATAATGTAGGGTTAACTTGACCGAAATCTTGGCCACAGAATGCGGAGCTGTGTCACCGGATGTCACGCAGCTAGAAGGTGAACCAGATACCCGTGGGCAAGCTCCGTGGCACGCCAGCATTTATGTCAAAAGCAAGCAGCAGAGTTTCATAATGTACATTCAGCTATGCGGGGGCTCGATCATCACCTCTTCAATTGTTATATCAGGTAAGATTAAACTAGAAGATTATTGAATTACTAGTAAGTAATTATAATATTTTTGTTTTTATGAACATTTAATTATATTGACATAATTATTTTATATGTGACATAATCATTACTTTATTGACATTTTCATATTCATTGTTTTGATTTAAGTTATGATTTTGATATTTTTAAATATGAATGGAAAAAGGACCTGTAACTTTGGTGTTATTAATAAATGATTTGTATTCATTTATTAAACAAAATAAAAAATTCCTTAAATTATACCTACTATTTACAAAATGTATACAAAAAACTTAGTCTAAAAAACCGTCAGAGGAGGGATATGTGGCCAGAATGCTGGCAGCATTGCCACGCTGGATTTGTATTTGATAAATAAAAAATGTTTGTATTTACGTTTGTAAGTTGATGATGATACTTATTTTTATTCACTATGAAATTTAAAATATTAATGGCAGCCCCCGATGGATATTCTTGGGTCTTTCACGCAGAAACTACTGAACGGATTTGGCATGACGGTAGCGGAGACCCAGGATTACCACATAGGCTACTTTTTTCCAGAAAACATGTAGCGGATAACACCGCGGGGCGCAGCTAGTATTTTAAAATAGAGAAGCGATAGAAAAGCGAAGATAACGAAGGAATGAAATTAGTAATAAATTTATATAAATAAAACTTTGCAGCTGCTCATTGCTTCTGGAACAACTATGCGGGCAGACTGCCGGATACTGACTTCGCTGTAGCGGTCGGCAAACTGTACCAGTATTGGATCGATTACGTGAAAACTGAGAATTCACAGCGACTAGATGTAAGATATAGTTAATAATCATAAACAGTGTAAACTCCATGTAACGTCGAAGTCCTTAAAACGTGGAAATAATTCCTTAAAATACATTCCCACTTCCCACTTCCGGTTCCCACTTTCCAATTCCAGATTCCTAATTCCCACTTCCGGTTCCCACTTTCCAATTCCTACTTCCCACTTGTCAATTCTACATTCCCACTTCCCACTTCCGATTCCCACTTTCCAATTCCAAATTCCTAATACCCACTTCCCACTTCCGGTTCTCACTTTCAAATTCCAAATTCCTATTTTTTTTATTTTTTTTTATGGTTGACAAGCTAGTTGTTTGACCACAGCTCACCTGATGTTAAGTGAAGGGGTGCGGTCGAAGATGGTAAAGCACACCTAGCCTGGAATAGACTGGAACTGGCTTTCAAGTGAGGCTATTTCCCGCTTCCTACTTCCCAATTCTCAATTCTACATTTCCACCTCCCTTTCTCAATTCTTACTTCCCACTTTTAATTCCAATTTCCAAATCTGATTCCCAGTTCCAATTCCTAATTCCAACTTCCCAATTCCCGCTTTCCACTTCCCGCTCCCTACTTTCCACTTTCCACTTTCTACTTCCAATTCTTAATTCCCATTCCAATTCCAAATGCCCACGTCCCACTTCCAATTTCTCAGTTACTTTTTAACCGTCGTGGGGTTTTTCAAAATTTTTAATTTTGCTTCATATGTTTTTTTATTGTCTGGTGTTCAACTTGGCTGTCGGCATCATACGAAGAGATTCCAAGAAATTCGTTCTTTTGTTTGTTGTAATTAATCAAAGAAGAAATCCGTTCCAGGTGAAGGAAGTCCACTTACCATCTCGTTTTCAAGGAGACACGGCGAATTATCAAGACGATATCGCTGTGGTTATCGTGAAATACAAATTTCAGTTCAATACTTATATCCGGCCAGTGTGCATCGACTTCGATGTCAACTTCGAAAGACGACAACTACAACCCGGGAAAAAGGGAAAGGTGAGAAATTGCGAAAAGGGGGGAAATCGTATCGCCGCATTGTATTGTTTTCCTTAGGTTTAATAGAGTGTATCCGAATCTTTCTTTTTTATTTCGAATATATTTTGATATAATTTGACCGCCATCCCGCCTGATGTTAAGTGAAGATGCGGTCTACGATGGAGCACACTTGCCTAGAAGAAACCTATTCACTCGCGACTTGACTCTTTACTTGGCGTTAGGTCTCCTTAACTAGGTACCACCGCAGTACCAGATATTCTGTCGCCAAGCAGTAGTGTGTATACATTGCTGTGTTCTGGTTTGAATGGTACTGCAGCTAGCGAAATTACTGGGCTGTTGAGACTAACCATTGAAAGTCTCAGTGAGCGCCAAAGCTGCGATGCCAAATGCAATGGGCTTTGTTTAACTATTCAAAGTTAAGTGTATCGCTGCAATGGTCGTGGCGTTGTCTCTTACCATCAGGAGAGGGTATCTTTCGTGTCATAACTTTTACATTAAAAAAACTTTTTTTTGTCAAAAAATATGACTTCAAAATTCGTAATAAATTACCCTTTTACACCAACATAATTAGGCGACTATGAAACAAATTTGAAAGAGTTTTATGATAAGAAAATGATAGAGGCATGGATTCATTCATCTTCAAAATATTTGTGCAAAAAATTATTGCATAGGTTTTTTTAGAGGAGAAAACAGGAGAACACGAAATCTCAATTAAGTCAAAAAAAAAAAAAGTTGTATGATAAATTCGGCCCCATGGAGGTAGAAGTAAATAGGTTTAATGATGTTTTGAATTCACAAACTTAGTGCACACGATGTTCTAAATTAAAATTTACTTTATCCTCTAGCGGATAAAAACGACTTTTGCACTTAGATATCGAAGAGCAAAAATACTTTTTCCTAGATGGTGGGGATGAAAATAATTCTTATTCACAGTTTGCTGGTTGGGGTCTGAAAGATGACAATGCGAAGGCGTCAAGCGAGCTCCGAGTAACCGAAATGCCATATATCAGTGTCGAAGAATGTATCAAAAATTCGCCCGCAGCCTACCGCAAGTTCATCACTGGTGATAAGATATGCGCGGGTTTGAAAAATGGTGGGTATTTCTATTCGATGGTAAAAACTTAGCAGTGGATTAACGATATTAGAGTCCAGGGTATCGGCTACCTCCATACCAAATTTCATCCAAATCCGTTCTGTAGTGTTTGCGTGAAAGAGTAACAAACATCTATCTAACCATCCATCCAAACTTTCACATTTATAATATTAGTGGAATTGAAATGTTACATTTTTTAGGCTTAAGGTATGGATAAATTGTATGGAAATCGAACCGATTTCCATACAATTTTTTTTTTTTTCATTTATGGACAAATGGAGCATAATTTTACAGTGAAATCACAGCTACTGGCATTTATTTTGGTCTTTATTTCCGTAAAATCACAATTGCTTGATTAAAACAGTAGATTATTAGCATAAAATCAAATTTATGAATGATTAATGAATTTATGATTTACAAGCAATTGTGATTTACCGCAAATAAAGACCAAAATAAATTCCAGTGACTGTAATTTCACTGTAAAATTATGCTCTATTTGTCCATAAATGGGAAAAAAATATTTGTATGGAAATCGAACCACCCTAACGTGCATTTGTTAGAGGATGCAATTTTAATTTTTAAACATTCAGATCAGAAAAAAGTTATAACGACCAATAAAACCCCAACACTAATGTTTTGTCGCGTGTTTATGCATAAAAATTGTGGTGTTTTATTCATAAAGTGCCGAATCACAAGCGCGAGTGTGGGAAAATGATATAATGTGGTGAAACATGACTTTTCATGTCGCTTCCAAAACTCCATCGAAGCTTTATAGTAAAGTTGCCACTACATTACTAAAGCATAACTTGACTTAACTGATACGGATAGGACTTGACCAAGACTGGACTTTGACTATAACTATTGCTACGAGGCTACTTATTTAACTGAAACTTGTAAACATAAAATATTTGACACTGGCAAATGCTCAAAATGTATCTTTTTAATGTGTTATATGGTTTTCAGATGGAATGGGGTTGTGCAAAGTCGACAACGGCGGAGGTTTGGCTTTTTCAAACGTGGATAAAGGCGTGACAAGATATTACCTCCGTGGTGTGCTTTCCATTGTACCCACAGAAAAAAGTTGTAACAAACATGCCAACGCAAGTTTCACGCAGGTTTTGAATCACGAACACTTAATCGAACGGTTTTTGAGAACTGATTTGTGATGAAAAGATGATATAGGTGACAAGAATAATTTTTGTTTTAATTCTGCGGGATTGTTCACGTTTAATTATATCAATTTTTCAATTTTAAAATATCTTTATTTGTCAGAAAGTATATAAAATGTACAACTACTGGTGTAAGTTAACAAAACCTAGTAGTACATAAAACAATTACAAAATTAGCTGTTTATCGAGCACGTAGGTTCTCATTAAATTTGAAATAAAAGTTATAAATGAAAGACACAATGAGGTTGGAGAAGAGTAGTCGTAAATGTTTTGCTACGTAAGCTTTAGGCGGCCCGTACACGTTCAATTTGGGTCGCGATCCGCGATCAAGATCAATGATCGCGATCCAGATTGATAGTGTACGAAGCGGATTGACGGATTGATGCTCCTGATCGCAAAATATCTAGAAATTTTGAAATCAAGATCGCGGATCGCGGATCGTGATCCAGATTGAACGTGTAAGCGCAAGATCGCGTCAGTCCACGCTGTGCGCTCTTTGAAAATGGACGACAATGACACGCGCTCCTCGTTGCCGCCGATCGGACGGGCCAATTCACCTTTCAGTAGTTAGTTAAAATAAAATAAATATCGTAGGACATTACACACAGCGCCGCCAGACCCTAAACTAAGCATATAAGCTAAGTCAGATAACTGATAAAGTACATATAGGTATACTTTTTTTTTATAAATGCATACGTATAATACATATAGAACACCCAGACACAGAACAAACATTTGTTGCTACATAAAATATTTGTCCTGAGCGGGAATCGAACCCGCGCCCTTCAGCTCATAAAGCAGATATGCTACCAATGAGCCAACAGGGCTGTCATAGTTCAGTAGTTAGTTAACCGTTCAGTCGATTCAGTAGTTAGTTATATTTCATATAGTAGATTCATCATTCTCATCATCTTCATTTTGTAGCGATGATAGCTCAATGGTTAGCACGGTTGGTTCACATACCGAAGGGCGTGGGTTCAAACCCCAACAATGAGCTTGAGCTGCCGGTGAAGGAAAACATCATGAGGAAACCACATTATGGTGGTAGGGTACTTTCTAGTACTCGGCTGGCTAGCTACCACCCTCAAGTTGAAAATCTAACGGTGTGTTCTGACAGTCTCACTTGTGAGCCAGTTTCATTCCAGGCTAGGTGTGTTTTACCATCTTCGACCACACCGTCACTTAACATCAGGTGAGCTGTGATCAAAGATATAGTTTGTCAAGGGACAGGAAGGGATTAACTTTAGGTAAATCCATCCAAGCACGCACCGGCCGGTTCGCCCGATGTTTCGGATGACGTTAATAATATGTTTAATATATCGGATACACTGACTATAGTTCAGGTCACATCCGGTGGCCTTCTTTATGGAGACAAAGCTGAGTACGACGCGCACGCGGTCTCATCTCGCTACGCCCAAAGTAATCCCGCATTATTAAAACAAGTATGACGTCATAACCACGTCAGTTTCCATAGTAAAGAATGATTTGATAAAATGAGTTCCATTATAAGTCTTCTGAATAAAACGTTTTTAACGCAATTTTTTTTTGAATACTGTGCAATATGATGTAATACTTTAAAACGTGATATATATGTATAAGTTGGGCTGATAGAATAAAATCGCAGTTTTATGAAAAAAAATATGAATTGATAAAAAACGACAAAAATGAAACGATTTTTTTTTTAATTATTTGTTCAATGTTTTTCATTTTAATTTTTTCTTTGTAATCTAAATTAAAGTATCTGTTAAGTTATAGGAATAGTTTTTTTTTATAAAAAGTAGTATTTATTTTTTAAAGAATAAATGAAAGTGCGTAATTAATTTCGCAGATTTGCGCGCGAACCTATTCTATCGCTAGAAACAAAAAAACACGACTGTGTAAAAATAAATGGAACCATACTGAAGCTACCTTGTTTTTTTATAATTAATAAAATCTAAATTTATGAATTTATGATTTTTGCAAGCAATTGTGATTTACCGCAAATAAAGACCAAAATAAATGCCAGTAGCTGTGATTTCACTGTAAAATTATGCTCCATTTGTCCATAAATGGCAAAAAATTATTTGTATGGAAATCGAACCATCTGATTTATCTCCTTTCTTCTTGATTTTATGATCGTAAGAAATAACGCATGCCCATAACCGATACATAACTACACAGAACTTTAAGCCACAAAGCAAACAAAAGTTCAAGGCATTCTGCTTTGGCGCTCATTACTTTGAAACATTCCATGGTTAGTCTCAAAAACTTTGAAATGCGCTTGCATTTGGTAATTTTTAGGGTTCCGTGCCCAAAGGGTAAAAACGGGACCCTATTACTGAGACTTCGCTGTCCGTCCGTCACCAGGCTGTATCTCAAGAACGGTGATAGCTAGACAGTTGAAATTTTCACAGATGATGTATTTCTATTGCCGCTATAACAACAAATACCAAAAATAAAATAAAATAAATATTTAAAGTGGGCTCCCATACAACAAACTGTAATTTTTTTACCGTTTCTTGCTCGATACTAATAACGGTGACAGGTAGACGCTTTAAGTATTTACAGAATGTTTAGTTTTATGTTCTCTTTAAATATAATTGATTCAAATAAAATAAATAATAATTAAGGGGGCTCCCATACAATAAAAGAGGTTTTCGCCGTTTATTATAGATAATGGTACGGAACCCTCCGTGTGCGAGCCCGACTCGCACTTGACTTTTTTTTTAATCCCCGAGATAATTCATATTTTACCGTTATCCACCGACGACTTCACTAATTTTTATTCTGTGGTTTTAGTCAGTTATTTTAAGATAAGGTCATCGAGCGGCCGTAACAGGAAAATAAGCAGCAAGTTACCTGCCAGGGAAAAAAACAAGTTTTAGAAAAAAAAATACAAGTTTTCAAGAATGATTTTAATGTTTTTGTTAGTATTTCGTGCTATACAAATACAAATACAAATCATTTATTAATAACACCAAAGTTACAGGTCATATTTCCATTCATATTTAAAAATTATTATCAAAATCATTACATATGTTAAAACAATGAAAATGAAAATGTCAATAAAGTAATATGTCACGTATAAAATGTCAATAAAATTATGTCAATATAATTAAATGTCCATAAAAACAAAAATATTATAATTACTTACTAGTAATTCAATAATCTCTTAGTTTTAAATAATCGTCAAAGTCATAGAATAAGGTCTCTTGAAGCCAAGATCTTAGTTTGCTTCTGAAGCACGCGATGGAAGGTGCATCCCGGATGGAAGCGGGTACGCGATTGTAGACCGCGGGCCCCAGAATGTATACCGACCTCTCCGACTTGACGAGCCGATGCGACGGCGTTACTAGTTGGTCTTTCTTTTTATTACTGCGAAGATCCAACGTGCTGTGGACGCCCCGGCGTTGAAATTTATCTATGTTTGTATGCGTGTACAGGGCTACCTGGTAAACGAACTCACACGGTAAAGGCAGAATCTGTAGCTCCTTAAACAGATCCACGCAAGAGACGTCGTCCTGAACCCCGCATATGGCACGAATAGCTCGCTTCTGCATAACAAAGACTCTATTACGATCGGCAGCGCGGCCCCACAGCTCCAACCCGTACGTGATGTTACTGTGGACGGTCGCGAAGTAGCAGGAGCGCACTACGCTGCGGGCAGCGGTGCTCGCGAGCCGCCGGAGCGCAAAGCACGAGCGGCTCAGCTTCCCGCACAGCTCGTCTATGTGCGTCTCCCAGGTCAACGCGCCGTCGATATGGAAACCTAGAAGTTTCGTACTGTGGACTTGTTGGAGAGCGGTATTGCCGAATGAGTCTCAGTCGCGTGGCCATTGAGGTTAAAAGCAAGGAAGCAGGTCTTATCTTTGTTTAGCGCGAGCCCGTTCGATCGGAACCACCTATCTAGTTCGTTCACCACCCCATTCAGCCTCGACTCTAGTTCACAGTGCGTCGGCGCGGTGATCACTGCGGCGACGTCATCGGCGTACATATATATCTCAGCGTCATCGATGGCGCCGGGCAAGTCGTTAAGGAGGAGACTGAATAGAGTGTTAGAGAGACAGGAGCCCTGCGGGACGCCCATCACATTTTCCGCTTCTGACGACATGACGCGACCTCTATCACCCACCACTACCTGTGTTCGCTTAGACATGAAGGAGGACAGTATGGACAGGGCAGGGCCACGGATCCCATAAAATCGCAGCTTGTTTGCGATGAGGGCGTGATATAAATACTGGTTACACTAAAGAAGGTATTTTTTTTTCCAAATTAAGTGTTTTATTCTTATTTTACTAGCAGACGCCTCGCGGTTTCACCCGCATAGTTCCCGTTCCCGTAGGAATACAGGGATAAAAAGTAGCTTATGCCACCCGGAGATAGTGTAGCTTCCCAACGGTGAAAGAATTTTTTAAATCGGTCTATTTTTGAGTTTATTCTCAAACACAAAACTTAAGTACAAACATACAAAAATAAAAACCTTTAGATGTAGATTACGGAATGTAAATAATAGACGAAATGTACTGAGAAATTATTGTCTTAAATTATTATTAGAAACAAGTTTTAGTGGCAAAAACAGCTGATCTGACTCAGTCTCAATGGTCACTATTTCGCTTTATTTGCTATTAGCTGTGCCCCGCGGTGTTACCCGCTACAGGATAAAAAGTAGCCTATGTGTTAATACAGGGTATCAGCTACCTTCATACCAAATTTAAATCCATTTTGCAGTTTTTGCGTGAAAGAGTTACAAACTTCCATCCATCCATCCAAAGTTTCACATTTATAATATTAGTGGGACTAGCTGCGCCCCGCGTTGTTACTCGCTACTTGTTTTCGGAATAAAAAGTAGCCTATGTATTAACCCAGGGTTTCAGCTACCTCCATACCAAATTTAATCTAAATCCGTTCAGTAGTTTTTGCGTGAAAGAGTAACAAACATCCATCCAAACTTGCACATTTTTTAATTTTAGTGGGATGGGATACATGGGACATGGGCGCTACATGAGTACTTTTATTACTTGGTGGTAGATAGATCTCCTTAGCAGGAGGTCGTCTAGGTACGTACCACCGTAGTACCAGATATTCTGCCGCCAAGCAGTAGTGTGTAAACATTACTGTGTTCCAGTTTGAAGGGTACAGCAGCTAGCGAAATAACAGGGCTGTTGACTAACAATTCGTATCGAAAGTCTCAAAGAAATGAACTCGAACTCGAACGTGAACTCGAACTCGAACGAGTTTCATACCCATAAATTTAATAGAGATTTGCATAATAGAATAGAAATGGGACTCGATTCCGGCTTACTTTATGACTTTGACTAGGATTTGTTTCATTTTTATAATCAAAGGAAAACTTACAGCTAGGTACAAAGACAATTACAATAAATAAGTTTTCACAAGTAGAAAAGAAGAAATATGGAAAGTGGCGCTGATGGGGCTGCCCCCGTACTGTAGTGCTTCGGGGATGTTGGCGGACGCGCATATAGACGGCAGTTCCAACAGTTACCTGCAACTGTTTGCTTCTAGAATGGACTTTGACTGTCCTATAGCGAAGCACTGGTCAAAACTCCATACTGAAAAGGCAGTTTTTAGACCACAGTTTAGATTAAGGTAATTTGACATTGACATATATTTCTATTGACATTTTTGTTTAATTTTACTTTTATTTGGAATTTTATTGTAATTTTTTGACATTGTTTTTAGATAAGTGTGTATTAATTTTATGACAAAACTTTTAATTAATGTATTCATATATTTATTATTAATAATCGATATGGACTTGTTCTGAAATAAATTTATACTATTATTGTTATTTATTTGTCTTCTTATTTTTTAATTTTTTTACATTACGTACATATAAAACATAAAAAATCTTAAAAACTAGGGTGCCGCCGGCAGCGGGGCAGGGCCTAAAGCTGCCGGTGGTTAGGGCTGCAGAGTGAGGAACCTCCTCACAACTCCTATTATTATTACATTATTAATAATACACATCAAGAGTAACAAATAACAAGTCGAGTAAAGTTGTTAAAAATAATTTCTAAAAACAAGCCGCTTTAAATTTATAGAACTCATGTTAAAGTCTATATCCAGTTCGTCATCAAGGGAATTGTAGCACCAACATGCCCTAATTAAGTAGTTGTTTCGCCTGTAACTACTGTCTACGGACGGAACATAGAGAAGACTAGGTTTTCTCAGGGAAGCGGTGGCTGTGCGCAGCCCCAGCTGACCGAGTAACTCCGGACAATCGATCGTGCCATTTGCTATGTTAAGGAGAAAAGCTGTATCCGCTACATGTCTTCTTTCCTGTAACGGCAGTACGTGGAACTTTTTGCAACGAGCAGGATAGTTTGGTAAAAATAGTTGAGCGCGAAATTGCAGATAACGTAGAAAACGCTTTTGAATGCCTTCAATATGAGATATACATACCATAGTGTGGGTTTCACATCTGAGAAGCGTATTCAAGGCTTCTCACGTATGAACAATATAATATTTTGACTGTCTTAAAATATGAATTTAGTCTATTTTGGATCAAATCTTCGAAAAATTTAAATGTTTGACACTGGCATAACGCACAAAGAAAAAAAAATTTGTTTTTAATGTGAAAAATAGTGAGACGAACGAGACGCTCTCCTGATGGTAAGAGGTAACGCCTGCCCATGACCATTGCAGCGATACACAGAACTTTGTGAAGTAAAACAAAGTCCAGGGCATCGCTGCTTTGGCGCTCACTACTTTAAGACTTTCGATGGTTAGTCTCAACAGCCCAGTAATTTCGCTAGCTGCAGTACCCTTCAAACCGGAACACAGTAGGTAATGTTAACACATTATTGCTTGGCTGCAGAATAACTGGTACTGCGGTGGTACCTACCTCAACGACCTCCTGCTAAGGAGATCTACCACCAAGTAAACACCGTTTTGTTAACAACATTCGTCTGCTTAATATAATGATGGTTTTACATAAACTCCACCAAGGATAATAGTGTTTGTCACTTTTTCTAGAATCATATAAAAGAATGGTCTATTAGCTTGAAATCGTACCGCGCCAATCTGGTGACTAAACCCCACTTCGGTTTCAGCTATGCCGTCTTCGGTCACTTCTATCTCAGCTTTCTGAATCGCCGTCGAGACGTATACTGGTGTAAGAGACAACAGAGGTAAATTTGCTTCATTCTTATCAAACAAGCTATATACCCCCATTCTTTTTAGAGCTGCCTTCAGATCTATGGTCGATTCAATATTGAAACGTGGAATGTAGCAATCTACTTCGTCGTCAGCGTATTCTTCTTGAGACGACTTTAGGATATCAAAAAATGTGCTCACAGCAACGGAAGCGAAGTTTCGTATCATGTTTTGTAGAGTTATACGTGGATAAGGCAGCATAATGAGCATTGAAAGCCCTTTGTCGTTCCCATATGGTATTTCTAAAACCCTAGCTTGCAGAGACTTGATGTTCGCAAAAGGAAAAGTGTATCGATGGAACATCATGTTAACGTCTCCAATTTTGTTGCCATTGTTATCGTAGAATGGTTCCTTCGATGTATAAGTTTTGTTAAATGGTACAGTCCATTGTCCTTTGAAGCGAACAGCACTTGCATGGACTATACTAGCATTTTCAAAGTAACTTCTCTCAACAACACTGCTTATTCGTCCATGAGTTAAGTTTGCTGTTATAGCGTTCAAGATATCAGAAGAGATTCTATCATCCTTAAAATCAAAACTCGCCACACTGACCTCATAAAATTTCCAAGCTGCATCACGGAGAGCAGCCAAGTCCAAAGTTTGGTTATTGACAAAGATACTGTTGATTTTATTAATTTCACCAGCTGAAGAGTCCACTTTGAGCCAGTCATATATTTCTTTAAATCCGAGCGTTGCGTTTTCATTTTTCTTCAAAGTTGGCAATGCTCATGTGATTTGGTATTTTGTTCTACCAGAAGCTCCTTCGTATAAAACTGCAAGTGTTGACAATACAATGAAAGGAGACATAACAACATTCTGCCCTTCAGGTTGTTCTACTATCGTGTGGTAAAGTACCTCAATTGTGTAATTTCTTAATGCCTCCGTAAGAAATAAAAATCTTTTCGGTATCTGATTATTGTTGCTTGCTGCTGAAACATCTGTACGTCCGTAGTAAACCGCAACACAAATTAAAACAACACTAGTACTTGCATAGCGTAACATTGTAGCTTACGTGTGTAAGCGAGTTCAGGTTATACTGACGCTGTGAACTTCGAGGAAGCTAATCCGGTTTGCAGCTGACGTAAAGATAACGACCGCGGGTAATTTATTTAAATTCATATTATTATTCACCTTGTAACAAAGTTACGTTATACTACGTAAGTCAATTCAATACTTTCAGTTTGTAATCAAGATCTGACTAGTTTGAGTCGGAGTAGTTGGTTTTCTTCTGACAGAGAGCGACTGTTAACTATTTCAAGAATACGCACAAAACATCGTAGCAATTAGCATATGTATAACCAAAAATTAAATTTAAAACATAGGGTAAACCATATAGCTATTGCCCACTTAAGGATTCGAACTACATTAACATGATAAAAAACCAAAAGTATTATAGCTATCAACTGTTTAATACCATTTTCTTATAACCTGATAAACTCTCCTATAGAGTGTCAACAGTTTCCAGTTAAAGCTTACATAACATAGAAAATAATGTAGTTTAATGTAAAAAATCAAAAAAGTACAGTCATTGCCCATAGCTTATAGTAATTGCCAACATCACATCACAGTAATTGCCCAGTCTATTTAAAACTTAAATGTTTCGAGAAAATCCATTTTTTGCCAATAATTTTATCCAATCCTGTAAAAGACTTTCTTCAGCAACAGTTAATTCTGGTGATGGCCCTACTATGCTGGTTTTATGTCCTGGATTCTTAGTATGGTATCGGATACTGAACTTCGGAATACTGTATTTTTCAGTAACTTGTTAGGTACAAGTTATCGTTTTCTGCGAATTTTTCTTAAACACCTTATACACACGGTTTGAAATTAGGCTAAAAACCAAGGTCACCTTGGTTGGAAGCGAGTTGCGTTTTGCCGGTTACATGGTATAAAACCAACAGTGTTAGCTTGAACGTTGCGCGGAAAGGACGTTTCTACGCTCGCGTACCGTACATTAATTACACTACAATACGACGTTATGGCGTCTTACCTATGTAAATAACAAAAAATTGGGATGAGCTTTACACTTTTGTGTGCATTTGAAGAAAAAAAAAGAATTACTTCACGCTCGTCGTATTTTAAACAAACTCAAAAAAGGGGGAGGTTCTCAATTATACTGTATGGTTTTTGTATGTATGTTACGCGATTATTCCGCCAATTATGAATCGATTTTAATGATTCTTTTTTTGTTTGGTAGATTATACTTCAGAAGTGGTCCCATATAAATTTTGCCAAATGAAATTTGGTTTAAAACAACTATCTACACGGTTTGAAACCTCTGTTTCAAATCGCCATTTAAAACCGTGTAGCAGATACTTTACTATATTCAACTTTAGGTGTCTTCGGCACTCTGTAAATACAACAATAATAACAATTAAATGATTTATGCATAAGAATTACGAAATAAGTTAAGCATTTTTAGGGAAATTATGAGAATACATTTATCGCCCGGGCAATAACTATAGACATTGACATATGGCAATTACTAAAATGATGGTGGGCAATAACTAAAAATATACACATTCTGGTTCAGTGATTGCCCACAGTCAAAATGACCGTTAAAAATTACAATTGAACATAAATTTCCACTTAAAACGAAGCAAACACTATCAATTTAACCGTAGCTATGTAACAATAGTTGTATATTAAATAAAAAAACAATAAAAAATATCATTTAAGGAAGTAAGTTCTTAAGAAAAACGCTAAATTGTCTACTGTTTGAGTAAGACTTCCACCAAACTTCACAAAATCCGTCATTACAGTTTTTTTTTCTTCAGTGTTGGCAGTTGTAAATTTTAAATGAACTATAAATTGATTACAGCGCCGTCTAGTAAACTCTAATCCAACTAGGATGATAAAACTTTGACACCAGACAATATTTTGCTTAAAGCGGGCAATCACTACCAGTGGGCAATAATACTCTGGTTTACCCTACATTCTTTAGAACCAACTGTATTGACTGCGGAAAATACTAACAAAAACATACTTGAAAACTGGTTTTCTATACAACAAAGTACAAACTAGTTTTGCGAGATGATTTTTCCTCATACGTTTAGTCGACTATCTCTCATTGTCGCCGTGCCGAACTGAGTTTTAAAACTAACTATGTGTTCAATACAAAAGTTAAAGATGGAGTTTTGGCGGGAACGCGGGAAAAGTCGTGTCGCTCCGTTGTATTTTTTTCCAAAAGTTGTGTTTTGTCGAGTGTTTATGCATAAAAATGGTGGTTTTTTATTCATAAAGTGCCGAATTACATGCGTGAGTGTGGGAAAATGATATAATGTGGTGAAACATGACTTTTCGTGGTGCTTCCAAAACTCCATCGAAGCTTTATAGTAAAGTCACCACTACTTTACTAAAGCATGACTGGACTTGACTGACACAGACTGGACTTGACTAAAACTGGACTTTGACTATAACTAGCTACGAGGACACTTATTTAACTTTTGTAACTTGAAAATATATAAATACTTGACACTGGCAAATGCTAAAACGCGACGCCAAAACCAAAGAAAAAAAAAAAGTTAAAGATATCGGATGTGCTGTCAGTGTCGTATAAATAAATAGTTTTTTAAATAAAAAAATAACCTCAAAAGTCACAAAGTAATGAGCGCCATAGCAGCGATGCCCCGGACTTTGTTTTGCTACAAGTTCAGTGTATTGCTGTTTTATACCTACTGTTTTATTAAAGCAATAGTGATTTGCCGCAATTAAATACCAAAATAAATGCCAGTAGCTGTGATTTCATTGTAAATTTATGCTCCATTTGTCCATAAATGGAAGAAAAATATTTGTATGGAAATCGAACCACCTTAATATATAATTTTATTTGACCGAGGGAGCTTTGAAAAAAATCTATTTTATTTTATTATGGTTGACAAGCTAAGTGTTTGACCACAGCTCACCTAATTTTAAGCGACGGTGTTGTCGAAAATGGTAAGCACACGTATGGATGGAATTGTTTCTACGTTTTCAAAATATATTTTTTTAGATAGTTTTAATATTCTAGTCACTGTTTCAGTTTTAGTTCCATTCCAGATTAGGTGTGCTTTACCATCTTAACAACCACACTTAACAACAAGTGAGCTGTGGTCAAACACCTAGCCTGCCAACAATTAAAAAAAAATTGGTTTAAATGATCTTTGATTTTAAGAAAATTGTTTTTTATTTATTAAAAGTTTAAGATCAAATAGTAAGTCAAGATTGGGTTTTTTTCATGAGGGTAGGTTTGACCGTAGCTCGTCTGATAAAGTGATGGTGTCGTCAAAAATGGTGAACACACCTAGCCTGGAATAGAACTGGTTCGTAAGTGAGGTTACCAGAACACACCGTTAGATGCTTGGCGGCAGAATTTCAACCTGAAATTTTGGGTTCAAGTCGTAATATTAAAAATCATGTCAACATGTATTTGTGTCTTTTAGTGTTGCTACCAAAACTCCATCAAAGCTTCTAATGAAGTTGCCATTATTTTACTAAGTCATGACCGGGCTTGGCCCTTGGACTTAATTTCTGTCAGACTGTGACTTAATTTTTTTTTTTATATTTGACGTCGCATTTTTAAACCTTTGCATGTGTTTTAATATTTATAATTAAATTAAGTGTATATAAACATTGATACGAGTCAAATGAAAATATAGACTACAAATAAACAAATGAAAATGCAAAAATGACTATCTCCGGCAGCCGTTCAAGATCTTTGTGGTTGGGTGTTCCGGCAGCGAAAGCTTGCATGAATTAAAAATAGTAGTCCTTGGCCATAACGTGTGGTCGACGTATCAACAGGAAAAATGTTTTTACAAATTGAAACTTGTTTGTAATCAGATGATTGCCTAATTTCATTTGTTAATGATGATTTTTCCTGTGTTGGTGTTATTGTGTGCTGTAAATGCAGATGGTGCTAGAGAAGGTAAGTTAAATAATAAGTATAATATTATGCTTTTATTGTTTAATTTGAGGCGATTTCACTGACATGTAATGTACTGGAAGATATTCTTCTTTCTTTGGTTTTGGCGTCGCATTTTGAGCATTTGCCAATGCCAAGTATTTTATATTTTCAAGTTTCAAAAGTTAAGTAAGTTGCCTCGTAGCTATAGTTAAAGTCAAAGACCAATCTTGGTCAAGTACAGTCTGTGTTAGTCAAGTCCAGTCATGCTTTAGTAAAATAGTAGCGACTTTACTAAAGCTTCGATGGAGTTTTGGAAGCAACACGTAAAGTCATGTTTCACCACATTATAAATCATTTTCCCACTCTCGCGCTTGTGATTCGGCACTTTATGAATAAAACGCCACCTTTTTTTAACATAAACTCTCGACAAAATACTATTTTTTGAAACATATTATATTTGAATAAATATAATTCTCGTTATATTTTTCCAGGCGATTTTTGCACCAAAGATGGCGTCGGAGGTATTTGCACTAACATCAAGAAATGTCCGGACGCACAGGAAGATATTATGAATAGAAAGCGGCCACACGTAAGTGTTACTTTTTTTAACGCATTTGACCTCCATCTGGCCTGATGTTGTCTGCGACGGAACACGTTTGCTTATAAAAAACCAATTCTGCACTTGAAGGCACTCAGATAGTACAAGTATTTATATACAAATAGAAAAATAGATTTAAAAAAAAGAAAGAAAAAATAGATATATACATAGACATATTTTTTATTTGATACAAATATTGTATTAATAACACCAATGTCAAATTCCGAATTGGTTAAGATCATTTCAAATATATATTATTAAAAAAGTTGCAAAACACTAATTACATATTATGTCAATGTCAATGTCAATATTATGTCAATGAATAAAAACAAAATGTCAAAATTAAGTTTATTTTGACATTGAATAACAAAACCCCGAAAAGCGCAGGTTCAAACCCCGATAATGAGCTTTAGGTGCCGGTGAAAAAAAACATTTCCATATCAGACTAATTTTCAATAGATAAAAAAAATTATGTTCTTTTATAAAATTCTCGAGGTACTCTAAAAACTTGATTAAAAGGTGGAGAAACCAGAAACCCTAAGTGTGACTCACTTTATGTGACTTTGACTATGACTAGTACTTATTTTACTTGACCTTAACTTGAGACATGAAAATATAAACAAATAATAAAACAAAGTGCGATGCCAAAGTTATTTTTTTTAATGTTTTTACAGCTTTGTGAGTTCGGGGGCAAGGTCCCCACTGCTTGCTGCATTTCTTCGATATCGACCACCACTTTAAGGTAGCCACTTCATTATTAGTGTTGTAGTAAATCTGGAGGAGATAATCTCCTAATAAGGAGATCTAGCTACCTACGATCCTAGCTACCACCGCAATATCAAACATACTGCGGCCAAGCAGTAGTGCGTAAACATTACCGCGTATTTATTTATTTATTCAAAAAGTCCGCCAACAGTGCACACCAATACATTAAAAATTAAATTACAAATGTCAATTTAAGGTGGTTCGATTTCCATACAAATAAATTTTTGCCATTTATGGACAAATAGAGCATAATTTTACAGTGCAATCTGTCTGACAGCTACTGACATTTATTTTGGTCTTTATTTGCGGTAAATCACAATTGTTTTAATAAAACAGTACATTATTAGCATAATCTACTGTTTTATTCAAGCAATTGTGATTTACCGCAAATAGAGACTCTCTCATCTCTAAGAGATTGCTCTATACTCATTCTACTACTCGAAGTTCTGTGTATCACTGCAATGGTCACGGATATGCGTTACCTATTACCATCAGGAGAGCGTCCGTCGTCTCATCGCTTTTACATTAAAAAAAAGCAGGGATTTACGAGAAACGTCCAGATTCACAATTATAAAACAAATAGCAAACGTAATACAAATAAAAAATAATAATTAAAATGGCATTTCAGTCATGGCACATGTCATGCCACATGTCATGTCACGTGTCATGCCACATTTCTTGTCAGTGATGTTACAATACATTGTGTGATATGCTATCTTCGTCACGATGCTTTACAGGGTCCCAGCTTCTACCACGGAGTACATACCATATGAATACGGTTCTATTATTCCACCAGAGAATGGAGAAAATAATTGTGATCCCTTACAACCTTCAACTACTACTAAGAAGATTGGACAGAAGGCTTGGGACAGTAAGTTTTCTTTGATAATAATAAACTTGCAAACAACAAACACCGAAAAAACGGTGAAACGCACTTATCAATAGAGATCAAGATCCAGTGGCAAATTAATAACACCAGGACTGGGGTGATACCTATTTTGTAGCGATGATAGCTCAGTGGTTAGCGCGGTTCACATTGTGCACCAGAAGTAAATACTTCTACCTCCATGGCGCCGAATTTATCGTACAACTTTTTTTAATTTGTTAAAAACAGACTCGGAACCTCCTTGGTGTACGTTTTTTTTAATTTGCTTTACGCGGGCAAAGAGTTTTGGCGGGAACGCGGGAAGAGTCGTGTCGCTCCGTTGTATTTTTTTCCAAAACTAGTGGTTATGCATAAAAATGGTGGTGTTTTATTCATAAAGAAAGTGCCGAATTACAAGCGCGAGTGTGGGAAAATGATATAATGTGGTGAAACACGACTTTTCGTGTTGCTTCCAAAACTTCATCGAAGCTGACTGGACTTGACTGACATGGACTGGACTTGACCAATACTAGACTTTGACTGTAACTATAGATGTAAGACATGAACAATCGCAATAACTGAAGACGAGGCAGTATGGCTTTATAGCTTTAGCCTGCCCGATAGGGCAAATTAATTTAAAAAAAAAACTCAAACTTAGATGCACACGATGTTCTAAATTCAAATTTACTTTATCCTCTAGCGGATAAAAACGACTTTTGCACTCAGATATCGCAAGCGCAATAATACTATTTCCAGTTCGTGGCCCGCGTGCCGGGATTGGAGGTCGGGGAATTTCGAGGAAATGCCTCCAGTTTGTGTAACAACTGACAATAAAACAATATGTGTTTGTATTTGTTCCAGAATGCGTGGAGTACCAGAATCGAATTGTGTTTCCTTGCATCAGCAGTGAAGCACTGCCAGACGTTTTCAGCCGATCTCGCCGCTGTCACCATTCCGACGAGCTGGTTTCTGATGTCGAGGCTGCAGCACAGAACGAATTTCCGCACATTGTGATATACAAATACTTTACTGTCACCCACACGCTGATTTAAGAACTCGAGTATTTTATTAGAAGCTAATTTTCCCAACGCAAAAATCACTTTCAATAAGGAATAATAAGACGAACGAATTTCGCTACACGCTTTTGGCAATTAAATAAATAAATATTGGAGGAAATTTAACACAGCGCCATCTAGCCCCAAACTAAGCAAAGCTTGTACTATGGGAACCAGATAGTTGACAGAATACTTACATATTTTTTTTGTAAATACATACTTATAATACATACAGAACACCCATACACAGAACAAACACTAGCCCAGAGTGGGAATCGAACCCGGCGTGGATTCGGCATTAGAAGCAGACAATAAATCAACAGGGCTGTCATGTCATTCATTTTTTATGTTAAAGTAATGAGACTATCGAGACGCTTTCGTGATGGTAAGAGATATCACCTGTCTGTCATTGCAGCGATACACAGAACTTCAAAGTCCAGGGCATCACTGCTTTGACGCTCATTACTTTGAGACTTTTGATGGTTAGTCTCATCTCAACCTTTCAACAGCTCATTAATTTCGCTAGCTGCAACAGTACATTATTAGCATAAAAATCAAATTTATGAATATATGATTGTTTAATAAACCAGAAGAATATGCTAATAATCTACTGTTTTATTCAAGCAATTGTAATTTGCTGCAAATAAATGCCAGTAGTTGGGATTTCACTGTAAAATTATGCTCCATTTCTTCATAAATGGAAAAAAATATTTGTATGGAAATCGAACCACCTTAATCTTTTATTTATATTTGTTTAGGCGCTTCTGGGTTATGGTGATGACGCGTCGAATCTCCTGTGGTTATGCACGGGATCCCTCATCAGTGATAAATTCGTTCTGACAGCGGCCCACTGCTCTTCTAGCAGGGACGGGTAAGTACTTCTTTTTTTTAGTTGACAGGCTAGGTGTTTGACCATAGCTCACACGATGTTAAGTGCCGGTGTACTTAAAGAACGGTGTAGCTGTCACCTTGATCACTCTCATGGCTGATGGAAAAAAAGATGTTTTTTTAGAACTGACGAACAGACAGAAATGAGTGCAACATTATGGTTGAGCTAGGGATTAGTTTCGCCTTCCCCAAATAATATTATTTATTATCTTGGTATCATATTGTGTAATGTCAGAGTAAATCTAAACGCTATAATCAAACTTACTGTGACGTCAAACCATATGACACACGGATAACTCGCTATAATCAAATTTACTGTGACGTCAAACCATATGACATACGGATCACTCGCTCTAATCAAATTTACTGTGATGTCAAACCATATGGCATACGGATCACTCGCTATAATCAAATTTACTGTGACGTCAAACCATATTACACACGGATAACTCGCTACAATCAAATTTACTGTGACGTCAAACCATATGACACACGGATAACACGCTATAATCAAATTTACTGTGACGTCAAACCATATGACACACGGATCACTGCTTATAATCAAATTTACTGTGACGTCAAACCATATGACACACGGATCACTCGCTATAATCAAATTTACTGTGACGTCAAATTATAGTGATTATATTTACTGAGGTCCTGATGATATACACAGCAAATCTGATTATACCGATTTCAAAAATTCTTTCACCGTTGGGAAGCTACACTATCCCCGCGTGACATAGGCTACTTTTTATCCCTGTATTCCCACGGGAACGGGAACTACGCTATTCTCAGCTTTAGGGATGATATTTTTCAGCGGCGACGTGACCTTTGCGCTGCTAGGCACGCTTCGTCTTTCGTATATGCATGCAGGAAGCAAACGTCATATAAAGAACATTATCAAGCATCCTGAATACAAACCAGGCCTCGGCTATCACGATATTGCGTTACTAGAGCTACTAGAACCGTGAGTATACTACCATTTTTGTGGCTAAGCTATGATAGCTCAGTGTTTAGCGCGGTCGGTTCGCATGCCGAGGGGCGTGGGTTCAAACCCCAATTAGCTTGAGCTGCCGGTGAAGGAAAACATCGTGAGGAAACCATAGCATGGTGGTAGGGTTTTCTTGGTGGTAGATTTCCTTAGCAGGAGGACGTCTAGGTAGGTACCACCGCAGTACCAGATATTCTGCCGCCAAGCAGTAGTGTGCAAACATTACTGTGTTCCGGTTTGAAGGGTACTGCAGCTAGCGAAATTACTGGGCTGTTGAGACTAACCATCGTAAGTCTCAAAGTAATGAGCGCCAAAGCAGCGATGCCCTGGACGTTGTTTTGTTACTCAAAGTTCTGTGTATCGCTGCGATGGTCATGGACAGGCGTTATCTCTTAACATCAGGAGAGCGCCTCGATCGTCTCATTACTTTTACATTCCAAAAAAAAGTGTACTTTCTAGTACTCGGCTGGCTAGCTACCACCCTCAAGTTGAAAATCTGCGGCCAAGCATCTAACGGTGTGTTCCGGCAGCCTCACGTGAGAGCCAGTCTACGTTTGGTTTACCATCTTCGACTACACCGCACCTTCTCATCAGGTTTATTTTTATTTAACCTTGTAAAGAGGTGATGCTAGATTAAGGTGGTTCGATTTCCATACAAATAAATTTTTGCCATTTATGGACAAATGGAGCATAATTTTACATTGAAATCACAGCTACTGGCATGTATTTTGGTCTTTATTTGCGGTAAATCACAATTGTTTTGAATAAAACAGTAGATTATTAGCATAAAATCAAATTTATGAATTTATGATTTTTGAATAAAACTGTATATTATTAGCATAGTCTACTTGTTTTATTCAAGCAATTGTGATTTACCACAAATAAAGACCAAAATACATGCCAGTTGCTGTGATTTCACTGTAAAATTATGCTCCATTTGTCCATAAATGGAAAAAAATGTTTGTATGGAAATCTCACCACCTTAAACGTAGGTATTTATTTGTGTGACATTTATTTTGTTAGACGCTGTACAAAGTTATGTCGTCAACTTTGTATGAGCTGTCAAAAAGCGGTTAATGGACATAATGGATAGAGTATGGTCTGTACGCGGATCTGTGTATCGCTATAATGGGCATGGACAACTTTTTCACCAGGGTCCCTCTAGACGAGTTTACGGTGCCAGCGTGTATATACATGGATGAAGCTGAGGATGACTTGCAAGCCTCCATCGTCGGATGGTCGCTGACTGCTTTCAATAGGAAGCCGTCGAATAATCTACTAAAGGTATCATAATTATCATCAGCCTGTTGAACCCACTATTGGACATAGGCCTAGTGGCGTAGCGTGCATTGGGGCCCTGTATCAAATGAAATGAAGGGTAAAGATTTCTCACAAAAGAAACAAAAATGCTTGCATTAAATTAAAATAAATAAAATAATAAACTTGGTGGTAGATTTCCTTAGCAGGAAGTCGTCTAGATAGGTATCACCGCAGTGCCAGATATCTGCCGCCAAGCAGTAGTGTGTAAACGTAACTGTGTTCCGGTTTGAAGGGTACTGCAGCTAGCGAAATTACTGGGCTGTTGAGACTAACCATCGAAAGTCTCAAAGTAATGCGCGCCAAAGCAGTGATGCTACGGACTTTGTTTTGTTACTCAAAGTTCTGTGTATCGCTGCAACGGTGATGGGCATGCGTAATCTCTTACCATCAGGAGAACGCATAGTTCATCTCATTACTTTTACATTAAAAAAAATATTAAAATAAATATTTATTGATTATATGGACAGTTGATCGTATGACAGTTTTTATAGCGGCAGTTACGCCCCTGCATAGGCCCCTCCTTATTTATTTAAGGGACCCTCAGCATCTTTAGCTTCCAGCTACTGTCAGCTGTATGTAAAATCTGTGAAATTCAGAAAAGCAACATCATTTTCTTTTGTATTATAAGTATGTATTTACAAAAAAAAAAGTATTTAAGTATTCTATCAGTTATCTGTCCTTCATAGCACAAGCTCTGCTTAGTTTGGGGTCAGATGGCGCTGTGTGTAATGCCCTGCGATATTTATTTTTATTTTATTTTATTTTCTTTCTTTGTTATAGAATATTTGACGCTGGCATATACTTTTATATAAAAGTAATGACACAAACGAGACACTCTCCTGATGGTAAGAGATAACGCTAGTCCATGATCATTGCAGCGATACACAGAACTTTAAGTAGCTAAACAAAGTCCGGGGCATCGCTGCTTTGGCCCTCATTACTTTGTGACTTTGACCCTATAATTTCACTAGCTGCAATACCTTTCAAACCAGAACACAGTAATGTTTACTTACAACCTAAAATTTCAACAAAAAGATGAGTTTAATTTTGTACTTTCTGCCTATTTCTCAGGTGGGCGTGACCAAGTTTGATGTACCAGAATGTGAGACTACTTACAAGTCTACTCGACGACTGCCTAATGGACTTCAATCGACCACCCAAATCTGTTACGGAAATAAAGAAATTTCCAGAGATGCTTGCCAGGTAAATAGTTGTGTATCTATCTCGCTCACACGTCATCATTTGCTACGTTTTGTTTTTTTTTCTTTGGGTTTTCGCGTTTTTAGCATTTGCCAGTGTCAAGTGTTCTATATTTTCCAGTTTCAAAAGTTTAATAATTCCAGGCTAGGTGTGCTTTACCATCTTGGACCACACCGTCACTTAACATCAGGTGAGCTGTGGTCAAAAATCTAGCCTGTTAACCATTAAAAATAAAAAAAATTGCCAGTGTCAAGTGTTTTATATTTTCCAGTTTCAAAACTTTATTAAGTTGCCTCGTGCCTCGTAGCTATAGTATTAGTCAAAGTCCAGTCTTGGTCAAGAAACTCCGACCAATATAAATCAATGATTGAATTGATGGTATAGCGAAAAATAAAAGCGGCCAAGTGCGAGTCGGACTACCCCACGAAGGATTCCGTACCATTATCTATAAAAACGGCAAAAAATCACGTAATGTTGTACGGGAGCCCCCTTAAATATTTATTTTATTCTGTTTTTTAATATTTGTTGTTATAGCGGCAACAGAAATACATCATCTGTGAAAATTTCAACTGTCTACCTATCACGATTCATGAGATACAGCCTGGTGACAGGGGGGCAGACAGACGGATAGTGGTTTCTTAGTATTTTGTAACTGTTTGTTGTTTTTCGAAGTCTTTGTAATAGGATTCCATTTTTCCCTTTGGGTGCGGAACCCTAAAAAGGCAAAAGAAAATTTCAAACAACATTTCGCACTGATAAAAATTAATTTACACTAAAAAAAGTATTTACGTGTCCAGGAATTAGGTAATGGTGTAAATTAAAATGGGCTTCAATTAGAATCATATGTCTGTACAAAATGTCGTATGTATACTTGACGGTTGATGAGTTCCTTCATCATGTAGAGTCAAGTCACGCTTACCATAAGCATGAAATCATCAGAACTGTGGCAAATTCAAACTTTGTAGGTTCTAAGTCAGCTTGAGATATTTGACTCCAACCAAGTAACACTGGAAAAGCTTGTAATAAAAATTTCAAAAAAGTACACAGTTACAAATAAAAATATGTTGTTTTCAGGGAGACAGCGGTGGCCCTCTCCAGATAAAGAACAAAAAGGTTTGTTGCGCTTCAGTAATAATGTCAACGTATGGAGCGTGCTATCGCTTGTCAAGTATTGATGTCAACGTATGGGGCGTGCTATCGTTTGTCAAGTATTGATGTCAACGTATGGGGCGTGCTATCGCTTGTCAAGTATTGATGTTAACGTATGGGGCGTGCTATCGCTTGTCAAGTATTGATGTTAATGTATGGAGCGTGCTATCGCTTGTCAAGTATTGATGTTAACGTACGGGGCGTGCTATCGCTTGTCAAGTATTGATGTCAACGTATGGGGCGTGCTATCGCTTGTCAAGTATTGATATCAACGTATGGGGCGTGCTATCGCTTGTCAAGTATTGACGTCGACGTATGTATTAAATTATTTTTTAGTAACTGAAAAATCAGCATAGATAAGTGATTACTATTTTGTTTATCTTCCAGATTACATGCATGTACACAATATTGGGTGTGACGTCACTGGCCACGGAGTGTAGCCGCGGTGTCCCCGGGATATACACGCGGGTTGCACACTACTTGGACTGGATAGAGAAAATAGTGTGGCCTTGACAAACAACTAAAAAAAATAAACCAATTACAATTGTAACTTTAGCTGTTTACGTATTTGTTACCTGGGGCTTTGAATATTTTTAAAGAGAGATTTTAAAAACCAGTAAATCATTTATTTTTGTTTTGATATTTTTAATGGTTAAAAATTTGGACGTATACACACAGCCGTGTTCTTATCACTGAACTAAAGCACTAATCTTTATTTAGAATGCGCACAGCGAAAATGTCGTACCAAAAAAAAAGTACAATTGAATAATCTATACTTTTATAAAGACTTACTACTACTACTAGACTTACTTACTTCTTTTACTTTTTTTTTTTTTTTTTTTTAAGTTCTGTGTATCGCTGCTATGGTCATGGACAGGCGTTATCTCTTACCATCAGGAGAGCGTCTAGGACGTCTCATTACTTTTGACATAAAAAAAAAATATATATATATAAAAATAAAGAGGAAACATTTAATTGTTTCTTTGTTTGTATTGAATAGGCTCCGAAACTACTGGACCGATTTTTAAAATTCTTTCCCCGTTGGGAAGCTGCGTAGTTCTCGTTCCCGTAGGAATACAGGGATAAAAAGTAGCCTATGTCACCCGGGGATAGTGTAGCTTCACAACGGTGAAAGAATTTTTGAAATCGGTCCAGCAGTTTCGGAGCCTATTCAATACAAACAAAAAAAAACAAATCTTTCTTTTTTATAGTAGTATTGATAGATAGACATTATTTGGGTTATTTCCAAAAAAAAAACATTTTTCCATATATTATAGTATTTTTTTTTAATTTATTTAAACACAACAAATTACAATCAATAAAAAACTAGACTAGAGGAAAGTTGGATCTAAGCGGGATTGCAACTCGGACCATGTGTGCAATATTGGTTTAGCGTTTTTTAAATAATTATCATTATGAGTAAAGTATCTACATTTTTAGCGGCCGGACTGAGCCAGGTGTTTAGGACACAAAATATTTTCAACATAATTTCTAAATTTAGGAGAGAAGATGTCGACAATTATATCCTTATTTGCCATATTACAAATTACAAATATTATCTATTAACTTACTAGCTTGCGACCGCGACTTCGTCCGCGTTAACTAGGGGTTTTTGCCAGCCCTGTTGGCTCATTGGTAGTATATCTGCCTTGAGAGCTGTAGGGCGTGGGCTCGATTCCCACTCAGATCAAACATTTTGTGAATAAACAAATGTTTGTTCTGTGTCTTATCTGGGTATTCTGTATGTATTTACAAAAAAAAAAAGTATACGTATTCTATCAGTTATCTGACTTCCATCACACAAGCTCTGCTTAGTTTGGGGTCAGATGGCGCTGTGTGTATAGTCCTACGATATTTATTTTATTTTTGGAATTGGGTGGAATTGGCTTCAACGGAATGAAACACGCGTAAGTAATAGTTTAATTAATCATGAAAATTGTGCTACTTAAATACCTAGTTTAATATAAAGAATACCGTTTATTCCGGAATAATGTTTCGTAAGCCACATCTATAACTCTAAACTAAATTTCAAGTGAATACGTCCTGTAGTTAGTCTTTTGATAATCCCACGCGAACCTAACATTTTCCCGGGGCAAAAAGTGTCACTTGTTTTTTTGATTTGGGAGTTTAAATGAGTTTTAGAAGTAAAAAATATTTCTCTCTAGTCTAGCATTGCGTTGAGCTCCATAATCCGATTCTCTTCGTACGTCGACTTTCTCTCGTTCTCCTGAAACATATTTTTTTTTTTATGTATACTTTTTTCTACGTTTTTGGCATAGCACTTTTGCATTTGCTAGTATCAGTTAATTAATTAACATGTGAAGAGTCGTGTCGCTCCGTTGTATTTTTTTCCATAACTAGTGGTTTGTCGAGTGTTTAATTGTGTATCCATAAAAATGGTGGTGTTTTATTCATAAAGTGCCGAATCACAAGCGCGAGTGTGGGAAAATGATATAATGTGGTGAAACATGACTTTTCGTGTTGCTTCCAAAACTTCATCGAAGCTTTATAGTAAAGTCGCCACTACTTTACTAAAGCATGACTGAACTTGACTGACATGGACTGGACTTTGACCATAACTATAGCTAAGAGACAGCGGAAATAACACTTAAGACAAGGCAGTATGGCTTTACAGCTTTAGCCTGCCCGATGGGACAAATTAATTTAAAAAAAAATGTAACATGTTTAAAAATTTGAAGAGAATCCCAGTTAAAATAAGTCTAATTCAGAATCACACCAAGTAAGTCACAGTCAAGTCCAGTAACTTTACTATAAGTTTCTACGACGTTTTAGAAGCAACATAAAAATACATGCACTTTAACGTTTTTTTCACTAAAATTGTTCATTATTGTATTGTATTGTATTGTATTTAATATCGGTATATCGCGACACGCCAGCTTAAACGTCATCCGTCGGGCTTTTCTCAGTGCCGGCGTCCCATCAGTTTTAGAACCGAACGGACTGATGCGTGACAACGGCAAGAGACCCGACAGGATGACACTTATCCCATGGAAGATGGGACGGCCTCTTGTGTGTGACGCCACTTGTGTCGACACCTTAGCGCCGTCTCATCTTCCTGTGACTTCGGGACAAGCTGGTGCTGCCGCATCTAAAGCTGAGAACCTCAAACGGCACATATATAGTTATTTAGATAGAATGTATCTTTTTGTGCCGTTTGGGGTTGAAACTTTAGGTCCGTGGGGGCCGCTCTCGAACTGTATCAGGAGCTGGCCAAACGTTTAGAGGAGGCTTCAGGTGACCAGAATGCTGGTATCTACTTTGGTCAAAAGCTTAGCATTGCCATCCAGCGTGGCAATGCTGCCAGCATTCTGGCCACATATCCATCCTCTGACGGACTTTTGATTCAGTTTTTTGTATAAATTTTGTAAATAGTATTAATTTATGGTTTTTATTTTATAGGTGGTCATATTGCATTAAATAAATAAATTTTATTTATTTACTAGTTGTGCCTGATGGTTTTACCCACCATCAACTTCTAAAGATCGTATCGTGGCGTCAAATTTGAATATCCTATGCGTATAACAACTTATTTTTTTCGTTTCGCCTGGAAGGATACAATTTGGTACTCTTGGACATATTTACTTGGTGGTAGATCTCCTTAGCAGGAGGTCATCCAGGTACCACCGCAGTACCAGTTATTCTGCCGCTAAGCTGTAGTGTGTAAACATTACTGTGTTCCGATTTGAAGGGTACTGCAGCTAGCGAAATTACTGGGCTGTTGAGACTAACCATCGAAAGTCTCAAAGTAATGAGCGCCAAAGCAGTGATACCCTGGACTTTGTTTTGTTACTTAAAGTTCTATGCATCGCTGCGATGGTCATGGACAGGCGTTATCTCTTACCATCAGGAGAGCGTCTTGTTCGTCTCATTACATTTTACATTAAAAAAAATGTATCTATATGACCGCCAAATATCACGTCCTCGAGTATCGTAGGTGTCTCACCAGTGTACATTTCTTACGATTTCTGGTGGCGATTTATCTTGCACGGAGACTGCGCCCAGGATACGCTCGAGCAGAAAAAAGACGACCTCCACAATGCTGATGAAACTTGCTCCGAGGAACAGTCCAGCCGCTCCGCCAAAGGAAACTAAAATGTGCTCTTCAAGTGGGGGTTCGATTTCCATACAAATAAATTTTTGCTATATACAGTACAAGTTCCTTATTCACGGTTTCCTTACTCGCGGGTGAAAAAATTTGAACCCTGTTCCTGTATTCGCGGCTAAAAAATTCATTATTCGCGGATGCAATCGGTAAACAGAATTGCGTGTCATTTATTAACGTATCGGCATCTTTTGAGTATGTATGTAGGTACTGTCGGTACGTACCGAGGCGGCTTTTATAAAAGACGTAACCGAGTGGACTAATTTCAAATTAAAACAAGCCTTACTGCCACTGTTTAAACACTATTGTCAAATGCCTTATTTTGAAACGGCAACATGTTTATTAATGCTACAGCCCCAATATGAATCTGAATTTAAAGACTTTTCAAAAGAGACAAAACAAAAAAAAAAACTACAATTTTTAAACCCTGGTTTTTAAAGCTGGTTTTTATTTTGATACATATTGGTTGTATTTTGGAACGTTAGAACGTATCCCATATGATTCCATATTAATTACCATTCCATATCCACGGTTTCTGTATTCGCGGCATATTTATGGAACCCCGCGAATAAAGAGCTTTTACTGTATAGACAAATGGAGCATAATTTTACAGTGAAATCACAGCTGCTGACATTTATTTTGGTATTTATTTTGGTAGATTATTAGCATACATAGTGGAATTTCCTTGGGACGTTTTGACTCTACGTTTCTCATCCGTACGGCCAAGGAATGGAACAAGCTACCGCTGGTTACTTAAGGGATATAATCTGGAACTTTTCAAGGTCAGAGTGAGTATCTTTTAAGTCTGCGCGCTTCATCTTCGACCACGTCATCGCTTTCCTTCAGGCGAAGTGGTGGTCAAACGCGTATACATAATACAAAAGTTATACATGTTAAAAACCCTTATTAATTTTAAGATTTTTTTGGATGTTAATATTATTTTTTATACTAATTTTATGGTGATTTTATCAAATTAAAAAAAAACATATTTTGGTGTACAGTGTACTGTAAACATTCTAGTATCTTAACTGATGTTTTTTTGGTACATTTTGTATTACTTATATACAAAACAAGCAACTCAATAATTACTCAAAAACGCAAGGTTTTGAACATAGTTTTACTACCCTACATGTTTTCGAGATAAAAGCCTATGTGTTAATCCAGGGTATCAGCTACCTCCATACCAAATGCCATCCAAATCCGTTTAGTAGTTTTTGCGTGACAGAGTAACAAACATCCATCCATCCATCCAAACTTTCACATTTATAATATTAGTAGGACAGTGGGATATAACGCTTACCAACTAAATCCTGAAAATGGAACACAATTTCTCTTGTGTATTTTATCTTGGGTGGTTGCACAATGTATTTAACTGAACCCTGAGTAGACCATGGACCTCGGTCCCTGAAAACAAAATCGTACTTTAGTTAGAGTGTACTAACATCATAGCGCTGATGAGCGCTGGTCATACTAAGTTGTATGACCAGCACTAAATATTCTGTGAATAGTTAAACCGTCTACCTGTCACCGTTATTAGTAACGAGCAAGAAACGGTAAAAAAAATCAAGTTTGTTGTATGGGGGCCCCTCTCAAATGTTTATTTTATTTTATTTTTAGTGTTTGTTGTTATAGCGGCAATAGAAATACATCATCTGTGAAAATTTCAACTGTCTAGCTATCACCGTTCTTGAGATACAGCCTGGTAACGGACGGACAGACGGACAGCGAAGTCTCAGTAATAGGGCCCCGTTTTTACCCTTTGGGTAAGGAACCCTAAAAAATGGTGATATTTACAATTTGCACACTACCCACCAGAACTGGTCACTGTAAGTGACTTCCCTGAACACGGAGTAGAGGCACTGGGTATCACAGGAGCATTTGTGCCCACCGGTGCTGGTCAAATTCTGTGCAAACTGGGCCAAGCACGCCATGCCAGATGGAGAACAAGGTGGGCCGTCTAGAAAAAAAACAGCTTGTCACTAACTAGAAGTTTATTACTGGGTTTATTACAGGTTTACTGGGTTCGATTCCCTCTCAGGACAAACATTTTATGTATCAACAAATGTTTGTTCTGTGTCTGGGTGTTCTGTATGTATTGTAAGTATGCATTAACAAAAAAAAAGTATTATAGGTAAAACAAGTCATTTTATTTGACATCTTATTCTTATTTTAATTATTTAATTTTATATTGTTCAGCATTGACATTTATATATTTTTTGACATAAATGAAAATAAATAAATATCGTAGGACTATACACACAGCGCCATCTGGCCCCAAACTAAGCAGAGCTTGTGTGATGGAAGTCAGATAACTGATAGAATACTTTTTTTACTTTTTTTTTTAATACTTTTATAAGCTATTGCATAGCTTTGAGCGTGGAGACCGAATTCAGAAATTCCGTAACAAAAATAACCTAACACCCCCCACTCGCACCGGCACAGCGGTGATACTTTTTAGTTTTGCCATCTATCGATGAATAGCAGAACTTTTAATGACTTTTTTGAAATATCACGCTTGTCTCTTTAGTTCAGCAACTCGCCTCTAGGTGGCATTGGTTGTAATGCTATGCAATAGCTTTACCGCGGCAGTCCCCGAGTGCCACACGTCTTTTTTACATGTTTGATTATTATGACATTTTTAATTTAATATTTTGTTAATTAATACTTAAATACTAAATATTAAGTTTTTTGTAAATAACGTTTTTATATTAGAGTTTTATTTATAGCTGACAGGCTATGTGTTTGACCACAGCTCACCTTATATTAAGTGACGGTGTGGTCGAAGATAGTAAAGCACCCCTAGCCAGGAATGGAACTGGCTCTCAAGTGAGGCTGCCGGAACACACCGTTAGATGCTTGGCGGCAGATTTTCAACTTGAGGTTGGTAGCTAGCCAGCCGAGTACTAGAGAGTACGCTACCACCATGCTATGGTTTCCTCACGATGTTTTCCTTCACCGGCAGCTCAAGCTCATTCTTGGGGAACCCACGCCCTTCGGCATGCGAACCGACCGCGCTAACCACTGAGCTATCATCGCTACAAATCGCATCGTTAAAATTTATTATTAGAATAGTAAAAGTCATATTTTGTTTGACATAATTATGTAAGTGTACTTTATTGTACCTATGTTTTAATAAAAATGAAAAGAATGATTTCATTTTTATCATTCTTCATGTTATCTGGCTCGCATAGTACAAGCTTTGCTTAGTTTGGGGTCAGATGGCGCTGCGTGTAATTTCCTACGATTAGTTTAATTACTTACGATCATAAAAATAATAAAACGGCACACATTTACACAGCTGCAGCGCCAGCTTGCTCCGGCACGACTGTCGACACGCGTTTGTGCTGTACACCTGCAAATTATAAAGATTTAAAAAAAACTAGGTATAACCCGACTACAAAAAAACAAAAAGTGTTAAAAATCGACCACTTTGACTTTTTGGGTTCCGTGCCCAAAGGGTAAAAACGGGACCCTATTACTGAGACTTCGCTGTCCGCCCGTCTGTCACCAGGCTGTATATCAAGAACGGTGATAGCTAGACAGTTGAAATTTTCACAGATGATGCATTTCTATTGCCGCTATAACAACATATATTAAAAATAAAATAAAATAAATATTAAAGGGGGGCTCCCATACAACAAACTTGATTTTTTACCGTTTCTTACTCGATACTAATAACGGTGACAGGTAGACGCTTTAACTATTCACAGAAAATAAAATTAATAATTAAGGGCGATCCCATACAATAAAAGAGGTTTTCGCCGTTTATTTGCTAAAAATAATAATAATGAAAACAGGTAGAAACTTGAAATATTCACCTCATTCATCTCATTCAAACATTCAAAAATATTTAGTTGTATATTTACTTTAAAAATATTTATAGATAATCGTACGGAACCCTTCGTGCGCGAGTCCGACTCGCACTTGGCCGGTTATTTTATAATTTTAATATCTGCATCACTCAGGCTAAAAAATATAAATCTCTAATATATGAATAATTATGTTTTTTATTTGTATTTTTTCTTTGTGTTCGAAAAAAAATATCGTGAGGAAACCATAGCATGGTGGTAGGGTATTCTCTAGTACCTTACTCTAGGCTGGCAAGTTGAAAACCTGCCGCCAAGCAATTCCAGCAGTTTTACTTGAGGTGGCAAGCAGGGCAACAGACCGGGGCCTCGCTCTTGCAGGGGCCTCGCGTCCTCGTAGAAAAAAGTCTGTACCCTATATGTACGTGTATCTCGCGCCTCGCACTTAACAAACCCCCCCATAACGCACGGTTTCATTATTAGTGCAAGCATGTTACGGCCACTCGAGCACTCGAACTAATTTTTTAGTAAAACGGACTCAAAGAAAAAGGGCCTCACAATGATCTGTCGCCCCGGGCCTCGCAACAGCTAAGGCCGCCGCTGAGAAGAAGAGATGTGATTAATTTTGTAGCGATGATAGCTCAGTGGTTAGCGCGGTAGGTTCGCATGCCGAAGGGCGTGGGTTCAAACCCCAACAATGAGCTTGAGCTGCCGGTGAAGGAAAACATCGTGAGGAAACCATAGCATGGTGGTAGGGTACTTTCTAGTACTCGGCTGGCTAGCTACCACCCTCAAGTTGAAAATCTGCCGCCAAGCATCTAACGGTGTGTTCCGGCAGCCTCACTTGAGAGCCAGTTCCATTCCAGGCTAGGTGTGCTTTACCATCTTCGACGACACCTTCACTTAACATCAGGTGAGCTGTGGTCAAACAACTAGCCTGTCAATCATTAAAAAAAAAACAAACCCCTAGCTTGTCATCCATAGAAATAGAAGAAATAACCTTTCTGTTCTGAAAAGGCTCGTCGTTGAAGAGACATGCTCGACGGGCTGGAGAGAGCTCCTTGACCCCCCGGCCGCACTCAGTCTCCACAACACTCAGCTCCACCGTGCGCACGTATCCCGGGAACACGTACACATGGGGCGTCGTGATGTCCACCAGGTCGTATGGCGAGTGATAATAGAACTAGAGAAAGTCAGTTATATTTTCTTTGATAATTTTTTTATTCCACTTCCATGACTATTGCAGCGATACACAGAACTTTGAGTGTCGAAACAAAGTCCGGGGCATCACTGCTTTGGCGCTCATTACTTTGAGACTTTCGATGGTTAGTCTCAACAGCCCTGTAATTTCGCTAGCTGCAGTACCTTTCAATCCGGGACACAGTAATGTTTACACGCTACTGCTTAGTGGCAGAATAACTGGTACAGCGGTGGTACCTACCTAGACGACCTCCTGCTAAGGAGATCTACCAGCAAGTGACTCCTACAACCCCACTAAGATTATAAACTAGCTGCGCCTCGCGGTGTTATCCGCTACATGTTTTTGTTAATGTTAATGCAAGGTGTCAGCTACCTCCATACCAAATTTAATCCATATCCGTTCAGTAGTTTTTACGTGAAAGAGTAACAAACATCCATCCATCCATAGGACATAAGCACATAGGCAACAAACTAACAAACTGTTTGTTCCAAATCGTCGTTTGTTTGGAATCAAATCTTTCCTCTTTATGATAGTAGGTACTTACAACTTACAAGAGCTATATCTGAATGTATGGATAGCATTTCGAATGTTGATCACTATACCTGTAACTTTGGCTGGTGAGGAAAGAAGTTTTCCTAAGCTTAAGATGATAAAAATCTATCTAAAATCAACAAAATCTCAATCTAAATGAAACTTAGCAACTTTCTCAATCGAAAATGAATTTGCAGAAAACGTAGACTTTGATGTCTTAATAAATGAGTTAGCCGATAGAAAAGCAAGAAATGTAAACATTTTATTAGATTAAAAAAAATATATATTTATTTATTAACCAAAACGATTATTACATAAGACCAATTACATTACTTAATCATGAACATCATAAATACCATTTTCAGTTATGAAGAAAAAAAAATTGTAAAATAAATAAACATAGATATAGAAAAGCAGGATTAATATAGAAGGTCAAATTGATCTTCTTTGTCGTAAACCTTGCGCGCTTTCTCCTCGCAGTAATCCAAGCACATCGACAGAATACTCTTCCATTCATCCGCAAACAAATCACATTCAGGTGTCATGGCCAGGAGTTCATGCTGAATAGGGGAACGACCATGCGCAATAGTCCATGCGGGGGGGCAGAGAACAGCGGATGGCGACCTCTACGCGGAAAGCTGCTAATATCGGGGACGAAAAACGATAGCTAGTCAAGCAAGCTGGGTACATCAATCCTGCCATGAATAAATGGTTATTGCACTATGTCCCTTGCCTTATTCGTATGGGTTTTAATGGCAGATAGTGAGAGCCATAGAAGCCTCGCCCAGGGCGCTGGTAGCGCTACAACCGGCACTGGTTCTTTCTTTCTATTTTGGTCGACACTGTTCTACTTACATTATAGTGGTCGTTAACTTGGAGCATGACGAGGCAAGAGGAAGTGCCCCCGTACTTGCACGTCAATGGATACATTACAGTGTCGTTTGGGTGGAGTTTGCTGCAAGAAAACCAGATAGATACATTTCTGAAGGTGGTTCAATTTCCATACAAACTATTTTTATCCATTCATGGACAAATGGAGCATAATTTTACAGTGAAGTCACAGCAACTGGCATTTATTTTGGTCTTTATTTGCGGTAAATCACAATTGCTTGAATAAAACAGTAGATTATGTCAATAGTCTACTGTTTTATTAAGAAATCACAAATTCATAAATAATTTACAAATTTGATTTTATGCTAATAATCTACTGTTTTATTCAAGTAATTTTACCGCAAATAAAGACCAAAATAAATTCCAGTAGCTGTGATTTCACTGTAAAATTATGCTCCATTTGCGCATAAATGGCAAAAATTTATTTTTATGGAAATCGAACCACCTTATGGTCTCCTGATGACAAAGATTGTGAACACACCGGCCTCGACGGAAGACCAGCGCCGGCTGGCTGCCTGAGTGGTTGCAAGTTCAAGTTTTTCTTTGCTCATTCGTCTTATGCAGTTCGGCATTATTCTGAGTCGAGGCCGGTTTGTGAGTAGTTGTATAGTCAAGTGTACTTACGTCAAAGTACTATCCGCCACGGCCAAAGAATTGATGGAGTAACACACTCCAAACTCAGTCATGACTGGGATCCATTTCATAAAAACGTTTTTGTTTTCTACCGTAGTCTTAATATCGATATCTGGCATTGCCTGTAACATAAATTATAAAACTTGAGTAATTAAGTATTTATCCAGTTATTTATTTCCTATACAAAAAAATATAAAAATAATATAAAAAAAAACTTAAAAACTAGGGTGCCGCCGGCAGCGGGGCAGGGCTCAAGCTGCCGGTGGTTAGGGCTGCAGAGTGAGGAACCTCCTCACAATGCACGCCGTGTCAAGGATCACTGCCTTTTGAAGCTGACCCTTGACCCAACCGTCTAGCGAGAGTCTCTTAAGATGTTGGTCGAGACTCTTCGGTATAAGACCGTTTACCATCACAACTATCGGGACAATGATCGTCGAATCAACATCCCACATGGCGGTTATCTCGTGAGCCAAGTCAAGGTACTTGCTGAGCTTGTCCTTCCCGCCTTTACGAGATTCTCGTCATGTGGGATGGTGATGTCGACGAGCACTGCCCGGCTCGGGCTCGGGCTGTGGGCTCGGTCGACCACCACGATATCAGGCTTATTGGCGACAATAGTCATGTCCGTGATGATAGACCGGTCCCAATAGAGCAAAGCACGACTATTTTCGAGAACTGGCGCTGGTGCGTACTTATAGTACGGCACCTCAGACTCGACATGGCCGTATTGAAGAGCAACCTGCTGATGGATGATCCTGGCTACTTGGTTGTGCCGATGCAAATTAAGTATTTATTATTATTATTATATACAACTAGTTATTATTTAAATAACATATTATAATAAAAACAGGGCCAAGTGCGACTAGGACTCGTGCACGAAGGGTTCCGTACCATTATCTATAAAAACGGCCCAAAAAAGTCACGTTGGTTGTATGGGAGCTCCCTTAAATATTTATTTTATTCTATTTTTTTAGCATATTTGTTGTTATAGCGGCAACAGAAATACATCATCTGTGTAAATTTCAACTGTCTAACTATCACGGTTCATGAGACACAGCCAGGTGACAGGGGGACAGACAGACGGACAGTGGTTTCTTAGTATTTTGTAACTGTTTGTTGTTTTTGTATATTCTGTGGTGTTACAAAATAAAAAAAAGCATTTTCTTTCTTTCTTTTAATGGTCCCGTTTTACCCTTTGGGTACGGGAACCTAAAAATACTCACATCTAGAGCTAATTGGAAGAGATCGACATCCAAGCTGGTATCGGCAGCGTACTCATCATACAGCCCTAGTGTCAGCACGTCAGAGTCAGTGACAGCTCGCACGAAACGGCTGTAGTACCCGTAATTCTCGTCAGAAGGATCCACGTTCCACGTATCACGGATAACTTCCTCCAACTTGGATGAATCCGTGCGATTCTAAAAAGAACATTGACTCTGTAAACTTGGTATCAGTTATCGAATCTATTGAGAAACAGTTCGGCAGCCCAGCTGAGAGATAGTCTGGCTTCTAACGTGGAAGTCCTGGGTTCAAATCACACAGCACGCACCTCTATCTATTCTAAGTATTGCCGCTGACTTTAAACGGTGTAGAAATCCATCTCGAGGAAACATACATGTCTGAGAGTCCATAAACAAATCATGTTGTATGGGAGCTCCCTTAAATGTTTATTTTATTCTATATTTGTTGTTATAGCGGCAATAGAAATACATCATCTGTGAAAATGTCAACTGTCAAACTAACACGGTTCATGAGATACGGCCTGGTGACAGACGGGCAAACAGACAGATGGACGGACAGCGGAGTCTTAGTAAAAGGGCCCCGTTTTATCCTTTAAAATAAATAAATATCGCAGGATATTACACACAGCGCCATCTGATCCCAAACTAAGCAAAGCTTGTACTATGGAAGTCAGATAACTGATAGAATACTTAAATACTTTTTTTTTTGCAAAAACATACTTATAATAAATTCAGCACACCCAGACACAGAACAAACATTTGTTTATACCACAAAGTTTGTCCTGGGTATTAATCGAACCCACGCCCTTCAGCTCTTAAAACAGACATTCTAACAATGAACCAACAGGGCTGTCGATTTTGCTACGGTTTTGGCTTTGGGCACGGAACCCTAAAAGGGGGCGAGTTGGCAAAGTTCAAACATCTTCGTGAACTCTCAAACAAGCATATTTCCTTCACTGTTTAAAGATAGCGGAAATACGTAACAGAAAAGACAGAAGAACGTGTCGTGAGTTTTGGAGCCAAGACCTCTTCATTGGTAGCTAGGCTACCAACTGAGCTACAAAAGCTTCTTACTCTTTGGTCATGTATGCCCCAAAGCTACCCCCTTTTATTTCTCCTCGAATGTTCTATCCAAACCTTATGGCAAGCGGTGATAGCAGGAAGACTGAACTGCCACGATCGGAAGTCCTTCTCGAGCGTGACCACGGTAGGACTCTCGTTATACCGCTGCAGTTGACCCAGGGACACGTGGACAGCGCCCCATATGGCGAGTGCAGCGGCACACACCCACAGCAATCTGGTATCCAAATATTTACCGTGTACCACATCAAATTAGTCAGGTGATGTTCAGCGTGTGACGTTACTGTTTTGCTAATGCATCTAACATTCAACGAATGTTTATTGAGACTTACCATCAAATCAACATCGTCACCCTCTTGCTGTCCACTGAATGTAGGGTTTTCCTAATGAATGTTTATGATATATATCTAGTTTATTTCCGCTTAACAGTCGTTCCAGTTCCAACAGTGATGAGGACTTCAATTAAACTAATTTGACACAGCTTATTAATTAAAAACCTAATCTCACTTAATATCTAGAACTAATTTGACATAAACCTAAAAATATAATTTGACAATTTTTTTATTAAAATAACAAAAAGTCTAATAAAAATAACCATAAGTCTTAAAATCCTCCTCTCTCTGCAGTAACCACTTGCCGATAAGTGTTTCGCCTCTACACGAGGCATCCTCAGGACATGTTGACTCTTCGAGCGCTTGGTCAGGACTGAGTCAATTAAAGTGAGTGAATTTAGATGGTTAGTCTCAACAGCTCTGTAATTTCACTAGCTGCCCTTTAAACCGGAACACAGCAATGTTTACACACTACTGCTTAGCGGCAGAATAACTGGTACTGCGGTGGTACCTATCTAGACCACCTCCTGCTAAGGAGATCTACCACCAAGTAAAGTGTTAATTTGTGGATAGTCCTTTTGTTATCTTATGAGTACCTCTCAATCCAGTGTCTCCTGGATTCAGCCACGTGCCTGAAGCCATGCATGCTGGTCTCCAAGCAGAAGTCCCTCGCAAGGGACACCGCAGGCGCCACTAACTCAGCACATGGGGTCTTCGAACGACGATTGGGCAAGTCGTATGAATACATCTCTACATATGGATTTTTTTATGCCTCAGGTGGCAATCAAGGTTGGCTGATGGTAAGCAATAACCGTCGCATATAGATATCTGCAATACTTGGGGCACCACAAATAAAGAGGAAAGATTTGATTGTTTGTTTGTATTGAATAGGATCCGAAACTACTGGACCGATTTCAAAAACTCTTTCACTTTTGGGAAGCTACACTATCCTCAGGTGATATAGGCTACTTTTTATCCCTGTATTCCCACGGGAACAGGAACTACGCGGGTGAAACCGCGAGGCGTCCGCTAATCTATTACATGGGGATGACCTATCAGACAATAGCGGCTAGTGAGGCGCACAGAATCCCGACGTCTCTTCTATTTATCTTTTGTCTACACTATTATAAAGCAGAAAGATTTGTTTGTTTGTTTGTATTGAATAGGCTCCGAAACTACTCAACTGATTTCAAAAATTCTTTCACCGGGAAGCTACACTATCCTCGGGTGACATTGGCAACTTTTTATCCCTGTATTCCCACGGGAACGGGAACTAGGCGGGTGAAATCGCGAGGCGTCCGCTAGTTTTTGATAAATAGGCTTTGCGAAGATGCGGTCTGCGATGGAACACACTTGTTGTACTTTCCTATTACCAAAGAAACTGCTAAGAAGATCTGATATTAAAACTTAGATTTACGTAAATTTAAAAATGTTTGGACTTTTTTTTTAAGTCGTAACAAACACATATACACTCACTCACTCAAAAAATATTTTCTTTGTAATTAAGTAGATATTGTTATATATTAAATTGGAATTAGATCGTGTTACGTCTAACTGTAGTAGAGACAAGACAACGACAAAGCTTTTAAAAATCCGAGTAGGTAAGTTATAAATTGAATGCCAAAGCCCAACTTAATGTAACACAATTATCATCGACATTAATTTAGGTATAACAAAATAAAATTAACAAGAAAATGCTTTTAAATTTAACACTATACTTATCCTACGTGGCGTGGATTTGCATGTTACACGCTAGAGTTTGTCTGGAAAATATGGTTAGCATATGAAAATAATTCGCTCAAATTACATATTTGCTGAGCGCCTTTTTTCCTTGTTAAGGTGAAATATGCTTCAAACTTGGCGATTCGTCTTCACTTTTATTTAAAACGAGACCTTTAAAAACATTTAATTGACTTTCTTTTTTTATGTGTGACAAATGTTCACAAAATTCTTTTTCCGAATGTGATCACCGAAACACGATTACATAAATTTCGCTCGATAGAAAAAAATCGTAAAGTTCCTAAAAAACGCCCGTTTTGACTTTTCCGTCGATGGAATGAATCAACTACATCCATTTCCTATCGAAGTAATTTAAAAAAAAAAGGTATGATAATAAGAGTCAGTAAAGGTATCCCAACAAACATTTAAATCCATCTGTGAGCTCAGTTTTTTGAAAAATTGTAAGATTATTTGCACCAGTCACTGCAGCGATAACCCGCTATATTTTTTATGGTTGACAGGCTAGGTGTTTGGCCACAGCTCACCTGATGTTAAGTGAAAGTGTGGTCGAAGATGGTAAAGCACACCGTGCCTGGAATGGATCTGACTCTAAAGTGAGGCTGCCGGAACACACGTTAGATGGATAGCGGCAGTTTTTCAACTTTTTTTTTTAATTCAAAATGGGTTCGCGTTTCACCACACTCTGTCTGATGTTAAACAGTAGTGTGGTCTAGGATGGAGCACGCTTACATAGAAGAAACCTATTTACTCTAGATTTGAAGACGCCAATATTGTACCTAACAGGGAACACAGACTCCGGCAGAGAGTTCCACAACCTCGCTGTGTGAATGAACTTGTGGGTGGTAGCTAGCCAGCCGAGTACTAGAAAGTAACCTACCACCATGCTATATTTTGTGTGTACATGTGTACTTAGGTAATTAAGTTACGACATCTGATCTCATGATTTCCAAAGAACAGTAATATATAATAAATAAAGAATTTCTTATGTCAGATGTTTCATGTTTTTTATTTCTGTCACATAATCATTTCTTACGAATGGCTTAGGTGCATTTACTCCAATTTTAAGGTGTCGTCAAATAAGGGAACTACCTCTAGACAAAGGGTAGGGGGTCCATGTAGGGCACCCGGTATGTGATTTACGGAAGAGCTATATACATGCGCAACGAAACTATCGTTAAGTGACTGGAAAAGTCTTTGAGACGTTCGTGAACAGTTAAATGAAGCAGCTTTCGAGCAGTGATGGCCTCAGGAACTGCGTCAAGGAAAATTGGAGACAAAATAAAATTAAACAATAGTTATTTGTTATATAAGAGTGAAAAGTCGCTTTTTAACCGCGCGCTCAATTTTGATGACCGAACAAGCGAAGGATTCTAAAAAATTAGAATCCTGAGCGTTAGCGAGGGAATCAAAAGAGCACGAGGTGAAAAATCTTTGCACTCGAGTGCAACACGTAACTTTTCATCCCACCTCAACAAGGAAATTACTAAATGCAAAATAATATTTTACAATCACAAGATACTTTTATTTCAGTTTAAATATTAAGTATTACATTAATAATATGGCGGGAAAAGAAAATTGCAAATTAAAAAAAACGTACACCAAGGAGGTTACGAGTCAAAGTTTTTAACTAATTAAAAAAAGTTGTATGATAAATTCGGCACCATGGAGGTAGAAGTAATGTTTGGAATTCACAAACTTAGTGTACACGATGGTCTAAATTCGAATTTACTTTATCCTCTAGCGGATAAAAACGACTTTTACACTCAGATATCGAAGAGCAAAAATTCTCTTTCCGAGATGATGGATGATGATGGGGGATGATAAAAACTATTCTTTTTTAATTAAACGTACACAGAGGTGGGAGCTCATGTAATCTCTTGTATCTTTCCTGCAAACAATTACTTTGATCCCTCCGTCAGTACGTCATGACTTAGAACGGAACTTCGCAAAGTTGGTCCTTGGGAGCCCGGAGCATCAACGACCGAAGCCTTTACAGGTACCTGTGAAAAAAAACTGATGATCATGTAAAATTAGTTGCAAAAGAAAATCACTACATGCATGCGTTATAAAAAAATAAATGAATTTATTCTACTAACCCTACTAATATTATAAATGTAAAAGTTTGGATGGATGGGTGGATGTTTGTTACTCTTTCACGCAAAAACTACTCAACGGATTTGAATGGCATTTGGTATGGAGGTAGCCGAGACCCTGGATACGAGACATAGGCTACTTTTTATCTCGAAAATATGTAGCGGGTAACCGCGGGGCGCAGCTTGTATTATAATTGCGAAAGTTTGTGAGTTTGTTTTTGTTACTCTTTCATGCAAAAACACGTGTGTAGCAAGCTCTAGGCACTGCATGGGCTCCCGTCCGCGCAAGGCAATGGACCCAGCATCCATCCGTCAATGTACAATAAGAAGTTCCCAACGTTGGATCACCGGAGGAACCAGAAAAGCTTACCGTTTCTCTGATGAAATGCTCATGGCTCAGAACGTGGGTGAAAGTGGCCCATGTCAGGGTATTGCAGAGGTGGTCGCTCCGTGGGGCTCCGGAGACAACTCCTCGGAGGAAGTAGCGGTAATTGCCTCGGGCCAGCTCGATAAATGACAGCCCGCCGCCGCTGTCGCCTTTACACACTGCTGTTCCTGGAAGTAAGGATAGAAACAATTAATAATATGGAAGTTACCACCCTCAAGTTGTAAATCTGTCTCCAAGCATCTAACGGTGTGTTCCGGCAGCATCACTTGAGAGCCAGTTCCATTCCAGGCTAGGTGTGCTTTACCATCTTTGTACGCAGCGTCACTTAACATTAGGTGAGCTGTGGTCAAAAACCTAGCTTGTCATTATATCATTTTCCCACACTCACGCATGTAATTCGGCACTTTATGAATAAAACGCCACTATTTCTATACATAAACACCCGAAAAAACACAAGATTTGGAAAAAAATATATTCTATTCGGCGACACGACTCTTTCCGCGTTTCCGCCAAAACTCATTACATGTTTTTTTTTTCTTTGGTTTTGGCGTCGCGTTTGGCATTTGCCAGTGTCAAGTATTTATATATTTTCAAGTTTCAAAATTTAAATAAGTGTCCTCGTAGCTAGTTATAGTAAAAGTCCAGTCTTAGTCTAGTCCAGTCTGTGTCAGTCAAGTTCAGTCATGCTTTAGTAAAGTAGTGGCGACTTTACTATAAAGCTTTGATGGAGTTTTGGAAGCACCACGAAATGACATGTTTCACAACATTATATCATTTTCCCACACTCGCGCTGGTAATTCGGCACTTTATGAATAAAACACCACCATTTTTATCCTTACACTGGACAAAACACAAGTTTTGGAAAAAACGGAGCGAATCGACTCTTCCCGCGTTCTCGCCAAAAACTCCATTACATGTTACGAACTTTGAACAGTACAGTAAATATGAAGTCTTGAGTAAGAGAAGAGCGGCAACAGCGCGCAGCGCGACCCGCGGAGGCGCGAATCGGCGAACTGGCAACGCCGCCGCTTGACGTACAACACTGTCACCACTCAAATATTGACAAAATTAACAATAACATCAATCACATTTATGCTAATAATCTACTGTTTTATTCAAGCAATAATCATTTACCGCAAATAAAGAACAAAATAAATGCCAGTAGCTGTGATTTCACTATAAAATTATGATCTAAGTATTTGTCCATAAATGGAAAAATTAATTCGTATGATTATTTTTCCGACCCAAATATCGACCAATAGAATTGCACCATTCGACGTCACGTGGTACAACCTACATGGTATTATACTGATAATTTTTTGAAAATTTTCTCGTTGTACCACGTGACGTCGAATGGTGCAATTCTATTGGCCGACATTTGGGACGGAAAAATAATCCCCCGAATACCACACGAGCTTCAAAATTATCTGGCATTTCCCTCAAGGTTCCCTGCAAACAAATAAAGTCGTCAAGTTTTTCAGGTTAAAAAATCACTCGCGCTTCTTCGCGCTCGTGATTTTTTAACCTGAAAAACTTGACTCCTTCATTTGTTTGCAACGAACCTATCGGGAAATACCCGATAATTTTGAAGCTCTTGTGGTATTATAAGGGTCATACACAAAACGAGGCAAAAATTTGGAGAAAAAAAACATTGTCGATATCTTCAAAAAATTAGTCTCATTTATTAGGTAATAATAATAACATTAAAATTATAGTTTCAAATTAGATCGTTTTTCAGATTTGGCTGAAATATTCAATGTTTTAATATTTTTGTGGCAACAGAAGGGACTTGTTTCCACAGAAAAGAACTAAAATAGCAAAAAGATGAGGTTATTGTAAAATTTATTTGTGGCTGAGAATTAAAAGAGTTATAAACACATGTGTGAAGCGAAAGTTGTGATTTTGAAGCAGCAAAATGGGCTGTTTGAACTTCTGATCCATATTTACAAGAATAATGTTCAGAAAAATTAATGTGGAGTAAACCTCCGGTTGGTGCTAAATTTTGCTTGATGGATCGTGATAGCTTTGTGTTGATTTATAATGTTTGGGAGATGTTGCATAAGTATAGGTAAATTTGTGTTGATTAAAAGTAACTGATGAGAAGTTCTGACGATCTCTTCGAGAGTTTTTGGCATAGTTTTCCTTTGTGTTTAATGACTTCTGTCACTTTCTTAGTAATCCATCTTTGGTAAAGAATCTTATCATTTCCGTTGATGACATTAAAAGTTATCGTTTTTCCAGAACATTGGGAGAATGTCCGTTCTAGGCAACAGTTTTGTGTTTTCAAAACATTGAGAGTAAGTAATTTAGAGCAAAGCGACTTCGCAGCATCAGTGGTGAATAAGGTATTATCTTGGCTTGGCTTAAAGCACGAGCAATACCTATAGTCGTTGTTAGCATGAACTGAACACAAGCATGTGTTTCTTGTTGCTGCTTAAAAAAAAATCACCCAAAAAGGACGATATCGACGAAAAGTCTCGTATGAAATGTTCAAACCAGTCTTATCGGCGAATATTTAGTGCAGATTGAGAAGTGTGGCATTCAAAGAGACGGATTTGTATTTTTACTTCGCGGCTGAACACGTATTCTGTAGTTAGCTAACTTTCGTTTCAAAATATTTATTCTATTTGTCAAATATTTATTGTGGGCCTTCACTCTCCGTTTATTACGGGCAGCTACTGATTTTCCTGCAGCAATTCGTGAAAAGACAAACTTGACGATAAAATTTGGCTTGAAAGTGATGTATGTTCCTGTAGTATTTGGTTCGTCCGTTTACTTATTTTTTCTTTCTTCTTTCTCACGTCTGAGCTTAGCTTTTTATAATATTTTTCTTATCTGTGGCTTAAGCCTTGTTATTTCTTGGGGTAGTACCTTTCTCTGTCTTTTCTACATCTTTCTTCTTCAAGAACAACAGCTTCTAACTTAGCTCTGGCTCTGCGCATATATTTTTTGTTCTCGCCGGCATTTTTTCTCTTCTGCATCGGTTAGGTTCGATCTACATTCACTTGAACGAGGCATCATGTGTCTGGAAAAAAGTAAACTTTATGCATTCCACCCTTTACCCACTCAATCCATGCGATAGACGCAAATGCTTGCCAACCTAAAGCCAATTATACATACAGGTATGTATAATTTTATGCATAATTTATAACTGTAAAGCCCACATGAGTTTACGTCCTTACATTGAGAAACAGTGCATCAGTTAGCTAAAAATCAATAAGCAATGGTATTTCCTGTGGACATTATGTATATAGGTAAATCTGATACTTTTTTCATAGCGGTTAGATCACTATGTATTGTTATCAAACACAGAGCAATAAACGGCCACGTTTAAAGACAAACACACCGCTGAGTTTGCTGCCAAATCATATATTAGTCTTTTCTGTGAACATCGTCTTTCCTGTGTACATTTAAGTCTGCAGAAAAGATGTCTACAGAAAGGACATTCACTAAAAAAGTTAATAATGCTCTTTGAAATTTTAAAGCTGGACGAGTAGCTGAACATATTTCGAATCCCCTCCCTGTAATGTCCTACGGCTGCATGTTAATTAAAAAAATATATGATTACTTACTAAAATACACCAGGAACAGAAAAGTGCTACTGATCTTTAACAAAAACTATTAAAAAATTATAAAATCTGTTGGAAACAGTTTACTTACCGCACAGTCACTGAATCAAAATCGGCAGACACCGGCTGTATGGTGTGGTCAGTATAAAATAACAAATGTGGAATAGTAGTTTTAGTGGATCGATTTATTCGGTTCAATTTTAGGTCCACAGAAAAGTCGCGGTTCTGTATAACCAACTGTTTATTAAACATTTTGGTGAATCATCTAGATTTAAAATGGTTTAATGGGTAAAATATTAATAATGAGTATATATTCAAGTCATAAAATATTTCTATTTAAAAATTACACTATTTAAATAAGAGCAATATCAGTACAAAATTGCCAACTGCGTTTACGCACAGTCCACAGAAGGAGACATTGAAGCCAAAAAAAATACTTTTAAATTATTTAGTATTTAAATAATGCTATAATTGGTGTTTAAATTTAAAGCAGTAACCATAAGTCATATATTAAAACAGAAGCCACAGTATTATTTCAAAAATTTAATGATATTATTCAACCGTAACATGCCTATGTGTATGACCCATAAGTGAAAATCTAAGTGTTATCTCAGAGGTTTCAATTTGTATAAACAGTGAATTTCCAAACAAAAATGTATTGCTTAATTATTTAATCATACTGATTTAGAACAACTGAGCTATCATCGCTACAGATAGCTATTTAAACCTTTATGCGTATAGTAAAATCTGAGTGTTCATTGCCAGAACTCTGGATTCAAATATGATTCGCGATTATTATTTTTTTATGTGTAAAGAGACAATCTCCTGATGTTAAGAGACAGAGCATCGCTACTTTGGCGCTCATTTCTTTGAGACGTTGGATGGTTAGTCTCAATAGCCCTGCAGTACCGTTCAAACCGGAACACAGTAATGTTTACACACTCCTGCTTGGCGACTGAGTGTCTGATTCAGCGGCCTACGCCCTTACTATAGAGAACGTCTTCCCCCATAGGCAATACGGTATTAATTTCACAACAATCCTTACCATTCTGATATCCTGCGCATATCTTGTCACTTGTGATATGAGCTTTGAAGGATGGGTCTGATTTATCAAAGCACTGTTCAATAGCTACCACAGGCATTTCTACTAGCTTTAGCACAGGAGACGCTGGCCCGTCGTCGCTGGTGAGACCCCAGCCTCCAACCTGTTGGAAATGGTAAGTCATAATAAGAGAGTAGGTAAAGGTTTTATTTTTTTAGGATTGGTATATTGTGTTTTGGCAAAGGATGTAGGACAAAAGTTGTTTGTTTTAATGTACAAAATATGCCCTTTTTTTTTAATGTAAAAGTAATGAGACGATCGAGGCGCTCTCCTGTTGGTAAGAGATAACGCCTGTCCATGACCATCGCAGCGATACACAGAACTTTGAGTAACAAAACAACGTCCAGGACATCGCTGCTTTGGCGCTCACTACTTTGAGACTAGATGGTTAGTCTTAACAGCCCAGCCCTTACATAAAAAAAATAAAAAATATCATAGGACATTACACACAGCGCCATCTGACCCCAAACTAAGCAGAGCTTGTGCTATGGAAGACAGATAACTGATAGAATACTTAAATACTTTTTTTTTTGTACATACATACTTATAATACATACAGTACACCCAGACACAGAACAAACATCGATGTTAGTCACACAAATGTTAGTCCTGAGTGGGAATCGAACCCACGCCTTTCAGCTCTCGAAGCAGACACACTACCAATGAACCAACAGGGCTGTCAAAAATGATGCTGACTGATTAACAGTATCCTTGTATATACACATTACGCTATCACACTAATATTATTAAGATGAAAGTTTGTGTGTGTGTAGGTACTTGGTGGTAGATCTCCTTAGCAGGAGGTCATCTAGGTAGGTACCACCGCAGTACCAGTTATTCTGCCGCCAAGCATTAGTGTGTAAACATTACTGTGTTCCGGTTTGAAGGGTACTGCAGCTAGCGAAATTACTGGGCTGTTGAGACTAACCATCGAAAGTCTCAAAGTAATGAGCGCCAAAGCAGTGATGCCCTGGACTTTGTTTTGTTACTCAAAGTTCTGTGTATCGCTACAATGGTCGTGGACAGGCGTTATCTCTTACCATCAGGAGAGCGTTTCGTTCGTCTCATTACATTTTACATAAAAAAAAAAGGTACGATTGTGATTGTGACGCTTGATATTTCTTCACGCTCAAACAGCTGGACCAATTTAGATGACATTTAGTATGGAGATAGCTGACACCCTGAATTTACACAGATAACACAATCAGTTTGTAGTATGAAAATGCATGTATGTTGTATGTTCTTGCAACGAAATGCCCATGCCAACCTTAACCTCATTTTCTTCTTGTGTTTTGTTCAAATTGTATTTAAATAGACAATAGACAATAGACAATATACAACACTTTATTTGCGACATTAAACACATTTCAACATAATTTACAATACATACATACAAAAAAATAAACATAAAACATAGAAAAAAACTTAAAGGTATATAGTATAGTATATATAAATAAAAATTAAACAAAAAAACAAAAAGTTTGAAATATATTTTATGTCACAAACCGGCCTCGACTCAGCATAATGCCGACTGCAGCCAGCCGGCGCTGGTCTTCCGTCGAGGCCGGCAGGTGACGTCACGCACGAGTGTGCCGACCGGTAAAAAATATTTTACGGGTGAATTTAAACACACAAAACAGAATGTAAAAAAAAATGGTAAATGTGTTATGGTGTCAATTTACTTACATAAGCTTTCACTTTTTTAGTTTTGGATGAGGATTATGTTCGCTAAATAATAATATATACACGGTTGTACTGCCAGGACCAACTTACCAAATACACGCTGGTAGTACATGTTTGTGATTTTATGATACAACTAGCGGACGTATCGCGGTTTCCCCTGCGTAATTCCCGTTCCCGTGCGAATACAAAGATAAAAATATATAACTAAAATAGCCTATGCCACCCGGGGATAATGTAGCTTCCTAACGGTGAAAGAAATTTTGAAATCGGTTCAGTAGTTTTTGACTTTATTCGTTGCAAACATAAAAAAATACAAATTTTTCCTTTTTTTTTACAGAAATGGTTTTAAAGAAATGGTTTTCTAAATATTACCTGTCCGTAACTCCCTGCGGTAAGCTGCTTTCTGTCAAACTCCACATCGAAGTCCAAACAAACTGGTCGCACGCCGCCAGTGAATTTGAACGGAGAAGAAAGTATTAGCAAAGCGATGTCATCTTGTAGGTTTGTCGCACTGCCTTGGAAGCGGGGCGGAGTCTTTATCTCTGCAACCTGGTTGCGAAAAGAAACATCATCAGTCCAATCTTGATTCGGAAGAGCGGTGTTCAACTTTCCGAGTCAGCCTTGTTTAACACCCAACGCAAAAACGACGGGGTGTTATAAGTTTGACGTGTCTGTGTGTGTCTGTCTGTGGCAACGTAGCTCCAGAACGGATTAACAAATTTTGTTAGAAAGGTGAATTAGTCGGGAGTGTTCTTAGCTATGTTTGATGAAAATCGGTCCAAGATGGCCGCCGTCACAAAATGGCGGATTACATATTTTTTCGCCAGCTCTCTCAATATAGCTTTTAAGTGAAAGGGCTTGACTAGTAGAATACTACTTGTGTGAAGTCAGATAACTGGCAGAATACAGAAATAATTTTTGTTTTTGTTCGTAAATACATACTTATAATACATAATAATATACGGGCACCCAGACACAGAACGAACATGTTTACCTCAAAACGTTTGTCCTGGGTGCAAAAAGCAAAGGGAAGCAAAGCTTGTGTGATGGAAGTTAGGTAACTGATAGAATACATGAATACTTTTTTTTTTGTAAATACATACAGAACACCCAGACACAGAACAAAAATTTGTTGATACATAAAATCTTTGTCCTGAGCGGGAATCGAACCCACGCCTTTCAGCTCTTAAGGCAGATATGCTACCAATGAGCCAACAGGGCTGTCAAGAGAGCGTATTATGTTCAAACCGCTCTAGAAATAATTCTATGTGCAATTATATTTTTTTTTCTATAATGTTTTATTAGCTTTAGAAACTTTTGGTATATATGCAATTGTGCACATGAAAAATTTAAAGCCAATATGCAATTTTAAAATAAAACATTTTTGACATGTCTTTATGTACGTGGGGACCGTCGAAATGTTTGTTCTGTGTTTGGATGTTCTGTATCAAAAGTATGTATTTACAAAAAAAAAAAATATTTATGTAAGTGTATATTTATGTGTGTATTTGTGTGTGTGTGTAGTGTATATTGGCAAGTGGTTACTGCAGATAGAGGAGGATTGTTATTTTAATTAGATTTTTTGGTTATTTTAATTAAATTTTTGTCAAATTACATTTTTAAGTTTATGTCAAATTAGTTCTAGACTTTAAATAAGATTAGGTTTTAAATTAATAAGCTGTGTCAAATTAGATTAATTTAACGGGCAAGTCTTGTGAAATAAGGCAATCGATGTGTTTTTGTCAACATTTTTGTGCCGTTATACATCATGTGGAAGTTTGAAATTAATGAATACTATAGTACATATCCTGAATTATTATGCTTGGAGAAAAAATAGTTTCAAACGCTTTTCGTTTCTTGAAATTATGAAATAGAATATGGCCAAATTATTTTTAATCCGTAATCTTGACATCAAAATAATTATAGGAAAGACGCAATTTTATAGATGCTAACTTTGATGCAGATACATTTAAGGCTTAGACCTTTTATTGTACGTTTTGTTTATTCTATTAGCAGATAAGTACGGATAGTTTGATGAAAATTTCTGATAGTGCCTGCTGAAAATCTCTTTTCTGCGTTACGTCTGTTGCTGTTTTATTTTGGTAGGCGCTACAAACCATCGAGAATCTCTGAATCTGACAATCTAACGTCACGAGTCTCGTGGTCGTGTATAGCACGTCACGAGAGGGCGCGCGGTGGCGGCGGTACCGAGCACCGCGCGCATGCTTCCCGCCCGTTTTGTATTTGACACTTGACACTGGCAAATATTCAAAACGCGATGCCAAAACAAAAAAAAAAACTTCTGTCATAATGTAACAGATAATCAATGTAAAATCCGCTTCCGGCAATAGGAATAAACATTCTGTCTCCTTCTTGCTCGTGGCTATAGTAATTTAACTCTCCTTATCTATTTTAGCGTGACGTCAATGTATTCAAATCTAACGTCAGACGTATGTACGTCTGTGTGAGTGGAAAATATCAATGTAGGTGTTCAAGCAGAAGTTCCCACGGTCGAGGACTTGGCCCTTAAGTCCTCATCACTGTTGGAACTGGAACGACTGTTAAGCGGAAATAAACTAGATATATACCTTGAACATTCAAAATGAACTTCCGCAAAGTAACGCCTGAATCAATCAATTATCTAAAAAAAAATATTTATAAGTATTCTATCAGTGATCTGGTTCCAATAATACAATCTTTGATAAGTTTGGGGTTAGATGGCGCTGTGAAAAGTCCTACGATAAATATTTTTTTTATTTTAAAATAAATAAATATCGTAGGACATTACACACAGCGCCATCTGACCCCAAACTAAGCAAAGCTTGTACCTTCTATGGGAGTCAGATAACTGATAGAATACTTAAATACTTTTTTTTTATAAATACATACTTATAATACATACAGTACACCCAGACACAGAACAAACATTTGGTTTTTTACAAACGTAAGTACTTACGTCAGACTTCTGTGCGTTTTCATCATGTTGGTCGTTCCAGGGGCGATACTTCTTCCCTACCGCCACAGCGTAGTTGGAAGCTGGCAGCTGCTTCTGCACTTCGCTCCAGAAGCAGTGAGCAGCTGCAAATAAAACAAGTACCTTCAACAGTGACGGGTTAAAGTAACTTAGTGCCCTGACTAATCTTGATTGATTGATAACTCTTTAAACACATAGCATGGTGGTAGGGTACTTTCTAGTACTCGGCTGGCTAGCTACCACCCTCAAGTTGAAAATCTGCCGCCAAGCATCTAACGATGTGTTCCGGTAGCCTCACTTGAGAGCCAGTTCCATTCCAGGCGTGGTGTGCTTTACCATCTTCGACCACACCGTCACTTAACATCAGGTGAGCTGTGGTCAAAACCTAGCCTAGTCAGCTATAAAAAAAAAACTAAAATACAGAAAACAGAATTGAACTTAAATATAGGTGTAACAACTGGCGACCTTATCGCTAAAAGCGATCTTGGTGCGAAAAGCGATTTTACTTGGTGGTAGATCTCCTTAGCGGGAGGTCGTCTAGGTAGGTACCACCGCAGTACCAGTTATTCTGCCGCTAAGCAGTAGTGTGTAAACATTACTGTGTTCCGGTTTGAAGGGTACTGCAGCTAGCGAAATTACTGGGCTGTTGAGACTAAACATCGAAAGTCTCAAAGTAATGAGCGCCAATGATGCCCCGAACTTTGTTTTGTTGCACAAAGTTCTGTGTATCGCTGCAATGGTCATGGACAGGCGTTATCTCTTACCATCAGGAGAGCGTCTCGTTAGTCTCATTACTTTTTACATTAAAAAAAAAAGATCTCTTCCAGGCAACCTTAGGACGGATAGGATCAGAGGAAGAAAAGACGGGGAAAAACTTCCCCTAAGGGCCATGATTAGCTATGATTTTTTTTTTAAACGTAAAAAGTAATAAGACGAACGAGATGTTCTCCTGATGGTAAGAGATAACGCCTGTCCATGACCATCGCAGCGATACACAGAACTTGAAGTAACAAAACAAAGTCCAGGGCATCGCTGCTTTGGCGCTCATTACCTACTTTGAGACTTTTGATAAACTTACTTTGACTGACTTTTGACTTATGATATTATTATTATTATTTAAGATTATTGGCATAATCAACTGTTGGTGGTGTTATCAATAATAGATTTGTATTTGTTTAAAAAGAGTGGTATATGCCCAGCAGCCGATTACGATTACGATAATGGTGATGACGATGAAAGAAAACTGGCATGAACTTTCAAATGTCTTTACCAGATATGACAACAGTTTCGGAGACCAGGCTGCCACCACATATCTGCATATAAGGCTTCTTCGTTTTGATGTAGATTCCAGCATGCCACGGCAACTCGTGGATTTCTGCTGGACGACCTCCAGCTATGATGGTCATACTTGCGGTGACGGGAACACCACACACTGAAACACAGTAACCACTTATACACCACTATTTTTAGGGGTCCGTACCCAAAGGGTAAAAACGGGACCCTATTACTGAGACAAACACCCGACAAAACACTAGTTTTGGAAAAAAATACAACGGAACGACACGACTTTTTCCGCGTTCCCGCCAAAACTCAGTTTCAATATGTATGCATGAGTGGTACCTTCTTGCTCCTCGGTTAAATATCGAGTAAAAACATCCTGCCATTTAGAAGGTTCGTCCCATTCAGAAGGTGGTGCAATGCAGCGAACCTCATCGCCATTCACGCTCAACCCACAGGACAACACATCATTTTTCACTCGCTTACACTGCGCTGGAAATATGCAAAAATAAAATCAATACAGGGTTATAACCTTAGGGTATACTAAACCTAAAGGGGGTCATTTTTATTTTTTTAAATGTACCTTGTGACCCCTTTCGATATACTTCAAGGGTCACTCTACCGTGTCTGCACGTGTTTCAAACCTTACCTTTGATATGATGATAAATAGAAGATTATTAATTTGCTAGTTGATAATAATATTAATTTTTATTTCCAAAGAAATATAGTAATAAAATACTTTAAATATTATTATTAATGACATTTAATTTAAATGGCATATCATAATGTTGACATGTCTTATGATTTTGACATTTTAATGTTATTTTCAAACATCAATTGAAATATGAATATCGACCACTTTGGGAAACCCTAAGCTGAAACCCTAGCCTAGACCGATTTCTTCCAGACAACCTTTCGATGGATAGAAAAAATGGCACAGTTATTATAAGGTTGATGTAAAAAAATACGAAAAGAAAGTTGAATAAAATAACAAAATTTATAATTAATAATAATAAATAAATATCGTAGGACACACAGCGCCATCTGACCCCAAACTATGGAAGTCAGATAACTGACAGAATACTTAATATATACTTTTTTTTGTAAATGCATACTTATAATAGATACAGAACACCCAGACACAGAACAAACATTTGTTGATACATAAAATGTTTGTCCTGAGCGGTAATCGAACCTACGCCCTCCGGCTCTTAAGGCAGATATTCCATTAATGAGTCATGATAAGAAAAACATACTATTAATTAAAAGTAAAAAAATACACATACGTGAGTAACCAATTAGCATGCAGATAAATAATGCTTATTTACTAGAAAAAACAACGACATTTATGGTAATAATAATATATAAATTTACAATTAAAAAACCGACTTCATAACCCTTAGGCCAACTAAGCGCACTGCTCCAATGAAACAGCGAGATTTCCGAGTAAACGAAAATATCATCGATGTATGCAATTTTTTACATTTTTGTTGATTTTTTAAAAACCGCTTGATCGATTTCGATCTACCATACAAAACTAGAATCAACAAAATCTATTCATAATATTTGGCAGAATGATCGCATAACACACTTAGTGGTAGATCTCCTTAGCAGGAGGTCGTCTAGGTAGGTACCACCGCAGTAGCGATGATAGCTCAGTGGTTAGCGCGGTAGGTTCGCATGCCGAAGGGCGTGGGTTCAAACGCCAACAATGAGCTTGAGCTGCCGGTGAAGGAAAAACATCGTGAGGAAACCATAGCATGGTGGTAGGGTAATTTCTAGTACTCAACTGGCTAGCTACCACCCTCAAGTTGAAAATATGCCGCCAAGCATCGAACGGTGTGATCCGGCAGCCTCACTTGAGAGCCAGTTCCATTCCAGGCTAGGTGTACTTTACCATCTTCGACCACACCTTCACTTAACATCAGGTGAGCTGTAGTCAAACACCTAGCCTGACAACAATAAAAAAAAAGTACCAGTTATTCTGCCGCTAAGCAGTAGTGTGTAAGCATTACTGTGTTCCGGTTTGAAGGGTACTGCAGCTAGCGAAACTACGGGGCTTTTGAGACTAACTCTATCAAAAGTCTCAAAGTAATGAGCGCCAAAGCAGATGCCCTGGACTTTGTTTTGTTACTTAAAGTTCTGTATATCGCTGCGATGGTCATGGACAGGCGTTATCTCTTACCATCAGGAGAGCGTCTCTTTCGTCCAATTACTTTTTACATTTAAAAAAAAAAACAAAAAAACATACTTACAGTCGAATTGAACCTCCTTATTTTGAAAAACTACTTACGTAAGCATTCAGAAAGGTCGCCAAAACTGGTTCCATCATCAAAGCAAGTGAAGATTGCATTGTCAGTGTTAAAGAAACCAGGGTCACACTTCACGTCCACAGTAAAATTGTGGAGTTTATCCCCTGGGGACAGACCAGGGATCTCAGGCTCCAGGATCTCGTAGTGTCCGTTTTTGGGTTGTGGAGGCAAGATGCAAAGATTTCCACTGTAAATTTAAAAAAGTTGTTTCACAGAAATTAACGCCACATCTATTAGGTAAAAACTAAAAAACTAAGCCAAAAGTATTTAAGTATTCTATCAGTTATCTGACTTCCATAGCACAAGCTTTACTTAGTTTGGGGTTCGATGGTAATGTGTTAAATGTCCTCCAATATTTATATTTATTTATTTATACAAAAATCCAAAAATACAAATCTTTCCTATTTATTATATATATTTACTATAATGTAATATTAGTGTGGACTAGCAGCTCGCCCCGGCTTCGCACGGGAAAACAAAACTCGATTAACAATATAAATACAGCCTATGTCACTCAGTGATAATGTAGCATTCTAATGATGAAAGAATTATTGAGATCGATGCAGTAGTTTCGGAGCCTATTCAATAAAACAAATAATCAAGTCTTGCCTCTTTGTAATCGTGTAAATGTACTCGTAGATGTAGATTTTTTTTTATTGTTTCTAGACTAAAACGGCACAGTATGCCAATTACAATAGTTCTTAGAATAATATTAAAATATTCAGGTTCACTATTACCAATCTCTTTATCCTTGCACGCTTTCATCTCACAATACTTCAGACACGCTGACATGACACTCCTCCATTCACCCGCAAACAGATCACAATCAGGCACCCTAGCCAGGAGAGAGCTGAAGGCGGTGAGAACATGTAGAATAGGAGAGAAACCACGCGCCACGGTTCGACAATGCGGAACCGCAAAGAGTCTATAACTTGCACGACGCGGACAGCTGCCTAGAACAGGAACACGCAGGCGCACAAGCTCATTCAAAAGGTTGGGAGCGTCAATCACACCACGAATAATCTTGTACATAACTATCATCTGATTTCTTTCTCGCCGAACCTTCAGAGGGTTGTAACCCAAGCAACCCAGGAGAAAGCTGGTCGGTAGATGACAACTCTTTCCGCGTTCCCGTCAAAACTCCTTTTCTTTTTGTAAAAAGGGTAAGGTCCACGCTGCCAAGTGCAGGTTGGCAGACTACACGCATCTTCGACATCTTTTTAGGGTTCCTTACCCACAGGGTAAAACGGGACCCTATTACTAAGACTCCGCTGTCCGTCTGTCACCAGGCTGTATCTCATGAACTGTGATAGTTAGACAGTTGAAATTTTCACAGATGATGTATTTCTTTCGAGTCCGGCTCGCACTTTTTTAAGAAACTCTTGAATATGTGTTTCCTCATTTTTCGAAATAAATCAAATCAATTAATCAAGTGTTTTGTGTTTTAGACATTGATTGCCTTTTTCAAAGTAAAAGTCAGTTAAAAATAGGTACTCACGTTTCTGCTTCTCCATAACATGGCAAAGTATTTGAAACACCTGAAAATAGAAAATTGCTTCCAAGAAATTGTCAGACACAAAGTGACTTCAAGGTTTTTTTATGGTTGACGGGCTATGTGTTTGACCACAGCTCACCTAATGTTAAGTGACGGTGTGGTAGAAGATGGTTAACACTATGTGTTACCATTACCATCCTGGAATGGAGCTGGCTCGCAAGTGAGGCTGCTGGAACACAACGTTAGATGCCTGGTGGCTGGTGGCAGATTTTCATCTTGGTCTCTTGGTAGCTAGCCAACAGAGTATTAGAACTTTGATTACTGGACTGCGTTTGCATGCGCGTGAACGTGCGTCTATGTTTTTGGTATCAACTGATACTAAAAACTTTTATATATGTATATAAAAAAAAACACTTTTTGGCATCGCATCTTCCCAGACCTCCAAAGATGCGAACAACAACTAGCCAGTTAATCCTTAAAAAGTGACTTTAAAAGTAAAGTAAAGTAACATAAAGAGTAATTAAATATTATGAAGTGATCTTTACTGAAAACAATGAACTTGGCGCTCTAAGCTGTAAATAAATTTTGAATTGGCGACAATAATTTCTATAGAATGGCTTGTCTATGACCAATGTTATTGTAACTAAAAAAATAAATTAAAGACAAATTGACCTTTCGTACCCTTGTATAGTTTTAAAATACCTACAATATTAAAGTTTAGTAACTTTTTAGCCATAAACGTAATTTTATGTTTGTAGCTAAAGTTGGACCTAGTCGCAGATCCTAGCCACTATAGGTACAGCTTTCGTTCCTGCAATGCAATTGACCCGCTATCCCTCACTTTACCAATTCATTGCTAACAAGTTCCGCCATATTATTAACTAGCGGACGCCTCGCGGTTTCACCCGCGTAGTTCCCGTTCCCGTGGGAATACAGGGATAAAAAGTAGCTTATGTCACCCGGGGATAGTGTAGCTTCCAAACGGTGAAAGAAATTTTGAAATCGGTCCAGTAGTTTCCGAGCCTATTCAATACAAACAAACAAATAATTTCTCTTTATAATCGTACTAGCGGACGCCTCGTGGTTTCACCCGCGTAGTTCTCGTTCCCGTGGGAATACAGGTATAAAAAGTAGCCTATGCCACCCGAGGATAGTGTAGCTTCCAAACGGTGAAATAATTTTTGAAATCGGTCCAGTAGTTTCGGAGCCTATTCAATACAAACAAACAAATAATTTCTCTTTATAATCGTACTAGCGGACGCCTCGTGGTTTCACCCGCGTAGTTCTCGTTCCCGTGGGAATACAGGTATAAAAAGTAGCCTATGTCACCCGGGGATAGTGTAGCTTCCAAACGGTGAAAGAATTTTTGAAATCGGTCCAGTAGTTTCCGAGCCTATTCATTACAAACAAACAATCAAATCTTTCCTCTTTATAATCGTATATAGATATAGATAGATAAAACATTTCTACGGTACTTTATTTATGGAAACTTACAGTAAAAGAAGAGCAGTAGAGACAACATGTTGTTACCACTTTTATCTGTAGACTGATTTAAACACACATAAACACTACGTTTTAAGCGTAATTCTGCATTTCCCGACTACTTTTTGCAAGTATGAACGTTTTTAAGTCAACCTTATGAAAAAAATTGCATTAAATTTAGAATACATAAATTGAACACTACAATCGTACGATAATTTCCATCATAATGCAAAATTTAATTATTACACTGGCAGTCAAAAAGCCCAATAACATTTTTTTTCATATTTAATATATAAAGTAATGAGACGAACGAGACGATCTCCTGATGGTAAGAGATAACGCCTGTCCATGACCATTGCAGCGATACACAGAACTTTGAGTAACAAAACAAAGTCCAGGCATCGCTGCTTTGGCGCTCATTACTTTGAGACTTTCGATGGTTAGTTTAACACTTTACAACAGATTCTATTAACATGCCTTTTGAAGAACCCAATGTTGTAACTCCGCGGGAATACGCAAGAAGGAAGATGGAGTTTTTGGCGGGAACGCGGGAAGAGTCGTGTCGCTCTGTTGTATTTTTTTTCCAAAACTAGTGTTTTGTCGAGTGTTTATGCATAAAAATGGTGGTGTTTTATTCATAAAGTGCTGAATTACAAGCGTGAGTGTGGGAAAATGATATAATGTGGTGAAACATGACATTTCGTGTTGCTTCCAAAACTCCATCGAAGCTTTATAGTAAAGTCGCCACTACTTTACTAAAGCATGACTGGACTTGACTGACACGAACTGGACTTGACTAAGACTGGACTTTGACTAAAACTAGCTACGATGACACTTATTTAACTTTTGAAACTTGAAAATATATAATTACTTGACACTGGCAAATGCTAAAACGCGACGCCAAAACCAAAGGGGAAGAAGGAAGATCATTCCACAATTCAATTAACTTTTGCAAATAAAACTTTTGACTTTACTTTGACATTGACAATTTACAAGTGTATGGCAAAAAAGATCGCGTGATCGCAGTGTAAAAAAAAATTGTCTATAAAATTCGTGTGGTTTTATGGATATTTATTTTCCATACCCACATATTTTTCTTCGGAATGTTGGTACAAAGTACGTTCATAATATTTAGATCTTATTTTGATGTATCATCCGCCTCGAATGACCATCTATCTAGCTTAGTTTTGTAACCTCGGTGACCACTGACCGCTGCTTGTTATATATATATGTATAGTGCTACAAAAGGTTAAAGATTCACCTTTATGATGTCGAGTGTTTATAACTTATTAACTTCACTAGCTGAATCATGTGGGTTCAGTTCTTTTTTCTTTGGTTTTGGCGTCGCATTTTGAGCATTTGCCAGTGTTTAGTGTTTATAGCAAGCAAGCTGCCGCGTACGATTATCGCCAAATTTAAAACCGTAGGCAGCCGCGATGAATTTTTGTCTGCAGTACATAGATACAATAAGTCCAACCCTAAGGAAAAGCTAAATACCAGCCTATTGGGATATGCGGGTGACAAGGTCCCTGTTTATGTTTCGGAGCATCTCTCACCACTTAATAAGGCTCTTCATGCCGAAGCCAGGAGGAGAGCAAGGGCGGTATCGTACAAGTTTGTGTGGGTGCGCAATGGTCGTATATATGTCAGGAAAGATCCGGGTCGGGTCGGGTCGGGCCGGGTCTCAATATATTCTTGTGAAAAATTCTTACAGTTTAGATTTAATCAAATAATAATTATATACAAATTCTTGTCGCTACAATGTCTGGTATTGTGATAGCGTTTAGGGCATTGTCACTGTGTTAGACATTTGTGTAAAACTGTACTTATAAAGAAACGGAAATAACTCATAATCATGAATGTAACTAAATAAGGAATTCGTTTGAAATGTTTAATTCTGGATTCATACATACATACAACTCTATTTGCCGTATACTTGTTGTAAGATGCATTGGTTTCTTGCTTTTGTTTCTTTTTCCTTAGCACGATTGTTATTTTAGGTGCTTATGATATTATACTTTTATGTCCTGGGTATAGTCACTTAATGGCTTTATCTATTTTTTATCAGAACATACGAGGTGCAAGAACTAAGCTCAATGATATATACAATTCAATATTATGTCACAATTACGATGTGATATGTCTCTGTGAAACCTGGTTAGACGATGTAATAAACTCCACTGAAATTATTGATAGCAGGTATCAAGTGTTGCGTTGTGATCGTAGTGAGATATTTAAAAAAAGATTTAGCAAAAACTATGGCGGCGGAGTGCTAATAGCTGTATTGAATAAGTATGACGTGTGTTTGAGACGAGACTGGCAATCCAATTTAATTGAAAATTTATGGGTACAAATAAAAGTTAACAATCACTTAATAATGAATTTATGTACTGTGTATTTACCGGACTATTTACCTTCTATTATATATACAGACTTTTTAGTACGCAGTAAAGATATAATTGCTTCCTCTATTTGCCCTACTTGTATTATCGGTGATTTCAACCTAGGTGATTTGCAGTGGTCTAAGGAGCTGGGCAGCCCTGTCGGTTATCTTTGTGAAAAATCTAAAGCTCTCTACGAACTATTGCAGGCAACTGATCTTCACCAACTTAACTATATTTACAATCATAACCGTAGATTACTTGACTTAGTACTCTTTGATAAGCCTGACGACTGTACTATACATAGCGCGCCAACGATCAGCCGCCTAGACAATCATCATCCTTCATTTGAATTAACATATCGATGTTTTTTACCTACGTTGCTCGAAAATGGATTAATAGAGAAACTTTGTTTTTACAAAACTGATTTTGAAAAATGCATTTGTGAATTAAACTCAGTTGAGTGGGATAAACATTCTAACGATTTGGACTGTGAAGACTTTGTTCAGTTTTTTTACAATAAATTGTATGTAATAATTGAAAGGTACACTCCCAAAACTAAAGTTCGTAGCTACAAATTTCCCGTCTGGTTCTCGAATGAAGTAATTCGTATATTGAAAAGAAAGGATAAATACCACAACAAGTTTAAACGTTTTGGAAACCCCCGAGATTATGATACGTATTCATATTTACGTAATGCTGTAAAGATTGAATTGGATAATTGCTACAAAATTTATATTCAACGCATCGAGAATGATCTAACTAATAATTTAAAAGCGTTTTGGCGATATACTAAAAATAAGAGAGTTACAAACGCAATCCCTAGTCGAATCAAACTAAAAAATCGAGTCGCTGATAATGGGAATGACATTGTAAACTTGTTTGCTGACTATTTTTCATCAGTATATAGCAGCCCATCTAAAGGTCACTATTATCCTCACTTTGCACCAACTAGTTTCTCGATTTGCTCTATTGGTATATCTGGCGGGGATTTGTTAACTCGATTAAAAAGTCTTAATACTACTAAGTCAGCAGGACCGGATGGCATTCCCCCAATATTTGTACGCCTTTGTGCTCCAGCACTAGTTAAGCCTTTGTCACTAATCTTTTCTAAATCCATTACTGAAGGTACTTTTCCATCTTTATGGAAACTAGCCAAGATAACACCTATTTACAAGTCTGGTGACAAATGTGATGCTACAAATTATAGGCCAATCAGTATTCTCAATTGTTTTGCCAAGATATTTGAGGGTATAGTATACGATCATATTTATAATCATTTAAAACATCGGTTAAATCCAAATCAGCATGGTTTTGTCTCAGGAAAATCTACTACCACTAATTTACTTGAGTATACTGCCTACATTAGCGAGTCTTTCGAAGATAGGACGCAAACTGATGTGATCTATACGGATTTTGCAAAAGCTTTCGATCGTGTCGATCATCTAATATTATTAAAAAAGCTGCAACATCTTGGCATCCACGGTAATCTTCACAGATGGTTAAACTCTTACCTTTTGAATAGATCTCAGCTAGTTTCATTGTACGGATATGACTCGGTCCCATTCATGGCTTCGTCAGGTGTGCCGCAGGGCTCAAATTTGGGTCCTTTACTATTTTTAGCATTCATTAATGATCTTCTAGATCAATTGAATAGTAATTTTTTGGCATATGCAGATGACATCAAAATATTTCGTAGAATTTACTCGGGCCTCGACTGCATACGACTTCAAGAAGATCTGGATTCTATTAATGACTGGTGTGCAATAAATTATATGTCACTGAATGTGAATAAATGTCAGTCAATCAGTTTCAATAAGAGTAAATCGCCTTTCAGTTTCAATTATCACCTTGACGGAACTGCCTTGAGTCGGGTTGACGTCGTTCGCGATCTGGGTGTCTTGTTTGATTCTGCATTATCGTTTAGGCCTCATTATGATTTAATTGCAAAAAAAGCTAACAGAATGCTAGGGTTTGTTACACGGACGGCTAAACCTTTTAAGAATAGTGCATCCTGGTTTATACTATACAATAGCTCGGTGAAATCAATACTGGAATATTGCTCTTCAGTATGGTACCCAATATATGACATACATGTGGATAGAATTGAGTCTATTCAGCGTAGATTTCTACGGTCTTTATGTAGCAGATTAGGACTAAGGAGTGAACTTAGGGAATACTCGGACAGGTTGGACAAATTTAAAATGAAGAGTCTTGAAGGCCGCAGAACAATCACAGACCTTTTTGCTCTGCACAAGATTGTCAACGGCACATATAGTGGAGCATTGTTGGAGCGTATTAATTTTAAAGTACCCACACGTTCCGTACGCAATTTTAAGCTATTTAGCATCCCGCCTGCTTACAATAATGTATCACAAAACAACCCTCTTGCAAGGATGTGCCGCACATATGATGGTTTAAGGGATCCCAGAGACATATTCTCATGTAACTTCTTTTCCTTTAAGCTTAGTGTCTGTAAAGCTTTCGAATAAATTTGTATTACTTATTTAAGTAGTAACACATACCTAAGTCGGTTTATATTTACATATAAGTTGTGTATAGTTGTAATTGGGCCTTAGGCTCACTACGATATCTTAATTATATAATACATTACATATACTAAGTAGCCTAAGGTCTGTAACTGTACCTATATCAATAAAATAAAAATAAAATAAAATAGCTCAAAGTGGCACAACGAGCTATGGAGAGGGCTATGCTCGGAGTTGCCCTGCGAGATCGAATCAGAAATGAGGAGATCCGCAGACGAACGAAAGTTACCGACATAGCCCAACGGATTAGCAAGTTGAAGTGGCAGTGGGCAGGGCACATAGCACGCAGAACTGATGGCCGATGGGGCTGCAAAGTTCTGGAGTGGAGACCACGGACCGGCAAGCGCAGCGTAGGACGTCCACCCACAAGGGGGGCAGACGACCTAGTAAAGACCGCAGGAACGCGCTGGATGCGAGCCGCTTCCAATCGATCTTTATGGAAGTCAATGGAGGAGACCTATGTCCAGCAGTGGACGTCCTACGGCTGAAATGATGATGATGAAATGTTTTATATTTTCAAGTTTCAAAAGTAAAATCAGTTGCCTCGTAGCTACAGTTATAGTCGAAGTACAGTCCATGTCAGTCAAGTCCAGTCATGCGTTAGTAAAGTAGTGGCGACTATAAAGCTTCGATGGAGTTTTGAAAGCAACGCAAAAAGTCATGTTTCACCACATTATATCATTTTCCCACACTCGCGCTTGTGATTCAGCTTGTAATTATTTTTATATATTTAAACACTCGAAAAAACACTAGTTTTGGAAAAAAATACAATGGGGCGATACGACTCTTTCCGAATTCCCGCCAAAACCGTACATAACGTTCTGGGGGCGTATTATGAACTCTTATTTCCAGACAGTTTACGGCGTCAATTGAACTGCCTTGCAAATTCGTATTATGAACGCATATTGCCGGCCAGTCAGCGGTCACGTGACACTTGACCCATCTTCTGCCTGGTTATTGGCTGGCTATTCCGTATTATGAGCTTTCATTTGACATAAGTTATCGTGTTAGAACTGTCAAAAAGTCGCTACAAAAACCATTCAATTGCCGGCGTGTCGGAGTAGCTTTTATTGAATTGTTTTATAATAATCTTGCAAAATATTTAAAATGTGTGATGAATATGAAGTGTTTGAGTTCTTGGAAAGTGATGCGAAGCATCAAAGCCAATCAAAAAGGTCTAAAAGAAGTAGACTGCGTGATGAAGCAGACCCAGTCGATGTGGATGATGAACAATTCATCAATCGGTATCGAGTTGGTGCGCAATGTTTGTGATGAGCCTAGGCCTCATAAGGCGGAGCCTACAAAATCTAAGTAAAACTAAGGTAACTTTATTCTTTTACTAATGTTATTTAAGTAGATAATATTGTATTGTTTGAATTGGCGATTTATAGATAACAATAATTAATTTCAGATTCTGTACAAAGTTTGGAATGCCGGGTGTATTGGGCTGTATTGATAGCACTCATGTAGCCATTGTATGTCCAACTGAAAATGAGGAGATGTACTACTGTAGGAAACCGTATCACTCAATAAATGTACAATTGGTAAGTTGTTCTTTAATTTTCAGTCTTTAGATGAGCTTCTTAAGTCGTAACAATTTATCTAATTATGTAACAATATGTAAATACTTAACTACATACATTTAAGAATTACAAACAAATATAATAGACACTATGCAACAAACAATTATAATTCAAAATATTATTTTACAAACATTAAATGAATAAAAACTAGGAAATATGGAACAAGAAATTGGAGGCCCTAGCCCAGCAGTTAGACATCTACAGCTTCTCATATAGTAATAGAACACACATTAACAATTTTTCTTTCCATTTGTAAACATAATCTGTAAAAAAAAACATGTTTTTAGCTTAGCAGAAGTGAATCCATACAGTTGCTTGGTGTGTATGTATGTTAAAATCTTAAAATAGATGCTAAACATTATTATGCGTACCTATTATATTTACACATACACTTATTAAAGTGTAATTTCATTTTAGGTGATTCTGGTTATGCATTAAGAAGATACATGATGACTCCAATCATTGACACCACTCCGGGTACCCAAGAGGCACACTACATCCATGCATGTAAGAATGAGGAATGTCATTGAAAGGATTATTGGACTTCTCAAAGCTCGATTTCGTTGCTTACTTGTGCCTAGAGCTTACTTGTGTTGTGATCATGTGTTAGTATTATAGTTAATGCAGTGAATATGCATTAATTTGTGTGTTGTGCATAGTATAATAATACAATAACAAAAAATAGCCCCTATATTCAGGCAACTTGATACTCAAAATCAAATTATGAAAATTGTGAAAATACCTTGAAGTTTTTAAATAAATAATATTACATTTTATAAATTATTATTACTGCATTATATTGTTCTAATTTATCACTTGTATTTTAATCTTTTTGACCTTTTTTTTTTTCTTTTTGTCCATTGAGACCTATAGATATCCTTCATAAATTTATTTCATGCTTAGTTATATAAATACAATTATTTGGGTAGTAAAATAAGTAAAATGTACAAATAACTGTGAAATAAATATACCTTGCTATGTGTAATAAATAAGTAAGTACTTACTTGTCAATTCTATCTGCTATTTTATTTAATGTGTGTAACATCTGTTGCATTATTAGATTTTGCTCCTACATTGCCTTCATTAGCTTTTCTTCACTGGAAGCAATGCAATTGTCTCGGATCCCACAGTGGTGTTAGAGGAGCTCTGTGGTAACTGAAATAAATACAAATTTATCATTTTACACAATACTTGAAAGCTTGGCCTTACCCCAAACACATTTTGAAATTGAGATTTCATCATAAGTTGTATTTAGGCTTCATAGAATAAAAGATGCAAAATACATTAAACCTACAAATATTTACTATACATAATACAGAAAAGTTTAACTGTTTTTAATTTATTTTAAATAGAAAATACTTACATTTGGAAATGGATTAACTTGTACATTTGGTAAACCTGCTCCAAAGTTATCCCCAAGAAGAAACAGAAATTTTCTATCTAGCTCGCCTAGTGGTTGGACATCTGATGGTCCACCTCCAGTACGAGCCTGGGATAGGCCTACTCCTGTAACTCTTCTTTTAAGTTTGGCCTTATAGTCAACCCAATACTTAAAATATAGTACTTTAAGGTACTATATTATAATGTAAGCATAATCATGGAATCATGTGTATATTCATGTTATAATACTTACACTTGACCATCCCTTCCAATCCTTAAAAGTACCTTCTCCTTGGGAGTTCAATGCTTCTGCGACAGACAGCCACATTCGCTTCGAGTACTCCCGGGCATGGGCTGACTTATTGTAGCCAGTCACCACATCTCTGTGGGAATCTAAAAATTCCCACAATGTTTCCAACTGCCTGAAGGTTACGCGGCGACGATGACGAGAACTTTCATCCACTGAACTAAAAGATATAAACTTCATTGAGTATCTATACCGTATAATTTAGTTTAAAACAGTACAATATTAAATAAACTTTGACAACACTTACGACATGATAGTTTTGTATGCACGACCGCAGAATACTAGCACAATTTTAAAACACATTCCCTACCAATCAACTAATATTTGTAAATGATAAAAAAACGCTGAAACAAAGTTTTCAACATTCAATAAATTATACACTTTAAAACTCAAGTGGGTTCCCGGGCCCGGCCGGCCGGAGGAATTTTAAGTTGTTGACAGGATTTCGTTCGAAAACATGACTACAAATTAATATTTTTTGTGCAATACTTCAGCAAAAAATAGCGTATGTAATAGAAAAACATTATAAACAGTGATATTTGTCGAAGTAAATTAATAAATGATAATTATTGAGTCTAAATCATGTGTAAAAATAAAACCGTAACTTACCGCTAAAAAAACTGATAACATTTCCGAACGATGCTTGGGAACCTAAAAACCATTCATAGACAAACTATCCAGGCAGAAGTTGATCCAATTAAACTAGGTCATAATACGAAATAGAACAAGCCAGTTTACGGCCGTAAAGTGAACTGCCTAGAACTTGCCTGGTTTTATATAAGTTCATAATACGCCCCCAGGTGTTATGTACTGTCCCTGCCAATGACTTATCTGGAAATCCAACTTACGACCAATTTATTTGGAATGTCAAAAATGGCGCCACCATTGTATATTCTAAGTAAAGTCTCGAAAAATGTTAGTTCCTTATTTAGCCATCTACATTTCGGTTTGTACAATGCAACGCAGTTACCTGAACCGTAACCTCAAATAACATGTTTTTGGCCATTAATTCAGTGTGGTCAGTGATTAAATTTACCCGAAAATGGGGAGTTTAAGTGCACACTGAAGCTGAAAATTTGTCCAGCCCATTACCAAATGGGCTGGACAAATTTGTCGCAGAACTGATAACCGCTGGGGTAGACGTGTTCTAGAGTGGAGACCTCGAATTGGCAAACGTAGCGTAGGACGCCCTGAGACTCGATGGAGTGACGATATACGTAGGACAGATGGCGGTGGATGGAAGCGAAAAGCCGAAGATCGAGCTGAGTGGCGTGTCTTGGGAGAGGCTTATGTCCAGTAGTGGACTACAAAAGGCTGATGATGATGATGATGATGATGGTGATGAAGTGCACACTGGTTCCTCTGCTTGCATGTACAGAATAACTAAGAGTATTAGCGTATTCTTTTCTCTATTGGCATAGCATTTTGCACATTTTTCCATGATGAAACAATACATATTTTCTCTCAAGTTAAAATCAAGTAGTAAACTATAAATATGCCAAATTTCATCCAAATCTATTCAGTCATTTTTGCTTGATTGAGCAAAGTAACACAAAAGCGTATCAAAACCACGTAAGTTTCCATAGTAAAATATTTTTTGTACCTATAGCTATCGAGTGATGTAATTACATAATCATAATCATATTTATTGATAACGAGGTGTTACAGATCAATAATAATCATAAAAATTAAAAATGTCAGTAAAAATTATAAAAATAAAATATTTGCAATTACAATTTTTTTTTGTGAACTTTGACATTTATTGTAATCGATTTGACATTTTGCATATACAGCATGGCTGGTGAGACACCTACGATACTAAAGGAGAGTACTTGGTACTCGATTTTCGTAATAATTAAATTATTAAAATTTGGCCTATTCCAAAATTAACAGTCCAGTTATAAAACGCATCCCACGAGGTGCCCGCGTCCCTGTCGCTGCAGCCTTGTCCCATGCTATTAAGGCTGTGATAAAACAAAATTCTAAACACAGCTGGGAACAATTACTTTCCTTCCCGTACGCGGTACTTCACGTCAGTTATGAAGTTAACAATAAAAAATCTCTTACATTAAGAATTAAAGAAAACTGCGTGAAGTACACCACACTGGAAGATACCACTTTATTGTCAGCGAACAGCTCTGACACTAACCAAAATTTCAAATTTCTCCTGAAGCCTTTATCTGAGTCTGCACTATACAAGCGTGTAGAAAGCAAACTTAGTGACGGAGATATTAAAGGTGCAGCACGCATCCTTTTTTCTAGCGACACATTTGCCCCGATGAATCCTGAGACCCTCTCGCTATTAGAGGGGAAACATCCGCCTTCAGCAGTAGATATGATACTTCCTCCGGCACCCGTGGAGGGTGATGAATCAGTTGAGGCAACAACATCAGAAGTTTCTGCAGCCGTCATGTCATTTCAAAGTGGTTCGGCTGGAGGTCTGGACGCCTTAACTCCGCAACATTTGCGAGATCTAATAAGTGGTGCTTGTGGAGAAACTGGAGAAGCTCTTCTTAGAGACTTGACGGCTCTAATGAACTTGATGTTGTCAGGCCGAGTAAACGATGATATCACCAATATTCTCTACGGTGCCAATTTATGCGCTTTAAAAAAAAAGGACGGTGGCATTAGGCCTATTGCAGTCGGTATGACCTATCGGCGCCTCGCGGCCAAAATTTGCTGTAAAAAAGTAGCTCCTTTATTATCTAACCTTTTCCAACCTTTACAGTTAGGTTTTGGTTCGCGAGGTGGCTGTGAGGCAGCCGTCCATTCAGTACGAACTTTTTTGACTCAGAACTGTGGAGATCTGTTGCTGAAAGTGGATGTCAAGAATGCATTCAACTCAGTGGATAGGGGTGCCCTACTAACGCAAGTAAGAGACAAAATTCCAAATTTATACGCTTTTCTTTGGCAGTGTTATAGTGCTCCCTCAAAATTATCTTATCATGGAAACGAAATTACTTCGGCTGTGGGTTGTCAACAAGGTGACCCTCTAGGCCCAGCTGTATTCAGCCTCGCCATCCACCCCATCATCCAACGCTTACAATCGAGACTGAATGTTTGGTATTTGGATGATGGGACGTTGGGTGGTGACGCAAATACCCTATTTGATGACCTCGCGTTTTTGACCACCGAATTTCGCAGCATTGGATTAGAGTTAAATTTTTCTAAATGTGAGTTATTTATTCCCAAAGCATTCCCGGAAAAAGATTTGGTAATACAAAAAATGTGCTCTTTGGCCCCGAATATCAAAATTGTTGATAACAGTTCACTTCGTTTGTTGGGCTCTCCTATTCTTGAGGAATCTTTCCCTCTGTTTATAGACGAAAAAATTCAAAATTTTCTTCAAGTTTCGGATCGTTTAACAAAAATTAATACCCATATGGCCTTCACCATTATTCGTTTCTGCGTTTTTGTCCCAAAATTCACATATTTGGTCAGATGTTGTCAACTTTGGAAACATGCGGAACTTATTCAAAATTTAGACAACATCATCAAAAAAACTTTAAGCATGATTTTGAATATAAATTTAAATAACAGAGAGTGGTTGCAGGCTACGCTACCGGTGCGTTTGGGGGGCTTAGGCATTCGCTCCGTAGCAGGTGTTGCTCTCCCTGCGTTCCTGTCCTCAGTGCACAGTAACATGCCTTTAATAAACAAAATCTTATCTACCACGTCTCACATTGACGTACCGTATATGAACGAGGCCAGGAACGCATGGGTAGTAGCATGTCCAAACACCGATTTCCCAAAAACTCCATCTTTGCAGCGGCAATGGGATGGTCCGATCTGTGAGCAAGTGCGGAAGCAACTTTTAAATACGTGCTTGAGCTCTGCAGATCGTGCCCGTCTATTAGCTGTTGCTGAATGGGAATCGGGTTTGTGGCTACAGGCCCTTCCTTCGCCTAACACCGGTACTCTTTTGGATTCATCCACATTTCGAATTGCAGCTTCCCTTCGATTGGGCACACCGTGCGGCGCTCCACACCGCTGCCAATGTGGCGTGGCTGTCGACCAGCTCGGTCACCACGGTCTTTCCTGCACAAGAAGCTCGGGCAGGATTCCGCGGCACGCCAGTCTTAATGACATTATCCGCCGGGCTCTTACCACCGCCAATTGCGCAGCCATCTTAGAGCCGAGCGGCCTTATAAGAGATGATGGTAAGAGACCTGACGGAATGACTTTGATTCCCTGGAAGATGGGTCGGCCGTTGGTATGGGACGCCACTTGCGTTGACACATTTGCGCCGTCTCATCTTCCAAGAACTCAGATTAGGGCTGGCGCAGCGGCGGAATTTGCAGAAGACCTCAAAAGGCGCAAATATAGCACCCTGGACAGTGGATACATATTTGAGCCTTTTGGGGTTGAAACTATGGGACCGTGGGGGCCGGGAGCAAAAAAAATTTTTAAAGAATTGTCATCTCGTTTGGTCGACGCCACACGTGAACAAAACGCTGGCCTTTATTTTGCCCAGCGTTTGAGTATTGCCATACAACGCGGCAATGGGGCCAGCGTTTTGGGAACCATTCCCATTGATAGCGGTCTTTTAGAGTAGTTATTATTTTAAGTTATTTTATTTTAGGTCAATTCTTGTGTGTTTTTTTTTTTGTATGTTATGTAATAAATAAATAAATATACGTAATAATTATGTAGTAATAAAATTAGGTACTTAAGTTTGGGCAAATTTCCCTATAAATAAATAAATATCGTAGGGCATTACATATAGTGCCATTGGACCCCAAACTAAGCAGAGCTTATGTGATGGAAGTCAGATCAGACTGATAGAATACATAAATACTATTTTTTTGTAAATGCATACTTATAATACATACAGAACACCCAGACACAGAACAAACATTTGTTGATTCATAAAATATTTGTGCTGAGCGGGAATCGAACCCACGTCCTTCAGCTCTTAAGGCAGATATGCTACCAATGAGCTAACAGGGCTGTCAATGAAGCGTGGATACACTCCCGTTTATGATAACGATACAAGTATGTGATTGTCCCCCCGCCGTCGGCGCGAGCGTCCTCACAACGCCCAGCTCGTGCATCCGCGCGGTGTCCAATGTCCATGTGTAATAAATTCCATAACTTTCAGTTAAGTTTATCAAGTGGTCAGTTAATATTTATTTGTAATGTCATTTTTTTTCACCATGTTTGATCGCCAAATATCACGCCCTCGAGTATCGTAGGTGTCTCACCGGTCATGCTGTATATGCAAAATGTCAAATCGATTACAATAAATGTCAAAGTTCACAAAAAAAAAATTGTTGCAAATAATGTGCTGTAGATTATAAATATATATAGTTGCAACACTGAACTGTTTCTCCCGATTTTGTTATCATTGATCTAAATTCCCCCTATGGAAGCTAATCTAAGATGCGTAAAGCGTATCGTTTTCATTCAAACCCCTAAAAATAAATAGCTGTACCGAGAATTCCTTAGTATAGGTAAAGCATTCGGTGTTGATAGATGTCGAGTCCATCGCTATAACTTAGTCATCACGTCAGCAGCAAACCGGATTAACCACTTCGAAGACCACAGCGTCAACAAAACCTGTACTCATCTAAAATTAAGTGAAAATGTTACGCGACGCGAGCGCCAGTGTTGTTTTAATTTGTGTTGCATTTTACTGTGGACTTAAAGATGTTTCAGCAACAGAAAACACAAATGAACTATCGAATCAAACCTTATTCGTCATGGAAGGATTGAGAAACTATTCAATTGAGCTACTTTATCATACGAAGGTTGTACAAACTGAAGTGCAAAATATCGTTGTGTCACCTTTCATTATATTGACAGCCATAGCAGCTGTATACGAAGGAGCCACTGGTAGAACCAAATCTGAAATCAAAAGAACGTTACCACTTATAAACAACACAGACGATGCAAGACAGAGTTTTAAAGAAATACAAAAAATGTTAAAAGCTGATTATTCAGCTGGTGTGTTCGATAAAATAAATGTTATGTTTATAGATTATCAAAAGTTTGCATTAGCAGAGTTCCGTGATAATGCTAAGGAGTATTACGAGACGGATATGGTTAGTTTTAATTTAATTGATAGTTTAAAAGCTGTTGATGTATTGAACGCTGCTGTAGTAAACATAACTAACGGACGGATAAAGAGTGTTGTTGAGAGAAGTTACTTTGATAATGCTAGCATAGTTCTTACAAGTGCTGTTCGCTTCAAAGGACAATGGACTGTTCCCTTTAACAAAACTTATACAACGAAGGAATCATTCTACGACAACAATGGCAACAAAATCGGAGAAGTTAACATGATGTTCAATCGTTACACGTATCCTTTCGCCAACATTAAATCTCTACAAGCCAGGGTTATAGAGATACCATATGGGATCGAAAAACAGTTTTCTATGCTCATAATGCTGCCTTATCCTAAAGTGTCTTTAGAGAAGATGTTCCGGAACTTTGCTTCCGTCGCGCTGAGCACATTTTTCGATATCCTAAAGTCGTCTCAAGAAGAATACGCTGACGATGAAGTAGATTGTTATATTCCACGCTTCAAAACTGAATCTATCATAGATATGAAGAGTGTTCTGAATAGAATGGGCATTCACAACTTGTTTGATATGAAAGAAGCGAGATTACACCTGGTTGCACGCATGCCAGTATACGTGTCGAAGGCGATTCAGAAAGCTGAGATAGAAGTGACCGAAGACGGCATAGCTGAAACCGAAGCGGGGTTTAGTCACCAGATTGGCGCGGTACGATTTGAAGCTAATAGACCATTCTTTTACATGGTACTTGAAAAAGTGACCAACTCTATTATTTTTGGGGGGTTTTATAATGAACCATCATTTTATTAAAATCCCTGCAGTTAATGGTCACGAAGTGAACGTTTTTGGAATTGTTACTTTGTTAATTGTTAAAATTTGTAATCTATCTAGACTATTAAAAAGAGGAAAGATTTGATTGTTTGTTAGTATTGACTGGATCGATTTTAAAAATTCTTTCACCGTTGAGAAGCTACACTATTCCCGGGTGAAATAGGCTACTTTTTATTTTTGCATTGCCGCGGGAACGGGATCTACGCGGTGAAACCGCGAGGCGTCCGCTAGTAATTAATACTTTGACATTTTTAATTTTGACTTGTATACAACACAAAATATTTTTATTTCTAAGTAAATAATTAGATATAGTTTTAAAATGTATTCTTTTATTATTATTTTATTTTGATTTACTTATTGTTATGCTATTTAATAAAGATATTTGATTAAGACGAAATGTGTCACACATTGCACAGGTTCTGAGGGGGTGAAGCAGACGCAGACCGCCGAGCGGCGTAAGGGGTCTAGCCAGCTTAGCCACCCGCGCGCGCGTGCGGTTACTAGATAGTACTCTATGCGGTGGCGAGTGCCGATGCTGGTTTATAATATCAAAGTAGGCTGCGTTGGTTGATACCTTATTTTTATGGTCGGCAGGCTAGGTGTTTGACCACAGCTCACCTGATGTTAAGTGACGGTATGGTAGAATATGGTAAAGCACACTTAGCCTGGAATGGAACTGCCTCTCGAGTGAGGCTGCCGGAACACACCGTTAAATGCTTGGCGGCAGATTTTCAAACTTGACGGTGGTACCTAGCCAGCCGAGTACTTGAAAGCATCCTACCATCATGCTATGGTATCCTCACGATGTTTTTCGTCACCGGCAGCTCAAGCTCAATGTTGGGGTTTGAACCCACGCCCTTCGGCACGCGAACCTACCGAGCTAACCACTAAGCTATCATCGCTACAGACCTAAAAGAGTGACGTAAATTTGTTATGCTTTTTATACTATTTACGATTGCAGTTCAAGGTCATGTGATTTAGTTGGGGCAAATTACGTATCATAATAAAACGACGGGTTGTTATAAGTTTGACGTGTCTGTGTGTCTGTCTGTCTGTGGCATCGTAGCTCCCGAACGGATGAACCGATTTTGATATTGTTTTTTTTTTACTCAACTACGGAATGGAGACGGCATATGCGTTTAGGGTGAGAGGTTGTTTATTTGTGCAAACCATTTGCCATTTTTCTCCAAAACTACAAGTCCGATTTTGACGCAATTTTCAGTTATGGGTTCGGGTTCGATTGGTACGTGTTCTTAGATAAGTGTTACGGTGACAACTCACCAGGGGGCGCTGCAGTAAACATTTGTTTGTGCTAAACCAAAACTTGTAAATACTTATGTTCATACTACTGTAGCGGCGCATTATATACCTACTACCTATGCTCTCTAAAAAGTTAAAAATAAAAAGCAAAATTAAAAATTTTGAATAAACCCACGACGGTAAATTGTGGGTATTGTATAAGGATAAAATAATTTTAAAACCCCCGATTTAAAACTACCTATAAACTTGATTTAAAAAATCCAAGAATATCCGTCGGGGGCTGCCATCGCTGTATTACATTTCATCGTAAATTAAAGTAAGGATCATCATCAACATCAGTATTTATGTATTCTATCAGTTATCTGACTTCCATCACACAAGCTCTGCTTAGTTTGGGGCCAGATAGCGCTGTGTGTATAGTCCTACGATATTTATTTAACTTGTAAAGGCCCCCACTGTAGGGGCACAGCTTACCCATTAAATGTAAGTATAGCGCTAAAAAATCTCAAATTATTTGCGTTACTATAAAACTGCAAAACTAGTTAATTTAATGGCAGATAGTCTTGGATTTTTTTTAAAGTTTTTTTTTATGGTTGACAGGCTAGGTGTTTGACCACAGCTCACCTGATGTTAAATGAAGGTGTGGCCGATGATGGTAAAGCACACCTAGCCTGGAATGGAACTGGAATAAGTTTATAGGTAGTTTTAAATCGGGGGTTTTTTTTATTATTATTTTACTAATAATTTATCCTTATTAACTAATTAATAATTTTAATTATTAATTTATCCTTTTTCAATACCTATTCAAGGTACTCTTTCACGCAAAACGACTGAACGGATTTGGGTGAAATTTGGCACGCATATAGTTTAACGCCTGAATCAACCAATTATTTATTATACAAATATAAAATAGATATCAACAGAAAAAAAATGGTATGCAAATTTTGAAACAGTTCCATTCCAGGCTAGATGTGCTTTACCATCTTCGACCACACCTTCACTTAACATCAGGTGAGCTGTGGTCAAACACCTAGCCTGTCAACTATTAAAAACTAAGCCAAACTTGTACTATGTACAAGTCTGATCACGAGTTTTTGGCGGGAACGCGGGAAGAGTCGTGTCGCTCCGTTGTATTTTTTTCCAAAACTAGTGTTTTGTCGAGTGTTTATGCATAAAAATGGTGGTGTTTTATTCATAAAGTGCCGAATTACAAGCGCGAGTGTGGGAAAATGATATAATGTGGTGAAACATGAGTTTTCGTGTTGCTTCCAAAACTCCAACGAAGCTTTGTAGTAAAGTTGCCACTACTTTACTAAAGCATGACAGGAATTAACTGACACGAACTGGACTTGACAAAGACGACTTTGACTAAAACTAGCTACGATGGCACTTATTTAACTTTTGAAACTTGAAAATATATAATTACTTGACACTGGCAAATGCTAAAAAGAGACGCCAAAACCAAAGAAAAAAAAAAAAAAAAGTCTGATTACCCAGTTAAAAGAAATCTTGTAAAAAATCGGGTATTTTTTCATTTCTATCTCAAATGTAATAAAGTGGTATCGCTCCAAATGTCATCAATATGACCTACGTCACGACTTATCAGTAACGAGCTGTTATGCTTCTTATATCAAGTTCTTATAAAGCTTCCTGTTCACTGTGTAGCAGTAAGGTATTTTCGTGAACAAAAAATATTCATTATAGTGATACTAGCTGCCCCCCGTGGTATTACCCGCTACATGTTTTAGGGATAAAAAGTAGCCTATGTGTTAATCCAGGGCGTCAGCTACCCTGTCTGACGCCCCACACCCAGGGATAGGCCCTCGAGAGTAGGTGACGCGCCACTTGTTCCTGGCGCGTCGCTGGAGCCGAATGGGAGGGGGTTTTCCCTCCCCGAGGCGGGTCCGGAAGGACGCTGGCAGTGCAGAGTTGCGGCGAATGCGAGAGCGATCCCGCAACTCTGCCGCATGGCCACTGCCGAGGGAACACGTGGGGGTCTTAGTCGGTAGGGGCACCACTCTGGTGCCGAGCCCGACATACCCCGCCCGTCTGCCCGGCGGGCGGAAATGCGTAAGTGCATTTCCCCCACGCAAAAAAAAAAAAAAAAAAAAAAGGGCGTCAGCTACCACCATACAAAATTTCATCCAAATCCGTTGAGTAGTTATTGCGTGAAAGAGTAATAAACATCCATCCATCTTAACTTTCACATTGACTATTTTGCAAAAAACCCGGCCAAGTGCGAGTCGGGGCTCACGCAAGAAGGGTTCCATACTATTATCTATAAAAACGGCACGTTTGTTGTATGGGAGCCCTTAAATATTTATTTTATTCTGGTTTTAGAATTTGTTGTTAAAGCGGCAACAGAAATACATCACCAGTGAAAATTTCTACTGTCTAACTATCACGGTTCATGATATATAGCCTGGTGACAGACGGACAGCGGAGTCTTAGAAATAGGGTCCCGTTTTACCCTCAAATAAATTTTTGCCATTTATGGACAAATGGAGCATAATTTTACAATGAAATTACATCTACTGGCATTTATTTTGGTCGTTATTTGCGATAAATCACAGTTGCTTGAATAAAACAGTAGAATTATTAGCATAAAATCAAATTTATACATTATTTATGAATTTATGATTTTTGAATAAAACAGTAGATTATGAAACCCTAAAAAACAATTATTATATTTGCATGATTATAATAGTCAGATTGAATATTGTTAGCTTGTCTATGGTTTTGTGTCACTCTCTTTGCACTATATAAATGCTTCTGATACTCGCGCTTAGCGTTTAAAAATGTACACGTATTCACGTACACACGGTCGTGTACACAACAATAACACGCGCCAATTTTTTTCGTGTACTTTCCAAAACGAAATTAACTTGTGACTTACTGACAGAATATACTAAACGCTATGCCAAAAACCTAAAAAAAACTTCCTACATCGATTTACGTTTCCGTTATATTCGTGCAAACAAATTGCTTGAAAGTGAATGGAAGGCTTTTATTGTTAAGGAAAATCTGTCGAAAGACTCGGCTGACGGCTGTGCTGTACGTACAGCTCGGCAGTAGCGAACCGGATTTCCCCAAGATGGCCCGCGCATCCTAACACACTTAGTTATTTACCAAATTAATTGGAAATCAGTCATAGATATGCTCATTTTACGTCGAAAATAATGTATATAGGAATCATAAGTGGTATTTTTACTATATTGTGCTAGTGTTTCGTGATTTTTCGTGTTATTTTTTGTGTGACGTGTTTGTTTTTTAAAATGTTTACAATGTTAATTTGCTTCTTTATCTTAGGTGAGTTACTAATTTATTGTGGTTTTAACAATAAGTACATTTTGATTGCTTTGCTACTTGGTTTATCATTACGTGAACGTTAAGTAAAATATATAGATTAAATAACTTATTTCATTCATTATAAAATGTTTATGATTTGTTTGAATATCTTTTTTTATTCTTTATTTTTTGTTAAAAAAGTATATTTGTACCCAATCCATAGTATCATCAAAAATGTAGTCATACCGCGGTATTTTCAAATGATTTCTTAAAATTATTTTGTGTGTCAATCGTATGTATTGATCTTCATAAATATATTTGTAAATCAAACATCGTAAAGTTCTTATTGCGTTGATGTAGAAATACTGACTGTTTGGTTGTTTGAAACAAGTTTTTGCTCAATCAATTCTTTTCTTTTTGGTTTTAGACCTGCGATTCTTTAAGGTGATTCGATTTCCATACAAATAATTTTTTGCCATTTATGGACGAATGGGGCATAATTTTACAGTTAAATCATAGCTACTGGCATTTTTTTTGGTCTTTATTTACATAAGTAACGTTTACATAACATAAGTAATAACTTAAATGTATTAACAGCTAGTTAATATATTTAAGCCTGCGGTGTTGCCCGCTACATGTTTTTGGTATAAAAGTAGTCTATGTGTTAATCCAGTGTCTCAGCTACCTCCATACTAAATTTCATCCAAATCCGTTCGTTTTTTTTTTTTTAATAATATGCCCTTTCGGGCAGGCTAAAGCTATAGAGCCATACTGCCTTGTCTTAAGTGTTATTTCTGCTGTATCTTAGCTATAGTTATCGTCAAAGTCGTCTTTGTCAAGTCCAGTTCGTGTCAGTTAATTCCAGTCATGCTTTAGTAAAGTAGTGGCGACTTTACTATAAAGCTTCGATGGAGTTTTGGAAGCACCACGAAAAGTCATGTTTCACCACATTATATCATTTTCCCACACTCACGCTTGTAATTCGGCACTTTATGAATAAAACACCACCATTTTTATGCATAAACACTCGACAAAACACAAGTTTTGGAAAAAAATACAACGGAGCGACACGACTCTTCCCGCGTTCCCGCCAAAACTCCCAAATCCGTTCGGTAGTCTTTGCGTGAAAGACTAACAAACATCCATCCAAACTTTCACATTTATAATATTAGTGCAGTTTAAAAACGGCTTAGCCGGTCACATTTTAGCCGCATCTGTATAAGACGGGCTTTATTGTGATATTATAAAGAATTGTTCATGTTCTAAGCCCGACTCGGAACTTGTAATTGGTGTTGTTTTTGCCATTTCAATGGCTGTTAAGAGCTTTGCGAATATTGATTGATTGGTATATAATGTTTTGTTAAAAACCCACAAACTGACCTCACGAAATCGGGGCGCTCATAGTGATGCGGTTAACAATTATTGTTAAAGTTACATTCTTAGCGAAAGAATAGTTATTTGTTATACAAGAGTGCAAAGTTGCTTTTTAACTGGGTGCTCAATTTTGATGACCGAACAAGCGAAGGATTCTAAAATTGAAGAATCCGGAGCGTTATTGAGGGAATCAAAAGAGCACGAGTTGAAAAATCTTTGCACTCGAGTGCAACACGTAACTTTTTATCCCAACTCAGCGAGGAAATGACTAAATGCAAAAAAATCTTTTACAATATCAAGATACTTTTATTTCAATTTAGGTATTAACTACATTAACAATATGACGTAAAAAGAAAATAGCGCGCGCAAAGCAATTTTTTTTTTTTTTTTATAATTTGCCCCTTCTGGCAGGCTAAAGCTATAAAGCCATACTGCCTTGTCTTAAGTCTTATTTCTGCTGTATCTTAGCTATAGCTATCGTCCAAGTCGTCTTAGTCAAGTCCAGTTCGTGTCAGTTAAGCCCAGTCATGCTTTAGTAAAGTAGTGGGACTTTACTATAAAGCTTCGATGGAGTTTTGGAAGCAACACGAAAAGTCATGTTTCACCACATTATATCATTTTCCCACACTCGCGCTTGTAATTCGGCACTTTATGAACAAAACACCACCATTTTTATGCATTAACACTCGACAAAACACTAGTTTTGGAAAAAAATACAACGGAGCGACATGACTCTTCCCGCGTTCCCGCCAAAACCTCCGCGCGCAAAGCAATTTAAAAAATCGTACACCAAGGAGGTTCCGAGTCTGAGTTTTTAACTAATTAAAAAAAGTTGTATGATAAATTTGGCACCATGGAGGTAGAAGTAAATAGGTTTAATGGTGTTTTGAATTCACAAACTTAGTGCACATGATGTTCTAAATTCAAATTTACTTTATCCTCTAGCGGATAAAAACGACTTTTGCACTCAGATATCGAAGAGCAAAAATACTCTTTCCTAGAAGGGGATGAAAAGATTATTTACTCCCAATATATTGGGGGAAAACAGAAAAAGTAACGCGAGATATTTTTTCTAATGATATAACTATTAGGTAGATACGTTTCGCTGACTGGACTAGATACCGCAAGGTAATTAAAAATAAAATCTAATGGCACATTCAACCTCGCACTCTGTTTACTAAAGAAAAACACTACACAGAGAAACGGAAAACCCATCCGCGATGGAATCACCGCTCACTTCGTAGAAGTTATAACAAAGCCATCGTACGGAAACTGGGTGGTAAACTACTACATACAAACGTAACCTCAATACGAAAATTAGGTACATTTATTTATTTAATTTATTGGCCTTATAACATAAATAAAACACAAATAAAAAAGCCTTTTATTTCCTACTTTACATCGTTTTTTTTAAATTAAAGTTAACTAATTCTTAATTTAATTAATAGTTTTTATTGTTATTTATTGTTTTAATTATTAGCTAATAAAAATAAAAATAATTTAGTGTGTTATTCAATATGAGTAGGAACCCCATATTGGGTGAAGGCCTCCTCCAAAGATGCCCATTTGTATTTGTCCTGTTGAAGTTTGCAAGTTGAAGTGGCAGTGGGCAGGGCACATAGCACGCAGAACTGATGGCCGATGGGGCTGCAAAGTTCTGGAGTGGAGACCACGGACCGGCAAGCGCAGCGTAGGACGTCCACCCACAAGGTGGACAGACGACTTAGTAAAGACCGCAGGAACGCGCTGCATGCGAGCCGCTTCCAACCGGTCTTTATGGAAGTCAATGGGGGAGGCCTATGTCCAGCACTGGACGTCCTACGGCTGAAATTATGACGATGATTTGTCCTGTGCGGTGTGTTTCCAGCTAGTACAAGGATTTCAGAGTGGCCATCTGACATCCCTGGTTATCTGACTGCCATAGTAGGTACAAGTTTTGCTTAGTTTGGGGTCAGATGGCGCTGTGTGTAATGTCCTACGATATTTATTTATTTACTTTTTTCTTTATAATATTGGTGTAGATAGTAAGGGGCCCTCTGTGCGCGAGTCGCGAGACCAGTGCGAGTGCCAGTGCTATATTATCACTGCTCTGGGTAAATTTACTTTATAACGGGCATAGAAAATTGTTGACCTTGGAACGTGTTGCTAGTATTGTTTAAATTAACCTTGATAATAACATTGTTCTTGACTGAGGTAAAGTTTAATTAATTTTCATATTTTTTTTTACATAATTACCTGTTAATGTTCGTATAGATTTTCCCGTTTGTAATATTTCTTCGAACTTCATTTATAAATCGATACTAATATTTAGTTTATTTCCGCTTAAAAATTGTTTTGGTTACAACATTGAATAGGATTTAATTATAATTTATCGAACTTGACAACCACTTTTAAATATCTATCCGAAATACGGACATTGCGGACTTTTTTGTAGCTGCCAATTTGCTCTATAAAACGTCATTGATTTCGCTGAGCATGCTAAGTTAGGGTGGTCTCAAATTTTTCTCAGTTTGGGTTACATTATTGAATTTTTAATGTGGATCCTTAATTGTTTTTTTAAATTATCTATAGCCTATGTCAATCACGGATAATGAAGCATTCTAATAATGAAAGAATTATTAAGATCGGTCCAGTAGTTTCGGAGCCTATTCAATACAAACGATCAAATCTTTCCTCTTTATAATAGTAGGTATAGATGTACCATACGCAATACAATGGTACACAGGTACCATACGCTGATTGCGCGATGATTTCCATCACGATACAAAATTTGAGAATTACATTTGTCTCAACAGCCCAGTAATTTCGCTAGCTGCAGTTCCCTTCAAACCGGAACACAGTAATTTTTACGCACTACCGCTTGGCGGCAGTATATCTGGTACTGCAGTGGTACCTACCTAGACGACCTCCTACTAAGGACCTACGCGCTTCAGATGATGAAGCAGAGCTGCTATCGAACGAACTAATCATTATTCAGGGAAGTCGTCATTATAATAAGTTACTTGTCTATTTTGTTCCCAGTGCCAACAATTTTAGCAGCAGTGCCAAAAGACTTCGCCAACTCTTGCAGGTAAATACAAGTACGCAGCTGGCTAGCTACCACCCTCAAGTTTAAAATCTGTCGCCAAGCATCTAACGGTGTGTTTCGGCAGCGTCACTTGAGAGCCAATATTATTCCAGGCTGGGTGTGGCTACCATTTTGGCCACATTTGTAGCGATAATAGTTCGGGGGGTAGGTTAGCGGTCGGATAACACGCCGTAGGGCGTGAACTCAATTTCCAACAATGAGCTTGAGCTGCCGGTGAAGGAAAACATCGTGAGGAAACCATAGCATTGTGGTAGGGTACTTTCTAGTAGGTACTCGGCTGGCTAGGTACCTCAAGTTGAAAATCTGCCGTCAAGCATCTGACGGTGTATTCCGGCAGCCTCACTAGAGAGCCAGTTTCATTCCAGGCTAGGTGTGCTTTACCAACTTCGACCACGCCGTCACAGCTGTGGTCAACCATAGCCTGTCAACCATAAAAAAATGAATAAAAAAGCTGGAAGTGATTTAGCGATGAGGTTTGACTATTTAACTACCTTCAACGCCTGACAATTTTTTTTTCCAGTTCAACAGAGTTCGCGTGTGGGGATGGAGGCTGCGTGAGCGCAGAGCTCGTGTGCGATGGAAGCAGGGACTGTGCTGACGGACTCGATGAAACCACATGTGGAACAGACAAGTAAGTCTTCTCCTTTGATTTCGGCGTCGCATTTTGAACATTTTGCCAGTGTCAAGTGTTTTAATATTTTCAAGTTACATACTAATACAAATCTTTTATTAATAACACCAAAGTTACGGGTCATTTTGTTGTCAATACAATGAAAATGTAAGTCATATGTCATGAAAAAAATTAATGTCAATATGATTACATGTCAATAAAAACAAAAATATTATAATCACTTACTACTAATTCAATAATCTTATAGAAACTAGTAGTTCGTAAGTTAAAAAGTAGTCAAAGTCCAGTTTTGGTCAAGTCTAGTACGTGTCAGGTCAAATCCAGTAATGCTTTAGTAAAGTAGTAGTGACTTTACTGTAAGCTTTGGCGGAGTTTTGGAAACAACACGAAAAGAAAGAATGAAAGAAAAACATTTATTTTTTTCCTAACAATACACTAGACACAACAACAGATAAGTACAAACAAAACACACAAATAAAAAGATACATATTAACAAAAAGACAACAAAATTGACAAGACAATAAGCGGGTTATCGCTGCAGCATCGCTGTGGTGCATGAACAAGGAAAAAAAAAGGTCAGCGCTCAGCAATTGTGCTGGGGATTACTCCACAGCGCTGATTTTCAGACCAATTCATAAAAAAACAAAATATATAATAAGTTATGTTTCACCACATTATATCACTTTCCCACTCTGGCGCTTGTAATCCGGTACTTTATAAAAAGCAGTTTTTAGACCACAATTTAGATTAAGGTAATTTTTTGACATTGACATATTTCTATTGACATTTTTATTTCTTTTTACTTTTATTTAGAATTTTATTGTAATTTTTTGACATTGTATTCATGTATTATTATTATTACTAATTGATATGGACTTGTTCTGAAATAAATTTATATTATTATTATAAATAAAACACCACTATTTTTATACATAAACACTTGAAAAAACACAAGTTTTGGAAAAAAATACAACGGGGCGTCACGACTGTTTCGCGTTCCCGCTAACACTCAAATTGATAGCTTATTTTTTTATTTTTTTTTTGAATGACTAATGCTGTTGGCCGCAGATGGCCTCTACAGCGTCACCGGACTGTGAATATAAATTCCGCTAGTTCTTTATATGCGTACAATCCAACATTATTAGCTGTGAATAACAGAGACCGCATATTGTATGTACAATGTACATGTTGTATGCATATTTGTTTAGGAATGTAATTAAGAACAAACCCTTACTGTAATTTACATAATGCTCATATGATAATTATATTATATTATGTGTATCGAAATAAATAAATAAAAAGATGTTTTCCTTCCTTCGGCGTGTGATCCGACCGCTCTAACCACTGAGCTATCATCGCTACAAAAGTCACTTGAAGAAGTCTCCCTGTAAAAAATTACATGATATGTATGGACGTACGAATACGCATACCCACCTATGCGCTATGCTACTCGATTTTACGCTTTCGCCAGTATTAAACGGAAACTATTATGTTGGCTAATAGCTACAAACTAACATTGGTTTTACTCGTTATTCCAGGATAAGTTCGCTGTATCAGGAGCCAATTGTCAATCGGTCGCGTCGTCAGGCGTCTAGGTGTCGGTGAGTACAAAATATTAGAGTGGCTTGAAAGAGAGAAAGTACCACCCACCCTCGAGTTGAAAAGTTCGCCAAGCATCTAACGGTGTATTTTACCATCATTCCAGGCTAGGTGTGCTTTAACATATTCGACCACACCTTCACCTAACATCAGCTGAGCTGTGGTCAAACAGCTATCCTTGGTCAAACATTAAAAAAAGCTTGAAAATTATTATTAATGCCATGCGGGAAGTATAGATGGCATGTACAGTCGTTGTCTTTTACAATCAGGAGAGCGTCAAGCAATCCCGTCGAAATGACCAGAAAGTTATACAATTTGCATCTATTTCTTGAAGTAATGAAGTGTTAATATCGTTTCAGCAAAGACCAGTGGCAGTGCCGGGACGGCTCGTGCATATCGTTCGACGGCAAGTGTGACGGCATCGTCGACTGTCCGGACGGAAGTGATGAGACTCACCCTCTCTGCAGGAAAAACATGTAAGTTTTTTTTTTTTTTTTTTATGGTTGACAGGCTAGTTGTTTGACCACAGCTCACCTGATGTTAAGTGAAGGTGTGGTCGAAGATGGTAAAGCACACCTAGCCTGGAATGGAACTGGCTCTCAAGTGAGGCTGCCGGAACACACCGTTAGATGCTTGGCGGCAGATTTTCAACTTGAGGGTGGTAGCTAGCCAGCCGAGTACTAGAAAGTACCCTACCACCATGCTATGGTTTCCTCACGATGTTTTCCTTCACCGGCAGCTCAAGCTCATTGTTGGGGTTTGAACCCACGCCCTTCGGCATGCGAACCTACCGCGCTAACCACTTAGCTGTCATCACTACAAACCTAAGTAAACCTTCCGGGAGTTTTGGCGGGAACGCGGAAAGAGTCGTGTCGCCCGTTGTATTTTTTTTTTCAAAACTAGTGTTTTGTTGAGTATTTATGCATAAACATGATATAATGTGGTATAACATGATTTTTCGTGTTGCTTCCAAAACTCCATCGAAGCTAATAAAGTTGCCACTACTTTACTAAAGCATGACTGGACTTGATTGACACGGACTGTACTTGACCAAGACTGGACTTCGACTATAACTACCTACCAGTACCAGTACAAACGTAGGTACCAGTTATTCTGCCGCTAAGCAGTAGTGTGAAAACATTACTGTGTTCCGGTTCGAAGGGTACTGCAGCTAGCGAAATTATTGGGATGGAGAGACTAACCATCGAAAGTCTCAAAGTAATGAGCGCCAAAGCAGCGATGCCCTGGACTTTGGTTTGCTACTCAAAGTTTTGTGTATCTCTGCAATGGGCATGTACACGTACAGGCGTCATCTCCTAGCGTCTAAGGAGAGCGTCTCGTTCGTCTCATTACTTTTTACATAAAATAACTATAGCTGCAACTAATGGTGGTGTTTTATAAGCGGCTAACACCGCGGGGCGCAGCTAGATGTTAATATAACTTTCTCATTAAAGATGTCAACACAACTGGTTCCGCTGCACATACGGTGCCTGCGTGGATGGAACAGCTCCTTGCAATGGAGACCAGGAATGCGCAGATAACTCGGACGAGCTACTGCCACGCTGCAGGAACGAAACGGATGAAGTCCGGTAGGAAATTGATCTCTTACGCGACTACACAATAAGAGGACTATGGTTTTCTTTTACACTAATTTAAGATCAACAACTTTGATACTAACATACACACAAGGAAATGGATACATAATTTCTATCACGAATAATTTAAAAAACTAGCTAAAAATAATAATTGAAATTTCGTTAGCGAAATTGGGCTGTTGGGACTAACCATCGAAAGTCTCAAAGTAATGAGCGCCAAAGCAGTGATGCCCCGGACTTTGTTTTGTTACTCAAAGTTCTGTGTATCGCTGCAACATACGTCTCTTACCATCAGGAGAGCGTATCGTTTGTCTCATTACTTTTTACATAAACAAAAATCCTAATACATATTATAAATGTGAAAGTTTGTATGTTTCGATGTTTGTTACTCAATCACGCGAAAACGTGTTAACGGATTTGGATGAATTTTTATTATCTGGATTAACTTTATATTCCAGAAAATGTTGTATTATCACAGATATTTCTTTGCAAGGAATACAGAAATAACATCTTTTCGTAAATTCTGCGAACTGAAAAAACATTTTGTTGTTAAATTCCACGCGAACGAAGTCGCGGGTAACGGCTAGTAACATAAATTTAAAATTTAAAACACCCAACCCCTGACACCAGTACCAGTATCCCAAATTTTGACTTGATCAGACCTGTGGAAGACATCCTTTAAATATGAAATTTGTCATTGTGTATCTATAGTATTCTACTAGTCCAACCCTTTCATTTGATACCTATATTGAGGGAGTTGTGAAAAAATATATAATCCGCCATTTTGTGGCGGCGGCCATCTTGGACCGATTTTCATCAAACATAGCTAAGAACACTCCCGACTAATTCACCTTTCAAACAAAATCGGTTCATCCGTTCGGGAGCTACGATGCCACAGACAGACACACACACAGACACGTCAAACTTATTACTATATACGTTTTTGCACGGCGCGTCTGATAAGGCTTAATAGTGTCACGGTAAATCCAACATGTCGGATTTATAAATAAATAAATATCGTAGGACATTACACACAGCGCCATCTGACCCCAAACTAAGCAAAGCTTGTACTATGGGAATCAGATAACTGATAGAATACTTAAATACTTTTTAAATGAATACTTTTGAAATGAAGAATACTTGACACAGAACAAACATTTGGTTTTATATCACAAAATGCTTGTCCTGGGTGGGAATCGAACCCACGCCCCACAGCTCTTGAAGCAGACATGCTACCAATGAGCCAATAGGTCTGTCAAAATAACCTAAATCATATTTTATTTTTCTTGCAGCGGTGTTTTCAAATGCTTAGATGGGTCACAAATTCCAGCAACAAACCATTGCGACGGCGTGAAAGACTGCACGGATGGTTCTGACGAGACCGTGAGAAGTTGTGCGGCCAAAAATTGTCCATCCTTCTTCTTCCAGTGCGCATATGGTGCATGCGTCGACAGCGATGCTTACTGCAACCAGGTTGGTATCTACTTTATGTTCTTGGCGTTTCTTTAACAATTTAATAGGCTGCTCCAAACTGGCGTGGTCTTTTGCAATAGCGCCTCCATTGCTAATCACATAATCATCCACTATAATTAATCAAACGCAAGTTTATATTTCATTTTTACCCACGACGAAACGGAGAGGGTAATGGCGGCGTTTGGGGTGAGAGGATGTTTGTTTGTGCAAATCCATGTTGCCATTTTTCTCCAAAACTATTACTTCGATTTTGATGCAGTTTTCAGTTATGAGTTCGGGTTTGATTGGTGCATATTCTTAGATAGGTGTTACGGTGACAACTCACCAGGGGGCGCTGCAGCAAACATTTTTTGTGCAAATCCATGTTGCCATTTTTCTACAAAACTATTAGTCCTACTTTAATGCAGTTTTCATCCCGAAAACAACACCAGTAACACCGTGTAACATGTGTACAACAACCGGTTACACCGTAGGGCACAGCTAGTTAATAAAATATGCGGTTATATAAAAATACGCCTTGACCAATAAGCAGCAAACGTTATGTTCTAAATTGAATTTTATATTTTGATCGTAGGTTCAAGATTGTGCTGATGGTTCGGACGAGTCAGCGGAACTCTGTGACAAGAGTGGTACAGCACCAATCTCGCCTATCAAGTAAGTTAAAGTTCTTATAATGCCTATCAGAATAGTTCGTCAAATGGCCGATTCGCTTTTAGTTATCAATTTGATATTTAAACATTATATTATGCATCCTCGTTTGACCAACAACTCCATTATTGGCAAGAGACTAAATGGAAACACCGAAGGGTGTGGAGCTATCAGCTTGAGTTGCCGGCGAAGAAAAACATCGTGAGGAAACCATAGCAAGGTGGCAGGGTATATTCTAGCTAGCCACCACTAACTCAAGTTAAAAACCTGCCGCCAAGCACCGAACGATGTGCTCCTTCCTTGAAAGCCAGTCCCATTCCAGGCCAGGTGTGCTTTACCATCTTCAACCACATCGTCATTGAACATCATATGAGCTGTGGTCAAACACCTAGCTAGTCAACGATAAAAAAACAAATGAATATCTTTCAGAAATTACTCATCGCTTTTTCGCTGTAACTTTTTCGACCAATTCAGTCAATTGATTGAATTAATGCTCAAATTCCTCGAGGCGTTAAACTTTGTCTGACAAAGACCGTATTTCTTTTCAGACCACCAAAGGGCAACTGTGTCTTGCCTCCATACCCCGACCACGGAACCTACAACTCTAATGTAGCTAACGGCAGACCTGGAGAGGCTTACGAATTTCTCATCATCAATATCACTTGCCGTCAGGGCTATGGTGTGGATGGATCTCGATCTATTTCCTGCTATAACGGATTTTGGGCTGAGTCAATGCCCAAATGTGTCTGTAAGTATTAGAACTGCTAAAACCTTTTTTGTTATAAACGGAGTACATCAGGGTAGTATATGCAGACATATGTTTTTCAAATCATATATTACTTTTTCACCAATAAATAATTAGTTTTTATAGTTTTTAATTTTACTAGTTTCTAATAGTCTTTTGGTATTTCAACACTAATTTTGTAAATAAAAAATATTTTTGTTCACCAACAGCTCTGTGCCACCTGAATGCGCATCCTTCAGTTGAATACAACTGCCTTGTCACCAAGGGTGGAGTCACTGGCAGCAGGCCTTGTAAGGAGTATGAGCCCCATGGCACTGTTGTCAGCCCCCGCTGCCAGACTCCTAACTACTACTCGCCAACCTTACTCAAATTCATGCACTGCATCGATGGAATTTGGGACTACGTCGCGATATGCACCCCAGGTTTGACCAAAAATGGAACAAATATTACCATTCTCATCAAAGATACCGTAGAAATCCATGTAGGCGATATTGAATACATTGTTCCTATTAATATTAACCATCTTATGCCCGTGGTTCCTATTACAGATAATGACTATAGCACATACAGACCCACTATTAATACACCTCCGACTATTAAACCTACTACAAATAAATATTATATAAGTACGCTTACTACTAATAGACCTAGTACAAATATACCTACAACCTATAAACCTACAAGTAAGCCTAGTGATTATAATACTGAAATTAATAAGTTTTCTGAAATATTTGAAACTGTATCTAATAAACCTTATGATAATTCTATTGAGGCTAATAATAATCATAACAATAATACAGAATCAGATGAAACCAATTCTGAAATAGATGTAATAGATTGGAGAATGGGAGTACCGGACAACCATAGCACTAAACTTCCTACAACTCAAAGATTCAAAAAGGGAAAAGAGAACAGTTACATTGACCAAAATAATTTCGCTAATGTTGTGTATCATTCTATAAGACCTGTAGAAAATTACGACGACGAAATATTTTCGATAGACGCAAGATTCGGTGAACCGAATACTGGCGAAAAACGTACCGATCCTAAAAGTAGTACTACTACAAGAAGTAAAACTGACTGCAGTAGAACTACAACCAGTAGTCCGATAAAGGCTACTCCAAAATTGTTTAGGTCCAAAAATAATAACACAAATATATATTTCAATACAACTAACAGGAGTGTAAATGTACATGCAAATGGTAAAGTAGTTTTGGAAAACTAAATTTTAAAAGTACATGCGGTTGATTTATGGGTTTAGATAAATGTATGTTTTTCAGTGTGAGTTAATATGTATCAGGTAAATACTCATTAGCAAAATGTTATACTTTTTAGTAATATTTTTTTTATATTTTAGATTTGTAACATTTTATATTATTTTTAGGCATTAGTTTTATATTTTTTTTTAAATACTGAAACCAACTATAAATAATTTAACTTTAAAACAAGAGCATGCATTTATAAACTTATTTCTTGTAATTTAATTTTAGCTCTCAGACTTAAAAATGTATTTAACATTAAGTAAACTACTTTGAAGGTTGAAGCATCCAATGATATGGCTGTGTTTTATGTTTATGTGGAACCAAATATTTTTGACACCCTAGAATATATATTAAATAATAATATTATAATACGTCTAATATATACATAGTATGTTCATTTAATAGGCATTATAAATATAGAATATAAAGAAACAATCTCAAGTTGTAGTATACGAATCATTTTGTACAGTTAAAAAGACAAATACTGTTTTCTTTTAGAAAGAATTTTTGTTCGAAAGAATTTAGTTTACAAGACAAAATATGTCTTTGATGAACATTTCTTATCTTATGTTTATTTCTTTGAGAAGATATGACATCCACAAAGCAACTAACAGTGCGTTCCGTCATACTCTCTTGTGAACCAGTTCCTATACCAGACAAAGTGTGTTTACCCTCTTCAACTACACCGTCACTTTACAGTGAAAAAGCGGGTTTTTATTTCAAATTAAATCAGCCCTGTTTTATAAATATAGTATTGAGACAAAGGTATATAAAATTTAATATAATTATTATTGTTTATTATTTCATTGGCACTGATTTAAAACCAGTTCCTATACCAGACAAAGTGTGTTTACCCTCTTCAACTACACCGTCACTTTACAGTGAAAAAGCGGGTTTTTATTTCAAATTAAATTTGCCCTGTTTTATAAATATACTATTGATACAAATATAATTTAATATAATATTGTTTATTATTTAATAGGCAACAAATTATTATTTATAGAAAAATCAATACCTCCAGTCATCTATCTATACGATTATAAAGAGGAAAGATTTGATTGTTTGTTTGTATTGAATGGGCTCCAAAACTACTAGACCGACTTTAAAAATTCTTTCACCGTTGGGAAGCTACACTATCCCCGGGTGACATAGGCTACTTTTTATCCCTGTATTCCCACGGGAACGGGAACTACGCGGGTGAAACCGCGAGGCGTCCGCTAGTAGAACTATAAAACAAAAAATGAACTAAATTTAAAATAAAATCAGAACAGAACATCAGAATCTGAACAGTAAAAAATCAGAAGTGGTGGTTCGATTTCCTTACAAACAATTTTTTTCCCATTTATAGACAAATGGAGCATAATTTTATAGTGAAATCACAGCTACTGGCATTTATTTTGGCCTTTATTTGCGGTAAATGACAATAGTTTTGGAAGTACAGAAAACGAAAAATAATGTTTAATCTCATAATATTACTTTCCTACACTCGAGCACGTAATCCTTAGAAATACACAATTTTTTTTATTTTTTACGCATAAAAAAAACTTTCCGCGTTCCCGCAAAAAAATCAATAGGTAGTCTTCTTTTTTGTTTTTGGCGTTGCAATTTGTGCATTTGCCAGTGTATTACAATATTTTCACGTGTATCCTGAAAAGTCAAGACTTAAGTCACAGTCGTAGTCATACAAAGTAATTCTCGGTCGAGTCATTACCTTAGTAAAGTAGTGGCAAGTCTTGCCTTAGTAAAGTACTTTACCACAAGCTTTGATGAAGTTTTGGAAGCAACACGAAAAGTCATATGATTCACCTTACATTTTACATTAACAAGGAGGCTTTTTGTAACTATTAAAACTTTTTATTTCCCTAAAGTATGTACCTACCTACTTATATTATTATTATTTTTATTACTTAAGGTGGTACAATTTATGAATGATTTATGAATTTATGATTTTTTAATAAAACAGTAGATTGTGCTAATAATCTACTGTTTTATTCAAGCAATTGTGATTTACCGCAAATAAAGGCCAAAATTAATGCCAGTAGCTGTGATTTCACTGTAAAATTATGCTCCATTTGCCCATAAATGGCAAAAAAATATTTATATGGAAATCGAAACTCCTTAAAAATATTTCGTATGATATTGTGACATGTAAAGTTATTTATTTCTCTATTGTATCAATGTAATTAGTACGTAATTACTCAGTGATGGTATTTATTTTATTTTTATGTTAACAGGATGGATATTGTAAAAGTTTATTGTATTAAAAAGAAAATATGGAAATTAAATATTATTGTTTTATTTTACGACCATACTCCTCCATCCTTTTAACATAATTCCATCATGCTAATCTAAATAGATATTAAAAACAAAAATTAAAAAGTTGTGAACGATATTTGTTTTATATGGAATTCGGTAGGTATGTAAAGTTTAATTTTATATTTATTTTATGTTTATTAGTACTGACAGTAAACTTTATTTCATGAAACTAATTTGAATGTTTCTATGCGATAGATAGTTGATTTTTAAGGTGGTTCGATTTCCATACAAATATTTTTTTGCCATTTATGAACAAATGGAGCATAATTTTACAGTGAAATCACAGCTACTGGCATTTATTTTGGTCTTTATTTGCGGTAAATCACAATTGCTGGAATAAAACAGTAGATTATGCTCATAATTATTAGCATAATCTTCTTTTTTTTTTCTAAAATCATAAATTCATAAATTTAATTTTATGCTAATAACCTACTGTTGTGATTTACCGCAAATAAAGACCAAAATAAATGCCAGGAGCTGTGATTTCACTGTAAAATTATGCTCCATTTGTTCATAAATGGCAAAAAATTATTTGTATGGAAATCGAACCACCTTATCATCAGGTGAGCTGTGGTCAAACACTTAGCCTGTTGACCATAAAAATAAAACAGGATGATTTGTGTATCAACTTAGGATTAACTAGACTGAAAACTTGGCTACAGAATGCGGTACAGTAACGCCAGACGGGGCGCAATTAGTTTTGGGCGGCGATTCCGCCAAGCGCGGGGAAGTCCCGTGGCATGCGGGCATCTACACCAAGAGCAAGCGGCCTTTCATGCAGATATGTGGAGGCTCTCTCATCAGCACTAGCGTTGTAATATCAGGTACCTATGAAATTCCGCACATCTCTCTCGCTGTTTTCGTATTTAATTGTTTTTGTGTGTTTTCAATGTATATATTTGACAGCTGTTGACTGCTTCGAGTGCTGAAGCGTTTGATTCCCACTCAGGACTAACATTTGTGTGACTAACATCGATGTTTGTTCTGTGTACTGTATGTATTATAAATATGTATTTACGAAAAAAAAAGTATTTAAGTATTCTGTCAGTTATCTGGTTACAAGCTTTGCTTAGTTTGGCGCTAGATGGCGCTGTGTTAAATGTCCTCCGATATTTATTTATTTTACTAGCCGTTACCAACTACATATTTTCGGGATAAAAAATAGCCTATGTATTAATCCAGGGTCTCAGCTATTTCCATACTAAATCCGTTCAGTAGTTTTTGCGTGAAATAGTAACAAACATCCATCCAAGCTTTCACATTTATAATATTAGTAGGATACGTGCATATGCACCACATTAGTATCTACAACTGCGTACCCGCCTCCGTACGGGATTCACCTTCCACCGCGTGTTTCAGAACCAAGTTAAGATCTTTGCTGCTGGAGACCTTGTTTTATGACATTGGCGAGTATTTCAATATGTCGATACAAAAAAAAAGACGTGTGGCACTCGGGGACTGCCGCGGTAAAGCTATTGCATAGCATTTTTACGCCGATACAACCAATGCCACCTAGAGGCGAGTTGCTGAACTAAAGAGACAAACGTGATATTTCAAAAAAGTCATTAAAAGTTCTGCTATTCATCGATAGATGTCAAAACTAAAAAGTATCTATTTTCGTTACGGAATTTCTGGATTCGGTCTCCACGCTCAAGACCCGCGATAGAAGCTACACGACTCTTTCCGCGTTCCCACCAAAACTCTATCTGTTTATTACTGTGTATATTGTAGTTATTAAGTTGTTTTATTTTGCAGCTGCTCATTGTTTTTGGAGCAACATCGACGGTCGACAGACGGAGGTAAACTACGCCGTCGCCGTTGGTAAGCTGTACCGGCCGTGGGACAACCTCGTCGAGAAGGAAGAAGCGCAGCGCTCCGATGTAAGCTATTTTAACCCCCGAAGTCAAAAACAACTAAGTTTGACGTGTCTTTGTGTTTGTCTGACTGTGGCATTATAGCTTCCAAACAGATGAACCGATTTTGATTTTGTTTGAAAGGAGAATTAGCCGGGAGTGTAACTAGCTATGTTTGATGAAAATCGGACCAAGATGGCCGCTGCCACAAAATAGCGGATTACATATTTTTTTCACAACTCCCTCAATATAGTCTTCAAATGAAAGGGCTTGATAGAAAACTAAAAAAAGTCTTTTTTTTTAACGTTCAGGTTTTTTTTTTAATTTTTAATTTATACTTGTTTTACGGTTGACTGGCTAGGTGTTTGACCGCTACTCAGTTGATGTTAAGTGACGGTGTGTTAGAAGATGGGATACACACCTAATCTGAAATGGAATTCTCAATTCCATTTCAGGTTAAAGCGATTGGGTTTCAAATCTCCATGTACATTTTTTTTTTTGGTGCTATCCTAGTTTCATACGAGTACATTTGTAACAAATTACGTTGTATTTACATAATATTTTAAATTTAAAGAGGTAATCTGAGTTCTTATGTTTTTTTTTTTATTAATTCGACTTGCGTTGGAGTACTATTTTACCCCGATGTTACAATTTTAAATTGTTTAGTGATTTTTTTCAGTGAGATGACTCGACATGGCATGGAACTAGCGATATTATTCTCTTCTAAACAACCTTATTATGAAGGAATAAGTTTAAAGATTGTTTTGGTTTATTTCAGGTGAAGGAAATCCACCTACCCGTACGTTTCCAAGGCAGCGCAGCGAACTATCAAGATGACATCGCTGTGGTTATCGTGAGCGTTGCATTCGAGTTTAAAACCCATATTCGGCCCGTGTGCGTTGATTTTGACAGCAACTTCGAAAGGCGGCAGCTACAGCCAGGGAGGATGGGAAAGGTAAGAAAAATGCTTGTTGGTTGAATGAGAAAGCCGTGATGCAAGTTACCTCGTAGCTATAGTCAAAGTCCAGTCTTGGTCAAGTATAGTCCGTGACAGTGAAGTCGAGTCATGCTTTAGTGAAGTAAAGGTGACTTTACTATTAAGCTTCAATAGAGTTTTGGAAGCAACACAAAAAGTCATGTTTCACCACATTACCTATATCTTCTTCTCACACTCGCGCTTGTGATTCGACACTATTAATAAAATAGCACTATTTCTATGCATAAATACTCGATAAAACCCCCCGTTGTATTGTTTTCCAAATTATATTTGGAATAAAATACAACGGAGCGACACGACTCTTTCAGCGTTCCCGCCAAAAACTCTTTTTTTTCTTATTCCTCCGAGGAGGACTTGGCGTGTGAACAGTTCTGTACATTTTTTATTAGTTTTTCTTTTTTTATTCAGCCATGGCACGTTCGTGCTCTGTGCCAATTAGCATGTTTTTTTTACATCTAAAACGGGAAACTTTAATATTGTTACTACAAGTAGAGTTAGTTTGCATAGCTTTAATCAAAAAAATTGTGTATGTATTTGTATTGTTGTGAATATTATTGCATTCTGTTTTGTATGTTATGAAATAAATATTTTTTTTTTTTTTCGTTAATTTGCCCTTTCGGGCAGGCTAAAGCTATAAAGCCATACTGCCTCGTCTTCAGTGTTATTTCTGCTGTATCTTAACTATGGTTATCGTCAAAGTCGTCTTAGTCAAGTCCAGTTCGTGTCAGTTCGTGCCAGTCATGCTTTAGTAAAGTAGTGGCAACTTTACTATAAAGCTTCGATGGAGTTTTGGAAGCAACACGAAAACTCATGTTTCACAACATTATATCATTTTCCCACACTCGCGCTTGTAATTCGGCACTTTATGAATAAAACACCACCATTTTTATGCATAAACACTCGACAAAACACTAGTTTTGGAAAAAAATACAACGAAGCGACACAACTCTTCCCGCGTTCCCGCCAAAAACCTTCTGAAATAAATAAATATCGTAGGACTATACACACAGCGCCATCTGGCCCCAAACTAAGCAGACCTTGTGTGATGGAAGTCAGATAACTGATAGAATTCGTAAATACTTTTTTTATGTAAATACATACATAAAATACATACAGAACACCCAGACACAGAACAAACATTTGCTTATTCACAAAATGTTTGCCCTGAGTGGCAATCGAACCCACGCCCACCAGCTCTCAAGGCAGATATACTACCCATGAGACAACGGTGCTGTCAATTTATTTATTTAATTTTATTGTATTCTTTTATGGGCTTGATTATTAGAAGATGGTTAACATTTTGAAAAATAGATTAACCTAAACGCTTTCTACAGGTGGCAGGCTGGGGTCTTACGGCCGAGAACGGCAATGCGTCCCCAGTGCTCAAAGTAATCGAGCTGCCATACGTTAGTGTGGAGACATGCATCGCAGAGTCGCCCGCCGGCTTCCGCGAGTACATCACTAGCGATAAAATATGCGCGGGCGTCAGAGATGGTAAGTCCATGGTATTCTTTCATTTAAGTTCTTATCTGCTAAAAAATTCTATATATCACCTACTTGCTTTAAGAATCTGTATAGAGTTATAGACTTCATTTTATACCTACTATGTGTCCAAGGTTGTAAAAATAAAATTATAAACAATTATTTTTTCGATTCTGACATTGCAGCTTGCGTATCTTGCTAATATTAATATTTGTTTTAATATTTTTAAGTATTTAATTATAAATCAAGTGAAGTTGCAGTCAAAAATCGCACAAAGTAAGTCAAGGTTAAGACTGATCATGACCTAGGAAAGTGGTAACAAACTGAATAGAAGATTCGATGGAGTTCTAAAAAACATGTTTCAGTATAATATGTATAATTATCACTTTCCTACATTCGTGCACATATTAAGCACTTTATATTAATAATAAACACCATTTCACACATTTTCATACATTCTCGAAAAGACTCAAGTTTTATTTCAGACTTTCGATTTTTCCGCGCCAAAATTAAAATACATTTTTTTTTAATTTATTCTTGGCTATGGTTTGTAGTCTTTTAACCTCCTTTTAACGGTAAAAACAATATTTTTTTTAATTTATTCTTGACCATAGATACTAGTAAAAACAAAAAGTATTGACAGTGTTGCAATAATATGAAATTTTCCTCATTTTTTTCCAGCTGGAAAAGCTTTGTGTAAAGGCGACAGCGGTGGAGGTTTGGCGTTTCCAGAATCGGATAAAGGCACACCACGGTTTTATCTCCGTGGTGTTGTCTCTACTGCACCCAATAACGAAAACCTCTGCAACGCTAACACTTACACAAGTTTCACGCAAGTGTTGAATCACGAACACTTCATCAAACAGTTTTGGGGAACTAATTTGTGATAAAGGATCTCTAAAATTATTTAAATAATTATTACATGTATTTTATACCTCTTCTGTGCCAGATTAAAGAAGCCAACAAATTTTAAATAAAATGAATTAGATAATAATCTAGGTAGGTAAAAGTTAAGATATGAAAGAAAGAAAGAAATAATAACGTTTAATTTTGTAACAATCATAAAAAAACAAACAAACAGAGACAGACAAAAATTACAAAATAGGGGCTCACCTCAGCATAATGCTGGTCATACTAAGTGGTATGATTTTTTTTTTTCGTTAATTTGCCCTTTCGGGCAGGCTAAAGCTATAAAGCCATACTGCCTCGTCTTCAGTGATATTTCTGCTGTATCTTAAATAAGGTTATCGTCAAAGTCGTCTTAGTCAAGTCCAGTTCGTGTCAGTTCGTGCCAGTCATGCTTTAGTAAAGTAGTGGCAACTTTACTGTAAAGCTTCGATGGAGTTTTGGAAGCAACACGAAAACTCATGTTTCACCACATTATATCATTTTCCCACACTCGCGCTTGTAATTCGGCACTTTATGAATAAAACACTAAGTGGTATGACCAGCGATGGCAGCGTTGCCAGAAGGTTACTATTGTAACCTTTTAGGTAACTTTTAACGCTCTCAGGTTACTTTTAGGTTACACAACTCAAAAGATAACTTTTAGGTGATTTTCTGGAATTTGTAGAATTAACACGGACGTATAACATACGTATATTGCTGTGAGTTAACTTACAACTGTCTAGCCCAAACAGTGCGCCATATATGCATTTCATGAACTTGCGATGAGTGATTTCATTGTAAACATAAGAAGAGTTTAATTCCGCGCGCTGTCTTCGAGTTATAGGCATATACGAACATGATGTTATAAAAAAAAGTGGATGGCTTTTGACATCAAAAGGTTACTTTTTTTATCTATTTTAGGTGACTTTTGACTTAACCCGGCTGGCAACACTGAGCACTGGTCTTCTCACGTCGTTGATATGGTTTTTTAATCAGAACGCGTCCGTCCCGCAAATTCGTCTACTTTTTCGTGTTGAAAAGTTGCTTTATATCTTAAAAGAGGATATAAACTGCATTCCAAATTAATTTTACCGTTTCGACGTGAAAAGATGCCAAACATATAAACATAGGTAGGTATAGATAAACTTTTGAAGGTGTGTTGATTTTTTATCATGCCGTGAGGTACATGTTGTAATTAGCATTACATTGTATTTGCTCATAAAGACTGGTATGTTGGCCCACTTTCGGCTTAGCACATTCAAAATAACTTTATTAGTTATGCAATTAAATGACAACTCTACAAATGACAAGTTAAGAGGATAAGACTTATAATTAATTGTTCTTCGTGACCTAAACTACGGTTGTATATAATTATGGTGGTAGTGGAAAATCTTTTGTTTTATTCATCTAAATACCTACCTGGACATCATTGACGTTTTTATCGACCAATGTATTTGGCCAACTAGCTTGGCTCCAATTAATTGGCTTTAGTTTTTTTTTTATGTATTTCAACAAAAGCAGTTTCCATATACTTCCGCCAGAGGGCGCAGTCCCCCTTTCCATATAAAATAAATTTTTTTCTTTGGTTTTGGCGTCGCATTTTGCGCATTTGCCAGTGTCAAGTGTTTTATATTTTCAAGTTTCAAAAGTTAAATAAGTTGCCTCGTAGCAATAGTTATAGTCTAAGTCCAGTCATGCTTTAGTAAAGTAGTGGTGACTTTCCTATTAGGCTTCGATGGAGTTTTGGAAGCAACACGAAAAGTCATGTTTCAATACTCTACTGTTTTATTTAAGCAATTGTGATTTACCGCAAATAAAGACCAAAATAAATGCCAGTAGATCTCACTGGAGTGGAGTGGTTCTGGAGTGTCCATAAATGGCAAAAATTATTTGTATGGAGATCGAACCACGTTAATCACATCTAGCCTGGAACGGGACTGACTCTCAAGTGAGGCTGGCACAACACACCGTTAGGTTCTAGCCAAATTAGTACGAGAAAATACCCTACCATCATGCTATGGTTTCCTCGCGATGTTTTTCTTCACTATCAGCTCGAACTCATTGTTGAAGCTAAACACTGAGTTATCATTGCTATAGAATTTTATTATTTAATTCAATAAGTAAATACAGCAATTCGGTATGTAAAGAAAAAAATACTTTGCTGATTCCAAAACCATTTCGAAATATTACATACATGATTTTGAAGTACATGATTTTCACGTTTAAAACTCTTTAAACTGTGAGACGGGGTTTATTTCAATAAAAAAACATAAAATAAACTTTACTTTCAATGTACCTCTAATGATGTCACGTCGTCGGCTGTATAAGGATTCTTTGAGTGCCAAAACAATGGCAAACCTCAACAAAATCTGTCAATGTCAAGTCAACGGTTGCCGTTATACTTGTAACCTCCTTAATTATCTACGTCATTAGGATTAGGGACCATTCCCTATGCGAATGCGGCTTAGATGAGGGAAACATGAACCATATCTTCTTCAGTTGCCCCTTAAGACAGTTTTCGTTGCACGATGTCATACCTCCCGAAATTCCCCATCCTACTTCCCTCAAATGCCTTCTATCCCTAGTTTTTACTCCCTTTGTATATATTTTATGTAAGTACATTAAAAAAAAAAATATAAGGTTGTAAATATGTAAATGTATAGGATTTTAACACTTACTCTGTCCCCTACTTTTGTATATGTATATGTTTGTGTATGTCTTGTAGCATGTTAAATGTTTTGGTTTCAGGGTGACAAACAAAAACCTCTGCTATTCGAATTCACCGAACAACGAGGCTCAATACCGTACAAATTCCTGCGTTTGATTGTCTATCTTTCTACGTGACAGTGGCGGAGTTGTGAAACGTTTTCACAAAGGCCATAAACCAAGAATTGAATTGAATTATCTACGTCGAGTTGTTTTTTTTACATGGCTAATGCATGTTTTACATATTCAGCCTACCTCATGACGTCATAACTATAAAAAGTTTGAAGACGTATTAAAAATAAACTACTGCATAGAAAGCCAAAAAATTCAAATTAGTTTCATGAAGTTGTAGCGATGATAGCTCAGTGGTTAGCGCGGTAGGTTCGCATGCCGAAGGGCGTGGGTTCAAACCCCAACAATGAGCTTGAGCTGCCGGTGAAGGAAAACATCGTGAGGAAACCATAGCATGGTGGTAGGGTACTTTAGTACTCGGCTGGCTAGCTACCACCCCCAAGTTGAAAATCTGCCGCCAAGCATCTAACGGTGGGTTCCGGCAGCCTCACTTGAGAGCCAGTTCCATTCCAGGCTAGGTGTGCTTTACCATCTTCGACCACACCTTCACCTAACATCAGGTGAGCTGTGGTCAAACAACTAGCCTGTCAACTATTAAAAAAAAAAAAAGGAAATAAAGTTTACTATCAGTAAAAAATATAAAATAAATACAAAAAAAAACTTTACATACCGAATTATTTAAATAGCAGCTCTCACACGGAACAACATTCTAGTATAGTTCAAGTGTTGTTCAATAATTAAGTCGGAACCTAGCATGACATTTAACGAAACAACTTTCGTCGAGTTGTTGACATATTATCAAAATTTACTTTCAGTTTGCGATTACGACTGCAACGTGAAGTTTTCTCGTAAAGTATTAGGCTTTACCTACTATTTACATTAGTGGTGCATTGTGCAAATTGTCATTGATATGCACGTTTATTACTTATTTTTTTAAGACTTTCTCTTAGAACAAGAACATTTATGAAAAAAAGAGAAGCACATAAATTAAGTTTAGACCACCCATCATTCATACATATTTACGGATGCTGATGATGAGTTGTAAAAATGAATAAAAAATTATTTTTAATAGAAATTACTTTTTTTATTTTCCTTTTCATTATACATAAAAAATGCCTTATGTATTTTTCCATAATGTTTTTATTACCTCTAATTTCTTCGTTGTTGGTCATACAGCGATTATTCCCTAAGAACGATGTTATTGTGGTGACCTCTATCGCAACAAAAATGTAATGTTTAATCTGGGAACACGGCAGTGCCCCCGCCAAGCCAAGCAAAGAAGGGCACGGCCATCATATTTTACTACAAATGTTTGTGTGTTTACTTGTCTTAGTCTTATATTTAAGGAAATAGAGCGCCGTAGCCGGTTTAGATTTTATTTATAATACTTTACGTACCGATATCTGTATCTAAATCCTAAACAATAAATTATTTTCGTCTTGCTTAACATGGCCTAAATCAAATTCTGTTAATAATACTATTGATTATGTGCGATCCCAACGAGTCAATGTGGTTTACGCGTTTGCACGCACGCGGTTGCTTTAACAATCATTATTTATCTTTTACTTTCGAAACCGGCAATTTTATATTTTTTTATTATAATACTAGCAAATAAACAATGTGCGACGTCGGAATCTTTTCAGGAAGAAAAATAGCATAATGATAGACAAATGTGGGCCCTGGTGCCGGGGCGATTAGAATACGGCATCGGTACCCCCTGCCTGTAGTAAAAACCTACTAAAAGGGGACCGATTGATGGCGGGATAACCATCACAATTTACGGCGTAGCTAAATTTCAGACTGGTAACAGGCAGCAGTGTTACCAGTGCGAAAAGCTACGTCCCTGCGGTCACCAACCCGCATGCCCAGCGTGGTGACTATGGGCACAAACCTCCCATGGAAAAGTCCCCAAATGAACGGCCCCGAGTTCCCGGCCGCCCTGCTATTCCTGACCAAGGCGGCGGTCACGGTAACGGCAGGGCGAGGGGTGCGAAGAATCCCCGGGTTACCGCAGTAGGCCGCCAAACCCCACTGACACTGGCTACGTTTAATGGACGAACGATTAGGCATGATGATAGGCTCGCGCAGTTGGAAGAAGAATTGGGGCACATAAGATGGCACATTCTCGGGTTATGTGAAGTCCGAAGACAGGGGGAGGATACTGTAACCTTGGAATCGGGCCATCTTATGTATCACAGAGAGGGAGACCAGCTGTCTCAAGGCGGTGTCGGGTTTCTGGTCCATAAAACCCTCTGTAACAACGTTTTGGAAATCGCTAGTGTGTCTTCGAGGGTTGCGTACCTCATAATAAAAATTACTGAGAGGTATAGCCTCAAAGTAGTTATGGTTTACGCACCCACGGAGTCATACCCAGATTCAGAAGTGGAAACTCTGTACGAGGACATATCAAAGGCCTTACATAGGACCTCGAGAGCCCACTTCAACGTTGTTATGGGGGATTTTAACGCTAAAGTGGGAGTACAGACTAGCACTGAATCGGTAGTAGGATCACATGGCTTTGGTAGAAGAAATGACAGGGGGCAAATGCTTGTTGACTTCCTAGAGAAAGAAGGGCTTTTCTTGATGAATTCATTTTTCAAGAAACAGCCCCAGAGGAAGTGGACTTGGCAAAGCCCCGGAGGACGGACTAAGAACGAGATAGACTTCATCATTACGGACAAAAAGCGCATATTCAGAGATGTCTCGGTGCTCACTAGGTTTCATACCGGAAGTGACCATCGACTAGTACGAGGCACTCTGGATATCAACATCAAGCTTGAACGAGTCCGTTTGATGAAGTCATCGCTCCGTCCGAACCTTCTCCAAACCGTGGTTGGATCCGAAACGTTCCAGTTGAACCTGGAGAACCGATTCGCTGCCTTGGAAACTACAGATGACGTAGACCGGAAACTTGAACAAGTGGTAAACGTCCTCCGAGATGAGGGCACGAAATTTTGCGAAATGCGGCGCAAAGGCAAAAAGTCAAAACTTTCGAGAGAGACTCTACACCTAATGGAAGAGCGACGAGATAACCCCATGTTAACTTCGTCAGAACAAGAGGCGGTAAACAAGAAAATCACCAAGCTGGTACGACGCGACCTCCGATCATTTAATACGCTCTTGATTGAAAAATCAATTGAGCAAAATCGGGGGTCGAAAGTGTTTATCCAACCACTTGGTAGAAGCCATCTGATGAAGTTAACCACCTCGACGGGGAGAGTCGTCAGTTCTAGGCCAGAGATTCTCTCGGAAGTGGAAGACTTCTACGGTCAGCTATACGCTTCGCATGCCCCTCATCTCCCACCTGCAAATGAGGACGAAAGAGCCACTTTGACACGCCACTACACGGAAGATCTGCCCGACATCAGTCTGGATGAGATCGTGATGGCCCTTAGGCAGCTTAAAAATGGAAAAGCCTCGGGAGAGGACGGAATTACAACGGAGCTCTTGAAGGCCGGTGGGATTCCGTTAATTAAAGAGCTCCAAGAACTCTTTAATACCGTCCTTTTTACCGGGAGTACTCCACAGGCATGGCACAGAAGCGTAGTCATTTTGTTTTTCAAAAAGGGTGACAAAACCCTTTTGAAAAACTATAGACCCATTTCGCTTCTGAGCCATGTCTATAAGCTGTTCTCTAGGGTTATTACGAACCGTCTTGCGCGAAGACTCGACGAATTTCAGCCTCCGGAACAGGCCGGATTTCGAAGCGGGTATAGTACCATAGACCACATTCATACCATGCGGCAGATTGTACAGAAGACCAAAGAGTACAATCGGCCTCTTTGTCTGGCGTTTGTGGACTATGAGAAGGCTTTTGACTCGGTCGAAACTTGGGCTGTTCTGGAGTCCTTACAGCGATGCCAGGTAGATTGGCGATATATCGAGGTGTTGAGATGTCCGTATGACGCCGCAACGATGACCGTTCAAGTTCAGAACCAGCAATCAAAACATATCCACCTTCGACGAGGCGTGAGACAAGGGGACGTTATCTCCCCGAAACTGTTCTCAAACGTACTGGAGGATATGTTCAATACGCTGGACTGGGCAAGGCGAGGCATCAACATTAATGGCGAGTACATCTCACACCTTCGTTTTGCGGACGACATCGTCATAATGGCGGAATCGCTGGAGGACTTAAAATGGATGCTGACCAGCCTTACTGATTCTTCTCAACGCATCGGTCTCCGGATGAACTTGGATAAAACCAAGGTCATGTTCAACGAGTACGTTGTTCCGGGACCGGTTGCCATAAATGGTTTCACTTTAGACATTGTTCATAAGTACATTTACCTAGGGCAGACGCTCGAACTAGGTAAAAACAACTTCGAAAGTGAAGCCAATAGAAGGATACAGTTGGGCTGGGCAGCATTCGGAAAACTACGTCGAGTCTTCTCGTCATCCATCCCACAAAGTCTGAAGACAAAAGTCTTCAATCAGTGCGTCCTACCTGTCATGACCTACGGAGCCGAAACGTGGACACTCACAGCGGGAATGGTCCGTAAGTTCAAAGTCGCTCAGCGAGCTATGGAAAGAGCTATGCTTGGCATTTCTCTGAGGGATCGGATCCGAAACGAAGTAATTCGCCAGAGAACTAAAGTCATTGACATAGCTCAGCGTATTAGCAAGCTGAAGTGGCAATGGGCTGGACATATCTGTCGCAGAACCGATAACCGCTGGGGTAGACGTGTTCTAGAGTGGAGACCGCGTATTGGCAAGCGTAGCGTAGGACGCCCTGAGACCCGATGGAGTGACGATATACGTAGGACAGCTGGCGGTGGATGGAAGCGAAAAGCCGAAGATCGGGCTGAGTGGCGTGTATTGGGAGAGGCCTATGTCCAGCAGTGGACTAGTATAGGCTGATGATGATGATGATGAGACAAATGTCATGTCACTGTCAATACAAACTTCTTCTATTTTTTTTTCCTTTGTTTTTGACGTCGCATCTTGAGTATTTGCCAGTGTCAAGTGTATGACATTTTCATGTTTCATATTATGTTGTATAAGTTGCCTCGTAGCTATATTAATTAAAGTCAAAGTCCAGTCATGTTTTAGGAAAGTAGTGGCGACTTTACTATAAACCTTCGATTGAGTTTTGGAAGCAACACGAAAAGTCATGTTTCACCATATTATATCATTTTCCCACACTCGCGCTTGTGATTCGGCACTTTATGAATTGCCATACCACCATATACACTACCATTTTTATGAACAAACACTCGACAAAACACTACTTTTGGAAAAAAAATACAACGGGATGACATGGCTCTTTCCGAGTTCCCATTGAATTGTTGTTTCGAATGTTTATGTATCAAAATAGTGGCGTTTTATTCAATAAAGTACAGAGTTACAAGCGAGTGTGGGAAAGTGATCTATTGTGGTGAAATATGACATTTCGTGTTCCTTCCAAAACTCCACTAAAGGTTATAGTAAAGTCGCCACTACTTTACTAAAACATTATTGGATTTGATTGACATGGACTGGACTTGACAAAGTCTGGACTTTGTTTACTATTTATCTGATAAAGCTTGAAAATATTAACACACTTGACACAGGTAAATGCACCAAATGCGACGCCAAAATCAAAGAAGAAACTAGAACTACTCAGTGAGGTTAGTCCAAATGATGCCAATAGTGCCAAAGCTAACAATGTAATAAACAAGATGCTAATGATTTAGAACGTATTTGTTTAATTTTTTTGTTTTCATTAGCGCTACTTGTATGGTTGGCGTTATTGGTAAATTTCTGACCCACTCAAATTCGGTTTTGTCTTTTGCTCATATTTATTTGATGCAAAATCTGATTTGTTTTTAATTTAATACTGAAAGATTTCGTGATTTATAAGAAGAAATGTGATAACAAGATGGAACAAGTCAGTGAGACTGCAGTAGACAATCCATTAGAGCCAAGAAGACAGTTTTCTAAGAAGAAACTTGTGAAATACATTACGATAGTTGTGCTCGGTATTTTAAATTTACTTTCGATTTACACAACAAAGCATAAACCTTTACTACATAACAGACAAATAGAATAGTTAAAGAAATCACCAGAACACCTACCCACTTATAGGACTCCAATTCTAAAGAGATCCTTAAAAAAACATTATGTGATTATAATTATTTCTCTCTTTTTCAGTAGTACAATGCGTGACCTTCAAGACAATTTTTATCTCACTGATTATATGTATACACATTCATTCAGCTTCCGCTTTTACCAGTCCGTAACATTAGTCTGAATTATAAAAAAAAATAAGTGAAGTCATCTTCGCGAGCCCTTAAAAAAGGGGTTTGGCTGTGCCATGTTATACATGAAACTGTATCTTTTTTATCATTAGTTTTCGGAATTACCTCTCAAGACAAACAAAAATTCACTTTAAAAAAAATTGAAAATAAAATTGGTTTTGTTTCTTTTTCCAGCGATTTCAGTTGGATTCATCCACTACAAATATGTGTCTCATTTATTTGAGAATGACAGGAACTTCTCATATCTATCGGAATTGGAGAGAGAGATGTCGCTGCAGACAGAAATGGGATTCTATTTCTCGTATTACAAAACTATAGTTCAGGTAAACAATTTAAAGTGTTTCGATTCCACATTTTTTGGTTGCACAGCGAGTTTGCAGTCTGCTGTGTTCTTTGAACTGTACAATATGGATATTTTCAAACCAAAAGTACATAGGTTTCTTTTTAGTAAACATACTACATCTTTAATCACACTAAAAATTTTGTAGCGATGATAGCTCAGTGGTTAGCGCGGTAGGTTCGCATGCCGAAGGGCGTGGGTTCAAGTCCCAACAATGAGCTTGAGCTGCCGGTGAAGGAAAACATTGTGAGGAAACCATAGCATGGTGGTAGGGTACTTTAGTACTCGGCTGGCTAGCTACCATCCTCAAGTTGAAAAAATCTGCCGCCAAGCATCTAACTGTGTGTTCCGGCAGCCTCACTTGAGAGCCAGTTGCATTCCAGGCTAGGTGTGCTTTACCATCTTCGACTACACCTTCACTTGACATCAGGTGAGCTGTGGTCAAACACCTAGCCAGTCAACCATAAAAAAAAAAAAACTTTTTACACAGCTCCATTTCCCAAACTAAACCAAGCTAGTACTATGGGAACCAGATAACTAATCACTACATAGTATAAAACAAAGTCGCTATTTTTGTCCGTCTGTTTGTCTGTATGCTTAAATCTTTAAAATTACGCAACGGATTTTGATGCGGTTTTTTGTAATAGGTAGAGTGATTCAAGAGGAAGGTTTTTATGTATAATAACATCTATTAACTAATGGAGAAATACTGTTATTTTCAGGGTTTCTAATGTGGTGTCGTAAATTCTTACATTTCTTGCCGCTTACATTGCGTACGCAGGCTTAACCTTACAGGATTTATAAAAATAATGTACTAAGTATTGTACACCTTGAAAAGGTCTACAGAAAAGTCCGCGATGGTATATGTCTATCTCTTATCGATATCCCACAAAACCATTTTTTGTCATTTACTTTTTACGGCAAATAATAGCTAATTTTCGAAGCGATTTTAAGCACTACAGCATTATTCCTTATTTAATTAAATACATATAACAATACATAAATAGATTGTTGATTTAACATAGATTTATATGGCCTTTTACAGCACATAATTTCTTTGAATATTTACGAAGATATTACAGATTTAAAAATACATTGCGTACCTATCGGCCGGCAGCCGCCGACCGCAGCGCGACGCGACGCGTTCCTATAAATAGCGCGTCGGAGGCCGCACTTCTCGCTGTAATAATTTGAATTTGGAAGCGATTGGACGCGGTTTTCGGAGCTCTCTAGCAAGGATAATAACATTTTATATTAAAAACGTGCCTTTAAGCGCGACTACTTAATCCGTAATTTTAATTACGTTACGGTAAATTGTATGATGTTAATAATTGTATAATAGTAGTTTTAGTAGTGATTTTTTTCGAATTTTGCACCCGTGCGAAGCCGGGGCGGGTCGCTAGTAGTATATACAGTGGAATCCGTTTATTGTGAATATGTCGATATTAACCAACTGTTTAATATGAAGTATTACAATTACACAGTGAATTTTGGTTTTTATAATAAATTCTTTATAACAAAGTCAGATATAACGACTGCTCATATTGACATGTCTCTTATTATGACCCATCTATCTATCTATACTATTATAAAGTGGAGAGGTTTGATTGTTTGTTTGTATTGAATGGGCTCCGAAACTACTGGACCGATCTTAATACCAACCAACCAACAAACAAGTTAAGATCTTGGCTGCTAGAGATCTTTTTTTTTTTAATGGTTGACAGGCTAGTTGTTTGACCACAGCTCACCTGATGTCAAGTGAAGGTGTGGCCGAAGATGGTAAAGCACACCTAGCCTAGAATGCAACTGGCTCTCAAGTGAGGCTGCCGGAACACACCGTTAGATGCTTGGCGGCAGATTTTCAACTTGAGGGTGGTAGCTAGCCAGCCAAGTACTAAAGTACCCTACCACCATGCTTTGGTTTCCTCACGATGTTTTCCTTCACCGGCAGCTCAAGCTCATTGTTGGGGTTTGAACCCACGCCCTTCGGCATGCGAACCTACCGCGCTAACCACTGAGCTATCATCGCTAAAATCTTGTTTTATGACATTGACGAGTATTTCAAACCTAAAGATTATTGAATTACTAGTAAGTAATTATGATTTTTTTGTCATGTCATTTTAATATATTGACAATATTGTTTTGGTATTTACATGTTTGGATATTGACATACCTTATTTTGACATGTAACCAGTGTTTTAAAACCCATTTAATGACATGTTTAAAATTTTGAAGTGACTTGTAACATTGGTGTTACCAATAAAGTATTTGTATTTGTATTTGTAATAATTCTTTCATAATAAGAATGCTACATTATCCGTGATGAACATAGGCTATATTTTATTTAAAAAAAAATTAGGGATCCATATGAAAAAATCCTTACTTAGCACGCACAGCGAAAACTATTGACAATAGAATAAAGTGACGTTTTATAGAGCAAACTGACAGCTACAAATAAGTCCGCAATATCATATGTCTAACTATTACAGTTGTCATCTACATCTTATAAAGAGGAAAGGTTTGATTTTTTGTTTGTTTGTATTGAATAGGCTCCGAAAGTACTGGATCGATAAATTTATATTGTTAATATAGTTTTGTTTTCCCGCGCGAAGACGGGGTGAGCTTCTAGTTTTTAATAAATTATGTCCGGTTATACTGACTCACATGATTTCTAACACCTTTGGCACTATTGACAGCCCTGTTGGTTCTTTGGTACTATGTCTGCTCCAAGAGCTGAAGGGCGTGGGTTCGATTCCCACCCAGGACAAGCATTTTGTGATATAAACAAAGGTTTGTTATGTGTCTGGGTGTTCTGTATGTATTCTAAGTACGTAGTTTTGTAGTATTTACAAAAAAAAACTATTTAAGTTTTTTTTTTTATTATACGCTCCACAGACGCTGGGGTCCGTGACCTTTGTCAACTTTAGTTTTTTTTTTTTTACAATTTTACATTACAAAAAGAGGAGAGGTTAGTAGGATCTTAATCTAAGGTTAAAGTAGGTACTAGATTGTGTGTATACCGCGAGCAGACCAGCGACCCGCAAGCAGCACCCGATCACGAGTATGACGCAATGACGTATGACTATTTAAGTATTCTATCAGTTATCTGTCATCCATAGCACAAGCTTTGCTTAGTTTGGGGTCAGATGATGCTGTTTGTAATGTCCTATGATATTTATTCATTGGGCAGTGCTCGGGAGGGTCACGTGACACCCGACGACGTAGGGCGCGCGCGTGTCACGTGACTTATTTTTGTTTTAAATCTCAGTGAGTAATTGATAGTCGAAGTTCACGCATTGTTTTTTAGTGATTTGTAAAAAAACACATCTCAGCGTCGTCGTAAAGCATTTACGACGTTCGATGTTTACTTTCTACAAAATGCTTTGTGTGACGTCCGCTTAGTACGACGTGTTTGTCGTTTCCCTTCGATGTAATTATAAACGGATTCCACCTTGGACCTTATTCGTCTGAGGATTCCACTGTACCTATATTTTTTTTTCTTTTTAATGCTTAACGTCTACCAGGCTGTAGCCAAAACGTAAACTGAAAAGTTAAAGAACTAAATGATATTACAAGTAAGTGTGTGTACTAATATATAACAACTATACCTGATAATTTATTTATCTGTGTACAATGTCAGACATCGTCTTATAATCTCATAACCAGTTGAGAAAATATCATAATTCCTAGTATGTATAATAAAAAAAAATAAGCCTTTATTGCTGTTTTTTAAGATTTAATTTTTTTTTTAATTTTACATGCCGATAATTGTCCCTAAATTAACCAATTTGTTTAACAAAATAATAACAGCAGAAGTTATCTCAGAAGACTGGACGAAATCAGTGATAGTTTTGTGGCACAAAAAAAAGGAGACAAAGATATTAATAATTATAGTATGTATAATACAGCATACTAAATTTTGAGTTGATCAGACCTGTGGAAGACGCTCACATCCTTTCATGATTTGAAATTTGTCATTCTACTAGTCGAGCCCTTTCATTTGATACCCATATTGAGGAAGTTCTGAAAAAATATTTAATCCGCCATTTTGTGGCGGCGGCCGTCTTGGACCGATTTTCATCAAATATAGCTAAGAACATTCCCGGGAGTTTTGGCGGGAACGCGGAAAGAGTCGTGTCGCCACGTTGTTTTTTTTTCCTAAACTTGTGTTTATGCATTAAAATGGTGGTGGTTTTATTCATAAAGTGCCGAATTAGAAGCGCGAGTGTGAGAAAAAAAAACTCCATCGAAGCTTATATTGAAGTCGCCACTACTTTACTAAAGCATGACTGGACTTGACTGACACGGACTGGACTTGACCAAGACTGAGACTTCGACTATAACTATAGCTACGAGGCAACTTATTTAACTTATGAAACTTGAAAATATACAACACTGGCAAAAGCTCAAAATGCGACGCCAAAATCAAAGAACACTTCCGACTAATTCACCTTTCGGACAAAAAACAAAATCAAAATCGGTTCATCCGTTCGGGAGCTACGACGCCACAGACAGACACGTCAAATAACATCCTCTCGTTTTTGCGTCTGGTGTTATAAAGAAAGTCTGATGAACGAACTTGACTGAAATAGTTTCATTTGTGTTTTTTAGGAGCGGCCGTTTATGACGGGAATCACAAAGTTAATGTACGATAGACTTGTGGAACACCCAAACGAAGTAAATGCATTTAACAGGTTTAATATACATCCAGAGGTAAGAAAATTTATTATTTTATTTAATTGATTGATTCAGGCGTTACTTTGCGGAAGTTTATTTTGAATATGCAAGGTATGTATTTAGTTTATTTCCGCTTAACAGTCGTTTCAGTTACAACAGTGATGAGGACTTAAATCTAAGTAATTTGACAACAATTTATTAATTTAAAATTTTAAACGTAACTTAATTCTAATAATAATCGCATCGTTTATCGTAATATTGAGTAAAGTTACGATTAAGTTTTTAATTAATTAATTGTTGTCAAATTTGGTAAATTTAAGTCCTCATCACTGTCGTAACTGAAACGACTGTTAAGCGGAAATAAACTAAATACCTACATACCTTGAATATTCAAAATGAACTTCCGCAAAGTAACGCCGGAATCTTTTTTTTTTAATAATTATAAATCACGAACTAAAAATCGAAGCAGCGTTTTTTTTAATTGGTGACAAGATGTTTGACCACAGCTCACATCACAGCTCGGTGTAATCGAATATGATAAATTGAATGGAATTGGCTCTCAAGTAAGGCTATGTATACTGTGGGGATGGCTGATAGAAAATGCTTTGGCCTTATGTCCTCCCTTTGCACATGTTTTTGTGAGGGTATAAAGAATTATATAAATAATTTTCTTTTTAATTTAAAATAAACTTAAACTACGTTCAATACAGGGAGAGGTACACAGTAATGTTTACACACTACTACTTGGCCGCAGAATATTTGACACTGCGGTGGTACCTAAACGACCTCCTGCTAAAGAGTTCTGCGACCTAGTCAAGCAATAGATAAGGAATAGGTACAAGGTTACACTGATATGAATTTTCAAAATATATTTATTGACCCTTTCAGGTTTTAATCGGCGGTATTTACCGTTATTTCGAGCCGATATTAAACACTACTGCGTACCGGCAATGCCACATGATAGACCGGGGCGAAGGCCTATCTCCAGTCGAGAGTTGCGTAGGGCTCGGGCAACCGATACTGTTCTATTTGGAAGCAGTGTGGGTGCTTGCCGGGCTGACGGCTGCTGCGCTGTTTCTTCACGCCGCTGCTTTAAGGTTAGTTCGCCTTAATGGATAATAGATGGCGCTATACTACATTTTCGTTTCCGTGTGTTTTTTTCTCTTTTTTTATAGGTAAGTTGTAGCTAGGTACTTCACAGCTAACCTAAATGATGACGGCGAAGTAAAAGATTTTTTTTAAGAACATATAGGCTTGCGTTTGACCGCCATCACGCCTGATGTTAAGCGAAAATGCGGTCTACGGTGGAGGACGCTTGTTTAGAAGAAACCGATTCACACGCATTTTGAAGGTACCCAAATTCCACAAATATTATAAATTTGAAAGTTTGAATAGATGGATGTTTGTTACTCTTTTACGCAAAAACTACTGAACGGATTTGGATGAAATTTGGTATGGAGGTAGCTGAGATCCTGCATTAACACAGGCTACTTTTTATCCCAAAAACATGTAGCGGGTAATGCCGTGGGGTGCAGCTAGTAATATATATAGCCTTAAATTATTGTCGATGTAGGCAGCCGGCTAGCCAGGCGTTCGGTGCTCGCTTGATTCTATCTTTGCTATCGTTATTTTTAATGATAGCGCAAAAGTCCGTGATTGTTTTTTTATGGTTGACAGGCTAGATGTTGGACCACAGCTCACCTGATGTTAAGTGAAGGTGTGATCGAAAATGGTAAAGCACACCTAGCCTGGAATGGAACTGGTTCTCAAGTGAGGCTGCACACACACCGTTAGATGCTTGGCGGCAGATTTTCAACTTGAGGATGGTAGCTAGCCAGCCGAGTACTAGAGAGTACGCTACCACCATGCTATGGTTTCAACACGATGTTTTCCTTCACCGGCAGCTCAAGCTCATTGTTGGTGTTTGAACCCACGCCCTTCGGCATGCGAACCTACCGCGCTAACCACTGAGCTATCATCGTCCTGCGACCTTCAAGACTCTCAATTTATACCAATGTTGTTTTCAGTGAAACTGTACTCGGCGGTGTTTTCGCCGTTCTTCAGTATTTCACGAACCACGCTGAGTGCACGCGCGTGCAGTGGGCTCCCAACGAACGGGAGAACATGGCGGCTCCACTCCTCTTACTGCAGGCGTGGCTCGTCAGCTTGCAGCTGCGGGGAAGAGGGGCCAAGCACGGCTTTCAACTGCAGGTACATGTATTTGGTGCTCGAGTCTACCCCTGTATGACTAGACCCCATAATCACACCCCTGGGGGCAGATTCCCCCAGTGCCCTACCTCGGCAATGAGGTTAACCTCGAGGCAGAAGCCCTGCCCCCTTAGAAAATTTAAAAAACCTTCGACACCAGTAATAAAGCTAATATAGGTAATTAGGTATATAAAAAATAAAAAATCATTTTCTTATTCTTATTTTTTTTTTTTATGTAAAAGTAATGAGACGAACGAGGCGCTCTCCTGATGGTAAGAGATAACGCCTGTCCATGACCATTGCAGCGATACACAGAACTTTGAGCAACAAAACAAAGTCCCGGGCATCACTGCTTTGGCGCTCATTACTTTGAGACTTTCGATGGTTAGTCTCAACAGTCCAGTAATTTCGCTAGCTGCAGTACCCTTCAAACCGGAACACAGTAATGTTTGCACACTACTGCTTAGCGGCAGAATAACTGGTACTGCGGTGGTACCTACCTAGACGACCTCCCGCTAAGGAGATCTACCACCAAGTGAACTTTGAACTTTGACTCACATACATAAGAGCTGTTTATCTTCAAACAGCTGAACATACTTTCTTGAATCATAGTTAAGATCGCTTTCGATCAAGTCACATAAGAAAAATATGTAATTCGCCATTTTGTGGTGGTGGCCATCTTGGATTTGAAATTTATCACCCCCACTAATATTGTAATAAATATCGTAGGACATTACACACAGCGCCATCTGACCCCAAACTAAGCAGAGCTTGTGCTATGGAAGACAGATAACTGATAGAATACTTAAATACTTTTTTTTTTGTAAATACATACTTATAATACATACAGTACACCCAGACACAGAACAAACATCGATGTTAGTCACACAAATGTTAGTCCTGGATGGGAATCGAACCCACGCCCTTCAGCTCTCGAAGCAGACACACTACCAATGAACCAACAGGGCTGTCCTTTATAAATTATAAATGTGAAAGTTTGGGCGGATAGATGTTTGTTACTCTTTCACGCAAAAATTAATTATTAAACGGATTTGGATGAATTTTATGAATGATAATATACATATTTGAAATAATTATGTATAAAAAAAATGTATGATTCGACAGCCCCATTGGTAAATTGGTGGTATATCTGCCTTGAGAGCTGTAGTGCGTGGGTTCGATTCCCACTCAGGGCAAACATTTTGTGAATAAACAAATGTTTGTTGTGTCTGGGTGTACTGTATGTATTTACAAAAAAAAGTATTTATGTATTCTATCAGTTATCTGACTTCCATCTCACAAGCTCTGCTTAGCTTGGAGCCAAATGACGCTGTGTGTGTAGTCCAAAAAAAAAAAGAGTTTTAGCGGGAACGCGGGAAGAGTCGTGTCGCTCCGTTGTATTTTTTTCCAAAACTAGTGTTTATGCATAAAAATGGTGGTGTTTTATTCATAAAGTGCCGAATTACAAGCGCGAGTGTGGGAAAATGATATAATGTGGTGAAACATGACTTTTCGTGTTGCTTCCAAAACTCCATCGAAGCTTTATAGTAAAGTCGCCACTACTTTACTAAAGCATGACTGGACTTGACTAAAACTGGACTTTGACCATAACTTTAGCTAAGAGACAGCAGAAATAACACTTAAGACAAGGCAGTATGGCTTTACAGCTTTAGCCTGCCCGATGGGGCAAATTAACAAAAAAAAAAAAAACTTTGACAAGTATTTGCTTAATTGTCTCTCTTTCTATTTCAGATATCGATCTTCATCATAAACTGCCTTTGTCTATTATTTTGGCAGTTTACGCAATTCATATTTCTTACACAAACTGCCATTTTCTTTGTGATGGAACAACTAAAGGTCATAGACCTGAAATCTCTATGCGTTCTGTTGCACTCGCACTTCTGTGGCTTGCATATGGCTGTCCTGCTCTTACAAGGGAACGACATGCTAAAATCATCCTTATACGCTTCGTTTTTCATCATAGTCTCAGCATACTGCCTGTTCTTCAGCTCTCTCAGAATTAAAGTCGAAAATCGTTTGGATTTATTCGTGGAGATATGGCTGGTTGTACTTAGGATCGCTATAGTGGCATGCGCATCGTTTTATTTAAAAAAAATTATAAGTGATTTCTTGGATGTTCAAGAAGATTCACATATATGGGATATATTGTACGCAAAATTTACAGATTACAAAAATTTCCATGCTCTATTGTACATTTGTTCGGATGTATTTGATTTTTTACCTTGGAATTCGATTAAAAAGCTTATTTTGTCGCTTTTGATACCACTGGTTATGCTTAGCGTAATAAATATATGCGTACATTGGATCACGAATACTATTTACGGGTACGAAAAGGAAATGAGCGAGATGGATAATAAAATTAACGAGACAGACAAGGATGGCGATAGCACAGAAATGGGCAAACTTGAAGAGAGTAGTAAACTATCAGACAGAGAAAGCAAATCGGACGACGAAGACAGCGGCATAGAAAATACGTCAGAAACGGTTAGAAAGAGACGTAAACACGATTTGGACGCGTTAGACAAAGATGTCAAATCGCAAGAGACCATAGAGATCAGTAACGATAGAATGTTATGTTTTTTAAGGAATCTCACCATAGAGCCGGCTATTTTTTATAATATATCTCAGATGGTTGTCTATGGTGTCATGGCAGCTTTAGTTATGAGATTGAAATTGTTATTTGTACCACAAATGTGCGTCGTTTCTTCGTTGGTGTTTAACAAGACTTATTATAGGTAAGGAAGCTTTATTTTAACACTTAAAAAACATTTAGAATTTAGAGTTTTACAAACCAGAACCAAATTTTTTTCTTTGGTTTTGGCGTCGCATTTTGAGCATTTGCCAATATCAAGTGTTTTATATTTTCAAGTCTCATAAGTTAAATAAGTTGCCACGTAGCTATAGTTATAGTCAAAGTCTAGTCTTGGTCAAGTTCAGTCCGTGTCAGTCAAGTCCAGTCATGCTTTAGTAAAGTAGTGGCGACTTTACTATATGTTTCACCGCATTATATCGTTTTCGCACACTCGCGCTTGTGGTTCGACACTATGAATAAAACACCACCATTTTTATGCATAAACACTGGACAAAACACTAGTTTTGGAAAAAATACAACGGGGCGACACGTCTCTTCCCGCGTTCCCGCCATAACTCTCATTTATTACCTACAACGGAACGGAGACAGTATATGCGCTTGGGATGAGAGGATGTTTGTTTGTGCAAATCCATGTTGCCATTTTACTCCAAAACTACTAGACCGATTTTGATGCAGTTTTCAGTTATGTGTTCGAGTTTGATTGGTGCATTATTTTAGACAACAATGAGCTTGAGCTGCCGGTGAAGGAAAACATCGTGAGGAAACCATAGCATGGTGGTAGCGTACTCTCTAGTACTCGGCTGGCTAGCTACCATCCTCAAGTTGAAAATCTGCCGCCAAGCATCTAACGGTGTGTTCCGGCAGCCTCACTTGAGAGCCAGTTCCATTCCAGGCTTGGTGTGCTTTACCATCTTCGACCACACCTTTTTTTTTTAAACCATCAGGTGAGCTGTGGTCAAACATCTAGCCTGTCAACCATTAAAAAAAAATCTTTTAATTTTATTTTTTTGCTTTTTGTTTATAAACATCTTGTTCTCTCTTTTAGATTGTCAAATTCTTACATGAAATTTGTGCCGCTGTTTTGGATGTTATGCTTGGTTCCCATATTGGAGCAATTATATCAAAACGTCTCACAAGAACTCTCCTATATTGGTAAGTATTACACTTTATTACAAACGTTTTTGGGGCTGCAAAGTTCTGGAGTGGAGACCACGGACCGGCAAGCGCAGCGTAGGACGTCCACCCACAAGGTGGACAGACGACCTAGTAAAGACCGCAGGAACGCGCTGGATGCGAGCCGCTTCCAACCGGTCTTTATGGAAGTCAATGGGGGAGGCCTATGTCCAGCAGCGGACGTCCTACGGCTGAAATGATGATGATGATGATGATGACAAACATTTATTTTGAGTTTTGGCGGGAACGCGGGAAGAGTCGTGTCGCCATGTTGAATTTTTTTCCAAAACTAGTATTTTGTCGAGTGTTTATGTATAAAAATGGTGTTGTTTTATTCATAAAGTGCCGAATCATAAGCGCGAGTGTGGGAAAATGATATAATGTGGTGAAACATGACTTTTCGTGTTGCTTCCAAAACTCCATCGAAGCTTTTTAGTAAAGTCGCCACTACTTTACTAAAGTAAGACTGGACTTGACTGTACTTGACCAAGACTGGACTTTGACTATAACTATAGCTACGAGGCAACTTATTTAACTTAAGCCGTTTTGGCGTCACGTTTTGAGCATTTGCCAGTGTCAAGTATTTATATATTTCCAAGTTTCAAAAGTTCATTAAGCGTCCTCGTACCTAAAGTTATAGTCAAAGTCCAGTAGGAAAAATTTTTTTTTTTTCGTCTTAAATAAATTATTTTTATTATTAAATTAGACCAGGTTTTTTTTTTTAATTTATTGGTTTAGGAAATGTCCGTAGTTGTTCCGAAAATTATGCCATTGCAGGTGAATTCAGCGACATCCACAAAGAGCAGCTGTTGACGTGGATACTGCGCGAGACGAGTCCCTCGGCCGTGTTCGCGGGTTCGATGCCGCTCCTCGCCACGGTCATGCTGAGCACGCGGCGAGCAGTTGTCGCGCATCCCCATTACGAACATAAACACGCTAGGTTTGTATCTTTTATACGGCTAGGTGTTTGACTACAGCTCATCTGTTTTCAGGTACTTGGGGGCCGATTTTTAACCACCGTGCTATGGTATCCTCACGGTGTTTTCCTTCACCGGCAGCTCAAGCTCATTGTTGGTTTTTGAACCCACGCCCTACGGCGTGCGAACCGACCGCGCTAACCACTCGGCTATTGAAAACATTGAAATGCAATATTGTTTCAGGGAGCGTGCGTATAAGGTGTACAAAACTTACGGGCGGTTTTCCTCGGAGGAATTGTACGAAGATCTAAACAAACTCCGAGTTACTTACCTCATCGTTGAGGAGAAATACTGCCACGGGAGGAGCAGGTAAGATTTATAAAGCTTGCCCCATACTGGCGCGGTCGCAGTATGTCTCGTGTTTATGTTGCGAGAGTATTTGACACTAGCGCCCTCGCTCCATAGCGGCTATCGACGGCAACATGTATCTTTTCAGCCAATCAGCGACGAGAAGCCTGCATCGCGCAAACGAAATTTCAATACTTTTTGAATTTTTTCGCACAGGAAGGTTTATATGTATAATTGCATGTATAACACATATAAACATTCCTCTTGAATCACTCTGTCTATTGATCGAAACCGCATTAAAATCCGTCGCGTAGTTTAAAAGATCTAAGCGTACAGACGGCGGGAAGCGACTTTGTTTTGTACTATGTAGAGACTAGCGGCCCGCCCCGGCTTCACACGGGTGCAGTGTAGATACTAATGTGGTGCATATGCATGTATTATACATGTAAACCTTCCTCTTGAATCGCTCTGTCTATTGATGGAAACCGCATTAAAATCCGTTGCGTAGTTTAAAAGATCTAAGCGTACAGACGGCGGGAAGCGACTTTGTTTTATACTATGTAGAGACTAGCGGCCCGCCCCGGCTTCACACGGGTGCAGTGTAGATACTAATGTGGTGCATATGCATGTATTATACATGTAAACCTTCCTCTTGAATCACTCTGTCTATTGATGGAAACCGCATTAAAATCCGTCGCGTAGTTTAAAAGATCTAAGCGTACAGACGGCGGGAAGCGTCTTTGTTTTGTACTATGTAGAGACTAGCGACCCGCCCCGGCTTCACACGGGTGCAGTGTAGATACTAATGTGGTGCATATGCATGTGTTATACATGTAAACCTTCCTCTTGAATCGCTCTGTCTATTGATGGAAACCGCATTAAAATCCGTTGCGTAATTTAAAAGATCTAAGCGTACAGACGGCGGGAAGCGACTGTGTTTGTACTGTGTAGAAATTTCTTTTTTCCATTGTTGACAAGTTAGGTGTTTAACCACAGCTGACTTCATGTTAAGTGGTGGTGTGGTCGAAGGTGGTAAAACAACCTAGCCTGGAATGGGACAGACCCTCAAATGAGGCAACCGAAACACACGGTTTAGGTCCTTGGCGGCAGATTTTCAACTCTCGTGTGGTAGCTAGCCAGCCGAGTACTAGAAAGTACGCTACCACCATGCTATGGTTTCCTCACGATGTTTTCTTCGCTGGCAGCTCAAGCTCATTGTTGGGGTTTGAATCCACAACCTTCGGCGTCTGAACAGACCGCGGTAAACACTGAGCCATTATATCTACGTATTGAAAGTTTTTCACAATAATTATTACAATAAGCTCCTTTCAGTATACCACCGTTACAAGTAACCTTTTAGAATGTTATCTCTGTGTTCGCAGCAAGGGGTGTTCATTTGACGATATATGGGATGTGGAGAGGCCTTCAATGCGCGGGCGGCCGTCGCTGTGTCGCACACTACTACGCACACGCACAGACCATTTCTACCCCGTGTACAGGAACCCACATTACGCCGTATTCAAACTGCACGACTTGAGCGTTAGGTAAGTACCTCGAATACATCACGAATTAGCGTATTATGTTTTTTTAATTATTTTTAGGGTTCCGTACCCAAAGGGTAAAAACTATTATTACTGAGACTTCGCTGTCCGTCCGTCCGTCCGTCTGTCTGTCGCCAGGCTGTATCTCAAGAACGGTGATAGCTAGACAGTTGAAATTTTCACAGACGATGTATTTCTGTTGCCGTTATAGCAACAAATATTAAAAATAAAATAAAATAAATATTTAAGGGAGGCTCCCATACAACGGTCTTCTTCGTGCGGAACGGACGCAACCCTTCGTGTGCGAGTCCCACTCGCACTTGGCCGGTTTTTTTAACGCGGGATGCTGTCACTGACCGATTTTTCATTTTAAATATTATTTTAATATTTATTGTATTTGACTTTTAATTACTATTATTATTATTATTTATTTTTTTCTCACTGGCATGCTTTTATATTTATATGTTTAATTTAATTTATTTTTTTAATGATTGATTGTAAATAATTATGGACCGAAATCCGAAATAAATGATTTTATTATTATTATTATTTTACAGGTATATGCCTCGCAGCTTCGATACCTGACATTTGCTAAAATCGGACGCCTTATCGCTCCAGAACGACTGACATACTGTACTGCCACATATCCTATAGTACTTACGATTGACGAAAAACAAATTTTTGAAACTTGAAAAAAAACATGAACTTACTAAAACATATTTAATTGCACTAAACTTTAAATATACCCAGTAACAATGCGTAATAAAAACGACATATCATTTATCGAAATCGGTTCAGCCGTTTAGTAGTCACTGGGGAACATAGGGACGGGTATAATATGTACATATACACCACTAATTTTCAATTACTAGAATTTTTTTATGGGTAATATAGACCGAGTGAGACATCGGAAATGTGCAATCAGAATTTTAAGCTATTGCGTAGCTTCTATCGCGGGCCTTGAGCGTGGAGACCGAATCCAGAAATTCCGTAACGAAAATAACCTAACACCCCCCACTCCCACCGGCACAGCGGTGATACTTTTTAGTTTTGCCATCTGTCGATGAATAGCAGAACTTTTAATGACTTTTTTGAAATATCACGCTTGTCTCTTTAGTTCAGCAACTCGCCTCTAGATGGCATTGGTTGTAATGCCATGCAATAGCTTTACCGCGGCAGTCCCCGAGTGCCACACTTCTTTTTTTGTTTACTTCATAATGTCAAAGTTGTTACTAGTCAACATTTTCCGAAATTCTGCCTGAAATTATGAACATAGCACTCACTTACTACAAAAGAATACTATCACCGGCGCAGCTGGCGGGAACCGATGGCGGCTTTCATTGCAATAAGATTTTGTTTCTCTCTCGCACTCGCGCGCGAGGCTCCCGCTGCAGGCGCGCGCGCTTGCCGCGTGATTTATGAATGAACTTGCGATGGACTAGGTTTAGGTAAATGCCTACAGGTAGAATAATAACCAGGAATCACCTTTTTGTGGGTAATTTTTCAAGTTTTTTTTCCAGTTGATAACGCCATATTTTTTTTCTAGTAATTAAAAAGTAGTGGTGTATACAGGTCAAATAAAGAACCCTCGTTGTTTGGCTTCGCCGCAGTCGAGTGAAATGAGCGCCGGCACTCGTTACGTCCCAGTTGTTCTCTGGCTATCGTTAGCGCAATACGTGTTTTATTTGTTTCAATCATCTTATAAAATAAAAGTTCTCGAATCATATTCTACGTGTGATTACATTTTTATCTTTTTTTTTAAAGTTTAAATGTAAATTAATTTTAACTTTAATTGTTACTTAGCATCTATTTTTTTTTTTGTTACGGTGCGTGACAGAAATATATACATATATGTACTTAGTGCGACAAGGACACTTCGCGGCATAATCATAAAGTATATATTATAAATAAAGTCAAAGTATACATGAGAATTGTCACAATGCACGAACGTGCTATGGCCGAAGAAAAAGAAAAAAAAAAGTGTTTTATGTCATACTAGCTGCGCCCCGCGGCGTTACGCGCTGTTCACACAATTTTTTCGCGATAAAAAGTAGCCTATGCTTTCATCCAGGGTGTCGGCTACCTACTAAATTTCATTTCATATCAATTGGTCCGGTCCGCTTTGAGACACTCGCAAACTTTCGCCTTTGTAATGATTTTGACTCTTTTTAACTATATATTCAACTGTTATAGACCGTAAATGTATCTATCGAAAAACGTATTATTCTCAAACCTACACTACTTTTAACAAACTGTATTTTTTTAATCTGTTTTTTTTTTTATTTTATAGAAATGGTTGCGATTCTTAATAATGTCCACACTACGTATATAAATAATGTATAATATAAAAACTATCGAATATATTTTCCTTTCCGGTATTTCTAACACAGAAATTATCGATAAATACGTTACACGTATTCGTATGTCATAGTAAATATTTTTTAACAAAATTAAACCTGGTTTTAATAAAAAATTAAATAGACGCGCATTATAAGTATTACATAGATTGTGAGCGGTCTCCATCAGGGTTGCCAGCTGTCCCGATTTTTAAATCAAAACCGACTGAGTCCCAACTAGGCCTAAGCGCCATCCATACATGGTGGACATTCCCCACGTACGGACAAAGCTTCGATTCCACATTCTTCAAACGCACAGCGAGGATGTGGAACTCTCTTTTTTTTTATATATTGAATAGGTTCGCGCTTGACCACATCCTGCCTGATGTGAAGCATCGATGCGGTCTAAGATGGAACACGCTCACCTAGAAGGAACCTGTTTACTCTTGACTTGAAGACACTCATATTGTACTTTTCGGGAAACACAGACTCCGGCAAAGAGTTCCACATCGTCGCTGTGCGAATAAAGAATGTGGACTCAAAGCGCTTAGTGCGCACATGGGGAACATCCACCATGTACGGGTGTCGCCTCGATCGCGTTTGTCTGGCCGTCCGGTAGTAAAAAGGGGCAGGGGGAACCAAGTCGTGCAACTCCAAGGCACAATCTCCGAAATCCCGGTCTGTTTTTCCCGCAAAGTACAATTTGGGTGTATTCAAATCTAGAGTAAACAGGTTTTTTTTTTCTAGGTAAGCGTGCTTCATCTTAGACTGCATCCTGCTTAACATCAGACAGGGTGTGGTCAAACGCGAACCTATTCTGTATAAAAAAAAACCCCCGCTTTTCGGGGATAACTTGATCCTGCGTGCAGCGTGCTGAGGAAACGCGGGGGGTGTGGCACCGACACACGCGGGAGAGAGGGGTGCGTCACGCAATCGGTGCGTTCTAGAAACTTCTGATTATATGTATACGTATTTTACTATGTCCCGCTTTTTCACTCAAAAAGTTCCAAAAATCCCGACATGGCAAAAAAAATCTGGCAACGCTGTTCCCTAAAGTTTCAACCCCGAACGGCATAAACAAGTACCTTCCATGTAAAATAATTATGTATATAAATATAGTTAACTTATATCGACTTAAGAGACTTCTTGAAAAATTGATTTAAAACTTAAGCGAAGCCAGGGTAGGTCGCTAGTAATTATAAAAGAAAAAACTATGTTAATCCCCGTTCGCTTTCTGATTAATATAATTATTGTTCGAAAACTGTGTTATTTATGTAGATTTGCGAGATTTATTTACTACGTAAAAATGGTAACTGCTTTCTGCATAACATGCCATTTACGCAAAATTACCAAAAGAATTTTTTTTTTCCATGTGGAAAATAATGAGACGAACGAGACGCTCTCCTGATGGTAAGAGATAACGCCTGTCCATGACCATTGCAGCGATACACAGAACTTTGAGTAACAAAACAAAGTCCAAGGTATCGCTGCTTTGGCGCTCATTACTTTGAGACTTTTGATGGTTAGTCCCAACAGGCATGTAATAGTTAAAGTAGTCTATATTGTGTGTTTTATGATTATTATTATATTATCAGAAAGCGAATGAGGAATGGTTGAAAGTATTAGTGTTGTGATTTTGTCTCTAATTTATTCTTATGTAGTTAGTTGTTAAATAAATATATTATTCTCTTAATTTGCTTTTTTTATTTTGTATAACACTACCTTTCGAGTGTTGGCGAGAACGCGGAAAGAGTCATGTCACCCCGTAGTATTTTTTTTCCAAAACTAGTGTTTATGCATAAAAATGATATAATGTGGTGAAACATGATTTTTCGTGTTGCTTCTAAAACTCCATCGAAGCGTTATAGTAAAGTCGCCACTACTTTACTATAGCATGACTGGACTTGACTGACACGGACTATACTTGACCAAGACTGGACTTTGACTGTAACTATAGCTACGAGGCAACTTATTTAACTTTTGAAACTTGAAAATATAAAACACGACACTAGCAATTGCTCAATACGCAACGCCAAAACCAAAGAAAAAAAACAACCTTTTTCAAATTAAATCAATTTATTTCATTTTTGTGTTTGACGTAACTTCATAGCTTGTCAAACATTAAAAAATTGTTTGTTTACAGCGCAGTGACGGTGTGGTTAAAGACGGTAAGGCACACTTAGCTTGGAATGAAACTGGCCCTCAAGTGAGGCTGCAGAAACACACTGTTACATGCTTGGCGGCAAATTTTCAACTTAAGAGTTAGCTAGCCAGCAGAGTACTAGAAAGTAGTTCAAAAGTAGTACTAGAAGGCGCCTACCTACTCTTAAAATACCTATCGAAAGGTTTGAAGAGAAATGCGTTCCAGTTCGTAAGTCCAAATCGACCACTGGTTACCATTTCAAACTAGGCGTGTTTTACAGTCTTCAAACACAGTTTTGTAAAACCAGATAGGCTGTGTTCAAACACCCAAAAAAAACAAAATAATATGTTTTTACAAAAAAAAACTTTATTTCTATACTTATTTCATATCACATAAACTTAAAATTGTCTTAATACATTTTAATCGGGTATATTGCTAATAAACTAAAATACACCTATAACAATATTACATTAAACTAATAAAGGGTTCTTCAAACCCAAAAGCATATATCGCACCCCTAGATCTAAACAGCGATTAACTCAACAAAACACTTTTTAGGCAAAAGGCGAAAAACTGATTACTGTTTGTGTACCTGTGCACTGCAGGACTTTTTTGTGTAGATTTATACATTTTATATGCAGGTAGAACAAAGACAGGAGTAGGGGTCTTGTGTTTTAATCATGTTTTGGGACTGACAATTGGATTTTTGAAGTTATTTCTCTATTGCTTAATAAAATATGTATTTGTTTTATTATTTTTAGTTAAGCCCATGTTGCCGAGCCAACTAAAACTTAATTCATAATAAGTTTTTAGTATCTTTTGAAGGGGCAACAAACTTAAAATGCTATAACATTTTGTGATATTTATAATTAGTTCCCATTCATGGAGCAGTCTGTGACCAACAGTAGGGGTATATTGGGCGATGAATTAGCAAGAAAACACTAGAAGTACTGAAATCAATCAATCAATATGGCGTCATTAGGCGTCGAGTAGTGAAGATATTTTTTAATCTGTTTTATTGGTCGGTAGATATTGACATAGGAAATTCGATGGTGTGCATAACTAAAAAAACAAGATTGTTTTTGACTTTTTTTTTGACTTTGACTTGTTTTTTATTATAACTTTGTTCAAAAAAAAATGTTTTTTCCCAAAAAGATTAAATTGTATTTTCCATCTATTACATAGACTTGAAACAGCCTCATAAAAAAAATTAATCGACTTCAAAAAGAAGGGAGGTTCTCAATTTGGTCAATTCTATATCAAGAGAAAATTCTAGCATTTGATAATCACCCAAAATGTTTACTGTTGTGGTCACATTTGTAGCGATGATAACTGAAGGAAACCATAACATGGTGGTAGGGTACTTTCTGGTACTTGGCTGGCTACCACCCACTCAAGTTGAAAATCTGCCACATCTAACGCTGTGTTCTGGTAGCCTCGCTCAAGAGACAGTTCCATTCCAGGCTAGGTGTGCTTTACCATCTTCGACCACACCGTCACTTGGTGGTAGATTTCCTTAGCAGGGGGTCGTCTAGGTAGGTACCACAGCAGTACCAGCTATTCTGCCGCCAAGCAGTAGTGTGCAAACATAACTGTGTTCTGGTTTGAAGGGTACTGCAGCTAGCGAAATTACTGGGCTGTTGAGACTACTACTACTACTGTTGAGTCTAAAGTAATGAGTGCCAAAGCAGCGATGTCCTGGACATTGTTTTCACTCAAAGTTCTGTGTATCGCTACAATGGTCATGGACAGGCGTTATCTCTTAACATCAGGAGAGCGCCTCGATCGTCTCATTACTCTTACATAAAAAAAAAAAAAACAGTTGAGTCAAAATCTAAACTGCCAACCCTACAAAAAAAAAGCCAGAGTGCTTGAATCCAAACTCCAACAATGAGCTTGAGCTGCCGGTAAAGGAAACCACGCCATGGTGGTAGTCATGACACATAATCATGCGCTGTAACTACTTAATTACATCTTACTTAAAAATACTGCTTAGACAACTATCAAATCTCATTTTATTAGAAGCTAATTTCCTTAATTAATGAGTATATCTTTCTTTAAAAATTTACATTATTTGTGGTGAAGTGTTCTGTTAAAAAAAATTGTGATGATATAGTGTAGGTAAAACCACCTGTAAGACATTGTTATATATAGGGTTACACACATCAGTAGTACAAAGCTGAAAGGAGGTTAACACACCCATCATTATCATCATCATCATCATTACAGCTGTAGGACGTCCACTGCTGGACATAGGCCTCCCCCATTGATTTCCATAAAGACTGGTTGGAAGCGGCTCGCATCCAGCGCGTTCCAGAACAAACATTTGTTTGTACCACACAGTTTGTCCTGGTGGGAATCGAACCCACGCCCTTCAGCTCTTGAAGCAGACATTCTACCAATGAACCAACAGAGCTGTGGAATTGTGAAATTATGACATTATTTAAAAGCAAGACGAGACCGCGCGTGAGTTGTTCTCAACTTTGTCTCCATGAAGGCCACCGGGTTTAACCAAAACTATAGCCAGAGTTTATTCAATTAAATGAATAATCTCTCATAAGTAGAACAAAAATGTCATTAATGACTTTTTGAAAGACACACTTTCGTAATTGGTCCATAATAAACCAAAAATAAGACAATATTCTTACAAATAAATTAAGATGATGTAGACTTTGTTTGATTTAAAAATAAGAATCAGCTAAATTGGTTGTTGTTCTGAAGTTATTTGATTTTTTAAGATGATGACCCCTTTCAGCTAAATACACCGCAAGCTTAAATATAATCAAATTGTGATCCTTTTGTGATTCTTAAACTTTTTTTTAGAATTACTTCCAGTTGAACATTAAATGAAATTCTTTTCGTTTTATTGCTATTGAAATTCACCATGGTTCACAAAGCTCATATTTTTCAATGCATTCAATGAGCCAACCGATCGGTAACACTTTCAAATGCTGCATATTATACATAGGTTCAAAAATGTCCTTGAAAATTATGTAATGTGAACAATTCACCAGTTTCCCGCCTTTCTTTGCATGGTACGGAATGAGTTTCTCTTCTTCCGGTATCGATTCAGGATTGGGACATCTTCTGAGAAATATTCCACCTGCATCGGTGACCAACTTTGTCAAGATTGCTTTTGTAACTATAATTTTCTTTGTAATCTCATACTTTCCGCTGATATTGTGGAAATAAAAATGACATCCATCAAAGATGCCAGGCAGTTGTTTGTATTTGTTGTATCTAGAGGTTTTCGGACCTTGGTATGTTGTTGTGCCGATTCCTGTAACTTCATATTTATGAAATGGCTCGAGCTTGTCTTCGTTCGATTTCGTTACCCAGTTTGATGTCACAATCCAGATCGAATTTACAATACCCAGCAAGACATCCAAGCTGGACTGGCATATGCCGTTGTCTTCAGTGTCGACTATTAGATGAGTAACTTTCTTTGTAAATTTTGCTTCAATATGCAAGTTACTGTGACTTTTGGCAAGAGATTTCAGTTTGTTAAAAACCGTACGGAATTCAGACGCACAGTAGACTCTTATATCATCAAATTCAAGTTCTGAGTACAAAGCAGACATATGAGTTATGTTCATGCTTTGGGTTTGAATTATATTGTCCGATGCTGATAGCAAAATGTTCTTCAATTCAATTGAAGCCAGCTGAAACGGAGTTTCTCCTTTGCAATTACGAGCATTCATGTCTGCTCCATGCTTTACTAGCAATTCTGCAATATTTTTATGATTGTATCTCACAGCCTCATGCAAAGGAGTCTCGTTGCTCTGCCCCGGAACGTCTATTAATGTATTATATTGTAACAGCAACCTCACTAAGTCTAATCGTCCATTTTGTACAGCTTCATGTAATGGAGTCCAGCCCGCATTATCTTTAGTGTTCGTATTAGCACCTTGGTCTAATAACTCCAAAACTTTATCTAATTTCCCTAACCTACAAGAAATATGGAGCATAGTTTCACCTTTACTGTTCTTTTTTTCTAAAGTTTTGTCGATTCTACTTACTGAAGACAGAAGAGAGACATTAGCATTGGATTTAGTTATTTCAGCCTTTTGATTGGTTTTATCTGATAAAACCGCTGTTTTAGTAGTTGTTTCAGGCTCTACAGCGAGCTTCGCAAGGCTATTAGCTTTCTTTGAAGTTTTTTTCTTAGAAGTACTAGCCGATATTATAGATTCATTGGTGAGCTTGGTTTTATAACCTACAAATATTTTGTCGATTTCTTTAGCAGATTCAATACAAGATGCAAGCTTATTATCGTCGTCGACGTAGATAGTGCATCCATCAAGGCTTGTGTTGCAGTCAGGGCACGTCTTTAATCCCTCAAAATGTTCCGCGCAGATGATATGGAAACACTTACTCAGAGTAATAGGATTCTGGCATAATTCCGAGCATACACCGCAAGTGTAATTAGCTTTTACTGCATTTAGGGCTTTCATAAAGTTTGCAACATCTGCTGTAGACATTTTTTTCAATATATATAAGTTTGTATATTTTGTTGCACTTCAAGAAAACTTTTGTTTTTGCGCGGGGAAATTGTACTAAATTGCTGAGGATTTGATCCGAAATAGGGCAGTAGTACCAACAACGCTTATTGTTATAAACACAAGCCCGCAATTTATATCTGTGTCAAGTCAGTTTGTATCTACTATGTTGCTATTATAGGCATTATTTATGTGTTTCGGACTATAATCCAAAAGATAAAACCTTTTTGACATACCAAATATATTTTTATTTTTTTGGATCAGTCATCTTTGCGCAGGGGCCATGCTGATATTTTCTGAATTAATACAATTTTTGAAAAGTACTTACTGCCAATGCAAATTAAAGTATTTATTGTAGATACTGTTATGCTTTTATTATGTTGTTACATACATTTTCCAATTTCACGTTGCATAGAAACACAATACTTTTTTTTTATACATTTTTTACAGCAACAAGCTTCAAAAGTGTGTATCAAATGAAAATAAGCCTAACGTCAGTATTGTTTAGCTGTGAAAAATGTTTGTCAGCTTGCTAATCTTAGTTTGTTTTAATGGAATAAATAAAACATCAAGAGCATTTTCTTTAATTCTTCTATTTTTTTTTAATGCTACATTGCTTTGATCAGATGATTATCTGCTCGAAGCTATAATGTGAGTTTCTACGAATACTACCAATAATAAATCTTTTTCTTATAAACTAAACATCACAGATATTACAGCCAACATTGGAAGTAACAAAGATGGCGATATTTTCACGCCAAAACTGCATTCAAAATCTTTTACCGCTAATTGTTTTTCGTAGTTCAGAGGTATTTTATCATAAGGATGTGTGTAAAAAGTATAATTTTGAGCTAATAATCGAGTATTATTATGAAATAAAACATCCATTTGATGATTGAACGGTCCGTACATTAAAAACATGGGTGTGTGAAACGGCGGATGTTTGCCAAACATTTTATCCAAACTGCCAAATACGTTGACAATTTCTTGCTGCCTAACAGCTGTCACATTCTTGGCCGCAAACACATGGCCAATACTTGACCAACTTAAGAAACAGTACGTTTTAATTTCATCCGGGCAGAGGGGAACGATATTTTTTATTGGGTTATTTGTATTTCCAAGTTCACTGGCTTGACTAGCGAATTTGTTGTAAGTGGTCATGCTGACAAAAGCGACATCTGTGGCGCCATCTATGAGAGACTTCAAAGCGCCATCTTCGCCGTCGTCGTAGCATTTTTTAACTCCATTTAATTTTTCTTCGCCACCGGGCGCGCAGATTTCTTTGAAATAATCTGTGGGCATTTTTTTAAATTAATAACTTCAGAATCTATATATTGCTAACACAATAATGTTACGAAGTATTCTCGTCAAAAATAGGGCCACCTGATCGCTTTTAAATGATGAAAGATTTGCCTAAGTGTGGAAATAGCTTTATTAGGGGCATTAACATATAAACATCGGAACTAACATTGATGAAATTTGACAAAATAATAGTAAACTTAATGCGGAAGGATATTGAAAACTTATAGATAGATATAACCTTTTGTATCGTAAAACATGGTTATAATAGGCATTTAAAAAAGTTGTAATATTCAATACCTGTTACAAACTCTTTGCAATTCACTTTCTCTTTATCCTCCAAATAGGTTTTAACCGCATGCCAGCTCATTCCGTCATAGCGCGGGAAAGCCGCGCGTTTCCCGCGCAAATCCGCCATCTTGGATATTTGCGCGTCTGTCCGTACGTAGGCGACAACGGTGTTGGTTTTTTCTAGAATTGGCGTCAACTCGTGTAAAACGGGAGTCACTGAGAAATCTCTGTAGGAAAGAAAAATAGAAATTTCGGATTTAAGTGCCTATAACATCACAGTATTACGGATATCTCACCCTATACAAAAAAATGGTAAAGCTAGGTGTTTGACTACAGCTCACCTTGTAACGGTATGGTCGTAGATGGACAACACACCTTGCCTGTAATAGAACTGGCTCTCAAGTGAGGCTGCCGGAACACACCAACCAAGCAGGTACTAGAAAGTATTTTATCACCATGCTATGGTTTCCTCATGATGTTTTCCTACACCGGCAGTTCAAGCTCAATGTTGGGGTTTGAACCCACGCCCTCCGGCGTGCGTACCGACCGCACTAACCTAACCTAACCACTCGGCTATCATCGTTACTAGGCATGACTAAAATTGACTGGCATGCACTGGATTTGACTAAGACTAGACTTTGACTGTAACTATAGATGTAAGACATGTATTGTAAATGTAAAACCGAAGACATGGCAGTATGGCTTTACAGCTTTAGCCTGCCCAATGGGGCAAAATAAATTTTAAAAAATGGACTAGACTGTTGATACTCATAGATCTATCTTAGATGTTAAGACCTTTTTATTGTAACACAGTTCTACAATAAAATACTATTTGAATAAAAAAAAAAATATTAAAGAAACTTTTTTTTTTTCTTTGGTTTTGGCCTCGCGTTTTAGCATTTGCCAGTGTCAAGTATTTATATATTTTCAACTTTCAAAAGTTAAATAAGTGTCCTCGTAGCTAAAGTTATAGTCAAAGTCTAGTCTTAGTCAAGTACAATCCGTGTCAGTCAAGTCCAGTCATGCTTTAGTAAAGTAGTGGTGACTTTACTATAAAGCTTCGACGGAGTTTTGGGAAGCAACACAAAAAATCATGTTTCACTACATTATATCATTTTCCCACACTCGCGCTTGTGATTCGGCACTTTCTGAATAAAACACCACCATTTTTATGCATAAACACTCGACAAAACACTAGTTTTGGAAAAAAATACAACGGGGCGACACGACTCTTTCCGTGTTCCCGCCAAAACTCTTCTTAAAGAAACTTACCTCTCTCCCATTACAAGCCAATCGCTATCTCCGATTGCGACATCACTGCCCCCCTCCCGCACGTCCCGCATGCACTCCCTTGTATCTGCTTTCACCACGCATTGCAAAGGAGGAGATATTCCGTAGACCGCGCCCGCTTCGCTCAACCAGTCGCACTTGTTCTTCTCAAGAAGCGATGTCGTACAGAGAGTTATGTGCCTAAAAAATAAATGTTTATTGTGCACATCATAAATAGAAAAGAGTACAGAGAACAAAGAACCTTATGAACTAGTGCCACAAGTGGCGGCCTTATCGCTAACAGCGATCTCTTCCAGGCAACCAAAAAAAAATACAAAAACATAAGAAACAGACGGGAGATAAATAAATAAATGTTAATTTTGATTTTTAACCCCCAACGAACGATGGGGTGTCCAAATTTTGAGTGTGTGAGAGTGTGTGTGTATGTGTTTGTGTGTGTCTGTCTGTGACATCGTAGCTCCCGAACGGATGAATTGATTTTGATTTTTTTTTTGTTTGGAAGGTGAATTAGTCGGGAGTGTTCTTAGCTAACAAAAAAAAATTACATAGCTAAGTACACTCTTGACTAATTCACCGTATGTTTGATGAAAATCGATCCAAGATGGCCGCCGCCACAAAATGGCGGATTACATACTTTTTCACAACTCCCTCAATATGAATATCAAATGAAAGGGATTGACTAGTAGAATACACTATGACAAGATGGCCGCCACCACAAAATGGCGAATTACTTATTTTTTTATGTGACTTGATAGAGAGTCTGTTTAGCTGTTTGCAGATAACAGCTCTCATGTATGTGAGTATTTAGCACTGATCGATTCGGAATTTGGTATTATGGTGTTTTAAATTTTACAAGCTGTTCGGGTGGAATCTTGCAAGTTTAATTTGACCCACTTCCCGATGTCCGATTGGATTCAAATTTAGTATATAATACTTATTTTAATTAATTACATTTACCTTGGAGGATCGCACCCACTCTGGCTGTACGCTTCCCTAAACCCTTTGGCCTTGGCGAGGTAGTCAGCAGGCGGTGGCGTGGGGCTCAAGGGGTCTCTCAAAGCGGCAGCACTTTCCAACAAACTTGCCAGGGCTCCGCGCCAGTGACGGTCTACAGCGACGTCAGACTTTATGAGGTCCTTGGCTAACTTGCTTACTGCTTCTGCAGCTTTTCTATAACATAAATGAGATTGGGAGATTTTTGGCGGGAAAACGGAAAGAGTCGTGTCGCCCCATTATATTTTTTTGGATGGATGTTTGTTACTCTTTCACGCAAAAACTATTGAACGGATTTGGGTGCAATTTGGTATGGAGGTAACTGACACCCTGTATTAACACATAGGCTACTTTTTATCGCGAAAACATTCAGCGGGTAACACCGCGGAGCGCAGCTAGTAAACAAATATACCTTTTAGCCACGATAACGTTCCAGGGACGATGCAGCCAGACGCAAGGCTCCTTATCCATACTGAGCCAGCTGCCATCTCGGCAGAGGAATACGAAGTGTTCGGGGATCGTGCGGTTAGGTTTTTTCAGCTGGAAACAAAAGGTAAAATGATATAAAACACCTATTGGTGCCCCTTTGCAGTGAATCCGACTCGTATGCCGTGACAGCAAACAGCGTGACGCTCTCTTGTACCGCCAATCGCCATGCCCTCTCTACTACTTTCCTTGTGTGTGTGTATATACTATATACACTTTGTTGCTTCTTTGTGTGAAATAGGAAGTGTTTAAATGTTTCTCATCTACCGGGCGTCCCGTGACAGCCCACCTTATTCTATCAAGACTTCTTTAATTTTACAACTCTACAAATTACAACTTTATATTTTTTATTCTATAAAATTCTTAAAAAAACGGTTTCCATTGTTAAAAAAATCTCTTGTTTAAAAAATGGATACATATAACTTTACTTACTTCAAAATAAGCGCTAATGTCATCATACTCAGCCCACGTGACGTCACCGGCGCCTTCGCCCAGACAGGTTAGGGCTCCGCTGTCGCCCCAGTACTTGTCAGTGATCGAGCATTTTGACGGAGTGTTGCATGCAGCGCAGAGAGAAGGATATTTTTGCTCTAAAAAGGTAATTTAATGGTGTTTTTTTTTCAATTAATTTTATATTTATAACAAACAAAATGTAAACTACTATGATATTACAAGCTGTTTTACAGGTCGCGTCATGTAAAAGAACGATGGCGGTCAAACTGATAATGATATTTTTCAATGTACCTACCAATCCCATTAATATTATAAACGTGAAAGTTTGGATGGATGAATGGATGGATGGATGTTTGTTACTCTTTCACGCAAAAACCACTGAACGGATTTAAATGAAATTTACTATGGGAGTAGCTGAGACCCTGGATTAACACATAGGCTAATTTTTATCCCGAAAACATGTAGCGGGTAACACGATGGGGCGCAGCTAGTGATACCTACCCAGAAAACCCTAAGAAGAACTTCTGCAAAGTAACGCCTGAACCAATCAATTATCTAAGAAATACTTACTCAACTTTGCATCTTTGTATGGATCCAGCACCCAAGGTCCTGCCTTGCAAGCTTTCCCGAAGTACCCAGCCATTGCTTTTATTCTGTTCTCGGTGTGTGACAACCCTGGCTCACATGATCTTTCGAGCACCAGGGATTCAAGGTACTGAAAAAGATAAATTAAACATTTAAAAAACCCCCGACATGTGTATAGTATACTACTAGTCAAGACCTTTCATTTGATACCCATATTGAAGGAGTTGTGAAAAAATATGTAACCCGCCATTTTGTGGCGGCGGCCATTTTGGACCGACTTTCATAAAACATAGCTAAGAACACTCTCGACTAATTCACCTTTCAAACAAAATGAAAATCGGTTCATCCGTTCGGGTGCTACATACAGCTACAGTATACATAGGTACATCTAAGAACAATAAATGTGTATTATTTTATCCAGTGCGAGGCGTTACAAAAATTATTGAGTGGGTCACGAACGGGCAGTATGAAATATTACCGGGCCATGGCAGAACAAAGTCTTGGAAACACTGTTCTAAAGTATTAAATCAGAATGCTACTTACTCCAGATAAAGTGTCACTAAGAGGTCTTATATCCTCAGCACCTACTCCTGGATGGCATAGACTTGTGTTCTTTAATATGGCGTGAAGACTAGATGTACCTTCCGGCAATATGCGTCGGTTCACTACCGCCACAACGTTACGCTCGAACGGACCTAAAATGACACGTAGTGGTGTTAAAATTATTTAATCTGTACCTACAAGAAACAATTTGTTTTAAATCGACTCAAAAAAGGGAGATTATCAATTCGACTGTATGTTTTTTTTATGTTTGTTACGCGATAATTCCGCCAATTATGAATCGATTTTGATGATTCTTTTTTTGCTTGGTAGATCATACTTCAGAGGTAGTCCCATATCAATTTTAAAGAAATCGATCAAGCGGTTTTTAAAAAATCAACAAAAATCTAAATATTGTATACATCGATGATGTTTTCGTTTACACCGAAACCTCGCTGTTTCATTGGAGCAATGCGTTTAATTCTGTACTGTATCTATTATAAGTATGTATTTATAAAAAAAAAGTATTTGAGTATTCTATTCTTCAACGCGTTGTGGAGTGCGGAGCTAAGCAGAACGTCTTGCCCCCAAGCTATGTAATAGTGACTATACTGTTCTAACTATTCTTAAAACTACAATCGATGTGAAGTGCTGATTAAATTTAGTATGAGAACTGAATTGTATGGTTTGTCTCCTCGCCCGCTACACCCTCGCCCATGTAACCATCTATGACGCGGATCGGCCCTCTGACGTTCTCCGACATATATCATGAGTGTTTACAGAAATTCATATTTTAAGTAACGGCCAATTTAGTAAACAAACAAAAAAAAATTATCTACAATGTTTTGTAATTGTTATTGTGGATGAAATCCTTACGGTCACGATGCCTTATCTCGTTGGTAACGAGCACGTCTATGTCTGCCCACTGCGCAGCCACCAGGTCCTCGGGGCTGAAGACACCGAAGTCCACGGAACCTTTGCTGATGCGTCGTAAGCAGTCTAACCTGAAATATCAACGTAGCGATGATAGCTCAGTGTTTTGCGTGGTCAGTCATGCGGAAGAACGTTCAACCCCCAACAACGAGCTTGAGCTGCCGGTGAAGGAAAACATCGTGAGGAAACCATAGCACGGTGGTAGGGTACTTTCTAATACTCAGCTGGCTAGCTACCACCCTCAAGTTGAAAACCTGCCGTCGTCTTTACCATCTTCGACTACACCGTCACTTAACAAAACCAACCCATCGATCGATCTCCTCAAAAAACCCAAGCTCATCCGAAAGACCATCAATTTCTGTGTAAGAAGAACCACTGCTGCATTTTCCAAAGTTGTGTCGTGGGCTCTTAGTGCGTGCCGTAAATAGCCTTATGCGAGCTTCTATAACTGCGCCCTTGTTTGTTTAAGATATTATAGGTACCTCCCTTGTTGTTGTTTTGTCTAATTAAACAAAAGTTTTTGATGATACTGGTAGGTACCTACGTATGTGTTGGAAAAGAGCATTAGGGGCGCAGCGGGAAGTTATCAAGAGCAAATAACAAACTCACGTGTCGTGTCGCCCCGTTGTATTTTTTTCCAAAACTACAAACTACTTTTTTGTCGAATTTTTATGCATTAAAATGGTAGTGTTTTATTCATAAGTGCCGAATCACAAGCGCGAGTGTGGGAAAATGATATAATGTGGCGAAACATGCCTTTTCGTGTTGCTCCTAAAACTCCATCGAAGCTTTATAATGAAGTCCCCACTACTTTACTAAAGCATGCCTGGACTGGACTTACACAATAACTATAGCTACGAGGCGACTTATTTAACTTATATGAAACTTAAAAATCTGACAATGGCAAATGCTCAAAATGCGACGCCAAAACCAAAGAAAAACTTGGTAGCGATGATAGCTCAGTGGTTAGCGCGGTAGGTTCGCATGCCGAAGGGCGTGGGTTCAAACCCCAACAATGAGCTTGAGCTGCCGGTGAAGGAAAACATCGTGAGGAAACCATAGCATGGTGGTAGGGTTCTAGTACTCGGCTGGCTAGCTACCACCCTCAAGTTGAAAATCTGCCGCCAAGCATCTAACGGTGTGTTCCGGCAGCCTCACTTGAGAGCCAGTTCCATTCCAGGCTAGGTGTGCTTTACCATCTTCGACCACACCTTCACTTAACATCAGGTGAGCTGTGGTCAAACAACTAGCCTGTCAACCATTAAAAAAAAAAAAAAAAAACTCACCTGTCTGCCCCTATAACGCACTCTACTCCGGAAGACTCCTGGTCCAGGATGGGGCAGAACTTGGGCGTCCGTTTGTACAGTCCCTTCCCCTCCACGACACAAAGGCGCACTAGAAATAAAAAACAAAACACAGCATTATTTATTAATTAGCTGTCAGACTGGCTGATGAAAAAAGATAAGCTTTCAAATGAAATAAATCTGTTGTAAGCTCAGGTTGTAAGAATTAGTCTGTATTAACATACGGGTAATACGATAATTATGTGTAAGTATGCCAAATTTCATCCAAATCCGTTCTGCCGTTTTTACGTTGATTGAGTAACAGACATCCCAACATTCAAACTCAAACATACAAACTTTCACATTTATAATATTAATAGTAGGATAACACCGTATTAACATTTTTTTATGGTCGACAAGCGAAGTGTTGACCACAGCTCACAGATCACAGTTAAGTGGTGGTGTGCTTTCTTTACATAAGAAATAGACCTACTACCTACATTTGACCATCACACTTGATGTTTAGTGATGATGCGGTGTAAGATGGAGCACGCTTGCCTAGAGAACATCGATTAACTCTCTACTTGAAGATACCCAGATTATATCCAACGGAGAACACCCACTCAGGTAGCGCATTCCACTGTTTAGCAGCGCGGTCGGTTCGCACGCCATAAAGCGTGGGTTCAAACCCCAACAATGAGCTTGAGCTGCCGGTGAAGCATTGTAAGTAAATAAATAAATATCGTAGGACATTACACACAGCGCCATCTGACCCCAAACTAAGCAAAGCTTGTACTATGGAAGTCAGTCTGATAGTGGTGGTAGGATATTTTCTAGACACGACTGGCTAGCTACCACCCTCCAGTTAAAAATCTGCCAGAACGACGTGTTCCAGCAGCCTCACTCGAGAGCCAGTTCCATTCTAGGCTAAGTGCGTTTACCATCTTCGACCACACAGTCATTTAGCATCAAGTGAGCTGTGGTCAAACACTTAGACTGTCAACCATTAAAAAAATAGGGTGTGGAAAAATGATGTAATATGTCAAAACTATTTTGCCATGTAGGTTCTAAAACTCAGGCAAAGCGTCTTGTAAAGTTGTCGGTATTTTACCAGGGCATGACAAAACTTGACCTTTACGTTGTGTAAGAGTGACTAAGAATATTTTAAACATTTAATTTATCATAAAATACTTTAAAATATCTAAATACAAAATACACAAAGCGCGATGCCAAAAACAAAGAAAAAAGATAGACACTCGATACTCTTTTTTAACCGACTCGAAAAAATTTCAATTCGACTGTATGTTTTTTGTATGTATGTGACGCGGTAATAACGCCTGTCCTTGACAACCATGACCATTGCAGCGATACACAAAACTTTAAGTAACAAAACAACGTCCAGGGCATCACTGCTTTGGCGCTCATTACTTTGAGACTTTTGATAGAGTTAGTCTCAACAGCCCCGTAATTTCGCTAGCTGCAGTACCCTTCAAACCGGAACACAGTAATGCTTACACACTACTGCTTAGTGGCAGAATAACTGGTACTGCGGTGGTACCTACCTAGACGACCTCCTGCTAAGGAGATCTACCACCAAGTAGTCTCAGTGTATTATGCGATCATTCTGCCAATTATTATTAATAGATTTTGTTGATTCTTTTTTTGTATGGTAGCCCATACTTCAGAGGTAGCCTGATATAAATTTTATCGAAATCGATCAAGCGGTTTTTAAAAAATCAATAAAAATGTAAAAATTGTATACATCGATGATATTTTCGTTTACTCGGAAACCTCGCTGTTTCATTGGAGCAGTGCGTTTGGTTGGCCTAAGGGTAATGGAGACGGTTTTTTAATTTTAAACATATTACAGAGAACCCTTCGTTTTGAAGTCTGTTAAAATCATAAACACACGGGGTATCCATGGATTAGCTTCGCTCGCAGCTATGGTAATAAAATAGTTAGTTATTCTGCCGCTAAGCAGTAGTGTGTAAACATTACTGTGTTCCGGTTCGAATGCTACTGCAGCTAGCGAAATTACTGGGCTGTTAAGACTAACCATCGAAAGTCTCAAAGTAATGAGCCCCAAAGCAGTGATGCCCTGGACTTTGTTTTGTTACTTAAAGTTCTGTGTATCGCTGTAATGGTCATGGACAGGCGTTATCTCTTACCAACAGGAGAACGACTCGTTCGTCGCATTACTAATTAGTAATTACATTAAAAAAATAAAAAAATCATAAATATTTATGAAGTTGACATTTCTAAAGAAATATAAAACAATGCCCTAAGATATAATGAATAGATCTTTATGAGGAAACGAATTGTTCCGTCAGTACGGCAAACTCGGACATAATGATTAATAGAATGTTTGTTAATTTCTTGAACCAGGTAATTGATTATCTGCAAGAACGTGAAAATCATTATTGTTTTATTTTCTGTTCCACAGGTCCCGTGCGGGTTTTGCGGACTAATATATATCTGTACATACTATAGTAGGTACGCCATTTAATTATTCTCCGGAAATATTTACGTAACCTTCAAAATAATTATTTGACATCTGTATCATCAGAATGTATTTAACACTGAAGTAGGAGTTTTGGCGGGAACGCGGGAAGAGTCGTGTCGCTCCGTTGTATTTTTTTCCAAAACAAGTGTTTTGTCGAGTGTTTATGCATAAAAATGGTGGTGTTTTATTCATAAAGTGCCGAATTACAAGCGCGAGTGTGGGAAAATGATATAATGTTGTGAAACATGAGTTTTCATGTTGCTTCCAAAACTCCATCGAAGCTTTGTAGTAAAGTTGCCACTACTTTACTAAAGCATGACTGGAATTAACTGACACGAACTGGACTTGACAAAGACGACTTTGACTAAAACTAGCTACGATGGCACTTATTTAACTTTTGAAACTTGAAAATATATAATTACTTGACACTGGCAAATGCTAAAACGCGACGCCAAACCCAAAGAAAAAAAAAAAAAACACTGAAGTAGAGATGAGACGCGAATGGTGAACATTAAAAATATTTTTGTAAACTCAATGAGGTTTTACCTATTATACTATGTATAGTACTTGTTTACATCATTGACTAAACTTAATTCCTGCAGGACAAAAAATATTTTATATAATATTATCTCATAAAATATGCCAAGACCTTAAATTATACTATTTACAAAATGTATACAAAAAACTTAGTCTAAAAAACCGTCAGAGGAGGGATATGTAATATGTGGCCAGAATGCTGAATGAAAAAAATTGATACTACAATTAGTAATTTGGTTGTAGGTCTGTAAGTGCTAATTGTGAAATTGAATTGAATTGTAATTGAATTAAAATTGAGATTGAGATTGGGATTGGGATTGGGATTGGGACTGGGATTGGATATGGATTTGGAATGGGATTTGGATTTGGATTTGGGATTGTAATTAGTTGCAGATTGGTTGTAGGTCACTAGGAACTAGATATTGTGGTTGTAGGTTTTTTTTAGTTCACAAGGTACTAGGTAATTTGGTTATAGATACTTAATAGACATTTAGGTAGGTGGGCATTGCAGTTTATAATGATGATATCACATGAAAATCAACCTTGACTACAAAATGAGTTTTGAACAATCATAATATTATAATGATTTGATAGTTCTAAAAGACGATGACCTATCAAAATAATAAAAAACGACATTGACCTTCAATGGAGGAAGTGTAATTTTTTTATTATGTATTCCTATGTAAGGAAGACACCAGGTTCATCCATCTACTAAAATACTTAAGGTGGTTCGATTTCCATACAAACAATTTTTTTCCATTTATGGACAAATGGAGTATAATTTTACAGTGATATAGGTTGGGGGGGGGGGGGGGTCTCACAAATGTGACAAGGGCAGGGGAGGGATCAAAAAATCATGAAATTCGTAATTTATGGATGGCCCCTATAATAGGGTCTCGTTAATGTCAATTTGTGTACGAAACCCTAAAAAACGTTCAGCAAGGTTGATGACTACACTCGCAGTTTTATTAGGTAAGTATATTGTACCTACTTCATCAAAGATGTGCGGGCAGTCTCAAGGTCGCCGACCGGATTTGTAAAGTACAAGTTTTTTTATATTATAATTATCAAGAAGCATCACTTGCTTATTTTTTTTATTTTTTTTTCTTTGGTTTTGGCGTCTCGTTTTGAACATTTGCCAGTGTCAAGTATTTTATATTTTCAAGTTTCAAAAGTTAAATAAGTGTCCTCGTAGCTAAAGTTATAGTCTAAGTCCAGTCTTGGCCAAGCACAGCCCGTGTCAGTCAAGTCCAGTCATGCTTTAGTAAAGTAGTGGCGACTTTACTACAAAGCTTCGATGGAGTTTTGGAAGCAACACGAAAAATCATGTTTCACCACATTATATCAATTTCCCACACTCGCACTTGTAATTCGACACTTTATGATCTAACAATCTACTGTTTTATTCAAGCAATTGTGATTTACCGCAAATAAAAACCAAAATAAATGCCAGTAGCTGTGATTTCACTGTAAAATTATGCTCTATTTGTCCATAAATAGAAAAAAAAATTAGGGTTCCGTACCCAAAGGGTAAAAACGGGACCTTATTACTGAGACTTCGCTGTCCGTCCGTCCGTCCGTCTGTCACCAGGCTGTATCTCAAGAACGGTGATAGCCAGACAGTTGAAATTTTCACAGATAATGTATTTCTATTGCCGCTACAAAAACAAATACTAAAAATAAAATAAAATAAATATTTAAGGGAGGCTCCCATACAACAAACTTGAATTTTTTTAAAGATAGTACGGAACCCTTCGTGCGCGAGTCCGACTCGCACTTAGCCGGTTTTTTTATGGTAAAGATTAACCATGGTAATGTGGTGTACAAATGTCATTCACAGAAAGTTAGTAAGCGAAATGTCAGGCGTATTAAATGAATTACAGCCAAAACAGTATTTAATTAGATAGTCTTTAGTTAGTTATGATTTGAGAATGACCTTTTGGGATTTATTCGAACGAGTTTCGCATACCTCGCTTGTTCGGAATAGGCTATGAAGCCTTGAATTTTAACGCAAAGTTTCTTGTCCGTCTGTTTTTTTACCGGATACACTTTAAAGAGAGCGCTTCATGATCTAAAAAGCGACACCGCTTCATGGATTCACATTCCAAAAACTAAAACAAAGCGGTTCGATTCCACCTTCATTGTACGAACCGCTAAACAATGGAATTCGCTGCCCGAGTGGGTGTTCCCCGATAGATACAAAATGGCGTCAAGTCGCGCGTGAATAGGTTTAGGCAAACGTGTTCCATCTTGTAATAAGATAGCAAATGACGATGTAATTGTTAACATCTATTCTCTAAAATTCAAAACTTATGTTAATAATTTATTTGTCAAAGTTGCTTTTTAGCCGCGTGCTCGATTTTGATGACCAAGCAAGCGAAGGGTTCTAAAATTAGTATCCTAGCGAGGGAATCAAAAGAGCACGAGGTGAAAAATCTTTGCACTCGAGTGCAACACGTAACTTTTCATCCCACCTCAGCGAGGAAATGACTAAATGCAAAAAAATCTTTTACAATCACAAGATACTTTTATTTCAGTTTAGGTATTAACTACTACATTGACAATATGATGTGAAAAGAAAATTGCGCGCGCAACACAAATTAAAAAAAACGTACCCCAAGGAGGTTCCGAGTCTTGAGTTTTTAACAAATTAAAAAATAAATTCGGCACCATGGAGGTAGAAGTAAATAGGTTTAATGATGTTTTGAATTCACAACCTTAGTGCACACGGTGTTCTAAATTTAAATTTACTTTATCCTCTAGCGGATAAAAACGACTTTTGCACTCAGATATCGAAGAGCAAAAATCTCGGAGATGGTGGAATGAAAAAGATTTTCATGTGCCAAACGCCTGGCTCAGTCCAGCCCCAAGCTATGATTTTAAAAGCTCATTGTTTTATTAATGTAATAACGTAGATAAATAGTCATAATTATATTTAAAGCTTGTAAACGCTAAACCAATATTGCACATACGGTCTGAGTTGCAATCCCGGTCAAACACAGCTTTCCTCTAGTTCAGTTTTTTGTTTGATTGTAAATTTTTTTTAGTGTTTAAATAAATTTAAAAAAAAAGATGGTGGTTCAACTCAAGCCTAATTGTCATTAAAAAAAAACATATCAAAACTTTTTTTGTACGATAACTTTTTTTGACAACTTACGTTTATGGTAAACATACCAACTTATGGTTCCAAAATCGAGAATTGTTTTCAAGACAAAGCGTCGCGACGGTCGTCGCTATGAAATGTTTTTATACAAATTATTCTCCCCGACTTGCGATATCGCAACCTATATCCTTTTTTTTAATTCCAAATAATTATGTTTGGCGTTGACTACAAACTGCAAAACTACTTGCCAACAAAAATACCTACAGATATGACCAATTGTCACATACAATAATAATGTGATTTATTTATTCAATTAATTTATTTTGATAATGTTTTGACATTTATAGGTACATTTTCACTTTGACTTTTTTCATTATTATTTTTAAGGACTATTGTAATTGGCATATTGTGCCGTTTAAGTCTATAAACAATACAAAATTACAAATAAAACAAACATACAGCAATCAATTTAATGCTGATTCATCCAAGTAGGTTGTCAGACCTTCGCTATGCTCGGCCAGTTATAATTTTTTCATTTAATTAAAGCTTCAACTGTCTAAGTCTTGAACAAAAGTGGCCTTACCAGTAGGTACAGTTACGTAGGTACAGTTAGCGCCAAATTTGTATGACATTAGCTGTCACTCGCCTTTTTTTTTCGACCATAGTATGTGCATGCATTGTGCCAGTTCATAAGACAAGTGTCACTCAATATTTGGTAAAGGGGTGGTGTTGTAAATACATAGGTACTTATGATACATACAGAACACCCAGACACAGAACAAACATTTTCCCAGTGGGAATCGTACCCACGCCCTACTGCTGTTGGAGCAGATATTCTACCAAATTAGCTAACAGTGTCATTTATCAGACGAACGATGCGTTCTCTTGATCGTAAGAGATAACGCATGCCCATGATCATTGCAGCGATAAACAGAACTTTGAGTAACAAAACAAAGTCCAGGGCATCGCTGCTTTGGCGCTCATTACTTTGAAACTTTCGATGGTAAGTCTCAACAGCCCAGTAATTTCGCTAGCTGCAATACCCTTCAAACCGGAACACAGTAATGTTACTTACACGCTACTGCTTGGCGGCAGAATATCTGGTACTGCGGTGGTACCTACCTAGATGGCTTCCTGCTAAGGAAATCTACCACCAAGAAGTTTGTGTTGAATAGGCAATATTTTATTTAAAAACCGTTAGGGATCTGTACTTCAATAATGTAAGCCAAGCTGTGAAAAATTTACCGAAAAATCCTTACTTAGCATGCGCAGAGAAAACTATTGACAATAGAATAAAGTGACGTTTTATAGAGCAAATTGACAGCTACAAATAAGTCCGCAATATCATATGTCTAACTATTACGGTTGTCATCTACCTACACCGATTATAAAGAGGAAAGATTTGATTTTTTGTTTGTTTGTATTGAATAGGCTTCAAAATTCATTTTCATCATTAGAATGCTACATGATCACTGAGTGACACAGGCTATATTTATATTGCTAATCGAGTTTTGTTTTCCCGTGCGAAGCCGGGGCGAGATGCTAGTTATCTATACATGTTCATTTTTTTTTCTTTGGTTTTGGCGTCGCGTTTTAGCATTTGCCAGTGTCAAGTAATATATATTTTCAAGTTTCAAAAGTTAAATAAGTGCCATCGTAGCTAGTTTTAGTCAAAGTCGTCTTTGTCAAGTCCAGTTCGTTTCAGTTAATTCCAGTCATGCTTTAGTAAAGTAGTGGCAACTTTACTACAAAGCTTCGATGGAGTTTTGGAAGCAACACGAAAACTCATGTTTCACCACATTATATCATTTTCCCACACTCGCGCTTGTAATTCGGCACTTTATGAATAAAACACCACCATTTTTATGCATAAACACTCGACAAAACACTAGTTTTGGAAAAAATACAACGGAGCGACACGACTCTTCCCGCGTTCCCGCCAAAACCTACATGTTCATTACTTAATTATAACTGTTTTTTATTTTCCAAATAAAAAATGGCTAAAAACTATTTTTTAATATTGTGATGAAATTTTGTGTGTGGCTGTACTTGCGAGGATTTCGTAAAGGATGACGTCATGAGTTATAAAGGATTCCCCGAAGGCTGTAGCGGGAAACCCAATCCATGTTACTAAAGAAATAATTAGTGTTTGCTTTTTTACTTACCTACGCATAAATGATAGAATTTTCCTTGTAGCGTACGTACCATGCAAGTAGAGTTTTCAATTTACTCGATATACAGGCTATATCTATAGTAGATTGAAATTGTATACTTTTGTTATACTTTAATTGTTTTGTATATTGGTTCTTTTTAGGGTTGCGTACCCAAAGGGTAAAACGGGACCCTATTACTAAGACTCCGCTGTCTATCTATCTGTCCGTCTGTCACCAGGCTGTATCTCTTTCTTTCTTTGGTTTTGGCGTCGCGTTTTAGCATTTGCCAGTGTCAAGTAATTATATATTTTCAAGTTTCAAAAGTTAAATAAGTGCCATCGTAGCTAGTTTTAGTCAAAGTCGTCTTTGTCAAGTCCAGTTCGTGTCAGTTAATTCCAGTCATGCTTTAGTAAAGTTGTGGCAACTTTACTACAAAGCTTCGATGGAGTTTTGGAAGCAACACGAAAACTCATGTTTCACCACATTATATCATTTTCCCACACTCGCGCTTGTAATTCGGCACTTTATGAATAAAACACCACCATTTTTATGCATAAACACTCGACAAAACACTAGTTTTGGAAAAAATACAACGGAGCGACACGACTCTTCCCGCGTTCCCGCCAAAACCTACATGTTCATTACTTAATTATAACTGTTTTTTATTTTCCAAATAAAAAATGGCTAAAAACTATTTTTTAATATTGTGATGAAATTTTGTGTGTGGCTGTACTTGCGAGGATTTCGTAAAGGATGACGTCATGAGTTATAAAGGATTCCCCGAAGGCTGTAGCGGGAAACCCAATCCATGTTACTAAAGAAATAATTAGTGTTTGCTTTTTTACTTACCTACGCATAAATGATAGAATTTTCCTTGTAGCGTACGTACCATGCAAGTAGAGTTTTCAATTTACTCGATATACAGGCTATATCTATAGTAGATTGAAATTGTATTCTTTAATCATAATCATAATCATAATCATTTATTTGTTTGCGTATATGGGTAGAATGGTGGAAATTAAAAATATAGCACGCCATATGCCGCCTTTCGGCATGCAAAAAATTAATATATACAATCAATAACAAAAATACAAGGTCAAAAAAAATAAAAAAATTCAATGTCAAGAGCAAAAATGTCAAATAATCATTAATACATAAATTATAATAATGTCAAAAATATATGTTATGGTAAAATGTCAAATAATAAGTCTTTAGTCATACTTTGTTTTGTATATTGGTTCTTTTTAGGGTTGCGTACCCAAAGGGTAAAACGGGACCCTATTACTAAGACTCCGCTGTCTATCTATCTGTCCGTCTGTCACCAGGCTGTATCTCATGAGCCGTGATAGTTAGACAGTTTAAATTTTCACAGATTATGTATTTCTGTTGCCGCTATAACAACAAATAAAAAGGTCCTACAACAAACGTGATTTTTTTGCTCGATATTGATAACGGCAACAGGTGTACGCTTGAAATAGCTGCGCCCCGCGGTGTTACCCGCTACATGTTTTCGGGATTAAAAGTAGCCTATGTGTTAATCCAGAGTGTCAGCTACCTCTAGACCAAACTTCATCAAAATCTGTTCAGTAATTTTTGCGTGAAAGTGTAACAAACATCCATACAGACTTTCACATTTATAATATTAGTGGGATTTTGAGCTACGGAACTCTAAACATGAGATAATGAAGCACGGCGCAAGAAGTTGGCGGGTTTTAGTTGTCCAACCTGTTGACCAACTCGGATAATTACCCCCTAATACAGAGATGGACTGAAGATTCTGTATTGTACGACTAAGACGAAGGGTACTGCAGCGAAATTACAGGGCTGTTGAGACTAACCATCGAATGTCTCAAAGTAATGAGCAGCGATGCCCCAGAATTTGTTTTTCTACTCAAAGTTCAGTGTATTTATGCAATAGTCATGGACATGCGTTATCTCTTACCATCAGGAGAGCGTCTCGTTCGTCTTATTACGTTTCATAATATCAAGTATTCGTTGTAGTTTGAAATTCTTATTTCTTTGAAGTCGGCTAATAATTACTAGTACCTGATCTAATTAGATATAACAATAAAGTAAATATATGTATAATATAATTATATAAAGACTCATTTACAAATTATATAAGTAGTTGATTCGATTTAATTACCAACTTACCTAACTTTTACATGAACATTTTTATAGGCTGTTTTAAATTCTAAACAAAGTACAAGGAAAAAGTTAAGTTATACTACTTGACAGTAATTTTAAGAGAGACATAAAATGCCTACTCATTACCTTGTTATAAATAAAACTAAAAAGATTAACAAATACGTATACTTACAATTACCATTGCTCCCGGAACCATCGCCAATATTTTGCAAAAGTCCAACATTAATAAAAGAAAACAAAAACAATATCACAGACGTCGTAGGCATTTTAAAAAAGTTATCACAAAAAAGTTGCGACTCATTAGCCAACAAAAAAAAACAAGTTCCCGCCAAAAGCTTTTCTAATTATATTTTTTTAATTCATTTTTTGTTTTTTGTTTTGTAAAGCGAACGTTCGCTTATGTGCATTGGTCCGCGCCAACTGACCGCTCAAGGCAACATCTTATGTGAAATGACAAAAGATGTATATTGTTCAAACTAGTTTTTAAAGGTCAGGATTCTTAATGCACATATTATAGGTAAATTAATATCAAATAACCGGCTTTTAAGTATTGGGTAATGATGTGCTGGATTTCGTATGTGGTATGTTCCTAACATTAATTATATATATATTTTTTTTAATTTATTTCTGGTGTGCACAATAAAGTCTTTCGAGACAAAAAGGTAGAGGTCGTCTATGCGACCTATTATTTTGGGTTTTTTTTTTCATTTATTGACATACGTAATCAGTATTTTGATATATTAGAAAAGATATTACTTATGTACGGAAATTGACTTGTTTGGTGTTATCAATAAAATATATGTATTTTGTATAGTTTTATTATGTACAGTATCAGTAGGATATTATTTGCAAGAATTAGGTTAGTAAATAATCTATGTAATTTTTTTTATTTTGTTTTGGCATATATCGGCTTTGCTATTTTCTGTGGTTTTTTGAGATGTAAACTGTATAATTTGTAATAAATGTATTTGTAATTTGTATTTGTAATGTTTTAATAAATAGGTACAGAATTTTGTACCCTTTAACAAAGCGAACGCGCCGAAGCGGCGATACCCTGGACTCTGTTTAGCTACTTAAAGTTTTGTGTATCGATTGCTGCAATGGTCATGGTTGTCAAGGACAGGCGTTATCTCTACCATCAGGAGAGCGTCTCGTTCGTCTCTTTACTTTTTCATAAAAAAAACAGCTTCTACTTTTTATGATTGATAATATTATAAATTTGACAACAGCTTACCTGATGTTAAGTGACGTTGTAAACCACACAAGTGAGGCTGCTGCAATACATTCATCATAAAAAAAAAAATTGCCATAAATAATTTTCGCAAAATCATTTAGTATTCAGATTAAACATATATAATGCCTTATGTAGTATATTTGTTTTGGTTTTGCTAAGTTTGTAACGAGCCTTATTTTGTTTTTTTTTTTATTTATTGACATACGTAATCAGTATTTTGATATATTAGAAAAGATATTACTTATGTATGGAAATTGACTTGTTTGGTGTTATCAATAAAATATATGTATTTTGTATATATCATTATAATCTACACTAATATTATAAAGAGGAAAGATTTGTATTTTTGTAACAAATAAACTTAAAAAACAAATGGATAGATTTCAAAAAACCTTTCACCATTGGGAAGGTACTCTATCCCCGGGTGACATAGGCTACTTTACTACCCCTGTATCACACGGGAACGGGAACTACGCGGGTGAAACCGCAACGCGTACGCTAGTATAATAATATACACAATGTATGTAAATATAACAGGCCTTATAGCTATATGACATAATAAAATACACAATGTAAATACAAACTATTTATTATAAAATACACCATTAAACTAATCATTGTCTATTTTATAACCAAAGGTATTAAGACATTATTCAAATAGGATCGAAGATAAATCCTTGGTATACTCCAAAAACAGAAATCATTTAACTCTCTTGGTGTTAGTGAAATATTTAGCCAAATAAATATTTCCATTTATGTATGTATATGTATTATACCCTATGTATTTTGTAATACATAATATAAATACATTTAAAAACCTGTACACACCACTTCACTTTAAGATTTTTAAAAAGGTACTATCTTCTTTTGACAATGTTGTCACTGTCACAGGTTGAATCTAAACCTGATTGGCACTGGTCTGAAGTAGATGGCATTACAAGAGAGGCCTATACCCAACAGTGCGATAAAGACGGCTGTAGATAATAATCTTTTTGAACAAATCAGCCTACATGTAAATCTATGTCACACAATCTGAAAATTGGGCATCCATTAATTACGATTTGAGCTAAAAATGGGGGGAGGGCCCAGTATTAAAAGAATTAGAATTTAAAAAGTTACTAAACATAAAAAATAAATCTTTTACTTCTTTTGATGTGTCCCAATTTGCTCGCTAAAAACTCACAGCAAATACTAAAAACGTTCATTTCAATTCATACAAAAAAAGTTTAAATAAAACATTCAGTTTGTTTTCAGAACATCCCTTAAATTAAACATAATTAACCCTTACACTTTTTTTAAAAAAAAAAGGTTCAATATTGTACACCTGAAACTGAATACATGGTCAGGTGCTGAACCATACATGGTCAGGTTCTGAACCATACATGGTTCAGGTGTATAATATTGGTATATAATAAATCATATCAGGTATATAATGTTTATGTTTCAAGAAAATTAGTTTAATTCTTTAATGACTGTAGAGCTCATGTTTGGGAGGGTCGCACAGAATCTCACTCAATCTCTCCAACAAAGGGAAGGGGAGTCTAAATTGAAAGAAAAACAGCTCACATAAATAATGGATTGCCCCCTTATAAACTGATAAAAGACAGCCTAATTTGTTTTGTTTTTATTTAAAAATCTCATACAATTGACCTGTTGCTTAGCAATTCACTTTTAACCTGCCAAAGTCATGGTATTAGTACAAGTCGTTGAAATATGTTTGCATGTAACAAATCAAACTCCAATATTTTTCGATTAACATTTGGAATAACTTACATTAGATAAGATCAAATAATTCAACTTTCATTCGCACCTGAGGACTTTCTTAAGGAGCCAAAGCAGAGTATGATGCTCTCTCCATTGATGTTGGTTTGTTGGGATTTCATGTGAAATTAGCTAAATGAAATATTAATGATTTAACTATGAGCTAAACTGTAAATTGTACAGTGAGACACTTATAATGATGACAGTGTATGGTGGATGATGCCATTGTTCCAAACATACCTTACCTCAATACATACTAGTTTAATCAGCACAGGAAATGTTTAGTCATGAGTTTAGCACCCAGTTTACAAACTGGACTTGTTCCCATATTCCGATCTCAATCAGACAAAAATTTTAAACTATATTCACTATTGTTATCATCCAGAATACAGAAGATGGAAATAGTGAGTAGATTTTTAATAGAAACCTTGCCGATTCGATTCAGTATATAGGGGCAGATAGTTAGTACATATTTACTAAATGTAAGACATTACAACCCTATAAATTATCATAACTATTGATTTAATGTTCATGTAGACCTATAGCATTACTAACTGTTTGGTCTCTTTAATATTAAAAAAAAATTAGAGCTGTAATATTTTTGTCGAAGTTTTATGCATTATTGATACTTACAGTACGTTTTTTACGTAGAAATTATGTGGAAAAGGACTAAAAACATTTCATGTTCTAATGTAACACGAAAGTAATGAATTTTTCAACACAATATAACTTATTTGGGTTTATATTCAGAATGGGTGGGTACAGACACTCGAAAACTCGTTTATATACCACTATTGACGCTACACTAACACCAGAAATAATACGATTCATTAGTCCAGACCTTAGAAATGTAATCACAAATTTTTGATGTTTACATATGGAATTTTTAACGGCGCCCTCTACCTCGGCCTCCACGGCCGCCGCGTGGGCCTCCCCGGCCGCCGCGGCCTCTTCCACGACCGCCTCTGCTGCCGCCGCCTCCCCTTGGGAACCCATCACGTTTTCCACGACCTTTCGGAGTGTCATCTATCAACAATGTCTCTAAAGGCAAACTGTCTGGGAGAAGATAATATCTGATGTTGTTCCCGCGTATGGTTAATGTCTCCATCGACAGCTCTTCTTTGTTTTTTAGCGTCACCTTTACTGCTTTGAGATGTGTGTTCATAGCAACATCGACGCCGGTTATCGTCCCGTGCACGATACTCCCGTTCTTCAGCTCGATCGTCACGGTCTCGTGGCTGAGCTTCATCAAAAATCGGACTAGTTTCATGTTGATAGATTTATTTGATTGCTTCTAGCGAAAAATCAGCGGCGTCAGTCCAGAAAGATAACCTCAAAATCGCATAACAAAATAAAATATGGCGGACGCAGTGGTGCTGCCAGTATGCATTTGTTTGACGACTGACATAAAAAAATAACTTTAGTAAGTTTATATTTCTTGGCAGTTGTCTCTTGAATCTCTTAGAAAACTTTTTATTTATTTTCACTGCATAATTTTTGACTTTGTGTCATTTATGATTATAACTGACAGTTTACGATTTAATTATTTTCATGTCGTAAATGCTGTAAATCTAATATTACAAGAGCTCTTTGAAAGTGCATAATTTCATAAAACATCTAATCGCTGCGCTTGCGTATATTTCATAGATTAGCAATGAATCTTGCAGATGAATTAGGAGATGTAGAAATAGATGTAGAACCAGAACCAGAACAAAAGGAAAAAACTGTATGTGCGAGACTGGTTCTCACACGTGGACAGGTAAAACTCAATACTATTCAATTTAGTCTATTTAAAAAAAGATAATTTTGTACACGGTTTTTTAGTTTTGGTCATACTTTATTACCTCGTATTAACACAAACCACATAATATTATACCAATACCATCCCAATGAATGATTATTTTTGAAAGTAGCACCAAGAGATTATTTTGTGTGTAGATGCTAACAAATATTTTTTATGCTGGCATCACTTGTTTTTCATGTTCGCCAGCTTTGCAGAAATAGAACATAATCAGGGAGGCTATGCAATTAATGGTAATGCCGAGGCAAGGGTTGTTAAATCAATAAAATTAGTGTAAGCCACATACAAATCGTTTCATTCGATAATAATGGATACTCTTGATTTTACATTATCTCTAACTGCATCAGAGTCGAAAGAAGCAAAGCCCGAAGAAGCAGTGATCCCGGAAAATAAAGAAATTTTCGCGAAACTAATTCTAACGAGGGAACAGGTGCTTTTTACCCGCTAAGGCTCCAGGGTTGAGCCTACCATTTTAATTTTACCCGTGATCTAAGTTCAAAACTATTTTTAAGAGTATATTTCCACGTAAAACAAACTTAAATCGTTTTAGATTCAGGAGTGCCTTAGATGAATTTTTACCTCGAATTAATTAAAAAAAAAAAATGTTTTCAGGAAGAAGATCTGCTAGAGGCTTTTAATCTACTCGATTACACTGGAGAAGGAAAAATTAATGGAGATGATTTTAGAGTGGCTATAAAGGCTCTAGGTTTGTTCTTTTGTCACTATATCACCATTTTTTTGATCAGCTGAAGCCTTCTTTTGTCACTGCTGGATAATAAGGCTTTTAGATTTTTTTGCATTTACACACAAACGCATCTGGATTTTTTTTAAACAATTTTACCAATCTCTCGCTTTTAGTTACCCATAACGTATCATAATATAAATAAAAATAATCCTTTACGTTAATCCAAGTAATAAACTATATGTGTGCCAAATTTCATCCAAATCCGTTCAGCCGTTTTTGCGTGATCGAGTAACAAATATCCAAACAAAAATAATAATTTTGCTATATATTTTTTCCATGACAATCTTTTTTTTGTCCTTATTTCTGCTACTGTGTTCTAACAATCGTACTCTTTTTCTGTTCACTCTATTGAGGGGAGCTTTTACGCGGTACTGGACCATTAAATATAATTATAATTAAAAAAGTTGTCACTCAGTGATGCGAAACAATGACAGTATAAATAATTTAAGGCTATGAACCAACAAAAGAGGAACTGCAGCACATGGTGAATGCCGTCGACAAGGGCGGCAGTGGCAAACTCAGCTTCGAGAACTTTCAAACCGCCGTCATGAGAAAGATCATGTCATTGGATAGTGATGGAGATATTATGAAAAGCTTCCGCCTATTTGATATCGGTGACACTGGTGAGAACAGGATTTCAATAAAGTTTTGTTTTTTGTTTGGTAGCTTTTGACCTACATTCGCAAGCAATGGTTTCCCAGTCGATACATAAGTACCTTATAGAGCGAATCAATAGACTATACATATAGAAGCAACATCTATCCCCCAAACTAATCAAATCTTGTACTATAGCAACCAGATAGTACAAGAAATCTTTGGCTGGTAGAATTCTTTTTTTTGCAAGTGCATACAGAAATCCTCGACACAGAAGACGTTCGTTTCATACGTTTTAGTATCAAAAACTTGTTGATATTTGTGTCACATATTGGCAATGGACTCTGCTTGTTAATGTAAGCAGTTTTGACCGTGATATAATAATATAAGAGTCATTATAATTGCAGGTCAAATTAACTTCGATAACATCAAAGAAGTCACCAATATTTTAGGGTCATATTTGACTGACGAGGAGATTGATGAAATGATCGACGACGCCGATAAAGACTTCGATGGCGTCGTAAGTTTAACAAACTTTTAATGGCGGAACCACATTATCGTCCAACAGTCCAACTATTCGTCCAACCTTCCACGTGTAGAGATAAAGTTCAGATCGAACGAGTTGGATAACTCACACAAACAGACCCTGTTGAGATAGGCCGGAGTCATGTTTGAGTGTTGGACTGTTGGACGATAGATGCCACTATAACAGTTTTTTAGGTTGAAGCACAATCTACTGTTTTATTAAAAAAATCATTAATTTATAAATTTGATTTAATGCTGATAAGCTACTGTTTTATTCAAGCAATTGTGATTTACCGCAAATAAAGGCCAAAATAAATGCCAGTAGCTGTAATTTCACTGTAAAATTATGCTCCATTTGTCCATAAATGGCAAACAATTATTTGTATGGAAATCGAACCACCTTAAGAAAAGTATGTTAAATTTGACAGGGATAAAATACTTGGTTTTGTAAATTAAAATATTTTTTCTGTATTCTTCAGATATCTGTGGAAGAGTTCATGAAGATGATCAAAGGCTCAGTCCATATTGTGACACCGTGAACATGTAGTAGTACTAGTTTTGTCAATAAAGTTTACTACCAAAAATATAAGCTATTTATTTCTGCTGGCAGCACTGAGAAGTATACGTTTCGAAATTTGCTGCTAGTGCACCTAAGACTGAAATTATGAATACAAAATTATTTTTCTAAACTAGGCAAGCATTTATTTTAACGAGTAAAGAAATTTTAACTAGCAATTCTATTGACACTAAATATTGCCAAAACAATTGTGCCAAGTAGCGTCAACGACAGTTATTATAGCCAGATTTTGGACCGAGCTACATTCAGGATTGGTTAATAAATTTTCTTCAGACCTTTTTTATTCTCCTTAGTCAAATTCCTGTAAGGCCTGAGTACCTCTTTGTACTTTCCAATACTAGGATAGACATGATGTTTTGATGATCTGCTGCTGCCGATATACTGTGTAAACACTGGCCTTGAACTGACAGAATCTATTAATGCTATGCCAAAAACAAACAAAAAAATAAAGTGTGGCTGTCAAAATTCAAAGTAACAGTTTTTTTGAATTCCCTGCTTTGTTTGTTTTGAATTTGATTTGAAAATGAAAATGAAAAGTCTGCTGGTACTCACAGTTTGAGTTTTCTTTTTTGCGTTAGTTTTAATTATTATTTGCATTAGAAATCATTTTTCAGCGTAATTAAGATAAGAAAAGCCGACTTTGTTACCACAATAAAACTCGTGAAATGGGTGAGTAAGAAAGTAGACGCTATTTTGATAGTTTTACGAAACATTTATATTTTCATCATGTTTTTTACTATATTCAGATCCAACAGACCCAGATCTTGAAATTAAGTGCGAGAATATGATGACAATCGTCGTGGAATCCAGAAAACGCTTCGGTAAGATGTGTACGAAGTATGAACAGAACACGTCGAAACTAGAAAACAAAATACTGAATTTTCACATAGAAACATTCTCAAATTATAAATTTAAACCAAAGTATACTATCCCAGCATTTAACAAAGAAGAAATCGATGACTTAGACAATTTTTCTCTGGAGATGTCAAAGCGTACTAAAAGAATCGAAGAATTAAGGAAGAAAATTAAAAATACTCATGAAGTTGTTATGCAGTTGAAAGCTGACGGCATAGGTAGCCGTCTTCGGGAACCCTTGACTGTGGAGAATCTTCTTGCAAAAGCTGAAGGCTAAAAAGTTTAATTTCTTCTAAGGACCAACTTAAATCAATTGTGTAAAAAAAAGAAAAAAGGATATATTTATTATTTAAAAGACACTTGACATTACAGCAAATAAAAAGATTTGAACTACATAATATACGGACAACAAATTTTAGAGGATTATCGCTGCAGTGACTAGTGCATTAAAAATAAGGCCTGTGCCAATTGTGCTGGTGAATTCTTCTGTCAGTCTTAAGCCTAATTTCTTCATACAATGCTTAAATTTTTGTACTAAGAAGTTATATGGAATCATAGTACTCGACAAAATGGCACAAGACCATGACAAGTGATCCATAAAAAGTGTACTCAGCAGCGGACTTAGCAAGTAAGTAGTGGACAGCAAGGGGCAGCGCTGAAAACAGTGATAATTAATTGTAATAAATATATTGGAATAGTCTGATGTCTTTTATTTATAATTTGTAAGTGATTGTACAATAAAAGCTCGAGTTTCTCGTAATACATACTATGTGGTACGAAATCATAGCACATGTGTTTATACTACAGCATATCAGCAGTTTGTCTCAGGATAAACCATCATTTGTTTAATAAGGGTTGTGGGTAATGGATCCAGAGGGTTGTGAGACAATAAGGATTTGATGCACATAATACGGATTTGCCCTCAATATATTGTGCCTTGCTGTTCATAGCAATTTGTTACTATGAACAATGATGCCTGAAAAAAGGAAAGAGAGGCCATTGCACAGCTGTGGGATAAGATGGGCTTAAATAATAAAAGATGGTGATTTGTTACTATTGAAAATTTATAAAACTGCTAGAATCAGGTATAAGATAAATGATAAAGATGTACCTACTTGTTTGTACATACATGTATTGATTAGCCATAATACCTAGCATTACATTGATGGATACAGCTAGATTCTTGCTACTCGCAGTTTTTCTCTATCATCAATTAGATATGAAATATTATAAATGCGAAGGTCGGTGAATTTGTTCCTTTTTGGTCATGTAATGAGTATGGGGGAAATGTATAATGCACAATTTGCACAAATCAATCATTATGATAAGTTACTATCATGTCCAAAGAATCTATTCAAATTTCAAACCGTAAAACAGTTTAAAACTTACAACGACATCTATTAAAAACATTTTACACTTATTGCGATTACTGACATCTAGCGCTGAGTAGCAGTACTATTTAATTTTGCGAGTTCTTGGTTTATTTTATCTGTTATCCGGTAAAACCATAGATAACCTTTTCAACTTTTTATGGTTTATGTGCACTTTAAAAGCGCACCTGCATACCTCAGGCAGCTGCATGGGGCAAGTTTTATAGATGTACGGTTTTCTAAATTTATAACAAGGAGTTTATGAATTGTAAAGAAAACTTGTGAGTGACTCGAAAATTACAAGAAAAAACGACAATTTTATTGTCAGATAACCTCTTTGTCATTCCATATACTTTAACTTGTACGCTGTTGCCTTGGTTACGTATTATAAAGTATTGTCAATTCATAACGGACATTGTGTTGACACGATTTATTTAACGTAAAAATACTCGAGAAGAGTTATACAAGATTTCAGAACAAGACTTAAAAAGAGTTTTGAACCTTTTCTTAGCAAAAAATATGGCGAACATTCAAACACTCTTCAAAGAGCAATGCATTGTCCCCGATATTATAACTGCAGCTCCATCGGAACTTATAGAAATAAACTATCCTAGTGGCGTCAAAGTTGATCTGGGCAAAGAACTGACTCCTACTCAAGTTAAGGATAAGCCTGTGGTGAAATGGGCTGCGAAAGATTCAGAATATTACACCCTAGCGATGATCGATCCCGATGCTCCAAGTCGCGAAAGTCCTAAGTTCCGCGAGTGGCATCACTGGCTGCTCGGAAACATCTTTGGAGGCGACATGAACAAGGCTGAGGTTCTTTCTGATTACATCGGCTCTGGTCCACCCAAAGGAACTGGATTACACCGTTATGTTTTTTTGATTTACAAACAACCTGAAAAATGCAATTTCTCCAAAGTACCCAAGCTCCCTAACAACTCTGGTGATAAAAGAGGCAAATTCTCTATTGCAAAGTTTGCTCAAGAGTATAAACTGGGCAGTCCGATAGCAGGCAATTTTTACGTTGCTAAATATGACGATTATGTACCCAAACTATACGCAAAACTGAAAGGCTAGAGCAAATATTTAATCATTTCTAGCGACGATGTCCAAAACCGGTAAATTCCGTCATCAAAGCTGAAAGTGTCGTGAATGCTTAATAAAAAGTTAATTGTCTATGGTTCAATCAATAATTTCCGCCTCCGCGTGACATTCCCATTTTTCTCTCGTCCGCCATTACATTTTGGAATTCGCGTAAATTGGTCGTTTGTCAGCGAGCACACCGCAGCTCCCGTTATCAGTGACAGTTAATTAGTGTACGTGCGTAGCATCGCAGCGTTTTATTAGAACAAAGAGAAGTCACGTTCAATCGTATGTCCATCCAGAATCTCAACACATTCGACCCATTCGCCGATGCTATAAAAAGCTCGGAAGACGACGTACAAGATGGTCTAGTCCACGTCCGGATCCAGCAGCGGAACGGGCGTAAGACGCTTACCACAGTGCAAGGCCTCTCATCAGAATATGACCTGAAGAAGATAGTCCGGGCATGCAAGAAGGAGTTCGCGTGCAACGGTACCGTGGTGGAGCATCCGGAGTACGGCGAAGTTTTGCAGCTGCAGGGCGACCAGCGCGAGAATATTTGCCAGTGGCTCACTAAGTCGGGCCTCGTTAAGCCCGAGCAACTAAAGGTGCACGGGTTCTAAACGCCGCGTCGCCTGCCCCCTAACATGTTGATCCATAATCACCTGATGAGTACGTGCGTGTTATAAACCCTATCGAATATGTATTTAGAAAGCACCGACGTTTACAGAGAAGAAAACCGCGGCCGTGTCGGCCTCCTTCGACTCGTGCCTTGCGATTCCATGTATAAATATTATAGAAATTATATCGACGCCGTCTCACGTCTTAAGTTTCAATTATACGCCGAACGAAATAGAATAAAATCACTTTTGTTTTTTACGACATTGTATTTTTAAATTGCTGTAATGGTTCAATTAATAATAAACATGTTTTTGTAATGTGTGATGTTTATTTTCGCCTCTTGTAGTTGTATTCGTGGCGTTAATAACGGGACATGCGGGGTTAACGAGTGAAAGTAGTTGGCGGGAAATCCGGCTTCGTAATTGGCCACGCTATGTTGCGAACGTGGTATTTTTCACTCAGCTGATTTTATGCTGCAAAATTTTGCGAACTTTAGCCCTGAGCATAACCTAGAAAGATCGCATTACCCGTTATGATTCACTATCTCGAGTTTCCATGACGCAATACCTGCTGCTATTGACGAATGATATTATCAAAGAAACTAGAACAGTAAAGTTCAATAAAATTATTGTCGAGAAATTTTACAAAATACTTCACTATGTGATTGTATTATCCAGATAGAAATAATGGCCTTAATACTGATTCCTTTTTATTTATCCTATTAGGTTTTATTAAACTTCCGAAATGTGATAATTACAAATAAACATCGTAGGGAATTACACAGCGCCATCTGACCCCAAACTAAGCAAAGCTTTTACTATGGAAGTCGGATAATTGATAGAATACTTTTTTTTTTTGTAAATACATAGGTGAGTTTTGGCGGGAACGCGGGAAGAGTCGTGTCGCTCCGTTGTATTTTTTTCCAAAACTAGTGTTTTGTCGAGTGTTTATGCATAAAAATGGTGGTGTTTTATTCATAAAGTGCCGAATTACAAGCGCGAGTGTGGGAAAATGATATAATGTGGTGAAACATGAGTTTTCGTGTTGCTTCCAAAACTTCATCGAAGCTTTGTAGTAAAGTTGCCACTACTTTACTAAAGCATGACTGGAATTAACTGACACGAATTGGACTTGACAAAGACGACTTTGACTAAAACTAGCTACGATGGCACTTATTTAACTTTTGAAACTTGAAAATATATAATTACTTGACACTGGCAAATGCTAAAACGCGACGCCAAAACCAAAGAAAAAAAAAAATACATAGGTATACCCAGACATAACAAAACATTTTGTATAGAAACAAAATGCTTCTATCACGTCTAGAAAAAAACTGAAAATAGTTACGGTTCTAAAAACAATGTGCCCGTAAAGTTTCGGGGTTAAAGTTACATTAGGAGTGATTTTTTTTCAAATAATTAAATTACTTTTTGAAATAATCGTTAGGGACAGCCGATTACGAGTTTACAGAGAATCTCCCTTATATCACAAATGTTTCGCCTGGGTGGGGATCGAACCCACGTCCTTCAGCTCTTAAAGTAGACCCTGGGTAGGTATGATAGAGATTACGTGGTACCCGTACAACATAATAGCTATACTTAATATTTCATCTATTCCACTCAGATAATGAAAGAAAGTAGAATTAGGAACAGAGTTTCATATTTTACTCGCTATAGAAGCACTGTTTCAAATTTTTTCACTTTTCGTATGTTTACTTTTCTACTAGATACATTTATGGATGTAAATAATTATGTATAAATATTTGGAGAAGCGCGGGTTTTCCTCATGAACATGGCGGTTCGTTTAATCTAACCAGGGAAAGCATAGGTAGCATTTTATCTCAAAAAAGATTAAATAAACGTAGATACGTATTTTTCTATTTTATATATACGAGCTGCCGTAAATTAACTACCAAATATTTCGCGGATCCACGATTCGTTTGTTTAATTAAATTTGAAAATAAGAATGTACCTATTTGACATTATTTATTTGATGTAACATGCCCAAGTTGACGAAACAAGACAACGATATCAAAGCCGCTGTTTCAAGGAAAAAATACTAATCAGTCTTCGATTTAAACTCACTTTTACTACATGAAGATAAAGTTTAAATTTCTTAGTTATGTTCTAATGACTCACGCCCTCGATATAGCATTGAGACCAATGTTGAGGTCATCAAATTATTTCCTACTAATCTTGAAGCGTACAATACACAATTGATAGGACGGCGATGAATTTCAATTAGGAACTTTATTATTTAGACAAATGTAATAGGTTTGCAACGCCCTAACCAAAGACGAATTCGAACTCCTTTCTTCAGAACGAAATAGGTTGCTATCTACGTACAGATTAAAAATCGGTAGGTACTATGTAATGACAAATTAATAGTAAAAAATAATTTAAAGCTTTTAAGTTATAAAATGTATACCAATTTATTAATTTTTGTAATTCGAATTAAATTAATTAATTGTGTATTGAAAATGATTTACTTTGCGAATTTAATTTTTTTGTTTTTTTTTTATTATTTGATTATTTCAATGGTATTATTTAATGTTTGTGACTTGTAACTGTTCGTTATAAATAAATGAGTATGAGTATTATACATATACGTATACTAGCTGATACTAGCGAATCCACGCGTGGAATTTGACAAAAAAAACTATTCTTTCTTTTTTTTCAGTCTCCAGTGGACACACACACACACAGCCCACAGCTGGACAAAGGCCTTTCTTTCCAATTTTTTTTTTCAATTTCGCGTGGTCTATTCTGTTCTCAGAAATAAAGTAAAAAAAATCTGTATTTCTCGTATAGAAATAAATTAATCTTCGGTAACCTAACATGAAAATTATCCTATTGTTTATCCATGTAATATAATTTCATTCAAATACCTTCAGCTGTTTATGCGGGATTGAGTAACAAACATACAAACCTTCACATTTATAATAATGAGTAGGAAAAGTGCGTGTGGTATGCTGATTGGTTTTTTTTTTGTTTTTTTTTTTATTAATTTGCCCGGGCAGGTTAAAGCTGTAAAGCCATACAGCCTTGTCTTAAGTGTGCTATGTTTGGTTGTCTCAAAAAGATCGTTTTCAGCGATAAAGGCGGCAATTATGATTCTAGCTCATATTATGATATCGTTGTTCTATGAAAAACCATTAGTTACTATCAGCATAACTATTATAAGTACTTTACAAATATTGTATACGTTCTTATCTTTTTACTATCTTATTCGATAGATAAGTCATGCAATCAAAAGTAGGTCCTATCGACATATTAGAAAAGGGAAATATTAGATAAAATATCTAAATAGGTTGTCCGTACAATATTTTTTTATTCCTGTACACGAAGGATATCAAACCTTATTTTACGGTGTTTTTTTTCTCTTTCTTCTTAGCATCGCACTCTGTGCATTCTGCCAGTTTCAATGTTTCTTAATTTTGTGTACAATCTGCAGTCTTCAACTTTTGTTTGCCTGACTTATATGTAAATGTAATGCGACGAACGATGCGCTCTCCTGATGGTAAGCGATAACGCATGCCCAAGACAATTCCAGCAATACACAGAACTTTGAGAAGCAAAACAAAGTCCGGGGCATCGCTGCTTCGGCGCTCATTACTTTGAGACTCGATGGTTAGTCTCAACAGCCCAGTAACTTCGCTAGCTGCAGTAACCCTTCAAATTGGAACATAGTAATGTTTACACACTACTGCTTGGCGGCAGAATATCAGGTACTGGTACTGCGGTGGTACCTACTTAGACGACTTCCTGCTAAAGAAATCTACCACCAAGTAAATCCATGCAAGCTACTTATTACATGATATACTAGCGCCCACCGGCTTCGCATGGGTGCAGTGTAGATACTATTGAGGTGCATATGCATGTATTATACAAATAAACCTTCCTCTTGAATCACTCTGTCTATTGATGGAAACCGCATTAAAATCCGTTGCGTAGTTTAAAAGATCTAAGCGTACAGACGGCGGGAAGCGACTTTGTTTTATATTATGTAGAGACTAGCGACCCACCCCGGCTTCGCGCGGGTACAATGTAGATACTATCGAGGTGCATATGCATGTATTATACAAATAAACCTTCCTCTTGAATCACTCTGTCTATTGATGGAAACCGCATTAAAATCCGTTGCGTAGTTTAAAAGATCTAAGCGTACAGACGGCGGGAAGCGACTTTGTTTTATATTATGTAGAGACTAGCGACCCACCCCGGCTTCGCGCGGGTACAATGTAGATACTATCGAGGTGCATATGCATGTATTATACAAATAAACCTTCCTCTTGAATCACTCTGTCTATTGATGGAAACCGCATTAAAATCCGTTGCGTAGTTTAAAAGATCTAAGCGTACAGACGGCGGGAAGCGACTTTGTTTTATATTATGTAGAGACTAGCGACCCACCCCGGCTTCGCGCGGGTACAATGTAGATACTATTGAGGTGCATATGTATGTATTATACATATAAACCTTCCTCTTGAATCACTCTGTCTATTGATGGAAACCGAATTAAAATCCGTTGCGTAGTTTAAAAGATATAAGCGTACAGACGGCGGGAAGCGTCTTTGTTTTATACTATGTAGATAAATATCGAGTCATAAGCTTGGGGTTTAAGTCTTAAGTACTTTTCTGGTGTTTGACCACAGCTCATTTTAATCACCGTGATTTTAAGTGACGCTGTGGTCGATGGTAAACACACCTAGCCTGGAATGGGACTAGCTCTCAAGTGAGGCTGCCGGAACACCGTTAGATGTTTTTTTTTCTTTTTTTTTTATTGTTGACAGGCTAGTTGTTTGACCACAGCTCACCTGATGTTAAGTGAAGGTGTGGTCGAAGATGGTAAAGCACACCTAGCCTGGAATGGAACTGGCTCTCAAGTGAGGCTGCCGGAACACACCATTAGATGATTGGCGGCAGATTTTCAACTCTCGTGTGGTAGCTAGCCAGCCGAGTACTAAAGTACCCTACCACCATGCTATGGTTTCCTCACGATGTTTTCCTTCACCGGCAGCTCAAGCTCATTGTTGGGGGTTGAACCCACGCCCTTCGGCATGCGAACCTACCGCGCTAACCACTGAGCTATCATCGCTACAAACTTGGCTTGCTTGGCGGCAGATTTTCAACTTGAGGTTGATAGCTAGCCAGCCGAGTACTAAAAAACCCCTACCACTATGCTATGGCGTCCTCTGTTGTTTTCCTTTATTGGCAGCTTATGGTCATCGTTGGGGGTTTTTTTCTCTTTCTTCTTGGCATCGCAATCTGTGCATTCTGCCAGTTTCAATGTATAGTTGGGGGTTGAACTCACGCCATTCGGCGGGGAAAAAATGTGTTTTTTTTCTCTTTCTTCTTCGTATCGCGCTCTATGCATTCTGCCGGTTTCAATGTTTCTGTATTTTGTTTGCTGCAGTCTTCACCTTCTTTATCTTAATACCCACGTATTTTAAGGAACTAATTTCATATTGTTGTTTAGAACTTCATGGTCTAGTGTTGTGTTCAATCCTTTATGGTGTACATAGGTTCTTTTGTGCCAGTATGTTTGGCGTGTAAGAGTGTGACTTTTTTTTTACAGATTGCGTGTTTTTACTTCTTACAAGAAAATATATGTTATGTTCAAGCTACTAGTATTTATTATTTCCTAAATAGATAATGAATATTATTCAACTGTGATCAGCTCTCGCTATCACATATATTTAATATAATAATTCAATTTCGTGTAGCAAGAAAACGGGGAAAGCGTATGACGCGTAAACAGATTGTGTGTTGTGTTGTATTAATAAATGTCTATTGTCTAACCTTCTTTTTTTTAAAGTCAGTTACGACAATTTTTTTTTTTTTGATAATTTGCCCCTTCGGGCAGGCTAAAGCTATAAAGCCATACTGCCTTGTCTTAAGTGTTATTTCTGCTGTATCTTTGCTATAGCTATCGTCATAGTCATCTTAGTCAAATCCAGCTCGTGTCAGTTAAGTTCAGTCATGCTTTAGTAAAGTAGTGGCGACTTTACTATAAAGCTTCGATGGAGTTTTGGAAGCAACACAAAAACTCATGTTTCACCACATTATATCATTTTCCCACACTCGCGCTTGTAATTCGGCACTTTATGAATAAAACACCACCATTTTTATGCATAAACACTCGACAAAACACTAGTTTTGGAAAAAAATACAACGGAGCGACACGACTCTTCCCGCGTTCCCGCCAAAACTCCTCAGTTACAACAAGATACATTTGCCCTACATAATAATATTGTTGAAGAAAGTGGCTCATTACGTTGAGTCACCGAGCAATGGATACAATAGAAGCGAAACTTGCTCATAACTAAAAGTGAAAGTAACAAGTGCCGAAATATCTGAATTTATACACGTAAAAATTGAGTCTGCTCTAGATTGCGATTCTTTTTGACAGGTTAGGTGTTGACTATTCACCTGATGTTATGAGACTGTTTTTTTTGGCGGGAACGCGAAAAAGTCTTTTCGCCTCGTTGTATTTTTTTCAACACTGGCAAATGCTCGAAAAGCGACACCAAAACCAAAGAAAAAAAAAAAAAAAAAAGCTGGAATGGACATAGGTCTTAATAAGGCTTTCGGAACTCTCCACAGGCACGGCAAATTTTCAAGACTAAAGCAATGAAAGTGTTGTTGAAATTAAATTTCTTTACAACGTTTTCTTGCACCGACAGCCCAAGCTCATTGTTAGAATTTGAACCCACACCCAAAATACTAAATAAAACGTAGCAACTTGTTTGTTCAGTGTTCCCGCCAAAACTAACTTCTTCTTTTTTTGGCATCGCCCTTCCAGTACTTGTCAATATCAAATTATTTTAAAGTTTTTAAGTATTTTTGATAAATTAAGATAAATAACATTGGATAACACGAAGTAAGTCAAGGCGTCATGCTAACGAAAATACTGGTGACTTTACTATAAGATTCGACGGAGTCTTAGTAGTACAAAAAAAAACATGTTTCACCACAGTATGATTTCACATTTAGGCAGGCATACGTTTTGACATGTAGGCAGGCAATTTGGCGTTAAACAAATAAAATATCCACTATTTTTCAACGAAAATTTTTGCCGCGTTCCAGCCAAAATTCCTAAAACTACAGCTGTTTAGATTTTGATTTTAAATGTTAAATTCGATTTATCACACAAAATCAAAGTTGTGGGGAGAATGTATAAAAATTACGTCGCCTCACTATACTTTCCAAGATTTATCTTTTCGAGAGTTTACATATGAAACTAAAATAGTTATGTTATATTCATCAAAGCTTGTAGTAAAGTAACACCTACTTTATTAGGGCACATCTGGAATAACTCAAGATTGTATGTATAATATGTATTTAATGCCTAATGTTTAATGCTGAATTTGATTTGTTTACATTTTTTTCTTTTAACTTGTCTAGTCTCCTGCGATACAAGCTTTTGCTTAGTGCAGGTCACTGTTAATAATCCTTTGTACACGTGCATTTTTGTAAATAAAGATTATTATTATTATTCCAGTTATTTATTTCTTTTCTTAATTTTTAAATTTTTTTACATTAGATATATATAAAAAAAAAACATAAATAATATAAAAAACTTAAAAACTAGGGTGCCGCCGGCAGCGGGGCAGAGCAGAGGTTATTATTATTATTATTACTTACTGCGTCTCATTATGATAGTCACTGGACTATGTGCAACTTGATTTGTATAACATTTTTGAAAATATCGAAACATTCGACTCTGTCAAATATACAAAATGCAACGCCAAAAACAAAGAAGAAGAAAAAACTCTGACATTGACAATGACTTATATGACAACTTTAATCCAACCAATCCATAACTGCTGCACTCAAGTGCACTCAGCACTGCAATAAGCAATTTGAGTGAATCAGTTTAGCGAAATAATAAAATATATATTGCAAAATTTTCTAAATTTCTTCATAAAACCGTGTAAAAATAAGTACGTTTTTGTTAATATCTACGTATGAGATCCTTTCATAATTAAATCGAGTTATAGATATAAAACAAGTCTGATTTCGTTCGAAGTTTTACGAGAGATTTCTATTTTCTTATTGTTTTGGTTTGGTATATTTTGCAGAGTTTATATGAAAGTAAAGCAAAGCTATGTCGGAGAAGACTACTTTAACGCTGGGCCAGCGCGTGTTGGTGGTCGGAAAAGATGTGAAAGGATCGGTGGCGTATATGGGCTACCCCACGTTTGCCACTGGCAAATGGATTGGAGTAGTTCTAGATGAGGCAAAAGGAAAGAACAACGGTACTGTTCGTGGTCACGCCTACTTTAGGGTAAGTTACGTTCATGTACCATCAATCTTGCGGTTTTACCTGCTATGCTATTGAAGTCAAATTATTTTCTGTGATGAAACGTATTAATCTTAGAGCTATCTTGTGTTCCGAATATCTCTGTCAACCATTGATTATTGCAAATTTGGTAAATTAACACAATCTCACAAACTTTTTCTTGTTAAAAATAGATAGGTAGCAGATTAATAAAGTTAAGGAGATCTTTGCAAAAGTTATACCTAGGAAATATTACGAAAAAATTTTCGCGAAAATTTGACTAACAACACTGTGGAAAAGGCGATTGCAGATGCCTCAAAGGCACAAATAATATAATGCAAAGGTAAAAACTATTCAAGGTACTGAATTTAAGTGTGATTCCCGGTGCAAATGAAAAATCTACAAACCCGAGAAAGCTGCAGCTACTTCACAGCTTAAGCAAAAGCATTGACAACTAAAGCAGAAACGGCGACTGCTGATAGAGTATCCATTCCTAGCATTTTTAAAATTAGTTTATCTAAATTGCAATTTATGTAAATAAGAAAAAAAAATTACACACCACCATTTTTTTTTTGTGATAACCAGATGATTACCTTTGTGTAAAATTTTTTTTGGAAATCATACATAAAATATAGAACATCTAAACTTAGAATGAACATCTATGTTTATCACACAAGTTTTTGTCTTAGGTGATAATTGAACCCACTTCAAGAAGCAGAATTATCATACTACATTGTACTAGGCTAGATTGTAATAACAATGAGGTATCTATCAACAGAAAGATACATCATTAGAAAGAAAAAAAAAAAAAAAAAAAAAACATTCTACATACTAAATCGTAGGGTGCAAGTTATAAAATGTTCACATACAAAAAATATAAATAACATCCATTTCATTCTATATTACACTCCAATATTTAAAAAATTCCAGTGTGAAGATAACTATGGAGTGTTTGTGCGGCAAACTCAAATCCAACTGTTGGACGGAGAAGACAACCCGATGGACACATCCATGACCACCTCCACCGAGGAGATGACTCCGAAAGCCACAACCACGACCAACCGGAGACTTAGCAGGTACTACCCATACTTTAACGCTAAAATTATTTCTTAAATACAGTGGTTTATCATAGATATTTATTATTAGAATAAATTTCTATTTAATTTAAGGGATATTTTATAGTTTATTTGTTTTACTATTATAGCGATACTTGTTTTGTGAAATAAAACTATTAAAAGTTTCTTAAGGTGGTTCAATACATACAAATATTTTTTTGCCATTCATGGACAAATGGAGCATAATTTTACAGTGAAATCACAGCTACTGGCATTTATTTTGGTCTTTATTTGCGGTAAATCACAATTACTAGCATAAACATTGACCATTTTTATATACTAACTAGGTGTTTTTTTTTCTTTTTAGTGTTACATCTCCCGTCTGTTTCTTATGTTACCTATCGTGTTTTTCTTTTCTTGGTTGCCTGGAACAGATCGCTTTTAGCGATAAGGCAGCCACTTGTGGCATTAGTTCATAAAATTCTTTTGTTCTCTGTACTTTTTTCTATTTATGGTGTGCACAATAAAGTGTTGTATCTATCTATCTATCATAAAATCAAATTTATGAATTTATGATTTTTGTGATTTACCACAAATAAAGACCAAAATAAACGCCAGTAGCTGTGATTTCACTGTAAAATTATGCTCTACTTGTCCATAAATGGACAAAAAAATATTTGTATGGAAATCAAACCTTAAATGTAGTAGGTATTTAGACAAAACTTGTTAGGTATCTATGTCCAATTTAAACTCTACCTCTTTTGTTATTATTTGTGAGTCTGTGGGAAATAGAGTGTTACCATATTAATTATTTTTTAAAGTCCAGTGATGGCAACACCGGCTCCGAGCCCCACTAGAGTTCCAACTACAATAACAGGGTACACAATATACATTCGCTATAGGAACCAATACAAGAGGTTCTCATTTTGTCTTGTATCTCCACATGCCAGTGTAGTTTAGCCTTAAACTGCGGCTTCGACTCAAAAATGGTAGTTCATATAACGCAATATGTTTTTGTATTGTGCAGAATGTTTCTGAGGTTATGGGGAAATCTATTAAATATTTGAGCTATATTTCTATCTATTTTGAATCCTTCCGTGTTGAGATTGTCACATAAACTTGAAACTACACTTATTCTTATTTAAAGGGGTGGCGATAAGTCCTGCACTGACGTCCCACTTGGGGTGTTTTGTGCATTTCTCTCTGCCAGCGTCTACCCAAGCCAACCCAGCAACTTAATTTATCAGACGGAGGCTTTGGGCCACTGACATAGTTAGTAGAAGCTACACTTGTAAATAATAAATAAAACATTAATTTTCACAAAGCATAAAAATGTAATACAACATTCAGGTGTATTACATCAAAGCTTAGCCATTAAAAAAAAAATTAAAATGTATTATTTTACTGGCAATAAATGTTTTTAATAATATCCAAGAAAGTTTTTTAGCGAGCAAAATGGGTCAATTTAATATTTAATTATCTGCATAATAATGTGTATTCCACTAATATTATAAATGTGAAAGTTTGGATGGATGGATGGATGTTTGTTACTGGTTCATGCAAAAATTACTTTTTATCCCCAAAACGTGTAGTAGGTAACACCGCTGGTAATTGATGTAAGATCATTCAATGATGTCTCAATTTAAATGAGATTTCCCCCTTTCCCCTTTTCGAGCTCATGTAATTAATAGATGCCCCCTTACGAAGCATTTTAAGTACTTAAAACTCAATGTGAATATGATGCCATTTTGTGAAAGTCCAGTATTGCTATTCAGGAGAAGGAATGTTTATAAAGCTACAGCTACATGAACAGCCGTTATCTCATTATACAAGTCTTAGTCACAGTCAGTAAGACTAAGTCAAGCCCAAGTCATACCTACCTAGTAATGTAGTGGGGACTTAAGAATAGAGTAGCACCCTCAAATCCCGTGCTTATTATTTTTCTGACCAAGTTTTACATTTAAACAATATTTAGAGAGAGAAATAGTTATCACACCCATTGATTACTGTGTCTTGAATAAATATAAGTCCAAAATAACTGTTAAGCTATTTTGTATGAAGTTCTTAGACAGTTTTAGTTGGTATATCTAAAAATCATTACCATGGTGTTGCATTAGGTATTTACTAAAAGCATGTTATTTCAATATGATGTCTTACGATTTATTTTTGTGTACAGATTGTGATAAAAATGTAAATTATGACTCACCAACAAATGTTTCAAAACACCAATGAATTAAAGCCCTGGATAGTATGGTTTTCTCACGATGCTTTCTTTCACCTGATTTGAACCCACGCCCTTGGGCGTGTGAACCGACCGCACTAACCACTGAGCTATCATAGCAATTAGACAGAAATGGCACCGCGTCTGTTTGTGATTTTATGAGAAGTAATTTACATGACTTATTACAATGTGTGTACAATTTGACATCTATCGGTTTTTTTGATACCTTAGAAATGTGGGTAGAAATAGTTTCCCGAGTGCGTCATTTCTGATTTCATCCAATGTGAATATGATAATTTTTTATCCTGATTTTTCGGCCAGATAATATTTATAATTGGGATAATCTATACTTGGTGTAAGGGAACCGCTCCTGAAGACGAAAGCAGTCCTGTGATTGCGGTTATTATTGATACAGTAAGATTTCGAAGAAAAAATAAATTAAGTTTAATTTTGTAACCCAAAAATAAACAAACAGAGATTAAGAGACAGTTATAAAAAAGTGGCTCACCTTAGCATAATTCTGATAAATGAAAACCGTGAAAAAATAATTATTTATTTTAAATATTTTTTTTGTTTAGTAAATAGTTTTTCAGTTTTAATTATTACATCCAATTTTATTTTTAACCCTCGACATAAACAAAATGGTGTTATAAATTTAACTTGTCTATTTGTATGTCAGCTCTCATACGACTGAACAGATTTTGATTTGAATGTCAAAGTAACAGTAAGTAACCATCGAAAGTCTCAAAGTAATGAGCGCCAAAGCAGTGATGCCCTGGACTTTGTTTTGTTACTCAAAGTTCTGTGTATCGCTGTAATGGTCATGGATAGGCGTTATCTCTTACCATCAGGAGAGCGTCTCGTTCGTCTCATTACTTCTTACATAAAAAATAAATAAATAAAAAAAATGTGCGTCAAAGCAGCGATACCCTGGCAATTTGTTTGCTACTCAAAGTCTCGTTACAATTACATTTAAAAAAAACTCAAAATCTTTAATTTTTCAAAGTTCATAAAGGACCTTTAGTTTTATATCAAATCAGTTCCCACTTCCAGCTGGGGTTGTTTACCATACCGAGCTGTGTAAAAATTTATTTCTGGTGTGCACTATAAAGAGTTAGCCTGTTAAAAAAAAATTATTGGATACCAGAGTTTAATTAAAAATCTTCGGTCATTGACGTAATATTATAATGTCGGGTATTTTTTTCTTATAAATCAATAGTAGTTTCACATTTCATGGTTTTCAGGAACATTTCCCTTACACCCGGTAGTGAACGTGTTTTTATTGTATTAAAAAAAATGTAAAGACGGGATTGCGATTAAAAAAACTAGCATCGAGATTTGTCATCCTCGTATTGGGTTAAGATTTCATCCTATCATTATAGACAACTGGAAATTTCATTTTATCATTATAGAGAACTGGAAATGAATACAGGTGTCTATATTTAAAAAAAAAAAAAAACAAATAATATATGGAACTAGGGTGCCGCCGGCAGCGGGGCAAGGCTCAAGCTAGTGATTAGAGCTGCAAAGTGAGGTAGATACCTCCTCACAATGCGCGCCGTGTCAAAGATCACTGCCTTTTGGATCTGCCCCGTGACCCAACCGTCTAGTGAGAGCCTCTTAAGATGTTGGTCGAGGCTTGTTTTTATTATTATTATTATCAACCTGTATTGTCCCACTGCAGCGCAGAGGCCTCCCTTCTTTACTTACATTTTTTCTAAGTTCAGCCCAAAGAAATCCATTAAATGTTTTTATAATGTGGAAATCGTGTGCTTATGATGTATACATCATTTTTATGAAACTTACTAATCTAAGTATATATAATATCTCTAACCAGTCCAGTTCTCTATAACGTACCATTCGAGTGTACTAGCTAACTTATAGTGTGTTTCTCTCTCTGCTAGTATTACAGTGGCCCAGAGGTCTAGACCTACAACGTGAGTATTAGATCCACTACGTAGAACGCACCGGCTTTTTGGTAACGCTATTTGCACATGTGTTTTATTTAATATTTACGCTTACCGTTATACTCGTAAGACTACAGGTTGATTACGATATACGTCAAATTTGAAATACAATAGAACTGACCGTTAAAAAAGTCATGATTTAAAAATAACTCAATTAAATTGGGACTATATTTGAATTGGGTAAATCTTTTTTAATGATGACGTCAGTTTGTGTTTAAATAATTGCTAACATGCTCGTGGTTAAGCTTCTTCTGTTCACGTAGTATGGAAATCTTTCCAAATGTCTATAATAAGTTTCCGAAAAAAATGGATAGAATTGAAATTCGAATCACGGAAGAGGGAAAATAAGGATTTAATATAATATTTGCTTTGCGTACATATTAAATGGCGAAAATTTATTTCAGTAGTTTTGTAAGTACCCACAGGAGGAAGAGGGGGGGCTTGGGGGGGGGGGGGGGGGGTTGCCTTTCCACACCGCATGAAGGCCGTATGAAAATGCGATTGAGACTAACCATCAAATACAATTTTTTATTGATATAACCAGTCTTACAAATCAATTAATTCGGTCAACTCAAAATTTCAAATATGTCATTATATAAGTTTACATAGTGGCAAAGTAATGAGCACCAAAGCAGCGATGCCATGGACTTTTTGCTACTCAAAGTTTTATATACCGCTGCAATGGTCAAGGACAAGCGTTATCTCTTACAATCAGGAGAGCATTTCATTTGTTTTATTACTTCTATCTATCTGACAGCCCTGTTGGCTCATTGGTAGTATATCTGCCTTGAGAGCTGTAGGGCGTGGGTTCGATTCCCACTCAGGGCAAACATTTTGTGAATAAACACAATCATGTTTGTTCTGTGCCTGGGTGTTCTGTATGTATTATAAGTATGTAGTTACAAAAAAAAAAGTATTTATGTATTCTATCAGTTATCTGACTTCCATCACACAAGCTTTGCTTAGTCAGATGAGATCAGTGGGGTCAGATGGCGCTGTGTGTATAGTTCTACGATATACGATATAATATTATATCTATCTTTACTATTATAAAGAGGAAAGATTTGATTGTTTGTTTGTATTGAATAGGCTCCGAAACTACTGGACCGATCTTAATGATTCTTTCACCGTTGGGAAGATACACTTTTCCCGGGTGGCATAGGCTACTTTTTATCTCTGTATTCCCACGGGAATGGGAACTACGCGGGTGAAACCGCGAGGCGTCCGCTATGGTGGCTTGCAAACTTTTCGATTACGTCAGATTTCTATACTCGTGAACAGATGATGTCGCTACGGTCTTTGAAATCCTATAACAATAAAAAAACATTTATATATAGACGCTTGGGGTGCTTAAAGAAGGTCATTGAACTCACTAACACACTGAAACATTGAAAACAATCAGCTGTTCTTTAAAAAAAAATTCTGACCTAGTTTACTTGCTGGTAGATCTCCTTAGCAGAAGGTCGTCTAGGTAGGTACCCCCGCAGCACCAGTTATTTTGCCGCTAAGCAGGAGTGTGTAAACATTAATGTGTTCCGGTTTGAAGGGTACTGCAGCTAGCGAAATTACTGGGCTGTTGAGACTAACCATCGAAAGTCTCCAAAGTAATGAGCGCCAAAGCAGCGATGCCCTGGACTTTGTTTTGTTACTCAGAGTTCTGTATATCGCTACAATGGTCATGGAAAGGCGTTATCTCTTACCACCAAGAGAGCGCCTCGTTCGTCTCATTATTTTTTTGCATTAAATAAAAAAAAAAGCTCCAATTGTATGTTATCACGGTTTCAGAATTGTGGTTCATAGTTTATTTTTCATAATATTTACACACAGTACAAAGTACAATGACTTTCTTTCAGTTCAGTGCGCCCTAATATCTCTTTAAAATATTTATACTTCAATTATTGTAAGTACTTTCAGACCTATGTTTCTCATCTGTAATTTTATTAGATTACTTTGCATGACTAACAAAAATTAAATTTGTAATATTCTTGTCAATAAAATATTTTGTATTAATTAAGAGAGACTCCCGTTAAACTTAATTATAAAAAAGGCTTGAATGATTTTAAGAATATTTATAGATTAATTTTATAAGGTGGTATCAAACGGCAATTTTTTATGGTTGACGGGCTAGGTGTTTGACCACTCACCTGATGTTAAGTGACGGTGTGGTTGAAGATGGTAAACACACCTAGCCTGGGATGAAACTGGCTCTCAAATGTGGCTGCCGGAACACACTGTTAAGGTGGTTCGATTTCCTTACCAATATTTTTTTCCATTTAAATATGGAAAAATGGAGCATAATTTTACAGTGAAATCACAGCTACTGGCATTTATTTTGGTCTTTATTTGCGGTAAATCACAATTGCTTGAATAAAACAGTAGATTTTTAGCATAATCTACTGTTTTATTCAAAAATCATAAATTCATAAATTTGATTTTATGCTAATAATAATCTACTGTTTTATTCAAGCAATTGTGATTTACTGCAAATAAAGACCAAAATAAATGCCAGTAGCTGTGATTTCACTGTAAAATTATGCTCCATTTGTCCATAAATGGCAAAAATATGTTTGTATGGAAATCGAACCACCTTAAGTGCTTGGTGGCAGAAAATCATGAAATTCGTGTGACGTATTTTATGGATGGCCCCTTATTCTCCCGGTTACCGGGTTAACAACCAAATTTTTGCCCCGGTTGAAAAAAATGGAAGATCTGTCCGGTTAACTCGTACCGTTGTGAAAGCATTTCGTTTATTTTCCATTTAAATATACAACCGATTGTTTTTAAGACCCCGGGGGCAATGTTGGCGCAACTCATTGACTCTTCCTCTTTCACTCACTTCCTTACTCGACTACCCATGAACGACTCGATAATAATGAGTCATATGGGTATTGGTTGAATGTGGTATTTATGTTGAAACGTTAACTGCCGAGCAAAAATTTAGGACGTTCCGTTGGAGCCATGTTGGTCGCCAGTTGCCACAAGGTGATGAACCAATCAGACCAAGGGGACATCGGTGAGCAATTTAACTTAAACATATTAATACAATACAATATACGTATAATTTTCATGGTCACTGTAACATCAAAGTTACAAGTCAATATTTCGATTAATGTCAAAAATGACATCAGTAATATGTCAAAAAGAATAAAGTGAATAAGGCTTTATAGTAAAGTTGTCACTACTTTACTAACGCTTGACCGGACTTGACTGATATGGACTGTACTTGACCGAGACTGGACTTTGACTACGGAACTTGAAAATATAAAACACTTGACACTGGCAAAAGCGACGCCAAAATTAAAGAAAAAAAAAATAGCGCCATTCATTCACAGTGAAACCAATGATAGCTCTCTTGGCCCCAACTGAAAGTCTTTGATGGATCACCGGCGGTCCGCATGTCGTTTTACGTTGTACTTTGCATTGTAGAAATTAATACATTATTATTTTGATTAATATACCTTTTTTTGTTGTCAAGCTGCTTTTATAATGTACGTTTAACTAACATTGTATTAACTAATAACGTAAACTAACTGTTGGCGATTCCAAGGGTGCGGCGAAAGGCGTCACCAGCTCAGACCAAATCTGGGACTCTCTCCATGTCGAGGTAATATAAGTCAAATAGTCAACTTAACCCATTCAATGTTTACTAAGGAAACTGACGTGGTTTTGACAAGTTTTTGTTTTATTTGAAAGAAATAAAGAAAATTATTTTATTTAATAAACACCTGTGTTATGTACACACAAAAACAACAAACAGTTTCTCGGTCAAACAAAACAAACATAACAATTTTTTTTTTAAAAGAGTAAATGTTGTGTAGGCAAAAACCACCTTAATATGCATAAAATATAATGTATGGTATAATGTATTGTGACCAGCATTTACAAGGAATTGCCCCTCCTCCCATCGCCGCGACCTCGGAGCGCCGCTCCGCCTCCGAACTAAGCAGACTGCTTGTGTTACGGGGACGAAGCGCTAGCCCGCGGAAAGCGTGCCCATGGGAAGACAGGTCACACTATGCTGGACTCAACTAATTATATTCCAGTGATCTTAAAAAGGTATTTGTTGGTAATAAATTACCAACAAATAAATTTATGCAGGTCACTTTTATGTGTGAAGGGAGACGAGGTCGCGCGCGCATCGTGCGTTAACTCCTTGAAGAAGGCCATCGGATGTGTCCCAAATTATAGCGATTATCCGGCTTAATGAAACGTGAGCAAGTAAAATTTAATTTAATTTTACGAACGAATCGCTAAACAATGAAATTTGTTAGTCGTGGGCGTTCCCCGATAGACACAATAAGAGTTCCTTCAAGTCGCAAGTGAATCAATTTCTTCTAAGAAAACGTGCTCCATCCTTAACAAGCTAGATGGCGGTCAAACGCAAGCCTATTTGTTAAAAATCATATTAGAATATCAAACTTAAGTATCACAACAATTCTCCGAAACGCCCAGTAAAGGTTTTTTGGGGTTCCGTACCCAAAGGGTAAAACGGGACCGGTAAAATTAAAATTACTAAGACTTCGCTGTCAGTCCGTCTGTCTGTCTGTCCGTCTGTCACTAAGCTATATCTTATGATCCGTGATAGTTAGACAGTTGAAATTTTCACAGATGATGTATTTCTGTTTGTATAACAACAAATACTAAAAGACAATAAAATAAATATTTAAGGTGGCTCCCATACAGCAAACGTAATTTTTTGCCATTTTTATAAGTGATGGTACGGAACCCTTCGTACGCTAGTCCGAATCGCATTAAGCCGGTTTTTGTTTTTCTTTGCGTTTGGTTAGGTCGGACGTCCGATCTCAGTTTCGGTACCTATAAACAAAATTGAAGTCGAGACCGCGCTTATTCTATATTCTGATTTGACTCCTTGAAGTTATGTGTTCGAAACTAGAACAACTAGTTACAGTTAATAAAATCACGTCGTGTCAAAACCAAGTCACTTTCTATAGTAAGACTTTGTAAAGAGTAGGTATATACTTAGATAAAACACCTACAAAAAAATATTTAAAGTATTTTTTTATTGAAGGTTACTGAATTATCGAAGCTTGGGAGCATAGACTATATGTATTTATTTTTTCATTGTATTTTGTTTTTAAGCAAACGCTGCCTTTTTGACGTTTTGCCAAAAGCAGCTATGTTTCATACATTTGTGTGTGGTTTCATACATTCATACATAGCTTTCAACTTTTAGAGAGCTATTAGCACGCAATTTTGAAGGTATTAATTTACAGATCTAAATTTACAAAAACTGCCGTCTTTTTCATTGCAGTCCATTAGACTAGGACAGCAATATTTGTAATAAATTTAGAAATGTCAATTGAAACCTTAAAGTTGGCTTTATTTTTTATTTTTTGTACTCGATGAAGCGTTCGTATTTAAGCATTGCATTTTGTAAATAATGTCTTGTATAATCGTCTTTTGTTAATTTTTAATTCTGTGCTCCATTATATGTAAAATAAATAAAATAAATATCGCAGGACATTACACACAGCGCCATCTGACCCCAAACTAAGCAGAGCTTGTGCTATGGAAGACAGATAACTGATAGAATACTTAAATACTTTTTTTTTTTTAAATACATACTTATAATACATACAGTACACCCAGACACAGAACAAACATCGATGTTAGTCACACAAATGTTAGTCCTGAGTGGGAATCGAACCCACGCCCTTCCGCTCTCGAAGCAGACACACTACCAATGAACCAACAGGGCTGTCAAAAAATATGTGGTTCATCGATGTGAAGCAATACTTGCAGGTTTCTTTAAACTATAAAACCGACCTTGAATTTGCGTTGAAATAAGATGTTCCATAGAACAATATCATTATTTTGAAGTAAAATGTATGAAATGGTTTTTTTGAATTGCTCAAAATGTTGGAATAGAAACACCACATAAGGTGGTTCGATTTCCATACAAATAATTTTTTGCTATTTATGGACAAATGGAGCATAATTTTACAGTGAAATCACGGCTACTGGCATTTATATTGGTCTTTATTTGCGGTAAACCACAATTGCTGGAATAAAACAGTAGAAATATCATCGCTACAAAATCTTAAATATTCTTATGCGTCGTGTAAATAAATTTAAACTTTATGATTCAAAGTCAAAATATATTAGTTTTGAAAAAACGGTTCACAGAATTAAGTAATATTTATACTATGTAGTAATGGCTCAAATATACTTTAGTATTAACTTTAGACATTAGAAATACACATATGCAAGATTTTATAATAGTTTTAGCACTGTTTATCTTTTATAATTTTTATTTATTGCTAACTGCTATGTATATGATCTTTTATTTTAATGCTGTGTTTAAGTTTTTATTAAGGTGACCATTTATTTGAACCTCCCTAAGCACAAATTTAATTGTATCCCTAAGCACAAATTTCCTAATCGCACATTTTATTATGTCCTAAGCACAGATTTCGTAAGCACCAATTCTATTATATCCCTAAGCACAGATATCATAAGCACAATTGTTGTTATGACCACAGATTTCCAAATCTCCGTAAGCACAATGCTTCTAGAACAAAAACTATCTCAAAATACGTTAGTACGTATTGATAAAGAAAATGTATGAAAAATTGAACAACGATCAATATGGGCCTTCAGCGAAAGTAACATTTTGCCTATCAAATACCTACTAACGTTTTTACGCAAATTTTTTGTTAAAAGCTTCATCAAAGAAAGCAAGGATTTCGAGCCACACTCGTATAATTTTGCAGTGAAAACCCGAAGAAAGTTTTTTCGCAAATTGTCATGCTAAACCCTTAATTTAGCAGCTTTCGACTCCTATCTAGATCGTCTCGAAGTGTTGTACTTTTGGCCTTAACGTATGAGCAGTTGCTATTTGTTTACATAGCATAAATTTCGCATTGGGTGTGCGGTATCTTCTGTTTCATTGATCGATGCTTTAGACGTATACATTTCCGAATATCCTTGAACATATTTCCGAATCTCCTTAAACACATCTTCAATTCTCCTTAAACACATTGTCGCTTCTCCCTAAACACATTTTCGCTTCTCCCTAATCACATTTCCGTATCTTTCTCTAAACACATTTCCGTATCTCTCTCTAAACACATTTTTGATTACCCTTAAACACATTTTCAGTTCCGTATAAAGTCTTTTTTAAATCTTCTTAAACACATTTTCAATTCTACCTGAACACATTTTCGATTCTCCCTAAACACATTTCCGTATCTCTCTCTAAACACATTTTTGATTCCCCTTAAACACATTTTCAGTTCCGTATAAAGTCTTTTTTAAATCTTCTTAAACACATTTTCAATTCTACCTGAACACATTTTCGATTCACCCTAAACACATTTCCGTATCTCTCTCTAAACACATTTTTGATTCCCCTTAAACACATTTTCAGTTCCGTATAAAGTCTTTTTTAAATCTTCTTAAACACATTTTCAATTCTACCTGAACACATTTTCGATTCTCCCTAAACACATTTCCGTATCTCTCTCTAAACACATTTTTGATTCCCCTTAAAGACATTTTCGGTTCCGTATAAAATCTTTTTTAAATCTTCTTAAACACATTTTCAATTCTACCTGAACACATTTTCGATTCTCCCTAAACACATTTCCGTATCTCCTTAAACACATTCCCGAAACTCCCTCAACACGTGTATTTTGTAAAATCTCTAATCACAGAATATCACCTGTGTCTCTGCATATTGTAGTCTGCCATGCTAGCCTGATATTTGTGTTTATTTGTTCTTTCAGCATTTGTATCAACTATATGTTATTTGACGTTTCTGAATTAGTATTTCTGTATTACGCACTTTATTTGTTGGTTAATATTGTTTTTGTATACAGCTAGCTTGGAGAATGGATTCTACATACATATATACATTAAATATATATTTATATACGCTTTGTATACTTAATGCTATTAAACGTCGTTGAGTTTAAAAATTGTGAGTTTAGTTTATAATTTTCTTTAATAACTCGAATGATATTTTAAGGCTAGAGTGAATAGATTTCTTCTGGATCAGCGTGCTCCATCTTCGGCCACACCGTCGCTTTGCATTAGGCGAGTTGGTGGCAAAACGTAGATCTATTAAAAGTAAAAAAAAATAAAAAAAAATTTGAAACAATGACTATTGTTTCAGATATATAATAAACGATCTGAAATTGTAAAGGCACAATTCTAAACACACATAATAATTTTAAACCTAAATCACAGAAATGACTTGTTAAATTTCGTTTACTGCCATGAAATTTATATCTCTTTCACATGATATGAGATGACATGTCAGATTTCCTATTTAGTTTGACATATAAACTTAGTATAATTGAAAAAAAAAACAATAGTTTTGACTTTATAAAAGTAACATTTGGTAAAAATTATACTCACAATCTAAAACTCGACGCTTGAAACACTTCCGCGTCTCAATTGTCGCACGTATGTTGCAGTTCTCGTACGTCGCTCGGGAGCAGCCGACAGTCGCTCGTGTCGCATGCGTCACCGACGACGGAGCGCGCAGCGTCGCCGCAGCTGCAGAAACGCGCGTCTTTTGTCGAGGTGAGTATACATTTGTTTTTCTTAAATTTTGGCATCGCACTGCATTCTGCCCGTAGCAAGTCACTCCCTCACTCACTCAATAAAAATCAAATTAAATAAATATCGCAAGACATTACACACAGCGCCATCTGACCCCAAACTAAGCAAAGCTTGTACTATGGAAGTCAGATAACTGATAGAATACTTAAATACTTTTTTTTGTAAATACATACTTATAATAAATACAGAACACCCAGACACAGAACAAACATTTGTTTGTATCACAAAATGCTTGTCTCGGGTGGGAATCGAACCCACGCCCTTCGGCCCTTGGAGCAGACATGCTACCAATGAACCAACAGGGCTGTCAGAGTGACTAAGTGAGTTACTCTCTAACTTACTTAGTCACTCTCTCACTCAGTCACTCCCTCACTACTCAGTCACTCCCTCACTCACTCAGTCCTCACACCTCCAGCTCATGCGTACGCGTGGTGTCCGTGCGTTGCGTAATTAATTACATAACTTTCGGTTAAGTTTACCTCGTAGTCAGTTATTATTATTTTTTCTTCCTATATGATCGCCAAATATGACGTCCTCGAGTATCGTAGGTGTCTCACCAGTCATACCGTATATTCAAGTCATATTCGAAGATGTATTAAACAACTTAACTTTAGAAAGTTTTTCTTATGGTTGACTTTAAGATAAGAGGTAACACGGTAAGAGTCGATGTTGTCGAATGTAAACTTTAATTACATATTTCGCATTTTCAGACGGGATTCGTGGAAACCCTTACTCCGCAGTACACGGCGGGGCAGAGCCTCACCTCCCCGCAGCCCGCGCCTCCCTCCGTCGAGGACCGACTCGCCAACTTGCAGGCACAACAAGAGGTAATCATCTCTTATGCAAGAGCTCGCGTATCACACACACACACACACGTATGATACACTCCTGCTTGGTGGCAGAATATCTGTTACTGCGGTGGTACCTACCTAGACGACCTCCTGCTATGGAGATCTACAATCAAGATGACCACCAGTGATCTCCTGCTTTCTCATATTCCAGATAACCACCCTAAAAGCAGAAGTGTCCGACCTGAACGAGAAGCTAGAAACGTTGCGCGTGCGTCGCGCTGAAGACAGAGAGAAGCTTCGAGAGCTGGAGCGCGTCAAGTTGCAATTGGAACAGGCCAACGAGTTTAAAGCGCGCATCATGGAATCGCAGGCCCAGTTGCAGAGAGATTTGCAGCGAGCCAAGCAAGAGGTAAGTTTGACTATACTAGGAGATAAGTTTGTCTATATCAGAAGATATATTTGTCTATACCAGGTGATATGTTTGTCTATATCAGGAGATATATTTGACTATATCAGGTGATATGTTTTTCTATACCAGGAGATAAGTTTGTTTATACTAGGACTTATGCTGATTATAATAATAAGAGGTATGTTTGGCTATAAGGAATTATGTTAACTATACCAGGAGGTATGTGTGCATATGCCAGGTGTTATCTTTGACTATACCAGGAGATAAGTTTGTCTATACCAGGTGATATGTTTGTCTATACCAGGAGATAAGTTTGTCTATACCAGGAGATAAGTTTGTTTACGTTAGGGACTTATGCTGATTATAATACCAAGAGGTATGTTTAATTAGGCCAAGAGTTATGTTAACCATACCAGGTGATATGTTTGACTATACCAGGTGATATGTTTTTCTATACCCGGAGATAAGTTTGTTTACGCTAGGGACTTATGCTGATTATAATACCAAGAGGTATGTTTGACTATGCCAAGAGTTATGCTAACTATACCAGGTGATATGGTTGACTATACCAGGAGATAAGTTTGTCTATATCAGGAGATATATTTGTCTATACCAAGTGATATGTTTGTATATACCAGGGATTATGTTTGACTATATCAAAAATTAATACTCATATTGAGGGAGTTGTGAAAAAATATGCAATCCGCCAGTTTGTGGCGGCGGCCATCTTTGACCGTTTTTTATAAAACATAGCTAAGAACATTCCCGGCTAATTCACCTTTCAAACAAAAAAAACAAAATCAAAATCGGTTCATTTGTTCGGACACACACAGACACGTCAAACTTATAACACCACGTCGTTTTTGCGTAGGGGGTTAAAAAGTTAAAATTTGGTGTTCTGTAACTGGTGTCGGTATTAAAAAAAACTTTTACATAAAGTACTTTCGAAGAAGTTTTTCGCGTTCCGTTCAAAACTCAAGTTGTTGGTTACATTCCAGGTCCGTGAGGCTCAAGAGGCCCTCGACGCGCACACAGAGGAAACGGCCGAACTCTCCGAAGCGGCTGAAATGGCCGCTTTAGACAAGGAGATGGCCGAGGAAAGGTATACTCACTTTTTTTTCTTTTTTTTTTTAGTAGTAGATAGGCTTGCGTTTGACCGCCATTCCGCCTGATGTTAAGCGAAGATGCGGTCTACGGTGGAGCACGCTCGCCTAGAAGAAACCGATTCACTCGCGACTTGAAGGTACACATCAGCTGACAGCCCTGTTGGCTCATTGGTAGTATAACTGCTTTAACACATTCAGTGCCATTGTCAAATACACTATAAAAAACTATTTTTTCCAAAATGTAAGCTTGAGTTGTATAAGAGAAAAACGCTTACATAATGGCAATCACAATTTATAAAACTGCCGGCCGAAATAAAAATGCTACCTAACAGGAAATTTAAACGTAAATTAAATTCTTGGCTATTGTATAAATGTCACTACACATTTCTAGAATACATTAATGATAAAAACATGTAATAAAATATAACTTACATTATTGTACACCTCTAAAAGAGGTAATTTGTATGGAACTGTATTAATTATTACATAAGATCTTTACTACCTACATTTGACAATAAAATTTTGAATCTTGAAATCTTGAATCAAAAAATTATGTTTGAAAAGCTAGGTGTTTGACCACAGCTCATCTGGTGTTATGTCTAGAATGGAACTGGCTCTCAAGTGAGGCTGCCGGAACACACAGATTTTCAATTATTATGTCTATCTATATTCGAAATAGATTTACATCACTCGATAGCTAAAGGATCAAAGAATTCGTTACGTAGAGTGAGATCTTGAAGCCTGGAAATCCGAAGGACTTCTTAGTGTTTAAAAGTGTCCATGTGTTCATGTACACACGGCCGTGTGCACGACTGACACGCCCCGATTGTTGTGTTTCAGGGCGGAATCTCTTCTTTTGGAATTGGAACAATGCCGAGAAAAGCTTGAAGAAGCTACTCTCGATTTGCAATTGATGCGGGCAGAAATGGAAGCTGGCGGCAATATACGTGAGTATACTATGAAATTGTTGTACTCTGTTAAGGAATCTTAGATATTTTATGTAAATAAAGAAATGTCACGAAAAGTCACTGTCAAGATCTCGATCTACGATATCTAGAAACGAATAATCCTATTGCTATCTTTCTTTGTCTATTCTATAGTACGATCTACGATATCTAGAAACGGATGGTTCTATTGCTATCTTTATTTGTCTATTCTATAGTAAGATCTATGATATCTAGAAACGGATGGTTCTATTGCTATCTTTTATGTCTATTCTACAGTAAGATCTACGATGTCTAGAAATGGATGTTTCTATTGCTATCTTTCTTTGTCTATTCTATAGTAAGTTCTACGATATCTAGAAACGGATAGTTCTATTGCTATCTTTTATGTCTATTCTATAGTAAGATCTACGATGTCTAGAAATGGATGGTTCTATTGCTATCTTTCTTTGTCTATTCTATAGTAAGATCTACGATATCTAGAAACGGATGGTTCTATTGCTATCTTTTATGTCTATTCTATAGTAAGATCTACGATGTCTAGAAATGGATGGTTCTATTGCTATCTTTCTTTGTCTATTCTATAGTACGATCTACGATATCTAGAAACGGATGGTTCTATTGCTATCTTTTATGTCTATTCTATAGTAAGATCTACGATATCTAGAAACGGATGATTCTATTGCTATCTTTCTTTGTCTATTCTATACTACGATCTACGATATCTAGAAACGGATGGTTCTATTGCTATCTTTTATGTCTATTCTATAGTAAGATCTACGATGTCTAGAAATGGATGGTTTTATTGCTATCTTTCTTTGTCTATTCTATAGTAAGATCTATGATATCTAAAAACGGATGGTTCTATTGCTATCTTTATGTATCTATTCTATAGTGAAGACACAAAATAAAAATAATTGTATTGTTATGTGTTTTTTAATATACATTATTTTATTCTGTGTCAAAAAGAAGTATGTATTACAAAAATTAGCACAGGCACACACAGTCCAATATTAAATGTTTTTGTTTTATGTTGCTTCAATATTATATTTAATTATATTTTTGTATTTATAGAAATAAATGCACAGTTAATACTTGTACGTACAAAATTAAACGTAATTAAATATAATGTATATATATTTTGGTTTTGGATAAATTATATATTATCGCTATTTTATTTTCACATGCAATAGTAACGTCATATATTTTTTTACACGCATTTAGTTACATATAAAAAAATGTTTATTTCTGTTTTGTTTTATCATGCAAAGCATGCACTTGGCACATTCACGGCTTGCGGGTCATATCTTCAATGAAAAAAAAAAATATCCCAAAATTTAATAGCAAAAAAATCTCCGAAGTCATATTTGTTTATATTTCTATGGGAGCTTATAAAAATAAGTGTTTTTTTTTAATTTATTTATACGGGATAATAATATGTGAAAACCACGTTAGTATGCTTTTTCTACTACATTATTTGTTTTGCCTTACATAATTATCATTGTGCGAACCGCTAAACAGCGAAATGCTCTGCCCTAGAACAAAGAGTATACAGTACTTAATGGTAGGCATCGTATACTTTTATTTCGTATAGTAGGTGCCCATTTTTGGTGTTGAACACCTACCCTCAGGTGGCTTGTCAGTTGTCAGTCACTTGTAATTATAATACGTAAAAACTACGATTTTATACTTGGTGAATGTGTTAAGTCTTCATATTTTAATATTATTGCATGTTTGTTTGTGTTAATATTTTGTGTTAAGGTCTCCCAGGATCCAATTACCATTATCCTACAATTTAAACTACTTCCAAATTAGTTCAATCAGATTTCATCGCCAAAAGTGATCAAAATTTTATGGATTTTTTTCTGCGTCTCGTATTTTTAGCGATGATAGCTCAGTGGTTAGCGCGGTAGATTCGCATGCCGAAGGGCGTGGGTTCAAACCCCAACAATGAGCTTGAACTGCTGGTGAAGGAAAACATCGTGAGGAAACCATAGCATGGTGGTAGGGTACTTTCTAGTACTCGGCTGGCTAGCTGCCACCCTCAAGTTGAAAATCTGCCGCCAAGCATCTAACGGTGTGTTCCGGCAGCCTCACTTGAGAGGTGGCCAAACACCAAGCCTGTCAACCATAAAAAAAAAAAAAAAATATTATCGATCATTTCACCTCCCTATCTTCTCAATATACTAGAGCCACATTGATTCCACATTTTTCATTCGCACAGCGAGGTTGTGGAACTCTCTGCCGGAGTCTGTGTTCCCTGTTAGGTACAATATGGGTGTCTTCAAATCTAGAGTAAATAGGTTTCTTCTAGGTAAGCGTGCTCCATCTTAGACCACACTGTTACTGTTTAACATCAGGCAGGTCAAACGCAAACCTATTTTGAATAAAAAAATAAAAAAAAAGCCATCGAACTCATATTTGGAGTTTTGGCGGGACCGCGGAAAGAGTCGTGTCGCCCCGTTGTATTTTTTTCCAAAACTTGTATTTTGTTACTTGTTGTTATATGCATAAACACTCGACGGTGGTGTTTTATTCATAAAGTGTCGAATCACGAGCGCGAGTGTGGGAAAATGATATAATGCGGTGAAACATGACTGTTCGTGTTGCTTCCAAAACTCTATCGAACCGTTTTTTGTATGGGAAAATGTATTTTTCCGAGTCGAGTCCTGTTTTTACAAACTGTCCCACTGCTAGACGTGGGCTTCTCATTGCGAGAAAGGTATGTCCATGGATTGATCAAATACACTTAGATAAGCTGCTTTTCTCGCGATGTTCTCCATCACCGTTTCAAGCTACCCAGCGACAATAGGTACCCAGAACAAAGAAAAAGTAAAAATGTATGCCATTAGGTACGAATGACTTGACTTCCAGTTGTGAAGCCAAACGTTCTTTCAACTAGGTTGTCGTAACTTCGATGAATCTGTTTTGAATTATCTGCCTTTATCCATCATTTCTCCCTCTCGATGCCCTCACCTGTCCTATCTTGACAACGTACCTTTCCCTATGGTCCCGTTCCCCCTGGGAGACCAAGCATGCCCCGTCCCCTGACTGCGTGTGCCCGCGCTATAGAGCACCCGTACGCAGCGAGCGGCGACGGCGCCACCGGCTACGAGATGCGTCAGCTTCAACAGCAAAACGTGCGCCTCCGAGACACGCTGGTGCGGCTTCGAGACCTCTCCGCGCATGACAAACATGCCATGCAAAAGATGCAGAAGGTAGGAAAAAGCTGCTTTTTAAATCTATAACTTTTAAGGGGCTAGACAGTGGAATACGCTGCCTGGCTGAGTGTGACTATGGGTACAATGTCTTCAAGTCGAGAGTGATTCAGTATTTTCTAAGGAAACGGGATCAATTTTTCAATCGTCACTTAGCATCAGGTGAGATGGCGGTCAAACGTCTATTGTTTATTATTTGTATAAAACTTTCCGACTGCACGTTTAGCTGTGCTGTTTTCGACACTGTTTCCAGTGAGGTCTGCTTCGCAAGGCTTACTAAATTTCTCATTGATATTGCAAATTATAGATTACCATTTTTTTTTTTTTTTTTAATGGTTGACAGGCTCGTTGTTTGACCACAGCTCACCTGATGTTAAGTGAAGGTGTGGTCGAAGATGGTAAAGCACACCTAGTCCGGCATGGAACTGGCTCTCAAGTGAGGCTGCCGGAACACACCGTTAGATGCTTGGCGGCAGATTTCCAACTTGAGGGTGGTAGCTAGCCAGCCGAGTACTAGAAAGTACCCTACCACCATGCTATGGTTTCCTCACGATGTTTTCCTTCACCGGCAGCTCAAGCTCATTGTTGGGGTTTGAACCCACGCCCTTCGGCATGCGAACCGACCGCGCTAACCACTGGGCTATCATCGCTACAAAATGTCTTCAAGTCGAGAGTGATTCAGTATTTGCTAAGGAAACGGGATCAATTTTTCAATCGTCACTTAGCATCAGGTGAGATGGCGGTCAAACGTCTATTGTTTATTATTTGTATAAATCTTTCCGACTGCACGTTTAGCTGTGCTGTTTTCGGCACTGATATTTCCAGTGAGGCCTGCTTCGCAAAGCTTACTAAATTTCTCATTGATATTGCAAATTATAGATTACCATTATCCTGAACACAATCTGTGGGCAATAACACAGTACATTCCAACAAACCGCGGTAGTCGATGCGGTTAGCTTTAACACTTTCATTGACCATCAAGCAATTAAGAAATATTTTTCCAATACATTTCCAATCAAAGAAATGTAGAAAGTTTAACTGAAAACCCTTTTTAAACTCGATAATTTTATATAAGAATAAAAACAACTTCTCAAAACAAAGTGCCAAAACAGCGATGCCCTGTACTTTGTTTTGTTATTCAAAGTTCTGAGTTCTATCGCTAATCATGGACAAACGTTATCTCTTACCATCAGCAGAGCATCTTGGTCGCCTCATGACTTTGACACTAAAAAAAAGTTTATTTTTCATCTCACGTATCATAGGATGTATGACGTCAGCAAATCCAAATTGGCAAAATTTTAAAAACTCAAATTACAAAAAATCCTAATCGATGTCTCACACACACTTTCATTTAAGATCAGAAAGAAAGAAAAAAACATTTATTTAAGATCAAACGAAATGGTATATAAAAGCTCAAACTATTACTAAATAGATACTTTTTGAACCCTAATTTCTTCCAGGATGTGGATCAATATCGCTCCGAGATCGCTGAACTTTCTCGCACGAAGGAAAAACTGTCGTCTCGTGTTGAAGAACTGGAAGCAGCTGTGGCCGACCTGCGCGAGCAGGTGGACGCCGCGCTTGGAGCCGAAGAGATGCTGGAGCAGCTGGCTGAGAGGAAGATGGCGCTGGAAGATCAGGTTAGTTCCACAAAATTAAGTACTAAAACAACTGTAGTATACTGCAGAGCACAATTACTCTGGAAGGTTTGTGGTAAAACTGAGGAAATACTGAAAGAATTAGCTGAGAGAAGAATTACCTAAAAAAACCTAGTAAACTGGAAGCAGCAGTAGACCTTCATGTCACAGGTAAACGCTGCTACTGAAAATATGCTGGAGTAGCAGGCTGAGAGGAACATGGCGCTGGAAGACCAAGTCAGTTCCAAATAATTAAGAACTGAAAGGGACTAATGTTCTGTGCAGGTTAATTTCTAAGGAAGGTTTGTGGTAGAACTGAAGTGATGCTGGAAGAATTAGCTGAGAAAAGGACTACTTTAAAAGAAAAGGTCAGTACCAGAGGGATATGAGAGCTAGAAGATGCAGGTAGACGCTGCGACCAAGATGATGCTGGAGCAGTTGGCTGAGAGGAAGATTGTGCTGGAACACCAGGTCAGTCAGGAACCCATGATGGGTTACGCTAGCTGCGGCTGAACAAAGCTGACCAAAAGAACGACTTGAAAGATAATTTCGCTTCCTCGATAATCCGTGTAAATAATAGTTTATTTGCTTGTATTTTTCCAGGTGGAACAGTTGAAACAAGACGTTTCTGAGCTGGAAGCCCTGCAAGAAGTCCACGAGCAACTGGTGGAGTCCAACCGGGAGCTAGAAATGGATCTGCGAGAGGAATTGGAAATGGCTCATGCTGCTACCAGGGAGGTGAGTTCTTCAACCATAAGACTGACTATAAGACCATTCGAAATAAGACTGTTACATCTATTTAACTCTGTTTTGCACACATATATTTCTAATAATACTATTAAACGAGCAATATTTGTGAATATAATATATTCGAGTATATGTATTATATACTCGAATATATTATGTAAAAGTTATAAGACGATCGAGACGCTCTCCTGATGGTTAGACATAACCATGCCCATTACTATTAGCAAAACAATGTGGCGTGGGTTTAAACCCCAACAATCAGCTTAAGCTTCCAGTGAAGGACACCATAGAGTACTTTCTAGTACTCGGATGGCTAGCTACCAACCTTAAGTTGATTTAACAGTAAATTTATTTAACAGAAAGTGTTAGGCACATGTGCAAAGAAAACATAACAGTGAAATTAATACAAACATAATATGGACAATTATAAGTGTTGGACGCCACAATTTGTAATTCGGTGTATACATTGGTTATCGTTGGACCCCAAACTAAGCACCAGGCTTGTATCTTGGGGACCGAGTGCGTTTTACAGAAAAAAATCTGGCATAACATTTTGTTTTGGTTTGCTCAAGAAAAAATTCAGTTCAGCACTTAAGAGTGCGATAGCATATGGCATATCCTAAAAAAAAAGACGTGTGGCACTCGGGGACTGCCGCGGTAAAGCTATTGCATAGCATTACAACCAATGCCACCTAGAGGCGAGTTGCTGAACTAAAGAGACAAGCGTGATATTTCAAAAAAGTCATTAAAAGTTCTGCTATTCATCGATAGATGGCAAAACTAAAAAGTATCACCGCTGTGCCGGTGGCAGTGGGGGGTGTTAGGTTATTTTCGTTACGGAATTTCTGGATTCGGTCTCCACGCTCAAGGCCCGCGATAGAAGCTATGCAATAGCTTAAAAATCTGTCTCCAAGCACCTAACTAGGTGCTAAAGGGTTCCTAACCTTTCTAACCTATCTTTGATTACATTGTCACTTAACATCAGGTGAGTTGTGATCAAACGCTTAGCCTCTCAAGGCGTAAAAATGTATATTCTTTCAAGACTTGACCACGCAAAATAACGCAATACGTATGTAAATGAATTAGCAGCGGCGAGGAAACCAGTTCCAGTCCACAAAATCTGTTTATGGTTGAAATTTGTTGGTTTTCCCCTAGCTGTCTGAAGAATTATTCGAAATTATGCTGGCGTCATGGTTCCATCACCGCACAAGTCGCCATCGTCTGAAAGCTCATCCACATTAAATTGTTTCATGGTATTCGCACACTGTGCGATTCAAGCGTTCCTTTTTGCCATACACTTACAAATAATGGAAACGATCTACCTTCCTCCGTATTCCCGCGGACAACGTTGGATTCTTCAGAAGGCGTGTTAATAGAATCTTAAAAAGTCTGCAACGTATTTGTTGTGCACCTGGAATTGCATATATGCATAGGCGACGGTGATGCATAGGTCAGGCATAGGTTTACCATCAGGAACCCTGTCTGCTTACAAAAAAGCTGTCTCGGTTTAACCTACTCATAAAAGGAGGAGGTTCTCGATTAAAGAGACAATTTTAAAATGTTTGTTACGCGATAATTCCGCCAATTCCGCCAAGTAGATCAAACTTTAGAGGTTTGGATACCATATAAATTTTATCGAAATCGATCGAGCTGTTTTAAAAAAATCAACAAATGTCTAAAAATTGTATACATCTATCTGTACTATTATAAAGAGGAAAGATTTGATTGTTTGTTTGATAGGCTCCGAAACTACTGGACCGATTTCAAAAATTCTTTCACCGTTGGAAGCTACACTATCCCCGGGTGACATAGGCAATTTTTTATCCCTGTATTCTCACGGGAACGGGAACTACGCGGGTGAAACCGCGAGGCGCCCGTTTGTCGATGATATTTTCGTTTGCTCGGAAACCTTGCTGTTTCATTGGAGCAGTGCGTTTAGTTGGCCTAAGGACAATAGACAATAGACAACACTTTATTTGCGACATAAAACACATTTCAACATAATTTACAATACATACATACAAAAAAATAAACAATCAACATAAAACATAGAAAAAAACTTAAAGGTATATAGTATAGTATACAATAAATAAAAATTAAACAAAAAAAAACAAAAAACAAAAAGTTAAGGGTCATGGAGTCGGTTTTTTTTAATTGTATTTTTTTTCCTCCAGTCGTTATCGTGTCTGTCTTTCTCTTTTCAGTCGGTTCGCGAGCGCGAGGCGGCGTTGGAGACTATAATGGACCGCGACACAACAATACTGAAATTCAGAGAGCTCGTGCAGAAAATGACAGAACAATACAATGAATTGCGCGCGCAGAATTTGAAACAAGGTATTTACCCCGAACAGCGACTTAACGATCTGCATCTTAGATGAATTGATTGATGGTGTTACTTTGCTGAAGTTCATTTTGAATATTCAAGGTATATATTTTGTTTATTACCGCTTAACAATCAAATACAAATATTTTATTGATAACACCAATGTTACAAGTCACTTCAAAATTTTAAACATGTCATTAAATGAGTTTTAAAACACCGATTACATGTCAAAATAAGGTATATCAATATCCAAACATGTCATTATAAAACAAATTGTCAATATAAAGATACTGTCAATTTAAAATTATGTCAATACCAAATAAAAAAATTGTCAATGTATATTAAAAATCATATGACAAAAAAATCAGTCGTTTTTGTTACAATTGTGACGAGGACTTAAATTTTGCTAATGTGACAACAATTTATTAATTAATAACTTAATTTTAATGTTACCACACTTATATACTTATTTTTTTTTAATTATCAGGTATTGAATTTTTGTGTTGACATGTAATCAGTGTTATGACATATTTAAAATGTTGAAGTGACTTGTAACATTGGTGTTATCAATAAAATATTTGTATTTGTACCTAATTTCTAGAACTATTTTGACGTAAACTTAAAAAATAATAATTAAACAAAAATCGAATTAAAATAACCACAAGTCTTAATATCCTGTTCTCGCTGCAGTAACCAGTTGCCGACACGTGTGTCGCCTCTATACGAGGCATCCTCGGGACGTGTTGACTCTTCGAGCGCTTGGTCGAGACTGAGTGAGCTCATGTCTCAGTCTTGACCCAGCGTACAAGGACACGTTCTCAAACCGAACGTGTTTTTTATTTACCTATAAGGCATAATTTTTGGCCCTGTTGGCTCATTGGTAGCATATCTGCCTTAAGAGCTGAAGCGCGTGGGTTCGATTCCCGCTCACGACAATCATTTTATGTATCAACAAATGTTTGTTCTGTGTCTGGGTGTTCTGTATGTATTTACAAAAAAAAAAAAGTATTTATGTATTCTATCAGTTATCTGTCTTCCATCACACAAGCTCTGCTTAGTTTGGGGCCAGATGGCGCTGTGTGTATAGTCCTACGATTTTTATTTTATTTATCATTTATAGTAATAGTAAAAATATTTTGTATTTTTTTTTTTTTACAGATTCCCCGGCACCGTCCGAACAAGAGTCCACGCCCGAGGCGCGAACGTCGCCCCCGGCTGAACTGGGTTCTCTCGTTCACGCATCGCGAGCGTCCACACGGTCCATAGATCTGCAGCTGCGCGCGTTGGAGCTGAGCCAAGCGCGAGCCAGGGCCGACATGCTGGCCGCCTGCCTCCCGGACCACTTCATGGCAACTTCTGGTGAGTATCGTTCGATAGTTTCGAAGAAACGGAGTCCAGGGTATCGCAGCTTTGGCGCTCATTACTTTTTAGACTTTCGATGGTTAGTCTCAACAGGCCAGTAATTTCGCTAGCAATAAGTTTATCCTGTGTGGGAATATTTTAATTTATGTTATTTAATTTTAATTAAACAAATTTATTTTTTCCAGGTGATCATGACGCAATTCTGTTTATTCTGCTGTTGCAGCGTTTGAACACGAAAGCGGATATCATTCTTGGACAGATAAGAGAGAGGCGAGTATTTTTTTTTTTTTTTTTTACATATTAAATAGGTTCGCGCTTGACCACATCCTGCCCGATGTGAAGCATCGATGCGGTCTAAGATGGAACACGTTTACTCTTGATTTGAAGACACTCATATTGTAGGTACTTACTAGCTGCGCCCCGCGGTGTTACCCGCCACATGTTTTCGGGATAAAAAGCAGCCTATATGTTAATGCAGGGTCTCGGCTACCTCCATACCAAATTTCATCTAAATCCGTTCAGTAGTTTTTGCGTGAAAGATTAACAAACATCCATCTATCCAAACTCTCACATCACTAATATTATAAATGTGAAAGTTTGGATGTTTGTTGGTATTGAGGTAGCTGAGACCCTGGATTGAGACATAGGATACTTTTTATCCCGGAAACATGTGTCGGGTAACACCGCGGGGCGCAGCTAGTTTGTAATATTTGTGGGATAGTTTAATACTGAAAAACAAAGTTCTGTATGTGTATCTGTTCTGTGTATCGCTGCAATGGTCATGGACATGCGGTATCTCTTACCATCAGGAGAGTGTCTCGTTCATCTCATTACTTTTAAATTAAAATATGAACAAAAAGCATTCACGGAATGACGTCACTCGCACGGCATGACGTCATACGCTGTTTGGCGTTCTGATTTTGCCGTAATGATCAAAAACGGCATGATTTTTCAACTGGACTTTGTTTTGCTAGTCAAAAGTATAGTTGCAATGGTTAGACATGCGGTATCTCTTACCATCAGGAGAGTGCCTCGTTCATCTCATTACTTTTAAATTAAAATATAAACAAAAAGCATTCACGGCATGACGTCACTCGCACGGCATGACGTCATACGCTCTGTTTGGCGTTCTGATTTTGCCGTAATGATCAAAAAACGGCAGATTTTTCAACTGGACTTTGCTAGTCAAAGTTATAGTTGCAATGGTTAGACAGGCGGTGTCTCTTACCATCAGGAGAGTGCCTCGTTCATCTCATTACTTTTAAATTAAAATATAAACAAAAAGCATTCACGGCATGACGTCACTCGCACGGCATGACGTCATACGCTCTGTTTGGCGTTCTGATTTTGCCGTAATGATCAAAAAACGGCATATTTTTCAACTGGACTTTGCTAGTCAAAGTTATAGTTGCAATGGTTAGACAGGCGGTGTCTCTTACCATCAGGAGAGTGTCTCGTTCATCGCATTACTTTTAAATTAAAATATAAACAAAAAGCATTCACGGCATGACGTCACTCGCACGGCATGACGTCACACGCTCTGTTTGGCGTTCTAATTTTGCCGTAATGATCAATAAACGGCATGATTTTTCAACTGAAAACCGCTTCGTTTCAGATTCCCTCCCGTGAATGTTTGGGACCGCGAGGTGGTGACCAAGACTCATACCGCCACGCAATACAGCTTCCGATGCCAACTCGAATATCAGCTCCATATGATACAGGTAAATATATTTTACGTGGCCATAATTGTCATATACCGGGGGTTCATATAAAACACCCCAGCGATGTAGCGATGATAGCTCAGTGGTTAGCGCGGTAGGTTCGCATGCCGAAGGGCGTGGGTTCAAACCCCAACAATGAGCTTGAGCTGCCCGTGAAGGAAAACATCGTGAGGAAACCATAGCATGGTGGTAGCGTACTCTCTAGTACTCGGCTGGCTAGCTACCACACGAGAGTTGAAAATCTGCCGCCAAGCATCTTACCGTGTGTTCCGGCAGCCTCACTTGAGAGCCAGTTCCATTCCAGGCTAGGTGTGCTTTACCATCTTCGACCACACCTTCACTTAACATCAGGTGAGCTGTGGTCAAACAACTAGCCTGTCAACCATTAAAAAAAAAAAAAAACCCCAACAATGAGCTTAAGCTGCCGGTGAAGGAAAACGTCGTGAGGAAACCGTAGCATGGTGGTAGCGTACTCTCTAGTACTCGGCTGGTTAGCTACCACACGAGAGTTGAAAATCTGCCGCCAAGCATCTAACGGTGTGTTCCGGCACCCTCACTTGATAGCCAGTTCCATTCCAAGCTAGAAAAAAAAACCGGGGGTTGCACAATGAGAGGAGCTTCAAAGAATAATATCTCGGCAGAAATCTTAAAATTCTTAGCAAGCTCGAAATACGACTATACTTTCTTCAAGAATCTTAGATCTATTATCTATCTTTACTATTATAAAGAGGAAAGATTTGTTTGTTTATATTGAATAGGCTCCGAAACTACTGGACCGATCTTAATAATTCTTTCATTATTAGAATGCTACATTATCCGTGATAGACATAGGCTATATTTTATTTAATAAACAATTAGGGATCCGTATGGAAAATTCAATAATGTAACCCAAGCTGTGAAAAAATCCTTACTTAGCATGCGCTGAGAAAACTATTGACAATAGAATAAAGTGACGTTTTATAGAGCAAGTTGACAGCTACAAATAAGTCCGCAATATCATATGTCTAACTATTACGGTTGTCATCTACATCTTATAAATAAATAAATAAATAAATAAATAAATATCGTAGGACTATACACACAGCGCCATCTGGCCCCAAATTAAGCACAGCTTGTGTGATGGAAGTCAGATAACTGATAGAATACTTAAATACTTTTTTTGTTGTAAATACATACTTATAATACATACAGTACACCCAGACACAGAACAAACATTTTTTATACCACAAAATGTTTATCCTTAAATCGTGGGAATGGGAATCGAAGCTACGCCCTTCAGCTCTTGGTGCAGACATACTACACCAATGAACCATCATTAGTATGCAACATGATCACTGAGTAATTCGGCATGTAAAGTTTTTTTTTTTGTATTTATTTTATATGTTTTACTGATAGTAAACTTTATTTAATGAAACTAATTTGAACATTTCGCGGTAGTTTATACGTTTTCAAACTTTTTATAGTTATGACGTCATGAGATAGGCTGAATATGTAGAGTATGCCTTTGCCATATAAAACAAAAAAGTACCGACAAGTTTTTTTTAATTTGCCCCATCGGCCAGGCTAAAGCTGTAAAGCCATTCTGTCACTACAATTCATGACATGAAGTAAACAAATCTTGTGTGATAAAAGAGGTATCAGAGTCCAAATAACGTTTAAAGTAAAATAATCCAGATATTTGTATCAATAAAGCGAAAAACAACTCGACGTACGTGTATTGAAGAGATTATTATGATCGCCGTTGACTTGACATTGACAGATTTTGTTTTGGTTTGCCATTGTTTTTTTAGTCTATGAATGTTGCCTTACGAGGTGACGTCATGAGACATCAATTGAAAGTCAAGTTTGATTTATGTATTTTATTAAAATAACCCCCTCCTAATAGTTTACAGAGTTTTAAACGTAAAAATATTGTACAGAAATGTACTATTTCGAAATGGTTTTGGAATCAGTAAAGTTTTTTCAAAAAGTGTATTGAAGCAGGTTTCTTTCCAAGTTTTGTCGTGTTTCGTCCACAGTGCATCGTGTGCATGTGGTGCGCAGCGCTGGACTCTTGCTCCCCGGAGATGCTGCTGAAAGCCTCCAGCGCTCTGCCGGACGCGGCGCAGCAAGAGCGAGCGTTGGACGCCGCCACGCATCTCCTCAAAACTAATGAACTGGATGAAAATTGCTCTATGGACGGTAAGTTTTAACATAGATGATAGCTCAGTGGTTAGCGCGGTCGGTTCGCATGCCGAAGGGCGTGGGTTCAAACCCCAACAATGAGTTTGAGTTGCTGGCGAAGGAAAAACATCGTGAGGAAACCATAGCATGGTGGTAGGGTACTCTCTAGTACTCGGCTGGCTAGCTACCACACGAGAGTTGAAAATCTGCCGCCAAGCATCTAACGGTGTGTTCCGGCAGCCTCGCTTGAGAGCCAGTTCCATTCCAGGCTAGGTGTGGTTTACCATCCTCGATCACACCTTCCCGAAAATCCCGAAAACATGTAGCGGGTAACACCGCGGGACGCAGCTAGTATTATAAATGTGAAAGTTTGGATGGATGGATGTGTGTTACTCTTTCACGCAAAAACTACTGAACGGATTTAGATAAAATTTGGTATGGAGGTAGCTGAAACCTTGGATTGGAACATAGAGTACATTTTTATCTCGAAAACATTTTTTTTTTTTTTTTTTTATGGTTGACAGGCCAGGTGTTTGACCACAGCTCACCTGATGTTAAGTGAAGTTGTGGTCGAAGATGGTAAAGCACACCTAGCCTGGCATGGAACTGGCTCTCAAGTGAGGCTGCCGGAACACACTGTTAGATGCTTGGCGGCAGATTTTCAACTTGAGGTTGGTAGCTAGCCAGCCGAGTACTAGAGAGTACCCTACCACCATGCTATGGTTTCCTCACGATGTTTTCCTTCACCGGCAGCTCAAGCTCATTGTTGGGGTTTGAACCCACGCCCTTCGGCATGCGAACCTACCGCGCTAACCACTGAGCTATCATCGCTACAAAACATGTAGCGGGTAACACCGCGGGGCGCAGCTAGTTTACTATATCTTGCTTCGTGGTGGGTGCAGGCGTGGAGCGGTGTTGGTCTTACCTGTCAGCAATGTGGTCGGCGCTGGGCATGGGCGCGGCGTCGCATAACGCGTGCGTGTCGCGCGAGCCCGTGTTACACGCGTGCTGCGCGCTCGACGCGCTCGCTCGCTCGCTGCAAGCAGACGCGTGCGCCAGCACCCAGATACTGCAGGTATGTAAAAAGCGTACACTTGGTGGTAGACCTCCCTAGCAGGAGGTCGTCTAGGTAGGTACCACCGCAGTACCAGATATTCTGCCGCCAAGCAGTAGTGTGTAAACATTACTGTGTTCCGGTTTGAAGGGTACTGCAGCTAGCGAAATTACTGGGCTGTTGAGACTAACTCCATCAAAAGTTTCAAAGTAATGAGCGCCAAAGCAGTGATGCCCTGGACTTTGTTTTGTTACTCAAAGTTCTGTGTATCGCTGCAATGGTCATGGTCAGGCGGTATCTCTTACCATCAGGAGAGCGTCTCGTTCGTCTCATTACTTTAAAAAAAAAAAAAAATGTACACGGAACACAAAACCATAACGTCGCCGCATTTTTATTTTAATGCTTGACAGGCTAGGTGGATGACCACAGCTCACCTGATGTTAAGTGACGGTGGGATCGAAGATCCTAGCCTGTAATGGAATTGGTTCTTGATAACTGAAACGCTCTTGTGCTTTAATATTTATTTAATTAGAGATTTTACATATCACAAGCTACACCGTAGTCGGCGGGAACGGAGAGACAGAGAGAGAGATAGAGCGAAAAAGAAAAGAGAAGGTTGCGCTTGCGCCACAGTATATAACTTACTAATGTCTCTGTCAAACTACCTGTCAACGTCTTCATAAATAAGGCGCCAAATATTTTTTTTCTTCCTTTAGTTTTGGCGTCGCGTTTTAGCATTTGCCAGTGTCAAGTATTTATATATTTTCAAGTTTCAAAAATTAAACAAGCGTCCTCGTAGCTAGTTATAGTCAAAGTCCAGTCTTAGTCAAGTCCAGTCTGTGTCAGTCAAGTCCAGTCATGCTTTAGTAAAGTAGTGGCAACTTTACTATAAAGCTTCGATGGAGTTTTGGAAGCAACACGAAAACTCATGTTTCACCACATTATATCATTTTCCCACACTCGCGCTTGTAATTTGGCACTTTATGAATAAAACACCACCATTTTTATGCATAAACACCACAAGTTTTGGAAAAAAATACAACGGAGCGACACGACTCTTCCCGCGTTCCCGCCAAAACTCCAGGCGCCAAATTAAACATTATTAACAGTTCTCAAGTGAGGCTGCCGGAACACACGATACAAGATAAAATGAAATTCAAATTAATTTATTTCAGGCAACAGGGCTCATATAAAAAATACAAATACAGTTAAATTTACTAAATTAAAATTAAAATCGTAAAATATTAACGTAACACTAAAACTAAACAATTTTTTTTTATGTTTGACAGGCTAGTTGTTTGACCGCAGCTCATCTGATGTTAAGATGTTAATATTTTGATAACACCAAGTTACAAATCGAATAAAACATTTAAACATATAGATAATAAAATTAAGATAAAGATTATTTATTTATTTGATAAAACACAACTCTTTATCTTTTTAGCTATCTTTACACTGCCAGATTTTTTTTTAATTTGAAAAATAATGAGTCGAACGAACGCTCTCCTGATGGTAAGAGATAACGCCTGTCCATGCCCATCGCAGCGATACACAGAAGTTTGAGTAACAAAACAAAGTCCTGGGCATCACTGCTTTGGTGCTCATTACTTTGAGACTTTCGATGGTTAGTCTCAACAGCCCAGTAATTTCGCTAGCTGCAGTACCCTTCAAACCGGAACACAGTAATGTTTACACACTACTGCTTGGCGGCAGAATATCTGATACTGCGGTGGTACCTACCTAGATGACCTCCTGCTAAGGAGATCTACCACCAAGTAAAACTGTTAGATGCTTGGCGGCAGATTTTCAACTCTCGTGTTGTAGCTAGCCAGCCGAGTACTAGAGAGTACGCTACCACCATGCTATGGTTTCCTCACGATGTATTTCCTTCACCGGCAGCTCGAGACTATTGTTGGGGGTTTAATCCACTCCCTTGGGGGTGTGAACCTCCCGCGCTAACCACTGAGCTATCATCGCTACTGTATTATTTTTTTTAACTTGTGTTTATGTATAAAAATTGTTGTGTTTTATTGTACAGTTTGTATAACGTAAACCAAGCTGTGCAAAAATTTAAAAAAATCCTTAGCACGCGCAGCGAAAACTATTGACAATAGAATAAAGTGACGTTTTATAGAGCAAACTGACAGCTACAAATAAGTCCGCAATATCATATGTCTAACTATTACAGTTGTCATCTACATCTTATAAAGAGGAAAGATTTAATTTTTTGTTTGTTTAAATTGAATAGACTCCAAAACTGCTGGATCGAGAAATTTATAGTGTTAATCGAGTTTTGTTTTCCCGTGCTAAGCCGGGGCGAATTGCTAGTATCTATATAAATACGTTCCCTTGTCCCGCAGCAATCGGATCGTCAGCTGGAGATAGAGCAGCTGCACGAGACGATCTGCACGGCGAGCAGCACCCTACAGCAGCAGCTAAAGAGCGTGCGCCGGCGCCTGCCGCCCGGCGTGCAGCTGCACCGCGTCAACCTGGACCCTCTGGTACACCCGCACACTACACACACACACTACACATACTCACACTTTACATAGACACACACCACATCCTACACAGACACACACTTCACACGACACACATACTACTTTTTTTTTTTATGGTTGACAGGCTAGTTGTTTGACCACAGCTCACCTGATGTTAAGTGAAGGTGTAGTCGAAGATGGTAAACCACACCTAGCCTGGAATGGAACTGGCTCTCAAGTGAGGCTGCCGGAACACACCGTTAGACGCTTGGCGGCAGATTTTCAACTTGAGGGTGGTAGCTAGCCAGCCGAGTACTAGAGAGTACGCTACCACCATGCTACGGTTTCCTCACGATGTTTTCCTTCACCGGCAGCTCAAGCTCATTGTTGGGGTTTGAACCCACGCCCTTCGGCATGCGAACCTACCGCGCTAACCACTGAGCTATCATCGCTACACTACAGTAGATTATGCTAATAATAATCTACTGTTTTATTCAAGCAATTGTGATTTACCCCAAATAAAGACCAAAATAAATGCCAGTAGCTGTGATTTCGCTGTAAAATTATGCTCCATTTGTCCATAAATGGGAAAAAAATATTTGTATGGAAATCGAATTCACCGGTTTCCACCCATATTACTGGAGCTACTATCCCAGCGGCCCAGAGTCTCGCTCCGGCACTTCAAGGAGCTGGGTTGGCTCGGGTAGACGCTGGCAGGGGGAAACGCACAATACACCCCAAGCGGGACGTAGTGCAGTACTCATCGCCCCCACTTCGAATAAGAATTCACCGGTTATTCCAGTTGATTGAGCGTTTGCGCGGGGACGTGGCGTCATCTCTCTCGCGGTGCGCGCGCGCAGCCTCCCTGGCGGCCCGCGCCGCGAGCGCGTGCGCCGCCACAGCGGGCGAGAGGGGCGACGCGGCGCCTCTTCCCCACGAAACCTTGCTCACCCTCTGGAGCGCAGCCGTCGACAAAGTCTACCAACAGGTAAACAACTTTTTTTTTCTTTTTTTTTTTAAGTCGTTGACTGGCTAGGTAATCTATTGATGCAGGCGTTACTTTGCGGAAGTTCATTTTGAATATTCATGGTAGGTATATATTTGGTTAATTTCCGCTTAACATTCGTTCCAGTTACAACAGTGATGAGGACTTAAATTTAACTAATTTGACAACAACTTATTAATTTAAAAACCTTATTTTACTTAATATCTTGAACTAATTACTGCATAAATAAATAAATAAATAAATCATCGTAGCTCCCGAACGGATGAACCGATTTTGATTTTGTTTTTTTTTCGTTTGAAAGGTGAATTAGTCTGGAGTGTTCTTAGCTATTTTTGATGAAAATCGGTTCAAGATGGCCGCCACCACAAAATGGCGGATTATATATTTTTTCACAACTCCCTCAATATGCGTATCAAATAAAAGGGCTTGATTAGTAGAATACTATACACTATGATAAATTTCAAATCCATGATGGCCGCCACAAAATGGCGGATTACATATTTTTTTTACAATTCCTTCAATATGGGTACCAAATGAAAGGGCTTAACTAGTAAAATACTATACACTATCGCTAAGCTCAGCTCTTCATCTGCTGCTGCAGGGTGCTGCTCGCAGTGCAGATCGTCTCGTACATTTCAAATTAAAGATGGCCGCCGCCACAAAATGGCGGATTATGTATTTTTTTATGTGACTTGATTATGTGATCTTAACTATGACTCAAGAAAGTATGTTCAGCTGTTTGAAAATAAACAGCTTTTTATGTAGGATGGTGTATAAAAAAAAACAATACAGTAAATACCATCAGGGGAGCGCCTCCTTCGTCTCATTACTTTCACATGAAAAAGTGAACATCAACGTGGACGGTGTCACGGGCACAGCTAGTGATAAAACTTTTGTTGTTTTTTAGGATGACCACGGTCCGGTGCGGACAATAAAGCACTCGCTGTCCTTGGTATCAGCGGAGGTGACCAAACTGGCTACTTTCACCCAGGACAAAGAATATGACATGATGTCTCTCACTAATGTGCACACTGAAAAGGTACACCTTATCTCTTGTCTAAATAGTTACATAAACCATATTTCAATACATTTCTGTATGTAAAGTTTTTTTTTGTATTTATTTTATATTTTTTTTACGTACAAAATTTTTTTTTAAAGAATTGTCATCTCGTCTGGTCGACGCCACACGTGAACAAAACGCTGGCCTTTATTTTGCTCAGCGTTTGAGTATTGCCATACAACGCGGCAATGGGGCGCGTTTTGGGAACTATTCCCATTGATAGCGGTCTTTTAGAGTAGTTATTATTTTAAGTTATTTTATTTTAGGTCAATTCTTGTGTGTTTATTTTATATGCGTTTACTTACATAATTATAGTACATAATAATTATGAAGAATAAATGGAATTGATTAAAAAAAAATTTTTTTACTGAAAGTAAACTTTATTTTATGAAACTAATTTGAATATTTTGGCTTTCTATGCGGTAGTTTATTTTTAATACGTTTTCAATTTTTTTGTAGTTATGACGTTATGACGTAGGCTAAATATGTGTAATATGCCTTTGCCTTAAAAAACAAAAAAGTATATACATGACACATTTGATTGACTTTGACAATTGACATGAAGTTTTTTTTTTTTTATTTACCCTATCGGGCAGCCTAAAGCTGTAAGCCATTCTATCACGTCTTCGGTTTTAACAATTCTTGACATGAAGTAAACAAATCTTATGTCATAAAAGCAATATCAGAGTCCAAATAACGTTTAAAATAAAACAATCTAGATATTTGTATCAATAAAGCGAAAAACAACTCGACGTACGTGTATTGAAGAGATTATTATGACCGCCGTTGACTTGACATTGACAAATTTTGTTTTGGTTTGCCATTGCTTTTTTAGTCTATGAAAGTTGCTTTACGAGGTGACGTCATGAGACATCAATTGAAAGTCAAGTTTGATTTATGTATTTTATTAAAATAAACCCCATCTCATAGTTTACAGAGTTTTAAACTTAAAAATATTGTACAGAAATGTACTATTTCGAAATGGTTTTGGAAATAGTAAATTTTATTTTTCTTTACATACCGAATTACCAATATATACAAAAAGAAATAACAAACATAAAAAAAACCTATACATCCCACTAATATTATAAATGTAAAAATTTGGATAGATGGATGTTTGTTACTCTTTCATGCAAAAACTACTGAACGGATCTGGATGAAATTTGGTATGGAGGTAGCTGAGATCCTAGATTAACACATAGGCTACTTTTAATCCCGAAAACATGTAGCGGGTAACAGCGCGGGGCGCAGCTAGTATTATAAATGTGAAAGCTTTTTTTTTATTTTTTTTTATTCTTATTTTTATTGGGGGCTTTTATCGCAATGCGATAATGCCAGCCCCGTATAACAAAACAAATCATATTTACATATTTATAATACGTCATCTGTACTGCGATTGGCTAGTACTTCCGAGATGCCGACATATAAGGCCCTCGCCGCATCACACGTGGGTGCGGCCAGGATACCTTGAAACATGCCAACATCTCGGGGGTTAACACCATATTTTAGCGACATATTTCTCCTCACAGTCTTGGTCCGGCCATGTGAAAGCTTAGATGGATGTTTGTTACACTTTCACGCAAAAACTACAAAACGGATTAGTATGAAATTTGGTATGGAGGTAGCCGAGACCCTGTATTAACACATAGCCTGTATATTTTTCAGCCAACGCCTCCGGTGGTTGTGCGCGCCCAACTTGTTAAGAAGCAACTTGAAGAAACCAAGAGTCTCACCATTCGACTTGAAAATAAGGAAGCTGACATCAAAGAACTGCGCAAGGCACTAAAGGTAACATTAATATACACAGGACTTACTAATATTACGTAGAATAGAATATAACTTTAATATACACGAAAATAAATCATAACAGCATATGGACAGGGCAAGTGATAGTGCAGGTTCAGTTGTACGACGATGTTTATTAGCAGCAATTATATTATATCGGTGGCGGCGCGGAGCGGCGCGTATGTGCAGCGGTGGTAGGTAGTGCACTGGAGATCGCGTCGGCGGCGGCCGGCGCGCGGTGCGGGCCGCCGCGGCGTGCGGTACGCGGTGCGACGCGCTGCGCGGCGGCGGCCGGGGGAACCGGTGCCGCGGTGCAGTGCGTAAGGCGATAGGCGCGAGCGATTTGTCCAGCGACATAGTGTAATGTTATAATATGAATATTGTATGTAGATAAAATAAATAATGTTGCTAATGAAATAGTGTAGTGTTAAGTATGTAATTTAAGTGTAATGTAAATATATATAATTATGTGTGTTATTTATGTGTAATGATATTATGTATATGTATAATGTATGTAGGAGTAGGATAGACGCCTACATCACTCCCCTCCAGAGGCCGTCACTACGGACGATAAAAATCTGGGAATCGAACCTGTCTACCAGAACGAGTAACTCTGACTGGTGGGGTTGTTGTATTTGGTTTAACCGGTAAATTATTGACCGGTGACTTTGGCGGAGTTGGTTTCTCCGGTAATGAAGGTTGTTGGTCAGGCGTAGGTGAGTCCACAAGTAAGTAGGCCGGCTTAATGCGGTCTATTGATACCGTGACCGGTTTGCCCTTGACCAGTAATTTAAAAATCTTGTCGCCCCGTTCCAAAACTTGGTACGGGCCTGAATATACAGGATGAAGTGCACCTCTAACTGCGTCTTCTCTGAGAAAGACGTGACTAGAAGAAGCGAGGTCCTTATAAACAAAGATTTTGTTTTTGCTGTGTCGCGATGCTGGAGTCGGCTGTAATTTTTCAGCGAAAGTGCGTAAACGGGCGGTAAAATCGGTTATGTCCGTAGTACTGTTTTCGAGGGTTTGGAAAAACTCGCCGGGTAGTCTTAAAGGCTCGCCATAAAGAAGTTCAGCAGAGGAGGCATTCACATCTTCCTTAAATGCTGAACGAATGCCGAGTAAGACTAGTGGCAATGCTTCCGTCCAATTAGAATCCACGTGACACATTATAGCGGCTTTTAGTTGGCGATGAAATCGCTCAACGAGGCCATTGCATGCTGGGTGGTAAGCCGTGGTACGTCGGTGTTTGAATCCTATTATTTTTGACAAATATTGAAATAGAGAGGATTCAAACTGGCGTCCACGGTCTGTTATGATATCCGTAGGTGAACCGAATCTGGCTATCCAGCCAGATAGTAGCGCCTGACCCACGGTTTCTGCAGTGATATCGACAATTGGAACGACTTCTGGCCACCGTGTGAAACGGTCGACAGCTGTTAAGCAATAGCGGTAACCATTGGACAGTGGCAGAGGACCTATAAGGTCAATATGAACTTGCGTGAACCTAGCGCGAGGTAAATTGAACGTGCCTAAAGGTGCTGACACGTGACGATTCACCTTCGCTCGTTGGCATGGTAAGCACGATCGTGTCCATTCGCGGCAATCTTTTCGAACACCTGGCCAGACGTATCTTTGAGCTACGAGTTTGGCTGTTGCATTTGCACCAGGGTGGCTCAAAGAATGCAAGGTGTCGAAGATTTGTTTCCTGAGCGATTTGCTCACGAATGGTCTAGGAATGGACGTACTTATATCGCAATACAGCGGAGTACGGTTACCGTTCAGGGTCATCTTTTTGAAGCGTAATGACGATTCTTCGTTAAGAAGTTGGGTCAGCTCGGGATCACAAGCTTGAGCTTTTGCCAGTACTTCATGCTCGACCGGTTTCTGTAATTCGTCGACGCGGCTTAAGGTATCGGCAACGACGTTATCCTTGCCAGATATATGCCGGATGTCGGTTGTAAACTGCGAAATTAAGTCGAGATGTCTATACTGTCGAGGAGAGCAGCTGTTTTTACGCTCGTGGAACGCATAGCACAGCGGCTTATGATCGGTATAGACAGTAAAGTGCCTGGCTTCAAGCATGTGTCTGAAGTACTTAATGCCTTCATAAATGGCCAGCAGCTCACGATCATACGGTGAGTATTTCTGCTGCGTTAGGCTGAGTTTTCTTGAGAAAAATGCCAGAGGCTGCCATACATTGTCTTTATACTGCTGTAAGACAGCACCCAGAGCTAAATCTGATGCGTCTGTGACAAGAGCAAGTTTCGCTTCGCAGTCTGGGTGTGCCAGTAGCGCAGCATTGCTCAGACTTGCTTTAGACAGCTCAAAAGCTGCAAGAGCTTCTCCAGCGAGGTCTACAGGACGAGACTTTGACTGAACCAGTCAGAAGAGCATTGAGAGGTGCTTGGGTTTGTGCGGCATTTGGTAAGAATCGCCGGTAAAAATTTAACATACCCAAGAATCTCCTGAGCTGCTTGACGGTTTTTGGTGCTGGATACTCTCTGATGGCCTGGACCTTGGCTTCTGTTGGCTTAGTTCCAGCTGCTGAGATATGGTAACCTAAGAAAATTACCTCAGAAGTTCCGAAAACACATTTCGAAGTGTTCACAAGGATACCATACTGCTTCATTCTGTCGAAAAGCTGGTGAAGGTGATCCTCATGCTCAGCTGGAGTTCTGGAGAAGACGAGAAAATCGTCGAGATAAGCGTAGCAGAAGTCTAACCCACGCGTCATCTCGTCAACAAACCTTTGGAACGTTTGTCCCGCGTTCCTTAAACCAAAAGTCATATAAGGGAACTCGAATAAACCAAAAGGTGTTGTGATGGCTGTCTTCTGGATATCTTCCTCCTGGACTGGAATCTGGTTGTAAGCTTTCACCAAATCTATAGTGGAAAACACTTTACAGCCAGCGATGCTGTGGGCAAAATCCTGAATATGGCTAATTGGGTACCTGTCTGGAATTGTTCTAGCATTCAACATGCGATAATCCCCGCATGGACGCCAGCCATTGTCCTTCTTGGGAGCTAGATGAAGAGCTGAAGACCAAGGGCTCTCTGAAGGACGCGCAGTACCACTAAGTAGCATCTGCTGGAATTCCTCTCGAGCAATTTTCAACTTATCGGGAGCTAACCTGCGAGGGGGACAATATACTGGGGGGCCGGGGGTAGTGCGAATATGGTGTTTTGTGCTGTGTGCTGTGACTGTGTTTGTACCTGCTGGTCGCGTGATTTCGGGGAACTTGTTCAAAATCGCGTGGTATCGAGTATCTCCAGTGGACACCTTTACAGACAAAACATTGCATACAGTTTTATCGACTATTGCTATTGTAGACAGAGATGTAGCACTATCTATTAAGCGACGGCCACGAATATCGACTACTAAGTTGTAATAGTTTAAGAAATCAACGCCAATGATAGCTTTGGTTACGTCAGCGACCACAAACTTCCAAGGAAAATTACGCCTTAAGCCAATGTTTAGGTTTAGTTGGACGTAACCATAAGTATTAATGGCGCTGCCGTTAGCTGCTGACAACTGGTAGTTGGACTTTTCCCGACGTTCACGAAGTGCAGTTCGAGGGAAAACGCAGAGGTCGCTTCCAGTGTCCACAAGAAATTGGATCTTCGAGCTGCAGTCAGTGACGAATAAGCGACCAGGCGAGTGTGGAGAATCTGCTGTCGCCATTACAGATCGCCTCTGGAGTTTCCCGCTTTCCCGTAGTCACATGGTTTTTGGCACCGATTTGCTATCTTACCAAACTTGGAATGGTACCAGCATAACGGGTACTTGCGGTAGTTGGAATGCGAGCGAGTAGTAGATTGGTTGCGTTTCTCGTTAGAGTTAGAGCGCTGCGTGGATCTTGGTTGCCTGCTCTGTCTGTCCAGCTGCAATGTCAAATTCTTCACGGCGTGTTTAAGCTCAGCTATCTCGTTCGCCATCGAGTCCATAGCAGATTCAGGTACCGGTCCGGACGTAGCAGCTACCTGGCGTGCTGGTGTGACAATATCTTGGACGCGATCAGCCAAGTCAGCTAACGCTTCCACTGAACTAAGAGGCTGCGATGCCAAAAGCGCTTGAACATTGCTGGGTAGACGGCTGCTCCAAATCGTGCGAAGAAAATCTTCGGGTACGCCAGAACCAGCAAGACCCTGCAGGTGCCTCAGGAATTGTGAGGGTTTTCGGTCTCCTAGCTCTTCGTGCATCAACAGCTGCTGTACCTTCTTCTCCTTCGAAACTGTAAGCCTTTTGATAAGTTCAGTTTTCAGCTTTTCGTACTTATCAGTCAGTGGAGGTGAGATGATGATGTCCTTGACCTCCTTAGAATATTGATGATCAAGCTGTCCGATTACATAATTGAACTTGGTCGAGTCAGATGTGATGTTTGATACGATGAATTGGCCTTCCACCTGTGCAAACCATATTTCCGGTTCTTCCGGCCAAAATGGCGGAACTCGTATTCCGACTCTGAACAACTCTGTCGTTCGCCCGTCGTTCTTGCTTGACGTCGACATGATCGTCGTAAAAAAAAAATGTGCAACAAGGTTGGCTCTCGTCTATTGACTTGGACCATACACCAATATTGGACTTTGAACCTTACGTTGCAGCGCGCGTGTATCGCTTGTCCACAATAATTTTGTCAGGTATATCTCACTTTTTCGGCAAATAGTATTAATGCGTCTTGACTCACGGTTTTGTGTTCTTGTGCGGGGTCACCAGTATGGACAGGGCAAGTGATAGTGCAGGTTCAGTTGTACGACGATGTTTATTAGCAGCAATTATATTATATCGGTGGCGGCGCGGAGCGGCGCGTATGTGCAGCGGTGGTAGGTAGTGCACTGGAGATCGCGTCGGCGGCGGCCGGCGCGCGGTGCGGGCCGCCGCGGCGTGCGGTACGCGGTGCGACGCGCTGCGCGGCGGCGGCCGGGGGAACCGGTGCCGCGGTGCAGTGCGTAAGGCGATAGGCGCGAGCGATTTGTCCAGCGACATAGTGTAATGTTATAATATGAATATTGTATGTAGATAAAATAAATAATGTTGCTAATGAAATAGTGTAGTGTTAAGTATGTAATTTAAGTGTAATGTAAATATATATAATTATGTGTGTTATTTATGTGTAATGATATTATGTATATGTATAATGTATGTAGGAGTAGGATAGACGCCTACAAGCATACATTTTTTTTTTTAAATATCGTAGGACTTCACACACAGCGCCATCTGGCCCCAAACTAAGCAGAGCTTGTGTGTTGGGAGCCAGATAACTGATAAAATACGTCATACATACTTTGTTTTTTGTAAATACATACTTTTAATACATACAGTACACCCAGACCAACAAATATGAAACATAAAAATAAAAAGAGATAATTAACATAACAAAACGATATAATAGGGATTTGGTGTATAAGGGCAGTCTTATCGCCTAAAGCGATTTCTTCCAGACAACCTTTGGATGGTAAGAAAAACAAATAAATATGTATTGTTTTTTTTGTAACTTATTAGTGTTACAACACCGCACCACCACCGCAGTACCAGATATTCTGCCGCCAAGCAGTAGTGTGCAAACATTACTGTGTTCCGGTTTGAAGGTTACTGCAGCTAGCGAAATTACTGGGCTGTTAAGACTAACCATCTAGTCTCAAAGTAATGAGCGCCAAAGCAGCGATGCCTTAAACTTTGTTTTGTTACTCAAAGTTCTGTGTATCGCTGCAATGGTCATGGACATGCGTTATCTCTTACCATCAGGAGAGCGTCTCATTCGTCTCATTACTTTTACATTAAAAAAACACCATCTTCCGTCTGTTTCTTATTATCTATCGTGTTTTTTAATCTTGGTTGCCTGGATATAATGTATCTATAGTATTATAAAGAAGAAAGGTTTGATTGTTTGTTTGTATTGAATTAACTACTGGATCGATCTTAATAATTCTTTCATCATTAGAATGCTACATGATCACTGAGTAATTAACATAGGCTATTGTATTGTTAATCGAGTTATGTTTATTATTAATTTCTCAAAAGAAGACCAAAACAAAAACAAAAGGAAATGACATTGACAGTGACATATACAGTTGTCAAAATGCGTTATAAAGCAATCTGTTCACGGTGAGACATACTTGCGAATCATCTTTGTGCAAATTAATGAATTTTTGTTACACATTTTAAATGTCAAATTAAAAATTAGCCAAAAGCTAAATAATTAAGTTTAAAAAAAAATATTACGTTATACAACTTCATGATGTACCTACAATGTCAAAAGCAAAATTATTAAAACAAATAATGTATGTTTATATCACGTACTGATTTGGGCACGTTTGAAAACCAGGCAAAACAAGAAGAGTTATCCGAGATGCAAATCCGGCGGGAACTCGGAGAGAGGAAGCTGAGTACAGCGGCTCGAGACGCGGAACTACGCGCGGAGACGCTGCAAAGGAAGCTGGAAGACGCACTGAACCAACTCAAACGGTGAGTCAATTACACAGACGGCGTGCTTGTAAAATGCGGTAACAAATACTACGCCGAAGTCGGCGTACTCGAGCCAGTCAATCGTAGCGATGATAGCTCAGTGGTTAGCGCGGTAGGTTCGCATGCCGAAGGGCGCGGGTTCAAACCCCAACAATGAGCTTGAGCTGCCGGTGAAGGAAAACATCGTGAGGAAACCACAGCATGGTGGTAGCGTACTCTCTAGTACTCGGCTGGCTAGCTACCACACGAGAGTTGAAAATCTGCCGCCAAGCATCTAACGGTGTGTTCCGGCAGCCTCACTTGAGAGCCAGTTCCATTCCAGGCGTGGTGTGCTTTACCATCTTCGACCACACCTTCACTTAACATCAGGTGAGCTGTGGTCAAACAACTAGCTTGTCAACCATAAAAAAAAAAAACTTGTCATAGTTCAACATAGGCAACAAGTCTGACGTTTTTTTTTCTTAAAGAAGTTTTTGTTCTTTCCCTTCACAGCAAAGAGAAAGAGTTTGAAGAGACCATGGACCATTTGCAACAAGATATTGATTCGCTGGAGACGGAGCGCGGCGCGCTCAGAGACAAACTCAAGCTCTACGCCAAACGATCCGGACACCACGGTATGTACTTACACATACACACCTACACGCGCACGCACACACACATTCGCTTACACACATACACACATTTCTTTAATCTTTAGATTGCAGTATTTTTAGGATTCCATACCCAAAGGCTGTAAATAAATAAATATAAATATCGTAGGACTATACACACAGCGCCATCTGGCCCCAAACTAAGCAGAGCTTGTGCTATGGAAGTCAGATAACTGATAGAATACTTAAATACTTTTTTTTTGTAAATACATACTTATAATACATACAGAACACCCAGACACAGAACAAACATTTGTTTATTCACAAAATGTTTGCCCTGAGCGGGAATCGAACCCACGCCCTACAGCTCTCAAGGCAGATAAACCAATGAGCCAACGGGGCTGTCTGTATCTCATTAACCGTGATAGATAGATAGATATAACACTTTATTGTGCACACCATAAATAGAAAAAAGTACAGAGAACAAAATAACATTATGAACTAGTGCCACAAGTGGCGGCCTTATCGCTAACAGCGATCTCTTCCAGGCAACCGAGGAAAGAAAAACACAGCGATAGTTACGACAGTTGAAATTTTCACAGATAATGTATTTCTGTTGCCGCTGTAACGACAAATACTAAACAATAGAATAAAATAAATGTTTGAAAGAAAGAATAAAACCGGCCAAGTGCGAGTTGGACTCGCGTACGAAGTGTTCCGTATACCATTATCTAAAAACGGTAAAAAAATCAAGTTTGTTGTATGGGAGCCTCTCTTAAATATTTATTTTATTTTATTTTTAGTATTTGTTGTTATAGCGGCAATAGAAATACATCATCTGTGAAAATTTCAACTGTCTAGCTATCACCGTTCTTGAGATACAGCCTGGTGGCAGACGGACAGCGAAGTCTCAGTAATAGCGTCCCGTTTTTACCCTTTGGGTACGCAACCCTAAAAAGCACATAAAAAAACAGTTACAAAATCTGATTACAAAAAAGTGATTTTTGCGCCCCCTGAAGCGGTCTCATCCCCCCGATACAGGGTTGCGCTGACGTGACTTAGAACGCTGCAAAAAACACACACATCCATCTTTAAACACCCACACAGTACACACAAACATATATACCACTTATCACACCTAAAAAAAAACAACTTAAATTTGTTAATAAATTTATTTGTGTTATTCTAGATTTGGCGTTCCTAAGTGAGTCAAGTGTTATTGTTTACAATACTTACACACTTAATGCCTGTTTTGTTTTAATATATTTAATTATTTTTTAATAACTTAGAATAATGGTTATTACTTATTTATTAACGTCGCTTAAGGTGGTTCGATTTCCATACAAATAATTTTTTGTCTTTTATGGACAAATGGAGCATAATTTTACAGTGAAATCAAAACTACTGGCATTTATTTTGGTCTTTATTTGCGGTAAATCACAATTGCTTGAATAAAACAGTAGATTATTAACATAAAATAAAATTTATATATTTATGATTTTTTAATAAAACAGTAGGTTATGCTAATAATCTATTATAGTCAAAGTTCAGTCTTGGCCAAGCACAGTCTGTGTCAGTCAAGTCCAGTCATGCTTTAGTAAAGTAGTGGCGACTTGACTATAAAGCTTCGATGGAGTTTTGGAAGCAACACGAAAAGTCATGTTTCACCACATTATATCAATTTCCCATACTCGCGCTTGTGATTCGACACTTTATGATCTAACAATCTACTGTTTTATTCAAGCAATTGTGATTTACCGCAAATAAAGGCCAAAATAAATGCTAGTAGCTGTGATTTCACTGTAAAATTATACTCCATTTGTCCATAAATGGCAAAAATCTATTTGTATGGTAATCGAACCACCTTAATATTATTTGCTAACTTTAAACAACGTTATAATATTTTTAATTGTTAAATATCAAAATTATAAATAATACACGTCAACCAAGAAACTTATAAACGTAGGTTACAATTAATCTATGCTTAAAATGCTCTGTTTCCTTTTCGATAATGTAAATGATGCGAGTGAAAACGACACAGTTAATTTTAAACATCGATTACACGTAGCCACCGTTTATAAGTAAACACAAATCTCTTATTTATAATTTTGATATTAAGTCGAAAAAACTACTAATCATTATGTTTTTTTTTTAAACGTTCAATTGTGTTTTTGTTAGAAATAAACCGAAATTCGATTTAAGGTCTAAGCATATATAAAGATTAAACGCCTTATAAACGTTGCTTTAAGTTAATCACAGCATAATGTAACTGGCGAGATTAAACAAAAATATATCTTTTTTTTTAAATATCGTATGACATTACACACAGCGCCATCTAGCTCAAACTAAGCAAAGCTTGTACTATGAGAACTGGACTGGTAGAATACATAAATACATACTTATAAACCACAAGCTGCGCCCTGCGGTGTTACTCGCAAAATTTTTTCGCGATAAAGAGTAGACTATGTGTTAAGCCAGCTCTACCGAATTTCATCAAAATTGGTCCAGCCGTTTGAGCGTGAATAAGGGGACCGTGACCTTTGTCAACTCTTATTTAAAAAATTGTTTCCAGTACGTAGAAAGGGAAGTTACAAAAAATGGCTTTATTATGCTTAGATCTTTAGTTTAAGTATGCGATTCTTGTATAATCAATTCCCGTGTATCTCCAGCCGTGGCCACCCCGACTGCAATACGGGATTACTCACGTAAGGATTACAGCATTCGTTTCCGTGCTTTTACATCAAATTTCATCACTTAACCCAGTTCTACTGTATTACGTGTGACTTTACTTGAGCTGTGGTACTTTACGTTTGAAATCATTTCGTATAAGTGAACGTCAGTCCCTGGCCAGTCCCGACAGTACCTAGTTACGGCGAGAGCTTGGCGGTTTAGGGACTGACGATTCGGTCAATTTTCAATAGTAATAATCATAAACAAATTATAAACCTCAGTAAAAGTATTAAAAATTATAAAAAAAAATATTTGCAAAAATGTCAAATCGATAATAATAATTATTTTAAATGTCAAAATTCCATATGGGACCATCTCTGAAATATAGTCTACCAAGCAAAAAAAAAGAGACCATCAAAATCGATTCGTAATTGGCGGAGTTATCGCGTTATAAATACAAAAAAAAAACATACAGTCAAATTGACAACCTCCTTTTTTGAGACGGTCACAAAATACAGTAGAAATGGGAACTAATTTATTAATTCTTCGCAGCATTATTAACGAGGACGTTATTAACGCTTGCGCTCGTATTCTAAATAAATGTTTAAATACACAAATTCTAGGATAACATTGTACTTTTTTATATGTATAACTAGCGACCCGCCCCGGCTTCGCACGGGTACAAAATTCGAAAAAAAGTAGTCGCGTTTTCAAGGTGTACAATACTTAGTACATTATTTTTATAAATCCTGTAAGGTTAAGCCTGCGTACGCAATGTAAGCGGCAAGAAATGTTAGAATTTACGACACCACATTAGAAACCCTGAAAATAACAGTATTTCTCCATTATTTAATAGATGTTATTATACATAAAAACCTTCCTCTTGAATCACTCTACCTATTACAAAAAACCGCATCAAAATCCGTTGCGTAATTTTAAAGATTTAAGCATACAGACAAACAAACAGACCAAAATAGCGACTTTGTTTTATACTATGTAGTGATAATGAACTACATAAAAACCGGATACATTTTGGAGCCCTGCCCATTCTACTATCGGACAGCCAGGAGCTATAAATAGCGACACCGCTTCATGGCTGATATTCCAAAAGCTCGAACTAAGCGGTTTGATTCCACCTTTTTCATGCGTACCGCTAGACATTGGAATCTGCTGCCCGAGTGGGTGTTCCCCAATGAATATAGTCTGGGTACCTTCAAGTCGCGAGTGAATCGGTTTCTTCTAGGCGAGCGTGCTCCACCGTAGACCGCATCTCCGCTTAACATCAGGCGGGATGGCGGACAAACGCAAGCCTATCTACTATAAAAAAAAATGACCCGGTGAAATTGGTATCACCTAAAATTGATTTGAAAAGAAAAAAAAAAACATTTTTTTAATGTTACTTCACACAACCGCACGGAATGAAATAACAGTTTTTTTTCTTTGGTTTTGGCGTCGCATTTTGAGCATTTGCCAGTGTCGAGTGTTTTATATTTTCAAGTTTCAAAAGTTAAATAAGTTGTTAGTTATAGTCGAAGTCCAGTCTTGGTCAAGTCCAGTCATGCTTTAGTAAAGTAGTGGCGACTTTACTATAACCTTCGATGGAGTTTTGGAAGCAACACGAAAAATCATGTTTCACCACATTATATAATTTGCCCACACTAGCGCTTCTAATTCGGCACTTTATGAATAAAACACCACCATTTTTATGCATAAACACTCGAAAAAACACTAGTTTTGGAAAAAAATACAACGGGGTGACACGACTCTGTCCGCGTTTGCCGCCAAAAAACCAAAATAACGGTATACATACATGACGAAGCTGTCAAATGATATTCCCCGAACCCCATCTATTGAAAGTAATCCGAACTAACAATTCCCATACAAAATCACTAATTTTGATTACCACAGACAGTATAAAGACGAAAAAAAAAACAAAATAAAGAAATTCAAGTCGGTCACGATGTCAGTATTATTTTCCATAGACACCGGCGTCCGTGTTTTTTTTTTAATTTGAATATTTTATGAGTTTTGGCTTACAAGGGACTTTTTTTGGCTTACATACTTCAAATGTGCTTTTGGTTGATATCATAGGAAAAGTTGTTTGTTATGCCAAGTACAACGATATCCCAGAATATGTATGTCGCCTAACCTAACACATAGTAAATAAGTGTGCTACGCCGAAAAGGGTCATTATAGTTATCGTTGTTAAAAGAAAGTGCATAATTTTTTTTCATGGTTGTCAGGCTAAATATTTTGACAGCTCAGCTGATGTTAAGTGACGGTGTGATTGAAGATGTAAACACATAGCCTGGAATGAAACTGACTCTCAAATGAGGCTGTCGGAACACATTATCAGGTGCTTGACAACAACTTTTCAACTTAATTTTAAAGTTGTACAAATACAAATACAAATACTTTATTGATAACACCAATGTCACAAGTCACTTCAAAATTTTAAACATGTCATTAAATGGGTTTTAAAACACTGATTACATGTCAAAATAAGGTATGTCAATATCCAAACATGTCAATATAAAAAATATTGTCAATATAAAAATACTGTCAATATAAAATATGTCATTACCAAAACAATATTGTCATAGTATATTTGTATCCATAGTATAAGTTGTTCCTATTGAAGATTATAGACCCCTTTCGGTTTTGTCCACTGTACCACAATTAGCCATATAAACAGGCAATGCCTTATCACGCTTCACGTATATATGTAATTGTATAAATTTTATATTTTTACTGTTAGACGAAACTATATACTAAAACATAAATTTATTTTTGTAATTGATACCAGAAATTAGACTATACAAAACGAGATGAATTTTACCGAAACGGAAAATTTTGTATGAAAAATATGTATAAGGCAGAATCTTATAGAAGAAAAATAATTGTATGAAACAAAATCTTACGGAAGGCACAAAAATATTTAATTTGTAAAATGAAAACTTCATAAAATATGGCACTTCTTATAAATGGTAAACTGTATGTCTCTTAATTTTTTTCGTTCCGGTAAAAAATCGTCTATTCCAGCTTTAAATGTAGTTATATAATCTACTTCAATGTACTAGCAGTTTTTACAACAGTATACTGTTTATGTATTTTTTCTACTAGCAACACTGAATAATTTGGTACAATTTATATTATAGCGGTGGCAACACCAACACCAGTGGCCAAAGAGATAATCACGCCTCGTAAGACTTTTGACGTTTTTTCTATATGTCGGCGTAGCATGGGCTTTTTTAAATCTATTATTTGCCTACTATAGGGCTGTTTTATAAAGTTACATGCCGAACAGGACAAATTAATGATGGGAAATTCTGGAAAACGACAATACTCGTACTTGTGAATAGTATTAAGTATATTTTTTTTGTATTCAGTGTTCAAATAGATTTCGACTGACGTTTGTTATAATGTATCTGCTCAAAATAAAGCCAAGGCAAATATATAAATTATAAATATTCCAAATTATACAGCATGACTGGTGAGACACCTACGATACTAAAGGAGAGTACTCGGTACTTGAGTTACGTTATAATTATGTAATAAAATTAGGTAATTAATTTTTGGCCAAATTGCCGTGGATACACTCCCGACGCTGATAACGATGTTTTGATCACGCGACAAGTATGCGCGCTTATTCAAAGTGGGGGTGATAAGTCCTGCACTGACGTCCCGTTTATTTCCCCCTACCAGCGTCTACCCGAGCCAACCCAGCTCCTTGAAGTACCGGAGCGAGGCTCTTGGCCGCTGGCATAGCAAGTACGTGCTTGTGCCACCCGCCCGTCGTCGGCGCGATCGTCCTCAAAACGTCTAGCTCGTGCGTCCGCGCGTTGTGTAATTAATTACATAATTTTCGGTCAAGCTAGTATTCAGTTAATATTTATTTTTAATGTTATTTTTTTTCTTCGTAAATGGCCGTTAAATATCATGTCGTCGAGTATCGTAGGTGTCTCACCAGTCATGCTGTATAAACTTATAAACTATGTACTAAGCCGGGGGGTCATTGTACTTAACTACAATTCTAAAATCGTGGGGGAAAAGTCGGCTACTTTTTTCCAAATATAAAGTTCGTTGACCCGTCAAATGTTACACAAACGAGATTGTACTAAAATTGTTCGTAACAATAAGTGACCCCTAAGCGCTTGTCGTCTTAACTTTGAACAAACAGTCAATCGAATTATTTTCGAACCCTTATTTCTTTGTTTATTTTTAAGCCTTTTTCAGATTATTTATTTTATTGCCATAATTTTAGCATGGTTGTATATATATACGTGTCGTCTATAATTTTTATTACATCTACTAGTAAATAAGAAAAATGATTTAATTATAAATTACTCTAAATAAAGTAAGAATGCCGATGATAGTTTTTTTATGCTCGACAGGCCAGGTGTTTGACCACAGCTCATCTGATGATGAGTGATCGTGTAGTCGAAGATGATAAGCACACCTATCCTATACCATTTGCAATAATTTTGTGAAAGATTTTATGGTAAGAGATAACGCCTGTCGATTACCATTGCAGCGATACACAGAACTTTGAGTGACAAAACTTGTTTGCGCTCATTACTTTGAGACATTCAATGGTTTGTCTCAGCAGCTCTGTAATGTCGCTGTAGATCTGTCGCTGTCTAATAAAATGGTCAACAAACAATAAATTGGTATTTTGGTAAACAATAGAATATAATTATGTACAGTCGACTAATAGATAATTCAAAGTAATTCTTAGGTATCTAGAAAAATTATCGATAAATCAAATAAAGTCCATGGGTACACTGGTTAATGCGAAAAAAAATAAAATTAGATATCAAAAGTAAAAGTGTTTTTTTTTACTTTTAGCAATTCTGAACGTTTTATTTCTCCTCTTGGTTGACAAACCTTTCTATCTCTCAGTAATTTGTAAGTCTTTAGGATTTTGAATTATCGATAGTCGACTGTGTCTTCTGAAAACTCAAGAAAGTCGTACATGTAAAATAAAAACTCATAGACATAATCATGATTATGTCTTTGAATTTTCGTCCATAGTGGAATGAAAGGTAATTTAGAAAATGCTAAGACGTAATCATGATTACGTCTTTGAATTTTCGTCCGTAGTCGAATGGAAAGTAATTTAGAAAATGGAAAGACGTAATCATGATTACGTCTTTGAATTTTCGTCCATAATAGAATGAGAGGTAATTTAGAAAATGTATGATAACAAAATCGGGGTATAATTTTTGGTGTTGCATCTACATAATTATCTTTAATTTACATCCAAAATGCAATTACACTACTTAAGCTAAAGGATCAAAGAATTCGTTACGTCGAGTGAGGACTTGAAACACGGAAATCCGAAAGACTTTTTCAAACATGTACAATTTGTACACATCGCACGCATAATCAAATACTGACCGATTAGGAGTTAGGTCAAAAATAAGTTACGTATAGACGCAGGCTTCTTTCAATGCCATCTATGATATGAATTTGGAAAAACATCAAAATTGCGTCAATAGACCACCTTTACACAATATCGGTCTTTTTCATTTTTATGTGTTTCTGACACAGTCTTTGTTCCAACACCGACTGATGTCAGTTTGTGTCGGACGCTGTTAATGTAAAGTTGCTGTTGTTTAATTGAACCTAGACCGAATCCGAGTTGAGTGTATTTTCTACAAAAATAAATAGTAAGTTTTATGAGTTCATTACTAATAAACAGACTAAAAACATATTGAGTCCTTGAAATAAAGAAATTAGTTTAAACAAGACAGACTTATAGTTGAATATGCCACCAATAATAAAGTGTATTTGTTTTAGTTTTAAAAGTAGACAGACTTAACTCAAGAAGTTAATTTTAAAACATAAAAAAATATTTATTATTATTTAATTTGAACAAAGTAAATAACACATAACTATTGATAAGTTTATAGACTAAACGAAAAAAAATTAATATATTTATTTACCTAATTAATTTTTATTCTATTTAAAAAAAGCCGACGAGGTCCTGATTGCACGGAGGTTTTTCGTGATTTCCCAAAAACTGACTTTTTTGAGTTAAGCCAGTATTTGATTATGCATGCGACATGTACACATGTGCATGAACACACAACCGTGTCCACATGTCGCTCTCCTGATGGTAAGAGCTAACGAGTGTCCATGACCATCGCAGCGGCACCCAGAACTTGAATAACAAAATAAAGTCCTGAATCAAGTCTCAATAAATTTTCCTGATTATATCGTGCATTCTTATTATATTTAAAGTATTTTAACGTATAATTTATTATGTTAAATGGCTTTTCACAATCGTGCTTATCGTGAATAATTTTATTAATATTCTACTAAACATAGCTTTTACATAACATTGTGTTAATTTATTAATAATTTTAAAATACTCGAGTGATTTATGTCTGACGTCAATATCTTTGAAAAATAAAAACTCCCGTCACGGTAAACTTTTTTTTTCTTTATGTAAAAAGTAATGAGACGAATATAATAAAGATTAAAAGTCACTATTTTGACCTCTATTAATGGAAGCCTCTGTAAATGAGACAGATATTAAATATCTGTCTGTTAAATAAATTTTATTTAAATAAATAAATATAAATATCGTAGGACTATACACACAGCGCCATCTGGCCTCAAACTAAGCAGAGCTTGTGTGATGGGAGTCAGATAACTGAAAGAATACAGAAATACTTTTATTTTTTTTGTAAATACATACTTATAATGCATACAGAACACCCAGACTCAGAACAAACATTTTGTTTATTCACAAAATGTTTGCCCTGAGTGGGAATCGAACCCACGCCCTACAGCTCTCAAGGCAGATATACTACCAATGAGCCAACGGGGCTGTCAAACCTGGAAACCATTTATACCTGGATATCTGAGACACTGGGTATATACAATGTTGCATGTCCCTTCAGGTATCACTTCACCAGGTTTCGCTGTATTTAAAAAATTCGCAAAAGTTTCCAAGTTGTTTTTTCGCAATTTCTGCAAGTTACTTTCGTTCTTATCGTGTTTAAATTCGCCAAGGATATTGACGTCGACTGCTAACTTACCCCAGTGTACCCTATCTAAGGCTGTTTCCCCTTACAGAGGAGACGCCGGTAAAGGTGTCTGCGGGGGTCGCCTCGGGAGAAGTCAATGAGGCATTACAGCAGCAACTTAAAGTACTTAGCTGGTGAGTGGATATAGCCTACTTAGTTCGTGTCACCGATAGCGCACGGATTATAAGCTTGGGGTATATTAAGTGGAAAGGGGGTCATTGTAGTCATCATTATGAATAACCTTTATTTTTATTTTAAAGTCATACCAACAAAGCAGCTACTAATACAGTTTATACATATTAAAATAAAGTTGTTTTAATTTGTATCAACTGTTCCATAAAAATTGCCATGCCATGTGTATCGCTGTATATAACAAACTACCGACATCGCTCAAAACGCTTCCTTAAACGATGTTCCGGAAAAAACATAAGACTTCATTAGTAGAAAAATGTTACTATTGCTTAAAAGATTTTTTAAATGATCATAAAATTGCTTTAATTTTTAATTATATTTTATTTTGACTGGATTATTTACTTAATATTATATGCATACTTTGACATTAACATAATTATTATTATTTTAAATTATTATTAGCTATACGATTATTTATCTATGAATACCCCAAGAACGAGCTTGAGCTGCCGGTGAAGGAAAACATCGTGAGGAAACCATAGCATGGTGGTAGCGTACTCTCTAGTACTCGGCTGGCTAGCTACCATCCTCAAGTTGAAAATCTGCCGCCAAGCATCTAACGGTGTGTTCCGGCAGCCTCACTTGAGAGCCAGTTCCATTCCAGGCTAGGTGTGGTTTACCATCATCGACCACACCGTCACAACATCACCTAGCCTGTCAGCTATTAAAAAATAACAAACTTGACATTGTTTATTTTAATTTATAATATTTCCTGCAATTTGTTCTTGACTAAGTTCATATGCCGAGTTACGGAAAAATAGGAGAAATAACTAATAATTATAATAACGCTAATGTAAACCCTATTTTTTGTGAATAAATCTCATTTCATTTCATTTCAACAAGAGCTGTTACGGAGATCCACCACCAAGTAAATATTGTTTCAACGTTTAAAACTCTACCACCAGGACGTTGGAACGCGAGCGAACAGCGCGCGTGGCGGCGTGCCGGCGCGCCGAGCTGGTCGCCGTGCGGAGCCTGCGCCCCTTAGAGCACCCGACCGCGCCCGCTGCGCGTCTGCGCAGAGCCACCGCCCAGCAACTTGACCAACAACTTAACAAACTGCAGACGGTAACTGTCCTTCCACTCTTCTTCTTCAATGGGTCCCTCATGGGTTGTGGCCACTGGAACACCTTAAACGGATAATCTGCCTCCGTCGACTCCGGTCTGAAGTAACCACCTGGCAGAATTTAGAAGAAGAGGTGCCTTCTTCCACTTGTTCAGACCATCGTGTTGGCGACCGGCCTCGTGTTCTCTTGCCTTCGGTATTGCCAACAATGACCAGGTTTTTAAGTCTGCTAATAATTCGGTATTTTATGACTAAAACATCACTACTTCTTTTGATAAACACTCGAAATAACACAAGTTTTGGAAAAAAATACAATGGGGCCACATGACTTTCTCCGCGTTCCCGCTAAAACTCCAGTTGGGCAGTATTTTAGTGTTTGTGATGTTTTCAGGAATGGACGCTGTTCGTGGCGCGCTCGGGCCTGGTTCAGTTCCCGTCGGAGCCGGGACAGTATGCGCGCGCACTACTAGTTCACAGAGAGAAACAGCGTGAGATCAGAACACAGCTCGAGGTACTATTCAAAACAACATCATTATTATAATTTCAGCCGTAGGACGTCCGCTGCTGGACATAGGCCTCCCCCATTGACTTCCATAAAGACCGGTTGGAAGCGGCTCGCATCCAGCGCGTTCCTGCGGTCTTTACTAGGTCGTCTGTCCACCTTGTGGGTGGACGTCCTACGCTGCGCTTGCCGGTCCGTGGTCTCCACTCCAGAACTTTGCAGCCCCATCGGCCAGCAGTTTTGCGTGCTATGTGCCCTGCCCACTGCCACTTCAACTTGCTAATCCGTTGGGCTATGTCGGTAACTTTGGCTCGTCTACGGATTTTTTAAAACTATTTCATTAAGTAACTTTATTTTTTCTTTTTTTGCCATCTGACCCCATAAGCTTGTACTATGGAAGTCAGATGACTGATAGACACCTTATATACTCTTTTTTTGTAAATGCATACAGTACACCCAGACACAGAACAAACATTTGTTTGTACCACAAAGTTTGTCCTGGGTGGGAAAAACAATAACATCGAAACTATTGTCACATCTACTTGATTGTAGATCTCCTTAGCAGGAGGTCGTCTAGGTAGGTACCACCGCAGTACCAGTTATTCTGCCGCTAAGCAGTAGTGTGTAAACATTACTGTGTTCCGGTTTGAAGGGTACTGCAGCTAGCGAAATTACTGGGCTCTTGAGACTAACCATCTTAAGTCTCAAAGTAATGAGCACCAAAGCAGTGATGCCCTGGACTTTGTTTTGTTACTCAAAGTTCTGTGTATCGCTGCAATGGTCATGGGCAGGCGTTATCTCTTACCATCAGGAGAGCGTCTCGTTCGACTCATTACTTCTTACATAAAAAAAGGCCTATCCAGCAGTGGACTAATATAGGCTGATGATGATGATGATGATTTACAACAAAAAAAAAAAATTACTTGAAAAGTAAAGTATTAAAAGTATAAGTAGTAGTAGTTTTAAAAGTATTCTATCAGTTATCTGACTTCCATAGTACAAGCTTTGCTTAGTTTGGCGTCAGATGGCGCTGTGTGTAATGTCCTACGATATTTATTTATTATTATAATATATATATAACTTAACTCTCTTACTGTCAGGAATTCGTCGATTGTCTAATATGCTGTTTGTTTTAATTTTTTTGTAAATTATTTTTTTTACTCTAAGTTCTGTGTTTCGCTGCAATGTACATGGGGAAGGCGTTATCTCTTACCATCAGGAGAGCGTCTCGTTCGGCTCATTACTATTACATTAAAAAAATACAATTAATTTATCTACGTAAGTCATACAATGTTTTTTCTACACAGGCGCGTCTGTCCGAGCTGCAGAGTGAAGCCAAGAAGCAGCTACTGGTTCACCGGCCGTGGCGATGCGTCGACGCTGACTTCGCTCAGTTCCCCGCCACGGAGCTAGCTACTGTGAGTATCTACCGCAAATAAATGCCAGTAGCTGTGATTTCACTGTAAAAATATGCTCCATTTGTCCATAAATGAAAAAAAAAGACGTGTGGCACTCGGGGACTGCCGCGGTAAAGCTATTGCATAGCATTACAACCAATGCCACCTAGAGGCGAGTTGCTGAACTAAAGAGACAAGCGTAATATTTCAAAAAAGTCATTAAAAGTTCTGCTATTCATCGATAGATGGCAAAACTAAGAAGTATCACCGCTGTGCCGGTGGGAGTGGGGGGTGTTAGGTTATTTTCGTTACGGAATTTCTGGATCCGGTCTCCACGCTCAAGGCCAAGGTATGGAAATAGAACCACCTTAAAAGTGTGTTTTTATGTTAAGGCGCTGTCGTCGAAGGCAGTGGACCTGGGCACGATACAGTACCCGGCGACGTCCGGACTCAAGGACGACACTATCTACGTCACTCCCACACAGCTCGCCAGGTACGTGCCCAAGATTGATTGATTGATTGATAACTCTTTATTGTACGCACTAAAATACAGAAAACAGAAGAAATAAACTTAAATAATATGTAGATAGATGTAACTCTTTATTGTGCACATCATGAATATAAAAAATCGGTCAAGTGCGAGTAGGACTCACGCACGAAGGGTTCCGTACCGTTATCTATAAAAAATCAAGTTTGTTGTATGAAAGTCTCCCTTAAATATTTATTTTATTTTTAGTATTTGTTGTTATAGCGGCAATAGAAATACATCATCTGTGAAAATTTCAACTGTCTAGCTATCACCGTTCTTGAGATACAGCCTGGTGGCAGACGGACGGACGGACGGACTGCGAAGTCTCAGTAATAGGGTCCCGTTTTTGCCCTTTGGGTACGGAACCCTAAAAAGTACAGAGACCAAAAGAACCTTATGAACTAGTGCCACAAGTGGCGGCCTTATCGCTAACAGCGATCTCTTCCAGGCAACCGAGAAAAGAAATACACGATAGAAAACATAAGAAACAAACGCACCTTTTATAATTTATTACCTTAATTATCTTTTTTGATTCCCAATAAAGATTAACAGTCACGTATAATGTTTGCATAATACGTTATTTAATTTAATAATCGCATCTCTATAACTGAATTTACCTGTATTCTGACCTCGATTAATGGAGCCCTCTGTAAATGAGACCGATATTTATTTATACCTGGTTATCTGAGACACTGGGTAAGTGGAATACGTGAGACAATTTTGCAGGTCCTTTGAGGTCTCAGTTAACCAGGTTTCACTGTATTTGTTTCATCTTTGACAGCCCCGTTGGCTCATTGGTAGTATATCTGCCTTGAGAGCTGTAGGGCGTGGGTTCGATTCCCACTCAGGGCAAACATTTTGTAAATGAACAAATGTTTGTTCTGTGTCCGGGTGTTCTGTATGTATTTACAAAACTTTACTTGGTGGTAGATTTCCTTAGCAGGAGGTCGTCTAGGTAGGTACCACCGCAGTACCAGATATTCTGCCGTCAAGCAGTAGTGTGCAAACATTACTGTGTTCCGGTTTGAAGGGTACTGCAGCTAGCGAAATTACTGGGCTGTTGAGACTAACCATCTAGTCTCAAAGTAATGAGTGCCAAAGCAGCGATGCCCTGGACGTTGTTTTGTTACTCAAAGTTCTGTGTATCGCTGCAATGGACATGAACAGGCGTTATCTCTTAACATCAGGAGAGTGCCTTGATCGTCTCATTACTTTTACATTTAAAAAAAAGTATTTATGTATTCTATCAGTTATCTGACTTCCATCACACAAGCTCTGCTTAGTTTGGGGCCAGGTGGCGCTGTGTGTATAGTCCTACGATGTTTATTTGTTTCAGTATTCGCGAGCTGGTCTCCGAACTGAAGTCGGACGACATCAAGCTAGACCTCAGAGCGCTGGAGCCGACCGTCTGCGCGGCTTAGAAAACATTCGAGATACATCGACAAATAATCTTTTTTTATCTATTGATGATTTTACTATTTATTTTATTAAACAAATTAATATAATGGCAACTATGTACGCGCTTATTATACGCTAGCGGACGCCGCGCGGTTTCACCCGCGTAGTTACCGTTCCCGTGGGAATACAGGGATCAAAAGTAGCCTATCTCACCTGGGGATAGTGTAGCTTCTTAACGGTGAAAGAATTTTTGAAATCGGTCCAGTAGTTTCGGAGCCTATTCAATACAAACAAACAATCAAATCTTTCCTCTTTATAATAGTACTAGAGGGCGCCTCGCGGTTTCGCCCGCGTAGTTACCGTTCCCGTGGGAATACAGGGATCAAAAGTAGCCTATCTCACCTGGGGATAGTGTAGCTTCTTAACGGTGAAAGAATTTTTGAAATCGGTCCAGTAGTTTCGGAGCCTATTCAATACAAACAAACAATCAAATCTTTCCTCTTTATAATAGTACTAGAGGGCGCCTCGCGGTTTCGCCCGCGTAGTTACCGTTCCTGTGGGAATACAGGGATCAAAAGTAATTGATTGATTCAGGCTTTACTTTGCGGAAGTTCATTTTGAATGTTCAAGGTTTATATTTAGTTTATTTCCGCTTAACAGTCGTTCCAGTTCCAACAGTGATGAGGACTTAAATTGAACTAATTTTACACTGCTTATTAATTAAAAACTTAATCTTACTTAAAATCTAGAACTAGAACTTAGAAATATACTTAATTTGACAAAAATTAAATTAAAACTACAAAAAATCTAATTAAAATATGTAATCAAAAATCCTCCTCTCTGCAGTAACCACTTTGCCGACACGTGTTTCACCTCTACACGAGGCATCCTCAGGACGTGTTGACTCTTCGAGCGCTTGGTCGAGACTGAGAAAAAAAAATGATCAATAGTAGCCTATGTCACCCGGGGATAGTGTAGCTTCCCAACGGTGAAAGAAGCTTTCCTCTTTATAATAGTATACATATGTATTAAATTCTCAGCAATATAGGTACGTATAAGAGAAGAAATCTCCAATGACCTTGATATTTCTACAAGATAAATTAAATATGTTTATGAATACACTAACAGCTCGCCCCGGCTTCAAACGGGAAAACTAAACTCGATTAACAATATAAATATAGCCTGTGTCACTCAGTGATAATGTAGCATTCTAATGATGAAAGAATTCAGATCGGTCCAGTAGTTTCGGAGCCTATTCAATACAAACAAACAAAACATTAAATCTTTCCTCTTTATAAGATGTAGATTTTTTTTTTGGGATTTTATGGTTTGGCTACAAAGACCTTTGAACCATGTCATTATTTGCGAAGAACGAATTCATGTCTTACATCTATAGTTACAGTCAAAGCATAGTATTGGTCAAGTCCAGTCATGCTTTAGTAAAGTAGTGGCGATTTTACTTCAAGCTTCGATGGAGTTTTGGTAGCAACACGAAAAGCCATGTTTCACCACATTATATCATTTTCCCACACTCGCGCTTGTAATTCGGCACTTTATGAATAAAACACCACCATTTTTATGCATAAACACTCGGCAAAACACTAGTTTTGGAAAAAAATACAACGGAGCGACACGACTCTTCCCGCGTTCCCGCCAAAACTCTATAGTTGTAGATGACAACTGTAATAGTTAGACATATGATATTGCGGACTTATTTGTAGCTGTCAGTTTGCTCTATAAAACGTCACTTTATTCTATTGTCAATAGGTTTCGCTGCGTAAGGATTTTTTTCAAATTTTTCACAGCTTGAGTTACATTATTGAATTTTCCATACGAATCCCTGATTGTTTTTTAAATAAAATATCGCCTATGGCCATCACGGATAACGTAGCATTCTAATAATGAAAGAATTATTAAGATCGGTCCAGTAGTTTTGGAGCCTATTCAATACAAACAAACAATCTAATCTTTCCTCTTTATAATAGTATACATATGCACTAAAATGAGTATAGAATATACAATACATATATATCTACCTGTTTAATGCTTATATAAAATTTTATTGTGTTTGTATATAATGGATTTATTATAAATAGTACTTCCTTAAATTGTGTAACTAAACAGTATTTAGAAATAAATGACATCTTGAAATGTTTTGTCTTTTATTAAGTTGTAAGTATCAGTCAGTGGCGTAGCTACCAGAGGGCTAGACGGGGCAGTGCCCCGGGCCCCCAAGCTCAGGGGGCCCTCGGACTCCGACTTCCAAACCATAAATTGAACTAGTGAAGATTTCTCCCACATTCGGAATGTAAATAAACCAGATTCCAGGAACGCGACTTTAATAATGGCAACGTATTTGAAATCTTCAAACATCTTTGTTCTTGTCTTGAACTTGCGGGGAACTCCCGTGTATTCTTAGGCTGGTTTCACAGTCGCAATGTAGAACACCACAACAGCAGTTGTCGCACACGGAAAACTGTGAAAACAAAAAAAAATATTGCTGGCTGGCTAGGTGTTTGACCACAGCTCACCTGATATTAAGTGAAGGTGTGGTCGAAGATTGTAAAGCACACCTAGCCTGGAGTGGAACTGGCTCTTAAGTGAGACTGCCGGCATACACCGTTAGATGCTTGGCGGCAGATTTTTAACTCGTGTGGTAGCTGGCCAGCCGAGTACTAGAAAGTACCCTACCACCATGCTATGGTTTCCTCACGATGTTTTCACCAGCAGCTCACTCACGTAGTGAAACAACCTGAAGCTCACTAGGTAAGTAGGTACCACAGCAGTACCTACCAGATATTCCGCCGTCATGCAGTAGTGTGTAAACATTACTGTGTTCCGGTTTGAAGGGTACTGTAGCTAGCGAAATTACGGGGCTGTTGAGACTAACCATCGAAAGTCTCAAAGTAATAAGCAGCGATGCCCTGGACTTTGTCTTGCTACTCAAAGTTCTGTGTATCGCTGCAATGGTCATGAACAGGCGTTATCACTTACCATCAAGAGAGTAACTCGTTCGCCTGATTACTTTTACATTCAAAAAATGCTTTTTTGTCGCATTTGATAAATCGTATAATAATCTTAGAAACTGTTTTCAGTCCGTAACGGCGTAGTTTTCTCGGAAATATTTCTATTCCTTCCGTAAAACACAAGAATGCACAAAGGAACAAAGACAATAAAAGTAGTTGCACAGAGACGGCGCAAGTGGAGCGTGGCACCGCTCGCGGATTCATTTAAATACCACAGATTCCCGACAACAGGAGCGGACAAAGGACTGGGGATTAGCTGTCAGGGGTACTCTACTTTCATGGTCGATGCGGGGACTTTGAATTAACGTAACTACGAGTACAACTGGAGAGTAGTTATTGTGCAAATCTGAGCGAAATGTTTTCAATTTGGTCACTTTTTATTACCTGCTACCATAATAGGCTGCAAAATGTACCTATACCGCAGTATTAGATATTCTGCCGCCTGAAAACAGATTTTAAGTTAATTAAATTTTAATTGAAATCATCATTACTGTTGTAACCGAAACGACTGTTTAGCGGAAATAAACTAAGTAAATGTAATATAACCTTGAACACTCAAAATGAACTATCGCAAATTAACGCCTGAAACAATCAACTAATTAAGTGACAGTTAGCAATGTTATGGTTTATGTGGAGTATGCTTGTTTTGAAGAAACATATTTACTAGTATAAGAATCAAACTCAAGACTTGAGAAAAGAATAATTCATACCTCCTTATATTTCAACATCTAGGTTTTACACTTGACAGCATTTTTACATTAAGTACCCATTATATAAGGATGACACTTTGGGGCTTGAGAAAATATAAACTTGGATCTTTGGTGATTTGCCACGCTGGATGGCAATGCTTAGCTTTTGACCAAAGTAGATACCAGCATTCTGGTCTCCTGAAGCCTCCTATAAACGTTTGAGGAGTTCTATAAATAAGTAAGTAAATCACCAAAGATCCAAGTTTATATTTTCTCAAGCCCCAAAGTGTCATCCTTACTCCCATGATTACATCCCTGTACTAAAAGCGACACAAACTTACAAAGCCAATGGGGGCGCGTATCGAGCCCGGCGAGATGAACGAGACAAGGGAGATGAAAGATATTTAACGTGCCTAATGGGCGCAGCACTGGCAGTCTTTTAAATATTACGTAGCTGATTTTTTTTTTTTTATTAATTTGCCCTTTCGGGCAGGCTAAAGCTATAAAGCCATACTGCCTTGTCTTAAGTGTTATTTCTGCTGTATCTTAACTATAGTTATCGTCAAAGTCGTCTTTGTCAAGTCCAGTTCGTGTCAGTTAATTCCAGTCATGCTTTAGTAAAGTAGTGGCGACTTTACTATAAAGCTTCGATGGAGTTTTGGAAGCAACACGAAAACTCATGTTTCACCACATTACATCATTTTCCCACACTCGCGCTTGTAATTCGGCACTTTATGAATAAAACACCACCATTTTTATGCATAAACACTCGACAAAACACTAGTTTTGGAAAAAAAATACAACGGAGCGACACGACTCTTCCCGCGTTCCCGCCAAAACTTCTGATTTTATTTTTTTAAATGCATCTTTTTTTTTTATTTTTCCTTCGAGGAGGACTTGGCGTCGCACTTTCTGTGTATTTGCCAGTGTCAAGTTTTCTTAAACGCATCTCTTCCGCGTTGTCATTAATTTTTTTTTGCATTTTTCGCCCATGACCTCTATCTTTTATGGTAGGCTTATGAAAACTGATCTCGCGGTAATGAAAACATATTATTACCTTACAAATTATGGACACTGCATTTTTATTTTTGTAGCGATGTTAGCTCAGTGTGTTTGTCAACATTCAAGATATTTATTGCTTCCATACAGTAGGTACAAGATGTTTTAAATGCGTTGATGATGTTTCCTAGCGATGATAGATCAGTTGTTAGCGCGGTCGGTTCGCATGCCGAAGGGCGTGGGTTCGAACCCCAACAATGAGCTTGAGCTGCCGGTGAAGGAAAACATCGTGAGTAAACCATGGCATGGTGGTAGGGTACTTTCTAGTACTCGGCTGGCTAGCTACCAAAAAAAACTACTAAAAAACTTTCTCTCTTTGAACCTAATTCTAAAGTTAACGCGGACGAAGTCGCGGGCGTAAGCTAGTAAATAATAAATAACAAAAACTGGCAAATAAGCCACATTGCCCTCACAGGTGAACAGTCCCCTAGCCTAGAGGGTATTTTTTTTTTATTCGTCCCTTTTGACGTTTATTCACGACACCCTTGACTTGACATTATTGCTGTTGCGTCGTGATTTATGACAAACAATCAAATCCTTAATTGAGTTTTGGCGGGAACGCGGAAAGAGTCGTGTGGCCACATTGTATTTTATTCCAAAACTAGTGTTTTTTTGAGTGGCTATGTATAGGACTAGTGGTGTTTTATTCATAAAATGCCGATTTACAAGCACGAGTGCGGGAAAATGATAGAATGTAGTGAAACATGACTTTTCGTGTTGCTTCCAAAACTCCATCGAAGCTTATAGTAAAGTCGCCACTACTTTACTAAAGCATGACTAGCCTTGACTGCCACGGACCAGACTTGACCAAGACTAGACTTAGACTATATCTATAACTACAAGGCAACTTACTAAACTTATGAAACTTTGAAAATATAAAACAGTTGACACTAGCAAATGCTCAAAATACGACGCCACAATCAAAGAAGAAATTTACCTATTTTTTTTTTTTTTATTGTAAAAAGTAATGAGACGAACGAGACGCTCTCCCGATGGTAAGAGATAACGCCTGTCCATGACCATCACAGCAATACACAGAACGTTGAGTAACAAAACAAAGTCCAGGCATCGCTGCTTTGGCGCTCATTACTTTGAGACTTTCGATGGTTAGTCACAACAGCCCAGTAATTTCGCTAGCTGCAGTACCCTTCAAACCGGAACACAGTAATGTCTACACACTACTGCTTAGCGGCAGAATAACTGGTACTGCGGGGGTACCTACCTAGACGATCTCCTGCTAAGGAAATCTACCACCAAGTAAACCTATATTGTTAATCGATTAATTGTTTTCTCGTGCGAAGCCGGGACGGACCGCCAGTCCTTAATAAAAGATAGATAGATAGATATAACTCTTTATTGTACACAAAGGAGAAAAAAGTACAGAGCACAAAAGAATCTTATGAACTAGTGCCACAAGTGGCGGCCTTATCGCTAACAGCGATCTCTTCCAGGCAACCAAGAAAAGAAAAACACGATAGAAAACATAAGACACAGACGGGAGATGTAACACTAATAAGAAAAATAAATAAATAAAAAACATATAGTAAGTACATTGACAGCCCCGTTGGCTCATTGGTAGTATATCTGCCTTGAGAGCTGTAGGGCGTGGGTTCGATTCCCACTCAGGGCAAACATTTTGTGAATAAACAAATGTTTGTTCTGTGTCCGGGTGTTCTGTATGTATTATAAGTATGTATTTACAAAAAAAAAAGTATTTAAGTATTCTGTCAGCTATCTGGTTTCCCATAGTACAAGCTTTGCTTAGTTTGGGGCTAGATGGCGCTATGTTAAAATGTCCTCCAATATTTTATTTATTTATCTATTTAAATACATACCTAAGTTGAATTTTCATTGTCTTCCACCCCCTTCGATTCTTGGCTAAAACAAAAAACAATATGAAACCCCTCCAGGTAGGACCCCACACCCCCCACCCCCTCCCCCGATCACGTAATTTAACACATAGTTATAGCGAAGTTAACATCAAAGCCAGAATAATTTCATAAAGTGCTCGCTTTGATCCAACATTCATAATAAAAATATTCAATAACGCGAGGTTCATGGGGTTGCCAGTTAAGAAAAAGTTACAATTTTTTTTTTAACTTTTTTCTGATCTCAATGGTATAAGTTTAAAGAGCGTAACAGCTCTATTACTCTTGACGATGATTTTTACTGATGGAATGATTATTATTATTTTTTCTTTTCATTTTTAATGCGATTTTTTTTATACATTTATGTCACAAAAAAAAAGCATTATTTTTGTGACATAAATGTAAATGTGTAACTTTTTTTTATATGTTTGATAGGCTAGGTGTGTGACCACAGCTCATCTGATGTTAAGTGACGGTGTGATCGAAGATGGTAAAGCACACCTAGCCTGGAATGGAGCTGGCTCTCAAGTGAGGCTGCCGGAACACATTGTTAGATGCTTTGCGGCAGATTTTCAACTTGAGGGTGGTAGCTAGCCAGTCAAGTACTAAAAAGTACCCTACGGCCATGATACAACGTTTTTATTTTAGAGGTGCGTCCCGGCTTCGCACAGGTAAACATTTTTTTTAAATTAAATTCTAGTAATAAATATAGCATAATCTGCTACTCAGGAAGAATGCAGCATTATGATAGTGAAAGAATTTTTGCAATCGGTTCAGTTGTTTTTGAGTTGATTAGTTACAAATATACAAAAATACAAATCTTTCCTCTTTATAATATTAGTATAGATTTAGGAGTTACAAATACAAATTAATTTATTTCTTAAAGTCTGATACAGTTTTCATCATTGCTTGTACCTGTTATAATAATAAAATTCATGTCGCTAAATAAAAACATGTAAGTAGATAATAAAACATCCATTGTAATTTGAATTTATTTTTCCACCCTGGCAACACCGACGCCGCCGACAGCAAAGCGCGGGTAATTATTACATTCCGCAGCGTCTGTATTCACTTGCGAAATATGATTTGTGGCGGCGGCGGAGGTACGAACGCTTTAATAACAAGATGCCATAGATATCAGTGAAACGGAACGCTTCTTTATTTTATGATCGTTAGAAAGGAGTTTTGGCGGGAACGCGGGAAGAGTTGTGTCGCTTCGTTGTATTTTTTTCCAAAACTAGTGTTTTGTCGAGTGTTTATGCATAATAATGGTGGTGTTATTCATAAAGTGCCGAATTACAAGCGCAAGTGTGGGAAAATGATATAATGTGGTGAAACATGAGTTTTCGTGTTGCTTCCAAAACTCCATCGAAGCTTGATAGTAAAGTCGCCACTACTTTACTAAAGCATGACTGGCACGAACTGACACGAACTGGACTTTACTAAGACGACTTTGACGATAACCATAGCTAAGATACAGCAGAAATAACACTAAAGACAAAGCAGTATGGCTTTATAGCTTTAGCCTGCCCGAAGGGGCAAATTATTAAAAAAAAAAAAAAAAGATCGTTAGAAATCGCTTCCGAATTTAAAAATGTTACAAAAAACTCTTTTTAGGAGCGCGCTTTTTCTTTTGTTCCACACGATCTAGTGCGAAGAAACAAGATCGAGAATTGCATGACAATTTAATGATTCTAAAAATCCGAGGTATATTTTTGACCAAGTTTTATTTAATTATTCAAAACTTTTACATCAAATTAAAAGATACTAAAACATGCGTTTAGGAGTTTTGGCGGGAAGACGGAAAGAGTCGTGTCGCCCCGTTGCGTTTTTTTCCGAAACTTGTATTTTTTTGAGATTTCATGCATGAAAATTGTTGTATTTTATTCATAAAGTACCGAATTACAAGCGCGAGTGTGGGAAAGTGATATTGAATGTGGTGAAACATAATTTTTCGTGTTGCTTCTAAAACTCTATCGAAGCTTATAATAAAGTTACCACTACTTTACTAAAGCATGACTGGATTTGACTGACATGGACTGGACTTAACCAAGACAGAATATTGACTACTTTTTAACTTATAAAACTTAAAAATATCAAAACACTTGACACTGGCAAATACATAAAATGCAACGCCAAAATCAAAGAAGAAGAACATGAGTTTAGCACCTAGTCAAGTCACCTAGTAGTCAGTATTTGAATTAGAATAGATTTTTTCTGCGGCATTTGTACTTTTTTTTTGTGAAAAACTTCGACCTTTTTTTTTAGTAAAAGGCCCAGGAAAAATGGGGGGATGTTGGTTTAGGAGAGCGATGGCTGATTTGTAATTTGATCTACTTAATATTTTAAAATTCATTGAAATTAAAACCTATCTACCACACAATATCGATTATTTAGTTTGTTTCTGCCCCGTTTGATTGCTCTCACTGGTAAAAAAGTCTCGTTTAGAATGTAATTTTAAACGCCAGACCAGACTATATAGCACACTATAATTAAATTAATGAATGTCATTATGGTTTTAAGACGTGCTAAAATAAAAAAAATATTGGGGGCGCTGAAAAATAATTGATTTTCAAAGTGGGCGGTAGATGAAATAAGTTTGAAAACCTCTGGTCTATACCAAAGAGTCTCAGCAAAGAGTGATATTGAAAATACCCCTTTTTCCGTTTTTCTGGCATTAGGCGCGCTCTTAATCCCCGATGCGTAACCTCCTTGTAATCACGACTAGCCAAGTGCCGCCGTTTCAATGCCACATCTATATTTGTCATCGTTTCTTGTTTCTCATTTACTTGTCCCACTACCGCGGCAGATAATGCCAGAGCAATCCATTACGCCCAATTAATAACGTCGCCGTAATCTGTTTAGATTGCCGTAGGTACAATGGCGTATTTGTCTATGGCAAGCTTAGAGGTTTTATTAAAATGTAATTCATTACAAGATTGAAACGTAATTTTGCTACAAATCGGCATGTAAACTTATATTTTTATTGTATTTGTTTTATATTTTTTACTCACTGTAAACTTTATTTTATGAAATTAATTTAAATACTTTGGCTTTTTATGCGGTGATTTTTAATACGTTTCAAACTTTTTATAGCGATGACGTCATAAAGTAGGTTGAATTTTTGTAATTTTTTTTATCGTTGACAAGCTACGTGTTTGAGAGCTAACCTGATGTGAAGTGACGGTGTGGCCGAAGATGGTAAAGCACACCTAGCCTGGAATGGAACTGGCTCGCAAGTGAGGTTGCCGGAACACACCGTTAGATGCTCGGTGGCAGATTTTTTTCAGATTTTATTAATAATTTTTATTCATATATTTTCTATGTAAAACAACAGAGTACCTACACATTATACAATATAGCTATTTTGATGCATTTGATTGACTTTGACAATTAACATGAAATAACTAATTCTTATATCATAGCCTCATAAAAGCGATATCAGAGTCAAGGTGACGTTTAAAGTAAAGTAATCCAGGTATTTGTTTCAATAGCGAAAAACAACTCGACGTACCTACGCACGTGTTTTTATGGAAGAGGTTATTATGACTGCCGCTGACTTGACATTGACAGATTTTGTTTTGGTTTGCCATTGCTTTTTTTAGGCACTGAACGTTGACCTATACAGCTATATACCTATATGTGACGTCATTAGAAAGTAAAGTCATTAGAAGTATATATTTTGTCAAAATAAACCCCATCTCATAGTATAAAGAGTTTTAAACGTAAAAGTATTGTACAGGAATGTAATTTTTCCAAATGGTTTTGGAATCAGTAAAGTATTTTTTTCTTTATATTCCAACGAAAATAAGTATTTAAACACACATAAGAACAAGTAAATATTACAGATTAAAAAAAAACTCTTTGTGCAGGGAAATGAGGGTAATGTGAAAACCAAAGATTTTTCTTCGTTATTGGCGTCGCATATTATGTATTTGCCAGTTCATGTATATTATAAAAAACCAAATTTAAATTAATAAAAGTCAAAGCCATACAAAGTAACTGGTGACTTCAGCACAGCACAACATAACATAAAAAAACCACAAATAGGCACAAAGATGGTCTTATCGACAAGAGCGATTTCTTAACGTTTGGATACCTACGGCCATGCACCACTAAAGGGGTTAAGTTTTTGTTTATAGTTTTTTTTTATTAGTTGTTATGCTAAAGACACATTTATGTAATGTAAAATGCGGATTACTTGGCCAAAAACTCATTAAGTACCTACAGCGATTGTTAAATATTGCAATGGCTTTTATACGTATATTCTATACGCACTTGTTAATTTGGAGAAAAAAAACCATTAAAAAATCTGTCCCCATTCTAAATTCAAAAAGCTGTCATCGTCCGCACCAGAGACAATATTTAATTGTTTTTTCCGCCGCGTGTTGGCTCTTGAACAACATGTTATTATGCCTACAACTCGCAGGGTGGGGGCGGGACGGGTGCCGTGGAGAGGGAGGGGAGGGAGGGAATACAATGGATGACAAATTGGCGGACGACAAAGGAATCAAGTTTATTGGGAACGTTATAAGGGTACTTTGCGAGTTTGTTGGTTATAGAACACTGTAGAGACGCGTTGCAGTATTGAAAAGTTTGTTTTTTGATAAAGATTGTAAAATATTTGCTGGCAAAACTCGATTGTAAATAAATTAAAAACTTTTTAAGTTTCGCCTAATATTAAAGGACTGTGTTTTTTCAGTTTCAGCTTAACTGATCTGTACAGCAGTTGTTGTGCTGCATACTACTTATTAGTAGATACGAGTACAATAGTTTGCACAAGCATTTACATTAAAGACAAATTCAGATTGGGTTTTTTGGCGGGAACGCGGGAAGAGTCGTGTCGCTCCGTTGTATTTTTTTCCAAAACTAGTGTTTTGTCGAGTGTTTATGCATAAAAATGGTGGTGTTTTATTCATAAAGTGCCGAATCACAAGCGCGAGTGTGGGAAAATGATATAATGTGGTGAAACATGACTTTTCGTGGTGCTTCCAAATCTCCATCGAAGCTTTATAGTAAAGTCGCCACTACTTTACTAAAGCATGACTGGACTTGACTAAGACTAGACTTTGACTATAACTAGCTACGAGGACACTTATTTATCTTTTGAAACTTGAAAATATATAAATACTTGACACTGGCAAATGCTAAAACGCGACGCCAAAACTAAAGAAAAAAAAAATTCAGATTGTCAAACTACGTAAAATAGAAGCAAAAATTAGTTTGAAAACAAGGATAGCGCTCCTCGCGGGAGAAATCAGAAACTGTTTTTTTCATGCATTTGACTGTTGTTTACACATTACGCGGCACATGAATAAGCTAGAACCATTATTTGTACACGAACAAGACACAAAGAATGAAGTAAATTTGTGTAAAATGAAACACTTCCAGCACCTTATTAGTAAATACAAATCATGTTGTAACGGTCCAAATAACCGTTAATATTTACAATTTTATAAAAACAATTAAAATAGGGTTTACTACATTTACTCGCTTAAAAATAATTTATTTAGAAAAATTTCTTACGATATTAAAATTTGTATCTTCGTAAATTTTAGGAGGGTTGCTGTAAGGGTCCGAATAACCGTTAACTTTCACAAATATCCTGGTCACGGCACCAATTTGTAAAAGTTAACGGTTTTTCGGACCATTACAATGTGACTCCACAGTTTTTTGTTCCGCCAAATTCAGTAGTTGCGACATAATGAGATAGCGCCGTGTTCGGGCGTATTGTCATGAACTATTGCCGGTGTTCCATGACACATGGCCACGATTGTATGACTTTATAATCAGCGCGCCAAGTGCGAATACTTACGTAGAACGGGAAAAGTTTTGGTGGGAACGCGGAAAGAGTCGTGTCACCCTGTTGTATTAAAAAACTAGTGTTTTTTTGAGTGTTTATGCATAAAAATGGTGGTGTTTTATTCATAAAGTGCCGAATCACAAGCGGGAGTGTGGTAAAATGATATAATGTGGTGAATCATGACTCATGTTGCATCCAAAACTCCATCGAAGCTTTATAGTAAAGTCACCATTACTTTACTAAAGCATGTCTGGACTTGGCTGACACGGACCGTACTTGGTCAAGACTGGACTTTGACTATAACTATAGCTTCGAGGCAACTTATTTAACTTTTGAAACTTGAAAATATAAAACACTTGACACTGGCAAATACTCAAAATGCGACGCCAAAACAAAAAAATAATAATAAATGTCTACGTAGAACGGAACGAATTTCGGTTGAGTAAAAGTGTATAAGTTACATAAATGTAAATTTTAACAAGCCTAATTTAATAAAAAAAGTGTGTCTTTCGGCACATAACTATCACCACATTTGCAGACATCATAATTATAGTACACTAACTTAGTTCGTTGTCGAAATGTTTCGGCATATAATTCATGCCTATAAAATTTATTATGAAACTCACGATTTCAAAGATAAATAATAGTATTTTTGGGAATAACATTTTCTTTCCAAATATTACAAAAACATGACAACTCCAAATATTATCGCAATTTTTTTTTTTTAATTTAGTTTGTAGTTCCGAAAAGTTTGATAAAATATTGTAATGTAGAACTCTAGAACTACCTTTTTTTTCTAGTAAGTCGGCCTCCTCTGGAAGTAACATGTTTGTTAGGTATATATTTTTATATGATGATGATACAATAAAGAAATTTAAAAAAAAAACTAATTTGTTTCAATTCCCCTCATTACAAAACAGAATCACTATATACAAAAAATCCAATAAAGTGGCGCTGTCAGTCACGGCGATTAGCACACTTAATGTACGACCCGCCGTATTACTGCGAGGAATTTTAATCACCGCAGCCCTACGTTGACAATTTAAAGCTAGGGCTGTCAATAGTTTTAATAGATAGCTATTGAGTTTTCGTGTTTAAATAGTTATAAACATTTATACGAATGGACTACTAGCTGCGCCCCGCGGTGTTACCCGCTACATGTTTTCGGGATAAAAAGTAGCCTGTGTACTAATCCAGGGTCTCAGCTACCTCTATACCAAATATCATCCAAATTCGTATCCATAGTCAGTAGTTTTAGTATCAGTTATATCAGTAGTTTTTGCGTGAAAGAGTAACAAACATTTTTTTTTTTTATGCTTGGCAGGCTAGCTGTTTTGACCACAGCTCACCTGATGTTAAGTGACGGCGTGGTCGAAGATGGTAAAGCACACCTAGCCTGGAATGGAACTGGCTCTCAAGTGAGGCTGCCGGAACACACCATTAGATGCTTGGCGGCAGATTTCCAACTTGAGGGTGGTAGCTAGCCAGCCGAGTACTAGAAAGTACCCTACCACCATGCTATGGTTTCCTCACGATGTTTTCCTTCACCGGCAGCTCAAGCTCATTGTTGGGGTTTGAACCCACGCCCTTCGGCATGCGAACCTACCGCGCTAACCACTGAGCTATCATCGCTACATAACATCCATCCATCCAAACTTTTACATTTATAATGTTAGTCGGACTAGCGGACGCCTCGCGGTTTCACCCGCGTAGTTCCCGTTTCCGTTGGAATACAGGTATGAAACGTAGGCTATGTACTAATATTATAAAATATATATTATATTATATTATTTTTTTTAAAACAAATAACATCAGGTGAGCTGTGGTCAAACAACTAGCCTGTCAACCATAAAAAAAAATATATATATATTTTCGGATTTTTGTATGTTTGTAACGAATAAACTCACAAACTACTGGACCGATTTGAAAAATTCTTTCACCGTTGCGAAGCTTCACTATCCCTGTGTGTCATAGGCTACTTTTCATTCCTGTATTCCTACGGTAACGGGAACTACGCGGGTGAAACCGCGAGGCATCCGCTAGTTCTTCATAAAGAATTAGTCCATCTATTTATATAATGTTATAGTGAACCGCTGTATCCGTTGCTATAGTTGGCAGCCCTGGCTTGCGAAGCGAGGGGTGGCGCGCATCAAAAGCGCATCATCTGATTGTGGGTCGCGTGGACCCGGCCCGAGCCAGGCGCGCTTACAATAAGGCCGTGCACTTGCTGCGCGATATACAGGTGCTTAGCAGTAGCACAACTTGCAAATACAAATACAAATACAAATACAAATCATTTATTAATAACACCAAAGTTACATGTCATATTTCCATTCATATTTAAAAATTATTATCAAAATCATTACATATGTTAAAACAATGAAAACGAAAATGTCAATAAAGTAATATGTCACGTATGAAATGTCAATAAAATTATGTCAATATAATTAAAGCTTGCACCACCGCAATAAACGGTGTACTAAGCTAAAAGAAGGTACACACACCGAAGGGCGTGGGTTCAAACCCCAACAATGAGGTTGAGCTGCCGGTGAACGAAAACATCATAAGGAAACCATAGCATGGTGGTAGGGTACTATCTAGTACTTACCTACACGGCTGGCTAGCTTTTTTTTTTATGTAAAAAGTAATGTGTCGAACGAGACGCGCTCCTGATGGTAAAAGATAACGCCTGTTCATGACCATTGCAGCATAGAACTTTGAGAAACAAAACAAAGTCCAGGTCCATCACTGCTTTGGCGCTCATTACTTTGAGACTTTCGATGGTTAGTCTCAACAGCCCAGTAATTTCGCTAGCTGCAGTACCCTTCAAACCGGAACACAGTAATGTTTGCACCCTACAGCTTGGCGGCAGAATAACTGATACTGCGGTGGTACCTATCTAGACGACCTCCTGCTAAGGAGATCTACCACCAAGCAAAGTAGTGCAGTTTGAGAATTAATTATCATTTTTCTGTAATAAAAAATTAATGATTCTCTTCGTTACGTGGATTAAATAAAGTACCTAACTCTAAACTTTATATGTCGTTTTTTATATCCGGTATCCGGTTGAATTTTAAATTTACGCTGAATTCGGTATGTAAAGTTTTTTTTGTATTTATTTTATATTTTTTACTAATAGTAAACTTTATTTTAAGAAACTAATTTGAATATTTTGGCTTTCTATGCGGTAGTTTAATTCTAATACGTTTTCAAACTTTTTATAGTTATGACGTCATGAGTACGGCTAAATATGTAGAATATGCCTTTGCCATACGAAACAAAAAAGTATACAAAACATTTGACACATTTCATTTTTTTTTTTTTTTTTAATAATTTGCCCTTTCGGGCAGGCTAAAGCTATAGAGCCATACTGCCTTGTCTTAAGTGTTATTTCTGCTGTATCTTAGCTATAGTTATCGTCAAAGTCGTCTTTGTCAAGTCCAGTTCGTGTCAGTTAATTCCAGTCATGCTTTAGTAAAGTAGTGGCAACTTTACTACAAAGCTTCGATGGAGTTTTGGAAGCAACACGAAAACTCATGTTTCACCACATTATATCATTTTCCCACACTCGCGCTTGTAATTCGGCACTTTATGAATAAAACACCACCATTTTTATGCATAAACACTTGACAAAACACTAGTTTTGGAAAAAAATACAACGGCGCGACACGACTCTTCCCGCGTTCCCGCCAAAACTCCCATTTCATTAAATTTGACAACAGAACTGACATGTTTTTTTTTTTAAATTTGCCCCATCGGGCAGGCTAAGCCATTCTGTCACGTCTTCCGTTTTTACAATTCATGACATAAAGTAAACAAATCTTATGTCATAAAAGCGATATCAGAGTCCAAATAACGTTTCAAGTAAAATAATCCAGATATTTGTATCAATAAACCGAAAAACATCTCGACGTATGTGTATTGAAAATATTATTATGATTGCCGTTGACTTGACATTGACTTGATAAGTTTTGTTTTGGTTTGCCAGTCTATGAAAGTTGCCCGTCGAGATGACGTCATGAGACATCAATTGAAAGTCAAGTTTGATTTATGTTTTTTTATTAAAATAAACCCCACCTCATAGTTTTGCAGAGTTTTAAACGTAAAAATATTGTACAGAAATGTACTATTTTGAAATGGTTTTGGAATCAGTAAAGTTCAAAATCAGGATAGTTACCGAATATTCGTTTCATCTCTAGTTATCATTTTTTGGGTGAATTAGGATACATAGTTTTCTTTATAGTTATTTTTATAGGATAATATTTTTTAAGCTATTGCATAGCTTCTATCGCGGGTCTTGAGCGTGGAGACCGAATCCAGAAATTCCGTAACGAAAATAACCTAACACCCCCACTCCCACCGGCACAGCGGTGATACTTTTTTGTTTTGCCATCTATCGATGAATAGCAAAACTTTTAATGACTTTTTTGAAATATCACGCTTGTCTCTTTTGTTCAGCAACTCGCCTCTAGGTGGCATTGGTTGTATCGGCGTAAAAATGTTATGCAATAGCTTTACCGCGGCAGTCCCCGAGTGCCACACGTCTTTTTATAACTTTTTAGTTTGTTTAGGTATGTTTCTTTTCCAGTGAGCTTTGTAAAGTTGCGTTACTGTGTTTTCGGTACTGTGGCGGGCTACCCTCACGGAACAAGTTTCATTATAAGTACGACTTGTTATTATAAAATGGGGGGATATTTGTTTTGATGACATCCAGCGCGTTTTATATTTTGTGTCGCGTCAACGCAATGCACCTGTTCACTTTACTTGATATTACATATTTAGGTTAAGACATTTTAATGTAATTTTTTTTTTTCCTGTTAAATTGTTTAGTTTTTTTTTCGCTTTATTTGCATTTCTATCAATACACAATAATAATAAAGTAAATAATTGTTACACACGACGTCCTTGCCTTACTAAGCTTTTTTTTTGGTAAATATGCTGTCTGCCGTAATACAGGAGTTAATCCTAGCTCGGCGGCGGCCAATCACTTAATTCGAATATACCTCCAGTTGCAGATTTATTAGCTAAGTCAATTTCAATGTTTTTTATGTTCTCTGTATTATGTTAAAATTGATGTATGTACTTTGATTATTATTATTAAACTTTTAAACCTGTGCTTAAAAATACCTAATATACGGCTTTTGAAAAGCTTGTAGAGATTTAGTGAAAATTCTGAAAACCCATGTCTCTCACATTGTAGTTATTTCCTAAACTTGTGTTTTTAGGGTTCCGTACCAAAGGGGTAAAAACGGGACCCTATTACTGAGACTTCGCTGTCCGTCCGTCCGAGAACGGTGATAGCTAGACAGTTGAAATTTTCACAGATGATGTATTTCTATTGCCGCTATAACAACAAATACTAAAAATAAAATAAAATAAATCTTTAAGGGAGACTCCCATACAACAAACTTGATTTATTTATAGATAACGGTACGGAACCCTTCGTGCGCGAGTCCGACTCGCACTTGACTGATTTTTTCAAGAATTTGTTTTCTCTTTCGGAGCGGATGTATATATTACGCATACTTAGCCTGTTTACTAGGATAAATTATTTCGTTATTTGTTATCGTGAGAAAACCATAGCATGATGGTAGGGTACTTTCTAGTAGGTACTCGGCTGGCTAGCTACCACACGGGAGTTGAAAATCTGCCTCCAAGATCTCACGGTGCGACAGCCTCGCTTGAGAGTCAGTTCAATTCCAGGCTAAGTGTGCTTTATCATGTTCGACCACACCGTCACTTAATATCAGGTGAGTCAGTGTGGTCAAACACCTAGCCTGTCAACCATAAAAAAGGCATCGCACTATACTCACGCATTTGCCGGTGCTTCGAAATATTCAAGTATTTTATGAAAAATCAAGTTACGGTGGTTCGATTTCCATACAAATATTTTTTTCCATTTATGGACAAATAGAGCATAATTTTACAGTGAAATCACAGCTACAGGCATTTATTTTGGTCTTTATTTGCGGTAAATCACAATCGCTTGAATAAAACAGTAGATTATTAGCATAAAATCAAATTTATGAATTTATGATTTTTGAATAATACAGTAGATTATGCAAACAACCTACTGTTATATTCAAGCAATTGTAATTTACCGCATATAAAGACCAAAATAAATGCCAGTAGCTGTGATTGTGTATTTTCTAATTATTGACAGGCTTGGTGTTTGACCACATCTCACCCGATGTTAAGTGACGGTGTTATCTACGCCCTTCAGCGTGTGATCCGACCTCGCTAACCGCTGAGCTATCATCGCTACAAAAAGCCGTATCCAAAACGATGCGCATCCACGTTTTAGATAGATAGGTACCTAACATTATCGGAGCAGATTATGATATTAAATTGTTTCAGAGCGGGGGAGGCAAGCACGCGGGGGCGGAGCACAGGGGCGGGTTGAGAGTCTCCACAAAATAACTGGAATATTGATTAATGAATTCATTGAGTTTAAATGTTAATTACAGTTGTAATATTTTTTTTTTTTTGGTTTGACATTTTTTATAGAATGTATTTCGATTACTTGACATTTGTTATTTGCAATTTTTAATTTTCTTATTTCTATTTTATATTAATGACATTTTGACATTTTATTAATTTTGGTATTATATTAAAATTGTTATTAATTATTACATATATGTCTGACTTGTAATTGTCCTATTACCAATAAAATGATTATGATTATGATTATGATTAACGAAACAAAGAGAGAAAGAAAATCATTTTTTTTATAAGACACTAGATAAACAACGAATAACTACAGACAAAACACACAAATAAAAAAAATTAAACTAACATACAAATTTTAAATGTCAGTAAGAGGATTATCTTTGCAGTGACTATTTCATTACAAAGAAAACCGGCCAAGTGCTAGTCGGACTCGCGCACGGACGGTTCCGTACCGTTATCTATAAAAACTGCAAAAAAAATCATGTTTGTTGTATCCCTTAAATATTTATTTTATTTTTAGTATTTGTTGTTATAAAAAAAGAAAGCTTAAAGATTTTTCTTGAATTAATTTAATTATACATAACGTGGAATAAGATTTATTCGTAAAGAATATAATCATTAATTTTAAATAAGTAAATAATGTTTGAAAGACTTGTAACTAGGGTGTTATTAATAAATTATTTGTATTTGTATTTTTATAGCGGCAATAGAATACATAATTTGTGAAATTAAGTAGTAAATTTCAACTGTCTAGCTATCACCGTTCTTGAGATACAGCCTGGTGACAGACGGACGGACGGACGGACAGCGAAGTCTCAGTAATAGGGTTCCGTTTTTACCCTTTGGGTACGGAACCCTAAAAAAAGGCCAGTGCTCAGCAATTGTGCTGGGGATTATTTCGCAGCGCTGATTTTCAGCACTATGAACCTAAGAAAAAAAAATTATAATTGATTGATTCAGGCGTTTCTTTGCGGAAGTTCATTTTGAATATTTAATGTTCATAGTTTATTTCCGCTTATCAGTCTTAAAAAGCGATGAGGATTTCTACAAATTAGTACTTCGGCTATATTGTTACGACCGGCCGCCTACCTGACGTCAACCTTCCTCGGGAACATCTTACGCAGTCAACGTATTGTTGTTTCCCGACCGAACCGAACGTCAACGACAATTTAAAACGCGCGGATTTTGTTTCGTGTGCTCGTTGTTTTTTTCTCGGTCGTCTCTGGGATGCTCTAAGCAATTGCTTAAATAGCTTATAGGTTAATCCAGGACTGACCATATCTGAGGGAAGAGAGCGCCCGACACAACGCCACCGCAAGAAGGAGCCTTCGATGGTGAGCATGAATGCTCGAGGCATACACACAATCCTTAATTTGTATAAGCTTAGGTATATTTAGGTACATCTACACTTGTTAGTTAACATTTCAATCGCCTTTTGAAATAAGCCTTATCTAACGATGATAGCTCAGTGGCTAGCACGGTAAGTTCGCATGCCGAAGGGCGTGGCTTCAAACCCCAACAATGAGCTTGAGCTGCCGGTGAAGGAAAACATCGTGAGGAAACCTTAGCATGGTGGTAGCGTACTCTCTAGTTACTCGGCTGGTTGGCTACCACACGAGAGTTGAAAATGTACCGCCAAGCATCTAACGGTGTGTTCCGGCAGCCTCACTTGAGAGCCAGTTCCATTCCAGACTAGGTGTGCTTTACCATCTTCGACCACACCATCAGGTGAGCTGTGGTCAACCTAGCCTGTCAAACATTAAAAAAAAATCTAAGTTTATCTTCCATTTATAGTTTTATTTGTAAGCAGTTGGCAGCCCTGCTTGCGATGCGTTTCTCTCTCGTTCCGTCTGAGATTTAACATTTTTGAGTTTTTTAACAACAAATTTTGGATCTTTCTCTGAATAGAATGATCATCATCATCATCAGCGTTTTGTAGTTCACTACTAGACATAAGTCTCTCCCAAGACACGCCACTCAGCCCGAACTTCGGCATTTCGCTTCCATCCACCGCCAGCTGTCCTACGTATATCGTCACGCCATCGAGTCACAGGGCGTCCTACGCTACGCTACTGAATACAATAGCGAATAAAAAATGAAAAAACTATTTTTACGTCAGCAAATAGCTTATTAACCGATCAAGTGCTCTATTAGGGCTAATTATGTTCGCAGAATGTAATTAGTCAATTAAATCCTGAATTCATCCCTGTGTCAATCAAAGGCTTCACCGACCGCAAATCACTGCTCAACCACACCCCCTAAATCCGGCCCCGCCCTCCACCCACGCATGCGCGGGATCAACCAATCACATCCCTCCATTTTCACCCCCCCTACCGGCTTCTACCCTCACAATCGCGCACCCTTCTACCCTTACAATTGACCGGCTGTATGCGATGTCATTTTTTCGCGCCAAACCGATCGTTTGACGTCTGGCCCCGCCCAGAATCGAAATTTAAATCTGGCCTTTTTAAATCATAACCGCAATAACGTCTCGGTGGCCAGTCTACGCGCTCCATTTCCAAAATTAAGTTACATCATTACATCTCTATTTGCCTAATTAGCTTTTTTTTTCAAAGTGGCTTAAAAGAAACATCTTGATTTGTCCAAAAAGATAAATTCCTTTCTCATATTTATTTACAAAGTGAATTTAACGTGCAAAATGTAAAATTAAATAGAAGATGCAAGAACACGAGCAATTATGATGGAACAACGACAAAACACGATTTATCCTGCGAATTTGACAGATTTACTTGCCGTTTCCGCTTATCAGCAAAATGTCGGACGTCTGTCCGCAATCACCGACGGCGACGAAAAATTCTCCGAGTTCGAGAACGGCGAACGCTTTGAATCCTCGGAACGATACGAGAATCGTTCTTCGTCTCCAGTGTCGACCTTCGACGACGGAGACAGCAGTCAATATGGCGTTGATTTGACGGGGAAGGACACAAATTTGAAAAAGTCTTTCACAATCGCTGCTATATTAGGTCTGACGAATACGGAGGAAGATGTTATGAATCTGAGTGTACAAGAAAGGTTGCAGAATCAGAGGCAGCTGCAGAGTTATCTGTATTCAGGGCATGACGTCCAGAGGATAAATGGAGGTTTTAGGAGCATGGTCGCGCACCAAACCGCGTTGCGGCAAGGTAAGCTGAACGTGGGGATTTCCCGCAATCAAGTGAATGGATTTTCATGGTTGACGAGTTAGTTTATGACCACAGCTCATTTGATGTTACGTTTTGTAGTGATGATAGCTAGCTAGTGATTAGCGCGATTGGTTAACACACCAAAAGGCTTGGGTTTTTTTTTAAATCTTTATTTAATTTAAAGGGGTTGAGTCACTAAAATACAATATTTTTTTTAACATATACTTGGATACTACTTTTATATAGGTAGGTACTTTTAACAGCATTTTGGCTTCCTCTGAAGCTGGTGAAGCCAAAATGCTGTTACAACACCTTACACCATAAACAATATTATGATATGGTATGGTGGTAGATCTCCTTAGCACTTGGTGGTAGATCTCCTTAGCAGGAGGTCGTCTAGGTAGGTACCACCACAGTACCAGTTATTCTGCCGCTAAGCAGTAGTGTGTAAACATTACTGTGTTCCGGTTCGAAGGGTACTGCAGCTAGCGAAATTACTGGGCTGTTGAGACTAACCATCTAAAGTCTCAAAGTAATGAGCGGCAAAGCAGTTATGCCCAGGACTTTGTTTTGTTACTCAAAGTTCTGTGTATCGCTGCAATGGTCATGGGCAGGCGTTATCTCTTACCACCAGGAGAGCGTCTCGTTTGTCTCATTACTTTTTTCATAAAAAAAAAAAACAATACGATTAACACAATAACTAAATAGATCTCGCCTTTGCGCCTCGTTCCGGACACATTCCATCAGCAGATGATGCAAGTCTTCCACGATCACATGCAGTGCAGTTCAGTGAATCGGTCACTCCCATCAGGTATTTAAACTTGTTTGATAGAATGTGTCCGGACCGAAGTCTCATCAACAGTACGATATCTCTTCTGTTTATATTTACATCGTTAAACCACGGGTAGCGAGGAGGCTGACTTTGAATTGTCCTATACCAAGTTCCTTTTGTAAATGAGCGTTCATCAAAATATTCGTTCCACATATGCCTATAACTTATTTTTACCTTACTTAAAAGGCTTGGGTTTTAATCTGCCAAGAACTTTGTGAATGTACAGGTACCGGTAGTAACCGTTATGCGTTGATAGGATATTACCACGCTTATTAGACGCCAAACTAATTTTATTTATTATTGTAATCAGTGGTCGAATTATGGACTTATTTGCGGACCGGAACGCTTAACCCCTTCAAACTTTCCGATAGGTATTTTAATAAAGTTAAGAGTAACTACTTAAAACACAAATGAATTAAACAAAATGAAAATCTTGACTTTTATTTAAACTTAATCACTTTTATAATTAACTAGCGACCCGCCCCGGCTTCGCACGGGTGCAATGCTGATACTAAATATACCTACCTACTACAGAATGTCCTTATAAACAACGTTTACAGCTTTTTTGTTATTAGACAATACAAACATTTTTTTTAGAGGTTACTCTTGAAAGAGCGACATATAATTGACCATGAGAAAAACACTCAACGCTCAAATCTAAGCCCGCAACGTTGAAAGTTTGACCTGCGATTTATTAATGGTCATTGCAAAAGATGTCTTTATCGGAAATTGTAGGCTTTTAAATTGGAAGGTACCGCCGCACCGCTATGTCCCTGCATTTTAAATCTGTAATATCTTCGGAAATATTCATTTAAATTACATGCCGTAAAGGGGCATATTGGTCTATATTAAATGGGCAATGTATTTAAGGAAATTGGATAAAAATTAATGCTGTATTGCTTAAAATCACTTCGTAAATAAGCCATTTTTCCCCGTAACATGTAAAGGATAAAAATGGTTATTATAGACATATACCATCACGGACTTTTTTGTTCACCTTTTTAAGTTGTACAATACTGTAGTATTTTCATTTATCTCGTGGGGTTCAGCCAGCGTTTGCAATGTATGCGCAAAAAATGTGTTTATTTACGACATCACATTAGAAACCTCTAAATTTATCAGTGTTTCTCTCCAACATTATGCATGTATTGTACATATAAACCTTCCTCTTGAATCACTCTATCTATTTAAAAAACCGCTTTAAAATCCGTTAAGTAGTTTTAAAGATACATAGGGACGGACAGACAGCGACAGCGACTTTGTTTTATACTATGTAGTGATTATATAAGACAGAAAGTTAAATTTATACTCAACTAGCCTATGTGTTTATCCACGGTCTCAGCTACCTCCATACCATAATTTCATCCAAATCCGTTCAGTAGTTTTTGCGTGAAACAGTAATAAACATCCATCCATCCAAACTTACTCTATCCGGAAAACATGAAGCGGGTAACACCACGGGAACACATTTAGATAGAGACAACGAAAAAAATAATTAAACAAATACAACAGCACGATAAGAACATTAAGCAGTGAGGTAACAATATTGTTTTAATTAAACATAGGGACCAACCCTTGATCAGAGTTTAACATTTAATCCCGTCCTAACTGGCTGAATGACCGTTAACAGTGAGGGTTAAAAGTTACGGATCTCGGAGACACTAATTAGTTTATAGCAGACTCGTCGAGAAGGGTTAAAAGTAATTTTGTTTTGTTTTGTAATTTTAATACCATTTTTTTCGATAGAGCAAACGTAACAAACCGTAAATCAACATTTTCTAGGGTTCCGTACCCAAAGGGAAAAACGGGAGCCCATTACTAAGACTCCGCTGTCTGTCCGTCTGTCACCGTGATAGTTGGACAGTCAAAATTTTCACAGATGATGTATTACTGTTGCCGCTATAACAACAAATACTTAAAAACAGAATAAAATAAATATTTAATTCAAATTCAAATTCAAATTCAAATTCAAATTATTTATTGACATAAAAACGTTAGCACATTTACAATTATGTCACACAAAAAAAGCAAAAAAATAATTAATAAATATACATTTAAAAAAAAAAAATCACATTAAAAGAAAAAAAAAACGTTAGCAAAAATAATAATAATCATAATACCAATAATAATCATTTCATCAGTAAAAAACAATAAATGGGGCTCCCATACAACAAACGTGCTTTTTTTGCCGTTGTTATAGATAATGATACGGAACCCTTCGTGTGCGAGTCCGACTCGAACTTGGCTAGTTTTTACGTAAAAGTAATGAGACGGACCCCCCCTTATGGTAAGAGATAAACGCATGTCCGTGACCATTGCAGCGATATACAGAACTTTGAGTAGCAAAACGAAGTCCAGGGCGTCACTGCTTGCGTTGATTACTTTGAGACGTTTGATGGTGGTTACCCTTCAAACCGGAACACAGTAATGTTTACACAGTACCTATTTTGTACCAGAGAGTCCTCGCGACAGGCCGCCGACGCAGCTGAAGCCCCGAAGCCAGACCCTCTCCTGCTCCAGCAGGTAAGTACATCTTGCAGCTGAATAAGCATAAATCTTCCTAATCACTAGCAACAATTTTACTTGGTGGTAGATCTCCTTAGCAGGAGGTCGTCTAGGTAGGTACCACCGCAGTACCAGTTATTCTGCCGCTAAGCAGTAGTGTGTAAGCATTACTGTGTTCCGGTGTGAAGGGTACTGCACCTAGCGAAATTACTGGGCTGTTGAGACTAACTAAAGTCTCAAAGTAATGAGCGTCAAAGCAGTGATGCCCTGGACTTTGTTTTGTTACTCAAAGTTCTGTGTATCGCTGCAATGGTCGTGGACAGGCGTTATCTCTTACCATCAGGAGAACGTCTCGTTCGTCTCATTACATTTTACATTAAAAAAAGTAATCCCTTTTACAAATTAAGTGAATAAGAAAGCGTTTTGATTCCACATTTTTTATTTTTCATTCCACATTTTTCAAGGTTGTGGAATACTGCCGGACTCTGTGTTCCCTGTTAGATACAATATAAGAAAGAATTATATCAAATCTAGAGTAAATAGGTTTCTTTTTGCCTGTTGGTTCATTGGTAGTATGTCTGCTTCAAGAGCTGAAGGGTGTGGGTTCGATTCCCACTCAGGACAAATACTTTGTGGTATAAACAAATGTTTGTTCTGTGTCTGGGTGTACTTGCTGTATGTATTATAAGTATGTATTTACAAAAAACCGGCCAAGTGCGAGTGGGACTCGCTCACGAAGGGTTCCGTCCGTTCCGCACGAAGGGGACCGTTGTATGGGAGCCCCCCTTAAATATTTATTTTATTTTTAGTATTTGTTGTTATAGCGGCAATATAAATACATCATCTGTGAAAATTTCAACTGTCTAGCTATCACCGTTCTTGAGATACAGCCTGGTGGCAGACGGACGGACGGACGGACAGCGAAGTCTCAGTAATAGGGTCCCGTTTTTACCCTTTGGTAAACATTCAAAATGAACTTCCGCAAAGTAACGCCTGAATCAATAAATAATTTTTTATGGTTATTGACCACAGCTCAGCTGATGTTAAGTGACGGTGTGGCCGAAAATGGTAAACACGGAACTGGCTGTCAAGTGAGTCCGCCGGAACATACTGTTAGGTGCTTGGCGGCAGATTTCCAACTCTCGTCTGGTAGTTAGCCAGCCGAGTACTAGAGAGTACGCTACCACCATGCTATGGTTTACTCACGATGTTTTCCTTCACCGGCAGCTCAAGCTCATTGTTGGAGTTTGAACCCACGCCCTTCGGCATGCGAACCGACCGACCCTTCTTTCGCTCATATCGCTGTGTATCTAATCAAGTTTCTTTCCAGTTCTGGGCGCAGTAAAAGAATACGCACCATTTTCACACCAGAACAGCTAGAGAGGCTAGAAGCCGAGTTCGAACGGCAGCAGTACATGGTCGGCCCGGAGAGACTCTACCTCGCGCACGCGTTGCAGCTCACTGAAGCACAGGTTGGTGTTTGACCACTGGCGTAGCGTGCCATGGACCGTGCCTTACCTTGCCCTGTACCAAAATTAGTTGAAGGGCCCAAATGAAGGTTAAATATTTCTCACAAAAGAAACAAAAATGCTTGCATTAAATTAAAATTAATATTTATCTATAATATTTTAAAGAGGAAAGATTTGATTGTTTGTATTGAACAGGCTCCGAAAGTACAGGACCGATTTCAAAAATTCTTTCATCGTTGAATATCCGGCTACGGATATCCGGCTATCCGGCATCCGGCAAAACATCTATCTGTTTCATCTCTACTTTCGATGGTTAGTCTCGACAGCCCTGTAATTTCGCTAGCAGTTCAAACCGAAACACAGTAATGTTTGCACACTGCTTAGCGGCAGAAATTCTGGTACTGCGGTGGTACCTAGACGACATCCTGGTAAAGAGTCGTCTAGGTATCAAGGTCTGGAGTCTCGGCTTCACAGCCTTGAGCATCGTCGTAGTGTTGCCAGCTTGTCAGTTTTCTACCGGATACATTTCGGAGAGTGTGCACTGGAACTGCACAATTTGGTTCCCCCTGCACCTTTCTTCTACCGGACGGCCAGACAAACGCGACCAAAACGTCATCCGTACATGGTGGATATTCCCCATGTACGCACAAAGCGTTTTGATTCCACATTTTTCATTCGCACAGCGAGGGTGTGGAACTCTCTGCCGGAGTCTGTGTTCCCTGTTAGATACAATATGGGTGTCTTCAAATCTAATATTGCACAAGTGTCAGATATCAGGATATCGGATATCAAAAATGATCCACCACCAAGTTGTTTGATATGTCTTTTCTCCCCAGGTGAAGGTGTGGTTTCAAAACCGGCGTATAAAATGGCGAAAGCATCACCTAGAAGTCACTCAACAACGCCTGGCAGTGTTGCAAAGGCATTCGCACGAAGCGCTCGACGACGCGTGATAAATATAAGGAATATCAAGGAGTTTTGGCGGGAACGCCGATAGAGTCGGGCCGCCCCGTTGTATTATGTTCCAAAACTTGTGTTTTGTCGAGTGTTTATGCATAAATGGTGGTGTTTTATTCATAAAGTGCCGAATCACAAGCGCGAGTGTGGGAAAATAATATAATGTGGTGAAACATGACTTTTCGTGTTGCTTCCAAAACTTCATCGAAGCTTTTTAGTACTTTACTAAAGCATGACTGGACTTGACTGACACGGACTGTACTTGACTAAGACTGGACTTTGACTATAACTATAGCTACGAGGCAACTTATTTAATTTTTGAAACTTGGAAATGTAAAACACTTTACACTGGCAAATGTACAAAATGCGACACCAAAACCATAGAAAAAAAGGAACATCAATGTCATTTGTCATTGTCATACAGTACACAAAACAATCACACCAATTTTATAAATAATTGGTACAGCATTGTGACGATCATTTTCAATCAGAAATATTCACTCGCTGTACATATTTCATTTTAAGTTCAAATCAAGTCATAATGCCGTTTTAACGAAATAGTTTTTGTTTCTCTTGTGCTGGATCTGATAGTGACGTTTAATTATATCCGTGACTTCGATTTATGCCTACGAAGTTACGTAGAGTATTTTTATGCGTAGTAGCTACAAACGATATATTATGCCACTGTAAATTATGACTAAAAATTTTATGCAAGCAATTTTCCTTTCGAAAAATTTTGTATAAATTAAAATGCTACCACTAAACTATTTATAAATAATTATTAAGCGGTTGGTTTAAGTTTAATGAAGTAAGCTATTGTACTTTTCAATATAATTAAGTAATAGGTACTCAATTACTTGTATTAAAATTATAGAATCTAAATGAATCTAGTCATTTTATTAACGTGAAATAAATTAAGTTTTAAAATACTGATGTTCATTTTTATTGTTGACTAGCGACCCGCCCCGGCTCCGCACGGGTGCAATGTAGATACTATTGTGGTGCATATGCATGTATCATACATATAAACCTTACTCTTGAATCACTCTATCTATTGATGGAAACCGCATTAAAATCCGTTGCGTAGTTTAAAAGATCTAAGCGTAGGTACGGCGGGAAGCGACTTTGTTTTATACTGTGTAGAGACTAGCGACCCGCCCCGGCTTCGCACGGGTGCAATGTAGATACTAATATTGTGCATATGCATGTATTATACATATAAACTTTCCTCTTGAATCACTCTGTCTATTGATGGAAACCGCATTAAAATCCGTTGCGTAGTTTAAAAGATCTAAGCGTACAGACGCCAGGAATCGAATTTGTTTTATACTGTGATAGAGACTAGGGACCCGCCCCGGCTTCGCACGGGTGCAATGTAGATACTATTGTGGTGCATATGCATGTATCATACATATAAACCTTCCTCTTAATTACAAGTTTTATTAAGCAAAATAAAAAATACCTTAAATTATACTACCTATTTACAAAATGTATACAAAAAACTTCGTCTAAAAAACCGTCAGAGGAGGGATATGTGGCCAGAATGCTGGCAACATTGCCACGCTGGATGGCAATGCTTAGCTTTTGACCAAAGTAGATACCAGCATTCTGGTCACCTGAAGCCTCCTCTAGACGTTTGGCCAGGTCCCGATACAGTTCGAGAGCGGCCGGCCCCCACGGACCTAAAGTTTCAACCCCAAACGGCACAAAAAGATACATTCTATCTAAATAACTATATTTGTGCCGTTTGAGGTTTTCAGCTTTAGATGCGGCAGCACCAGCTTGTCCCGAAGTCACAGGAAGATGAGACGGCGCCAAGGTGTCGACACAAGAGGCCGTCCCATCTTTTAAGGGATAAGGGTCATCCCGTCGGGTCTCTTGCCGTCGTCACGCATCAGTCCGTTTGGTTCTAAAACTGATGGGACGCCGGCACTGACAAAAGCCCGACAGATGACGTCGTTTAAGCTGGCGTGCCGCGATATACGCCCTGCACTCTTGCTGCATGAAAGCGCGTGGTGGCCGAGGCGATCCGCTATTTCCCTGCACGAACAGCGATGAGGGACCTGGCATACTGCTCCTAATCTTAAGGACATGGCCACCCGGAAAGTGTTGTTATCTAATAGATTACCAACGTTTTTTGAAGGAAGTGCATGTAACCAAAGCCCTGACTCCCAACGAGAGACTGCAAGTAGGCGAGCACGCTCCGTAGAAGAAGTCGCAGAGTCAACTAAATCTTGACTTTCTAACTTACAAACCTTCCTCTTGAATCACTCTGTCTATTGATGGAAACCGCATTAAAATCCGTTTCTAGTTTAAAAGATCTAAGCGTACAGACGACGGGAAGCGACTTTGTTTTATTCTGTGTAGACATTAGGGAGCCGCCCGGCAAACAAAAAAGTCTGCAATATAATTATGATATTGCGGACTTTTTTGTAGCTGCTTTATAAAACATCACTTTATTCTATTGTCAAGTGTTCGCTGCGCATGCATGCTAAGTAAGACGTAAGTAGATGTAGATAGGTAAGTTATAACCGGGTCATGCCAGTAATTTACCTAATAAAGTCTTCTAAGTTATTCCGATACATATCTCGTACTAGAATCACGCTTAGCTAATAGAGAAATCGCAACCGGTTACAGAACTGCTCGCTCGCACCCGCAATCGCTAGTGCTGTACTCTCTCTGTAAGTTATAGATATCGATACTTTATTAGGTTGTTTAGAGGAGGCTTCAGGTGACCAGAATGCTGGTATCTATTTTGGTCAAAAGCTAAGCATTGCCATCCAGCGTGGCAATGTTGCCAGTATTCTGGCCACATATCCCTCCTCTGACGGATTTTTAGACTAATTGTTTTGTATATATTTTGTAAATAGCAATATAATACGCAACGTTTACTTGGATGGTATATATTTCTCCTAGTTATTTTGGTTTCAAAATCAAACTACAGAACTTACTTTGATGAAATGTCTATGAAAGTTCATAATGTATATCATTTCATATAAAAAAATAATCTTTTTCACATTTTTTTTAATAGTAGATAGGCTTGCGTTTGACCGCCATCCCGCCTGATATTAAGCGAAGATGCGGTCTATATGGTGCAGCACGCTCGCCTAGAAGAAACCGATTCACTCGCGACATGAAGATACCCAGACTATATTCATTGGGGAACACCCATTTGGTTTTTAAATAACAACAGAAATACATCATCTGTGAAAATTTCAACTGTCTAACTATCACGGTTCGTGAGATACAGCCTGGTGACAGACGGACAAACAGCGAAGTCTTAGTAATAGGGTGGGTCCCTTTGGGTACGGAACCCTAGAAACAATTATAAATCGATAAAGTCTGTTCAATCGTTTGATGTCTACTCTTTTCTAGTTGATTTATTTGATTGAGTATTCTATATATAGTATTCTATAGTATATGGAGATCGAGTCGAAATTAGGTTGTATCGATACTTGTTCATATTTTAAAACTATGTCGGATCGTCAGTATTTTGAGTATCGACCAACATAGTGCGGGCGTATAGCTCGGGTAATCGAGCAAAGAGAAACGGCGAATACAAAATAATCACGTTTTATTACTTTTATCAATTTATAATTCTCAATTAAGCAGACCACAAATATAATTTCATTCATAATAATACAAAGAAGTTATTTATTTCAAGAAAGTTGGTATACTAAGGACTAATCTGAAAAGTTTCAATTAAACAAAATAAAATAACTTGAAATAATAACTACTCTAAAAGCCGCTATCAATGGGAATAGTTCACAAAACGCTGGCCCCATTGCCGCGTTGTATGGCAATACTCAAACGCTGAGCAAAATAAAGGCCAGCGTTTTGTTCACGTGTGGCGTCGACCAAACGAGATGACAATTCTTTAAAAATTTACTTTACACCATTTTAAATCTCACCGGGCAAACGAAACGAGTAGCAGTTCCTATTGTGGAGGGGCCTATCTTAACGACGGCCAAATGGTAAGTGCTGTTCAACTAGCGCTCCTCCACCAGCTAGGCTCTGTTTTAGCACGAAGTTCGCCGACAATCGACTTCATCGCGACGGTGCTGCCATCCCTCGGAACTCGTGCCGCGTTTCGTTTCACGCCCTTACCAATGGCCGTCTCCGACGACCTCAGATTAAATCTGAGCCGACAACTATAACAACTATTAACTTCTGCGAGTCTTATTTTAATCACAATGAAGGCAAATAACACAATTATCGAATTTTAATTTATCATAATTGGACAGGTATTTAGTTTTCATGCACGAATCACGATAGCTCGATAATTACCATCGACCTGCCACTGCATTTAAATTACATTTTACCACAATGTCGATAATTGCAAGGAACGTAGATCTTTAGAGATGTTCGTACAAACATCGGTTGCCATGTCGATAAAAATGTATCGATAAAAAATAAATTAATTTAAAAAAATATTGTAAGTAGTTTTTTATTCACTAGATAAGATATTTTACTTGTTTAGATTGAAGATTCAAGATTCTTTTTAGTTACTTTTTTTTAGATCTCCTTTTTTTTTTTTTTTAATAGTTGACAGGCTAGTTGTTTGACCACAGCTCACCTGATGTTAAGTGAAGGTGTGGTCGAAGATGGTAAAGCACACCTAGCCTGGAATGGAACTGGCTCTCAAGTGAGGCTGCCGGAACACACCGTTAGATGCTTGGCGGCAGATTTTCAACTTGAGGGTGGTAGCTAGCCAGCCGAGTACTAGAAAGTACCCTACCACCATGCTATGGTTTCCTCACGATGTTTTCCTTCACCGGCAGCTCAAGCTCATTGTTGGGGTTTGAACCCACGCCCTTCGGCATGCGAACCTACCGCGCTAACCACTGAGCTATCATCGCTACAAAGTAGTAGTCCTTAGTAGAAGGCCATCTAGGTAGGTGTCCAGGCTTAACGCCTTCCTAAATAAGCTGGCAAATAAGCTGCTACGTACTTATACTGCAACATCTGTCAGGCGGACAAAACGTCTGCGCCGAGTTAACATTTTAAAATTAACAACAAGGTATAGGAGTAGGAATATTTTCGTATATATATTATCTTAATTAAAGTTAAATACGTATATTCATATTCATATTTATTGGTAAATATAATTTACATGTCATACTTATTGTACGTACCGTACACACATTCTTAAAATTACATGAGGAATAATAAAATTCATAATAATAATAATAAAATAATTGTAAATAAATTAAATATGTCAATGGAAAATTATCGATTTAAATGTCAATGTTATAAAACTCATTGAATTTATAGAAAGATTGCTCGACAAGCCATTTTTTCAATTTTTTTTTAAACGAATGCAGCCCGACGGCTGCAGTAACTACCATCGGCAGATGATTGTAGACTGTAATGTTAGAAAGCAATTTACCTATTTCTATTGCATTTGCAATGAAATTCACTTATCATTCCCGTACGTGCGTTATCGCTACCGAACTATCGATAAAAATGTACACATCACTACGATTTAATCGTTGGACTCTCGCTATCGTTCGTACTTTTGTTTACACTTTAGTAAACATTTACTCCTCGCGTAAACATCATTGTTGTTATTTTGTTCCTTTGTAAATATTTTAAATTAAATTTTATTTATTATTCGAATTCGAATACAAAAGTTCGAGTTTTTAAACGAATTTAGTGAATTTGAATTTGTGCTCTGAAAAATATTGCAACTTTTTTTGTTTTTTTATTTTTCTTTGTGTTTGGCCAATGTTTTTTTGTTATTTGTCTCGCTGGCGTCGCATCGTAATGTAAGAACCTTGATGAAGGACAAAATGGATTCAAAAATAAACGGTGAGTACAAAACAACATGTATATACCTACCTAGGTAGGTACGAAAATCCAAAATGGTAGAATTCTAGTCTAGGTATGTAACGCCGCGGTATTAGATATTCTGTTGCCAAGCAGTAGTGTGTACACAATTACACATTACTGTGTTATGGGTTGAACTACAGCTAACGAAATTAGACGACTATGAAGATTATCTTATTTTATTAAATTTAAAGTTTTTTTTCTAGATTAAGATTAATTTGACTAACTATCCTGTTCCTACCTATATTGTATAAAAAAACTAAAAAAATATATACCTATAATATTATACATGTGTTTAGTAGATATCTGCTTCGGGAGCTGAAGGGCGTGGGTTCGATTCCCACTCAGGACAAACATTTGTGGTTTAACATTGTTTGTTAGGTATTTGCAACAAATGTTTGGTGCCCCTGGTATTGCCCCCAGATATCCGTACGTGACGGTGATTGACCATCAGGCAACACGTCTGCTTGATTCCACCAGTGTCATAGTTCAGGTTCAAGTCATTTAAAAGTCGTTTTAAGTTGTATTAAATTGTGATTACATAAGGTCTTATGGTTATGTTATAAGTACACACAATTTTAGCTTTAATAAGCATACATAACATAAAAATAAGAATGGTTTTTTTTTTTTTTTAACGGTTGACAGGCTAGTTGTTTGACCACAGCTCACCCGATGTTAAGTGAAGGTGTGGTCGAAGATGGTAAAGCACACCTAGCCTTGAACGGAACTGCCTCTCAAGTGAGGCTGCCGGAACACACCGCTAGATGCTTGGCGGCAGATTTTCAACTTGAGGGTGGTAGCTAGCCAGCCGAGTACTAGAAAGTACCGTACCACCATGCTACGGTTTCCTCACGATGTTTTCACTCTTTATACATAAATATTGTTTTGGAAAATAATATAATCATCATCATCATCATCATCATCATCATCATCATCATCATCATCATCATTTCAACCGTAGGACGTCCACTACAGGACATAGGCCTCCCCCATTGACTTCCACAAAGACCGGTTGGAAGCGGCTCGCATCCAGCGTGTTCCTGCGGTCTTTACTAGGTCGTCTGTCCACCTTGTGGGAGGACGTCCTACGCTGCGCTTGCCGGTCCGTGGTCTGCACTCCAGAACTTTGCAGCCCCATCGGCCATCAGTTCTGCGTGCTATGTGCCCTGCCCACTGCCACTTCAACTTAAATGCTAAAAAAACTGTTTCAAAAAGTTTCATTACAATTTCAGATTTGACAACAGCGAGGGAAGATACATGGGCCTCCTTAGAAGAACTTTACACGGACTTTGACCAGTGGGTCAAAAAACTCCAGAAGTTCGCATCAAAAAGGTTTACCTTCGTTTTAACCTTATAGTTGTATACCAACCTACTTTCATTAATTTTGCTACCATATAAAGACTGAACGCGGAAAGAACTTGTAAAAGAAAATGTAAAAAGACAAGGTCTTGCAAGCAGTTCACTAACGCGATAACACATTAAGATTCCATTCCGAAATTGAGTCCGTGGTTTGAATCATTAGTTAAGTACTACATATTTCTGTTATCTCTATCATAATTAGTTGTAGGTCCCTATCTCTCGCGATCCCTAATCTCCGCAACTTCGACTTGACCGATAATAGTTGATAAACTAAAAGTTTTGAATACGCCTGCTTCTTTGGAAATATGCATTGGCATCCCCCACATGGCAAATATATAAATTTTCAATTTTAAAAAACCGACTCCATGACCCTTAGGCCAACCTAAACGTACTGCTAAAACTAAACAGCAATGCTTCGGAGTAAACGAAAATATCACCAATTAGTGGACGCCTCGCGGTTTCACCCGCGCAGTTCCTGTTCCCGTGGGAATACAGGGATGTAATTAGGCTATGTCACCCGGGGATAATGTAGCTTCGCTTCCCCATTTTTAAGACTTCGCTGTCCGGCCGTCAGTCCATCTGTCACCAGGCTGTATCTCATGAACCGTGATATTTAGGCAGTTGGTGAAGGATTTGTGATTCGTTCCGTTCGAAGCGTGCTGGTAGGATACTTGCTAGTACTCAGCTGGCTAGCTACCACCCTCGAGTAGAAAATCTGCCGCCTAGCATCTAACTGTGTATACCGGCAGCCTCGCTTGAGAATCAGTTCCATTCCAGGCTTGGTGCGTTTACCATCTTCGACCACACCGTCACTTAACATAAGTGAGCGGTCATACACCTAGACTGCCAATCTCAGCTGCCAACCATGAAAAAGTAATCTAGAAATATATGCGAAATGAGACAGCACAACTGACGGAGTAAATGGAAACTTGTTTTTTTATATATTTATTTGGCTTTTGTCGTACCTACTAACGTAATTCTCGCAAATAAATAATGCTAGAGCCACTGACAGTGATGTGAAATAACATAAATACTGTCATAATTTATGCGTTGCATCAAAAACTTGAGTTGAACATCATTCTAATTTTCTTGAATACTAAATAAACCTAGGATTCTTTTTCGAATAAACAACGCTTTGCTGCTTGCCAATAGCAATAAAAAACGTTCTCGAAAATTAGATTGCTAAAAATCTTCGGCAGGCGTTAGCCGTGGGCTACTTTATTTTTAATGACTAGCGACCCGCACCGATTCGCACGGGTGCAATGTAGATATTAATGTGGTGCATACCCATGTATTATACATATAAACCTTCCTCTTGAATCATTCTATCTATTGATGGAAACCGCATTAAAATCCGTTGCGTAGTTTAAAAGATCTAAGCGTACACACGACGGGAAGCGACTTTGTTTTATACCATGTAGAGACTAGCGACTCGCCCCGGCTTCGCACGGGTGTAATGTAGATACTAATGTGGTACATAAGCATGTATAATGTATGTATGTATACATATATACTTTCCTCTTGAATCACTCTGTCTATTGATTGAAACCGCATTAAAATCCGTTGCGTAGTTTAAAAGATATTTTCTTACAGACAGCGGGAAGCGGCTTTGTTTTAAAAATACTATACAATGTCCTATGATATTTATTATTATTATTATTGTCATTGTTCATTTCATTTATCTCTCGTTAGTCGAGGGAGCAACGTTTTTCACGGGCTTTTGGCCAAGCAAAAAACTGATGATTTTTATTGATTAAGGGATAAGAATTTTCGAACGATACGGCAGGTATTAAGGATAACTGCTTTTTGTAGCTGCATGTATGTGTTTCTGTGTATGTTTAATGTGTCTAGTCCTGTAAATAGTGTGTAGGGTATGATGCCTGTAGTAGATAATGTGATAGGGACAGTCCTGACCGTGTCTACTTTCCACTGAGTTTTAATTTCTATTGCTAGATCTGTATATTTTGTGATTTTATCACTGTATGTAGAAGTCAGATTGTGCGTGTTAGGGATGGCTACATCTATAAGATAAACAATTTTATTTCTTTTGTCGTGAAGAGTGATGTCTGGCCTATTAAAATGAATAGTTTTGTCAGTTATTATAGTTCTGTCCCAGTAAAGTTTGTAGTTAATTGAATCGTGGATAATTTCGGGTGTGTATTTGTAATAGGGTATTTTTTCTTGTATAAATTTGTATTTCATGGCTAGGTATTGATGAATTATGGCTGCAACTTGGTCATGGCGGTGCTTATAGTCTGTTTGAGTTATTTTACTAACTAACTTACTTACTAATTTCCAGACCACGTTAGCCGCACCAGTAATTTCTCATTGCGTTGCCCGCCCCCCACGTGATCATGTGTTCGATTCGGACGTGTGGTTGGATTTTAGGGGGCTTATTATTATTATTATTAATGTAGAGATCCGCACCTCAAATACGACGCTTCTAATAATTTCCTTTTTTTATCATTTTACAGATGTTACGAGCCATATAGCGAAAAATCACAATCGAACATGAAAGAAGAATCATTTGGTATCCACGAAATGTTGGTTCACGGTATTTTCGTAAGGAAAACGCCTGTGAAAAACTATGATACAATGTTAAGAAACATCGATAGTTACGTTAACAATGATTATGTGATACTTACCATTATGAGAAATAGTAAATATATGAAGTCTAAACTTTAGTTGATAAATTTATTTCGTTTTGATTATATACCCTACTCAATTGAATTGTTGGTTTATGGTTATTGTGACAAGTATTGTATATAGTAATTATTTACAATTAAAACAACCGTTTCCATGCTAAACTCGAAAAGGTTTAGGTTTTAACTATAGAATTAGGTTCAAAGAGAAATTAAATATGTGTAAATATTTATAGTAAGCAATAGTCATGAGCGGAGCGTTGGTCGTCCAGCCGCAAGATGGGTCGACGATATTGTCACCGTCGCGGGTCGAACCTGGACCAGATTGGCACAGGACCGAGGCAGATGGCGTCAAAAGAGAGAGACCTATACCCAGTGGGATAAAGAAGGCTGTGGATGATGATGATGATGAATAGTCATGAAGCTTATAGCGCCATATACCTATGAAGCGCTATTTTATTATAAGAACACTTTCTATCCCTGAATAATGTTCCTTAAGACACATCTATACAAAATTTTTAGTTAGTTTTTTTTATAATCCTACAGGAACCTAACATTTCTCTGATGTAAAAAGTATTATATATTACGTTAATCTAGGTAATAAACTGCATAATTATGTTTGCTAAATTTCATCCAGATCCATTCAGTCGTTTCTACGTGATTGAGTAACAAACATCCAAACATACAAACTTTCACATTTATAATATTAGTAGGAAACATTTAAATATTAGACACTAAGATAGATATTAAGTTTATTTTTGTCAAATTAGTTAAATTTAAGTACTCATCACTGTTGTAACTGAAAGGACTGTTTATTTATTTATTTAATTCTTTGTTGCACACTTTATAAAAATATGTACAAAGGGAGGACTTAATGCTAAAGCATTTTCTGCCAGCCAACCCCTTAGTAAAGAACAAGGTTGTAGGCGCGCATCAAATCAAACATAATATTATATATATATGTATATATATATATATATATATATATACATATATATATATATATAATATATCAGATTATGTATAAATATATAAATAAAAAAAATACAGTAAACAAATAAATATGATATACTACTTAATATAAATAATAAACATCTAAAAAATATACAAAAAACCTTAAGATATAAATAAATATGTACTTACATCCATGTCAAATGACGAATCAATAGCAAATAAATATAAAAATTACCCATTTCTATTCAAAAAATGTTAAGCGGAAATGAACTAAATATATACCTTGAATATTCAAAATGAACTTCCGCAAAGTAACGCTTTCTTGAATCACTCAATTTATATTAGACACTGGCAAAACACACATATTTATTACAGTGCCAAGTCATAAATTAATAAAGAAAAAAAAGGCTGAAAAACTACGTAATTACGTATGTAGCGCCTTTCCTGAGATAAGGTAGCATAGGTAGTATTTTACCTATCTATTTAATTTCTGATAAAGGATAGAATTTATAGATATCTATAAACACAATTATATTTGGTTCTGTAGTTACTTATTAATAAAGTGAACAAAATATAAATAAATTATTATTATAAACAAGCTTTTACATGTGCAACCTCAGGGTCCAAGTGTGCAACAGCCAGTTTAATAATGCAATTAAAACGGGCCATCAAAACAAACTGTTGGCATTGAGGAGCCAAATTTCAAGTCCATGGAATTAAAAAAAAATAGTTAAGAGGTTCTAATTCAGTTTGCGAGGTTTACCTAAATTAAGTAACAGATACGTACCTTGGAAGACAAATAATATCATTAACAAGCTTAATTGAGAAAATTCAAAAAACACGGATGACCACTAATAAATGTCTTTTTTTAACAAACAAAAAATCGTCAGTCCCTTAGGATGATGTAAGGATAATGCTCCATACATCCAAATCTGTACTAATGCACATAATCGAAAGATTTTTTGCTAATTTTACAAATCAAACTCATATTACTATTACAAAATGTGTAATAAGAAAACTTTGAATTTCGTCATAATTCAACGACGCTAAGAGATGACGTCACGTTTCCTTGTCCTTCACTCAGACTCAACACGCTAAAGTGAAAAGTGTCAGAAAAATTCTTGTTTTTACAACGGAACTCTAAAAGATAGATATGCATGTTACGTGTTGTTTTTGAATACTTTTGGTATACAATAATTTTGAAATGATATTAGAGCAAAGTACAATGGATAGTAAAAAAACAACAGAGTTGTACGTGAATTCGCCATGGGGTAAAATAGCTGGTAAGTACATCATTTCATTGGTAATTTCTGTTATCAGCACAATATGTAAGCTGTACTATGCCAAATATGATAAAAAAAGATCAATGGGCACAAAGCCTTTCCCAAAATTTTGAGGATCGGTATATTTAGACAATTTAAGAAAATCAAATACCTAAGAATTTCACGAGTGAAAAAGTATTGCTTTGTATTTGTGATGCTAACGTAAGCCATGCATGACATTAACACAACGTCCAAAGTTCAAACCAGTCAAGGGCAAATATTACCTACCTATGCTAGTGATGTGCCATCACGCCCGAGTCTGACTAGTTACGATGTCATGAGAGAACTGTAACAATCTTTTTTCGGGACTTTCCAAAAAAAGTATTACATTGTTTTTACGTGCATAATAGGTAATTTATATTACAAAAAATTAAAGATGGGGTGGGAGTTTCAACCACGCTCCCCCCGGTTTAAATTAGATTTGATGAGTTTTTATTGGAGCTAATGTGATTAATGGATGCCCCAACAAGAAAAAAATGAAGCCAAAGTTTTTGCAAGCTAGTTGTTTTTGTGGTTGACAGACTAGGTGTTGTACCACAGTTTACCTGATGTTAAGTGAAGGTGTGGTCGAAGATGGTAGAGCACACCTAGCCTGGAATGGAGCTGGCTCTCGAGTGAGGCTGTCGGGGCACACCGTTAGATGCTTGGCGGCAGATATACTTACTTGGTGGTAGCTAGCCAGCCGAGTACTATAAAGTATCCTACCACCATGCTATGGTTTCCTCACGATGTTTTCCTTCACCGGCAGCTCAAGCTCATTGTTGGGTGTTGAACTCATGCCCTTCGTCGGCTTAATTGTCACACTAAGGATACATTTTGGAAATTTAGGTCATATTTCTGCATACTCCTTATTGCACCTGCCCTTTGTTTCAGTCGTAACATGGGGTAGCCCTGAAAACCATCCCATGTTACTGTTACATGGATATTTGGACACTGCAGCAACGTTCACATTTTTAGTAAATAAGTTACCTGATTCATATTATTACGTCGGTGTAGACATACCAGGTAAATCTGAGTTTTCTTATAAATAACACTTACATTAAATTTTTAATTTTCATCTGATCAAAATCTATTTAATTAATTACGATATTTAAAGATACATAATAGAGTAATAGATAGATAATAATGTTATACATAAATACATACCTAGTAGTAGTGTGTGAACATTACTGTGTTCTGGTTTTAAGGGTACTGTAGCTAGCAAAATTAATGGGGTTTTGCAACTAATCATCGAATGGCTAAAATAAATATCACCTAAAAAGCGATACCTTGAACTACTCAAAATTCTGTGTACCGCTGGAATGGCATTATCTCTTGCCTTCAGGAGAGCGTCTTGTTTGTCTCATAACTTTTACAAATAATAAAGCTAACGGACAGTTAATATCTTATTAGTTTTAATACGCATAAATAGTTCATTTTTTCGTGTTGTCATCTTAATAGCCTAGAGCAATTTTTAGGTGAAACTTATTGATATTTTCTGTTACTGAATCTCATCAAAATTATTGATATTTTATTTGCTAATTACGTTTTCAGGACATGGAAAATCAGAACCTTTTCCACCAGGTATTCTCGTCGCGAAGTTACACGTTGTAGAAGTAATTCGCCTTGTGGTTGAGCATATGAAATGGAAGTCGTTTACATTTCTCTCGCATTCAATGAGTTGTATTATAGGTAAATATTAATGATCTTACAAAAAATTTTGTGAGTAAAAAAATCATTTGTTTTTCTAGTAATCATGACTTTGTTTTTAGGTATATTATATAATACTTTCTATCCTGGCAGTATTGAACAAATGATATTTTTGGACCCTAAGCCAGCGCTAGCTTGGTACCCAGTGATTAATGACCATACAGCTTTATGGTATAAAGTGATATACAATAATTACTATGAAAATTATCAAAAGTAAGTTTTCATTCGTAATGCGTGTAATTTCCAACAACATTATTAATAGTGTAATTGTTAAGTACTAAATTGTACTAATACTGACAATTTTTTTTTTTAGATTGAATTTTAGCAAACCAAAATCGCAAACCTACGAGTCATGGATTAAGTCAGTTGCTCGTACCAGGAACTTGACTAAAGAACAAAGTGAAATCGTGATGTCTAGATCTTTTATACCGACGTTAAATGATACTTTTCGGTAAGTTTGTTAGCTTTATTTTTAATTAAGTTATAAGTTCTTAGTAAACTCACTAAGGAAACATTATTTTACATGAATCTGAGAGAATGTTCAATGGATAAAAAGGGTTTTTATTAAAAAACGTTAACATAGCCCATTTGATGAACGTAGTTTCTAATGTAAAATCTTATTAAGTTTCAAAAACCATACCATACTAAAATTATATTCAGCTAAAATTGTATTGTATTTTAAAACTTAGGAAGATAATGCCACAATAAAGCCATTAAATTTATATAATTTTGTATTGAAATCGACTTTTGGTTTTAAGGGTTGTATTATATTTTTTTGTGTTATAGGTTGACATGGGAGCAACGAGTAAAGTATCTGGCACACCTAGGAATATCTACTGAAACACTCTACACTATTATGACAAAGCTGCCACCAACACTAATTGTCAATGCATCAGAATATGTCGAATTTGTTAAAATTCCAGGTGCAAAAACGTCTGCAGAAAATCTTCTGAAGAAGTGTGAAGAAAATGTACCTAATTTTTGTATTGTTACTGTGACGGGTGGACATGATTTTCACATCACTAACCCTGAATGTACAGCTCATCAAGTTGAAAACTTTTTAATAACAAAGAAGTACGTAAGCAAATTGTAATTTATGTAATAAATGAATTATGAAAATTATGTAATTAATTTAGCTTTAAGTTTACTTGGTAGCACATATCCTTAGCAGGATGTCGTCAAGGTACCACCGCAGTACCAGATATTCTGCCGCCAGTACTGTGCAAGTATTACTGTGTTCCAGTTCAAAGGGCTGTAGTTAGCAAAATTACAGGGCTGTTGAGACTAATCATCTCAAAATAAACCATTGCCGGTTTTTACGGAACTGTAATACTAAGTTGAAAGGAAGTCATCATTGTAAACAACTTTTAACTATGGGTATATAACCTTGAAATCAAGAAGTAAATCGTCTCTTCCTACGAAAAAGTCATTTATGAATTTTGTCTCGATTACTAGGTTGCTTTCATTGTATAAGTTGTTTACAATGAAATTATGCAATAACCTTTTTTCAACTTTATACCGGTAGTGCTAAGCTCCGAGTAACCCATAAAATTAAAATGACATTATATTTTTATGTTGTGTTGAACTTACATGGCTTAGTAAAATTCAATTTTTAAAATTAAACATTGTTTATTTATTTATAAGTCTACGAAAAAATAATAATGGAGATTATTTTACACAGCTTCATCTAGCCTCAAACTAATCACTAGTAGAATACCAATTACCTAACTGATAGAATACTTAAATACTTTTGAAAACTTGAACTTGAACTTGTTAATATATGCATACAGAATACCCAGACACAACAAACATATTCTATGTTCATCACGCGAATGTTACACAAAATCTATTTATAAACAGAAATCATTAATTCAACCATTGTAATTTATCTGACTCCCACATTTCATAGATCAGTCTCTAAATCAGTTTCCAAGACTGATGTGTCGATGTTATATTATCGTACCTTCACTACAGCAGTAATGATCAATGTTCAAAGACAAATGTTGGATTTTTAGCATGATTATTTCTCTACTGGATAGTCAAGTAGGTATACATATATACTATGATAGTTATAACTAGTAATTTTATGGACGTAACAACATAATATATTATGGCTAGTTTACCATTTAGTTAAATATTAAACTTTGCTCGCATAAAAGTTATCTGATAAAGTTTATATAGCAAAATGACTTTTGTCTACATTTTATCAATGGACTAAAAAGATAAATAATTCATCATATTGTACGGCCAAATGCAATCTCTATATTAAATTAATGTAACAAGCACGTCTTTTTAAAAGTATTAGAAATAAACGGATACAATTAATAAAAGAAATTAAAATGGTCAAGAAAAAAGTGAAAGAGCTGTATATCAGAGCACCATGGGGTAATATTGCATGTAAGTATCAAAATTGCATGTATCAATAATCTATATTTTTTTAAATTTTCTTTAAGATTAATTTTTATGTCTAATATTTTTGTTTTCTTAAAAATGATAGCTAATTTGCGTTAACATTTTAAAATTATCTTTATTTTTTAATAATTTAAATTAATAGGTTAAATCTTGATAAGTAACTGAGGTTTTAAAGTTACGTCTGTCAAAATAATGTTGATAATTGTCAAGGTTGGTTAACTCCATGTTCTATCTTGTATAGTGATGTGCCATGGTATATTAATCACGGACTTGCGAAAGTGAATGCATTCGAGGAGATGTTAATATTCATTTTCATAAATTGTACACAGCGATAAATGTCTCATGTCTATTGAATGATTTATATAATTAACCAGTCAAAGAAAACATTTTAATAGCGTTTTCTTTTTGTTCGTGTTATGAAAAATGATATGCTTTAATATTTCAGTGATACAGTGGGGTAATCCCAATAACACGCCGATGCTTTTAGTTCACGGTTATATGGACACGGCAGCGACATTTACACTTTTAGTTGATCAATTACCAGATAAACATTACTATGTTGGATTTGATATGCCAGGTAAACTTCTTATAGAGTTATGTTTATTATAATAAGCATAAAGATAATTTATTTGCAGATAAAACGAAAAATTTTATACAGCTATTAGTGTTCACTGATAGCCCTATTGGCTCATTGGTATTATATCTCCAATTCCCATCTAGGACAAACATTTTGTGGTATAAACAAATGTTTGTTCTGTGTATAAGTGTTCTGTATGTATTAAGTAAAAAAAAGTATATAAGTATTCTATCAGTTTTCTGGTTCCCTTAATACAAGCTTTGTTGTGTGATAAATGTCTAATTTTTATTTAAACACGTATAAAATGCCACATCAAAAGTTTATTTTGACATTGCGTTTCAGGTCATGGAAAATCAGATCCTTTTCCACAGGGGATACTTGTTACACAATTACATATAGTTGAAGTAATTCGAAGAGTTGTAGAGCATATGAAATGGAAGAAATTTACATTTATGTCACATTCTATGGGCTGCATTATTGGTAAAATATAGTTAATTGATTAAGCAATTTTGGCTTTATAAAAGTTTTTTGTTTTCTAATCCAATTCATTTTTTAGGTTTATTTTATCACCACATTCACCCTGATTATATTGAAAAAATGATATTTTTTGATCCAATACTACCGTTAGCAATGTATTATGTGGCGGATAAAAAACAACCCCTTTGGTTCCTAGCTGTCTACTCGGATTATTATGATAATTTCCAAAAGTAAGTAACAAGTCAATGGCAAGTGTAGAAAATAATAAATATTCAAGGATTTTCCAATTTCATTTAATTTGTAAAGTATGCAAATTAATATTTTTTTAATTTCAGGTGGAACTCGGGAAAACCTAGACTCCACACATATGACTCTGCGATAAGTTTATTGGTTAGAAACAGAAGTTTAACTGAAGAACAGGCTGAAGTATTACTTTCAAGGTCCTTAGTACCGATGGGAATAGATTCTTACAAGTAAATATCTTTAATTTATCTAAAAAAAATACGTGTAATTGACCTATACTAGCGAAGGCGGACATTTTAAGCTCTCGTTACTCGTTCAATCATTATTGCATTAATTTGCCACTAAAAATCTTCTTGTAAAATTTAATTGCCACGTTTTGAAATGTGACAGCTTGTAAAGTTGAACAGAATAATAGCGTAGTGTGTGCGTCTGTAAGTGGTTAGACAGCTACTTAGTCATGTATGTTATATTTTTGTGCAGATTGTCATGGGAGCCACGAATGAAAAAAATAGCCCAATTACCAATACCCGAGGAAACGTTGTACACAATCATGACTGAAAAGTTTCCTCCGACCCTCAGCGTCGATGCATCGGAATCGCACGGTGACACGACTTCCAAAAAATTTGCTGATAACTTATTAACGAAATGTGAACAAACTTTGCCCTATTTCTATAGGGTTACAGTGACAGGTGGGCATGATGTTCATATCACAAACCCCGAGCTCATAGTTCCTCATGTTAACAAGTTTTTGAACAATGATGAAAAACATTTCTCGAGGTTTTTTAAGAAAAAATGTAAATTGTAATTTAATTATATTACGTTTTTGTTAATTTTTATCGTAGTATATGTTTTTGTTACTATGATAATACTGAGACATTTTTACACTGAGATTTTGTGAAGAACTATTACATAGAGATGTTAATGTTAATTTGTTTTATAGCGAAATATTATAAAAATAAGGTGGATGAGTTATGCGCTTTTTCTTAATACGTTCTTTATATTCTAAAAAAATTGTTTAAGTTCTGAATTGAATGAGCTATTTGAACAATTCAGTACTTCCGCAAAGTTAATCATGTACGTACATCACTAGTTCATAATGTTATGAACCTACATCATGCTAAAAATCGAGAAACATTTGTAACACAGTCCATTTGGCGGGAGCCTGGAAACATCATGGTCAAGTCAATAATATTGTTTGCATAGCAAGCAGCTTAACTTAGGGAGGAACAACTATTTTCATGTAGTTTTTAAGCTCTATTACAGTGAAGTCTTATCATTATTTTAGGCATGGACGGAAATTGACTGTTTCTTAGATTAAGTGACTTTAGGACACACCTAAAAATATGAATACTGACAGAACCTACAATGTGTGATGCCAAAACAAGGGAAAAATATGTTTTTTTTTATAATTTTCCCCATCAGGCAGGCTAAAGCTGCTAAGCCATACTGCCTCTCGATTGTTGATGTGAAACTGCATTACCCAATGAAAGTATTTTCCCTGAATTATTGGGAAATAATTAATTATATCATTTATTGGATGTAAGTAGATAAAAATAGGTCTAAAATAAATATTCATTTCAAAATAAAGGGTTCTTTTTTCTATGTAATGAAATTATTCACATCTTGAATTGAGTGAATGATTTTATTAGTTAAGATTCATAAGGCCTTTTTGAAATTATTTATTTATTTCGTTGTTCTCATGGGCTAACAATAGCATGAATAATAAAAAAAGGTACGAAGTTTCACATGTGATTTTATTATATGCGCGCTCCTTTTATTCCCTCTGAGTGTGGTCTAAAAAGAAAAGTAAAATGATACAGGGCTTGAATTAGATTTTTCAAATCTTAGAAATTTTGTATTCTACTATAGCGATAAACTTTGCTTAGTTTGAGATTAAGTGGTGCTAAGTGCAAAATATCCTCGAATTTTTATTCAATTTACCAGGCAACAGGCAATGCACAGAGGACATTATAATTATATAGGGTAGGCAATGCTCAATCAGCTGGCAACACATTTTTAACATTTATAACGAAAAGCATTTTATTTTCTGGAATAGATTTATCAAAAATGTTACTTGAATTGAACTTTGGATTAGGCGTACTTTAAACAAAATGATGGTGTTAAAAGAATGGTTTGTCGAAGCACCCTGGGGAAACATAGCCTGTAAGTATTGGATAGAATATTTAAACATTTTAAAAACGTAAAATGTGACCTTTTTCTGTCTCGTAATTTGTTGTTACTTTTATCTCTGCTCAAATTGCTGAGCGTGTGAAATGTGAGTAGCGAATAAAATATGTAGGTATTTATTAAGCTTCACATTGTCTTCCAAATAATAAAAAATAGGTCAGAAATCTTTATATAATCGACTGTAATACCACACAAAAAAAAAGCTACATTATCCCCAGGTGTCATAGGCTACCTTTTATTCTATTTTCCCACGGGAATGGGAACTATGCGGGTGAAATCGCGAGGCGTCCACTAGCCTTAAATAAAATTTAAAGAGCTTTTTCGCTGAGACATATATGTTGATCTGGTGATTTTACTTCTGTAGTATAATTATAATGAAGATTATCGAAATTATGCACAATTAAAATTCTAAAGCTTATTGTAAAGCATTCTGGCTGCGTCCGAGAGAGGCTCACCTGGAATTCTGTTACTCTAACCAACTGATTCAGATTCGGAAATATTTATTGAATAAAACACACTGATACAATTTAATATTATGCTGGGTGTTCTTGCAAAGATTGTACCATCAGTCTACCCTTATCGGGCAGTCAATAATTTAATTAAACATTATGTCATACTGATTTCAACAAAAATATAATTTAAAAATATATTTGAGTCCTGTTGATAGTTTATTTAAGACAGTTGTTCCAAGCGACTCATTCTGCGCACACTTCATGATAATGTGGTAATTGTCATCCATAGTGTTGCAGACTAGGCAATTTGGAGTCACAGATTATCCCATTATGAATTTTTTTTTTTTTTTTATCGACAGGCTCGTTGTTTGACCACAGCTCACCTGATGTTAAGTGAAGGTGTGTTCGAAGATGGTAAAGCACACCTAGCCTGGAATGGAACTGGCTCTCATGAATGTAAACAATGCTGTGTTTTTAGTTAAGTAATACTACAGGAGTGACATTTAAGGTTTGGTTCTTCTGTTTTATTAAAGCAATTGTGATTTACCTCAAATAAAGACCAAAATAAATGCCAGTAGCAGTGATTTCACTATAAAATTAAGCTCCATTTGTCCATAAATGGCGAAAAAATATTTGTATGGAAATCGAACCACCTTAAGGCCTAATGACACAGCACCATATAATTAAAAACAACAAGCACCAATGCAAGCGCTGGAATCTCTAATTTAGTTTTTCAATTCTAGTAATATCATGGGGCAACTTATCGGGTTCACCAGTGTTGCTTGTCCATGGTCGACAGGACAGTGCAGCAACATTCACACCGCTGTTGGAGCACTTGTCTGATAAATACCACTATGTGGGTATTGACATGCCTGGGAACGGGCGATCGGACCCATTTCCACACGGTACTGTACAATTCTTTTTTATTTAATAGAAGCCAAAGTTTATATGTAATATGTTTACTACCTACTTTTCTACACTAATGGGTGAACAGATTGGATGAAATAAGCTCATACCTTGGATTGACATGAACCTCTTCTCATTGCATAGGGTAAAGCACTAAGTTGGCAGACATTTTAAAGAGCCTTTTTTAAGAATGACATAGTATGTTCCCTCACTATTTTCCTTCACGGCTTGAAATCATCTGCAATACACACAGATAGTAAAGACAATGTTGCCTGCCCAGGGTATTCGAACCCAGGACATCCAGATCGGAAGGCAGTCTCCCAATTAGGGGGCTGTAACTTCAGGCTTGTGTGAAATGAAAACAATCTCAGATAATGTTAATTCTTCTGTGTTTCAAACTCGATGAGTCTTCGAAAATAATTTCCATATCCCCCACTGGAGTTACTATGCCTGCAGCCCACAGCAGAATAATATTACAGTGAAACCTGGTTAATTGGGATCTCAAGGGACCAAAAATTTTGTACCATTTAAAGAGGTTTTCATTTATCCAGTTCCAATTAGGCAGGTTAAAATTATAGTTGTCTCATTTACAGAGGCATTTACTTATAGAGGTCGAAATGTACCGTTATTCCATTTATAGAGTAATTTGTGTTATATTTACGTTTGGACATTTTGTACACTTTTATTCTGAGATAGTACTGACAAACAAAGGGCGTGCGAAAGAAATTCAAATGTTTTTTTTTTTTTAATGGTTGACAGGCTAGGTGTTTTGACCACAGCTCACCTGATGTTAAGTGAAGGTGTGGTCGAAGATGGTAAAGCACACCTAGTCTGGAATGGAACTGGCTCTCAAGTGAGGCTGCCGGAACACACCGTTTGTAAACAAACGTGTCGAAACCTGTTCCAACCTGATAAAATGTTTCACTTGTGCAGGGAATTGAGCTACAGAGTTCCAATTATAGAGGTAAACATAGAAAAAATCCTAGAAATCAAATCTCATTTAACCAGGTTCCAAAAGTCCCATTAACAGAGGTAATTCGATAAAAAAGTGCCGGGACCTCATTGGAATTCTCAATAATAGAGGTTTCTCACTTATCGAGGTCCTGTTTAACCAGGTTTCACTGTATCTGGTTTTCATTTTGTTCCATTACTCACACTTAGATTTTATTCAATTTATTTTGTACAGCGGGTATATAAATAAAAGAGGTAACCTGATAATCTAATTCTACACTAATATTGTAAAGAGGAAAGATTTGTCGATTCATAGTCCAATCTCTTTGTGTGGCAGTCTATCATTCTACGTGACATTGGCGGAATTGTGGAGAACCTCCGCAAAGGCCATTCATCAAGAATTGAATTGAATTGAGGAAAGATTTGTATTTTTGGATTTTTGTATGTCTGTAACGAATAAACTTCTAAACTACTTGACCGATTTAAAAAATTCTTTCACCGTTAGGAAGCTACACTATCCCCGGGTGTCATAGGTTTTTATCTCTGTTTTCCCACGGGAACGGGAACTACATGGGTGAAACTGCGAGGTGTTCGCTAGTTGTACATAATATCGTAAGAATTGACTTGATTGTAGTTGGGTGTACTGTATGTATTACAAAAGTGTGTATTTACAAAAAAAAAGTATTGAAGTATTCTATCAGTTATCTGACTTCCATAGTACAAGCTTTGCTCAGTTTGGGGTCAGATGGTGCTGTGTGTAATGCTCTACAATATTTATTTATTTATTATTTATTTACATTAACAATAATTGATAAAATATACATCTATAACAAAAATATAATATACTACTGGGTGTACTGTATTATAAGTATGTATTTACAAAAAAAAAAAGTATTTAAGTATTCTATCAGTTATCTGACTCCCATAGTACAAGCTTTGCTTAGTTTGGGGTCAGATGGCGCTGTGTGTAATGTCCTGCGATATTTATTATTTATTTATACATTATTGAATTAGGATAATACCTGTAAAGTTAATTGTAAATAATTTTGAATAAATGAAATAATTATGATGTTCCAGGTGTAAAACTCACGAGGTTTCATTTCCTAGCGGCTGTTCAAGTTGTTATTGAGCATTTGAAATGGGGTCAGTTTGCTTACATCGGACACTCGATGGGCTGCGAACAAGGTAAGCACTAGTGATGACCATAGGAACAAGTTCTGAATGGTATCAAGTCTCAATCACCTTATCTACTCTAAGTGCTTCATAGATTCAATGGTATTGACGTAAGGTCTCCTTAGGCTCCTAAGGTGTGGTGCAGTAAGTTCTATAAGTACCACACATACTTATAGAACTTAATACTGTTTTACTGTTAATAATCTACTGTTTTATTCAAGCAATTGTGATTTACCGCAAATTAGGACTAAAATAAATGCCAGTAGCTGTGATTTCACTGTAAAATTATGCTCCATTTGTCATTTGAATGGAAATTTGCCACGGAAAAAATTGTATGGAAATCAATCCACCTTAAGTTGTGTTTATTTAAGTTTTTTAGTAGTTGTTGGGTTGTTGTATTTTACCATCTTCGTCCACACCTACACTTAACATCAGGTGAGTTGTGGTCAAACACCTAACCAAACCATAAAGACTATAAAATAAAGTTGTGGATTTAGTAAGGCTACTCCTTAGGATTTCCAATTCGGTATGTAAAGTTTTTTTTTTGTATTTATTTTATATTTTTTACTGATAGTAAACTTTATTTTATGAAACTAATTTGAATATTTTGGCTTTCTATGCGGTAGTTTAATTCTAATACATTTTCAAACTTTTTATAGTTATGACGTCATAACATTGGCTGAATATGTAAAATATGTACTTTTTTAGGCACTGAAAGAATCCTTATACAGCCAAGGACATGACGTCATTAGAGGTTAATTGAAAGTCAAATTTATTTTATGTATTTTATTAAAATAAACCCCGTCTCATAGTTTAAAGAGTTTTAAACGGAAAAATCATGTACAGGAATGTAATATTTCGAAATGGTTTTGGAATCAGCAAAGTATTTTTTTTCTTTACATACCGAATTGACCCCTCTTTTACAAAGTTAATATGTCTTTTACTTGTCGAATATCCTTTTTTATATCACTGTAACTTTCCAGGTTTATTCTTCAACGCTGCATACCCAGGCCGTATTACAAAGATAGTTTACCTAGACTTAGGTCCATCTCTTCAACGGTTACAAGTTCATGACCCAGTGGAGTATTACCAAATGTTTTACTGTGACTACTATGCCAATTATACAAGGGATAACTTTGAAATTAAACTCTATAGTAAAGAAAAGGTAAGTCATACTTTTTTATGGGTGAGATGCCATTTAAGTATTACTTAAGGTCTTTGCTTTGTTTATTTTTGATGACATGGTGGATGGGGAGGGGGATACATAGCTTACCTGGAAGAGATCGCATTTAGCGAAAATGCCGCTTGTTAAACCAATGTTTATGTAAGCATAGGAGGGGGGACTAAGGACTTTGCTTACATATACAAGGGGGAGGGAGGGGTTAATAATTACTTAAATTCTGCTTACGTAATACTTGAATAGCTAGGTTTGACCATAGTTCACCTGATGTTACTTGACTGTTATTGAAAATGTTAAATGCTACCCTGAAATGGGAGTTCCCATTTCAGGGTAACATTCAACATTTTCAGCTCTTAAGTGAGGCTGCCAGAACTAACCTTTATTCAGTTAATTTTACCTTTGGTTTTATACTTGCCATCCTAAGGATGTCTGGAAGAGATCACTAGAAATAAGGCCGCCAAATGTTACACTGGTTTTTATGTTTAGATTTTTTTTTTATAGCTGACAGGCTAGGTGTTTGACCACAGCTCACCTGATGTTAAGTGACGGTGTGGCCGAAGATGGTAAAGCACACCTAGCCTGGAATGGAACTGGCTCTCAAGTGAGGCTGCCGGAACAGACCGTTAGATGCTTGGCGACAGATTTTCAACTTGAGGGTGGTAGCTAGCCAGCCGAGTACTAGAAAGTACCCTACCACCATGCTATGGTTTCCTCACGATGTTTTCCTTCACCGGCAACTCAAGCTCATTGTTGGGGTTTGAACCCACGCCCTTCGGCATGCGAAGCGACCGCACTAACCACTGAGCTATCATCGCTACAAAATCGTTTTCTTTTGTATTAGATAAAACTAAAGGGTGTGAATAATAAAGAGTCTTTTTATCTATAGTAGTCATAATCTCGTGTGGTAGCCTATTAATATAACAATACCTGAAAAACCTTCCCTTACAAATACCTAAACATCTAACTTAACAAATACCTACCTGAAAATCTTACCTGACAAATGCCTATCTAAAAACTTTACCTTACAAATATCTAAAAACCTAACTTAACAAATATCTACCTAAAAATCTCACCTTACAAATACCTATCTAAAAATCTTATCTTACAAATACCTAAAAACCTAACCTAACAAATACCTAAAAACCTAACTTAACAAAAGCCTTACCTTACAAATATCTAAAAACCTAACTAGACAAATACCTACCTGAATAACCTTACCTTACAAATACCTATCTAAAAACCTTACTTTACAAATACCTAAAAACCTAGCCTAACATGACAAAACCCAACAAATACCGAAGACCCTAACTGTTTAAAAAAAGCTAGTTTTGAATATGTTGATTAACAGATCTGTAATTTTTTTGTTTAATTTCAGGCGACAGAAGCAGTGATGCGTGCGCGCAGACTCACTCGGCCGCAGGCGGACATCATCCTCTCTAGAAACATGACACAAGTTGGAGAAGACTCATTCAGGTCCGTTCTAGTGTACAACTTTTATTTCGGTTGCAGAACGTAGGTCTTCTAGGTAAACTACTGATGTATCAGATTCTGTTCCCAAATTTTCAGTATTCGTGTTACCTGTTATTCGAAAGTTCTGATTTCGCAGCCATGGTCATGGCCAGGCCATTATCATCAGGAGAGTTCATGTCATTTTAATTTAAGATATGCAACAAGCTTGTGCTCCCTAGGGTAAGATTATGCAAAACACAAAAGCAAGGTGTTTTTAATAAAATACTCATGTACAATAAGTTGCCAGTTGCTTTAAGAAATTTACCAATGCCTGACTTTAATAGAAAAATTAAAAGCTTCTTTCGCCGGAACGCATTTTATAAGTTCAATCTTTATGAAATCTAATTGGAATGAGCGATCTTTTACATGTGATGTTGACTAATGCAATTCGTAATGTACCTATATCTAAATGTATTATTTAATTAATTAATTGACTCAATATGACATTTACATAATATTTTATGACATCTTCATTATTTTTTTTTGACTAATAGTATAATTTTAATTTATTTGTTTTTTAATTATTATTTAACCAATGTATTGAATTGACTTACCTAGTATAACGAAACTCTGTTATAAGGTGAATAAATAATCTAATCTAATCTAATCATTATGATTTACTTGATGGTAGGTAGTTACCACCGCAGTACCAGGTATTCAGCCACCAAGCAGCAGTGTGCAAACATTGCTGTGTTCCGGTTTGAAGTGTACTGCAATTTGAAATTATACAGCTGTTGAGAGTAACCATCAAAAGTCTCAAAGTTATGAGTGCCAAAGCAGCAATGCCCCAGACTTTGTTTTAGGTCATGGATATGCGTTATTTCTTACCATCTAATATCTGTGTCTCGTTCCTCTTATTACTTTTACATTAAAACATAATATATGTATAATTATGATATGATGTCATAATTAGGGGGCCATTCATAAATTACGTCACACGTTAAGGGGGAGGGGGGTCGACGAAGTGTGACATTGTGTGACAAGGGGCGAGGAGGGATCTTAAATTTTGTGACATCACATTTTTCATAATACATATTATAATAGTTTATATCTAGTTTCATAAATTTCTCAATGTAAAATTGCAAAATTTTTTACATCACACTAGGTAGGGGGGGTCTCACAAATGTGACCAGCAAAGACGGGGGAGGGGTCAAAAAAATTATGAAATTCGTGTAACGTAATTTGTGGATGGCCCCTTATTGTTTTAATGCAAGAAGTAATTCTCTAATTTCAGATTATCGTGGGACCAGCGCCTCAAATACCCAGCTCCCCAGAACTACCCTGTCGATTATTACAAGTGTTTATTTTCCAAAAATTCACCCCCTACCCTATTGCTATCTGCTACTGACACTACATCTAACCCTTACAGTAAGGGGAAAAGGGATGCATCGGAAATTATAGACTATTTAGAGAAAAACTTGGATAATTTCAAAGTTTCAATGGTAATGGGAGGTCACGATGTACATTTCACTAATCCAGAAAGATTAGCCAAAGATGTGGTGCAGTTCTTGGATAAAGATTTCGGGAATGTAAAGGTGGAGAACAACAAAGAAGCGAACGATGAATTTAAATTGTTTGTTAATGATATGAGGGAATTTTATAAGTGTAAACTTTGACTTTTTTAATGATTTTTATTATGTTTTGTGCTGACTAGTTAAATTTATATCAAGTTAAGTTTTCTATCTCCCTTTCAAGTTATGCAGACTGACTGTTTTACCAACACAGATTTGCCCTGATTCGCCAGATTTGATACATATATGTATTAAACCTGTTGTTTTGAATTTTGTGTGTATATATATATATATATATATATATATATATATATATATATGGAGGCGCAGGAGGGCCTTTATCAGAACTCATATCGTATCGTACAGCGGTAACAAAATAAATGTACGTAGAGGATAATTTTAGCGTAACACACAATAATTAAGCGATAAGTAGCGATTCGCCGAAAACGTGATGCGCTTGCGGTTCTTGTCTCGAACCCAACCCCAAGTCAAGATGGCCGCCCCGTTTCCATAGACACGGCGCTCCGCATTTCAGTTCAGTGTTCTTCCTCCCTTTTTGGGGTGAGGTCGGGAATCGGACTCGAGGCATCCCTCTTTTCCGAAGCTGGGCTCTGGGGGGCAATGCCCCCAGGGGGCGCTCCGCTAGAGTGACTGATAGCCAAGTCACTCTGAAATTTGACTTTTTTTATTGATGACGTACCCATGCGCATATACATATATATATAAACACATCGCCTGCGAACAGCGCATGCGAATGATTGATCTCTCGCGTCGCAGAACACGTGCAGTGCGGTCCGTCCAAAAGTGCGTCGTTCAGACTTTTTTCGTCCACTTTGGCGACTGCGTCGAACACTATCGTAACTTTTCCCTGTTTATTCAGGTTTGAACAGCGAAATGTGGTATGTACCACATACGTGGGTTGTCGACGTTATTTTCCTCGCATCAGACAGCGTAGCCTTTTTTCCATTTTTTTTTCTCGGCTGCGTCGCTGAGCTGCGAGCTTTTCTCCAACGTTTTCTCCGCGCAGTCGACTTACAGCCATGCTGTAGCTAGGTGGCAAAGTCACGTCGTCCGCTTTCCAAGGCAGTCTTACCTCGAAGCGCCATCCACTCGTTTCGCTGTAAACGCTTTCTTTAGGCCAGTGTAGAAGTGCGGGGTGCGGTTGTCTGCACTCGTCGATCCCACACTTCTTCTCTTGCATTTAAATCGCCTGTTTGTGTACTGGAAGGATACGTATACTTCCTTCGCCCATTCCCGTCTCATTGCTGCAATCTCACTGCATTTCGCACTATCGTGCTCACTGCCGCAAGCTAAATATTCCTTTTTCTTTGGTTGGGATTCGGTCTCGCAGTTTTTTGTTGATTCACATTTGTTGTTCCTGTTTGTTCCATTGATTAGAGGCGATAGTCGCAGCTATATACGTGTATCACATCCCTCGCTTCGCTTCACGCATTAAATGCTTGACAGCGTTAGTATTTCCAATTCCGAGCGACTGCCTTTTTCTTCCAAGTAATCACACCACTGTGAACAGATGTCTGGTGTTAGCTTTCCCTGACGTTTGGATAATACAGCTAAGTTATGCAAACAAACATCTCAAAATCTCTAAAACAAATGACATTTTTAATTCTCTGCAAATTAATTTGTGATAGGCAAGACACAAAGTTTCGATACAGGGCGTTTAAACAACGAATCTTTACATTTAATGGTAACAATGGTGGTAAACCATCTTCCATCACAAGTACTATATCTCCTGGCTCTGAAGTATTCAATTTATAATATTCACCTGTATCGATGCATAAGTTGCGTTAGGTACTCTTGGGACCAGCGTCTCCGAAAGTCTTGCACCATCCGATGACATAATTGCCATCTTCTTAATGTGCTATTATTTGACTGCTCATACCTTTGATCAGGAGGCAGTTTTGAGGGCTCGCCGGCCAGAAAATGACCGGGAGTCAAGGGCATCGGATCTTCTGACTTCACACATCTTATTTTATTTTATTTAGTACCTAATTTATTAAATAATATAATTGCACAGTCAGTGCAGTCTCCGCTTCTCAGTTGGACGTTGACTAGATTGCTGCTGTTTTCTTGTTTTGACATGCCCACTCCTTGCATGCGTAGCGGTAGTGAGTGGCCCTTGGCACCAATGTTTCTCGCCAGTTCTTCGTCGGTGAGGTTCTTGGGTGATGGTCGCTCCCTCACCCAGAAGCGCGTGTGTGCGGATCTCCCCCCGTGGGCCGACGACGGTGACTGGGCACACCTTCAGAAGTACCGCCTTGGAGCCAGTGGCAGTGAAGGTAGCCACTGACAAGACGGACTCAGCGTCGTTGGTAGCTTCTTGTGTCCTAGGGGTGTCGGAGCGTTCTTCCGATTTCGCAGATTGGTGCAGTGTTGAATAATGAGGGCGTTGGCACTTGTTAACGCCGCATGACTTAGCTTTGCAGAAACTTCGCCGATGCTTTTTGTTGCTACATTTGAAGCAAAGTTTCTTTTTCCGTACCGTAGAGTCGCATGACTTTGGCCCAAAATTCGACATAATTTTTATTTTCGTATCATATTTCCGGCGGTTTCAACTATATGTTTATATAAATAATTTTTGCACATTATTGGGGATACAAAGAAGTTGTATATATAAAAAAATATAAGTTAAATATAAGTTTTCATATATATATTTTTTGTCAAACTTTGGGCCAAAGTTTTACTTAAGGCCGGCTGACATTAGCCCGCTCCTTTTTTTGTATAGAAATCGTAAGTTTATTTAACGTTGGAACAAAGTAACCAGGCATAAATGTTTCATAGGACAAGAAAAACAAATTTACATTTAAAAACCCAACTTTTTTTTATTTTGCTAGTACACTTTTCTTAGAACTAAGTAAGGAACATACGCCATTGCACAACGTGACTAGCAAGAATCAATATAATTCGTAAATTAGTAACAAAACAATGAATCACTAGTGACTAAATCTACTCTTCATCAATATCAGACTCGAGATCGAACATTAGCACAAATTATCAATTAAATTGTCATTTGAACCTTCACCAGTTCGTTTTTCATTTAATTCTGGGATTGAGAAGCAGCCTTTTTTTTGGAATGTCGGTGCGTTGATTTTTTGGATCACATCTTCCCAGCGATATAATTGTTCGTCTTTCAAACACGGCCATCTCCAAAATTTGACCCCCCTTTTCATTACACCCACCATGAGCCCCTCTTCACAAGTCGAAAGCACCTTGCCAGGATATATACGTGTTCCCCATCTGACAAGCACGTGATCATCTATGGCAATGTCGTCTTTGATCAGATCTATTTTTGGTTTTTTGGAAAACGAAGCCAAAGGAATGTCATCATCTGATTCTTGGTTAATGTTAACAGTATCGCTCGTTGGTTGGACATTTTCTTCATTACGATGATCAGCTAATACCTCTTGTGGATCCTGTCGACAGTCGGATGTGACCGTTGTCTTTAGTGGTTCATCTTCAAGTTGGATGTAGTCATCGGGCAAATCCTGGGTAGATGAGACATCACTCATTTGAGAACTGCAACTTGTTGTCGTTGAACTGTGCCTACGACGTCGTCGTCGGGCTTTGGCTACTTTACGTTTGGTTGTAGTTTTCTTCAGTTCAGCATTGAGAGGACATTGCAAACCAGAGCTACTTGCTTCGGCAATATCTGCTGCAGAAATTGATATGCCGGCAGGAACATTGAGTTTCTTTTTTTTAATAATTTTTTTTACAGAGTTGTCATCATTTCGTGCCTGCTCTAACTTTTGCATAAATGACCCTGTAATTAAATCGAAATTTACAATACGGTCTTGTTTAGGTAGCCTGTTCAAAGGTTCATCTTTGTTTGTCGGCAGGATCCCCGTTTTCCTAAAGCCAACCATTACATTTTCGGGAGTAGCAGTCAAATTATCCAAAGCTTTCTTTAGAAGAGCAGGGAACTGATCCTTTGGGGTTGTTGGAAGCCGTTTTCCTGTCTGGCTGTGCTTCCAATCAAGCAATACTTGTCTCCACTTCGTCTTTAATGGCCTGAAAAAAGCCACGTCTAATGGCTGTAAAATATGAGTCGAGTTAGCAGGCAAGCATATGAAACCTATTTCATTTTTCTGACATTCCTCTAGAACATTTGGGTTAATATGCGAGGCAAGGTTGTCGCCAATAACAATCTTTTTTCCTGCTTTTTTTTTCAATGTTGGCAATAAGTGGCGAATAAACCAATCTTCAAAAGTGACTGAGTCCATCCACCCGCTTTTTGTCCTATTGTATCTGGCCCCATGTGGACCGTTTTCTGTCCATGTTGTCCATAAGTGATCGGCTTTATAAATTATGTAAGGTGGAATAGTCTCGCCACCGGCGTTTCCGCAAAACATTACAGAGTAACTCAATTTTGATGAATTAACGATGCTTTCTGGATATTTGGATCCACGTCGGCAAATTACCTTCCTCTTTCCGGGATCATCAGTTAGGTTAGTTTCATCGTAATTATAAACATTCTCTGGAGGAACACCTTGTAATTCTGTAGCTATATTTTGGATAAAATTGCTAATAATCTCTTCAGACACCTGCGCTCGCACTTTTTTAATATTATTGGCCATTCGCTTTGAAAGTTCTTTGTGTCTATGCAAAAAACATCTCAACCACTCTTGCCCAGGGACATTATTTTTAAACTTTTTAACGTCACGTCCTTGTGCTGACAGATACTCCTTAATAATAAACTTCAAATCAATATCCGTGAGCGGGAAACCATATTCAGACAAGGCCATGATGTGAGCAACGAACGCCCGTTCTTCTTGGTCAGTAAATGTTGTTGGACTACCAGGTTTACCAGCATGTTTACGTTTTAGTTTATTTTTTATTGTACTCCGTGGAATGTCATATTCAATTTCAGCTTCACGCTGAGTTAGCTGCTTTAATCTGATCATGTTTAAACACTCTGCTAATTTTTCTGCCGAATAATCACCATAGCGGCGGCTTCCAGGTCGCCTCTTGTATCTCGAAGGCATAGCAGATTAGTTCTTGATGACCATTCTGAGAAATAAACAGAAACAAGATGAAAATAATATATTAGCAAGTAGTTGTGTATGACTTTGGCCCATGGGCCAAAGTCATACAAAACTTTCTTAATAACTGCTCAAAATTTCTTTTTCGAAATATCATAAAAAACAAGACATCACATTTTAGAAATTCGACAATCCACTTGATTACTAACATATTTAACACACTTTAAAACAAACATTAAAACATAAACTCACCATAAAATAACTTTTTGTTGAGGAAGTTTGCACTGCAATAATTTAACGAAAACCAAACTTGTCAAAACAAGCCACAATAACCAATCAGAACAAAGTCCGACAGTGCTAAACACTATTTTACCTACTCTATTACAGTGCCATCTATTGGTTATCACTTGTACTTTTACGCCCTACACTCTGAGAATGGTGTGGCGGCGAGTTCAAACTTTTACCAATTTTGGGCTAAAGTTACCCTCCAGGGCCAAAGTCATACGACTCTACGGTACCAGCTCCCATTGATCTAACGGCAATGCTTTGTACTGTGGGCACTCGGGCAGTCTATGCGTTTTCTCGCAGTTCGGACACTTGTCGTCCAACTGTTCTTCTTCGGTGACATTGTAAATGTTCGCCTTCTTATTGCCCGTATTACTTGTAGGCCGAAATTCTTTCTTTGTTGCGCTGGTTGATGCAGTGCTCGGCGCGTAACTGTACTGTAAAGCGCGGTCTGCTTCTCGCATGAGGAAGCAAGACAGTACAGTTATTTCCGGGTCCGCCGTACCTTCATGTTCACTCGCGTAGTCGCACCACCGTGCTCTTATGTGTGGGTTCAGCTTTTCTAAGACCTCTCTGGCGAGCATGGGATTGAAAAGGTACCCATTGCGGTCGATGCTCAACAACACATATACACAGATGCGTTGGTACGCAGACAATATTTTGAATTTTCAAGGCGAAGTTATTTAACTCCACTGCCGATGTACCGGGATTCGGAAGTTTCTTCAAGTCTTCAAAGGCGCGATCTATTATTATTTCCGTCCTCCCGAAACATTGCTCTAGCGTTTTCATGATTGTTTCGGGGTTGCTTGCTGTGCGGGAGCGTCACTCCTTGGGTCACCCTCTCTCTAGGCGGCGGTCCGGGAGACGGGCGGGGAGCAGTGGACTGTATGTTGGTGGCGGCGAAAGCCCGCTCGTTCCCGGAATGTAGAGAGAGAGAACCTTTTCTTCGGAATGCCTACTCTAATGGGGCACGGTTGCTGGACTTGAATGCCAAAGACTTGGTTCTGTAGGATCCGCTTGAGGTCTTGAGGAGAGAGGTCCGCTCGCGTTCGCTATCCGCAGGCAAGTGGCTAAAGTCGGGCCGGGCCCGTTTTTATTTATCCCCGCGTGCGCTCGTCCGCCAGTTCGGGGGCAGGGCGAGTGCGGGTGGGCGGGGCCCGGCGAATCGGGCTCTATCGATGTGTACTTGCGGACCTCTCTCGATGAACTCTCAAAACGAAATCATTTATTTATTTCTCTTATGTTAATTTAACAATTTTTACATAGTCGTGTACAATTTTATTTCGTCGCGTAGGGGAGTCCGGGAGAGTTGAACCACTTTTTGTTTAAAGTATCGTAATTTTCTTTAAATAAGACTTAGGGATTCAATTATAGTATTAAACATTAGCTTATTTATTTGGGTTTACTTATGCATAATAACTTTTTGGCTTATATAATACTGAAATATGTTATACATACTTCAATGAAAAATGGGATATGAGTCAACTCTCCCCACTCCAGGGGACACTTGACCCGGGGTATGGGGAGAGTTGAACATGGTTTTTTTTATAGGGGATAATAAAAAATAAACAGCTTAAATCACATATTTATTTGAAAAAAAAAACAAAATTAACTAAATTGTACATAAACACAGTTATCTACTGTTTATTTAACAAAAAAAAAATGTAACAAAACTTCTTCTTAAACATTTCAAGTCAAAATAATTATTATATCCTTTTATCAAACTTTCTTAATCTTATTTTTAAATTATAATACTTATTCTTATGACATAGTATCATCAATCAGTCTTTATAATCACTTCTTGGTTCTTAACATTTGGTTTAAATTAAATACTTATTCTAACCATTTGGTAAGTTTCATTTATCAGATTAAATTAATAATTACTTTCAATCAGCTGGTCTAAAATGTTAATTTTAGGTACATTCATGACAAATATAATCGTCAATATCATCTGTAAGTCCTACACATATTTCATGGACATATCTGCGGCATAAACGACATAGACGCATGGTCATTATTTCTTCTGATTCGCAAACAAAACAATACCAACGATTATTGACGTCAGGATTTTCTGCCAAATCACAATCACTGGAACTATCAGCGTACGAAACATTTTCATCTTCACACTCTGTCTCACTATCATCATTCATATTTTTAGTCTTTTTCGCTTTTCCAGTTTTATTTCTCTGAGTTGGTTGTTTTGAACCTTGTTTAGTTTTCAATGTTTTCTTTTCTTTCTTTTTTTCTGGAACTTTCTTTTCTTTGTTATGTTTTATTTTAGGATTTTGTTTGGTTTTTATTTTTTTGCTTCCTCTTGGGTCTTGTGAAACCTTCTTATTAGTTTTATTGGCATCATTTTCATTTTCTGATTCAGAGTCGCTATCTTCAAGAACTCTTTTCCTAACCTTTCGTTTTTGTATTCCATCATTCTTCATATTGGATTGAGATGCTTTTTGCTTCCTTTTTGGTTGTTCGCTGTCGTTTAGAGTTTCTGTCAGACATTGACTGTTATTTTCCTTTTCGGGCGTCATTGTCAGTATTTTGGTCTTGCCAGGCTGACGGCCTCTTCGCGCCATCTTTCTCGGAGGTGCTTTCGGAAATGGTCTCACCATTTCTGGAGTAATTAGATTTGAAGAAGATGGTATTGGTGATGAATTAGTGCACCGATTAAATATAGCATGGTCTTGGTCTATAGGAGCTTCATTAGGTAAATATCCATGTGGTGGGGCAGAAGATGGTCGTTTACTCGTGAGAAGTGCTGGTAAAGGTAATGTAGCTACTTGGAATCTGTTGGAGTCTAATGGTTCTGAACTAGCACGAAATTTGGTGTTCTTAACAGATTCATTTGATTTCATAATGTTTATGTTTTCAGCAGTATCTGAAACATGCTGCGGAGACTTCTCATATAATTCTAAAACAGACGGAGATCCCAGTTCAGGAGTCAATAAAGCATTATTAGCCAAATTTTCGTTTGATGGTGAAACTGTGCACGGATTGCCGGCACATTCTTGATGCTGTTCTAAGCCAGAAGAACCAGGACCAAAATCGCCAATATGCTGATCATTTTCAGAGTCTTGAAGCGAATCGGTTGGGTTTATTGTGTTATTCTGTTCAAGAAGGGATGATTCCTGGACTTGGGCGGAGAACACAAGCTGACTCTCTAAAGAAACTGGTGCACTTGTTGATGGTTGTTCTTGAGAGAGTTCTCTATCCGTAACGGCAGAACACAAAAAATCGTCGTCTGTGAAAATGTCAGGATTGAATGGATGGATACCTGCTTTTTGAAATCCACTTAATATGTTACTTTGACTGAATGCTTGAGACATAATTGTTTTAATGAATCCAGGAATATTGTATATCGTAATCGTTTTGCCTGGATTTGATAACATCCAATTATTCATGGCCGCGTTATATCGGGATTTAAATGAGGAATAAACTGCAATATCAAGTGGTTGTAATTTATGACTGCAGTGTGGTGGAAGAGTTAACAACGTGATACCATTACTTTTCTCAAAATTAATAGCATCAATGCTTACATGGCTCTCATGATTATCTAGTATCAAGAGTACGCGATTGTTCTCCGAGGCATGAGAGTATTTTGCAAAATGTTCAAGAAATTTCACAAAACTTTTCGTGGTCATCCAACCACTTGGATAAGCATCTCCAGATGATCCTTCCGGTCCTTCCGATACAAAATATTCTTTATATCTAACCCTCGGAAATATAAAAAAGGGAGGTATCACGTTCCCAATCGCATTAACAGCGAAACAAAGTGTTACGGTGGTTCCTCTATCTGCTGATGTGACTTGTCCCACTTGTCTTGACCTCTTACTAGCTATCACTTTTGGACATGTTTGAACAGTCGTACAACCAGTTTCGTCACAGTTGTATATATTTTGAGCTTCAAAATTGTATTTTTCGCGCACCGTCTTTAAATTTGTAAAGAAGTCGTTAACATTTTTTTTATTAAAACTTGTAGCACGAGATAAGCTGGTCGCTTCAGGTGTTCTTAAGCTAACTTCTGGATTTCTGGAAAGAAAACCACGAAACCAGTCTTTTCCAGCGGCATGGTTTCTTGACCAGCTATCAGGAAACTTTTTTGAATTTACTGTGGCGAAATCAAAAGCTAATTGCATCGCTTGCTTTCTAGTCAGACCGTAATGCATTTTACTACATGATAGTAAATATGCAACAAGGAGTTTTTCTTCAGAAACAGTAAATATTTGTGACTCTTTATACTGACTATTTTTTTCTTCAAATTTGTTGAATTTTTCTTCATTCAATTTATAACGTCTTATTGTACTTCTATCGATTCCATACTTAATAGACGTTTTTCGTATCGATGCACCCTCTTTTACCTCACGTATAGCGTTTTCTAACTCAGTGGCGGTATGTTTTTTTCTTTTGCGTGTGCTTTCAGAGGACTTGTATTTAAACGGCATTTTTCATCCAATTAACCTGTAAAAAAAGTTTTATAAGCAAAACACAAACCAAACTCCAAAATCTGTCATATAAACACTATAGAGGGAGAGTTGATCCACTGAGCATGTCTCCCGACCTCACCATGGTGCAACTCTCCCGCATATACTACGTTGACATAAAATTTTATTCATAGAAAAACCATTCAATCTTAGCGAAAAAACACTGAGCGCACGTTAAACTATAATAATCAGGCAATATAATAGTAAGAATACACAATACATACCTCTATAAACACGTCCGTAATCTCAAAACGACAAAAATGAAAAAAAAGTACTCCGCAATAACAAAAACACCTTTCCGAACCTGACAGCCAAACAAAGAGGCCATTGTAAAAAATGGCGGCGTGGTTGTTATTGGTCTCACGCGTGCTACCAATGACCGACTTGACGTTTCGTTAGCGCGAAATTTAAATCGAGTTTTTAAAGTCGGTTCAACTCTCCCACCTGGGCAAGTGTCCCGGACTCCCCCTACACTTGCTGTGTGTTCGCGTTCGGCTGACACGAGTTCGCGTGCTTCGCTTTTCAAACTGCTTCTTAGTCGTTGCAGGTTCTCTGCCGGTGTAAGTTGGTAGACTTTTGTAGAGTCTCGGAATGTGGCCTTAAATGTCAGCCATTCGTTCGGTGAGCCGGAGAATGCTTGTAGTTCTGGACATCTCGATCTTGGTCTTGCAAGCTTCTCCATAGCTTCGGTCAATGCTTCGATGTTATTGTTTCTCAGTCGGGCGGGTGTAGGCGATCTTCCACGAGTGTCGAACCGTAGGTGTCGTTCATCCCTGGTTCCGCTCTTCGGAACTCCTCGCTCCTCCCTATATTTACAATATAAATTAAAGTAAAGTGTAGAAGTTTCTCTCTTCAACTCGGAAGTTACGGTTGAAAAACTGACGTGGAAGAAAAACCGAAGAACATAATTATGATATGTCGGACTGACCACACAAAATGTTAAATATTAAAAGAAAAAGGATACTGCAGTGTTGTAGGCGGATGCCGAACTGCGTTCTCAGCCGGCACGCCGAACATCCAGATCACAGAAATACTTGCATGAAACCGTGGGCGTTGCAGCGGTCCGTCAAGTTGAGTATCGGTTTACGTGTAAGCCAAAAAAACCCACTGCAAAAAACATACAGTGTTAGATCGCCGGTCGGGAACGAAAACGGCCCGAGAAACGGAGAAAAAGGAAATCTAAAACAGACTCACCTTCTTGCGGGTTTTGAAATTTAATTTGAATGTCTTGTGGCGACTGGGTCGCTGCGCGTGCGCGCAGGATCGCTTGCAAAATCTTAATAATCTTCTCATCGTAGACGAGACAAAAATCATCGGCGGCTCCGATCGGAAAAATGCCAAATCACGACCATAAACTAGATCAAGTCACCGATGAGAAGCGTTCCGGTTCACACAGACGGTTCGAGTATCGCCAACAGCCAGCAATAAATTAAAATGAAAATGTAGTAATTTCATACCTTTTTCAATGTGAAATTTAAGTTATTTTTTTACTATTAAACAAATTATTTTAATTAATTAATTTTGTTTTATTTCTAAATGCAAAAGAAGATCGAAACAAATTTTACGGTAACCATAAACAATTTGTTTCGTTTCGATTATCAATTTTTTTTTTTTTAATAATTTGCCCTTTCGGGCAGGCTAAAGCTATAGAGCCATACTGCCTTGTCTTAAGTGTTATTTCTGCTGTATCTTAGCTATAGTTATCGTCAAAGTCGTCTTTGTCAAGTCCAGTTCGTGTCAGTTAATTCCAGTCATGCTTTAGTAAAGTAGTGGCAACTTTACTACAAAGCTTCGATGGAGTTTTGGAAGCAACACGAAAACTCATGTTTCACCACATTATATCATTTTTCCACACTCGCGCTTGTAACTCGGCACTTTATGAATAAAACACCACCATTTTTATGCATAAACACTCGACAAAACACTAGTTTTGGAAAAAAATACAACGGAGCGACATGACTCTTCCCGCGTTCCCGCCAAAACTCTTTCGATTATCAAAAGCGAGTATTGTATTCATGACAGTCTGCGACGTATGTCACTGTCATTGTCTACTTTAGACTCCTGTCATCTTTACATGACAATTTAACGTAAACAAATCGCAAAGGCCATTCATCAAGAATTGAATTGAACGTAAACAAATTAGTTTGTTTACCATTTGTGGAAATAACAATAAAATAATGATATTCTATTCAAGTTAATTGATAAATATCATAAATGAATGACAAAATACGATGAAATGAGTGCCAGTATGTGTTTCTTGTGTTTTTATAAGTAGCTACGCTACATACCGTAAAGGGGACCGGCGCGGGGCGTCTCTGTCAACCTCCGAATAGTCTCACCGCCTGCCTGTCGCATACTAGGCGGCGCAGGCGGATCCAACGAGACCCTTCTTAAGGGCCAAGTCCTCGACCGTGGGAACTTCTGCTTGAACATCTACATTGATATTTTCCACTCACACAGACGTACATACGTCTGACGTTAGATTTGAATACATTGACGTCACGCTAAAATAGATAAGGAGAGTTAAATTACTATAGCCACGAGCAAGAAGGAGACAGAATGTTTATTCCTATTGCCCAAAGCGGATTTTACATTGATTATCTGTTACATTATGACAGAAGTTTTTTTTTTGTTTTGGCATCGCGTTTTGAATATTTGACAGTGTCAAGTGTTTTATATTTTCTAGTTTCATAAAGCAACCGTGGGAACTTATGATTACATTGATATTTTCGCTCTGGAAACGAATAAATCTACCTTCGGTGTTTCGTACAAATTAAATGTTCATCACGACTTCGTATTCGTATGACGTTTGATGAAAGTCACAGAGAACACGAATGTATTTAGTAATAGTTAGTTGCATCGCGTAGCCTGCGGGCACGTAGCAAGTAGGCAGCAAAGGGTGGGGCGTAGACGGAGAAAACAATGGGGCCGATGGGTTTTTGAGATATTAAATGAAAACCATTTTAATATCGGGCACCATCTTTATTCACCGTTCAAAACCGACGCCTTCCCATAGACCACACGATTCAACATTTTCCATAGAGTAAGGTGGACCGCACACGGATAAGGCTTACTACATACATTACAATATATTTAACATGGGTTAGCTAGTCTACACTAATAATATTATTATAATCATCGAATTATCGATGAATATAATATTGTAAAGGTTCTGTCATTTTTTGTTTATCTACGTTAGTATTGCATGTACCTACATGATTATTTTTGCACGGCGCAATGCAGATGGCACTCTTCGAGTTTTTAAATATCCATTGTACCCATTTACGCAATAGGTATGAATTATGAAAAACTTCTGGACCCATTTTAAAAAAGTAGTTTGGAGTAATTACTATGAGGCTATATTTATTACTAGAATTTAATTAAAAAATAAATGTCCACCCGTGCGATGCCGGGACGGGCCACTAGTTAATTATAAATACAAACAAAAAGATAATAATTAAACTACTGAAGCGTGTAGAGGTAACAAACAAACACAGACATTTTCTTTTCCGTCCTTGCTTGTTTCCCATTTTTATAATATTATGTACACAAGATGAATAATAAAAAATAAACAAAAAAGCGTCTGTGCACTAATCACTGATTCACTCCACTAAATTACATAAAAGCGTCAATATCGCGGTAACGTATCATTTACTCAAACTAAAGAGGTAAGACAACAAAATAATACGACCGAGCGCGGTCGGTCGGTATTTAGTTGCACACTAGAAGAATCAAAATACAAAACGGCCGGGAAGCATGCGCGCGGTGCTCGGTACCGCCGCCGCCGCGCGCCCACCTCTTGCGGCCTCTCGCGACATGCTATAGGTACACGTGTCTCGTGACGTCAGATTCGTCAGAGAGATTGATTCTTCGAAGAGAGAGATGGTTTGTAGCGCCTATCAAAATAAAACAGCAACAGACGTAACGCAGAAAAGAGGTTTTCAGCAGGCACTATCAGAAATTTTCATCAAACTATCCGTACTTATCTGCTAATAGAATAAACAAAACGTACAATAAAAGGTCTAAGCCTTAAATGTATCTGTATCAAAGTTAGCATCTATAAAATTGCGCCTTTCCTATAATTTTTTTGATATCAAGATTACGGGTTACAAATAGTTTGGCCATATTCTATTTCATAATTTCAAGAAACGAAAAGCGTTTGAAACTATTTTTTCTCCAAGCATAATAATTCAGGATATGTATTATAGTATTCATTAATTTCAAACTTCCACATGATGTATAACGTCACAAAAAGATTGACAAAAACACATCGATTGCCTTATTTCACAAGACTTGCCCGTTAAGCGTTCCCGCTCGATTTCCAAACGGTTGTGTTCGGCTACGTCCAATTCGCGACGGTTCATGTCACGACGGTCTTGTTCCGCGGCGTCCGCTTGGCTTCGTGTCACGACCATCTTCGTTCCTTGGTCGGGTTGAGTTCTTGATCAATCCGGCGCTCGAAGGTCCAACAACACTGTTGGGGATATAGTGTACTGTATATTGAAAGGCTCTTGATGGGTTGTTCTTGTTTATTGACCGGATCTCGCTGAATGTTTCTTGACTCTTGACTACTGCTACTGACTACGCCGGATCGCGGCGTTTATATACAAATTTCACGGGAGATGGATAGGCGCTCTCATTGGTCGACCAATCACACGCGACCTAAAGTGAATTCGAACTCGAACGTGAATCCGAACTCGAACTCGAACGTGAATTCGAACTCGAACTCGAATGTGAATTCGAACTCGAACGTGAATTCGAACTTGAACTCGAACGTGAATTCGAACTCGAACTCAAATGTGAAGTCGAACTCGAACGTGAATTAGAACTCGAATGTGAACTCGAACTCGAATGTGAATTCGAACTCGAACGTGAATTCGAACTCGAACGTGAATTCAAACTCGAACTCGAACGTGAATTCGAACTCGAACTCGAATGTGAAGTCGAACTCGAACGTGAATTAGAACTCGAACTCGAATGTGAAGTCGAACTCGAACGTGAATTGGATCTCGAACGTGAACTCGAACTCGAATGTGAAGTCGAACTCGAACGTGAATTAGAACTCGAACGTGGATTCGAACTCGAACTCGAACGTGAATTCGAACTCGAACTCGAACGTGAATTCGAACTCGAACTCGAAAGTGAATTCGAACTCGAACGTGAATTCGAACTCGAACTCGAATGTGAAGTCGAACTCAAACGTGAATTCGAACTCTAACTCGAATGTGAATTCGAACTCGAACTCGAATGTGAATTCGAACTCGAACGTGAATTCAAACTCGAACTCGAACGTGAATTCGAACTCGAACTCGAATGTGAAGTCGAACTCGAACGTGAATTTGAACTCGAACTCGAATGTGAAATCGAACTCGAACGTGAATTCGAACTCGAACTCGAATGTGAAGTCGAACTCAAACGTGAATTCGATCTCGAACTCAACGTAACTTATCGCGCAAACAGAGAGCGAGTCGTGCTATCTCGCTCGCACATATCGCCGTCTCGCTCACGACCTCCGTTGCGCGGAGCTTGACTGGATAGAGAGCACCTACCCATTTTCCATTTATTCAGCAACTAGGACAAGTCTTAAGCCAGATGCCGCCGCAGCTGCATTACCAACAACAGCTGAGGCCCCAACCCCCACGGGGGACACAAACCGCCTGGCTACAAACCAGAACGGCCCAAACCGCAGCCACAGACCCAGCTCGCTTCCAAGCAGAGCAACAAGCGCTCCCCCCAGCCGCTCGGTGTTATGGCCCTACACCCACGAGAGGGCCTACCACGCTCCAACCACCAGCAAATATGCCAGGGCAAACGAGGAAGAGAAAGAAGAAAAGGCCCAAACAAAACAGACCGATAGTATCCACGCCTACACTACCCACAGAAGCTCTCCCCGCATTCGTACCATTCGCTCCATCGACCATCCACCCCTCAGTCGAGGGCGGTAACGCAGGGAGAGAGAAAAAGGGCCAGAAGACCCACTAAATCAAGGCCAGTTTCGGCACCTCCCACAATAAGGGCGCGCTCAAAGCAGGGCCCCGACCAGAGGGTACACTTCGCCCGGTGGAAAGACCTACCCAGGCTACAAGATTCACCACCAGCCACTAGAAGGGGGTTGCCCAACCCACTCGAAAGGTGGGGAAGACAGCCGCGCTAGTACCCAGCACGTATAGGTCCAGAATGCCACCTTTGCAGCTTAGAGGCCAGAACGTCTCATGGGAAAAGTCCGTCAAGTACCTGGGCGTTCTCATCGACTCGCGAAAATATGACAGAACCCAAAGAAATATAGACGTGATGTGCAGTAAATATAATTAGAAATTATTTAAAACTATTTCCCAATAGTCAAATAGCCTAGTGCAAAAAAAAAGGTGGGATCACCTAGATATTTCAGGTATGGGGCAATAAATAAAATCAGTTTGTAAATAGAAGTATGTATTTTCTAAAAGTCTTCGTCATCATCATCATCATCGAAGTCCTCCCTCCACTTGGTCTTCTCTGGAGGCTGCACTTGGAAGCCGGGCGGGCAGCATACTTCCTTCTCTGTGCATATCCTGTGAAAATGTACAGGGTTTGAAGCTTGGGATATATTAAGCCAAAAGCATATCATTTTACTAAACTAAAAACTTATAATACGAAAAAGTCTATAAAGAAGTAGGTAGGTACATTTGTAGCGATTAAATCGGTCAACTAGCTGTCAAAAAGGCAAGAAACGTCAACTTACGCCCGCGACTTCGGCCGCGTTAACTTAATGAAACATAATATGTACCTAAGTAAGCAATAGCCATGAAATTTGCGCTATTTTATTGTTTTTTTTCTTTGGTTTTGGCGTCGCGTTTTAGCATTTGCCAGTATTTATATATTTTCAACTTTCAAAAGTTAAATAAGTGTCCTCGTAGCTAAAGTTATAGTCAAAGTCTAGTCTTGGTCAAGTACAATCCGTGTCAGTCAAGTCCAGTCATGCTTTAGTAAAGTAGTGGTGACTTTACTATAAAGCGTCGATGGAGTTTTGGTAGCAACACGAAAAGTCATGTTTCACCACATTATATCATTTACCCACACTCGCGCTTGTAATTCGGCACTTTATGAATAAAACACCACCATTTTTATACATAAACACTCGACAAAACACTAGTTTTGGAAAAAAATATAACGGAGCGACACAACTCTTCCCGCGTTCCCGCCAAAACTCTATTTTATTGTTATAGATTAAGATAAAGGATACCTTTTATCTCTGAATAATTCTCCATAAGACGCACCTATACCAAATTTCAAGTGGATACGTCCTGTAGTTCGTTTTTTGATAAATCCCACGGGAACCTAATATTTTTCTAGTATAAAAAGTATTTTATATATTAATCCAGGTAATAAACTATATGTGTGCCGAATTTCATCCAAATCCGTTCAGCCGTTTTTGCGTGATTGAGTAACAAACATCCCACAAACTTTCAGATTGATAATAATTTATGAATTATATCAGTTTTTACCAAAGCACAAGCTTTGCTTAGTTTGGGGTCAGATGGCGCTGTGTGTAATGTCCTACGATATTTATTTAAATAACCCTGTACTTTCAACTAGTAGGTATTATTTTATTAATATAAGATATAACTATAATTAAAAATAGAATTAATACACTTTGATGTTGTTAATTTATACTTTCTTTATTAAAAAAACTTTTACATATCTATGTACGAGTATATCACAAAAGCTAGAACTAATCTTTTTCTATCAATCACAAGTACCTACATCCAAGTATTACGTAAGCATGAGGGGGGAGGTCGTCTTTGTTTATTTTTGATGGCGTCAGCTGTCAAGGCCCATCCATAAATTACGTCAGACGAATTTCATTTTTTTTTTTACCCCTCCCTTACCTAGTGTGACATCACATATTTTGCAATTTTACATTTAGAAATTTATGATATTAGATATAAAATTTTATACGTATTTTTGAAAAAATGTTATGTCACAAAATTTGGGTCCCCAGGGCCCCTTGTCACACAATGTCACACTTCGTCGACCCGCTCACACCCCCTTAACGTGTCACGTAATGTATGGATGGCCCCTCATAAGCTTTGAAACAAAGGGGAGGGAGGAATTAGTAATTACTAGATTTATAGGTGATATAATAGCTTGGTGGTTAGCGCGGTCGAGGTTCAAACTTCAACAATGACCAAGCAAGGAAAACATCGTGAGGAAACCATAGCCTGGTTGTAGGGTACTTTATAGTACTTGGCTGGCTAGCTGCCACCCACATCAAGTTGGAATTCTGCCGCCAAGCACCTGTGTGTTCCGACAGCCTCACTGAAGAGCCAGTTCCATTCCAGACTATGTGTGCTTTACCATTTTAGACCACACCATCACATGTGAGCAATCAGAAAACAATTTAAAAAAATCTACTTACATACTACTTGAATTGAAATTAAATTAAGCAGTCTAGAGGAGGCTTCAGGTGACCAGAATGCTGGTATCTACTTTGGTCAAAAGCTAAGCATTGCCATCCAGCGTGGCAATGTTGCCAGCATTCTGGCCACATATCCCTCCTCTGACGGTTTTTTAGACGAAGTTTTTTGTATACATTTTGTAAATAGTATAATAGGTATTTTTTATTTTGTTTAATATTTTTTTTTTTAAATTAATTTGCCCGTTCGGGCAGGCTAAAGCTATAGAGCCATACTGCCTTGTCTTAAGTGTTATTTCTGCTGTATCTTAGCTACAGTTATCGTCAAAGTCGTCTTTGTCAAGTACAGTTCGTGTTCCAGTCATGCTTTAGTAAAGTTAGTGGCGACTTTACTATAAAGCTTCGATGGAGTTTTGGAAGCAACACGAAAACTCATGTTTCACCACATTATATCACTTTCCCACACTCGGCATTTGGCACTTTATGAATAAAACACCACCATTTTTATGCATAAACACTCGACAAAACACTAGTTTTGGAAAAAAAAATACAACGGAGCGACACGACTCTTCCCGCGTTCCCGCCAAAAAAAACTTTGTTTAATAAATGTCCATGATTGATAAAAAAAAAAAAAATTAAGCAGTGCTTTTTTTTTTTTTTAATGGTTAACAGGCTAGGCGTTTGACCACAGCTCACCTGATGTCAAGTGAAGGTGTGGCCGAAGATGGTAAAGCACACCTAGCCTGGAATGCAACTGGCTCTCAAGTGAGGCTGCCGGAACACACCGTTAGATGCTTGGCGGCAGATTTTCAACTTGAGGGTGGCAGCTAGCCAGCCGAGTACTAAAGTACCCTACCACCATGCTTTGGTTTCCTCACGATGTTTTCCTTCACCGGCAGCTCAAGCTCATTGTTGGGGTTTGATCCCACGCCCTTCGGCATGCGAACCTACCGCGCTAACCACTGAGCTATCATCGCTACAACAAATATGATGCCATTTGTTTACAGTCAATTCAGCCATAGTGAACAATTGATTGCAGTTGGTACAATTCCAGTCCGGTTCGTTTGAATGGTATACATCAAAATGCTCCCTCAGCTTATTGTACATTCCATTCCCCACAAACTTAATCTTACATTCCATACATTCAATTGTAACGCAGGACGACAGACTTTTAGGATTTTTCAAGGTTTGAAACATATGCATGGGAGACAACGTTTCTTCCAAGTACAGATCATAGCTCACAGACGTCACACTTGCGTCCACATCTTTTTTAAGCTTCCTGCAATACGGATATTTGTTCGAATACTGTCTATACATAGCTGGCACTTTTATTGTATCCATAAATTGCAAATCGCTTTTTATAACCTCAATTAGAGATATCAAAACACATTGTGTACTATCTGATGCCATATATTCATTTTGCAACATGTAACACAATTTTGGAAAATATTCATTGGTATCCAGTTCGTCTGACATCCGCTGCACGTCTTTCATCTGTATTTTAGTTTTCAGTTTGCGTTTACTACATGTGAGACCATTTTTACTGTTAACAAGAACATGTTTCAACTGGTGGTTAGTCCATCTTTGGAAATATAGCCCATGTATTTCGACTGTGACTTTAACGCTAAACCAGTTGAGTATAGATGCGATTGGCAGCTTGTTCACTGTAATAGAGCTGGGTATAAAATCTGTCAAGTTGAAAATCGTGTTTTCAACATCACTGGAGAGAGGTTGATTCAGTATTAGTTTGTTGAGTTGCTTTCTCGTGCAGTAAACCTCTAGAGTGATCTCGCTAGTGTTGACTTTCTCCATTTTCTTTGCATTGTCTGCAATCATTTTGGAGATGGCTTGCTGAGCAAGCGGTTTCGACTCGATCAACTGGATTTTGAGGAAATCCTTTAGATCTATATATTTTGCTTCTAGAGTTTTCTTTATAGACTTGTATGCGTTTTTCTTGCGGAGTATGTTGATCCCTTGATCAAATTCGTCCCATTTGGGCCAGTCTTTTAGAAACCTGAAACATACAAAGTACAGATTTCAAAAAGTAGTATTGGGTATACACTATACACCTCACAATATCATATTTGTCTCAGTTGGGTGAGTTATTCTATCCTGATAAATCAGTCCAGCAGAGCTGGAGCACTGTTTCTTAAATCTCTTTGAATATAATAAATATTATAAATGTGAAAGTTTGGATGGATGGATTGACGTAAAAACTACTGGACAGATTTGGATGAAGTTTGACATGGAGGTAGCTGAGACCTTGGATTAACACATAGACTACTTTTTATCCCATAACACAGTGGGGTGCAGCTAGTTTAACAATAAAATTATTTTGAGATCTACCTACTCAGAGCTTACAAAGCAGAGATACTACCAACTACTACTGCCAACTGTGACTTCTCCATTGTCAATCAGAAAGTTAAGCGAGCACTTTTACATACCTTTTTACAACGTTCAGATAAATATCAACTTCTAACTCATGTAGCATTGTAATGTCAATTTCAAACTCTGTATGCAGTATGGAGATTATCTGAGCGTTTGTTAAAACTGTGTTTTGTTTATTATCATTGCTTATAAGCCGTTGGAATAACTGCATTAACGGGCGAGCTGAAATATGAGATATGCAGGCCATTTAAGTGGAAAGAATGGCTATAAAACCATATTATGAAGAATTAACGTGTTAAATAATATAGTAAAACGACAATTTTTTTGTTATAAAAGATTCAAAATAGGCTGATCTTAAACATTTTGCTTTAGTAAAGCTAAAATAGGAAAATAATAACATAAACTTACTTTCTGAGTCCGTTGAAGATCCTTCGCCGGCCCTGGAGCCTTCATCATTGCTCTCCACCATAACCACATCGTTGGAGTCGTCGTCAGACATTATTAATTGATACTAAAGGACAGTTATTCTTGAAAATTATTTAAATCAGCGAAATAAAACTAACCGATCACGGACCAACAGAATTTTAACAGAAAGTCGGGAACGATCACCACAGCAACCTTAGTATGACATTGACATACTGATTTTCATTGCAAGAAAATTTTATAATTTTTGGCACCGCAGTTTTTGTATCCAGCCAGTGTAAAGAAATGTAACTTTTCAAATGTTTTAAAATTAAACCTAGTCATAGTTATAAACAATGTCACATAAAGTAAGTCACGGTGAAGTCTAGCTCATGCTTTAGTACAAAATCGGTAACTTTCCTAGAAACTTGACATTAGACACATAGGAAATAAAATATTCCGCCACGCGTACAATTTAGCACTTAATTATTGAAAACCTATATCTTTAAATTCAAAAAAAATTAAATCCAATATTAGATTTGTTGCAATTAATATACACATGTTTTTCGCGTTTCCGTCAAAACTTCAATTGAGTTGAATCCAATTTTTTGTAGGTACTCAAGGCTACATTTAACGTTTCGCCACATTTCTGTTTATGTGAAATCTTAGTAACCCAAAAGTCAATTTATATAATAATGAATTTCTTATATTCACTAGAAACAAGCAAACAAGTATCTACCTCACGTATTCTCTTGGAGCGTAAAGGGTGAGATCAATGGCGTCCGTGCCGTATTCACAGTACTGTCTATCTACACAGACACCACTCACTCCTTTCGCTGTGGAGCAGATCACTGGAAGGCTGGTCGCTGGAAATAAGAAAATTTGGAGATGTAGTCTCATGTGGGAGCGAAAACATTTCGTTTTATTTTCAAAACATAAGCTCCTGGTTATATAAACGATAGAAGAATGTATAGAAAGGGTATCACCCCCAGCGGGAGTAGCTTCATGAAAATTATTTTTGGGACTTGGATTATACAAAACAATAAACCTTCCGGTAAAAATTTTATAACTTGTTGGCTTGCGTTTGACCGCCAGGCCAGGTTAATCGTGCTATACTATCTTCGACTTCGAAACAATCACTTAACATCAGGTGAACTATCAACAAACGTATCAACCTCAAGTGCCAATCATAAAAAAGTTAGATGATATACAGACGGACTGAGGCTACTCTGTGTATATACGAAACGAACACTCACTGTCATCAATTTCATTAGTAGCGATTGCGACCGCGGCCTTCGCGATCACTTTTCTGTCTCGGTGTGCCTGGCCGCACACGACGTCACCAAACGAGACCAAAACGAAGATCGAGCTAAAATGTTAATGAATTTCTAGCCAGCCGTAGAAAACTACGTTTAGTCCATTGAAAAGTTACATTTTTATTTCAATCATCTTTTAATATTTTTTTTTATTTAATCCTTTTAATTTTTTTGATAATGCAATTTTGTTCATCATCATCATCATAATTTCAGCTGTAGGACGTCCACTGCTGGACATAGGCCTCCCCCATTGACGTCCATAAAGACCGGTTGGAAGCGGCTCGCATCCAGCGCGTTCCTGCGGTCTTTACTAGGTCGTCTGTCCACCTTGTGGGTGGGCGTCCTACGCTGCGCTTGCCAGATCGTCGTGTGTTATTAATTAATTAAAAAATAAACCTAATGAAAATTATTCCTTAACTTCCTCTACAAAAATGGTCTGATGTAATTATATTTTTTTTTTTGTAAAATGATCAGAAAAAAGTTATAACGACCAATAGAAACTCAAATTTACATCGATTTTCACTTTTAACTTTGTTATTTTTGGTTCTAGGAATAAAAGTTACTTCACCAAAGTTGTAGAGAATTTAATTTGCAACAAAAAATGTTTCAATGTAATTTATTTATGAGACCTATATTTTGTCTGATAAACCATTGAATATGTAAAAAATAAAATTGCGTCTTCTGACAAATGCAATCCCAAATGTAACTTTTCAATGGACTAGTTATCGAGTACAAAGATGTCCCAAATTTCAATGTCATTTTTGTCTTTTAATTTAATCTAGATGTTTAATAACACTGTTTTATTTCTTATTTTCAAAAGACAATTCTTACTAAATTGGGTATACCTACTTATATATAAAAGGAAAATTATATTAGTTCTGGTTTCTATAATAAACAAAGTTTTCCATTATAAAGAAGCTGTCTATAGGAAAATTAGAAAAAAAAAATATATTTAAAGTTACTTGACAAATTTAATTGAATGCTATCAAATTCTTAAATGATAAATAACTTGACATTCTTATTCAAGAATACTGTGACATTCATAATTATCTTTTTCATTAATAATAAATTATGACATTTAAAATTTAGTACTATGACATTTATAGCTAAGCATATACACAAACCAGTAGAGTACGCAAGCATTGGAAATAATTCCAGCTTTCATTTTTCCGTTCCGTTACAGAAATATCGTGATGGAACCATTTTTCGTCTCAACCAAAATAAAGAAAGAAACATTTATTTTATCACGCACGACACTACAACAATAAAATATAATAAAAAAAACGAAATATAATAAAAGACTGCAAGAACAATAAAAATTAAGTTTTTTTTAATTAAAAATAAATTGTCGCTGAAGTATCCAGTGCGGCAAAAAAAGGTTAGCTCCCAGCATTCGTGCTGTAGATTTAACAGAGCGCTGGTTTTTAGAACTAACCTCAATGGTGAATTTTTAATTTAAAATGCGATTATTTTCGAGCCTAAAGCATTTTCATTGTTAGTAGTGGAATATAAAATGAAATTGTACTTACAAAAATTGATAAACGTCCATCTCGCAAAACGATATGTCGTGACTAATAAATTAATTGTCAATACGTAAGCCATTAAACACTAGTTAACATCCGATTAGATACACTGATGACCTGCTGTTAAGTCGGTAACCTCATTATATTATGTTAGTAATAAATACTTTAAGTAGACGTCGAGTGTGAGGCGCTAATGATTTATAACAGCTAAGGACTGCCCCACATAGACGCGATGTAGAGTGCAGAATGCGATCAGCTTAAACCACGTTTAGGCCCGTCTACCGTTTGTTGAAGCAAACGTAGCAATAAACGGCAAAATAATCCTTGCCCACACAAGCAGTGACGGCGTAGATGAAAAGTAGACGGCGAGAAAAATCCTTTGCGAGGCCTTTCAATCCCATGGCAGTCCATTTCATTTTGCAGCCAGACAGATATTGAGTTGCGTAATACATAGGTAATTATAATAATATTATCAGTTTGTTTCAGAACCAGTCCATAACAAATTCCAAAAATTAAATGACAAGACATTTAATTTTTGGAATTTGTTGTAGGTATTTTTTTCGATATTGTACCTTATCAAATATATTTTGATAAGATTTTAACATAGCATTTAATTACCTATTACTCATCGCTATGGACTGGTTCTGAAACAAACTGATAATATTATTATAATTACCTATGTATTACACAACTCAATATCTGTCTGGCTGCAAAATGAAATGGACTGCCATGGGATTGAAAGGCCTCGCAAAGGATTTTTCTATTTTTATTAAATTATTTTTATAAAAATGACAAATAATCAAAATGTCAAATACTTAAACAAAGTGTCAAATAGTAAAAATGTCAAAAATTATGTTAATTAATAATGGTAGGTTTAGGTTTATAAAAATGTCAAATCATCTTAACTGTGGTTTAAAAACTGTCTTTTTCATTATGGAGTTTGGACCAGTGTTTTACAAATTTTATAAGTAGGCAACTGTAGATAAATCATAGATACTACTCGTACAGAAATGGATACGGGTAAATAAATAACATGTCATGACCTACGGAGCCTAAACGTGGACACTCACAGCGGGAATGGTTTACAAATTCAAAGCCTGAGCGGCTTTGAATTTGTAAACCATTCCCGCTGTGGAAGAGAAGAAGAGCGAGCTGTGGAAGGAATTATGCCCGACATAGCTCAGCGTACTAACAAGCTGAAATGGCAATTGGCTGGACGTATCTGTCACAGACAAATCTTATTAATTTATTTTTATTTGGATCACCAACACTATAAACATCACAACAATCATAGCGGTCATCAACACAAAAAACCAATAAAACCGACCAAGTGCGAGTCGGGCACGCGCACGTAGGGTTCCGTACCATTATCTATAAAAATCTATAAAAGTTTGTTGTATGGGAGCCCCCCTTTAAATATTTATTTTATTTTATTTTTAGTATTTGTTTTTATAGCGGCAATAAAAATACATCATCTGTGAAAATTTCAACTGTCCAACTATCACCGTTCTTGAGTTACAGCATGGTGACAGACGGACGGACGGACGGCAGCGTAATAGCGTCCCGTTTTTACCCTTTGGGTACGGAACCCTAAAAACTAGATGCTACAGCAATTATAGGTGACGACGGCAAGCATAAAGTTAACAATTATTTTCAAAAGTTAGGAAATGTCAGTCACAGTTAATTAATCAATAAATATGACAAATATTTATTATATCTGGTACTGCGGTGGTAGTGGTACTTTCCTAGACGACCTCCTGAGGAGATCTACCATCAAGTAAAATATATCCGAAGATGAAATCACATGGCATTGGCACCAGCCAGCTGCTACAAAAGATTTTTGGGATGCCGTCACCGTTTTGATATAGCCAACAATGAAGCAATGTCACTTCGATGCCTGAAGTAATTCAAAGTAGACAATGTTTTCTCAACTGTTTTCAAGGTGATATTTCTTTTATTATTTCCTTATAAAAATATTATAATAATACCTATTTAATCTCATTCGACTTATAAATGCGAAAATGTATGTACTTTTACTTTAATGTCTGTTATTTCTTCATGCTGTAATGAAACGGATTTGAATTAACGGGCAAGTCTTGTGAAATAAGGCAATCGATGTGTTTTTGTCAATCTTTTTGTGACGTTATACATCATGTGGAAGTTTGAAATTAATGAATACTATAATACATATCCTGAATTATTATGCTTGGAGAAAAAATAGTTTCAAACGCTTTTCGTTTCTTGAAATTATGAAATAGAATATGGCCAAATTATTTTTAAACCGTAATCTTGATATCAAAAAAATTATAGGAAAGGCGCAATTTTATAGATGCTAACTTTGATGCAGATACATTTAAGGCTTAGACCTTTTATTGTACGTTTTGTTTATTCTATTAGCAGATAAGTACGGATAGTTTGATGAAAATTTCTGATAGTGCCTGCTGAAAACCTCTTTTCTGCGTTACGTCTGTTGCTGTTTTATTTTGGTAGGCGCTACAAACCATCTCTCTCTTCGAAGAATCAATCTCTCTGACGAATCTGACGTCACGAGGCACGTGTACCTATAGCATGTCGCGAGAGGCCGCAAGAGGTGGGCGCGCGGCGGCGGCGGTACCGAGCACCGCGCGCATGCTTCCCGGCCGTTTTGTATTTTGATTCTTCTAGTGTGCAACTAAATACCGACCGACCGTGCTCGGTCGTATTATTTTGTTGTCTTACCTCTTTAGTTTGAGTAAATGATACGTTACCACGATATTGACGCTTTTATGTAATTTAGTGGAGTGAATCAGTGATTAGTGCACAGACGCTTTTTTGTTTATTTTTTATTATTCATCTTGTGTACATAATATTATAAAAATGGGAAACAAGCAAGGACGGAAAAGAAAATGTCTGTGTTTGTTTGTTACCTCTACACGCTTCAGTAGTTTAATTATTATCTTTTTGTTTGTATTTATAATTAACTAGTGGCCCGTCCCGGCTTCGCACGGGTGGACATTTATTTTTTAATTAAATTCTAGTAATAAATATAGCCTCATAGTAATTACTCTAAACTACTTTTTTAAAATGGGTCCAGAAGTTTTTCATAATTCATACCTATTGCGTAAATGGGTATAAAATGGATAAATGGATATTAAAAAACTCAAAGAGCGCCATATTCTGCATTGCGCCGTGCAAAAATAATCATGTTCATGTACATGCAATACTAACGTAGATAAACAAAAAATGACAGAACCTTTACAATATTATATTCATCGATAATTCGATGATTATAACAATATTATTAGTGTAGACTAGCTAACCCATGTTAAATATATTGTAATGTATGTAGTAAGCTTTATCCGTGTGCGGTCCACCTTACTCTATGGAAAATGTTGAATCGTGTGGTCTATGGGAAGGCGTCGGTTCTGAACGGTGAATAAAGATGGTGCCCGATATTAAAACGGTTTTCATTTAATATCTCAAAAACCCATCGGCCCCATTGTTTTCTCCATCTACGCCCCACCCTATGCTGCCTACTTGCTACGTGCCCGCAGGCTACGCGATGCAACTAACTATTACTAAATACTTTCGTGTTCTCTGTGACTTTCATCAAACGTCATACGAATACGAAGTCGTGATGAACATTTAATTTGTACGAAACACCGAAGGTAGATTTATTCGTTTCCAGAGCGAAAATTTCAATGTAATCATAAGTTCCCACGGTTGCTTTATGAAACTTGAAAATATAAAACACTTGACACTATCAAATATTCAAAACGCGATGCCAAAACAAAAAAAAAAAACTTCTGTCATAATGTAACAGATAATCAATGTAAAATCCGCTTCCGGCAATAGGAATAAACATTCTGTCTCCTTCTTGCTCGTGGCTATAGTAATTTAACTCTCCTTATCTATTTTAGCGTGACGTCAATGTATTCAAATCTAACGTCAGACGTATGTACGTCTGTGTGAGTAGAAAATATCAATGTAGATGTTCAAGCAGAAGTTCCCACGGTCGAGGACTTGGCCCTTAAACTCTAAATGCAGTTACACATAGGTTTTAACTCGAAAAAACGCACATAAAATCGCAAGTTCTTAACTATTTTTTTTTTATGTAAAAAGTTGTGATACGAACGAGACACTCTCCTGATGGTAAGAGATAACGCCTGTCCATGACCATTGCAGCGATACACAGAACTTGAGTAACAAAACAAATTCCAGGGCGTCGCTGCTTAAAAACTGCTGCTGCTGCTTTCTTAATACTTTAAAAACTATTTTACTATGAAAATATTTGACACATTTTTTGTTTAACTTATACGGAATTACTCTCGTTTAATTATATAGGATGGGTACATCGATTATTATAATTTCGGACACCTGCGGTGGCCTTCATCATGGAGACGAAGCCGAGTACGTACAACGCGCGCGCGGCAACGCCCCTCGTCTTACTTCGCACTGCGGGCCGCAGCGCACCCAGTGTTGCCAATGCAAATTATTAAACGGCCATGTAGTTTTTTTTTTAATGTAAAAAGTATTAAGACGAACGAGACACTCTCCTGATGGTAAAAGATAACGCCTGTCCATTACCATTGCAGCGATACACAAAACTTTGAGTAACAAAACAAAGTCCAGGGCATCGCTGCTTTGGCGTTCATTACTTTGAGACTTTCGATGGTTAGTCTCAACAGCCCAGTAATTTCGCTAGCTGCAGTACCCATCGAACCGGAACACAGTAATGTTTACACACTACTGCTTAGCGGCAGAATAACTGGTAGTGCGGTGGTACCTACCTAGACGACCTCCCGCTAAGAAGATCTACCACCAAGTAAAACCATATGGCTCGCACTGTCAAAAACATTAGATATCATGTAGAGCCAAGCTTTTATCTCTACATCTTAGTCAAATCAGGATCAGTAATCAGTAGGTAATATTTATTGGCCATAAACAACAATAATGTTAAAGGCAAGTCACTTGTACAAAAAAAACCTTACAATTACACATTAATTAATGAAGCTATATACGAGTACTTAACCCAATCTGACAACAACAACGAACATACTGCAGCGGAGGCTCCGTTTATGTGCTACACATAAATGAGGATTCCGAGAACCTCATTGACAAAATATGTGGTTCGGACATTTCGCTACAATCAAACTGACATAAAGTAAAAAAAAGACGTGTGGCACTCGGGGACTGCCGCGGTAAAGCTATTGCATAGCATTACAACCAATGCCACCTAGAGGCGAGTTGCTGAACTAAAGAGACAAGCGTGATATTTCAAAAAAGTCATTAAAAGTTCTGCTATTCATCGATAGATGGCAAAACTAAAAAGTATCACCGCTGTGCCGGTGGGAGTGGGGGTGTTAGGTTATTTTCGTTACGGAATTTCTGGATTCGGTCTCCACGCTCAAGGCCCGCGATAGAAGCTATGCAATAGCTTAAAAATGTATTCACTATTCTGTTATACAATAGTTATTTTAGTAACGAAACCAGTGAAAGGTTTTTTGGTGGGATTTCTATGTCACAAAGTGTTGCCATTTGTGTATTGTGATTGACATATTACATTCATTGACATTTTTATTTTTATTGTTTTGACATATGTAATGATTTTGATATTTTTAAATATGAATGGAAAAATGACCTGTAACTTTGGGTTTGTTTTTTTTTTTTTTTTTATGGTAGACTGGCTAGGTGTTTGACCACAGCTCACCTGATGTAAAGTGAAGGTGTGGTCGAAGATGGTAAAGCACACCTAGTCTGGAATGGAACTGGCTCTCAAATGAGGCTGCCGGAACACACCGTTAGATGCTTGGCGTCAGATTTTCAACTTGAGGGTGGTAGCTAGCCAGCCGAGTACTAGAGAGTACGCTACCACCATGCTATGGTTTCCTCACGTTTTTGTGTTATTAATAAATGATTTGTATTGTAAACATACATTCGCACAACACTGAAATAAAAAACATAAATGTTAGCATAAAATCAATTTATTTGATGCAATTACAAAAACATATTTACAATTATAATTGATCTACATCACAGACAACTAAAAGCGACACATTTTTTTTTTTAATTAATAATTTAAAACGACGAAATTTTCAATATATTTATATCCAGGGTTTTTTTTGTGGAAGTGCACGTCTGCAGCACTTTTACAATAATATTAAAAAATTAAAGAATTTGAAAAAAAAAAAACAATTTAGCTTTAATTGAATTGAGAATCTCCTCGTTTTTTGAGTCGGTTAAAAACAGGGCCGATTCAAATTAATTAATTAGCTTTTCTTGTTTTTATATTAATGCTTAGTTAAGCATACATCAGGAGCTAAAATCCTGCTTAGTAGTTGCCAGTACTTGAACAGTTGCTTAGCTGTAGTTCCCAGAAAGCTTTTAGAAATAAAAAAAAGTAAAGTTGCATTATTTGTCACATTAACTTGATATTGCTGTTAATTAAATCAGACATGTTTTTTTAAAAATCTTTATGTATTTATCGTCCACTTGCAACAACAGTGTGACAACCATAATTTTACAGAAAACTACTTTTAAACTTTTAAATGAGCATAACTCTTAAATTGTTGCCAAGATAGATTTATTATGAACGAAATGATTAGAGTATAAATAATATTGAAACGAAATATCGAGAAGAAAAAACACATTTGGAAGTAAATTAATTTCATTTGAAGTTTGAAAAAAAAGGAAAACTTATCACGTTGTTAAAAAAAAAAGTAAGTTTACAAGGTGGCAAGTTTAGTTGTCACGTCGATGACGTGGAAATTGACATTCAATACGTGGTATCTTCGTGATAACACGATTTCATGAAAGCCGAGAGCACCTCACACCTCGAAGCTCAGTTGACAACTGAACTGTCACTGTGACGATGTCAACTAGATGAGTAAACGAGACAGCGTTATATCGTGATGTTCTAACTTTTTTTTTTTGTAGAAAAAACATCTCGTTGTTGGAGACAATAGAACGTAATTCAAATTACAAGTAAAACGAAAAATCGTATAATTCGAGATGGCACACTGTTGTCGCAAGTGGACGATATTTATTATAAATAAATAATTATATATCTATATTTGTTTATTTCATTTCATTTAAAAAAATAATTATTATTTTTGCATACTATAATCATGTATAGATTTTTAATACTTTTGGACAAGTTAAAACATAATTTAGCTGATAAAATAAAAAAAATCTGGTACTTGGCCGGGTAGCTACCACTATAAAGTTAAAAATTTGCAACAAGCACCTAACTGACAGCCTCATTTTAAAGCCACTTCCCAATCTATAATCCATATTATGTGCCGAAACCGTCGCTTCAAATCAACCGTCAAAATTATATTAATTCCTTACGAGCAAATACTTAAAAAAAACCACTTCTAAAAAATTATAAAATTGACATCATTATTATTATTAAATTATACATACATAAATTAAAATTACTGCTTACAGAAACTATGAGAATTAATACTTATGTTATTTGAGGTACCCTAGAGATATTATTCAACGGAGGGGCTAATACAATTGAATGCTTGAGTCAACTACATGCAATTCCTCGTCTATGACAAAGTGATTCGTTACTTGTGCGTACAAGGGTTTTTATTACAAAACATATTTGATAGTTTTGTGTCAAAATCAACATGGCCATGGCAAACTTATTTTTTTTTTGTGTTCCGGCAGCTTCACTTGCGAGCCAGTTCCATCACAGGCTAGGTGTGTTTACCATTTTTGACCACACTGTCACTGAACACCAGGTGTGCTGTGCACTTAGCCTGTCAAACATTAAAAATATCTTAATCAGCTGTGTACAAATGCAACAATCAATACAAACCGCATGTAGCTGTCTCAAGTGGCCCCTTTACTTATAATCTCTGTGGTATTGAGAAGATTTTAAGCATCTTCATCGTTCCCACTATCGTTTGAGACTTCTCCATCCCCTACAAAAACCTCTTCCTGTGCCATATTCATAAATCTTGGATTGTTCACTTGCAACACTGAAGCCATAGCCAAGCCCGTCCCCAAGCTATACTCTATGGGCTTCAAACTTTCGTCTACATTATCTGCGCCCTTCCGATCTATATTATCTGTGGATTTTTCACCAACGTTAGCTTTAAATTTGTGGTTTGGATGATTTTTACGTCTAGCAACTCGGTGCCTTCGGACGTCTTTCAGTAGCTGCCTTTGTTCCTGATAATATTCCGTGTCGCTATCCGACGAAGAGGCGGAAAGTTCCAAATCTTTCTTTGAAAATTTTATTTTCAAATCGTTCACATTGACAGCTTGATTGGGGGTTTTATTGACAGCCCCTGCTTCAACGTCGCTCAGACCTTCAGAGATACCGCTGAAATCGAAATCCGTTGAAAATATCTGTATTGGTTGTTCTTTATACCATAAAGTTATAAAATATTCTTTATTTTCACTTGATACAGTTACAAGTCTACTTTTGACGTTGAAATGAGAATTCGCTTCCAAAAATTCACCTTCTATATCACTCTCTTGACGGTATTTCGCAATGTTCTTCTTATATCTCCTGTTTTTATCTTTCTGCTTGTGTTCTACTTTGTAATTTATGAAAAGTTTCTTATTTTTTACATTTCGTTTGATTTTCTTTATAAAACCTTTTCTTTCGCAAAATTCGTCAAATTTTATTTGTCTCGGGAATTCCGGTACGTTTTTCAAATCTGGCATCGTTTTCACGAGAGCTTGCCTCTCTCTTTCTCTCATGAGGTCTTCTCTTTTGCCCAACTTCCTTCTTAATTCGTTCAGAACTATTTTCGTAGTTTCCTTTTCTTTTTTCCCCGGCGCCGTAGTTAGATCTCCAGCAGGCTGAATGCTTATATCATCCTCTTCGGTTTTCACGAAATAAAAAACTTCATCTCTTGTCTCTGGTTCTTTGTCTTCTATTTTCAAAATTGCCGCGCTTTCTATCAAATTTTCTTCTGACGTTTGAGGTTGCACGTCAACTTTGCCTTTCAACTTTTTTAACCTAATCTGCGAACTTTGTAACGTCGACAGACATGTTGTTACATTTTCAATGAGATCATCAATATCCTTATTTAACACAGTTAAATCAAATTCCTCATTATTAACGGCGCAAGAGTCTAGAAACATATCCAAACTGTTGCTTTTATTCAAAGCCAATTTTAATTCTAAGCAAACTCTGGCAACACCGTTGTGGACGTCGGAGTAAAGCCAATTTTGACTTATGGCAGTACCGAGTTTTTTAGTATCATTGTCTTTGGTTGTAGAGTTTTTAAGCAGTCTGTACATTCGTTGCAAAGCGTCGAAGTTTTCACGGATTTCTTCGTTGAATTCTTTTAGAACTACATTGTGAATCCAATATATTCGTTCATTGTGATTTTTGTAAAGTTTTCTGACATGTAGAGGGGGGATGCAGTGTGCAAGGGCTATGTTTTTGAGCAAAATCGATTGGACGACCAGAAATGCGTGATGGATTTGCTGAAAACAACAAACGAAATAGAATAAGTTCTAATACAATGAGTTAACTTTTTTATTCATACTTTTAATGATAATTTAAACATCTTTTTTCTGTTTTTGGCGTCGCACTTTGTGTATTTGCCTTGACACTGGCATATTTCAATAACAAAATATTTCTTACAAGACTTACGTTATTTAGTTGAAATACAATATTTTTAAAGGATTTTTTAAGGCTACAGTGAATAGATTTCTTAGATCGACATCCTCCATCTTCGATCCTTAGTCGCAACGTCGCTTTTCATCAGGCCAGTTGGTGGCCAAAAATAGATATTTTTAATTTTTTTAAATCTAGTGTAATCTAGTAAGTCTAAAACACAGTCACAAGGTCAAGTCCGGTCATGACCTATTAAAGATAGAAGTACATAAAAGTAGTTGACTTTATTACAATTCTCGGCGGAGTTTTGGAAGCAACGCGAAAAGTCATGTTTCACCACAAAATATCACTTTTACTACTGCGTACGTGTTTCGCGATATTTGTCTATACGTTGGCCATTTCTGTTATATTAATATACTAGCTGCACCCCGCGGTGTTACCCGCTACATGCTTTCGGGATAAAAAGTAGCCTATGTGTTAATCCCGGGTCACAGCCGCCTCCATACAAAATTTCATCTAAATCCGTTGTATTGTAGTTTATATTATATTAATGGGATAGTCAAAACAATTAATGACGCTCTTTTTCTGCTACTAGAAAAAAATATAGCGTTATCTACTGCTGTAACTGAATCCATCTATGAAAAAAAACCTGAAACCTCAAGTACCTAGCCTGTACAACACAAAAAAACATCGCGGGTGTACTCACGGTGAAGTTGCCTGTCAAACATTTAAAAAAAACACCGGCACGTACCATGGAGGTGAGCTGTAGTCAAGCACCTAGCCTGAGAAACATGAGAAAACATTGCAGGTGTACTTACGGTGAGGTTGCCGGGGACGGAGATAGCGGGCATTGGATCGCATCGCAGCCAGGGCGCGGCGGCCAGCACCGCGGCGGAGGCGCGCGCGGCTGCGGCGCACAGCGCGCTCTGCTGCCGGTACAGCAACGTGTGGAGCGACTCCACTACGGACATCACCGATGCACTGGACAAAACAAAAATATACATACAGTGGAATCCGTATTGTAATGATATCGAAAGGAAATGAACGGACAAACACGACATACTAAGTGGACGTCATACAAAACATTTTTTTAGAAAATAAACATCAAACTTTGAGAGTTTGTAACCTACTGTATTTTTATGTTCGTTAAATGACATTTAAGTAGGTAATTATTTTTGTTATTATGATTATTTTCTAATTAGATTGACATTGTTTTAAAAGCGACACGGGTAGGGTCAACTGTATATACCTTCATTGCTAGATGCAAGACGCTGTTTATATAGACAGACACACATTTGGACACAATATTACACCTATATATAATTCACACTTAATAATACCAGACAGCCAAGCTCAGGCAAGTGTGTTCTCGAAGACGACTAGGAGCCAAGTGACTGCAAGCAGTCGGACCATCACGAACGAAGAGAAGCGAAAGCGCCTCGGTTTCCGTTACGGTGATACCCATCAACAGCTGGCACGTCGTTTCCGGTATAGACTTTGATTATTTTGCGTTCGGCAAGGCGGCAAATACTAGTGACGACAACAGTTGATTATTTATGTATTATGGTTTTTAATTTATTATTATTATTTAGATGTGCGAGATAAATGTAACTGATTTCATTGTTATTATTTCAATAAAAGAATTAAATTTAATTTTAACATGAGGGTAGTAGCTAGCCAGCTGAGTACTAGAAAATACCTTACCACCAGGATTTCCTTTACCGGCAGCTCGAGATCATTGTTTTATTTTATTTAAATTTGATACAACAAACCTAGATTTAAAACAAACAAATAAAACAATGACAACAAATGACACATTACAAACATTGTACACATCATTAATGTGATAGCTTGCATCATCCCATCAAGTTCATCGCAAACACTACATAGAAACATTATATGTCACACACATACGAAGAACGGGATTGTTACTTCCAATATTGTTGGGGTTTGAACTGACCGTGCTAATCACTGAACTGTCATCGCTACAGTTGGGTACTTACAGCTGTGTATACAGGGTGGCGTATTCCTGCAGCGAGGCGGCGGCGCGGCGCGCGAGCGTCAGGTACTCGCGCATGTCCGCCAGCACGGCCGGCAGCGCGCCGCGGCAGCGCGCGCGGTGCACCGAGCGCACCAGCACGGGCACGCACGCGTAAACAGACACGTTCAACAAAGACGAACGGGATATACTAGAAACCAGACATTCTTACTGTTGCGAGATCTATGTCTCCATTGATTCGCGCCCGCCGCCACTTTAATGCGCTCCTTGCTGTCAACACTGATTTCGATATTCTATCTGATACTTGGAAAACTGTTACTGGAAATTTCTTATTTTATTGTGAAAATCTGACTGATCAGTGGGACAGGTGCAAGAGGAACGACAACACTGACGATGTTTTTTCTGACATATAACTCATTAAAATATATTTTTTATTTGACATTGTATCCAGTTTTGACATTTTATATTTTAACCTGACATTATATTTTAATTTGAATTTAATTTGTTGTTTTATAATTTTGTGACATAAATGTAATTGTTTAATTGTTTTTGTGTCAATAATAAATAATTTGAATTTAATTTGAATTAATTTATCAGAGCTACGGCGGGAACGCGGAAAGTGTCGCTTCACCCCATTGTGTTTTATTCCAAACACTAGTGTTTTTCGAGTGTCTATGTATAGAGTAAATAAAAAAACCGGCCAAGTGAGAGTTGGACTCGCGCACGAAGGGTTTCGTACCATACTTGACAGCCCTGTTGGTTCATTGGTAGTATGTCTGCTCCAAGAGCTGAAGGGCGCAGGTTCGATTCCCACCCAGGACAAGCATTTTGTGATATAAACAAATATTTGTTCTGTGTCTGGGTGTACTGTATTTATTATAAGTATGTATTTACAAAAAAAAAGTATTTACATAAGTATTTTATCAGTTATGTCTCCCATAGCACAAGCTTTGCTGAGTTTGGGGTCATATGGCGCTGTGTGTCCTATGATATTTATTTATATTTATTATCAATAAAAACGGTAAAAAAATCACGTTTGTTGTATGGGAGCCCCCTAAAATATTAATTTTATTCTGTTTTTTAGTATTTGTTATTATAGCGGCAACAGAAATACATCATCTGTGAAAATTTCAACTGTCTAACCATCACGGCTCATGAGATACAGACAGACATACAGACAGACAGACAGACGGACGGACGGACGGATAAAGAATAGGGTACCGTTTAACCCTTTGGGTACGAAACCCTAAAAAAATAGTGACTGTGTGATCGATGATAAGCCACTGTTCATCATTTACGACATCAGGTGATTGTTAAAAAATATATATAGGGGTTCCTTAAGCCTTCACCTGTATACGCTATAGACCCACCACCCGCGCGGCAATACAATTTTTTTTTTATGGTTGACAGGCCAGGTGATTGACCACTGCTCACCTGAAGTGAAGGCGTGGTCGAAGATGGTAAAACACACCTAGCCTGGAATGGAACTGGCTCTGAAGTGAGGCTGCCGGAACACACTGTTAGATGCTTGGCGGCAGATTTTGAACTTGAGGGTAGCCAGCCGAGTACTAGAAAGTACTCTACCACCATTCAACATTAACAAGTTTAATTTCAACATTTTTTTTTTTTATAGCTGACAGGCTAGGTGTTTGACCACAGCTCACCTGATGTTAAGTGACGGTGTGGTCGAAGATGGTAAAGCACACCTAGCCTGGAATGGAACTGGCTCTCAAGTGAGGCTGCCGGAACACACCGTTAGATGCTTGGCGACAGATTTTCAACTTGAGGGTGGTACCTAGCCAGCCGAGTACTAGAAAGTACGCTACCACCATGCTATGGTTTCCTCACGATGTTTTCCTTCACCGGCAGCTCAAGCTCATTCTTGGGGTTTGAACCCACGCCCTTCGGCATGCGAACCGACCGCGCTAACCACTGAGCTATCATCGCTACAAACATTTTCTATTGTACCTTCGGACGGGGAATGCTGCAACACAAGCGGCAACTGCACACACTGTCGCAGCGCCCTCCCCAGTAGTGAGCCAGCCGCCGCGGCCGCCGCCCGCATTTGTCCAAACCTCCTCGGCAGGTGGAGCTTCCTGTTCCACCTCTACACAGTCTTCTCTAAATAACAATCCACTTTCAAGAATCGATATTATATGCTGCCGGTTGTATATCAGCTAGAAGAAAGGAAAACAGTACTGTTAATGAAACAAAGAGAAAATATAACAAAGCAATTTTGTGTGCAATTAACTCCAGACGGTAATCATAATAAACAGAAACTTAACGAAACAGTGATAAAACTAAATTGACAATTATAATACCTACTATTAACCTTGCAATGTATTTATTACCATGACTTAAAAAATTATGATAAATAAATAAAAAAAAAAAAAAAAAATTGTAGGACATTACACACAACGCCATCTGAGCCCAAACTAAGCAAAGCTTGTACTATGGAACTCAGATAACTGATGGAATACTTAAATACTTTTTTTTTTGTAAATACATACTTATAATAAATACAGAACACCCAGACACAGAACAAACATTTGTTTATACCACAAAGTTTGTCCTGGGTGGGAATCGAACCCACACCCTTCAGCTCTTGAGGCAGACATTCTACCAATGAACCAACAGGGCTACCATGCCATAGATTCAATCAGTTAAATAAAATTGATTAAAACAAAAGTAACACTTGACTATCTGACTGCCTATCTGTCTATCTATATACCTTCTATTATAAAAGGGAAAGATTTCATTGTTTGTTTGTATTGAATAGGCTCCGAAACTATGGGACCAATTTCAAAAATTCTTTCACTGTTGGGAAGCTACACTATCCCCGGGTAGCATAGGCTACTTTTTATCCCTGTATTCTCACGGGAACGGGAACTGCGCGGGTGAAACCGCGAGGCGTCCGCTAGTTAGTTATATTTCGAGAAGTAACAGCTGCACCAGCATTAACTAATTTCTCTGGCAATAACTTTTACGAAATGTTTTCTTAGGAAATTGTAGCAGAAACAGAAATTCAGAACTACAACTGTAGAAAGCAGCTAGTAAATAAATAATTAACTCACCATATTTGGTCTGAATTTGATAGCTATCCATCGCCTTGAGAAAATTGGTGGCGAAAACTCTTGCTTCATGTAGAAATCCATCTAAAATTGTCATAATGTTAAAATTAACAAAACGTATCTTCCTCTCCGGCAATGTAAACATTTAAGTGGAATAGGTTTCTTATTAAACTGCTTTAAAATATGACTTGGTGCCGGGCATACCTCTCAACCAAAATATGGCACTTGTAGAATATGACGCCCTTACCTCGGACCAAATAGAAATGTTGGTCCAACGATCCGATCATCTCTAAAGCAAATGTAATATTTAAATAAACGAGTACGAAGAATTTAGTTGAAGATCCACGGTGAATGTAAGTAATTGAAACGCTATTTTACATTATTTAGCATCAGCTGATCTTTTTAAGGTTATGTTTGAAATATTCTGCGGCAAAACAATTGTTATACTTAGACATAATATTATAATTAATGTTCAGATTTCAGAACATACGTTTTATTTACGTTTCTTGCGATTTTTACGGATACACAATGTCTTTATATACCATTTTATTCACACAATATTCTATAAAACCTAGAGTTCAGAGGTATTTTATCGTTTTCACTTCAATTTCAATAATTCACTCAACAGCTAAATTATGAATAGCTACTGAATGCTGTGAAATAACAATCATATGTCAAAGTCATCGTAGTTTGGATTTTACTTGTTTATTTTGGCATCGCACTATTTGCTAGTTCTAGTGTCAGTGTTACCGATATTTTCAAATAGATAAATAATCAAGTTAAATAAAATAATAAAAGTCACGCAAAATAAGTCTTGATCGAGTCCGAGCATGCCCTAGTAAACTAGCGATAACTGTATTACAAGCTGTGATGGAGCTGTATTTTATTACATACATAAATCATGATTAATCATTAAGAAACTAAAACTCATCCGTTTTATTACTTGGTGGAAGATCCTTTGCATGAAGTCGTCTAAGCAGGTACCACCACAGCAGCAGATATTCTGCCATGAAGTAGTAGGGTGTGAACATTACTGTGTTCCGGTTTGAAGGGTACTGCAGCTAGCGAAATTACAGGGCTGTGGAGATTAGCCATCGCAAGTGCCTAAGTAATGAGCGCCGAAACACTGATCTTTGTTTTGTTACTTAACGTTCTGTGTATCGCTGCAATAATCATGCATTATCTTTTTTTTTTATTACTGACCACAGCTCATCCGATGTCGAGTGCAGTGTCGTCGAAAATGGTAGCTAGCCAGCTGACTATAAAGGGCCCTACCACCAGCAGCTCAAGCTCATTGCTGGGGTTTGAACCAACGCTCTTTGGCGTGCCAACCGACCATACTATCATCGCTAGCGCTACACATCATCTCATCAATGCAAACATATTTAAACATGTTTTTTGACCGCCAACTCGCTTGTTAAAAAGCGAATATGCGGTCTACGATGGAGTACATTCTTTGTGGACACAAGTACAAATCAAGAGGAAAAAGAAACAAAAACAGCTTTTAAGTTTTAGGCATGTATTTTTAGTAACTAATACTGAGACCTACAAATATAACAAATATTTTATTTTTTGTAAATAAATGCTCTATAAAAAAAAAAAGATTATTTCAATAACATCCCATTACCGTAATTCTCACAGTCTTATAAATATAATCTTTACACATAATACATATTAAAGATTGATTGATAAGTTTTTAAAAACAATGTATCCAAGTTTCGGCTCCGTATTTCATGACGGGTCCACAATAATTAAAGACTTTTGTGTTGAAGCATTGTGGTATGGACAGTGGAAAAGCAGCTTGTCAAATACTACCCATCCCAGGTAGACTCTTGTATCGTTTGCCCCAAGGAAATATTATAGTCTTGAACAGTGGCAGAACGGGCAAAATGCGATAGGACAGCCCCCGGCCCGATTTTTTTCTTCAAAATTACACTCGTTACGAAATTATCGCGTGCATTGTGGCAATTTTTTTTTATCGACCAAAGCGGCTTTTACGGTGGAGCGGTTGAATTTATACAAATTAAAAAGTGGTCATAGAAAAGGTAATTTTCCAAAATAAATATAATTAGTGCTATTTGATTATAAGGATGGGCATCGTCCAATGAATTTGCCTCAGACGTCAGCTGTATAGCTCCACTGTTCTTGAACAACTTTAGGTAAGATGAGCACTTTTTTTTTGTATTTGACACGGCGAGAAAAAATCATTCTGTCTTCTCTCTTTTTTGTGTGAGAGGGAGATTGACAAGCGTATGGTGCCCTCATTCAATTAAAGCGATGTCGCACTGTATATAAAAATACTAGATCAATAAAATAAATCCTATCACCTTTGACTATTTGTTACAAATATAAAACAAATATAAAACTCGAATATCGAACACTTGCACTACTTACTGGGTTACACGCATTGATACTACTAATCCGAAAGGAAGCCAACCAACTAATGAATAACTTTTAAGGGTACACGCATTAAATCACGAAATAAAATCAGCTGTTATACATTATCCTCACATCCTGTCAATTTGATAGAAAAAGTTTGTAAAAAAACACACGAGAAGAATATGGGGCGACGATCCATCGCCGTGTTCCTCGACATCGAGAAGGCTTTCGACCAGGTGTGGCATGAGGACCTCATCTATAAGTTGATGTACACAACGGCGCCGTCGACGCTCATCAGTGTCGTGGCGTCCTTCCTTCCGATCGCCGCGGCCGCGATCGCTGTGGGAGTACCGCAGGGAAGTTGCATGTCTACTTACCTCTACGCCGTCTACACAGATGACATCCCCGTCATGGAAGTCTTCCTACCGAGAGAGAGGGCAGTCACAGAAGCCCTCTTCGCAGACAAGCGCATACATCGCGTAGAGCTACCATCGCCGCAGGCAGGATACAGAGTCCTCGACATCCTGCCGTACTGGTTGGACAGATGGCGCATGGCTATATAGGTGCTAGTAACCATTACGCTGAGGTCCAAAATGCCATCTTTGCAGCTTAGATGATAGAACTTCGCGTGGGAAACGTCAGTAAAGTACCTGGACGTTCTCATAGACCAGGCGTTGAACATGCGCTCGCAGGTCTCACACGCCGTCCATCAGGCGAAGACTGCTCGAGCGCTGCTCCGCCCGGTCTTTAACTCTTAAGCTTCCGCTCAAGACAAAGGTCAGCATATACAAATTATGCATCCGTAGCAGACTGACCTACGCTGCGCCGGCATGGTATGCGCCATGCTCGGCCAGTCAGAGAAGAAAGCGACTGTAGGTGGTGCAAAACGTTGCCCTGAGGATGATCTCGGGAGTCGGCCGGTACGTACGCAATGACGTCATCGCCCGTGACGTGGGGGAGTTCGTGGTGCGTCTATCGCGCGGCATGTTTGACCGCGCTGACAACTCGCCACATTGTGCGGCTTACGAACTATTTCCTTAGTAAAGCTGATTTCTTTTTCACGATTTTAGAGTTTTGCCCGTAATAAATTATAACCCCCTTTCGGCTTACATCCCAAGCTTATAACCCTGTCTACTTACATTTCTACAATTTCGCTTTAACGTCACCTCCAAGCAAGAATTGTCCTACAACGGTGCCTATCTTCTCCGGGGATTGCATATGAAAATAGTGACTACCCTCAATTTTAACACATTTGAAATTTCTATTAGTATAGTTTGATTCGTCTTGCAGGAAGGACGTGTTTCTAAACATGTTTTTGTTGTGGGATTCTGTTGATATGACGTGTAATGTCGGAGTTTTGATTTGTAAGAACACAGAGCGAATGTATTCTGGTGATAGAGGAGGCGGTGATATAATTGTGTGTCGAAGGTCCATTGTGTTTCTGAAACAATAAATGTTTTTTTTGTAGCGATGATAGCGAGTGCGTTTTATCTTACTACCAAGTGAGTGCAATTCATTCATGAAATAAATTACTAAGCAGTAAAAAAAAAACCGGCCAAGTGCGAGTCGGACTCGCGCACGAAGGGTGCTGTACCTTTATCTATAAAAACGGCAAAAAAAACACGTTTGTCGTATGGGAGCCTCCTTAAATATTTATTTTATTCTGATTTTTAGTACTTGTTGTTATAGCGGCAACGGAAATACATCATCTGTGATAATTTCAACTGGTTAACTATCACGGTTCATAAGATACAGCCTGGTGACAGACGGACGGGCAGATTTATAATATAATGGGATGTGAAAGTTTGGATGGATGGATGTTTGTTACTCTTTCACGCAAAAACTACTGAACGGATTTGAATAAAATTTGGTATGGAGGTAGCTGAGACCCTAGATTAAAACATAGGGTACTTTTTATTCCGAAAACATGTGGTGGATAACGCCGCGGGACACAGCTAGTACATAAATATCTACCTGACATATCCGTCGTTAGTTCTCTCCGTGGCTCTGTCGACAATACTGGAGGCGAAATCTTCGCTGATGCAGCGAGATTTCATCACTTTGTTTATCGCCTGTAAAATTAAATATAATCACACTTAATCTGACAACCCTGTTGGCTCATTGCTAGTATATCTTTAAGAGCTGTAGGGTGTGAGTTCGATTCCCACTCAGGAAAAACATTTTGTTATATAGACAACAAATAACCCTTTATTTGATACTTTTTTTTGTGACATAAAACAAACAAATTTCTATTAAGTACATAAACAATATAATTCATAATTAATTTATTGCATAAAAATATATACAAAAATAAATAATAGATTTTTAAAAAACATAGGTGTGTACTTGTACGTGCATGTGTGTGTTCTTGTACGTGCATGTGTGTGTTAGCTTGCACGTGCTATATGTGTGTTCTTGTACGTGCATATATGTGTGTTTGTACGTGCATGTGTGTGTTAGCTTGCACGTGCTATATGTGTGTTAGCTTGCACGTGCTATGTGTGTTCTTGTACGTGCATAATATGTGTGTTTGTACATGCATGTGTGTGTTAGCTTGCACGTGCTATATGTATGTTCTTGTACGTGCATATATGTGTTTGTACGTGCATGTGTGTGTTAGCTTGCACGTGCTATATGTATGTTCTTGTACGTGCATATATGTGTTTGTACGTGCATGTGTGTGTTAGCTTGCACGTGCTATATGTGTATTCTTGTACGTGCATATGTGTGTGCTAGTACGTTAATGTGTGAAAATTAGTTTACCTCCGTTCGTGAGCTCTTTTCTCCTTTTTCTTTAGGCTTATTGTACGATCGGTAATTCTTATAGTACTCCGTGAAGTACGCGTGATACCTGCACAAATACATTATCGAAATCAGTTCAGCCAATGTAAGCAATACCAATACAGTAGTAGAGTATAGTACCTAATAGTTACACGATTTGTTTGATTAGAAACCTTTTCGCTTTCCATGTTTTGACGTCGCACTTTGTCCACGTGCCAGCGCCAAGTGATTTGACATTTTCACGTATTTATTAAAAATTAAGTTTAAGTCCAAGTAACATTAACAGTGCTTAGTGGCAGAATAACTGGTACTGCGGTGGTACCTACCTAGACGACCTCCTGCTAAGGAGATCTACCACCAAGTAAAGATTAGAACATAGGCTACTTTTTATCCCGAAAACATGTAGCGGGTAACACCGCGGGGCGCAGCTAGTGATATAAAATAAATAAATAAATATCGTAGGACTATACACGCAGCGCCATCTGGCCCCAAACTAAGCAGAGGTTGTGTGATGGAAGTCAGATAACTGATAGAATACATAAATACTTGTTTTTTTGTAAATACATACTTATAATACATACAGAACACCCAGACACAGAACAAACATTTGTTTGTTCACAAAATGTTTGCCCTGAGTGGGAATCGAACCCACGCCCTACAGCTGTCAAGGCAGATATACTACCAATGAGCCGACGGGGCTGTCAACTGATAGAATACATAAATACTTTTTTTTTGTAAATACATACTATACATATATGTATATGAGGCAGACATGATAGAGACAGATAGACTAACCATTCAGCAAACGCTCCAGGCTGCACCCCCATAAAGTTAATAGGGTCCAACTCCACCAACTTGGATATTTTGTCTGGTATCGAATGGTTGTACAATGACCCTGGAACAGAAAAAATAATTTCTTTCTTTTTTTTGTTTGAACCATTCTCAAGTTTATTTTATTTTATTTTTTTTAATGTAAAAAGTAATGAGACGAACAAGACGCTCTCCTGATGGTAAGAGATAACGCCTGTCCATGACCATCGCAGCGATAAACAGAACTTTAAGTAACATAACAAAGTCCAGGGCATCACTGCTTTGGCGCTCATTACTTTGAGACTTTTAGTTGACTTAGCCTCAACAGCCCAGTAATTTCGCTAGCTGCAGTACCCTTCAAACCGGAACACAGTAATGCTTACACACTACTGCTTAGCGGCAGAATAACTAGTACTGCGGTGGTACCGACCTAGACGACCTCCTGCTAAGGAGATCTACCACCAAGTAAAGCAAAAATTGGAATGGATCGATTTCCATACAAATAATTTTTTATGGGATAAATGGAGCATAATTTTACAGTGAAATCACAGCTACTGGCATTTATTTTGGTCATTATTTGCGGTAAATCACAATTGCTTGAATAACACAGTAGATCTGTCGCCAAGCGTGTTTTGACAGCCTCACTTGAGACTCAGTTCCATTCCAGGCTAGGTGTGCTTTACCATCTTTGACCACACCTTCACTTAACATGAGGTGAACTGTGGTCAAACACCTAGCCTGTCCACCATAAAAAAAAAGATAAAAATGTATAGTTACCTAATATCCCACCCAGCCCATGTCCAATGTACCCAAAGCTTTCCCACCGGAAGTGCTTTGCAACTGCCTCAATGACATAGATCAGATCGTAAGTGGTCAGCATTAGGCCGGGCGGCAGTCGTTCCGACTTACCCACACCTGGCAGTTCTATACCTGTGGAACATGTATTTAATCTTTTAAGACGTTTTACAGTGACAAGCTAGGGGCTGTCAAAATTACTTATAATAATAATATTATAACTCTTTATTGTTCACACCAATTACAAACAATTTGAACTTAACACTAGTGAAACAATTGGCGGCCTTATCGCTAAGAGCGACCTCTTCCAGGCAACCTTAGTATGGAGAGGATTTTATTAAGCTAAAAACAAGAGAGTTAAAAAAACCATTTTAAACTTAATACATAAAGACACACCAAACTATATTATGAAATAACAATACTTACTATATTGATTAAAGTTATAACATTAGTTAGTTTACTTGGTGGTAGATTTCCTTAGCAGGAGATTGTCTAGGCAGGTACCACCACAGTACCAGATAATTCTGCAGCCAAGCAGTAGTGTGTAAATATTACTATGTTCCAGTTTGAAGGGCGAAATTACAGGATTTCATGACTAACCATCAAAAGACTCAAAAGGAATGAGCACCAAAGCAGCGATGCCCTAGACTTTGTTTTGCTTATTAAAGTTCTGTGTATCACTGCAATGGTCATGGACTAGTATCTTCTCTTACCATCAGAAGAGTGTCTAGTTTGTCTCATTAAATAAATAAATAAATATCATAGGACTATACACACAGCGCCATCTGGCCCCAAACTAAGCAGAGCTAAATTCTGAATTACTTTTACGTTAAAAAAAAAAGTTTATCTAAGCTTAAAGTAGTCTCACAGTAATTTGTTTTGCTGTGATTTGCAACTACAGCTGTGTTGTTGAAGTAATAGAGAAAGGGTACAAACCAACATAATAGAATTTATCGGGCAGTGCCCTGGCAAGTGGTGCGAAGCTGGCCGCATTGTCTCCCACTCCATGTACCAGCAGCACGGGAGGATTCAGGCAGCTGCCCCAAGCCATTACTAAAGATAATTGTTATACAAAGTTGTTACTTGTCCAGGTAAGACTAAAATTATACTGGTAGACTTGAATTTACATCAAAGCTATCTTAGGCTAATATTTTAATTACTACATATTTATTGTAGCGATGATGTAGAGGTCCACACACCGAAGAGACAATGAGCTTGAGCTGCCGGTAAAGGAAAACATAACATTGTGGTAATAGGGTACTTTCTAGTACTCGACTGTCTAGCTACCACCCTTACGTTGTAATCTGTCACCAAGCACCTAACAGTGTGTTCCAGCAGCCTCATTTAAGAGCAAGTTCCAATTTTTCTTAATTAAAAACATTATTAAATTTGGACTATTACAAACATTTATAATTGCTTTAACCATTTTCAAGGGATGTGAATCACAGTCGCTCTTTTTTATTTTTTGTACTACATTAAACATATTATTAAAGAAAGTTTTTCTATCTTGTAAAATAGTATAGCCACCACAAATTTTGACAATGGAACTTTAGAAATGTCATGACATTAATTAATTTCCTACGTAATTTTATGCTAGTGGATTAGATCAAAATTGAATGATATTTGTGAAATTAAGCTACATCACAATGAAACAATTTACAAGTCGCAATAAAATATAAATTCAGTAAACAGATAAAATCCAGCATAAGGCAACACTAACAATTTAGACAATAACGTACGCAAATGATTATCAAGATTCCTTCACTATCAGTTTTATCGTTAACGTTTCATTTGGGACAAAGGTCATATTTTCGCGGAACTCAATATATAAGCAAGAAACAGTGATATTATAGAAATACTCACCACATAAGCGGCCCCAGGGTACTTGAATAAACCATTCCTTCTCAGTTAAATCCATTTTTTTATGGAGAGAGATTAGTGTGTGAAAAAACTTACGAACACAAAATATTTAAATTGCAAATCAAGTTTCAGCGTAACCTCAACTTCTATTAAAAGTAAGTAAGCGCTACTTTTATTTACTAAACTAAAGAATATCGCACATAATTAGTTATTGCTTCGCAAAGTACAGATATTAATTTAATGGAAAACACTTGGCAACAAAACTTAATCGAAATGTAAAATTATTTTGTAAATATGAAAACGAATAGTGACGTCCAAGTGAATGACAATCTATTAAGTCGATTCTATTCATCGATTTTGTACCAATCACAAATCTCTGATAAAACATTATATCAGTTAGAGCAAAATACAAAGTACAAGTAAAAAGATACAGAAGAATTTATTGGGCCTTATTTTCATATGCAAATCATATTTTAGTGATTATTGATGTAAAAGTCGATCTATAATAGCGCATCACTAGAGAACACATAAGATTTGGCGCGAAATTTTACCATTGGCGTAGTTCTTGATATCACCAACAGATGCCTTATAAAGTTTATAGACTTAGCTACTGCTGTACCAAACTACTCCAGAAGGAAGTTATTATATTGTATTTTCCTATAATTTTTGTTTTTTCTAGCTATCGACCAATGACAACCATACGGAAAATTGAAAAAGAAATATTTATAAGAGCTCCATGGGGGAAAATTGCAGGTAAACTGTAGAAGCTAAACTTAAAAATTAAAAAGGCCAAAAATACTAGAAAAAATATTTCGTTATATTTTTGATGCCAAAATTTATGAAAAACTATATCTTTTTCTTCTGTGTTTTTGGCATCGTACTTATTTAGATATTTTCTAGTATTTGACTAGTGAAATAAGTCACAAAAAGTAAAGTAAAGTCAAATCCGGCGATACCCTAGTAAATCGGTGACACTTTACTATAAGCTTCTACAGAATTTTGAATGTAATACAGAAAAATATGTTTTATCACATTCACTTTCTTACACTTATGCACCTAATTTGGCACTTCACAAACAAAACACCACAACATTTTACTTTCGAAAATCTGATGAAAGTTTAATTTCTCATATTTATCAAGAAAATAAATATATGTTTATTTGAGTTAACAAGTTGTAGGTATAATAACACAAGCTGATAGTCACGCAATGTCAAGTGATTAAGTCACATCAATGTCAAACCCATAATCTTTATCATCATTATCTGAGATCATTACCCTGTCTTAGTCAATTGCTGAACATAAGCCTCTCTAAGACTCGCTACTCACCTTTGCGTTTACACAGCAATCAACTTCTCGCTTCCAGCGATGACTGCCCAGTGGTTAGCGTGGTCAGTTCACACGCCGAAGAGCGTGAGTTCAAACCTCTGAGCTTGAGCTGCCAGTGAAGGAAAACATCATAAGGAAACCATAGCATGGTGGTAGGGTACTTTCTTGTACTCGGCTGGCTAGCTACCCCTCGAGTGAAAGTCGCCAAGCACTTAACAGTGTGTTCAGGCAGCCACAATCGAGTTCCATTCCAGGCTAAATATGTTTACCATCTTCGACCACACCGTCACTTAAATTCAAGTAAGCTGTGGTCAAACACTAGCCTGTCAACCATAAAAAAAGTCATCGATTGTCATGGCGTCAAAACTACGTTCCACGATTAGCGGTTTTCGATTTTGCGGCTGATATGTACCTACAGCCCATGAGAGTGTGTGTGCCTGTGGCATAGTAGCTCCCGAACGGATGAACAGATTTTTTTTTCAAAAGTGAATTAGTTGGGAGTGTTCTTAGCTATGTTTGATGAAAATCGGTCCAAGATGGCCGCCGCCACAAAATGACGGATTACATATTTTTTCACAACTCCCTCAATATGGGTATCAAATTAAAGGGTTTGTCTAGTAGAATACTCTATGTAAAATGACAAATCCAAGATGGCCGCCACTACAATATGGCGGATTACATATTTTTTCACAACTCCCTCAATATGGTTATCAAATGAAAGGGCTTGACTAGTAGAATACTATACACATTTCGGGGGGTTTTTAATTGTAAATTTATCTTGTTTTAATGTAACTTCAGTATATAGTTAGGTTATGATTTCAGGTTTATCATGGGGAAGCTCGTCCAATCCTCCAGTGTTGATGTGCCACGGCAAGCTGGACGCGTGCTCCGGGTTCCGTCCGCTGGTTTCCCTTCTGCCAGACTGCTTCTACTATGTCAGCATTGACTTACCCGGAAACGGCCGGTCGGACCACCTGCCGAAGGGCCTGCGGTGAGTCGAAAGGTCGAAACAACTTGAAATGGTCAAAAACAACATTCAGGGAAGTTCTTCTCAACACTGCATTGTACATTTTTCTTTCGCACAACGAGGATGTGGAACGTTGGAGGCTAAACTTAAAAATATAGCGCTTGCTTCTTTGGGGTTCATTCAAAACCATGTTTCTTCTTCTTTGATTTTGACGTTGCATTTTGTGCATTTGTCAGTGTCAATTGTTTTGATATTATCAAGTTTCATAAAGTAATCAAAGTCCAGTCTTGGTCGAATCCAGTCCGTGTCAGTCATGATTTAGTAAAGTAGTGGCGACTTTACTATAACCTTTTATGGAGTTTTGGAATCAACACGAAAAATCATGTTTCGCCACATTATATCACTTGCCCACACTCGCGCTTGTAATTCGGTACTTTATGAATAAAACACCACTATTTCTATACATAAACACTCGAATATACACTAGTTTTGAAAAAATACAATGAGACGACGAATCTTTCCGCGTTCCCGCCAAAAAAAAACTAAACCTTTTTTTTAGAGAGTTATGTTTCTTTTATTTCAGTTACACCGTCGTAGACCTAGTCCCAACTATAGTGAGGGTCATGGAGCATTTTGAGTGGGAGACCTTTCGTTACATTGGACATTCCCTGGGCGTCCCTATAGGTGAGTTAAACAGTTGGCTCGAAGGACCAAAATATTTAGAATGTTAAGCGTTTAAGTTTAGATTGATCTCTTTCGATAATTTGAATTAAAATTTTGTGGCTGTTTCAACAATTTAAGGCTCCACGCTTCCGGTTTACGAGCAACAAGATAACATGATCAATTGCTCTATTTTGTAACTTTTTGACCTCGGACGAATAATAAAATCAGTAGGTATACAGAACCATAAAGCATTTCCGTTCCGCCACTATCCGTACATGCATGTGTCTTGTTTCTTTGTCTTCTACACGGACCGTCACGTTGAGTAAAAGAGAAAGCTATTGTCGAAATGGCAACCTCACACCGTCCGAGTGCATCGTGTCCATTTTTGTCCGACTAGTAGGCCATAACATTGCTACCCGTGCGCTTATAAAGTGAGAATTTGTAGAGATATCGTTAATAAGACAAGATTTTCTTTTTACTAGCTACGCCCTGCGGTGATACCCACTACATTTTTTCGAGATAAAAAGTAGCCTATGTTCTAATCCAGGGTCACAGCTACCTCCATACCAAATTCTGAACCCGTTCAGTAGTTCTTGCGTGGAAGAGTAACAAACATCTATCCATCCAAACTTTCGCATTAAAATATTAGTGGGTTATATGAACAAAATATGTATTTATGTGTAAGTATTTCAGTCAGTTATCTGACTTCCAGTACAAGCTTGCTTAGTTTGGGGTCAGATGGCGTTGTGTGTAATGCCCTACGATATTTATTTATTTAATTGTTTCAGGTAAACTATTCAACATAGCATATCCGGGCCGGATATCTCGGTCCGTGGAGCTAGATCCAGTGCCTGCCCATCATACCTGGCCCATCACCAGACAAGGTACACGATTTGATTTCACTTTTAATGTACGAACCACTAAACAGTGTAATACGCTGCATGAGCGGGTGTTCCCAAATGGATTCAATCTGAGTGTCTTCAAGTTGACAGGGAATCAGTATCTTGTAGCGATGTTAGCTCAGTGGTTAGCGCGGTCTGTTTGCATGCCGAAGGGCGTGGGTTCAACCCCAATAATGAGCTTGAGCTGCCGGGGAAGGAAAACATCGTGAGGAAACTATAGCATGGTGATAGGGTACTTTCTAGTACTAGTTATGGTTTTCTCACGATGTTTTCCTTCACCGGCAGCTCAAGCTCATTGTTCGGGTTCAAAACCCACGCCCTACGGCATGCGAACTGACCGTGCCAACCACTGAGCTAACATCGCTACAACTTTTTCAAGTATTGCTTTCGTTTTCAGGTCTCCACGACTGGTATCACGACTACTATGGTTACTATAATGATGATAAATATGCCAAATTTAATGGGGGCCCAGAAACGGCACCTAAATATACTTACGAAAAGGTAAAGCACATAACTCTTGTACATGAGTGTTATATTTGGTTGATGTTCAATATGATCATACTTCCCGTTTTGAAAGAAAGAAAATAATTTTAAGCTATTGCATAGCTTCTATCGCGGGCCTTGAGCGTGGAGACCGAATCCAGAAATTCCGTAACGAAAATAACCTAACCCCCCCCCAATTCCCACCGGCACAGCGGTGTGGGGGCTTGTCGGAAGGTAAAAGAGAAACTCGAATCGCTGTTGTACTCTGCCATGCTTAACGATGCCGCTCGTAGTCACTACATCACCCCCGCTCAAAAAAATCGTACGGTGGGACGGACGATTCTCCCACTTCTCGTGACGTAGGGTGGCTTCGTAGTAGCGTTGGCTGGCCCTGCAGCTGGTACTGGAGGTGCGACGGAGTCAGGCGTAGCACTCGCGTCCGCTTCCGCTTCGTCGTCGCATAAATATGCTGGCTTGAGTCGGTTGATTGATACAACTGACGTACGCGTAGGCAGCTGTATCTTGTAATACTTCTCGTGCTTCTCCAATACTTTGTAAGGCCCTTCGTATGGCGGTGTGAGTGGCTTCTTGACGAAGTCGACTCGTACAAAGACATGTGTGCAAGTTATTAGGTCCTTGTGTATGAATGGAGTGCGCGTCGATCTCTGTTTGGTACTCGGTACGAATGACGTCATTGTTTCTGCCATTGTTCTTACTAGTTCCGTAGGCTCGACTGGGCTTTTCGTTGCTATGAAAAAATCAGCAGGTAGCCGTAGTGTAGCTCCGTAGGTGCATAACGAGGGACTGAGTTCTGTCGTCTTGTGTAGCGCTGCTCGTAGACCTAGTAGCACTGTAGGTAGTTCTCTGGTCCAACTGATGCTCGCTGCTCTTGCCATCAGCGCAGCCTTTAGTGAGCGGTGCCAACGTTCAATCTGACCGTTTGCCTGCGGGTGATAGGCCGTGGTCCGTATGCGCTTCACGCCGAGTTTCTTCATCAGCTCACAAAATAATGATGATTCAAACTGACGGCCTTGGTCGGTAGTCAGTCGTAGAGGGCAACCAAATCTACAAATCCAGTGTTCGTAGACAACTCTGGCTACGGTTTCTGCTCTGATATCTTGTACTGGTACTGCTTCTGGCCATTTGGTTCGACGGTCGATCATAGTGACGATGTAGGTACATTCTTCTGACTGCGGTAATGGTCCAACTATGTCGACATGCACGTGGTCAAATCTGTCGGCTTCTTGAAATTGACCGAGAGGTGCAACTGTATGTCGTTGTATCTTGCTCTTCTGACAGCCGAGGCATGATCTCGTCCATTTAGTCACGTCCGCGTTCATGTTCGGCCAAAAGTATCGTTTCGTAACTTGCTTTCTTGTGTTTCTGATTCCAGGGTGACTTAGTTCGTGAAGTGCTTTGCATGCTGCTTCGCGAAATGAGGTAGGCAAGTACGGTCTCGGGTCGCTGGTTGACATCTCGCAGTAAATCGGTTTGCTGACGCCTGGCAAAGCTACGTGAGCAAACCTCAGATGCGTCTTGTTCGATCGTAATTGTTTCAGTTCGTCATCTTGTTCTTGGTCTTCCGCGAGTTGCTGGTAGTCGAGTGTCGATGTACAGGTGATTGTTTCGACTCTTGAGAGTGTGTCAGCCACTGTGTTCATTGCTCCACTGACGTATCGGATATCGGTACAAAACTGACTGATAAATTGCAGTTGTCGTTCTCGCCTCGGTGTGTCATTGTTGCTCGGTGCTTTCATCAAGGCGTAAGTGAGTGGCCGGTGGTCTGTATGAATAATCACTTCAGCGCCTTCTATGTATCGTCTGAAGTGCTTGACAGCGGTGTACATCACTAAGAGTTCGCGGTCGTACACGCTGTACTTCTTCTGTGCGTCGCTGAGTGTCTTCGAAAAGAATGCGACCGGGTGCCACGCTCCGTTTTCATAAAATTGGACGACGCCGCCGATGCTTTTGTCGGACGCGTCGGTCATCAGATGTAGTTTCGCCCCCGGGATTGGATGGGACAATGTCGCCGCTTGTTTGATGCTGTCGCGACATTGTTCAAAGGCTTCTTCTGCTTCAGGGGTCCACTGTATTGGCGTCTTGTCTTTTTCACGTCGGGGTCACCATTTGTGGGGGCTTGTCGGAAGGTAAAAGAGAAACTCGAATCGCTGTTGTACTCTGCCATGCTTAACGATGCCGCTCGTAGTCACTACAGCGGTGATACTTTTTAGTTTTGCCATCTATCGATGAATAGCAGAACTTTTAATTACTTTTTTGAAATATCACGCTTGTCTCTTTAGTTCAGCAACTCGCCTCTAGGTGGCATTGGTTGTATCGGCGTAAAAATGCTATGCAATAGCTTTACCGCGGCAGTCCCCGAGTGCTACAAGTCTTTTTTTTGTAACAAGCACAAAAACAAACGAACAAACAGAGAGTTGGTTGGTTGGTTGGTTTGAACTTGGTCTGTGCTGAAAATCAGCGCTATCGAGTAATCCCCAGCATAATTACTGAGCACTGGCCTTTTTTCCTTGGTAATGCACTAGTCATTGCAGCGATAACCCGCTTACTGTCATTTCAAAATTGTTGTCTTTTTGTTAATCTGTATCTTTTTATTTGTGTGTATTGTCCGTACGTATCTGTTGTTGTGTCTAGTATTTTGTAGGGGAAAAAAATGTTTTTCTTTCTTTCTTTCTACACCCTAGAACGTACCCTACCACCATGCTATGGTTTCCTAACGATGTTTTCATTCACCGGCAGCTCGAGCTCATTGTTGGGGTTTGAACCTACGCCCTTCGGCATGCGAACCGACCGCGCTAACCACTGAGCTATCATCGCTACAAAGCGTGATTGAGTAACAAATATCCAAATAAACTTTCTCATTTATAATATTACGAGTATAATAAGTAGGACTAATGTTTTAGGCGCAACAGCACACCCGCGGGCTGTCCAAAAAGGCAACCGACCAAGTTTTGGAGCGGAGCTTAGAACCTGCGGGGGATGGACTCTTTAGGTAAACTCTCTGTATTTTTAACCGACTTAAAGAGGTTCTAAGATCAGTTTTACTTATCTGATCTGATTTTAGTCCTTTTATGTTGTTGTTTGTTTCGTTTTATGTTATAATATTTAGTATTGTAGTGTTTCCCCGTTTTTTATTAGTTAAAAACAATTAAAACTTGAGAATTGCCACAATGCACGAATATGCCATGGCCATAGAAAAAAAGAGAAAAAAAAAACAGTTTTGGCGGGAACGCGGAAAGATTCGTGTCACCTCGTATTTTCAAAACTAATGTTTTGTTGCGTGTTTATGTGCATTAAAATGGTGGTGTTTTATTCGTAGAATGTCGAATCACAAGCCGCACTTGGCCGGTGTTTTATTGATTGTAATTTGTTTTGTGTACCAGAACATCGACAGTTTGACGCTCATTACTTTGAGCATTTCGATAGCTAATCTCAACAGCCCTGTAAATACCCTAGCTGCAGTGCCCTTCAAACCGGAACACAGTACCTAATGTTTACACACCACTGCTTGGCGGCAGTATATTCTGGTACTGCGGTGGGTACCTACCTAGACGACTTCCTGCTAAGGAAATCTACCACCAAGTAACACGGCGGTTCCTACGTCTCTCATTTAAGTACTTCATGTTCCAGATTCACGTTCGACCAGCGCATGAAGGAAGTGACCGTGTTGCCGTTTTCTGGCGACCTTCTCCGCCAAATATACACAACTACAACAACTCCAACTTTCTGTGTCCTCGCTAAAGCAATGGTAGAACTTGGACTGTATGACCCGGTACCATTTTTACAAGAACCATCTGCTTGGAGTGGTGAATACAGTTTCAAGATCGTGAAAGGGGGCCATGATTTGCATATAGATCATCCAGAGAGAATAGCCGATGATGTAGCCAAGTTTTTGTTGGAAGAGAAGTCAAAATTATAAAAAAGTATATTTTATTTTTTATTTAATTTGCCTTATCGGGCAGGCTAAAGCTCTAAAGCCATGCTGCCTCATCTTCGGTTTTTGCAATAATTAATGTCTTACATTTTGTGAATAAACAAATGTTTGTTCTGTATCTGGGTGTTCTGTATGTATTTACAACAAAAAAAGTATTTATGTATTCTATCAGTTATCTGACTTCCATCACACAAGCTCTGCTTAGTTTGGGGCCAGATGGCGCTGTGTGTATAGTTCTACGATCTCAGATTTTTAATCTGAGCCTATGATATTTATTTATTTATAGTTACAGTTAAAGTCTAGTATTGGTCAAGTCCAGTCCGTGTCAGTCAAGTCCAGTCATGCTTTAGTAAAGTAGTGGCGACTTTACTTTGAGCTGCGATGGAGTTTTGGTTTTGGTTATATCCCGCGCAACACAGCAATCTGTCGGAGACATTTAGCTGTTTCTATTTCCGAACTCTTCTGCGTGTTTTGTTTTTTTTTTTGTGTGAAAAATAATGAGACGAACGAGACGCTCTCCTGATGGTAAGAGATAACGCCTGTCCATGACCATTGCAGCGATACACAGCACTTTAAGTAACAAAACAAAGTCCAGGGCATCACTGCTTTGGTGCTCATTACTTTGAGACTTTCGATGGTTAGTCTCAACAGCCCAGTAATTTCGCTAGCTGCAGTACCCTTCAAACCGGTACACACTACTGCTTGGCGGCAGAATATCTGGTACTGCGGTGGTACCTACCTAGATGACCTCCTGCTGAGGAAATCTGCCACCAAGTAAATAAATATATTATATATTTCTATGTATTTATATATTATTATAAATAAAGGAAATAAATAAATATCGTAAGACATTACACACAGCGCCATCTGACAAACTAAGCAAAGCTTGTACTATGGGAGTCAGATAACTGATAGAATACTTAAATACTTTTTTTTTGTGTGTGACACAGAACTACTGCGCGTATAGGTATATTTTCCCAAAAGTTTATTGTCACACTATTATGTCAAGTGTAAACCTTGAGAATTGGCACAATGCACGAATGTGCTATGGCCAAAGAAAAAAGAGAAAAAAAAATATGCCAAGCGAAATTAAAGGACCACGAATTCTTCACCCTCAGATTAAAAATAAAGTCTTCACCCTCTACACAAAAGCTAGTTGTATCTGTATCTACATACTAGTTATTTGTACCTATAAATCTAGGCGTTCTATAAAAGTTTTTACGGAAAATTTCAGTACTTATTTTAAAACTACACTTTGTGAATTAAATAGTTTATTGTCCTTGTACAAATAAATAAAAGATTAATAATTATGAATAAATAATACAAAAATCAGTCACTAGTTTCGTATCCGTTTACCGCCCTTTTTGACGTTGACAGTTACACTTTTAAAATTACTCGCCGAAGTTGCACAGACTGCAGTTCGGACAGCGTCGATGGGATTTCCTGCTCCGACGATGCTTCGATTCAGACACCCTGTAATCTCCTGACCTCGAACGCGATCTAGTGCCTGACCTGTAAACAAAAACAGATTAACAAAATACCTATCAACGAACCGTACAGCGCGACTTCCTCTGTAGAGTTAAATTGAAAATCATCGTTTTTTTTAATAATTTAGCAACTGACTTTTGCAAAAATAAATCAGAATTTTGACAACAAAGCAATATTGTTTTAAAAACTTTATTATACTTAACTTAATTTATTTTTTCACATTTAGCCTCTACAGGTAAGTCAAGTCAAGCTGTATTTCCGTACCTATGTTCGTGTTAAGAAAAGACAACCACAAGAACCGCACCCCACACCTTTAAACACAACCAAGTTGTGTCGCAGTTGTCCAGGAGATTTCATTCGTGAGACTGACCTAGCTATCCTGTCAACAAAATGTACGTATATATACATATGTATGTACACTACGAGTATAATAAATGTAAATGAAGATGAGAGCGATACTATTAACGAAGAAATATCATAGAAAATATGCGTCTGACCACATTCTCTTGAGTTTGTTTGTGCTCTGAACGAAGGAAAGAACTTAAATACAAACTGAGGCACCGTAAAGGCGGCAACGCAAACTTATTTTAAAAGAACAAGAAGAAGAAAGTTTGTACGGATGATTAATTTACTAGTGATTAGTTGTATGTGTAAGTTGTGAATTTGCGGACGCACCGTCTTACTATAGGTGCCTCAATTTGTCCATGGGATGTCGTCCATTTCTTCATTCGTCCATGGTTCGTCGTTCCTAAAAATTCCGCTGAACTAAATAAGTTGAACATACTACATATGATATTATCTACATGGGGATGTTCTTTAGTCACATTTAACTCATTAAACTAGAGCAAAATTAAAAAAAAATCGGATTGTCACCTGCTACTGCGATTCGCCATGATGTTTAGGACATAGTAATTATTTTTACAAGCTATTATTGAATTTGTAACGTATGTATGTATGTACGTGTGTTACTATGTTTGTTTGGATGGAATCTCGCAATTTAAACTTGACCTGATTTGAATATATATATATATATATATATAGTGTTTAATACTTAATTAAGCGACGAGTCACAATCTGAAGTAAGTAGATATACATTTATTGAACAAAAACCACACAATCTAGTGTTGAACATACGTATATAAGATGGCACATCACAGGATGTGCGTATCTCAAAACCAACATAATTATATTAACATATATTAGGATTTATTTAATTTATAAAATGTAATTATGGCTTCCGGGCTGATTGAAGATAAATTTTAAAAAATTAGTCGACATTCACTCGTGTTTTTTTACTTGTTTCACTTGATTTTTCATTACATTGTTAATAATATCGTAACACATGAAACTGGCAAAATGTACAAAGTGTAATGTCAAAATAAGAAAAAAGTGATGTGTCACCTAGAGCGGGAGCGAGAGAGACGCGTCGAGCGTTGTTCCCCATCATCGTCATCCTCGCATCCTGTACGCATTTTCATCAGAGTTCCCCAGTACTGGTACAAGAGGTAACCCAAGGATAGCATGCCCGCCACCTGAAATTACGCGAACTTGAAACACCAAAAATGGCTAGTATGTAGGTGCAAATTTGGTAGTATCTTTAAATACATACCTATATATTTTCTTACTACTTATTTCATCTACCGCCCACTTTGAAATTATTTTTCAGCGCCCCGCTCACCCCATTTTTTTTAACTTTACCACACTTTAAAAACCACAAGCCATTCGTTACTTAGAATAGAATAGAATCATTTATTGACATAATTTTTTATTTTTTTATAATTAATTTTTTTAATTTATAATTAATTATTTAAAACAGATACTTTTTTTTTGGTTGACAGGCTAGTTGTTTGACCACAGCTCATCTGATGTTAAGTGAAGGTGTGGTCGAAGATGGTAAAGCACACCTAGCCTGGAATGGAACTGGCTCTCAAGTGAGGCTGCCGGAACACACTGTTAGATGCTTGGCGGCAGATTTTCAACTTGAGGGTGGTAGCTAGCCAGCCGAGTACTAGAAAGTACCCTACCACCATGCTATGGTTTCCTCACGATGTTTTCCTTCACCGGCAGCTCAAGCTCATTGTTGGGGTTTGAACCCACGCCCTTCGGCATGCGAACCTACCGCGCTAACCACTGAGCTATCATCGCTAAAACTTGTTTAAACTATGTAGGTACTATGCTTACACAGTTATCATCCAGTTTAAAAAATATGTATTGTCAGTTTACTTTAGTTAATTTAATTATTTTGTACTATATTATTAGTCTCGTCTAGTTTTTGTTTTTTATTATTTATTTATTTATACCCTCAACAGACACCGGGACCTTTGTCAACTTTAATTACTTTTTTTTTACAATTTTACATTACAAAGAGTGGAAAGTTACGTTAGTAAGTTAAAGTAGGTACTAGATTGTGTGTATACCGCGAGCAGACCAGCGACCCGCAAGCAGCACCCGATCACGAGTATGACGCATGTGCCAGCCATCGCCCTCCTCAACCATATCTGCGGGAAGAGAGCGACCCGACACACGACGCCGCCGCAAGAAGGAGCCCTCGATGGTGAGCATGAATGCCTCAACAATCAATCAATCCTTATTTCCATTTACATCATAAGTTTTCATTTGAAATCGCCTCCTCCCGACTCAAGGCCTCCATCACCGCCATGTTCCGATCTTTGATGGCGTCTAGAGTTTAAACATACCTACTTACATTCTAAACGCGACTTTTTTTTACTAGTTTATAATTTAATAGAACGTTTTTACCAGAAACTTGTTAAAACTCGGTGGCTGACGGGCTGTCCTACGAAAGCTACGTTATTATTTTTAGTTTTTATACAATCAAACAGGGCAGAAATATATTATAAACTAAATAATCCGATGTTGAGGAGTTGGTTTTAATTTCAGTGAGTTTTAAAATATTAATTTGACAAAATTACATAATCAGCCATCGCTAAGAATTTTTTAAGGTGGTTCGATTTCCATACAAATAATTTTTTGCCATTTATGAACAAATGGAGCATAGTTTTACAATGAAATCACAGCCACTGGCATTTATTTTGGTCTTTATTTGCGGCAAATCACAATTGCTTGAATAAAACAGTAGATTATTAGCATAAAATCAAATTTATAAATGATTTATCAATTTATGACTTTTGAATAAAACAGTGGATTATGCTAATAATCTACGGTTTTATTCAAACAATTGTGATTTACCGCAAATAAAGGCCAAAATAAATTCCAGTAGCTGTGATTTCACTGTAAAATTATGCTCCATTTGTCTATAAATGGCAAAAATTTATTTGTATGGAAATCGAACCACCTTAAATCGAGATAATGGTTATACTGAGGTTCTTTATATTAAGGTCACACTGTATTATCTATTGCGTGCGTGATATGACCAAATACTTTTCTAATAATTACGCATGCATCACCAAAAGCTTCAGAATTAGTTAAAGTTACCTATTGTTAGTAAATAAAAGTCTAATGGAATCCATTAACTTTCGTTTGGCAACTAAAACATTTTATAACTTTTCTAAAATTATCTGTAAATTATATCACAGTACAGTTCCGAGTTTATTCGACGATTGTATTGTAGGTCTTTGGTAGAGCTACAGTAATTTTACAAAGTTATCTTTTTAAAATAAAAAGGGGAAAGAACATTAATCTGTATGAACTTGGCATGTACTAAATAATACGTTCTGAATACGTTCTCTCCGGACAACTCAAGTGCAAGATTATCCTGCTAAATGTCAGATTTATCAGTAGATGTACAGATTTTAACTTGTGTCTCCCATTATTCTTATTTAATATATCCCTTGTTTTTTTCAATCTGTGGCAAGGCCAAAGAGATGTCTTTTAAAGAAATATTAAATTCGTTTGACTTAATTTATGAAGGAATCAATAAAGCCCGTTAAAGAAATTTGTACTGTTTCATAGAAAATACTTTAAAGAAAAATACAAACTCCAGCTTTCGGCTGTTTTCAGCATTTAATCCGAGAATTAAGTCTAAAATTAACCTTTAGAAATGGTTAGTGTACAATCTATGCAGTTAGGTCGCTAAAGCAAAATTGCCCCAAATTTATGTACTTAATTATTTTTTAACCTACATAGTCACACTGCTAGGGAACGGTCAATTTCGTCCATTGTCCTCTTTCCTGTGTCAGAAATGTACAACGTTGTTAAACTTCCAGAGTACATCTCGTCATAGTGTCGAATGACAACCTCGTAACCAAATTATTAAAAAAACTGTTTTGGGATTTAAAAAAAAATGACGCGGGAATAATTTTCGCACGACATGTGTATTTCACCTACGAGTAATCTTCTCAACTGACAATTTCTTTGCATCATTACATCAAGTGACAGTTGCAATGTGTAGTATTTACATATTTGCCAAAATAGAACAAAATAACTTACAGCAATATCCCATAGGCCGAACACGGCCAGTTGCTGTTTTTTAGGTTTTTGGTTCGATTTGCCAATAATTCCCAGCATCTATCACAAAAAATCTGCAGATATTTTAGAAGGTAAAGATAGAAGCAAACCAACCGCTATGTTGAGCTGCCTCACCCGGATGAACTCAAAAATAGTGTCCATGACGGAATCCATAGCGTCGTGCTACACCATCTACAAGTCTTTCTGCTTGGAAACCACTCTACACGGCTTAAAGCATACCGTGGAGCCGAAACTCCACTGGCTGGAAAGGTAATTCACTAAATAGTTTTGTTATGCAAAATTACAGAAAAGATTTACAAAAATATCACCCATAATTTAACGTTTTGACATTGTGGCAAAGCATTGTGGTGACAAATGATGAGGTTCGTTTTTTGAAATTTGACGGTTTTTTAAAATGGCGGATGCTGGCATTTGAACTCCTTGATTTTCAATAAGAAGTTTTTGATACAACCATTTAATCGCGTTCATAAATAAAATAAAAAATATCTTAGGACATTACGCACAGCGCCGTCTGACCCGTTTTAGAGTTCAGTACCTAAAGGGTAAAACGGGGCCCTAATTATTTCTAAGACTTTTTTATTTACATACGCCTATGATTGCCTACTTCGTGTCCTCTAATACTTAAAACATATAATTAATGCATCAAACGTGCGTAAACGTTACCATTATAGCGTTTTATTTTCTTATTTATTTTTTGAAAACCCCTGCAGTTTTCCAAGGCGAGGAGAATATTTACGCCGTTTCTATCCGTCTCTGTTACACAAGCGAGAGGAATGATGCATCGGAGTGAGACGCTGCCTAAGCTGGCCGATGACGCTTCTCGCGCAAGTGGCCAATGGGCAGCACTCGGCGACGTTAACCGCCGCAAGCGCTCGCCTGCGACGGGAGCATTCCATCTGTCATTTCCGCATCGCACATGTACCTACCTACATTTTCTCATATTAATTTAACCGACATCTCATACGCGCTAAACCTTTCTTCCCTTCCTTAAGCCCGCTGTTCCCGCTATTTTCCTTTTTCTATTCCCGCTGCGCCGTAAGTAGCTGTTTATCGTGTACGTGCATCAAGAAAGGAACGCAGTGCATTGCCACTCACCAGCTCCGTGCCAGAAGCCAGTTGGCAAGCCAGGTTAGTGCTCACTCCTTGTTTCTTCTTCATGGTGTGTAACAGAGAATGTTCCCGCATACCGCATGGCATCCGCACAACCAACAGCGCCATCTAACCCCAAACTAAGCAAAGCTTGTACTATGGGAACCAGACAGCTGACAGAGTACTTAAATACATTTTTTTTTGTAAATATATACATTTAATACATACAGTACATCCAGACACAGAACAAACATCGATGTTAGCCCTGAGTGGGAATCGAACTCACGCCCTTCAGCTCTCGAAGCAGGCATACTACCAATGAACCGACAGGGCTGTCGTCCTAACAATGTCGTCCTAAAAATCCCAACAATGAGTCAGAACTGCATGTTTTTGATTTTCCTAGAGTGCTCTGGTTTGTCCTGACGGTCACAGCATTCATGGGCGCAGTGTACTGCGCTTTGAACCAGCTGTCCCGGTACATCTCGGAGCCGGTGGTCGTGTCCATGCAGCGAGACTACCGCCTCTGGAGGACGTCCTTCCCAGCCGTCACGGCCTGCTTTTTGGAGCGGGTCCAACAGGAGAAAGCTCAGGAAGCCATACTTACGTGAGCTCCGCTTTCATTGACGTGTTTTTGTTATCATTCTGCCATAAATAAAATAAATAAATTCAGCACCCAGACGACATCCTATCTATATACCTACATAACAAGATAAATTAAACATTAAATAAACCCCCGACAGGTGTATAGTATTCTACTAGTCAAGCCCTTTCATTTGATACCCATATTGTGAAAAAACTGTTTTTTTTTAATTCTAATCTATTACTTTAAAAACAATTCAATGTCTCTGCTTAGGTACTGGAACGTGACTGAAGAATCAGACCCGGAAAAGTACCAATATTATTCGGAGTTTATCGAGCTGGTAGCTGACGTGTCATTCAGGGAGAATCTGCAGAACTTCTGGAAGTACCAGGCGGACGAGACCGTGCGCGGGATAGACCTCATGGAGCTGGCGCTGAGTGTCCACCCATCTAACTTGCTCAACGTGATGACGTCTCACTACAACGGAGAAGTAAGCAGCTCAGTGGTTAGCGTAGAACAGATGACCTCTGAACTGATCTCGTGCGTTCCTCCTCCTTTCAACGAAGTAGGGAATCGGACTCGAGGCATCCCTCTTTTCTGAGGCTGGACGCTGGGGAGCACTGCCCCCAGCAGTGTGTGGAGAGAGCGATCTACAACCAGGCGGAGCTTAGCACTCTCTGGTTCTCGTTGGCCGCTTCTTGGTTTTGTGGAACTCGGCAAGGGTCTCATTCCTGTGCGCCGTCTATCTCCTCCTCTTCCTCTTTCGGGGTGTTCAGAGGTCAGCAGCCTGCGGCTCGTGAGCCGCATGCGGCTCTTTTAATGTAAAGTAACGGCTTTCCAGTTGCAATCGCAATTGCAACAAATGTATTATTTTAATATCATAACCTTTAATTGGTCCATGAAGGAGTACCACGTCTATATCTAAGATTTATTGTACAAATACAAATAATACAAATACTTTATTGATAACACCAATGTTACAAGTCACTTCAAAATTTTAAAGATGTCATTAAATGGGTTTTAAAACACTGATTACATGTCAAAATAAGGGATGTCAATATCCAAACATGTCAATATAAAAAATATTGTCAATATAAAAATACTGTCAATATAAAATATGTCAATATAAAAATATGTCAATACCAAAACAATATTGTCAATATATTAAAATGACATGACAAAAAAATCATAATTACTTACTAGTAATTCAATAATCTTTAAGTTTGAAATACTCGTCAATGTCATAAAACAAGGTTTCTAGCAGCCAAGATCTTAACTTGGTTCTGAAACACGTACTATTCTAGGTTACACACTTTGGTTATTACTTCTTAGTAGTTTGGCAGACTGATCGTTTTCATTGATTCCAGTATCGGTGGTGGTATGGTGGTACTGCAGTGGTACCTACCTAGACGATCTCCTGTTAAAGAGACCTGCCACCAAGTAAAAACACTTGAGAGTTAAACATAAACACGTGGAAAAACACTGCGTTAAAATAAACATTTTTTTGACATCAGGTCCGTTGGTATCCGGTGATGACAGAAGTGGGGATGTGTCTTACTTTCAACTCGCAGTACGCAGAGTATCAGTACATGCTGCAAGACCTGCAGTGGAGGCAGGAGAGCCTGGTCACGTGCCACTACCACAGCGGACAGTGCTTCGTCAGGATAGACTCGATTCAGAACGCTGTGAGGGTATGTTTTCTTCAGCAAGGTGCCCCGCGCTCTACGACACAATCCATCCTTTTAGCGTACAACTTGAGTGCGAGAAGATACGCCTGCTCACATGGCTTGTTGGAGCAACGATAAGACGTTTTTAGGGCTGTCAATATTTGTGAAAGAACTAAGCTATAGAAAGAAGACAGAGAAAATGAGATAACGAGTGAAAGATAGAACCACATAACGAGGGAAAGAGACAACGAGAGAAGGAGAGAACGAGAAAACGAGAGAGAGAGAGAGAAAGAAAGAAACATTTATTTTATACACAACACTATAACAACAATAGCAAATTCTACGAAATGGATCCTTTAGAAAATTTACAGACTTTCTGCCTTCCAATGATGTTCAAGACTTAAAGTTTTTTAATTTAATTTTCAAGGATTTTTCATTTACAGTATTTCGTCCACTCACCCTTCGAGATATCGACAGCTATTTCCAATCCTACTGGAGAAGTTTTGCCGGGTGAAGAGCTTATCATTGATTTCAAGGTATGGTATCGCATCGTCGTAATCAACCGCACTCGGTACTCTACTACACACTCGAAGACTGAATAAGTAAATATCTAGTTAGCCTATTCCAGTCTTTCCGCTCCGTTCTAGTAAAATATTATATTTCCAATATCTATCTATCCAATAAAAAAAGTAAAATAAATACCGTAAGACATTTCACACAGCGCCATCTTGCCCCAAACTAAGCAAAGCTTCTACTATATTATGGGAACCAGATAACTGATAGAATACTTATACGTACAGAACACCCAGAAACACAAGACACACACACTGAACACACACACACTGATTTTGACATTTTATTTGACAACTGGAAAAGCATCTTAGCATATTTTTTGACTTATTGTGAAAATTTGACCGATCAATGGGATAAGTGTAACAGCTCAATTACTCTTGACGATGTTTTTTACTGATGAAATGATTATTATTGGTATTATGATTATTATTATTTTTGCTAACGTTTTTTTTTTCTTTTAATGTGATTTTTTTTTTTTTTTATGTATATTTAGTAATTATTTTTTTGCTTTTTTTGTGTGACATAATTGTAAGTGTGCTAACGTTTTTATGTCAATAAATAATTTGAATTTGAATTTGAATTTGAATTTGAAGATATACTTGTTTTATGACTTTGACGATAATTTAAAAATAAGAGATTATTGAATTACTAGTAAGTAATTATTTATTTTTTGTTTTTATTGACATAATTATTTTATATGTGACATATTATTCATTGACATTTTCATTGTATTGACATATGTTATGATTTTGATATTTTTAAATATGAATGACCTGCAACTTTGATGTTATTAATAAAAGATTTGTATTTAGTCTGGGTGTTCTGTATGTATTATAAGTACGTATTTAGTAAAAAAAAAAAAGTATTTATGTATTCTATCAGATAACTGACTTCCATCACACAAGCTCTGCTTAGTTTGGGGCCAGATGGCGTTGTGTGTATAGTCCTACGATATTTATTTATTTTATTTGTATTTTGTATAAAATTTAAGAATGAGACGTGACACGTGAGACGTAAGATATAAGATGCCCTTCCAAGTCAGAAAAAAAAAATCACCGTTCCGAATCGGTCCTTTAGATCCGGGGTTGAAATGGATACACGAATAAGAGCTCAATTATTTTTTAATGTTACAGTAATGAGACAAACGAGACGCTCTCCTGGTGGTAAGAGATAACGTATGTCCATGACCATTGCAGCGATACACAGAACTTGAAATAACAATCTCTTGGTGGTAGATCTCCTTAGCAGGAGGTCGTCTAGGTAGGTACCACCGCAGTGCCAGTTATTCTGCCGCTAAGCAGTAGTGTGTAAGCATTACTGTGTTCCGGTTTGAAGGGTACTGCAGCTAGCGAAATTACTGGGCTGTTGAGACTAACTCTATCAAAAGTCTCAAAGTAATGAGCGCCAAAGCAGCGATGCCCTGGACTTTGTTTTGTTACTTGGAGTTCTGTGTGTCGCTGCGATGGTCATGGACAGGCGTTGTCTCTTGCCATCGGGAGAGCGTCTCGTTCGTCTCATTACTTTTATCATAAAAAAAAAAAAAAACAAAAGCCAAGACATCGCTACTCTGGCGCTTGTTACTTTGAGATTTCCGATGGTTAGTCTAAACAAAAAACGTATTTATTTTAACATACTCAATAAGGAGGGGATTCTCAATTCGACTGTATTTTTTTATACATGTATGTTACGCGAGCATTCCGCCAATTTCTTTCTTTAAAATTTACCGAAATCTATGTAATCGAGCGGTTTTTAAAAATCATTAAAAATCTAAAAATTGTATACATCGATGATATTTTCGTTTACCTCGCTGTTTGTTTGCTCGAGCAGTGCGTTTAGTTGGGCTAAGTGTCATGGGATCGGTTTTTTTAAATTGTAAATTTGTAACTTTCTTCTTCTTATATGTCGGAGATATATAAGAAGAAGAAAGAAGAAGCAGAAACGACATCACGTGGGATGGCCGATCAACATCATGTATGGTTACTGGGTTACTGGGCCAGGGTGTAGCGGGCGAGGAGACAAACCACACAATTCAGTTATCTTGTACAAAGTTTAATCAGCACTTCACAACGACTTTACTTTAAGAATGATTAGAACATTATAGACACTATTACATAGCTTGGGGACAAAACGTTCCGCTTAGCTTCGCACTCTGCAACCGACCAACTCAATCTCCTCTCAAAGCAAGAATCAATGTTCATCTCTCCTCAACCAAAGCAAGAATGATCTCTCCACCTCAACATTCAACGCACGGCCGGCTCGCTTCAAACAGCGCCCCTACCGGCCAACATCCGCAACTTCACCTTCTCTCATTGGTTGAAGTCAAAATACGTCACACGAATAACGACAAGCAGAGCACGGAACCAGTGTTACGTCAGAGGTGTCGCCATTCCACCTCTAGTCCACCAAAATTACGCAAGATGGCGCTAAACTAAATCAATATTAAAGCTACACGCCGACATATTATATTTTTTTCTGTTTATCATGGCAGGCGGTGGAGATCCAGGCGTCTCCGAGTGTGAAGCGATTGCAGCCGGAGCAGCGCCGGTGCCGCTACCCCGATGAGTGGCTGACTCACTCCATCAGGGTAAGTGGAACGGAGAGAAGGCATTTCCTTCAAGCTTTTTGACGTAAAAACGTACTAACACAGTGGGAGTATAATTTAGAAAAGTAATTACAAAATACAGATTGGTGTTAGAGCTACATATTATCTACTATCTACATCCAAATGTACTCCATATATATTATGTACTATATATGTACCTACTATGTACTACATATGTACTATGTAATTAGTAAGGTGATCATGAATTCCAGGCGTATAGCTTCGCGCTGTGTCAGATGCACTGCCGCAGTCGCATGGCCGTCATGTTCTGCGGCTGCCGACCCTACTTCCACGTCATCGGAGGTGAGGAGCTAATAATGGTTCTAGGATATACAGGGCCATTTGTAATCAGTCAGCATTTAATGACATGTTCAGTACGACTCTGAACAACTTTTATTCTCCGTCTAAAATAAAATTAACTCTTATGCAAAAAGCGCGCGCGCACTCAGTGACGTGCGCCGGCAGCAAACACGATGACGTCAATCAATTTTTTTTTTTTATTAATAATTTGCCCTTTCGGGCAGGCTAAAGCTATAGAGCCATACTGCCTTGTCTTAAGTGTTATTTCTGCTGTATCTTAGCTATAGTTATCGTCAAAGTCGTCTTTGTCAAGTCCAGTTCGTGTCAGTTAATTCCAGTCATGCTTTAGTAAAGTAGTAGCAACTTTACTACAAAGCTTCGATGGAGTTTTGGAAGCAACACGAAAACTCATGTTTCACCACATTATATCATTTTCCCACACTCGCGCTTGTAATTCGGCACTTTATGAATAAAACACCACCATTTTTATGCATAAACACTCGACAAAACACTAGTTTTGGAAAAAAATACAACGGAGCGACACGACTCTTCTCGCGTTCCCGCCAAAACTCTGACGTCAATCAAGGTCAAAGAAGGGGGATGCGGCGCAGGGGGCGGGGGGCGCCTACTCGCACGATACTACAATCAGCGTTGGATTTCGTACTATAATTATAGTATTTGTACTACTATTTCATGCTCCGTACTAGATAACATCCATACCTAAGGATAGTACGGAAAAATACTACAATTTCGTTACTTCACTTAGAAAAGACCAAAATAGGTAAATATGGCACCCGTTTATAGCCAAACCATTTGTAAAAAAAAATCATTGAGTATTGTGTGACAGCTTACCTCAGTACATTGTGGTAAGCTGTCAAACAATACTTCTTCTTCATTTTTTTTGATTTTGGCTTCGCATTTTGTCTTAAAATTGTAACTTGCCACTGGCAAATGCTTGGGGTGCGACGCCAAAGTCTAAGAAAAAAAATGCCGCAAAAGTGGCAACTGTACCGATTTTATTCTTTCGTATACTCGCAGTTTAGAAAAGATGTTTTTATGAATACATGCTAAGGCTGAAGAAAATAATAGTCAAGAACTTACATAATTTAGAAGAGGAGTAAATTTTGTATAAACATGTTGATTCTAACTATCTATTTTATTGATTAATAGCTTTTTTTTAAACAATGTAAGATTTAAAAAAAAAGTGTACTATCGGCGTACTACTATTTTGATGGTCTTGTACTATATTTTTCAACGTACCCGAATCCAACCCTGACTACAATGAAGCGTCTACGCAACAGAGAACTAAAAAGAGTTAGAGTACCAGAGAAAAGTTCAAAACTTGTTTGTTTTAATGTAAAAAATATGCCCTTGAAAGGAAGCTGATTGATTTAACAGCGTACATGTATGTTGTATGCATATAAACATAATTAATTTTACTTGATCAAATTTGAACAATTGGTATTATATTTAAGCTTGCGTTTGACCGCTCTCTCGCCTGCGGTCTGCGATGGAGTAGACAGTAGAATATACTGATTCATTCATTCATTCTGGTACATATGCCTAATTAAATAAAAAACCTTCATTCTACAATAAAAACTTCTTTTAAATAAACACTGGCCATATAGCTACGTCACATGTCAAACCTAAAATCGTCCATTGAAATCAACATCAAATTTTCACAAAAACTATTTCAAGATTTTTGCATTTACAGGAGTTATAGAATTTGGGAAGTGCTTTAGTTTGTATTATTGTTTAAAAAAAAATTGTTTGAATCGGTTATTGTTGTCTGGTTTCCAAGATGGCGACATTTGCGATGCGCACGGCATGGCGTGCATCGGAAGAAATGTCGAGATTCTCATCAATATACCCAAGAACTTGGCCAAGTGCTCCTGCCTGCCTCAATGCGCCGAAGTTAACTATTACTCACATACAAAGAAGGTCGTTATTCGGTAAGTGCCGATGCAAAAGGCTCACACTTATACAAATCTGGAAATCCCGTACCATACTGTATTAGCGTTCATTTCTCCCGCGCACATGCAAGAGAAAAGCGAAAGGCTTTCCGTGGCTTTTCCACATCTCTCTGGGTGGGCATCACTTTTTTTTTTGTTAGTTTGCCCATCGGGCAGGCTAAAGCTGTAAAGCCATTCTGCCTTGTCTTAAGTGTCATGTGTCATTTCTGCTGTCTCTTAGCTACAGTTATGGTCAAAGTCAAGTCTTAGTCAAGTCCAGTCCGTGTCAGTCAAGTCCAGTCACGCTTTAGTAAAGTAGTGGCGACTTTACTATAAAGCTTCGATGGAGTTTTGGAAGCAACACGAAAAGTAATGTTTCACCACATTATATCATTTTCCCACACTCGCGCTGGTAATTCGGCACTTTATGAATAAAACACCACCATTTTTATGCATAAACACCCGACAAAACACTAGTTTTGGAAAAAAATACAAAGGAGCGACACGACTCTTCCCGCGTTCCCGCCAAAACGGGTGGGCATAACGTCAACATAAGATCCATAGACGATGCAAACTGGCAAATCGTCTACCTATTAAAAAAAAACCTTTGTGGTGAGGATCACAGATCAAAAAGCGTAGCTTCGTTACCCTTAGAATATGGGTGTGATGGTATACAAACAGTGAATGTGTAAAATAAAGAGCAGACTGGCTGATATGCCTTAGGATAGGATTATGTGTAGTAAGGAACTTTGGTAGGCTAATTATTATGATAATATTTCTAGATCTTTGTTTTCTACGGCGACTCAAGTGCTGCTTGTATCTACTTGCTTCTTTTCTTTTGTTATTACTGACTCTTGCTGTCGGCTTCACGGCCTCTATAACGTGCAGCAGCCTCACTTGAGAGCCAGTTGCATTCCAGGCTAGGTGTGCTTTACCATCATCGGCCACACCTTCACGTGACATCAGGTGAGCTGTGGTCAAACACCTAGCCTGTCAACAATTAAAAAAAAACGTCACCGGACTTTTGGCGTCTATAATTATGCGTTTTAACAGTGATTTGTGCAAGGGCATCGCAGATGGTATGAAACCTTTGCTTGCGCCGTCACCTGGAGTGAGAAATCTGTGCAACCCAGAAGGGTTGTGCTTTAGGGTTCCAGTAGGAAAGAAAAAAATTAAGTTTAATTTTGTAGTAGGTTGACGATTTGGAGAGAATCTAAACGATTTTCTAAAAGATTTGGGGAGCCGTGCCTCTCCTCGCCGGCGAGGTCAGTACGTGACGCGAGTGTTTCGTAAGCGGCACCTATTTAAAGAACGGAAATACTTCCTAATGCTAGGGTATTCGGATCGAGGCAATGATATACGTAGAGATACTAGGAATACGCTATAATGTTAGCATTCCTGTATTCCTGATATGATGGGAACAACTAGCTTTAATAAAGCCCTGTAAAGCTTTTAAGATTACCAATTAAATTTACGAGCGGCAATACAATGATGCCCAAGGTTTTATTTTTTTACTCGAAACTTTTGGGTATTACTCGCTGCTGCAATGGTCAAAGTATGGGTGGGATTCAATAGGTAATATTACGAGGTAGTCTTGTTCATATCGTCTTGTTCAGATCATAAATACCTACATCTGTTTTAAATAATTATGTCAATAAATGATACTATTCTATTCTTAATAAGAAAACGTCCGTCGCATAAGATTCAGATGACGCGTATTTTTAAAAAGTGGGACTATACTTAACATTAGTAAAAGATTTAAAATATATTAGAGTATCCACGTTTCAATGCTCATTTAAATGCTTATTTAAATTTATTTATTTTTTAAATATTTAAATTCTCCAATTATAACCAAAAATGTATCAAAATCACGTCGGTTTCCATAGCAGTATAAAAAAACCTTTATTCGCTTCAAAAAAAAGTTCAGTGATTGATAAAATGATGCTTCAACCAACATGAATTCGAGTGGCGCCGATGGAGAGACTGCGGGCGCTGTGGCGGCGCTCCGTATTAATATGCTGCCGCCCAAGTTCCGCCTCCACAGAGACGTCATCTTCACCCTGGAAGACCTCTTCGGTTTGTCACGAGCAGTGCATGTTTGTTTGTAAAATAACGTACTTGTCTTTGTAAATATCAGACCAAAGAATATAATCATGTTGGTCTGAGGTCGGAAGGAATGTTGCTTTGTTAGAAGGAATAATTCTTTGTTATAGTGCATGTTTACTTGGAATCAGTGGCGGCCTTAGGGGGTGGCAAACAGGGAAACCACCCGGGGCCTCGCGTCCTCGTAGAAAAAAGTATTTACCATAATATGGTACACATACATATATGTATATATGTATTATATGTATCTCGCGCCTCGCACTTAACAAACCCCCCCCCTGAACGCACGGTTTCAGTATTAGTGCAAGCATGTTACGGCCACTCGAGCACTCGAACTAATTTTTTTAGTAAAACGGACTCAAAGAAAAAGGGCCTCACAATGATCTGTCGCCCCGGGCCTCGCAATAGCTAAGGCCGCCGCTGCTTGGAATGTTTTTGGTTTTATTGGAAAGCATGTGGCTTTGAGAGTGAATTAATTTGTAAGACCATAACTTGTATTTAGATATAATGTGGTTTCGACCTCTGTCATGTCTTAACGGTTAATGTTTGAAAATAAACGAGACGCTTCCCTGATGGTAAGAGATAACGTATTACAGCGATACACAGAACTCTGAGTAGCAAAACAAAGTCCAGGGCATCGCTGCTTTGAAACTCATCACTTTGACACTTTTGATGGTTCTCAACAGCTCTGTAACTTCGCTAGCTGCAATACCCTTCAAACCGGAACAGTAATGATTACTCAAATACAAATATTTTATTGAAAACAAAAGTCACAAGTCACTTCAAAATTTTTAAATATGTCATTAAATGAGTTTTAAAACACTAATTAAGTACATGTCAACACAAAAATTTCAAAATACTGAGTAGGTACTGCTTAGCGGCAGAATATGTGGTACTGCGGTGGTGGTGTTAAAGAAATATGGACCAAAAATGCGGATCTACATTTTAGAATGTTAACAGACTCATAGTAGCCAGCGCGTAAACATAAACACCACTTGCGTTCACCCACCGATCATCTTTTAAAAACTCCTGGTCAAGCTACCCCAAGAACACTACGGCTTTGATAGAAATAATATATCTTGGTATGAATGTTTCGTCAATAGAATGTATGTTTCATTGTTAGAATGCATGTCTCTGTGTTGAAGACAGGTAAACTATTTACAATTAGTGCTACAACAAATATGTAAATAATATTGTTTGTGCCCGTAGCGTCTCTCGGAGGAACGACTGCCCTGTTCGTGGGTGCCAGCGTGTTAACAGTCGTGGAGACTGCGCTGTTTATCCTCAGGCATCTCGTCGGCTCGCTCGCTGACTGGCTCCTTGCGAAGATCTATCACTTTCAGTACAACCCTTAGGATGTACCTACTTACTGGGGAGTATTAATAAATGATGCACAATGGACGTCTAGATAATTTCAATTTGAATTGGTTAAAATGATAAGGCACTAATGTTGATATAAAATTAAATCTCGGTTCAAATAAATTAGTTTATAGTTAAAATCTTTTTTTATCCAAGCTTTCATACGTGTGCAGTAAATATTAAACGCGTAAATAAATTCACGTGTGTTGCCCGCTTTAAAAAGTTCCGTCTAGAATCCTGGGTGTAAAGTCAGGTCACGCTTACCTTAAACATGCATGTTATGCTATGTTAAATTTCAACTTAGCAGAATAAGTGGAAGTGGCTCTATTTCAGTTTGCAAGATTTGACAAAAACAAACTAACATACTGACATACTTGTATGCTACGTAGATAATTAAACGTGAGTAAATTCGATTAAGTAAAACAAAAATGTGTTAAAACTACGTCAGTTTCCATTGTAAAAAAAAACACTCGTATGTACCTACATGGAGTACATAGCAAGCTAAATAAAAGTTACAAGAAAAACATATTATCTATCATATATTTTTGTTTGGGTTCGAGAGTGAACGCCAATCTACAACTAAAATCTGTGGCCGTTCTTTCACTATGTACATAATCAATTTTTTATGCATATATTGCACGTTATGCTATGTCACACATCTTTTGTTAACAAATAAACCTAAATAAAGTATGCTTCTGATTAATTCTGTATTTTATTCTACACGTATTTAAACCATTTATACGAAATCTGTTAATGAAATGAAGCGATTACGTTCATGTGAGTGTCATTGTATCAGTTTATGTTTCAAATTACCATTTATGCTTAAGTTTGCCTATGCCCTGCTGCATTCGTGAATTTCTGAACCTGTACGTTTTGCATTTGCATTACCGAAACGCACTCGGATAAGTGTCAAATGTCAAAACAAAGCCCCTCCCACTTCTCCTTCCCAAAACAGTCAAAACACCAATGTTATGTTATTAATTTCGAAAAATCTAACCTAGTTTTTAATGCAAATATATCAACGAACGAACGAATAAAATGTTTTTAACCATACTAACTAGTTTGCTGAACGGCAGTCTCTATATTTATACTGTTTCTGCTACTTTTATATCATTTATTCACACAGTTTTGCCCTTCGGCCTGGATGTTGGTTTGTGTGGTGTTACCGCTTATTTCTTGACGAAATTGAAGAAACCAGAGCCTGCAAATGTGATGAATATCTTCGGACCCGAGCCGGGGAGTAAGGAGTATGAACAATATCCCGAGAAGGTAGTCCGTTGCATCGCTCATAGAGGCGCAGGCTTAGATGCCCCTGAAAACACTATGGAAGCTTTTAAGTATGTAAGTACAAACTTTTTTAAGAGAGATTCTTGCTGGTTTATGGTTTTGGTATAGTTTCTGTCAAAGAATAGCCATTTCCCAGATAACTGTTACCTAATTTATTTAATTTTTTACCTGACTATAGCAAAGCCAAAAGAAAAAGCTTTGTTTTTAGCAGTTTATGTATGTATGTTTGTATTTACGTGTGTTCCACCATAGTGCCGAAACTAGTTATCTGGATTTTGTTGAATGAAATGTCAATTGATTCATTATTAACTCTGACATAGGGGGTGAAACAGTGATTTTCTCTGCAGTGTGCAGAGAATGATTGCAACTTCGTGGAGCTGGACGTGCGGACCTCCCGGGATGGGAAGCTAGTTCTGCTGCATGATCAGGGTCTCGAGAGACTGACGGGATCCGAGATCAGTGATGTACACACACTCGACTGGGAGAAAATCAAGGATTTTGATGTTGGAGCTCATCATCCAAACAGGTAATTTATTGTTAATATTTAATTCTTTCTTTTCATGTTTTTATTGAAACTACAATATTGGAAAGGGGCTAGGCTAGGTACCATGAACCGGCGATTGGAGCATTAACCACCAAGCAAGCCCAAACAAAATAGAATTTCTCCACATTTTTTTTTCTCCATATTTTTATTTTGAATTACATTTAAATATATATTACTAGCTGCACCCTGGTAAGTATGTATGATATGTAAAGTGTATAGCTTATCATGTTGTTTGGAAATAAACATATGTACTTTAAAAAATAATTAAATTGAATACAAAATTAACTAAGTTAGGCACTAAAAAGCGAAAACAATATTATTTGTTACTAGCGTACGCCTCGCGGTTTCACCCGCGTAGTTCCCGCTCCTGTGGGAATACAGGGATAAAGTAGGTAGGGAGTACACAGGGTAGTTTCCCAACCATAAAAGAATTTTTAAAATTGCTCCAGTAGTTTTTAACTTTATTTGTTACATACAAAAATACAAATCTTTCCTCTTATGACAGCCCTGTTGGTTCATTGGTAGTATGTCTGCTCCAAGATCCGAAAAGTGTGGGTTCGATTCACACCCGGGATGAACATTTTGTGGTATAAACAAATGTTTGTTCTGTGTCTGGGTGTTCTGTATTTATTAAAAGTATGTATTTACAAAAAAAAGTATTTAAGTATTCTATCAGTTATCCGACTTCCATAGAACAAGCTTTGCTTAGTTTGGGGTCAGATGGCGCTGTGTGTATAATGTCTTACAATATTAATTTTTTTATAACATTAGTATAGACGAGTTCTTGAGTGGAGACCGCGTACAGGCAAGCCTAGTGTAGGACACCCTGCGGCCAGGTGGTGTGAAAACACCGGTTGTAGCGATGATAGCTCAGTGGTTAGCGTGGTAGGTTCGCATGCCGAAGGGCGTGGATTCAAACCCCAACAATGAGCTTGAGCTGCCGGTGAAGGAAAACATCGTGAGGAAACCATAGCATGGTGGTAGCGTACTCTCTAGTACTCGGCTGGCTAGCTACCACACTCAAGTGGAAAAATCTATCGCCAAGAATCTAACGGCGTGTTCCGGCAGCCTCATTTGAGAGCCAGTTCCATTCCAGGCTAGGTGTGCTTTACCATCTTCGACCACGCCTTCACTTATTTATTTAATTCTTTGTTGCACACTTTATAGAAAAATATGTACAAAGGGAGGACTTAATGCTAAAGCATTTTCTGCCAGCCAACCCCTCAGTAAAGAACATGGTAACATCAGGTGAGCTGTGGTCAAACACCTAGCCTGACAACCATAAAAAAAAAATGCAGAAAGCAGTCGACCGAGCTCAGTGGCGTGCATTGGGAAAGGCCTACGTCCAGCAGTGGGCAGCAGAGGGCTGATGTAATGACTCGAGATTCCCATTCCAGGACTGGGCAGTTTCACCGCTTTCGACTGCAGCACTATATAACATCAGCTGTTTTCAACGTTTACAGGCAGCAGTTCAAAGAAGTGCGGCTGTGTTTGCTGAACGAGGCGCTCGACTATCTGCTCACGAAAAACATGCGCATGATTATCGACGTCAAAGGAGAGGATAAAGAGGTACATTACTTGGTGATATAACTTCTTAGCAGTAGTAGACATTCGGCCGCCAAGCAGTATTGTTTTCCGCTTTTAAAAGTACTGCAGTGACATCAAAGAGCTATTGAAACTAACCATCTAATGTCGACAGCCCTGTTGGCTCATTGGTAGCATGTCTGCTTCAAGAGCTGTGGGGCGTGGGTTCGATTCCCACCCAGGACAAGCATTTTGTGATATAAAACCAAATGTTTGTTCTGTGTCTGGGTGTACTGTATGTATTATAAGTATGTATTTACAAAAAAAAAGAGTATTTAAGTATTCTATCAGTTATCTGACTTCCATAGTACAAGTTTTGCTTAGTTTGGGGTCAGATGGCGCTGCGTGTAATGTCCTGCGATATTTATTTAATGTCTCAAAGTAACAAGCGCATAATGTTAGAAATCTGCCGGCGATTGCTTTTTTATATGATTGACCGGCTAGGTGTTTGACCAGTCGAAGAATGGTGGTCGAAGGTGGTAAAGCACTCCAGGCTTGGTGCGGAACTGGTTCTCAAGTGAGGCTGCCGGAACATACCGTTAGATGCTTGTCGGCAGATTTTTCAACTTGAGGGTGGTAGCTAGCCAGCCGGGGACTAGAAAGTACTCTACCACCATGCTATGGTTTCCTCACGATGTTTTCCTTCACCGGCAGCTCAGACTCATTGTTGGGGTTGGAAGTCGCTAAACACTGATCTATCATCGCTACAGAGGATAATAAAATTGAGTGGTCGTATGGCAGGTGGTGAACGGTGTTGTGGAAGTGTTCGCAACTCGACCGGCTCTGTACCAGCACGCTGCTGTAACTTGCTTCAACCCGTTGCAGCTCTATCAGGTATGTTGACAACGAGAAAGGTGTTAGCTGTTAGTAAACATTACTGTTCCGGTTTGAAGGGTAATGCATCTAGCGAATTATTAGGCTGTTGTGACTAACCATCGACTGTCACAAAGCAATGAGCGCCAAAACAGCCCTGGACTTTGTTTTGCTACTCGAAAGTTCTGTGTATCGCTGCAATGGTCATGGACATATGGTCTCTCACTAGTCCTACGCTTATAAGTTGTCCATTCTTTGGTAACACTTTTTTTCTATGATATTTATTTCTATCTATCTATATCTGTAATACTATGTATTATAAAGAGTTTCCTCTATATAATAAAATAAATAAATAAATATCGTAGGACTATACACACAGCGCCATCTGACCCCAAACTAAGCAGAGCTTGTGTGATGGAAGTCAGATAACTGATAGAATACTTAAATACTTTTTTTTTGTTGTAAATACATACTTATGATACATTCAGTACACCCAGACACAACAAACATCGATGTTAGTCACACAAATGTTAGTCCTGAGTGGGAATCGAACCCACACCCTTCAGCTCTCGAAGCAGACACGCTACCAATGAACCAACAGGACTGACAGAATAGTATCATAGATTTGATTGTTTGTTTGTGTTGAATAGACTCCAAAACTACTGGACCGATTTCAAAATTCTTTCACCGTCGGGAAGCTACACTATCCCCGGGTGACATAGGCTACTTTCATCCCTGTATTCCCACGGGAACGGGAACTATGCGGGTGAAACCGCGAGGCGTCCGCTAGTACTATTTTAAAGAGGAAAGATTTGATTTTTTTGTTTGTTTGTTTGTATTGAATAGGCTCCGAAACTACTGGACCGATCTTCATAATTCTTTCATTACTAGAATGCTACATTATCCGTAATGGACATAGGCTATATTTTATTCAAAAAACAATTAGGGATCCGTATGGCAAATTCAATAATGTAACCCAAGCTGTGGAAAATTTGAAAAAATTCCTACTTAGCATGCGCAGCGAAAACTATTGACAATAGAATAAAGTGACGTTTTATAGAGCAAACTGACAGCTACAAATAAGTCCGCAATATCATATGTCTAACTATTACAGTTGTCGTCTACACTAATTATAAAGCGAAAAGATTTAATTTTGTGTTTGTTTGAATTGAATCTGCTCCGAAACTACTGGATCGATACATTTTTTTTTTTTTTGTTATGGTTGACAGGCTAGGTGTTTGACCACAGCTCACCTGATGTTAAGTGAAGGTGTGGTCGAAGATGGTAAAGCACACCTAGCCTGGAATGGAACTGGCTCTTAAGTGAGGCTGCCGGAACACACCGTTAGACGCTTGGCGGCAGATTTTCAACTTAAGGGTGGTAGCTAGCCAGCCGAGTACTAGAAAGTACCCTACCACCATGCTATGGTTTCCTGACGATGTTTTCCTTCACCGGCAGCTCAAGCTCATTGTTGGGGTTTGAAACCACGCCCTTCGGCATGCGAACCTACCGCGCTAACCACTGAGCTATCATCGCAACGAAATTGTTATGGTATTGAATATGTATTGTCAATCGAGTTTTGTTTCCCCGTGCGAAGCTGGGGCAAGCTGCTAGTTTAATAATTGTACTACGAAACGAGCTATCCAGGAGTCATAGAATGAATGATGAACACAGATCCGCAAGCGCGACCCCGGCATCGTGGGCGCGATCAGCTACCGCCCATTTTGCTTCAGCGCCCAACAATACGACGCCGAGGTCGGACCCAGCAACCCACGGTACGTGACCCACACACCTCCAGCCCTGGATTAGCTTATAAGCTATTTAAGCAATTGCTTAAGGCATCCCATCTAAGGGGACCACAGACAGATTTTACTTGGTGGTAGATCTCCTTAGCAGGAGGTTATCTCGGTAGGTACCACCGCAGTACCAGTTATTCTGCCGCCAAGCAGTAGTGTGTAAACATTACTGTGTTCCGGTTTGAAGGGTACTGCAGCTAGCGAAATTACTGGGCTGTTAAGACTAACCATCGAAAGTCCCAAAGTAATGAGCACTAAAGCAGCGATGCCCTGGACTTTGTTTTATTACTCAAAGTTCTGTGTATCGCTATAATGGTCATGGACAGGCGTTATCTCTTACCATCAGGAGAGCGTCTCGTTAGTCTCATTATTTGTCACATTAAAAAAAAAAAAAAAAAAAAAGGACCGAGAAGATAAAACGAGCGAACGAAAGTTAAAGCAATATTTGGTTTTGGCGTTTTGGCGAGCATTTTATTAATGGTTGACAGGCTAGGTGTTTGACCACAGCTCACCTGATATTAAGTGAAGGTGTGGTCGAAGATGGTAAAGCACACCTAGTCTGTAATGGAACTGGCTCTCAAGTGAGGCTGCCGGAACACACCGTTAGATGCTTGGCGGCAGATTTTCAACTTGAGGGTGGTAGCTAGCCAGCCGAGTACTAGAAAGTACCCTACCACCATGATATGGTTTCCTCACGATGTTTTCCTTCACCGGCAGCTCAAGCTCATTGTTGGGGTTTGAACCCACGCCCTTCGGCATGCGAACCGACCGCGCTAACCACTGGGTTATCATCGCTACAAAAGCATTTGCCAGTATCAAGTGTTATAATATATTTACCAGTTTCACAAGTTAAATAAGTTGCCTCGTAGCTATAGTTATAGTGTTATAGTTAAAGTCCGGTCTTGGTCAAGTACAGTCCGTGTCAGTCCAAGTCAATTCATGCTTTAGTAAAGTAGTGGCGACTTTACTATAAAGTTTCGATGGAGTTTTGGAAGCAACACGAAAACTCATGTTTCACCACGTTATATCATTTTCCCACACTCGCGCTTGTAATTCGGCACTTTATGAATAAAACACCATCATTTTTATGCATAAACACACGACTAAACACTAGTTTTGAAAAAAAATATAACTGGTAGACACGACTCTTTACGCGTTCCCGCCAAAACACCTACGGTATTTTTTTTATTGTTCTATCTGGTTTAGTTAAGGATAGGGGGGCCCACAGGGGAAGATTGCTTAGGGCATCAAGTTACTTTAACCCGGCACTGCACACATCGCTCACCTCTTGTCACATGCATGCCGGTGAATTATCTATTTGTTTTGTTAATTGATTGATTTAGACGTTTGTTTGCGAAAGTTCAAGTACAAGTACAATTTTGAGTGTTCAGGGTATATTTTTAGTGTCCGTCACTCGTCTGAGTGGTTTCAAGTCGGTATCTTCGGGGCGAGCGTGCTCCATCGTAGATCGCATCTTTACTTAACATCAGTTGAGATGGCGATCAAACGCAAGCCTATAATTCATTTAAAAAAATTGTGTATTGGTTACAACATTAATGACTTAATTTAAAATTTATCAAACTTCATGACATTTTTTTAAATATCTATCTGAAATATTTCGACATAAACTTAAATTATGTAAATAAATGAAAAGTAAGTGATTAAGATAACGCAAGTCTTTATATCCTCTTCTTCCTGCATTAATTACACATTTTTTAAGTTTGGCTTTTTACTTGGTTAGACATTTCAGCAATTCTTTTTAAATGGGTAATCTGAAATAGAGCGTTTCGTGAAAAATTTATTCAGGTTTTATCCTAATGCAATATAGTAAGTATACAGCAAATTATATATACATTTTTATGTCAATTAATATAATCCATTATGTCAAATAAGAAATTCTTAATTAATTAAATTCATGGTCAGCTAAATAATTATAATACTTGACCATGTATGGGTAACATAAACCATACAATACACATTTTTCAAGGTCGGAAACTTAGCATACAAAATAAATGTGTCTATTTTATACAAGCTATAGTACAATGCAGAGACATGATTTTTCCAAATGTTATTTTGTGTAGGTTCGGCGACAACCTGCCCCTCCACGCGTTACTTCGCGCGGCCGACTCGGTGCACTCGCTGCTGTGGCGCTGGACCGCCCGATGGTGCTCCGTCAGCGCCGTGCTGCTGCACAAGGACATCGTCAGCCCGTCAGTATCGCTCACCACTCCACACCGTGCCACACTACACCACTATATGCCACATTACACCATGCTACACTGTGCCACACCATGCCAGACTATGCCACAATACATCACACCATGCCACACAACACCACATCATGCCACACAACATCAAGCCATGCTATAATATACAACACTACACAATAGACAGTTTAATAGCTTCATCCCACTAATATTATAAATGTGAAAGTTTGGATGGATGGATGTTTGTTTCAAGCAAACACTACTGAATGGATTTAGATGAAATTTGGTATGGAGGTAGCTGAGACCCTGGATTAATACATAGGCTACTTTTTATCCCGAAAACATGTACCGGGTAACACCGCGGGGCGCATATTATATAGCTAAATTATCTTAAAAATCTAATAATTGATAGAATACTTTTTTTGTAAATATACACAAAATGCCCAGAACAAACATTTGGTTATACAACAAAATGTGGATATCGATCTCAAGCCCTACAGTTCCTAAAGCAGATATACTACCAATAAGCCAACAGAGATATAGATTAACATTTTTAATGCCTAAATACAGAGGACTGTACAAATATAAATTGTGTTCCAGGAGTGAGGTGCATTACTGGCGGTCGCGTGGCGTGCGCTGTATCGGGTGGTCGGTGAATCGGCCGCTCGAGAAACTGTACTGGCGCGGCGTGCTGCGCGCTCCCTATCTCGCAAACACCCTGATCGGCGAGCCCGATGTGAGTTCATATATCTGCAAAATATGGTTCCTAAGCATATTCCAAATTCACGTAATTAATGGATACTTCCTAAATAGCTAGAGACGGCAAATTACTATCGGTTATCATTACAGAGGGATGAATCTGCTGAAGACTTGGAAAGAGTTAATATCGATTGGAATCCTGACTACTTGGTAGACAAAATACTAGAACAGGAGAGGATGAGCGGCACGCGCTAACGCCGGAAAATATCACAACTAGTTATTTATCGGACGTTGCTAATGTGAACAAAATTATTTGTGATATCTATTGCCAAAAAAAATTCTAGTGTGCTTATTACATAGCCATATTCGTTTTTAAATGTTTTTTTTTGTTGTCTATATTTTTTTGAATGTTATTTGTAGCTAAAAATTGTTTGAGAATTATTTTATAGCAATTGTTTTAAAGTGGTATATGTCTATACAAGTGTCTATAAGGTGGTTTATAGTAAAAATTTGAATACTTTGCTAGATAATACTTTTAAAATAAAAAATAGTTTGAGAATGCTATTTATGGCAAAAATTGTTCGAGAACGCTATTTATGGCAAAAATTGTTCGAGAATGCTATTTATGGCAACAATTGTTCGAGAACGCTATTTATGACCAAAAACTGTTTGAAAATGCTATTTATATATAAAAAAGTTGTTGAGTTAGATTAAATAAATAATAAATAAATATCGTAGGACATTACACACAGCGCCATCTGACCCCAAACTAAGCAAAGCTTGTACTATGGAAGTCAGATAACTGATAGAATACTTAAATTTTTTTTTTTTTTGTAAATACATACAGTCAATACCGTTTATGGCGACATCGTTTAGAACCACATACCGGTTAAATTGACCAAAATCAAAGGTCCTGGCTGAATGTTATATGACCGCCTTATCTAAAACATTGGTTTTTACGACATTGTTTACTACGACATACCGCATTAAGCGACCACATTTGGTTAATGTTTTCGGAGAATTATATCTGTAGAACGACCGGCTCAGCTGTATTGTAAACAATTTGAGTAGGTAACTGTATCCACATCTGGCACAGTATAATAGTCAATGGCTATTATCGTAAAATTAAACAAAGTTTAGGGTCTTTTGTAATTCTTAGAAACCAAGCACATGCATGCCGTAGCCTCAAGGCCCGCTTCATCATATCTCTTAAGTCAGTTTGTTACTTATCTTTACACAAGACGCACCAAAACATTATTGTTGAGTTAACTGTGAAAATTGTAACATGTCGCAAAAAAGAAAACAAATCAGTATCGAAGAAAAATCGCATATTATTTCAAAGCTAGAGAAAGAAATTCCAAACAAAGACCTGGCAAAAGAATATGGTGTATCCCACTCGACAATTTCAACAATTTGGAAAGATAGGGAGAAAATTCAAATCCTTTACGACAAGAATTTTTTGAAAATGAAACGAGCCAGAACAACGCGGCATACGAAGATTGAGGAAGCTTTGTTAAAGTGGTTTAAATATCAAAGGACAAATAATGTGCCGATAAATGGACCAATTCTTCAACAAAAAGCAAACGATTTTGCTCAACGTTTTGGTGAAGATTTTGTTTGCTCGTCTAGTTGGATTCAACGTTTCCGGGCTCGACATGGCATTGTCAGCGGGAAAATGAGTGGTGAAGCTGCCAGTGTGGATAAAGATGCTGTAGACCAATGGATTACGCAAAAGTGGCCTACATTATGCGAAGGCTACAGTCCAGAAGACATTTATAACGCAGACGAAACCGGACTTTTTTACAATATGACACCAGACAGGACTTTAAAATTCAAAGGAGAGAATTGTTCGGGAGGAAAAATGTCCAAGACGAGACTAACGATCATGGTTGCAGCAAATATGACAGGATCCTGTAAAAGGAAGCTTTTAGTTATTGGGAAATCTAAGAAACCAAGATGCTTTAAAAACATACGCTCACTGCCGGTAACGTATGAAAACAATGTGAAGTCATGGATGACATCGGAAATTTTTGAAAGATGGTTACGAAACTGGGACGCTGAATTAAAAGCAAACAATAAGAAAGTTCTTCTTTTAGTTGATAATTGTCCTGCTCATCCGGCTGTTACTAATCTGAAGTGTATTAAACTCGTGTTCTTACCACCAAATGTTACATCTGTACTGCAACCTATGGACCAAGGTGTAATAAGATGTTTAAAATCTCATTATAGAAGACTGCAAGTGTTAAAGTTAATACAAAGCATTGACAGTAATAATCAGAACAGCTTTACGGTTCTTGATGCCATCTTGATGATATCTGAAGCATGGGAAAAAGTTTCACAAAAAACTATAGCTAACTGCTTTGGGCATGCAGGTTTTAAAGATCTTACAAGTCTTATAACAAGAACCTCAGATGATGTGATTGACGATGATGAAGAGGACAATATTTCTTTGGCTCAATTAGCCCAAAATTTACGACCTGCTTTATCTACTACTGAAACAGACGAATTCATTGATGTAGATCAGTCTATTGCAATTTGTGCACCAGCTACGGAGGATGATATTGTACGGGAAGTTCAAGAGGAAAATGAAAATGAACAGGAAGACTCGGAAGAACAATTTACAGTGCCAACTTTGATTGACGGTCTCAATGCTGTTAGTGTATTACGAAAGATTGTTCTTTTTAATGAAGATTTCCACATGCAGGGAAATTGTGACGATACGCTGATTAAAATCGAACGTGAATTACAAAATGTGTATGCACGACAGAAGTGTTTCAAACAAACTAAAATTACAGATTTTATGCATACAAAAATGATGGAAAAATGATATTGTTCTTTTATATTATACGTTTGTATTGAAGTAAACAAAATGCGGTTTAATTTCCTACATGAATATACATATTATCTTTTCTATTAATACCTGTCACCGGTTGTTACAACTATCGGTTTTTACGACTCAATATGAGTAGTCCCTTCGATGTCGTTATAACAGATTTTGACTGTACTTATAATACATACAGTACACCCAGACACAGATCAAACATTTGGTTTTATGTCACAAAATGCTTGTCCTGGGTGGGAATCGAACCCACGCCCCACAGCTCTTGAAGCAGACATGCCACCAATGAGCCAACAGGGCTGTCAAAAGCCTTTTTAATGCCAAAAATGATGACGAAAAGGCATTGTTTATGAGCAAAATATGCAGGGCGTTTGGGAGAGGTGTATAATTAAGGAATCTGAAATACCCTTAATAACAACGTTACAACTATTACTATAACAATGATCATGACGTTATCGCTTACCATCACGAGAGCGTCTCGTTAGTCTCATTACTTTTATAAAAAAGCGACCATTAAAAAAAATCCGTTTTATAGAAAAAAAAAATTGACATTTAAACAGTAAATTTATTTTTGGTGATTATAATTATATATTATATTTATTATCTTTAAATTAACGTAATAAACGATAGCTGATTTTTTTGCCTAAAATTACTTACTACTACTATTAAAAAGTAGAATACTTAGTTCCATTCCAGGCTAGGTGTGCTTTACCATCTTCGACCACACCTTCACTTAACATCCGGTGCGCTGTGGACAAGAACTTAATTTGAGCTATAAAAATTATAAAGTAGCCGTTAAATAAAATTAAAATATACTTAATCTACCGAAGACATAAATACTTATTGGAAGAAATCGTTTGTAACACAATAATTACTGTACTTTGGTTTCAGTTCGATTATTACTGTATTGTTTTTATCATCTATGTATTCTTTTTCTTTTTTTTTATGTAAACGTAATGAGACGATCGAGGTGGTCTCCTGATGGTAAGAGATAACGCCTGCCCATGACCATTGCAGCGATACACAGAACTTTGAGTAACAAAACAACGTGCAGGGCATCGCTGCTTTACTTTGAGACTTTCGATGGTTAGTCTCAACAGCCCAGTAATTTCGCTAGCTGCAGTACCTTTCAAACCGGAACACAGTAATGTTTGCACAGTACTGCTTGGCGGCAGAATATCTGGTACTGCGGTGGTACCTACCTAGACGACCTTCTGCTAAGGAGATCTACCACCAAGTAGGTATTCTATCTATCTATCTATTGTAGACTGTTCTCAATTTTCATCCGATTAACGTTTTTAATTCATAAGTAGTTGAATCGACGTTCAATTTCAAGCTCTACGAATATAGCTTCTTCTTTATTTCTAGCTGTATATTTTATTTATTGAGAATTTTACTTTGTGTTGTTCAAAAAGCTTAAAATATTCAAAGAAGTTGACTTATTTGTGACCCAATTTTCCATCTAGTTTGGCGGAACGGTCAAAACACCTAGCCATTTTCTCTGGGCAGGGAACGGAGAAGGTCGCAAGCCCACGATATTTTAACAAAAAATAATTTCGCGTACATTATCAACACAATAGGTATTATGTATTATTTATAGAGGAGTGTTTGGATATTTAATTAACGGTCAAAAGTCGGTTGTTCCAAATATACATTTGAAATTTAAACTATAAGACCCAGTATCCATCAAAGCGGAGAGATGTGAAATTTGCGTAGCTTTCGGGTATGCAAGGCGCGGGGAGAAGGCAGCGGGGACACACGTCTCCGCTCTGCCGCGCCTCTTGCTCGCTCGCGGCACAAAATTTTACAGAAAAATGAGACATCTCTTCTCTCCCGTTTGATCCATTTCCACCGAAGCTAATCGGAGAGGAGATGTGGATATAACGAAATCTGATTGGTTATTCAAAATACATCTGCTCTCCTCTCCGCTTTTAGTGAATACCGGGCCTAATAGTTTAAATTTTATGTTAATTTTATGTTTTAGTTCATATTTTTATTTTTTAATGTGGGTTAAATGAGGGCCCTACTAACGTATTTCCTACAGGCCTCCGTGGTATAGTTAGGCCTCTGGTTATTCTTTACATTTTTGTTGGACGAAGGTCTTATCATGTTTTTTTTTCGCTTTATGTTCGTGGCGCTTATTCTGCTACAAGTATTTTCTCTCCGTAGATCGACGAGCCGCGCAAGCATGTTGATAGTAAGCGTGATTTCGAGTAGATAACCACGCGAACACACACAGGTTAGTATCAAAAACGTGTCGGACATAAGATACGAAGGGTTTCCGTAGCATTTTCAATCTCACAACGAATAAAAAAACGTAAAATAAGATTGCTGAACCAACAGCTAAGCTATTTAAAAAGAGATCTATTAAAAGTATGTTTAGTTTTTAACCTACTTCTAAATAAGATGAGGTTATGAATTCGATTGTAATTTTGTATGATTGTTACCTCAGAACTTGGTCATTTATAAATCGATTTGAAAAAACCCTTTCTGAATATATTTTTTTCACTTACCATTATTCCAAATTAATATTCGTACCCTGTGTTTCAGATGCAATGTTCTGAAAGCCGCGTTCGTTGGCACTTGAGGCTAAAAACTTGACTCTCCAGGCAAGTAAAGTGAGGTAAAAGGCTATGAAGATTTTTTTTCGCCGATTCGATTTACCAAAGAGGCTTTAAGTTCGTTATAATTTTAATAAATAGTACCATTTCCGCCGCCAGCCCCCCTTGTTCAAAAGTATTATAAAAACACACTAAATAAAGAAAAAAACATGAAATGGATGTATTAAGTAATTCTATCAATCTAGTATGAATTGATGATTACGTAATTATTGAACTAACAATTTGTTTAGCTTAAATTTTAATAAAAAACTTCAGATACGCAAGAGTTATGGTGATCGGGTATTTTCTAGTAGTCTGCTGGCTAGCTACCACCTTCAAGTTGAAAATCTGCCGCCAAGCACCTAACGGTGTGTTCCGGCAACCACACTTGAGAGCCAGTGCCATTCCAGGCTATGTGTGCTTCACCATCTCCGACCACACCGTCACTTAACATCGGGTGAGCTGTGGTCAAACACCTAGCTTGTCAACCATAAAAATAATAATTATTTTATTAATAAAAATTTAATGACAACGAATAATTTTATTTTGCTTACACTTTAAGAGTTTAAAAGGTATCTTAAGCTCCAATATTAGCGTAGCATTCTGATATTAACTAAAGTATCGACAATGTTAAGGTGTGTCTACACATCGCATGGCATGCACCGCGAATACATCGCGACGCATGTCTCAGTTTGAGGCATGCAACAGTATTCATTCAAATGGCACATATGCGCGTGCCTATGTTGCAAACGTAATTCTTAATAGAATCGCGTTTGACTACATCACGTCTGATGTTAAACGAAAATTCAGTCTAAGATAAAGCACTATTACCTAGAAAGAGAACCTGTTTTAAAATAATTGGATAAACGCTTAACCGACAGCGTTTTCTTGATCTGATATATTTGCGCCCGCGTCGCCGCCTCGCTAGCCCGTCACTCTAGACAAGACCTAACAGTGAATACGTCTAAACATCGCAAAGCATGCATACCCAATCGCGGCGCATGCGTCACCGTGTCTAAACACACTTTTTTTCTGAACAAGGGGAATAGGTTAAACTGTCGGCTCGTGAGACACAAAACCACCTTAAGTTTTTATAAGTTATATTTCTAAGTAATTTGAACAAAGATATATAATTAGTATTATAGATATTTCCGTTTAATTATGACGAATATTTATTTTTAATGTAATATGATAGCAGACATGAATGGTACGTGATTTTTATTTACAAATGTTATTTATTTTTCTCGTTGTTTATTGTCGAACATGTGATGGGATTAAACTCAAATCCGATTAATTACCGTCGTTACGTGTTAGATTTATTTATAAATGTCAAATAAATAAACTGGTAGTTCATCCGTTAACATTAATTATACCTATTTAATTATAGGAATTTCATACAAATAGATGAGCATATTTGCAATTCACAAATGATTATTAAAATTGTAACCTTTTTGCACAGTCGGGTAACGAACAAAGTATTTTTTTTAACTAGCTTTATTATACACCTAAACAAATCACAACATACAGATATGAAACATGAAAATGAAAAAACCGGCCAAGTCAGACGCGCACGAAGAGTTCCGTACCATTATCTGTAAAAAAACGGCAAAAAAATCACGTTTGTTGTATGGGAGCCCCCTAAAATATTCATTTTATTTTATTTTTAGTATTTGTTGTTATAGCGGCAATAGAAATACATCATCTGTGAAAATTGCAACTGTCTAGCTATCACCGTTCTTGAGATACAGCCTGGTGACAGACGGACGGACAGCGAAGTCTCAGTAATAGGGTCCCGTTTTTACCCTTTGGGTACGGAACCCTAAAAAGAAGAAGAGATAACTAACATAACAAAACTATATAATAGATATTTGGTGTATAAGGGCGGTCTTATCGCCTAAAGCGATTTCTTCCAGACAACCTTTTAACTTGTAGGTTACGACCCTTCGGAACCCTCAATAAGGAATTGAAAATACTTATACGTAGCAGAATAAGTGCGTTTGCCATGTGGTTCTATTTATTGTAAACACAAATGGATTTTTTTTTTTAAAGGGTGTGCCCGTATATTTTTTTACTCTGCCTTTATAGTTTGATTTGATTATAGCAATTTTTATTATTGTGAATGTGAAATTGAAAATATATGTAAGTATTTTACGTAACAAATGTATCTGGCATAAATCACTTTTCTCGTTGACAACAAAGTGTAAGTCGAACGGAGTGTTTATGTCACAAAATACAATCTCGTTGCGGGATAAGTTCGAAAAGTGATTGAAAATTAGGGTGCGTTTGAAATTCGGCCGTGTGTACCTACGTGTAAATGATAAATACGTGTACAATGTGTACATTTTTGAACACTAAGGGATGTTAGATGGCCATTCTGAAATCCTTGTATCAGCTGACTAAAAAGCTTGTATTAAAGACGGAAAACTGGTACAAGTGTTGCCAGATGTCAAAATTTAAAAAAAAGAAAAATCGCTTAAAAACTTTGTTTCACACATATATTAAAATAAGTATATGTTTGTATTTTCATTCCTTGAGGTTGGAACTAGTCTTGTAAAAGTACTCTGGATTGGAATGTTTTTTTATATGCATCTCAAAAGTTTGTCGGTTATATTATACGTATTTTCAGTGTATTTTTGTCGGTCAACGGCTAATCTTCACATTTTTCGGTCTACGGCAAATCTTGGTATTTTTGCGTACCAGGACCGAGTAACCTTGGTACATGATGCTAAAACCTAGTATGAATACCAAGAAGCTGGTACGTCTAACATCACTGCACTTAAGAAGTCCTTCGGATTTCCGTGTTTCAAACCCTCACGCGATGTAACGAACTCTTTGATCCTTTAGGTAATCACATTTTGTATATAAATGATATTTAACTGCAACGCCAAACTGTATAACCGGATTTTGTTATCGATTCTGAATTGCCGCCTACTATGGAAAAAAAAATTAAACAAATTCACGTCAAAACATAAAAACATATGTTATAAGAGAGCAAAATATAACTAAATTGTTTACTTTACTAGCGACCGGCTCCGGCTTCGCACGGGTGCAATGTAGATACTAATTGATGCATATACGTATAAACCTTCCTCTTGAATCGCTCTGTCTATTGCTGGAAACCGCATTAAGGTGGTACGATTTCCATACAAATAAATTTTTGCCATTTGTTGGCAAATGGAGCATAATTTTATAGTGAAATCACAGCTACTGGCTTTTATTTTGGTCTTTATTTGCGGTAAATCACAATTGTTTGAACAAAACAGTAGATTATTAGCATAAAATCAAATTTATTGATGATTTATGAATTTATGATTTTTGAATAAAACAGTAGATTATGGTAATAAATCTACTGTTTTATTCAAGCAATTGTGATTTACCGCAAATAAAGAACAAAATAAATGCCAGTAGCTGTGATTTCACTGTAAAATTATGCTCCATTTGTCCATAAATGGCAAAAAACTATTCGTATGGAAATCGAACCACCTTAAAATCCGTTGCGTAGTTTAAAAGATCTAAGCAAACAGACGGCGGGAAGCGACTTTGTTTTATACTATGCAGAGATTTTACATAATTATTAATATTGTAATTTGACATAACGTGACTGTGGAATAATAATGCATTTTTAGCTAGGCCATGTTCAAAAATTAAACAAATACTGTTCAGTATTTGTTTAATTTTTAGGTTTTTTTTTAAACTTAAGTACATAATATGTTTTAAATTAATAATTTTATTTATATTACTGTTACCAAAAACTATACAGATATGGTATAGGCTAATATTTATTACCTATTTATTTGCACAAATTTGTGTACGTATGTTATTTTATTGTTTAGAAAAATACCTCAAGTGCATAATATAAAATATTTGTTGCTTTATTAAAAAAATAATAAAAATACGGCATTTGAAGAGATTTAGTGTGATTTCCTAGCGAGGAAACTAGCCCCTACATTCAACCTGCATTGACTGTTTCTGGTGCGCCATTATACAAATTATATAGGGTTGTAAACTTGGGGTGTCCTAAGCCGACAGGGGGACTATACTCGTGATAATGAATAACTATTACTATGGGTACAAGTTTGAAATCTTGAAAATAAACCAGCAAAGAAAATAAACACAAAAAGTTGTCCATAATAGCGACTCTGACACAGTGACCCCCTTTCAACGCACCCGAAGCTTATAACCCTGTATAACCTGCATTGAATATTAGGTTCTCTGTATATGTAAATTATAATAGCTATACTTAAGCTTTTTTCAGTGTTATGACAAAACAGCAAAGCTCAAACAGAGCGACTGCATCAGTAGAAATTGAGCCTACGTTAGTTCCGCTTCTGACCACGTTTGTTGTAATCGATGTCAGTTTGTACGTTATTAATTGTTGTTAAGGTGGTTCGTTTTCCATACTAATCTTTTTTTCCATTTATGGACAAATGGAGTATAATTTTACAGTTAAATCACAGCTACTGGCATTTATTTTGGTCTTCATTTGCGGCAAATCACAATTCGGTATGTAAAGTTTTTTTTTTGTATTTATTTTATATTTTTTACTGATAGTAAACTTTATTTTATGAAACTAATTTGAATATTTTGGCTTTCTATGCGGTAGTTTAATTCTAATACATTTTCAAACTATTTATAGTTATGACGTCATAACATTGGCTGAATATGTAAAATATGTACTTTTTTAGGCACTGAAAGAATCCTTATACAGCCAAGGACATGACGTCATTAGAGGTTAATTGAAAGTCAAATTTATTTTATGTATTTTATTAAAATAAACCCCGTCTCATAGTTTAAAGAGTTTTAAACGGAAAAATCATGTACAGGAATGTAATATTTCGAAATGGTTTTGGAATCAGCAAAGTATTTTTTTTTTTTACATACCGAATTGATTGAATAAAACAATAGATTACTAGCATAATCTACTGTTTTATTCAAAAATCATAAATTCATAAATCATTTATAAATTTGAGTTTATGCTAATAATGTACTGTTTTGGTTAAGCAATTGCGATTTACCGCAAATAAAGACCAAAGTAAATGCCAGTTACTGTGTAATTTTACTGTAAAATTATGCTCCATTTGTCCATAAATAGAAAAAAAAAACATTTGTATGGAAATCGAACCACCTTAACATTACTTTGTTGCGGTTTCAAGGGTACTACAGCGAAATTACAGGACTGTTGAGACTAACCGTCGAAGGTCTGAAAGTAATGAGCGCCAAAGCAGCGATGCCCCGGACTTTGTTTTGTTACTCAAAGTTCTGTGTATCGCTGCAATGGTCATGGACAGGCGTTATCTCTTACCATCAGGTGAGAGTTTCGCGTGTCATTACTGTTACATAAAAATATACTACAATAGTAGGTACCTAAATACTTGTGTACATTAATTTATCAAAGAGGTTTGTAACTAAGTAGGTGCATTCTCTGTACAAAGTATATTTTGTAAGATTTGTATGTCTCTGTGTGCTAATGTGATTTTTTTAAATAAAGTATTATTTTGACGAACTGGTTTGTTTTTATTCAACTTTTCTTTAACTTTTAGAATGGTATAAATGGAATGGTAGAAATTATCTTCAAAAAGACCTTAGATATCAGAGAATCTTGCATATTCATTGCCATTTGGCAAGGTTCACATACAAGATACGCGATAGAAAAAGGTGTGGGATAGCGCCCCAAGCGGAAGTTAGTGGAAACTACGTTTAACCAAATTAACTTTATTTAACAGTGTTACGTCATTTGGTAGTATAAGAAAGAAAAACTATTTAATACATAGGTAGGTAGGTACTAGGTAATTCTTGCAAATTTATTTTAAACGGCCATCTGACACCAATCTAAGCAAAAACTGAAAGAATACTTTTTTTTTGTAAATACATACATAATATATATAAAACAGAACACACCAGACAGAATAAAAATTTTGTTTACCGCAATTTTTTTGTCCTGGATGGGAATCGAACCCACGCCCTACTGCTCTTAAAGCAGATATACTACCAATGAACCAACAGGGCTGTCTATAAGTAATTATAGAGCCATACAGGTTACTAGTATGTCAATTTATGATAAAATATCAAAACGAAAATTGACAGCACTTGGTTAGTGCCAGTTTTCGCCCGCCAGGAGTCGCTGTTCCATTTTGCAAATAAACTCGTTGTTACAGAAACCTACCTGGGATCGCCAATATTTAAAATTAATTTTTTCCTCTTTTCGTATACCTAATTATTAAAATTTAGCTGTTCTATACATGAATGGCGTTTTTTTCGGTATACCGGTCGATCAACGTCATCGATCGATCGTAAAATTAATTGATAATAATTAATATGATGACCTCTTTACCTGACTAGCACTCGAGTCTAAAGAAGTCTTATTGTTGTCTTAATCTTACAACAAAGGTGCCCGGAACATTAGATTATAAAGCCATGGCCGCTGAGAAAATACAACGCTGCACGCAAGTCTACACTGTCTGAAGAAAATACTTAAATATAAAAACACACTCTATTGGATACGTTTATTGAAGAAATTAAATTCAAGGCCTTCTTAGATAGCGACCTATATAATTTATTTTTGTTCATAGCAAATCTAAAATACCGGAAAGATTTATCACCAACAGTAAAATGGTGAAAACAAAACGTTTTACGTTTCAACTCACGCAGATTGAGGTACTGCACATTAAAAAACTTAAAACTCTTGCTATCTTCATCGCACTTGTAACCATTGTGATTTTTTCTCCTACTTTCACGTTACAAATAATCATATGGTGTCCGAAATCCAATGCGTGATTTGACAGATGTATAAATCTGTCGTCGGTCCACCTCTTCTGCAGGCAGCCAACTAGATTTTGCAAAAGGCGATCGAACCGACAAATGTAGGTCTTTGGGCCACACCATCTGAATTTAAAACAAAGCAGCGTCAATATCGAAGTGAAGTATTAATTCAGTACATTATAGGCACGGCATACATGAGCTATGCACTGAATAAACGCTTTAAAAGTAACTTGTGCAAGTAACAATTTCGTGCATAGGATCTGTCATGAGATCCAAGCTTATGTAACATTTTATGTCTGTGATTAACTAATTGTTAGCTGATAGCGGTTGTTTACCTCCTCCAGAAGGTAAGGGGTGTGGTTTTTATCAATATTTATGTCACTAACACCGATAACATAACCCAGCTAACCTTGAAATCTGCCTGTCTTTAGCTTCACGCACAGCCGGTCGATTACGGCTCTAATCATATTTGCCGTTCAGTTTTGGCACCAATTAGTATATTATGGCACTTTTCCACTATGCTTTTATTAATACCTTGTATTTTCTTACAATTCTCGGAAATTTTCTTTACTTTCCTCTTATGTCAAATGTCACAAGACCAGTGTTCCATTTTCAAACATATGTTTATTGAAACATCTTTTTATTTTCCAGCAATGAAAAAAGAGTTTTGCTATCTACATGTATGGCCTCCTAAAGATTTCTTCTGTAATATAAATTTTAGAAGAATTAGTTTTTCTTTTCACTTTTTTCCTGTAATATTGATGATACAGGAATCGTGTGTTAATTTTTTTACCATGATTTCAAAATTAGTGCTAATTTGCGTAGGTATTTTTAAATTGGTGCTAAAGTCGCAATAACTGCAAACAAAATTAACAGAAGCTGATGTTATGAAATATAAATATATTTTTTTACTACAATAAGATAGTTCATATTATAATGTACTTAATTTTTATTATAATATATCTACTCTATGATCTGTTTGAATTTTATTTAGCTTAGATATTTCAATTGATATTTTGACCATTTATTATTGTGCCATGAATAAAAATGTATTGATTGATAAGCAATATATTGCATTTTGGTAGATTCTGAAGTAAATTTCCTGAATTACTCCTTAATCTTTGTTATTGGCTCCTATTTTTGTATTAATTGGTATTGGAATTATAAAATTTCAATGAAATTAAAGACAGGCCCGTTAGAATATAAGATAGAAGAGACCCTATTTTATGACTAAATCTTAACTGTAAGGGAATACTAAAAGTATTTATGAGAGTAAGGGGTTAACAGATGTACTCTAGTAGGTCCCAGTCCATCTCTTTATCTAAAAATATTCACCATGTTGCATTATTATGTCCTTGTTAGCGATATAACTTCCTATTGTTGTAATAGATACCTAGTTTATAGATATGTATTTATTGACAAACACTAAACTACAATGTGTAGTTCATTTATTTGCTTGAATGTAATTAATTTACAGTTATCTCTACATAGTATAAAACAAAGTCGCTTCCCGCTGTCTGAACGCTCAGATCTTTTAAATTAGATTTTAATGCGGTTTCCATCAATAGACAGTGATTCAAGAGGAAGGTTTATGTGTATAATACATGCATATGCACCACATTAGTATCTATGAGTACATTGCACTTGTGGGAAGCCGGGGCGGGCAGCAAATCCCACTGTTTAGTGGTTCTTACTATAAAAGTAGAATCAAATACATGTTGCAGTTGTTCATAGGCAGCGAAGGCTACTTACCATCAGGTGGCCTGATTTTTTTCTTATCCCTCGATATATCATTTGAGCTTTATAAATGTTCAAACTCTTGTTTTCTCTGTTCCAGGGTAATTTCTCTAAGCATCCAAAATGTTACGACGCTGCTCGAAGCACGTTCAGACGCTGTACCGGAGACAGGGCCTACGCCTCAAGTCCACGGAGGCCAAAGTCTTCGGAGCCCTACCGCAGGCTGCTACACGCACCAGTTGCGCACGGTAGGTGAAATACATTTTTTAAAGAAAGACTGAAATCATTTTTTTTCACTAACTCGCGTAATGTGGTCGAAGATTAAGCACGCCACACTGGATGACAATGCTAACTAGGTACTTTGCGAAAGTTCATTTTGAATATTCAAGGTAAGGTATATATTTAGTCGGTTCAGTTACAACAGCGATGAGGATTTCAATTTAACTAACTTGGCAATGTTTAACTTAAAAAAGAAGCTTTACTTAAGTATGTATTTACAAAAAAAAAAAGTATTTAAGTATTCTATCAGTTATCTGTCTTCCATAGCACAAGCTTTGCTTAGTTTGGGCTCAGATGGCGGTGTGTGTAATGTCCTATGATATTTATTTATTTATTTACTTATCAATTTTAATTGGATATTGTTTTAAAAGCACTTGGAATTAATTAACGAACTAAATGTGACATTTATACTAATCTTGAACATCATTAACCTACTTCTCAATTAATTGGCGCATCCATTTGAAATTGAAAGAATGTACTTAAATAATTAGCCATGATAGCTAGATAGATAGGACGTGGGTTCAAACCTCAACAATGAGCTTGAGCTGCCGGTGAAGGAAAACAACGTGAGGAAACCATAGCGTGGTGGTAGGGAATCAAAAGAGCATGAGGTGAAAAATCTTTGCACTCAAGTGCAACACGTAACTTTTTATCCCAACTCAGCAAGGAAATGACTTTTTTTTATTACAGTTTAGGTATTAACTACTACATTAACAATATGACGTGAGAAGAAAATTGCGGACGCAAAGCAATTTTTTTTTTTTTATTAATTTGATCCTTCGGGCAGGCTAAAGCTATAGAGCCATACTGCCTTGTCTTAAGTGTTATTTCTGCTGTATCTTAGCTATAGTTATCGTCAAAGTCGTCTTTGTCAAGTCCAGTTCGTGTCAGTTAATTCCAGTCATGCTTTAGTAAAGTAGTGGCAACTTTACTATAAAGCTTCGATGGAGTTTTGGAAGCAACACGAAAACTCATGTTTCACCACATGATATCATTTTCCCACACTCGCGCTTGTGATTCGGCACTTTATGAATAAAACACCACCATTTTTATGCATAAACACTCGACAAAACACTAGTTTTGGAAAAAAAATACAACGGAGCGACACGACTCTTCCCGCGTTCCCGCCAAAACTCGGACGCAAAGCAAATTACAAAAAACTTACACCAAGGAGGTTCCGAGTCTGAGTTTTTAACTAATTAAAAAAAGTTATATGATGAATTCGGCACCATGGAGGTAGAAGTAAATAGGTTCAACGATGTTTTGAATTCACAAACTTAGTGCACATGATGTTCTAAATTAAAATTTACTTTATCCTCTAGCGGATAAAAACGACTTTTGCACTCGGATATTGAAGAGCAAAAATACTCTTTCTGAGATGGAGGGATGAAAATAAGATTTTCATAATAATGTATACTTGACCATCCAAAGTCAAAGTAATGAGCGCCAAAGCAGCCGTGCCCTCGACTTGATGGATTTGGATACATGGTGGTAGAGTATTTTCTAGTAGTCTGCTGACTAGCTACCTCAAATAGAAATTCTGACGCCTAATAAGACCTCATTTGTTCTATCTAAGTGTTTAGTTGTTTCTTTTTTATAATTTTTGCTGTTTTCTTGAAAGTCTAGTAGAGTGGTATTAGTCTAAGATCCCTCTATAGAATGACCTTCACCGAGCTGGTTAATGGATAAAAAAGAATTTTATATCAAATTAAGTATGTCAATAAATATATTTGCAAATGTGTTGACTAGAAGATTTCAGTCCAGAATATGATTAATTAACAATTAGAATATTTTTTTTAAACACTTTACTGGTTTGGTTTTAATTGACAAATTCCATACCAACGAAAGTATGAAACCTATAGAATATGCAAATGTTGAAGGTCGTTCTATACTGGGATCCTGTACTATATGTGATGCTATAAATTTGAGAAATCCTGTACTAGATCATCATCATCATCATCATCATACTATATTACTATATTATGTTAAATTTTTATTTTATTTTTATTTCTTATTAGTGTTACATCTCCCGTCTGTTTCTTAAGCTTTCTATCGTATTTTTCTTTTCTTGGTTGCCTGGAAGAGATCGCTGCCGCCACTTGTGTCACTAGTTAATAAGGTTTTTTGTTCTCTGTACTTTTTACTATATATGATGTGCACAATAAAGAGTTATATCTATCTATATCTATCATCATCATCATTTTTTTTTTTTTTTTTTTTTTTACATTTAATAGATCTACGTTTGGCCACCAACTCGCCTAATGCAAAGCGATCATCATCATCCACAGCCTTCTTTATCCCACTGCTGGGTATAGGCCCCTCTCTTTACATGCCATCTGCCTCGGTGCTGTGCCAATCTGGTCCAGGTTCGACCCGCGACGGTGACAATATCGTCGACCCATCTTGCGGCTGGACGACCGACTGTACTAGATATATGTACTTATACCTTGCAGTGCATTGAAAAGTTGATAACCTAGTCAAAGGGCACCTATCATATTCACAGTCTTTATTTGTCTCCATTACAGTCTGTTGCTTAAGATACCTAGATAAATAAGTATTACATAATATGCAGTAGAAACTTAATTAGTTCTCGTGATGAATAATAGACCTACTAGTTTGTACGGAACCCTCGGTGCGGGAGTCCGACACGCACTATTTTTTTTTTTTAATAATTTGCCCCTTCGGGCAGGCTAAGGCTATAAAGCCATACTGCCTTGTCTTCAGTGTTATTTCTGCTGTATCTTAGCTATAGCTATCGTCAAAGTCGTCTTAGTCAAGTCCAGTTCGTGTCAGTTAATTCCAGTCATGCTTTAGTAAAGTAGTGGCGACTTTACTATAAAGCTTCGATGGAGTTTTGGAAGCAACACGAAAACTCATGTTTCACCACATTATATCATTTTCCCGACACGCACTAATTTTAATTACTTTTTTTTTTTTAATCTACAAACTTGTGACAAAAGATCGTATTCTTCCAGGATCGTGGTCGGCAATAACCAGATCGCTTCCCTCCACTTCACCACCCCGCTATGGGAGGTTCAGGACGTGTCCACGCCAGCTTTCCCCGACTCCGTCTCTGAAGGAGACGTCAAGCTCGACAAGAAGGTTAGAACATTTTTGAAGTAGACCACGACATGACATAGAAAGAATATACATAGCGTATATGTATATTATTTTTACAACTTCCATGACCTCTCATACCTGCACCCACCGCGGATGCGCCAGCTGACGCTCGGTTTACGCAGTTATTCGAGATCTACCGAACAAGATAGCAATTAATCGGCGTAAAATCACTACCTAAAATCACACCCGGGCTAGTAGAGTTTTGGCGGGACGCGGAAAGAGATGTTGTATTTTCTTCCAAAACTAGTGTTTTGTCGAGTGTTTATGCATAAAAATGGCGGTGTTTTATTCATAAAGAGCCGAATTACAAGCGCGAATGCGGGAAAATGATATCATGTGGTGAAACATGACTTTTCGTGTTGCTTCCACAACTCCATCGAAGCTTTATAGTAAAGTCACCACTACTTTACTAAAGCATGACTGAATTTGAAAGACGCACTGGACTTGACCAAGATTGGACTTTAACTTATGAAACTTGATAATATCAAAACGCTTGACACTGGCAAATGTACAAAATGCGACGCCAAAATCGAAAAAAGATCGAAACTGTCAATGTGAAGTGAGTGTCACGCATGCCGCATGCGCAGCACAGAACGCATGTACATGCGGTAATTTTTTGTTTTGTATAGATACGAAACTTAAATTGGTAAATTGAGCAAGAAACTCCAAAAAATACGTTTTTACAACGTAAAACAAATAAAATACTGTTTTCTTTTGTAAAATACTTTTAATTTTAATTCTCCATTCTTAATATACTTTATTTCTCGTACAAAAAGTTGAGTCATAAAACACCAGATATAATATTGTACTGTATTGTTGTCAGGTGGGGGACTCGGTGGCTGCCGACGAGGTGGTGCTGGAGATCGAGACGGACAAGACAGCCCTCCCGGTGATGTCCCCGGGGCACGGAGTTATCAAGGAGATCTACGTTAAAGATGGGGACACTGTCAAAGCTGGACAGAAGCTGTTCAAGATTGATATTACAGGTTAAGACAATCATCATTTATTCAATTTTTTAAAATTTATTTGGTGGTAGGTCTTCTTAGCAGGTTGTCGAGGTGAGTACCACTACCACCACCACCACTATTTACCATTACCTTTTTTTTAGGGTTCCGTACCCAAAGGGTAAGAACCCTATTACTGAGACTTCGCTGTCCGTCCGTCCCCCTGTCACCAGGCTGTATCTCAAGAACGGTGACAGCTAGACAGTTGAAATCTTCACAGATGATGTATTTCTATTGCCGCTATAACAACAAATACTAAAATAAAATAAAATAAATATTTGAGAGGGGCTCCCGTACAACAAACTTGATTTTTTATAGATAATGTTACGGAACCCTTCATGCGCGAGTCCAACTCGCACTGGGCGGTTTTTACCACAATTTTTTTTGTTTTTAACCCCTGACGCTAAATCGACAGGGTATTATAAGTTTGACGTGTCTGTGTGTCTGTCTGAGGCACCGTAGCTTCCGAAAAGATGAACCTATTTCGATTTTTTTTGTCTGAAAGGCGAATTAATCGGGAGCGTTCTTATCTATGAAAATCTGTCCAAGATGGCCGCCGCCACAAAATGGCGGATTACATATTTTTTCACAACTCCCTCAATATGGGTATCAAATGAAAGGGCTTGACTAGTAGAATACTATACACTATGATACATTTCAAATCCAAGATGGCCGCCGTCACAAAATGGCGAATTTCATATTTTTTTAGCGAAAGTGATCTTAACCATGATTCAAGAAAGTCTGTTCAGCTGTTTGAAGATAAAAAGCTTTTTATATATTATTATGTGAGTATTTACCACTGATCGATTCGAAAAATCTGCCACCATGCAACCTCACTTCAGTGCCCGTTTCATTCTAGGCTACATGTAACTTTACCATCTTCGATCACATCGTTACTTAGCATCAGGTGAGCTGTGGTCAAACACCAACACGTCAAACATTCAAAAAAAAAAAGAACGGCCCCCAATGTGTGGAAGTCCCGTTGCCCTTTGTTTTGTTACTAAAAGTTCTGTGCACCACTTTAATAGTTTTGGTCATATCCTTAAGAAAGTTGCGCTCGAGTCATTGCTTTGTCAGTATTTTTTTTAAATTTAAATATAATATATTAAGCACATGATTCTTTTCCCTGACGAAATGTATCTTTACTAATTTCAGGCGAAGCGCCGAAAGCGGGCGCGTCCGCTCCCGCGCCGGAGCCGCCCAAGGCCGCTGCGCCGCCTCCCCCTCCCCCCGCGGCCGCTGCGCCTCCACCGCCCGCGGCAGCCCAAGCCCCCCCACCTCCGCCCCCTCCCCCCGCACCACGCGCGGCCCCCCCTCCCGCCGCTCCCACCTCCTCCATCCCCGTCGCGGCCATCCGCCACGCGCAAGCAATAGAAACGGCAACAGTGAAGGTCCCTCCCACCGACTACAGCAAAGAAATTGCCGGCACGCGCACCGAGCAGCGCGTCAAGATGAACAGAATGCGGCAACGCATCGCGCAACGCCTCAAGGACGCCCAGAACACGAACGCGATGCTCACCACGTTCAACGAGATCGACATGTCCCACATAATGGCGTTCCGCAAGAAATATCTGGACGCGTTCACCAAGAAACACGGGGTTAAACTGGGCCTCATGTCTCCGTTCGTGAAGGCGGCCGCCAACGCCCTCATGGACCAGCCCGTCTGCAACGCCGTTATAGAAGGAAACGAGATCATTTACCGAGATTATGTGGATATATCCGTGGCCGTGGCCACGCCCAAAGGACTGGTCGTCCCCGTGATAAGAAACGTGCAAACGATGACCTACGCCGATATAGAGCTCACAGTTGCGGGCTTGGCTGAAAAAGCGCGGCAAGGGAAACTGACCATCGAAGAAATGGACGGAGGAACGTTCACAATCAGCAACGGAGGCGTGTTTGGATCGCTAATGGGTACCCCCATCATCAACCCCCCCCAGTCCGCTATACTGGGGATGCATGGCATCTTCGAGCGGCCGATCGCTCTCAACGGCCAAGTGGTGATCAGACCTATGATGTACATCGCTCTGACTTACGATCACAGGTTGATCGACGGCCGTGAAGCGGTCATGTTCCTCAGGAAGGTGAAGGAAGGCGTGGAAGAGCCGGCCGCGATCATCGCCGGGTTGTAAACGTTTCACTCGAATTCCTTCGCCGGTATCCAACCTGAACCAACTCCAGAGCAAGTAAACTGGATTAACGCAGACATTTTTTGGTTTCTTTAATATCTCGCACTGTAGGGAAACCTTAAGACTTTTAAGCGAAGTTTCTACTTCAATCATTTGGTTTAGTGCATTTATAAATGTCATTGTGCATACCCGATACAGGATCTCTCACCGTACTCGAGTACACTAACATAGCTGTGACCGTTCCGTTCTTCCTAAAGAGCAGAACATTTGCTCGGAGCAAATGCAAAGAACATACTTGTAAAGTAAATGTGATATATTATCAACTGTTGCAGAACCAAAAAGGATTTTGTTTTACTTATCTGCTTGGGGTCTAAATGGTGGATACGTCAATATTTATTTTTATACCAATGCTTACTTAAGCGTAAGTGGGGGGTGCAATGCTTACTTTCGATGACATTGGGGGGGGGTTGGATATTACTAAAACTCTACTTACTCTGTGAGTTGCCTTGGACTTTTTGTTTTCTTTTTACCAAAAACTGATTACACATCGTTTCGATTAGAATTATCAAATACAAGATATCAGTTGGGGTTTCCAACCACTCACGGCTCGGAGACATGCCATCAAATGGAATTAATTTCATTTTTTTTTCCATTGAATATGTACTAATACATATTAGACAATATCTATGCTTTGTACACATGACATTTGCAAAAAAAAACTTTCATCTACTTTTCTAAAAGACCATGTCCCAACATTATATTTTTCGAAACTTTTCATAAACAGCGGAAAAGTGGTATAATGTGGTGAAACATGAATTTACGTGTCGCTTCAAAAACTGCCGTCAAAGCGACTATGTGACCGACTTTTTGATATTTTGCGTGACAGAAATTCATGATGTGACGTGAAATCGAAAATATCGTAATACCTACTAGCAAAACGCGATACTCAAAACAAATATGAACTTTCTAGTACTCGGCTAGATAGCCACCACCCTCAAGTTGAAAATCTGACGCCAAGCATCTAAAGATATGTTCCGGCAGCCTCACCCGAGAGCCAGTTCTATTAGAGGCTAGGTGTGCTGTACCATCTTCGACCACACCTTCATTTAACATAAGGTGAGCAGTGGACAACCATTAAAAAAAATCGATGTAAAAATTGAAGTTGTTCAGTGTCCATAGCGAGCGTAAACTAAGACATAAAACTAACGTGATAGATTGGAAGTTTTTTTGCAAATGTCATGGTAGACTCCGCTGTGTAGAGAAGTGAATCCGCCACACGAACCACGCGCTACAGCCACAAAACGCCTCCACCGAACTGCGGACTGCAACTCCTGTACATTTTATATGACCGACGCTGACCACAAAAAGTCAACGCTCTCTTCTGAAGGGATCGCACGCCGCCGCGTTGCAGCCGATCACCGGGCACAAGTAGCTGTCTGATTCTCTAACCCACATGGGTTTCCTTACCGAAAACCTCAAAGCCTCAAACACCGACGTAAAGCTGCTATCAATTTTCTGTAGAATGCGTTTTGGAGAGAGAATCAAATCGACCCTACTCATTATTATCAAATCTAAAAAGCGACACCCGTTTCACCGTCGATTCTGACTCGAACGAAACGGTTTCATTTCACCTTCATTATACGAACCGTTATATTGTAATTTGCTGCCAGATTGTAGCCAGTGAATGTTTCTTCTATCAGCGTGCTCCATCGTAGACCATGCGGTACGCTACTTCGCTTAACATCGGCCGAGTTGGCGGTCAAACCCAAGCCTGTATAGTTTCGGACAGTTTAAAACGAGTGCCATACACGTCTTGCATAATTTTTTTGACGTATAGAATTTATCTTTCCATGCGAATTCCATATATAGTGAACTATCGGTCCGTCCCAGCTTCGTACGGGTGGATATTCATTATTTAATTAAATTCTAGTAATAGCTATAGCTTATGTTACGCAGGAAGAATGTAGCATTCTAATGGTGAAAGAATTTTTGAAATCTGTCCAGTAGTTTTTGAGTTTATTCGTTACTAGCGGACGCCTCGCGGTTTCGCCCGCGTAGTTCCCGTTCCCATGGGAATACAGGGATTAAAAGTAGTCTATGTCACTCGGGGATAGTGCAGCTTCCAAACGGTGAAAGAATTTTTAAAATCGGTCCAGTAGTTTCGGAGCCTATTTAATACAAACAATCAAATCTTTCCTCTAGTATAGACAAATATAAAAATCCAAAAATACAAATCTTTCCTTTTTATAATATTAGTATAGAAGTAAGGAAGGCTTCGTTTTGTGGCTGTGGCAAGCTAGCTTACCTCTTATATATCACTTCCAGGAACTGTTTCTGTTATAACATCCGATGTCGGCTGAAGGAATAGATTTAAAGTAAACCATGTAATATATTATTTAGTAGACGCAAGCGAGGCGAGTATTGTCAGGTTTTGTTTGTATTTATTGATTAGAAGGTAATCGCGTATGTGTATATGTATTATTTATCGTGTTTTAAGTAATAATAATTAACGAAAAGTACATTTCCTCCGTGACGACCTCTCCTGTTGTTTTATTTCCCGAAAAGGCGGCGATGGCGTGCCATGGTAACATGATTTAGGTAGCGCACAAAAAGATTGGAGCCCTTTTCAAACTGGCTAGGTTTCATCAACTAAAATAAAATCTTATTTAATCCTACTTATATTGTAAAGCTGAAAGTTTTTAATTTACTCAATCATGCAAAAACGGCTGTACAGATTTAGATGAATTTTGGGACATAAATAATTTATTATCTGGATTAACATATATGATACTTTTTATATCAGAAAAATGTTAGGTTCCTGTGGATTATCAAAAAACGAACTGGCCGAACATCTGACACCTGTCAATTTGACATCCGTCAATTAACAAATAAGCTTTCAAATGAAATAACTCTGTCGAAAAAGTATTATTTATGTCAATCAAGGTAATAAGCTATGTATGTGTATGCCAAATTTCATCCAAATCGGGGCAGCCGTTTTTGGGTAACAAACCTTCACATTTACAATACTAAATAGTAGTAGTACTTTAAGTAGTATTATTGTTATTTTTTTTTATAATCAAAGGAAAACTTACAGCTAGGTACATAGACAATTATAATGAATAAGAAAAAAAGGCCAATTAAAAGTGTCCACTAGTAGACGCCAAATTATCGTTCATCTTTAATCTAATAATAAAATTGTGACTTTTGTTTGTTACTTGTTTTCTCTCTCCCGCCACTGGGTCTAAGCACAAAGAAAGTCAGAATTTTGAGTTTTTACAAACTGGCTTTAAAATACACCAACAATCTTCCTTATTCATAGATAGAGATGGCTATGGGAGTATGGCTGCGCTCGTTTATGGAATGCCACCCTGTGCTTTCTTTGGGGCTACCACAGCTAACAAGCATCGCACGTGTTACCAGCATTAATAGAGATAATGTAACTTTTTTTAACAGAGGCGACTTGTCAATAAATTATACCTTAAGATATATCGTTGTTTTAAAATGAACCCCTTTTATTTAGTTCCAAAACTGACATGTTTCAACACACCTAGACCCCTGTTTCAACTTACCTCAGCATGAGAAGAGTTGACACAAAATGACTATTGTCGTTCTAATCCATTTCATGTAGAATCTAAACTTTAATGGTTTTGTATATGTCATCTAAAAGCCAAATAAACTAGCTAACTTTATGTACAAATATCGCAATATTTGGCCGTTTAGAACTTAAGTTACAAATGAAAATCTTCAAATTGTTTCAACACACCTCGGGCTCCCCTAATACGTATTAAGGTGCAAAGCCTTGTATATAATACAATACATATTACCAGATATTCTGCCGCCAAGCAGTAGTGTGTAAATATGTGTCCGGTTTGAAGGCTATTGCAGCGAGTGGCGTTACAAGGCTGAGACTGATTTTATCGAAAGTCTAATATATATTCTCATTGCCAGTGTTCTGCTCAGTTATATGTTTAAAACAGACTAGTTACAGTGGAGAACTGGTGTTCTCCACTAAAAATCCAGGGTATAATCTATCTGCATTCTAAGTTTTATCCGAATCCGTCCAGCCATTACAGCGTGAACTAAGAAACGTACGACTAAAGCTTTAAAGTAATAATAGCTTGTGTTTACGTTAACTATTTTTGTTTATAAATATAAGAAGTATACTTACATTTGTCTTACAGTAACTCACCTGATGGAAAGCAACGGTGTGGCCGAGGATGCAGCAGGTCGACATTGAAGAAATCTATTCACTTTAGCCTTAAAATGTTCATGCCTTATTTTTAAAAACAAAGAGCTAGGTACCATTGAGTTTAGTTGAGCTCTTTATTTTTTACTAGCGGGCCGGCCCGGCTTCGCACGGGTAAACAAAACACGATAAACAATATAGCCTATGTTGTCTATGTCTCAGTGATCATGTAGCATTCTAATGATGAAAGAATCATTCAGATCGGTCTAGTAGTTTCGGAGCCTGTTCATTACAAATAAATCTTTCCTCTTTTAAAAGATGTAGATGACAACTGTAATAGTTAGACATATGATATTGCGGACTTTTTTGTAGCTGTCAGTTTGCTCTATAAAATACTTCACTTTATTCTGTTGTCGGAAGTTTTCGCTGCGCATGCTAAGTAAGGGTTTTTCGGCAAAATTTTCAGCTTCGGTTACTTCATTGAAGTTTCCACACGGATTCCATGTCCATCACGGATAACGTAGCATTCTAATAATGAAATCATTAAGATCGGTCTAGTAGTTTCGGAGCCTATTCAATACAAACAATCAAACCTTTCCTCTTTATAGTACTTATTTATTGAGATTAAAACTACTATTGCAAAAATTATACTATTTACAAAAAGTATACAAAAAACTTAAGTCTAAAAATCCGTCAGAGGAGGGATATGTGGCCAGAATGCTGGCAGCATTGCCACGCTGGATGGCAATGCTTAGCTTTTGACCAAAGTATACCAGCATTCTGGTCACATGAACCCTCCTCTAAACGTTATAGTTAAATAGTATAGATGCCTTTAAAAGTTCTGGCGTTCCCAATAATAAATTCCATCATAGGAAGAAGCATACAGACATGTCAAAAATGTATTTTTTTTTTATTGCATACTGGCTTTAGATTTTTCATATGCACAAATATAAAGTTCCTAAAGCTAATAAAACATTATAGTAAAAAAGTATTTATAATTTTGTACATAGAATTATTTCTAGAGCGATTTGAACATAAATTACGCTCTCCTGTAAACCTCGGTTTTTGACGTCTTTATGTAATGAAAGAAAGAAAGAAAATAATTTTATTTTGCAACAATAAAAAAAAAAACATAAATAACAACAAATAGAGACAAACAGTTACAAAATAGGGGCTCACCTCAGCATAATACTGGTCACACTAATTAGTATGACCAGCGCTGGTCTTCCGGTGAGCCCTCGTCGGTCAAACAAAACAAACATAACAAATTACCAACAACAAATAAACAAAACGAAATAAAAAATTCAAACAACAAACTACTATGCAAATAACTCTTCTCAAAATATCAACATACAAATAACAAAACAAAAATAACAGGCTCACGTTTGACCACCATCACGCCTGTTACCAAAAGAGAAGATACGATCTAGGATGTAACACGCTCGTCTAGGGGAAACCGATTCATGAAACTAGCGATAACATTATATAGCACTAGTTTCATGTATCAGAGCTTCCTGGGACTTCTGATTAGCAATCAGGAATTTTTTAAGGTTATTACGGAAACCCTTAACGTAATTCTGGTTTCTGATCGGGGGAGGAATGTTGTTCCATATTTTAGCTGCCGTGAAGCGGAAACTCCCCCTGAACGCTGCAGAAGTATGACGTTGCGTCAACAGCTGCGTTGCACATTGACGAGAAACCAGAGGCCGTCGACTGGAAGCCCATGATAACTTCGCATGTGCGTACGTACGTACGTACGGACCGTCGATCTATACTATTATAAAGAGGAAAGTTTTGATTGTTTGTATTGAATACGCTCCGAAACTACTGGACCGATTTCAAACATTTTTCCAGTTGGGAAGCTACACTATCCCCGGGTGACAGGCTACTTTTTATTTCTGTATTCCCACGGGAACGGGAACTACGGGAGCGAAACCGCGATACTATTCAACCAGTTATCTGGTTCTTAGAAAGTAAATAGTCAATATGCTGTATACAGACTTGAACTGTAACGGTGTTATGCTACAATGCTTCGTCAGTGGTGTGAGGGCGGAAGTCGTGCCGCCAGCTAAGTCGCCCGTGCAAGGCTCTGAAGGCGGCGCCGCTGAGAATCATCATAAGATTAACCATCTGTCTCAAGCAACGAGCGTCAAAGCAGCGCTGTCATGGACAGGCGTTATCTTTTACCATCAGGAGAGTCTCGTTCGTCTCACATAAAAAAAAAGTTATGTTACATTAGAAAACGAATCAAACAAAATATTACATTCAAACATTTATTTTACGCTTTTCTATACATAAATATAATTTCTTCAATACAAATATCAAGTACATAAAACAGGGTAAGTACTGGTATACATTGTTATAAAAGAAGTTAATTCGAAGCCAACATTAATTATACTTATAATTATAAACAAATTTTGATGTAGGCGCAATTCTCAAATCATTTAAAAAATACCTGTTACACATACTAGATCAACAATCAATGAAATTTTTCTATGTGTTTCATTTGTATTTTTTTTTATATTAGACTTGTGACAATTTAGAATACAATTCCCCTTTCCACTTATTACTTCATACTTAAAACTAAAACGGTAAAACACATTTTTCAAATTTCAACATTAATTCTTGGATGTAATCAATAATATAGGTATTTTTACATATAATGGTCATAATTTGTTCTCGACACAATTCTCAAAAACCAATTCTGAACACGTTAGTTGAAAGATCATCTTTCTCCATTGCGGCCAGGTTCAAGTTTCAATTATATTAAGCTGGTTTGATTTCCATACAAATAAGTTTTTGTCATTTATGGACAAATGGTGCATAATTTTACAGTGAAATCACAGCTACTGGCATTTATTTTGGTATTTATTTGCGGTGACTCACGATTGCTTGAAAAAAACAGTAGATTATTAGCATAAAATCAAATTTATGGATGATTTTTGAACAAAACAGTAGATTATGCTAATAATCGATACTAATATCGAACCACCTTAAACAAAGACTGTTGCAACTTTTTTTGATTAGTTTAAATCTCTCAACTGAAACCTTCAAAATCGGTCTCGATTTTCAGTCACACTTCAACATTGAACAATAAATGAAAATAAACTTTACATCTGCAAAATATATAATACAACTTTAACATACATTATATTATTATAACATTGTCATTATCTATAAGTGGTATAGTGCGGTTTGATACTCGAATAGTAGTAATTGAATATCTGGATAGTTAGAAACAATATTCAATACCAGATCTGAAACCGATTGGATATTTTCCGCCTCTAATGCAAACACCAACGTTTCAATACATTGAGTTTGATTTAGACTAAGTTGTGCAGTAGAATTCCGAGAGCTAAGTTAAATAATTTCGATTATTTTCTTTATATCACCTAATCAAACACCATTTTTGCATCATTTCTTGAGACACCCATTTTTAATAAGCCATTGCACCTAGTTTGTGACACAGAATATTTGATACAGTCAGTCTGGGTAACTTAACTTCCTAACCTTCAATATAACATTAGCCCAAAATCTTATTTGCGAAGTTTTTATTTTTTTTTGCCTTCACAAAAGCTTATTAGCTACAAACTTTGTAAACAGTTTAAAAAGAGGTAGAGTGCTACTATACGCGACGGAATAAATTTTAGAATAAGAAATGTAAAATAAGCCAATAAATAATTCCGTTTTCAGGTTTTTCTTTCGCGTTCATATTTCGCATTTATAATAATTATCAGTCAAAATGCCTCCCTAACTAAGTCAGGGCACACAAACTTCTCTAACTCAAACTCAGGCGCCAGCCAGCTCTCCCGCCCCGCCCCCTGAGAACGACGGCTTTACAATTGTCGGACCCAAAGGCAAGAAGCGCCCTGCCGGCGCTCCCCTCCCCCGCTCAAAACCCCATGCCCTACCTCGGGTGTAATGCCCTCCGCTGACCCCTCCCCCGCTGCCCCAGCTACTCCAATCCTCTGTGCTCCAAGCTCGCAATCGCGAGCTTTGGGAGTCTATCTCCAAGACCCTGTTAGACCGCCAGGTCTCTTTCAGGGCAAAGTCTCATTAGGATGGAATCATCATCCATCTTTCCTCTTCGGATGACCACCGCACATTCACCCGCCTCCTTCGGGAGAGCTAGGTACATTTTTATACATATGCACTGGAGGAGGAGAAAGTCCTCCGTGTTGTCATCAAGGGAACCCTAAGGAGATTCCCTTCGACTAGATATTAAGATCGGCAGTTGGCACACATTAGGGACCTCACCGTAGGTACACACCCTCTGTCTATCCCGGCAGAGGGATCACCCTTACCTCTCTCCCGTAGGACTTCCATCATGTCCGAAGAGAAGCATGTCATGGACGCCTTCAGCGCCCTCATTCATTCTCTTTGGGCAGATATGAAGGACAACCCCACCAGGCTCAACGCATTCATGCGCGCGCCTGACTCCTTCACGTTATCACCGCGCCCGTCTCTCAACCACGCCTCATCCGCCGCGAAGCTAACGCCCAGCTTCACTGGGCCCATGCCTCCCCCACCACCCCGCACCCTGTCTAAACCCTCCGCCCGCGACCGCGCCCGCAGCCGCTCCCCTCCGACGACGGCCCGCTCTTCGGGGCGCCGCTCGTCGCAGAGGAGTCGCTCTCCACACCAGACTCGCCCCTCAGGCGAATCACCTCGTAAGCACAGCACCCCTCAGGCGCCAGTCAGCTCACCCGCCCCGCCCAAAATCATAAAACTAACAAGGGTGAAGGGAAACGTAATATGGCTGTTACGGACGAAACGACTGGACGACGAAAGTAGCTCTAGTATCTATTTTATGAATGTACATAGCTTGATTTTAAGATTAAGAGAAATTAGGTTAATAAGAAAATAGATAGATAGAATAATTGTAACGTCCTGCCCCTCGTCTCCTTTCCCTTTAGTTCTAAGAACTAAGAAATTGTGTATAAACTGTAAGTAGCGCACTCACTCTACCTGCTACTAGGCGAGCGAGCGAGCTTTTATTGTTAAGACGGCGCTGTTTGCTTGCATTGTGGGGGGTCAGACTCCGCTCTGCGCCCCCTTCCGAGACGGACGTCGCTCACTGGCCGCCCTCGCTGCTCCCTCATCCGATTGAGTCACCGACTCATATCACGGCGCTTCCGCGCCCAGTGCGGAACGCCGCTGACCTGCTCTCATTCCATTACACATCATCATCGCCGCACCTCAAGACCTCAAGCAACGACATCACAAGTCCTGCACCCGTCCCTCGATCGCTATCGAGGGCACCGTGTGTGCGGGGCTTGCACCGAGTATCACGAGTCCTCGCACCCGTTCCTCGGCTACGTTGGTGTCTGTACTAATTTATTAGTCGGGCACTAACGAACCGAGTGCACCGTGAGTGCAGGGCTCGCACCGTACCCTCGCCGACGCCGTTCGAGCTCGAGTCCTCGCACCGTTCCTCGGTTACGTTGGCGTTCTGATACTAATTTATTAGTATTAGGCACTAGCGAGCCGAGTGCATCGCGAGTGCAGGGCTCGCACCGCGTCGTGCCCCCGCAGCCGGGCCTGGAGGCCGGCTGCCTCCTATCACACAAACGCTCTTTTCAGAGCGACTACTAGTGTTTTCTAAATCCACGAGTGTGGTCGATCGGCAGATACTGACTGTGCCAACCAAACCGATCGGGCGTTGCCCCGGAGCGCCTATTATTCCCCCTTCTGGGGAATAATAGAATCCGGCTGGGTCTGGAACCACCGGCCTTGGGGTCGCCCCTCGCCGACACCAGACATCTCCCTCCCACCCCTCCGCCTCCCTCCTCCTATCCCTCGGGTGTGTGTTTGGCTTGGCCGACCGGTTCGCCGGCGTCCCTGTCTCTCCCCCGAGGCAGCTAGGGCTGTTAGGCACACAACCAACTGCACATTAAGATCGGCAGTTGGCACACGACAGGGACCCTGCAGGTACACACCCTCTGTCTACCCCGGCAGAGGGACCACCCTTGCCTCCCGTAGGACCTTCACTATGGCCGAAGACGAAAATGTTCTGGGCGCCTTCAGCGCCCTCATTCATTCGCTCTGGTCAGACTTGAAGGATGACCCCATCAGACTCGAAGCCTTCATGCGCGCTCCGGAGTCCTATACTCTGTCGCAGCGCCCATCAACCAACCCCTCCTCGTCCGCCGCGAAGCTAACGCCCAGCGTCACTGGGCCCATGCCTCCCCCACCACCCCGCACCCCGTCTAAACCCTCCGACCGCACCCGCAGCCGCTCCCCTCCGACGACGGCCCGCTCTTCGGGGCGCCGATCGTCGCAGAGGAGTCGCTCCCCGCACCAGACTCGCCCCTCAGGCGAATCATCTCGAAAGCCCAGCGCCCCTCAGGCGCCCGTTAGCTCACCCGCCACGCCCCTTGAGAACGACTGCTTCACAGTCGTCGGACCCAAGGGCAAAAAGCGCCCTGCCGGCGCTCCCCTCCCCCCGCCTCCGCTCAAAACCCCGTGCCCCACCTCAGGTGTCATGCCCTCTGCTGACCCCTCCCCCGCTCCTCCAGCCACTCCCGCCCCGCGGGCCTCCAAATCCTCCGTGATTGTCCGCAATCGCGAGTCATGGGAGTCCGTGGCAAAGACCCTGACCGACCGCCAGGTCCCGTTCAGGGCAAAATCCCACAGAGATGGAATCATCATCCATCTCTCCTCCTCAGATGACCACCGCACGGTCACCCGCCTCCTTCGGGAATCTCAGGTGCATTTTTACACCTTTGCCCTGGAGGAGGAGAGAGTCCTCCGCGTGGTCATTAAGGGGATCCCCAAGGAGATCCCCATCGATTCCGTCCATTCCGACCTTCTTGCACAGGACTTTCCTGTCATTTCGGTTAGCCGGATGCATGCCGGCCGTACCAAAAAGAAATGCGACATGGTCCTAGTCACGCTGGAAGACAGCCCGGAGGGTCAGGCGATTTGGAATGCCAAATCGATCCTTAACCTTTCGGGTCTGGAATTCCAGCCCCCGCACAAAAAGTCCACTCCCGGGCAATGTCATCGTTGCCAACTGTACGGGCACGCTGCGCGCTTTTGCCACTCGCCCTTCAGGTGTGTGAAGTGCGCAGGTGACCACAGCACTTCCGATTGCAGTCGTCAGAAGGATGACCCCTCCCCTCCTAGCTGCGTTCTTTGTGGCACCAAGGGGCACACCGCGAAATATTGCGGTTGCCCTAAGGCCCCAAAAACGCAGAGGGTGCTTTCTAAAGCCCCCCCCGCCACCTCCCGCCAACCCTCCCGCCCCAAAGGTCCCGGCCCTAAGCCGAAACCTCAATTCATCGATGCCCCTGTCCCTCAGACAAACGCCTGGGCGAAGCCTCCGGCCCTGGCCAAGGCTAAGCCCTCCCCCTCCCCCGCCGTACCGAAGCCGACACCGGCCCCGGTTCGCCCCGCTCCACCGAGCCGCCCCGCCCCCACTCCCTCACCCCTAACTTCCGCCCCAGGCTCCTCTAGCCTGAAGGCGGACCTCCTCCTCCTCGCTGACATTGCGTCGGCAGTCAACCTCGATGAGGTGCGACTAGTCGCTCGCAAAGTCAGAGCAAACCACAATCTCGTCGACATCCTCGACGAGCATTGTGCCCTCTTTGGCGAACTTCAACGATTCGCACCCCACATCTTAGGAAACTACCATGGGTAGTACAACCCGTAGGTTTAGGCCCCACTCCCTATCGTTGGCATGGTTCAATGCCAACGGTATCACCACCGACTCCCACGACCAACGCCCTCTCCTTAGGCAATTTCTAACTACTCACCAAATCGATGTGATGCTCGTGAACGAGACCTTTCTGAAACCAAGCAAGAGGGATCCCAGGATCGCAAACTACTTGCTGGTTCGTAATGATAGGACTGCCGCTGTCAAAGGCGGCACCCTCATCTATTACAAAAGGTCTCTGCACTGCATTCCCATCGACACTCTCCCACTATTATCCATGGAAGCCTCCTGTTGCCGCCTCTCGATGACAGGTCATCAACCAGTCACGTTAGTCTCTTGCTACCTCTCTGGTAAGAAACCCCTCCACAGGAGTGACCTCGAGGCACTCCTCTCATTAGGTAACGCCGTTAACTTGGCCGGCGACTTTAACAGCAAGCACGTCATCTGGGGCTGCAATACGACCACCGCGAAGGGCAACCTTCTCCACTCGCTGTCGGACGACCTCGAATTCGACATTATCCCTCCCAGCACTCCGACCCACTTTCCACTCATTCTCGAACACAGACCTGACGTACTTGACATAGCACTGCTAAAAGGCGTGACTCTCCAGTTGCGCTCGCTAGAAGTGCTGTACGAACTTGATTCAGATCACCGACCAGTCGTTATGCGACTAGGCCCCGACCCGTCCGATAGGCTCCCTTCTCTTAAGACAGTAGTAAACTGGAAGCAGTTAGGGGCAGCCCTAAATGCGACCAGCTCGCCAGACTTAGATAAAATTCCCGACAACATACTTTCCGCCGACGACGTTCACAACTCTGTTGACGCTCTCACTAGCCACCTCAGCACCGCTGTAGGTGAGTCCTCAAGGCAAGTACCAGCCGAGGGCGACCAACGCTGGGAATTGCCCGAGGATGCGAGGGAGCTCCTGAGAGCTAAACACGCTGCCACTAGGGCCTTCGACCGAAATCGCACCGAAGAGAACAGAGCCACTTTGCGGTTTTACGAGCGTGCCGTAAAACAGCGCATTAGTGAGCTCCGTAATCGGAGGTGGGATGACCTACTCTCGGGGATTCAGCCATCCCACCTGGCATTCTGGCGGCTGGCTAGATCCCTGAAAACAGACAAACAGACTTCTATGCCCCCTCTCTCGCGACCAAACCTCCCTCCCGCCGACGACGACGAGGATAAGGCCGAATGCCTGGCCGACAGCCTCCAGGACCAATGCAGCCCCAGTTTAGACCGCGTCCATCCTGATCACCTCCTCAAGGTGAACAGTGATGTCGAACTTAGATCATCCATACCCCCAGTCGAGGAGCTCGAGCCAGTCACCACCTCAGAGGTAGAGTCGATCATCAAGGGCCTCCACACCAGGAAGGCTCCCGGTGCGGATGGCATCAGCAACAAAGCGGTCAAACACTTTCCCCCTACCCTCCTACACCTCCTGGTCAGCATCTTCAATGCGGCCATCTCTAATTGCATCTTTCCCGGTCCGTGGAAGTCCGCCGATGTCATCGGCATCCACAAACCTGGCAAGAAGGCCTCCAAACCCTCTAGCTACCGCCCTATCAGCCTCCTCAGTACTCTGGGGAAGATCTATGAACGCGTCCTTCTGAAGCGTATCTGGTCTCACATCATCGACAACAACCTTCTCCCCAACGAGCAGTTCGGCTTTAGAGCCAGACACTCTTGCGTCCAGCAAGTACACCGCATCACGGAGTACATTTTAGAAGGTTTCAATAAGAAACCTAGACAGGGTTTCACCCACAAACCCTACCCCCAGGGGACCGTAGCGGTCTTCCTAGACGTCGCGAAAGCCTTCGATAAAGTCTGGCACAACGGACTGATACACAAGTTGTATCAGCTCGGACTGCCGGACCGTCTTGTACTCATAATACAAGACTATCTCAGGTCACGAAGCTTTCGTTACCGCGTCGAAGGATGCCGCTCCTCTCCCCACCCCATCGGCGCCGGAGTCCCTCAGGGCTCCGCGCTAGCCCCGATTCTTTTTTCGCTGTACACCAGCGATATTCCCCGCTCCCCCAACGTAGAACTTGCTCTATTCGCTGATGACACTGCCCTCTACACTAGAGGGTGGCGCAGACGCATCCAACACGCCCACCTTCAACAAGCCCTTAGCCACCTCGGCGACTGGCTCAAGAAGTGGGCTATCACAGTCAATCCCGATAAAAGTGCAGCAATGTACTTTCATCCTTCTAGATCCCTCCCTAGGCCCCCCAAACATCTCACGCTTCACGGTCAGCCCATCCCCTGGGCCTCCGCTACCAAGTATCTCGGTGTGACCCTTGATCGTCGACTCTCCTCCTCGAAACACATTCAAACAGTCCGCAACCGAGCGGCCTTCTTTCTAGGCCGTCTCTCCCCCCTCCTCAACAGGCACAGTAAATTGTCCCTTAGAAATAAGGTGACAATCTACAAAACCTGTATCCGCCCTGTCATGTCATACGCATCTGTTGTGTTCGCCCACGCGTCCAACTTAGATCAGGATAAACTTCAAGTTATCCAGAACCGATTCATACGCAATGCAGTCGGCGCTCGCTGGTACATGCGAAACGCCGACCTGCACTGCGATCTCGAGCTCCCCTCCATACGTCAGTATTTCAAATTTTTGTCCCGCCACTTTTTCGATATTACACCCCACCACCCTAACCCCCTAGTAGTCCAAGCCTCGAACTACGCGACAGACACGACAAACACTCCCGATTTCCGACGTCGTCCCAGACACGTCCTAGAAGACCCGGAGGACCCCATCGCCGCCGTCACCTCGGCGGCGTTGGGGTCTCCCGACCCGCCCACCCCTAGCAACAGGAGGTATTCCGTTTTTGGTATAGGCGCCGGTTACCAAAGGCACACCATCATACGTCGACCTCGCCGGCGAGGTCGCGGTCCCCCCCGATCTGTCTGAAGATCAGTCAGCTTAGTGTAGATTAGTTACTCACTCACTTGCTCAGATTACAACCTATTGTAGGTGCCCACTTAGGGCAAGTCAGGTCCCCTCCGTCTGGCGACAGCCCAAGCCGAGGTCCGTACCACTTTGGTGCCCTTGTGCTAGTCGTCCTTAACATTTAGGTTCAGCGCCCTTTGCGCTCGCCACAGTCCAGTGACGCTGTAGAGGCCATCTGCGGCCAACAGCAATAGTCATTAAAAAAAAAGCTTGCATTGTGCATTCACACTTCACCTCTCGTCGGAGCAACAGCAGCCAAGGAATAATAATAAGAAGAAATACAGTCCACATACAAGTGAAGAATGGTTTTATTTTGAACACGGTGTTAGAACCATTACAATGGCGGAAATAGGGCTCCCATCGCACAGAAACAAAATCATAATACTAACAAGGGCGAAGGGACACGTAATATGGCGGAAATAGAGCGCATAGGGCTCCCATCGCACAGAAGCAAAATCATAAAACTAACAAGGGCGAAGGGACACGTAATATGGCAGAAATAGAGCGCATAGGGCTCCCATCGCACAGAAACAAAATCATAAAACTAACAAGCGCGAAGGGACACGTAATATGGCGGAAATAGAGCGCATACGGCTCCCATCGCACAGAAACAAAATCATAAAACTAACAAGGGCGAAGGGACACGTAATATGGCGGAAATAGAGCGCATAGGGCTCCCATCGCACAGAAACAAAATCATAAAACTAACAAGCGCGAAGGGACACGTAATATGGCGGAAATAGAGCGCATACGGCTCCCATCGCACAGAAACAAAATCATAAAACTAACAAGGGCGAAGGGACACGTAATATGGCGGAAATAGAGCGCATAGGGCTCCCATCGCACAGAAACAAAATCATAAAACTAACAAGGGCGAAGGGACAAATAATATGGCGGAAATAGAGCGCATAGGGGTCCCATCGCACAGAAACAAAATCATAAAACTAACAAGCGCGAAGGGACACGTAATATGGCGGAAATAGAGCGCATAGGGCTCCCATCGCACAGAAACAAAATCATAAAACTAACAAGCGCGAAGGGACACGTAATATGGCGGAAATAGAGCGCATAGGGCTCTCATCGCACAGAAACAAAATCATAAAACTAACAAGGGCGAAGGGACACGTAATATGGCGGAAATAGAGCGCATAGGGCTCCCATCGCACAGAAACAAAATCAAAAAACTAACAAGGGCGAAGGGACACGTAATATGGCGGAAATAGAGCGCATAGGGCTCCCATCGCACAGAAACAAAATCATAAAACTAACAAGGGCGAAGGGACACGTAACCGATCGGGCGTTGCCCCGGAGCGCCTATTATTCCCCCTTCTGGGGAATAATAGAATCCGGCTGGGTCTGGGACCACCGGCCTTGGGGTCGCCCCTCGCCGACACCAGACATCTCCCTCCCACCCCTCCGCCTCCCTCCTCCTATCCCTCGGGTGTGTGTTTGGCTTGGCCGACCGGTTCGCCGGCGTCCCTGTCTCTCCCCCGAGGCAGCTAGGGCTGTTAGGTACACAACCAACTGCACATTAAGATCGGCAGTTGGCACACGACAGGGACCTCACCGCAGGTACACACCCTCTGTCTACCCCGGCAGAGGGATCACCCTCTTCCTCTCTCCCGTAGGACCTTCATCATGTCCGAAGAGAGGCATGTCCTGGAAGCGCCCTGATCCACTCTCTTTGGGCAGACATGAGGGACGACCCCACCAGGCTCGACGCATTTATGCGCGCGCCTGACTCTTTTACTCTATCACCGCGCCCGTCTATCAACCCCGCCTCATCCGCCGCAAAACTAACGCTCAGCTTCACTGGGCCCATGCCTCCCCTACCACCCCGCACTCCGTCCAAGCCCTCCGGGACCTTCTCAAGTTGTCTCGTTTCCTGCAACGGGAGGCCGACCTGTGCAGTCCCTACGCACACCCCGAAGCCGACAACGCAAGAGAGGACGCCGTTTCCCGGCGGAGACAACCACCGACACAAAGGACCAACGCAGTTCAGAAGAAAGAAGAAGACTGCGCAGCCTGCCAGAAACCGGGCCACGGTCCACCTGACTGTCCTAAATTCCAAGAATCGAGCCCAGACGAGCGCTGGGACACCGCCAAGTCAGCCAAGCTGTGTTTCCGCTGCCTTCGAATACGCACGCGGGAACATCGATGCCGAACCAAGAAATGTGGAGTCAACGGGTGCGAGTATTCGCACCACCAGCTTCTGCACTCAACCAAGAAAGCCACCCGCGAAGCAGCCACACCGGGGGAATCCGTCGGGTCGACGTGGACCGCCCCAGCAGCCGCAGCCGCCTTCCTCAAGATGGCGCCAGTCACCGTTTCCGGACCGGCGGGAGAGGCGCAAACCTGGGCCCTGCTGGACGACGGGTCAACGGTCTCTCTCATCGATAAGGAATTCGCAGATCACCTCGGCGCCAGCGGGAAGGTCGACCCGCTGTTCATATCGGCAGTGGGCGGCCACAAGGTCAACGCGACACGCTCACAGCGCGTCCCGCTCACGCTGCGCGGACGCAACGGCGGTCGTCAGGACGTCCACCTGAGGACCGTCGCAGGGCTACAGCTAGCCCCACAGACCATGCGCTCGGAAGAAATCTCTTCGTGCGCACACCTTCGGGACATGGCACGGCACCTAGCGACCGGCAGAGCTGTCCCGAAGATACTCATCGGCCAAGACAACTGGCACCTGCTCGTAACCAAGAAAATGAAAAAAGGACGCCGTGACCAGCCGGTTGCCTCGCTGACCCCGCTAGGCTGGGTCATCCACGGCGCTCACTCCGGCCGCACTGCAAGAGTACATTTCGTTGCCCACGCGTCGCCAGAGGACAATATGGACGAGGCCCTCCAACAACACTTCGCCATTTAGGGTCTCACTGTCGCCGCGAAGTCACCGGCCAACGATCCAGAAAGACGCGCTCTGCAGATCGCAGACGACGCGACCCGCGAAGTTCCGGCCAACTTCGACAACACACATCGGTGGTACACGGGCCCCGCCTTTCTACGTGACTCGGAGGACACGTGGCCGTCAACGCCGACGGCCATCCGCGCCGAAGACACAGGGGAAGAACGCTGCACCGCGCTGTCGACCGCCCGACCGCGCCTACGCGACGCGCTGCCCGATCCAGCGCGCTTCTCCCGGTGGGAGCGATACCTCCGAGCAACCGTCCGAGTGCTACAATTCATCCAACTCACCCGCCGCCCGAGGGAGCGGGTGCACTACAAGAGAACCCGCGCTAACAAGCTCACCGACCCGACGTGGACGCGACTCCCGAAAAAGTCCACGAAAACGCCGCATCAACCCGTCAGGGCTGCCGAAACCCGGCCGTTATTAGCCCTGGACGGGGACCTACTTCGCCGCGCCGAAACGCTCATTTGGCGCCACAGTCAGCAAGAAGCCTTCGGAGATGACATTGCCGTCCTCCGAGAGGGACAGCCAGTCCCGCTTGCCAGCCGCCTCAACAAGCTAGCCGTAACCTACGTCGACGGGCTCGTGCGCCTGAAAAGCCGAGTCCTGGAAGCGAGCGGTGTTCCTGACAGCCTGAAGTCGCCCCCCGTACTGGACGGGGATCGCCGCGAAGTCCGCCTCGCCATCGACTTCATACACCGCCGCCTACACCACAGTGGAACAGAGATGACCATCAGCGAAGTTCGGCAGCAATACTGGGTGCTGCGCCTCCGCCCCGTGACTTAGATGGTCATCCACCGATGCCTGCAGTGTCGCATCAGACGCGACACCCCTCCTCGCCCAGCGACGGGCAACCACCGTAGTACACAGAAACGCTACGTCGCTATATTCACTTGTCTCACCACCAGAGCTATACATCTGGAGCCAGCGGCGACCCTCAGCACCGACTCTGCAATCATGGCGCTGCGACGCATGATAGCGCGGCGCGGCGCCCCCACGGAGATATGGTCCGATAACGGGACCAACCTGCGCGGCGCCGACCGCGAACTGCGCCGAGCCATCGACAGCGACCTGCAGACCGAAGCGTCCACACGATGCATCTCGTGGCGCTACATACCTCCTGGAGCGCCCGTCATGGGTGGCGCCTGGGAGCGGATGGTGAGGACCGTAAAGACCGCCCTAGCCACTACACAGACTTCGCGGAACCCGACTGACGAAGACTACAACACCCTGCTCGCGGAGGCGGAGTTCACAGTGAACAGCCGCCCGCTCACCCACGTCTCCGTGAGCCCCGATGACCTGGAGCCATTGACACCGAACCATTTCCTGCTCGGTGGTCCCACCCGAGTCCCGACGCCGGGAACATTCACCGAAGGCGACTTAGCTGGCCGCGCTCAGTGGCGCGCCGCTCAACACCTCGCCGACCTCTTTTGGACCCGCTGGATCCGGGAGTACCTGCCGGAGCTTAAACACCGGCGGGAGCCCCACAGCCGGGGCACTCCGGTCCAGATCGGCGACGTGGTTATCATCGCGGATGGAAGCCTGCCGCGCAACACATGGCCACGCGGAGTCGTCGAAGCCGCCTATCCAGGCCCCGATGGAGTCAGCAGAGTGGTCGACGTGCGGACAGCGGGAGGCGTCCTACGGAGACCCGCCAAGAAGCTGATCATCCTGCCAACGAAGATCGTCGCTCCCCACGAAACTTGCGGCACCCCGACCGTGCCGCACGGCGGGAGAATGTACGCGACGGAATAAAATTGCAATCGACTGTAACTATTGTTAAATAAATAAATGATTTCGTTTTGAGAGTTCATTGAGAGAGGTCCGCAAGTACACATCGATAGAGCCCGATTCGCCGGGCCCCGCCCACCCGCACTCGCCCTGCCTCTGAACTGGCGGACGAGCGCACGCGGGGATAAATAAGCGGGCCCGGCCCGACTTTAGCCACTTGCCAGTGGACAGCGACCGCGAGCAGACCTCTCTTCTCAAGACCTCAAGCGGATCCCACAGAACCAAGTCTTTGGCATTCAAGTCCAGCAACCGTGCCCCATTAGAGTAGGCATTCCGAAGAAAAGGTGCTCTCTCTCTCTACATTCCGGGAACGAGCGGGCTTTCGCCGCCATCAACATACAGTCCACTGCTCCCCGCTCGTCTTCCGGACCGCCGCCTAGAGAGAGGGTGTTACCCAAGGAGTTACGCTCCCGCACAATTAATATTTTGTAAAAACGCGTATTAGGGAGATTAAATAAATGGAAAATGGGTAGGTGCTCTTTATCCAGTCAAGCTCCGCGCAACGGAGGTCGTGAGCGAGACGGCGATACGTGCGATGAGGTCTCCTGAGCGTGTTTGAGTCGATGTAAGTGCAGTGCCTACATCTTCGATCACCCCTGGAGGCTACAGTGGTGTCGCCCGCCCCTCCACCGCCACGGCCGTGCGCCTCCGCAACATTGCGTCGAGGCCACGCCCCCTGGCAGCGAGCCGCGCCCGCCACCTCACCTCACCCCCGCTCTCGTCCGCCGGCCCCAGGCGCTCCGTCGAGTTACGTCGAGCGCGGGGCCGTGGCTGCCGAGCGCAACTGTGCTCCGCACAGCAGCGTCCGAGCGACCGAGCGCAGATCCCGACAGAGACAAAAAGCACATCCCTATCTATTATAATTTACTATTATAACTGTGTAATCTCCCCCAAACCCGAGTATGGAGAAAAAGTCCTCCTCATCCGACTCAAGTGATGAGCAGGAGGTGTCAATACCGCCACACTCCACAATCCAACCAGACCCCTCCAGCAATCTATCCTGGAAGGAGTGGAGGAAATCATCCGAATTCCAACAAAAGCTGGCGGCAGAGGGAATAATAGCGTGTCGGTCCCTTATCGACCCCACCGACATCAAATTAATCCCGGTAGCCGCCCTAGGACTACCAAAAGCCCCGAGAACCACCCAGGAGAACCGAACCCACGCAGGAGGAAAAGATCCCAGCCGCGGAGCCTCAGCTGGAAAAAGCTCCACAAGGGAGAGGAAAAGGGACCAGTTGAGCTTCTCCTCCGAAGATGATGCGGAGAAGAGAAGGAGGACGTCACGGTCCCCGCCGCTGCAAACCCCCACTCCCCAAAGGAAGACGCCGGTACCTATGATCAGGATCCGGCCGGACTCATCTCCCACACGGCCATTGACATCATCATCAACAGCAGCGCCACCACCAACAGCAAAGGCGACCCACAGGACCCCGCCGCCTATCCATGGCCTATCCGCCTGACCATGGCCATAGTGACCATGACCATCAACCGCCCCGTGACCACGGCCAGAAGGGCCATGACCACGTCCATCAACCGCCCCGTGCATCTGACCATGACCCCTCCATAAATTCACACAACCCCAATTCTACGGAATACGCAGCCCTGGACTCAGTGCCGATGGAAGCAGCGCCCATGCCATCCCCGCCTCCACCATCACCCAGAGCAGCTGCATCATATGCAGCAGCACTGCAATCACCAAAGCCGCCCAGCTCAAAAACACCACCACCAGCAAACAGCCCTGCTCCAAAACCTGGAGCCTCAGCCACTGCTGGAGGCAAAAACTATCCGCCCATCATCGTGGACGTCCTGCCGGATTGGCCTGCCCATCTGGGGGAACTAAGAAGGAGGCTAGGACACATTCCCAACGCCAGACCGCTCGACAAGGGAGTGAGATTCCGCCCCAAATCGGCGGAAGAATTCAGGACCATCCAAGCGTACCTAACGGAAGCACAAGGTAAGACTCCAGAGATAGCATGGCATTGTTATTCCCTGGAGACTGAAAAACCCCACAAAGTGGCCCTGTGGGGGCTGCCCGAGGGAACCGAACCGGAAGCAATAACCGAGGCCCTAAAGGATCGGGACTTTCCTTGCATCTTCACCAGAGCGCTGCCGCACAGGAGAAATGCAAGGAAGGCAGTCTACTTCATACAACTGGGGCACATGAACCACGACCAACTGGCCCTACTATATGCCACTAACGAATTGATGAACATGCCACAAATTGTTTGTTGAGGACGCAGAGCCAAATCGAATAAATTAAAATTAAGAATTTGTGTTAATATAGAATTATAGGTTAAGACTAAATAAATGGAAAATGGGTAGGTGCTCTCTATCCAGTCAAGCTCCGCGCAACGGAGGTCGTGAGCGAGACGGCGATACGTGCGAGCGAGACAGCGCGGCTCGCTCTCTGATTACGCGGAGAAGGTCGCATATGATTGGTCGGCCAATGAGAGCACCTATCCATCTCCCTTGAGAATTTGTATATAAGCGCCGCGATCCGGCGTAGTAGGGCAGTATTCAGCGAGAGCCTCTCAGATCCGGAATAATAAACGAGAAGAAGAACCCATCAATAATAATAATAATAATAATAATAACCTTTAATCAGACACAAAAGGATATTTACAGATTTATAAAACCTATGTTAACGACTCTGGTGAGTCGATGACATCGACAACTTCGTCTGTTTGCCCAACATTGGCAAAGGCCTCCTCCATTTCTTTCCACTCTGTTCGGTTTAGAGCTTTTCTTGTCCATAGTTTCCCTGCTATCGTCTTTATCTCGTCTTCCCACCTCCGAATCTGTCTGCCTCGTTTCCTTGTTTTATTTCTAGGGTACCACGACATTACGCTTTTGTTCCATTTTTCGATGCCTCTTACTATATGTCCTGTCCATTGCCATTTTAGTTTCCGTATTCTAGTTGAAACATTTTGTATCTTAGTGCGACTTCTGATGACTTTGTTTCGTACTCTGTCTGATTTCTTTAAATTTAGCATGCTTCTCTCCATAGCTGTCTGGCAAGTTTCTAATTTTTTGCTTTGCGCTTTGGTGAGAGCCCAGGTTTGGCAGCCATAAGTTAGAACTGGTAGCACACATGTGTTGTACAGTTTTGATTTGACATGCATCTTGATCTCTTTGTTCTTCATAATTTCTTTTAGCCGCCAGTAGCATTTCCACGCATTCCCAATTCTAGTGTCAATTTCCTTTGACATTATACCGTTCATTGAAATTTGTTGGCCTAAGTAAGTATACTCTTTGACGTACTCAATTGGTACGCCGTTTATGATGATGGGGTCTTCGGATGCATTTGTTAGTGCTTTGGTTTTGGAGGTGTTCATCGTTAGGCCTATCTTGCGACTTTCTTTTTCCAGGTCTATGAGCATGTTTTCCAAGTGTTCCTTTGTTTCAGCGAATAAAATAATGTCGTCAGCGAACCGTAGGTGGGATAGTCTTTCTCCGTTTATGTTTAGCCCGTAATGATTCCAATTAAATTTCCGAAAGATTTCTTCTAGGACAGCTGTGAATAATTTAGGCGATAACGGGTCTCCTTGTCTTACACCTCTATTTATTTTTATTTCCTTACCTTCTTTTTCTAACTTAATTTTAGCTGTACTGTTAGTATATACGTTTTTTATTATTCTGATGTACTTTTGCTCGACTCCTTGGTTCTTTAGACAGTACCAGATATTTTCGTGCTCAATTGAGTCAAATGCCTTGTTGTAGTCGATACAACAGCAATAGAATGATACATTAAACTCCTTGTTCTTCTCGATAATTTGTCTCACAGTATGAATATGGTCTAATGTCGAATAGCCTGCCCTAAATCCGGCCTGTTCCCTAGGTTGGTTTTCATCTAGAGTTCCTGTTATTCGGGCTAAAATTATTTTGGCAAAAATTTTATAAATATTTGACATTAGACTAATGGGTCGATAATTATTTATTTCAGTCTTGTCACCCTTTTTGTGGAGCAGGATGATAGTTGATGCAGTCCACTGTAATGGAATAGTTTCGGTATTCAATATATCATTGAAAATACATGTTAGTAGTGGTGAAATGTAGTTTCTGCAGCTCAAAAGCAATTCATTGCTGATGTCGTCGGGACCAGGGGCTTTATCATTCTTCTGTGTTTTGATTGCCTTATGCACTTCATCTTCTAGTATGGGTGGCACATCATCATCGTTGCTTAGTTCGGTTATTTCAATTTGGCTCTTGCTGGAGTACAGGTTTTTGTAGAAATTCGTAGCTATTGATAGAATATCTAATCTTTTTGTTGTTGTCTTGCAGTGTTGGTCTTTCATGTTAGCTATCCAGTTGGTTTTGTCGGATAAAACTTTTAGCGCCTTTTTTATACCACCCGTTTTGTTGATGAACTTTTCAAAGGTGTTGATTCTAAGGTATTTTCTATCCTTTCTTATTTGAAATTTTATTTCTTTACTCAATTTTCCTATTTCATCTCTGATAGTTTTTGTTTTATTTGTCATACTAATTAGTTTAGATCTTTTTTCTAGAAGTTCGCTAGATTTTTCTGATATGTTTCTCTTATTATTTGGTTCGCCTTTAATGTTGGTTTTAGGTCTTACTGTTAGTATTTCGTGTATTGTGTTGTATTTCTGTTGGGTGCTTAAGTGCTCAAGAGATGATTCTGTCACAGATTTAAGTTTCTGTCCTATAGTGGCTATTCTTACGTTGTTGTGTGGTATTGAATTAATTTTGAAAGGCCGGCTTGGTTTTGTAGCAGATGTTGTGCTCAGACATGTTCTAAGCATTCTGTGGTTGCTATTAAAATTGAGATTTGCGATGGTGCTACAGTCGTCAAATAATTTGGGTCTGTTCGTTAAGATGTAGTCTATCTCGTTTCTGTATCGGCCATCTGGCGATATCCATGTCCATCTATTGGAAGTTCTCTTCTTGAATTGGCTATTTAGTATTTTCATGTTGTTTTCAAATGCCATTTCTATTAGTTTTTGGCCGTTTCTTGTTCTTTTTCCACTACTGTATGGGCCCAGGACGATGTCTTCTCCGTTTCTTGGTGCTCCGACTTTTGCATTGAAATCACCCATAACAATGTAGTTTTTATGTGCGTGCTCTTTTATGGCAGTTTTAAGGGACGAGTAGAATGCCTCGATTTCCAGTGTCGAAGATTGTTCGGTTGGCGAGTAAATTTGCACTATGGACCATAATTCTTTGCTTGGGGGTATCTGTATGTTCAATATTGCAATCCTTTCTGATGTGCCAATTATTTCTGTAATGTAGGTTTTGAGTGTTTTCTTTACTAGGAATCCTACTCCATGTCTTCCTGGTGTTTCGCCTTTATGGTACAGTATGAATTGGTCATGCTCTTCAATAGCTTCACCGTGTCTTCTTACTTCGCTCAAGCCGATAATATCCCACTTTACATCTCGTATAGAGTATAGAAGTTCTTGTAAGCTTTCTTCAGTCCTTAGAGAGAGTGTGTTGTATGTTGCTATATAGAGGTATTCCGTGCTTTGTTGTTTTTTTATTTTAGACGCATTCGTTTGAGATAAACGGATAGTATTTGGAGGGTAGTGGTCGCCTTCCCCCACGGTGACCGGCCGTCTTGGGGTGAATGTGTTGGTTGTTTTGTGTTGTGTATACTTTTTGTTGGATAGTTTTATTTTTCCGTTGTCGATGTCTATTGACCGTTATTTTGTAGTTGAGGGTGTTGACAGTGACATGGATCTGCCCCGCGCCATATAGTTAAGCATATTATTTGTCTTGTTAATTTTTTTTGGGGCCAACGTCGGTTGGTTATTGGGTGAAATGCTGCAGTCTCTTTTCCTCTTATCTCTTTTGTCATCTTTCGGCTCCTTTATGACAATTTTGTCTTTAACAAAATAACAGATTTTGCCCTTTGCTCTTTCTTCCTGTAGCTGAGGAAGAAGCTCTTTCCTTTTGTCCAAAGTTTCTTTGCTGAGGTCTTCCTTGATGTAGATTTCTTGGCCCAGTTTCTTTTTGTTTTTGAGAATTTCATTTTTTCTCCAGTTTGTTGTGAACGTTACAAGGATAGGGCGTGGTTTGTTGTCTATTTTTACGCCTAGTCGGTAGGCATTACTTATTTCTTGACGGTCGATTTGAATGTTTATATTTTTTTCTAACAGTTTTGTAATGGATTCGATTGGAGACTCGTTGTTCTGTTCCTCTTTCATACCAAAGAAAATTACGTTATTTTTTCTTTTATAATCTTCCATTGACTTTATTTTGCCTTGTAAGTTCTTGATTTCAATTTTCAAGTTATTATTTTCTTTCACAAGAGCAGTTAATTTTTCGTTGATATTCTCAGATACTTTTTTGGTGACGGCTTCGGTTATCTCTCGCGTTTGCGCTGACATTTCTTGCTTCATTTTTTGCCAGAAAGTATCCATTTGTTGTTCCATATTGAGATGTTTTTGTATGGTATACTTGGTTAGTGTTAGTAATACTAGTTTATTATTGATAATCCCAAGCAGAATTTGGCAACCCCGGTTTCGAGTTAGCAGCTCTTGCTTCTAGTTGGCAGCACTTGCCTGGAGTTGGCAACACTTGTTTGAAGTTGGCAGCACTGGTTTTGAGACGGCAACACTGGTTTTACCTTGGCAACACTCTCTAGGTGTACCAAGTGTTGTCTATGGTTGTGTTTTTTCGGTGTGTTGGTGTTCAGCTGTCAACGTCAAAATTAATAATTTCTAACCTGTTCGGCGGATATATTTATCGAAGTGAATGTTTTATCTTGCTTTTTGTTTATCCACTGTGTATTCACCATGTATGTACACCACTTTTCACTAAGTCAAAGATGTTTTTCGATTGTTTTCATTGGTTTTGAAAGTTAATTAGAAATATTTCGCGAGGAGCAACTGCAACACGTCTTTACTTTTTGACAGCGATCCAAGGAAAAAAAATGCCACAAAATGCGTTAGGTGAGACAAATAAGGTGATTAGAACAAATACAATCATTGTCTAATTCAACCTCACATATGTTTGCATCAATTAACAAGGCGCTAACAGAAGAACCCATCAAGAGCCTTTAAATACAGTCCACTCTATCCCCAACATTGTTATTGAAGCATGGAGAGGTGAGGTGAGGTGAGAGGATACGCTACTTCGCCGCGATCCGGCGTAGTAGCGTAGTAGTCAGCAGTATTCAGCGAGAACCACTCTCAGATCCGGAATAATAAACAAGAAGAAGAACCCATCAAGAGCCTTTGAATTATATATACAGTCCACTCTATCCCAAACAATACTCATCGGCCAGGAAAACTGGCACCTGCTCGTGACCCAAAAAATGAAGAAAGGACGCCGCGACCAGCCGGTTGCCTCACTGACCCCGCTAGGCTGGGTCATCCACGGCGCTCACTCCGGCCGCACGGCAAGAGTGCACTTCGTCGCTCACGCATCACCGGAGGACAACATGGACGAGGCCCTCCGACAATACTTTGCCATTGAGGGCCTCACTGTCGCCGCGAGGTCGCCAACAAACGATCCAGAGAGACTTGGACAGCGCGACCCAACGACTTCCGGACGGCCGATATGAGACCGCGCTACTATGGCGCGATAGCAAAGCGGAGATGCCCAACAACTACGCCGCCGCGCTCACTCGGCTAGAGGCCACAGAACGCAAGCTCAAGAAAAACCCGGAACTACGCGAACACTACAAGAACCAAATGGCTGCGCTGATAGATAAAGGATACGCCGAGGTAGCCCCGCCACCGAGTACCAACCAAACCTGGTACCTCCCGCACTTCGCCGTGACCAGCCCCGCCAAGCCTGGGAAAGTTCGCGTAGTTCACGACGTCGCCGCCAAGACTAAAGGAAAATGCCTGAACGACTTCCTACCAACGGGACCCGACCTGCTGCTGTCCCTGCCCGGCGTGCTCATGCGCTTCCGACAACACACCATTGCCGTATCCGCCGACATCGCGGAGATGTTTATGCAGGTCGGGATTAAAAAGGAAGACCGAGACGCCCTCCGCTACTTATGGCGGGAGGATCCCTCTCTACCTCCCACCGAGTACCGGATGCGCGCCACCATCTTCGGAGCCACCAGTTCGCCCGCCACTGCGATATACATAAAAAACAAGAACGCCTGTAACATGATGATGATAGGCCGCAATGATGTTGCGGGTCAGAGGCAAATAATATTCAAATATGGTTACCACCATTGGCGAATTTTTTTATACGAATCCCGGTTTCGAAAAATGACAACGCGCGTATAACACAATTTGTACGCGACGAAATAAAATTGTACACGACTATGTAAATATTGTTAAATTAACATAAGAGAAATAAATAAATGATTTCGTTTTGAGAGTTCATTGAGAGAGGTCCGCAAGTACACATCGATAGAGCCCGATTCGCCGGGCCCCGCCCACCCGCACTCGCCCTGCCTCCGAACTGGCGGACGAGCGCACGCGGGGATAAATAAGCGGGCCCGGCCCGACTTTAGCCACTTGCCAGCGGACAGCGACCGCGAGCGGACCTCTCTCCTCAAGACCTCAAGCGGATCCCACAGAACCAAGTCTTTGGCATTCAAGTCCAGCAACCGTGCCCCATTAGAGTAGGCATTCCGAAGAAAAGGTGCTCTCTCTCTACATTCCGGGAACGAGCGGGCTTTCGCCGCCACCAACATACAGTCCACTGCTCCCCGCCCGTCTCCCGGACCGCCGCCTAGAGAGAGGGTGACCCAAGGAGTGACGCTCCCGCACACAATTTATTCGCTTATTCGGCATTGGGCGTTTCGCACGGTTTCCACCAACCGCCAGGCTTATCATTTATCAAAAATCAAGTCCGAGTATACCACAGCGTTTTCGATTTAGCTTATAAAGATTCGACTTATACCAGAACATATGTACATTAATGATTCTTCAGAACGCGAAAATTTGGCACGCAACCAAAGTTTGCATAGCCCTCGACGGAAAAGTACTTCATCGAGACACTTATCTGGCGCCTGAGTCAAGCGGAAGCCTTTGAAGATGACATCGCCGTCCTCAAACATAATCTCCGGAACTACAAATTATTTCACTAATGGAAAGCTACACTATCCCCAAGTACCTACTATTATAACTACCTAGAGAGAGGGTTCAACGGAGTGCCGCTCCCGCACACCTCGCTTTTTTGCATGTCTTTATATGTACATAGGGACCGTCAATATATCTGTGTGACAAATCCATCGGGCACAATCTTATGTGCACCTGACATTGTAAGTTAAGAAACTTATTTTATAACTTACATAATACTAAACCTCGTTCCGGCAGTAATCAATGATGAACGTTGGTTTCCGTCTTGGTTTTTCCTTTGTGTATCTTCTCTTAACCTGAGAAATAATTGAATTTTATGTTAGTTATGTTCAGGTTAGAGAACAGATAGAATGGTGAGAGCAATACAAGTGAAGACTCATCGGGCCTACAATTTTTGATTGTCTTACAAAATGCACACAAATATACCAAAACTTTACTCCCTCTGATACTTCAAAGAGCTGGGCTGCCTCGGGTAGATTCCGGCAGGGGGAAATGCACAAAACACCCCAAGAGGGGTGTCAGTGCAGGACTTATAGCCCCCACTTTTATTGTACATAACTGCATAAACCATATTCTAATGGCCTTGTAATCCAGTAGCCTTGCTCGAGAGCCAGTTCTTATTCTATGTTGGTGTCATTCTGTTCCTATTTTTTCTCAGTTAGAAGTGACATTTTTTTAAATCTTATAAGTAATGAGATGAATGAGTCTCTCTCCTGATAGTAAGAGATAATGCTTGTCCATGACCATTGCAGCAATACAAAGAACTTTGAGTAACAAAACAAAGTCCAGGGAATCAGTTGGTGCTTATTACTTTAAGACATTATAATCATAATCATTTATTTGTTTGCGTATATGGGTAGAATGGTGGAAATTAAAAACATAGCACGCCATATGCCGCCTTTCGGCATGCAAAAAAATTAATATATACAATCAATAACAATAATAATAACAAAATACAAGGTCAAAAAAATATTCAATGTCAAGAGCAAAAATGTCAAATAATCATTAATACATAAATTATAATAATGTCAAAAATATATGTGATGGTGAAATGTCAAAATAATGAATATCAAAATTTCTCCGTCAAATACTCCGTGACAGCATAATATGCCTTCTCCAGCAGAAATGTCTTAAGTTTACGTTTTAAGACATGAGGTTGCTCTGTTTTTTGTATTTCCTGTGGCAAGTGATTGTATAGCAATGGAACCATGCATAGTGCGCTATTAGAGAGTAGTGTTGTTTTGCTCTTAGGCATAGCCAGTTTGTGTTTGTGACGTTCAGTTTTTAGATTTTCGAACAGGTCAAAATTATTTCGTGCAAACATTACACACTCATAAATGTAAAGGCAGGGCAAAGTTAAAATATTTAAGCTTTTGAAGTACGGTTTACAGCTTACTCTCTGCCGAAGCTTGCAAATGGCTCTGATACATTTCTTTTGGGCTCTAAAAATGGCCAATCTATCAGTACTATTGCCCCAGAACATCACACCATACCTAAGCAAAGATGAGACATTCCCATTGTAAGCTGTTAAGACTGTAGATTTACTAACTGTTTTTGACAACATGCTTAGTGCGTACGAATATTGATTTATTTTCGGGTGTAAAGCTGCTATATGCTGTTTCCAGGATAAAGAACAGTCAATATTTAAGCCTAAGAATTTAGTTTAGTTTGGATACTATCCCTACATGTACCCAACCAAGTTTCTTCTAGGGCAGCTAGGATACAACTCCTTGGAAGTGAGAAGGCTACTCGACCAGCTGATTTTTTGCTGTAAGGTGCTTAGAGGGTATGTCGACTCTATGCATCTGCATAATTTACTCTCCTCTTTCTTCGCCCCGGATAATCCCTGGGTTCCGGCAAATAGGCGTTTTGACAAATTTGACATTTTATTTTGAATTTAGTTGTTTTATAATTTTGTGACATAAATGTAATTGTTTAATCGTTTTTGTGTCAATAATAAATAATTTGAATAATTTAATTTGAATTAGTAGTCTCAATTGTTTCAATATTATGTCCAGAATAATGAATGTTCAAATTAATTATTTTATTTATTCTATTTCTAAATAGCATCAAATTGGTTTTATTAAGATTAATCGTCAAGTTATTAGATGTCAGCCATTTTATAACCTCACTTAGCGTATCATTAGTTGGGTAGTCTGAAAAGCTCTGTAATTTCGCTAGCTGCAGTACCCTTCAAACCGGAACACGGTAATGCTTATACAGAATGTCAGATATTTATTTATTTTTTAAAAATGGGGTCAGGCTATTGTAGACACTTGTACTGTATGTAAATGTGTACATTTTGTAAAACAACAAAAATATGTGTACAACACTAAGAAGTCATTCAGATAACAATGTCAGCAGTCCTCACTCAACATAATTAATTCTTTGATTCATCTATCTTTTTTTTGACATTACACACAGTGCCATCTGACACCAAACTAAATTACTTTTTGTAAATGCATACTTATAATATACAGACACAGAACAAACATTAGATGATAGATAAAATGTTAGTCCTGAGCGGGAATCGAACCCCCCCATCTTCTATACTATTATAAAGAGGAAAGATTTGATTGTTTGTTTGTTTGTATTGAATAGGCTCAGAAACTACTGGCCGATCTTAACAATTCTTTTATTATTAGAATGCTACATTATCCATGATGGACATAGGCTACATTTTATTTAAAAAACAATTAGGGATCCATATGGAAAATTCAATGTAACCCAAGCTGTAAAAAATTTGAAAAAATCCTTACATAGCATGCGCAGCGAAAACTATTGATAAAATAGAATAAAGTGACGTTTTATAGAGCAAATCAAAAAAGTTTTGTAGCGATGATAGCTCAGTGGTTAGCGCGGTAGGTTCGCATGCCGAAGGGCGTGGGTTCAAACCCCAACAACGAGCTTGAGCTGCCGGTGAAGGAAAAACATCGTGAGGAAACCATAGCATGGTGGTAGGGTACTTTCTAGTACTCGGCTGGCTAGCTACCACCCTCAAGTTGAAAATCTGCCGCCAAGCATCTAACGGTGTGTTCCGGCAGCCTCACTTGAGAGCCAGTTCCATTCCAGGCTAGGCTTACCATCTTCGATCACACCTTCACTTAACATCAGGTCAGCTGTGGTCAAAATCTAGCCTGTCAACCATAAAAAAATAAATAAAAAAAAGTCTGTAATATGTCTAAATATTACAGTTGTAATCTACACTAATTATAAAGAGGTCTTTTTCTAGGTAAGCGTGCTTCATCTTGGACTGCATCCTGCTTAACATCAGGCAAGGTGTAGTCAAACGCGAACCTATTATGTATAAAAAAAAAAAAAAAAAAAGGAAAGATTTGTTTGTATTGAATAGGCTTCGAAACTACTGGACTGATCTGAATAATTGTTTCATCATTAGAATGATACGTTATCACTACATAGGCTATATTTATATTGTTAATCGAGTTTTGTTTTTCCGTGCGAAGCCGGGGCGAGCTGCTAGTACTATTACAAAGAGAAAAGATTTCATTGTTTGTATTGAATATGCTCCAAAACTACTGGACCGATTTCAAGTTCTTTCACCGTTGGGAAGCTACACTATCTCCGGGTGACATAGGCTACTTTTTATCCCTGTATTTCCACGGGACCGGGAACTATGCGGGTGAAACCGCGAAGCGTCCGCTAGTTAGCTATACAGTGGTAAATATCAAATGTTAATGATGGTCATGTAGCTGTAACACTAAACTGTACCCCCTGATTTTATTATCAGTTTTCTGAATTGTCTCCCAAATTTAAAGACATTAACTTGAAAAAGTTTTGAAGTATTCCATCAATTATCGACTTCAGTAGTACAAGCTACGCTTAGTTTACGATCAGGGCACTGTGTGAAATGTCCTACAATATTTTTTTATATCTGCTATTAATCCCACGAGAAAATCTCAACAAAGCACGATTGCTTTTTTAGGGTTCAATACCCAAGGGACCCTATTACTAAGACTTTAGGTGAGCTGTGGTCCGTCTGTCACCAGGCTGTATCTAATGAACTGTGATAGTTACAGTTGAAATTTTCACAGATGATGTATTTCCGTTGCTGCTATAACAACAAATACTAAATAACAAAAATATTTTAGAGGACTCACTTAACCACAGCTCACCCGATGTTAAGTGAAGATGTGGTCGAAGATGGCAGCCTGGAATGGAACTGGCTCTCAAGTGAGGCTGCTGGAACACACCGTTAGATGTTTGGCGGCAGATTTTCAACTTGAGGGTGGTAGCTAGACAGCCGAGTACTAGAAAGTACCCTACCACCATGCTATGGTTTCCTCACGATGTTTTCCTTCACCGGCAGCTCAAGCTCATTGTTGGGGTTTGAACCCACACCCTTCGGCATGCGAACCTACCGCGCTAACCACTGAACTATCATCGCTACATCGCGTTTTCATAATGGTACAAAACCCATCGTGCGCGAGTCCGACTCGCACTTGGCCGGTTTTAAAGAACTGCTATTACTCCCATGAAAGAAAATCACAACATGACTTGATAAGTACATTTTTAATTTCGATGGCTGAAAGTTATTCAAATCATACCTATGACAGGAAAAAATTTAAGAATGTAGGTAGTCTGATATTAATTCACAACAAAAAAAACATCTTACCCGAATAGAAGTTTCCAGTTCACAGCAACACCAAAGTTCTATTTTAAATTTTTTCTTGTGGTGACATCTGGAAAGCAGCGTTCTCAGATACATTCTCTTCAACATTCGATTGTTTCTTAGTTCTTGCATGTTGACTTTTATCCACAACGACCGTTTGACCAGGAACTCGAACTAGATTATATCGTTGCTTCAGGTTCTGTATGAGAAATACACATTTAAATAACAAATCTAGGATACCTCACAAAGAAAAATTACACTTAATATAGAGGTAAAATGCCAGTGTGTGCATTTATCTTTATACCTACTGTACTGCATAAATAATTATTTGTTTGTTCTTCTGCCTTGGTTAATATTTCACTACAACCTTGGCAGAATATCAAAATCTCAAAACAGCCACTTTAGTTGAGAACACCTAACAAGAAAATTGAATTACCCGAGTAACGTTCCCAGATTTTATAAACACTGCATTTTAATTTACAATTAGCATTAGCTATGCGTCAAGAGTGGAATGTATTGTAATACATATACTAAGTACCTATAAGGCATTTGTTATACTATGTAAATTCAAACCACCATTTTATCTATCCAAAATCTTTGGATTGATGCACCAATACTGAGAAAGCGACAAAAATCACTAACACAACTTAAAGTACGTAAGGAGAAAACACTTGGTTAGGTAAAATCGTTAGAAACTCATTTGTAGGACTTAAATAAGCAAAGAAGTAGGTAGGTGTCTACGAAAGTACAGAAAAAAATATGAAAAATGTCTTACCCAAACCAGATTTAGCAAACAGCGAAGCCAATATTGTTTCACCAAACTCTTCTGTCCCGCTAACGACGGAAAAGATCGAGGAGCCAGCATTATCCAGCCAGCACTTCTCTTCGAAATTCAATTTTTTTTCCACGGCGGTTGTTCGAACAAAACGTGGCGATTTCCATCCTCATATTTAAAGCTGAATTTTCGTACTGTTTCAGTATCTGATTCACAAAAACGAATTTAAATTAGCAGTTACTAGCAAGTAAAAATAAAAAAATACCATTTTATACATCAAAATTAGTAAAAACCTTTTACAAACAAGCACCATCCGGTCACAATGCCGCAAAGAAAAGAAAGTAACAACCTAACAACGAATTTAAAAATTTGCCAAGAATGCCAGACTTGCCAGAGTGTAGACTATAGAGCTCAAAAGTTTAGAAAAGTATTTTTTATTTATTTTTGGCATCGCACTTTGACTGTTATGCCAGTTTAAAATAGTTTACATTTTCTTGTCGCAAGATATAATTAAGTAAAATAAGTCATGGTCACACTCAAAGTTACAAAGTAAGTAATATCAATTCTAGTAAATATTATATGCAAACAATCTTTATTACAAATCTTATATCCAAAATGGTATTATATACAAACTCTTACAACCAATATACATTATACAGTAAAAAGGCTAATTTACATACAATAATATACATAATATGTAAAAAGTAGTGGTAACTTTATGGACTAGACACATATAAGAAGGTTTCAAAATAACACTAAAAGATTGAACCATGTTGCATGTGTTATTTTACAATTTTGCGGGTATTTTAATGCTTATGTTTAAAATAGATGTGTTGTTTTCAAAATTTCTTATAAGTGAAGTAAAAGTCTACATAACTGGGGCATTCATTTTATCATTGACCATAATCTACTGTGACTTGAATTAATGAATGATTGATTTATCTATGAAACTAGGTAGGTACATGTTTTATTATGCGTATACTAATACATAACGGCTTATCAGAATTCGGTATGTAAAGTTTTTGTGTGTTTAATTTATATTTTACTGATATAAAACTTTATTTCATGACACAAATTTAGATATTTTGGCTTTCTATGCGGTAGTTGAATTTTTATACGTTTTTAAACTTGTTATAGTGATGATGGCATAAAGTAGACTAAATATATTATATGCCCTTGCCATATAAAACAAAAAAGTATACATAGCCATTTGACACATTCAATTGACTTTGACAACTGTCATGAATTTTTTTTTTCTTTGGTTTTGACATCGCTTTTTGAGCATTTGCCAGTGTCAAGTATTTATATATTTTCAAGTTTCAAAAGTTAAATAAGTGTCCTTGTAGCTAAAGTTATAGTCAAAGTCTAGTCTTTGTTAAGAACCGTTCGTGCCAGTCAAGTCCAGTTATGCTTCAGTAAAGTAGTGGTGACTTTACTATAAAGCGTCGATGTAGTAAAGTGGCGACTACTTTACTAAAGCATGACTGGACTTGACTGACACGGACTGAACGTGACTTTGACCTTAACTATGGTTAAGAGACAGCAGAAATAACACTTAAGACAAGGCAGTATGGCTTTACAGCTTTAGCTTGCCCGATGGGGCAAATTAATTGAAAAAAATCACACAAGCGTGATAGCGAATGCGAGCCATGAGCCGAGTAACGTATTTTGTAAAATAATCAAGATGTTTGGATCAATAAAGCGAAAAAAAGCTCGACTTTGTATGGGTATGGTATGTGGAAGAGGTTATTATGGCTGCCGTTGAGTTTTGGCGGGAACACGAAAAGAGTCGTGTCGCCCCGTTGTATTTTTTTCCGTTGTTGTGTTTTGTCTTGTGTTTATGTGTGTGTGTAACATAACTTTTCGTGTTGCTTCCAAAACCATCGAAGCCTTATAGTAAAGTCGCCACTACTTTATTAAAGCATGATTGAACTTGGCTGACACGGACTGGACTTGATCAAGACTGCGGTGTCACTATAACTAAATCTACGGGGCGACTTATTTAACTTAAAAATATAAAACATTTGACACTGGCAATTACTTAAAATACGACGCCAAAACCAAAGAAAAAAAAAGTATACAAACTATTTGACACATTTGATTAACTTTAACAAATCGGTATGTAAAGAAAAAAAAAGCTTTGCTGATTCCAAAACCATTTCGAAATATTACATTCCTGTACATGATTTTCACGTTTAAAACTCTTTAAACTATGAGACGGGGTTTATTTTAATAAAATACATAAAATAAACTTGACTTTCAATTTACCTCTAATGACGTCACGTCGTCGGCTGTATAAGGATTCTTTGAGTGCCTAAAAAAACAATGGCAAACCTCAACGAAATCTGTCAATGTCAAGTCAACGGTTGCCATTATACTTGTAACCTCCATACTTATCTACGTCGAGTTGTTTTTTTTTACATGGCTAATGCATATTTTACATAATCAGCGGACCTCATGACGTCATAACCATAAAAAGTTTGAAAACGTATTAGAATTAAACTACCGCATAGAAAGCCAAAATATTCAAATTAGTTTCTTAAAATAAAGTTTTCTATCAGTAAAAAATATAAAATAAATACAAAAAAAAAACTTTACATACCGATATTATCGTTATTATTATCGTTACCGATACCGTCATGATATCAAAAAATACCTAGTTAGAAACACATTTTCAACTTTGAAAGGAAAACCCTTCCTCATTAACATATTAATCCAATGTTCTCAGATAGATTTTTCTTCTCTTCTTCTATTAAAACAGGTCACGGTCCGCACGTCCCCTTTCAGTGGCTGGTGGTCTGCCTGCGGTGGGTCTTACAGTCTGGGTGGCTCTTTCCACCTGGGCGAAGTGTACTCTCTGGTCGGGGCCCTGCCTTGAGCGTGCCCTTATTGCGGGTGGTGCCGAAACTGGTCTTGATTTGGCGGGCCTTCTGGCCCTTTTCCTGCCTCTCCCTGCGTTACCGCCCTCGACTGAGGGGTGGATGGTCGGTGGGGCGAATGGTACGAATGTGGGGAGAGCCTCTGAGGGCAGAGTAGGCGTAGATACTGTCGGCCTATTTTGTTTGGGCCTTTTCTTCTTCCTTCTTTTTCTTGTTTGCCCTGGCATATTTGCTGGTGGTTGGAGCGTAGTCGGCCCCCTCGTTGGTGTAGGGCCATAACATAGCCGGCAAAGAAACCAGGATATTTGCTGGCTATCGAACCCCTCAGAACAAGTTTGCCATGGAAGATCTTCGCACCGTGTTCGACGACAAGAGACAGACACTGTTGGCTGCAGACCTGAACGCCAAGCACTTGGCGTGGGGGTCTCACTGCATCACACCCTCGGGGAAAAAGCTATGTGAAGAAGCGGAGAAGAGCGGCTTCACAGTCATCGGCCCAGACTCACCTACACACATCCCGACCAACCCACGACAAAAGGCAGATGTGCTGGACGTCGTGCTTCATAAGGGGTTCAGTGTGCCGATCGCCATCGAGGTTCTGTACGACCTCGACGGGCCGCACCTGCCCCTGCTGATCACAGTGGGTGCACAGACGTCCCGCACAATACACAAGCCAATGAAGAGGAAGACCAACTGGGCCGCATACCAGAGCGAGATGCAATCGCTAACAGTGGCCAAACTGTCAACTGCAGAAGAGGTGGAACTCTGCGCGACAGAGCTAACCGCGAAGATAGTATCCGCTCAAGAAGCCGCAACCACGGAGCATCCGCACACACACATCCGCGAGCAGCTCCCCGCTAACCTCGAAGCCCTGCGCAAGCGCAAGCGCGAGCTGCGCAAGCAGTGGGCCCGCACCAGATGCCCAAGGGTTAAGAGGGGACTGAATGCAGTAACAGAGAGGTTTGCAGACGAAGTCCAGACCTGGAGAGGGACCACCTGGGACAACCACATTGCCCAGTGTGAAGAGGACAAGACAAACCTGTATAACCTCAACCGCCACCTGACCCAGGCTAAAGCGTCCGTTTGCCCCATGCTAGACAGCACCGGCGAACGGCGTTACTCAGCCTCAGAGAGGGCAGAGCTAGTAGCTGACCATTTGGAAGGTCAGTTTCAACTACACCCGGTCCCACCTGAGGCCTCGGACGAAGTCCGTGAGGAACACGTGCGAATCGCGAGGGAAGTGTCAGAATTCCTTCAGACCCCGGCTGCCCCGTTGGAAGGAGGTGATTTCATATCTCCAACGGAAGTCGTCAGAGCCGTGAGGCGTCTGAAGTTGAAGAAAGCGCCGGGCAACGACGGGATACCAGTAGCCTCTCTCAAATGGATGCCGATGAGAGGCCTGGTAAGTCTGACCCGGCTGTTCAACGGAATTCTCCGTACCGGACACTACCCCGCGATATGGAAGACTGGCAAGGTGATTGTCCTTCACAAACCTGGCAAGGATAGACGATTGCCGGCCAGCTACCGCCCCATCACGCTACTGCCACACATCGCGAAGCTGTTTGAGCGCCTGCTGCTGCGGAGACTGCACCCACACTTCACACCCAGGGCCGAGCAGTATGGATTCCGCACGCAGCACTCCACCACGCTCCAGCTGACGCGTGTGATCCACCACCTCACGCAAGAGGCAAACATGGGGCGACGCTCCGTCGCCGTGTTCTTAGACATCGAGAAGGCCTTCGACCGGGTGTGGCACGAGGGCCTCATCTACAAGTTGATGCGCACAACGGCGCCGCCGGCACTCATTAGTGTCGTGGCGTCCTTCCTCGCCGATCGCCGGTTCTTCGTGTCCGTCGAGAACGTCAGCTCCGGGCACAGGGCGATCGCTGCGGGAGTACCGCAGGGAAGTTGCGCGTCACCTTACCTCTACGCCGTTTACACAGACGACATCCCCGTCCTGGAAGACCTCCTACCAGGAGAGAGGGGAGTCACACTAGCCCTCTTCGCAGACGACAGCGCCTACATCGCGTCATCCCGCAAAGCGACCATTGCCGCAGCCAGGATACAGAGAGTCCTCGACATCCTGCCGTGCTGGCTGGACAGATGGCGCATGGCTGTCAACGTGGGGAAGACAGCCGCGCTAGTAACCAGCACGTATAGGTCCAGAATGCCACCTTTGCAGCTTAGAGGCCAGAACGTCTCATGGGAAAAGTCCGTCAAGTACCTGGGCGTTCTCATCGACTCGACGTTGAGCATGTGCTCGCAGACCTCACACGCTGTCCACCAAGCGAAGGCTGCTCGAGCGCTGCTCCGCCCAGTCCTCAACTCTAAGCTGCCACTTAAAACAAAGGTTGGCATATACAAACTGTACATCCGTACACGACTGACCTATGCTGCGCCGGCATGGTACGCGCTATGCTCGGCCAGCCAGAGGAAGCGGCTACAGGTGGTGCAGAACGTCGCCCTGAGGATGATCTCGGGAGCCGGCCGGTACGTACGCAATGACGTCATCGCCCGGGACGTGCAGATCGAGACGGTGGGGGAGTTCGTGGTGCGGTTGTCGCGCGGTATGTTCGACCGCGCTGATAACTCACCACACCCCCATCTGAATAACATTGCGCCGCATCATGCACGCCCCCCTGACGTATGTACCTGGCGTGCCCTCCCTCGAGATCTCCTACTGGCTGGCCAGGAAGACGAAGAGGATAAACGGCAGAGGAAATGAGGCCCTCCAATAGTTCCACAATGCCATGACAAGGCCACCGTGACCACTGGGTGCTCGAACTCCGCTGGGTTCAAGTACCTAAGCGTTGAGCTCGCACCCTAGGACCAACACCCCCCCCAGGGGACAGAGTTCCCCCGGAGCCCAGCCTCGGCAAAGAGGTTCGCCTCGAGGCCGATACCCTACCTCCCCTGATCAAGGAGTAGGAAGATCACTAGAATCGAATCCCCGTCCGATTATACTTTTCTAGTGTGATTTTTGTGAACTTCAAAAGTAAATAACTTTTATCAATAATAATGGCAGACACCGCAGTTGCAGCAGAGACTCCCGCCCCGGCGACTCCAGCGAAGAAGCCTAAAGCGTCCGCCGCCGGCAGTGCCGCCGCAAAGAAGCCGAAAGCGAAGCCGACGCACCCGAAGACCTCCGAAATGGTAAACAACGCCATCAAGGAGCTGAAGGAGCGCAGCGGATCCTCTCTGAAAGCCATCAAAAAATACATCGCGGCCCAGTACAAGGTGGACGCGGAAAAACTTGCACCGTTCATCAGGAAGTATCTCAAGAGCGCCGTCGAATCGGGCGCGCTCATCCAGACCAAGGGCAAGGGCGCATCTGGCAGTTTCAAGCTCGAGTCTAAGTCTTCCTCGGCGAAGAAGCCCGCCGGCACCGTAGGCAGAGCGTCCGCAAAATCCTCCGCCGGCGCGAAAGAGAGCGCCGCTGCGAAGTCTAAGAAGGCTGCCGCCGCGGCGCCCGCCGCCGGCAGGGGCAGGAAGGCTGCCGCCGCGACCGCTTCACCGTCGAAGTCTAAGCTGTCCACCGCGACGAAGGACAAGAAAGCGGCCGCCGCTAAAAAGAAACCGGCCGCAGCGAAGAAGGCCGCCGCCGCGCCCGCCAAGGGGAAGAGTGCCGCCGCTCCGAAAGCTAAAAAGACCGCCAAGCCGCCGACCAAGAAACCGAAAGCACCCAAGCCTAAGAGGGCTGCCGCCACTCCCAAGTCGAAGGCGGCTGCCACCAAGAAGGCTTCCGCCTCCAAGAAGTAAGCGAGCGGTGTATGTGGGTGTTCGGTGCATGCAGTGGCAGTGTGCGAGCACGCGCAGCGGCGTGGTTGGCGCCCGCCGCGACGTCGTCGTCGACGTCTGTTGTCATTTCTTGCTTGCCGATGGGACACGGACACAGACACAGACGCGGACGCGCACCGCCGCACGGCACGCCATCGCGCATCATGCATATGTCGTGGTATTATGCTTGTGTGGGGGGCCCCGCAAGGAAGACCTCGTCACCTCGCAACAACAAAAAGCCCTTTTCAGGGCTAACATATCATTCGAGAGCACGCACGCGATGCGATGATGTTTCTCTTTAACAGCGAACGCACAACACGAATTACTAGATTCTGCACTCTTCCTACATTCCCGTCCGTTCCCATCGACTGCCCGACTCCTGTCTCGTCTGACTGAATTATAATAATAATAATAGCAGCAGCAACATTTTCTTTTTTACAAATTACACTCACTCAAACATTCTCAGCTCTCTCTCTCTCTTTGAATGAATTATAATAATAATAAGATCATTTTTACAAATTATATTCACTCGCTCGCTCAAATCACGAATAGACAGCGTAAATATAAAATGACAAAAAGAGACTCTTTAAACGGTCGATACGCTACTCGTCGTTGCATTCACGCGTCGAAGTGACGGGGCGCGATTATAAATAAATAAAACTGACGCCGTTTCGTTAACTTCGCACAGTACGGTCTACGAGTCGACGTCGCACGGACGTTGTCTCTCTTCTCTCGCTTACTACTACTCATTCGAATTCTAACATGTCTGGACGCGGTAAAGGCGGCAAAGTAAAGGGGAAGGCAAAGTCTCGTTCCAACCGTGCCGGACTACAGTTCCCCGTCGGTCGTATACATCGACTGTTGCGTAATGGAAACTACGCCGAGCGCGTCGGTGCCGGAGCGCCGGTGTACCTCGCCGCCGTGATGGAATACCTAGCCGCTGAAGTGCTAGAGTTGGCCGGCAACGCGGCGAGGGACAACAAGAAGACCAGGATCATCCCGCGTCACTTGCAACTGGCGATCAGGAACGACGAGGAGCTGAACAAACTGCTGTCCGGCGTTACCATCGCGCAGGGCGGTGTGCTGCCGAACATCCAGGCCGTGCTCCTGCCGAAGAAAACTGAAAAGAAAGCATAAGTCGCGAACGGACACCGATTCCGTCTCGGCGCGCGTTTGTGCTAGAGAATTTCTTTCTTTTTTTTTTCCACTCTCTTCGCTGCGTGCGCGAGCGGGCGAGCGAGCGAACGAGCTTGCAAAAAGGCCCTTTTCAGGGCCACAATATATCTCATAACATTTTTATCCTTATACAAATGGATGTTTCGTTGAGCGATTACATACATACACATACGGTCTCACTATCTATTATTATTGTTATTATTATTACTACTATTTCTTCTTCATCAGCATCGTCTCTCTCTCTCTCTCTCTCTCTCTCTCTCTCTCTCTTTAACAACAACAACAACAATAATAGGCAGATTATAATTACTAGTCACTTATACTACATGAAAATAATAACATTTTTTTATATTATATAAAATAAAAATATAGATATATATCACAATACATAGGTACAGAGTCATGTGCGAGTTCGATTAAATTTTTTAAACTTCATAAAAACCATATTAAAAAATTGTAAGGTTTAACATTATTATTATTAATAGTAGACGTCCGCCCCTCCCCCCGCCCGTCGTAGCACCGCCTCCCACCCCCTTCCACCGCGAGTGCCGCGTCGTCGACACACTCTCCGTAGGGTGGACGAGCGCACTGTGTCCACTTCTAAAGTTACCAGGATCGCTCGGTTACGGTGTCAACATTCGCTCGCTGACTGACGGCCGACGAACACGTACAGTACTATTTCTCTCTCTTGCTCGCATTCAATCGTACAAAATGCCACCCAAGACTAGCGGAAAGGCCGCCAAGAAATCTGGCAAGGCACAAAAGAACATCTCCAAGACCGATAAGAAAAAGAAGAAGCACAAGAGGAAGGAGAGCTACGCTATCTACATCTACAAGGTGCTCAAGCAGGTCCACCCCGACACCGGTATCTCGAGCAAGGCCATGTCTATCATGAACTCGTTCGTGAACGATATCTTCGAGCGCATCGCCGCAGAGGCGTCCCGCCTTGCGCACTACAACAAGCGCAGCACTATCACCTCGAGGGAGGTGCAGACCTCCGTGAGACTCCTGCTGCCCGGCGAGCTCGCCAAGCACGCCGTCAGCGAGGGCACGAAGGCCGTCACCAAGTACACCAGTTCCAAGTGAGCGACGGTCGCATTACGCACGGCGTATGTGAGATCGTCGTCTCATCGTAGACTCACACAAACGGCCCTTTTCAGGGCCACAATATTATTCTATGATATATTTTTAAACAAATAATATTATGTTTCCTATGAACGTTACACACACACACACACTGTATTATAAAAATAATGAAAGTATCTCTACTATAATGTACTTACTTAAATTGTACTTGTGCATACCGAATGAACAATTTTTATTTTCATATCTGACTGCATGAAAAACGACACACACAAAAATTAATTTATAAAATAGCTCTATTTATTTATGTTGGTATGTTTTATTGCAGAGTATTTTTTTTTTTTTTTTAATAATTACCTTGTGTGCGAGCGAGAGGTCCGATCGCAGTCTAGCGTATTTTATATAAATAAAGCGGGAGGCCGAGGCGACGCTTTACACATTCGTGAGTCGTCGTTCGTATCGCGCGCGCGCTCGTCCTAGTAGTAGTAGTAGTAACCCCTGTTAATATTTTATTAATTTTTCTTCTCCATCGCTTACTACAATGGCACGTACCAAGCAGACCGCTCGTAAATCTACCGGTGGTAAGGCGCCGCGCAAGCAGCTCGCCACCAAAGCTGCGCGTAAGAGCGCGCCTGCCACCGGCGGCGTAAAGAAGCCACATCGCTACAGGCCCGGTACCGTGGCTCTCCGTGAGATCCGTCGTTACCAGAAGAGCACAGAGCTGTTGATCCGCAAGCTGCCGTTCCAGCGTCTCGTGCGCGAGATCGCACAGGACTTCAAGACCGATCTCCGTTTCCAGAGCTCTGCAGTTATGGCGCTCCAAGAGGCCAGCGAGGCGTACCTGGTCGGTCTGTTCGAAGACACCAATCTGTGTGCGATCCACGCCAAGCGAGTAACCATCATGCCGAAGGACATACAGTTGGCGCGCAGAATTCGCGGCGAGCGTGCCTAAGAGAAAGGCTCGTTTCGTAGAGCGTCTACGCCATTTCTAAAAGGCCCTTTTCAGGGCCACATACGTTTCAAAAATACAATTACAAATGTTTCTCATGATGACTCGCACGCATTCAATAAATAAATATGTACATAATTAAGAACTTTTTAAAATTTTTTTTTTTTTTTTTACGATGACTATTTTTAGGGATGTAGTTAAATAAATATATATATATATATATACATACACAGTCCCACATAATTTTATATATATATGTATATAATGTACTGTTTATATATATATATATATATATATATATATATAATAAATATATATGCCTTTCCCCCCCCCCTCCCTTTTGTAATAATTTTTTATTTGTGAATTAAAGGTAAAAATAATAATAAACACAACAACACGCGGATACGTCATTCGATTCCCCCCCTCCCCCTCCGCGCCCCTCCCCCGCTCCGCGATCTCCCTTGTAGTTTTGTATAAATATAAGAGAGTCTCGCGTTTCGGGGGGATTCCAGTCGAACGCTCGTCGTCACGACTGTAACACAGTGTTTTATTGATTCTACTTCTTCGCATAAAAACCAATCGAGATGACCGGCCGCGGCAAGGGTGGAAAAGGTCTGGGGAAAGGAGGCGCTAAGCGTCACAGGAAAGTGCTGCGTGATAACATCCAGGGTATCACAAAGCCCGCTATCCGTCGTTTGGCGCGCAGAGGAGGCGTGAAGCGTATCTCCGGTCTTATATACGAAGAGACCAGAGGTGTGCTCAAAGTTTTCCTCGAGAACGTGATTCGCGACGCCGTCACCTACACCGAGCACGCGAAGAGGAAGACCGTCACCGCCATGGATGTGGTCTACGCTCTGAAGCGCCAGGGCCGCACGCTGTACGGTTTCGGAGGCTAAGCTGACCGACGACAGTTGCGACGATAATTTTATATTATCGTCGCCTGTTAACACCTCTCACAAAAGGCCCTTTTCAGGGCCGCATAAGTTTCAATGCTATAATTATAATACTATGTACATTTTATGTTTCCCACTGACGATATCACACGCACACTCACACAAATTAGGGTAAAAAAAAAAAAAGTATTTCATAATAAAAATATAATATATATTTTAGTACAGTCTATAATAGTAGACACAGTACCTACCTACCATTCAATACAATCGTTGTAATGAATGAAAGAAATTATTACTACTATTATTATTATGAAGTTTTGGTGGAAGAGTTAGTTTCCATTCTCTTCTCTCTTATTTGGTTTAATAATAATAAAGCGCAAATAGCTCCCGGTTCGTCGAAAACATTTGTTGATGATAATAATGTAACGCGTTTTAAATTATATTACTATCGTGTGCCAAACGCATGTGTCATCTTTCTTTTGGATGTGCAAACCTTTCGCAAAAGAAAAGCGTTAAGTTATCGAATATTATGCAATTGATTCTTTTCTTTCCTTTCAAAAAAAAAAAAAAATATATATATATATTAAATGTTACCGTTATTCATTTAACTAACGAAGTTATTAACATCCAGCTCGATGGTACGGCGTCGCGCAGTTCGGTAGGGAAAGACACACTGGTAGAGCTGTTTTACGAGCACCAAGATATGGGACGTTTTATATGGTTAAAACTTAAAAAAATACTTTGTTTTTGTGGTATATATAAAAAACGATATCCTCGGTATTTATTTTTCGCGTGAAACGAGTGTAATATGTTGTTTTTATGGAGAAAATTCTATTTTAAACATGAGCCTGGCTACTCGGCGCCTCGGGCGGCGCGAATAAATCCATTCATAGGTCTAGGGCGGCGTCCCAGAACGTCACCGGCGGCATGGACGCGCGGCCACGTTCAAAATGCATCATTAGAAACTAACCACGACCGTGGCGTAGTATTAAAATAATGAGAAAATGCTATTTAATCAGACCAATGTTAGTGAAAAGTCACGAGCGTTGTCACGAGAAATCGTCTCTGGACTGTGGTGTCCTCTTTACGGTAAAGCAAAAATTTTTCAAAACACCGTTCTGTATACCCCGTCCGATTATACTTTACTAGTGTGATTTTTGTGAACTTCAAAAGTAAATAACTTTTATCAATAATAATGGCAGACACCGCAGTTGCAGCAGAGACTCCCGCCCCGGCGACTCCAGCGAAGAAGCCTAAAGCGTCCGCCGCCGGCAGTGCCGCCGCAAAGAAGCCGAAAGCGAAGCCGACGCACCCGAAGACCTCCGAAATGGTAAACAACGCCATCAAGGAGCTGAAGGAGCGCAGCGGATCCTCTCTGAAAGCCATCAAAAAATACATCGCGGCCCAGTACAAGGTGGACGCGGAAAAACTTGCACCGTTCATCAGGAAGTATCTCAAGAGCGCCGTCGAATCGGGCGCGCTCATCCAGACCAAGGGCAAGGGCGCATCTGGCAGTTTCAAGCTCGAGTCTAAGTCTTCCTCGGCGAAGAAGCCCGCCGGCACCGTAGGCAGAGCGTCCGCAAAATCCTCCGCCGGCGCGAAAGAGAGCGCCGCTGCGAAGTCTAAGAAGGCTGCCGCCGCGGCGCCCGCCGCCGGCAGGGGCAGGAAGGCTGCCGCCGCGACCGCTTCACCGTCGAAGTCTAAGCTGTCCACCGCGACGAAGGACAAGAAAGCGGCCGCCGCTAAAAAGAAACCGGCCGCAGCGAAGAAGGCCGCCGCCGCGCCCGCCAAGGGGAAGAGTGCCGCCGCTCCGAAAGCTAAAAAGACCGCCAAGCCGCCGACCAAGAAACCGAAAGCACCCAAGCCTAAGAGGGCTGCCGCCACTCCCAAGTCGAAGGCGGCTGCCACCAAGAAGGCTTCCGCCTCCAAGAAGTAAGCGAGCGGTGTATGTGGGTGTTCGGTGCATGCAGTGGCAGTGTGCGAGCACGCGCAGCGGCGTGGTTGGCGCCCGCCGCGACGTCGTCGTCGACGTCTGTTGTCATTTCTTGCTTGCCGATGGGACACGGACACAGACACAGACGCGGACGCGCACCGCCGCACGGCACGCCATCGCGCATCGTGCATATGTCGTGGTATTATGCTTGTGTGGGGGGCCCCGCAAGGAAGACCTCGTCACCTCGCAACAACAAAAAGCCCTTTTCAGGGCTAACATATCATTCGAGAGCACGCACGCGATGCGATGATGTTTCTCTTTAACAGCGAACGCACAACACGAATTACTAGATTCTGCACTCTTCCTACATTCCCGTCCGTTCCCATCGACTGCCCGACTCCTGTCTCGTCTGACTGAATTATAATAATAATAATAGCAGCAGCAACATTTTCTTTTTTACAAATTACACTCACTCAAACATTCTCAGCTCTCTCTCTCTCTTTGAATGAATTATAATAATAATAAGATCATTTTTACAAATTATATTCACTCGCTCGCTCAAATCACGAATAGACAGCGTAAATATAAAATGACAAAAAGAGACTCTTTAAACGGTCGATACGCTACTCGTCGTTGCATTCACGCGTCGAAGTGACGGGGCGCGATTATAAATAAATAAAACTGACGCCGTTTCGTTAACTTCGCACAGTACGGTCTACGAGTCGACGTCGCACGGACGTTGTCTCTCTTCTCTCGCTTACTACTACTCATTCGAATTCTAACATGTCTGGACGCGGTAAAGGCGGCAAAGTAAAGGGGAAGGCAAAGTCTCGTTCCAACCGTGCCGGACTACAGTTCCCCGTCGGTCGTATACATCGACTGTTGCGTAATGGAAACTACGCCGAGCGCGTCGGTGCCGGAGCGCCGGTGTACCTCGCCGCCGTGATGGAATACCTAGCCGCTGAAGTGCTAGAGTTGGCCGGCAACGCGGCGAGGGACAACAAGAAGACCAGGATCATCCCGCGTCACTTGCAACTGGCGATCAGGAACGACGAGGAGCTGAACAAACTGCTGTCCGGCGTTACCATCGCGCAGGGCGGTGTGCTGCCGAACATCCAGGCCGTGCTCCTGCCGAAGAAAACTGAAAAGAAAGCATAAGTCGCGAACGGACACCGATTCCGTCTCGGCGCGCGTTTGTGCTAGAGAATTTCTTTCTTTTTTTTTTCCACTCTCTTCGCTGCGTGCGCGAGCGGGCGAGCGAGCGAACGAGCTTGCAAAAAGGCCCTTTTCAGGGCCACAATATATCTCATAACATTTTTATCCTTATACAAATGGATGTTTCGTTGAGCGATTACATACATACACATACGGTCTCACTATCTATTATTATTGTTATTATTATTACTACTATTTCTTCTTCATCAGCATCGTCTCTCTCTCTCTCTCTCTCTCTCTCTCTCTCTCTCTTTAACAACAACAACAACAATAATAGGCAGATTATAATTACTAGTCACTTATACTACATGAAAATAATAACATTTTTTTATATTATATAAAATAAAAATATAGATATATATCACAATACATAGGTACAGAGTCATGTGCGAGTTCGATTAAATTTTTTAAACTTCATAAAAACCATATTAAAAAATTGTAAGGTTTAACATTATTATTATTAATAGTAGACGTCCGCCCCTCCCCCCGCCCGCCGTAGCACCGCCTCCCACCCCCTTCCACCGCGAGTGCCGCGTCGTCGACACACTCTCCGTAGGGTGGACGAGCGCACTGTGTCCACTTCTAAAGTTACCAGGATCGCTCGGTTACGGTGTCAACCGCCGTTCGAGCTCGAGTCCTCGCACCGTTCCTCGGTTACGTTGGCGTTCTGATACTAATTTATTAGTATTAGGCACTAGCGAGCCGAGTGCATCGCGAGTGCAGGGCTCGCACCGCGTCGTGCCCCCGCAGCCGGGCCTGGTGGCCGGCTGCCTCCTATCACACAAACGCTCTTTTCAGAGCGACTACTAGTGTTTTCTAAATCCACGAGTGTGGTCGATCGGCAGATACTGACTGTGCCAACCAAACCGATCGGGCGTTGCCCCGGAGCGCCTATTATTCCCCCTTCTGGGGAATAATAGAATCCGGCTGGGTCTGGGACCACCGGCCTTGGGGTCGCCCCTCGCCGACACCAGACATCTCCCTCCCACCCCTCCGCCTCCCTCCTCCTATCCCTCGGGTGTGTGTTTGGCTTGGCCGACCGGTTCGCCGGCGTCCCTGTCTCTCCCCCGAGGCAGCTAGGGCTGTTAGGCACACAACCAACTGCACATTAAGATCGGCAGTTGGCACACGACAGGGACCCTGCAGGTACACACCCTCTGTCTACCCCGGCAGAGGGACCACCCTTGCCTCCCGTAGGACCTTCACTATGGCCGAAGACGAAAATGTTATGGGCGCCTTCAGCGCCCTCATTCATTCGCTCTGGTCAGACATGAAGGATGACCCCATCAAACTCGAAGCCTTCATGCGCGCTCCGGAGTCCTATACTCTGTCGCAGCGCCCATCAACCAACCCCTCCTCGTCCGCCGCGAAGCTAACGCCCAGCTTCACTGGGCCCATGCCTCCCCCACCACCCCGCACCCCGTCTAAACCCTCCGACCGCACCCGCAGCCGCTCCCCTCCGACGACGGCCCGCTCTTCGGGGCGCCGATCGTCGCAGAGGAGTCGCTCCCCGCACCAGACTCGCCCCTCAGGCGAATCATCTCGAAAGCCCAGCGCCCCTCAGGCGCCCGTTAGCTCACCCGCCACGCCCCTTGAGAACGACGGCTTCACAGTCGTCGGACCCAAGGGCAAAAAGCGCCCTGCCGGCGCTCCCCTCCCCCCGCCTCCGCTCAAAACCCCGTGCCCCACCTCAGGTGTCATGCCCTCTGCTGACCCCTCCCCCGCTCCTCCAGCCACTCCCGCCCCGCGGGCTTCCAAATCCTCCGTGATTGTCCGCAATCGCGAGTCATGGGAGTCCGTGGCAAAGACCCTGACCGACCGCCAGGTCCCGTTCAGGGCAAAATCCCACAGAGATGGAATCATCATCCATCTCTCCTCCTCGGATGACCACCGCACGGTCACCCGCCTCCTCCGGGAGTCTCAGGTGCATTTCTACACCTTTGCCCTGGAGGAGGAGAGAGTCCTCCGCGTGGTCATTAAGGGGATCCCCAAGGAGATCCCCTTCGATTCCGTCCATTCCGACCTCCTCGCACAGGACTTTCCTGTCATTTCGGTTAGCCGGATGCACGCCGGCCGCACCAAAAAGCCATGTGACATGGTTCTAGTCACTCTGGAAGACAGCCCGGAGGGTCAGGCGATTTGGAATGCCAAATCGATCCTTAACCTTTCGGGTCTGGAATTCCAGCCCCCGCACAAAAAGTCCACCCCCGGGCAATGTCATCGTTGCCAACTGTACGGGCACGCTGCGCGCTTTTGCCACTCGCCCTTCAGGTGTGTGAAGTGCGCAGGTGACCACAGCACTTCCGATTGTAGTCGTCAGAAGGATGACCCCTCCCCTCCTAGCTGCGTTCTTTGTGGCACCAAGGGGCACACCGCGAACTATCGCGGTTGCCCTAAGGCCCCAAAAACGCAGAGGGTGCTTTCCAAAGCCCCCCCCGCCACCTCCCGCCAACCCTCCCGCCCCAAAGGTCCCGGCCCTAAGCCGAAACCTCAATTCATCGATGCCCCTGTCCCTCAGACAAACGCCTGGGCGAAGCCTCCGGCCCTGGCCAAGGCTAAGCCCTCCCCCTCCCCCGCCGTACCGAAGCCGACACCGGCCCCGGTTCGCCCCGCTCCACCGAGCCGCCCCGCCCCCACTCCCTCACCCCTAACTTCCGCCCCAGGCTCCTCTAGCCTGAAGGCGGACCTCCTCCTCCTCGCTGACATTGCGTCGGCAGTCAACCTCGATGAGGTGAGACTAGTCGCGCGCAAAGTCAGAGCAAACCACAATCTCGTCGACATCCTCGACGAGCATTGTGCCCTCTTTGGCGAACTTCAACGATTCGCACCCCACATCTTAGGAAACTACCATGGGTAGTACAACCCGTAGGTTTAGGCCCCACTCCCTATCGTTGGCATGGTTCAATGCCAACGGTATCACCACCGACTCCCACGACCAACGCCCTCTCCTTAGGCAATTTCTAACTACTCACCAAATCGATGTGATGCTCGTGAACGAGACCTTTCTGAAACCAAGCAAGAGGGATCCCAGGATCGCAAACTACTTGCTGGTTCGTAATGATAGGACTGCCGCTATCAAAGGCGGCACCCTCATCTATTACAAAAGGTCTCTGCACTGCATTCCCATCGACACTCCCCCACTATTATCCATGGAAGCCTCCTGTTGCCGCCTCTCGATGACAGGTCATCAACCAGTCACGTTAGTCTCTTGCTACCTCTCTGGTAAGAAACCCCTCCACAGGAGTGACCTCGAGGCACTCCTCTCATTAGGTAACGCCGTTATCTTGGCCGGCGACTTTAACAGCAAGCACGTCATCTGGGGCTGCAATACGACCACCGCGAAGGGCAACCTTCTCCACTCGCTGTCGGACGACCTCGAATTCGACATTATCCCTCCCAGCACTCCGACCCACTTTCCACTCATTCTCGAACACAGACCTGACGTACTTGACATAGCACTGCTAAAAGGCGTGACTCTCCAGTTGCGCTCGCTAGAAGTGCTGCACGAACTTGATTCAGATCACCGACCAGTCGTTATGCGACTAGGCCCCGACCCGTCCGATAGGCTCCCTTCTCTTAAGACAGTAGTAAACTGGAAGCAGTTAGGGGCAGCCCTAAATGCGACCAGCTCGCCAGACTTAGACAAAATTCCCGACAACATACTTTCCGCCGACGACGTTCACATCTCTGTTGACGCTCTCACTAGCCACCTCAGCACCGCTGTAGGTGAGTCCTCAAGGCAAGTACCAGCCGAGGGCGACCGACGCTGGGAATTGCCCGAGGACGCGAGGGAGCTCCTGAGAGCTAAACACGCTGCCACTAGGGCCTTCGACCGAAATCGCACCGAAGAGAACAGAGCCACTTTGCGGTTTTACGAGCGTGCCGTAAAACAGCGCATTAGTGAGCTCCGTAATCGGAGGTGGGATGACCTACTCTCGGGGATTCAGCCATCCCACCTGGCATTCTGGCGGCTGGCTAGATCCCTGAAAACAGACAAACAGACTTCTATGCCCCCTCTCTCGCGACCAAACCTCCCTCCCGCCGACGACGACGAGGATAAGGCCGAATGCCTGGCCGACAGCCTCCAGGACCAATGCAGCCCCAGTTTAGACCGCGTCCATCCTGATCACCTCCTCAAGGTGAACAGTGATGTCGAACTCAGATCATCCATACCCCCAGTCGAGGAGCTCGAGCCAGTCACCACCTCAGAGGTAGAGTCGATCATCAAGGGCCTCCACACCAGGAAGGCTCCCGGTGCGGATGGCATCAGCAACAAAGTGGTCAAACACTTTCCCCCCACCCTCCTACACCTCCTGGTCAGCATCTTCAATGCGGCCATCTCTAATTGCATCTTTCCCGGTCCGTGGAAGTCCGCCGATGTCATCGGCATCCACAAACCGGGCAAGAAAGCCTCCGAACCCTCTAGCTACCGCCCCATCAGCCTCCTCAGTACTCTGGGGAAGATCTATGAACGCGTCCTTCTGAAGCGTATCTGGTCCCACATCATCGACAACAACCTTCTCCCCAACGAGCAGTTCGGCTTTAGAGCCAGACACTCTTGCGTCCAGCAAGTACACCGCATCACGGAGTACATTCTAGAAGGTTTCAATAAGAAACCTAGACAGGGCTTCACCCACAAACCCTACCCCCAGGGGACCGTAGCGGTCTTCCTAGACGTCGCGAAAGCCTTCGATAAAGTCTGGCACAACGGACTGATACACAAGTTGTATCAGCTCGGAATGCCGGACCGTCTTGTACTCATAATACAAGACTATCTCAGGTCACGAAGCTTTCGCTACCGCGTCGAAGGATGCCGCTCCTCTCCTCACCCCATCGGCGCCGGAGTCCCTCAGGGCTCCGCGCTAGCCCCGATTCTTTTTTCGCTGTACACCAGCGACATTCCCCGCTCCCCCAACGTAGAACTTGCTCTATTCGCGGATGACACTGCCCTCTACACTAGAGGGTGGCGCAGACGCATCCAACACGCCCACCTTCAACAAGCCCTTAGCCACCTCGGCGACTGGCTCAAGAAGTGGGCTATCACAGTCAATCCCGATAAAAGTGCAGCGATGTACTTTCATCCTTCTAGATCCCTCCCTAGGCCCCCCAAACATCTCACGCTTCACGGTCAGCCCATCCCCTGGGCCTCCGCTACCAAGTATCTTGGTGTGACCCTTGATCGTCGACTCTCCTTCTCGAAACACATCCAATTAGTCCGCAACCGAGCGGCCTTCTTTCTAGGCCGTCTCTCCCCCCTCCTCAACAGGCACAGTAAATTGTCCCTTAGAAATAAGGTGACAATCTACAAAACCTGTATCCGCCCCGTCATGTCATACGCATCTGTTGTGTTCGCCCACGCGTCCAACATAGATCTGGATAAACTTCAAGTTATCCAGAACCGATTCATACGCAATGCAGTCGGCGCTCGCTGGTACATGCGAAACGCCGACTTGCACTGCGATCTCGAGCTCCCCTCCATACGTCAGTATTTCAAATTTTTGTCCCGCCACTTTTTCGATATTACACCCCACCACCCTAACCCCCTAGTAGTCCAAGCCTCGAACTACGCGACAGACACGACAAACACTCCCGATTTCCGACGTCGTCCCAGACACGTCCTAGAAGACCCGGAGGACCCCATCGCCGCCGTCACCTCGGCGGCGTTGGGGTCTCCCGACCCGCCCACCCCTAGCAACAGGAGGTATTCCGTTTTTGGTATAGGCGCCGGTTACCAAAGGCACACCATCATACGTCGACCTCGCCGGCGAGGTCGCGGTCCCCCCCGATCTGTCTGAAGATCAGTCAGCTTAGTGTAGATTAGTTACTCACTCACTTGCTCAGATTACAACCTATTGTAGGTGCCCACTTAGGGCAAGTCAGGTCCCCCTCGTCTGGCGACAGCCCAAGCCGAGGTCCGTACCACTTTGGTGCCCTTGTGCTAGTCGTCCTTAACATTTAGGCTCAGCGCCCTTTGCGCTCGCCACAGTCCGGTGACGCTGTAGAGGCCATCTGCGGCCAACAGCATTAGTCATTAAAAAAATAAAAAAAAAAAAAAAAAAAAAAAAAAAAAAAAAAAAAAAAATTACGGTGTCAACATTCGCTCGCTGACTGACGGCCGACGAACACGTACAGTACTATTTCTCTCTCTTGCTCGCATTCAATCGTACAAAATGCCACCCAAGACTAGCGGAAAGGCCGCCAAGAAATCTGGCAAGGCACAAAAGAACATCTCCAAGACCGATAAGAAAAAGAAGAAGCACAAGAGGAAGGAGAGCTACGCTATCTACATCTACAAGGTGCTCAAGCAGGTCCACCCCGACACCGGTATCTCGAGCAAGGCCATGTCTATCATGAACTCGTTCGTGAACGATATCTTCGAGCGCATCGCCGCAGAGGCGTCCCGCCTTGCGCACTACAACAAGCGCAGCACTATCACCTCGAGGGAGGTGCAGACCTCCGTGAGACTCCTGCTGCCCGGCGAGCTCGCCAAGCACGCCGTCAGCGAGGGCACGAAGGCCGTCACCAAGTACACCAGTTCCAAGTGAGCGACGGTCGCATTACGCACGGCGTATGTGAGATCGTCGTCTCATCGTAGACTCACACAAACGGCCCTTTTCAGGGCCACAATATTATTCTATGATATATTTTTAAACAAATAATATTATGTTTCCTATGAACGTTATACACACACACACACTGTATTATAAAAATAATGAAAGTATCTCTACTATAATGTACTTACTTAAATTGTACTTGTGCATACCGAATGAACAATTTTTATTTTCATATCTGACTGCATGAAAAACGACACACACAAAAATTAATTTATAAAATAGCTCTATTTATTTATGTTGGTATGTTTTATTGCAGAGTATTTTTTTTTTTTTTTTAATAATTACCTTGTGTGCGAGCGAGAGGTCCGATCGCAGTCTAGCGTATTTTATATAAATAAAGCGGGAGGCCGAGGCGACGCTTTACACATTCGTGAGTCGTCGTTCGTATCGCGCGCGCGCTCGTCCTAGTAGTAGTAGTAGTAACCCCTGTTAATATTTTATTAATTTTTCTTCTCCATCGCTTACTACAATGGCACGTACCAAGCAGACCGCTCGTAAATCTACCGGTGGTAAGGCGCCGCGCAAGCAGCTCGCCACCAAAGCTGCGCGTAAGAGCGCGCCTGCCACCGGCGGCGTAAAGAAGCCACATCGCTACAGGCCCGGTACCGTGGCTCTCCGTGAGATCCGTCGTTACCAGAAGAGCACAGAGCTGTTGATCCGCAAGCTGCCGTTCCAGCGTCTCGTGCGCGAGATCGCACAGGACTTCAAGACCGATCTCCGTTTCCAGAGCTCTGCAGTTATGGCGCTCCAAGAGGCCAGCGAGGCGTACCTGGTCGGTCTGTTCGAAGACACCAATCTGTGTGCGATCCACGCCAAGCGAGTAACCATCATGCCGAAGGACATACAGTTGGCGCGCAGAATTCGCGGCGAGCGTGCCTAAGAGAAAGGCTCGTTTCGTAGAGCGTCTACGCCATTTCTAAAAGGCCCTTTTCAGGGCCACATACGTTTCAAAAATACAATTACAAATGTTTCTCATGATGACTCGCACGCATTCAATAAATAAATATGTACATAATTAAGAACTTTTTAAAATATTTTTTTTTTTTTTTACGATGACTATTTTTAGGGATGTAGTTAAATATATATATATATATATATATATACATACACAGTCCCACATAATTTTATATATATATGTATATAATGTACTGTTTATATATATATATATATATATAATAAATATATATGCCTTTACCCCCCCCCTCCCTTTTGTAATAATTTTTTATTTGTGAATTAAAGGTAAAAATAATAATAAACACAACAACACGCGGATACGTCATTCGATTCCCCCCCTCCCCCTCCGCGCCCCTCCCCCGCTCCGCGATCTCCCTTGTAGTTTTGTATAAATATAAGAGAGTCTCGCGTTTCGGGGGGATTCCAGTCGAACGCTCGTCGTCACGACTGTAACACAGTGTTTTATTGATTCTACTTCTTCGCATAAAAACCAATCGAGATGACCGGCCGCGGCAAGGGTGGAAAAGGTCTGGGGAAAGGAGGCGCTAAGCGTCACAGGAAAGTGCTGCGTGATAACATCCAGGGTATCACAAAGCCCGCTATCCGTCGTTTGGCGCGCAGAGGAGGCGTGAAGCGTATCTCCGGTCTTATATACGAAGAGACCAGAGGTGTGCTCAAAGTTTTCCTCGAGAACGTGATTCGCGACGCCGTCACCTACACCGAGCACGCGAAGAGGAAGACCGTCACCGCCATGGATGTGGTCTACGCTCTGAAGCGCCAGGGCCGCACGCTGTACGGTTTCGGAGGCTAAGCTGACCGACGACAGTTGCGACGATAATTTTATATTATCGTCGCCTGTTAACACCTCTCACAAAAGGCCCTTTTCAGGGCCGCATAAGTTTCAATGCTATAATTATAATACTATGTACATTTTATGTTTCCCACTGACGATATCACACGCACACTCACACAAATTAGGGTAAAAAAAAAAAAAGTATTTCATAATAAAAATATAATATATATTTTAGTACAGTCTATAATAGTAGACACAGTACCTACCTACCATTCAATACAATCGTTGTAATGAATGAAAGAAATTATTACTACTATTATTATTATGAAGTTTTGGTGGAAGAGTTAGTTTCCATTCTCTTCTCTCTTATTTGGTTTAATAATAATAAAGCGCAAATAGCTCCCGGTTCGTCGAAAACATTTGTTGATGATAATAATGTAACGCGTTTTAAATTATATTACTATCGTGTGCCAAACGCATGTGTCATCTTTCTTTTGGATGTGCAAACCTTTCGCAAAAGAAAAGCGTTAAGTTATCGAATATTATGCAATTGATTCTTTTCTTTCCTTTCAAAAAAAAAAAAAAATATATATATATATTAAATGTTACCGTTATTCATTTAACTAACGAAGTTATTAACATCCAGCTCGATGGTACGGCGTCGCGCAGTTCGGTAGGGAAAGACACACTGGTAGAGCTGTTTTACGAGCACCAAGATATGGGACGTTTTATATGGTTAAAACTTAAAAAAATACTTTGTTTTTGTGGTATATATAAAAAACGATATCCTCGGTATTTATTTTTCGCGTGAAACGAGTGTAATATGTTGTTTTTATGGAGAAAATTCTATTTTAAACATGAGCCTGGCTACTCGGCGCCTCGGGCGGCGCGAATAAATCCATTCATAGGTCTAGGGCGGCGTCCCAGAACGTCACCGGCGGCATGGACGCGCGGCCACGTTCAAAATGCATCATTAGAAACTAACCACGACCGTGGCGTAGTATTAAAATAATGAGAAAATGCTATTTAATCAGACCAATGTTAGTGAAAAGTCACGAGCGTTGTCACGAGAAATCGTCTCTGGACTGTGGTGTCCTCTTTACGGTAAAGCAAAAATTTTTCAAAACACCGTTCTGTATACCCCGTCCGATTATACTTTTCTAGTGTGATTTTTGTGAACTTCAAAAGTAAATAACTTTTATCAATAATAATGGCAGACACCGCAGTTGCAGCAGAGACTCCCGCCCCGGCGACTCCAGCGAAGAAGCCTAAAGCGTCCGCCGCCGGCAGTGCCGCCGCAAAGAAGCCGAAAGCGAAGCCGACGCACCCGAAGACCTCCGAAATGGTAAACAACGCCATCAAGGAGCTGAAGGAGCGCAGCGGATCCTCTCTGAAAGCCATCAAAAAATACATCGCGGCCCAGTACAAGGTGGACGCGGAAAAACTTGCACCGTTCATCAGGAAGTATCTCAAGAGCGCCGTCGAATCGGGCGCGCTCATCCAGACCAAGGGCAAGGGCGCATCTGGCAGTTTCAAGCTCGAGTCTAAGTCTTCCTCGGCGAAGAAGCCCGCCGGCACCGTAGGCAGAGCGTCCGCAAAATCCTCCGCCGGCGCGAAAGAGAGCGCCGCTGCGAAGTCTAAGAAGGCTGCCGCCGCGGCGCCCGCCGCCGGCAGGGGCAGGAAGGCTGCCGCCGCGACCGCTTCACCGTCGAAGTCTAAGCTGTCCACCGCGACGAAGGACAAGAAAGCGGCCGCCGCTAAAAAGAAACCGGCCGCAGCGAAGAAGGCCGCCGCCGCGCCCGCAAAGGGGAAGAGTGCCGCCGCTCCGAAAGCTAAAAAGACCGCCAAGCCGCCGACCAAGAAACCGAAAGCACCCAAGCCTAAGAGGGCTGCCGCCACTCCCAAGTCGAAGGCGGCTGCCACCAAGAAGGCTTCCGCCTCCAAGAAGTAAGCGAGCGGTGTATGTGGGTGTTCGGTGCATGCAGTGGCAGTGTGCGAGCACGCGCAGCGGCGTGGTTGGCGCCCGCCGCGACGTCGTCGTCGACGTCTGTTGTCATTTCTTGCTTGCCGATGGGACACGGACACAGACACAGACGCGGACGCGCACCGCCGCACGGCACGCCATCGCGCATCGTGCATATGTCGTGGTATTATGCTTGTGTGGGGGGCCCCGCAAGGAAGACCTCGTCACCTCGCAACAACAAAAAGCCCTTTTCAGGGCTAACATATCATTCGAGAGCACGCACGCGATGCGATGATGTTTCTCTTTAACAGCGAACGCACAACACGAATTACTAGATTCTGCACTCTTCCTACATTCCCGTCCGTTCCCATCGACTGCCCGACTCCTGTCTCGTCTGACTGAATTATAATAATAATAATAGCAGCAGCAACATTTTCTTTTTTACAAATTACACTCACTCAAACATTCTCAGCTCTCTCTCTCTCTTTGAATGAATTATAATAATAATAAGATCATTTTTACAAATTATATTCACTCGCTCGCTCAAATCACGAATAGACAGCGTAAATATAAAATGACAAAAAGAGACTCTTTAAACGGTCGATACGCTACTCGTCGTTGCATTCACGCGTCGAAGTGACGGGGCGCGATTATAAATAAATAAAACTGACGCCGTTTCGTTAACTTCGCACAGTACGGTCTACGAGTCGACGTCGCACGGACGTTGTCTCTCTTCTCTCGCTTACTACTACTCATTCGAATTCTAACATGTCTGGACGCGGTAAAGGCGGCAAAGTAAAGGGGAAGGCAAAGTCTCGTTCCAACCGTGCCGGACTACAGTTCCCCGTCGGTCGTATACATCGACTGTTGCGTAATGGAAACTACGCCGAGCGCGTCGGTGCCGGAGCGCCGGTGTACCTCGCCGCCGTGATGGAATACCTAGCCGCTGAAGTGCTAGAGTTGGCCGGCAACGCGGCGAGGGACAACAAGAAGACCAGGATCATCCCGCGTCACTTGCAACTGGCGATCAGGAACGACGAGGAGCTGAACAAACTGCTGTCCGGCGTTACCATCGCGCAGGGCGGTGTGCTGCCGAACATCCAGGCCGTGCTCCTGCCGAAGAAAACTGAAAAGAAAGCATAAGTCGCGAACGGACACCGATTCCGTCTCGGCGCGCGTTTGTGCTAGAGAATTTCTTTCTTTTTTTTTTCCACTCTCTTCGCTGCGTGCGCGAGCGGGCGAGCGAGCGAACGAGCTTGCAAAAAGGCCCTTTTCAGGGCCACAATATATCTCATAACATTTTTATCCTTATACAAATGGATGTTTCGTTGAGCGATTACATACATACACATACGGTCTCACTATCTATTATTATTGTTATTATTATTACTACTATTTCTTCTTCATCAGCATCGTCTCTCTCTCTCTCTCTCTCTCTCTCTCTCTCTCTCTTTAACAACAACAACAACAATAATAGGCAGATTATAATTACTAGTCACTTATACTACATGAAAATAATAACATTTTTTTATATTATATAAAATAAAAATATAGATATATATCACAATACATAGGTACAGAGTCATGTGCGAGTTCGATTAAATTTTTTAAACTTCATAAAAACCATATTAAAAAATTGTAAGGTTTAACATTATTATTATTAATAGTAGACGTCCGCCCCTCCCCCCGCCCGCCGTAGCACCGCCTCCCACCCCCTTCCACCGCGAGTGCCGCGTCGTCGACACACTCTCCGTAGGGTGGACGAGCGCACTGTGTCCACTTCTAAAGTTACCAGGATCGCTCGGTTACGGTGTCAACATTCGCTCGCTGACTGACGGCCGACGAACACGTACAGTACTATTTCTCTCTCTTGCTCGCATTCAATCGTACAAAATGCCACCCAAGACTAGCGGAAAGGCCGCCAAGAAATCTGGCAAGGCACAAAAGAACATCTCCAAGACCGATAAGAAAAAGAAGAAGCACAAGAGGAAGGAGAGCTACGCTATCTACATCTACAAGGTGCTCAAGCAGGTCCACCCCGACACCGGTATCTCGAGCAAGGCCATGTCTATCATGAACTCGTTCGTGAACGATATCTTCGAGCGCATCGCCGCAGAGGCGTCCCGCCTTGCGCACTACAACAAGCGCAGCACTATCACCTCGAGGGAGGTGCAGACCTCCGTGAGACTCCTGCTGCCCGGCGAGCTCGCCAAGCACGCCGTCAGCGAGGGCACGAAGGCCGTCACCAAGTACACCAGTTCCAAGTGAGCGACGGTCGCATTACGCACGGCGTATGTGAGATCGTCGTCTCATCGTAGACTCACACAAACGGCCCTTTTCAGGGCCACAATATTATTCTATGATATATTTTTAAACAAATAATATTATGTTTCCTATGAACGTTATACACACACACACACTGTATTATAAAAATAATGAAAGTATCTCTACTATAATGTACTTACTTAAATTGTACTTGTGCATACCGAATGAACAATTTTTATTTTCATATCTGACTGCATGAAAAACGACACACACAAAAATTAATTTATAAAATAGCTCTATTTATTTATGTTGGTATGTTTTATTGCAGAGTATTTTTTTTTTTTTTTTAATAATTACCTTGTGTGCGAGCGAGAGGTCCGATCGCAGTCTAGCGTATTTTATATAAATAAAGCGGGAGGCCGAGGCGACGCTTTACACATTCGTGAGTCGTCGTTCGTATCGCGCGCGCGCTCGTCCTAGTAGTAGTAGTAGTAACCCCTGTTAATATTTTATTAATTTTTCTTCTCCATCGCTTACTACAATGGCACGTACCAAGCAGACCGCTCGTAAATCTACCGGTGGTAAGGCGCCGCGCAAGCAGCTCGCCACCAAAGCTGCGCGTAAGAGCGCGCCTGCCACCGGCGGCGTAAAGAAGCCACATCGCTACAGGCCCGGTACCGTGGCTCTCCGTGAGATCCGTCGTTACCAGAAGAGCACAGAGCTGTTGATCCGCAAGCTGCCGTTCCAGCGTCTCGTGCGCGAGATCGCACAGGACTTCAAGACCGATCTCCGTTTCCAGAGCTCTGCAGTTATGGCGCTCCAAGAGGCCAGCGAGGCGTACCTGGTCGGTCTGTTCGAAGACACCAATCTGTGTGCGATCCACGCCAAGCGAGTAACCATCATGCCGAAGGACATACAGTTGGCGCGCAGAATTCGCGGCGAGCGTGCCTAAGAGAAAGGCTCGTTTCGTAGAGCGTCTACGCCATTTCTAAAAGGCCCTTTTCAGGGCCACATACGTTTCAAAAATACAATTACAAATGTTTCTCATGATGACTCGCACGCATTCAATAAATAAATATGTACATAATTAAGAACTTTTTAAAATATTTTTTTTTTTTTTTACGATGACTATTTTTAGGGATGTAGTTAAATAAATATATATATATATATATATACATACACAGTCCCACATAATTTTATATATATATGTATATAATGTACTGTTTATATATATATATATATATAATAAATATATATGCCTTTACCCCCCCCCTCCCTTTTGTAATAATTTTTTATTTGTGAATTAAAGGTAAAAATAATAATAAACACAACAACACGCGGATACGTCATTCGATTCCCCCCCTCCCCCTCCGCGCCCCTCCCCCGCTCCGCGATCTCCCTTGTAGTTTTGTATAAATATAAGAGAGTCTCGCGTTTCGGGGGGATTCCAGTCGAACGCTCGTCGTCACGACTGTAACACAGTGTTTTATTGATTCTACTTCTTCGCATAAAAACCAATCGAGATGACCGGCCGCGGCAAGGGTGGAAAAGGTCTGGGGAAAGGAGGCGCTAAGCGTCACAGGAAAGTGCTGCGTGATAACATCCAGGGTATCACAAAGCCCGCTATCCGTCGTTTGGCGCGCAGAGGAGGCGTGAAGCGTATCTCCGGTCTTATATACGAAGAGACCAGAGGTGTGCTCAAAGTTTTCCTCGAGAACGTGATTCGCGACGCCGTCACCTACACCGAGCACGCGAAGAGGAAGACCGTCACCGCCATGGATGTGGTCTACGCTCTGAAGCGCCAGGGCCGCACGCTGTACGGTTTCGGAGGCTAAGCTGACCGACGACAGTTGCGACGATAATTTTATATTATCGTCGCCTGTTAACACCTCTCACAAAAGGCCCTTTTCAGGGCCGCATAAGTTTCAATGCTATAATTATAATACTATGTACATTTTATGTTTCCCACTGACGATATCACACGCACACTCACACAAATTAGGGTAAAAAAAAAAAAAGTATTTCATAATAAAAATATAATATATATTTTAGTACAGTCTATAATAGTAGACACAGTACCTACCTACCATTCAATACAATCGTTGTAATGAATGAAAGAAATTATTACTACTATTATTATTATGAAGTTTTGGTGGAAGAGTTAGTTTCCATTCTCTTCTCTCTTATTTGGTTTAATAATAATAAAGCGCAAATAGCTCCCGGTTCGTCGAAAACATTTGTTGATGATAATAATGTAACGCGTTTTAAATTATATTACTATCGTGTGCCAAACGCATGTGTCATCTTTCTTTTGGATGTGCAAACCTTTCGCAAAAGAAAAGCGTTAAGTTATCGAATATTATGCAATTGATTCTTTTCTTTCCTTTCAAAAAAAAAAAAAAATATATATATATATTAAATGTTACCGTTATTCATTTAACTAACGAAGTTATTAACATCCAGCTCGATGGTACGGCGTCGCGCAGTTCGGTAGGGAAAGACACACTGGTAGAGCTGTTTTACGAGCACCAAGATATGGGACGTTTTATATGGTTAAAACTTAAAAAAATACTTTGTTTTTGTGGTATATATAAAAAACGATATCCTCGGTATTTATTTTTCGCGTGAAACGAGTGTAATATGTTGTTTTTATGGAGAAAATTCTATTTTAAACATGAGCCTGGCTACTCGGCGCCTCGGGCGGCGCGAATAAATCCATTCATAGGTCTAGGGCGGCGTCCCAGAACGTCACCGGCGGCATGGACGCGCGGCCACGTTCAAAATGCATCATTAGAAACTAACCACGACCGTGGCGTAGTATTAAAATAATGAGAAAATGCTATTTAATCAGACCAATGTTAGTGAAAAGTCACGAGCGTTGTCACGAGAAATCGTCTCTGGACTGTGGTGTCCTCTTTACGGTAAAGCAAAAATTTTTCAAAACACCGTTCTGTATACCCCGTCCGATTATACTTTTCTAGTGTGATTTTTGTGAACTTCAAAAGTAAATAACTTTTATCAATAATAATGGCAGACACCGCAGTTGCAGCAGAGACTCCCGCCCCGGCGACTCCAGCGAAGAAGCCTAAAGCGTCCGCCGCCGGCAGTGCCGCCGCAAAGAAGCCGAAAGCGAAGCCGACGCACCCGAAGACCTCCGAAATGGTAAACAACGCCATCAAGGAGCTGAAGGAGCGCAGCGGATCCTCTCTGAAAGCCATCAAAAAATACATCGCGGCCCAGTACAAGGTGGACGCGGAAAAACTTGCACCGTTCATCAGGAAGTATCTCAAGAGCGCCGTCGAATCGGGCGCGCTCATCCAGACCAAGGGCAAGGGCGCATCTGGCAGTTTCAAGCTCGAGTCTAAGTCTTCCTCGGCGAAGAAGCCCGCCGGCACCGTAGGCAGAGCGTCCGCAAAATCCTCCGCCGGCGCGAAAGAGAGCGCCGCTGCGAAGTCTAAGAAGGCTGCCGCCGCGGCGCCCGCCGCCGGCAGGGGCAGGAAGGCTGCCGCCGCGACCGCTTCACCGTCGAAGTCTAAGCTGTCCACCGCGACGAAGCAAGAAAGCGGCCGCCGCTAAAAAGAAACCGGCCGCAGCGAAGAAGGCCGCCGCCGCGCCCGCAAAGGGGAAGAGTGCCGCCGCTCCGAAAGCTAAAAAGACCGCCAAGCCGCCGACCAAGAAACCGAAAGCACCCAAGCCTAAGAGGGCTGCCGCCACTCCCAAGTCGAAGGCGGCTGCCACCAAGAAGGCTTCCGCCTCCAAGAAGTAAGCGAGCGGTGTATGTGGGTGTTCGGTGCATGCAGTGGCAGTGTGCGAGCACGCGCAGCGGCGTGGTTGGCGCCCGCCGCGACGTCGTCGTCGACGTCTGTTGTCATTTCTTGCTTGCCGATGGGACACGGACACAGACACAGACGCGGACGCGCACCGCCGCACGGCACGCCATCGCGCATCGTGCATATGTCGTGGTATTATGCTTGTGTGGGGGGCCCCGCAAGGAAGACCTCGTCACCTCGCAACAACAAAAAGCCCTTTTCAGGGCTAACATATCATTCGAGAGCACGCACGCGATGCGATGATGTTTCTCTTTAACAGCGAACGCACAACACGAATTACTAGATTCTGCACTCTTCCTACATTCCCGTCCGTTCCCATCGACTGCCCGACTCCTGTCTCGTCTGACTGAATTATAATAATAATAATAGCAGCAGCAACATTTTCTTTTTTACAAATTACACTCACTCAAACATTCTCAGCTCTCTCTCTCTCTTTGAATGAATTATAATAATAATAAGATCATTTTTACAAATTATATTCACTCGCTCGCTCAAATCACGAATAGACAGCGTAAATATAAAATGACAAAAAGAGACTCTTTAAACGGTCGATACGCTACTCGTCGTTGCATTCACGCGTCGAAGTGACGGGGCGCGATTATAAATAAATAAAACTGACGCCGTTTCGTTAACTTCGCACAGTACGGTCTACGAGTCGACGTCGCACGGACGTTGTCTCTCTTCTCTCGCTTACTACTACTCATTCGAATTCTAACATGTCTGGACGCGGTAAAGGCGGCAAAGTAAAGGGGAAGGCAAAGTCTCGTTCCAACCGTGCCGGACTACAGTTCCCCGTCGGTCGTATACATCGACTGTTGCGTAATGGAAACTACGCCGAGCGCGTCGGTGCCGGAGCGCCGGTGTACCTCGCCGCCGTGATGGAATACCTAGCCGCTGAAGTGCTAGAGTTGGCCGGCAACGCGGCGAGGGACAACAAGAAGACCAGGATCATCCCGCGTCACTTGCAACTGGCGATCAGGAACGACGAGGAGCTGAACAAACTGCTGTCCGGCGTTACCATCGCGCAGGGCGGTGTGCTGCCGAACATCCAGGCCGTGCTCCTGCCGAAGAAAACTGAAAAGAAAGCATAAGTCGCGAACGGACACCGATTCCGTCTCGGCGCGCGTTTGTGCTAGAGAATTTCTTTCTTTTTTTTTTCCACTCTCTTCGCTGCGTGCGCGAGCGGGCGAGCGAGCGAACGAGCTTGCAAAAAGGCCCTTTTCAGGGCCACAATATATCTCATAACATTTTTATCCTTATACAAATGGATGTTTCGTTGAGCGATTACATACATACACATACGGTCTCACTATCTATTATTATTGTTATTATTATTACTACTATTTCTTCTTCATCAGCATCGTCTCTCTCTCTCTCTCTCTCTCTCTCTCTCTCTCTTTAACAACAACAACAACAATAATAGGCAGATTATAATTACTAGTCACTTATACTACATGAAAATAATAACATTTTTTTATATTATATAAAATAAAAATATAGATATATATCACAATACATAGGTACAGAGTCATGTGCGAGTTCGATTAAATTTTTTAAACTTCATAAAAACCATATTAAAAAATTGTAAGGTTTAACATTATTATTATTAATAGTAGACGTCCGCCCCTCCCCCCGCCCGCCGTAGCACCGCCTCCCACCCCCTTCCACCGCGAGTGCCGCGTCGTCGACACACTCTCCGTAGGGTGGACGAGCGCACTGTGTCCACTTCTAAAGTTACCAGGATCGCTCGGTTACGGTGTCAACATTCGCTCGCTGACTGACGGCCGACGAACACGTACAGTACTATTTCTCTCTCTTGCTCGCATTCAATCGTACAAAATGCCACCCAAGACTAGCGGAAAGGCCGCCAAGAAATCTGGCAAGGCACAAAAGAACATCTCCAAGACCGATAAGAAAAAGAAGAAGCACAAGAGGAAGGAGAGCTACGCTATCTACATCTACAAGGTGCTCAAGCAGGTCCACCCCGACACCGGTATCTCGAGCAAGGCCATGTCTATCATGAACTCGTTCGTGAACGATATCTTCGAGCGCATCGCCGCAGAGGCGTCCCGCCTTGCGCACTACAACAAGCGCAGCACTATCACCTCGAGGGAGGTGCAGACCTCCGTGAGACTCCTGCTGCCCGGCGAGCTCGCCAAGCACGCCGTCAGCGAGGGCACGAAGGCCGTCACCAAGTACACCAGTTCCAAGTGAGCGACGGTCGCATTACGCACGGCGTATGTGAGATCGTCGTCTCATCGTAGACTCACACAAACGGCCCTTTTCAGGGCCACAATATTATTCTATGATATATTTTTAAACAAATAATATTATGTTTCCTATGAACGTTATACACACACACACACTGTATTATAAAAATAATGAAAGTATCTCTACTATAATGTACTTACTTAAATTGTACTTGTGCATACCGAATGAACAATTTTTATTTTCATATCTGACTGCATGAAAAACGACACACACAAAAATTAATTTATAAAATAGCTCTATTTATTTATGTTGGTATGTTTTATTGCAGAGTATTTTTTTTTTTTTTTTAATAATTACCTTGTGTGCGAGCGAGAGGTCCGATCGCAGTCTAGCGTATTTTATATAAATAAAGCGGGAGGCCGAGGCGACGCTTTACACATTCGTGAGTCGTCGTTCGTATCGCGCGCGCGCTCGTCCTAGTAGTAGTAGTAGTAACCCCTGTTAATATTTTATTAATTTTTCTTCTCCATCGCTTACTACAATGGCACGTACCAAGCAGACCGCTCGTAAATCTACCGGTGGTAAGGCGCCGCGCAAGCAGCTCGCCACCAAAGCTGCGCGTAAGAGCGCGCCTGCCACCGGCGGCGTAAAGAAGCCACATCGCTACAGGCCCGGTACCGTGGCTCTCCGTGAGATCCGTCGTTACCAGAAGAGCACAGAGCTGTTGATCCGCAAGCTGCCGTTCCAGCGTCTCGTGCGCGAGATCGCACAGGACTTCAAGACCGATCTCCGTTTCCAGAGCTCTGCAGTTATGGCGCTCCAAGAGGCCAGCGAGGCGTACCTGGTCGGTCTGTTCGAAGACACCAATCTGTGTGCGATCCACGCCAAGCGAGTAACCATCATGCCGAAGGACATACAGTTGGCGCGCAGAATTCGCGGCGAGCGTGCCTAAGAGAAAGGCTCGTTTCGTAGAGCGTCTACGCCATTTCTAAAAGGCCCTTTTCAGGGCCACATACGTTTCAAAAATACAATTACAAATGTTTCTCATGATGACTCGCACGCATTCAATAAATAAATATGTACATAATTAAGAACTTTTTAAAATATTTTTTTTTTTTTTTACGATGACTATTTTTAGGGATGTAGTTAAATAAATATATATATATATATATATACATACACAGTCCCACATAATTTTATATATATATGTATATAATGTACTGTTTATATATATATATATATATAATAAATATATATGCCTTTACCCCCCCCCTCCCTTTTGTAATAATTTTTTATTTGTGAATTAAAGGTAAAAATAATAATAAACACAACAACACGCGGATACGTCATTCGATTCCCCCCCTCCCCCTCCGCGCCCCTCCCCCGCTCCGCGATCTCCCTTGTAGTTTTGTATAAATATAAGAGAGTCTCGCGTTTCGGGGGGATTCCAGTCGAACGCTCGTCGTCACGACTGTAACACAGTGTTTTATTGATTCTACTTCTTCGCATAAAAACCAATCGAGATGACCGGCCGCGGCAAGGGTGGAAAAGGTCTGGGGAAAGGAGGCGCTAAGCGTCACAGGAAAGTGCTGCGTGATAACATCCAGGGTATCACAAAGCCCGCTATCCGTCGTTTGGCGCGCAGAGGAGGCGTGAAGCGTATCTCCGGTCTTATATACGAAGAGACCAGAGGTGTGCTCAAAGTTTTCCTCGAGAACGTGATTCGCGACGCCGTCACCTACACCGAGCACGCGAAGAGGAAGACCGTCACCGCCATGGATGTGGTCTACGCTCTGAAGCGCCAGGGCCGCACGCTGTACGGTTTCGGAGGCTAAGCTGACCGACGACAGTTGCGACGATAATTTTATATTATCGTCGCCTGTTAACACCTCTCACAAAAGGCCCTTTTCAGGGCCGCATAAGTTTCAATGCTATAATTATAATACTATGTACATTTTATGTTTCCCACTGACGATATCACACGCACACTCACACAAATTAGGGTAAAAAAAAAAAAAGTATTTCATAATAAAAATATAATATATATTTTAGTACAGTCTATAATAGTAGACACAGTACCTACCTACCATTCAATACAATCGTTGTAATGAATGAAAGAAATTATTACTACTATTATTATTATGAAGTTTTGGTGGAAGAGTTAGTTTCCATTCTCTTCTCTCTTATTTGGTTTAATAATAATAAAGCGCAAATAGCTCCCGGTTCGTCGAAAACATTTGTTGATGATAATAATGTAACGCGTTTTAAATTATATTACTATCGTGTGCCAAACGCATGTGTCATCTTTCTTTTGGATGTGCAAACCTTTCGCAAAAGAAAAGCGTTAAGTTATCGAATATTATGCAATTGATTCTTTTCTTTCCTTTCAAAAAAAAAAAAAAATATATATATATATTAAATGTTACCGTTATTCATTTAACTAACGAAGTTATTAACATCCAGCTCGATGGTACGGCGTCGCGCAGTTCGGTAGGGAAAGACACACTGGTAGAGCTGTTTTACGAGCACCAAGATATGGGACGTTTTATATGGTTAAAACTTAAAAAAATACTTTGTTTTTGTGGTATATATAAAAAACGATATCCTCGGTATTTATTTTTCGCGTGAAACGAGTGTAATATGTTGTTTTTATGGAGAAAATTCTATTTTAAACATGAGCCTGGCTACTCGGCGCCTCGGGCGGCGCGAATAAATCCATTCATAGGTCTAGGGCGGCGTCCCAGAACGTCACCGGCGGCATGGACGCGCGGCCACGTTCAAAATGCATCATTAGAAACTAACCACGACCGTGGCGTAGTATTAAAATAATGAGAAAATGCTATTTAATCAGACCAATGTTAGTGAAAAGTCACGAGCGTTGTCACGAGAAATCGTCTCTGGACTGTGGTGTCCTCTTTACGGTAAAGCAAAAATTTTTCAAAACACCGTTCTGTATACCCCGTCCGATTATACTTTTCTAGTGTGATTTTTGTGAACTTCAAAAGTAAATAACTTTTATCAATAATAATGGCAGACACCGCAGTTGCAGCAGAGACTCCCGCCCCGGCGACTCCAGCGAAGAAGCCTAAAGCGTCCGCCGCCGGCAGTGCCGCCGCAAAGAAGCCGAAAGCGAAGCCGACGCACCCGAAGACCTCCGAAATGGTAAACAACGCCATCAAGGAGCTGAAGGAGCGCAGCGGATCCTCTCTGAAAGCCATCAAAAAATACATCGCGGCCCAGTACAAGGTGGACGCGGAAAAACTTGCACCGTTCATCAGGAAGTATCTCAAGAGCGCCGTCGAATCGGGCGCGCTCATCCAGACCAAGGGCAAGGGCGCATCTGGCAGTTTCAAGCTCGAGTCTAAGTCTTCCTCGGCGAAGAAGCCCGCCGGCACCGTAGGCAGAGCGTCCGCAAAATCCTCCGCCGGCGCGAAAGAGAGCGCCGCTGCGAAGTCTAAGAAGGCTGCCGCCGCGGCGCCCGCCGCCGGCAGGGGCAGGAAGGCTGCCGCCGCGACCGCTTCACCGTCGAAGTCTAAGCTGTCCACCGCGACGAAGGACAAGAAAGCGGCCGCCGCTAAAAAGAAACCGGCCGCAGCGAAGAAGGCCGCCGCCGCGCCCGCAAAGGGGAAGAGTGCCGCCGCTCCGAAAGCTAAAAAGACCGCCAAGCCGCCGACCAAGAAACCGAAAGCACCCAAGCCTAAGAGGGCTGCCGCCACTCCCAAGTCGAAGGCGGCTGCCACCAAGAAGGCTTCCGCCTCCAAGAAGTAAGCGAGCGGTGTATGTGGGTGTTCGGTGCATGCAGTGGCAGTGTGCGAGCACGCGCAGCGGCGTGGTTGGCGCCCGCCGCGACGTCGTCGTCGACGTCTGTTGTCATTTCTTGCTTGCCGATGGGACACGGACACAGACACAGACGCGGACGCGCACCGCCGCACGGCACGCCATCGCGCATCGTGCATATGTCGTGGTATTATGCTTGTGTGGGGGGCCCCGCAAGGAAGACCTCGTCACCTCGCAACAACAAAAAGCCCTTTTCAGGGCTAACATATCATTCGAGAGCACGCACGCGATGCGATGATGTTTCTCTTTAACAGCGAACGCACAACACGAATTACTAGATTCTGCACTCTTCCTACATTCCCGTCCGTTCCCATCGACTGCCCGACTCCTGTCTCGTCTGACTGAATTATAATAATAATAATAGCAGCAGCAACATTTTCTTTTTTACAAATTACACTCACTCAAACATTCTCAGCTCTCTCTCTCTCTTTGAATGAATTATAATAATAATAAGATCATTTTTACAAATTATATTCACTCGCTCGCTCAAATCACGAATAGACAGCGTAAATATAAAATGACAAAAAGAGACTCTTTAAACGGTCGATACGCTACTCGTCGTTGCATTCACGCGTCGAAGTGACGGGGCGCGATTATAAATAAATAAAACTGACGCCGTTTCGTTAACTTCGCACAGTACGGTCTACGAGTCGACGTCGCACGGACGTTGTCTCTCTTCTCTCGCTTACTACTACTCATTCGAATTCTAACATGTCTGGACGCGGTAAAGGCGGCAAAGTAAAGGGGAAGGCAAAGTCTCGTTCCAACCGTGCCGGACTACAGTTCCCCGTCGGTCGTATACATCGACTGTTGCGTAATGGAAACTACGCCGAGCGCGTCGGTGCCGGAGCGCCGGTGTACCTCGCCGCCGTGATGGAATACCTAGCCGCTGAAGTGCTAGAGTTGGCCGGCAACGCGGCGAGGGACAACAAGAAGACCAGGATCATCCCGCGTCACTTGCAACTGGCGATCAGGAACGACGAGGAGCTGAACAAACTGCTGTCCGGCGTTACCATCGCGCAGGGCGGTGTGCTGCCGAACATCCAGGCCGTGCTCCTGCCGAAGAAAACTGAAAAGAAAGCATAAGTCGCGAACGGACACCGATTCCGTCTCGGCGCGCGTTTGTGCTAGAGAATTTCTTTCTTTTTTTTTTCCACTCTCTTCGCTGCGTGCGCGAGCGGGCGAGCGAGCGAACGAGCTTGCAAAAAGGCCCTTTTCAGGGCCACAATATATCTCATAACATTTTTATCCTTATACAAATGGATGTTTCGTTGAGCGATTACATACATACACATACGGTCTCACTATCTATTATTATTGTTATTATTATTACTACTATTTCTTCTTCATCAGCATCGTCTCTCTCTCTCTCTCTCTCTCTCTCTCTCTCTCTCTTTAACAACAACAACAACAATAATAGGCAGATTATAATTACTAGTCACTTATACTACATGAAAATAATAACATTTTTTTATATTATATAAAATAAAAATATAGATATATATCACAATACATAGGTACAGAGTCATGTGCGAGTTCGATTAAATTTTTTAAACTTCATAAAAACCATATTAAAAAATTGTAAGGTTTAACATTATTATTATTAATAGTAGACGTCCGCCCCTCCCCCCGCCCCCCGTAGCACCGCCTCCCACCCCCTTCCACCGCGAGTGCCGCGTCGTCGACACACTCTCCGTAGGGTGGACGAGCGCACTGTGTCCACTTCTAAAGTTACCAGGATCGCTCGGTTACGGTGTCAACATTCGCTCGCTGACTGACGGCCGACGAACACGTACAGTACTATTTCTCTCTCTTGCTCGCATTCAATCGTACAAAATGCCACCCAAGACTAGCGGAAAGGCCGCCAAGAAATCTGGCAAGGCACAAAAGAACATCTCCAAGACCGATAAGAAAAAGAAGAAGCACAAGAGGAAGGAGAGCTACGCTATCTACATCTACAAGGTGCTCAAGCAGGTCCACCCCGACACCGGTATCTCGAGCAAGGCCATGTCTATCATGAACTCGTTCGTGAACGATATCTTCGAGCGCATCGCCGCAGAGGCGTCCCGCCTTGCGCACTACAACAAGCGCAGCACTATCACCTCGAGGGAGGTGCAGACCTCCGTGAGACTCCTGCTGCCCGGCGAGCTCGCCAAGCACGCCGTCAGCGAGGGCACGAAGGCCGTCACCAAGTACACCAGTTCCAAGTGAGCGACGGTCGCATTACGCACGGCGTATGTGAGATCGTCGTCTCATCGTAGACTCACACAAACGGCCCTTTTCAGGGCCACAATATTATTCTATGATATATTTTTAAACAAATAATATTATGTTTCCTATGAACGTTATACACACACACACACTGTATTATAAAAATAATGAAAGTATCTCTACTATAATGTACTTACTTAAATTGTACTTGTGCATACCGAATGAACAATTTTTATTTTCATATCTGACTGCATGAAAAACGACACACACAAAAATTAATTTATAAAATAGCTCTATTTATTTATGTTGGTATGTTTTATTGCAGAGTATTTTTTTTTTTTTTTTAATAATTACCTTGTGTGCGAGCGAGAGGTCCGATCGCAGTCTAGCGTATTTTATATAAATAAAGCGGGAGGCCGAGGCGACGCTTTACACATTCGTGAGTCGTCGTTCGTATCGCGCGCGCGCTCGTCCTAGTAGTAGTAGTAGTAACCCCTGTTAATATTTTATTAATTTTTCTTCTCCATCGCTTACTACAATGGCACGTACCAAGCAGACCGCTCGTAAATCTACCGGTGGTAAGGCGCCGCGCAAGCAGCTCGCCACCAAAGCTGCGCGTAAGAGCGCGCCTGCCACCGGCGGCGTAAAGAAGCCACATCGCTACAGGCCCGGTACCGTGGCTCTCCGTGAGATCCGTCGTTACCAGAAGAGCACAGAGCTGTTGATCCGCAAGCTGCCGTTCCAGCGTCTCGTGCGCGAGATCGCACAGGACTTCAAGACCGATCTCCGTTTCCAGAGCTCTGCAGTTATGGCGCTCCAAGAGGCCAGCGAGGCGTACCTGGTCGGTCTGTTCGAAGACACCAATCTGTGTGCGATCCACGCCAAGCGAGTAACCATCATGCCGAAGGACATACAGTTGGCGCGCAGAATTCGCGGCGAGCGTGCCTAAGAGAAAGGCTCGTTTCGTAGAGCGTCTACGCCATTTCTAAAAGGCCCTTTTCAGGGCCACATACGTTTCAAAAATACAATTACAAATGTTTCTCATGATGACTCGCACGCATTCAATAAATAAATATGTACATAATTAAGAACTTTTTAAAATATTTTTTTTTTTTTTTACGATGACTATTTTTAGGGATGTAGTTAAATAAATATATATATATATATATATACATACACAGTCCCACATAATTTTATATATATATGTATATAATGTACTGTTTATATATATATATATATATAATAAATATATATGCCTTTACCCCCCCCCTCCCTTTTGTAATAATTTTTTATTTGTGAATTAAAGGTAAAAATAATAATAAACACAACAACACGCGGATACGTCATTCGATTCCCCCCCTCCCCCTCCGCGCCCCTCCCCCGCTCCGCGATCTCCCTTGTAGTTTTGTATAAATATAAGAGAGTCTCGCGTTTCGGGGGGATTCCAGTCGAACGCTCGTCGTCACGACTGTAACACAGTGTTTTATTGATTCTACTTCTTCGCATAAAAACCAATCGAGATGACCGGCCGCGGCAAGGGTGGAAAAGGTCTGGGGAAAGGAGGCGCTAAGCGTCACAGGAAAGTGCTGCGTGATAACATCCAGGGTATCACAAAGCCCGCTATCCGTCGTTTGGCGCGCAGAGGAGGCGTGAAGCGTATCTCCGGTCTTATATACGAAGAGACCAGAGGTGTGCTCAAAGTTTTCCTCGAGAACGTGATTCGCGACGCCGTCACCTACACCGAGCACGCGAAGAGGAAGACCGTCACCGCCATGGATGTGGTCTACGCTCTGAAGCGCCAGGGCCGCACGCTGTACGGTTTCGGAGGCTAAGCTGACCGACGACAGTTGCGACGATAATTTTATATTATCGTCGCCTGTTAACACCTCTCACAAAAGGCCCTTTTCAGGGCCGCATAAGTTTCAATGCTATAATTATAATACTATGTACATTTTATGTTTCCCACTGACGATATCACACGCACACTCACACAAATTAGGGTAAAAAAAAAAAAAGTATTTCATAATAAAAATATAATATATATTTTAGTACAGTCTATAATAGTAGACACAGTACCTACCTACCATTCAATACAATCGTTGTAATGAATGAAAGAAATTATTACTACTATTATTATTATGAAGTTTTGGTGGAAGAGTTAGTTTCCATTCTCTTCTCTCTTATTTGGTTTAATAATAATAAAGCGCAAATAGCTCCCGGTTCGTCGAAAACATTTGTTGATGATAATAATGTAACGCGTTTTAAATTATATTACTATCGTGTGCCAAACGCATGTGTCATCTTTCTTTTGGATGTGCAAACCTTTCGCAAAAGAAAAGCGTTAAGTTATCGAATATTATGCAATTGATTCTTTTCTTTCCTTTCAAAAAAAAAAAAAAATATATATATATATTAAATGTTACCGTTATTCATTTAACTAACGAAGTTATTAACATCCAGCTCGATGGTACGGCGTCGCGCAGTTCGGTAGGGAAAGACACACTGGTAGAGCTGTTTTACGAGCACCAAGATATGGGACGTTTTATATGGTTAAAACTTAAAAAAATACTTTGTTTTTGTGGTATATATAAAAAACGATATCCTCGGTATTTATTTTTCGCGTGAAACGAGTGTAATATGTTGTTTTTATGGAGAAAATTCTATTTTAAACATGAGCCTGGCTACTCGGCGCCTCGGGCGGCGCGAATAAATCCATTCATAGGTCTAGGGCGGCGTCCCAGAACGTCACCGGCGGCATGGACGCGCGGCCACGTTCAAAATGCATCATTAGAAACTAACCACGACCGTGGCGTAGTATTAAAATAATGAGAAAATGCTATTTAATCAGACCAATGTTAGTGAAAAGTCACGAGCGTTGTCACGAGAAATCGTCTCTGGACTGTGGTGTCCTCTTTACGGTAAAGCAAAAATTTTTCAAAACACCGTTCTGTATACCCCGTCCGATTATACTTTTCTAGTGTGATTTTTGTGAACTTCAAAAGTAAATAACTTTTATCAATAATAATGGCAGACACCGCAGTTGCAGCAGAGACTCCCGCCCCGGCGACTCCAGCGAAGAAGCCTAAAGCGTCCGCCGCCGGCAGTGCCGCCGCAAAGAAGCCGAAAGCGAAGCCGACGCACCCGAAGACCTCCGAAATGGTAAACAACGCCATCAAGGAGCTGAAGGAGCGCAGCGGATCCTCTCTGAAAGCCATCAAAAAATACATCGCGGCCCAGTACAAGGTGGACGCGGAAAAACTTGCACCGTTCATCAGGAAGTATCTCAAGAGCGCCGTCGAATCGGGCGCGCTCATCCAGACCAAGGGCAAGGGCGCATCTGGCAGTTTCAAGCTCGAGTCTAAGTCTTCCTCGGCGAAGAAGCCCGCCGGCACCGTAGGCAGAGCGTCCGCAAAATCCTCCGCCGGCGCGAAAGAGAGCGCCGCTGCGAAGTCTAAGAAGGCTGCCGCCGCGGCGCCCGCCGCCGGCAGGGGCAGGAAGGCTGCCGCCGCGACCGCTTCACCGTCGAAGTCTAAGCTGTCCACCGCGACGAAGGACAAGAAAGCGGCCGCCGCTAAAAAGAAACCGGCCGCAGCGAAGAAGGCCGCCGCCGCGCCCGCAAAGGGGAAGAGTGCCGCCGCTCCGAAAGCTAAAAAGACCGCCAAGCCGCCGACCAAGAAACCGAAAGCACCCAAGCCTAAGAGGGCTGCCGCCACTCCCAAGTCGAAGGCGGCTGCCACCAAGAAGGCTTCCGCCTCCAAGAAGTAAGCGAGCGGTGTATGTGGGTGTTCGGTGCATGCAGTGGCAGTGTGCGAGCACGCGCAGCGGCGTGGTTGGCGCCCGCCGCGACGTCGTCGTCGACGTCTGTTGTCATTTCTTGCTTGCCGATGGGACACGGACACAGACACAGACGCGGACGCGCACCGCCGCACGGCACGCCATCGCGCATCGTGCATATGTCGTGGTATTATGCTTGTGTGGGGGGCCCCGCAAGGAAGACCTCGTCACCTCGCAACAACAAAAAGCCCTTTTCAGGGCTAACATATCATTCGAGAGCACGCACGCGATGCGATGATGTTTCTCTTTAACAGCGAACGCACAACACGAATTACTAGATTCTGCACTCTTCCTACATTCCCGTCCGTTCCCATCGACTGCCCGACTCCTGTCTCGTCTGACTGAATTATAATAATAATAATAGCAGCAGCAACATTTTCTTTTTTACAAATTACACTCACTCAAACATTCTCAGCTCTCTCTCTCTCTTTGAATGAATTATAATAATAATAAGATCATTTTTACAAATTATATTCACTCGCTCGCTCAAATCACGAATAGACAGCGTAAATATAAAATGACAAAAAGAGACTCTTTAAACGGTCGATACGCTACTCGTCGTTGCATTCACGCGTCGAAGTGACGGGGCGCGATTATAAATAAATAAAACTGACGCCGTTTCGTTAACTTCGCACAGTACGGTCTACGAGTCGACGTCGCACGGACGTTGTCTCTCTTCTCTCGCTTACTACTACTCATTCGAATTCTAACATGTCTGGACGCGGTAAAGGCGGCAAAGTAAAGGGGAAGGCAAAGTCTCGTTCCAACCGTGCCGGACTACAGTTCCCCGTCGGTCGTATACATCGACTGTTGCGTAATGGAAACTACGCCGAGCGCGTCGGTGCCGGAGCGCCGGTGTACCTCGCCGCCGTGATGGAATACCTAGCCGCTGAAGTGCTAGAGTTGGCCGGCAACGCGGCGAGGGACAACAAGAAGACCAGGATCATCCCGCGTCACTTGCAACTGGCGATCAGGAACGACGAGGAGCTGAACAAACTGCTGTCCGGCGTTACCATCGCGCAGGGCGGTGTGCTGCCGAACATCCAGGCCGTGCTCCTGCCGAAGAAAACTGAAAAGAAAGCATAAGTCGCGAACGGACACCGATTCCGTCTCGGCGCGCGTTTGTGCTAGAGAATTTCTTTCTTTTTTTTTTCCACTCTCTTCGCTGCGTGCGCGAGCGGGCGAGCGAGCGAACGAGCTTGCAAAAAGGCCCTTTTCAGGGCCACAATATATCTCATAACATTTTTATCCTTATACAAATGGATGTTTCGTTGAGCGATTACATACATACACATACGGTCTCACTATCTATTATTATTGTTATTATTATTACTACTATTTCTTCTTCATCAGCATCGTCTCTCTCTCTCTCTCTCTCTCTCTCTCTCTCTCTCTTTAACAACAACAACAACAATAATAGGCAGATTATAATTACTAGTCACTTATACTACATGAAAATAATAACATTTTTTTATATTATATAAAATAAAAATATAGATATATATCACAATACATAGGTACAGAGTCATGTGCGAGTTCGATTAAATTTTTTAAACTTCATAAAAACCATATTAAAAAATTGTAAGGTTTAACATTATTATTATTAATAGTAGACGTCCGCCCCTCCCCCCGCCCGCCGTAGCACCGCCTCCCACCCCCTTCCACCGCGAGTGCCGCGTCGTCGACACACTCTCCGTAGGGTGGACGAGCGCACTGTGTCCACTTCTAAAGTTACCAGGATCGCTCGGTTACGGTGTCAACATTCGCTCGCTGACTGACGGCCGACGAACACGTACAGTACTATTTCTCTCTCTTGCTCGCATTCAATCGTACAAAATGCCACCCAAGACTAGCGGAAAGGCCGCCAAGAAATCTGGCAAGGCACAAAAGAACATCTCCAAGACCGATAAGAAAAAGAAGAAGCACAAGAGGAAGGAGAGCTACGCTATCTACATCTACAAGGTGCTCAAGCAGGTCCACCCCGACACCGGTATCTCGAGCAAGGCCATGTCTATCATGAACTCGTTCGTGAACGATATCTTCGAGCGCATCGCCGCAGAGGCGTCCCGCCTTGCGCACTACAACAAGCGCAGCACTATCACCTCGAGGGAGGTGCAGACCTCCGTGAGACTCCTGCTGCCCGGCGAGCTCGCCAAGCACGCCGTCAGCGAGGGCACGAAGGCCGTCACCAAGTACACCAGTTCCAAGTGAGCGACGGTCGCATTACGCACGGCGTATGTGAGATCGTCGTCTCATCGTAGACTCACACAAACGGCCCTTTTCAGGGCCACAATATTATTCTATGATATATTTTTAAACAAATAATATTATGTTTCCTATGAACGTTATACACACACACACACTGTATTATAAAAATAATGAAAGTATCTCTACTATAATGTACTTACTTAAATTGTACTTGTGCATACCGAATGAACAATTTTTATTTTCATATCTGACTGCATGAAAAACGACACACACAAAAATTAATTTATAAAATAGCTCTATTTATTTATGTTGGTATGTTTTATTGCAGAGTATTTTTTTTTTTTTTTTAATAATTACCTTGTGTGCGAGCGAGAGGTCCGATCGCAGTCTAGCGTATTTTATATAAATAAAGCGGGAGGCCGAGGCGACGCTTTACACATTCGTGAGTCGTCGTTCGTATCGCGCGCGCGCTCGTCCTAGTAGTAGTAGTAGTAACCCCTGTTAATATTTTATTAATTTTTCTTCTCCATCGCTTACTACAATGGCACGTACCAAGCAGACCGCTCGTAAATCTACCGGTGGTAAGGCGCCGCGCAAGCAGCTCGCCACCAAAGCTGCGCGTAAGAGCGCGCCTGCCACCGGCGGCGTAAAGAAGCCACATCGCTACAGGCCCGGTACCGTGGCTCTCCGTGAGATCCGTCGTTACCAGAAGAGCACAGAGCTGTTGATCCGCAAGCTGCCGTTCCAGCGTCTCGTGCGCGAGATCGCACAGGACTTCAAGACCGATCTCCGTTTCCAGAGCTCTGCAGTTATGGCGCTCCAAGAGGCCAGCGAGGCGTACCTGGTCGGTCTGTTCGAAGACACCAATCTGTGTGCGATCCACGCCAAGCGAGTAACCATCATGCCGAAGGACATACAGTTGGCGCGCAGAATTCGCGGCGAGCGTGCCTAAGAGAAAGGCTCGTTTCGTAGAGCGTCTACGCCATTTCTAAAAGGCCCTTTTCAGGGCCACATACGTTTCAAAAATACAATTACAAATGTTTCTCATGATGACTCGCACGCATTCAATAAATAAATATGTACATAATTAAGAACTTTTTAAAATATTTTTTTTTTTTTTTACGATGACTATTTTTAGGGATGTAGTTAAATAAATATATATATATATATATATACATACACAGTCCCACATAATTTTATATATATATGTATATAATGTACTGTTTATATATATATATATATATAATAAATATATATGCCTTTACCCCCCCCCTCCCTTTTGTAATAATTTTTTATTTGTGAATTAAAGGTAAAAATAATAATAAACACAACAACACGCGGATACGTCATTCGATTCCCCCCCTCCCCCTCCGCGCCCCTCCCCCGCTCCGCGATCTCCCTTGTAGTTTTGTATAAATATAAGAGAGTCTCGCGTTTCGGGGGGATTCCAGTCGAACGCTCGTCGTCACGACTGTAACACAGTGTTTTATTGATTCTACTTCTTCGCATAAAAACCAATCGAGATGACCGGCCGCGGCAAGGGTGGAAAAGGTCTGGGGAAAGGAGGCGCTAAGCGTCACAGGAAAGTGCTGCGTGATAACATCCAGGGTATCACAAAGCCCGCTATCCGTCGTTTGGCGCGCAGAGGAGGCGTGAAGCGTATCTCCGGTCTTATATACGAAGAGACCAGAGGTGTGCTCAAAGTTTTCCTCGAGAACGTGATTCGCGACGCCGTCACCTACACCGAGCACGCGAAGAGGAAGACCGTCACCGCCATGGATGTGGTCTACGCTCTGAAGCGCCAGGGCCGCACGCTGTACGGTTTCGGAGGCTAAGCTGACCGACGACAGTTGCGACGATAATTTTATATTATCGTCGCCTGTTAACACCTCTCACAAAAGGCCCTTTTCAGGGCCGCATAAGTTTCAATGCTATAATTATAATACTATGTACATTTTATGTTTCCCACTGACGATATCACACGCACACTCACACAAATTAGGGTAAAAAAAAAAAAAGTATTTCATAATAAAAATATAATATATATTTTAGTACAGTCTATAATAGTAGACACAGTACCTACCTACCATTCAATACAATCGTTGTAATGAATGAAAGAAATTATTACTACTATTATTATTATGAAGTTTTGGTGGAAGAGTTAGTTTCCATTCTCTTCTCTCTTATTTGGTTTAATAATAATAAAGCGCAAATAGCTCCCGGTTCGTCGAAAACATTTGTTGATGATAATAATGTAACGCGTTTTAAATTATATTACTATCGTGTGCCAAACGCATGTGTCATCTTTCTTTTGGATGTGCAAACCTTTCGCAAAAGAAAAGCGTTAAGTTATCGAATATTATGCAATTGATTCTTTTCTTTCCTTTCAAAAAAAAAAAAAAATATATATATATATTAAATGTTACCGTTATTCATTTAACTAACGAAGTTATTAACATCCAGCTCGATGGTACGGCGTCGCGCAGTTCGGTAGGGAAAGACACACTGGTAGAGCTGTTTTACGAGCACCAAGATATGGGACGTTTTATATGGTTAAAACTTAAAAAAATACTTTGTTTTTGTGGTATATATAAAAAACGATATCCTCGGTATTTATTTTTCGCGTGAAACGAGTGTAATATGTTGTTTTTATGGAGAAAATTCTATTTTAAACATGAGCCTGGCTACTCGGCGCCTCGGGCGGCGCGAATAAATCCATTCATAGGTCTAGGGCGGCGTCCCAGAACGTCACCGGCGGCATGGACGCGCGGCCACGTTCAAAATGCATCATTAGAAACTAACCACGACCGTGGCGTAGTATTAAAATAATGAGAAAATGCTATTTAATCAGACCAATGTTAGTGAAAAGTCACGAGCGTTGTCACGAGAAATCGTCTCTGGACTGTGGTGTCCTCTTTACGGTAAAGCAAAAATTTTTCAAAACACCGTTCTGTATACCCCGTCCGATTATACTTTTCTAGTGTGATTTTTGTGAACTTCAAAAGTAAATAACTTTTATCAATAATAATGGCAGACACCGCAGTTGCAGCAGAGACTCCCGCCCCGGCGACTCCAGCGAAGAAGCCTAAAGCGTCCGCCGCCGGCAGTGCCGCCGCAAAGAAGCCGAAAGCGAAGCCGACGCACCCGAAGACCTCCGAAATGGTAAACAACGCCATCAAGGAGCTGAAGGAGCGCAGCGGATCCTCTCTGAAAGCCATCAAAAAATACATCGCGGCCCAGTACAAGGTGGACGCGGAAAAACTTGCACCGTTCATCAGGAAGTATCTCAAGAGCGCCGTCGAATCGGGCGCGCTCATCCAGACCAAGGGCAAGGGCGCATCTGGCAGTTTCAAGCTCGAGTCTAAGTCTTCCTCGGCGAAGAAGCCCGCCGGCACCGTAGGCAGAGCGTCCGCAAAATCCTCCGCCGGCGCGAAAGAGAGCGCCGCTGCGAAGTCTAAGAAGGCTGCCGCCGCGGCGCCCGCCGCCGGCAGGGGCAGGAAGGCTGCCGCCGCGACCGCTTCACCGTCGAAGTCTAAGCTGTCCACCGCGACGAAGGACAAGAAAGCGGCCGCCGCTAAAAAGAAACCGGCCGCAGCGAAGAAGGCCGCCGCCGCGCCCGCAAAGGGGAAGAGTGCCGCCGCTCCGAAAGCTAAAAAGACCGCCAAGCCGCCGACCAAGAAACCGAAAGCACCCAAGCCTAAGAGGGCTGCCGCCACTCCCGACTCCCGACTCCGACTCCGAGATTAATATTAATTACGTAATTTTAGGCTGCTGATATTTATACTTAATCTGGTATCAATCCAGCCAATCACAGAGCTCGACGCCGACCAATCAGAAACGCGAAACATATGTTCTCACTCACACATATGTCTGTCTCTCTCGATCAAACCTCGTGTGCTTATATACTACGTGACAGACTTGCACGTGCATATAAGACTCGGTGGAAGAGATCATGGCTAGTATGTCGCGTCGAATGTTCGACAGTGCTGATAAACTCGCCACACCCCCACCTGAAACCTCCTCCTGGCTGGCCCAGAAGAAGAAGACTTACGACGCAGAGGAGAGGAATGAATAAGACTAGCCATGGGTAACTCAACAGATTGACTTGAGTCACGCCGCAGCTCGCAGCTCAACCCTTGAGCTGAAAACTTGAACCGGCTCAACAGGTCATTTCAGATCAGTTCACGTACTAACTCGAGGGAGTCATTTAGTCAATAGCGAAGTAAACTAGACCTTATGCAGCGCTAGAATATGCAGCTCATATAGTTGGTTTATAGTTTCAGCTCAACAACGTTGGAAATGTTCTCAATTTATCGGGATATCTACAGATAAAAAATATTTTGTTAAAATTAAATTTTTTTTTTTTTTTGTTTTCCGATTAATATTATAATTGCCAAAGTTTGTATGTATGGATATTTGTTAATCAATCATGCTAAAACAAATGAAAGGATTTGCAAAATAAATTGTATATAAATAGTTTATTATCTTGTTTATCCCGGGAATTGTAAGATTCGTGGTCAATATGCTCTCCTTCCCTTTCTAAGTCATTCTGTTTCGTTCATCATTCTGTTCAGGTCACACTGCTTCAAAAAACAGATCGCGTCGCATCGGCTCCGTTCGGTTCACTTTTCAATTTCGGTTCGGTTCGCAATTCAGTTCGATTAGCTGCGGTCGGGTGCGCGACAACGATGACTCGATGAGCCGCAAGCCACGATTTGAGCTGCTTGATCTGCAGTTGAGCTGCAGCTCAACGGTTCAAACCTACACGATCTGAATATTTGAACCGGTTCTGATCTGAGTTACACACGATTAAATAAGACTCTCGCCTTCCACAAATTCAAGATGCGGCTACAGAGTCCAGAGAGTGCCGAGCTCCGCCCAGGGAGCCGGTCGTCGTAGGTCGCACTCTCCACACACCCCTGGGAGGTGTGAACCCTAGAGGCCAGCCTCGAGACAGACCGATTCTCTACCTCGCACGTCGCCGAAAGGAGGCAGAACGCAGCATTGCATCGACGCACTACAGAGTCTACCCATCTACATAGATTAGGTTCTGATAGAACATATGTTTGTTTACTATCCACCGAAGTATACAAGTCCTAATAAAGTCAACACTCAAATCAAACGGGAGAAGTAAGACAACGTCGCAAGTAGCTCTTTGCAAACCATTAGCGTTGACGGGCGATTACTGCGTCGCCACTCCTTGAAAGAGCAAAACTTTTAAGATAAGGAAGAAGTAAACATGGTAAGACTGCTTTTCCTTACCACAAACTTCTTTTTTAGTAGACCTATAACCGGTCAATAGTTATCTATACAAACCAGTTGCTGTGGCTGCTTGTTGGACGATGCAATGTGCTGTGGCATTGCAAAGCCACAAGCTAGGATATGTCGCTAGTTTGCATGAAGTAGTTTCATCATCCATCGACGCAACATACCGACTGCTTTACGGCACCATGTATAACTTCACCTCACACACTTTTTTGACAACTAAAAAATAAACCCAAAAAAAAAAATTACATTTCAATGGACTAACATTAATTCTAGAGAAGAATATATTTATCCTGAAGATAAATATATTTTATGTGTTACAGTAAAAGTTATTGAACTAGATATTATATCTACCCAATTTAGATGAGTTATTGTTGGATCAGAGCCAACTAAATTATATATAGGTGTTTTACAAAATATCTGGTTATCGTTACCTTGCGTTGTCCCTTATCTTCGGGCAGAAGAAGCCGTTGGATGAAGCAACCACACAAAGAACTTATTTCTATTTACATCTAATTATATTTTTATAGCCCGATGTGACATTCAACTAAAGGCAACTCTTATGTAGTTCACATGTATGTAAGCTTTAGTGTAGATAATAAAAAGTTAACTAACGTTGTTTTCAGCTATTAATTTTGAGGTGCTAATGGTTCTCTGTTATAGGTCTAAAAATATCAGCGGGAGGAAATCTTCTTAGTTAATCAAATTGTACATTTTGACGGGAACGAAACTAAAGACACACAAACAAAGCGTTTTGTGTTATATATAATCATTGTTGAAAAAAGTTCTGTCACCATTCATGCATCAATTAAATACAATAAGCATTGCACGAGTTTTCATGCAGATTTTGTGTTAATACTGATATATGGTGATAACAAGAACATCCATTGTTTCATCCCTGAACCAATACAGCAAAAAGAAGGAACAACAAACAAATACATACATACCGATATTAGTGTGTAGTACTTATAACTTGTAATGAACTATCGAGTTTTGAGAACAGTTTTAACAAACAAATTAAACAACACCACTAGTTGGAAATTGACTCAAATTTCAATGTGATTTACACTCACTTGTTAGTTAAAGCCGTTTACGTTCACTTCACCAAACCCTAACAACGTTGTGCCTAATACAATACGGTTATGGGCACAACATTTTCAGGATTTCATTTAACACAAACAAGAAGTACACAATTATGTTAGAATATAAGGTCTCGTGAAGACCGCGGCGGTCAGCGATCTCCAGTAAACTAAACCTACAACCACTGGCCGTCGCCGCCGGCGTGCCAACCCTTTGAGTGAGTCATCTCGCTCGGCGAGGAGCGGCACGTTTCAAAGAGTTCGATGCTCGAAGCGGTATTCGCTTTCATAGATAATACTCTATTGTTCACGCACATAGATTATAATACAATAGAAAAATCAAGTAACCTATATTACAAATTAATTGCTGCAGGTGGCACCGGCACCGAACTCGAATGTTGAAGATTGTGTTAATTCGTTAAAAATAATAATTAATACTTATTTCATAACTAAAGTTCCTTTGGTAGTTATTTCGAAGTACATACTAGATCTGTCTGCCCCGCCGTGTGTGTGTGTGTGTGTGTGCATGTGCGCTATACATAATTACATGTTTGACAAAACGCGCTAGCAGTGCAAATTGAGAGTGACTCAGTAAACTCATTAACGAGTTCACAAGTTACACAATTTACTTAATTAAAAAAATTAAAATAAGTATGTATGTCTGATTAAAACAATATATAGTTTTATTATATTTATTACAGTCATTGCTGAAGAATACATATTACTATACATCCGGCTACGTTTATGTGTATGTACATAAGAGAAATAAAAATAATTAAATATAAAATAATATTTATTACATCAAAATAAATTAACACGATTCTTTGCTTTACTTAGATACTGTAAGTTGGTGATCACATTCGGTCCTACTATACATAGCGCGTGTGGAACAATTTCAACTAACATAAGACAACGACCCAGCGATGTACTCGCGTCCGACTCGCCGCCGTTATCAGCTCGCAGACGTCGAACCTAATATAGGCCCGGCTCCACTAATATCATACAATCAATATCACGTAATATCCGATATTTATAAATAATAATAGGACTTATAAATTTCATTTTGGCGCTGACCGCACCCCGGACTGCCATAATTAAATATTATTATCCTTTATTACAAAGGAATGTATGCTACGGCAGCGCCTTTTCATTCAACCGACGACGTTCGAAATTCTATGTAATCCTATTATTCTTAACAAACACGTTAACAAATTTTGAAGCCGGACTCGACAACGATTCCATCGCAACAGCCGTCGTAGAATGTAACAACTCGCAAATGTACACCGCGTCCAACTTACCTTGTCCCAAGGGCGCGCATATTATATACGACACCGAAACATGTCAGGGACAAGTTAAATTGAAGTTACTCGTTAACGAATATGTGTACATTTGAAGTGATAAACTAATTACATAACAAAACAAGAGGTTCACTTGGACTTGGCAGCTTCTTCAGCTTCTAGCCGCTTGCGCATGGACTCGGGCATCTCTGCTGGCGGTGGGCGCGGCATCCTCAGCCATACCTGTATAAATATACATCTCATACAGACAAGGTACTGGGTCAGTCTGCAGCAGTTGTTTGGATGGAAGTCTCTCATTGAATCGCATATCCACATTTTTTTTTCGGTAGGAACAATTGGTAAATTTTCATAATCATTGAAAAACGCTATCGCTGTAGATATAAATCACTAAGTTGAGTTGTACCTCGTGGCTCCTAGGTTCCAAACCCACACACAAACAATGAATTACAAGAAACATTGAAGGACGTTGCACAAGCGCCATCCTAGCCCCAAACTTAGCAAAGCCGATAAAATAGTTATTTACATTTTCTTTGTAAATACTTTTTAATACAAAATATAAAAAGTAAACTGAATTAAGCCCACAATAAACAGAGAATAATTAATCAAATAGTTTAAGAAGGCTCACTCGGACGCCATTGGTGTTCCTTATTAGCCAGATGTTGAGTAACTAAATTCATTTGAGGACTGACATCTTATGTCACCTGTATTGGTGTGTAGTATGGCTAGTTGATTTCATGTAATGCAGTTCCCGTTGCCATTGCCAACATCCTTGTAACATTTCATTCATTCCGGTCACCACCAACGTAAAAGATGATATACAATAAAGATTGAATGAATACCTTGACGGCGTCATAGATGAACCATTGCAGTGCGGTCAGTGTACCGATCATCACGATCCTGGGTCCCAATCCCTTCCACACGCCGGCCATGCCGAGCTTGCCGATGATGGAGCCCACGGTCGCAGACTTGTCCTGAAACGCATTCGGGAGGGTATGTTAGTCTGACGCTTTCATAGCGCGACCGATACACCGTTTCCAATGTTTCTAAACTTAATTTCATTCAACATTATATCCCTTTTTGAAAGTAAAATAGACCCGATTTACACTAGGCCACGTGGGCCCAGACATGACCTAGTTGTATGCGGGTTAAAAATTACTAAAAGCAATAATAAAATAATTGGCCAGTGGAAACGATGTATCGAACAACTGTACGATAGATACTTAAATAAATATATTATGACAATGATGATATATAATTATGTATATTTAAAAAAACGTTAAATAATAACGATACTCTGGAAATAATCGACAAACTGAACTTTATAGTTTCTAGGACTGATCTGGTTACTTATATAGCATTAAATAAATAAGATGGAAACATTTTTAACCAACTTCCAATGATGGTTTTTAATTCTTCTGTTATAATTACACATTAACTATAAAATTACAAACAAATAAATACTGCGGATAGAAAAATAAAATGTAAAAAATTGAATACCGGAGCGGGCGCTGAGTGTTCGATTTCTCCGAGTTTCAACTCTCGTAGCGGCGAACGACCGTCGATACCAGCACCACGCACGGCTCAGTTCGGAGTTTCCGACCTAGGGTGCTTTCAGAATCTCCCAAACTCGTGAGTATAAATATTCATAATAGTGCAAAAGGAAACGTTTAATAAAAAAATATTGACGATTATTCTACGTAAATTTAATCATAAATCATAAGAAAATAGTTTATTTTCACAAATCAGTCCATTCTTAATTTCAGCTTTGCAAATATATTAGAGCGTAGCAATAGTTGTACAAGACGTAGTAATGGCAACAAAACATGCGAGGATACAATATAATTTCAAAAACAAGCTTCACTTATAAATAAGGTAGCCGATTTTAGAAAGGACGCCGCAAATAGCTCTAAAAGTGAGGTTTTGATTGACTAGTGCATATCGTTGGAAACGTGGCCCAGTTCGCACTGAAAAGTGCGGTTATAATGACTCGTGCGTATCGTTGGAAACGTGGGCCCAGTTTGCACTGAAAAGTGCGGTTATAATGACTCGTGCGTATCGTCGGAAACGTAGGCCCAGTTCGCACTGAAAAGTGCGGTTATAATGACTCGTGCGTATCGTCGGAAACGTAGGCCCAGTTCGCACTGAAAAGTGCGGTTATAATGACTCGTGCGTATCGTCAGAAACGTAGGCCCAGTTCGCACTGAAAAGTGCGGTTATAATGACTCGTGCGTATCGTCGGAAACGTAGGCCCAGTTCGCACTGAAAAGTGCGGTTATAATGACTCGTGCGTATCGTTGGAAACGTGGGCCCAGTTCGCACTGAAAAGTGCGGTTATGACCGGCTCGTGTATATCGTTGGAAACGTAGCCTCAGGTTGTACTGAAAAGTGTGGTCGCTCAAATTAGAGTATTTGACGTTCAATAAATACACAATTTCAAGTCTTCTAAATATATTTTCCAATTTGTCGATGTTCATCTCATGCCACAACCGGTGGCTCTTTTCAAGAAGTCAAAGCAGAGTACAAAGCAAAAATGTGTTAAAACCATATCATCCTTAATATATTTACCGTACGTACTATGGTGCTAACGACGTAAGCCATGCACGATATCTTCCCGATGGTGGACACTACAAACAAACACACTTACCCAGGTCAATAAGTATTCTGATGCACCAAACAAAAATCTAGCAAATTATTTTAAAGCTCAATATTACCTTTATTGCTGAAGCTCTGCTAAATCCACCTGTAGCTCTAATTACCTTACCATGCCCATCCGAAACACGAGTAATGTTTGCACACTACCAATAGCTTAGTTAGTGACATCACCTATAATCTAAAACTAGTCCATATCTAAAAAAAACCGGGCTATTATTTATCTACTGTCTTTTTCTTCCTTAAATCCATTTCGCCAGTGACATGTTTGTTTTTTACTTTATGTAATATTTGGATAATAAAGAGGGGAATCTATCAATCAATCATTGAAACATACAGGGGTTTAGATACCCTCAGAGCAGGAATCAAACTACTTTGGCTTGAGGGTAACGTTAGAAAAGTACTAGTACTAACTAGTAGAAAAGCATGAAATTGAATCAATTCCGATAAATTTACTATTTGTTCTTGGTAATCAGTAAAGGTGTTTTAAAAGAAACATGTAAATACGAGTATATTGGGAATACTTCGAAATTGTAATCAAGGAACATGTGTTCAGGTCGTACCGAAAAGGGTAGTTTTGTTTTAACTGAAACCTCCGGTCGCTCTGAAGAAAAGTCTGTGTTTTTAACCCCCGACGCAAAAACGACGTGGTGTAATATGTTTGACGTGTCTGTTTGTTTGTTTGTATGTGTGTGTATGTGTATCTGTGGCATATTAGCTCCCAAACTGATGAATTAATTTTGCATTTTTTTTTTTTTGAAAAGTGAATTAGTCGGGAGTGTTCTTAGCTATATTTGATGAAATCGGTGTAAGATGGCCGTCGCCACAAAATGGCGGTTTAGGTACATATTTTGTCACAACTCCCTCAATATGGGTAAGATAAATTTCAATCCAAGATGGCCGCCACCACAAAATGGCGAATTACATTTTTTTAATGTGATTTGATCGACAGTGATCTCAACTATGATTCAAGAAAGGCTGTTCAGCTGTTTGAAGATAACCAGCTCTCATGTATGTGAGTATTTACCACTGATCAATTCGAAATTGGGTATTACGTGTATTACTGGTGTCGGGGGTATTTTAAATTTTGACTTGTATTTTAACTGCAGCGTCAGGTTGCCTGAATGAAAAGTGCGGTTTAGTTCGAGGTGTTTTAACTTGATTCCAACGTCAGACCTGGAAGATGCGGTTAATAATAAATAATTGCTTGTACCATGGTTAGTTGTTTTTGAAATCCAGGATGTGTTAGTATTTCAAGTTTGATTTAAAATACTTTAGTAACGATTGTAACTAGAGCTTGTGACACGTATAAACAAATATTTTGTAAATTAAGTTTGTACCGTCGTACATAAAATGTATGTACCATGAAAACCCTCTATGAGGACGCTAGAAAATAGCCCGATTTACATGGAATGATGAGTGGTAGTAAATCAAATAATAATAGATGGATTACTTTCACGGTTAATGCGGCGCTAAATCAATATTTTTTTAATCACTTATACACAGTACTTGCAGTGTTAAGGTGCAATGCAGTTATTTACTTGTCATGCCTGGATAGTCTCCAATGGTGAAGCACAACTCTTGCGTCCACCTTGTATTTTAGTGTTAACATTGCTCTTCATGCGGGACATAAGCTTGGTCCGAGTTCTGGGTTCACTGTCAATTGACGATTAGTGAAATCAAATGCAAGGTGTTGCGGTCATGAACAAAGCTATATACGAAAGAAATTTATACTTGTTTTGTACTCGCAGGGTTAGGAGTTAACTTGAAACTAAATAAAATTATTATTCTAGAAATACCTTGTTACAGAAGGGCATGCAGCTATGTCTGTTTGCTATCTGCATTCCGATGATGTAATACTGAAAAGACACGCTCACAAGATCTAGCTACGAGTTATTACTGTAATATCAGTGAGATTTTTAAAACGTGTACGGCGTTGGAAACGAAACCTTAGAAGTTCAATTTTTGAATCGTACGAATGAATTCACATTCGGGTAATAAACGAAATCGCAAAATATTGATTTGAAGCATATTTTTAGCCGTTTGAAAGCTGGCATTTTAGGCAACTTGACTACGTGATTTTATTTAGAGATACTGTTCAGTGATCTGCGATAGAACAATACAGATAAGTTGATTGATTGATTGATTAACTCTTTATTGCACACACTAAAAAAAACAATACAGAAGAAATAAAATTAATTAATAGGTGAAACAAAAACGTATAGTTATAGGTGTAAAGTTATGACTGATCACACGGTATCCAAACTGCCATTGAAAACTACTGAAAGTATATTTCTTTTTTAGAAATGTGAGGAATGACATATTTTTCCCCCTTTGGCTGGCTAGTGTAGCGGTAACGGTAACTAGTGTAACGGTAGTGGCCTCTGAATTAAGAACATTTACAAACGTTGTTTCGAAAATGATCCCATATGGATAGATTAATTATTATTACTTATGAGGAAAACATTTATTAAACAAAATAAAAAATACCTTAAATTATACTATTTACAAAATGTATACAAAAAACTTAGTCTAAAAACCGTCAGAGGAGGGATATGTGGCCAGAATGCTGAATTATTACTTATGATGCTAAGAAATTGTTATCAGTATCTCTATTGTCATTAAAAGTAATTCATTAGCCATCTGGTTCGTTTTGTTCAATTTCCAGGTAACATGTACAATAAATGTACACATTTCAGTGTCAGTGTTCAAGGTACATTTCAATGTTTTTTTTGTAACAAGTGACTTGTCCGTAGCATTATTGTTATTTGTGGCCAACAAATATAGCTGATTACTGATTTTTGACGGCCCTCTAATTGAGAAATTATTTATTCATTATAAGTGCTTTTATTAACTTGTTACATTTATAAACATGGAAAATTCATAAACATTCTTAGTTACTAGGGAAATTGTGAGGCAACTCATTTAGGAAAAAAATAACCTATCCACTGATAGGTTATTTTTGTTGCTACATTTTAAATAGTCCAAAGCCAAGGTACAACATTTTAAGATATGTTAAATAGTTAACAATTTTGAAATACTGCTACAACAGAGATGGAAGAGTTAAATTTGCTAGTGATCAATGATCATGTTGACTAGACTATCTTCCAGTGGCAGCACATTCTATAGTCTGACAATACCAAAATAAACATTGAAGGACTCAGGCGGCCAATATATTAAAATGCCCCAGAATGGAGAATTTAACTCCAAATATAGATTCAAGATATTTATTGCTTCCATACAGTACAAGATATTGTAAATACAAACTAGTATATGGTACACAGTCAAATATGGACCCTGTCGGTCGATCACGGCAACATTTAGAAGAGGATGGTTATTTTAAAATTTAAAGTGTTTAAATTTAATATTTTTTCATAAATCTATTGTGGAAATTGACTATATATATATATATATATATATATATATATATATATATATATATATATATATATATATATATATATATATACAGATGTTACTTTAAAACATGTTGGTGGAAATAATAAACTTTGGGACAGTCTCTCACGGGATGAGGTTCAATTGTGCAAATTGATGGAAGTATAAATCAAGTTATGTACAGAAACATTATCTAGGAGATAGACATTTATGGTACCATATACTGAAGAAAATCTACACATCATTATAGTAGTTTCGTAAGATATCAGTCATTAGAGGAGTTACTTTAATTTAACAAATATTGGTTGAGGTCTGGGGTGGCCCACTCGCAGCTTGAATTCATTAAAACAATATGGCAGAATGTCAAGAGAAGGTTGTTAAAAACAATTTGGACAAATTTTGTCATGTTGCTCAAGATGCCTGGCAAGCCATACCAACTCAGTGCTGCCGTCACTATATGGAACTCATGTCAAAAATATGTTCAGAAGTATTTCAAAAATAATTGGTTTCCAGCTAAATGTCTTAGCTATGTAAAAAAGTGTTTTTGTTATTTTATACTTATTAAAATTGCTATTCGTAATTCACTTCAACCAGACCAGTTAAATGTTGTAATTTTTGTATTATGCTAGCTTTTAAACACAACCATATACTTTTGAAACTTGTTTCTTATTTGTAGCATATCTTAAAAACAATAAATAATTCGTTTTAATAATAGGAAAAAATACATGAATACTAAGCGTTCTTCATTAAGGGGCCATCACTTATGTACTTTTATCATAATTTTACTAAATAAATGTGTGTCTATGAATTGATAGAAGTTTAAATGTGAAAATGATCGTGACAAAAATTGTGTGTATTGGTTTAATCAAACTTTCGAATGTTAGAATCAAAACTAGAACGATTGAGATCATTAGCTGCGAATTATTTTTGTATTTCTTTCAAAAGTAGCCCATACGATTAATCAAGCGTACGATTAAAAAATTGAGTCATAGATCGCACTGAAAAGTGCGGTTTTAATTGACGATGTGTATCGTTTGAAACCACAGGTCGCACTGAAAAGTGCGGTTTTAATTGACGATGTGTATCGTTTGAAACCACAGGTCGCACTGAAAAGTGCGGTTTTAATTGACGATGTGTATCGTTCGAAACTTCAGGTCGCACTGAAAAGTGCGGTTTTCATTGTCGATGTGTATAGTTCGAAACTTCAGGTCGCACTGAAAAGTGCGGTTTTGACCGACGTGTGTATCGTTCGGAACCTCAGGTTGCTCTCAAAAGACCGGTTTAAAAGTGGACTATTTATACACATAGTTACCTGATGTATATCATTTCCAAATCAAAGATAGGCTTAATTTAAAATACGTTAGTGATGAACGTGTAGCTAGAACTTGTGAAATGCAATATGTTGAAATTTACCTCTTAATATGGCTTGCGTTTCAAGTATACGTCGCTGTACCCAGTAGACATAAGATGAACAGGACTTTTATGGTATATAATATAAATGATACTCGATAACCAAAGTGCAGGCACGTTGTTGGTAACCATGTAATTCACACGGTAAATCAAATATGTTAATGGCAGCAGAGATCAATGGAATATCAGTATCTTAATGGTACTCACGCTTCTGTTGACCCGATGAAACACTCGGAGTACCACATAACGTCGTGTCAATTTAACATAATTTTAACAAAAGATTTATATATTGCCATTACTACGTCTTATTTAAACTAATATTTTAAAACAAATTTTGATAATTTGTTCTGTCAGTTAATACTATATACTTAAGTTGCTACAATGTATAACAAAAAAATTCTTTACAATGAAAATTCACAGCGATAAAGCTAGCATAGTCAGTGTCTAGAAGAATTCACAGCCACAATTTATTTATTAAGCTATGACGGAACTTCATTAATAAAAACGGAAAAGTTTTATATTTACAGTGATCATCGAGTCACCCATATACCACAAGCATTCACAAAAAGGTATTTTTTAATAGTACCAAATTTGCATTCACAATGCAAAAAAAATTGTATTTCCTTTTTATGACATTCATTTTGACATTGTTAGTTTTTGTAATTGTTATTGGGTGTACCCGTTTTTTCCTCAATAAATAAATAAATAAATAAAATGCACACTTTATTTGATGATATAATATTACAAATACAAATCATTTATTACACCGTCATTTTTCCATTCACATTTAAAAATATCAAAATATTATGTCACTAGGCTGTGTTACAATAATGCAGTTCTGAAGGAACAAATATAAATGTGCATGCAGCTGTGTTGCTATTATGAAGTTCTGAAGGAACAAATAGAAATGTGCATGCAGCTTCGTTTCACTAGGCTGTGTTACTATTATGCAGTTCTGAAGGAACAAATAGAAATGTGCATGCAGCTGTGTTGCTATTATGAAGTTCTGAAGGAACAAATAGAAATGTGCAAGCAGCTTTGTTTCACTAGGCTGTGTTGCTATTATGAAGTTCTGAAGGATCAAATAGAAATGTGCATGCAGCTTTGTTTCACTAGGCTGTGCTGCTATTATGAAGTTCTGAAGGAACAAATTGAAATGTGCATGCAGCTTTGTTTCACTAGGCTGTTATTATTATGAAGTTCTGAAGGAACAAATAGAAATTGCATGCAGCTGTGTTGCTATTATGAAGTTCTGAAGGAACAAATAGAAATGTGCAAGCAGCTTTGTTTCACTAGGCTGTGTTGCTATTATGAAGTTCTGAAGGAACAAATAGAAATGTGCATGCAGCTTTGTTTCACTAGGCTGTGTTGCTATTATGCAGTTCTGAAGGATCAAATAGAAATGTGCATGCAGCTTTGTTTCACTAGGCTGTGCTGCTATTATGAAGTTCTGAAGGAACAAATTGAAATGTGCATGCAGCTTTGTTTCACTAGGCTGTTATTATTATGAAGTTCTGAAGGAACAAATAGAAATTGCATGCAGCTTCGTTTCACTAGGCTGTGTTACTATTATGCAGTTCTGAAGGAACAAATAGAAATGTGCATGCAGCTGTGTTGCTATTATGAAGTTCTGAAGGAACAAATAGAAATGTGCAAGCAGCTTTGTTTCACTAGGCTGTGTTGCTATTATGCAGTTCTGAAGGAACAAATAGAAATGTGCATGCAGCTTTGTTTCACTAGGCTGTGTTGCTATTATGAAGTTCTGAAGGAACAAATAGAAATTGCATGCAGCTTCGTTTCACTAGGCTGTGTTGCTATTATGCAGTTCTGAAGGAACAAATAGAAATGTGCATGCAGCTTTGTTTCACTACGCTGTGTTGCTATTATGAAGTTCTGAAGGAACAAATTGAAATATGCAAGCAGCTTTGTTTTACTAGGCTGTGCTGCTATTATGAAGTTCTGAAGGAACAAATAGAAATGTGCATGCAGCTTCGTTTCACTAGGCTGTGTAACTATTATGCAGTTCTGAAGGATCAAATAGAAATTGCATGTAGCTTCGTTTCACTAGGTTGTGTTACTATTATGCAGTTCTGAAGGATCAAATAGAAATGTGCAAGCAGCTTCGTTTCACTAGGTTGTGTTACTATTATGCAGTTCTGAAGGATCAAATAGAAATTGCATGCAGCTTTGTTTCACTAGGCTGTGTTGCTATTATGCAGTTCTGAAGGAACAAATAGAAATGTGCATGCAGCTTTGTTTCACTACGCTGTGTTGCTATTATGAAGTTCTGAAGGAACAAATTGAAATATGCAAGCAGCTTTGTTTTACTAGGCTGTGCTGCTATTATGAAGTTCTGAAGGAACAAATAGAAATGTGCATGCAGCTTCGTTTCACTAGGCTGTGTAACTATTATGCAGTTCTGAAGGATCAAATAGAAATTGCATGTAGCTTCGTTTCACTAGGTTGTGTTACTATTATGCAGTTCTGAAGGATCAAATAGAAATGTGCAAGCAGCTTCGTTTCACTAGGTTGTGTTACTATTATGCAGTTCTGAAGGATCAAATAGAAATGTGCATGCAGCTTCGTTTCACTAGGCTGTTATTATTATGAAGTTCTGAAGGAACAAATAGAAATGTGCATGCAGCTTTGTTTCACTACGCTGTGTTGCTATTATGAAGTTCTGAAGGAACAAATTGAAATGTGCAAGCAGCTTTGTTTCACTAGACTGTGCTGCTATTATGAAGTTCTGAAGGAACAAATTGAAATGTGCATGCAGCTTCGTTTCACTAGGCTGTGTAACTATTATGCAGTTCTGAAGGATCAAATAGAAATTGCATGTAGCTTCGTTTCACTAGGTTGTGTTACTATTATGCAGTTCTGAAGGATCAAATAGAAATGTGCAAGCAGCTTCGTTTCACTAGGTTGTGTTACTATTATGCAGTTCTGAAGGATCAAATAGAAATTGCATGCAGCTTTGTTTCACTAGGCTGTGTTGCTATTATGCAGTTCTGAAGGATCAAATAGAAATTGCATGCAGCTTCGTTTCACTAGGCTGTGTAACTATTATGCAGTTCTGAAGGATCAAATAGAAATTGCATGCAGCTTCGTTTCACTAGGCTGTGTTACTATTATGCAGTTCTGAAGGAACAAATAGAAATGTGCATGCAGCTTCGTTTCACTAGGCTGTGCTGCTATTATGAAGTCCTGAAGGAACAAATAGAAATGTGCATGCAGCTTCGTTTCACTAGGCTGTGTAACTATTATGCAGTTCTGAAGGATCAAATAGAAATTGCATGTAGCTTCGTTTCACTAGGTTGTGTTACTATTATGCAGTTCTGAAGGATCAAATAGAAATGTGCATGCAGCTTCGTTTCACTAGGCTGTTACTATTATGCAGTTCTGAAGGAACAAATAGAAATTGCATGTAGCTTCGTTTCACTAGGTTGTGTTACTATTATGCAGTTCTGAAGGATCAAATAGAAATGTGCATGCAGCTTCGTTTCACTAGGCTGTGTAACTATTATGCAGTTCTGAAGGATCAAATAGAAATTGCATGTAGCTTCGTTTCACTAGGTTGTGTTACTATTATGCAGTTCTGAAGGATCAAATAGAAATGTGCAAGCAGCTTCGTTTCACTAGGTTGTGTTACTATTATGCAGTTCTGAAGGATCAAATAGAAATTGCATGTAGCTTCATTTCACTAGGTTGTGTTACTATTATGCAGTTCTGAAGGATCAAATAGAAATGTGCATGCAGCTTTGTTTCACTAGGATGTGTAACTATTATGCAGTTCTGAAGGATCAAATAGAAATTGCATGTAGCTTCGTTTCACTAGGTTGTGTTACTATTATGCAGTTCTGAAGGATCAAATAGAAATGTGCAAGCAGCTTCGTTTCACTAGGCTGTGTTACTATTATGCAGTTCTGAAGGATCAAATAGAAATGTGCATGCAGCTTCGTTTCACTAGGCTGTGTAACTAACTATTATGAAGTTCTGAAGGAACAAATAGAAATGTGCAAGCAGCTTTGTTTCACTAGGCTGTGTAACTATTATGCAGTTCTGAAGGATCAAATAGAAATTGCATGTAGCTTCGTTTCACTAGGTTGTGTTACTATTATGCAGTTCTGAAGGATCAAATAGAAATGTGCATGCAGCTTTGTTTCACTAGGCTGTGTCACTATTATGCAGTTCTGAAGGATCAAATAGAAATGTGCATGCAGCTTCGTTTCACTAGGCTGTGTAACTAACTATTATGAAGTTCTGAAGGAACAAATAGAAATGTGCAAGCAGCTTCGTTTCACTAGGCTGTGTAACTAACTATTATGAAGTTCTGAAGGATCAAATAGAAATGTGCATGCAGCTTCGTTTCATTAGGCTGTATTAATATTATGTAATTTAACATCAGGACAAAGTGTGGCTCTGGATACTTTAAGCAAAAATGTTTGCAGAACACACTAAATCAATTACATTTTGGTTAAGTATCTAGATGTGAATTTATTATTCAGTATAACAATGAACATTTGTTTTTTTGTGGACTCCCAAACTAGCAATATCGCTGTGATTTCAGTAATGAATTCTATGTTCTAAATAAGAATAATTCAAAAAAATTACAGACCTATTTTAATATTTTCATGAAATAGTTTTAATGTTTGACTTGCTGATGCAGGGTGCATATTTTTCATCAATATTAGGACTATTACCATATTATGTATATTGCATGAGCAGTTCAAATTGACTGAGTGATATTCAATAATGCAACCTGCATAAACATTGTATATGAAATAGAATGATTGACATACCTCGTCACATTTTTCTTTTCATTATTTGTTCTGTTATTATTGACAAAGTGCTCAGTAAAATCGAAGCAAAGTGATAACTAGATAAGTAGTATATCAGGTGGGATGAGACAGTTTGAATGTTATTTCTTTGAAATAATTTCATTTTAAAAACTACAACGACTTGTATGTATACTTCTATCATAGCATATGAGCTTTTTTTTGATAGCAAAAAAACAAATGGAATCTTTTACATAGTTCAATTTGAACCTGCAATAGTTCGAATCATCTCCATTGCTTTAACAACTATGCAACCAACAAACGGTTGGCATGGTGCATGTTAACCTCATTAATCAAGAACAGATTCAAAATTATTAAAAGACTAGCCATGAGCAATCACTTGGACTATGTGACCGGCGGAGTCCCTGTAAAGCCAATAGCTGTTCTCGTTACCTGGTTCAGCTTGGAGACGACGGTGTCGGCGGGATGCGACACGATGGCGCAGAACACGCCGGCGATGTACCCGGCCGCGAACGTGACCACCAGCTGCTCGCCCTTCGAGCACTGCTCGCGCGGCTTCGGTACCACATGCTGAAATAACAATGATGATTTTTTTGATGACGAGCAAAAACAAACGCCGTTTGTTAGTAGCGCGTACCCTGTGGAGAGCAACAGACGCAATTGCCTAAACTTTTTTTGTTAATGCTTTGAGTATCTACATAGGAGTTACATTATCTCCATATAAATATAAGAGTGTGCCCTAAAACTGCACAATTTGTTCCAATTCAAAATGTCATCTGTATGTGGTGGATATTGCCCATGATGGGGGGAAAGGTTAGAGGGGGTGAACTATAAATCACCCTTAAATAACCTCTCTCCCAAAAGGAAATCCTGGATCTGTAACTGAATAAAGGTTAATGTGCTTAAATTCGGTATGTAAAGTTTTTTTTTGTATTTATTTTATATTTTTTACTGATAATAAACTTTATTTTAAGAAAATAATTTGAATATTTTGGCTTTCTATGCGGTAGTTTAATTCTAATACGTTTCCATACTTATGACGTCATGAGTACGGCTAAATATGTAGAATATGCCTTTGCCATACGAAACAAAAAGTATACAAAACATTTGACACATTTCATTCAATTTGACAACAGAACTGACAAGTTTTTTTTTTAATTTGCACCATCGGGCAGGCTAAAGCTGTAAAGCCATTCTGTCACGTCTTGCCATTGCATTTTTAGGCTATGAAAGTCCCGCCCGACGAGGTGCCGTCATTAGACATCAATTGAAAGTCAAGTTTGATTTATGTTTTTTATTAAAATAAACCCCACCTCATAGTTTACAGAGTTTTAAATGTAAAAATATTGTACAGAAATGTACTATTTCGAAATGGTTTTGGAATCAGTAAAGTTTTTTTTTTCTTTACATACCGAATTGACAAAATATGCAATAAGAGTTAACTATTTTGTACAAATGAAACAAATATATATTGTTCAATATAAATGACTATAATATGAGTGTTCTTTTTATAAGTGACAGGCTAAGTATTGACAAAGCTCACCTGATGTTAATGGTGCTTTCGAAGATGGTAATCACACCTAGCTTGGCAAGGAATTTACTCTCAGACGAGGCTGTCAGAACACACCATTGGATGCTTGAAAGCAGATTTCATCTACCATGAGGTCACTTGCAAGCCAAGTACACGAAAGTACATTATCTGGTTTCCTTCAGTAACTCAAGCTCATGTTCAACAAGCTTGGTGTTTATCAATCGTTGTGACATTAAATGAAACAGCCAGTACACATAGGCAACAGCTTCAGAAAATTCTATTATTCTTGTTATTTGATGTGCAGTGTACACCATCGAAACCGAAACAAAGAGTTATTCTCACCTTGTACAGCAGTTCAACAGTCTTTTCGAAGCAAGCGAACTTCATCATGGTGTAGGGGATCTGTCTGCCCCAGAGCGGCACGAGCCCCTTGTAGAAGGTTCCGTAGCCCTCGCTCTGCACCATCTTCGGCCAAGCCTCGCGCAGCGTACTGGCGAAACCAGGCATCGTCTGGATGCGGACCTGGCGTCACAAGACAAATGTGTTACTATATGACTCCAGTTGCTTGTAATTTCAATTTATAGTGAAATTCCTAGAGCTGGAAATATAAGCGAAATATTTGACGGAGCCCTAAAGTAATCAAAAACTGTTTTATGTATATTTTTTATTGTCTGTTGAATCAATGTTGAACTGTTGACTTATACATTTGCCTGAAATGTCGGTTACTACTTTTTAATGATTTTTTTACTCTTTATGATGGAATATTTAGACTTATTTAAAACTATTTAGTATTTTTTCATTATGACCAATATTTTCGAAGAGCACACTTAGAGTGTAACAGCTGCTACTGTTACTATTTGTTTGTTTCGTATGTAAAATAAAGTTAATTTAATCCCTTGTCAAGTTTACTGTGTATTGCGAGTAGCCCTCAGATCTCATAATCTTGGTATCACAGGGCACCAACGGCGTCGAACGGACACACTGCACTTCTAGGAAGCACAGCGCGACGGACACCCATCGCATTCCTATCTCTGCCGTCCGCCCTCCAGCGCTTTGTTTCATCATTGGGCAAAAATCAACTACTGTTGCAGACCTGAGTTTGTTTTCAGTCTTAGCTTCACTGAAGGTGTGCAAATTACATTTGTTGATTAGTCCAACATGTTCTATGCTTTAATGACATTATCCAATTATCTAATTTTTATTATTTCTGTTTGACATCGGTATTTTATTCTATTTTATTTTTTGACATTAATTTTAATTTTTGACATTCGATTTTTATTTTTGACATATTATTTGTAATGTAATTTTGAGATCTGATTTATTTTTTAACTAACATGACTGAATTTTTACATTGTGGACTCTAATTAAAATAGTATTTTAATGTTTGTACGAGCACAGCGCCATCACTCGTGACATTTGTACGCCTGACCGGCACAACATCACTCAGCCACATCAAGTACTGGAACATCTTTTATGCATATATTGTATAAAATTTCTCATGTTGTATACAAATAAATTATCTTTATCTTTAACTTTTCTTACAGGCATATACAATTATACGTGTCGACCTTGACGCTGTTCGACATAGTACACAGAAAAAAATAAATAAATGTCAGTTTTACCTTAGCAGCTTCAAGAGGAGACAGAGCGATGTCAGCGAAGAACTCGGCAGATGCAGACGCAGCGAGGTACACAAACGTACGGTAAGAGTAGGCGGTCTCCTCATCCAACAGGCCATTGTAGCCTACTTTGAACACTTCATAGAGACCAAACTTGCACAGACCCTGGGAGAGAAATAGTCAAGTTATTTACATAATAGAGAGAAACAGACTAATAAGTATGAGTCGATGCGGTCTCATTGCGATTGTGTCTACATCGACGTTCAGTAGGAACAATTGGTAATTTGATTTTAATCATTGAGATTGTTAAGCTATTTTTTTTATGGTTGTTGATGTTAAGTGACGATGTGGTCGAAGATGGTAAAGCACACCTAGCCTGGAATTGAACTGGCTCTCAAATGATGTAGCCGGAACGCACTGTTAGATGCTTGGCGGCAGATTTTCAACTTGTGGGTGGTAGCTAGCCAGCCGAGTACTAGAAAGTACTCTACCACCATACTATGGTTTCCTTCACCGGTAGCTCAAGCTCATTGTTGGTGTTTGAACCCACACCCTTCGGCATGCGAACCGACTGCGCTAACCACTCAGCTATCATCGCCATCAATAGTTACCTAAATAGGTCATAATACTCACAATTTGTGTGGCAAATTAACTCTTTTTATTAAGACTGACCTATCAGGTACCCGTTTTCACTTAGGTGGTAGATTTCAGGAAGTCTTCTAGGTACGCACTACTGCAGTACCAAGTATTCTACTGCCAAGCAGTAGTGTGTAAACATTACTGTGTTCCGGTTTGAAGGGTACTGATAATTCTTTGTAGCATTACAGACCTGGAGAGAATACCCGATGAAGGTGGGCGCCCAGCCCTTGGCAAGCCCTCGGACGCCCTCCTCTCGCACGGACACCTTGAAACCGGTGAGGACATTCTTGTACTTGTCGGGGTCTACTTGCAGCCGGCACTTGACCAGATCGAGAGGAACCACGGCAGTGTGGGTGATACCTACGGATAAAGGAGATTATTTAATAGAAATATCAGAATGTCTGGCCAGAGGTCCAGTTATGATGGTTAAGAATGCCGAGAATGTTGTCAGCACTCAAAGATCCAAGTATTTGAGCACAACTTGGTTGTAATCATTGAGTTATGATACAAATCATAAAAGCAAAAAAAATGTGGTAGAAAAATATATCGTAGGACTATTCACACAGCGCCATCTAGCCTCAAACTAAACAAAGCTTGTACTATGGGAACTAGGTAACTGATAGAATACTTATATACTTTTTTTTTTAATACTTATAATACATACAGAACACCCAGACACAGAACAAACATTTATCGTCTCATAAATGTTTGTCCTGGAGAGTCTTGGTGTGAATCGAACACACACCCAGCTTTTGAAGCATTTATCCTACCAAATGAGCAAACAGGACAGTCAAAATGTTGTGGTGTGGGAAATACAATAGAAGGATATAATAAATTGACTTTAAATATAAACCTTGGTGGTTATGTGTGTGCAACTTTATGTTTTCATGATTGACAGGCCAGTTGTTTGACCACAGCACAAGATGGTAAACACATCTAGCATGGAATGGAACAAGCAACTAGTTCATTTAATAGATATTTTTCAAGGGGAGATAAAATCTGGCCCCAAACTAAGCAGAGCTTGTGTGATGGAAGTCAGATAACTAACAGAATACATAAATACTTTTTTTTTGGAAATTCAAACTTATAATACATACAGAACACCCAGACACAGAACAAACATTTGTTTATACACAAAATGTTTGCCCTGAGTGGGAATTGGACCCACACCCAAGGCAGATATACTACCAATGAGCCAACGATCACAATCTGCTGTCAATCTGTCAAAGATAAGACTTTAATATACTAGTACTTTTTTTTTAGTTCTAGTTGATAAAGTATATACCTTAGGACATCGCACATAGTGCAATCTAGCTCCAAACAAGCAGTGCAGAAAAAGTAAATAAATAAGTAATTAGAAAGATTCATTGCCTGAACTGGTTAATCTAACACAGACGTTACATTATCTAACCGTGACACAGTGATTGAAGACATGATTTCACTCAGATAACAGAGATAAAGGCTCAAAATGTATTTACTTCGATAACATGCATAATCCTTCGGTATATCACGGCCGTCTCAAGTTTATCGAGGATTACGCAACTTCCTAATCACTGAGTTGCCACTCCCTGCGCGGAATGCACGGATCAATATTTTGGATTTGAACTTTAATGATTTTTTATGATTTCATTAGCTACGCCACGCGGTGTTACCCGCTACATGTTTTCGGGATTAAAAGTAGCCTATTTGTTAATCCAGGATCTCAGCTACCTTCATACCAAATATCGTCTAAATCCGTTCGGTAGTTTTTGCGTGAAAAAGTAATAAACAAACAAACATACATACATCCATTCTTACAAACTTTCGCGTTTATAATATTAAGTAGGGTACCGGAACGGGATCCCACTAAGATTGATTAAGAAGCCAGCCTATGTGTTAGTTTACATATAGTTTGTCTCTTACTTGTGTGTCACTTTACGTATTCTTAAATGTTTTTCTAGTTCGTGTTAACTTTGCGAGCACAGCCAAAAATCAATGTTTGCGCCACATTTTAAACCTGTCATAATTAGGCGATAATCCGCGGCTTGTGATGGGCCGCGACATCGGCTAAATTATTGCATATAGATCCGTTACTAGCTAAACCTTAGCTAACGTCTTTTTACTGTTTACTCTAATAGTCATTGTTGACTAGATGGTAGATCTTCTTAGCTGGAGGTTGTCTAGGTAGATGCCACCGCATTATCAGTTTCTTATTTATCAGGTTATTGTTCTGCCACCAAACAGTAGTGATTAAACATTACTGCGTTTTGCTTTGTAGGGTACTGTAGCTAGCGGAATAACAGGGTTTATTACACTCGTCTAATTTCTCAAAGTAATGAGCCTTAAAGCAGTACCAAGTACCTTTGGTCAAGTACCATTGTGATGGTAATAGTCCGATGAGATCTCTTACTATTTGGAGAATATGCTTCCCGAGTCAGTGTTCTAAGATACAGAGATATAATCGATGTGTCTTCAAAATGCTAGTGAATCGATACCTTCTAGGCAAGGTACCATGGTAGACAGCTTATTAGCTCAACATAGTTAAATTAAATATCATAACTATGAGCATAGTACAAGGATTATATCTACTGTACTGTACTGTCTGTGTCTTGTGTACTGTATGTATTATAAGTATGTATTTACAAAAAAAACTATTTAAGTATTCTATCAGTTATGTCATCCATAGAACAAGCTTTACTTAGTTTGGGGTCAGATGGCGCTGTGTGTAATGTCCTACGATATTTATTTATTTTATTTATCTCCCGTCATGTGCCATTTGAATCCCTTAATCAGCTACTGTGTAGAAGCCCCTTTTTTGTACGCCTCTTATCTCAAGTTCTGCGCGAATCCTACCCAGGTTTGACCCGTATAGCAAAGATAAACTTACCGCAAGAAAGGATGCCTCCGATACCGCAGAGCGCGAAGTATTTGGCAGAGGCAAACTCGCAAGAGTCACCGGCCGCGGCGGGGACGACGGCGGCTGCAGCCATGCCCTGAGCACAACACAAGATAAGCCAAGGTTCAGAAAGCGTCGCGACACCATAAAACGATTTGAGGAAACCTGCATGTTGAGTTGTTCGAAAATGTGTGAAGTCTGACAACCCGCACTTGGCTAACATAATGGAAAATGGGCTAATCCTTACAATGAAAAGAGTGCATAATACCTAGCAGTTGGATAGTTTATTAAAAACAGGGTCAATTCAGACAAATGTAACAGAAAAACCTTCATAATTTCAATATAACTTATTGCATAATTTTTCTTTCTTAGGACAAATACTTGACGATGTTAAATGTTGACAAGAAGCTAATATGGGACATATGAACATCTGCCAAGATCGCTCCAAGTGTATATACGAATGCATACATAGTATACAAAACTTTTTTTAATCTTGAATGGTTTCCAAATTATGAAAAATAAGGAACCTAACTATTTTTTTTACATGTAGAAGTTACGCATGTAATGAATTGAAGGCGATATTTACATACTTCAAGACTAAATACAATGAATATTATACAAACTGCTATTTATCTGTTTCTACTTAATGTGACAAGGCCTTTAACATAATATGGCTCGATACTCAAAGAGTACAAAGTTCTTTGAGAGACTAGGTCAGTATATTGCATCGAATTGTGCTGTTATATAAGGAAATAGGTTTGATTGCCACCCAGGACAAACACTTATGTGACCATAATAAATATTGTTCTGAATTCTGTGACAGTGTAGGGTCAGGACATGCTAGGTGTTGACTATAGCTCATCTGATGTTAAGTGACAGCTTACAATAGTTATTGATTTGATTAAATACAAGTTCCCACCAATTACACAAATGATTTTGTATTTTGGTTCTGTCAAACCGCGGGCAGATAAAACCTATTTAAATGTTAAATAGTAGGGTTCTCACCATATCGGTGGGTGCGGGAGTGGACGCCTGGCATTGCGCGGGGGACAGCGGCCCGCGGAAAGGCGAGCTTTTCGCCACGTCCAAGAGGGATGAGAACATTATTCTGCAAAAATACAAATATATTTTATTGGTGGTAGATCTCCTTAGCAGAAGGTCGCCTTGGTTACCATAATTATATTCGGCCGTCAAGCAGTAGTGTGTAAACATTACTGTTTCGGTTTGAAGGTACAGTGATGACCTGGATATTTGTTTTACAACCCAAGAGTCTATATATCGCTACAATGGTCATGGACATTTGACATGCGTTGTATCTGAATATCAAATTGTCTCATTACTATATAAATAAAGAATATACACACCATGCAAATCTTATTACAAAGGTGATACATACAAGTATATCTAGATTGTAACCTTCATATCTAGGTTGGATTTGTAATGTTTAAATGAAGTATTAGATTGAATTGGCAATAGGTACAATACTCCCCATACTGTACATTTTCTCCAGCTAGCATCTAAGTTCTGGTCCAGTGGCAGAGATATGACCTACCCAGAATGGTATATGTACCATCTTGTGTTGTTTTTTGTCAATGTCTTTGGTCGCTCAGTATTTAACCGATCCAAACATCTGACCACCTAAGACCGGCCCAAGTTAATCTCGAGAATAATTATATGTTTCTATTCAACGACAAAGTTGCACCAGAAAACACATGGGTCATCTAATCTCCTATAAATGTTTCGGGGTACCTCCTTACTCTTTCTCTCAACAACCATTTCCTTATAATTTTACATTACCAAAATTTTTAATGGCACTGCCAATACAAATTTTTTCCTAATTAACCTCAATTTTGAATAGTTAACAACTGACTAACCTAACCTAACAATTTTAGTTAATCTACATTACATTTAATTAATTAATTAATTTAATTTAATTTTGATTATGGTTTTTATTTTGATTTTAATTTTATTGAATTTATTTTTGATTTTAATTTAATTAATTGTATTAATATATTTAAATGCATGTTGTGCTTCTTTAAATAAGCAACACAATTAGCTAGAGAATTATATAAGTAAAATTATGATAATAATTATTGTAGTTGTTAGTATGAAGCCTCAAAAAAAAAAAAAAATTCCATTACTGCCTGTGTACAGTGATGATTTCAATGTTGTTTTCATAAGTAGTTTTTTTTAATACTCGTTTTTGATAATGAAATTTTTTGCCAGATTAAGTGTTTGGTTTAAGATTTTATTTATGTGATAAAATAAAACTTATATCTTTAATATCATTACCACAATCATTTATCAAGGTTGTGTTTAGCTAATACCTACTAAGTTAATAAACAATTTGGCACTATTTCAAATGATTCGCCACATATCATGTGACATCCGCATGCAAGTATCCAAATCATTCAACTCAATTGATAATTATGGAACAACAATTGTGGTTATGTCATTTATTCAACATGTCAAGGTCAATTTCTTACATTTTAAATATTAATTGCTTTATTATATTAAAATTTTAGGTCCAAAGTACAAGCATTGCTTAGTTTGGAGTCAGATTGACCATGATATTTTTTCAATAAATTCTGTCAAATGTATCTATCTAAGTTGTACTGGTGTGTGTTTGTGTCGCACAAACCAGCACAACTACCTAAAAGAAAATAATATAAGGGGTATTAATCTCTTTCATGAATAAATTATTATTGACATCTGTAAAATTCCATGTTAGTAACGAAAGTGAAGATTATTAACTTTGTAATTTTGAAAATGTCCCGTTTTGAACCAGAATTAAAATAGTCACATTACCCATGAACATTGCAGCAATACACAGACCTTTGTGTACCAAAACAAAGTCAGGGGCATCACTTCTTTGGCGCTCATTACCATGCGACTTTCGTACTATCATGGTTAAGTCTCAAGATCCCAGTAAATTTATATTTATTACATTTTCCTCAACCAGGAAACCAAGTGATGGCACCATTTATGTACCTATTAATATATTTTAGCAAGTTTATATAACAGTACACCACACACACACCATGCACACCTGCATTGCAGATATGTACCTAAACTAACTTAGTTTTATTGGCTCCTGATTTGTTTAAAATTATTTTTTAAAGCAAGCATTGTTCTTAACCAAGGGGAAGACTTAAATCCTGGTACATAAATGGCAAAGTCAAATTTGAAAGATGGTTTCTTTGCTCTGAATATGCTCATAGGTTAAGTAAATTATTACTTAAGCAAGTTTTAATATCATCTTAAAATATTATACATAATTAATTTTAAATACTGCTTTTTTATGCAGTATGTTTATGTATGATATTTTCAGACGTCACAAACAGTTAACGATTGCGATGAAATTTGTTGATACGGGGGTTGTTGGGTGGTAAATCTCATCTATGACAAAACGCGTGTTACCTAGATTTAGTTACGTCTTTGTAAATCCTGAATTTGAAAGTAAAGTAGTAAGTAGTTCGTGAGATCTTGTGCACTGTTTCTTCAGGGGCCTAGAACTCATGCATAGTAATAAATTCATCTTGCATCGAGATCATAAAATGAACAGGAAGATTTTATCAAATTAACAAGTATTTATCGGAATACCTAAGTACTTGCCTATCTCAGGACAGAAAATTGAATTACAAACACGCTGCTCTAAATATCCACCTACGATAACTATATGATCGAAGCTATTCGTCTACTTTGTTTCGTTGCACTGACCTCTTGAACGGGAATAGATGAAAATCAATGCCACTGTCGCGTCAAACTGAGGTTAGGTAACCGAAGTTAATGACTGTCACTTATTTCACAGGCTGGTAGCGTAAACTATTTCAATTAAACATAAAAACAAAAACTAGTTACACATGGATATCCTTAATTTAAAAGTTAAATTATTCAATATCGGCGTAAAATAGGTTTAAAAACAAACAGCCGAAAAGCGGCCATATTGTCGTTTCTCATATAAACTGCCTAAAACCGGGCGTCAGCCGCCTCTTTCCAGATTGAAACATTAGGAACTGAATTTATTAAACGTTTTTTACGTATGTATATTACAAATTAAAAAGAAACTCATTTTCCATTGATAGTTAAATAGGACAAGGTCACGTGAAAACATAATTTCATTAGGGTTACGTAAGGAGAATTCAAAGTGGTGTTACATTTGGTGACTTTTATAACAAAAGCTGTGTTAAACTCTAAATCGATACGAAGGCACTCGGTCACAAAACTAATTTAAGTGGAAAAAATATACTTACATGTTTTAAATCCGATGGAACTAATAAACACACCGATATCACGCCGCACCGCGCTTGACGCACAGTGCTGAAAAGGAAATGGCGTCAATCCAGTAGTGCCAACCTGACTCGGCTGACTTGCTGATTGTCAATGGTTTAAATTTTTCTTTTTATTTTGGCTTAATACCTCGTGAATTCTGTCAGGGTCTAGTAGTGCTTGATTTTATTTTGAAGTGGCGTGGCGAATGGTTAAATTATGTAAATAAAGTCTTAATCACGGTCAAATCCAGCCCATACTAACATATATTAAAAATCTAGCAAATTAATTGTAACTTTAGTACACGAAAAATCATCCTCTGACAATCCGGCAATCTTTTGCTTTATGTATGCCTGTGACCTGTGACGAATTAATAACGCGGACTGTTGATCAAAATTCCTTTCAATAACAACATTTTAGTAATTCAATAAAAGTTTATTCTGATTTACGTTCCCGCTAAAGTCCCAGTGTAATGCAGGATACAAATCGGTCCAACAAACACCAACTAATGTGCTGTCTCTTTTTAATCTATTGAAACTAAACAAGATATCATTATAGTGGCTCAATCGATCGGGCTGTACCCAGCTAACTGTCAGCTGAAAAGTGTGGCTATATTTACGTCAGAAATCTGACGGAGCCCAGCCTCGATCACCAACGACTTGCGAAAATGTACCTATTCGTATCAACATCGACAAAAAATTGTATAAGATTTGTACAGCTTTGTATGCTATCGAGGACTGGATACCATTACGATACGAATTCGATAAATTTTCGTGATCGAGGCTCTCATTTGCTGGGGTGCTGAGTGGCTGGGTGTCGATCAAAATATGTTCGAATTAGGCATTTAAAATTTAGAAAATTTTCAGATAAAAAACGTTTTTTTTGGCGAGAATTTCTATAAATCATATTGTTGCATTGTATCGTTTTCCAAAACTTATGTTTTTTGTTAATGTTTAGATTATAGTGGCATTCAACGGTATATGAACAGCCAAACAGCGGTATTTGACCGCTGTTTGGCTGAATGCCTGCAATTGGTACCTGCATGTAGGAAAGTTATACATAATATTATAATGTGGTAAAACATGTCCTTCCTGTCCTTTCCTGTTATTTAGAAGTTGAGTTTTACTTATTTTTCTTTATTTTTTTATGAGATTATTATGGTTATTTTAGTACCTGCAGAATACAAAAAGTATTATGCAAAAAACAAGGAAAAAATCTTAACACCTATGCCTCAGATTAAATTTTAATCTGAGACCTGTGCCGAGATTTTTATGTAATACTAGCACCCAGGAGTTTTGGCGGGAACGCGGAAAGAGTCGTGTCGCTCCGTTATATTTTTTTCCAAAATTAGTGTTTTGTCGAGTGTTTATGCATTAAAATGGTAGTGTTTTAATCATAAAGTTCCGAATCACAAGCGTGAGTGTGGGAAAATAATATAATGTGGTGAAACATGACTTTTCGTGTTGCTTCCAAAACTCCATCGCGGCTTTATAGTAAAGTCGCCACTACTTCACTAAAGCATGACTGGACTTGACTGACACGGACTATACTAGACCAAGACTGGACTTTGACTATAACTTTAGCTACGAGGACACTTATCTAACTTTTGAAACTTGAAAATATATAAATACTTGACACTGGCAAATGCTCAAAACGCGACGCTAAAACCAAAGAAAAGACAAACTAGCACCCGACATCTGTGGCACCGCTATTTTATGAAAAATTCCAAATAGATGAAGCTGAAACGCAGAAATAACACTTAAGACAAGGCAGTATGGCTCTATAGCTTTAGCCTGCCCGAAGGGGCAAATTAATAAAAAAAAAAAAAAAAAAAATTGGTGTTTGAAGTGTTAGATAATGCAAAGGCAAAAATTGTATAATTTTTAATTTTACTACTGAAACTGCATTTTCATAATTTCGTTATTTAAAGATAAAGATAGGTATATTTATTTGCAATAACATGAGTCAGAATAGATATGAATGATGTCCGTATCTGAATTAAATGATCTGTATGTTATACCTACCTGAAAAGGTGTACAAATATTAAATTTGATGGCAACAGAATAGGTAATATCTAGTAGGTAATAGATATGGATTTTTTTAAATTTATTTCGCTAACTTTATGTAATGAAGTAAATCTACTATAATTTTATTGTAAGCCTACGGGATGTGCATTGTGCAGCTTCTCGTAATATCTTCAATTTTCTTCATGATTGTTGTCGCTGTACTAACATATCCTAACCACCATGATCTTTGGGCCCACACATAACATGTTAGTGAGGTATTTGAAAATTTTATAATCTACTTTCATCAAGTTTTAGTTCCTAAGTAGGCACCTAGCGTATGTGGCCCACTGGAACCGCCTTGAATTAGGGCCCCCATAAGACCGCATTAATTGCGTTGGCTATAGCTACACTACACCACTGAGTAGGTATTTGTATTAGGACGTTTGTGTTCCTTAGTTAGGCCGCCGGAACTTAACTCATACCTTAAAAGATGGCAAGGTCGCTATGGACTAGATAATACCTTCCAAATGAAAACGTGTGATTGAAGCAGTGTTTTAAATAAATAAAAGACAAAACGCATTAACAAAATATAGTTTAATAAATAATAACTCGACAAATTGCAATTTTAACAAATAATAAACAATGTCATCATAGAATCCTGTCATGTTGTAAAGTAATAATTAATCATATACCCATTTATACCTATTTTGTTTTGTATGTAGGTAACAAAACAAAATTATTTTCTCGTATGGTTCTAACTTCATTAGCATTATTTATTTAATTTAATTAATACTTGATAAATTAACAGCTAGGTAACATACATTTAATTACGGATATTATACGTTCAAATACAAATAATTTATAGATAACACCAACGTTACAAGTCGAATTTCGTAAAAACATTTCAAATCTGTGTAAATAAAAATCTTTACGTCACAATTGCCATGTTCATATGGCCAATTCAAAATTTCCACAAACAATTAAAAAGCCTTATTGAAATATTATACAGTGCGTAGATTGACAAATAATGATAAAAACTACAAAATATAACTCATTAATGATTAAAAACGCGCCACCAACTAAAATTAACCGCCTAAGCTGCACGACGGATGTAATAAACAAATAAAAATAAACATCGTATGGCATTATTATTATTTATTTATTATTAATAAACATATAAATATCGTGCAGCGCTGCGAACTCATTGAAACTGCGGCTCGCTCTCAGTCAGTAAGTACGCGTTCGCTCGTGGGATATGCAACAAACAAGACCGACAGTACAGATACTGTCTGCAATAATTATTATATTCATCTAAAAGCAACACGGGTAGGGTCAACTGTATATACCTTCATTGCTAGATGCAAGACGCTGTTTATATGGACAGACACACATTTGGACACAATATTACACCTATATATAATTCGCACTTAATAACACCAGACAGCCAAGCTCAGGCAAGTGTGTTCTCGAAGACGACTAGGAGCCAAGTGACTGCAAGCAGTCGGACCATCACGAACGAAGAGAAGCGAAAGCGCCTCGGTTTCCGTTACGGCGATACCCATCAACAGCTGGCACGTAGAGACCGGTATAGACTGATTGTTTTGCGTTTGGCATGGCGGCAAATACAAGTGGCGACAACACATCTTAAATCGAATAAAATTACGCGCTATACAAGTCATAAGCGGTCCTAGTACTCGTTATTATGTACAATGTTTACAATTAGTATAGGTAAAGAACGCAGCTAGGAGGGGAGGGGTCATCCTTCTGACGACTACAGTCGGAAGTGCTGTGGTTACCTGCGCATTTCACACACCTGAAGGGTGAGTGACAAAAGCGCGCAGCGTGCCCGTATAGTTGGCAACGATGACATTGCCCGGGGGTGGATTTTTTGTGCGGGGGCTGGAATTCCAGACCCGAAAGGTTGAGGATCGATTTGGCATTCCAAATCGCCTGACCCTCCGGGCTGTCTTCCAGTGTAACGAGGACCATGTCACATGGCTTTTTGGTACGGCCGGCGTGCATCCGGCTAACCGAAATAACAGGAAAGTCCTGTGCAAGAAGGTCGGAGTGGACAGATTCGAAAGGGATCTCCTTAGGGATCCACTTAATAACAACGCGGAGGACTTTCTCCTCCTCCAGGGCAAAGGTGTAAAAATGCACCTGGGACTCCCGAAGGAGGCGGGTGACCGTGCGGTGGTCATCCGAGGAGGAGAGATGGATGATGATTCCATCTCTGTGGGATTTTGCCCTGAACGGGACCTGGCGGTCGGTCAGGGTCTTTGCCACGGACTCCCATGACTCGCGATTGCGAACAATCACCGAGGATTTGGAGGCCTGCGGGGCGGGAGTGGCTGGAGGAGCGGGGGAGGGGTCAGCAGAGGGCATGACACCTGAGGTGGGGCACGGGGATTTGAGCGGAGGCAGGGGGAGGGGAGCGCCGGCAGGGCGCTTTTTGCTTTTGGGTCCGACGACTGTGAAGCCGTCGTTCTCAAGGGGCGGGGCGGGTTTGGAGGAAGAGGATGGGGCGGGTTTGGAGGAAGAGGATGGGGCGGGTTTGTTGACTGGCGCCTGAGGGGCGCCGGGCTTGCGGGGGGATTCGCCTGAGGGGCGAGGCTGGTGCGAGGAGCGACTCCTCTGCGACGAGCGGGCCGTCGTCGGAGGGGAGCGGCTGCGGGTGCGGTCGCGGGCGGAGGGCTTAGACGGGGTGCGGGGTGGTGGGGGAGGCATGGGCCCAGTGAAGCTGGGCATTAGCTTCGCGGCGGATGAGGCGGGGTTGAATGACGAGCGCGGTGATAGAGTGAAGGAGTCCGGCGCGCGCATGAATGCGTCTAAGCAAACATGGATAAGTGCTCTCTGTTCAGTCAAGCTCCGCGCAACGAAGGTCGCGAGTAAGTAGCATTAGGGACTGGGTCTCCTGAGCGTGTTTGAGTCGATGTAAGTGCAGTGCCTACATCCTCGATCACCCCTGGAGGCTACAGTGGTGTCGCCCGCCCCTCCACCGCCACGGTCGTGCGCCTCCGCAACATTGCGTCGAGGCCACGCCCCCTGGCAGCGAGCCGCGCCCGCCCGCCGAGTATGGAGAAAAAGTCCTCCTTATCCGACTCAAGTGATGAGCAGGAGGTGTCAATACCGCCACACTCCACAATTCAACCCGACCCCTCCAGCAATCTATCCTGGAAGGAGTGGAGGAAATCACCCGAATTCCAACAAAAGCTGGCGGCAGAGGGAATAATAGCGTGTCGGTCCCTTATCGACCCCACCGACATCAAATTAATCCCGGTAGCCGCCCTAGGACTACCAAAAGCCCCGAGAACGGGTAGGGAGCGCGCCCGCACCCGAACCCACGCAGGGGTAAAAGATTCCAGCCGCGGAGCCTCAGCTGGAAAAAGCTCCACAAGGGAGAGGAAAAGGGACCAGTTGAGTCTCTCCTCCGAAGATAATGCGGAGAAGAGAAGGAGGACGTCACGGTCCCCGCCGCTGCAAACTCCCACTCCCCAAAGGAAGACGCCGGTACCTATGATCAGGGTCCGGCCGGACCCATCTCCCACACGGCCATCGACATCATAATCAACAGCAGCGCCACCACCAACAACAAAGGCGACCCACAGGACCCCGCCGCCTATCCCTATAGAGGCGAGCGTGGTCATACTGTCGGCCCCAGCATCACCATCACCACGGCTATGAAAAAGCCTGACCATTTCCAGTCCCGTGAACATGGCCACACTGACCATGACCATGCCCATTATCCGACCCACGACCATGGCCATCTTGTCCATGGCCATGACCATCGACTTTCGTGGGAAGCCGATGCAGATCCAAGAACAGAAGATAACCACCCAAACCACAAGATCAACCAGGCGCCGATCCAGGGGCTGCCGCACCACGATTCAACAACATACGCGGCCCTGGAATCGGTACCCATGGACACGGCACCGCTGCCGTCCCCACCACCACAGTCCCCGGCTGCTGCGGCAGCCTTTGCAGCAGCCTCCCGATCACCACCCCTGGAGGCGGAAGACAGGACCTACGCCCGAGCACTACGCTCCCCACTACCTCCAAGAAGGGTACCTCCGCCTACCGGCGGAGCTACTCCACAAACATCATCGGCGGTTACGACCAACAGAGGTCGCACCTACCCACCCATCGTAGTTGAGGTACTCCCCAACTGGCCCGCCCATCTGGGCGAACTGAGAAGACGCTTGGGTCACATCCCCAACGCACGCCCATTGGACAAGGGCATAAGATTTCGCCCCAAAACCCCTGAAGAGTTCAGGACGATCCAGGCATATCTGACGGAAATGCAAAAAGATTCGCCAGAAATTGCCTGGTACTGCTATGCCCTGGAATCCGAAAAGCCCCACAAGGTAGCTCTGTGGGGCCTTCCCCACGGAACGGAGCCAGAACTAATCGTGCAGGCCCTAAAAGAGCTCGAATTCCCGGCTATCTTCGCCCGAGCTCTACCCAAAAGGAAGGACGCAAGGAAGAGCGTCTACCATATCCAGCTGGGACCGATGGCGAAAGACCAGCTGGAAAGGCTCTACAATACCAATGAACTCCTCAACATGCCAAGGGTCGTAATTGAGGCATGGAGAGGAGGAACCACAGTCCCGCAATGCCACCGCTGCCAGATGTTCGGGCACGCATCAACCAACTGCCACCGCCCCCAGAGGTGCGTGAAATGCGCCGGGCCGCACTTCGGGTCCGAGTGCAAGAAACTGGAGGGCACGCAGTCCAAATGCGCCAATTGCCAGGGGGACCATGCGGCCAACAGCCGCCAATGCCCCCAGTATCGGCAGGAAGCGCGAAAGAGGAAAATTCGCATTCCAGGGGACTTCCGCCCCCCGACACAACAACAAGGACAAGTCTTACGACAGATGCCGCCACAGCAGCACTTCCACAACAGCTGAGGCCCCAACCCCCATGGGGGACACAAACCACCTGGCTTCAAGCTAGAAGGACCCAAACAGCAGCCACAGACCCGGCTCGCTTCCCAGCAGGGCAACAAGCGCCCCCCACAGCAGCTCGGTGTTATGGCCCTACACCAACGAGGGGGCCGACTACGCTCCAACCACCAGCAAATATGCCAGGGCAAACAAGAAAAAGAAGGAAGAAGAAAAGGCCCAAACAAAATAGACCGACAGTATCTACGCCTACTCTGCCCACAGAAGCTCTCGCCGCATTCGTACCATTCGCCCCACCGACCATCCACCCCTCAGTCGAGGGCGGTAACGCAGGGAGAGGCAGGAAAAGGGCCAGAAGGCCCGCCAAATCTAGACCAGTTTCGGCACCACCCGCAATAAGGGCGCGCTCAAGGCAGGGCCCCGACCAGAGAGTACACTTCGCCCAGGTGGAAAGAGCCCCCCAGACTGTAAGATCCACCGCAGGAAGACCACCAGCCACTGAAAGGGGGTTGCCCACCCCACTCGTAGGACTTCCTCCGAAAATACCTCCTTCCCAAATACGAGGAAGTAGAAAACCAGACTTCATCCAACCACCCATCCCCTGCCCCAGTACAGAGGCGGGCTCAACCGCGACGGCGCAACACAAGGAAGCCATTAACATATACATGGAGGCCCTGGTGAGCTTGCTCGTGGCCATCGTCGCGGGGGAAGACCTCCACAATGCGGCGATGCGCACCCTGGCCAAAATCACAATCCTACACACATCCCGACCAACCCACGACAAAAGGCAGATGTGCTGGACGTCGTGCTTCATAAGGGGTTCAGTGTGCCGATCGCCATCGAGGTTCTGTACGACCTCGACGGGCCGCACCTGCCCCTGCTGATCACAGTGGGTGCACAGACGTCCCGCACAATACACAAGCCAATGATGAGGAAGACCAACTGGGCCGCATACCAGAGTGAGATGCAATCGCTGACAGTGGCCAAACTGTCAACTGCAGAAGAGGTGGAACTCTGCGCGACAGAGCTAACCGCGAAGATAGTATCCGCTCAAGAAGCCGCAACCACGGAGCATCCACACACACACATCCGCGAGCAGCACCCCGCTAACCTCGAAGCCCTGCGCAAGCGCAAGCGCGAGCTGCGCAAGCAGTGGGCCCGCACCAGATGCCCAAGGGTTAAGAGGGGACTGAATGCAGTAACAGAGAGGTTTGCAGACGAAGTCCAGACCTGGAGAGGGATCACCTGGGACAACCACATTGCCCAGTGTGAAGAGGACAAGACAAACCTGTATAACCTCAACCGCCACCTGACCCAGGCTAAAGCGTCCGTTTGCCCCATGCTAGACAGCACCGGCGAACGGCGTTACTCAGCCTTAGTGAGGGCAGAGCTATTAGCTAACCATTTGGAAGGTCAGTTTCAACTACACCCGGTCCCACCTGAGGCCTCGGACGAAGTCCGTGAGGAACACGTGCGAATCGCGAGGGAAGTGTCAGAATTCCTTCAGACCCCGGCTGCCCCGTTGGAAGGAGGTGATTTCATATCTCCAACGGAAGTCGTCAGAGCCGTGAGGCGTCTGAAGTTGAAAAAAGCGCCGGGCAACGACGGGATACCAGTAGCCTCTCTCAAATGGATGCCGATGAGAGGCCTGGTAAGTCTGACCCGGCTGTTCAACGGAATTCTCCGTACCGGACACTACCCCGCGATATGGAAGACTGGCAAGGTGATTGTTCTACACAAACCTGGCAAGGATAGACGATTGCCGGCCAGCTACCGCCCCATCACGCTACTGCCACACATCGCGAAGCTGTTTGAGCGCCTGCTGCTGCGGAGACTGCACCCACACTTCACACCCAGGGTCGAGCACTATGGATTCCGCACGCAGCACTCCACCACGCTCCAGCTGACGCGTGTGATCCACCACCTCACGCAAGAGGCAAACATGGGGCGACGCTCCGTCGCCGTGTTCTTAGACATCGAGAAGGCCTTCGACCGGGTGTGGCACGAGGGCCTCATCTACAAGTTGATGCGCACAACGGCGCCGCCGGCACTCATCAGTGTCGTGGCGTCCTTCCTCGCCGATCGCCGGTTCTTCGTGTCCGTCGAGAACGTCAGCTCCGGGCACAGGGCGATCGCAGCGGGAGTACCGCAGGGAAGTTGCGCGTCACCATACCTCTATGCCGTATACACAGACGACATCCCCGTCCTGGAAGACCAGGAGAGAGGGGAGTCACACTAGCCCTCTTCGCAGACGACAGCGCCTACATCGCGTCATCCCGAAAAGCGACCATTGCCGCAGCCAGGATACCGAGAGTCCTCGACATCCTGCCGTGCTGGCTGGACAGATGGCGCATGGCTGTCAATGTGGGGAAGACAGCCGCGCTAGTAACCAGCACGTATAGGTCCAGAATGCCACCTTTGCAGCTTAGAGGCCAGAACGTCTCATGGGAAAAGTCCGTCAAGTACCTGGGCGTTCTCATCGACTCGACGTTGAGTATGTGCTCGCAGACCTCACACGCTGTCCACCAAGCGAAGGCTGCTCGAGCGCTGCTCCGCCCAGTCCTCAACTCTAAGCTGCCACTCAAAACAAAGCTCGGCATATACAAACTGTACATCCGTACAAGACTGACCTATGCTGCGCCGGCATGGTATGCGCTATGCTCGGCCAGCCAGAGGAAGCGACTACAGGTGGTGCAGAACGTCGCCCTGAGGATGATCTCGGGAGCCGGCCGGTACGTACGCAATGACGTCATCGCCCGGGACGTGCAGATCGAGACGGTGGGGGAGTTCGTGGTACGGTTGTCGCGCGGTATGTTCGACCGCGCTGATAACTCACCACACCCCCATCTGAACAACATTGCGCCGCAACATGCACGCCCCCCTGACGTATGTACCTGGCGTGCCCTCCCTCGAGATCTCCTACTGGCTGGCCAAGAAGACGAAGAGGACAAAACGGCAAGAGGAAATGAGGCCCTCCACTAGTTCCACAATGCCAAGACGAGGCCACCGTGACTACTGGGTGCTCGAACTCCGCTGGGTTCAACTACCTAAGCGTTGAGTTCGCACCCTACGACCAACACCCCCCCCCCCCCCCCCAGGGGACAGAGTTCCCCCGGAGCCCAGCCTCGGCAAAGAGGTCCGCCTCGAGGCCGATTCCCTACCTCCCCTTGATACAAGGAGTAGGAAGAGTACTAGAATCGAAAGCATTAGGGATGTCTCCTGTGTTTGAGTCGATTAAAGTGCATTGCCTATATCCTCGATCACCCCTGGAGGCTACAGTGGTGTCGCCCGCCCCTCCACCGCCACGGCCGTGCGCTTCCGCAACATTGCGTCGAGGCCACGCCTCCTGGCAGCGAGCCGCGCCCGCCAACACACCTCACCCCCGCTATCGCCTATCGGTCGAGCGCGGGGCCGAGTATCCCCGACAGCAATTGTGTACCTAGTACACCCACGCGTGGGAGTACCACGCCAACACCCTCCCGATCTGCTGGCTAGGCGTCAGTACCTGACGTCAGTAGAGCGATCCGCAGTGTTGATACCAGATATTAACGACAATAAAAATAACGACAAGTGAGCAACGGTTACGTGCTGTGCCCATTGTCACCGAGTGTCCGCGAAACCGAACCCGTGCCTTCTGTCGCTGATCGGGTTAGTTGGGCCTTCACCGGTACGCCGGTGATCTCACCCGACTGACCCTGTATCGCCGCTGGCGCGGACGGCAAGCGGAAAAGCGGTGACTGACACACGTATCGAGCATACTCTATTCAGCCTCAATTATTAAACACCAGCACGTTTATACAAACACCCAAGCTCATCTACTCCAATCATGGATCACAGTAGATGCACACCTACATCCATCCACTCCGAAGGCTCACCAGACCAGCCACAGACCTCGCAACCTCGGGACCCAACCTGGGAACAACTTGATGACGAACCAGTCATCGTTTGCCGATCCCTAGAAGACCCGGGAAAATCCGTCCTAGTCCCGATTTCCGCATTAGGGCTACATCACGTCCCCAGGGCCGGGCGCGCACGTTCTCGTTCGCGTACGCCAGGAGGATCGTCGTTTTTTTTTTTTTTTGAATGACTAATGCTGTTGGCCGCAGATGGCCTCTACAGCGTCACCGGACTGTGGCGAGCGCAAAGGGCGCTGAGCCTAAATGTTAAGGACGACTAGCACAAGGGCACCAAAGTGGTACGGACCTCGGCTTGGGCTGTCGCCAGACGAAGGGGACCTGACTTGCCCTAAGTGGGCACCTACAATAGGTTGTAATCTGAGCAAGTGAGTGAGTAACTAATCTACACTAAGCTGACTGATCTTCAGACAGATCGGGGGGGACCGCGACCTCGCCGGCGAGGTCGACGTATGATGGTGTGCCTTTGGTAACTGGCGCCTATACCAAAAACGGAATACCTCCTGTTGCTAGGGGTGGGCGGGTCGGGAGACCCCAACACCCGGGGTCTTCCGGGTCTTCTAGGACGTGTCTGGGACGACGTCGGAAATCGGGAGTGTTTGTCGTGTCTGTCGCGTAGTTCGAGGCTTGGACTACTAGGGGGTTAGGGTGGTGGGGTGTAATATCGAAAAAGTGACGGGACAAAAATTTGAAATACTGACGTATGGAGGGGAGCTCGAGATCGCAGTGCAGGTCGGCGTTTCGCATGTACCAGCGAGCGCCGACTGCATTGCGTATGAATCGGTTCTGGATAACTTGAAGTTTATCCAGATCTAAGTTGGACGCGTGGGCGAACACAACAGATGCGTATGACATGACAGGGCGGATACAGGTTTTGTAGATTGTCACCTTATTTCTAAGGGACAATTTACTGTGCCTGTTGAGGAGGGGGGAGAGACGGCCTAAAAAGAAGGCCGCTCGGTTGCGGACTATTTGAATGTGTTTCGAAAAGGAGAGTCGACGATCAAGGGTCACACCGAGATACTTGGTAGCGGAGGCCCAGGGGATGGGCTGACCGTGAAGCGTGAGATGTTTGGGGGACCTAGGGAGGTATCTAGAGGGATGAAAGTACATTGCTGCACTTTTATCGGGATTGACTGTGATAGCCCACTTCTTGAGCCAGTCGCCGAGGTGGCTAAGGGCTTGTTGAAGGTGGGCGTGTTGGATGCATCTGCGCCACCCTCTAGTGTAGAGGGCAGTGTCATCAGCGAATAAAGCAAGTTCTACGTTGGGGGAGCGGGGAATGTCGCTGGTGTACAGCGAAAAAAGAATCGGGGCCAGCGCGGAGCCCTGAGGGACTCCGGCGCCGATGGGGTGAGGAGAGGAGCGGCATCCTTCGACGCGGTAACGAAAGCTTCGTGACCTGAGATAGTCTTGTATTATGAGTACAAGACGGTCCGACAGTCCGAGCTGATACAACTTGTGTATCAGTCCGTTGTGCCAGACTTTATCGAAGGCTTTCGCGACGTCTAGGAAGACCGCTACGGTCCCCTGGGGGTAGGGTTTGCGGGTGCAGCCCTGTCTAGGTTTCTTATTGAAACCTTCTAAAATGTACTCCGTGATGCGGTGTACTTGCTGGACGCAAGAGTGTCTGGATCTAAAGCCGAACTGCTCGTTGGGGAGAAGGTTGTTGTCGATGATGTGAGACCAGATACGCTTCAGAAGGACGCGTTCATAGATCTTCCCCAGAGTACTGAGGAGGCTGATAGGGCGGTAGCTAGAAGGTTCGGAGGCCTTCTTGCCAGGTTTGTGGATGCCGATGACATCGGCGGACTTTCACGGACCGGGAAAGATGCAATTAGAGATGGCCGCATTGAAGATGCTGACCAGGAGGTGTAGGAGGGTGAGGGGAATGTGTTTGACCACTTTGTTGCTGATGCCATCCGCACCGGGAGCCTTCCTGGTGTGGAGGCCCTTGATGATCGACTCTACCTCTGAGGTGGTGACTGGCTTGAGCTCCTCGACTGGGGGTATGGATGATCTAAGTTCGACATCACTGTTCACCTTGAGGAGGTGATCAGGATGGACGCGGTCTAAACTGGGGCTGCATTGGCCCTGGAGGCTGTCGGCCAGGCATTCGGCCTTATCCTCGTCGTCGTCGGCGGGAGGGAGGTTTGGTCGGGAGAGAGGGGGCATAGAAGTCTGTTTGTCTGTTTTCAGGGATCTAGCCAGCCGCCAGAATGCCAGGTGGGATGGCTGAATCCCCGAGAGTAGGTCATTGGTCGCCCTCGGCTGGTACTTGCCTTGAGGACTCACCTACAGCGGTGCTGAGGTGGCTAGTGAGAGCGTCAACAGAGATGTGAACGTCGTCGGCGGAAAGTATGTTGTCGGGAATTTTGTCTAAATCTGGCGAGCTGGTCGCATTTAGGGCTGCCCCTAACTGCTTCCAGTTTACTACGGTTTTGAGAGAAGGGAGCCTATCGGACGGGGAGGATCGTCGTACTCGCGGGGACCGGGTCGAAGACCACCACTCTCTGGACGCGGTACTAGTGCAGCGCGTATGAAAAAAAGGTACGATCTATCATCGGAGGACGACAGCGGAGACGAGAAACGACAGAAAGTCGACAAGTCTCCCCCCGCTGATCACAGCCACACCATCAAGGCCCTCACCGACTCCTGCACCAAGGATACGCACAGTACCGGCACGCCCCACCGCAGAAGAGCAGCAGGCGCTACCCCTACCACAGAACAGCCCTATTGAGGGCCAGCCAAGGGAAAACTATCCCGAAACCTAAACACAGGAAGGCTTCGCATTGGCATCAGACCACATCGAACCAGTGGTCATTATAAGACCTCAGCCTGAGTCCCCTTCTTCCTCTGGCTCCCACAGAGACATCATGGAGGAGGACCCACCAATCACGGTACTACCACAGTACCCCACCACAAATTCACACAATCCAAATGGGTCTACGGAATACGCAGCCCTGGACTCAGTGCCGCCGGAAGCAACACCTATGCCATCCCCACCTCCACCATCACCCAGAGCAGCTGCATCGTATGCACTTCAATCACCCAAGCCGCCCAGCTCAAAATCTTCCACCACCACCACCAGCAAACAGCCCCGCTCCACAACCCAGAGCTACAGCCACTGCTGGAGGTAAAAACTACCCACCTATCATCGTGGACGTTCTGCCGGACTGACCTGCCCATCTGGGTGAGCTAAGAAGGAGGTTGGCACATACCTAACGCCAGACCGCTCGACAAAGGAGTAAGATTCTGCCCCAAATCTGCAGACGAGTTCAGTACCATTCAAGCTTACCTAATTGAAGCACAAGGTAAGACTCCAGGGATAGCATGGCATTGTTATTCCCTGGAGTCCGAAAAACCCCACAAAGGGGCTTTGTGGGGGCTGCCAGAGGGAACTGAACCAGAAACCATAACCGAAGCTCTAAAGTAGCGTGACTTTCCTGTAATCTTCGCTAAAGCGCTTCCGCGCAGGAAAAATGCAAGAAAAGCAGTATATTTCATCCAACTGGGGCACATGAGCCGCGACCAGCTGGCACTACTATACGCCACAAATGAACTGCTGAATATGCCACAGATTGTCATCGAGGCATGGAGAGGTGGCACCACTGTGCCGCAATGCCACCGATGCCAGCAGTTCGGACACAAATTGTCACCGCCCACAAAAGTGTGTCAAATGCGCAGGCCCGCATTTTGGATCTATAACAAACATCTAACGTCAGTCAGAATAAACCTGTGCTATGCATTGAGTATTTGATTCCCGGCCCGGTATTTCTCAGTGGCGACGAGGATATTTTTCTGTATTTCGAACAAAATCATCGTGCAATATTTTATTAAACAAATAAATGGAGCGTCGTACGCAGACCGCCTTGAAAGTTACTTCAAGGTCAACGGCGTGGACGACGAGCTTAAGCTACCAACCCTGATTTCACTGATGGGAGACGAGGCGTACTTACGTTAAAAAATTAAAACCTTACCTGTTACGGACGAAACAATTATAACATCCTGCCCCTCGTCTCCTTTCCTTTTAGTTCTAAGAAATTTTGTATAAATTGTAAATAGCGCGCTCGCTCTACCTGCTGCTAGGCGAGCGAGCGGGCTTTTGTTGTTAAAACGGCGCTGTTTGCTTGTAGACGCATTCATTGTTTCACATCTGGTCGGAGTAGGCAAGAAATAATAATAAGAAATACAGTCCAGTGAAGAATGGTTTTATTTTACTGTTAGAACCATTACAAGTTTTGGTCCTTCGAGTGCCGGATACGTGCTGCCAGCAAGGATTACTAGGCGAGAGAGTTCGCTCACACCTCTCGCCGGGAAGAATCAAGTTGCAAGATCGGCAAAGGGCTACTACCGTAGTCCAACCTACGGTGTGACTACGACGTGCAAGACCGCCGTGGAAGACAACTGTAGAAGATTTCAACGTACAGTTACGCTATACATCCACATCATATAGCTACACTGTACAAGTACTCCGTATTAGCTGCGCTATACATCCACATCATATAGCAAAGCTATACGGCTCAGTATCGTCGTGAGAGCTGTGCTATATATACACATCATATAGCATAGCCGTATAACTACGCCGTGCAAGACCGACGCAGAAAGCTTGTCGTACAAGACCTACGTGCAAGATCGACGTGGAATCTCTTCGCGCAAGATCACCGTTCGAAGCTCGACGTGCAAGCTCGACGTGCAAGACCGACGAGCAAGACTTCGCGTAGAACATCGAGAGATCTGCGCACATCTTAAGTGCCAAAGATGCCGATCGACAGAAGCCCGGTCAAGACAAGATCTCAAGCCGAACGAGAAAAGCCTACACTGCGGGTGATGGAAGACCCCCGCGTCCCCAACCGACGTAGAGACATCCGCATCTCACGCACCTGTGGAAACCCTATCTACTGCGCACAATGCTCATCGGGACTCGGTACCACCTACGCGGGAACAAGCAGTTACAAAAGCTGCATCGATACGTTCCACAAGAAGCACCGAAGCACGCATCAGGATAAAACAGCTGGAAGCCGAGGAGAGCCTGGCCAATATTCGTCGGGAACAACTCGAGCTACAGGCTATGCTTATTAAGCGAAGATTAGCCGCCGATGTCGCATTGATTCGAGAAGAAAGTGACAGAGAAAGTTTGGCCGGCGATGAATTAGAGACTTCGCAACGTATCGACAATTGGCTTCATCAGCAGCAGCCGCCACGGGGGGAGCCGCGAGAGTACTCCCACGGTGATACGGGAAACCGCGATAGATACGTCTCGCCGCTACGAAGGAAAGAGACAGATAATCGCGAGAGATATCACTCACCGATGCGTAGAGAGCAAACAAGTGAGCGAGGAAGAAACGCGCAAGTTACGTTTGAACAAATGCCCCGTCAAAGATCGCCTACGCCAACAAAGCCGAAAGATAGAGGAATCGACCGTTTAGCCGACGTTATGGAACGCATGGTTCGCCATCGAGCACCGCCGAGACAGACTCAAGACTTGCCGGTATTCAGCGGCGCTCACGGAGAATGGCTACCGTTCAAAGCCGCGATGAGAGACTCTACAAGACTTCACGGATTTTCGCCGGCCGAGAACCTAGCACGAATGCGGACATGCCTGAAAGGCGAAGCGCGACAGACAGTGCTAGTCCTGTTATATACTGCTACCGACCCAGCCCAGATTATGAGTACATTGGAACAATGCTACGGACGTCCAGAGATGATAATTGATCAAGCATTGGAAGACATGAAGAAATTACCGAAGCTCAGTCAGAATACGACCGCTGGTGAACTGAATGCCTTCGCAATCAAATTGCAAAATATCGTCACTATCATCGAGAGCATCGACGAACGTGGATACCTACAGAATCCAATGTTAACGCGGAACGTTACCGAAAAACTAACACCACACATCCGCTCACGGTGGTGTGACTACATAGAAGACAAAGGCAGTCGCTCAGAATCTGAAATACTTACGCTGTCTAAGTTTTTAATGCGCGAAGCCGAGCGAGCGATGCGATATACCTACACGGCCGCGAGTACCACATCTGGTCAAGGAAACAAAGGAGGAACGATAAGTGTGAATCATCGTAAAGGAGTGAGCGTATACGCGACGACCGAGTCGCAACCGAAGAAAAGAGAATGTTTTGCCTGCGGTAATGACCACGATACTGCAAAATGCAATAAAATTGCTGCGATGTCAGTGCCCAAGAGATGGGAATGGGCAAAGGAAACACGTATATGTTTCCAGTGCCTCAATAGTAAACACCGGCGATTTAAATGTAAAGGCAAGAAGTGTGGAATCGACGAGTGCCGACAACCGCACCACGCACTTCTACACTCGCCCAAGGAAGGTGTTTCAGAACCCGAAGAAGTAATAATAGCGGCAGCTACACACACCTCGGAAATACAAACTCAGGTGTTATTAAAGGTGTGCCCAATCACGATTAAAGGATGCAATGGAAAGGAAGTCGACACATTTGCATTGCTGGATGAAGGATCAACGATAACACTGGTCGATGAAGAGATCGCCGGAATGATTGGTGTTAGAGGCCCGGTACGGTCACTACACATTCGCGGAGTCACATCGAGTCAGCAGCAACCTGAAAGCCGAGTTATTCAACTGAAAGTACGAGGCCGAACTCAGGACAGTTATCGCACGATCAAAGCACGGACAGTGAAAAATCTCGTGCTAGGAAGCCAGTCAGTCGACGAAGACCTCCTGAAACAAGCGCATCTGAGAAAACTAAGATCGGAAAATGTTTGTTATGCGCATGGAAAGCCGCGCATATTAATAGGTGCCGATAACTGGCATCTCATCGTATCCCGAAAACTGCTGACTGGGAAAAGGAATCAACCTGCAGCATCGCTTACGCAACTAGGTTGGATTATTCACGTCTACGCCTAGAAGTGTCGTAACGCAAGAAGAAAGCGTATTACACGTGCGAACGATACAAGAAACAACGCAGAGCGACATTGCACCACTAAGCAGCAAGGATAACGAACTAAGCGAACTGGTGAAATTTCACTTCGAACTCGACGCGTTGGGTATATCCAACAAGCGGAAGCCCATTGAAAAAGAACAACGCGCCGTAGAGATTTTCGAGCGTACGGCGAAACGAGTGAATGGCCGCTTCGAGGTAGGCCTACCTTGGAAGGCAGAAGACGTGACGTTGCCACCCAGTTACGATATGGCTGTCAGTCGACTGCGCGGAATAGAAAGAAAATTGGATAAGTGCCCGCAGCTCAGAGACGCATACACAGTTGAGATAAATAAGCTGCTGGAAAAAGGGTACGCCGTTCGATGCGACGAAAATCACTCCGACAACGCACGTATGTGGTATCTACCACATTTCGCAGTGACGAACCCGAATAAACCGGGAAAAGTTCGAATAGTATTCGACGCAGCCGCCAAAGTAAACGGAATGAGTCTGAACGACGCACTCCTGGACGGACCTGACTTGTTAAGAGCACTACACGGGATACTACTTCGGTTCCGACTAAAGCCGATAGCTGTGGTCGCGGATATCAGAGAAATGTTTCTGCGTGTAAAAATACGAAGTGAAGACTGCGTGGCTCAGCACTTCTTATGGCGAGGCAATGACCGAACAGCATCACCGCAGAAATATATGATGACTTCAATGATTTTTGGAGCCAGAAGCTCTCCATTCATGGCACATAGTGTGAGAGATAAGAATGCGACGGAATTCAAAGAAACTCACCCGCTCGCGTATCGCGCTATACTACAAAGCCATTACATGGATGATTGGGTAGATAGCTTCGACACAGAAGAGACGGCAACTCGCGCTATAAATGAAGTCCGAAAAGTTCACAGCGAGGCTGGTTTCCAGATGGCAGGATGGATGGCGAACGTTCCAGGACCCTTAGCTGCGATTCCGAAAGATGACAAAGCATCAGCACCGAAAGAATTGGGAAATAACACTCAAGGAAAAACGCTGGGACTAATATGGATACCGGAAAAGGATGAACTAGCATTCAACACCAACATGCACAGAATACCAGAACCTGTTAAAACTGGGCAACGGACACCTACCAAGCGAGAAGTCTTAGGAGCCGTGATGTCATTGTACGATCCGCTAGGCTTACTCAGCCCATATTCCGTATCGGCAAAAATCATGTTGCAAGGATTATGGAAAAAGCAACTGGGATGGGACGACGTAATACCCGAGGAAGAAGCCATGGAATTCGCTGATTGGTTAACGGATTTAAGCTACATCGAAAAACTTCGCCTACCGAGATGTTACAAAAAGGAAAATATCGTCGAACAGGAGCTGCACGTGTTCTGCGACGCAAGCGACCAAGCATACGCATGCGCCATATATTGGCGATATATAACAGAGGACGCCGCGATAAAAGTTGTCCTAATCGCCGGGAAAGCGAAAGTAGCACCAATCAGGCCACAAAGCATACCCAGGATGGAGCTACAAGCTGCATTAATCGGATCGAGACTCGCGACAGAAGTCCGGAACGAACTCGGAATCACCCACGGCACTCTAGTAACATTCTGGAGCGATTCGAAAACGGTTTTGCATTGGATAAAGAACGACTCAGTGCGATATACACCCTTCGTAGCTCATCGGCTAAGTGAAATCGCAGAGTTAACAGAGGCAAAACAATGGCGATGGGTACCTACCGCGCAGAACGTCGCAGATGACGCCACTCGACCCGGACAGACGCGACTAAAAACCACGGATAGATGGTTCGTCGGACCCGCGTTCCTCTACGAACAAAAGGAGGACTGGCCTCGAGAAACAGCAACGACTCAAGAATACGATGAAGTCATCGTCAATCACGCAGGAGAGGAAACACCCTGGATTACAATGACGCGATTTTCAAAGTACGAAAGACTTGTACGAACAGTCGGATACGTCTTATTGTTCGTAGAAAAGTGCCGACGTCGTGCGACCGAACTAACTGCGACGCACTTAAAGGAAGCTGAGCGCTTACTAATAAAACAAGCGCAACGGGAAAGCTTTCCGAACGAGATAGAACGCTTGAAAAAGGGCAAAGCCGTAGAAAGGAGCAGTCGGCTACGAAAATTAGACCCGATAATTAGCTCAGATGGAATTCTACGCCTGAACGGAAGGATAGGCGCGGCTGTAGTGCCCGAAGAACGAAAATTTCCAGCTATCTTGGACGGAACGCATCATATTACGAAGTTAATAATCCGCAGAGAACACGAACAAAGCAGTCACGTGGGACGAGAAACAATAGTCAACAACGTGAGACAGAGATATTGGATTCTACGACTCAGGCCGGCAGTACGGAGTCTCCTGAACGACTGTACCAGCTGTCGGGCCCGAAGAGCGAAACCAGCGATTCCAGTAAAAGGAAATCTACCGGAAGCACGTCTCAGCGCATATACTCGACCGTATTCACGGTGCGGAGTTGACTGTTTCGGACCGATGAATATCACTATCGGGAGAAGACGTGAAAAGCGATGGGGAATGATTTTCACCTGTCTAGTCACACGAGCAATACATGTGGAAATTTTAGCTAGCCTGAGCACAGATAGCGCTATTATGGCAATGAGAAGAATGGCCGCACGAAGAGGCTGGGCGGAGATATACTACTCAGACAACGGGACTAATTTCCGCGGATCGGACGCCGAATTAAAGAAAGCCTATAAAGAGTGGCTTCCCGCGCTTAAAGATTACGTCATGTTAAAGCGCGCCGATTGGCGATTCATAGACCCGGGAGCTCCGAATCAAGGCGGCGTATGGGAGCGAATGATTCGTACGGTGAAGACGGCTCTACACAGCGTACTACAAGAGCGAGCGCCTAAAGAAGAGGTCCTGAACACGGTGATGACGGAAATTGAATATACGGTGAATTCACGACCATTACTACATGTACCAGTACACCCGGACGACCTAGAAGCGCTTACACCAAATCATCTGTTACTCGGAACGGCGGACGGAGTACCATACGTCGGCGAATGCGAGGTAGCCGACCGAAGGACTTGGAAGGCGGCACAAGCACTCGCAAATATGTTTTGGTCAAGATGGCTCAAGGAATATTTGCCAACTTTAACGCCCAGAGGAGAATCGGGGTCACCGACATCAGCGAACGTACAAGTCGGCGATTTAGTCGTGATCGTGGATGGACTTTTACCGAGGAACTTATGGCCTTTGGGACAAGTACATAAGGTGTATCCAGGGAAAGATGGAGTTGTGCGTAGCGTGGAAGTGAAGACGCGAGGAGGAGTTTTCCGAAGACCTGCGAGAAGGCTCATCGTCCTCCCGAGAAGAAATGAGGCTTCGTAACTTCTGCGCCGGGGGGAGAATTGTTACGGACGAAACAATTATAACATCCTGCCCCTCGTCTCCTTTCCTTTTAGTTCTAAGAAATTTTGTATAAATTGTAAATAGCGCGCTCGCTCTACCTGCTGCTAGGCGAGCGAGCGGGCTTTTGTTGTTAAAACGGCGCTGTTTGCTTGTAGACGCATTCGGGGGATTCCAGTCAACGTTAACACTCCGCTCTGCGCTCCCGTCCGAGACGGACGTCGCTCACTGGCCGCCCTCGCTGCTCCCTCATCCGATTGAGTCACCGACTCATATCACGGCGCTTCCGCGCCCAGTACGGAACGCCGCTGACCTGCTCTCATTCCATTACACATCATCATCGCCGCACCTCAAGACCTCAAGCAACGACATCACAAGTCCTGCACCCGTCCCTCGATCGCTATCGAGGGCACCGTGTGTGCGGGGCTTGCACCGAGTATCACGAGTCCTCGCACCCGTTCCTTGGCTACGTTGGTGTCTGTACTAATTTATTAGTCGGGCACTAACGAACCGAGTGCACCGTGAGTGCAGGGCTCGCACCGTACCCTCGCCGACGCCGTTCGAGCTCGAGTCCTCGCACCGTTCCTCGGTTACGTTGGCGTTCTGATACTAATTTATTAGTATTAGGCACTAGCGAGCCGAGTGCATCGCGAGTGCAGGGCTCGCACCGCGTCGTGCCCCCGCAGCCGGGCCTGGTGGCCGGCTGCCTCCTATCACACAAACGCTCTTTTCAGAGCGACTACTAGTGTTTTCTAAATCCACGAGTGTGGTCGATCGGCAGATACTGACTGTGCCAACCAAACCGATCGGGCGTTGCCCCGGAGCGCCTATTATTCCCCAGAAGGGGGGAATCCGGCTGGGTCTGGGACCACCGGCCTTGGGGTCGCCCCTCGCCGACACCAGACATCTCCCTCCCACCCCTCCGCCTCCCTCCTCCTATCCCTCGGGTGTGTGTTTGGCTTGGCCGACCGGTTCGCCGGCGTCCCTGTCTCTCCCCCGAGGCAGCTAGGGCTGTTAGGCACACAACCAACTGCACATTAAGATCGGCAGTTGGCACACGACAGGGACCCTGCAGGTACACACCCTCTGTCTACCCCGGCAGAGGGACCACCCTTGCCTCCCGTAGGACCTTCACTATGGCCGAAGACGAAAATGTTATGGGCGCCTTCAGCGCCCTCATTCATTCGCTCTGGTCAGACATGAAGGATGACCCCATCAGACTCGAAGCCTTCATGCGCGCTCCGGAGTCCTATACTCTGTCGCAGCGCCCATCAACCAACCCCTCCTCGTCCGCCGCGAAGCTAACGCCCAGCTTCACTGGGCCCATGCCTCCCCCACCACCCCGTCTAAACCCTCCGACCGCACCCGCAGCCGCTCCCCTCCGACGACGGCCCGCTCTTCGGGGCGCCGATCGTCGCAGAGGAGTCGCTCCCCGCACCAGACTCGCCCCTCAGGCGAATCATCTCGAAAGCCCAGCGCCCCTCAGGCGCCCGTTAGCTCACCCGCCACGCCCCTTGAGAACGACGGCTTCACAGTCGTCGGACCCAAGGGCAAAAAGCGCCCTGCCGGCGCTCCCCTCCCCCCGCCTCCGCTCAAAACCCCGTGCCCCACCTCAGGTGTCATGCCCTCTGCTGACCCCTCCCCCGCTCCTCCAGCCACTCCCGCCCCGCGGGCCTCCAAATCCTCCGTGATTGTCCGCAATCGCGAGTCATGGGAGTCCGTGGCAAAGACCCTGACCGACCGCCAGGTCCCGTTCAGGGCAAAATCCCACAGAGATGGAATCATCATCCATCTCTCCTCCTCGGATGACCACCGCACGGTCACCCGCCTCCTCCGGGAGTCTCAGGTGCATTTTTACACCTTTGCCCTGGAGGAGGAGAGAGTCCTCCGCGTGGTCATTAAGGGGATCCCCAAGGAGATCCCCTTCGATTCCGTCCATTCCGACCTCCTCGCACAGGACTTTCCTGTCATTTCGGTTAGCCGGATGCACGCCGGCCGCACCAAAAAGCCATGTGACATGGTTCTAGTCACTCTGGAAGACAGCCCGGAGGGTCAGGCGATTTGGAATGCCAAATCGATCCTTAACCTTTCGGGTCTGGAATTCCAGCCCCCGCACAAAAAGTCCACCCCCGGGCAATGTCATCGTTGCCAACTGTACGGGCACGCTGCGCGCTTTTGCCACTCGCCCTTCAGGTGTGTGAAGTGCGCAGGTGACCACAGCACTTCCGATTGTAGTCGTCAGAAGGATGACCCCTCCCCTCCTAGCTGCGTTCTTTGTGGCACCAAGGGGCACACCGCGAACTATCGCGGTTGCCCTAAGGCCCCAAAAACGCAGAGGGTGCTTTCCAAAGCCCCCCCCGCCACCTCCCGCCAACCCTCCCGCCCCAAAGGTCCCGGCCCTAAGCCGAAACCTCAATTCATCGATGCCCCTGTCCCTCAGACAAACGCCTGGGCGAAGCCTCCGGCCCTGGCCAAGGCTAAGCCCTCCCCCTCCCCCGCCGTACCGAAGCCGACACCGGCCCCGGTTCGCCCCGCTCCACCGAGCCGCCCCGCCCCCACTCCCTCACCCCTAACTTCCGCCCCAGGCTCCTCTAGCCTGAAGGCGGACCTCCTCCTCCTCGCTGACATTGCGTCGGCAGTCAACCTCGATGAGGTGAGACTAGTCGCGCGCAAAGTCAGAGCAAACCACAATCTCGTCGACATCCTCGACGAGCATTGTGCCCTCTTTGGCGAACTTCAACGATTCGCACCCCACATCTTAGGAAACTACCATGGGTAGTACAACCCGTAGGTTTAGGCCCCACTCCCTATCGTTGGCATGGTTCAATGCCAACGGTATCACCACCGACTCCCACGACCAACGCCCTCTCCTTAGGCAATTTCTAACTACTCACCAAATCGATGTGATGCTCGTGAACGAGACCTTTCTGAAACCAAGCAAGAGGGATCCCAGGATCGCAAACTACTTGCTGGTTCGTAATGATAGGACTGCCGCTATCAAAGGCGGCACCCTCATCTATTACAAAAGGTCTCTGCACTGCATTCCCATCGACACTCCCCCACTATTATCCATGGAAGCCTCCTGTTGCCGCCTCTCGATGACAGGTCATCAACCAGTCACGTTAGTCTCTTGCTACCTCTCTGGTAAGAAACCCCTCCACAGGAGTGACCTCGAGGCACTCCTCTCATTAGGTAACGCCGTTATCTTGGCCGGCGACTTTAACAGCAAGCACGTCATCTGGGGCTGCAATACGACCACCGCGAAGGGCAACCTTCTCCACTCGCTGTCGGACGACCTCGAATTCGATATTATCCCTCCCAGCACTCCGACCCACTTTCCACTCATTCTCGAACACAGACCTGACGTACTTGACATAGCACTGCTAAAAGGCGTGACTCTCCAGTTGCGCTCGCTAGAAGTGCTGCACGAACTTGATTCAGATCACCGACCAGTCGTTATGCGACTAGGCCCCGACCCGTCCGATAGGCTCCCTTCTCTTAAGACAGTAGTAAACTGGAAGCAGTTAGGGGCAGCCCTAAATGCGACCAGCTCGCCAGACTTAGACAAAATTCCCGACAACATACTTTCCGCCGACGACGTTCACATCTCTGTTGACGCTCTCACTAGCCACCTCAGCACCGCTGTAGGTGAGTCCTCAAGGCAAGTACCAGCCGAGGGCGACCGACGCTGGGAATTGCCCGAGGACGCGAGGGAGCTCCTGAGAGCTAAACACGCTGCCACTAGGGCCTTCGACCGAAATCGCACCGAAGAGAACAGAGCCACTTTGCGGTTTTACGAGCGTGCCGTAAAACAGCGCATTAGTGAGCTCCGTAATCGGAGGTGGGATGACCTACTCTCGGGGATTCAGCCATCCCACCTGGCATTCTGGCGGCTGGCTAGATCCCTGAAAACAGACAAACAGACTTCTATGCCCCCTCTCTCGCGACCAAACCTCCCTCCCGCCGACGACGACGAGGATAAGGCCGAATGCCTGGCCGACAGCCTCCAGGACCAATGCAGCCCCAGTTTAGACCGCGTCCATCCTGATCACCTCCTCAAGGTGAACAGTGATGTCGAACTCAGATCATCCATACCCCCAGTCGAGGAGCTCGAGCCAGTCACCACCTCAGAGGTAGAGTCGATCATCAAGGGCCTCCACACCAGGAAGGCTCCCGGTGCGGATGGCATCAGCAACAAAGTGGTCAAACACTTTCCCCCCACCCTCCTACACCTCCTGGTCAGCATCTTCAATGCGGCCATCTCTAATTGCATCTTTCCCGGTCCGTGGAAGTCCGCCGATGTCATCGGCATCCACAAACCGGGCAAGAAAGCCTCCGAACCCTCTAGCTACCGCCCCATCAGCCTCCTCAGTACTCTGGGGAAGATCTATGAACGCGTCCTTCTGAAGCGTATCTGGTCCCACATCATCGACAACAACCTTCTCCCCAACGAGCAGTTCGGCTTTAGAGCCAGACACTCTTGCGTCCAGCAAGTACACCGCATCACGGAGTACATTCTAGAAGGTTTCAATAAGAAACCTAGACAGGGCTTCACCCACAAACCCTACCCCCAGGGGACCGTAGCGGTCTTCCTAGACGTCGCGAAAGCCTTCGATAAAGTCTGGCACAACGGACTGATACACAAGTTGTATCAGCTCGGAATGCCGGACCGTCTTGTACTCATAATACAAGACTATCTCAGGTCACGAAGCTTTCGCTACCGCGTCGAAGGATGCCGCTCCTCTCCTCACCCCATCGGCGCCGGAGTCCCTCAGGGCTCCGCGCTAGCCCCGATTCTTTTTTCGCTGTACACCAGCGACATTCCCCGCTCCCCCAACGTAGAACTTGCTTTATTCGCTGATGACACTGCCCTCTACACTAGAGGGTGGCGCAGATACATCCAACACGCCCACCTTCAACAAGCCCTTAGCCACCTCGGCGACTGGCTCAAGAAGTGGGCTATCACAGTCAATCCCGATAAAAGCGCAGCGATGTACTTTCATCCTTCTAGATCCCTCCCTAGGCCCCCCAAACATCTCACGCTTCACGGTCAGCCCATCCCCTGGGCCTCCGCTACCAAGTATCTTGGTGTGACCCTTGATCGTCGACTCTCCTTCTCGAAACACATCCAATTAGTCCGCAACCGAGCGGCCTTCTTTCTAGGCCGTCTCTCCCCCCTCCTCAACAGGCACAGTAAATTGTCCCTTAGAAATAAGGTGACAATCTACAAAACCTGTATCCGCCCCGTCATGTCATACGCATCTGTTGTGTTCGCCCACGCGTCCAACATAGATCTGGATAAACTTCAAGTTATCCAGAACCGATTCATACGCAATGCAGTCGGCGCTCGCTGGTACATGCGAAACGCCGACTTGCACTGCGATCTCGAGCTCCCCTCCATACGTCAGTATTTCAAATTTTTGTCCCGCCACTTTTTCGATACTACACCCCACCACACCACCCTAACCCCCTAGTAGTCCAAGCCTCGAACTACGCGACAGACACGACAAACACTCCCGATTTCCGACGTCGTCCCAGACACGTCCTAGAAGACCCGGAGGACCCCATCGCCGCCGTCACCTCGGCGGCGTTGGGGTCTCCCGACCCGCCCACCCCTAGCAACAGGAGGTATTCCGTTTTTGGTATAGGCGCCGGTTACCAAAGGCACACCATCATACGTCGACCTCGCCGGCGAGGTCGCGGTCCCCCCCGATCTGTCTGAAGATCAGTCAGCTTAGTGTAGATTAGTTACTCACTCACTTGCTCAGATTACAACCTATTGTAGGTGCCCACTTAGGGCAAGTCAGGTCCCCCTCGTCTGGCGACAGCCCAAGCCGAGGTCCGTACCACTTTGGTGCCCTTGTGCTAGTCGTCCTTAACATTTAGGCTCAGCGCCCTTTGCGCTCGCCACAGTCCGGTGACGCTGTAGAGGCCATCTGCGGCCAACAGCATTAGTCATTCAAAAAAAAAAAAAAAAAAAAAATGTAGACGCATTCATTGTTTCACATCTGGTCGGAGCAGGCAAGAAATAATAATAAGAAATACAGTCCAGTGAAGAATGGTTTTATTTTACTGTTAGAACCATTACATTACTCATAAATGTAGTTACGCGTTCCAATTAGCTTTAGGCAAACAGTTAGGTACAGATTATATTATAATTGGGCCCATTTCTTAACCAATACAATAAATAATTAAACAGCGCAGTCGAATGACTAGGCAGCCTAATTTTGTTTTAATGGCGTTCATATAATTATGAACATAATATGTAAATTTCTTATAAATAGTGCCATTTCATATAATTACGTATAGATAAGGTAAGGTCAATATTTTTAACTCCATAAAGCATAGCTTGCAGGAATGTTTGTACACTCTGTGATGTGGGTAGGCTTAAGACTTTAATATTGATCGGAAGGTAGTTGTAGTTGGTGAAATAAATCAGTTCTCGCATGGCACTCGGTGTTGTTATGTAAGCTCCCCAAATTAACATGAATAACACATTGATTATGCAGAAAAAAAAAGACTATTTTCAAAGCTTAGTTCTTCTGAAAAAACATTCTTCCACATTATCTTTGACCTTTGATCTTTCCAAACTATTGCCTCTAAATATAACTACATATAAAAATTTTGATTAGAATCCATACAGTCTTAATTAAAAATATACTAACTGAGATCTCTTTTGTTGTAATATTTAAAATTATTCATGTAAGTCCATGATAAGCTGCGATTCCCTTCGGTCGCCAGTCCAGGCGAAGAAGATAAAAGAACTTTGGCTCAGGGGGATACAACGAAACTACAATCTCTTCGAGCAGTGGCGCGTAAGGATGGCACCGCGTACGCGACGTATAACCGTACCACGCTGCAGTATTAAAAGCATGTCACTACATTAAAATATAAGAGCAAAATCGCTTGCGCCACTGCGCGCTTGGAGGGTCGTCGAATCCGACGGCGGCATTCGGGCTTCGCTTCTGAAGGCACGAGTCGCATCGGTAAAAACCGCTCTCGCAGACGCAGAAAACCCATCACCCTGAAGAGTTGCTTTCATCGCACGTATCGGTGAGCGCCGAGGAACCCTGAACCCATTCCGGCCGTGTTGTTCAGTACACGCTCCGCTCTCGGGGAAGTTCGACGAGCAGAATATAGGTACTTTGTTACGCCAGAAGACTTGTTTCCCAGCGCTGTGCCAACATTTTCTAGACGAGACGTGTACGGGAGTATTTTCTGGAGCTTCAACAATGACGGAAGCTTCACTCCCGCCGGTGCCTCTTATTCTATCATCGCGCCGTCGATGTCCAGACGCTGAGAGGAGTCCTAAGAAAGCCAGTACGGAAGCCCATACACAAAAGAGTGTTACAGACAACCTAGGCGCGCAACCGAGTTATAACTAAATAACAATAAGCAACAATCTATACCTACCAACATTATAAAAAAAGGAAAGATTTGTATTTTTGTATGTAACGAATAAACTTAAAAACTACTGGACCGATTTAAAAAAAATTACCGTTGGGAAGCTCCACTATCCCAGGGTGACATAGGATACTTTTTATCCCTGTATCCCCACGGGAACGGCAGCTATGCGGGTGAAACCGCAAGGCGTCGGCTAGTGTGTATATAAATATTTAATACAGTTATAATTCGTGATGTCATAATGTAGTACATACCTATATACTATTCTATCTGTGGAAACAGTTCATTTTAGATATTTCAGTGATGTAGGTACATCATAAATATAAGTGCTTAGCTATCTTTAAATTGTTAAGGTTGTTTTCTTGTGAAGAGTCCTATGGACAGCTAGCTTTTGTTGCTCGATACGGTCGCTGGAGATCTGGCTACGAACTCGTCCCGTATGTCTGGCGCCCGCTGTCGTCCCGCAATCGTCGACTGGGTGACCGCAGTCGGTTCGACGGGCAATGGTATCTTCAGAACTGGAATATGAACAATAGACATGATTACGAAACACGTATTCTGTATAGTATGACCAGATAAAATGTTACTTTTGATATGTAGCTACATAGGACAGCAGACGGTGTAGATGGAAGCGAAAGGCGGAGTCGGGCTGTTTGGCGTGTCCTGGGAGGTAAGTAATGGACTACAATCAGGGGAGTAGCTACTGCCATATCAGCCGTATCAATGATACGGGGCCCCCGGCTTACAGGGGCCCTTAATGTTGTGAGGACCTTTACAAATTTTGATACAGGGTGGCGTAGCCACTGACTACTATTTTTATGTTTGACAATCAATTTATTAGCCACCGACGCAAAAACGACGGGGTGTTATAAGTCTGACGTACCTCCACCCCCCCATTCATTTGATACCCATATTGTGTCGGCGGCCATCTTGAATTTAAAATTATACTGAATAATTATGTCAAAATGTATTGTCTATACATTTATCTATATATTGTGTATGTATGTAAATAAATACATACTTATAATAAATACAGAACACCCAGACACGACACAAACACAATGTGATATACATACCAGTGTAGTGTTTGTGTTGTGTGGGAATTGAACCCACACCCTTCAGCTCTTGAAGCAGACATCCTACCAATGAACCAACAGGGAAAAAAAACTACCAGAACCATGTGAAACAAAGATCCCTAAAGATCATAATATAACTAAACATATAGTATGATCTTACAAATGATCAAAATGCTGTAGAAGTGGGAGGGAAACTGCTTGGTAGGGTCATATTAAATTTGGTCAAGCAGAGAATTACAGGTTTATTATGTATTTTAAGGGACCCTGGACATCTGGATCACAAGTCCTAGGAACTATACTGCTTCCTGTCGCTACCATGTGATAGACCCGGCATCATTAGATATTTCACACAGCACCATTTAGGCCCTAACTAAGCAAAGCTTTATGGACAATAGACAATAGACAACACTTTATTTATGACATAAAACACATTTCAACATAATTTACAATACATACATACAAAAAAATAAACAATAAACATAGAAAAAAACTTAAAGGTATAAAGGTAGTATAGTAAAAATTAAACAAAAAAACAAAAAGTTTGAAATATATTTTATGTCACAAACCGGACAACAGATTGAATATGTACTTTTATACTATGTAAATATATATATTAATTACATACAGAACACCAAGACATAGAACAAAAATTTATTTATTGTTGTGTTTGTTCTGGTGGGAAACAAACCTACTCCCCACAGCTTGATGCAGATATTCTAGTAAATAAGCTGACAGGGCAGTCAATTGAATGCTAAGAAGTTTTCACCTTGCTACTGGAAATTGTGTGCAAATAGTGGAATTGTTCAAAGTATTTAATATATATAAACCTTGGATAAATACTGAACTAGGTAAAATATTTTTTAAAGTGGAATTTATTTATTACTTTATTGTACATTTATCTATACTATTATAAAGAGGAAAGATTTGATTGTTTGTTTGTATTGAATAGGCTACGAAACTACTGGACCAATTTAAAAAAAATCTTTCACCGTTGGGAAGCTACACTATCCCCGGGTGACATCTTAATGCTCAAACATTTTGAGTAACTGCATCAATTTATAGAAGTATGGCAGTTCTAATCTAGCATCTTGTAAAGTGTTGTACAAACAAGAAAAGAATAGTTATAGAAAACTCACTGTCAGAACGGATGCCACCAAAACATGAAGTATCTGGATGGGGTGAACTTGTACGATTCAGCAACCGCGACAGGGACAGCGGCCTGACGGCGGCAGCGGCCATGACCTGTGCAGACACAACATGACAACACAAGAGTTGAGATGGATATGTATGAAAGCACATAGACTCTATAATATACAAAACTTGTTCTTTGTGGATCGAGGCCATTCCAGACTATGTGTGTTTACCATCAACCACACTGTTATTTAACATTAGGTGAGCTTTGGTCAAACACTAAGCCTACTATAACAAAAAAACCAATGGGATTGACATGTACTACTGTCCTAAAGTAGAAACCATGAATAGTATAAGTTGCTCAGAGACTCGATGAAGAGACAATATACATCTATGTATGTAAGTCACCTGGTAATGCTGAAAGTGAATAATGAACAAGAGTAGTATTTCTAGAGAGAGGCCTATGTCCAGGTGGACTATGTTAGCCTGATAATCATGATGAACTTGATTTATTTATCAAGCACTTGAAAATTTCTCAATAGTTTGGAAGAATGTAGAAACTACTATACCAAAATCATTAACAACTGCTATGTCTGCTGGTAATGACTGGTTGGATACTAGTTCAGCGCAGTACATGTTTAACAAAAAGATATTCTGTAAATTGAAAACAGCATAATAATCATGGATAGCATCCAACATGGCGGTCAAATGATGTGTGCAAAGTCCGAATTGATTTCGAGAAACATGTTGACGCCGCCTCTAGTTTTTCCATAAGTTACAACTGTTTGAAAGTACGAAAAGAAGGTCGATATATGCCTGTATCCTAAGTCAAACGGCTTATCACACAACACGGTACAGTTTAGAGAGCCGATAGGCTTGCAAGTAAAACTTAACTCACCATGCCTGGCACTGCGCAGGAAATGGCACCCCGCAGAAGAGCGAGCTGCTCGCAGCGTCCAGGAAGGATGAAAGCTTTATTCTGCAACAATGCACCATACACAATATTACTCACCATGCACGAATCCTACACGATGTGCAATCAATTTCTTTCAACAATGTAAAAACAGAATAACTTTGTACTTACACAAAAATAAAATGTTGAATACAATGAGGTTTTACTGAGGTAGTACATCATTGGTTGAATATAAGTTATTAAATCGCAAACTGGCTTTTAATCAGGACAAAATCGATATACATCGTGGAGTTTCATATGCAATAATGATATTTTAATTTAGTTTGAAGGTATCATTTCAATTCTTGGTTTGTGGTGAAGATTTTTCGCAACTCTGCCACTGTGTTTTGAGAAAATGAGGGTAATGAGAGCGAAAATTTTATTACGAAAGATTTTTTTTTTTAGTTTTGGCGCCACATTTAGAGCATTTGCCAGTGTCAAGTGTGTTATAATTTCAAGTTTCATAAGTTAAATAAGTTGCTTCGTAGCTATAGTTATAGTCAAAGTCCATTCTTGGTCAAGTGCAGTCCGTGTCAGTCAAGTTCAGTCATGCTTTAGTAGAGTAGTGGTGACTTTACTATAAAGCTTCGATGGAGTTTTGGAAGCAACACAAAAACTCACGTTTCACCACATTATATCACAAAGTGTGTGTGTGTGTGTGTGTTTTAAGTGTTGATTTTTGAAACATTGTCTTGATCTCAGACGATGAAGGGTCCAAGGCCTTCAGATTCTAGATCTCTTAGAAGATTCATAGCTTGGACCCTTCACCAAATTTATTTTTACTATTACCTGATTATTCGTATGAGATTCATAGTGTAAATCTTTTATGCTAGATCTCCTTTTTGTCTATAATGTCATTGTCATATACCTACCAGGCTCTGTAAAGACAATTAAAGTATTAACAAATCATGTTTACATTTTAAAACGTGTTTAATATCGAACATGTCTTGCTTTTGAGGTCATCTTCAGACTTACAATAAAGCTGCCACAAAATGGAATGTTCAAAATGTGTGTTACACGCACTTTAATGTAGATAGAGCGACCGGATAACAACTTTTCTTTAGGCAACTTGTGCAGCTCATTGATATGACTAATACACACAAGTATTTCGTGAAAGAAGTAGTATCACAGCGACACACTACCAATGAGACTATGTTTTACCATCCATATGTAACAATTTTAGGAACCTAAACTATCCTCATGTCTGAATCCCAACCATGTCCGAGCAATGCCGCTCAACTAGGCCACTGCAGATGCCCTGAAGACGAGGGTTGCCCCTGCCGCCCAAATGCTTTATGTAAAGCTCCCCCCACAATACCGTGCCCTCACCACGACCTTAATTTTAAAGAAAGCGATCAAAAAGAACCAAACTCTGATCAATCAGCCGAACCAATTTTAACAACGCCAGCTATAAAAGTTAAAAAGCAAAACGCTATCTCTAAGCTCTCCAAAACTTTCTCAAAAAAACCATTGCCGGAACTTAAAAAATCTTCAGAGGAGGAATCGATTGAAAACAAATTAATCACGCCATGTACGACCTGTGCCATCGATTCTTATCCAGGCCAAACTAATGAAACATTAACTGCGCAATCTCCGACTTCTTTAGATTATACACCATGTGAGGTTTGTTCAAGCCAACAAACTTCATTGAACAACGAACAAGATCAATTTATCCAAGACAATTCTTTACCTAAAGCATCGGCTGCAATAATTGGTGAAAACTGGAAACCCTACGTATCAGATCTAATAAAAGAGAACCTTCAATCATATATTCGTGATAATAATTTGGGATGCTCATGTAGCAATCAAGCTGAACCCCATTCTGACATACTGGAGAAGATTGAAGAGTCAACAGATGTTCCAAAACATGATCTTTCTCAACAGTCAAATCCTGAAACTAGTAAAGAAATCGGAAGTGATCTAGAAAATGCAACTACTTGTCAATCTGTAGAGTGCTCTTCACGTCAGAACTGTAAATGTCACTACCCCCCAGCCTTTGCCCAATATGGGTGCGTAGGGAAAATTACTGGCTCTTGTCAATGTGGAAACAAAAAATATATCCTTGCTGTTCAGAATAAAGAGGCGAGATGAATTTTTCATGACTAATAGGTACTACAGAATCATGATGCATATATTATTATCTCTAGAAATTAAATTTAGTACTTAGGTACTCATCTACAGTAAAAGGTGATATTAAAGGAAACATATTTCAATTGCAGTCAAAGCATTTAATAAGTAGGTAGGTCATAAATCCTAAGCTTGGATAGTTTTAAAACTTTGTTTTATTCGTTGACTTTCTTTTATGTACAAACCTACGTCGCTTTCAGTAAATATATATCTAAATAAGTAGGTATAGTTGTGATTCAGAGTTCTGCTGATAGTAAAAGTTGTTCATAATGATAAGTACGACGAATCCTAATGGACCTTGTAAGTACACCTAAACTTGTAATCTTTTATCATCATCATCATCCACAGCCTTCTTTATCCCACTGCTGGGTATAGGCCTCTCTCTTTACATGCCATCTACCTCGGTCCTGTGCCACTGGTCCAGATTCGACCCGCGACGGTGACAATATCGTCGACCCATCTTGCGGCTGGACGACCGACGCTCCGCTTCCCTTGCCTAACCTTTTATACGGATACTCAAAGCCACGTTGAAAATTTACATTTTTTTTGGGTTTTTGCGAATCTGTTTAGTTCTTAATGCCTTCTTTTTCTTCTTTACAGGTTTTTGTGTCTGTTGTTTAACTCCTGTAAAAACATTAAATTATAATTAAATTGAAAAGTCAGATATCACCTAAGTACACCGCGACAAAGTTAAATTAGTCTTAGTTATTTGTTCATAAAATAATTGGCATTATGATATGCTTTTTGTTTTACTGACTAGGGATTACACTTCACTTTGGGATTAGATTTCGGATACTCGGATTAGGTATAGTTTCGGCAACATCTGGTGGTTTTCTTCAAGGAGACAAAGATATGTTAATTTATGGATGGCCCCTATGGAGTTGTCTACTCGTATGCTAAGACCAGTGGTGGCTCATAAAACTGTTTACTTATGTTATAGAAGACACAATACTTCACCTCGAACTTTGCTATTTTTTTTCCGTTGACGCATACATTTGGCAGATTCTGATTTTTTATCTGAAAATGTTAGTATAGTATAATAGCTGTACCTGTTACTTAGTTAAGACTAACAACACCTTACGGTTTTATCCGTAATTTCATAATAATGTTAAGTTTTTCGTGATAGTAATGCCAAATTTTATCCAACAAGCGTCAACTAAAATTCCTATGATATGCAGGGGCCTCGCGTCATCGCGCAACTACTTACATACCTAAGTAGAAAGTCTTTACCAGAATTATAATGTACGTGTATCTCGCGCCTCGCACTTAAAACAAAACCCCACCTGAACGCATAGTTTCATTTAACACAAGCATGTTACGGCCAATCTAATATATACAACTATGTAATTATATATTAAAAGAGCCACACAATGATCTTAGTCCCGGGGCCTCGCAACAGCTAAGGCCGCCACTGCTTACTGAGGTACCTACCTACCTACTGATAGCTATGATATGCAATAGTAGGTAATTACTTTGTAATGAAGGGTTAAGTATCTTCGCGAGTTGTTCCTTTAGAGGTTTTAGAAGTAACTTTACGGGTTGCATCATCGTAGCATACTTTGCAAAACCATTTTTAGTCATGTCTATTGATGCAGTTTTTTTGTAGCAGATTTTCTGAATGAAAAATTTGGTTTTTGTTGACATACTGTTAGGTGATGCCTTGGGAGGCAGCACTCTGTGTATAGCGTGATGGTTCCAAGACTTTATACTAGTCATTTTGGGTGTAAAAGTTTAACTATTATTAAATTAGCAATATTGCATTGTTGTTCAAATTTCCCTTTTTTTTCCACCATTGATTGTCTGATACTTCTTTTTCTGTTTTGCCGTCGCACTTTGTGCATTTGCGAATTTTGCGAGTGTTTCCATGTTTTTAAGTCTTTTAAGATAAATCATGTTGAGTTGGACAATTTGTTTGGCAGAGTTTTGGCGGGCACGCGGAAAGAGTCGTCTCGCTCCATTGAATTGTTTCCAAAACTTGTATTTCTTCGAGTTCTTATGTACAAAAATAGCAGTTTTTTAATTCATAAAATTCCGAAATTCAAGTGTGGAAAAGTGATGCAATGTAGTGAAACACGATCTTTCGTGTTGCTTCCAAAACTCTATCAAAGCTTATAAGTAGTTAATTCACAACTACTTTTCTAAGGCATGACTGGACTCGACCGGCACGGATTAGACTTGACTAAAACTAGATTTTGACTGTAAAGAAGAAAGACAACGATAAAAAAGATGTTAGTCATAAATTGCAAAAACAGAGTTACATGATTTTATTAAACAGCTTAGACTCTGTATCTATATCTATTTGCCAATAAACACTAAAAAACCTCGCCTCGTGTAGAGGTGAAACACGTGTCGACAAAGTGGTTACTGCAGAGAGGAGGATTCTTGATTATTTTAATTAGATTTTTTGTAGTTTTAATTTTTTATATTTGTCAAATTAAGAATATTTCTAAGTTTATGAGTTCTAGATTTTAAGTAAGATTAGGGTTTTTAATAAATAAGCAGTGTAAAATTAGTTAAATTTAAGTCTCCTCGTCACTGTTGGAACTGGAACGACGGTTAAGCGGAAATAAACTAAATATAAACATTGAACATACTAAAAAACCTGTTTTGGTTTGGCATTTCCCTCAGATGCATTTCCTTTCTGCACTTCAGGCGGAAAGAGTCGTGTCACCCCATTGTATTTTTTCCAAAACTAGTGTTTTTTTCGAGTGTTCATGTATAGATATAGTGGTGTTTTATTCATAAAGATTCGAATAAGCGCGAGTGTGGAAAAATGAAATAATGTGGGGCAACATGACTTTTCGTGTTGCTTTCAAAACTCCATCAAAGCTTAAAGACGCCACTACTTTACTAAAACATGACTTGATTGACTGACTGACTGACTGGACTGGACTTTGACTACTTTTTAACTTATGAAACATGAAAATATCACAATAAAAATAACATTTGACACTGGCAAATGCACAAAATGCGACGCCTAAATAAAAAGTAAAAAAAAAAAGCAGTGAAAAATAAAAATACCGTACTAGTCGCTTACCGCTTATCTAATATCTTTAGAATAAAATTGTTGCAATGCAAGCTCTACCTGAAGCACTGAAGCCTATATCTTGGCTCGCTGGCCTATGGTCCACAAAAGATGGGAAAGGTGTGTATCCGAACATACCAGATTTCGCCTACCATGAAGAATTGGAATTTAATTGCATTGGTGAGTTTGAATGTATATAACGATAATGTTCTAATTGCAGCATAATCAGCATTCTCAGAGCAATTTAGTAGTTGTAATTGTAACAGACTAATTATTTTCATAGTTTAATAGTTTTGGGTATTTTTATAGTACATAATAATTGTATTTCATACTTCAAAAAGGTATTTTTGGCGGGAATGTAGAAAAGTATTCCAACATTGTATTATTTTATTAAACTCGGAGTTTTTAGGTATGGTAGGAGTGGTGTTTTATCCATAGAATGCCGATTGTCGTATGTGAGTGTGGGAAAGTGGTATAGGATAGTATTTAAGTTTATAATACACAAACATATTAAACGCAATAAATAATGTACCCAATTTTGATGTTATTGAAATAATAATGTGGTGGAACATTACTTTCCATATGTACCTAATGCATGACACTGTATTGATTGCCATCGGTGATATTTATGATTTCAAATTAATTTTCAGGTCAGCCAATGTTTAACTTCTCATCTGTATCAAGGCATCCAGAAAAACAGACTCCAATGCACCAAGAACGCGGATTTCTCCGCATAAAGCCTGAATCTAATCAAGTTGCATTTGTACTTAGTCATAACTTTGGTCTTGCTTCTCTCGAAGAAGGTACTGTTGATATAGAGAAAAAAGAAATTGTTCTAGAAACTATTAGTCTGACTAGAATCTCTTTTGCAAAGCCACCTCATGTGAAGAAACTGAAACGAGTGTTAAGGCTGACTGGGCCAGACACATTAGAGGTTACTCTTTATATGGAGACAGATAATACACCCTTAACTCAACATTTGCAGGCTGTTTATAAAAAGATGTCAGAGTAATTTTCTAACACAAACTGTAGCTTATTATAGCATTTATTATATATCAATGGCTGGATAGATAAATGTCTAGTTAACTGCACTGATTTAGTAATAAGATATTTAAATAGAGCACAAAAAGCAATTATAATAAAATAACTTTAATTCAAACATATTTTTTAAAGCCTAGCAAGTCTTATGTCTATATATTATGTCTTATTTTGAAATAAACACCAACACCTGGGTTGCAAGTCCTATGCACTGTATGGGTTTCCATTCAATGCTAAGAAGTTAAAATAGCAACTACTATGAAGTAACGTTTTTTTTGTAATAACAATGAGATGAACTAAATACTTTTCTGATGTTAAGTGATAATGCCTGCCCATAACTATTGTAGCAGTACCTAGAACCTTAGCAACAAAATAAAGTCTAGTTAATCACTGCTTTGGCATTTCTTCCTCTGCTACATTTGATGGTTGAACTGAGAACTTAGTTTGCTTGTATGGTACTTGGGGGGGGGTGTACAATAAAGTTGTCATGAATTTGGACATACATGCTTTTATTGACAATGCATAAAATATTAAAATTACTTAACATGTTATGTGATTTTAGTCTTAAAAAGTTTATTTATCTCGATGAACTAGTATAATAATATTACTATAATATTTGCATAGAATTACAAACTAAAATTTCTGACAATGCATAATTTGGCTTGCCACAATTTATTCTTGTTTTTTTTAAATGTAATATAGTTTTGATACCTTTAGTTCAGACATTTTACACTACTGACCTAAAATCCATTGGTTTGTAAATCTATACACAATTTAACTTTCTTTTGTAACAACCTTTAAAGAAGTTGATGATATATAATATAGAGGGTATGAGATCTACCATGTATAGCCCATCTAGCGTTTGAGTACATAATTATCTGTGTGTGCAGCGAATAGATGAGCTCCTCTGAATAACATGTCACATATCATCTCTGCTACAACCATATTCAAGTCTATCTAACACAAATGTATACTTACATACTTTGTCAATCAAGAAATAATAATACTTTGAATAGTGCAGGCCATAGGTTGTGATATATCTTAGGTAATTTAGTTATAAGAAACATGCATAAAGTATAGGGCGCCACAATGAGGATAAACAAGTAAACTTTTCAGATACGCTACTAGATGGCAGTTTACATTAGTAGATGCAGATAAAAAACTATTAGGACTTGCCTCTAGGTGGCGCCATCGTGCATGATCCTTACAATATGATAGATACATGACAAGGAACGTCCACATGACATAATTAACTTGAATTCAAATTTCAATCCAAGGTAGATATTTTCCCACTTTTTTACTAAAACCCTTGCTATGCAGAGGGGCCATGCATAACTGAGCATTTGAGACAATTATATGCTATAACTCACGTCTATGTCCACATGAATCAATGTATACAGAGATATAATTACCCAATATAGGCATTTTGATAAAATTCGCAATAATTCATGGACAAATGCAGTTGTCTCAAGTGTTGTCGTAAATGGCCATAGCCCCTTTTATAATACATTATCTCTATGACTCAAGCTTTCCAAACAAGACCTGAAAATATATAGCTAGATACATAAAACTTCTAAATGTTATCTTTTAGCATTTTAATGACAGATTTTTAAAACATTATTTATACTTATATGGAAGATTGTTCTTTTTATATATGGAAGAATGTTGGCAATCTTAACTATTTTACACTGATAAAAGTATTATGACAAGTATTTTAACTTAAATATTTTGCTAGAACAATGACAAACTTACCAAACATCTAAAACAGTACAGTCTCACTAATCTTGGACTACAATGCCATTAACATGCCCAGTAGTCATATGAGCATTCTGTCTTTCCCCTGTTTGAGCTTACACTTAGCACAGACCAAAACCAGTGTAACATACAAGGGAAAAATGAACACAGGCAGGGAAATTAGAAGTGGGTGGAAATGGTGCAATGGAACAGGGAAATCCAACAAGGTAAGTAAAGCATTATAATTATATAGCTTGTATGAAGTATATAAACATTTATTACCTAATATATAAATGTTTTATTTAATTTGTGCCTTATATTTTTCCAAGAACTTCATAGTCTACTAGATTAGTGAGACTCTTTTGTTTTTTTTACGTTTGACTGTAACAAAGGAACTCTCAATGTTTTATGAAAAGTTATTGCTAGCTACTTAGCTCCTTAAAAGTTAACATCAATTTTATTTCACTTTGCCATAATTCACACAAAATAGTGAGGCTTTTTCACAGTGATGCCGTATTCTTGCAAAGCCGGTGCTAAGTCTTCCATAGTCATAACATACTTCTTCTCTTTTGGCCCTTTTTGGTTTTTAGAGGTCTGTGTTATTTGACTGGATGTTCGCATTTTGCAATGCTGGAGTGCATCATTCGCAATATCCGAAAGAAACTTCTGTGATGCCAGAGCTATTAGACGAATCAATCTGGAATTGAACACAAAATTCTTTAATGTTCTGCATATCTGTAGATTGCTCACTCAAATATTAAGAATGTCCTATGACAACATTTTTTGAAGTCATATAAAGAAGCACAAAATGGTTGCTAATGCCCGACATAGAAAATGACATACATATACAAATGTAAATTATAGCTTGGTATATTACATTTTATTTTCAGTACTGTCTTCAGAGTAACCATACACATAGCTTTAGTATATATTATGTACATTTCTTTTACATCGTTGTCGCATGGTGGTAGGGTACTTTCTAGTACTTTGCTTGCTAGCTACCACACAAGAGTTGAAAATCTGCCGCCAAGCATCCAACGGTGTGTTCCGGCAGCCTCATTTAAGAGCCATTTCCATTCCAGGCTAGGTGTGCTTTACCAACTTCGACCACATTTTCATTTAACATCAGGTGAGCAAGTGCAATTATGATGAAGAATATGAGATAATTTTGAATCCTAGAAATGCACATACATACTCTGTGCATCTGTACATAAAACGCTACGGTTTGCGCTACATCAGTTAACAATTTATCTTTGTGGTGACAAAGTCAAAAGCCGCAAAACATAAATAAATGACTGTTGTAAGAATGGCACTCTTAGTATCATGGAGGTTACCTTGGATCTTGAGATTCAAAACCAGACATGTTCAAGTAGTGTGCTACAACGGAATCTGGAATAGAAGGATTGTAGTTCTCAAGTTGCAAGAGAAAGTCGCTCAGAGCATGGCCAGCACCTGTATCTTCGTCCATTCCAACTGATGGAGATCCCATTCGACTCATTTTACATTGCAATATGTATAGCACATTCGGAAAATTAATTTACGTGGAACAATAACTTATTGCTGTTTTGCATGTAGGAGAAAATTTGATTTTCGGATAAAAATACCACAAAGCAAGGCTCCGAACACAAAAAGTTGTGAGACTGATGTGTGTCAATGTCAAAAGTCAAACTCAAATCTTATAATTATGACAGTATGTCAATTTTTGCCGTTTCATCTTTATTTTTGGCATTACACTTTATGTATTTGCCAATTTCGAATATTTCAAAATTTTCAAGTATTTTACAATATATATAAGAAGTAACAATAGTCCAGTGAGATTTTATTATAGTAGTGTTTTCTTCAATAGAGTTTTGAAAGCAGCGCAGAAAGTTATGTTTCGCCACTTTATATCACTTTCTCACTCTCACACATTTTTTGAATAAAACACTATTATTTTTATTTATAAACATTCGAAAGTATATAATGCAGCGACAGCGATTTATTTTTTTTATATTCCCGTCTAAATTCATTTTGATTTGGATACTCGAATATTTTACGGTTTGTTTATCACTTACGACCCCAACTAAGAGTGCTACATAAAGGTAAACAAGCTTTAACAACTACTGTTTATTTTATTAATAAAAATCACAGTAGGCATCAATTCTATAAACTAAAATTAGAGTATTACGTACATTTTGAATAATAAGTCAGCTAAATCGGTTGGACCGTTCTTATGTTATGCTTACCAACGAATAGCATTATCATTTTATTTATAAAGTTTATGTTGGACTCTTGTTATATATTGTATTTCGGACCATACACATTGATTTTGCAAGCACTTTTATTCCTAGAGTTTGGTCAAACTGAAAGCGTTTTGTTATTACTGCTAATTTTTTATTTTGGTTAGATTAATAAGATTATTCTAAAACACTTACATACATGTTATTTTTACTTGTTTACGTTTGGATAGTATTACCTAACATAATTTTCATTAAACATTCAATTTTAATTGAAAAATTCTTTGTTTGAATTTTATGCACCAATACTCTATTTCCATTACTAAGGTGCTCGAACGAAACGCAAGCTGCGTACGTCATTCCTGTGTTGGCAGGTTTTATATTTTACCCATTATTTACCGTAGGCTTTTGAGAGTCCGCAAAGATTTTAAATGATTTAAATTATTTAATTTTATTGATTTTATGTTATTGACATTTAAAACGCACGTGGTGATCGAATATTTGTAAACAAACATTTCATTTATGTAAAAGTTAGTAGAATAAATAAATTGACTCCAAATCTACTATGGAGGAACTAAATTAACCACATAAATAAAGCTGTTAAATTTTTATTTTAAGCAAGACTACTTGACTGTAGAATGTCTGGTACTACGGTGGTACCTACCTAGACGACATCCTGCTAAGGAAATCTACCAGTTTTTGGGGTGCTATGCCTGAAATAAAGAATTCAAGATGGTTCAAAAATGTTTGTTGACGTTGACGTTGTAATAAACAAAGATTTAATTAAAACCCTTGACCTTTTTGAAACCGGATAGAACTAACCAAGTAAACCTAGGTTGGAATTTATGTATCAACATAAAGTATACTCGCGAAAAAAAGATAAGTAACAATGCTGTGCCAAAACTGTGTAAGCTGTCATAGCTGGTGTTGCGTGGTGTTTTGAATAAGTTATAACAGGTTGTAAATAACAGTGATAAAAAAAATTAAAACCTTAACTATCTAGTGTATGACTTGAAAATAGATTTCTATCTCTTTTAGCACGGCCACTAGAAGCTCTTGAAAAAAATATATAATTTTTATTTTTCAGGAAAAGCGGTAAACTTGTTTTTGTAATGGTAACTCTGACCTCGTGGTACTTTGCCGTTACGTTGGCAGCATCGGCCCCTTCCTTCCTTCTTTTGCGCCGCTCCTCTGTGCAGAACTGCGAGAGAACGTGATCGATCGAATTTCAAAAAAGGCACACACCTACCCCTGTGCTCCCGTGATCACGAAATTACTCCAAATCTCCTGATTAAATATCAGGGGTTCGTGTTTCGTGATTATATCCATTCCGTGTGTGATCCTTTAGTTACCTCGCCGCGAGGCGAATACCCAGTGAGGACCTACCTAATTGAACAAAATGTCGAACCTCGCCGATCCGGTCGCGTTCGCGAAAGACTTCATCGCCGGAGGCGTGTCCGCCGCCGTCTCTAAGACCGCCGTCGCGCCCATCGAGCGTGTCAAGCTGCTGCTTCAAGTACAGCATGTGAGCAAACAAATCGCCGTCGACCAGCGCTACAAGGGCATCGTCGACGCCTTCGTCCGCATTCCCAAGGAGCAGGGCCTGCTCTCATTCTGGCGTGGTAACCTCGCCAACGTCATCAGGTACTTCCCCACGCAGGCGCTCAACTTCGCCTTCAAGGACAAGTACAAGCAGGTGTTCCTTGGCGGAGTAGACAAGAGGACTCAGTTCTGGCGCTACTTCGCCGGTAACCTCGCTTCCGGCGGTGCCGCTGGAGCGACCTCCCTCTGCTTCGTGTACCCACTCGACTTCGCGCGTACCCGTCTCGCCGCCGACGTCGGCAAAGGCGATGGCCAGCGTGAGTTCAGCGGTCTCGGCAACTGCCTATCCAAGATCTTCAAGTCTGACGGACTCGGCGGTCTATACAGAGGATTCGGAGTGTCGGTGCAAGGTATCATTATCTACCGTGCCGCCTACTTCGGATTCTACGACACCGCGCGCGGTATGCTGCCCGACCCCAAGAACACCCCTCTCGTGATCAGCTGGGCTATCGCACAGACCGTCACCACCGTCGCCGGCATCATCTCCTATCCCTTCGACACCGTCCGTAGGCGCATGATGATGCAGTCTGGCCGCGCCAAGGCCGACATCTTATACAAGGGCACCATCCACTGCTGGGCCACCATCGCCAAACAGGAGGGTACCGGCGCCTTCTTCAAGGGAGCATTCTCGAACGTGCTCAGAGGTACCGGTGGTGCCTTCGTGCTCGTCTTATACGATGAGATCAAGAAGGTCCTGTAAATCTTATGTAAGAATTGTTACCATAATTTCAATTGTGATTCGAAATCACTGCAGATAGCCACTTCCCTAAAATCATGTTGTATTATTAGAAGCGAAAAACAACCTAGTAACTTATTTTTAGTTAAATAAATGTTATACAATGATTCCATACATTTTTTTGTTTCTTTTAAAGTGTTACATAATAATCTGACAGTAGTTAGCAGTGAAACAAGTGAATTCAGATCTTGCAAACTCTTTTTGAACACCTGTTTTCAATTCTTTTTAGTGATCACTCGTTCGGCCAGTGTCAGTTATGTAATCAACCTCATTTGTATGAAGACTAGAGGCCAAGGTTGAATAGTGTAAAAATGAGTGAGAGCATCCTGAATTAACTTTCATTAGCTACTGTTCATTGTAAACTACATTTTTGTAGGTGGATTATAAGTTTTTCACTGAATTTTAACTTCTTATGTAACACTAGGGAGTGTGTTAGCTCATTCTACATCATGTTTGATTCTTGTTATTGACAATATGAATTGTCTGAAAATCATGTGATTTTGCAGTGTTATGTAAACTGCTGGTGTGATTCTGTGAGTGGTGATTTGTAGGTTAATATTTTAGTTCACACTTTAAAGTGATTGCTGTTTAGACTCCGGAAGCAAATTGAATATCTGTAGCTCTGTAACTGTAGGGTGGGTGAAAACCTCTGATTATTGTAATATCCTTACTCGGCGTGTGCTTTTCTTGAGAAAAACCCGCGTGTGGCGAGTGGTTAAAAAAAAATAGAAAATAAATGTAAAAAATTCATCATAGTTTTTCATTTTTCACCTTTGCAGTACAGTGAACCATCCTCTATATCCTTTAGCATTATATTATTTAGTTGGGCATTGTTTAGGTCGTGCACTCCTAGCACGGAAACAGAATATTTCATACAATATGGACAACGTATTTTCGACACATATAGTGCTGTACCTCTAACATAGAACTCGAAAAATACGTAATAGATAAAAAGTATTTATGTGCATACTTTATATGGCAAATAGGTATACACGTATTTTATGTAACGTAAAAGTTTCTTTCTACGGCAATTCCAATTTATAGATAGCTTGTTCCGTTGTAGCACTACCGCCCAGGCGTGGTCAAATGCGAACCTATACGTACCTATACTAATTTTAAAAAAAGTACAGTTGTGTGGCTAAATGAAACTAGTTCTGCACTAAGATCAGTATAGTGTAGCCATGGGTAACTCAACAGATTTACTTGAGTCACGCCGCGGCTCGCAGCTCAACCCTTGAGCTGAAAACTTGAACCGGCTCAACAGGTCATTTCAGATCAGTTCACGTACTAACTCGAGGGAGTCATTTAGTCAATAGCGAAGTAAACTAGACCTTATGCAGCGCTAGAATATGCAGCTCATATAGTTGGTTTATTGTTTCAGCTCAACAACGTTGGAAATGTTCTCAATTTATCGGGAAATCTACTGATAAAAAATATTTTGTTCAAATTATTTTTTTTTTTGTTTTCCGATTAATATTATAATTGCCAAAGTTTGTATGTATGGATATTTGTTAATCAATCATGCTAAAACAAATGAAAGGATTTGCAAAATAAATTGTATATAAATAGTTTATTATCTTGTTTATCCCGGGAATTGTAAGATTCGTGGTCAATATGCTCTCCTTCCCTTTCTTAGTCATTCTGTTTCGTTCATCATTCTGTTCAGGTCACACTGCTTCAAAAAACAGATCGCGTCGCATCGGCTCCGTTCGGTTCACTTTTCAATTTCGGTTCGGTTCGCAATTCAGTTCGATTAGCTGCGGTCGGGTGCGCGACAACGATGACTCGATGAGCCGCAAGCTACGATTTGAGCTGCTTGATCTGCAGTTGAGCTGCAGCTCAACGGTTCAAACCTACACGATCTGAATATTTGAACCGGTTCTGATCTGAGTTACACACGATTAGTATAGTGACAGCTTTCGGATACATCTCCACAATTAAGTTAGTACTGCGCGCATATCTAGCAAATAAAAATGTAAGTATTTAATCTATAAATAGGTACCTATACATAAAAATACCTTGAGAACGACTCGACGAATTTGACCGATTACGTTGTGCTCATAATTGTGAAAAGTAAAGGTTTGTATGGAAGAAAATTTTTTGTAATTTCCACGAGAAAAGTCGACAATTTTGGTATTTTTATATAAAAAAAACATTGTTTAAAGTCGCCAAAATTGTGCACCCGTGACTCCCGTGAGAAGCTTTGTCGTTAATTATTCATATTAAAAACAATAAGGATAATTTTGAAGACTCGTTTTTGGACATTTTTTCAGATCTATGCCTACTTAAAAGTTTGTCTTGTTCTAAAGGCTATGGAAGCAATGAAAAATATACTAAAATCAAGTTCCGCCTACATCTATTCTCAACCTTGCATAGATCAAAATCCTGTGGCTAGCATATTTAATTTGCCAGAATTACAAAGTGCGTAAACGATAGATAAATATAGTATGGTAGAAAATAAAAGTAGTAGTTAATTTACTCCCGCCAGGGGCGCTGTCCATACACAAAATAATTTACGTAGTACGTAAAACTCGTTAATTGATTATGCTAGCCCTTCTAATGAGTATGAGGTCACGATCATCTGGTGTGACGTCGTCCAGACGTAACATTTTCGTGGCTTTTCCATTTCCGTTATGCTTACGTTCCTATAGTTACGTAACAGCTGTTATCGATCTACTACTAGCGAGGTTGGAGCCGCTGTGGCAGATAGGTACATGTACTTATGCTGAGAATTCACCATGGCCGCGCCACTCCACAGTTTAATCAATAGTAAGTATTCAAATATGGCTTGCAGTCAAGCCATTACTTTACTGTAATAAGTACTCTGCTTAAAATTCTTTCAAAGCGGATTTACTAACAAAGTTAGTATGGAATGTGTTCTTTTCTAGTCAAATTACATTAAAAGCACCAACGTAGGTTTATTTGTATGGTTGACCAGCTAGGTGTTTGACCACAACTTACCTGATGTTACTATGATAGCTCAATAGTTAGCGCGGTCGGTTTGCATGCCGAAGTACGTGGGTTCAAACTTCAACAATGAGCTTGAACTGCCGGTGATGAAAACATCATGAGAAAACTTTTTTTTTATGATTGACAGGCTTGGTGTTTTGACCACAACTTACCTGATGTTACTTGACGGTGTGGTCGAAGATATTAAACACACCTAGCTTGAAATGGAACTGGCTCTCAAGTGAGGCTGAGTTTGGGGTCAGATGGCGCTGTGTGTAATGTCCTATGATATTTATTTATTCATTCAAAAATCATAGATTCATAAATCATTGATAAATTTTATTTTATGCCAATAATTAATCTACTGTTTTATTCAAGCAATTGTAATTTACCGCAAATAAATGCCAGCAGCTGTGATTTCACTGTTTGTCTATAAATGGTAAAAAAATATTTATAAGGATATCGAACCACCTTAAAAACGACAACTCAGGTATAAGTACTTGACTACCGCTACATATATTTACGTACATCAACCTTATAATACGACTCAGGCCGCCGACCGAGCATTCGACCCCGAAGCAATTTGAGCTCGAATTGCTAACAATTTAATAATGTAGTGAAGTTAGCTGTAGGCTTCATTTGAAAAGACTATTACCAGCTGGAAGGTACTAGATCTCACGGGTCTTATCTTACACGAGCGTTTTTTAAATGTAACGAGGCAGCGCCGGCCTTAGTTGTTGCGAGGCCCGGGGCGGCAGATCAATGTGAGGCCCTTTTTCTTTGAGTCCGTTTTACTAGAAAATTAGTTCGAGTGAATCCGTGCGTTTAGTGGGGGGTTTTGTTAAGTGCGAGGCGCGAGGTACACATACAGTCATACATATATGGAAAAGACTTTTTTCTACGAGGACGCGAGGCCCGTGCAAGAGCGAGGCCCCGGGCTGTTGCCCTGTTTGCCACCCCCTAAGGCCGCCACTGTAATGAGGCGAACGATACGCTCTCCTGAACGCGTGCCCAACACCATTGCAACAATAGATACATAAAACTTTGAGTAGCAAAACAAAGTCCGAAGCATCGTTGCTTTGACGCTCATTAATTTGAGACTTTCGATGGTTAGTCTCAACATCCCAGTAATTTCGCTGCAGTACCTACCCTTCAAACCGGAACACAGTTTACACTACTGCTTGGCGGCAGAATATCTGGTACTGCGGTGGTACCTACCTAGATTATTTCCTGCTAAGGAAATCTACCACCAAGGAACGTACGTACGTAACGCTCGCATTTCAAGTTTCACAGTGATAAGTAGCGCAGTTCAGTTCAGATCACATATCGCATGGCGGGGGTTCGAACCCGAACAATGAGTTTGAGGCCTATGAGGTGCCAGTAAAGAAAAACATTATCTTATCTTAGTATTTCAATTTACAGCATGACAGTTGCAATAAGTTGTAAGGTAAGCACCCTAGATTACACACTAGAAAAACCTGTGTCACGAAGTCTTGTATATTCGAGCCTAATAAATAAATAGGTAAATAAAAAGTTACACACTTGTTCGAGTTAAAATTTAATCCATAATACCATTTAACCGTTAAATGATTGTTAAGCTAATTAAAGCGACAAAACAATCGGTTCAAACAGAAATAGCTTCCGTCTCTAGGTCGGTCATTAGAGATTTCAGTCAGTTGGACAGTTAAAAATATCCGAAGGGTCGCTAACGCCGTGATCAGCTGACTGCGTCCAGTTACGACAGCAGCGACACAGATTAGGTAACAAGAAGTATGAAATCTATTTACATAATCATCTCTTCTTTGATTTTTAGGGTTCCTAACCCCAAAAAGAAGCTTTATTGGATCACATCATCGTAGCACGTTTGTCTGTCAAGACCATTTTCTCAGGAATGCGTAGTGGTATCAAGTTGAAATTAATATCAAATGCTGAGGTCTGCAATCCCTTGGAACTGTAAAAAAAAATCAAATTTGTAAGTTAACGCAATCAAATTTTGCGGCTGTTTATTTCTCATGTTTTGATTTTCGCAAGGGAATTAAGATCTAGGGTACTTTCCTGTTGAAATAGAATCATGTAATTTGGCAAGAAGCGACGTCTTATAGCACAAGTAAAGGGGAAAATTCAGCCAGTTCTATTCAAAGCTTGGTGTGCTTTACCATCTACGACCTCACCGTCACTTAACATCAGGTGAGCTGTGGTCAAACACCTAGCCTGTCAACAGTAAAAAAAAAAGGTGCAAGTGTAATTTTGAATCCCAGAAATGCAAATATACTCTGTGCATCTGTACATAAAACGCTACGGTTTGTAGAGTAGAACATCATGATAAATTTCTAACCCAAGATAGCCGCAACCACAAAATGGCGAATACATTATTTTTTTTTATGTGACTTAATCGAAAGTGATCTTAAATATGATTCAAGAAAGTCTGTTCAGCTGTTTGAAGATAAACAGCTTTTATGTATGTAAGTATTTACCATGGATGGATTCGAAATTTGGTAAGTATTTATAATACCAATGTATTATAAATTTATACATGTACCTAATTTAATCGAAATATGATTCAGTGGAAATAATAGTTGCTATGTATAAAGACATGACCATGGAAAGGTCGCAACGCGACAGGAAAGTTATAGATAGGTACAGCGCGCGTGATTTAAGTCATCTTATCTAATCAAATTCAATGCCAGCCAGCGTCTTTACGTAGCCACGTCATACTGAATGCTTGACTTATTTTCGACGGGCAAATAAGAGTTTCCATATTGATCTAGTTAAATAAAATCCGTAGTCGAGGTGGGGAAAACTTTGAACTCGAATAACCACCCTCCATGTCTGTATGATGTCCTCGATATTCTTGAAGTTCTGCGAGGTCTGTCAACGCGTACAACGGACCTGATCCTTTTTACAATGGTACAAAGCCCGCGCCCACAAAGGAATATCCTACTACATAATATGTTTAGCAACACTGCACGGATTTGGATGAAACTTGGTATGGAGCTGAGACTCTGGATTAATACATAGGATACTTTTTATTCCAAAAACATGTACACAAACATGACAATATGTAGCGGGACATGTGTACCTACAAACATGTCGATGGAGGTCGGCCACCAAGTAGTAGTAGTAGATTCGAACCCACCGTGCTAACCACTGAGCTATCATCGGTACAATGATATTTCCTGTTGACAAGAGATAACGCCTGCAATCGATGGAAGTCTCAATAGACCTGTGATTTCGTTAACTGCAAGTGCACTTCAACCCGGAACACGGTAATGTTTATCAGTAGGTATTGACCTAGACGATTTCCTGAAAAGGTTATCTACCACCTAGTTAAATAAATAGTATCTATAAAATAAACTATTTTACGCTCGATAGAGGCGCTGTTTCTGTTTCTGACCGATTGCAAAAAAATGTTGTCTCAATTCGGTTATTTCCTTACCTCAGAAATTCCTTATTTATACACCACTAGCGGACGGCTCGCGGTTTCACGCGCGTAGTTCCCGTTCCCGTGGGAATACAGGGATAAAAAACCTTACTACCTTATGTCACCCGGAGATAGTGTAGCTTCCTAACGATGAAAGAATTTTTTAAATCGGTCCTGTAGTTTCGGAGCCTATTCAATACAAATATACAATCAAATCTTTCCTCTTTATATATGTATCAATAGATTTGTTATACGCGTAAATAAAACAAAAATGTCTAAAAAGATCTGAGATCTGTTTATATAATAATAATAATTGTAACTCCAACTATTTAGTATCGAAATACCGTCAATATGTTGGATTTATTTTCGAATTTATCCAAGTTTTAAAGGATTTTACACAGGGAGTATGGATGTAAAGGTATTTACTATGGAATTTACCTAATATTGTACAACTTGGCTCGGAATACCTACATAATCATTGTTTCAATTCGTGATAACGTCGGCGCCGAATGATACGTAAACGATATCGCGTCGAGACAAGGATGAACTTCGCTGATAAAGAACTACCGAGCGGTTTTTACACGGAATTATGCGAGAGATTTAAGACGTAAAAGTTCTTAATTCTGTGTTATTACGCGCTGAACAGTTTGAGCAATTTTGATCTTGTATTTTCTGCAATTGGCAACCGAAATTTGACGACTTGTTTGTAATTATTTATCATATAGTTTCAGGACACGTGACAGATAACAGACGTATCTTTATAGATTGAGATAATCGATTAGTTTTTGATTGTCAAAATGGTGACTAAAATAAATGTTTAGTTGCCAGTTGTCTCAAGTTGTCAACTTCTTGGTCAACGCAGTGCCATAAGAATCATCGGATTTCCCCGTAGCTCCCTGCTTGTTTTAGTTTCAGCGTAGTTTAAAAAAATAAAGGGTTTTAATTTAATTTCCCAAACGTTTAGAGGAGGCTTCAGGTGACCAGAATGCTGGTATCTACTTTGGTCAAAAGCTAAGCATTGCCATCTAGCGTGGCAATGCTGCCAGCATTCTGGCCAATTATCCCTCCTCTGACGGTTTTTTAGACTAAGTTTTTTGTATACATTTTGTAAATAGTATAATTTAAGGTCTTTTTTTATTTAATTTCCTTATTTTGTCCATATCAAAGTTGTTTCGTTTATTTCCATAAAGAAAGTCTCGAAATAAATATCGTAGGACATTAGACATAGTTACACAATGCCATCTGACCCCAAACTAAGCAAAGCTTGAACTATGGAAGTCAGACAACTGATTTTTTTTTGTAAATACTTACTCTATGCCGGTGGTATACCTAACTCTAAAACTTCACAAAGAACCAGCATGGGGTAGCGGCGATGAAGGCTGCCACAAATATATTTACATAATATATAATACATTATTATGATTATTTTTATATACTCACTATAATATGTTTTATTTTCATTTATTTTTTCTTATTAGTGTTACATCTCCCGTCTGTTTCTTATGTTATCTATCGTGTTTTTCTTTTCTGGGTTGCCTGGAAGAGATCGCTGTTAGCGATAAGGACGTCACTTGTGACACTAGTTCTTATGGTTCTTTTGTTTTCTATACTTTTTACCCACGACGGAACGGAGACGGTATATGCGTTTGGGGGAGAGAGGACGTTTGTTTCTGTGTTTGTTTGTGCAATCACATGTTGCCATTTTTCTCCAAAACTACTAGCCCGATTTTGATGCAGTTTTCAGTTATGGGTTCGGGATTGTTTCTGTTTAAGGTGTGCACAATAAAGAGTTTTAAATATCTATCTATATTATTATGATTGACAGGTGTTTGACGACATCTCTCCTGCAGTTTATACCTGTACCTATGGTTGTGTGGAATATTTGCGACACCCGCCATCACAACCCGTGGTAGTTTTTATAGACTTCATCTCCAGGTCGCGTCTGTCTGTGGCAGGCTTAATTCGGCCTTGGTCGCTACCTACGTTCATTGAAGAAAGATGTTTGAATGCCCAGGTGTGCGGTTACATCCGATCGTTTCCAGTTAGCGTACAATATGTGTTTATACTCGTGTATCGTGATAACTAAAGCACGTGTTAATCCATTCTGCGAATCTCTAATAAATTTAAATAAAATTGGACAAGAGCGAGTCGGGCTTATGAATTTTATTTGGTTCTGTAAACACAGTTACAGATCGAGATGGACGCGAATTTGAGCAGTTTTCATTATATGTTTTATACTTTGTAATATAATCATCAGATCTCTCAAAGTATACTCTGTCCATTATGTTAACCTCTTTTTGACAGCTCATACACAGTTGACGACATAACTTTGTACAGCGACAAGCAAAATAAATCTCACACAAATAAATACGATTACCTCTTTACAAGGCTGAGTTAACTTGAGAGCAATATTTTTTTTTTTGTATAAAATATATTAAAAAAAAATTTATTAAACCCAAAGAGGTAATGCTAGATTAAACGTATTTATTTGTGTGAGATTTATTTTGCTGGACGTTGTACAAAGTTATGTCGTCAACTTTGTATGAGCTGTCAAAAAACGGTTAACATAATAGACAGAGTATGGATAATGAACACCAAAACAGCGATGGCCTGGACGTTGTATCTGTTACTAAAAGTTCTTGAATCTGCTGTAATGGTCATGAAGAGCGTCATCAGCAGAGCGTCGCGTTACTTTTACATATTATAAAAGATTAGGTGTAACATATATGTTTCTACAATATTTATTAAATATTCATGTAATGAGATGAACGAGACTTTCTCCAAATGGTAAGATACAACGCATGTTCTCGACCTTTGCGGCGGTATCCATCCATAACTTTGAGTAACAAAACAAATTAGGTACAGATCGTCGCTGCTTTGTCGCTCATTACTTTGAGACATCCGATTGTTAGTTTCAATAGCCCTGTAATTTTGTTAGCTACAGTACAGTTCCACCGGAACTCAGTAAATAACTGAACTAGACGACTTTTTTTAATGGTATAGGATTTACCAATTAATTTAGTATGAATTGCTTACAGCAAAATAAAGAAACCTAAAAACTAAAGTTTCTTGCCTAAACCTCCCTCAATTATTTTTTTCTCTCTTTGAGTTATGTTATTTGTAAGGTAAAAACACAAAATAATAATTTTATTGTAGTTACTGACAACAATTAGAAAAAAAATCTTTATTTTAGAATTAAGATAAGATTAATTTCCTATAGTAAAGTAAATTCTATTAAACATTTTGTCCGTTTACATATATGGTTTACAAAACTATGGTAGGTTTTAGGTACAGGTCGGACGAACAAATGGACTAACAGATAGATGGGTATTATAGTGATTAGACAAACAAGTGAGGTAAGTATACTTGTAGGTAATATGCTCAATATGCCCACAGGGCAATAGGGTTGCCGTAATAGAATCCAGTTTTTACGATTTGATAGTTACTTTGCAGAACCCTAAACCCTCAAATCGGAAGGCCGTAATCGCAAAATGATACATCATTCATTTTTGATAGCAGGTAAGCTCTCAAAGATAAAGTAGGAAGCAAGTAGCAACGTCAATATCTTTAGTCCGCATTGCGCCAATATTTGGCAGACGATTTTGGCAACAGACGGAGAGTCACCCGTTTCCCTTCCTTTTCACCCAATTCCTACCTACACAATTATTTTTCTACTATTCGTATCTACACTACTATTATGAAAAGGAAAGGTTTGTATTTTTGGATTTTTGCATGTTTGTAACGAATAAACACAAAAACTACAGAACCGATTTCAAAAATTCTTTCACCGTTTGGAAGGTACACTATCCCCGGGTGACATAGGCTACTTTTTATCCCTGTATTTCCACGGGAACGGGAACTACGTGGGTGAAACCGCAAGGCGTCTGCTATTTTTTTACAATTTAATGGAAGTGATACTTTCTTTAGTTACACAGTGCAATTTCTGGTATATTCCTGCGTCATTGAGTAATATGTTCGAAGCATATAATTAACAAACTAAAAGGCGTTCAGACCATATTTAAATCTTCCGTATACCCGTATCCTGCTAAATTGTTTCCAGACCCGTCTTTTAAGATTCCAGAAATTTGTGACACTTTAGAAGTACCGCCAGGTGCGTCCCGACGCGTTTGTTAGTCTAAGAATCGCTGAAAAGATCAGGGGGTTCAATTTTGAATGCCAGACATTTGAACATAAATATGAAATGACAATTTGAAAGCAATCGATCTCGGCTCGCGATAGATCGTGACTGGTACCGATGACGGTTTTCTTATGTCAATGGTCAAGACCCACTTAGAGTTTCAGGTCCAGCGATATACCTAGACTATAGAGACCTGTGACCTAGTTAGTACAATCTCCATACCCTCGAGTCACTCACCTCCAGAATTTCAGCAAACAGTATTGTTATGTCATGCGCAAAAGACCTTTCTGGCTATTGATTAATGACCAATGGCTAACTTTATTTAGGACTAGCTCCCACTTATGACCTCGTTCACTTCTATTCCTCAGAAAAGGTTTTTGACCTTTAGCACAAGACAACACCTTATTGCATACTTTTTCCATTACCTCAATTATATAATTAACGAGCGTTCAATGTAGGTCGCTCCTGATAAAAGTGTTGTGTTGTTACATTCGTAATTAATAATCGCTTGTTTATTATACAAACCGCTACCATTTCCCTCGGCCTAAAATCCTTAATTTGCTCGACTGCGCTTGATAGATATATTATATTTCCCTAATGAATTGAGTTGTTAAAAAAAGGAAGAAAGGTCTTATTCTTCTTGGTCGTGGACCTCGACTATGGAGACCTCGTGGGGCATATCAAATCTGCTGCAGTGGCGTAGCTTGGTATCCAAAGGCTCTGGTACAAAAAAAAGAGGTATATATATATATCTAAACTGGTAAGGCTTTATAAAATAATTATTTTTACATTACCAACTAACATGTAACATGAGTAAAGTTTGGAACACTGTAGGTGCAATAATACAAAATTTACAATTAAAAAAAACCGACTCTTAGGCCAACTAAACTCACTGCTCAAATGAAACAGCGAAGTTTCGGAGCAAACGAAAATATCATCGATATATAATTTTTTTTATAACTGCTTGATCGATTTTCATAAAATTTATACGGAACCCCCTGTGAAGTATGATCTACCAAGCAAAAAAATAATCATTTAAGTCGATTCATAATTGGCTTTTAAAAAAAGTACAGTCGAATTGAGTACCTCCTCCTTTTTTGAGTCGGTAAAAAAATAGAAATAATTTAGGGGAATATCGTACAATTCCGTTTATATTGCTTTTATACATTAATATCACTGCATTGATCAATTTAGGCTTATCATGCTTCGATTATGTACTTGCACATAATTATGTTCGGAGCTAATGGGCTCATTCTGAAATGTCAAAAATGTTTACCAAAAAAAAAGATTTGATTTGATTAGAAGTAGGTACTTAGAAGGTTTTTAGCGGGACACGGAAAGAGTCGTGTCGCTCCGTTGTATTTTTTTCCAAAACTAGTGTTTTGTCGAGTGTTTATGCATAAAAATGGTGGTGTTTTATTCATAAAGTGCCGAATCACAAGCGCGAGTTTGGCAAAATGATACAATGCGGTATGACTTTTCGTGTTGCTTCCAAAACTGCATCGAAGCTTTATAGTAAAGTCGCCACTACTTTACTAAAGCATGACTGGACTTAACTGACACGAACTGGACTTGACCAAGACTGGACTTTGACTATAGCTAAAGCTACAAGGCAGCTTATTTAACTTATGAAACTAGAAAATATTAAACACTTGACACTGGCAAATGCTCAAGATGCAACGCCAAAACCAAATAATTAAAAAAAAAAACGTATGACAATGTTTATAAATTTTCTTCGATGAATGGTAGGTATATAATATAATATCACGTTGGACGAGGCAGTGTGGCTTTACAGCTTAAGCCTGCCAGATGAGGTAAATTATTTTAAAAAAAAACACACACACACACACATTCATAAATAAACTTAATTTACAATTTATGTTTGTTAGGTGGTAAACTTTTACAATTATTATTTATGTTTATTAGGTAGGTATGCGAAGGATATGACATTTTAAGAGTTAATTTAATGTTCGACCACTTCTACCATGGTAATATTATTAATTCTAGGCATGAGGAGGTGCTAGCAAACCTACTTACTCACATTTGATAAACAAATCATCGCTTCTCTTGTTATATAAGAGTAAGAGTATGTTACATTACTTCTTGATAACGTTCCTAACCTACACATAGGGAAGTAGGTACACCGTTTATCACTCTTATCAGTGTTAAAATAAAATGAACTTAGGACGTTATATGCTAAAGATAGCATAATACGGCTAAAATGAATTTAAGCTTATCGTTTACCACTTTACCTAATTATTCTTTCCTACTATGTTTCTCAATACAATGTTTCGGAGTTAGTATGTACCTAGTAAAGTTTGTTATTTGTTTGTTGTTGTGTTTGTTCTGTGTCTGAGTGTTCTGTATGTAGTACAAGAAAAATGTATTTAAGTATTATATCAGTTACCTGACTTTGCTTAGTTTGGGATCAGATGGTGCTGTGTGTGATATCCAATACAATATATTTTTTTTTTATTTACAGACACAGAACAAATATTTGTTTATACCACAGAATGTATGTCCTAGTGGGAATCGAACCCACATCCTACAGCTCTTGAAGCAGATATACAATGAGCCAACAGGGCTGTCAAATGATTCTTAGACTTAGGATCTTCATAAGAAACTATATAACCGTACGCTTTTGTTCATTACAGAATATCAATAAAATTTAGAATTTCAGATACATAGCTTGCATTTGGATATACCTAGGTACTTGTATAAATACAGCTCGAAATCGATGCCTCGAAACCGCGGGGCACACTAGTAATGTTGTAAACACGAAAGGACATAGACAATACTTTATTGTTTTTTTTCTTTCTTCTTTTGTTTTTACTTTTTTTTCTTTATACCCACGGCGGAACTGAGACGGTAGGTATATGCGTTTGGGGTGAGAGGATGTTTGTTTGTGCAAATACATATATTGCCATTTTTTCTATCTTTTTTTTTGCTGTTTGATCTTCCTTCACATAGCTGCATTATAACGGAACGACGTGATTTTAAAAGATTTTATTTAGCTTGCACTGTTTGTTTCCTTGTTTGTCTAAATCTATCACTTTGGCACCATTTTTAAAAATGTCTTCCGCATCTTAAAAATTGAAAGAAGGTTGGGATTTTTTGGCGCACTACGACATGCTGACAGACAGTTACATGGCCATCACCTATAGGAAGTGCCTAACTGATCTTACATTCTAATAGAGGATTATTGTTGACAGACCAAGTGTTTGACCACAGCTAACTTGATGTTAAGTATAGGTAATTCTAGCTATATTTCAACTCTACATGGTTGATAGGTATAGATAGGTACTGAGCTATTATCGCTACAAATATATATGGCTACTAGCAGCTCGCCCCGGCTTCGCACGGGAAAACAAAACTCGATTAACAATGTAAATTAATATAGCCTATGTCACTCGGTGATAATTTAGCATTCTAATGATAAGATCGCTCCAGTAGTTTCGGAGCCTACTCGTTATAAACAAACAAAAAATTAAATCTTTTCTCTTGATAACTGTAATAGTTAGACATAAATGATATTGGGACTTATTTGTAGCTGTCAATTTGCTCTATTGTCAATAGTTTTCGCTGCGCATGCATAGTAAGGATTTTTTCAAATTTTTCACAGCTTCGGTTACATTATTGAATTTTCCATACGGATCCCTAGTTGTTTTTTTAAATAAAATATAGTCTATGTCCATCGCGGATAATGTAGAATTCTACTATTAATAGGAACGGTCCAGTAGTTTCGAAGCCTATTCAATACAAACAAACAATCAATTAAATCCTTCCTCTTTATAATTACGTACCCAACGACGCCGACGGAACGGAGACGGTAGGTATATGCGTTTGGGCTGAGAGGATGTTTGTTATAGATAGATGATATATATAGATAGATAGATACATAAAATATCACTTGTCTTCGCGATCACCCACGATCTTATTCTTCGTATTCAGAGCGGAACGGGAGAGTTTCCACACAATCCAGTGACCAGTGACCAGCCGCTTGTTATGTCACGTTGGCGCAATACGCGCTATTTCATTTTCGAACTTGTAAAAATGCCAATAAACGCAGATATTTTTGTAACAACCATTTACAATATTATAACATTGTAATCTTTTACATTGAGAGAAGAATGTTTGTATGTAATAAGTCTAAAGGGCGAGGGCATGTTCAACAGGGCGTTCATTCACAGGTACCTACACGGTCCAAAACTTATCGACACAAAACAAAGTCACAAATCGGAATAATTTATTATTTTTAAAAGGCGACGTTTTCACCGCAGCTCACCTGATGTTAATGACGGTGTGTTCGAAGATGGTAACATCTAGCCTGGAATGAAACTGGCACTCAAGTGAGGCTGCCAGAAACACGCCGTTGGTGCTTGGTGGCAGATTTTCAACTTGAGAGTGGTAGCTAGCCAGCCGATTACTAGAAAATACCCTACCACCGTGCTACGGTTTCCTCACGATGTTTTCCGTCTCTAGCAGCTTAAACTTATTTTTGGGGTCGAACTCACGCCCTTCGGCTTAGAGACCGACCGCACTAAGCACTAAGCCTCGTCTAATCTAAGCTATCACTGTTTCAATGTTATATGTGCTGCAGGTACGTAATTTGAAATGGACAATAAAAATTTAATGAGCACATAAAATTTCGTATATTATGTATACTCTGATGATCGTTGAGGAGTTCCTTAAAAAAAAATCTTTCTTTATTTTACACGAAAAAAATGTTGTGTAGGCAAAACCACCATAGTATGCATGCAAGTACAACGTATTACAATTTAGTGTGCAATAACACATTTTCTACGCAACTATGTATCGTTTTTTTTCTTATCTGTGGTAGGGGTTTCGAACATGGAGAGTTTCAATATTTCTTTAATCGACTTATATTGTCTCAAAACTGCTCAAAGGTTACCCACAATTTTTCCACTTGTCCTTATCTGTGCCAGAACCGTTCAAATCTTTTTTAAACTTCTCGTCGCGTCATCTTGCCGGAGGGCGACCTCGGGGTCGACTGTGCGGTATTGTGGGTTCACGATGCCCATTAACAACGGAAATCAAGGCCGTTAGTCCAGGCCGCGTCTATCCTTAGAACAGCTCAGTCGATATTAGACGTGTTCACAACGGTAGTAAACAGAAGACGCGTTATACCGTTGTGCTACATATAAATCGCAGAATAATTTTTGTTCTTTTATATTTTACTAGCTGCCCCGCGGTATTACCCGCTACATGTTTTCGGGATAAAAAGTAGCCTATGTGTTAATCCAGGGTTTCAACTACCTCCATACCAAATTTCATCTAAATCCGTTCTGTTTATGCGTGAAAGAGTAACCAACAATCCATCAATCAAAACTTTCACATTTATAATATTAGTGGGAAAACGGCACAACACACCAATTAAAATAGTCAAAGTCAAAGTCAAAGTCAAAGTATAGTTTATTGCTATGCTGTGTTACATTAAGGTCTTAATATATAGGTAGAGCAACAGCTACGTTCAGTACGAACATGCAATATTAGAGGCTTAACTTAAAATTATGGTATTCAATTATTTACATTAACAAAACGGAATCCGAAAAAATTAAGTGGAATACTGTAATTGTCAAAAAAATAGTTATATAAAAAATGTCACAGTTAATCATTAAAATTTATCGTCAAGAAAATCATTTATTTTATAGTATCCCTTATCTATAAGAAAATTGAATAAATTGCGTTTAAATATAGAAACACTTCCTGACTCCAGTATTGATGTTGGCAGATGATTGTATATCAAAGGACCCATACCACACACACCCCTACCAAAACATGCCGTTCTATGCACAGGCATCCTTAGTTTGTGCTTGCTCCGCGCACTCACACAAAACTCATACATATGTAGATGATTCCTAACGAATAATGATATTTCATAGATATATAGGCAAGGAAAAGTAAGGATTTTTAGTTTAGAGAAATATGGGGCGCAAGAATCTGTAGTTTTTAATTGACAAACAGAACGCAAGCACTTCTTCTGGGCTTTAAAAACTAGTTCCCTATCCGTGCAGTTTCCCCAGAATATAACTCCATAACGCAAGGTGGACGTTACATAAGCATGATACGATGTAAGAACTGCTGGCCGATTAACCACTTTCGCTAACAAATAGAGTGCATAAGAAAAACTGCTTAGCTTAGAGCGAATAGAATCTGCGTGAATGCTCCAATTGAGATCTGAATCAAGGTGGATCCCCAAAAACTTAGTATGTGTTACATCCTCAATATCTTTATTCAAGTAGCTAACTTTATACGTCAATTCCCTGTACTTATAAAATGTCATAATATTAGTCTTGTCAAGATTAATCACTAAATTATTTGATGTTAACCAATCAATTACATTATTAAGAGCTGTACTAATTACTGGTTCAAGCGGTTTTCCTTTTTCACCCACAAAGATGGCGGTGCTATCATCAGCAAAAAGTACCATAGGCTGGTCAATAGCTCGAGGCAAGTCATTTATATATAGTATAAACAATAGCGGGCCCAATACACTGCCTTGAGGTACGCCATATTTTACTGAACCAACTGAAGACGTGTACTTCACCTCAGTCTTAGTTTTTGGACATATTTTAGTAATTTGGGTTTGTTGAGTTCGATTACTAAGGTAAGATTTGATTAGATCTAGAACATTCCCTCTTACACCGTATGACTCAAGTTTACTAGCTAGTATTTCATGATCAACATAGTCAAATGCCTTAGTTAGGTCCATGTACATGGCGTAAACAGGCAGCTTATTTTCCCGCCCGTACATTACTGTTTTTATTAAATTAAAAATTGCTAAGTTTATTGATTTCTTCTTTCGAAATCCTACTTGCTCATCAATTAGAATGCGATACTTATCTAAGTACGAGTATAATTGAGCGTGAATATATTTTTCAAAAACCTTTGAAAATATTGGTACTAAAGCTATTGGTCTGTAATTACCGATAGCTTCTCTATTTTGTTTCTTAAATAATGGCTTCACTATGGTTAGTTTTAATTTTTCAGGGAATTTCCCACAATTAATAGATATATTAATAATATGACTGAGTATTGGACATATAATATCATCTACATACTTTACCACCTTTGTCGTTATCTCATCATATCCTACACTTGAAGTATTCTTGAGTGACTTAATAATCAAAAGTATGTCATTCGGAGTTGAAGCAAGCATAAACATAGTGTTTGACTTGTTCCAGATCACTGGATTTGGACAAATCTTTGAGTCTAAATTTTTACCAACGCTCTTAACATTATTCACATAAAAATGATTAAAAGCTTCTGCAATGTCATTGGGATTAGTCAAAATTTTATTATCATAATTAATTTTAGTTATACCATCATTAAGGGAAATATTATTTTTTCTATTCTTTATAATGTCCCATGTAGCTTTAGATTTGTTTGACGCCGAGCTAATTTTATGATCATTTTTGGCTTTCTGAGTAAGTTTCATAACACGCTTTAACCTTTTTGTATACATTAGTATGTACACAATAGTAATAGTGTATACAATAGTCACATTGCCTGTCTCGACCGCACCAAATATTTATGAAAAAATAACTATAAGGACGTTATGTAACCTCCAAGAACCTAGAATAATCGATTGTGTGTCCCCGAACAATAACGGTGCCTGTTATATTATACTTACAGCTGATAACAAGAGCCGTTGGTAAAATAGCATGTTTTATGCAGCCTAATGTGTGTCTGCTAACATTAACAGTTATTAACAGCAGTCAGCTTTCTGCTAATTGCTTTGGCAAAAAATAGGCGCCACGTTGCGCATCTACCTGCTTGGACTGCTGACATAACCAGCTTGATCAATAACTTACTGGAACATCCACGTCATGACAACTGACTTCCCAGACGTTAAAGATACATTTAGATCAAATCCATGCCATGTTTTGGAAAACATGGCATGGATTTGATATTTGCTCCTATCATTTCAAACACGAACACATCTAGTAATTTTTTATATTTAGATTATCCAAATAGGCCAATACCAGATATAACTAAATATATTTCTTTGTTTTAATCAGATATCATTATTGTTAAGCAAATATAAATAATGTGTAAACACTTCCGTGTAATTACGTTTTAAAGGTTGTCATGCGTAGGTGTTATCTCTTTTACCAATAGAGCAGTTCTGCCTATTTCCTTTATAAAAAAAAAATCAATAAGTCCCTTTTTAGAGCTGTCAGATGTCAAATATTCTGTTTTTTTTTTTCTTTGGTTTTGGCGTCGCGTTTTAGCATTTGCCAGTGTCAAGTATTCATATATTTTCAAGTTACAAAAGTTAAATAAGTGTCCTCGTAGCTAGTTATAGTCAAAGTCCAGTCTTAGTCAAGTCCAGTCTGTGTCAGTCAAGTCCAGTCATGCTTTAGTAGAGTAGTGGCGACTTTACTATAAAGCTTCGATGGAGTTTTGGAAGCACCACGAAAAGTCATGTTTCACCACATTATATCATTTTCCCACACTCACGCATGTAATTCGGCACTTTATGAATAAAAAACCACCATTTTTATGCATAAACACTCGACAAAACACAAGTTTTGGAAAAAAATACAACGGGGCGACACGACTCTTACCGCGTTCCCGCCAAAACTCCAAATATTCTGTTTAGCAGTAGGTATCTACAACCGGAATACAGTAATGAAAGGTGCTGCAGCTAAGCTAACGAAATTATTGATACCTACTAACCGTTTCAAAGTTAATTTATCTGAGCATTCTCAAAGTAATGAACGCCAAAGCAGCGATACCTTCACATTGTTTTGTAACTCTCAAGTTCTAGATATCGCTACAATAGTCATGGACAGGCGATATCTGATAATATTTATGATGACTAATTAATATTCTAATTGTAATAATATGTATTTATTTAATTTAATGAATAAAACGTTCTTCTAAAGTATTTTCTCATGTGTACGGCCCAAGAACGGAACTGAAATATCTTAGGTATTTTAATAGTAACGGCTCCAGTTTACACCAAAGTTACAAGTCATATTCCAGTCCAATAAAAACGTCAAAATATTTATCACAGTCATGTCAATAGATAAATAAGTATAAAGTTGAGTCAATACAATTTATAATTATGTAAGTCAGTAATAAACTTAATGTACATAGGTATTTGCCAGATAAGTCAATTTATTATAGATACCATCCCACCCAGGAGCCGAGTCTGATTTCAGAGATTTAATTTTAGAGAGAACTTCCATTTCATCTCTCGGCATAAGGCAGAACGAGTCTTTTTGTTGATTTCTGTTCTTAACTTTGTTGACTAAATCAGTTTCTGTGGTGCTTGAGTTAGTTAAGATATCATTAGTTAAGTTCCCACTTTTACAAAGAAATCGTTTACTTCGTTCAACGCTGTTTTACAACAACGATCTTCACTAAATTCATAAATTTGATTTTATGCCAATAATCTACTGTTTTATTCAAGCAATTGTGATTTACCGCAAATAAAGACCAAAATAAATGCCAGTAGCTGGGATTTCACTGTAAAATTATGCTCCATTTGTCTATAAATGGCAAAAATTTGTTTGTATAGAAATCGAACCACCTTAATCCTGCGCCCCATTTCACAAACTATTTTGTACATGAAACAAAAATAATCACAACTAGGAATGTATTTGTTGAAATATAGCGTTAGCTCGATCTCCACTGGGTAACGAGGCTGTCAGTCTTTGCGGTAGATGTCAACAAGTATGCGGGATCCCGAGGTCACTTACATAAGAAAGGGCAGTCAAATAGTGTCCCATATTAGCAACGCGTGCGCGGCTTGGCTCCCGTCCAAGATTCAACGCACAGCCAAGGGAACGCAAACTGGCGCAAGGTCGTTGTCTCGGGTCAAACATTCAAATAAAGGACTTATGTAACGGGAATGACAATGTCAGCTAAGATCCCACAGGCAGCAACAGAGAATAGATCGGTTATAGATAAAAACGTTTATGCTCAAAACGAGCCACTTACAAAGTAGTAGCGACATCTCTGCAACTGAGATTTTTCGGATGGCTACAATTTACTTTGTAAAGAGTATGCTTGTCCTACAAATACAAATATTTTATTGATAACACCAATGTTACAAGTCACTTCAAAATTTTATATTTGTCATTAAATGAGTTTTAGAACACTGATTACGTGTCAACACAAAAATGTCAAAATAAGGTATGTCAATATAAAATATTTCGATATAAAAATTTGTCAATATAATAAAATGACATGACAAAAAAATCATAATTACTTACTAGTAATTCAATAATCTTTAAGCTTGAAACACTCAATACTCATCAAATACTCATCACCTGAAATACGAGTGCGCGTATTTCAGGCAGACACTAAATAAATAAATAAAAATAAAAAAGCCTTATATTTATTATTAAACAGTACAAACTTACCTATTTCTAATTATTTATTTTTTTAATGTTTATAGTCGACGTTGAAAGAATTTTTGAAATCGGTCTCGTAGTTTCGGAGCCTATTCAATACAAACAAACAATCAAATCTTTCCTCTTTATAATAGTACTAGCGGACGCCTCGCGGTTTCACCCGCGTAGTTCCCGTTCCTGTGGAAACAGGGATAAAAAGTAGCCCGGGGATAGTGTAGATTCCCAACGGGGAAAGAATTTTTGAAACCGGTCCCGTAATTTCGGAGCCTATTCAATACAAACAAACAAACAATCAAATGTTTCCTCTTTATAATAGTATAGATAGATAGAAAAAGAAAAACCATAATTTAACTCATATAACTTTATTGAAATTAAATAATAAACTAATTACACTTTAATACAGTTTATACAGATTAGCAAAACGGTTTTAATAAACATTATATTGGAATGATTTACATCAACACACAGTCACTTTTTTTAAATCTGAGTTATGTTTTTGAACAATAGATGGCGTTGTTTCGTAACTGTGAACATTAGAGGGAAAGGAGCACAGTTTTCTAGCTAGTCATTTTCCCCGTTGGAAGATTATTTTTGCTCAGCTAGTACAAAACTAAAGTGCCATTTTCATTTCATTTTTTTTTTGTTTTTTTTTTTTTAACTCTGCTATAAATTTTATTCAAATACAACAGGATAGTTATTTCAACGAGACGAGCAGGTCTCAGACGGCGTGCCACTTAAAATTTTGATCTTTCACATTCCAAAATCCAACGCGGCATCGATCATGCGCTCGAAGACTTTAAAATTAAGTGTAACAAGTATTTCTTACATAATACAGAAGTAGACGTTGAATTCGAAGATGTTTACCGCTGTTCTGCCCTCCAGTTTTCTGTTACGACGGACTTATACAGTCCTGTTGATGGGGTTACCCTGAAACAAGCACGAACAATTCAATTTTTTGAGAGTCTCGACCAAGCGCTCGAAGAGTCAACACGCCCTGAGGATGCCTCGAGGTGTAGAGGCGACACACGTGTCAGCAAGTGGTTACTGCAGAGAAAGAAGGATTTTAAGACTTGGGATTATTTTAATTAGATTTTTTTCTATTATCAATTTTATATATTTAATTTATATATTTCAAATTAAATCTAATTAAAATAAATAATTGGTCAAAAACTTAGCACTGCCACGCTAGATGGCAATTCTAAGTATGTATGTATGCGAGGATGTGGAACTTTTTGCCGGAGTGTGTTTCCCGAAAAGTAAAATATGAGTGTCTTCAAATCAAGAGTAAACAGGTTCCTTCTAGGTGAGCGTGTTCCATCTTAGACCGCATCGTTGCTTCACATCAGGCAGGATGTGGTCAAGCGCGAACCTATTCAACATTAAAAAAATATATATTTTGACCAAAGTAGATGCCAGCCTTCTGTTCTGGCCAGGTTTTGGTCGACTTTACAATTAGAAATATTTTTTATTTTCTATTTAATTAAACAGAAAAAAAACTTGTAATGTACCATTAGTTTTAGCACACCACTGCTTGGCGTTTGAATAACTAAGAAAAGTGTTATTTTTCGAAAAGAATCGAACCGTTCTGGGATTCACTGCCCTTGAACGTAGCCCGCGCGGCGCTAAATTTAGCGCCATACAAATGTAGACTACTCTGGCGACTGTACACTGTACAGCCACGGTCACTTGCAATAATAGTCTATTTTATAAGTAGCTAGGTGGTAGGTCTTCTTAGCAGGAGGTCGCCTACGTAGATAATAGAACTTTTCGTTGCATGGCGGCTGAATATCTGGTACTGCGGTGGTAACTGCTCAGACGACCTCCTGCTAATATAAGGAGATCTACAACCAAATAAAATTTTGTGTTGTTTTTTTTTTATGTAAAAGTAATAAGACGATCGAGGCGCTCTCCTGATGTTAAGAGCTAATGCCTGTCCATGACCATTGCAGAGATACACAGAACTTTGAGTAACAAAACAACGTCCAGGGCATCGCTGCTTTGGCACTCATTACTTTGAGACTAGATGGTTAGTCTCAACAGCCCAGTAATTTCACTAGCTGCAGTACCCTTCAAACCGGAACACAGTAATGTTTGCACACTACTGCTTGGCGGCAGAATATCTGGTACTGCGGTGGTACCTACCTAGACGACCTCCTGCTAAGGAAATCTACTACCAAGTAAATGTTGTTGTTTGTCCCAGGCGGCACCAGTCATATGCCATATTTATAGATTTAAGTCAAACGTTGGAGAGGAGACGCCACTATGAGTATCTGCCCCATGGCCTACACTCGGTATTGGTTATTACGAAAACAAACACGATTCGTGTTTTTGGTGGGAACGCGGAAAGAGTCGTGTCGTCCCGTTGTATTTTTTTTCCAAAACTGGTGTTTTGTCGCGTGTTTATGCATAAAAATGGTGGTGTTTTATTCATAAAGTCTCGAATCACAACCGCGGGAAAAAGATAAATAATGTGGTGAAACATGACTTTTTGTGTTGCTTCCAAAACTCCATCGAAGCTTTATAGTAAAGTCACCACTACTTTACTAAACCATGACTGGACTAGACTGAAACGGGCTGTACTTGACCAAATCTGGACTCTGACTATAACTATAGCTTCGAGGACACTTACTTGAAAATATAAAATACTCGACACTGGCAAATGCTCAAAACGCGACGCCAAAACCAAAGAAAAATAAAAACGGCCAAGTGCGAGTCGGAGTCGCGCACGAAGGGTTCCGTACCATTATCTATAAAAACGGCAAAAAAATCACGTTCGTTGTATAGGAGCCGCCTCAAACATTTATTTTATTCTGTTTTTTAGTATTTATTTGTTGTTATAGCTTAAGTTAAGTTAACTTTTTATTAGAGCACGAAACTGCACGGTCACGTAATACGTCAAGACATCGCCAAATAACGCGTCGCAATCGCGTGGACTAGAGCTCTCATTGCAGTCTAGTTGCTTGGACGTCATTAACAGATCTTCGTGCAACATGTAGCGGCAACGGAAATACATCATCTGTGAAAATTCCAACTGTCTAACTATCACCGTTCTTGAGATACAGCCTGGTGATAGACGGACAGCGAAGTCTCAGTAATATGGTCCCGTTTTTACCCTTTGGATACGGAACCCTAAAAAACACGATTCTAAATAACGTTATTATTCAACTCGATGCTTGTTGCACACTACGCATGTAGTTGTAGGAATTACTAGTAAGTAATTATGATTTTTTTGTCATGTCATTTTAATATATTGACAATATTGTTTTGGTATTGACATATTTTTATATTGACATATTTTATATTGACAGTATTTTTATATTGACAATATTTTTTATATTGACATGTTTGGATATTGACATCCCTTATTTTGACATGTAATCAGTGTTTTAAAACCCATTTAATGACATCTTTAAAATTTTGAAGTGACTTGTAACATTGGTGTTATCAATAAAGTATTTGTATTTGTATTTGTATTTATATCTCTACTCACGTGAGTCGGGCGCGGCTATTCCTAGCACGCGGTTGTATCCAGACCTTACATTCGTTTCCGTGTTACGAGCTGTCGTCAATCACCTAGCTATCGTCGGATTACAGATAAATAAATATTGAAGGACATTTCACACAACGCCATCTAGCCCCAAACTAAGCAAAGCTTGTGCTATGGGAACCAGATAAGCTGATAGAATAGTTAGTTGTTATTTGATAAGTTAATAGTTAGTTGACGGCCCTGTTGGCTTATTGGTAGCATATGTGCCAGGGCGTGGGTTCGATTCCCGCTCAGGACAAACATTTTATGTATTAACAAATGTTTGTTCTGTGTGTGTTCTGTATGTATTACAAGTATGCATTTACAAAAAAAAAGTACATATTTATGTATTCTATCAGTTATCTGACTTTCATCACACAAGCTCTGCTTAGTTTGGGGGTCAGATAGCACTGTGTGTAATGTCCTACGATATTTCATCATCATCATCATCCACAGCCTTCTTTATCCCACTGCTGGGTATAGGCCTGTCTCTTTAAATGCCATCTGCCTCGGTCCTGTGCCAATCTGGTCCAGGTTCGACCCACGACGGTGACAATATCGTCGACCCATCTATTTATTTATTTTTATTAGTTAATAAATAAATATTGTACTGTAAAACAGATAGCCTTCGACAGCCCTGTTGGCTCATTGGTGGCATGTCTGCTTCAAGGGCGAGCATTTTGTGGTATAAACAAATGTTTGTTCTGTGTCTGGGTGTTCTGTATTTATTATAAGTACCTAGGTATGTATTTACAAAAAAAACAACATAAATTTTTTTTATTGGTTGACAGGCTAGGTATTTGACGACAGCTCACCTGATGTTAAGTGAAGGTGTGGTCGAAGATGGTAAAGCACCCCTAGCCTGGAATGGAACTGACTCTCAAGCGAGGTTGCCGGAACACATCGTTAGATGCTTGGCGGCAGATTTTCAACTTGAGGGTGGTAGCTAGCCAGCCGAGTACTAGAAAGTACCCTACCACCATGCTATGGTATCCTCACGATGTTTTCCTTCACCGGCAGCTCAGGCTCATTGTTGGGGTTTGAACCCACGCCCTTCGGCATGCGAACCTACCGCGCTAACCACTGAGCTATCATCGCTAAATGTTAACTTTTAACTGTTAACTTTTTTATTTGCTATTGCAACGCAGGTCTTTGTATATGTCCAGAAATGTGAAACAATTAATTTAAAAAAATGAGGTAACAGCGTAAATTTAGTAACTTAGAATCATAACGAGTATAATATGTCCAATTTACCCAGCCGGTCATACTTTTCAGGACCCACTAGTGGGTCGCGACCCATACTTTGAGAATTTCTTATTTTTCTTACTTGGTGGGAGATCTCCTTAGCAGGAGATCGTCTAGGTAGGTACCACCGCAGTACCAGATATTCTGCCGCCAAGCAGTAGTGTGCAAACATGACTGTGTTCCGGTTCGAAGTGTACTGCAGCTAGTGAAATTACTGGGCTGTTGAGACTAACCATCGAAAGTCTTAAAGTAGTGAGTGCCAAAGCAGCGATGCCCCGGACTTTGTTTTGCTACTGAAAGTTCTGTGTATCGCTGTAATGGTCACGTCAGGTAGCGACTTCTTATTTTTTTTTAATGTAAATAAAAAAAAGAATTGCTGTTCTAATAACATTTTGACAACAACTGAGATGTCTATCAAAGTGCCATAGCTCCTTTATGACATATAAACGACGTCACAGTAAATACAATAAGGCGCATTTTGTAACCTTACCCTTGACCCTGATTAGCCAAGCCAAGCAGAGAAATCACAAAAACTTTAAACCTTAGCTTTAACAAGGAAGTGTTGAAGGCTTAACATCACAAGTATAACTAAGTTCTCCAAGCCAAAGTTACACTCCGGTGCCAATATCCGGCAGCCTTATGGGAGGACCATTTAAAAAAAATAAAAATATATCGTAGGACATTTTACACAGCACTATCTGACCCCAAACTAAGCAAAGCTTGTACTATAGAAGTCAGATAACTGATAGAATACTTAAATACTTTTTTTTTGTAAATACATATTTATAATAAATACAGAGCACCCAGACACAGAACAAACATTTCATTCATACCACAAGATGTTTATCCTAGGTGTGAATCGAACCCACACCCTTCAGCTCTTGGAGCAGACATACTACCAATGAGCCAACGGGGCTGTATTAGACTCGAGCTTGGCTTGGATTTTTGATTGGTATACTGTAAAACTATATAATTATTCGTAATACACCCCGTCCTTAGTTTAAAATCCTTTCCATATTAAGGTTGCCTGGAAAAGATCGCTTTTTGCGATAAGGTCGCCAGTTGTTGCATTAGTATTAAGTTTCTATTGTTATAATATTTTGTAAACAATAAAGAGTTATATTATTATTATTAATTATTTTTCATCATTACACTTCCATCTCTCACTTTTCGTAGCAATGATAGCTCAGTGGTTAGCGCGGTAGGTTCGCATGCCGAAGGGCGCGGGTTCAACCCCTAACAATGAGCTTGAGCTACCGGTGAAGGAAAACATCGTGAGGAAACCATAGCATGGTGGTAGGGTACTTTATAGTACTCGGCTGGCTAGCTACCACCCTCAAGTTTGAAAATCTGCCGCCAAGCATCTAACGGTGTGTTCCGGCTGCCGCACTTGAGAGCCAGTTCAATTCCAGGCTAGGTGTGCTTTACCATCTTCGACCACACTTTCACTTAACATCAGGTGAGCTGTGGTCAAACACCTAGGCTAGGTCAACCATAAAAAAAAAAAAAATCTCAACCACTGGAGCTACTATGCCATCAGCCAGAGCCTCGCTCCGGTGCTTCAAGGAGCTGGGTTGGCTCGGGTAGACGCTGGCAGGGGGAAATGCACAATACACCCCAAGCAGGACCTCAGTGCAGGACTCATCACCTCCATCCCAAATAATTCATTCTACCTTGAGAGCTGTAGGGTGTGGGTTCGATTCACACTTAGGGCAAACATTTTGTGAATAAACAAATGTTTGTTCTGTGTCTGGGTGTTCTGTATGTATTATAAGTATGTATTTACAAAAAAAAATATATATATTCTATCAGTCATCTGACTTCCATCACACAAGCTCTGCTTAGTTTGGGGTCAGATGGCGCTGTGTGTATAGTCCTACGATATTTATTTATTTAATACTGAATGAAGCATAGTAATACAATAAATATGTACCCAAGTATGTTGAATCCAGATGAGGGTCTCATTGTTGAGTCGGGGCCCAAGAAGCGGGTTCATCTGCGCCATGTACGCGCACAGCCAGCTGAAACACCATGGTCACAAATAAGCATAACAGATCACTGGTAACTAAAACATATATACATTTTTTTTTTTTTTAATGGTTGACAGGCTATTTGTTTGACCACAGCTCACCTGATGTTAAGTGAAGGTGTGGTCGAAGATGGTAAAGCACACCTAGCCTGGAATGGAACTGGCTCTCAAGTGAGGCTGCCGGAACACACCGTAGATGTAATCTTGGATTACCATGAAATGGTCACAGATGTTCTGAGAACCAGGGTGTATTATCAAAAGTAAATCTTTCTTTTTAAGTGGAACATTACAAAATGCAATCTATAGTTTTAAAAATACATATTTTTTTTAAATTTAAATAAATATAATAAAAATAAATTCACAGTCACTAATGTTGGTATCATTTTAGCAACAGTCGAGCTCTATTAGATAGCATTTCAACAATTATATTAGGGTTAATGAACAGAAATTACATCACAAAATAATGGTTTACTAGTTTCGCCCCTCGGTGTTACCAGCTACACGTTTTCGTGATAAAAAATGGCTGTTTTAATCCAGGGCCTACCAGCTACCTCCATACCAAATTTCATCAAAATCCGTTCAGTAGTTTTTGCGTGAAAGAGTAACAAACATCTATCCAAACTTTCACATTTATAATATTAGTGTGATTAAGTTGACAGGCTACATTTTACCCATAACTTCATGTTATGAAGGTTTGGTTTACTATGTTAATCACATCTAGCCTAGAATGGGAGTAGACTCTCAAGTGAATCACAAGGTAGGTATATTATCTACGTTGAAAGGCAATTGTTATTGGCCAATTTACTATGCACTGGGTGTTTATTGGTTGGTATTTTTTTATATAGTTTGGGAGAAAATTGGTAAAACGGCTCCCTCTAAGGATTGCTCTATAGCAATCCTTATATTTCATAGATTTTTACTGATAACAGTCAGTTACAAGACAATATACAGGAAGGAGTTTAGGAAGTATATTTTTGGTCACGAGTTTCAAACGATACTCAAGGCTTGGAACACTTCGATGTGATATGATTCATATAACAGAATTAAACGTTTAATACTCACAAAAGCCAGCACGTAGAGGCAGTTAATATAAGAACCACCTGGATTATCCTGAAAAATATAAACGCCCAGTGAGATTTTTGTCTAGATTTTATTAAATATACTGAGCAGAGTTGGTGAAAACTTACCCTCTGTTTGGTCCTTTAGGAGCGAAGAAAGGGCACACAATACCCACTACTCCCCACAGAACTGTAAAAACAACGATAGGGACAAATGAGGCTCCCATTTTGAGATTTTATTTAGAAAATAATCTAAATTATTTTATCTCAAATAAACATCAGCTGCAGCAAGATGGAGGACTTTCTTTCTAATGTTGGTCACACTGTCAAGAAAAGTCATATGACAAGAGGCGTTTCGTTTTGGCTATATAACATACATGGCGCAAATGTAACAAACTCTTAGTTTTATTAAATTTATTTTCTATCATTTTAGTCACAGTAAAATGAAGATATATATTTTTTCGTTAAAAATATGTTTTTAACAATTAAATAGATAATACATTTTATTTGTTGATTTGGTACTTTTGAATTATGGAAATGGATCGAAACGCAAAACGGCTACCAACAGTATTGCCATTATATAGCATATGTGATGTCCATGGTAGTAAGTGTTTAATTTGAGTGTCCACGCCTCAGACCGCAGAGACTCAGACGAATAATCAAGGACAACATAGTAACTCAACATCAGAGTATGTGGTCAAACGCGAACCTATCTGAAACTGAGGTAAAATAGAAATAGCCAAGCATCTAACGGTGTGTTCCAGCAGCCTCACTTGAGAGCCAGTTCCATTCCAGGCTTGGTGTACCTTACCATCTTCGACCACACCGTCACTTAACATCAGGTGAGCTGTGGTTTAAAAAATATTTATTTAAAAACCAAACTTTTAGTGTTGTTTTCCAAAGCTCCATAATTCTTATAAAGGTTAAATAAAATAATTATCATGGTTTTGGTAAGCTTCATTAATCAGCTCTCTTTATTTTGATGACAATGCTTTGTCATCAAAAAGAAGAGAGTAATTGGGTAGTAGCCATGGTTAGAAGCCAATAACCAAAAAAAAGTTTATGGTTCTCTAGCAAAGAGCTTCCAAGGTCCGTTCCAAACCTTTACTACAATAATCTTAACTCTAGTTGTATGACTTGGTCTAATCATCATGTCAAACTAGAAATTCAAAAGTTCTAATCAGTAATTTTATTAAAATTACCATTAATTTTGTATAATCTTCGTTTATTAATCAAATTGTAACTATGTAATTTATTTCAGCTAATTTTCCAAAGATTTGTATAAAAATATAAAATTATGCGACAGCCACAAAATGGCAAAACAAGCAGAGAAAATATTAGCCTTACAATCGGTAAGAAAAAAAATGTAAGGAAATCAAAAAGAGCTTCGAATCGTCGCAACAGCAAAGTGACCATGGAAAATCTAGAATGTATAAACGATGCCCTTCGTGATCATGTTAGTAGTAAATCTGTTTAAACTAGCTGCAGTACCTAAATAACTTATGCTGGCTTCTCACGGCGCGAGATGTCACAAGTCACGCCGCGCCCAGCCGATTGGTACGAGCGAGTATGCGTCAACAGGTGAGCCCGCGCTCCCGTTCTAACGGGCGCGGTACGCATTGGACCTACCGGCCACGCTGTCGACACAGTCCTAGGCACGCAGCGCATCATGGCGCGCTCGCACTGCACCTTTGAAGTACCAACTTCGAGCTTCAAACGGATCGGACAAGCTAGCACGCACTAGCCCGCATCACCTCGAGCCAATACCTTCACACGGAGCGTAGGCGCGAGATGGCGCGGCATGACTTGAAATATCTCACGCCGTGAGAAGACAGCTTTACAAGTGTGATGAAAGCTTTGTACAGTTTCCAAAGAAAAAGAAATAAAATAAAAGTAATACTACAAAAACAAGAACAAATTGGCTACCATTTTTAGGGTTCCGTACCCAAAGGGTAAAAACGGGACCCTATTACTGACACTTCGCTGTCCGTCCGTCCGTCCGTCCATCTGTCGCCAGGCTGTATCTCAAGAACGGTGATAGCTAGACAGTTGAAATTTTCACAGATGATGTATTTCTATTGCCGCTATAACAACAAATTTAATACTAAAAATAAAATAAAATAAATATTTAAGGGGGGGGGGGGCTCCCATACAACAAACTAGATTTTTTACCGTTTCTTGCTCGTTATAGATAATGGTACGGAACCCTTCGTGCGCGAGTTAAATATTGTTTCGTTACGTACACGTGGAGCGTTACATATTAATATGCTCATAGCAAATAAGGCCCGAGGGGTGTGAGTATGGTGCAACGCAATACTCAAAAACAATGGCAAAGAAAGGAATAAAAGAAAAAAGAGGAAGGCAGTTGGCTTGTAACGAACCGATCTGCGTACCCCTACACAATTACGCAGTGATGCTGTGATAAGATTGGTGACAAAATTATGTATAAAGAGTTTGTTTCTGAATATGGTTACTGTACTGTATCTCGTTAATATTTTTTTACTACAATGCAGATCCGTGATTGTTTGGAACAATGTTCGATCACAGTTTCAGCAATGTACAGTTGGATCTCCGTGAATACTCACAGCATGGAGGCACAGCACGACACGACAATTTGCGTCTGCTATACATGTTCTAGAATACTTCTTTGTTCCAGCGAGCTTATGGTCTTCACGGAACTTGGAAGCTGGTGCCGAAAGATTCGTGCCAAGTTTATAAGGATCAGCGTAAACGACAAGATAACACAAAGGCAGGGAGAGAAAAAGCAAATGGGAAAGGCCATGGCAAACGGCCGGCACCGGGCCGCAAAGAAGGAAAGGGCAAGGCAGGTGGCAGAGACAGCAAGGGATCCTCGGACCGTGACAAAAGCTTTTCTGATGACGAGAGCCGCTACAGTAGAGAGAAACCAGTTAAAGTTTCAAAGAAATCTAAGAAAACTCCAAAGAAAAAGAAAAAGAATAAGAGTCGTCAAAGGTATAGTAATTTAATTAATTAAAGTGGCTAGGAATACAAGACAAAGATAACTGAGACTCTATAGAAATGTATAAAACACTTAGTTACATTGTGTATATATACTAAACAACGCATTCAATTTTGATGGATGTCAATTGATTCGTTAATACATAGACCTAAGCTTCGATCACGAACGACTTGCGATAAAGTATCGACATCGACAAAAATTTGTATGAGATTTGTACAGCTTTGTATGTTACCGAGAACTCGATACCTTTACGATACGAATTCGATAAATTTTCGTGATCGAAGCTCAGGTGGTCTAAAGTAAATTGTTCAGTTGAACTAGTTGTTTTTTCCAAGGTCAGGTTCCATCCTCTAAATACCTAAGGCAACTCAGAAAATTGATGATAACAAAACCGTTTGCTGGTACATGTATTGTATTGGTATATAATATTTGTCATCTACAAATCTACATCCTAAACGTAAATGCGCCGCTCAATAGCTACTGGATCAAATAACTCGTTACGTTGACTTTTTTTTTAATGTAAAAAGTAATTAAACGCTTTCCTGATGGTAAGAGATAACGCTCGTCCATGATCATTGCAGCGATACACAGAACTTGGAGTACCAAAACAAAGTTCGGGGGATCACTGCTTTGGCACTCATTACTTTGAGTCTTATTATCTGTGCAACCGTGTGGCGTGCCTTGTATAGCTCAAACCCTATTTTTAACCGACTCAAAAAGGAGGAGGGTTTCAATTCGACTGTTTTTTTGTATGTTACGTGATCATTCCGCCAATTATGAATCGATTTTGATGATTGTTTTTTGCTTGGTACATCATACTTCAAAGGTGGTTTCATATAAATTTTATCGAAATCGATTGAGCGGTTTAAAAAAAATCAATACATATATGTAATAATTGTATACATCGATAATATTTTCGTTTACTCCGAAACCTCGCTGTTTCATTGGAGCAGTGCGTTTAGTTGGCCTAAGGGTCATGGAGGCGGTTTTTAAATTGTAAATTTATATATTATTTTAAATGTATTTTACTGTTCACAGAGCTTCCAGTGACGAGTCTGTGTCGTCATGTACCACGTACAGTGGAACTAGTATGTCTTCAACGCGTTCTTCAGATATGGATCATTAATATTTTTATTATGAATATATTTATAATTTATTATGCGTCACTAGTACTTTGCTATTGTTTTTTTTTCATTTTTGCGAATTCCAGGGCCGTTTCCAGGCCTATTGTAGCTTTGGGTACATTATAATTAGGGTTTCTATGTCTTCTAAAGAGCATTATTTTGGTAAAACAGGTCAAATTATTAAAAAAAACATTTTAGATTTATTGAGCAGTTATTTTTATTTCTTTACACTTTGTAACTACTTACCAATATTGCAATTCTGCGCTTGTCATTATTTAGACCTAATACATATAACCCCATTATGGTATGGCAAAAAATTAGGGAGTCTAGAAAGATTTATTTCATATTTTTTTAGAAAAACATTAAAATTTAATAGATAAAATCTAATATTTTTAAGTGCATTAGCTTTAATTATTTGAAGGAGTAATAATTGTTTAAAGAAGTTTCGGCAGCCTAGTTGGAAGATCGTCTGGTTTCCAATCTGGAGGTCATAGGTTCGAATCCTACGGCACGCAGCTCAGTTGTTTTTGTGCGTATTGCCGACAACTTCAAACGGTGAAGGAAAACATCACGAGAAAACCTACATATCTGAGAGTATGACAAATAAACGAAGGAACGTATATGATAATGGTAATTTTAATTGACTCAAGAATTGGCTAAAAAGATTTTTTCTACAAATGTATAAATTTATCTTATTACTAGCGGACGCCTCGCGGTTTCAACCGCGTAGCTCCCGTTTTCGTGGGAATACAGGGATAAAAAGTAGCCTATAGCACCCGGGGATAGTGTAGCTTCCCAACGGTGAAAGAATTTTTGAAATCGGTCCAGTAGTAGTAGGAGCCTATTCAATCCAAACAAACAATCAAATCTTTCCTCTTTATAAAAAATTTACACATTGCAAGAATTGGGAGCCCTCATCGTGGGGCCCTGGGCACATGCCCAAATTCCTACGGAAAAGAGAGACCCGACTATACCAGACAATCTTAAGTACCTACAGACAAAGTCACATAATATCACGGTCAACTCAAGGCGATTCAGTATTTATTATTACTATAATATAAATTTGTTTATAAAATCAATCGACACTTTAAATGATTTTTTGTAGTATACTTTAAGTGAAGTTGTTGGAGGGTTTATTTTATAGGCTAACAAGTAGCATTAATTCTATTAAAGCTTACTAAAGGGAAAAACATTATTACGGTCAGTTTTGTCATGACCGCACACCAAGACAGATTCAGCCGTGTGACGATGCATGATAAAAGCATGGATAATGGACATGGATACACCTATCCCTATCAAAATTCGATGTGTTACCTATTTTCTGCAATTGTTTTATAGATTGTTCTGTTTCTTTTTCTGTCTTCCCAACTATGACAGTCATAAACTTCATGGTTGTTTTTGGCGTTAAATGTCAATCACGAGTGACAAAATGTATTTTGCAAATCCACGGTAAACAAAATTATTTTGTAAATTGGCAAAAAGTACAAATTTTAGTAAAAATATGCAATGTGCAATGTTCCCCTGATGTCCGGGCAGTTTCAGCCCGTGGCTGACGACGAATACACGGCTGTACTGTTTTGGTTCGCCATCTGTTCAATTTACACAACACTGTTGACTGTTACTGTTCTATGCGTGCTATATATCTTGTAAGTGCCTAAATAAAGGCTTGTCAAATATATTTTCAAGTTTACGCGAAAACCTATGCCAAGTTAAGAAGAGAGTTCAAGTTAAGATCACTAAGTCGGGAGTGTCTTACTTATGCGAATAATGATAGCTGTGAAACCATGGTTTTCGTATGTGTAAAACTTTGTGAATATATATGACCAGACCGCCCATTACAATTTGTATTTAATAGCGTTTGCATATTTGAACGAGGTCCACCACCAGAAGCTTAGGGTGATAATTTTATTAGACATGTTTGCTGAATTCATAAAAATATTTGAATTTGGCAGCATCGATCTTGTGACTACAGATCTTAGTAGAAATATTTTGTTGAGTCTAGCAGCACTTGCGATCTTAGGAGAATTGGCGGGAACGCGAAAAATCATGTATAAAACATAATGGACAGTAACTTAATAAGCTAGTGCCACAAGTGGCAACTTTATCGCTAAAAGCAATCTCTGTTATCATTGTAAATATTGCTTCCCTTTTGTTTATAATTAGAATTGGACAAATTATAAAGTGTTGAACCATATATATGAGTGAACAAGTAATATAAAATGGTGAAACATTACTTTTTCTCTTTCTATAAAGTTACTACTATTTTTATTAGACCATGGAGATTTGACCTTGAATTTGTGCGATTTGACTTTGATTATGACCAATTCGGTCTGACATAAATTATTAAAACCAAAGTATATTATGGTTAGGTATTTTATGCACTTGGCATACACTCAGCTTAGACTTATCATGACCTACTTTATTGATTTCTACGTACCTTGAGAATGTCTTTGTTATTATGTTCATGGTAGTACAAAAAGGTTTGTATTGGCAAATGTACATGGCTGGCTAAGCGTACACCGTATGAAAAAAAAACTCAAATTCTGACATAACAGCCAGTGACAGTGATAGATTTGCGACCGTTGTTTTTAATTTTTCAAACAAACAGCCACTCTCGCTTTCAGAAGTCGATAGTTCGTTTGTTTAGTTTCCCTGCTTTTCAATAATTAGTTTGATAGGAAAACGTGCGTGTTTTGGTAATTCATGACTTGATTACGATCACTACGTGTTGCCATTGAATATGGATGACACTACACAAAGCAGGACGTCGGATGCAGCCGCTAGTGCAGCGACGTGAGTATTTGTTTAAAAAAAAGTCGGCCTAAGTTTTGACCTGGTCCAAACTCAACTAGAAAAACTCTTATATTCAACTGCACTGTGTTGTTCTTCACCATCTTTTACCAATCATTTTAAAGATTTGCTCCCTATGGCACAGCAACAAGGACTAACAAGGCTCATGGTTTTGTTGCAATAACGTAAACTTGAAACGTGATAGCAAGAGTGTAGGAGTTAGAAAATAGCTCTCCTATATTCAGTTATACTACGCATTGCATATTTGCCAATGGTGGTACATTATTAGTGCATCAATGTATACATTGATACACTAATAATGTTATATACATATTAGCTTTATATTATAGTAATATCAAGAGAATCATGAGAAATATGTTAGTTAATAAATTAAAACTATAACTCAAATCTAACAGACATAAAAAGACAAAATCGGTTCAATTTAACAGTATATAATCTTTGTGTAACATAGACCTGTTCACAGTGAAATCTTATTCATTGTCTATTTAGAAATAGTTTAATGATTTGACATACTTTATATTGACAGTATTTTTTATAATTATATTGACATATTTGTATATTGACATACCTACCTTATTTTGTCATTTTTGTTCTTTTTTGATTCATTGTCATGTAACCAGTGTTTTAAAACTCATATAATGACATGCACATTTGAAATTTTGAATTGACGAAATTTAATTTGACTAACATTGGGTTTTTTCTGCCGTCGCAACTGATAGCTATCACATCGGAGTCGCGTATTTTCGGAAATAAATATTGAAAAAGTGCCTTTTATCCCACTATATGTGCGAAATATAATACAGAAGTGTTTCTCCTAGGTGGTGGTATAATTTAATACGGTGAGTGGATAGTAGTTTTAACATAGTTCTGTAGACAACACTAACCGAAAGCATCCATCATGGATGTTGAAGAACCCGATCCGCCGGATCCCCCAGATATTCCGATTCCCTCCTCCGCAGGTTCTAAACGGCGTGCGGAATTCAATGATGATTCTTCCTCTAATTCAAAGAAAACAATTATTACTCAGGAGTTGGCTTCTGCCTCCATCCAAAATGTGTATCTACACCCATCCCTAGTAGTAGGCGTAAAACAATATTCACCAATGGATAAGGGCCCTTTTATAATCCACATTTCCCGCATCGAACCAGACCCTGCAGCAGGGCTTGCTATTAGGCCGATTAAGTTTGGCCAATTCTTATATAACAATAAAATAAAGAATATCTGCTCTGATGGAGTTAAAAAAGTGGGCAGGAACAAGATTTCTGTAGAGTTCACATCTGGGGAGGAAGCTAACAAATTCTTGGACAATCCTCTCTTGGAAATAAATAAATATCAAGCACAGATCCCAAGCTACAACATTACTAAGATGGGTATAGTTCGTCAAGTTCCTGTGGACCTCTCAATGGACGAGTTTGCGGCTTCTCTAAAAATTCCGAGTGGATGTAATACTATACTTAAAGCCCGTAGATTAAATAGAAAAGTAGTGGTCGATGGTAAACCCTCTTGGGTGCCAACCCAAACAATAGTGATAACGTTCCAAGGTCAAATTCTTCCTCAAAGAATATTCCTATTTCATACTTCCCTACCAGTAGAGGCATACCAATTCCCCACCATTTTGTGTCTGAGTTGTTGCCGATTTGGTCACATTGCAGCTCAGTGCCGTTCAAAACCAAGATGCTATAGATGCGGACAACCTCATACAGGTGATGCTTGTGTTGTACAGGAGAGTGAGGCTTCTTGCCTTCACTGTTCTGGACATCACTTTGCCAACAACAAGGATTGCCCGGAGCAGGGCAGGCAAAAGTCGATTAAGATCTTAATGTCGCAGGAGAATATGTCTTATGAAGACGCTTCATTCAGATTCCCAAGGGTCAACAGACCTTACGCTGAAGTGGTACAAACATCCCAAGTCTCTCAATCTCAAACCCCTTATCCATCTCAAAGGAGCCAAGTCCCTTCCACATTCCCCAATCCCTCATACAGAAAAACTGTATTATCTTCTCCTAGACCAAGAATCACACCAGGAAAATCATATGATAGGGCTTCTCATCAGGCAATCATAGCTGATGAGCCATCGGTCCTGTCTAATGGTTTTGCTCTGTCCCAGATGACCAACTCTCCACCACCCCACCAGGAGGATAATCTCCTGGAAATACTCCTATCCATGATCATTACTATCATATCCAAAAACAACACTACCCTACCGTCCCACGTTGCCCAAAAACTTGCCCAAATTTCTTCCCTCTCCAACTATGGCCCAAACTGTTCTACAGTGGAACACCAGAAGTATCCGCCCCAAGAAACCTAGTCTTCTTCATTTAATTAATAAATTCCACCCTTCAGTTATTGCTGTCGCGGAGACATGGTTGGTGCCAGGTTCCTCGTTCAGGGTGCCTGGCTATGCTTGTCTTCGGGATGATAGAGCTGATGGGTGCGCCGGATGCGCCTTATTCATAAGACGTACCCTTCCTTTTTCCCAAATCCCTTTACCCACCTCCCTTCCAGGAATTAATATTGTAGCCGTAAAAGTTTTAGACACTTCATATGTTTCTGTTTACATTCCCCATCCTAATTCTACAATGATTGCAGACATCCTTTTCTTAATCTCCGCAATCCCACCTCCCATGATTTTGATGGGAGATTTCAATGCTCATCATTCTTCGTGGGGCTGTAGTGCAGACGATGAGTTTGCTTGCTCCCTTTTAGAGATTTTTGATGATATCAACCTCTGTGTCATCAATAATGGTTCACCTACCCGCAGAGTAACTCCATTCCAAAACCCTTTCAGTGCTGTTGATCTTTCCGTTTGCTCTCCATCCTTAGCTTCTCTCATTTCCTGGCGAGTTTTGCCCCATTCCTATGGCAGTGACCATTTCCCTATCATCATCTCTATTCCTAACAGAGCTCTTCCTTCCCGTAACTTTAACCCATTGCTTAAACATAGATTATCCAACCCCAACTGGTCTTCCTATTCCATCTCCCTTGACAACAGGATAGACTCTTTGCCCCCTTCTGACAACACTAACGCCACACAAATTTATGACAAGTTAGTAGAGTCTATAATAGCTAGTGCAGACGAGAACTTCCCTTTGAAAAAACCCTATAAATTTAGAGTTTCGACCCCATGGTGGGATGCTGAATGTACAACTGCTGCTAAGAAAAGAAAAGAGTCCGAAGCTGCCTACAACATATGTATGTCATTAACATCATTCCTTGAATATAAAAAAAATGCAGCTATAGCCACAAGACTGTTCCAAAAAAAGAAGAGACAGGGATGGATTAATTTCTGTGAAAACCTGTCTCCCAGAACACCCTCTTCTTTAGTTTGGAAGCAAATAAAACGATTTCGAGGATCATTGCGCAATGATTGTAGTTTAAATGTGGACCCTTTGTCTTGGATTGAATCTTTTGCTGATAAATTGGCCCCCCCTTCAGTCCCAAATTCAGATTGCCTCCCTTCCTCTCCGAGAGCGCTTCCAGCCGCCCACAACCTTGAATCCCCGTTCTCGTTTATCGAACTCCAATTAGCTTTGAATGGTCTGGTAGATTCCTCTCCGGGAGCAGATGGTATCCCATATTCATTTTTAAAGAATGCATCAGATAAGAGCAAAAACATTCTCCTAGACATAATTAACTCCTTTTTTGAATATGGAATAATTCCTCCACAGTGGAAATCCCAAGTTGTAATCCCCATCCTGAAACATGGGAAAAACCCAGCTGATTCCAATAGTTATAGGCCAATTGCTCTATCTTCAGCCTTAGCAAAAACCACTGAACATATGGTTAAACACCGACTCGAATGGTTTGTAGAAAATAACGACTTGCTGGCAAAAACTCAGTATGGATTTAGGAAGGGTATGAGTACAATGGATAGTCTGAGTATACTAACGACCGACATACGGACAGCGATTATTAAAAAAGAATTTCTGGTAGGAGTATTTCTAGACATTGAGGCAGCATATGATAGTGTTCTTCTTCCGGTGCTCAGGAGAAAACTCACACAGCTGAGCATTCCAGAGAAGTTGGTACGTTTCATTAATAACATGCTTCTAGAAAGATCCATATCCATTAAAGATCCAAATTCTGTAATGCCCCCTAGATATGTCTGGAAAGGATTGGCACAAGGATCAGTTATCAGCCCAATATTGTACAGCTTGTATACGTACGACTTAGAGCAGACAGTACTATCCTTCTGTCAAATATTGCAATACGCCGATGACATAGTACTGTATGCTTCTGGGAAAATATTAGATAATGCTGTGGATACACTGAACGTCGCTCTTGAATATCTTTCAGAATGGCTCTCTCAGCATGGGCTTTCCTTGTCGGCTTCTAAAAGTAACGTAGTAGTGTTTACAAATAAAAGAGTATTTCCCCCTGTTTCTGTTATGATTAACAACGAAGTTGTCCCTGAGGACCTCAAAGTGAAGTTTCTTGGTATTTGGCTTGATCGTAAATTAACAGGCTCCCCTCATTTTGACTATGTGGTTCAGAAATGCGAAAGGAACGTAAATATCCTCCGATCCCTATCGGGAGTGTGGTGGGGTGCTCACCCTTTTACCCAAAAACTGATGTACAATGCCATAGTTCGCAGCCACATGGATTATGGTTTGTTCCTTCTGGACCCTGGCAAAAAGTCTGGCTTAGAGAAACTAAATAAAATCCAAGCAAAGTCACTAAGAATAATTCTGGGTGCGATGAAGTCTTCTCCTATTAATGCAATGCAGGTAGAATGTAGTGATCCCCCTCCAGCACTTAGGCGACAGTTTCTCTCAGACCGGTTTTTCTGTAAGTTAGCCCAACAGGTTAATCATCCTCTCATGTTAAAGTTAGAGTATCTATCTTCATTATACCATCCCCAGCGGTTGTCAGACAATGATATCCCATGTCTTCTTCGTAGCTTCCTACTTCTATCTCAGTTTCCTAACCCACTTTTTCAATCTTCCAGATTTCCCCTCTACTCTACGCCATATGAGGCGTTAACTTTCCAACCCAACATCATACTGGACTTTGGGGTGGACAAGAATTCCCCAGAGGCTAATAACATTTTTTGTCAGAAAATTCACACAGAATACCAAAACTGGATGAAAATTTTTACTGATGCTTCTAAATCCCCCTCGAGTCCCGTTGGTGCTGCTGTTTGGATCCCCAGCACAAGAATAATTTTAAGTTATAAATGCCCTTCAGTAACTTCAGTCTTCACAGGCGAGTCAATAGCTATTCTAGAAGCCATCTTATTCATCAAATCTCATAACATCAATAATTCCATAATTCTATCAGACTCCAAGAGCTGCCTCCAAACTATTCTCTCCAACCCATTTCGATTAAAAACCAGGTTCCCTATAATTTTAAAAATTAGAGAAGCTTTATTAGAATGCCACAATCGCGACATCAGCATAGTTCTGGCCTGGATACCTGGACACTCAGGGATCCTTGGTAACGAGCATGCTGATTCATGCGCCAAGGCTGCTTCTCAAACTGGCTCTCCTGTATACTCCAACATATATTCCCATGATTTGTGCACTATTTTAAAGCCATTACTGTATAAATGTTGGTCCCAAAAATGGCAAGTTTCCAAAACCAAAAAAGGTAAATTCTATGGTGACCTCCAACCAGAAATCCCTCAAAAACCCTGGTTTTTTAAATTTCGAAGTGCAGATAAGGTAACAACTTCTACGATTTGTCGTTTACGCCTTAACCATGTATGCTCCCCAGTGTTTCTGGCCAAACTAAGGATTAGGAATAATTCCATTTGTGAATGTGGTTTAGATGAGGGAAATGTGGATCATATTTTTTTCAATTGTCCTCTTCAACTGTTTTCTTTATACAATATTATCCCTCCTGAAATTCCCCGTCCTACTTCCCTTAAATGTCTCCTTTCCCTTGCATTCACCCCATTTGTACATATTTTATGTAAATATATTAAAAAAAATAAAATAAAACTGTAAATATGTGATATTTATAATGAATGTTTGTTTGTATACATATATACATATATGTTTGTTTATATTTGTGTTCGTCCTGTGTTTGTCTATAGTTAGATCTTAATACTTTGTTTCAGAAAAGGAAAAACACAAAACTCTGTAAACTGTACCATATACAAAAATAATAGTCGATTCATAGTCCAATCTCTTTGTGTGGCAGTCTATCATTCTACGTGACATTGGCGGAATTGTGGAGAGCCTCCGCAAAGGCCATTCATCAAGAATTGAATTGAATTGAATTGACTAACATTGGTGTTATCAATAAAAAAAATGTATTTGTATCTATTTAGTTTTATTGTGTGATCTGTAGCATTTCAAAATTCATGCACATGCTATGCGGCTAGACCATGGTGATACCAAATTTTAAACTGTTGTAATACCTATTTGTAACCAATACACCTGCAGAAATAATAACTGAAAAAGTTGTTTCCTATTTTCGTATTCAAAATGGGTGTCCTATACAAAGGTCCCGCTTGGGATGTTTTATGCATTTCTCAGTACAGGTTTGGTGAATTTAGCATACAAGATTTTGGTATTCAATTTAAAGCATTATATGAAAAATTAATTAAATTTTTGGTAAATCCTTCAAAGATATTTCTCTCCTTGCATTTGAATCTGAGTACCAGCCATAAAAAAAAGCATTTAGCCTTTTGTTTCAGTCTATTTTGATTTATCCTTTGGTTTTGAAGCCGAGATTGTTTTTAGCTAAAACGCTAGCTCATAGTGTTCTGTGTTATATTTCTTTATTTGCTATAATTTCTGGCTGGGTACACATTAAACAATAGCTGTGATGTAGCAAAAGTTTGATTTCCCACATTCCAAAATAGTTGATACATCACTGCTAGGTATCTATTATTATCCATCACATCCAACACTTTTAGTGAGTGTCCTGATGACTGACACGAGAATATTTCTGAATTACCTACAAATACAAATATTTTATTGATAACACCAATGTTACAAGTCACTTCAAAATTTTAAACATGTCATTAACTGAGTTTTAAAACACTGGTTATATGTCAAAACAAGGTATGTCAATGTACAAACATGTCAATATAAAAAAGTATTGTCAATATAATAATATTACTATTAAAATCAACTGATCTAAATATACTAATGCCTATTTATTAGATGAAAAATTAAACAAAATGATATCTGGTCATAAATTAAATTAAATTAAATGGAATGTTTCAGACGGAAGCGACGCTCCTCTATCCTGAAGAGCCAGCGCCCGCCGCGAACACCGTTCTGCGAGCTAGAATTCAACGTCAGCACACCTGCCGATAGCAGCAAAAGCCGCCGCGTGAGCTTCTCAAGGAGAACTGGAGTTGCGTGAGTGTACTATCCAAGATCGGTCTCGGATCAATCAGACGGTGTTATAAGTTTGTGACAATGTAGCTCCCAAACGGATGAACCGATTTTGATTTATTTTTTTGTTTGTAAGTTGAATTAGTCGGGAGTGTCCTTAGCTATGTTTGATGAAAATCCGTTGCCACAAAATGGCGGATTACATGTTTTTTCACAACTCCCTCAGTATGGGTATCAAATGAAAGGGCTTGACTAGTAGAATACTATACACCAGTGTTTCCCAGACTTTATTCTGCCATGGCCCGGTAAATTTCCATACTGCCTGAGGCAGTATGAAATCACTTCAATAACTTTGGAGCTTATTACTTTGGAGAATTTCTTAACAGCCCTGTAATTTTGTTAGCTGCAGGACCCTTTAAACTGGAACATAGTGATGCTTACACACTACTACTTGGTGGCAGAATATCGGGTACCGCAGGGGTACCTACCTAGACGACCTCCTGGTAAGGAGATCTACCACCAATTCTTTTGTCAATGCATTACCTAATAGCTAGTGCTAGTACCTAATATTACTAAGAAATATTTTGTACCAAGGTTTGACTTAAAATGTAATATTAATCAAATTGTTCAGTTTTTACTGATTTGGTTAAAATGTGTCACATTTGTGTTCTAGCGAGTTTGCTACAAACGAAGCTACGACAACATGGAAAAACTTCTATGAAGAGCACAACAAGTCTTTGGAGTCATCTGGAAATGATTCTGAGATGAACCATGGAAAACAACCCATAGCCCACCTCGGAAAACGAATTTTCGATCAACAGTTCGAAGAAGTTGAAGCATTCGAATTCATGGGAACCCTCAATCCTGGCATCAATATCAGCACCTCTATAAACAATATTAATTTTGCTCAGTTGGAATGCACTGAAACAAGACTGACTGCTCCGCGCAGCAACTTCGAGCTGAGTGCTTTGACTGACGCACAAAGCAGGCTGTTCGGAGATAACCTAGCTATATCCGGTACTGCTGAATTCTCGGGCCGTATTGACGCAAACTTCTCCGCGATCCAACAAATAGGTGGGAAAGACGACCTTGATGAAATACAAGCAGATCTTCAGCGGCAGTCCAATATCGTCTGCCAAGGTCCCTTTACTGAACAAAACTTATCTGAATACATAGAAGTTGATCTGAACATGACGCATGTTGCAATACCTAATGACCAATCCGATATGTCTATAACAGACACTATCCATAGTCCGAAAGTCGATGTTGAAGTTTCTAAAAGCTGTTCAATAGACAAAAAAATCAATATCAGCGATAAAGATTGGGTGGCAGACAAAGAAAATATTGTTTTGAATCCGTACGTGACGCCGCGAGAATCTATCAACTTTGCCGTAACTGAATTGCCAGATGAAGTTCTTGTATTTGATGGCAAAAGGTTGATTGTCGAGACAGAAAAGCCAAAGAAAGAGAACTCACGCCAGTCAGTTATATCCAAACCGATAACCGATCGGGCTCCGCAAAGAAAGACCATAGTTCTTAACTGCAATGATGACTTACCTAATTTCCTAGAAGATGCACAAGTTTCAAATAACCATTCCTATTTTGTAGGCACTTCAGAAAGTTGTATTTTAGAAGATAAGCCGGCACACCATCGTATAGATGAAACGCAAAACAAATACAAGACTATAATTTTTGGTGATGATTTAGATGACATATCTATGACTCAAGCAGTTCCTAATGTTTTATCAGATATAGAAAAACAACGGACTACATTGTACGACGATACAGTCGGTAATATATCAATTACTCAAGCCTTACCTTCTAAAATTATTAGCAAAGAAAAAAGGAATACTATATTGTTTGAAAATGACAAAGCCGATATATCTATCACTCAAGCATTGCCAACTAATGTAATTATTCCTAACGAGAATAATGAGAAAAGCAGAACAATGGTATTTGACAACGAAGCTTGCAATATATCTATGACCGAAGTTATTCCTACTAACATCAAAGACGAAAATACTGCGCAAAGGCGAAGAATCGTTGAAGATGTTACTGCTAATGTGTCAGTCTCACAAATAATTCCCAACATTAAATTAGAAAGCAAAGAATCAAGACGAACTGTTACAGATAAAACTGGAAACATTTCTGCTACTCATTCTGTAACTTCAAGCGACTGGAAAGAAAATGTATCAGTGCCAGAAAGAAGGGCGACTGTTGTATTCGAAAATGATATTGGTAACATATCTGTAACACAAGCTTTACCTTCTAACATCATACTACCACAAAATCTAAACTCAACAGCTTATAGGAATAATGATGATATTTCTATGACACAGGCAGTATCTGGAAATATTCTACTCGGTAATAATATTGAGCCGCATAGACGAAGAACAGTAGTATATGAAGACGATACAGGGAATCTTTCCATAACACAGGCTGTGGCTAAAAATCAAGTTATACAAGGTGTTTCACATCTGACACATATAACAGAAATGAGTAATATTGAAGCAGTGGGGCCATCAAAATCATCATCAGTATCTCATAGCAGTAGTGAAGATATATCAAATACTCAAGCTCTTAACATAAATCAAGTACAAATGCAAGAAAAACCACAGGTCCCAGAAGAAATAATAGAAAATAAAAGACGAACAATCATATTCCAAAATGACGCCGCTGACATTTCTATAACAGAATCAATTTCTATTAAACAAGTAATAGAGTGTATAAACTTACAAGATCAGAAAAATATTAAAGAACCAACAGAAAATAAAAGGCAAACAATTTTGTTTCAAAATGACGCCGCTGACGTATCTATAACGCAAGCCGTACCTGTTGGACAAGTGATTGATAGCATTAGTGCACAAGGTCAGCAAAACATTCGAAATACTAAAGTTAATAGTGAAGCTGTATGTAAAGAAATTTTAATTCAAAAAATTAAAACAGTAGTTTCCGAAAACGATGATGCTGATATACATTTGGCTCGAGCAGCCCTTTTGAACCGAGATATCGATATAAGAACTGAGTACAAACTAAAGCAAGCAATCAATAAAAATTCTACAGAATTACAATTAAGTATAAGTAAGAATCAAGATATTGATATTGCTCAAAAAGAAAATGATAACATTAAAATGTCCAATGTGTTACCTAGTGCAGAACCAACTAACACAAGAAAAACAATAGTTTTTGAAAACGATAATGCTGATATATCTATGACTCAAGCAGTCCCTATGAACAAAGTTATTGATGCTATACAAAAAGAAAAACAAAATATTAAAGTGTTCAATACTTCTTTACATGAAGAATTAAACAACAAAAGGAGAACAGTAGTTTTTGAAAACGATGATGCCGACATATCCATGACTCAAGCAGTTTCTATGAATAAAGTCATTGACACCATACATAAAGAAAAACACAGTTTCGAAAAACAAAACGTATTTCACAATATAAATGAAATAACTAACAAACAAAAAACGGCTTTTGAAAATGACGATGCTGATATTTCTATGACACATGTAGTAGTTAACCAAGTTATTGATAACACACAAAAAGAAAATAACTGCGTTGACGCTGAAGTGGTTTTACATAAAGAAGAATTGATCGCCAAAAAAAGCACAGTTGTATCACAAGAATACAATGAAGCTGATATAACTATGACTGAAGCGATCTCCACAATCCAAGTAATAGATATTACGCAAAAAGAAAATCAAAACTTTATAACTGGTGTGGCCAGTCAAGGGTCAAAAAACAGAATTACAATAATGGAAAACGATTACGTTGATACATTCACGATTCAAGCAGCCGATCTAAATCCACTGTTATACATAAAGAAAGACGAATTAAAACATAACTATTCACAAAAAAGAACCGAGGTAGTCAACAATGAAATCGTATGTTGTAATAGTACTAAATATAATAAAACACCGCGTATAGTATACGACGATGACGAAGGAGACATATCCATGACACGTGCTGTTTCTTCTAGTATAATTCTGCCTGACGGACAAGAGAAAAAGAGAACAATAGTCGTAGAGAGTGTAGAGTCGTTATTAGATAATAAAGATATTTTCATGGAAATAGATAAACTAACTAATCCTATTGATATCAATAAAAGTAGTGATGATGTCAGTGAAGAAGATTATGACATACCTATGTCAAATATTTGCGTTACGGAAATTGATGAAATGAGAGCCATCCCATATATTGGCAATGATAATAATATTGTTAAAGCTACTTTTGAAAATTTCAGTTGTGATATAAATTACATATCACATAAAGAAAATGACGAAAAGCAATTTGCAATCCTTTCAAAACCAATACCAGCCGGATTACTGGCAATCCAACAAAAAATCATTGATAAAACGCTCTGCAAAGAAATTAAACATGATAGCATGTTACCAGACACAGTCAGTGACGTTCTAGTTTATCAGTCGTTGACTACAAATACAAAGAATTTAACAGTAAGTACTGACAAAGGAGATTCTCAGATTACAATTGAAGAAGAAGACAAAAATATCATTGAAGAAAAGAAAGATAGTTCACAATCACTTAAAAGATGTTCCGAAGTTAAAATTCCCGAACAAGAACAATTAAAAAGTGAGCCTGAGGATGGTGACTTAGTTGCAGAAACAATCAGCAAACACAGTTGTGTAAAAGCGGTTGATTCTAAACCAAATAACTCAATTCTCAACGATTTACTTGACATGTCTCAGTCATCATTTGAAGGCACAGAAGATAAAGAACTTATGACTAAAATAAGTTCCGATCACGATATACCGACAAATGAAGAAGTAAATGAAGCTGTTGCAAAAACCTCGATGAATACAATGTTCTATATAACCAAAGATAGCGACGATGAACGACCTACCGAAAACCGACAAATTCAAGGTCAATCGCCTTTAAGTATCGAATACAAAGATGAAGATGATCCAGCCATAGTACGAGACATACAACAGAAGTTATCAATATTAAAAAACGTAATAAGAGAGGATGACGTTCCCTGCTTCATACCTAGTCAAAGCAATAAACTTGATGAAGACTCTGCTAGTAAAGTATCACTAGACATGTCCAGAAGAAAGAGTTCTAAAAGTTTCAGGATGGCAAATGACACAAATGAACTTCTGGAGATGCTCTCGGATTTCACGGATAAAAGACTGTCTCGAAATGTGCCTTTGGAAGAGTTAAACGAAAATGATGATATGCCGGAATCGCGTTTGTCGTTAGAAAGTAAAGTAGACTTAAAACCGGAGCCAACTCGCTTCAATCGTACCCTCAAAAGGCAATCGATAGTTCTTAGTCGCGAAGATTTAATGAACAATCTATCCATGGCCAGCGCCGCACTGCAAAAATCGAGACCAGACTTCGACGAAAGTGACAGCATCGATGAAGTCAAAGAAACACCAAATATATCGAAAGAACACAAAAAATCTGTAAGACTAAGCACTGATGTAGTCAAAACATTGCAATTCGACGACGACTCCATTAGTGAAAAAAACGAATTAATTCAGATGCCGTTGAAGAAAACAGCTTTCGGAGAGATATCTTACATGAAGGAGACGAAGGCTAAGGTCATTCCGGGATTTTTGACTAACGTTTCCGATGGGATCAAGGAGTTGATGGATGATCTGGTGAAACCTGTAACAGATGTGCAACCTTTTAGTACAAACATCCCCGAAACCGTAATTTCCCCGAAACGCCCTTCTATGTGCAGTACTCAGATCCAAGCTAATCTCCTGACTTCGAGCCAGATCGATCTTAATACTGACTTATATTCCACCACTAATTCTGTGTGTGATATGAACAAACTTAGCTCAGTCGATATCATCACAGATGCAGTTAACAGATCCATGTCGAGGGCGCTCAACAGTCCAGTCAAAACCATTTCTGTGTATTCAGAGTCCACAAAATCGTCTGTTGTGGATGTTACAACAGACCGCACTGGTGATACCATAAAAGATACTGTACAGCCGAAGTCTGTTTCTAATGCTCGACCACTAGGATCAATTCTAGTTTTTGATCAACACAACCCTTTGAACAATATTCTTTTGATGCCGACGCCATCGGATGCTATAGATATCCATAAATATGAACCGCTTAAACTGGAAGAGGAGCCAGAACCTCAACCCAGTCATAATGACGAAGTGCTAAAGCAAGAAGAAAAAACCACGAGTCAGTATCGCGTGGAACTTGCGGCTTCAGAGACTAAACAAAATATCATAGACAAAATTGACACCCAAAGTGTCACATCTAATACAAGCAAACATATGTCGATAGATCAGTGCACTGAACCACGAAGCCACAGATGCAAAGATATGGAAATCAACACTGTGATAGCAATGAAAGGAAACGAACAATTGTTAGAAGCGAGTTCGTCGTTAACTTTAGTCGACGATGAATTATTTCGGAACACGGATTATTCCCGCAACACGTCCCTGAGGGACTCCGCCAACTCCCCTGTAAAAGTCATTTACAAAATTGATAAGCCACCGATTGAAAAGATCGATTCAGATTTGACTTCAACAGACGAAGTAGAACGACCTTCAAAGCCGAAAAAACGGGTATACAGTCCGACAAGGCGGAAGAAACACAAGAACTGCACATTGTCAAGCTTAGATGTGACTCCAAAACCTGTAGCGAAAATACAAAAGCGGTCCCTCAGTCCCGATAACATGAAACTGGACAATCTGCCTGTGAAGCGATATACATCACCGGAGCCTGGGCCCAACGCTCCCCCGTCGCGACAGAAGTCTCCCCGGAGAACACGGAGCAAAAAGCCGGGCACGACGTTTACCATTCAGCAACTAACGACGATGGTTCACGTAGAGCCAGCGGGCCAAGAAGATAGCCAAGTACACGAGAAAACGGATTCGAGCACGACTGAGCCGCGAACGACGATCGATTCCCACGATGTGCTTGGGATAGTTATTAGTTCTGAAATAATGAGTTCGTTCGCGAGTAGCAACAACCTGAGAGACGAGAAGTCCTTGGTTCGGTCCTCGCTCTCCGGCAACCCCTCGAAGTTGGAATGGCTTCCCACGAGCGCTTCCCTGTTAGTCGACTCTGTGCACTCCGAAGAGGATCTCGTGGGGATTATTGACTCAATGCCGTTCATGGGGTAAGTACACGCAACCTGTGTCTATACATGATCCCCATGTTTTCATCGGAAATTTAAAAATCAAGTAAACATCACGCTCAACATAATCAATCAAATCAAGTAATCATTCGCTTAACATCAGGCGGGATGGCGGTCAAACGCAAGCCTATCTACTATAAAAAAAAAAAAAAAAAACATTTAACGGTAGTAAATACAAAAGAAAACAGTAAAAAAATTTAACTTATTTAATATTAAATTATTTTCATTAGCATAAAATCAAATTTATGATTTTTGCAATTGTGATTTACCGCAAATAATGACCAAAATAAATGCTTAGCAGCTGTAAAATTTGTCCATAAATGGCAAACATTAAATTTATTTGTATGGAAATCGAAGCACCTTAATGTATAATTTTTTATGCAATTTCCTTACTCACATTATTGTGTTTATATTTAGTGGTTTAATACATCTGGTTTGTGTTGCAGGAGCCACGACTGCCAGTGGGAGTGCGCGACGGGGCCGGTGTGGACGTTCCTGCTGCTGCACTCGCGGCTGCGGCTCACGATACGGTTCGCGGGCCCGCCGCGCCTGCGCCCCGACACGCCGGTGCTCAACGTCGAGCTCGAGACGCCGCCCCAAGGTAACAGCCGCAGATCGCCTCACAAAATTTTATCTAATTCATTTATTGCGTATATGGGTATAATAGATGTTTAAAAAAAGATTACGAGCGCCATATTCTGCCTTGCGGCATGCAAAACTTAAAATTAACATTAACAAATTTAAACATTACAAATATAATTGTATTGTATTGTATTTTATTTACATTCCATTGGGACATTAAGAACACTTGGACATGTCAGGTTACAAAAAATTTAGCAAATAAATAATTAATAAAATACTAAATAAGCTGCTGTAAAGAGGCATTGTCAATAATATAAATAATAAAATATTAAATTAGCTGCTGTAAAGAGGCATTGTCAATAATATACATAATAAAATATTAAATTAGCTGCTGTAAAGAGGCATTGTCAATAATATACATAATAATAAAATATTAAATTAGCTGCTGTAAAGAGGCATTGTCAATAATATAAATAATAAAATATTAAATTAGCTGCTGTAAAGAGGCATTGTCAATATTATACACTTTAGCGAGTTACAATTATTTTTAATCTTTCTAGATTTACTCGTTCAGAGCTAGACAGCTTCCATGCGTTTCTGTCTTCAGTGTAGTCTTTTAATTTATAGTACGCCTTACTACATAAAAACTCTTTTATAAATTTTTTAAAGCCTATTTCGTTAAGCTCCAATATTTCTTTAGGGACGTCATTATAGAAGCGTATTGCATTGCCCAAAAATCCCTTGCTACTTTTCTGCAATCTAAATCGAGGAAACAATAATTTATCTTTATAGCGTGTGTTCAAGCAATGAACATCGCTTCGTTTGATTAGCGTACTTAAATTTTTGCGAGCAAATATTATATTTTCATATATATATAAAGAGTGAACCGTTAGAATTTTTGCTTCTCTGAAAACATCAACTAGCGAAGTTTGAGGTTTGAAGTTATAAATAGCTCGTATAGCACGTTTCTGCAGCACAAAAATTTCGTCAATATTCGCAGCCGCTCCCCATAGCTCATTATGCTATGAAAGTAAGCATAGTACACCAGAGTTGCGGTTACTACGTCCGTAATTTTACGGATTCGTCTGATAGCATGAACTGCAGAAGCGAGTTTCCTTGCGAGTATCGTTATGTGGGGGCTCCATTGCAATTTTGCGTCAATTGTTAATCCGAGAAATAGAGTTGAATCTACCAGCTCCAGTTTTTTATTTAGAAGATAAATCTCAGGGTCTACCTTAACAACATTAGGAAGCGTAAACTTAACACATTTTGTTTTAGTTGGGTTCAAGATCATGTTATTGGCTGAGAACCAGTCACTCACTTTAGATAATATTACACTTACGTGACTCAAATCTTTCAAACCCCTTTTCACTTTAAAAATTATCGATGTATCATCAGCAAATAGTATGATATCAGTAGCTGCTTGGGAATTTATCATAAACGGGAGGTCATTTATATAGGTCAGAAATAGAAATGGTCCCAGTATCGAGCCTTGAGGAACTCCCATTTTAACTGTAGACTCAGATGAACAGACATTGTCAATGCTAACACGATGCGTTCTATCTGAAAGATACGATGAGACTAGACTTAGAGCTTTGCAATTAAGACCATAAAATTTAAGCTTTGCCATAAGAGTACCATGGTCAACACAGTCAAATGCTTTACTGAGATCACAGAAAACACCAATCGCGTCACATTTCTCCTCAAACGCTTGACAAATACATTTAATAAGTTTGGACCCAGCATCAATTGTTGATCGTCCTTTGGTAAAGCCAAACTGCTCTTCATGGAGAATTTTGTTAGAATTGAAATAAACCAACAACTGATCCAACATAATTCTTTCGAACAATTTACTAATTGCAGGCAAAACAGAAACAGGCCTGTAGTTTGATGGGTCTTCTTTACACCCAGCTTTAAAAATAGGAATTATCTTACTATGCTTCATCATAGCAGGAAAAGTTCCAATTTCAATACAGATATTAAAAAGATTCGCCAGATAAGGAGCAATTGATTTAATTATACTTTCTAGCACTTTCACAGAAATACCCCAAAGGTCTTCCGTCTTTTTCATTTTGAGTGACTTAAACGTCTTAACAATAACAACAGTTGTGATCAAATGAAATGTAAAACACGTCGACAAAGGTTTAACATGTTGTTTTAAAATTGATTCAGCATTTGAAGCAGAAGAATTTAGATTTTTAGCTAGGTTAATTGGTATGTTACTAAAATAATTTTCAAATGTGTTAGCAATTCCAAGTTTATCATCTATTGATCTACCATTAATTTTTAATTTACATAGTTTATCTTTTAATTTATTCTTGCCACCCTCTGTCCTAATAATGTTCCATGTAGTTTTAATTTTGTTATCCGCTTTTAGAATCTTGTTTTTAATAAAAAGAGATTTAGCCAAATAACAGACTTGTTTGAAGATTTTAGAATATTTTTTACACAGCTCAGTGATTAAAGTACCAGGACAATCATTTCTCCGTTCGTAAAGTTTATATAGGGTTTCCCTACTTTTATATATCCCACGAGTAGCCCATTGTGCAAATTTCAGATTACCAGATAAATTTATCTCTTTTAACGTAAATATATTATTAAATTCAGTACGTATTACATCAAATAATTCACCAAACATCCGATCAGGATCAACAGAATCTTGGAATAGTTCCCCAATTTGGTTTCTAATGCAATCTAAAAATCTATCTTTTCGTTCTTGTGTAATTGGTCTAGTATGAATTGTGTGGTTTGTTTTAGTACGATTTCCTAAAAAGGTAACGCTGAGGCCCCTGTGGTCTGAACGAAGTTTGTCAATAATAGCCTTGTCTTCGACATCAAAATTAAGAAAAATATTATCTATACATGTAGCTGTAGAACTTGTAATTCTTGTTGGTTCAGTGAATAACGTGCTTAAATTATAAGATTCACAGAGAAGCAACAATTTATTCTTTTTCGATGAATTTTCAAATAAATTTATATTAAAGTCACCGCATATAAGAAGTGGTTTATTTTTATTTGACACTAGTCTTAATGCACCATCTAACGCTTCTATAAAACCGTCCACATTGGAGTCTTCAGGCGGTCTATATGCACACACTATTATGTGATTTTCTAGCTCTGTACAAGCAATCTCACAAACACGATCAACAGATAGTCGTACTACGTCCTTACGCTCCTTGGCTTTAACATTATTTTTAACAAGTATTAGAGAACCACCGCCATTTGCTGATTTTCTATTATAGACACTTATAACATTATAATTATTCAAAGAAAATGACATTTTATCGGAGCTAAGCCAGGTTTCTGTAAAACACAATATTTCGTATGTGTTGCTAGATAAAAACAATTCTATTTCCAATATCTTTCCGCTAAATCTATTTATGTTTTGATGGAGTAAATTAAGTGTGGTCTCTATGTGATTGATTGAGCTTCTGGACTTACAGGTAAAAAATGACTTTCCTTGATGTTCAATTGCTTATTAGTTTGATCTTTCTCATTACACGTGTCAATTTTACTAGATGCATAACTTTTACATTTCAATGATATTACATTTACAACAGTTGCAGTTGATCTAGCAGGTACGTTACTATTCAAAATATATAAGTCACATAAGATGTCAAGATACTTTTTGGAGTCACAGTGTTGAAACCCAGAAATTGAGTTAATGTCAATTTCTAAGTAATAACTACAGTCAGTGATTCGTCAAATCAAAAGTAAAAAAATAAAATAAAAATGTCAATGATATAAAATGTCGAGCAACAAAATACAATTAAATTAAATACAATTTCGTCAGAGCATAAAAAAAATTAATTAATGTCAAATTGAATTACAATATTATAAATTTTAGACAGTCTTGTCATATTTTTACCTTACTAATTTGATGAGACCGATCACATACAATGCAATGTATGTTGTAACTAGCGGACGCCTCGCAGTTTCACCCGCGTAGTTCCCGTTCCAGTGGGAATACAGGGATAAAAAGTAGCCTATGTCACCCGGGGATAGTGTAGCCTCCCAACGGTGAAAGAGTTTTTGAAATTGGTCCAGTAGCTTTTAGGTTTATTTGTTACATACAAAAATACAAATCTTTCCTCTTTATAATATTACTATTGATGAAACATATTTCATTAAAGTTTATTGAACATATTTAACGTTGCTTCGTTTGCAGACAAGAAGAACCCGATCGCGTACTTGTGCGTGATATTCGCGGCGGAGCTGATGCGGTATCAGATGTCCCGCGGATGCTGCGCCGCCAGCCACGTGGGCAAGCTGATGCGGCGGCTCGCAGGTGCGGCGCGGCTCGCAGGGCAGTGGGCGCGCGCCATGCACGACGCGCGCGCGCGCCTCGCCTACTCACTCTCGCACGATGGCTGGCTTGCGCTCAAGGTACGTAGCGAGCTTGCACCTCGACTGGCTCGCCCTCATCCTGCGTAGCGAGCTGGCACCTCGGCTGGCTGGCACCTCGGCTGGCTCGCCCTCATCGTGCGTAGCGAGCTGGCACCTCGGCTGGCTCGCCCTCATCGTGCGTAGCGAGCTGGCACCTCGGCTGGCTCGCCCTCATCGTGCGTAGCGAGCTGGCACCTCGGCTGGCTCGCCCTCATCGTGTGTAGCGAGCTGGCACCTCGGCTGGCTCGCCCTCATCGTGCGTAGCGAGCTGGCACCTCGGCTGGCTCGCCCTCATCGTGCGTAGCGAGCTGGCACCTCGGCTGGCTCGCCCTCATCGTGCGTAGCGAGCTGGCACCTCGGCTGGCTCGCCCTCATCGTGCGTAGCGAGCTGGCACCTCGGCTGGCTCGCCCTCATTGTGCGTAGCGAGCTGGCACCTCGGCTGGCTCGCCCTCATCGTGCGTAGCGAGCTGGCACCTCGGCTGGCTCGCCCTCATTGTGCGTAGCGAGCTGGCACCTTGATTGGCTCGCCCTCATTGTGCGTAATGAGTTGGCACCTCGGCTGGCTTGTCCTCATTTCGTCGGGGGTTTTTTAAATGTATACTTGTTTAATTTTCTTTATTAAGTTCGTTACTGGTGTAGGTGGCGAACACGTCGTACCGCACGGTGTGGGAGGTGACGATGCAGCTGGAGCTCGTGGTGGAGGACGCGCGCGCGTCGCCGTGGCCACGCGCGTGCGGCGTGCGCGTGACGCGCGCGCTGGCCGCGGGGCCCGTCCCGCCCGACGTGTCGCGCGTCATCGCCACGCCGCACGACTGGGGCCACGCGCCGCGCACCATCTGGTAACCCTCGCTAGCGTTCACCTACTTATACACAGCGTCTTCGCTTACCATCACGCGAGATGGCAGTCAAACCGTTCTAGTACACTACACCGCTCGTCGCAAATTCCTTACGATGTTCTTAACAATTATGTTCATCGCTGAGATCGTATGTGTTAATCCAGGGTGTCAGCTACCTCCATACCAAAATTACATTAAAATCCATTCAGTAGTTTTTGCGTGAAAGAGTTCCGTACATACAAACTTTCGCGCTTATAATATTTATAATCAATTTATCAATCTACACTAATTATAAAGAGGAAAGATTTGATTGTTTGTTTGTTTGTATTGAATAGGCTCCGAAACTACTGGACCGATTTCAAAAATTCTTTCACCGTTGGGAAGCTACACTCCCCGGGTGACATAGGCTACTTTTTATCCTTGTATTCCCACGGGAACGGAAACTATGCAGGCGAAACCGCGAGGCGTCCGCTAGTAAGTAATATAAATATGACTATCTATATGTAATACAATAAGGTAAACATTTGTTTTTGCAGGAAAGTGTTTCGATATTTGAAGAATAAGAAGAAAGACTTTGACGAGATCGCACAACTATAGCGAGCATTCTACAAAACGACGCAACCGTACATTTGTAGCGAACATTCTATAGAACGAAGCAACCGTACACTTGTAGCGAACATTCTATAGAACGACATTTCGGTACTTTTTTTTTTGTTTTTCGTCAGCTTCGTAGCCAGTTTGCACTATAGCCTAGATGTTAACATCCCAATCTCTTTCTATTTAGCCAAAATGCGGTACTAAACGGAGTCGCTATTTTAGCTGGACTGAATTGATTTCATTTATCAAAACAAACAAAACTTAACACTTATAAAAGAATTGCGCCAAGCACGATGGGAATAAAAGTATTTTTGTTCGTTTTCTACATTTTATTGTTAAGACATATATGTCGTCATGCTAAGCGCTTAGCCTGTAGGAACATGGAAATTATTCGTGTACGCGTTAATCCTATTTGTAAAATGTATTTTGTAAACTATTCTTTAAAATATTAGGAAACTCATTTGTAATTTTTACACTCGGTTTAGATAAATTTTAAATTGTTAGTTATGATTTGTTGAAGACTGCTTACTATATTATATTTTAGTAAATTAAAATTAAAATTTTATAAAAATTGAAACTTTCTAAAAATGAGAAAATTATAAACAAGACATCGCAGGTAGACTAGAACAGCGACTTTGTCTTATACTTGAGAGCCTGTTTCCATTCTAAGTTAAGTGTGTTTATTACCTTCGACCATACCATTACTTAACATAAGGTAAGCTGTAGTCAAACACTTAGCCTGTTATCTTTTAAATAATACTATTTTGATAAGCGTTGTAATCAACTTGTTTTTCAAACAACAATTTATTGTTATGTTATTAATTTTACGCGCTACAAATTTCTTAAAGCCATTATCAATTTTCTTTTCTTGTGTTTAATTCTCAACTTTTGCATTGTGTACTATTTCTTATAAATTATATTTAAAAGTTCCATTTAATTTCAACGCACGGTATAATTTAAAGTATAAAAAATCGAAAAGACATTTCATTTGCGTGAAATCTTTCCCTGCCAGACAGATTCGACGCCAACAAGTCTTTTGTCATTTTTAAGAAATTTTCTAGAAATAAATGAACACTGCCCAATAACAAACCATCTCTTCAAGAGTTGATTGCTTCTAATGTAGAGTTGAGAAAAAAGATGTACTGTTTTATTCAAGCAATTGTGATTTACCGCAAATAAAGACCAAAATAAAGCTGTGATTTCACTGTAAAATTATGCACCATTTGTCCATGATTGGCAAAAAATTATTTGTATGGAAATCGAACCACCTTAACAAAAACATACGAGAACGTTAGTTTTTGTTTTTATATCGTTTCAATTTTATGTAAGAGGTTGCATTAGAAGATATAAATCATAGAATATTATTAAATGTTCCGATTTGTTATTAAAATAGATACAAAACCATATTTAAGTACTAGAGCAATGTTTTAATTACATTATTAATTATCTTATTGATATTTAAAGTATGATGATTTGTGTGAGAGAAGTTAATAAAGCTGAAAGTCCAAAATCATAAATGAGGTGTATTATTTTATATAAGACGCTTTTGTTATTTATATAAGTAGGTAACTTTGATGATTTTGGTACAAATAAAAATGTAGATTTGTGAATAGAAATTGTTTTTCTTTTCTTTTTTGTTTTCTGTTAATTTATGTAAGTTAGTTGACTTTCTGGTAGATCTCCTTAGTGGTCGTCTAGGTATGCGATTTGTGATCTGAACATAACTACGCTACTTATCACTGTGAAACATGAAATGCGAGCGTTACCTACGTACGTGTACGTTCCTCGGTGGTAGATTTCCTTAGCAGGAAGTCATCTAGATAGGTACCACCGCAGTACCAGATATTCTGCTGCCAAGCAGTAGTGTGTAAACATTACTGTGTTCCGGCTTGAAGGGTACTGTAGCTAGCGAAATTACAGGGCTGTTGAGACTAACCATCGAAAGTCTCAAAGTAATGAGCGCCTCGGACGTTGTTTTGCTACACAAAGTTCTGTGTATTGCTGCAATGGTCATGGACAGGTGTTCTCTTACCATTATGAGAGCGTCCTGCTCGTCTCGTTGCTATTACATTTAAAAAAAAGTTTTAGTGTAAAACAAATTGATTTATAATGAATCTGTAGTCGCATTGTCGGTAAGCGATTCTAATAGTTGCGCGGTCTCTAGCAATTCCAGAGAACTGCGCTTTTCAGTCTTGGCGGCTGGTTTCTGGAGTGACGCTTTGCCGCGTACGAAGCGAGCCGCCTCTATTCGTACTACGGGCTGCGTGCTGAGCGCCGAGCCGAATGACTTCAATATTTCGTACGTACTGCTCGGCCGCACCACCTGGAGGACAAGTTTATAAAGAACACTGGAAATTAAAAAAAAAACTACAGGCATACTTATAATTATGTTATGCTTTTTGTTTTTAATTTTTATAATATCAAAATTTTTGGAACAAAAACTTTCAGGAGGCTCAAAAGAGTAGCTCCGCAAGACCTGCTAAAATAGCAACATTGATGTGGATACGCCAATGGGCGTATTACCAAGCGTGCCTAAACCCTCAGATTAATACCCTAAACCTAAGACGCCTAAACCTTATAATAAGACACAAACAATACTAAATGTAAATATTTTTTTTTAATGACTTGCTGTTGGCCGCTACAGCGTCACCGGACTGTGGCTGTGTGTGTGGAGACTGTGGGCTCAGCGTCCTTTGCGCTCAAGACCCCAACGCCGCCGAGGTGACGGCGGCGATGGGGTCCTAAATGTAAATAAGGACAGATTGCAAAATATATACAAAAAAATAATATATACATACATTGCTCAACCAGGAAGAAGCTGTTTTTTTTAAACTGCACAGATTGGATTTGGATGAAATTTGGTATGGAGGTAGCTGAGACCCTGGATTAACACATAGGCTACATTTTATCCCGAAAACATGTAGCAAGTAACACCGCGGGCGCACCTTATTCAATATACGTTTCATGTGCCACAATCCGAAACTGTAGGGAATCTATACTATTATAAAGAGGAAAGATTTGATTGTTTGTTTGTAATGAATAGGCTCCGAAACTACTCGACCGATTTCAAAAATTATTTCACCGTTGGTAAGCTACGCTATCCCGGGTGACATAGGCTACTTTTTATCCCTGTATAAGTGTATACCCACGGGAACGGGAACTACGCGGGTGAAACCGCGCGGCGTCCGCTAGTACTATTATAAAGAGGAAAGATTTGATTGTTTATATTGAATAGGCTCCGCAACTAATGGACTGATTTCAAAAATTCTTTCACCGTTGGGAAGGTACACTATCTCCGGATTTCCTATCTACTTTTTATCCCTGTATTCCCACGGGAACGGAAACTACGCGGGGGAAAGGCGTCCGCAAGTATAATAATAAAATAGCACAAGTTTTATGACCATTGCTTATTTGTTACTTTGTTTTATCTCTGAATCGAATTCTAAAGTTAACGCGGACGTAATCAGGCTTAAGCTAGTAGAAGATATAGAAAACAAGCTAACCCTGGCGAAAACGACGTTCTTGAGATCAAACTGCGGCAAGGGCTTGAAAGTGATGTTGAAGACGCCGCACATCTCGTCGTCACACGTCACCCTCATCGACACTAGACCTGCGGACGTACACAAAAGCAGGAAGTCGTCTAGGTAGGTACCACCGCAGATATTCTGTCGCCAAGCAGTAGTGACTAAACATTACTGTGTTCCAGTTTGAAGGGCACTGCAGCTAGCGAAATTATGGGGCTGTTGAAGTCAAAAGAATGTTTTGTGTACTTTTCTTTAATTAATAATTTAATTACGCCTGCACACTGTGCTTTTTTTTAATGTAAAAAATAATGAGACGAACGTGAAGCTCTCCTGATGGTAAGAGATAACGCCTGTCCATGACCATTGCAGCGTTACGCAGAACTCTGAGTAACAAAACAAAGTCCCGGGCATCGCTGCTTTGACGCTCATTACTTTGAGACTTTCGATGGTTAGTCTCAACAGCCCAGTAATTTCGCTAGCTGCAGTACCCTTCAAACCGGAACACAGTAATGTTTATACGCTACTGCTTAGCGGCAGAATAACTGGTACTGCGGTGGTACCTACCTAGACGATCTCCTGCTAAGGAGATCTATCACCAAGTAAAGTTAGTAGCAACAACTTACTAAACTGTGTCATCTCAGTAAGTAAATTACTTGTATTTTTTATGAGATTAAATGATTCTTAAACCGTAAAGTAATGAGCGCCAAAACAGCGATGCTCTCAAAGTTCTGTGTTTCGCTGTAATTATGGTTAGGTTATGGACATACGTTATCTCTTACCAACAGGAGAGCGTATCGTTTGTCTCATTACTTTTACATAGAAAACTTCTGAGTTCCGTTGCAATAATCGTGGACAAGTGTTACCTCTTGCCACCAGGAGAGCGATTCGTTCGTTTCATTTACATCCAAGTTACCAGGCATTGAATGTGGAAAGTGGTAGTTCTCCGCTCCGATCGGCACGTGCCGCCCGTGTTGCATGTAGCAGCCAAACCCATTGTCGTGGACTACGTCCCCTCCAGTCCAGTACAGGTTCGGCACTTTCCTGGAACATAAGCTTTTATTTGTCTAGATTTTGCTCGTTTTGCACAGAAGGGTTAGGATTGATATAAACGTAAATGATATGATGAACACTGGGGTAGCGCATTTTAGAAATATACCCATATTATATATTTTGCAAATTATGCTAGCTGTTCTGAATCGAGATGTTTTTCTGCATTGAAACAATAATAGATTTTCTGCATTGAAACATAGAATGTCAAAATTAATTGAATACAATTCATGAAGGGGTCGCGCTGTTTCTACAAATCCATTCGACGTATTCACAGATCTCTAAAAATAAAGGGAACTATATCTCTATGGATGTAACAGTTACGTTTTTGGGTCATGGAACAGTCAGCTGTAGTGTGTTGTAGCCACGCTACGGATCCCTACGCAGATTAACGGTGACCTAGGTTTATTTTAGAAAAATATTTACAATCAAAACAACCAAACATTTAGAATCAAAATCTTTATTGAACACAATATAACAAATAATCGGTAGTTAGTATAATTTTGTGTCACAAACCCAAGCAGTGTCAAAGTTGCCTCGACGTAGATGGATTAGAAGGCGACTGATCGTGTCGCTCTTGCGAGAACTGGTTCACGGCGAGGCAGTACTTCTCCGCGTGATAAGTCCTCGAGATCTGAGAGAGCAACGGACTCCCGTGTGGAGAATTCAACCACAAAGATGCGCTGCCTGTCTGACCAACCATCGCTATGAACGCTATCAGCATTCTAGTGTTCAAAAGCCCGCGCTGAATCTGAGGTTGTTTCAGCAAAGTTTGCAGTATCATACCGTCTGGGAGGCCGTTGACTAGCTCAAAGATACTTGACCCTCGCTCTCCAATCAGCCACGATGCCGCCGCAGGCACGTTGCTTCCAGTGTTACGCAAGGCTTTATCAGCATCTTCGTAAGAAAAGCCGAGATCTTTCAAAGCTGTTATCGCTTCAGGATTAGGTGGCTCCGCAATTTTAATCCTCCAAGCTCGAAATTTTTCCAGAAATCTCTGTAAATGTTCAGCTCGTTTGAAGGTTTCTTCGATTTCAGGTTTGGTCGTGGTAGATATAACGTCAGAGTCAGACTGCTGAGCTTGGAGTCGTGCCGCTATGTCTTCAGGCGTTATAACTTGAATGACCGACTGGACCTGCCTTCTTGGTTCCTCTAGTGCTGCAGATAGTTGCGCTAATGTCATTTCATAATTTCTCCCCGAAGCAGCGAGACGGGCCCCCGCTTCGATTAGGGAGATCAAAATCTTTCTCAGTTCAAAAGACAATTCATTCGTCGAGAGTAACGACTGTAAATTTGGTTGACGGACAAGATTTTGTGGGCTTGGCAAAGACGCTGTCGCAGCCGCTATTGTGCTCGGTTGAGGCGCTCTGACCGCTCCCAAATCCCACAAAGTTCCCGCCTCTGGCAGCCGTCTCTCGACTAGAAGCAGTTCCTCCTGCATCATGACCTGCTCTTGAGATAGAGTCAAAAAATCATGCAGTGTTGTAGTATCGAATACGCGCACAATTTTGAATCTACTCGACCCTGTCTCCCTGCTTGGGTAAAAGAAATCTAAAGCTCGGTTCTTGACTTCTTCGATGAGGGTTTCTTCAGGGAAGTAAGCAGTAAACATCTGACCTTCAGGACTCACGATTTTTATCAAGATTTCGTTGGAACCATTTACCCCAGTGTCGGAAACCAACATCTTCGTCCAGAATGTCGCTTGTCGTGCTATTAGAATTGGTTGACATGTAAATCACAAATATAAATAGGGACAAACTGGTAAACAGCGCCAGAATACATAAATATAATTTGAGCATAATTGTCACATTTTTGACATTTTCTGTTAAAAGTGACGTTGTTTGTTTTTGTTTTTTTTTATAGTTGAAGAGTTCATAATTGTTTTAAAAAAAAGTTTGTTTGCTCTACAATGTCCCTCCCCCAGGTCCAGCGATGAAATTAGTATTGATTTAGGCCAAGGTCTCCAAAATGCGGGAAAGAAATCAAAACCAGTATCGTGGAGTCAAATCGTTTCGTACGTGGTTTTCGACCGTCAACGACAATTGGTTGGTTAATTGGTGGTTTAGTTGGTTCATTGGTAGTATGTCTGCTTCCTGAGCTGAAGGTCGTGGGTTCGATTCCCACTCAAGACTTAACGGGCAAGTCTTGTGAAATAAGGCAATCGATGTGTTTTTGTCAACATTTTTGTGCCGTTATACATCATGTGGAAGTTTGAAATTAATGAATACTATAGTACATATCCTGAATTATTATGCTTGGAGAAAAAATAGTTTCAAACGCTTTTCGTTTCTTGAAATTATGAAATAGAATATGGCCAAATTATTTTTAATCCGTAATCTTGACATCAAAATAATTATAGGAAAGGCGCAATTTTATAGATGCTGACTTTGATGCAGATACATTTAAGGCTTAGACCTTTTATTGTACGTTTTGTTTATTCTATTAGCAGATAAGTACGGATAGTTTGATGAAAATTTCTGATAGTGCCTGCTGAAAATCTCTTTTCTGCGTTACGTCTGTTGCTGTTTTATTTTGGTAGGCGCTACAAACCATCGAGAATCTGAATCTGACAATCTAACGTCACGAGTCTCGTGGTCGTGTATAGCACGTCACGAGAGGGCGCGGTGGCGGCGGTACCGAGCACCGCGCGCATGCTTCCCGCCCGTTTTGTATTTGACACTTGACACTGGCAAATATTCAAAACGCGATGCCAAAACAAAAAAAAAAACTTCTGTCATAATGTAACAGATAATCAATGTAAAATCCGCTTCCGGCAATAGGAATAAACATTCTGTCTCCTTCTTGCTCGTGGCTATAGTAATTTAACTCTCCTTATCTATTTTAGCGTGACGTCAATGTATTCAAATCTAACGTCAGACGTATATACGTCTGTGTGAGTGGAAAATATCAATGTAGGTGTTCAAGCAGAAGTTCCCACGGTCGAGGACTTGGCCCTTAACATTTGTGTGACTAACATCGATGATCGTTCTGTCTGGGTGTACTGTATGTATTATAAGTAGATATGTATTTACAAAAAAAAGTATTTAAGTATTCTGTCAGCTGTCTGATTCCCATAGTAAAAGCTTTGCTTAGTTTGGGGCTAGATGGCGCTGTGTTAAATGTCCTACGATATTTATTATTTAATCATGAGACGATGTCACTTTTTCGAGCTTCTGACCGGCTGATAGAAAAATGGGCATGGGGATATTGAGCATGCAGTTCTGAAGCACACTCTCCGAAATAAACCCTAAATCACCCTGAAATCATGTGGAAAATATAAAAATACTTGAGAAAGTGCACAAAGAGCGATGTAGTACGACCCAAAAAAAGCAGCTTAGGTACCTGAAGAAGCTGGAGCCTATGTATGTGTGTTGAGCGTCAGTTTGCAACAGCTCAGCGAAGAGACGACACGTAAGCGGGCACACGTCCGTGAAGAGTTCTATAGTCAGGCAGCCGAGACATGCGCCTCGCTCCACCCGCAGCGACATGCGCACTCTGGACATAGCGACAAGCTTTATGGCACTTCCTCTAATGAGAGCATGTTGTGATACCACACTAGATAACTAAACTTATCCAGCAATACATAATGTCAAAACAATAATTGCTCAGACTATTGTTTCGGAATCAAAGCAGAGTACAACTCGCGCGCGGCTTGCGCGAAGCAATACGAGCCTACCCTGCTCTATCTAGGATGACAATTAAACTTTTTTTTCTTAAAAGATTCTTAAACTAGGATATTCTTCTATTTTCATCACTATATTGTACTTTTTGAAGAAAGTAAATGAAGTTGGTTTTGGCGGAAACGTGGAAAAACATCGTAACTTTTTGTGTTGCTTCCAAAACTCTTGTTACACTTTCACGCAAAAACTACTGAACGGATTTGGATGAAATTTGGCATGCAGGTAGCTGAGACCCTGGATTAACACATGGGCTACTTTTTATCCTGTAAACATGTAGTGGGTAACACCGCGGGGCGCAGCTAGTTGGGGAATATTTGTACGATGCTGACGCTTTATTCACGTTTGTCTTGCCGTGTTAAGTCGGTGTTACATTGGTCGCTCGTCATAACATGGTTGTACCTAGGTCGTATGACCCCGGCCGGGGCCAGGAACACGCAGTCAACGTCCTCTGTCGGCTCTGGGGGGAACAACACGAACGGCAGGGCCGCCATCTCCAATATCTGCCGACGATTGTGCTTCCAGCAACGCTCGAGTGATTCCGTCGTTTTTACGCGAGCTTTCTGCAATATAGGCAAATTAGTAAACTTTATTTATTTAGGGCTCGTTATCCCTGTATTATTTTATTTATTTATTTCGATACACATAGCAGAATATAATTGTCACATCAGCATTATGTAAGGTACCTATTTATTTACTTTATTTTATTTACAGTAAGGTTTTGTACTAAATTACATTCCTAAACAAATGTGTATACAACATGAACATTGAAAAGAAAACAGTAGCATTTATAAAGTGAATATTATTATACTAACTAACAATGTTGAATTACCTATAAAAAAATTAACTTTGAGACCAATCATTAGACGCTACTGTCTTTAACACGTAACAAACGACATGTTTGGTTTTTTTACGTATGACAAACGTAAAAAAACAAACATACATACACAACAATATACTAACACTACATTTCAATAATCCTAGATAGGCCCGGGCTATCTTTGGGAATTATGCTATGGGCCATAATAAGAAATTACACCCGTGTTAAGTATAATCTCGTAAAAATACAAAAAAGAAATAAAATAATAACACTCACTTGTAATTCACTGATAAATAGATTAAATATGAATTTTCACAGTTGCAAAGAGATTTGCTTTAAGTTTGTTAATTTTCAAATGGATTTAGATAATGGCGGTTATACAACGTGTATCGTTTTAACATGACCAAGCAAACTGTCATCAGTCTTCAAAATGGCGACGCATCGGTAATGAATCACACTTGCACTATTGTCTATGGTACTAGTAGCGTAAGCCCACGAAATTTCAAATGTTTTGAATAATCATAACTGTATTTTTTTCAAAGTGGGCTATCCTAGGAGCCGGGCCATCTTCGGCGACACTACCTTATAAATGTAAATAAAAAGCAAAATTAAAATTTTTGAAAAAACCCACAACGGTTAAAATGTAATTGTCACCTATCTAAGATAATGCACCAATCAAACCCGAACCCTTAACTGAAAACTGCATCAAAATCGGACTAGTAGTTTTGGAGAAAAATGGCAACATCGATTTGCACAAACAAACAAACATCCTCTCACCCCAAACGCATATACCGTCTCCGTTCCGTCGTGGGTAATGATAGGCGGAATGTAAAAGCCATCAACAATTACAATTCTAATTATAATCACGCGTGTTTTGCGAAAAAAAAGCAATAGTGATTACTGTTGCTTTTCTTGCAAAATGGCCAAGACATCCCGTTTAAATTTTGTATTCTTACAGGAACGGGAACTAAGCGGGTGAAACTGCGAGGCGTCTGCTTGTGGTTGATATTAAGTGACTGTGTGGTCAAAGATGGTAACCACACCTAGCCTGGAATGGCACTAGGTCTCAAGTGACGGCGAGACTCTGAAGCTCATTAAATAAATAAATAAATATCGTAGGACATTACACACAGCGCCATCTGGCCCCAAACTAAGCAGAGCTTGTGTGATGGAAGTCAGATAACTGATAGAATACACATATACTTTTTTTTTGTAAATTTATACTTATACTTATAAATACAGTCATTGAACCCGTGTGCATTGTTGTTACGTCGCTGACGTAGTCTTACTTACAGCTGCGAGAATCCGTTCGTATATGAGTTTGTTACCAGCTTGCACTTGGCTTAGGAAGGCTTTCCTCTTCTCGCAGTACTCGCTCACTTGTGCCGGCGGGTGCCGCCAGTGGCAATCCACTCTACCCTGAAATCACACTATTCAAAAAGCGAAAATCTGCATTTCAAGGCTTAACATTAACAATATATTTATACAGATGACGCTGTGTGTATAGTCCTACGATAAAAAAAATATTATTTTATCTGTCACATAACATAGATAAAATTTCAAGGTATAAATAAGTACATAAAGTTACTAAGACAAATGTAACATTTTATGCATTAATTTATTTAGATTCTACTGTTTATGTTTTACTCATTAAATTTGTTCTAGTAATTAAAAACTAGTAGTGTATGACTGTATGTATAAATCATGATAGTTTTGGAGAAATATGACTAGTAACTTTGCTGTTACTAACAAAATATTGTACGGTAGAATTCCGATTATCCGGATCAAATAAAACCAGGGGTATTCCGTATAATCGAAAATCCGGATAATCGATTCCAAAGCAAATCAAACAATATTTAAATTTTAATATTTTTTTATTATATAATGGGTTTTACATGCGTCGTTTAGATTATACGATATATAAAAACGAGCTCCAACACAAGACGTAAACAAAAAGAAAAGACAACCTTTAAGTTGAACGCTATCAAAGAAATTGAAACAATAACAAACCCTATCCAGAGGCGTCTCTGGCCCATGTGGCGCCCGTGTGCAATCATTACCCTAGCGCCCTCTTGTAAGCGCGCGGTCAAAATGGAACAGGTACAAATGTTATAAATTGTAAAAAAGATCGACTTTCATACTAATTCGATCAGCTGATCGGTCATTTTGTATGGAGAGTCAATTTTTTACAATTTCCATTTTTTAACATTGACAAACTGGAGCTCGTGTCATCGTCGTTTTACGTGGGTTTGAGTTATAACGCCCGGTGTCCGTAACACGGGCGCAGATTCTTTGAAAGTGGCGAGGCCGGCGCCCCCTGACACCACTGCGCCCGTGTGCAACACACACCCTGCACCATAGGTAAAGCTGCCCCTGACTCTATCCCGCCAAAAAATGAGAGCGGGAGTACACGCTCGGAGGCGGGAATAAACTTGTCGCAACATGTCTCGTTGCGCTGTCAAAACATTTTTAAATTGACAATTAGAGCCGAGACGAATGAGTCCGGATAATCGGATGTTCGGATAATAATCGATGTTCGGATAATCGGGATTCCAGTGTACCTACCTATTGAAAATTGACTTTAATCGAAAAATTTAAAGTTTCTTTCTCCGGAACGCATTTTATAAGCTTAATGACTTTATGAAAACTAATTGGAATGAGCGATCTTTTACATGTGATGTTGACTAATGCAATTCGTAATGTACCTTTATCTAAATTTATTGTTTAATTAATTAATTGACTATTTTTTTATGTAAAAAGTAATGAGACGAACGAGACGCTCTCCTGATGGTAAGAGATAACGCCTGTCCATGACCATTGCAGCGATACACAGAACTTTGAGTGACGTAACAAAGTCCAGGGCATCGCTGCTTACTGCTTTCATCAATATGACATTTACATAATATTTTATGACATTTTAATTTTATTTGACTAAAAATATAATTTTCAATTATTTTTTAACCAACCTTATTGAATTCACTTACCTAGTATAACGAAACTATGTTAAAAGGTGAATAAATCATCTGAATTTGAAATAACAACTTACCCTCCCGTAATGCTGCTTCTTGATTTGTGTCAGCAGTTTGAAGTTGTCGGCGTATAGCTTAAGGACCCAGCCGGACCACTCCTTGATGTTGCGGTACATGCACTTGGGCCTCAGGCGCGGCGGCGACGAGTCCACTCGAGCGCTCACGTGAGGATACTGAAACCACGCACCAATAAAGATGCTGGTAGATTTCTTACTAGGAAGTCGTCTAGATAGGTATTACCACAACAGGCTTGCTGCTAGCTGTTTGAACACCCGCGTGCACTGCCGGACATTTGGGTAAAAAGGCCGGACACAATACATTAGTTATCGAACTCGTTCCAGTGATTCATCGATACTGAGCTCACCTTTTTTATATCTTTGACAGGCTAGGTGTTTGACCACTGCTCAACTGATGTTAAATGTAGGTGTGGTCGAAGGTGGTAAAGCATACCTAGCCTGGAAAGGAACTGGCTCTCAAGTAAGGCTTTTTTTTTAATGTAAAAAGTAATGAGACGAACGAGACTCTCCTGATGGTAAGAGACAACGCCTGTCTACGACCATTGCAGCGATACACAGAACTTTGAGTAACAAAACAAAGTCCAGGGCATCGCTGCTTTGGCGCTCATTACTTTGAGACTTTCGATGGTTAGTCTCAACAGCCCAGTAATTTCACTAGCTGCAGTAGATACCCTTCAAACCGGAACACAGTAATGTCTACACACTACTGCTTAGCGGCAGAATAACTAGTACCTACTGCGGTGGTACCTACCTGGATTATCTCCTGCTAAGGAAATCTACCACCAAGGCTGCCGGAACACACCGATAGATGCTTGGCGGCAGATTTTCAACTTGGTGGTAGCTAGCCAGCCGAGTACTAGAAAGTACCCTACCACTATGCTATGGTTTCTTTCACCGGCAGCTCAAGCTCATTGTTGGGGTTTGAACCCAAGCCCTTCGGCATGCGAACCGACCGCGCTAACCACTGAGCTATCATCGCTACAAACGCTTGACGCTTTCGCTAGCCCAACGGATTGAATGTTTTCGAACCCGTTCCAGTGATACTGACTTCAGCGTAGTTGTACATTGGGCGGCTTCATCGGTATTGCACACGGGCGTTGAAAACAGCTAGCAGCGAGCCTGATCTGTAGCTACGATGCCACAGACGTCAAACTTATAACACCCCATCGTTTTATATTTTTTAGTTTACTCGTTAACTTACTCTGTTGGTAGGTTTTCGTTTCTTCTTATGCACTCGTCTCTCGATAGACGCCTCGTCCAGCTCGGGCGGCGGTGACGTGTACTTGCTTTTCAAAGACTCTTTCGATTGCACTTTCTTCAATATATGCTCGAGAAGAGTCATACTTTATAACGATTATAACTATAAATATCAAAAGAATCGTTATAGACAATTCAATATAAAAAATGTGATAAAGGAATATAATATTTTAATGAGATACAAAACGGATAATTTTGAAATGTGTTTATTGTAAACAATATAATTGTAATGTGTACAAATCTATGAAGCCTTGATTTATTCTAAAAAAGTTTTATTTAACCTACTGCTTACGTCGTTTGTAATACGATAAGAGGTTTTGGATTTCATGTTTGATGAAAAGATCCGACGGACTTTTTAGTTTACATAGGACATTACACACAGCGCCATCTGACCCCAAACTAAGCAGAGCTTGTGCTATGGAAGACAGATAACTGATAGAATACTTAAATACTTTTTTTTTTTTTGTAAATACATACTTATAATACATACAGTACACCCAGACACAGAACAAACATCGATGTTAGTCACACAAATGTTAGTCCTGAGTGGGAATCGAACCCACGCCCTTCAGCTCTCGAAGCAGACACACTACCAATGAACCAACAGGGCTGTCGTTTTTAAAATGTACCTACACATCCCTGGTACATGACAAATACAAATTTTGTAGGTTGTTGTAGATTGTTATTTTATTAAGGTAGTACTTATGCGGGTAGTAATAAATCAATGATGGCTACGCAAAATTTATTTTATTTTATTTATTTAATAGTTTTTTTTTAAAATAGATTTTAGTTTATTATTTTAAATTGATCAAATTTGTACCGCATTACACGATTTACACTAATGAAATACTTACCTAAATTATGATAATACTAGCGGACGCCTCGCGGTTTCACTCGCGTAGTTACCGTTTCCGTGGGAATACAGGGATAAAAAGTAGCCTATGTCGATCGGGAATATTGTAGAATCGCAACGGTGAAAGAATTTTTGAAATCGGTCCGGTAGTTTCGGAGTCTATTCATTACAAACAATCAAATCTTTCCTCTTTATAATAGTATAGATAGATATATACCTACTACACAGTAAAATAAATGTTTTTTTAAAATTGTTTTATTAAACTGGCCGTAAGATAAATTATAAATATAGGTAGGTAAACATTTGTGAAAAGCAAACATTATTTATAGACCTTCTCGAAGTGAACACTACATGAACGTGATTAAATTATACACTACTCGTAAGTTATATATATGTAGGTACATATAATATATTCTATAAGTTATCTGGTTCCCATAGTACAAGCTTGTTTGGGACTAGATGGCGCTGTGTGAAATGTCCTACGATATTAATTTATTTATTTACAATGTCAAACAACTAATTAACCAAAATACCATTTGACAGCCCTTTTGGTTCATTGGTAGTACGTCTGCTCCATGAGCTGAAGGGCGTGGGTTCGAGTCCCACCCAGAACAAGAATTTTGTGATATAAATAAATGTTTGTTCTGTGTCTCGGTGTACTGTATGTATTTACAAAAAAAAACTATGTATTCTATCAGTTATCTGTCTTCCATAGTACACAGCAGTAGTTCAGTAGTAACTAAGCTTTACTTAGTTTGGGGTCAGATGGCACTGTGTGTAATGTCCTATGATATTTATTTATTTATTACCGTCACAGCCACATAGGTATGTATAAATTATATATTTCAATTTCAAATCCTGCAATAAAATAAAACGCATCATGAGTAGAAAAAGTTTATTCAATACACATTAAAATAATATCACTACAAACGTGTGCAACAACAAAATACAATAATACTGATAAAAAATACGACGCCATATATCCACTTGGAATGCGACTAGCATACGTTTTACATACAAGTAATATAGGCAAGAGCAAACGTCTGTCCATGACCATTGCAGCGACACACATCGCTGCTTTGGCGCTCATTACTTCGAGACTTTCGATGGTTAGTCTCAACAGCCGTGTAATTTCGCTAGCTGCCCCTTCAAACCGGAACACAGTAATGTTTACACACTATTGCTTGGCGGCGGAATATCTGGTACTGCGGTGGTACCTACCAAGACGACCTCCTGCTAAGGAGATCTACCACCAAGTAACAAGTAGCATTATTTTTGTTGCCCACTGAAGACAACAAAAATCGGTCTTCGATCAAAGAAACACTGTCCCAATCTACTATCGAACGGCCTAAAATATAAATATTGATGTACCTAAATATTTCGCATGCTGGACCTCAAAAACATAACCATTAGACCTTATGTAACCACTAGAGATTGCAAACCGGGCCCGGTGCCCTTTTAGACATCCACCGGGCCCGGCCATTCATACCGGGCCCGGTAGGTACGAAACTGCGGCACGGAAGCCCCAAGTTGTAGAAAATTGGCATGGCAAGCGCTACGAACCGCGATGTTGCCGTTCTGACCTGATCATTTCTATCCTAAACTTAATTACTGAATACTTTAATGCTTGCTTAAACTTAATTAGTAATGTTACTATTCCGTTCATAAGTGAAACTAACTAATTCTGTATTAAAAACTCGTGATTTTGGGACTGATTAAGACTGATTATTGTTGATTTGCTGGTAACCTTAAATCATTGTATTTTAACTTAAAGCAAATTTTTATTTTTGGCGGCGAATGTTACCGGACCCGGCCGGGTTGAAAAACATACCGTGTTGCAATCTCTAGTAACCACAAATAAACGCGAATAAAAGACTTGAACTTAAGAAAGGGACACCGTTTTGTACTAGATAGGTACTTATTCCACAACGAACGTAACGGTTTGTTTCCCCTTTCATCGTGCGAACCGCTAAACAGTGAAATGCGCTGCCTGAGTGCATGTTCCCGGATGAATATAATCTAGGTGCCTTCAAGTCGCGAGTGAACCGGCGTCTTCTTGGCAAGTCAGGCGAGAACAATAGCAAAGCTATTTTATTAATAGAAAAAGAGGATTTAGCGTCTACCTCCCAACCGCGTTGTACATAAAACTCCCCCACAACGCGCCTTAGCAGCACTTTTCGTTCAATTCGGAGACGATTTTTCGCACCTACTTTCTTTAATTTACAGTCTTTACCTGTAACTCAGAGTTGCTACATGTTTGAGTAGCGGGAATATTGTAGTATGTAGATAATTTCTGTGCCTCTAGCATATTATTTTGCGAAAGTCACATAGTATAAATACAAATATTATTCCCACCAGAGGCGCTGTATTTTCCATACATATTTGTATCATTTACGAATCATTTCAATCTCGCATATTAGATTACAAGCTCTGTTTCTTTGACCGATAATACGGATACACAACTTTCTAGTGAATTTAAAAACATGTTTTATGTAGTATAAATCATTACAAACCAAAAGTCGAGTAACATTCTCTTTGGTTAATTTTAAATACCTACTATAAATTATAAAATGAGAGAGATCATTGTTTCTATAACACAATTATAAATACAAATAATATAAAGCGAAAATATACGTCCGCAGACTTATTAAAATACAATAAAGACTCGTTAGAATAATGCAAACAATAAAAATCTTTTATTAATACTAGGAATGTGTTTCGTGTAAACAATATAATGTACCTAATGTAGACAAATCTATGAAGCCTTGATTTATTCGATCTGGTGGGTGGTCAAGAATTGCCTAATCACGGGGCGTTGGTTGTGGGAGTCGGTGGTGATACCGTTGGCATTGAACCATGCCAGGGAGAGGGAGTGGGGCCTAAATCGTTGGGTTGTACTACCCATGGTAGTTGCCTAGGATGTGGGGTGCGAATCTTTGAAGTTCGCCAAAGAGGGCACAATGCTCGTTGAGGATGTCGACGAGGTTGTGTTTTGATCAGACCTTGCGAGCAACTAGTCGTACCTCATCGAGGTTGACTGCCGATGCAATGTTAGCGAGGAGGAGGAGGTACGGGAGGTGGGGGCGGGGCAGCTTGGTGGAGCGGGGCGAACCGGGGCCGGTGTCGGCTTCGGTGCAGCGGGGGAAGGGGAGAGCTTAGCCTTGGCCAGAGCCGGAGGCTTCGCCCAGGCGTTTGTCTGAGGGACAGGGGCGTCCACAAATTGCCTGACCCTCCGGGCTGTCCTCCAGCGTGACGAGAACCATGTCACATGGTTTTTTGGTGCGGCCAGCGTGTATCCGGCTGACCGAAATTACAGGGAAGTCCCGTGAGAGTAGGTTTGAATAGACGGAATCGGAGGGAATCTACTTTCTTTGTCTTTCTTCTTAAATTAACAAATAAATCTCCTTAGGGATTCCCTTGATGACAATATGGAGAACTTTCTCGTCCTCGGGTGACCGTGCGGTGGTCATCCGAGGAGGAAAGATGGATCCCATCTTTATGAGATTTTGCCCTTAAAGAGACCTGGTGGTCTAATAGGGTCTTTGAGACGGACTCCCAGAGCTCGCGATTGCGAACAATCACGGACTTGGAGGTCCGCGGGGCGGGAGTGGTTGGGGGGCAGGGGAGGGGTCAGCGGAGGGCAGGACACCCGAGGTAGGGCATGGGGTCTTGAAAGAAAGAAAGAAAGAAAGAAAAGAAAATAATTTTATTGAGCGCTTGAGCGGGTGGTCCGATGACTGTGAAGCCGTCGTTCTCAGAGGGCTGGGCGGGTGTGGAGGAAGAGGCGGCGGGTGAATTGACTGGCGCCCGAGAGACGCTGGGCGCGCCTGATGATTCGCCTGAGGTTGGTGGGGAGAGCGACTCCTCTGCGACGAGCGGCGCCCCGAAGAGCGGGCCGTCGGAGGAGAGCGGCTGCAGTTGCGGGTGGAGGGCTTAGACGGGGTGCGGGGTGGCGGCTGTGGCATGGGCCCAGTGAGCTTCACTGGTGTCAGCTTTAGAGCAGATGAGGCGGGGTCAGAGTGAACTCGTTAATCTTAGCGGGATCATCCTTCATGTCTTTCCAAAGGGACCGGACGAGGACGGCAATTGCGTCCTCGACTGTGTCACCTTCGGACATGACTAAAGGATGGTGTCGGGGGAGGAGGCCCCCGACAGTGAGAGGAGGGAAAGGGTGATCCCTCTGTCGGGTTAGACAGAGTGTGAGTACCTACGGCGAGGTCCCTAATGTGCACCAACTGCCGATCTTATTGTGCAGTTGGTTGAGTACCTACAGCCCTAGCTGCCTCGGGGAAGAGACAGGGACGCCGGCGAACCAGTCGGCCAAGCTAAACACACACCCGAAGGATAGGAGGAGGGAGGCGGAGGGGTGGGAGAGACCTATCTGGCGTCGGCGAAGAGCGACCCCATGGCCGGTAGTTCCAGACCCAGCCGAATTCTATTGTTCCCTTGAAGGGGGAATAACAGGCGTTCCCGGGCAACTCCCGATCGGTATGGTTGTCATTGTGAGTATCTGCCGATCGACTACCCCATCAGATTTTAGGAAACACTAGTATTCGCTCTGAAAAGAGTTTTTGTGTGAGAGGAGGGCAGCCTGCGAGACGGCGCGGTGCGAGACCTGCACGTTGCACTCGACTCATTAGTGCCTAATACTTATAAATTAGCATAGACGCCAACGTGGTCGAGGAACTCACGATACCCTCGACAGCAACCGAGGGACGTGTGCAGGACTTGAAATGTTCTCGTTTTTTTCTTCTGTTCTCTAAGCGGAGTGAGCGGAGGTACACAAGACAGGCGGTCGAGTGTACGGAGAGAGGGCTTGCGTGAGAAGGCGGTGAGTGTCGGGTCGTCGACGACTTCGTCTAAGTGAGGGAGTAGCAAGGGCGAGCCGTGAGAGACGTCCGATCAGCGCGGGTGCGTGGAGTAGAATGAATGGTCATTAGTCTCGACAGATATACATACTATGTAAGACATAAGAGTGATGTGATAACAAAAACTAACCAACGACAAGATCGAATTTCACTATCGGACTAGACTGTATAAAATGGCGTCCAAAGCGATGAGAAAAGCATTTTGACTGTGTAAGGCCAACCTAATATGTGCAATATGCATGTATGTGTGTGTAATATGTATGTGCGTCAGTTACTGCCTCTGTCTGAGCGCGGTATGGGGTCGCGGCACGGAGGATGTATGCGGACGGGCGAGCCGGGATGCGGGTCGCGGGTTCACTGACGCGTACGACATGTACCGCTCCGAGAGATCTGGGGGCTCGATCTGGAATCAAAAGTTCATTTATTAACAATTTTTGTTAAAAACAAAAAATAAAAAATGAAAATTATTTATTTTCGGTTACCAGTTTCTCTTACAAAATAGTAGGTTGGGAACTTCTGGTAAGTATAAAGAATACCTGTGGCAGAAGATCCCGCTCTTCTATACATATGTATATCGATAAATTAAATAAACATGTAGGGTATGTGATGTGTGATGTGTTGTGTGTGTGTGTGTGTATGCGAGAGTGAGAGAGAGTGTATTTGGAGGTGTATTGGTGTGTTACTTAAACATTTAGTCATGTTGTATATGCTACAAAACTTTTTATCAATATAAAATTGTGTAGTATTTTATAATCTGTGACGTATTCAGAATGCCTCACGTGTTTTTGCTGTTGCTGTGCAGAGACGCGGTGATGCGGCGCCGCCATGTTGTTCCCGGTGTAGGCGACGCACTTGACTTGCCACTCGCCCAGCTGCTCGTTCCAGTGCACGTACTGGTCGATCAGCGCCTGCAAACAGTTTTGTAGTTTTAGCGGTATGGCGAAAAAGTACAATCGTTCTATAAAACTTGACTTTTCGTGTTGTTTCTTAAACTCCAATCGAAAATTTTAGAAAACTTGCCACTATTTTACTAAGCTTACGTGGTTTTAACACGTTTTTGTTTACGCATGACCGGACTCACCCTTCATTTACATTGTGTAACTTTAACTGTGATTGACTATTTTAATTATTTATCATAAAATATACATACTTGTATTTATCAGCTGAGTAAGGTCACAGATTACTAAATAGTTACTTAGTAAGTAAAGTGGCAATATTTCCCTAAATTTTATGGTCAATCTGAAAAAAAAACATGCTTTTTTTATAAGTGAAATATGTTTTAGTTTTACTGGAAAAAAATATAATAAATATTTTTTTTAATTGACAAACAAACAAAGAATAAATACACATATGTCATAAAAATAATGTAAACATATATTTGTATTATTTATTCTCAAAAGGACAAAATCAGCTTTATGCTGTCAGAATTAAGATCTTAAAGCGCTGGTTTACATTTTGCCCTTACTCTCGAACTCAGATGTTAGTCGAGTAACTTAGTACAGCGGGTCTTTTGTTTTTGAAATATCGAAACATTTGCCACGTCTGACAAATGCACAAAGTGCTATGTCAAAGAAAAAAGAATAGACCTTTTTTTTCTTTGGTTTTGGCGTCGCATTTTGAGCATTTGTCAGTGTCAAGTGTTTTAAATTTTCAAGTTTCAAAACCAATCTTGGTCAAGTAGGTACAGTCCGTGTCAGTGATGTTTAGTCATGCTTTAGTAAAGTAGTGGTAACTTTACTAGGTATAAAGCTTTGATGAAGTTTTGGAAGCAACACAAAAAGTCATGTTTCACCACATTATATCATTAGTTTAGGGCATAAACGCTCGACAAAACACTAGTTTTGGAAAAAAAATACAACGGAGCGACACGAATCTTTCCGCGTTCCCGCAAAAACCAGAGTCGACCTTACCTGGTACTCTTTAGGTATGTACGCGTCGAGCACGAGGTCTGCGAGTTGTATCTCTCGTTTGAGAGCCCGCACGCTGTCCAGGATGCCTTCCATCTCGCGCTGCTGCTCCCTTTGCTGGTCCGCGAGCTCCGCCTGCCAAAACACAGTGGGTATAATTTGGCACTTTACGATTAAAACACGTTTAAAAAACAACACCTGAAGAAAAAAAACAATGCTGTGACATGATTTCGTTCCCGCCAAAACTTCTATGTCACTTTTTTCCCAGTAAACGAGTGTAAAGTCAGAGCTTAGCCAGTATCACATAGGATTATGAACAAAGCCAGAATGCACAAAGTGCGATGCCATAAACAATTAAAAAAAAACAAAAGTTTAAAAATAAAAACTTGCCTTGGCCGAGTTAAGTAGTTGCACCGCTCGTTTCAGTTTGCGAGTCTTGGCCGCGTTCTCTTCTTGCAGGCTGGAGTAGCGTTCTTCCAGGTCTAGCCGCTCCGCCTGGAAATTCACAAGACAATCAGAAAACAGGACACTAAACTTGTAACGACCAACAGCGGGCCACCAACGTAATCATAACGTCCCATCCGGCTGATCATAAAACACTGCTTATATAATTCTTCGTCTATTTGCAATTCCTTGTCAAGAGATACCTCTTTTTTCTACAAGTCCCTGTCCAGTGATACCTCTTTCTTCAACAAGTCTGTCTTACTTCTTCTTTCTACAAGTCCTTGCCTAGTGCCACCTCTTGTGTTACAACTCTATGTCTAGTGATACCTCTTTCGTCTACAAGTACCTGTACAGCGAAACCTCTTTAGTAAAGTAAGATAATCTATACAAAATACATCTAATTTTTTAATAGGTTAAAATTATCCAAATACAAAACAATTCATAAATAATCTTTATTCAACAACTTTCGAGAATTAGCGTGCCCCTAGATAAAAAGTGACAAAAAAGACCTGATTATAATACATACAGTACACATAGACGCAAAACAAACATTATTTTTATACCATAAAATGTTTGTCCTGGGTGAGAATCGAACTCACGCCTTAAAGCAGAACTACTAAGTCTTATAATTAGTCTGTACAATGCTTAGTGTTTTTTGTAATGCCATATGCTATCACACTCTTCTATAGTGCTGATCTGAAATGTTTCTTGAGCAAACCAAAATAAAATGTTATCTCAGAATTTTCTTTGTAAAATGCACTCGGTCCCCACGATACAAGCCTTGTGCTTAGTTTGGGGTCCAACGATAACCAGTGTATACACCGAATTAAAAATTGTAACGTCCAACACTTATCTATTATTAACATTAATTGTCCATATTATGTTTGTTTGATTGTATTACTACCAATACTACCAATGAACCAACAGGGCTGTCACGCTAAGGTTTCCTCACAATTTTCCTGCAACAAATGATTGTGCAACGTTACCTCCTTCTTCTGCAAGTCCTGCTGTAGTCGCAGCTCGTTCTGTGTCCTTTGCTCAAGCTCGCGCGTCGCCTGCTCCAGCAGCCGCCGCTGTGCGTCCGCCTTGTCGAGTAGATTTTCGCCGCCCACGAGCACCTTCGATTCCAGACGCTGAAGTTTATCCTTAAGCTCTTCTTGCTGTTTCCTGCATAGACACACAAATATTTCTCGATGTGTAACAGCGCAGATAATCTCTTTATCAAGATTTGTACGGGCACATCTTCACCTAAAACTCAGTTTGCAGTCTAGACACACAGAGCGGCACTTTTGCTGAATCTAGCTTTAGTAGCGATGATAGCTCAGTGGTTAGTGCGGTAGGTTCGCATGCCGAAGGGCGTGGGTTCAAACCCCAACAATGAGCTTGAGCTGCCGGTGAAGGAAAACATCGTGAGGGAACCATAACATGGTGGTAGGGTACTTTCTAGTACTCGGCTGGCTAGCTACCACCCTCAAGTTGAAAATATGCCGCCAAGCATCTAACGATGTGTTCCGGCAGCCTCACTTAAGAGCCAGTTCCATTACAGGCTAGGTGTGCTTTACCATCTTCGACCACGCCTTTACTTAACATCAGGTGAGCTGTGGTCAACCATAAAACAAATATCTAAGCACAAAATTCAAAACTGGCTGCAGTCCCTTTCATACAACCAAACTGAAAAACTGGCAACTTTTACTGAAATTAAGTTTAAAGACGTCTTCCCATCCGGTGTAATACTTAATTAATGACCTAAAATACACACACTTATACAAATAAAAAAATAATAAATTCTAGTAATAATCCCACTAATATTATAAATGTGAAATGGATGGATGGATGTTTGTTACTCTTTCACGCAAAAACTACAAAACGGATTTGGATGAAATTTCGTATGGAGGTAGCTGACACCCTGGATTAAGGCATCGGCTACTTTTTACACCGAAAACATGTAGCGGGTAATACCGCGGGGCGCAGCTAGTTTTTCTACAAAATATTTCTTACTTGGTTCTCTGCAGTTCAGCTTTTTTCTCTTCGAGTACCTTGCGGGCCTGATGTGCTTTCTCCTGGTTCATTTTCTCCTGAAATAAAATTTCCATACTTTGATGCGTATACCATATTAATCAAATAGGTTTTTATTTTATGAATTTGTTGTAAAAAGTTACATAAAATAATACAGCAAAGGCAAATACCCCTATCACAAGCAAGCGTGTTCCATCTTAGACCGCTTTTCAACCGACTCAAAAAAGAAGGAGGTTCTCAATTCGAATTGTTTTTTTTAATATACGCGATCATTCCGCCAATTATGATACGATTTTGGTGATTCTGTTTTTGCTTGGTAGATCATACTTCAGAGATCGTCCCATATAAATTTTATTGATATCGATTCGAGCGGTTTTCAAAAAAACCGGCCAAGTGCGAGCCGGACTCGCGCACGAAGGGTTCCGTACCAGTATCTATAAAAACGGCAAAAAAATCAAGTGTATTGTATGGGAGTTGTGTCTTAAATATTTATTTTTAGTATTTGTTGTTATAGCAGCAATAGAAATACATCATCTGTGAAAATTTCAACTGTCTAGCTATCACCGGTCTTGAGATACAGCCTGGGGACAGACGGACGGACGGACGGACAGCGAAGTCTCAGTAATAGGGTCCCGTTTTTACCCATTGGGTACGGAACCCTAAAAATCAACAAAAAATCTAAAACTTGTATACATCGCTGATATTTTCGTTTGCTTCGAAACCTCGCTGTTTCATTGGAGCAGTGCGTTTAGTTGGTCATGGAGTAGATTTTTTCAAATTGTAAATTTATGTATTATAATTTTTTTTATTTTATTTTTATTTATAATTATACGCTCCACAGACACTGGGGTCCGTGACCTTTGTCAACTTTAGTTACATTTTTACAGACACTGGGGTCCGTGACCTTTGTCAACTTTAGTTACATTTTTTTTTTAATTTATAATTTTACGCTCCACAGACACTGGGGTCCGTGACCTTTGTCAACTTTAGTAATTTTTTTTTTTTACAATTTTACATTACAAAAAGACAAAAATATTATCATTTAACATTAAGCGAGGTGGGAATCAAACAAGCCTATTTATAAATAAAAAAAGACGCAGAAAAATGCTCAATAATATAAAAGAAGCATAGAAAGAAGTAAAATATTACCTTCTCTTCTCTTCTCATCTTACGCCGCAGTTTCTTTTCCTCAGGGTCGAGCGAGTCGAGCGACGCGGAGAGGCCGTCATCCGATAGTTCCTCTTCCTCTTCAGACAACTCCTCTTCCTCTTCTTCTTCCTCTTCCACTGGGGGAGAGAACAGTATTATGTAATGTAATTGATAAATGTCTAGCGGGGTAATACCGCCAGTGATTGGCAGCCCCGTTGGCTCATTGGTATTATATCTGCCTTGAGAGCTGTAGGGCGTGGGTTCGATTCCCACTCAGTGCAAACATTTTGTGAATAAACAAAAGTTTGTTCTGTATGTATTATAAGTATGTATTTACAAAAAAAAAAGACGTGGCACTCGGGGACTGCCGCGGTAAAGCTATTGCATAGCATTTTTACGCTGATACAACCAATGCCACCTAGAGGCGAGTTGCTGAACTAAAGAGACAAGCGGTGATATTTCAAAAAAGTCATTAAAAGTTCTGCTATTCATCGATAGATGGCAAAACTAAAAAGTATCACTGTTAGGTTATTTTCGTTACGGAATTTCTGGATTCGGTCTCCACGCTCAAGGCCCGCGATAGAAGCTATGCAATAGCTTAAAAAGTATTTATGTATTCTATCAGTTATCTGACTTCCATAGCACAAGCTCTGCTTAGTTTGGGGCCAGATGGCGCTGTGTGTACAGTCCTACGATATTTATTTATTTAGTGATGGGTATTTTTGGTGGCGAGCTTGACCGGTGGACTTTGTAAATTATTTTTCTTAACATAACAATATATGACTTGATTAATTACAAGGGAATGCAAATATTTTAATTTAATTTTTGTAAAGTTATTTTGATGCTTTTACTTGTTTTTTTTTTTAAATTTTTTCAAATACTATTTTACGTTGTAATAATCATCTTATTTAAACATTTCATTTTTACTTAAAATAATAAAATTATTTTACTTGACTTTACTCTTTATTTAATAACGAGCAGACGCTTCGCGGTTTCAACCGCGTAGTTTCCGTTCCCGTGGGAATACAGGGATAAAGAGTAGCCTATGTCACGCAGGGATAGCGTAGCTTCCCAACGGTGAAAGAATTTTTGAAATTGGTCCAGTAGTTTCGGAGTCTTTCCTCTTTATAATATTAGTGTACATGTGAAAGTTTGGATGGAGGGATGTTTGCTACTCTTTCACGCAAAAACTACTGAACGGATTTGGATGAAATTTAGTATGGAGATAGCTGAGACCCTGGATTAAAACATAGGCCCATTTTTATTCCGAAAACATGTAGCGGGTAACACCGCGGGGCGCAGCTTGTTTGACATAAGATTGAAACAAGTTTAAACAAAAAACGAATTAAAATAACTACGTCTTTATATCCTCTTCTCGCTTCAGTAACCACTTGAATATATACCACTATACATATATACCTTGAATATTTAAAATGATACCCTATATGACACATAATATATAGTTTACTTGGTGGTAGCTTTCCTTAGCACGAGGTCGTCTGGGTAGGTACCACCGCCGTACCAGATATTCTGCCGCCAAGCAGTAGTGTGCAAACATTACTGTGTTCCGGTTTGAAGGGTACTGCAGCTAGCGAAATTACTGGACTGTTCAGACTAACCATCTAGTCTGAAAGTAGTGAGTGCCAAAGCAGCGATGCCCTGGACGTTGTTTTGCTACTCAAAGTGCTGTCTATCGCTGCAATGGTCATGGACAGGCGTTATCTCTTAACATCAGGAGAGCGCCTCGATCGTCTCATTACTTTTACATTAAAAAAAAAAAAGTTAGATTTTATGGACTCAAGCAACAAATACAAATAATTTATTAATAACACCAAAGTTACAGGTCATTTTTCCATTCATGTTTAAAAATATCAAAATCATAACATGTCATTGAGAATGAAAATGCCAATGAAGTTATATGTCATTTATAAAATAATTATGTCAATATAATTAAATATCCATAAAAACAAACATATTATAATTACATACTATAAATTCAATAATCTCTTAGTTTTAAATAATCGTCAAAGTCATAAAACAATGTCTCTTGAAGCCATGATCTAAGTTTGCTAGAAAGAATGATCTCACCATTATTGCTGTCTTCAAGTTGCTTCTTAAGTTGATCGATCTCTTGTTGGAATCTATAATGGACATACAAGTTAAAATTACAAAGTGTTATCGCTAATCGATCTACTTATAACAGTCATAAACGGAAAACGCGTTATAACATATTGCTGCTATAATTTAGTATTTTATTTGTATATATTTAAACGGATATACATTTATTGTACTGTTCTTTTTTTTATACACCAACCTTATATTTATTTCTGTTTTTCTTTACATCCAAAGGTTGCCTGGAAGAAATCGCTCTAGGCGATAAGACCGCCCTTATACACCAAATATCTTTTATACTTAGTACTTGGTGGTAGATCTCCTTAGCAGGAGGTCGTCTAGGTAGGTACCACCGCAGTACCAGTTATTCTGCCGCTAAGCAGTAGTGTGTAAATATTACTGTGTTCCGGTAACATAACATAATAACATAAGATAATGAACATGACAAAACAATATATATATATATATTGTTTTGTCATGTTAATTATCTCTTCTTTTGTTTATATTGTTGTGATTTGTTTTGGTGTTTAATAAAGTTATATTCTATTCAATTCTACATGCAAAACGCAGAATATTTTTTCGGCTGCATAATATATAATTTTGTACGATACACGTACAGTCTCTGAATAGGTAGTGTACTGTGTTAGGTGAATCCAGAAACAGGTGGGAAACGAGACTATCCCCAAGCTGTCGACGGTATCAGAAAAACTCCACCAACCTTCAATCTACAACCGCCAATACGGCTTTAGTTTTGCAGGTTTTATACAATTCCAGCACGGCTAGAACTGCTGGTGAATCCAAATTCTGTTCGACAACTAAACGGCACAATATTACGGACACTGGTTTCGATGGTTTCTAAATAATTATGTTATGCGCGCGCGTTGTAACCAAGGAACGTAACGTACGTCCGATCTCGACCGCAACGACAAAGCTTCTCTTGAGCGACGGTTGCAAATATAAAAATTGACGGAGTAAATTTCCGTCTACCCTCTTTTAATTGCTGGGATCGAAAAATATTTTCTGCAGAATGTTTATGCTTATCAAAATGTAAATAGACGCTATAATGACTATACTGTACTTTACTTTATATATATATTTTTTTATGTAAAAATAATGAGACTAACGATACGCTCTCCCGATGGTAAAAGATAACGCATGCCCATGACCATTGCATCAATATACAGATATTTGAGTAACAATGTGTTTTATGTCCCAAATAAAGTGTTGTCTATTGTCTTTCAAAACAAAGTCCAGGGCATCGCTGCTTTGGCGCTCATTACTTTGAGACTTTCGATGGTTAGTCTCAACAGCCCAGTAATTTCGCTAGCTGTAGTACCCTTCAAACCGGAACACAGCAATATTTACACACTACTGAATTCTGACTCTCTGAATCTGAACTAAATCTGCCACCAAGTAAAGTTTTTTTTATGGTTGTCAGGCTAGGTGTTTGACCACAGCTCACCTGATGTTAAGTGACGGTGTGGCCGAAGATGGTGAACACACCTAGCCTGGAATGGAACTTGCTTTCAAGTGAGGCTGCCGGAACACACCGTTAAATGCTTGGCGGCAGACTTTCAACTTGAGGGTGGTAGCTAGCCCATTTGATTACTAGAGATTACGCTACCACTATGCTATGGTTTCCTCACGATGTTTTCCTTCACCGGCAGCTCAAGCTCATTGTTGGGGTTTGAACCGACGGCGCTAACCACTCGGATATCTATCGCTAGTCAGCGTTCAAAAATCCACTACCCTAATCCAAACCCCAATCTTTTCATGTGCTGATTTTATCAAAGCGCTTAGTAGTTGTATTGCTGTTAGCGCTGTATGGGTATTTTGATCTGTTAGCAGTGATTCTCGTACCTGGTGAGCAGGGCGTCCCCTGGCTCGCTGTTGACGTGGGTCTTGTTCTCGATGTTCTTGGCGCGGTTCGCGTACCGCAGGGTACTGATCGTCTCTACGTAATTTGTGTCCGCGGGACCAACTGTCGCTATCTGTCAAAGGAAATGCATCTATGGGAACCAGGTAACCAATAGAATACTTATGCACAAGGTTTTCTTTGTGAGGCACGTGAAGGAAATACCGAAAAATTGCCATAAAAACTGAAAAAATTAAAGAATTTGAAAAAATTCATTTGACAGCCCTGTTGGTTGGTAGTATGTCTGCTTCGAGAGCTGAGGGGCGTTGGTTCAATTCCTACTCAGGACTAACATTTGTCTGACTAACATCGATGTTTGTTGTGTCTGTGTGTACTGTATGTATTTACAAAAAAAATATATTTAAGTATTCTGTCAGCTGTCTGGCTCCCACAGTACAAGCTTTGCTTAGTTTGGGGCTAGATGGCGCTGTGTTAAATGTCCTCCAATATTTATTTATTTATTATTGATATTTTTAATTTGGTATTGCTCTTTTATGCTTTATGTAGTACATCAAGGCCGCGATGTGCTTGTATCACCACTTTGATTAGATATCTACATTTCAATAATAACAGGTCCTAATACATGGATGTTTTTTTTTTTTTTTTATTGTTTAACAGGCCATGTGTTTTGACTACAGCTCACCTGATGTTAAGTGAAGGCGTGGTCGAAGATGGTAAAGCACACCTAGCCTGGAATGGAACTGGCTCTCAAGTGAGGCTGCCGGAACACACCGTTAGATGCTTGGCGGCAGATTTTCAACTTTAGGGTGGTAGCTAGCCAGCCGAGTACTAGAAAGTACCCTACCACCATGGTATGGTTTCCTCACGATGTTTTCCTTCACCGGCAGCTCAAGCTCATTGTTGGGGTTTGAACCCACGCCCTTTAAGGTTTCTTCTCCCTCTTTAATTTTATCCATTGTACGTTCTGGGGGGTTGGATTACCAGATTCCTTCCACTTACCATGACAGTCTTGGAGTTCCCCCCGAGGCTGTCTTGCAGCAGTCTCGTCAGCTTGCTGTTCCGGTACGGGATGTGTGTGGACTTGCCGTCCACCAGCGCTGATATCACGTTCCCCAGCACTGACAAAGATTGGTTGATCTTCGTTGCTTCTTTCAGACGCGTACCAGTTGCATGGGTCTTGCTTTGGCGTTCCGAGCCCTATAAAGAAAAAAAAATAACTAGCGGACGCCTCGCAGTTTCACCAGCGTACTTCCCCGTTCCCGTAGGAATACAGGGGAAAAAGTAGCCTATGTCACCCGGAGATAGTGCAGCTTCCAAACGGTGAAAGAATTTTTGAAATCGGTTCAGTAGTTTCGGAGCCTATCCAATACAAACAAACAATCAAATCTTTCCTCTTTATAATAGTATAGATATACAAATTTATAATTTAAAAAAAAACCGACTCCATGACCCTTATGCCGACTAAACGCACTGCTCCAATGAAACAGCGAGGTTTCGGACTAAACGAAAATATCAGCGATGCAATAATTAAAAACTTATCCAAAACTTTACTTAATGTCTTAAAGTAAATCCCACTAATATTATAAATGTGAAAGTTTGAATGTTAGTCACGCAAAAACTACTATACGGATTTGGATGAAATTTCGTATGGAGATAGCTGAGACCCTGGATTAGAACATAGGGTGCTTTTTTTTATCCCGAAAACATGTAGTGAGTAACACCGAGGGGCGCAGCTAGTTTGAAATAAACTTAAAAACTAAAACAAATAACTAACTACAAGTCTGAAGAGGATGTAGGACATTACACACAGCGCCATCTGACCCCAAACTAAGCAAAGCTTGTGCTATGGAAGACAGATAACTGATAGGATACTTGAATAGTTTTTTTTTGTAAATACATACTTATATGTATACAGTACGCCCAGACACAGAACAAACATTTGTTTATACCACACAATGTTTGCCGTGTAGGAATGAACCTACGCCCTTCAGCTCATGGAGCAGATATACTACCAATGAACCAACAGGGCTGTCAATAAAGACTTGTAGTTATTTTCAATAATATACGCACACTAAAAGGTATACGAGTATTCTATCAGTTATCTGGTTCCCCATAGTACAAGCTTTGTTTAGTTTCGGACTAGAGGGCGCTGTATGAAATGTTCTACGACATTTGTTATTTATAAAAAAATATGTTTTTTTATAAATAACAAATATTGTAGGACATTACACACAGCGCCATCGGACCCCAAACTAACCAGAGCTTGTGTGATGGAAATCAGATAACTGATAAAATACATATATACTTTATAAAGACTTGTAGTTTTTTTTTGTATGTATTTACAAAAAAATATACTATCAGTTATCTGAGTTCCATAGTAGGTACAAGCTTTGGGTTCAGATGGCGCTGTGTGTGATGTTCTACGATATTTTTTTTATAAATAACAAATATCGTACATCGGTTTGAATGTCTCAAAAGTAATGAGAGTCAAAACAGCGATACCTTGGACTTTGTTTTGTTATTCAAAGTTCTGTGTATGCAAACGGCCAAGGGCAAACAATGTACATATCTCACCAATACGAGGGCCTCTCGGTCGTTTCATTACCATATAAGCCACGATAAGAAATGAACCTTACCGCCAAGTCAACGAGATGCAGTTTTCCCATCTTGACGTGCATTTTCCCGTCCGCCCCCTTCTTGCTGCTCTCGACAGTGATGGAGAAGATCGCGTGGGATCTGGAACTTTCTGTGTTCATCGCGGTGGCGCCGATGTGGCGGCTTTTGTTGCCTACCACCATGATTTTTTCTAGTTCATCTGCATTGTGAACTACGTAACCTGAATACAGAATGAGATCGCTGTAATGTTAAAGTGTTGATGCATTTAAATTAGTGTTATTTTATAAAAGATTGTCTTTTTATATATTTTAAGGTGGTTCGATTTCCATACAAATAAATTTTTGCCATTCATGGACAAATTGAGCATAATTTTACAGTGAAATCACAGCTACTGGTATTTATTTGCGGTAAATCACAATTGCTTGAAAAAAACAGTAGATTATTAGCATAAAATCAAATTTATGAATGATTTATGAATTACTGATTTTTAAACAAAACAGTAGATTATGCTTACAATTGCTTGAATAAAATAGTAGATTATTTATTAGCATAAAATAAAATGTATAAAAGTGGAATCAAAATGTTTTGTTCGAATTTTTGGAACATCGACAATGAAACGGTGAAGCTTTTTCGAGTTTTTGGAGGTCTGATAGTAAAGTGTGTCACTAGTATCCAGAATGAAAACGCTTCATTTCGATTTATGGTAAATATGAGATTGTTCTCACATTACTGCTTGGCTATAGAATAGTTACCGGTGAGATCCTTGACGAAGACGCCGATGTCGGGGCGTTCCTTCACCTCCAAACTCTGGTGGGGGTTGTTGCCGAGAAGGTCGCGAACTTCTTCGTTGTAAATCTCCAAGTACGTTACACATACAAGGAATCTGAAAAATGCGAAACAAAATTTTCGATTGTCCGTCGGAAACACACACACGAATACGAATTCCTTGTCACAGGACTGCATGTTTTGGTAAGGGTTTCTGTGGCATGGGTCCGATAGTTTATAACCATTTACCGCAGACAATACTTGAATCGGAAACTGTGACTGTGTTCAAGAGAAAACTGTTCAATTTGTTAATATCGAAAGCATATTATAAATAAGAAGATTATATAAATGAGAAATTTTAAGTTAGTGTTATTATTTTAATCTCAATGTTAGACATTTTTTATAGTTGTATAATTGTTTAATTTTATCTTGACATTAATTTTTAATCGTTGTGTAGACCTAAATGTAACACAGCTCCACAATAAAATACAATCTGAATCTGAAATAGTTCCTACAAATCAAAATGTCAGTAGAAAAAGTGGTGACTTTACTGAAATCTACGATAGTGTTTTAGAAGCAACACAAAAACACATATTGCTACTACGTTATATCACTTCCCTACGTTCTTGGATGTGATTCGATACCTACCAATACTTAACGCATTTCTCGATATACTATACATACTCACTTCTAGTCACTCGATACTCACTTTTCGTCACTCTATACTAACTTCTCATAAGTCCGTACTCACTTTTTGTCATTCTACACTAACTTTCAATCCCTTCTTGTCACTCCGTCTCAATTCTCTTCACTCTACGTCACTCTATACTAATTTCTCATCACTCGATACTCACTTCTCGTCATCGCTCGCGTCAGCTATGTGGCTGAACACATGAGCGAAGGAGTTTGGTATAATCCCCCGGAGTTGTGGCGCGGAGTTGCTTCCAGCCATGGTGTAGGTCTTGCCAGTGCCGGTCTGTCCGTACGCGAAGATGGTGCCGTTGTAACCTTTCAAGACTTCTTCTACGATGGGACTCGCTGTTTGCACGTAGATGTCCATCTGAAAGGCAATTTAAGATAATATTAATCAAAGCAATATTATAAATGTGAAAGTTTGGATGGATGTTTGTTACTCTTTCACGCAAAAACTACAAAACGGATTTGGATGAAATTTGGTATGGAGGTAGCTGAAACTCTGGATTAATATAAAGGCTACTTTTATACCGAAAACAGGGTAAAACCGCGGGGCGCAGCTAGTAATACATAAATGTGAAAGTTTGGATGGATGGATTGATGTTTGTTACTCTTCCACGCAAAAACTACAAAACGGATTTTGATGAAATTTGGTATAGAGGTAGCTGAAACCCTGGATTAGAACATAGGCTACTTTTTATCCCGAAAATATGTAGCGGATAACACCGCAGAGAACAGATAGTTATGAATTTATTTAATTTATTTAGTAAATAAATGTAATAATTTGGTAGCAGATTTACTTGGTGGTAGATTTTCTTAGCAGGAAGTCGTATAGGTAGGTACCCCCGCAGTACCAGATATTCTGCCGCCAAGCTGTAGTGTGTAAACATTACTGTGTCCCGGTTTGAAGGGTACTGCAGCTAGCGAAATTACAGGGCTGTTGAGACTAACCATCGAAAGTCTCAAATTAATAAGCGCCAAAGCAGCGATGCCCCGGACTTTGTTTTGCTACTCAAAGTTTTGTGTATTGATGCAATGGTCATACGTTTTAGTCTATTCAGATAGTAGATATACTTATTTCCTTTTAAAAAAAAATATTTTCCAAAACTGTTTTGAGGTAATAAACAAAAAAAGCATATTGAGAACCTCTTCATTTTTTGAAGTCAGTTAACAAAACAATGAATAGTTCAAGACAAGCTATTCGTCATATCGAGTTACTGAAAGTGCTGTAACCTAATATGCCATCAAATATGCGAACAGTCAGCATTCTAGCTAAACACAATCGTTTTAAGCGCACAAGTGTTATTAACCGACTCCAAAAAAAGGAAGAGGTTCTCAAATTCGTCGAAATCTTTTGTTTTCATGTGGGTACGTTCCTCGATTACTCGAGGACGATTTTGGTGTCATGTCATTTTATTATATTGACATATTTTTATATTGACATGTTTGTATATTGGCATACCTTATTTGGACATTTTTTTTTATTCATTGACATGTAATCAGTGTTTTAAAACTCATATAATGGCATACATATTTGAAATTTTGAATTGACTTGACAAGTTTATAATTTAAAAAAACCGACTGCATGACCCTTAGGCCAACTAAACGCACTGCTCCGATGAAATAGCGAGGTTTCGGAGTCAACGAAAATATCAGCGATGTATACAATTTTTAGACTTTAGTTGATTTTTTAAAAAACCGCTCGATCGATTTCTTTAAAATTTATGTGGGACCTCTGAAGTATGATCTACCAAGCAAAAAAATAATCATCATAATTGGCGGAATTATCGCATAACGAACATTAGAAAAAACATACAATCGAATTGAGAACCTCCTCCTTTTTTTGACAGCCCTGTTGGTTCATTGGTAGTATGTCTGCTCCAAGAGCCGAATGGCGTGGGTTCGATTCCGACCCAGGACATGCATTTCGTGACATAAACAAATGTTTGTTCTGTGTCTGGGTGTTCCGTATGTATTATGTATTTACAAAACAGGTGTGTTTCGGCAGCCCCACTTGAGAGCCAGTTCCTTTGCAGGCTAGGTGTGCTTTACCATCTTTGACCACACCTTCACTTAACATCAGGTGAGCCGTGGTCAAACACCTAGCCTGGCAAACATTAAAAAAAAAATCTATCAGTTATCTGTCTTCCATAGCACAAGCTTTGTTTAGTTTGGGTTCAGATGGCGCTGTGTATTTATTATTATTTTGAGTCGGTTAAAAATGTCATTTTTTTTATTTGAAAAATAATGAGACGAACGAGACGCTCTCCTGATGGTAAGAGATAACGCCTATCTATGACCACTGCAGCGATACACAGTACTTTGAGTAACAAAACAAAGTCCAGGGCATCGCTGCTTTGGCGCTCATTACTTTGAGCCTTTCGATGGTTTTTTTAGGTAAATCATATCAAAATAAAAACATGTCATTAAAACATAAATTGTTATACAGAAGACGTGTCAGTGAAAAAATATTTGATTTTCATCACGCGGCCTGACACTAGGGCCGCCCACGCAGTTTACAGAGAATAGTAACTCGTTCAATCGGCCAGTTGTCTAGGGCGGCTTCAGATTCAGGTGCATTTAATCGATAGGTTGGCGCAGCTGCGCACTGTACGCCAACTTGCTGTACTGCTCTTTGCAGTACTAAAGGTTCAAACAACTACGATCTAAAAAAAAATTGCTCAAACATGTTTGGAAAGCGCATTATATGTTTTTTGGCGAGAACGCGGAATGAGTCGTGTCGCTCCGTTGTATTTTTTTCCAAAACTTGTGTTTTGTCGAGTGTTTATGCATAAAAATGGTGGTTTTATTCATAAAGTGCCGAATCACAAGCGCGAGTGTGGGAAAATGATATAATGTGGTGAAACATGACATTTCGTGTTGCTTCCAAAACTCCATCGATTTTTTTTTTTTTTATGGTTGACAGGCTAGTTGTTTGACCACAGCTCACCTGATGCTTATAGTAAAGTCGCCACTACTGTACTAAAGCATGACTGGACTTGACCAAGACTGGACTTTGACTATAACTATAGCTACGAGGCAACTTATTAAACTTTTGAAACATGAAAATATAAAACACTTGACACTGGCAGATGCTCAAAATGCGACGCCAAAACCAAAGAAAAAAATAAAGCATTAATTTGACAACCTTCTTCGAGATAAATCGAAATTGCTGTACTGGCCAAATACATGCGAGCAGCGGCCGGCAAAAGTTGTTTGAAAATCCATATCTGTCGCGGTTTAGCGGCTAAATAGCATTACGTAGTAAACTCATATCTGTTGTGTAATTTAAAAATGGAACGATCTTTTACTTCGAAACATGGCAACCAAGGAGGTAACATATCAAAGGTTTTGTTTTCGAACTGGCTTGCAAATCTTCGAGCATACGGGGCTGGTTTATTTATCTGAGTTACAAATAGAAAGCTAATATCCACGCATTATTTGAGAATAGTACTATGTAAGCCTTGGCCACAACTAGGCATTGATAGACTTACGTATGTGTGCCTCGGCTTCGCTAGTGTAGGTTTTCTCACGATGTTTTCCTACACCGTTTGAAGTCATCGACAAAACGCACATAACTTAGAAAAAAATATTTCACTGTTGGGAAGCTACATTATCCCCGGGTGACATAGGTTACTTTTTATCCCTGTATTCCCACGGGAACGGGAACTACGCGGGTGAAACCGCGAGGCGTCCGCTAGTAAAATCTATTCACAAAACTGGACATGTTTACAAAGACATGGGTTACAATAACAAAAAGTTAACAATATGCATATTATGCATTTTTTAATACAGCATGCGTAAAAAAATATTATAATGTACATACTTAAGAAATTTTAAACAAAAGTGTCTTGCAAGAAGAGACAGAAACGTTTTAAATATATCTAAATACAGAGATGAGTGTTGACCATAGTTTCCACGAGTATATGGAAGCTTAAACGTTTTTCTATTACTTTAACCCCAAATTAAGGAATCTCGAGTACTGTTTCCGTTCACAAGATGTATCTGGGTTACGCAGGGCGGGGCCGGTCGATGGGGACATGCGCACTGCGCGCCAGAAATTGGGCCAGACGCATTGCTGATGTTGGTACCTACTCGACGGCCATCGGTGGGGGCCAATGAAAACTAAAGGACTGATTGAGAGCTATTCAATTTCGTTGTTTTTACAAATTACTATGGTAACAAATTTAGATTTTTTTTGTTTCATAAGTAATATTTTACATATTTTAAATTAATAAAGCCCAGATCATGGTTACTGTACTACGAACGAATTACTTGGTGGTAGATCTACTTAGCAGGATTTCGTCTAGGTAGGTACCACCGCAGTACCAGTTACTCTGCTAAGCAGTAGTGTGTAAACATTATCGTGTTCCGGTTCGAAGGGCACTACAGCTAGCGAAATTCCCGGGCTGTTGAGACAACCATCGAAAGTCTCAAAGTAATGAGAGCCAAAGCAGCGATGCCCTGGACTTTGTTTTGTTACTCAAACTTCTGTGTATCGCTGCAATGGTCATGGACAGGCGTTATCTCTTACCATCAAGAGAGCGTCTCGTTCGTCTCATTACATTTTACAAACTTTCAATAGCAAAACAAAGCAATGCATTGGCTCTCATCAAAAAGCATCTTTCTTAAGGTACACTTGTCTACTAATTATTAAGAAGCAGTCTATATAGTACCATTAGAATTGTAATGTCACTGACTACAGAACCCTTTAAAATACAGAACTCGTCAGAATATCTCATAACCTAAGCGGCTTGCAAAAACGATCTGCCATCAAGTAAAGTTAAACTTTAACAAAATGTGTAATACCCAATTTTACAATCATTTACCATCAAACTTGGAGTATACATTAAACATTGTTTACAGCAAGTTACGTACAGGAGGATAACATCAAATATTTAGGTATAGTTCACTACATAGTATAAAACAAAGTCGCTATTTTTGTCTGTTTGTTTGTCTGTATGCTTAAATCTTTAAAATTACGCAACGGATTTTGATGCGGTTTTTTGTAATAGGTAGAGTGATTCAAGAGGAAGGTTTTTATGTATCATAACATCTATTAAATAATGGAGAAATACTGTTATTTTCAGGGTTTCTAATGTGGTGTCGTAAATTCTTACATTTCTTGCCGCTTACATTGCGTACGCAGGCTTAACCTTACAGGATTTATAAAAATAATGTACTAAGTATTGTACACCTTGAAAAGGTCTACAGAAAAGTCCGCGATGGTATATGTCTATCTCTTATCGATATCCCACAAAACCCCGTGCACCCGTGCGAAGTCGGGGCGGGTCGCTAGTATTTATTATATTATACATAGGCTATGTAACCAAGTGTCTTCATAGCCCCCATAGCGTCCTAAATTCATAAACGTTATTAAAACTGACAAAGGCAATGCGGTTTTTGGGAAATATTGACGAAGGTATACGAAGAAAGAAGAGTTGATAAGTATGTCGATAATCTCATCCATGACTCGGCTGAGAAATCCAAAATGGTGGACAGTTTACAAAATGGCGCTCATTCCAGACAAAGAGAATTATTTTCGTATTTTCAACAGAAGTTGAAACTCGATGTTTATTAACTGCAAAAGCGACGTGATAGCCTGTTTGGAAGTGTTTCGGAATTATGAGGTCAAGCCCAAATAAGTTTCACGGAATTTAAAAACTCGTATGACGTATGAAAAGCACTACAATATCCCAGTCGTTTTTTTATACTACGACTTCCTTTCTGGACGTCCTGACTAAAATGACTGACTCGCGTGTTTTTAAACTAAGTACATTGTATATAAATCTACGTTTATTAAACGGTTATATTGAGCTCGCCCTGTTTGTTGTTGTTTTGGGTCAAATTTAGTAATTAAAATTTTACCCCCGTCCTACTGACAGATTGATCTGATATTTGGTACACACATTTGCATCTTATCCAAGATGGCCGCCGCCAAAAAATGGCGGATTTTTTTTTTATTTTTTTTTCTTTAGTTTTGGCGTCGCGTTTTAGCATTTGCCAGTGTCAAGTATTTATATATTTTCAAGTTTCAAAAATTAAACAAGCGTCCTCGTAGCTAGTTATAGTCAAAGTCCAGTCTTAGTCAAGTCCAGTCTGTGTCAGTCAAGTCCAGTCACGCTTTAGTAAAGTAGTGGCGACTTTATTATAAAGCTTCGATGGAGTTTTGGAAGCAACACGAAAAGTCATGTTTCACCCCATTATATCATTTTCCCACACTCGCGCTTGTAATTCGGCACTTTATGAATAAAACACCACCATTTTTATGCATAAACACTCGACAAAACACTAGTTTTGGAAAAAATACAACGGAGCGACACGACTCTTCCCGCGTTCCCGCCAAAACCCAAATGGCGGATTACATATTTTATTTCACAACTCCCTCAATATGGGTATCAAATGAAAGTGATTGACTAGTAGACTAGAGTAGACACTTAAAAAAATGCAAATCTAATATGGCCGCCACTAGTATAATACTATATAAAATGAGTAATATGAAATAACGATACAAGAATTTTAAAATAAAATAAGTGTCAATAAAAACGTAAAAAATATTTATGTAAGTCTACACTAATTACAAAGAGGAAAGATTTGATTTTTTGTTTGTTTGTATTGAATAGGCTCCGAAACTACTGGACCGATTTTAAAAATTCTTTCACCGTTGGGAAGCTACACTATCCCCGGGTGACAGACTACTTTTTATTTCTGTATTCCCACGGCAACGGGAACTACGCGGGTGAAACCGCGAGGAGTTCGCTAGTACAATTATAAAGAGGAAAGATTTGAATGGTTGTTTATTTGTTCGTATTGAATAGGCTCCAAAATTACTGGACCAATTTCAAAAATTCTTTTACCCTTGGGAAGCTACACTATCCCCGGGTGGAATAGGCTACTTTTTATTTCTGTATTCCCACGGCAACGGGAACTACGCTGGTGAAACCGCGAGGTGTTCGCAAGTATAAAATATAATTGCTTATTTTTATAACTTTAAAAGGGAGGACGATTCTCAATTCTAGTCGTGATTTATTACTCTGATAAATTGTGGACCGCTTTACTTGATTATAGAGGTATTTAATTATAAATGATAACAATTTAATTAGAATACTAGCAATTACTAACCGATATAACATTACATTAGATAGATACATACATCATTTGATAACAATAAAATTCAAGCGACGTCAGAGTCGACCCAGATAAATAATTATGGAGACGAATTAAACCTACGTCTCTAGACTACCAAAGCCGAAACCCGAGCAGTCTGGAAGGAGGCCTTTGCCCAGCAGTGGATTCTTTTTTGCTTGATAGCTCATACTTCAGAGGTGATCCCATAAAATTTTAATGGAAATCGATCGAGCGATTTAAAAAAAATCTAAAAATTGTATACATCGATGATATTTTCGTTTGCTCGGAAACCTCGCTGTTTCATTGGAGCAGTGCGTTTAGTTGGCCTAAGAGTCATGGAGTCGGATTTTTTAAATTGCAAATTTATATATGTATTATTATTAATACAAATACTGTAATACCCAGACACAGAACAAGCATTTAATTTTATTTATCGACAAATAAACTTTTGTTCTGGTGGAAATCGAACCCACGCCCTACAGCTTTTGTGTACACGGCAGTCAAATTTCAATTTGGGTGTTTAGCTCTAATGGGGGTTTCAGGTGTTCAGTAGAAGAAGTTGTTCTCTGATAGATTTTTGTGATTTCGCAGGCCCCAACTCGGCATACATATGCGTGGGTTTTTTAATATTCTGTGAATTCCCGACCAAGCGAATAATCGCCGCCTTGTTCACTTTATCTAGTTCAGGTCTGTCCAAACCATATACGATCCCGGGCCAATTCAAATGGCTAAATAAATTGGAGGGCCGCAGAATCAAGTACTCACTTTAAATTTTTGAAGAAAAAATACAGCGTACTTTCTTATAGCTGCTCGATATAACCATAAAATTAATGTATTTAAGCGGAATACATCTTTGGTTACAAATAGTGTATGCATGACTTCAATGATCTACAACCTTACAGAAATTGTTACTGTCAATGAGACAGCTATACTCGTATTTAAGAATTAAGGTGGTACGATTTCCATACAAATAAATGTTTGCCATATAAGGATAAATAGAGCATAATTTTAATTTAATAAAATAATTAATTAATTATATTTCATTTAATTTTTTTTAATTTTTTTTTTAATTTTTTATTTCGTTTTGTTTATTTGTTGTTGGTAATTTGTTATGTTTGTTTTGTTTCACCGACAAGGGCTCACCGGAAGACCTGGTCCTGGTCATACTAATTAGTGTGACCAGTATTATGCTGAGGTGAGCCCCTATTTTGTAACTGTTTGTCTCTATTTGTTGTTTTTTTTGTTTTTTTTTTGTATTGTTGCAAAATAAAATTATTTTCTTTCTTTCTTTCTTTCAATTTTACAGTGAAATCACAGCTACTGGTATTTATTTTGGCCTTTATTTGCGGTAAATCACAATTGCACGGTAGCATAAAATCAAATTTAAAATCACTTTAAGAACAAATTGAAACGTTTTTTGTTGGAAGACAACTTGAAGCAGCCATACTACCAATAAACCAACAGGGCTGTCAAAATTAAATTTTTGGTATCACATATAAACCATCTCTGTCGACTCGACTATAGAGCGCAGGCCGTGCTTTGGGCAGCTCTGATCTAGTTCATATCTATGCAAGTGGGTCAGCCCGGGTCGCGAGTGCCTGTAGTGACGTGGTCTCGCGACCCACTTACCAGGTCAGCGCAACTAGGGCGCGCCTCCGCGGAGACCAGCCGAAGCGGGATATAACTCGTTTCTGTAATAACGAGCTCCCTGGAGCTGTCAAACCTCACTGGCATGGTTACGCCTCTTTTGATGTGAATACGCTTTTAACATGGCTTCCATAGATAGAGGAAGGCCATTAATTATTACTTTTTCTTCTTTAATTTTGGCGTCGCATTTTGTGCGTTTGCCAGTACAACAACATTTTTTACAATGCATATAATATAATCAATTGAGCTTCGGATTTTTGAACTAAGACTAGCTTGTGTTTGCCAGTGTCTAGTGTTTTGATGTTATCAAGTTTCATAACTGAATAATACTTATACAAATTTATAATTAAAAAAAGCTGACTCCATGACCCTTAGGCCAACTAAACGCACTGCTCCAATGAAACAGCGAGGTTTCGGAGTAAACGAAAATATCATCGATGTATACAATTTTTTGATTGATAATGATTTCGATAAAATTTATATGGACCTCTGAAGTATGATCTACCAAGCAAAAAAAATCATCAAAATCGATTCATAAGTAGCGGAATTATCGCGTAACAAACAAAAAAAAAATACAGTCGAATTGAGAACCTCGTCCGTTTTTGGGTCGGTTAAAAAGTAGTCAAAGTCCAGTCTTGGTCAAGTCCAGTCCGTGCCATTTGCCAGTGACAAGCGTATATGTATTTTCAAGTTTCAAAAGTTAAATAAGTTGCCTTGTAGGTATAGTTATAGTCTTGGTCAAATACAGTCCGTGTCGTTTGCCAGTGACAAGAGTATATTTTCAACTTTCAAAAGTTAAATAAGTTGCTTCGTAGCTATAGTTATAGTCAAAGTCCAGTCTTGGTCAAGTCCAGTCCGTGTCATTTGCCAGTGACAAGTGTATATTTTCAAGTTTCAAAAGTTAAACAAGATGCTTCGTAGCTATAGTTATAGTCAAAGTCCAGTCTTGGTCAAGTCCAGTCCGTGTCATTTGCCAGTGACAAGTGTATATTTTCAAGTTTCAAAAGTTAAATAAGTTGCATCGTAGCTATAATTATAGTCATAGTCAAGTTTTGGTCAAGTACAGTCCGTGTCAGTCTAGTTCAGTGATGCTAGTAGAGGCAGTTATAGCATTATAAAGTTTTGGAAGCTACAAGAAAAGTCATGTTGCTCCTCAAGTCTCACCTGAGGGAAGTAGGAGAGACATCGCCTATTACGTGCAAACACAATTTCCTTTATCTACAAGCACGCGAATAGTAAAGTATCATCGACATTCGACATACGTACATATATGCCGTGTTGAAATCAGTATGACGTAAGCGCCATGAGGTCGTTTGAAAAATGCCTTTGTTCTTTCACAGCGAAGTCGTTTAGCTATGTATTATAAAACAAAGAACTTGCTGTTGCTAACGTTTGACGAAATAGAAAACATTTGATAACACTGGTAATTTAGGCTCACATGGCTCTGATACCACCCAGGGTTGGACGTTGTTATATTCTTTGTCATAAGGTCTTGTGTACATTTAAATTTTATGATTTAAGAAAAATTTTATGCCTACTTCTAATATTGTATCGCCATCTGTAATTTGTACGTATTTTCAGATATAACATGAATTTCATCAATCCAGTTACAGACATCAAACATAGACATAACTTTAAAAAAACCAGCCAAATGCGAGTCGGACTCGCGCATAAAGGGTTCCGTACCGTTATCTATAAAAAAAATCAAGTTTGTCGTATGGGCCCCTTAAATATTTATTTTATTTTATTTTTAGTATTTGTTGTTATAGCGGCAATAGAAATACATCATCTGTGAAGATTTCAACTGTCTATCTATCACCGTTCTTGAGATACAGCCTGGTGACAGACGGACGGACAGCGAAGTCTCAGTAATAGGGACCCGTTTTTAACCTTTGGGTACGGAACCCTAAAAATCAACAAAAGTCTAAAAATTGTATACATCTATACTATTATCAAGAGCAAAGATTTGATTGTTTGTTGGTATTGAATAGGCTCCGAAACTACTGGACCGATTTCAAAAATTCTTTCACCGTTGGGAAGCTACACTATCCCCGGGTGATATAGGCTACTTTTTATCCCTGTATTCCTACGGGAACGGGAACTACGCAGGTGTAACCGTGAGGCGTCCGCTAGTCGATGATATTTTCGTTTACTCCGAAACCTCGCTTTTTCATTGGAGCAGTGCGTTTAGTTGGCCTAAGGGTCATGGAGTCGGTTTTTTTTAATTGTAAATTTGTTTTAATCCAAATAGGCTTGTGTTTAAGGTTGTACGATTTCCATACAAATATTTTTTTTCCATTTATGGACAAGGAGCATAATTTTACAGTGAAATCACATCAACTGGCATTTACTTTGGTCTTTATTTGCGGTAAATTACAATTGCTTTAATAAAACAGTAGATTATTAGCATTGAACCTGTGTCTCTAAAACTTCATGATAGTTAAGAAGAGTTTTTATAAGCTGAATGCAGGAGTTCCAAGTAGGTTAGAATCGGAACAAGGCGTGGCCGAGCCAAGTGTGCCAGTGGGCCGCTGAAGGCGCGACCTGGATGCGCGATGCAGGCTATCGATCTGCCCTGCCCCTCCCTGCTTGCATGTATAACCTCGCTCCCTATAGCTCTGGTGGGCGAAGTGTTGGCTATACATAGGTACATACTTACAATGTTTATAAAAGTGTTGCCAGGGGCTCGGCGCTTCACTAAACTGCACATTTACCGTTTCTATCCGACTACGCAGAAACTAGGGTTGTGATTTTTAACCCCCATCGCAAACAAGGGTGTCATAAATAGCTTCGTAGTTTCAACAAAAAAAAAACTAGTAAATAAATTAATCAATTCAATTTAAATAAATAAATAAAATATCGTAGGACATTACACACAGCGCCATCTGACCCCAAACTAAGCAAAGCTTGTACTATGGAAGTCAGATAACTGATAGAATACTTAAATACTTCTTTTTTGTAAATACATACAGTACACCCAGACACAGAACAAACATTTGTTTATATCACAAAGTTTGTCCTGGGTGGGAATCGAACCTACGCCCTTCAATCCTATAAAAGAGTTCTATTAAGAGTTTTTGTTTTTGTTCTTGGTGTCCTTTTTAGGGCTCCTTGGGGTACTAAGATTAAAACGGGACCCTATTACTAAGACTCCGCTGTTCGTCCGTCTGTCTGTCTGTCTGTCCGTCTGTCACCAGGCTGTATCTCATGAACCGTGATAGTTAGACAGTTAAAATTTTCACTGATGATGTATTTCTATTGCCGCTATAACAACAAATACTAAAAATAAAATAAAATAAATATCCCATACAACAGACGTGATTTTTTTGCCTTTCATAGATAACTAGCAGACGCCTCGCGTAGTTCCCGTCCCCGTGGGAATACAGGGATAAAAAGTATGTCACCCGGATAGTGTAAGTTCCCAACGGTGAAAGAATTTTTGAAATCAATTCAGTAGTTTTTGAGTTTATTCGTTACAAAAATCCAAAAATACAAACCTTTCCTCTTTATAATATTAGTGTAGATTCGTGCGCGAGTCCGACTCGCATTTGGACGGTTTTTATAATGTTCATGTTTTAACATAAACATTTGTATACACGGAAAAAAAAGAGTCAAAGAGAACGAACGTGTATTCGAACACGAACTCGAACGTGAATTCGAACTCGAACTCGAACGTGAATTCGAACTCGAACGTGAATTCGAACTCGAAAGTGAACTCGAACTCGAACGTGAATTCGAATTCGAACTCGAACGTGTATTCGAACACGAACTCGAACGTGAATTCGAACTCGAAAGTGAACTCGAACTCGAACGTGAACTCGAACTCGAACGTGAATTCGAACTCGAAAGTGAACTCGAACGTGAATTCGAACTCGAACTCGAAAGTGAACTCGAACTCGAACGTGAATTCGAATTCGAACTCGAACGTGAATTCGAATTCGAACTCGAACGTGTATTCGAACACGAACTCGAACGTGAATTCAAACTCGAAAGTGAACTCGAACTCGAACGTGAACTCGAACTCGAACGTGAATTCGAACTCGAACTCGAAAGTGAACTCGAACTCGAACTCGAACGTGAATTCGAACTCGAACTCGAACGTGAACTCGAACTTGAACTCGAACGTGAATTCGAACACGAACTCGAACGTGAATTCGAACTCGAACTCGAACGTGAATTCGAACTCGAACGTGAATTCGAATTCGAACTCGAACGTGAATTCGAACTCGAACTCGAACGTGAATTCGAACTCGAACGTGAATTCGAACTCGAACGCGAACGTGAATTTGAACTCGAACTCGAACTCGAACGTGAATTCGAACTCGACCTCGAATGTGAATTCGAACTCGAACTCGAACGTGAATTCGAACTCGAGCACGAACTCGAAAGTGAACTCGAACTCGAACTCGAACGTGAATTCGAACTCGAACGTGAATTCGAACCCGACCTCGAATGTGAATTCGAACTCGAACTCGAACGTGAATTCGAACTCGAACGTGAATTCGAATTCGAACTCGAACGTGAATTCGAACTCGAACGTGAACTCGAACTCGAACGTGAGCTCGAACTCGAACGTGAACTCGAACTCGAACGTAAACTCGAACTCGAACTCGAACTCGAACTCGAACGTGAACTCGAACTCGAACTCGAGCGATTTTTTTGTTAGATTATCGCCAGCTATACTATTCTTCATAACGCAGCACAATAATATTTATACACTAGGAATGTAATTTAGAACAAAACCTTTTTGTAATTAACATAACGCTGATGTGAAAGTTATATTCTGTTATGTGTATAGAAATAAATAAATAAACCAACACTAATTAAAAAGAGGAAAGATTTGTTTGTTGAAACTACTGGACCGATCTGAATAATTCCTTCATCATAAGAATGCTACATAATCTGAGTGACGTAGACTATATTTCTATTGTTAATCGAGTTTTGTATTTCTCGTGCGAAGCCAGAGCGAGCTGAAAGTAATAAAATACATTTATACATAACTATTTTGAAACCTTTTTAAAAAAAAAATTATTCAAAATAGGTTCGCGTTTGACCACACTCTGCCTGATGTTAAGCAGTAGTGTGGTCTAAGATGGAGCACGCTTACCGAGAAGAAACCTAATCACTCTAGATTTGAGACTTAACCACCCCTCAACGCTCTTCTCGATGTTCAGCCCGAATGCGACCTGTTTGCGGGCGAATGGAGAAATATACCTAATGGCCGATTGCCTCAAATACTGTGAGACAACCTCAAAAAGGCAATCTAGTATTTATAAATAATTACTTTAATATACTTATATATAGACAGCCCCGTTGGCTCATTGGTAGTATATCTGCCTTGAGAGCTGTAGGGCGTGGGTTCGATTCCCACTCAGGGCAAACATTTTGTGAATAAACACAATCATGTTTGTTCTGCGTCTGGGTGTTCTGTATGTATTATAAGTATGTATTTACAAAAAAAAAGTGTTTATGTATTCTATCAGTTATCTGACTTCCATCACACAAGCTTTGCTTAGTTTGGGGCCAGATGGCGCTGTGTGTAATGTCCTACGATATTTATTTATTTATATTTTTTAATTATTTTCTTCCTTATTTTTAATTATTATTATTTTTCCTAGTTATTTAATTTTTCTCTGTTTTGATATTTTGATTTCTATTTTGTTCATAGCTTAAATAAGTTCTTTTTAATGTTGCCATTAGTGTAATTCGTAAAATGTGCGGTGCTAATTGACTGAATAAATAAATAATAAAATAATATCTAATTATATATACATATATATTATTATATATATATCAATCGTATCGTAAGCGAACACTAATCGAGTCCTTCACGCGCACGACCTGCTCGTCCAAGCGTGCCAATAAGGTTGAAAGCGCTGTGTGACCATCGAAATACGCTGGGTCAGGTAGCGACTCGAATTTGGGTCACGCCCCCCACCCCCTCACATGGTGTCTTATATATTTAAACATCAATCGAAGTATAACGGTCACTTTTATCAAATAACTAGGCAACTCGCCCGGGAAGACAAAACTCGATTAACAATATAAATATAGCCGTTACTCAGTGATAATGTAGCATTGACAGCCCTGTTGTTTCATTGGTAGTGTGTCTGCCTCGAGAGCTGAAAGGCGTGTGTTCGATTCCCACTCAGGACTAACATTTGTGTGACTAACATCGATGTTTGTTCTGTGTCTGGGTGTACTGTATGTATTATAAGTATGTATTTACAAAAAAAAAAGTATTTAAGTATTCTATCATTTATCTGTCTTCCATAGCACAAGCTCTGCTTAGTTTGGGGTCAGATGGCGCTGTGTGTAATGTCCTATGATATTTATTCTAATAATGAAAGAATTATTCAGATCGCTCCAGTAGTTTCGGAGCTTATTTTTATTTTGTAATTTCCCTTTAGTTGAAAATTTGTCGCCAAGCATCTAACGGTGTGTTTCAGTAGCCTCACTTGAGAGCCAATTGTATTCCAGGTTAGGTGTGCTTCCTGTCTTCGACCATATCGTTACTTAACATCAGGCGAGCTGTGGTCAGGGATGGATTCGGGTGCGTTGATAAATATAGTACAAGACTATCAAAAAGGTAGTAGTTGGCTAGCTGATAGTAAACTTTTTTTTAAATCAATAAATAGATAGAATCAACATGTTTATGCAAAATTTACTCCTCTTCTAAATTATGTAAGTTCTTGACTATTATTTTCATCAGCCTTAACATGTAATCACAACAACATGTCTTCTGAACTGCGAGTATACGAAAGAATAAAATCGGTGCAGTTGCCACTTTTGCTGCATTTTTTTTTTAGATTTTGGCGTCGCATCCAAGCATTTGCCAGTTTCAAGTTACATTTTCAAGTTTCATAATTTAAATACACGAAATGCGAAGCCAAAATCAAAAAAGAAGGAGAAGAAGTATCGTTTGACAGCTTACTACAACACATCTCAATGAATTTTTTTTTTTTACAGATGGTTTGGCTATAAACTTGTGTCATATTTACCTATTTTGGTCTTTTGTAAGTGAAGTAACGAAATTGTAGTATTTTTCCGTACTATCCTTAGATATGGATAGGATCTAGTACGGAGCGAGAAATAGTAGTACAAATACTAGTAGTAATTATAGTACGAAATCCAACGCTGGCTGTGGTCAGATTAGCCTGCCAACCAAAAAAAAAATAAAATAGCAAAACACTGCTCGCGTCTGGCCTCACTTCTTATCTCTGTTTCAAACATCCGGTATTAAATATTTGGTAGGTGTTCCCAATTGGATTCGCTAGTAATTTTTCCTGTTTCACAGAATCTAAACAATAAAGAGAGCAAAATTTAATAATAAAAATCTAGCTGGACACTCATATGAACGACCGATTCAAATCTTTATTGCAATTTCATAGAGATTAATTTAATTTTTTTGCAAATTGTTAACAGTTTCACAGTTAACGTCTCTAGTTGTTCGATTTTAATCTTTATAGCAACGGCGTAGAATCGATTTGTTGGATTTTAAACCGCCAGACCCCCAATTTGACTGGTCTTTGTCCATTGCACAATGGTGATAGGGGTGTTCTGAAACTGGCAAGGTACGGTCAGAAGCAAACATTCGCTATCAAAATCTCCTTAGATAGAACTGGTATAAAGTGCTATGTATATGCGATTTATTTAACATAATTATGCTATTTAAATCTGTGAAATCGTAGTAGCATGAATAAGTAACAGTATACACAAAAAAACCGGCCAAGTGCGAGTCGGCCTCGCGCACGAAGGGTTCCGTATCATAATTTATAAAAACAGCAAAAAACCAAGTGTGTTGTATGGGAGCCCCCCTTAAATATGTATTTTATTTTATTTTTAGTATTTGTTGTTATAGCGGCAATAGAAATACATCATCTGTGAAAAATTCAACTGTCTAGCTATCACCGTTCTTGAGATACAGCCTGGTGACAGACGGACGGAACGACAGCGAAGTCTCAGTAATAGGGTCCCGTTTTTACCCTTTGGATACGGAACCCTAAAAACTTTTATTTTTTTACATTTATAATAATAGAGTGAGAAGCGAGATGAGATGTGATTGCTTTGCTGACCGTACATAACTGACCCGTAAACTGGCTTCAGCCCCGTGTTGTGGAGTAGAGCTGAATTCATCCGCTCAGTAGCGTTGTCGTTTAGTTATTTATTAATATTAAAATGGAATAGAATACGTAATTACGCATAAGCCGAATTCTAAATCTGTACGTAAATCCCAAATAAGTCCCAATAACTGGGTCCCACCAAACATGACAAACATTTTGTAGTATAAACAATGTGTTCTGTATCTGGACGTTCTGATGTATAAATATGTATTATAAAAAAAAAGGTTTTATGTGTTCTTTCAATTATCTGGTTCCCATAGTACAATCTTTGCTTAGTTTGGGGTCAGATGGCGCTGTGCGTGTCCTACGATATTAATTTAAGTCATTAGTAAGGGCTTCAAATATAAAATATTTCTACCAGTGTCACATAAATATAAAGGAAAACATCGTAAAAAACTTGCGTATGACACACATATCCCATTTTTAATCCCTGAACGCAAAAAAGACGGGGTGTTATAAGTTTGACGTGTCTGTGTATCTGTGGCATCGTAGCACCCGAACGGATGTACCGATTTTGATTGCAAGGTGAATTAGGGAGTGTTTATGCTATAAACAGCTATGTTTGATGAAAATTGGTCCAAGATGGCCGCCGCCACAAAATGGCGGATCACACATTTTTTCACAACTCCTTCAATATAGGTACCAAATGAAAGGGCTTGACTAGTAGAATACTATATTATACACAAACACAATTTAGAGCCAGTTCCATTCCAGGCTAGGTATGTTTACCATCTTCGACCACACCGTCACTCATCAGGTGAGCTGTGGTCGAACATCTAGCCCGACAACCATTAAAAAAAATTGTTTAACTTACTGTGCATTCTAATTTGTAAAACTAAGCCCTATATTTACACCAATTATTATAAAGCGAATCATTTTTTGTTTGTTTCTAAAAAGTAATGAGACGAACGAGACGCTCTCCTGATGGTAAGAGATAACGTCTGTCCACGACCATTGCAGCGATATACACGACTTCGAGTAACAAAACAATAAGTCTAGGGCATCACTGCTTTGGCGCTCATTACTTTGAGACTTTCGATGGTTAGTCTCAACAGGCCATTAATTGAATAGGCAGTAATTGTATTGATTTGTACTGAATAGGCCCCGAAACTACTGGACTTAATCGAGTTATGTTTTCCCGTGCGAAGCCGGGGCGAGCTGCTAGTATTTTATATAGCTGCCAATAAATAACAAAAAAACAGATAACGTTATGTTGGCTCCAATTTTTCCGAGTCGACGGTCACTCTCCGCCCTAGCCTGACATAGCTACAGCTGGCACGCCGTCTGCGAGGGTGCTGACATGGGGTGACCGGCCACTGGTTTGCATGTACTCGTGCCTATTAATCAGAGATTCAATGTCGGCAGGGCCGGGATTTAGATGAGAATATTTCCCATGGCCTGTTATAGATGTTCTATTATTACATTCTGTAGACGGCATTTTCCAGCCAACGCCAGAAGGCAGCTTCCTGACAGGACAGGGCCGAGTTTTGACAGCCCTGTTGGTTCATTGGTAGTATGTCTGCGTGGGTTCGATTCCCACCCATGACAAGCATTTTGTGATATTTAAAACAAATGTTTGTTCTGTGTCTGGGTGTACCGTATGTATATACAAACAAAAAAACTATTTAAGTATTTTATCAGTTATCTGTCATCCATAGCACAAGCTTAGCTTAGTTTGGGGTCAGATGGCGCTGTGTGTAATGTCCTATGAGATTTATTTATTTATTTTGGCGGGAAAGCGGAAAGAGTCGTGTGGCCCCGTTGTACTCATTTTTTTCCAAAACTAGAGTTTTATCGAGTGTGTAACTGTGTATGCATAAAAATGGTGGTGTTTTATTCATAAAGTGCCGGATCACAAGCGCGAGTGTGGGAAAATGATATAATGTGGTGGAACATGACTTTACGTGTTGCTTCCAAAACTCCATCGAAGCTTTATAGTGAAGTCGCCACTATCACAGTTTAATGTTGCAGCTACATACTTTATCAATTATCGTCTACAATGAAAACTGACGACAACAAAATCGGGGTGAAACCGTTTCATCTACACCACTCGGTAGCTACTGGATCAATAAGGGTAGATTTCAAACATGGAAATCAGACTTCTTAGTAGATACTAAAATTACAGCTACTGGTCTTTATTTGCGGCAAATCACAATTGCTTGAATAAAAGAGAAGATTATTAGCATAATCTACTGTTTTATTCAAAAAACATAAATTCATAAATCATTCATAAATTTGATTTTAAGCTAATAATGTACTGTTTTATTCAAGCAATTATGATTTACAGCAAATAAAGACCAAAATAAATGCCAGTAGCTGCGATTTCACTGAAAAATTATGCTCCATTTGACCATAAATGGAAAAAAATATTTGTTTGGAAATTGAACCACCTTAAAGTTATCGCGTCATACTGATAATTCCAAGCTGTATAATTTACTCATACATCTAAATATAACTATTGTATATACATAATAAAAAAACATGTTTTGCAACAAAGATGTGGCGTGACGGATAAGGAACTAAAAATGCTTCCTACGCTTTTTATACAACGTCAGGTTTTAGTTGTCCGACTGCCACGAATAGGTGGTGAGTCTCATTAACGGGAGATCGTCCAGGTAGCTGCCACCGCAGTTTCAGATATTCTGCCGTCATAAACGAACCACTAAACATTGGAATTTGCTGCCCGATTGGTTTCCCTATAGATACAATCTGGGTGCCCTTCAAGTCGCGTGTGAGTCGATTTCTTCTAGGCAAGTGTGCTCCATTGTAGAGTTTCCAACTGTCCTGTTTTCTCAGGACGTGTTCTAGTTTTGCTGCTTACATAGCTTTTAAAAAGGAAAATTATTTTTTTTATTAATTTTGTAACAATGTACCAATCAAACCCGAACCCATAACTGAAAACTGCATCAAAATCGGACCAGTAGATTTGGAGAAAATGAGTAACATGGATTTGCACAAACAGTGTTTGCTGCAGCGCCCCCTAGTGGGTTGTCACCGTAACACCTATCTAAGAACATGCATCAATCAAATCCGAACCCATAACTGAAAACTGTATCAAATTCGGACTAGTAGTTTTGGAGAATAATTGCAACATGTATTTGCACAAACAAACATACTCTCACCCCAAACGCATATACCGTCTGGTAAAAATTACATAATAATTATGCATACTTTAATGTATTGTACAACGGTTTAGAAAATAAACAATTTGTATTTGTATTAGAATTATAGAGCTATTGAGGCTAATAATCAAACGTCTCAAAGTTAACGAGCGCTAAAGCAGCGCGGCGTTGCCTTGGACTTGTTTTATTACTAAGTTCTAGGTGCCATTGCAGTGGAAACATTACTAACATCTGTTATAAGAACAGATGTTTCTTCTGTGTCTAGGTGTTGTCTATGTAGGTATTATTAGCAGTAATTTACAAAAAAGTATCGACTATCATGATCCCAAGCTTTGCTTAGTTTGGGACTAGTATGAAATGCTCTCCAATATTCATATTTTTATGGTCATGTAAATGCTATCCAACAGGAGAGCGTTTAGTTTTCCAATTACTTTTACATATGAAAATACATTAGTCTTGTATTCCAATGAATACGCCGAGCGAATGCGGGCTGCCATGTTAAATGCCACCATCAGACATAGCACACAATAGAGACCACATAAATCTATTCTGTATATATTAACACAAGGCTAACAATATTCGAGTGAAGCAAATGACGCAGTCACAAGCATGAGTCGAGCGCAAGGCCGGGTTTCGTCACCGGCCGCCCGTTTTAACGCAAGGTCGTGTGCTCGCTCCACAACTGTTTAAAATATACGCGTTGGCTGGATTCGTTAGATTCTCTAGTTAATTGCACCGTATTTATATCGGTAGGTAATATCTTAAGACCGGTGAATACGGAAATAGCATTGTTTTTTTGCTCGTTTGTATTTGATGATTGTGGTGAGACGTTTCCAACATTTGTGAGGCAACTCTGGAGGTTTTAGGCATTGATCTATTGTAGTAACGTACAAGATGACACGTTCTGAATACTCTCAGCAGATAAATCAAGTGTTTGGTTATCCTGTAGCATATCTAAGTATTATCTTAGTAATTCTTTGGAAGATGGAACGCCATCTGCGTTGATACTTTGGTTCCATTACATTTTTCTAGAAGTCAGACCAAGACTGGCGCCTCTGTAGAATACGCAGAAAATCTCAATGACGCAAATATGGCTTCCTGGACAGGGGTACATACAACATTTGAGCTTTTTGAGGTTGAAAGTTTGGGACCGTGTGGATCGGGAGCAAAGGAAATATTCAAAGAGGTTTATCTCGTCTGGTCGACGTCACACGTGATTAAAACGCTGGCCTCTATTTTGCCCAACGTTTCACTATTGCCATACAATGCGGCAATGGGGCCAGCGTTTTGAGAACAATTCCCATTGATAGCGGCCTTTTAGATTAGTTTATTGAATTACAATTATGACATCACAAAAAATCTAGTTACAGAGAAATAATGCATGTAACACTACCAGTCTTTCCTTGGGTTTTCAGTTTTATTATGTTTAACCATATTGCATTGTAATACTTAATATAGAGTCCATTGTTGGTAAGTATACTGGAGAAGTCCCTAAAGTAATAGTAACCCCTGAATCAATCGATTATCCCTAAAGGAAGTTCAATAGCTACTAAGCTTCCGAAACACAGTACGACTTGGTACAGTAAAGTTTGTTATTTATTAAAGTTAATGCAATTAGGATACATAGTTACTATCAAAGCTAATTAAAGAATACATTTTAAAGTCATTGATATTTTAGTATTTTTACACGACTGCCCAAAATAGGAGTGTAATGTTTTCAGGGTTCATGTATGTATCTATGTGAACTTCTTAATTCCAAGTTAACTTTCAAATGTCTGCACAGATTTGGTTGTATGAGGTTGTAGTTGTCCTTACATCATCCCGAGTGACTCTGATAATATCTTTTTTAATTTGAATCATTTATTAGTGGGCTTTCGAGCCGATAGGCACCGCTGCCACTTTTTGTAACACACTTCAACGTCCTAAAGTTCTTATACAGGTATATATTATATATATATATATATATATATATATATAGGTATATATATACAGTTCCATTCCAGGCTAGGTGTGCTTTACCATCTTCGACCACACCTTCACTTAACATCAGGTGAGCTGTGGTCAAAACAACTAGCCTGTCAACCATAAAAAAAAAAAATAGAATTCGTTGATTTTGGATTCTATTCTAGGCTAGGTATATCCCAGGTAGCAAAATTTAAAGTATAAAAATATATGTCTAAATCACGCTAGTTTCCATGGTAGAGTAGCTACAACGACAACAGAACTAACGACAGACTAATCCCAAAAATAAAGATTGTCTTAATATCCTGGACAGGTCCATTCGTATGTACGTATAGTGAGGGATAGTCTGTGTGCCTTTTTTTATTAATCTCACACAATTTGATTTAGTTCCAAACTAGCAATGCTTAGACTACGCCTAAGTTTTCTCAACCTTATTACTACGCTTAAATTTTCTCAACCTTTTTACTACTCCAAGTTTTCTCAACCCTTTTACTACGCCCAAGTTTTTTTTCTGTATAAGCCTTAATTTGGTCCATAGTCGTAAATAGAACGGAACGGAATTTTTCTGGCAACTTGGCCGTTTCGTCATCCAACGCCATACATGACTCTTAACGAGATAACTCAAACGCGCAATTCTTGTAGAGAGCTACGGTACCATGTAAACCAAACAAATATCTCTAAAGTCGACAAGATATTATAAGCTCACAAATTACTTAGTAGATTTTACGATTATCCAGTAAACGTGCCAGCAAGAGGAATTCCTTCTAATTTAATAAATTAGAAGACTACCACAAGTTCATTGCTGAAATTGCTAAAGCAGCATTGGCGGGATATCTAATTGGGTTAGGCAAGGATGAGAATACTGGGTTGGGAAAGAAGCTCATTTAACCAGGAGTTGAATCGTATGTTTCAGACACTAAGAGTTTTAATTCCTACAACGCGATGGACCCGGCATACAATACCGTTCAATACTAAAAAGTTTCATCTTCAAACTTTTATGGGGATTTTAAAAAAAAACCTACTGTCTCTAACTAAGACGGACGGACAGCGGAGTCTTAGTAATATGGTCCCGTTTCACCCTCTGGGTAAGGAACCAAGAAAATTATACAAATAATTTAATTATGAGCTAACAAGTGTGGATAAGAAAGTACAAATCACAATCTTTATTCAGCAAGTTACAATCTTCTTGGATCTTCTTGGATTTTCTTGGTCATGCTTCTCGTTCTCAACTGATGCTAGATGGCGTAACATTCCCTATGCAATGAGCACTAAGTTCTAGCTTAATGTCTTGCAGGCGACTGCGAGAGTGTGACGCTCTACAACCTACCGCAAGATGCATTAAGAACGTTACGCCATTATTAACTTCTTGAAACTTCTTCTTTCTTCTTCGGCCAATTTGTTGGAAAACTATTCTTCGAAATCGTTATAGTTTTGCTCGCAAATCTCAATTGACTATTATACAAACATTTATTATGTGAATTTGTTTACACGAATTAATGATGATTACTTTCTGCTTCAGTTGTCGTCTTCTTGAATTTTCTGTGTTCTTCTGTGATCTTCTTGTCTGTTATATTGCGCTGCACATACCCACCATTCGACAAGACTGATGGTGAGAACAAACACCAGTCGAGACGAATGATGGGTGCGGACAACGTTTATCTTCTTGACTCTTCTTCTATCCTTGATACTCGACGAGTTTTTTTTTAATTTATTTGTAATAATATGTGTATGAATAAATATGTATGATGTCCGTAACTTAATTAAATGAGCTTCATGTTATACCTGAAAAGGTGTACAAATATTTGCCGGCAACAGAATAATTTATATCTTGTAATATAATATTTTTCTTCAGTCATAAAAATAAGCTGTATACAATGTCAAATAGGAAAATTAATAATAATTGAAACATAAAAAAAAAATTGTAAAATTAAAAATTATACACAAATGGTTAGAATTTGTCAATTAAATATTCATTAATTTTATAAAAGGTTTTTTGGATTGAGAAGAGACGAACGAGACGCTCTGATGGTAAGAGATAACGCCTGTCCATGACCATTGCAGCGGCACACAGAACTTTGAGTAGAAACATACAAGTCTAGGGCATCACTGCTCATTACTTAGAGACTTTGATCATTAGTCTCAACAGTAATTTCGCTAGCTGCAGTACCCTTCAAACCGAAACACAGTAATGTTTACACACTACTGCTTGGCGTCAGAATATCTGGTACCTACCTAGACGATCCAGTTAAGGAAATCTACCACCGAGTGAAACCTAAAAAATGGAAGCCATGGAACCTAAAAAAATAAAATGTTGGCGCAACAGTGAAACGCCGCCACAATGTCGTTAGTAGCGAGTGTCGTCACGGCCAAGCGTGCTCGCCGCATGTTTGCCAACGTGAGTTTATCATTGAACAGTCAATAGAACGGGGAAGTAGGCGGAGGTCGCCATGATAGCGCGACACAAGGTCGCACCTACAGTTATGCCTATATAACACTATTATAAAGTTATCTTCGTTATTTTCAGTATTTGATACGTTAACTTTTAAATTCTACTGTTGGGAGGGCTATTCAACATTTTAATATTAATTATATCATTAGGCGCGTAAGTTTTGAGGGTTTACTTGATACATCTGAAGAGACTAACGTGTGGCGGTATTTTTGTACTAATAATCTACTGTTTTATTAAAGCAATTATGATTTACCGCAAATAAAGACCAAAATACATGCCAGTAGCTGTGATTTCACTGTAAAATTATGCTCCATAAAAAAATATTTGTATGGAAATTGAACCGTCTTAACATTTTTAGTAAAAAAAACCTTTAGAAATTTGCTTTACATGGGTGTGCAAAAAGATTGTGAGATATGAAATCACTTTTCTATTTCTATACTATTATAAGGAGGAAATATTTGATTGTTTATAATGAATAGGCTCCGAAAGTACAAGACCGATCTCAAAAATTCTTTCACCGTTGGTAAGCTACGCTACCCCTGGGTGACATAGACCACTTTTTATCCCTGTATTCCCACGGAAACGGGAACTACGCGGGTGAAACCGCAAAGCGTCAAGACCTACAAGTGTACAAAGTATAGCTCTCATTTTTAAAAGAGCGCTGCAGTACTTTTTTTTTATATTGTTGACAGGCTAGTTGTTTGACCACAGCTCACCTGATGTTAAGTGAAGGTGTGGTCGAAGATGGTAAAGCACACCTAGCCTGGAATGGAACTGGCTCTCAAGTGAGGCTGCCGGAACACACCGTTAGATGCTTGGCGGCAGATTTTCAACTTGAGGGTGGTAGCTAGCCAGCCGAGTACTAGAAAGTACCCTACCACCATGCTATGGCTTCCTCACGATGTTTTCCTTCACCGGCAGCTCAAGCTCATTGTTGGGGTTTGAACCCACGCCCTTCGGCATGCGATCCTACCGCGCTAACCACTGAGCTATCATCGCTACAGTACTTACATAAATGACTTTCGTCATAACGCTATTTTATGTGTAGTAGAGTAACGTATTCCGACCGAAAGTCATAAGCAATTTCGTATGGACAACGTCATAATTGCGCAGTCACTAGGTACGCAATTCACGAGTGACCGTGTCGGGCAAAATGAGCAAACCATTAACACGAGACTGCAGCGAAATTTAGACTTTAGCTGCTAACGTTTATAATCGAAACTTGTTTGGTGCGTTCAAAGTGAAATCAAATTGCTTTACCGAGCGCCATTTTGTGAATATTTGTCGAATGTTCTCCTAGTAATTTGGGTGGTTTTCACTACGAGTTTTTGATAGATATTGGAACATTGCGTATATTGCTTTCAGAATTGTATTGTTTATTAGTATGTAACTAGATAATGTGGTGCATATGCATGTATTATCTATCTATATCTAATATCTATACTATTATAAAGAGGAAAGATTTAAATAAATAAATAAAATAAATATCATAGGACTGTACACACAGCGCCATCTGACCCCAAACTAAGCAGAGCTTGTACTATGGAAGTCAGATAACTGATAGAATACTTAAATACTTACAATTTGATTGTCTATTTGTTTGTTTGTACTGAATAGGCTTCGAAACTACTGGACCGATCTTAATAATTCTTTCATTATTAGAATGCTACATTATCCGTGATGGACATAGGCTATATTTTATTTGAAAAAACAGTTAGGGATCTGTATGGAAACTTCAACAAAGTAACCCAAGCTGTGAAAAATATACCAAAAAATCCTTACTTAGCATGGGCAGCGAAAACTTTTGACAATAGAATAAAGTGACGTTTTATAGTGCAAACTGACAGCTACAAAAATGTCCGCAATATCATATGTCTATTACAGTTGTCATCTACATCTTATAAAGAGGAAAGATTAACTTTTGTGTTTGTTTGTATTGAACAGGCTCCGAAACTACTGGATCGATAAATTTATATTGTTAATCGAGTTTTGTTTTGCCGCCCTAGGCTCCAACCTACTGGTGAATCCGCCACTGAGCGTACCCTAAGTGAGAAACCCTCTTCTACAGCGTCGACATACCTGGCTAGTGTTGCTGTCAAAGACCGCGTCGTAGGCGTAGACCCTCGGAGGCTCCGCTGGCGTGACATTGTTCCTGGTGACCGCTATGGTGTTGTTGTGGGGGTCGACCGACACGCAGTTGTAGGAGCCGTCGAGCTTCTCTCGCTGGTCCATGGGCCGGACGCGGACCACCACCCGGACATTCTCCACAGTGGGCGCGGCGAGATCTGCATCCTGTGAAAGATTTACCTGACGCTTTTGAAAATTGACTTTAACATTTTCATTGCCACCACTATTTTCGCTGCCGCCGCCGATGTCGCCTTATGCTAAATGCGAGCACGCCAGCCGTGCTCGTGACATGGGTACGCTAGGCATGTTCACTGGCACTGTATATGAAATCATAACAAACCGTATTTCGGCTTCAGATAGGAAATATGTCCAAATTCATGAAAAATCGAGAACACACATGGCGTGCTCGCTGCTCGCGGCATCGCGATAGGACTACGTATGGACACGCTATAGGCGTATCTTCGGCACTGAATGTGTGTTAAATCCCTGTAACGTCATTTTTTAAATTATTTGACAGGCTAGGTGTTTGACCACAGCTCACCTGATGTTAAGTGACGGTGTGGGTTAAGATGGCTAAAGCACACCTAGCCTGGAATGGAACCGGCTTTCAAGTGTTAGCTTTCAGTTTGATTTCGCGGGCAATTGGAATAGTTTATTTAGTCTATGAATTACCACCGGAGCGTCACGATAGGTGGCGCCAGGGAATGTAGAGAGAACTGTTTAAAAATGGATGTAAGGAGGTGGATCGATAGAAGAAAACAAGGCTCGATAGAGATGATGTGATTCATGAAACAAGGGTCGATAGAGATGATGTGATGATGATAAGAATGTGTTAATACAAGCGAGACTGCCGAAACACACCGTTAGATGCTTGGCGACAGATTTTTAGTTCAATAAAATAGTACACTAAATTGCTAATTAGTTAGAAAATTGCTAAAGTGGTGCATCTACGTACCTACATGATAGGTGTCATATGCATATGGTTTATGAGACAAAGTTCTGGTATCTTTTTAGTTCTATCATAACTAAAATACTTTGTACATAATTGTTAAGGTTGATCACACTGACGGACGCAGATGGTAAACGTTAGGAGTGTTTATCGAAAACGAAATGGAAATATGGTTTCCTCACGATGTTTTCCTTCGCCGGCAGCTCAAGCTCATTGTTGGGATTTGAACCCGCAGTCCGCACGCGCGAGCTATCTAGCTAAAGTAAAATTGTTTTCTTCCACTGGCATCAAGTCAAAATTTGAAGTTGAAACCTGCGGCGAACGAACTTAAAACGCTAATCACCGAGCTATCATCGCATCGTATTTGTTTTCCATAGCAGTTGTTTTAAAGATATCTTTTTTTAAGAACCGAAAATCCAATTGAAATGTATACTTACAAACGAGATTCAATCAAATATAAACGACGAAAACATAATCCATCTCTTTCCTTCTCATATCATTGCCTATCCCTTTCTCGAACAATTAATTAGTTATGAATTCTGTAGTTGCGTTGTGTCATGAAATGAGGTCACTCGAGGGTACATCGAGTAAATTGCAACGTGCCTGTCGTACCACCGAAGAATCTAGGTCACTCCAAACAAAGAGTCGGACCAGTATTGCCAACATTTGCTTTTATAGCATTGCTTTACTTCTAAAACCATTTTCGTAACTTTCCGACTTTATTCCCAGACATAATGGTTACATTTCATTAATTTCCAAAATGTAATAGTAGATTTTTTGGAATCGTTACTCTCTTGTTACTACTTCAGATTTGTTTTGAATTCCTTTTGTTAATGCCATTCTCTGAGCAATGAAAGTCATACATTTATTTAATTAATGTAGGTCGGATAAGAAATGTTTCATCCCAAGTAGGTAACGTTTGGTAAAGAAGCCTAGCTATAGATATTCAGAGAAAGATTTTTCGATAATGTTTGTGTCCCATGAAGTTACTAAAATTGTTAGACGTTACTTCTAACAAACTACATCTAGCAACACCGCCGAAATAGCTAGAGCAGTCCATCCCTGTCACACTCCATGACCTATTTACAAAAATCAATCCCACGTCGTATTTCCCGTTTCACGGAATTTGTAATACAGCGCTACCGACTTATCTGTATAATTTTATGGGGGAGCCACCGGTACATTTTCTAAGCAAAAACTGATACGATTCCGTGGAAAATTTTGCTTGAAAATTGGTAGATTTAGAAATCGATTGTATGAAAATAACGCGATTTTATAAGGCTATTCCAATAGGTTGCTAAATAATTATTTAGACTATAAAGTAGTTGGTAGGTATATGCTCGGCCATTGTTTCCCCGTGAATTATCAACATTCTATTTTGATAAATTGCACATTTTTTAAAGTAATATAAATTACATGTAATGTTCTGTGTCTGGGTGTACTGTATGTATTATAAGTATGTATTTACAAAAAAAAAAAGTATTTAAGTATTTTATCAGTTATCTGATTCCCATAGTACAAGCTTTGCTTAGTTTGGGGTCAGATGGCGCTGTGTGTAATGTCCTACGATATTTATTATTATTATTTACATGTACTTCTTAATATTCTTCCCATCTCATTTAGCATTTATAGCAATTTTTACTACAGATGATTGAATGCAACAAAGAGAACACTTTCCTTACTGTGTTCCTTTTGTATTTAACTACCAACCCGTCTAAGCGTCATGCCATTTTTGTAAGGACATTTCTGTATATGAAACAGACGATCAAACAAGCAAGCGGGCAATGTGATAGTAAGACGTCACCGCCACCGAAAGACGACTATAACAGCGTTGCCGTCTCTTCAATAAATGGATTCCATTAACATTGTAAGCTTTCCGGAAGAAATCATTGAAATAAGTGAAAATCGTATTCGTTTCGTTGTGGAACAAACAGTTAGTTACACGGGAAATTAGACTGTATTTTATACTGTTTAGTGAACATTTATTGGTTTTAACGAATCAAGGAAGCAGTGTAAGTCAATGATACGGGGAAAACCGCAAATCGCATCTAGTTTTTTTATAAAGTGTAAATTGTGCTAAACAGAACTGCGCTGCTTTAGCGACGAATACCAATCTAATATTAGCTAATACCACAGAATAAATGATAGTAATTTGCCGCGAGCGTGTGTGGCTATGGATGGCCTAGTTGTAACCACTTCTACGTTTCGATATAACATCACTATCTGATGGAAAAGATGACACTCCCAAGTAGTCAATCTGTTTCCTGTACATTTATCGCGAATTTCCATGAATTTTTTTAGCGTTTCGCATGAAACATTTCATTGTGAATGTAAAAGTGTATTTTATCGCGAATTTGTATGGAATTTTATAGCGTCAATTTACATAGAGTGTTTTACGCGAATGGAATAAAATTATCAAAAATAAATTTTAATGATTAACAACTTGGGCATCGATGTAAAGTATCTATCGCTTTTATACAATCTGTGAGAAAATAATACCTTTTTTAGTCTATAATTCTGAAATCGAAATCTTATAAAATTAATACTGTTTAACATGAAATGAGATTCTTTGTCCCGCTATTGTCTAATACCCGAGAGAAAGTTAAGAGCTCCAAACATAATTGAATTACCTTAAAAATCTAAGTCGATCTATACTAAAGATTTCGAGCTGATAAAATTAGAAAACTTCAATTCCATGCCGTTTCTACGATCTCTTACCCAATCGCCATCTTGCACGAGAACAAGTCACAAAAATACCACTCAAGTTATAATGGAAAAAAATCTAAAACACCAATTAAAATAAACAGTCACAGCATTAGCAAAAATATTTCCATTTACTTAATTGGACTTTTAAAAGCACGTAAGGATTAAAGTGCCATTCCAATAAGAAATATGTTCAATTTAATTGGAAGAAATGGCAATACATCACACCAATTTTTTAATTTGGCACGATGACAAATTATTATAAAAACACGAGGCACGATTTTAGAACTTAAAATTATTTCTAATAGGAATCTTTTTAGATTTAGATATAGTGATGCAAAGCACTGGACACTGCACATAGAAGCAACAGGGTCGTGTCGAGCTACAAGTAGCGGTGCGCGCAGTGCAAGCGTGCTCGCCGATCTGTCTTGAGGCGATACGATATGCTAGTACGCTACGCCCAGTGTTGCCAGCGCTCGACGGTCAAAAGTAACGGCCAGTCGAAAAATAACGATATGAGAAAAGTACAGTAACAAAATAGCCCTATTGATAAAATGAGAAATATTCGTGGACATTTCACACAGCGTTTAAATAACCAAGTTACGGGAATTAAACAACTTTACAGATAGAATACTTATATACTTTTTGTAAATACATACACACATTTAATACACAGAATCAAAAAGATAACGATTTAATCTAATGATTCATCTGGTAATAAAAGTTTTCTTTACTATAAAACCTAATAACCTTTGTATTCTAATAGAGCTAAAAATTGACGTTGAATGTTACAAAATTGATGGTATAGCAACACTGCGAGCCCGGTACGCCCCGCGCTTCCTCCCTGACCCCACTGTGGTGCAGGTGTGTCAAGGATGGCGTATTTACAATTGATTTCGTCGAGGGTACGTTTTAGATGGAAAATGTTTATTCGCACATCCAAATTATTAGATAGGTTTTGATGGACAAATAAATCTCCTTTGCAGGATATCTAGGTACTAAGTACTATTGCATCAAATATTCTGTCGTCAAGCAGTTAGATATAAATACGGTAACGTTGGAATGGTTTTTCTAATGCCATTTTACTATATTGACATATTTTATGTTTGTCAATATTTTTATATTGACATATTTTTATGTGACATTTTATGTACTTTATTTGACATTTTGTTATTATTTATACACTGTTTATATACTAATCAGTGTTTTACAACATTTTTTAATGATCATGTTGATTGAAATGATTTTACGAAATTTGACTTGTAACATTGGTGTTGTCAACAAAATATTTGTATTTGGTACTAAATTTAGCGACTCGGTTAAACAGCAATGGCGACTACATTTCGTCTATTTAGAGATGAAATAAGGCTTGAAGGTATTGCCACATTAAACCTTTTACTAGAAATGAGGTTAATGAAATTCTGTCAACTTAAAATTTGTATAGGGGTCTATAAGTTGAAAGCGGTGGAAGGTATTGGCTTGAAATTTTAGTTTTATAGTTGGGGAGTTTTTATTCTTAAATAGATAGGATTTATAAGGAGACAAGTGAATTTTGTACTGTTTAGGTTAAGTACAAATAGATCCTGACCCCAGTAACAGAATAACAAATTTGAACTTTATCTGATATGTGGATAAAGCTCCTATTCATTCATCAACTAGAAAAGATTTTCGGGCAAAGTATTCAGTTTTGTCTTAAGACAAAATAAAGAAAGTCGTAAAGCTACCATAGAAGGTTATTGCTGGCGGGTTATAGAAAAATGACTCTTTATTTATGTTAAGGTCTAGACTTCTGCAAGCTTATTTTGACCTCCACTCTAATATTAAAAAAACTATGTTGCAACATATTTATGTATGTATTTTATAGCTCAAAAAATTTAATATTTTTTAAATAAACTAGCGCAACATTGAGCTGATTATTTAAATACATATGTTACCCAATTCTATGGTCAGTTTGATTAGAAAACAAGAAAGATAATTTATTTGTATACAACATGTACTTAAAAGATGTTCTTAGTCATTTTAATGTGGCTAAATCATGTTGTGTCGGTTAGATAGGTGGCACTGTACTCGTTCATATGTCATACATTCAAAAAATATTCAAAATTAAATTATAATCATGTCAAAATTAAATTATATGTCAAATTTAAAATCAAATGTCAAAATTAAAATACATAATTAATTAAAATAGCAATGTCAAACAAAAATAATAAAATTACATAATTGAAAAATGTCATTCAAAATTGTTAATTTAAAAAAATCATCAATTGTGTAATAGCATTTCTTTAATAAAAAATAAAAATAAATAAATATCGCAGGACATTACACACAGCGCTATCTGACCCCAAACTAAGCAAAGCTTGTACTATGGGAGTCAGATAACTGATAGAATACTTAAATATATTTTTTTTTGTAAATACATACTTATAATACATACAGTACACCCAGACACAGAACAAACATTTGGTTTTATATCACAAAATGCTTGTCCTGGGTGGGAATCGAAGTGCCTTTAATTTATTCACACAATACACAATGTAACTGGGTTACCTATACTTATATGTATTAAAGGGTGTAATGAGGTATAAAACATATTGCTTTTTTTTTTATTAATTTGCCCCTTCGGGCAGGCTAAAGCTATAGAGCCATACTGCCTTGTCTTAAGTGTTATTTCTGCTGTATCTTAACTATAGTTATCGTCAAAGTCGTCTTTGTTAAGTCCAGCTCGTGTCAGTTAATTCCAGTCATGCTTTAGTAAAGTAGTGGCGACTTTACGATAAAGCTTCGATGGAGTTTTGGAAGCAACACGAAAACTCATATTTCACCACATTATATCATTTTCCCACACTCGCGCTTGTAATTCGGCACTTTATGAATAAAACCACCATTTTTATGCATAAACACTCAACAAAACACTAGTTTTGGAAAAAAATACAACGGAGCAACACGATTCTTCCCGCATTCCCGCCAAAACTCGTAAACATATTGCTTAGACTTGGCAAAGTCATTTTTTTTGAACCAGCAATACACCCAGACAGATGACAGATTAATAAATATGTACATATATGGGCATTCACACTACCTGAAATAAGTATTTCCATAAGGGTAGAGAATTACAAAAATTCCTATTGTGTGATATCATTGAACTGCTTATGGGACTTGAAACTTTTTTTTTTTATATAGCTGACAGGCTAGTTGTTTGACCACAGCTCACTTGATGTTAAATGATGATGTGGTCGAAGATGGTAAAGCACACCTAGCCTGGAATGAAACTGAACTGAACTTAACTGGTGGCGATTTAGTTAGCAAAAAGATTACAATGCATTTTTGTTTCTATTGTGAATATAATAACAGCTTGTATTCATTGACACATTCATGACAGTCTTGTGATGGGTTTTATGCAGTGTTGCCGCAACTGAGTTTCTAAAAAGTACATCTAGTGCTGAAAAAGTACATTTTGGGTTAAAAAGGTACATCATCATTTCAGCCGTAGGACATCCATTGCTGGAAGTAGGCTACCCCCATTGATGTTAAGTTGATAAGGTACGTAACATGGACCTCATTACACATGGGAGGCTTAAAAGGTATGTCAAATGTGTAAAATATATGCTAACAGCAATGCTGGTTCTTCGATAACATGTAATGTAATCTAACTAATATGCGAAACTCTTGTTCTGATTGTTACCTTTTCATAGATTAAACAGATGAATCTTTTGAAAAGGTTATAAGATGTTTCAGAATAAATATGGACTACTATTTTCTTCAAAATGAGATTTGTATGTAAATTCTGACTTGAACTTGGTAAGTAATATTATGGTAAGTGCCAGTATGACAGTATTTGTGGTGTGCGACTTGAAATGAGCTTGGATAATTGTTTTTATAGTTATTTGTTTACTAGGGTCTAGATTGACATTATATGGGTGGGTTCGATTCCCACTCAGGACTAACATTTGTGTGACTAACATCGATGTTTGTTCTGTGTCTGGGTGTACTGTATGTATTATAAGTATGTATTTACAAAAAAAAAAAAAGTATTTAAGTATTCTATCAGTTATCTGTCTTCCATAGCACAAGCTCTGCTTAGTTTGGGGTCAGATGGCGCTGTGTGTAATGTCCTATGATATTTATTTATTTATTTATATATAGTAGTACCTATCTATAGTATTAATTAAGACCAGCAAAACCCTCTTTCTGTCTGGTCATCCAATCTAAGGTTGCAAAAACAAAATGGTATAAAAATTAACTGCCTTGTTAGCTCGTTGGGTAATAGCTCTGCTTCCTGAGCTGCAGGGCATGGGTTCGATACCCAGGTCAAACATTTGTGTGATGAACATAGATGTTTGTTTTTTGAAGGCATTCTTATACTCTTACTTTTATATTAAATAATATATATTACAAGTAATTATCTATAAAAAAAAATGCAAGTTAAGTATTCTATCTGTTAGCTGGTTCTCATAGTACAAGCTTTGCTTAATTAGGTACTAGATAGCGATAAGAGAAATGTCCACAGGTGATTATTTTATTTAAGACGATTTTTTTTAAAATATTTCACCCAAATTGGACATTAGTGTAAAGACAAATTAAATTCCTGTGGTAGTGAAAGTTGCCATAGTCACACCTAGTCTGCAGTACTCAGAACTGCTAATGTAGCAATTATAAAAAGTTCAATAAGAAAATGATCTACAGAAATAATGGATTCAATGTTTGAAACAAAATATGATGGGTATACCTAGTCATATTTTATACAAATTATTTTGTTAAACACTGAATTTATTATTTCTCAAGACAAGTAAGTAACCTTGATTTCTTCTCAAATCTCAAAATCTTGAGTTTAATTTTAATAGAAGAATAAGACAAGATATGTTGGAATCCAGCTAAAATAGCTTACAACATACAAAGTCATAATTTAGTATAAGGAAGCTATTAGTTATGCGAGCTCCAGGGGACCACCCCCCCTTCTTCGAGTACACATAACTAATGCTAAAACCATGTTTCAGTAAAATCACATTTAAATTGATACCCTAAAAAAATATTCTTTACAAATAAAAAACTTCATACATACCTATCTGTGCAAAGTAATTATTCTTTATGAAACCTAGACCTGTCATTTCACTTACATTCCTGTAAAAAATTTGCTAATAAAAGCGTCTTATTGAAATAATAATGATTTAAAATGCTAGTTTTTTCAAGTGAGTGGCGTCTATTCGAGATAACAAAAAAGGGCAGAAGTGGGCAAAATCCCACAGCTTGCCCAACACTTAAATTTTAACAGATTACATTACTGAAAAACTTGAAGTGACATTTCTAATAAGAAACCATCAAGAATCGACGGAAAATCAATAAGATTATGCAGATGGCGTACTTTGCTAGAATGTGCGCAGATTATGTACCTACTAACCTACGTAACCGCTTCGCTACGTAGGTAGCAATGATGACCATGAAACATTTGATGACTCAACGCTTCAAACTCATATTTAAACTGATTCAAACTATCTAGATGAAATTATTTGATTATTCAAATTGGAACGAATTACGCAACTAAGAGACTAGGAATGACAAAGAAAGCTACGAAATAAGCCAACATATCAAATTTCTTTAACACACGTGCAATAATTGTACTTACAGGCATTTTGCAGTCTTCAGTCCCGCTGTATCACAAGAAATGTAATTTTACTGCGTGATTCGCGTAAACACAAAGTAACGCTGTCGTTCTTTGTTTGCTGAAGAGGAATTGAAAATCAATAACCGACGACCTACTTTTAATTCGAGTTTCTTCGTGAGCGAATTCAATGGAAATGACTTGACATGACGTGACATTTCTAAAAGCAGAAAGCTACCACTTGCCAGTCTAATAACGAAATCAATTTCTACTACAAAAGCGTTTCCGGTAGAATGGACATAAAATCGATTGAAGAGTACCATTTTACAAATTATATCCACAAATTATGCTTCAGTCTTTTTAATACTACAGAGGAACTACTAAATAAAATCAAATAAACTACTTTATAAGGCAGACTCTACAAATGACTGTAGTTCTTACAACGCTGGGCGTTTTGCCGCAGCGTATGGCTGTGCTTATGTGGAGTTGTGTGCCACTATGGCATTATTTTGACTGTCGTACCCTCAGACGAATACCAAATACGAAGACCATTCATAAAATTCGCCCTGCTTAATCGACTGAGATTGTACCACTGCTGTAGACCATGTTTGTTACCAGTTTGGGAAAAGCTTTGTGACAAATTCGACACACCTTACATGGTTTGTTAGATTTTGTGCAGGTTTTTATTAACGCTATTGACGTTATTGGCACTATAGGCATATTTTTAAACGTTCTTTTTATACTTTGGTAATCAGCTGTCAAAATATATGAGAGCAAAATGTCCGAAGTATACTATTATTTCATAGAGGTGAACTGAGCTCGGAAGAATCAACACAGCCTAACCACTTTATTTTGCTTTGTGTTTGTTTTTTTAGCGGTATTGACGTTACTAACATTGTCAATATATTTCAGACTAAGTTCTGTATATGACTGCTGACTGAAAACGTCAAATCAAATCAAACGCTGCTGATGTTTACTTTTTTGCAAAAAATAACATTACATTAACTAATTTTAGGGTTTAGATGCTAAAAACATCGAGTTCAATGATTTCATTAATAAATAACAAGTTCAAGGTGTAACATGTCTGCAGAAGAAGACGTACTGTCGACCCATATTGGAAATGTCGACGTCAATATTGAAAATGGATCGAACAGCGAGAAAAGCAGCGATTCTGGCATCGAGACCATGGAGGGTTGTTCCGAAACGTTCCCAACGTCGTCTGACTCCGATACATCACCCATTAAAAGTAGCACCACCGACCAGGACGCCGTCGAAGAGTTTGCTACGAACGATGGAACTCCTGTTAAATGTGAGAGTCTAGACCACAGCTCCTTGTCCATTCCAGTTCTTACTACAAAAGATGATAGTCCTAACATAAATTTACTCAATTGCGACGAGTCATCTCCCTACAAAGTTGAAAATGTTATCAAACGTTCTGCTGAAGCAACCAGCGAAATTTCTAACACAAACTTTCTTAAAACAAATATGCTTAAAGAAAAAGGATTAGAAATCTACAGCAGTCTAGCAACGTCAACAACAAGCTTAGATGATCCAAATTCTAAGACGAATTTATTATGTAAGTCACCATATAGTCATAGCGCTGAAAACATATTAACCATTGACAAATCTAGTTTAAATTCTAGTGAAAACAATTTAGACAAGGAGAAAATTTTGTCACAATTTATGACACAGAAAAGCAAAGTCAGCTCTATTCACAAAATCCCTGAAAATCTACCTTTGAACAGTATGAAGGCTGACACTAAAGTTAATGAAAATGTTTCCAACATTGACAATAGGTACCCTCGTATACCTAAAGAAATTTTATCTCAGGATATAGGCAGCATTGTAAAAAACGTCCATGGTATATTTTCGTCAGTTAGTGGCAGTCTTAAATATGCTTACAATCAGCGCTCGGCACAGAAACCTGTTAAAAATTCAAAACCAGCACTAAATGGCAAAGTCATGAATGACATTTTTGAAGACGAAACAACTGACACTAACTTCAGAGATAAAGAAAAACACCAGAATGTGTTTGACTTGACTACAAGTTCAAATGTAGCTAAAATACCATTTACGATAGAAAATCAAGAGGATGTCCAAGAATGCTCTGTGCAATCTTTTGATGCAAAGAAAGATGTGATAAAACTTCAAGTTGAGATGCTTGAAAGATTATTGTTTGAACAGAGAAAGGAAAACGCATCTTTGAAAGATAGGATTAAACAGCAGGGTGAGGACTTGCATGAGAAAGATCAAGCGTTTAAAGAGCTGGTGGTTAAATTGGATTTGGTAAGTCAGTTTTCTATTCCACTACTCAATTTAAAAGATTTTTTTTAGACAAACAAAACACTCATGATGGTAAAAGATTAAGACTATCCATGACCATTGCAGCGATACATTTTGAATAATAGCGAAATCCAGGTCATCGCTGCTATGACGCTCATTACTTTGAGACATTAGATGGTTAATCTGAACAGCCCTGTAATTTCACTAGCTGCAAACAAACCGTAACACAGTAATGTTTACACACTACTGCATGGCGGCAGAATATCTGGTACTGCGGTGGTACCTACCTAGACGACTTCCTGCTAAGGAGATCTACCTCCAAGTAGATGTCTACATCTGAGTAAAAGAAATACAAAACACAATATACTATGGCTTTCGTTCCCACCCAGGACAAACACTTTTGTGGTATAAACAAATGTTCTGTGTGTAATTGTTCTGTATATTTCATAATGTATTTACAAAAAATTGCTATGTAATCTATCAGTTATCTGACTTCCATAGCACAAGCTTTGATTAGTCTCGGGTCAGATGACGCTGTGTGCCCTACAATATTTATTTTTATTTATTACTAGCAAACGCCTCGCGGTTTCACCCGCGTAGTTCCCGTTCCCGTGGGAATACAGGGATAAAAGTAACCTATGTCACCAGGGGATAGTGTAGCTTCCTAACGGTGAAAGAATTTTTGAAATCGGTCCAGTAGTTTCAGAGCCTATTCAATACAAACAAATAAATAACCATTCAAATCTTTCCTCTTTATAATAGTACTAGCGGACTCCTCGCGATTTCACCTGCGTAGTTGCCGTTCCCGTCGGAATACAGGGATAAAAAGTAGCCTATGTCACCCGGGGATAGTGTAGCTTCCTAACGGTGAAAGAATTTTTGAAATCGATCCAGTAGTTTCAGAGCCGATTCAATGCCTATTTAATATTTTGTAGCGATGATAGCTCAGTGGTTAGCGCGGTAGGTTCGCATGCCGAAGGGCGTGGGTTCAAACCCCAACAACGAGCTTGAGCTGCCGGTGAAGGAAAACATCGTGAGGAAACCATAGCATGGTGGTAGGGTACTTTCTAGTACTCGGCTGGCTAGCTACCACCCTCAAGTTGAAAATCTGCCGCCAAGCATCTAACGGTGTGTTCCGGCAGCCTCACTTGAGAGCCAGTTCCATTCCAGGCTAGGTGTGCTTTACCATCTTCGACTTTAACACCTTCACTTAACATCAGGTGAGCTGTGGTCAAACAACTAGCCTGTCAACCATAAAAAAAAAAAAAATGCAAACAAACAATTCTTTCCTCTTTAAAATAGTACAGATAGTTATATATCATACTTTGGTTTTCATAGATGGGTAAACGCGTAGAGCAAGCGGAACGTGAAAAGAACGCGGCGGTGATGCGGTACGCTAGTGTGGAATGCGCTGCGATTGAGGCCCGGCGCGTCGCTGACGCCGCGTCAGCCGCCGAGACGGCAGCGAAGGCCGAGTCTGAACTCCTCAACAACAAGCTGAAAAGTGCGCATAGCGAGAAACACAGGATTATCCAGCTTTATGATGATAAGGTGAAAAACACAATTATTATTTTATTTTCTCTTCTGTATGTAAAGAAAAAAAAAACTTTACTGTTTCCAAAACCTTTTCGAAATAGTACATTTCTGTACAATATTTTTACGTTTAAAAGTCTGTAAACTATGAGGTGGGGTTTATTTTAATATAATACATAATTAAAATAAACCCCACCTCATAGTTTACAGAAACACGTGTCGACAAAGTGGTTACTGCAGAGAAGAGGATTCTTGATTATTTTAATTAGATTTTTTGTAGTTTTAATTAAATTATTGTCAAATTAAGAATATTTCAAAGTTTATGAGTTCTAGATTTTAAGTAAGATTAGGGGTTTTAATTAATAAGCAGTGTAAAATTAGTTTAATTTAAGTCTCCTCGTCACTGTTGGAACTGGAACGACTGTTAAGCGGAAATAAACTAAAGATAAACATTGAACATTCAAAATGAACTTCTGCAAAGTAACGCCTGAATCAATCAATTATAATACATAAATCAAACTAGACTTGACTTTCAACTGATGTCTCATGACGTCATCTCTTCGGGCAACTTTCATAGACTGGCAAACCAAAACAAAACTTGTCAATGTCAAGTCAACGGCGATCATAATAATATTTTGTTATCCATGTAGTAGCGATGATGGCTGAGTTGTCAGCGAGTTCGCGAAGGGTGTGGGTTCAAACCCCAACAATGAGCTTGAGCTACCTGTGAAGGAAAAACTTCGTGGCGAAACCATAGCATGGTGGTAGGGTACTTTCTAGTACTCAGATAACTAGCTGCCACTCTCAAGTTGAAAATTTGCTGCCAAGCACCTAACGGTGTGTTCCGGCTGTCTCACTTGAGAGCCAGTTTCATCCCAGGCTAGGTGTGTTTACCATCTTCGACCGCGCCGTTACTTAACATCAGGTAAGCTGTGGTCTAACACCTGGCCAAACTTTTCAACCATAAAAAAAGTCTAAAATAAAAAAATTAGACAAATTATTTGAATTGCATTTTGAATTTCTTGACATGAAAAACTTTTTAATTCTTTATTGACAGTGTGTAGAATCATTATTAAAAATTATTAAATTTTAAAAAGTGTTTTTTACATTTTTTTATTAAAAATTCGGGGCGAAAAGTACTGCAATGACGTCATGCTTGGGGTGTTTTGTGCATTTCCCCCCCACTATCGCGACCGAGGCCTCGCGATCCAGTTGCACAAACTAGCAACGTGATTTATGAATGAAATTGCGACGGACTAGGTTTTCCTTAGTGGCAGATATCCTTAGCAGGAATTCGTTTAGGTAGGTACTACCGCGGTACCAGATATTCTGCCTCTTACCATCAGGAGAACGTCTAGTTCGTCTCATTAATTTTACATAAAATTTTTTTTTACGGTGATACCAATTACCAGACTGCTAAAAGATTTTTTGTCTCGCTTGAATGAATGATCCTTGATTAGTATTTTAATCTCTACCAAGACTAATATATTGTACTGGCATCTTGTTGACAGTGTCATGATTTACAAAACTCCGAGAGGGAGATCGCAAAGGTGAGAGAAGATGTTAAAGAGTTGGAAGGCAGACTAAAATGGACACAAAGCAAGTTACGCATGGAGATGGACGCCTACAAGGTTAGATGTTTTATTTTATTTTATTTTATATAAATTTGCTCAGCGTTTGAGTATTGCCATACAACGCGGCAATGGGGCCAGCGTTTTGGGAACTATTCCCATTGATAGTGGCCTTTTAGATTAGTTATTATTTTAAATGTTACATTTGTCTTAGTTACTTTACTTATTTTTACCTTGAAATTTAATCTATGTAATAAAGGTACTTGTTAATAGATGTCGCTTCTGGGTATCCTAAGTTTACCATTCTGTTTCATTTTCTTTTTTGTATTTGGCTTCGCACTTTGTACCAATCATCCAAGGTCAAGTATTTTTGTTCACATATTTTCAATAAAATACTGATTTTTACAGGAAAGTTCGGAACGTGCAGAAAAGCTGTCGCAGCAAATTGCCGAATTAGAATCTAACAAAGAAGCCGCCATCACCAACGCAACGGACTCCGCTAAGGCTAAACAACTTGGTAATTATTTTTGGCATCTACTTAAGTTTGACACAAAAAACGGAACAATAAACTTAATGAGAATTATTCCGTTTTGTATTTTGGCAGGAACGCCAAATAATCATTTCGCTGCATCGTATTACTTTGTTAGTGTTTATAAGGGCTATGTATGTTGTGTGAGTGTCGAAAAATGATATGATGTGATAACAAAGGTAAACATGACTTTTATAAGTATTTAAGTATTTATTATAAGTATGTATTTACAAAAAAAAAGTATTTAAGTATTCTATCAGTTATCTGATTTCCATAGCACAAGCTTTGCTTAGTTTGGGGTCAGATGGCGCTGTGTTAAATGTCCTCCAAAATTATTTATTTATTTATTGAAATACTTGAAACTGGCAAATGAAGAAAGTGCGACGCCAAACAAGAAAAAGAAAACGAAATGGTCTGAATTAACATGACAACACTTCCTAATGTTTGAGAAACGAAACAACACAAAAATATATTAGGGCTTACATATAAAAGTTTCACAAAGTTATTTATGATTTGACCGAAATTAAATGTCACATGTACTAACGAAACATACCATGTACTTTAAAAATAGATTAACTTTAAGCAATATTTATAAGTAAAGCCCAATATTTCCGTCTCATTACGCATTATCAGAGTAAAAAAAATAATTTTTCTTTTTAATTTTTAGAATCAGAATTAAAAGAATGTCGAGCCGCCTTAATACTTTGTCGCCACGAGAAAGAAGAAATAGAGAGGCGGCACTCTTCCATCTCACAGCAGCTGGACACGTGTAAGAAAGAGAGGGACGATGCTTGTATGTCGCTCGTGGACGCTACTATGGAGGTAAGTTACAATAAACCTTATTGCTATGAAAGTATGACACAAAATAGACTCACTCTTCTATCTTACTACCACCACCCACCCATACGTAGTGGAATTTCCTTGGGTACGTACCAAACGTTTCGACTCTACGTTTCTCATCCGTACGGCCAAGGAATGGAACAAGCTGCCGGCTTCCTTGTTTCCTGATAGATATAATCTAGATCTTTTCAAGGTCAGAGTGAATAGGTATCTTCTGCGTGCTTCATCTTCGACCATATCGTCGCTTACCATCAGGCGAGTTGGTGGTCAAACGCGGACTTATCCGTATTAAAAAAAAAAACTATTCTGCAAGAAAGAAACGGATGGAGTTTTGGCGGGAACGATGAAAAAGTCGAGTTTTTTTTATAGTTGACTGGCTAGGTGTTTGACCACAGTTCACCTGATGTTAAGCGCAGATGTGGTTGAAGATGGTAAACACACGAAGCCCGAGAAATGACACCTAATATTTTTATCTACACTAATTATGCTGAGTCGAGGCCGGTTTGTGATATAAAATATATTTCAAACTTTTTGTTTTTTTTTGTTTAATTTTTATTTATATATACTATACTATATGTATACCTATAAGTTTTTTTCTATGTATTATGTTTATTGTTTATTTTTATGTATATATGGATTGTTAATTATGTTGAAATGTGTTTTATGTCCCAAATAAAGTATTGTCTATTGTCTATTTGAAAGATTTGATTTTTTGTTTGTTTGTTTGTATTGAATAGGCTCCGAAACTACTGGACCGATCTGAATAATTCTTTCATCATTAGAATGCTACATTGTCACTGAGTGACATAGGCTATATTTATATTGTTAATCGAGTTTTGTTTTCCCGTGCGAAGCCGGGACGGACCGCTAGTCTATCTATAACTGTAAAGAGGAAAGATTTGATTGTTTGTTTGTATTGAATAGGCTCCGAAACTAATGGACCGATTTCAAAAATTCTTTCACCGTTGGGAAGCTTCGCTATCCCCGGATGACATAGGCTACTTTTTAACCCTGTATTCCCACGGGAACGGGAACTACGCGGGTGAAACCGAGCCCTCCGCTAGTCTACACTATCTACACTAATATTATAAAGAGAAAAGATTTGTATTTATGGGTTTTTGTATTTTTGTAACGATTAAAATCAAAAACTAGTGGACCGATTTCAAAAATTCTTTCACCATTTGAATGCTAAATTATCCCTAAGTAACATAGGCTATATCTATTACTAGAATTTAATTAAAAAATATATGTATGTCCACCCGTGCGAAGCCGGGACGGATCGCTAGTATTTAATAATAATAAATATCGTAGGACTATACACACAGCGCCATCTGGCCTCAAACTAAGCAGAGCTTGTGTGATGGAAGTCAGATAACTGATAGAATACATAAATACTTTTTTTTTTGTAAATACATACTTATAATACGTACAGAACATCCAGACACAGAACAAACATTTGTTTATTCACAAAATGCTTGCCCTGAGTGGGAATCGAACCCACGCCGTACAGCTCTCAAGTCAGATATACTACCAATGAGCCAACTAAATTAATTTAGTATCTAAATTAGTTTGATAAACTAATTTATTTGTGGTCATTTCTGTTTTTATTTTTTTTCTTTCCGTATATCCTATTTCTGAACAGACTTTAATCTCGCGACTTTCTATTTTCAGGTAGAAAAGTTGAAAATTAGCAATATGCGGTTGGAAGAGGAAGCGGCTGAGCTCGCGGCTCTCCGGGCCAAAGCAGCCCTAGCAGACACCCTCAGCGGACAACTGCAAAGGTTCTATTAACACATCTACACTGTTATAAAAAGGAAAGATTTGTTTGTTTGTATTGAATAGGCTCCGAAACCACTGGACCGATCTTAATAATTCTTTCATCATTAGAATGCTACATTATCCGTGATGGACATAGCCTATATTTTATTTAAAAAGCAGTTAAATAATGAAAGCCAAGCTGTGAAAAAATTACCGAAAAACCCTTACTTAGCATGCGCTGCGAAAACTATTGATCTCAGATTCTGTTGACAATAGAATAAAGTGACGTTTTATAGAGCAAATTGACAGCTACAAATAAGTCCGCAATAAAAATTATATGTCTAACTAATTTTTTTTCTTTAGTTTTGGCGACGCATCTTGAGCATTTGCCAGTGTCAATTGTTTCATATTTTCAAGTTTTAAAAGTTAAATAAGTTGCTTCGTTGCTATAGTTATAGTCAAAGTCTACTCTTGGTCAAGTCCAGTCCATGTCAGTCAAGTCATGCTTTAGTAAAGTAGTGGCGACTTTACTATAAAGCTTCGATGGAGTTTTGGAAGCAACACGAAAAGTCATGTTTCACCATAATAGGTATATCATATTCGCACACTCGCGCTTGTGATTCGACACTTTATAAATAAAACACCACCATTTTTATGCATAAACACTCGACAAAACACAAGTTTTGGAAAAAAATACAACGAGGCGACACGACTCTTTCCGCGTTCCCGCCAAAACTCCAAAAAATCATATTATGAGCGATGAGACCCGCACTGGGCTCAAGTATTTCCACAAAACCTTTTAGGGAATCTGAGCGAGCAATGCAAGCGGAGGAAGCGCTGTCGTCTGCTCGCGCGCTCGCCGAAACGTGCGCGCGACGCGAAGCTGCGGCCTTAGAACACGCTGCCAAACTGACGCACCAGCACGTGGCGTCGCGTCACGGGACACAGCAATATGAAGCTAAGGTAACGTTCAAACAATGGTCCACATACTACTTATACACACACATTTACTTGTTGATAGATCTCCTTAGCAGGATTTCGTTCACCGCAGTACCACATATTCTGCCGCTAAGCAGTAGTGTGCAAACATTACTGTGTTCCGGTTCGAAGGGTACTGCAGCTAGCGAAATTTATGGGTTGTTGAGACTAATAATAACCATTCGATGTCCCAAAGCAGTGATGCCCTGGACTTTGTTTTGTTACTCAAAGTTCTGTGTATCGCAGCAGAACCAATAGAACCAATATGTATCAAAATAAAACCAGCTTTAAAAACCAGGGTTTAAACATTATTGTTTTTTTTTGTTTTGTCGTTTTTGAAAAGTCTTTAAATTCAGATTGATATTGGGCTGTAGCATTTATAAATAATTTGCTGTTTCAAAATAAGGCATTTGATAATGGCCTTTACACAGTAGCAGTAAGGTTTGTTTTAGTTTGAAATGAGTCCACTCAGTTACATCTTTTATAAAAGCCGCCTCAGTACGTACCAATAGTACATACATAGTTACATACTCAAAAGATGCCGATACGTTAATAAATGACACGCAATTCGGTATGTAAAGCTTTTTTTTGTATTTATTTTATATTTTTTACTGATGGTAAACTTTATTTTATGAAACTAATTTGAATATTTTGGCTATCTATGCGGTAGTTTAATTTTAATACGTTTTCAAACTTTTTATAGTTATGACGTCATGAGGTCGGCTGAATATGTAGAATATGCCTTTGCCATATAAAACAAAAAAGTTTGACACATTTGATTAACTTTGACAACAGAACTGACAAGTTTTTTTTTAATTTGCCCCATCGGGCAGGCTAAAGCTGTAAAGCCATTCTGTCACGTCTTGCCATTGCATTTTTAGTCTATGAAAGTCCCGCCCGACGAGGTGCCGTCATTAGACATCAATTGAAAGTCAAGTTTTATTTATGTTTTTTATTAAAATAAACCCCACCTCATAGTTTACAGAGGTTTAAACGTAAAAATATTGTACAGAAATGTACTATTTCGAAATGGTTTTGGAATCAGTAAAGTTTTTTTTTCTTTACATACCGAATTCTTTTCTGTTTACCGGTTGCTTCCGCGAATAATGAATTTTTTTGCCTCGAATACAGGAACAGGGTTCTAATTTTTTCACCAGCGAATAAGGAAACCGTGAATAAGGAACTTTTACTGTATACATGCCTAGCCATTCCTGTGCAATAAATTTATCTTTTATTTTAATAGTAACTCTTAAATGTTAACCATGTTTGTAGGCGCAAGCTTTGTCGGCCGATAACGCATCATTGCGTGAGCGAGTGACGGCCCTAGAGTCGGAGTGTGCCGGTCTTCAAGCAGCCCTGAACGACGAAACTGAACGACGGAACAAGGAAAACAGAGTGCTTGCTAGAAAGGTAACAGCCGTGCTAGATATACATGCAGCTATCATTAGAATAGAGGTTTCAATGTACTTGTACGCTATAATTCTAGGTAGCAGAATTGACCGAGGAAGTGGCAGAGGCGAACAAAAAACTCGAGTGGGAAAAGGGAGAGAATGGTGTGTTAAAGAAAAAACATGCAAGTGCCATAAAAGTGAGTATTTTTAGGATGCTAGTTGAAGTCAACGAAATCGTTATTGAATTTTAACACTCGTTTTAGGTCTCGTAACCGCAATTATAATATCTTTAGTTTACAAGTATTTTCCAACAACACGTCTTATTATAACCCTATTGTCAGAATGAGTCGCCAATACAATGAAATCCTCGTCTCCTGCAGACACATCGATATTTTTCATTCAAGCCTATACCAATTTACTTTACTGTGTACTGTATGTATTATAAGTATGTATTTACAAAAAAAAGTATTTAAGTATTTTATCAGTTCTCTGATTCCCATAGTACAAGCTTTGCTTAGTTTGGGGTCAGATGGCGCTGTGTGTAATGTCCTACGATATTTATTTTATTTATTTATTTAATTTCAAAGACAGATTAAAATTATCTTAGATTTTAATACAATTTACTTATGACATTCTATATATTTTTTGACTAAACAATTGACTAATTAATTATTATTACTTTATTTAATTTTTTTTTTTTTTATGGTTGACAGGCTAGTTGTTTGACCACAGCTCACCTGATGTTAAGTGAAGGTGTGGTCGAAGATGGTAAAGCACACCTAGCCTGGAATGGAACTGGCTCTCAAGTGAGGCTGCCGGAACACACCGTTAGATGCTTGGCGGCAGATTTTCAACTTGAGGGTGGTAGCTAGCCAGCCGAGTACTAGAAAGTACCCTACCACCATGCTATGGTTTCCTCGCGATGTTTTCCTTCACCGGCAGCTCAAGCTCATTGTTGGGGTTTGAACCCACGCCCTTCGGCATGCGAACCTACCGCGCTAACCACTGAGATATCATCGCTACTTATATACTATTCATTTAATTTATAATTATAATTTCATCCCAATTATCATCTAACGACTTTTTTAAATGTAATTTACACATACAGATACAGATCAAAATTGTGTAGGTATTTGAATTGTTGTAAATGTTATTGCATTCTGTTTTGTATGTTATGTAATAAATAAATAAATAAATCAACGGATTTGGATGAAATTTGGTATGGAGCTAGCTGAGACCCTTTTTTTCTGCCTACAAACTTTAATGGATACTACCGGCTTCGGGGGAAGCAGGGTGGTTATGTGGAACTCTCCGCCATAGTGACGGTCTACCCACTAAAAACTCTGGGGTGTTTCTGCCTGGCGCCTGGCGTCGGGACTACGGGAACGCTTTCCCACTCGTCCGCGGCCCCGAAGGCGCTGGCCCCCTGGGACCCTTCCCTGTTAGAGATGGAGCTGTAGAGCCTCCATCCCTCTTTCCTTGAAGGGCGCGCGGAAACACCGCGCACGCCACCTCAGGGGCTACTCTTGTCGGGCGATGGACCCCCCGAGTCCAGCACCCAAGGCCCCTGTTATGGAGATTGGAGGGGGGCGAGAGACACTCCTCCGACGCCCGGCTCTCCAGCGGCGCATTGGGAGATCTGTTGTGACCTCCCGTTCGCGCTCCGCCGTTTCCTTCTGGAACATCACTTGTTCACAGAAGGAAACTGCCGCCTCACACGATCTCTCGCATCCGAGCATTGAGAGATCAACACTGGAAGCGTGAGATCGAGGTAGCTGAGACCCTGGATTAATCTATAGGCTACTTTTTATCGCAAAAACATGTAGCGGGTAACACCGCGGTGCGCAGCGCAGCTAGTGTGACGATAAATGTCTGTTCTTGAAGCAGATATTCAAGTTGAAAATCTGCCGCCAAGCATCTAACGGTGTGTTCCGGCAGCCTCGCTTGAGAGCCAGTTCCATTCCAGGCTGGGTGTGCTTTACCATCTTCGACCACACCTTCACTTGACATCAGGTTAGCTGTGGTCAAACACCTAGCCTATCAACCATTAAAAAAAACTTTAGAATGAAAATCTCATGCTACATTTTTCGTTATCAGGAACTTAACCGAGAGTTGCAACGAGCGCTAAAACGTTGCGAGCAGTTGGAAGCTAAGCTACCGCCCCCTGATGCGCCTTCCACTAGGACAGGTATGGATAAAACGATTATTTAAAAAGAAAGAAAATAGTTTTATTTTGTAACACAAGCGCAAAAACAAACACAGACACAAACAGTTACAAAATAGGGGCTCACCTCAGCATAATACTGGTCATACTAAGCAGTATGACCAGCGCTGGGCTTCCGGTAAGCCCTTGTCGTTCAAACAAAAAACTTTATTTACTATTTTCAAACGAAAATCTAGTGTCTACTGCCCATTAACAGACTGAATATCACCATTTTCAAACGAAAATAGTTATCTTTTTAGTGTTATCTATCTATACTATTACAAAGAGGAAAGATATGATTGTTTGTTCTTATTGAATAGGCTCCGAAACTACTGGAGCGATTTCAAAAATTCTTTCACCGTTGGGAAGCTACACTATCCTCGGGTGACATAGGCTACTTTTTATCCCTGTATTCCTACGGGAACGAGAACTACGCGGATGAAACCGCGAGGCGTCCGCTAGTACAATTATAAAGAGGAAAGATTTGATTGTTTGTCTGTTTGTTTGTATTGAATAGGCTCCAAAACTACTGGACCGATTTCAAAAATTCTTTCACCGTTGGGAAGCTACACTATCCCCGGATGGCATAGGCTACTTTTTATCCCTGTATTCCTACGGGAACGTGAACTACGCGGATGAAACCGCGAGGCGTCCGCCAGTACTATTATAAAGAGGAAAGATTTGATTGTTTGTCTGTTTGTTTGTATTGTATAGGCTCCAAAACTAATGGACCGATTTCAAAAATTCTTTCACCGTTGGGAAGCTACACTATCCCCGGATGGCATAGGCTACTTTTTATCCCTGTATTCCCACGGGAACGGGAACTACGCGGATGAAACCGCGAGGCGTCCGCTAGTACAATTATAAAGAGGAAAGATTTGATTGTTTGTCTGTTTGTTTGTATTGAATAGGCTCCGAAGCTACTGGTCCGATTTCAAAAATTCTTTCACCGTTTGGAAGCTACACTATCCCCGGATGGCATAGGCTACTCTCTATCCCTGTATTCCCACGGGAACGTGAATTACGAGGGTGAAACCGCGAGGCGTCCGCTAGTTAGTTATAATTTCGCTTGAAAATAGTGTACAAGAGATAAGACCGCCGTTGTTTTGTTATATTCTTTATCTGTTTTTAATGTTTCATATTTGTATGTTAAAATGTATGATGTTTGGTGTGTAATAAATTGGTATTCTATTCTATTTTACAATAGGTGTCCCTAAGGAAACTGTCTAACAGTCATCCTCACGGTAATAGAGATGTGTTTAATATGGAGTTAAGTTATCCAAAATAAATAACATTCATTCATCATCATCATATTCATCATAGGGCGTCCACTGCTGGATATCCCCCCCATTGACTTCCATAAAGACCGGTTGGAAGCGGCTTGCAGCCAACGCGTTCCTGCGGTCTTTACTAGGGCTAAGCTCGCAGTTTCCCTACGAGATTGAATCAGGAATGAGGAGATCCGTAGACGAACCAAAGTTACCGACATAGCCCAACGGATTAGCAAGTTGAAGTGGCAGTGGGCAATAACATTAGATTTTGAATAATTATGTATTCCAATTACTAGTCTAAAAAATATATTTATAAAACCGTAAAACGTATTTACAGGTTCAATAACGTCTCTAAGCAGCGTGGAGAGTGCTCAAACGGAAGACAGACTGCAGAACGGCCACGCGGACCTTCCCGATATACAGGTAACCTACACACAGCGCCATCTATCCAACAACGTCGGTAATACGCATCGCGATAGCCAATCACAGACGAGAGTCTGTAGACTCGTTTGTGATTGGCTATTCGCGCAATAATAAGAACAAAAATAAGTATAAATTAAACATTTGAAAAACTCCCATCAGTAACGGTAATACGTGAGTTTTAGCGGGAACGCGGAAAGAGTCGTGTCACACCGTTGTATTTTTTTCCAAAACTAGTGTTTTATCGAGTGTTTATGCATAAAACTGGTGGTGTTTTATTCATAAAGTCCCGAATCACAAGCGCGAGTGTGGGAAAATTATATAATGAGGTGAAACATGACTTTTCGTGTTGCTTCCAAAACTCCACCGAAGCTTTATAGTCGCCATTACTTTACTAAAGCATGACTGGACTTGACTGACACGGACTATACTTGACTAAGACTGGACTTTGACTATAACTATGGCTTCGAGACAACTTATTTAACTTATGAAACTTGAAAATATAAAACATTCGACACTGGCAAATGTTCAAAATGCGACGCCAAAACCAAAGAAAATTAAAACGGTAATACGAAATTTGGACTCGATCAGACCTGTGGTACAGCATACATACTGACAGCAACATATTTGAATATGTTTGGTAACAAATTTTAACTCCGACTGTACTTTCACGCCGCCAGGAGCGTTCGCAAAACACTGCGGTAAGATTTCAAATATTATATTTTCTGTTTACAGATTAAATTTCCAAGTTTATTCGGAAAACTATTTCCTAAGGTTAGATTCTAGTTAAAAATGTACAGTATTGAGATAATTCATATGTAAATTTATAGTATAAAATAATTGACGTATAAATTTGTTTCATTAAGGTGGGTCGATTTCCATACAAACAATTTTTTTCCATTTATGAACAAATGGAGCATAATTTTACAGTGAAATCATAGCTACTGGCATTTATTTTGGTCTTTATTTGCGGTAAATCACAATTGCTTGATTATTAGCATAAAATCAAGTTTATGAATGATTTACGAATTTACGATTTTTGAATAAAACAGTAGATTATGCTACTATTTTACTCAAACAATTGTGATTTACCGCAAGTAAGGAGCAAAATAAATGCCAGTAGCTGTGATTTCACTGTAAAATTATGCTCTATTTGTCCATAAATGGGGGAAAAAAATATTGTATGGAAATCGAACCACCTTAACTGGCATTAATTAGTTGACATTGTAGTAATTCTAACGAAATCGGTAGTATCGTTTTTCCTTTCTAGTCAGTGAAACTTGGTTAAGGGAGAAACCTCCATAACAGGAACTGATGTTGAGGTCCCACCACTTTGTCACTGATTTACCTCTGTTAGTGGGACGAAGCAAACCTCTATATCTGAGATGCGTTCTTTCGACTTTATCGTCATAGTTACCTATATAACGTTTTGTACTATGTACAATTGTACATTGATTGGTGGTAGATCTCCTTAGCAGGAGGTCATCTAGGTAGGTATCACCGCAGTACCAGTTATTCTGCCGCTAAGCAGTAGTGTGTAAACATTGCTGTTTTCCGGTTTGAAGGGTACTGCAGCTAGCGAAATTACTGGGCTGTTGAGACTAACCATCGAAAGTGTCAAAGTAATGAGCGCCAAAGCAGCGATGCCCTGGACTTTGTTTTGTTACTCAGAGTTCTGTGTATCGCTGCAATGGTCATGGACAGGCGTTATCTCTTACCATCAGGAGAGCGTCTCGTTCGTCTCATTATTCTGTACATAAAAAAAATTATTAAAAAAACGCGCATTTTATAATTAATTACCTTTATTATCTTTTTTTGATTTCCAATAAAGATTAAAAGTCACGTATAATGTTTGCATATTACGTTATTTTATTTAATAATCGCATCTCTATAACTGAAATTACCTGTATTCTGACCTCTATTAATGGAACCCCCTGTAAATGAGACAGATAAAGTCTCAAAGTAATGAGCGCCAAAGCAGTGATACCCTGGACTTTGTTTTGTTAGTTAAAGTTCTGTGTATCGCTGCGCTGGTCATGAACAGGCGTTATCTCTTACCATCAGGAGAGCGTCTCGTACGTCTCATTACTTTTGACATAAAAAAAAAATAAAAAAATTTACACCTGGATATCTGAGACGCTGGGTAAGTGGAATGCCTCTATAAGTGAGAAAAAATTTGCAGGCCCCTTCAGGTCTCACTTAACCAGGTTTCACTGTATATAGTTCTAAATAACTCGATATCGATAACTATAGGTTAGTTGCATCTCAGCTCAGCAGCTATGTCAAAATTAACGCCATGTCGGACGATACACCCCAAGCGGGACGTCATGTATGTAGTGATAGTATAGATAGATGGTACGGAACCCTTCGTGCGCGAGTCCGACCCGCACTCGGCCGGATTTTTTACTCTTAATTTATATCATCATCATCATCATCAGTCTTTTGTAGTCCACTGCTGGACATAGGCCTCTCCCAAGACACGCCACTCAGCCCGATCTTTGGTTTTTCGCTTCCATCCACCGCCAGCTGTTCTACGCATATCGTCACTTCATCGAGTGTCAGGGCGTCCTACGCTACGTTTGCCAATTCGCGGTCTCCACCCTAGAACACGTCTACCCCAGCGGTTGTCGGTTCTACGACAAATATGTCCAGCCCATTGCCACTTCAGCGAATTCATATAAAGTTTCTTAACTAAGTGTATTTGTTGTAGGTCCGCGAACCAGATCGTCAAGCGCTTATAGAACGGATAGTGTCCTTGCAAAGAGCGGCTGCCAGGCGCGCAGAACGGTGCGAGTTTCTAGAAGAACATTCCAAGCAGTTGACCAACGAGTTGAGAAACAAATCGCGTCTTTTGAGGCATATGATGAGTAATATGCCCGCTGGAGCTGTCGCCTCGGAAGATCGGGACATGAACAAGGTAAAATGGCATTTATTTATAAATCATTTCGGTATTTTTTCCATTGTAGAGACGCTAATTTTCTAGACGAACAGTGCCACACGATCGTCTCGGAAGCTGAGGACTTTGACGAGGTAAAATGACATTTATGTCTAAAGAATTTCAGTATCATTTCATCCATCACCATCCACAGCCTTCTTTATCCCACTGCTGGGTATAGGCCCCTCTCTTTTCATGCCATCTGCCTCGGTCCTGTGCCAATCTGGTCCAGGTTCGACCCGCGACGGTGACAATATCGCCGACCCATCTTGCGGCTGGACGCGCGACGCTCCGCTTCCCTTGCCTAGGCCACCACTCTGTTGCAACCTTACTCCACCTGCCATCACTTCGCCAAGCAACGTGTCCTGCCCAGCTCTACTTGAGGTTCATAATTGCGATACCGACGCCTCGAACTTTCGTTCGTTGCCGGATATCGGTATTACGAACTCTTGGAGTTTAATGCCGAGCATGGACCTCTCCATGGCTCTCTGTGCGACTCTAATTTTGTGCACAGCCTCATGTGTGAGCGTCCACATCTCGGCGCCATATGTCATGGTAGGCGGGACGCACTGATTAAACTTATGACAGCCCTGTTGGTTCATTGGTAGTGTGTCTGCTTCGAGAGCTGAAGGGCGTGGGTTCGATTCCCACTCAGGACTAACATTTGTGTGACTAACATCAATGTTTGTTCTGTGTCTGGGTGTACTGTATGTATTATAAGTATGTATTTACAAAAAAAAAAAAGTATTTAAGTATTCTATCAGCTAACTGTCTTCCATAGCACAAGCTCTGCTTAGTTTGGGGTCAGATGGCGCTGTGTGTAATGTCCTATGATAAAAAAAAAAAAAAAAAAAAAAAAAAAAAAAAGCGAGTCTTCCGACACTGCGGTATATGGTGTGGATTGAGAATGTCGTCGCGCTTCTTGAATGCCGCCCATCCAAGCTGTATGCGCCTGGTGATCTCGCGTCTTTTCTTTAGTTTGTAGAAATACTATAATTTTCTAGAAGAACATGCTACGCATTCGTCTCGGAAGATAGGGACAAAAGATCTTATTTCTAAAGCAATTTAGTATTATTGTACTTGTAGAAATGCTACAAATTTCCAGAATTACATTCCAAATCGTGTATTGCTTGATATTAGTAAATAATTGTTGTTGTTTTCGCTCATGCTGCATTTTAGACTGTGAAGAAGTTAACTAAGGTAAGTTTTTTAATATCAAACATGTATTTGCACAAACAAACAAACATCCTCTCACCCCAAACGCATATACCGTCTCCGTTCCGTCGTGGGTAAAAATAGGTTTACGTTTGACCACACTGCCAAATTTTTTTTTTTAATGTTAAAAGTAATAATACGAACTAGACGCTCTCCTGATGGTAAGAGATAACGCCTGTCCAAGACCATTGCAGCGATACACAGAACTTTGAGTGACGAAACAAAGTCCAGGGCATCACTGCTTTGGCGCTCAATGGCGCCTAATGTTAAACAATAGTGCGGTTCTAGATTTGAAGACACCCAATTGTACCTAACAGGGAACACAGACTCCGGAAGAGAGTTCCACAACATGAAAAATGTGTGAACAAAACGCTTTGTGCGTACATGGGGAACATCCACCATGCACGGATGACGTTTTGGTCGCGTTTGTCTGGCCGTCCGGTAGTAGAAAGTGTAGGGGGAACCTTTGAAAAATTGTGCAGTTCAAGTGCACACTCTCCGAAATATATCCGGTAGAAAACTGACAAGCTAGCTACGACGATGCTCAAGGTCTTGAAGTCGAGACTCCAGTGAAGTGTCTTAGCCAATTAGTCTGCTGGTCTCTCGATCGACTCTAATGCTTCAAGACCTTCAAGTTGGTACTTGGCGAAGCCATCCCAAAGGTGCGAACAGTACTCCATACACGATCTTACTTGGGCTTTGTATAAGATGAGTAGCTGTTCTGGTGTGAAGTACTATCTCACCCCCAGAGAGGATGCCAATTTGCCAATCTTTTATCGCATGACTGTCCAAAAAAGGAGTATAGTGTTTTCAAGGCGAATGTATGTATGTGAGTTTGGTTATTCCCCCCATAACTTTTAAATGCCTGAACACATTTGGATGTATGGGGTATCGTTAGGATCCTTACATCATCCCGAGTAGCATAGGCTATAATTTTTTTGAAAAACTTCAATGTGACGGCAGTTGGTTTCATTTTTCAATCGTGTTTTTTTATGTTTTAATAATCTTTCTTGATAAGGTTGAATATAAATTATTTGCTCCACTTTTTGTCATCATCAAGATCCGAATGAGCTGCCGATGAAGGAAAACATTGTGAGGAAACCATAGCATGGTGGTAGGGTACTTTCTAGTACTCGACTGGCTTCCACACGAGAGTTAAAAATCTGTCGCCAAGAATCTAACTGTGTGGTCCGGCAGCCTCACTTGAGAGTCAGTTCCGTTCCAGGCTACAGGGACACCGGTACTTAAAATCAAGTTAGCTGTGATCAAACACCTAGCCTGTCGATCATAAAAATCATCGTTTTAAGATGCAACTTCAATGTACTGTAATGTTTCTGGGCTGTTAAGATTAACCATCGAAAGTCTCAAATTAATGAGCGCCAAAATAGCGATGCCCCGGAGTTTAAGTTCTGTGTATTGTTGCAATGGTCATGGGCATGCGTTATCTCTAACCTTACTTTACTTCCCTTACTCTTACCCTCAGGAGAGCATACCTATCGTACGACTCATTAATCCCACTAATATTATAAATGTATTTATTTATTTATTAATTAATTAAAAACGGCTAAAAGCCAGTTACATCAAATTAATAGTCAAATTCATTTACAAGATAGAGATAGAGAATACATAATTACAAGAAATATAAAATTATAGTCAATAATACAATAATACAATTACAAATAAAATTAAATGATTCATTCTGCATTCACATCACAATATGCCAAGCATGCAGACATCAAAGACAGCCATCCATTCTCAAACACATCACATTCAGGATTGGCCTTCAAGAGTGCGTTGAGCGCGGTGAGAGTTCGGGGAATGGGGGAGTTAGAGTGGGCTACTGTTCGTCAAACAGCTTGTGGTATCTGCAGCGATAATAGTTGTCGGGCACATATAATTTACACAACTTGTCGTGTAAATCGGGTGCATCAACGTCTCCGCGCAAGATTTGATGTGAACGTTTGGATAGATGGATGGATGTTTGTTACTCTTTCACGCAAAAACTACTTAACGGATTTGGATGAAATTTGGTATGGAGGTAGCTGAGACCCCGGAATAACACATAGGCTACTTTTTTAATCCGAAAACATGTAATAAATAAATGTTACAGAAGGAGATAGCTCGGCTAGGCGGCGGCGCTATGGCCGCCGTGTGGGGCGGAGACCCAACTGGCATGACGCTGGACCTCTCGTTAGAAATGAACACGCGCCTCCAAGCTGTCTTGGAAGATACGTTACTCAAGAACATTACACTCAAGGTGAGGACAACAAGCATCTCTCTATCTGTGGGATTTTCTGACATATAAGGATCCTTATTATCGTACTGAAATTGGTGGTAAATAACTATTTACTGTTCACACAAGAAAATATAGATTATTGAGAACAAAAACAGCTTAATAATAGTGCAACAACTGGCGGCCTTATCGCTTAACTTAAAACGATCTCTTCCACACATCCTTAGTGTGCCGTTGTGGGGTAGTCTATAGATTTTATGCTAATAATAATCTACTGTTTTATTCAAGCAATTAAATTTCGGAATTTGAAAGAAATTTTAAAATTTGATATTTTTTGTGCATCTTGCCATCTCTCCCTTATGCGTCTCAAATATGGATTTTCAATAAACAAACTAAATTTTTTTTTGTTTTTTATAATTATACGCTCCACAGACACTGGGGGTCCGTGACCTTTGTCAACTTTAGTTTTTTTTTTTACAATTTTACGTTACAAAAAGAGGAGAGGTTAGTAGGATCTTAATCTAAGGTTTTTTTTCTTTTTTTTTATTGTTGACAGGCTAGTTGTTTGACCACAGCTCACCTGATGTTAAGTGAAGGTGTGGTCGAAGATGGTAAAGCACACCTAGCCTGGAATGGAACTGGCTCTCAAGTGAGGCTGCCGGAACACACCATTAGATGCTTGGCGGCAGATTTTCGACTTGAGGGTGGTAGCTAGCCAGCCGAGTACTAGAAAGTACCCTACCACCATGCTATGGTTTCCTCACGATGTTTTCCTTCACCGGCAGCTCAAGCTCATTGTTGGGGTTTGAACCCACGCCCTTCGGCATGCGAACCTACCGCGCTAACCACTGAGCTATCATCGCCACAATACTCAAAGTTCTGTGTATCGCTGCGATGGTCATGGACAGGCGTTATCTCTTAACATCAGGAGAGCGCCTCGATCGTCTCATTACTTTTACATTAAAAAAAAAATCATGATTTAAAAGTTGTGCTCAAAATTTTTTTTATAACACGTACTTTCGGCTTCGTACATCCTGTATTTGCATTTACACATGTTGTTTAATTTTCCCCCTTTTTCAGGAAAATATGGACACGTTGGGGGCAGAAATATCGAGACTAAAAGAGAAATACGCTGAGACGAAATGATATGAAATTGACGGAAATCGACTTTTATGGTGAATTCCTTTTTGCTGTTTGGATAGAAAATATTATAATCGTAAAATGTATTGTATTTAAAAGTCATAGATAGAAGAAAAAAAATACAAATGCAAGATAGATAACTAAGCGCGGCTTATTGATTTTTACAGCTTTCACTGAAGTGAAAAAGATAACTATATTAACCTCTCTTTTTAACCGATTCTTAAATGAAGGAAGGTCAATAAATCGACACGTTTTATTTTAATATTTAATTTGATTTTATTGCAGCAATTATGGATCGATTTGTCTGATTTCTTTTCTATTGTAAACATAGAGAAATTTCCCAATTTACTTTTAACTAATTTTGCGAAAAAAAAAATGACATGTTTCAATTCGTATCTGTATTTGTTGTTACAAATGGCGGACGTTTGGTCGCCGATTTCCGTGTTTCTTTTATAATTTAACTTGCAATTTTTGTTGGGATTTTTTTTTGTCATAATTATATCACGTAGAAAATTATGTCAGATTTTAAATGTACATTTTTTTTTTAACAATCTGTGTTATATGTAATACAATTTCAATTAAACAAAATAAAATAACTTAAAATAATAACTACTCTAAAAGGCCGATTTTGATCTGGGATTTTTAGGTAAAATCTTGCAAGCTGTTTTAACCCACTTTTTTAGCTCAAATTTAACACGTTGGTTCGACGTCGATGCATTACAAAGATCATGATGTACCTACAGGAAACCTACAGGAAAGGGTTCACCTGATGTTAAGTGAAGGTGTGGTCGAAGATGGTAAAGCACACCTAGTCTGGAATGGAACTGGCTCTCAAGTGAGGCTGCCGGAACACACCGTTAGATGCTTGGCGGCAGATTTTCAACTCGAGGGTGGTAGCTAGCCAGCCGAGTACTAGTAAGTACCCTACCACCATGCTATGGTTTCCTCACGATGTTTTCCTTCACCGGCAGCTCAAGCTCGTTGTTGGGACATTGTTGTTCATTGCTTGAACCCACGCCCTTCGACATGCGAACCTACCGCGCTAACCACTGAGCTATCATCGCTACAGATTTCTAGATAGATTTCTAGTAGATTTCTTTAGCAGGAGGTCGTCTAGGTAGGTACCACCGCAGTAACAAATATCCTGCCGTCAACCGTCAAGCAGTAGTGTGTAAACATTACTGTGTTCCGGTTTGAATGGTACCTACTGCAGCGACATTACAGGGCTATTGAGATTGTTTTTAATTTATTATTATTTTGTCTAAATTTTGAAATTGTATTTATTGTAGGTATATGTTGTAATTCTTGCATCAGTCCCAGGCCGGGGTGGGCTCGGGGCACTTACTTATATTAACTTAGATTAGTTAACATAAGTGAAAACTTTTTAGGCTTTTGAATGTTAATTTATCTTCTATTTATTTTCAAAGGTAGCAGCTGTTTGTTTTCCATGTAAAATAAAATAAAACTTTCGAGGGTTAGTCTCAACCCTATAATTTCGCTAGCTGCAGTACCCTTCAAACCGGAACACAGTAATGTTTGCACACTACAGCTTGGCGGCAGAATATTTGGTGCTGTGGACTATCTAGACGAACTCCTGTTAAGGAGATCTACCACCAAGCAATCGTTCGCCGAGTTATCTGACTTGTATCAATGTATTATTTAAAACTTTATGGATTCCAATATGGTTTTGGCTAAGAATATTTATTGGTTTTTCGGATATTCAATAAAACATTCCGTTTTAATTTACCGCCTAAATGTATTGTAATGTATTTTTTTTTTGCAAACTGACATTTTTTTTTATTTTTAGACATAGACAACACTTTATTTGTGACATAAAACGATTTTGTTCTTTATGCACTTGATTAATGGTATAAAGTTTAATTTTATCAATGGATGGGGGGATATTGTGGTGTTTGTTAATTATTTTATTAGTTTGACAAGGTTTTCAGTATAATTATTTATAATTCGAATTAATTATAAAATCTGTGTGAAATATTTTGTATTTTTAAATCTAACGAAACGAAATGGGGTCATTTAACTTAAAATTATGAACAACTTTTACTATGGATACAACTCTTAAAATAGCAAAAAATATTAAATGTTCGATATAATTATTTTGTTGAACGCAAATTACATTTTCGTATAAAAGCTTATTATATTTTGTCACGATTTTTTGCGTGTGTATGCTGAAAAAGGATTATTGTAATTGATTGATTCAGGCGTTTACTTTGCGGAAGCTCATTTTGAATATTCAAGGTATATATTTAGTTTATTTCCGCTTAACATTCGTTTCAATTACAACAGTGATGAGGACTTAAATTTAACTAATTTGACAACAATTTAATAATTAAAAACTTATTCGTAATTTTACTTATTATCTAGAACTAATTTGACATAAACTGAAAAAATATAATTAAACAAAAATCTTATTAAAATAACCACAAGTCTTAATATCCTCTTCTCGCTGCAGTAATCACTTGTCGACACGTGTTTCGCCTCTACACGAGGCATCCTCAAGACGTGTTGACTCTTCAAGAGCTTGGTCGAGACTGAGTATTATTGTACTTATCCTTGTGAACAACTTTTTCTATAGACACAACTCTGAAATCGTAAACACATTCAGTTGTTTGTTTTTTCGTAATTTCCGTGATGTACATATAGTTAAAGTTGTTTATGCAAGCTCATTATTCTTGTCTAGTAAAAGTTGTTCAATTCTCCTTTTCGAGTTGTTACATCCTATGCTCACAACCCTGTATTATGACATAATATTGATCCAACGTTGTTTGAAATCCTTGTCGTATTGTACCTTCCTATTAATGTAATGTGCAAATGTGTGTCATATGTATAAATATTATAAAAAAAACGTATGTGTGTTTGAGCTGACTGTGTATGTAAGAGACAATGCAACTTTATGGATTTTTATGTTACAAAAGATTTTTTATATAGGTAATTATTTTAACTATGATTCTGACATTCGATTATTGCTGAAAATGGTAGCTCGCTTTTAGTTCTGCATAAAAGAGTGAAAATTAAATATTTTTAAACTAAGAAAATCACTTAGCATTTTCAATTATGTACAACGAAAAAAAACCATTAACACATTTGTAATGTCTTACGATTTTTTTTTAACGGCTGACAGGCTTAGTGTTTGATCACAGCTCACATGATGTTAAGTCAAGGTGTGGTTGAAGATGGTAAAGCACACCTAGTCTGGAATGGAACTGGCTCAAGTGAGGTTGCCGGAACACAGCGTTAGATGCTTGGCGGCAGATTTTCAACTTGAGGGTGATAGCTAGCCAGCCGAGTGCTATGGATTCCTCACGATATTTTCCTTCACCGGCAGCTCATTGTTGGGGTTTGAACCCACACCCTTCGGCATGCGAACCTACCGTGCTAACCACTGAGCTATTATCGCTACAAATCGATTTGCACAATAAACTGTGTAATCGTACATTTAATTTTTACTCTTTTTGTTGTAACTAAAAGTATTAATGAGGCAAACAGAAAAAAATCTTTGTGTTATTTTTAATAAAAGAAACGGCGACTAATAATGATTTCACAAATCATAAAAGCAGATTCCAAAGACAATTGTTTTTATTCTGAGTTCGATTATATAAATCTGATAATAAATAATTTTATTACAATAATATGTAAGACAGAGAAGAAACTTATGATGTTAATTTATTGAACAAAAAATCGTTATCAAAATCGACTGTCGCTTATTTTGTTCAGTTTCAAATTGTACTTAATGTATAATTTGGTTTTTTATTACAATCGAAACGCAGCGTTCAGCGGGGATCGAATATAAATTCTAGATCAAATGTTACGCAATGATTATGTATTATTTTATAGTATTAATTAGAAGTAACTACCTGATTTCAAGATTCAGTACGAAATCTATCGAAAAATTAAAAGAGAACGCATTCGCGCGATACTGCGATGGTAGAAGTTTGTACATTATTTATATAAATATCCGTAACATTACTCACAGCGCCATCTGACCCCAAACTAAGGAAAGCTTATACTATGGCAGTCAGATAACTGATAGAATACATGAATTAATACACTTTTGAATTGAATTAAATAAATACATACTTATAATACGAACAGTAGGTACGCCCAGACACAGAACAAACATTTTGTTTGTACTGGGTGGGAATCGTACCCACACCCTTCAGCTTTTGAAGGAGACATTTTACGAATTAACCAACAGCTGTCCTAGGAGGAGGTTCTCAATTCGACTGTTTTTTTTTTAATGTTTGTTACGCGATATCGATATATTGATCTGGACATTATGAGTAATGTTCTAATAATAATCAATTGTTCCGGACATTATGAGTCATGTTTTAACAATCAATTGATCTGGACATTATGAATAATGTTCTAATAATCAATTGATCTGGACATTATGAATAATGTTCTAATAATCAATTGATCTGGACATTATGAATAATGTTCTAATAATCACTTTGTTTGGTCATTGTGAATAATGTGACTATACATGCCTACCATTTTATTAGATGTTTTATAATGCAAACGAATATAATTGTTTTCCAACTAATTACAACTCTTATTTTTATCGATAATGACTGTTATTAATCGAGAGTCCGCCATCTTTGTTTACCTTTTTGGACAAGTTTGAAAACAAAACCAGCTTTCATAATATCTTTGTGTAGATATAATTTCTCGGTGCAGTGTAAAGTGAAAGTATTGTAATCCTATGTATTATTGTTGTTTATGAGATTAACAAGTAGCTATTGTTGTGGTGTTCGAAAGTCTAAGGTGCCGTGGTTACGTTATGTCAAAATATATTTTGAGCATTCTGTTGGGAGTTTTATTTCATTTTAACCTATTTTGAAACATAGTTGTGACAAGGATATTAATTTGCTAAAGTTTCGATTACTCTCGCTAGTAGCGTTGTCCTACTTTTCATACCTTTTGATTGCTATGTTCACAAACTGTACTTTTGTAGTAATAATAGCTCAGTGGTTAGCGCGGTCGGTTCGCATGCCGAAGGGCGTGGATTCAAACTCCAACAATGAGCTTGAGCTGCCGGTGAAAGAAAACATCGTGAGGAAACCATAGCATGGTAGTAGGGTGCTTTCTAGTACTCGGCTGGCTAGCTACCACTCTCAAGTTGAAAATCTGCCGCTAATCATCTAACAGTGTGTTCCGGCAGCCCTGACGGAAGTGACGGACAGTGGAGTCTTAGTAATAGGGTCCCGTTTTACCCTTTCGGTACGGAACCCTAAAAAGAGAAATAAATAACACAACATACATTATGTACAAAAATCAATATTTTAATGGCACGATCACAGATACTCATTCTTAAAACTAATTTCGGTGAGATTATTAATTAGAATTGTTAATCGAAATATTTTCAACAAATTCTTTAGGTGGTGCATAGACCAAGGCATGACGGCATGACGCGACTTGACACTGACAAAAGTTCTATGCCAAAAGAAAAGAAAAAAAACAATTCTCGAAGTTTTACTTCGCGACAAGAGATGGCAGCACTTTGTATGTAAATGTTTAGTTCGTTACTCTGCAGAAGATGGCGCCACTTGAAACAAATGTTGCTGACTGAATCCGCAGTTCTGTTGCAGATAGTGGTCAAGCGTCAGTTAGCCTTCAATTTCGCTTCAACACCATCATCGCCTTCTTTATCTTAAAAGTATCAATCAGCTCCTGCAAAAAGAATTGTTTCATATGTAATTATGTATGGCTTCTTTCCCTCATATTGCTTAGTAGTGGCGTAACATAAACTAGCGCCCGCCTCGCAGTTTCACCCGCGTAGTTACCGTTCCCGTTGGAATACAGAGTTAAAAAGTAGCCTATGTCACCCGGAGATAGTGCAGCTTCCCAACGGTGAAAGAATTTTTCAAAATCGGTCCAGTAGTTTCGGATACTATTCTATACAAACAATCAAATCTTTCCTCTTTATAAAAGTATAGAACAGATAGTTACGCCACTGTAAAGAAAGGAGGATCGGTTAAGTTTAACTACAGTGTTACCTTCCACCGAGGCATGTCTATGGAGACAATGAACTGGTTCTCATCCCCGACGTTCTGCTCCTGCTGCGAGCTGGGCACTGGCGTGATAAACGGTAACTCGTACTCCTCGTCTGGAGACAAACCCTCATCATTAACCGCGACACACACTATAGCAGGGGTGGCAGATTGGAGTTTCTAAAGTGCTTTGTACAAAGCGCGGACGCCTCGCGGTTTCACCCGCGCAATCTAAAGTCAAACTTTTTTTTTTTTATGGTTGACAGGCTAGTTGTTTGACCACAGCTCACCTGATGTTAAGTGAAGGTGTGGTCGAAGATGGTAAAGCACACCTAGCCTGGAATGGAACTGGCTCTCAAGTGAGGCTGCCGGAACACACCGTTAGATGCTTGGCGGCAGATTTTCAACTTGAGGGTGGTAGGCTAGCCAGCCGAGTACTAGAAAGTACCCTACCACCATGCTATGGTTTCCTCACGATGTTTTCCTTCACCGGCAGCTCAAGCTCATTGTTGGGGTTTGAACCCACGCCCTTCGGCATGCGAACCTACCGCGCTAACCACTGAGCTACCATCGCTACGACACTCAAATTGAAATTCAAACATGGGTTACAATTTTCATTGCGAGAATGTGTTTGGTATAAAGTTAGATCGCCAATTTTTAACCATTATGGTATGCAACAATTATTGATTAGATATATACGTACAATTATTAAATCAAATTTATACTCAGCAAAGCTTTTACTATGGGAACCGGAGTAAAACGAAAACAGAACCATATTTTGTAGCAATGATAGCTCAGTGGTTAGCGCGGTAGGTTCGCATGCCGATGGGCGTGGGTTCAAACCCCAACAATGAGCTTGAGCTGCCGGTGAAGGAAAACATCGTGAGGAAACCATAGCATGGTGGTAGGGTACTTTCTAGTACTCGGCTGGCTAGCTACCACCCTCAAGTTGAAAATCTGCCGCCAAGCATCTAACGGTGTGTTCCGGCAGCCTCACTTGAGAGCCAGTACCATTCCAGGCTAGGTGTGCTTTACCATCTTCGACCACACCTTCACTTAACATCAGGTGAGCTGTGGTCAAACAACTAGCCTGTCAACCATAAAAAATATAATAAAATCGCAGAGATATCCTTTAAGGTGGTTCGATTTCCATACAAATAATTGTTATCTACTGTTTTAATCAAGCAATTGTAATTTACCGCAAATAAAGACCAAAATAAATCCCAGTAGCTGTGATTTCACTGTAAAATTATGCTCCATATGTCCATAAATGGCAAAAATTTATTTGCTGGCTAAGCTGGTTATAAGCTGGCAACATCTTGAAGTTGGGTCACCAAGATACAAGCTAAGCCTAGTTTGGGGCCTGATGTATAATGCCATATAATTTACACTCTAAATAAATGATTATGTAAAAATATTCATCTGTAAATGCATTGTTTGTAAAATATTAATCTGTAATTGCATTGTTTGTAAAATATTAATCTGTAATTGCATTGTTTGTAAAATATTAATCTGTAATTGCATTGTTTGTAAAATATTCATCTGTAAATGCATTGTTTGTAAAATATTAATCTGTAATTGCATTGTTTGTAAAATATTAATCTGTAAATGTATTGTTTGTAATGAAATTAATGTTTGTTGTTAAATAAAGATTATTATTAAAGACATTTTTTTTTAATATTATAAGTTTCTTACCGAGACTTATAGCCACCATGCCGTCCCTTACCAAGAAGGAGACATGGTACACGTTCTCCACGGTGCGGCTGAAGCTGTCCGGGTCCAGCACCACGTGGAAGTAGCTCAGGGGCGTGTTGTCGTTATTGCGGTAAGTCTTTGTGATGAACCGGTTCACCCGGCTCACCATCTCGCTGCCTTCTTCTACTTTGTCTAATCTGAAATTGTTTTTTTATTGTATAAGTGACTAGCAACTCGCCCCGGCTTCGCACGGGAAAACAAAACTCGATTAACACTTGGTATATTTAATGTAAAAAGTAATGAGACGAACGAGACGCTCTCCTGACGGTAAGAGATAACGCCTGTCCCCGACCATTGCAGCGATACACAAAACTTTGAGTAGCAAAACAAAGTTCGGGGCATCACAGCTTTGGCCCTCATTACTTTTAGACTTTCGATGGTTAGTCTCAACAGCCATGGTCGAAGATAGTAAAAAGTAAAACTTAGCCTGGCATGGGAACTGGTTTGAGAGCTGTGGTCAACTGCCTAGACTGTCAAAGAAAAAAAAAAAATTTTTTTTTCTCTTTAAGCTTTTTATCCCGGAAACAAAACAGATAATCAACAAAAAAAAATTAAAACATCTTGTAAAACCTACTTATCAACTGCTTCGGGTGCAGTGAGAGTGGCAGCTTGTTGGCGCTCGACGCGGCGTCGTACGGCGCGCGGCCGCTGCTCCGCCGGCGTGGGGGCGAAGCTCCCGAACAGGCTCAGCATCGAAGGCGCTTCCTTGGGCAGCGTGAAGAACCAGAAATCTGGGTTCTCTTTCTATGGATATATATCACCCTTAAGTATAATAATAAGTACACTACTTCGAAACATCCTGCGGTTATGATGGCAGATCATATGAAAAAACGTTTTTTATAATCTTCTGTAGCGATAGCGATAGCTGAGTGGTTAGCGCGGTCGGTTCGCATGCCGAAGGGCGTGGGTTCAAACCCCAACAATCAGCTTGAGCTGCCGGTGAAGGAAAACATCGTGAGGAAACCGTAGCATGGTGGTAGGGTGGGTACCTACTTTCTAGTACTCGCCTGGCTAGCTACCACCCTCAAGTTGAAAATCTGCCGCCAAGCATCTAACAGTGTGTTTCGGCAGCCTACTTCAGAGCCAGTTCCATTCCAGGTTAGGTGTGTTTACCATCTTCGACCACACCGTCACTAACATCAGGTGAGCTGTGGTCAAAAACCTAGCGTGTCAAGAATAAAAAAAAAAATCTTCACCTATTCATATATTATACATGTTTAATTACTTTATCCAAATCTTCCAATATATTAAAATATATAAAATACATAGTTAATGTGATTAATTCTGTGTCAATTATCGCTTTGTCTAAATTGAGTACATATTGTACATAATGGTTGGATAGTACATACAGCATGACTGGTGACACCTACGATGCTCGAGGATGTGATATTCGGCGATCATATACGAAGAAAAAAAATAACATATAAAATAAATATTAACTGACTACACTTAACTGAAAGTTATGTAATTAATTACGCAACGCATGCACACCGCGCGGACGCAAGGGCTGGACGTTATGAGGACGCTCGCGCCGACGGGAGGACAAGCACGTACTTGTCGCGTAAAATATCATAATCGGGAGTGTTTCATTTATTTATAGGCCAAATAAATTGGGGCCAATAATTAAATACCTAATTTTATTACATAATTATAACGAGAATCGAGTACCAAGTACTCTCCTTCAGTATCGTAGGTGTCTCACCAGTCATGCTGTATAATATGGGATATACTTGGGAGACCAAATGCTCAATTTACGATGTGCGCGAATACTCGCAAAGTATGTATGCATTTACAAAAAATAAAACATATTTGTATTTATTAGTTATATGGTTCCCATAGTACAAGCTTTGCTTAGTTAGGGACTAGATGCCGCTGTATCAAATATTGTATGATATTTTACGTATTTGAATGCTACTCACGATATGCTGCGCGAGCTCGTGTCTGTCATAACTGTTGACGTTACCGCTGACAGCTTCTGCGCAGCGAACGGACAGGTCGCTAGTGGCCCGCATCACCTTAGAGTCTAAGTAACCCTCACCTGTCGATCAAGATTTTTTATTTATCAAACAAGAATTATTATTTGTCCAACAAGAATTTTCATTTGTCAAACAAGAATTATTATATGTCAAAGAAGAATTTTTATTTGTCAAACAAGAACAAACAGAATGATGTAAGAAGACTTTACACGTACGGAACAGCGTTCTGGTGCACTCTGGTGGAGCACTGCTTCGAACACTGCTTGCTGCTGCACTGCTGAGCACAGGCGACGAATACGGACATGTGACAAGCTATGTCCCAGCCAGTCAACCATAGAAATAATGAAATAAATAACATTTACCAGGATGTTTAACTCTCTCTTCAACGCTGCCCTCAGCAAGCAGTCCCTGGGCTTCCTTCACCGCATCTGCCGTTTTGTCCATACGTGAGACATTGTTCTGATCTTCTTCTTCTGTAAATTATGAAATAGATGCATTCAATAAATAAATACCGTAGGACATTACACACACAACCATCTGACCCCAAACTAATCAAAGCTTGTACTATGGAAGTCAGATAACTGATAGAATACTTAAATACTTTTTTTTTTGTAAATACATACTTATAACAAATACAGAACATCCAGACTCAGCACAAACATTTGATTATACCACGAGATATGTATGTCCTGGGTTGGAATCGAACCCACGCCGTTCAGCACTTGAAGCAGATATACTACCAATGAACCAACAGGGTTCTATTTACTATATTGGACTTTTAAAGTGTACTCTACTAATAATTGTTTTTTTGGCATGTATTGCAAACAAACTGTGCCTCGCGGTGTTATCCGCTGTTTCCACATTAACACTAAAACTTTTTGGGATAAAAGTAACCCATGTTTTAATCCAGTGTTGGTTTACTCCACACAAAATATCGTCAAAATTGGTCGTGATATATAGTATAGTTGATCAGCTCTTGAATCATATCAGTAACCGCGTCAGGAGGACCGGCAAATTATAAAATTCGTACCTAATGTTGATAAATTTTCTAGTAGAGTTCTATACCGCAATTTGCGATCATGACTTCCCAAACTTGTGCGGGAGACTTGGGTGCCGTTTAAAGACATTTTGCAACTTATTTCTTAGTTTAACTCAACCTGAAAAAGAGAATAATATAACAAAATTAAGAACAAAATAATATCGTATATCGCGCTTCGTCGTTTTGTTTTTGTCTTTTTGACATTGACAATTGACATCCAAAAAACATTCTTTTTTTTAATAATTTGCCCCTTCGGGCAGGCTAAAGCTATAAAGCCATACTGCCTTGTCTTAAGTGTTATTTCTGCTGTATCTTAGCTATGGTTATCGTCAAAGTCGTCTTAGTCAAGTCTATTTCGTGTCAGTTCATGCCAGTCATGCTTTAGTAAAGTAGTGGCGACTTTACTACAAAGCTTCGATGGAGTTTTGGAAGCAACACGAAAACTCATGTTTCACCACATGATATCATTTTCCCACACTCGCGCTTGTAATTCGGCACTTTATGAATAAAACACCACCATTTTTATGCATAAACACTCGACAAAACACTAGTTTTGGAAAAAAATACAACGGAGTGACACGACTCTTCCCGCGTTCCCGCCAAAACTCCCAGAAAAACATATCACTGTCAATGGTTCTACGGACGTCAATTTTATTAAGAGGCAAAATGCATTCTGGTATTAGAGCGAACACGAAAAAAACATTTTTCCTGTTAGGCGTTCAGCGATGGCTCATTTCATATAAAAATCTCAGATTAAATTTTAATCCGAGTCTAAATTATATTATGTTAAAAACTAGAATGAACAAATTCTTTACCGCAGATTGAAAACATCGAAACGTTTGCTGGCTAATAAACAACGACCGACCCAAAAAAAAAACGATAAAGAAGAAAAAACCCACTAATTTCTCTATGATACTAGGCAAGAACAGGGCTGCCATAGTGAACGATCTCCCCGTTATTGCTACTAGATTTTAAAGAGAAAAGGCCAGGATTTTTGTCTTGACTTCGCTTTTATTATAACAGAGTTTTGTAAAGTCGAAACCGAAAACAACAAACTTTTGATCTAAAAACGGAAAGTAATACAAATCAAGCCTTTAAAATAAAGGTTTTCTAAGAATTCTCATGAATAACTATAAATACCTGATTTTGTCTGCGTCTAGTTTTATTATTAGTTCATATCACTTTCAGGCTAATATCTTACAAACAATTACAATCTGCGTTGATTCAGACTTATAATTTTGAAATTTACTGCCCTGTTACCTTGTTAGCTCATTTGGTAGAATAACTGTTTCAAGAGCTGTAGGGCTTTGGTTCGTTTCCCACTCAGGACAAAACATTTTGTGATATCAACTAATATTCATTGTCTGGTGACTGTCTGTGTCTGGGTGTTCTGTACATAAAATAAGTTTGTATTTACTAAAAAATAAGTATTTATGTATTCTGTCAGTTATCTGACTGAGCTTTACTTAGTATAGGACTAGATGGCATTGTGCGAAATGTCCTACTATATTTATTTGTCGTAATTATTTATAGCGTAACCCTCACTCAATCCTCAATCATACGCCATCCTGACCGCGTCGTAACTTAACATCAGTTAAGATGTGTTTTGACGTAAATCTAACACTAACAACTGTTTGAGCAAAAGCAAAGTATGATGTTGAAATAGTTTATAAAATTGTTTCAGTTTTGTCCCAGTTCCGTGACTTTTAAGACTACCTTCGGGAGAATTTGTTTTCAGTATGGTATCACAGCGAACAATGCATTTTTTTGTAAGAAACAGAGTGTGTGCTTGATTGGTTGTTATAAAAAAATAGGTTTTATGAATTTAATTTGTAATTAATATAAAAAATATAGTATAGTATATATCATGTTAAATGGTGTGTAAATAAATTATCAATAAATTGTTAATCAAATGTTTATGTGAGTGATAGAAACTTTGTAATTGGTAAGGTTAGGATCGTATTATAAAGATAGAATTTCTATAGTAAATGGATTCTCCGCCTGCACAAGAAGTAACAGAACTGTTAAAACAATGGGAGGAGCAACACGCAACACCTCCCTACGATCCTATCCCAACTTTGACCAGGTAAGCTATTGTTTTGATTCGAGAAACGTCAAAACACATTGATAGCAAAAATTTGTAAGTAGCCGCACATGTGGTTGAATACCTACGATTTATTGCACAAATTACGCTCAAGTTGAGCAATCTAGTCTCTTCGCGCATATCTGTAACGTTTACTTCTGCATTTATAAAATAATGATGATTGTCAAGTAGCCAGGGGCAGTTGGCCCTGTTACCAATGTATACAAACTATTTACAAGAAGTTGAAAAAAAAAATTGTCTGCCTTCAGGCATATCTTACTTTGTCATTATTTCATAAATCACCTGTTGAACTTACGAAGTATATTATTTTGGAGAGTGCTGTTGTTATGCGGAGATGACATGTCTAGAAGCAACATAGTACACATACATCATATCTAATTAATAAGTAACTAATTAATAATAATTAAATTAATACAATTTCGTTTAACACAATTTGCTCTAACTAACACTAATTTGAATTAATGCAAAATAATTATCGTAAAATATAATCAGTATATCTCATCATTGAACTATACTTTTTACCAGAGTGCTTTAGACCCATCTCAAAATATACCTTCATGGGCAACAAATTGAAGAGTGTAGGTGTGTTCAAAAGAAAATTATGTTTTTTTATTTATTAAATTTATTATCTTACAATATAACACATACCATTAAACCTCGTTGAACCTCATGCTTAACTCCATCTCACCCACTGGAGCTATTTTGCCAGCGACCCAGAGCCTCACTCCAATACTTCAAGGATCTGGGTTGGCTCGGGTAGTCACTGGTAGGGGGAAATGCACAATACACCCCAAGCTGGATGTCAGAGCAGGACTTATCACCCGCATTCCAAATAAGAATAAGAAACCTCATTGAGGTTTAATGAATTTTTGTTAATGAAAGAACATCATAAAATTAAGGAATATGAACAATTAATTTGAAAAGCTAGAAACAATGTGTTCTTAATATGTCACAGTATGTATAATCTAATTCTTATCCTATGTGGGGGGTAATAAAGTCTAAAGTGAATTGGTAATTTTGAATTCTAGTGGTTTACAACAATTCACACATGTTAGCCATATGTCAATCATATTTATTGTTAAAAAGTTGACATGTTGACTTTTTCTCATCTATTCTATTATAAAGGGGAAAGATTTGTTAGTAATGAATAGGCTCCGAAACTACTGGACCGATTTCAAAAACTCTTTCACCGTTGGGAAGCTATGCTATCCCCGGGTGACATAGACTACTTTTTATCCCTGTTTTCCCACGGGAATGGGAACTACGCGGGGGAAACCGCGAGGCGTCCGCTTGTGTAATAGAAATTTGTTGTACATAAAGTCTTGTCTATTGTCTATTTTGATTTCATATCCAAAGTTGTGTTGACAGAATCATATCAAATTTTGTCAGGCAGTGATGTTAAGCACAAACACAAGCTTCTTAAACCTGTTTTATTTTTTAATCTTTGACAAGCTAGGTGTTTGACCACAGCTCACTTGATGTTAATTGATGGTGTGGTCGAAAGAGGCTGGACTCAATTAATGATGATATGTTTCATTTATTCCAGGATAGCAGAGATAATAGAGACAGAGACAGAAAACTTCCTGAAGAAAGACCCGGATCCATTTGATGAACGGCATCCGTCGCGGACGGATCCAGAGTGTGCACTGGGCCATGCACTTAAAGTTATATTTAAGAAGGATAACTTTATGACCAAGGTACAACACTAGAATTTGATATGTGATGATAGTTCAGTGGTCAGTGCGGTCGGTTCACATGCCGAAGGGTTCAAACCCCAATGAGCTTGAGTTGCCGGTAAAAGAAACATCGTGAGGAAACCATAGCATGGTGGAAGAGTACTTTCTAGTAGGTACTCTGCTGGCTAGCTATTACCCTCAAGTTGAATATCTGCCCCCAAGCATCAGCAAAAATTACGAAAAAAAATCATACAAAACAGTCTCAAAAAAAATTTCTTCAAGACAAATTCTGGTATAGATCTCTTAAGGTAACAATAAATTTGCTATCTATACTAATATTATAAAGAGAAAAGATACATATTTTTGGATTTTTGGAACAAATAAACTCTAAAACTACTGGTCAGATTTACTTACTGGTCAGACCCACGGGAACAGGAACTATGCGGGTGAAACCGTGAGGCATCCACTAGTACGATATAAAATTTAGGTAACATATTAGGTAATTCAGGAGTTACTTTGGTGTGAAAGAAAAATTACCTTATTGTTTTGATATCTAAATAGTACAAAACAAAATCAAAATGTATTTATTTGTTGTATGTATAAAGTTGCTTCGGGTCTGTCAAGTCAAAGTCAAGTCCTGTTACTTCTAAACAACTACGCAACTGATTTTGATGTGGTTTTCTGTAGTTTTTTTTTTACCGAAGGTTTGTCATATAAAATACATCCTAATTAAACTGTTGTATAAGTACATATAGAAATTCAATGTTTTCAAAGTTTTTTTCAAGTCACCTAAATGAATTGCAGTCATGCACGGTGTGTTCCGGCAGCCTCGCTTGAGAGCCATTTCTATTTAAGGCTAGGTGTGCTTTACCATCTTCGACTACATCGTCACTTAACATTAGGTGAGCTATGGTCAAACACCTAGCCTGTCAACCAAAAAAAAAGGAAAAAAGTCGTGCTTTTACGGGGCAAGTCGCTAGCAAAATAAATAAAAGTTATTTTATTTTCGACAGTTGGTAAACGACTACGTGAGAGATACGTACTACTCTCGTCAGAACATCACCGGACGTGACGTGTTCAAGTTGAACGTGTGCGCGTGCCGCCTCACGTTAGACCTCATGCCTGGCTTGGAGATGTCGGTCGTGTTTCAGGTATTTATTTTTAAATATGAAAATAGATCTACGTTTCTTTATTGTATGTTTCTTTATTACACAACTCCCCGAAATGAATTATGCAAGTGTCAATATAAAGTACCTAAATGTAAATGTCAAAATATTAAAAAAAAAACTAAACAAATGTCAAGAGCAAATTGTCAAATAAAATAATTTATTGTACTCTTTTTTTTTTTTCTTTGGTTTTTTCGTCGCATTTTGAGCATTTGCCAGTGTCAAGTGTTTTATATTTTCAAGTTAAATAAGTTGCCTCGTAACTATAATTATATTCAAAGGCCAGTCTTGGTGAAGTCCAGTCCATGTCAGTCAAGTCCAGTCATGCTTTAGTAAAGTAGTGGCGACTTTACTATAAAGCTTTGATGGAGTTTTGGAAGCAAAGCGAAAAGTCATGTTTCACCATATTATATCACTTTCCCACACTACCGCTTGTAATTCGGTACTTTATGAATAAAACACCACCACCATTTTTATGCATAAACACTCGATAAAACACTAGTTTTGGAAAAAAATACAACAGGGCGACACGACTCTTTCCGTGTTCCCGCCAAAAAACCTGATTATAGTCTGTCCACTAAGTTAACCGCTTTTTGACAGCTCATACAAAGTTGACGACATAACTTTGTACAGCGTCTCGCAAAATAAATCTCATACAAATAAATACGTTTAATCTAGCATTACCTCTTTCCAAGGTTTAATAAAAATTGCTCTCAAGTTAACGCAGCCTTGTAAAGAGGTAATGCTAGATTAAACATATTTATTTGTGTGAAATTTATTTTGCTAGACGCCGTACAAAGTTATGTCGTCAACTTTGTATGAGCTGTCAAAAAGCGGTTAACATAATAGACAGAGTATAGTACACACGAAACTTAGGAACATGCAAAGCTTATTGTGTCGCATTTTTCAGGACAACGAATTGCTGATTCAACGTCTGTCAACATGGGCCACGGCGTCACCAGAGCCGTTGCAAAGCTACGCGACTGGACTGCTGGCCGCAGCCATGGAAGTCCATGAAATCGCGACCAACTTCAGGTTAGACAACAAACTTTAAAAAAAAAAATTATCAAATAGGAACAAACAGGAACACGGAAAGGTCGTATTGCCGCATTTTATTATTTTTTTAATCTCCTGATTTTTCGAGTGTTTATGTGTATAAACATAATTAAAGACTTGGCTTATCGAGTATTCTATAGCTTCGATGACATGGTTGTATAAAAAAAATTATAATTTTGTTTATTTTATATTTTGTTTAAAATTATTTTATATAATTTGACAATATTTTTATTGTAATTTTTAATTTTTTTACATTTATAATTTAATCTATTTATTTTATTATTATTTAATTGACTTGTAACTTATGTTAATAATAAAGTACAATGACTATAAGCGCGAGCGTAGGAAAGTGGTATTATGTAGTAAAAAATGACTTCATGTTGCTTCTATAACTTCTTTGAAGCTTTTAGTAAAGTCACCAATTTTAAGCTATTGCATAGCTTCTATCGCGGGCCTTGAGCGTGGGGACCGAATCCAGAAATTCCGTAACGAAAATAACCTAACACCCCCCACTCCCACCGGCGCAGCGGTGATACTTTTTAGTTTTGCCATCTATCGATGAATAGCAGAACTTTGAATGACTTTTTTGAAATATCACGCTTGTCTCTTTAGTTCAGCAACTCGCCTCTAGGTGGCATTGGTTATATCGGCGTAAAAATGGTATGCAATACCACGCTTTACCGCGGCAGTCCCCGAGTGCCACACGTCTTTTTGTTTAAATTTTTTTTGAATTCATATTCCTAGTAACACAAGTATACATGTATAGGTATGTTTTTACAATTTACGCTACATTGCGTGCTGTTTTCATATGCAGTAAAAATAATTACAATTTTTATAAGTATTTTTGCGACGAAACAACTTCATGTTAAATACGTACAGGAGTTTACACGATCCTTATAAACAATAGTAACAATAGTTTGTAGGTAGGTTTGTTTGTAGGTAACTTTAAGAACATAGGAATGCTTTGCTACAACGCTTGAATATGCTACATAAATATTCCTTATTGTTTTATTGTAAGATTTTCGTAGAAGTAGATACTTACATAGAACATACTTTTAATGTTACTATTAGTAAAGATCTATGTAAGAATCGGTTCAATATTAAATATTTTAAATTTAATGTTACGTTTATCTACTACAAATGCATAATTATACAAGGCAAGTGAAAACATTACACATTTTTTGGACTTAACCAATACTTTACAAGAATATGAATATACTTGATCTTGACTTACCTTGTGTGACTTTGACTGTGATTTAGACAATTTATTGGAAATATTGAAATACTTGACATTGGTAAATGCACAAAGTGGGATGCCAAAAATAAAGAAGAAAAGAAACAAATTGACTTTGACCGCCATCTTGGTTGATGTTGAGCGAATATGCGGTCTACGATGGAGCACGCTTACGTAGATACCGATTAACCCGCGACTCAGAATGTATCTATCTAGGAATACCCTCTCTGTCGGATATATAAATAAATAAATAATAGTATACATATATGTAGATAGATTCGTCATGAGACACTTGAAAATATGAACATCAACTTTTACATTTTAAATTATACAAACCTATATATGACTGGACTGTGACTTGCTGTGTAACATTGATAAGACTTATTTTACTTGATTTTATCATGAGACACTTAAGTTGTGGGTGTACCACATAAGGAAAACAAAAATATGTATGTACTTATACATTTTATAATATACATACTTGTGTATATGACTGGATTGTGACTTGCTATGCATGACATTGTTAAGACTTATTTTACTTCATTTTATCATGAGACACTTGAAAATATTAACAACTTATGTATATGTGTAATTGGTATGTATGTATTATTATAATATGTGTACTTTTTTATGTAAAAGTAATGAGACGAACTAGACACTCCCCTGATGGTAATTAATACCGAGATTAACAACAAACAGTTTTTATTCATACCATGTATAAATTATTATTATTATTATTTTTTTTTTATGTGACAAATAATGAGACGAACGAGACGCTCTCCTGATGGTAAGAGATAACGCCTGTCCATGACCATTACAGCGATACACAGAACTTTGAGTAACAAAACAAAGTCCAGGGCATCGCTGCTTTGGTGCTCATTTGGTGCTAATATTTTTGTGCTGTTGAAATAAAGTGAGTGTTTGGATCATATCATCTAGAAACATACATATTTACATATACAGGGTTGTAATCCTGGAATGCTTAAAACCTCAGACTTATAACCCTGTATATTGTACATCAATGATTTTTATTATATCCCTTAATATAGAGGGAATTCCTTACAGGGACATGAACGCGGCCCTTGTGCCGCTAATGTTAAAGAGGCTACATGAATCGAGAAGAAGTCAAGACGATAAAGTAAGTAATAAACAGCTTTAAATTGTCATCCATCCATACTAATATTCTTTTACTAATACTAATATACTAATACTATTACTAATACTTTTACTAATACTATAACTAATACTTTTACTAATACTATAACTAATACTTTTACTAATACTATTACTAATACTTTTTCTAATACTATAACTAATACTTTTACTAATACTATAACTAATACTTTTACTAATACTATAACTAATACTTTTACTAATACTATTACTAATACTTTTACTAATACTATAGCTAATACTTTTACTAATACTATTACTAATACTTTTACTAATATTTTTAGTAATACTGTTACTATTACTAATACTAACACTAACACTAACACTAATTATACTAATAATATTATAAATGTGAAAGTAACTGTTACGTTTTCACGCCTAAATCGCTGAACCAATTTTGATGAATTTTGGTATAGAAATAAATTGGACCTTTGAGAAGGATACTTTTTTTTGCGAAAATAAATCTTGGAATGGGTGTAATAAGAGATGAAAGTTTGTATGGACACCCCAACCTTGAAATTAATCTATGTTTGTAAAGCTGAACAGGGCTACCTGGTAAATTAACAATTAATAATATCTTTTCCAATGGTTTGCTTTCTTTAAAACGATCTATTAGGTCCGTGGTCCTCCACCTTAAATTATTATAAAATAAATAAATATCGCAGGACATTACACACAGCGCCATCTGACCCCAAACTAAGCAAAGCTTGTACTATGGGAGTCAGATAACTGATAGAATACTTAATTTTTTTTTTTTTTGTAAATACATACTTATAATACATACAGTAAACCCAGACACAGAACAAACATTTGGTTTTATATCACAAAATGCTTGTCCTAGGTGGGAATCGAACCCACGCCCCGCAGCTCTTGAAGCAGACATGCTACCAATGAGCCAACAGGGCTGTCATGATACGTTTATTATACGTTTTTTGTTTTTTTTAAATTATTATGATTTTTTTTTTTCTGTTGCTGACCGCTTTGATTGTTGCGATGTATATAGTGCTGGTGATTCAAATAAATTAATAAATAACACGCTTATTGTCAGCAGCAAACGAACCAAAATACGGTAACACCGCCGAACCAGACGCGCCACTTTGCTCGCTTCGATAAGAAAAAGGGCGGCGACATCAGATGCAACGGACCATGGCACGGTAAGCATCCCTCCTTCTTCGATCGAGTAAACATTGAGCAAACCATATGCTCAAAGTAGTAACACAAACTGTTTGTCCTGGGTGGGAATATAAAAGAAGTTGATTTTTTTTTCTTTTATGGTTGACAGGCTAGGTGTTTGACCACAGCTCACCTGATGTTAAGTGATGGCGTGGTCGAAGATGGTAAAGCACACCTAGCCTGGAATGGAACTGGCTGTCAAGTGATGCCGCCGGAACACACCGTTAGATGCTTGGCGGCAGATTTTCAACTTGAGGGTGGTAGCTAGCCAGCCGAGTAGTAGAAAGTACCCTACCACCATGCTATGGTTTCCTCACGATGTTTTCCTTCACCGGCAGCTCAAGCTCATTGTTGGGGTTAGAACCCACGCCCTTCGGCATGCGAACCTACCGCGCTAACCACTGAGCTATCATCGCTACAAATGTGTTTTATGTTTGTATTAACTTCACTGTTTTCTTTTCTTTGTGTATGTGCCTAACTCTTTCTGTTAATAAATTTATCTTTACCTTTATCTTTATCTTATCTTAATCCCATTTCAGATCGCGATAAAGAGAAAGATGACGGCGGGGGGAACGAAGCCATGGTGGTGGACGAAACGCCGCCAAACAAGGATCCGCAGACTCCCATCAAGAATAGTAACAGTGAGTGCTCTTACAACATCAATTATCATTTCTTTACAAAACTCTAGATAATACAACGGAGAACATTACAAACGACACAACTTTTGTATCTTGAGCCAAGTACCAGCTTGGAGTCTTGAGAAACGAGCTTGGTGGTAGATCTCCGTCTAGGTAGGTACCACCGCAGTACCAGATATTCTGCCGCCAAGCAGTAGTGTGTAAACATTACTGTGTTCCGGTTTGAAGGGTACTGCAGCTAGCAAAATTACTGGGCTGTTGAGACTTACCATCGAAAGTCTCAAAATAATGAGCCCCAAAGCAGCGATGCCCTGGACTTTGTTTTATTACTCAAAGTTCTGTGTATCGCTGCAATGGTTATGGACAGGCGTTATCTCTTACCATCAGGAGAGCGCCTCGTTCGTCTCATTACTTTTTCACATAAACAAAAAAAATACAATCTCGCAAGCAGCCACGGAGATAGCGGACTATCTGTGGCCCCTACTTTAAGTTTATTTAAAGTTAAAATAAACGTGTTAAGGTTGTTCGATTTCCATACAAATAAATGTTTGCCATTTATGGACAAGCGAAGCGTAATTTTACAGTGAAATCACAGCTTCTGGCATTTATTTTGGTGTTTATTTGCGGTAAATCACAATTGCTTGAATAAAACAATAGATTCATTGGCATTACTGTTGAGACTAACCATCGAAAGTCTCAAAGTAATGAGCGCCAAAGCAGTGATACACCCTGCACTTTGTTTTGTTACTCAAAGTTCTGTGTATCGCTGCAATGGTCATGGGCAGGCGTTATCTCTTACCATCAGGAGAGCGTCTCGTTCGTCTCATTATTTTTCACGTAAAAAAAAAATAAAATACAATCAAATTTATCAATGATTTATGATTTTTGAATAAAACAGTAGATTATGCTATTAGTCTACTGTTATATTCAAGCAATTGTAATTTACCGCAAATAAACACCAAAATAGATGCCAGAAGCTGTGATTTCACTGTAAAATTACGCTCCGCTTGTCTATAAATGGCAAAAAATTATTTGTATGGAAATCGAACCACCTTAAATTGATATACTACGCCCCTCAAGTTAAGGTTGATTTTGACAGACAATTCGTACGTCCAAGCTGACTCAATTATGTCGTCCAGGTATCGTGGTTTCCTCCCCGGAGCACTGGGGCATGATGTCCCCGCCGGCGCCCCCGCCGCCCGTGCTGCTGCCGCCGCCGCCCGCGCACCACGAGACATCCTCCAACTCGAGCTGGGCGGAAATGGAAACATACGTCATAGGTAATGTGACTGTATATTGTTGTGGTTTGCTCTTTAAATAAAATAAATATCATAAGACATTACACACAGCGTTATCTGACCCAAACTAAGCAGAGCTCGTGTGATGGAAGTCAGATAACTGATAGAAAACATAAATACTTTTTTTTTGTTAATACATACTTATAATACATACAGAACACCCAGACACAGAACAAACATTTGTTTATACACAAAATGTTTGCCCTGAGTGGGAATCGAACCCACACCCTACAGCTCACTAGGCAGATATACTACCAATGAGCCAACGGGGCTGTCATACTTTTTGTTTTCTACGCTCTTTTATTTGTAGTGTGTTTTTGTTGTGTGTGGCAAAATAAATGTTTTCTTTCTTTCTTTCTTTCTTAATTATAAAGAAAGGAAAGATTTGATTGTTTGGTTGTTTGTATTGAATTGGCTCCGAAACTACTAGATCGATATTATTAATTTTTTTCTGATAGATAATAATATTGGGTTTTTTAATGAGTAATTATTTCAGGTAACATACAAATCCACCCGCCGACTGACGCAACCAAACAAATGCTTATATTGAGATATCTCACACCGATGGGCGAATATCAGGAGGTAAGAATTTTTTGAAATTACTTTTAAAAAAACCGGCCAAGTGCGAGTCGGTCTCGCGCACGAAGGGGTCCGTACCATTATGTATAAAAACGGCAAAAAACTTCCCACTGCTAATTACCACTTCCCAATTCTAATACTAATACAATTCCACATTCCCACGTTCCAATCCTTAATTCTCAATTCCCACTTCCAATTCCCAATTCCAATTCCCACTTCCCAATTTTAATTCCAATTCGCACTTTCCAATTCCAATACCATTTCCCACTTCCCATTTCCAATTCCCAATTCTCAGTTCATAATTTCCAGTTCTAAATTCCCACTTCATACTTTCTATTCCCAAATTACAACTCCTACTTCCAATTCCCAATTCCCACGTCCAAATTCCTACTTTCCACTTCCAATTCCTAAGTCCCAATGCCCACTTCCAATTCCCAATTCCAATTCCCACTTCCCAATTTTAATTCCAATTCGCACTTTCCAATTCCAATACCATTTCCCACTTCCCATTTCCAATTCCCAATTCTCAGTTCATAATTTCCAGTTCTAAATTCCCACTTCATACTTTCTATTCCCAAATTACAACTCCTACTTCCAATTCCCAATTCCCACGTCCAAATTCCTACTTTCCACTTCCAATTCCTAAGTCCCAATGCCCACTTCCAATTCCCAATTCCCACTTCCAATTCCCAATTCCCACGTCCCAATTCCAAATTGCTACTTCCCACTTCTAATTCCTAATTCCCATTCCAATTCCCAATGCCCACGTCCCAATTCCAAATATCAATTGCCACTTCCCACTTCCAATACTAATTTCTCAATTCCCACTTCCCAATTCACAATTCTCAATTCCCACTTCCCACTTTCAATTCCTAATTCCCATTCCAATTCCCAATGCCCACGTCGGGACGTTTTTTTTTATCCAAATTTTATTTCCAATTCTTCCTTCTCACTTCCCAATTCCATTTCCCGATTCACACTTCCAATTCCCAATGTCTAATTCGGATTCCAACTTCCCGACTCCCACTTCCCACTTCCCAATACCCAATTCCTACTACCAAATTCCCAATTCCAATTCCCACTTTTTAATTTCCCCTTCCAATTCCCAATTTCTAGTATCTAAAAAAATAGTCATTGTTATATGTTCACAGTACCTACCACATGTGTTCGAGCAAAATGCCCTAGGCCTTATAATTGGATACCTTAACGTGCGGGAATCCCGAGATTCGCGTCTCGCCTTCGAAGCGCTCAAGTACCTAGCAGCACTACTGTGCCACAAGAAGTTCTCTATAGACTTTATCAACACGGGCGGCTTACAGGTAAATTATACTCATTTTAATTAAAGTTATACACACGCGCGCACACACACTCATTCACTCAGTCACTCGTTCACTCACTCATTCACTCACTCACTCATTCACTCACTCACTCATTCACTCACTCACACACTCACTCGCTCGGTCACACATTAATTATAAATTTCCAGATATTTCTTACAATATTGAACTGAAGTACTTACGTTATTTGATGGTAGATTCCCTTAACAGATCGTTTGGGTAGGTACCACCGCAGTACCAGATATTCTATCGCCAAGCAGTAGTTTGTAAATGTTACTGTGTTCCGGTTTGAAGGTGACTGCAGCTAGCGAAATTACTAGGCTGTTGAGACTAACCATCGAAAGTCTCAAAGTAATGAGCGTCAAAGCAACGATGCCCCGGACTTTGTGTGCTACTCAAAGTTATTTTGATGTAATTGAGTGTTGAGTAATTTTGACATTTTTTTATTTAATTTCAGTTATAATATAATTTTAAATATTTGAACGAGCACAGCGCCACCTATCTAACTGGCACAACATGATTTAGCCACATTAAAACATCTTTTGTGTACATGTTGTATACAAATAAATTATCTTTTTTGTTTTCTAATAAAACTGCCCATAGAGTTGGGTAACATTTTTCATCCTAACATTAGCTTGAAAAATATTACACCTTTTTAAATAAATCAGCTCAATGTTGCGCTGGTTTATTTAGAAAATATTACATTTTTTGAGCTATTAAAATACATGATAAGTCTCAAAGTAATGAGCACTAAAGCAGCGATGCTTTGGACTTTGTTTTATTACTTAAAGTTCTGTGTATCGCTGCGATGGTCATGGGCATGCGTTATCTCTTACCATCAGGAGAGCGTCTCGTTCGTCTTATTACTTTTTATATAAAAAAAAAACATTTTTGCAGAAATTCTTAGAAGTGCCCCGTCCGTCGGTGGCTGCGACGGGCGTATCGATATGTCTCTACTACCTCGCGTACTGTGAAGACGCGATGGAACGTGTCTGCCTGCTGCCACGACGAATCACGCACGACTTAGTCAAGTAACTAACATTATTTTTTGTCTGATCATCATCATCATCATTTCATACCGTGTCTTTGATTGCCTGAGGTGAAAACTCAAAAATGTATTATAAAAAAAAGTGCGTCATGTATTTTGCGATTTTTTTTTTTTATTTTTTTTTATGGTTGACAGGCTAGATGTTTGACCACAGCTCACCTGATGTTAAGTAAAGGTGTAATCGAAGATGGTAAAGCACACCTAGTCTGGAATGGAACTGGCTCTCAAGTGAGGCTGCCGGAACACACCGTTAGATGCTTGGCGGCAGAATTTCAACTTGAGGGTGATAGCTAGCCAGCCGAGTACTAGAAAGTACCCTACCACCTATGCTATGGTTTCCTCACGATGTTTTCCTTCACCGGCAGCTCAAGCTCATTGTTGGGGTTTGAACCCACGCCCTTCGGCATGCGAACCTACCGCGCTAACCACTGAGCTATCATCGAAAAGCAGTAGGATTTCAGAAGCCAGTTAAAAATGTTGACGGGAATGGCGTCTGAATGACGTCATACCGTGTCTTTGATTATGCACTGTTCAACAAAATTTTGGACCCCAGATCTGGGGTGAAAACTCAAAAATGGGTTTAGTTGAAAAAAAATCAAATTTACGTCATGTGTTATGCGATTTCAAAAGTCAGTTCAAATTTGACGCGAATGACGTCTGAATGACGTCACACCGTGTCCTTGATTGTCTGGGGGTGATGCTGGATCATCGTTGGATATGTTTCAGATACGCGCTATGGCTTCTCGAATGTTCGCACGACTCGGGCCGATGTCACGCGACCATGTTTTTCGGATTATCCTTCCAGTTCAGAGTCATACTGGAAGAATTCGACAATCAGGTACGTTCCTTTACTATTTAATAAGAATATATAGAAGTGACAAGAAGTGACAAGTGACAAGAAAATATAGAAGTGACATTTTACTAGGTGGTAGATATTAGCTGAAGGTGACGGTATGTTAGGTGCAACTGCTTTTCTACTCTTGTGTGGTAACTTACAGTGTACTAGAGATTAACCTACTACCCTTTTTACCCTTTTTTTTCAATAAGTTCTAAGTCGTAAGTTCTTATCTCTATGACATATTATTATCGTTGTATCCATTCAAGCAATCTTAATTGTGTTAAAAATATCATATGTTATCATGTGTTGGGTGTAAATTTGGTAACATGTTATGGAGTCCAAAATTGTTATCATGTTACAGAGTTCAAAATTGGTATCATGTTCTTGAATCCAAAATTGGTATTATTTTGTTGAGTCCCAAATTGTTATCATATGCTGAGTCCAAAATTCTTAGTTTTTTTAAATGTAAAAGTAATGAGACGAACGATGCGTTCTCCTGATGGTAAGAGATATCGCATGTCCATAACCATTACACAGAACTTTGAGTTGTAAAACAAAGTCCGGGCCATCACTACTTTGGCACTCATTACTTGGAGACTTTCGATGGTTAGTCTCAACAGCCCAGTAATTTCGCTAGCTGCAGTACCCTTCAAATCGTAACACAGTAATGTTTACACACTACTGGGGCGGCAGAATATCTGGTACTGCGGTTGTACCTACGTGGACTTTCTGCTAAAGGAATCTGCCACCAAGTTAGTTGTCAAGTCTAAAATTGGTATCATGTTGTTGTTTCCAAAATTGGTATCATGGAGTCCGAAATAGGTAGCAGTTTTCTTCTATTTTCAGGACGGTCTCCGCAAACTGTACAATGTGGTGTCAACACTCCCGATACTGGGTACTGACGAGGAGGAATCTCGCTTGTCTGAAGATGAAACCTGCGCTGCCAGACAGATCGTGAGACACGTCTGCGTCGCGCTTAGAAGGTAAACTGTTGTAACAAAACAAAGTAACAATCATCCATGGAAAAATGTAGCCTATGTCAACCGGAGCATATTAAAAAATCGATTGGCAAAATCGGGTCAGTAATTTTGGTGCTACGGCGGAACACACGAACATACAAACATACATAGACTGCTAAATCATAGCCATGTTTTTATAAACCGACCCTGAATTGTGACTAGGGTCAAGCCGTAAGTCCACAACACTTTTTTTTTAACCTAGGGGAAATCCATAATTGATACCACCAGCCCGGGGGGGGGGGGGGGAGCTTGGTGGTTATGTGGGAATCTCCGCCAGAATGGCGGCCTACCCACTAAAACCCTGGAGTGTTCCTTCTCCGCGCTGGCAGTTAGGGCCACGGAAACGCTTGCGCACTCGTCCGTAGCAAGTCCACTACCCTGCCCAAGTGGGTGGCCAACCGGGTGGACAGACTTCTCACGTCATCTTCGAAAACTTTTAAGCTATTGCATAACTTCTATCGCGGGCCTTGAGCGTGGAGACCGAATCCAGAAATTCCGTAACGAAAATAACCTAACACCCCCCACTCCCACCGGCGCAGCGGTGATACTTTCTAGTTTTGCCATCTATCGATGAATAGCAGAACTTTTAATGCAATAGCTTTACCGCGGCAGTCCCCGAGTGCCACAAGTCTTTTTTTTGTTTTTTTTTTGGGTATTCTGGCCATGTAGGGTTTCTTACAATGTGTTTCTATCAGTAAATCAGTAATATTTATTGGCCATAAATAACAATAATGTTAAAGGCAAGTCACATGTACAAAAAAACCTTACGATTACACTTTAATGAATGAAGCTATACCTATACGAGTAATTAACAACCAACATACTACAGCGGAGGCTCCGTTTATGTACTACACATAAATGAGGATTTTGAGAACCTCATTGACATATATTCACTTAATTTGTAAAATGGATTGTTTTCCAAAAAAAATTTAATGGTTTTTTTTAAAATTCGGTATGATTTAATTCTGTAATATATTTTGGCAATTTATTATACATTCATATTTTGGCGTGACGGACCTGCTTTTCAACTTTACCTAACCTAGTCCATGGCACGACCAGCTTTTCTTTGTTTCGCAAGTTATATTGATGCCTGTCTTTGTTCTTTGGCCGCTTTAAGTGAGCGTGATTACGCGCATAACTTGGTACATACAGATGCGTGCAGATCGGATGCCAGACGGTCTACCAATCGGGTTGCCAAAACTTTACTCTACATATGTTGCCATTTTTTAACCGTCTCAAAAAAGAGGAGATTTTCAATTTGACTGTATGTGTTTTTTTGTATGTATGTATGTTACGCGATCTTTCCGCCAATTATGAATCGATTTTGATGATTTTATTTTTGCATAGGTACTTCAGAGGTGATCCCATATAAATTTTATCGAAAACGATCGAGCGGTTTTTAAAAAATAAACACAAGTCTTAAAATTGTACACGTCGATGACATTTTCGTTTACTCCGAGACCTTGCTGTTTCGTTGGAGCAGTGCGTTTAGTTGGCTTAAAGGTCCTGGAGTCGGTTTTTTTTAATTGTAAATTTGTAATGTAAAAGTATTGAGACGAAAGAGATAGACGCTCTCCTGATGGTAAGAGATAACGCCTGCCCATGACCATTGCAGCGATACACAGAACTTTGAGTAACAAAACAAAGTCCAGGGCATCGCTGCTTTGGTGCTCATTACTTTGAGGCTTTCGATGTTTAGTCTCAACAGCCCAGTAATATCACTACAATATCCTGCACAGTAATGTTGACACACTACTGCTTGGCGGTAGATTGTGTGGTACTGTGGGGGTGCCAACAAAGACAACCTCCTGCTAAGGACCAAGTGTTGTTTGCAGGTACTTTGAAGCGCATCTGAGGCTTCGGGCGGCGCAGGTCGCGCGCCAGCACGGGGATACTGTGCCCGAACCACCGCCATATAAGGTATTAAATAATTATAATAAACTAGCAGCTCGCCCCGGCTTTGCACGGGAATACAAAACTCGATTAACAATATAAATTTATCGATCCAGTAGTTTCGGAGTCTATTACAACAAACAAAAAAAAAATCAAACAAACACAAAATTCAATGTTTCCTCTTTATAAGATGTAGATGACAACTGTAACAGTTAGACATATGATATTGCGGACTTATTTGTATCTGTCAATTTGCTCTATAAAACGTCACTTTATTCTATTGTTAATAGTTTTCGTTGCGCATGCTTAGTAAGGATTTTTACAAATTTTTTACCGCTTGGGTTATTTTAATGAATTTTCCATAGGGATCCTTAAATGTTTTTTAAATAAAATATAGGCACGGATAATGTAGCATTCTAATAATGAAAGATTTATTAATATCGGTCCAGTAGTTTCGGAGCCTATTCAATACAAACAAACAAGCAATCAAATCTTTCCTCTTTATAATAGTATCGTAGGAAAATGATCACCCACAAATTCTCCTAACAGTCCATCCAAAGATACTAGGGATAGCACCAACAAAGCAAAGAAAGCCAATAATACTGGTCTCCACTTATGCCAAAAGATTAATCACACACAAAAAACTGGACAGGCTGCACATAATAATCAGTCTACAAGTAACGCAAAGTTCAAGAATTGCAAAGGGTGTCAGAGTACTTCGAGGCAAAAACGAGTTGTGGCATCATGAAACATGGACTAATAAGGAGACATATATTATATCATATAATTAAAAAAAAAGGAGCTACTAACTGTGCCAGTGGCCCAGAGCCTCCCTCTGATAATTCAAAGATAAAGATAAAGATATATTTATTTGCATCAACATGAGTGGTTGCATAGTACTGATCTTATATTACCGAAGTCTCATCATGTTCTTGCCTCAATGGCCGTACAAATGTTGTCATAGCTTTTTTAAAAAATAATTAAAATTATATAATTTAATGTCAAAAAAATGATAAATTTAATCGATGTCAAAGTAATAATAGTATTAATAAATAATAATTAGAATAGATGTCAATATTATTAATGTCAAATAAAATTATTTAAATGTTTCCTTCAGAAAGTCGTCAATCTTAAAAAACTTTTTCAATTTTCTTTTAAAGTGATGCATGTCTTGTTGCTTGAAACTTTCCGGTATATGGTTATATATAACAGGGCCCATCCCTAGAAAGCAGTTTCTGTAAAGTTGTGTACTAACTTTGGGTACTTGTAACGCGCTTGGATCGTGACAGTTACGAGCACTCCTTTCTGACATTTTTGGAAACATTTTGGGATTATCTCTCACAAATACAGCTCGCTCATAAATATATAATGGAATAGAATATTATATTTTTTGAAGTAGGATTCACAACTGACTATGAGCTGGGAGCTGGGTTGGCTCGGGTAAACGCTTGCAGGGGATGCACAATACACCCCAAGCGGGACGTCAGTGCAGGACTTATCGCCCCCCCCTTAGAACAAGAATCGTAGCTAAATAACAGACAGAACAGACATTAATCGTCACATGTCACAACAGTTCACCTGATGTTAAGTGACCACACTGTCACTTCACATCAGGTGAGCTGTTGTCAAAAATCTGGCCTGTCAACGAATAAAAAAAATATTTACATAATAATCGGTTTAGTTGATTTTTGAACCGTTACAATTGATATCCATATTGAGGTAGTTGTGAAAAAATATGTAATCCGCCATTTTGTGGCGGCGGCCATCTTTGACCGATTTTGCATCAAACATAGCTAAGAATACTCCCGACTAATTCGCCTTTCAAACAAAATCGGTTCGTCCGTTCGGGAGCTACGATGCCACAGACACGTCAAACTTATTACACCCCGTCGTTTTTGCGTCGGGGGTTAAAAACGTGTATTTCAAAAATTATCGTCATTTTTCAGGCATCAAAATCATCCCCGGAGGAGATTCAAGAACAAATAGAACTCATCCAGAGCGTTTCGTGGTCGCGCTGGTCGCCCGTGGACGAGCTGGTCGAACTCGGGGGAGTTTCCTTACTGCTGCAAGTGATAGGGTTCTCCTACGAGTGGAACTTTAATGGGAGGTATTGTAGTTTCGACCTTGCGCCTTGTAGAGTTAATTTGTATTTGTTTTTTATGTATAAAATACTAGCTTACGCTTACACGTTAACTTTAGAATTAGGTTCAGAGAGAAATGAAACGTGTGTAAAATAACAAATATGCAATAGTCACGAAACTTGCGCTATTTTTAACGCCCGACGCAAAAACGACGGGGTGTTATAAGTTTGACGTGTCTGTGTTTGTGTCTGTCTGTGGTATCGTAGCTCCCGAACGGATGAACCGATTTTCATTTTGTATTTTTTCTGTTTGAAAGGGGAATTAGTCGGGAGTGTTCTTAGCTATGTTTGATGAAAATCGGTCCAAGATGGCCGCCGCTACAAAATGGCCGATTACATATTTTTTCACAACTCCCTCAATTAGGGTATCAAATGAAAGAGCTTGACTAGTAGAATACTATATACTATGATAAATTACAAATCCAAGATGGCCGCCGCTACAAAATGGCGGACTACATATTTTTTCATAACTCCCTCAATTAGTGTATCAAATGAAAGAGCTTGACTAGTAGAATACTGTATACTATGATAAATTACAAATCCAAGATGGCCACCGCCACAAAATGGCGGATTACATATGTTTCCACAACTACCTCAATATGGGTATCAAATGAAAAGGCTTAACTAGTAGAATACTGTACACTATGATACATTTCAAATCCAAGATGGCCGCCACCACAAAATGGCGAATTACATTTATTTTATGTGACTTGATCGATAGTGATCTTAACTATGATTCAAGAAAGTATGTTCAGCTGTTTGAAGATAAACAGCTCTTATGTATGTGAGTATTTATCACTGATTGATTCGAAATTTGATATTTTTAATTTATACTTGTAAGCAGTCGGGTTATAGATTTTTTAAATTCTTGAGCTTGTTGTTACAGATCGGAGACGGTGCGATCTGCTCTCGACATAGCGTCAGTGTGCTGCGTGGCGCCGAGGGTCCAACTACTGCTCACCGAGAAGATCGACATGAGGGATTCAGAACTCACTACTGGAGTCAATATTGTACTAGGCAAGTAGACCTGGAACTTGCGTTGCAGATGATGCAAATACATATCTTTTATTAATAACACCAAAGTTACAGGTCATTTTACCATTCATATTTAAAAATTTCAAAATATATAACGTGTGTCAATACAATTAAAATGTCAATGAGATAAGAGATAGATAGATAGATAGATATAATTCTTTACTGTGCACACCATAAATAGAAAAAAGTACAAAGAACAAAAGAACCTTATGCACTGGTGCCACAAGTGGCGGCCTTATCGCTAACAGCGATCTCTTCCAGGCAACAACAATAATAATAATAATAAATTAATAATTTTTAAGTTTTTTTATATTATTTATGTTCTATATTTAATGTAAAAAAAATTAAAAAATAAGAACACAAATAAATACCAAAGACATTAATTAAAATAATAATTAATAATAGAAATTAATTAATAAATATGTCACATGTAAAATAATTATGTCAATATGATTAAATTCGCTCAGCGAGCTATGGAAAGAGCTATGCTTGACATTTCTCTGAGGGACCGTATCCGAAACGAAGTAATTCGCCAGAGAACTAAAGTCACAGACATAGCTCAGCGTATTAGCAAGCTGAAGTGGCAATGGGCTGGACATATCTGTCGCAGAACCGATAACCGCTGGGGTAGACGCGTTCTAGAGTGGAGACCAAGTATTGGCAAATGTAGCGTAGGACGCCCTGAGACTCGATGGAGTAACGATATATGTAGGACAGCTGGCGGTGGATGGAAGCGAAAAGCCGAAGATCAGGCTGAGTAGCGTGTCATAGTAACAAATGCCAGTAGCTGTGATTTCACTGTAAAATTATGCCCCATTTGTCCATAAATGGCAAAAAAATAAATTGTTTGTATGGAAATCGAACCACCTTAATCTCGGTTGTTCTTCATTACTTGCTTAAAAAATAACAACCACTGTTTTCGTCAGGCGCTGCGGATGGAGAGATAGTTCCGGAGCCCGAGGTACAGAAGGCGGCGCTCAATTTGCTCGTCAACTGCGTATGTGCACCTGTCCATAGGGTAAGTATGCCCACGTAGCTATAATAAATTATCTACTGTTTTATTCCAGCAATTGTGATTTACCGCAAATAAAGACCAAAATAAATGCCAGTAGCTGTGATTTCACTGTAAAATTATGCTCCATTTGTCCGTAAATGGGAAAAAAAATATTTGTATGGAAATCGAACCACGTTAATATGTAAAGCATATCAAACCCTAGACTTCACACAAGGAAAAATGAAATCTATACTATTATAAACAGGAAAAATTTGATTGTTTGTTTGTATTGAATGGGTCCGAAACTACTGAGCCGATTTTAAAAATTCTTTCACCGTTGGGAAGCTACACTATCTCCGGGTGACATAGGTATACTTTTTATCCCTGTATTCCCACGGGAACGGGAATTACGCGGGTGAAACCGCGAGGCGTCCGCTAGCACATAATACATACAGAACACCAGACACAGAACAAACATTCGTTTATACCATATAAAATGTTTGTCCTGGGTGGGAATCGATTCCACACCCTACAGCCCCGACGATTCGACAACCCCGTTGTCTCATTGGTAGTATATCTGCCTTGAGAGCTGTAGGGCGTGGGTTCGATTCCCACTCAGGGTAAACATTTTGTGAATAAACAAATGTTTGTTCTGTGTCTGGGTGTTCTGTATGTATTTACAAAAAAAAAAAAGTATTCATTTATTTTATCTGACTTCCATAGTACAAGCTTTGCTTAGTTTGGGGCCAGATGGCGCTGTGTGTATAGTCCTACGATATTTATTATTTTATTTAGCTCTTAAAGCAGATGTACTGCTAATGAACCAACAGGGCTAGTAGTAGTAGCAGTTGCTAGTTTATCGGATTCATTTCGGAGAGTGTGCTTCAAAACAACATGGCCATGACCATTCTTCTATCGGACAGCCAGAAGCTCAAAAAAGCGACATCGTTTCATGGGCGACGTTCCAAAAACTTAAATGAAACGATTTGATTCTTCGTTCCTTGTGCGGACTGCTAGACAGTGGAATGCGCTGCCTGTGAGTGTGTGTGTGTGTCTGTCTGTGGCATCGTAGCTCCCGAACGGATGAACCGATTTTGATTTTGTTTAAAAGGTGAATTAGTCGGAAGTGTTCTTAGCTATGTTTGATGAAAATCGGCCCAAGATGGCCGCCGCCACAAAATGGCGGATTACATATTTTTTCACAACTACCTCTATATGGGTATCAAATGAAAGGGCTTGTACTAGTAGAATACACTATGACAAATTTCAAATCATGAAAGGATATTAGCATCTTCCACAGGTCTGATCAAGTCGAAATTTAGTATGCTGTCACTGGTGTCAGGGGTGTTTTTAATTTTTAATTTATATATATTCATAATGTTTATATTATGTTTGTTAGACAGGAACGTCGACCACTCGTTTCTCGGTAACTGGTTCCACGAAAAAAAAGACCGCTCTCAGGTCTTACGAAGACGTCATACAGAAGGTTTGGGAGAGCGTGCGTACCAACAACGGTATCATGGTAAGAAACTATTTTTTAAATTTCAAACTTTGTTATTTCAGCAGTTTTACATTTTCTGGGATAAAAGGTATCATGTTCGAATTGAAAATTAATTTAATACAGATTGTTTTAATCCAAAATATTTACATCTGAGCTAATTTATAAAGCCTAGAACATCGTTGCAAAGTTGCTAGTTTATCGGTCTTTTATCGGATTCATTTCGGAGTCAGAACTACATGGCCTTTAGCGTTGATAGCTCAGTGGTTAGCGCGGTAGGTTCGCATGACGAAAGGCGTGGGTTCAACCCCCAACAATGAGCTTGAGCTGGCGGTGAAGGAAAAACATTTTGAGGAAACTATAGCATGGTGGTAGGGTACTTTAGTACTCGGCTGGCTAGCTACCACCCTCAAGTTGAAAATCTGCCGCCAAGTACCTAACGGTGTGTTCCGGCAGCTTCACTTGAGAGCCAGTCGCAATCCAGGCTAGGTGTGCTTTACCATCTTCGACCACACCTTCACTTAACATCAGGTGAGCTGTGGTCAAACACCAAACCTGTCAACCATTAAAAAAAAATCCACCATGCCCATTTTTCTATCGGACAGCTAGAAGCTCAAAAAAGTGACATCGTTTCATGGACGACGTTCCAAAAACTAGAACGAAACGATTTGATTGTTCGTTCATTGTGCAGACTGATAGACAGTGGAATGCGCTACCTGAGTGGGTGTTATATATATAATCTTGTCTTGCAAGTCGAGACTGAATTATGTATTGTTATGTTACCATACATAATTAAAATTAATGATGACATCACTGGTTAAACAGTCTATTAATTTAAAATATTCACAAATGACATAAAATATAACAAACATACACACAATTAACTCTCGCTCTCTCTCTCTTTCTCTCTCTCTCTCTCTCTCTCTCTCATATATACAAATTTTCGCATCCATAATATTAGTGAGTTAGGATAAGTTACTGAGACAGTGATATAAGTTATATCCAAAGAAACAAAACTTATCTTTTGTTAGGTGCTGCTATCGCTTATGATGATAAAGTCTCCCATCACGGACGCAGACCGGCTACGCGGGCTAGCTTGCCGCGCGCTGGTCGGCCTGGCGCGCTGCCCTACAGTGCGCCAGATCATATCCAAACTGCCTCTCTTCACCACCGAGCAGATACAAGGTATGTACCCAGCAATACATGCATCCTGCAATACATGCACCCAGCAATACGTGCACCTAGCAGTACATGCACCCTGTTAGTTCAAGTTATACCACACACCCAGTAATACATGCGTCCAGTAACCCATGCACTCAATACATACGTTTTATATGTTTTAATATAGAAACGGGTCGTACCGTGAGTTCTTACAAATACAATTACAAATCATTTATTAATAACACCAAAATTACAGGTCATTTTTCCATTCATATTTAAAAATATCAAAATCATAACATGTCAAATAATGAAAATGCATAACATAATATGTCAATACAATGAAAATGTCAATGAAATAATATGTCACATATAAAATAATTATGTCAATATAGTTAAATGCCATTCAAGTTAAGAGATTACGAAAAAATTACGCGATGGTGAACCTTATTGCATGGGCAAATTACGTTATGCGTAGCCTTCATCGTTGTCATCTTCCTTGAAAAAGAGCTATCGCTACTGCCGTTGGTATTGAGTTTTACCTGACTAAGCTCTAATAAATGAAACAAAAATCCTGTTACAGTATTAATGCGAGAGCCAATTCTGCAAGAGAAGCGCCAGGAGCACTGCATGTTCCAAATGTATGCTCTGGAACTGTTGGAGCGAGTCAGCGGCAAGAGCAAACACAGGGGGCCAGAGTTTGAGACTTCACTTGCTAACATACACAGAGTGAGTATAACATACACATACCCAGTACAACATACACAGACTTAGTAGAACATACACAGACTGCGTACATACAACATGCACACAGTGAGTACAACATACACATACCTAGTACTGTACACAGATACCGAGTACAACATACAAAGATAGTACAAAATACACAGACTGAGAGAGGGGAGACATTGTACTTAAGATAATGAACTACTTTTACTATAGCACATCGCATATGGTCTGGTTAAAAATATTTTCTTTACCAGCTGATTTTTTTACCAAACCTCACAATTCGGTATGTAAAGTTTTTTTTTTGTATTTATTTTATATTTTTTACTGATAGTAAACTTTATTTTATGAAACTAATTTGAATATTTTGGCTTTCTATGCGGTAGTTTAATTCTAATACATTTTCAAACTTTTTATAGTTATGACGTCATAACATTGGCTGAATATGTAAAATATGTACTTTTTTAGGCACTGAAAGAATCCTTATACAGCCAAGGACATGACGTCATTAGAGGTTAATTGAAAGTCAAATTTATTTTATGTATTTTATTAAAATAAACCCCGTCTCATAGTTCAAAGAGTTTTAAACGGAAAAATCATGTACAGGAATGTAATATTTCGAAATGGTTTTGGAATCAGCAAAGTATTTTTTTTCTTTACATACCGAATTGTGTGTAACTCTGTATGACTGTTTCAGTCGAACGTAGTAGCACAAACTCGCATCAACTACAACGAGCGGCAGCTGCTGCAGTTGGTGGCGGCGCACCTGACCGCGCGCGGGCTGACCGAGTCGGCGGCCACGCTGCGGCGCGAGGCGACGCTGCCGCTGGCGGCGCCGCGCGCCGCGCCCGTGTACGCGCCGCCGCCGCCGACCGTCTACACGCCTTCTACACCTGTACGGGTGCGTACACGATACACGCTTACTATATGGTTTTATGGTTTAAAATATTTATTTCTCAAAAAGAAAAGGCGCAAGTATAGTACCCTGGACAGTGGGTACATATTTGAGCCTTTTGGGGCTGAAACTTTGGGACCGTGGGGACTGGGAGCAAAAAAAAATTTTAAAGAATTGTCATCTCGTCTGGTCGACGCCACACGTGAACAAAACGCTGGCCTGAATTTTGCTCAGCGTTTGAGTATTGCCATACAACGCGGCAATGGGGCCAACGGTTTGGGAACTATTCCCATTGACAGCGGCCTTTTAGAGTAGTTATTATTTTACATGTTACATTTGTCTTAGTTACTTTACATTATAGCTATTTAAATAGTATTTATTTAAGTTATTTTATTTTGTTTTATAAGAAACTTAATATTGTATATAACGTTACAATTAGTAACTATTGTCAAAAAGAATATACTTATTTAAATTTCAAAATGCCAAAGCAAAAATAAAAAATCCCTTGTCAAATAAAACGGCCATTGAAATGCCGCTGAGAAGCAGCTGAATGGAACTGCCACTCGCGGCGAGCAATTTCCCCAGGTGTCGTGACCTCTGGCGTCCAGCTTTGGCAAAGGGGAGAAATCTTCGAGGCCAATCCTCACCACGCCATACCAAGAAGGTGGTGGAAGGACTGAACTGACTGACTGACAAATAATAACAAAACAGAAGATTCTATTACGTATCGCGTTGGCTTAGTGGGTGATGGCAATGTTGTTATAACTATCTCCTTATATATTCCAGATGTATTTTTAAGTATTGGTTTGTGTACCTATGTGTATTTTTATATTGTAATTATTGTTAAGCTATTGCGTAGCTTCTATCGCGGGCCTTGAGCGTGGAGACCGAATCCAGAAATTCCGTAACGAAAATAACCTAACACCCCCCACTCCCACCGGCACAGCGGTGATACTTTCTAGTTTTGCCATCTATCGATGAATAGCAGAACTTTTAATGACTTTTTTGAAATATCACGCTTGTCTCTTTAGTTCAGCAACTCGCCTCTAGGGGCCGTTCAAGTATTACGTGAGCAGATTTCTTACCATTTTTTACCCCCCCGCCCCCCTTGTCATCAAAAGTAAGCAAAGCACTTACCCCCTCCCCCCCTATGCTTACGTAAACATTTTTAGTAATAAATGTTTTTTTATATTGTTATTTTTAAAATAGGAAAATTCATGAAAATATTAGGTTTAACTGATACACATAGAGTAAATGACAAAAAAATATAATCAGAAATAAAGAACATAACTAACATAAAGAATATTTTCGGAACACATTAACAGTCTTCAGTCCATGAAACCTGAATCCATGATTCTAAGTTATCGATGACATTGGATTGCTGCTCAGTGTTGTGAGTCTGCTCACTTTCATCCGATTTTGGAATGTCTACGTCACTCTCATCGAGCCATTCAACATCTTGGTGCTCTAAATTTTGAATAATGCACATCAGTTCATTAGCACGACGAGCAGCGACTCTTACAGGTCTAACTTTTCCCTCTGTGGGCGTGTTTACTTTTTTATGGATCTTCTCGATGTGACTTGCTATCTAAGTGGCTCTTGTGGTGATCAGTTTGAGCACGAATGAGCCTAACAGGGACTGTCGATACATGTCTTCGTCCCTCTGTAGAATTCGATTTTCTGGGAATCAAACGAAGATATGTCGCACTGCGACTAATGTCAAATCCTAGTTTACGCAGTTCTTGTGTGAGTTCGTCAAGAGTTTTTACGCTGCGAATAGATTCCGTTCGTCTCCTGTCATCACATGCACTCCCAAATAAAGCTATATCCGCAATTGTTTTCAATAGTAATGGTTGATCGCTTTCAAGTTTAGGATGTCCTACTGAATCCCTCAGAGATAGTCTTCTTTTTATTTCAGGATTTTCCTGACAAATATCTTCTAACTTTCTTTTCATACCATCCCTGTGTTTCTTCTGGGCAACTGCGTTTTGAATCTTCCTGTTTAAAGTATTTTTTGCTGTTTTTAGTTCCTCGCGCAACTTAATGATCTGTTTATCAACTTCAGCGCAATTTGGCATAGTATCTCTGGCAGAATACAAAGCGTTCAGATTTTTTTCGAGTAGAGTAATCTTATTTTTCAAAGCTTCTTGAGAAGGTTTTGCTCTTTGTTTATCTGCATTATTATTATTTTCGCGTTGCTCTTGTGATTCATTGCCGGTTTTAATTTTATCTTCTTTCTGTTTTTCAATGTTAGAAAATGGCTGTATAATTTGTGTTTTTTCTGCAGGTTTACTGGTAGAAGACGTTGCCTAAAAATGAAAAATTTCTAAGAGTTCTGCTGGATATTCTCTTATTAAGCTACATAAATTCACCGTATTTAATAAAACCAGCGTTTAAATATTATTGAAAGCTTTTCCCCACAGAAACCCTTCACATACAGATATTGAAAACACCGTGTATTTTGTGACCAATTGCCGGAGTCGATCTTAAGAAATAAAATATCAATCATTTACCTTTTTACTTTGAGATAGGCCATCATATTTTTTACTCATAAATCGTTTTAATTGTTACAGAACGTAAAGAGAAACTTTGTACTTATATTTACTCACCTTGGAAAAAAAATGAAGCAGATTGGATTTATTTTTAGTCGCCGCTTGCAATTCTTCTTCAATTCTCTTAGATACAATAATATCTAGTTCCTTATCTGACTTTGCTTGTAATTTATAATTTCGCCAAACTTCGTTAACTAACTTTTGTACATTTTGCACTTTCGTCCCAGTATGAGATTTTTTTAAACTTTCGAACAGTTTTTGGTATAACTTGGATTTGTCTATATGATATGACATTCTAATAAGATATTTAAATTTAAATAATTAAAACGTTAAACTTTGGCTAATTGCATCAACATAAACACAAATGATAACTTTCAATGCTTACAATACGTTTAGAATCCAAACAAAACAATACTGATAGATGCGCACTTGCAGCCGGCCGGCACGAGAGTGAATTATTAGACAAGTTGTAGAAATAACTGTACACTGAGCTTATTGTTGGTTTGAATTATTTATTCTTAATTTAATATACGGAGACAATGGTACTTGATTAGCGCGAGAGAAACAAGGAAGAGAAAGCACAAGAGCAAATATAAATAAACGTTATGTGCTATTTAAAACACGTAGGCGTTATTGCGTCCACTTCAACACCCTCCTCTGGACGCAAACCCATAGCTTTTGAGAAGACTTCGTGTTTCGGCCGGTGTAGCCCTTTCGTCAGTGCATCAGCTACCATGTGCTGAGTGCTCTTGTAACGAACGGTGATTTGGTTGTTCGCTATACGCTCCCTCACAAAGTGGTACCGTACATCAATATGCTTGCTTCGTGCATGATAGATGTCATTACCTGAAATTCTGATAGAACTCTGATTATCACAGAAAATTAATATTGGAGCTTCAGATAGAGATGGCCAGAAATCTTCCTCAAGTTGTTTCAGCCAAATAGCTTCTTGTACAGCTGAAGCTAGAGACATAAATTCAGCCTCAGTACTGGATAAGGCAATGGTAGGCTGTCTTTTAGAACACCAACTAATGGCGGCGCCCTGAAACATAAAGATATATCCCGAACATGATCTTCTGTCTTCCGTGTCGGTTGCCCAATCAGCATCGCAGTATCCAATAATATTGGTACAATTTCCTTTAAAGGTTAATGTAGTATCTTGAGTGTATTTTAAGTACCTCAGTACTCTCTTTGCAGCTGTCCAATGTTGCATTGTCGGTTTATTGTTAAATCGACTTAGCTGGTTTACAATATATGATATGTCAGGTCTGGTTCCTTGTGATAAATACAACAGACATCCTATCAGCTCTTGATAAGGAATGTTTGTTACTACTTCCTCTTCTTTTTCAGCCTTCTTTAATTGCAAATTTGTTTCACAAGGTGTGTGCAGTGGCTTACAGTCACTCATGTTGAATCGAGTAAGTATTTTTTTAATGTACAATGATTGGTCCAGTGATACTTCATTCTTTCCAGTGTTCTGTTTAATCCTGAAACCAATGCAGCGTTTTGCTTCGCCTAAATCCTTCATTTGAAACTTTTCATTTAACTTCCTTTTTATCATTAAAGCAGTTTGATCATTATTGTAAAAATATAAGATATCGTCTACATATACTGTTATAAACAATATATCTTGTTCATTATGTATTCGATAATAAATACACGGGTCTATCTTCGAACGTGACAATCCAATTTGCAGTAGAATTGAGTTTAATTTCTTGTTCCACTGCCTACTTGCTTGTTTCAGGCCATAAATTGATTTATTTAGTTTACATACTTGGTTGCCGTTTTTTTCAAAATGTGGAGGCTGTGTTATACATATGTCTTCCTCAATATCACCTTGCAGAAATGCAGTTACGGCGTCCATCTGGTGAACATTTAAATTATACTTTGCTGCTAAACCAAATATATATCTGAGAGAAGAGTATCTTACCACAGGTGCATAAATTTCATGGTAATCTATGCCTTTCTTTTGTTGATAGCCTTTAACCACAAGCCGTGCTTTGTACCTCAGGATATTGCCGTTTTCGTCCGATTTTGTTTTAAATACCCATTTACTTGGAATAATTTTCTTGTTTGGAGGTAAATCAACCATTGTCCAAGTATTATTCAATATTAGAGATTGATATTCTTCCTCCATAGCTTTTATCCATTTATCAGCCTTTTCACTTTGAAGTGCTTCGGAAAGACTTTGTGGATCTTTGTCTAACAATATCATTGCAGACTCGCCATTCATACAAACAAAAGATGTATCAGTACTGTCTGTATTTTTGTCATGATTTTCATTTCTTGGTGACTCTGGCAAATATACTTCATTTCGTCTCCTTGACCTAGGTATATTGTGTGATTGTGGAGTTACAATAGTTTCATCAGGTATGTATGTATCATCATCAGGATCTGAATAAAACATTGATGATGATGATGATGATGAAGTACGATATTTTAATGTTTGATCTGATTCTTCTCTTTCATCATAATCATTTTCACAAATTTGATTTTTCTTATTCACACTATCTTCTGAAATTAATGGTAAGTTAAACATTTTTGATTCATTTCTTATTATTTGTTCTGTATTTTCTTGTAATTCTTCTTTATTTTTCTCTATGTTACTAACTATTTTTTCATTTTCAGGATCTGATGGTCGTTGCATCAAATTTCGTTTTACGGTGGCCTCGAGGAATACAACATCTCTGCTCAGTATTGCTAGCTTGGTTTTTGGGTCTATGAAACGGTAGCCCTTGACACCTTCACTGTATCCAACAAATGTCAACTCTCGTGACTTTGCATCTAGCTTCTGACGACATTCTTTTGGTATATGTACCATAGCTTTGCATCCAAATACCTTAATATGATTTAGATCAGGTTTCTTGCCTGTCCACACTTCTTCAGGAGTGATGTAATTAAGAACTCTGGTCGGAGAACGGTTAATGATGTGAGCTGCTGTGACGACTGCTTCACCCCAGAAATAGTTCTGTAATTCAGCATTTAAAATCATACATTTAGACCGTTCTATAAGTGTTCTGTTCATTCGTTCACTTAGTCCATTTTGCTGTGGTGTGTATACATTGGAATGCTGGTGCAATATGCCAAAACGTTTCAAAAAATTTTGAAAATTATTGTTCATGTATTCCTTGCCATTATCTGTCCTTATTTTTTTTATTTTTTTATCCAACTCATTTTCAACTCTATTTTTAAATTCAATAAATTTTTCCATTGCATCTGACTTATTTTTAATTGGATAAACAAACACTTTACGTGAAAAATCATCTATAAAGGTAATAAAATACCTGGCACCTCCTAGTGACGCAGTCTGAAACGGTCCACATATATCGGAGTGGATGACTTCTAGCAATTCTCTTGCCCGGGAGCCTTCTGACGGAAATGACTGCCTAGTCTGTTTACCTTCTAAACAACTTATACAGGTAATATCTTCTTTTAGCGGAGACAATTTTACACCAGTAGTGCAGTTTGGAATTCTCATTATATCGGTGAGATTCAGGTGGCCCATTCGTTGGTGCCACAAGTAGGTATCAGTATCAATGGTAGCGGGCATGGCATGGGCTACTTCATTTGTTTTTAAACAATACATACTATTGCTCAGAATTGCACTTGCAATTTTTTGTCTATTTTGACTAAATATATTACAGCCATTGTCATTAAATTCAATTTTACAACCACTTTTTATCAATTTACTGACTGATATTAGATTTGTTGATAAGTCTGGTACATAGAGAACATCTCTCACCTGAATTTTATTTGTATGTCCTTGTGCATCCGGTACTGATATAATTACATTACCACAACACTCTACTCGGAGCATTTTATCATCAGCGATCCTGATATTTCTTACAGGTGGAGGAGTTTCTTCCTGGAGCCATTCTCTGTGTGTTGTCATGTGCATTGAGGCACCTGAGTCGATGTACCAGCACTGACTGTTATTCTGCATAGTGGCTGAAAAAGCGGCAACAAAACTATTACTGTTTTTTGTTTCACTTTTATTTTTCTTCGACCAACAATTTTTACTTAAATGACCATGTTTATTACAATTAAAACATCTTGGCCCTTTTGATTGCCCTTGTTCTTGCCTTTTGTGCCCTTGTTGAAAACTACTGCTTGCTTTTTGGTTTCTCGCATTGGAATAGAAAACATTTGTGTCACTTAACTTTATTTCTTGCAATAATTTACTTTTAATTGAATCAGCACATATTTTGACACCAGAGCTTTCTAAAGCCATAATCATAGGTTTGTCTAAATCCGGCAAACCTGCCAACATCAGAGTACCTAACCATTCGTCGTCTACTTGGAAACCAATGTTTCTTAACCGGTGTGCAGATGTCATAATTTTATTGACATAATCTTCTACACATGTACTAGATTCTAATGTAGTATTTATTAAATCTTTAAGCAAACCAACTTTCCTGGTTAATCCGGAATCTTCATAAGCTCGTGACAAGTTGTCCCACACCTCCTTTGCTGTCGTGGCTTCTCTTATATGCACGTATATAATGGGATCAATTAATAAAATCAGTTTCGATTTCGCTTTTACGTCCTTTTTGGTATCTACGGGTTTTTCGCTAGGTTGGATGCATTCCCACAAGTCTTCGAGTTGTAGATATGCTTTCACCGCAAAACTCCAAGTTGCATAATTGTCCCTTCCAGTTAATTTGTCTATATTCATTAGTCCATTATTTATTGCTGACATCGCAATAAAATACAAATTTTATGCTGAAAAAGAATCTGCTTTGCACTTTTTTTTTGTCGGCGCGTGCGTTTTAGGTTATGAAAAAAATTTTTTATCTTTAAACTCTGCAAATACTTTATTTTTAGCAAATATTTATTTACGTAGGTATGGATTAGCCCATAACCTGTAGAAATAACTGTACACTGAGCTTATTGTTGGTTTGAATTATTTATTCTTAATTTAATATACGGAGACAATGGTACTTGATTAGCGCGAGAGAAACAAGGAAGAGAAAGCACAAGAGCAAATTTAAATAAACGTTATGTGCTATTTAAAACACGTAGGCGTTATTGCGTCCACTTCAACACCCTCCTCTGGACGCAAACCCATAGCTTTTGAGAAGACTTCGTGTTTCGGCCGGTGTAGCCCTTTCGTCAGTGCATCAGCTACCATGTGCTGAGTGCTCTTGTAACGAACGGTGATTTGGTTGTTCGCTATACGCTCCCTCACAAAGTGGTACCGTACATCAATATGCTTGCTTCGTGCATGATAGATGTCATTACCTGAAATTCTGATAGAACTCTGATTATCACAGAAAATTAATATTGGAGCTTCAGATAGAGATGGCCAGAAATCTTCCTCAAGTTGTTTCAGCCAAATAGCTTCTTGTACAGCTGAAGCTAGAGACATAAATTCAGCCTCAGTACTGGATAAGGCAATGGTAGGCTGTCTTTTAGAACACCAACTAATGGCGGCGCCCTGAAACATAAAGATATATCCCGAACATGATCTTCTGTCTTCCGTGTCGGTTGCCCAATCAGCATCGCAGTATCCAATAATATTGGTACAATTTCCTTTAAAGGTTAATGTAGTATCTTGAGTGTATTTTAAGTACCTCAGTACTCTCTTTGCAGCTGTCCAATGTTGCATTGTCGGTTTATTGTTAAATCGACTTAGCTGGTTTACAATATATGATGTGTCAGGTCTGGTTCCTTGTGATAAATACAACAGACATCCTATCAGCTCTTGATAAGGAATGTTTGTTACTACTTCCTCTTCTTTTTCAGCCTTCTTTAATTGCAAATTTGTTTCACAAGGTGTGTGCAGTGGCTTACAGTCACTCATGTTGAATCGAGTAAGTATTTTTTAATGTACAATGATTGGTCCAGTGATACTTCATTCTTTCCAGTGTTCTGTTTAATCCTGAAACCAATGCAGCGTTTTGCTTCGCCTAAATCCTTCATTTGAAACTTTTCATTTAACTTCCTTTTTATCATTAAAGCAGTTTGATCATTATTGTAAAAATATAAGATATCGTCTACATATACTGTTATAAACAATATATCTTGTTCATTATGTATTCGATAATAAATACACGGGTTTATCTTCGAACGTGACAATCCAATTTGCAGTAGAATTGAGTTTAATTTCTTGTTCCACTGCCTACTTGCTTGTTTCAGGCCATAAATTGATTTATTTAGTTTACATACTTGGTTGCCGTTTTTTTCAAAATGTGGAGGCTGTGTTATACATATGTCTTCCTCAATATCACCTTGCAGAAATGCAGTTACGGCGTCCATCTGGTGAACATTTAAATTATACTTTGCTGCTAAACCAAATATATATCTGAGAGAAGAGTATCTTACCACAGGTGCATAAATTTCATGGTAATCTATGCCTTTCTTTTGTTGATAGCCTTTAACCACAAGCCGTGCTTTGTACCTCAGGATATTGCCGTTTTCGTCCGATTTTGTTTTAAATACCCATTTACTTGGAATAATTTTCTTGTTTGGAGGTAAATCAACCATTGTCCAAGTATTATTCAATATTAGAGATTGATATTCTTCCTCCATAGCTTTTATCCATTTATCAGCCTTTTCACTTTGAAGTGCTTCGGAAAGACTTTGTGGATCTTTGTCTAACAATATCATTGCAGACTCGCCATTCATACAAACAAAAGATGTATCAGTACTGTCTGTATTTTTGTCATGATTTTCATTTCTTGGTGACTCTGGCAAATATACTTCATTTCGTCTCCTTGACCTAGGTATATTGTGTGATTGTGGAGTTACAATAGTTTCATCAGGTATGTATGTATCATCATCAGGATCTGAATAAAACATTGATGATGATGATGATGATGAAGTACGATATTTTAATGTTTGATCTGATTCTTCTTTTTCATCATAATCATTTTCACAAATTTGATTTTTCTTATTCACACTATCTTCTGAAATTAATGGTAAGTTAAACATTTTTGATTCATTTCTTATTATTTGTTCTGTATTTTCTTGTAATTCTTCTTTATTTTTCTCTATGTTACTAACTATTTTTTCATTTTCAGGATCTGATGGTCGTTGCATCAATTTTCTTTTTACGGTGGCCTCGAGGAATACAACATCTCTGCTCAGTATTGCTAGCTTGGTTTTTGGGTCTATGAAACGGTAGCCCTTGACACCTTCACTGTATCCAACAAATGTCAACTCTCGTGACTTTGCATCTAGCTTCTGACGACATTCTTTTGGTATATGTACCATAGCTTTGCATCCAAATACCTTAATATGATTTAGATCAGGTTTCTTGCCTGTCCACACTTCTTCAGGAGTGATGTAATTAAGAACTCTGGTCGGAGAACGGTTAATGATGTGAGCTGCTGTGACGACTGCTTCACCCCAGAAATAGTTCTGTAATTCAGCATTTAAAATCATACATTTAGACCGTTCTATAAGTGTTCTGTTCATTCGTTCACTTAGTCCATTTTGCTGTGGTGTGTATACATTGGAATGCTGGTGCAATATGCCAAAACGTTTCAAAAAATTTTGAAAATTATTGTTCATGTATTCCTTGCCATTATCTGTCCTTATTTTTTTTATTTTTTTATCCAACTCATTTTCAACTCTATTTTTAAATTCAATAAATTTTTCCATTGCATCTGACTTATTTTTAATTGGATAAACAAACACTTTACGTGAAAAATCATCTATAAAGGTAATAAAATACCTGGCACCTCCTAGTGACGCAGTCTGAAACGGTCCACATATATCGGAGTGGATGACTTCTAGCAATTCTCTTGCCCGGGAGCCTTCTGACGGAAATGACTGCCTAGTCTGTTTACCTTCTAAACAACTTATACAGGTAATATCTTCTTTTAGCGGAGACAATTTTACACCAGTAGTGCAGTTTGGAATTCTCATTATATCGGTGAGATTCAGGTGGCCCATTCGTTGGTGCCACAAGTAGGTATCAGTATCAATGGTAGCGGGCATGGCATGGGCTACTTCATTTGTTTTTAAACAATACATACTATTGCTCAGAATTGCACTTGCAATTTTTTGTCTATTTTGACTAAATATATTACAGCCATTGTCATTAAATTCAATTTTACAACCACTTTTTATCAATTTACTGACTGATATTAGATTTGTTGATAAGTCTGGTACATAGAGAACATCTCTCACCTGAATTTTATTTGTATGTCCTTGTGCATCCGGTACTGATATAATTACATTACCACAACACTCTACTCGGAGCATTTTATCATCAGCGATCCTGATATTTCTTACAGGTGGAGGAGTTTCTTCCTGGAGCCATTCTCTGTGTGTTGTCATGTGCATTGAGGCACCTGAGTCGATGTACCAGCACTGACTGTTATTCTGCATAGTGGCTGAAAAAGCGGCAACAAAACTATTACTGTTTTTTGTTTCACTTTTATTTTTCTTCGACCAACAATTTTTACTTAAATGACCATGTTTATTACAATTAAAACATCTTGGCCCTTTTGATTGCCCTTGTTCTTGCCTTTTGTGCCCTTGTTGAAAACTACTGCTTGCTTTTTGGTTTCTCGCATTGGAATAGAAAACATTTGTGTCACTTAACTTTATTTCTTGCAATAATTTACTTTTAATTGAATCAGCACATATTTTGACACCAGAGCTTTCTAAAGCCATAATCATAGGTTTGTCTAAATCCGGCAAACCTGCCAACATCAGAGTACCTAACCATTCGTCGTCTACTTGGAAACCAATGTTTCTTAACCGGTGTGCAGATGTCATAATTTTATTGACATAATCTTCTACACATGTACTAGATTCTAATGTAGTATTTATTAAATCTTTAAGCAAACCAACTTTCCTGGTTAATCCGGAATCTTCATAAGCTCGTGACAAGTTGTCCCACACCTCCTTTGCTGTCGTGGCTTCTCTTATATGCACGTATATAATGGGATCAATTAATAAAATCAGTTTCGATTTCGCTTTTACGTCCTTTTTGGTATCTACGGGTTTTTCGCTAGGTTGGATGCATTCCCACAAGTCTTCGAGTTGTAGATATGCTTTCACCGCAAAACTCCAAGTTGCATAATTGTCCCTTCCAGTTAATTTGTCTATATTCATTAGTCCATTATTTATTGCTGACATCGCAATAAAATACAAATTTTATGCTGAAAAAGAATCTGCTTTGCACTTTTTTTTTGTCGGCGCGTGCGTTTTAGGTTATGAAAAAATTTTTTTATCTTTAAACTCTGCAAATACTTTATTTTTAGCAAATATTTATTTACGTAGGTTTGGATTAGCCCATAACCTGTAGAAATAACTGTACACTGAGCTTATTGTTGGTTTGAATTATTTATTCTTAATTTAATATACGGAGACAATGGTACTTGATTAGCGCGAGAGAAACAAGGAAGAGAAAGCACAAGAGCAAATATAAATAAACGTTATGTGCTATTTAAAACACGTAGGCGTTATTGCGTCCACTTCAACACAAGTGAATAGCGCACGGTAATTTCCCTAATGCGGGGTAATTCCCCTAATCAGTTCTCAAAGCGAGTGCCTACGCATATGTATTATTTGCGGGAATCCCCGAAAAAACTTAAATAACTAACGATGACGTAATCATCATCTAGACCCCCCCACCCCCCATGTCATCCAAAATAAGCAAAACAGAGACCCCCCCACCCCCCCTTGGTGCTTACGTAATACTTGAACGGCCCCCTAGGTGGCATTGGTTGTAATGCTATGCAATAGCTTTACCGCGGCAGTCCCCGAGTGCCACACGTCTTTTTTTTTGTTTTAATACCTAAAGTAAGTAAGTTTTAGTTTTGTTTAAAGTATCATTTTTTTTCTATTGCTATAATTTTCGACTTATGTATTTAATTATTTTTTAATAAGTACATATATATAGTACAAAATAAACATATACACTCATTATTTGATGGTTAGTCTCGACAGCCCTGTCATTTTTATCCCCGACGGAAAGGAGACGGTTTATGCGTTTGGGGTGAGAGGATGTTTGTTTGTGCAAATCCATGTTGCCATTTTTCTCCAAAACTACTAGTTCGATCTTGATGCAGTTTTCAGTTATGGGTTCGGGTTTGATTGTTGTTCTTAGATAGGTGACAATTACTTCTTAACCGTTGTGGGTGTTTTCAAAATTTTTAATTTTGCTTTTAAAGATAAAAACTATATATCGTATCAACAGGGTCGCGTGTCGGTGACGCGCACCAGCAGCGTCGGCTCGATCCATCGTGATACAGACCTCAACACTTCCCTCAACACGTCCATCAACCATGTCGACGAAGCACCTTCTACGCCACACGTTATCAAACTACGGTATGCATTCATAAAAGCTTTTATTTTACTTGCAATGTGTTTAAGGGTTCCGTACCCAAAGGGTAAAAACGGGACCCTATTACTGAGACTTCGCTGTCCGTCCGTCTGTCTCCAGGCTTTATCTCAAAAACGGTGATAGCTAGACAGTTGAAATTTTCACAGATGATGTATTTCTATTGCCGCTATAACAACAAATACTAAAAATAAAATAAAATAAATATTTAAAGGGGGCTCCCATACAACAAACTTGATTTTTATAGATAATGGTACGGAGCCCTTCGTGCGCGGGTCCGACTCGCACTTGGCCGGTTTTTTTTATTTTTGACGCTTTGTGACCGTTTATCATTTTGCGCGTCTTAACGGTGTTTATTTTGTTTTAGGAAAGTCCAAAGTCAGCAACACGCGGCGGTGGCGGGTCCCGGCGTATCGGAACACCGGCGTTCGTTACAAAAACAAATTAGCGTTACCACGGGAGATTCCTCGAATAACTTACAACATAGGTACACGTCAAATTACGTATGCTTTATACACTACCCCAGAAGTAGAATAACAGGAAAGGACTAGCATTTACTAACCGATATGACATCATTTCGAAACACAAAAATTCAAGCGACGTCAGAGTCGACCCAGATAAATGCGGAGACGAACTAAACCTTGCGTTTCTGAACGCCAAAGCCGAGCTCGAGCATCCTGGAAGGAGGGAAGGAAGGCTTTTGCCCAGCGATGGGACAAAATAGGCTAAAATAATCAATTATTGTGCCGAACTAACCTCGGTTTTGAAGTTTTGATAGCCTAGTTGGAATACCGTCAGACTTTCAATCTGGTCCTGGGTTCTACATGGGAAAACTTCTACATGAGGAAACTTCTACATGGAGAACCTTCTACATGGAGAACCTTCTACATGGAGAAACATCTACATGGGGAAACTTCTACATGGAGAACCTTCTACATGGGGAAACTTCTACATGGAGAACCTTCTACATGGAGAAACATCTACATGGGGAAACTTCTACATGGAGAACCTTCTACATGGGGAAACTTCTACATGGGGAAACTTCTACATGGAGAACCTTCTACATGGAGAACCTTCTACATGGAGAACCTTCTACATGGGGAAACTTCTACATGGAGAAACATCTACATGAGGAAACTTCTACATGGAGAACCTTCTACATGGGGAAACTTCTACATGGGGAAACTTCTACATGGAGAACCTTCTACATGGAGAACCTTCTACATGGGGAAACTTCTACATGGAGAACCTTCTACATGGGGAAACTTCTACATGGAGAACCTTCTACATGGAGAACCTTCTACATGGGGAAACTTCTACATGGAGAAACATCTACATGGGGAAACTTCTACATGGAGAACCTTCTACATGGGGAAACTTCTACATGGGGAAACTTCTACATGGAGAACCTTCTACATGGAGAACCTTCTACATGGAGAACCTTCTACATGGAGAACCTTCTACATGGAGAAACATCTACATGGGGAAACTTCTACATGGAGAACCTTCTACATGGAGAACCTTCTACATGGGGAAACTTCTACATGGGGAAACTTCTACATGGGGAAATTTCTACATGGGGAAATTTCTACATGGAGAACCTTCTACATGAAGAACCTTCTACATGGGGAAACTTCTACATGGAGAAACATCTACATGGGGAAACTTCTACATGGAGAACCTTCTACATGGGGAAACTTCTACATGGGGGAACTTCTACATGGGGAAACTTCTACATGGGGAAACTTCTACATAGGGGAACTTCTACTATTTCCAGGGTCACGCTGCACTCGATAATTACTGAATATCTATACAATCAGCACGCACTCTGCAAGAACCCTGTTGTCACGTGTCCGCAGTTCAACCTCTTCGAGTGAGTAAATATTATTTATACAGCGTCATCTTAATTACATACAGACTATTTTTTATTTGACAGGTTAGATGTTTGTTCACATCTTACTGGTGTTGTCGAAGGTGGTAAAAACAAATATTGTAGGACACTACACAACGCCATCTGACTGCAAACTAAGCAAAGCATGCACAATGGAGGTCAGATAACTGATAGAATACTTAAATACTTTTTTTTTGTAAATACATACTTATAGTAAATACAGAACACCCAGACACAGAACGAACAGAATGTAACAACTAAATAAACAGAATGGAACTGGCTTTCAAGTGAGGCTGCCGGAACACAGTTAGGTGCATGGCGATAGATTTTCAACAAAAATCTTAAATTTTTAAGCTACTAAACTATAAAATCTGCAATGGAGCGTTTGTTCCACAGACATCACAAATGTCCGGACCCGCGTCCCGCCGCGTCCGTGTTCGCTACACGACCTGCCCTGAACGTATGCGCACGCGTGGTGCGACGCGCGCTCGGCGTGACGGCGGGCTGCCGGCGCGCTGACGCGAGACTCGTCCACTCCCACTTTGCGCCCACCAGAACGCTGCGTCTTCAAGACGACGAGGCTTACTTCACTCACACCATCTTCCACGTAAGTACTCGTGCACGAGAGATCTTAACTTACCCATAAGAGAACTCAACTCGCTTATAAGAGAACTCAATTTACCCATAAGAGAACTCAACTCACTTATAAGAGAACTGAACTTGCTTGTAAAAGAACTTGACTCGCTTATACGTTTGACAAAAGATCTAAGCTTAGTTACCTACACATATTACAAAAGATCTCAACTTGATTATACGTCACACACAACATTTCCCACGTGAGTATACATGCATACTGAACTCAACTCGCTTATAAGAGAACTCAACTCATTTGTAAGAGAACTCAACCCACTTTTACTTCTTACAATATAAACTTGCTTATTCGTATGATATTAATTCAATTATTACCGTATCTCACGTTGTCTTGGGCTGTTATTACTGGGCTGTTGAGACTAGCCATCGAAAGTCTCAAAGTAATGAGCGCCAAAGCAGCGATGCCCTGGACTTGGTTTTGTTACTCAAAGTTCTGTGTATCGCTGCAATGGTCGTGGACAGGCGTTATCTCTTACCATCAGGAAAGCGTGTCGTTCGTCTCATTACTTTTTAAATAAAAAATAAATATGTCTGTCTGTACAGCCTACGAAACAGCAGCTGCTGGCAGCGACTTCCTCCGGCGACATCCGGATATTCAACTTGTTCAGTGGCGCCGAGGAAAACTCATATCAAGTGCACGAATCCTACATATATCATATGCAAGTGAGTACCTAAGAACTAACATCAATTACCGAATAACACTGAACTTTTTTTTTGTTTCTGGGATTGACCTTTAAATTGATGTTTTTTGAACTTTTTTGTTTCTGGCATCGACCTTTAATTGATATTTTTCGAACTTTTTTTGTTTCTGGCATCGACCTTTAATTGATATTTTTCGAACTTTTTTGTTTCTGGCATCGACCTTTAATTGATATTTTTCGAACTTTTTTTGTTTCTGGCATCGACCTTTAATTGATATTTTTCGAACTTTTTTTGTTTCTGGCATCGACCTTTAATTGATATTTTTCGAACTTTTTTTTTTGTTTCTGGCATCGACCTTTTTGCATTATGCATGTACGAAAGTTACGAATCCACATTCTTTATTTGCACAGCGTGGAACTCTTTGCAGGAGTTTGTGTTTCCCAAAAAGTACAATATGGGTGTCTTCAAATCAAGAGTACACAGGTTCCTTATCTGCGTGTTCCATCCTAGACCACATCGTTGCTTAACATCAGGATGTGGTAAAATGGTACCCGGTTACGGATAAAAAAAAAATGTTTGTGTTGAGCATTTCCATTGTTTTAAATATTTGATCAAAAATAATTCAAATAAGTCACTGAAGTCAGTTAGGCTAATATAATTTTTTTAAATTGCACAAATTACAAATATTTTATTTAAAACACCAATGTTCACTTTGTATACGCTAGTATCAAGCATTTTGTTAGTTTCAAATAATTCATGAGAAGTCAAGTAAAATAAATCTTAATTACAGTCAAAGTCACAAATCAAAGTCAAGTCCGGTCCATGCCTTTCTATATTTCTATTCTAGGGCCACCGTTCCAAGTTAGATGTATTCGCTCACACCGCTTTCTATCAGTTGAGTTGTGTGGTCAAACACCTAGTCTGTCTATCAAATGACTGTGATTACAGGCAAGCAGAGACGGAAAGTTGCTGCTGGCTTCCGCCACCACTCCGTGGAGACCTCTGTCGGCCCTTTGGAACATTAAAGAATTCGACTTAAAGTAAGTAATGATTTCATCTTTCATATACGAATTTTGTTTTTCATAAGATCGTCTAACTTCGCAAATAAATTGAAAGACTTTCCTCAGTGTTTGACTTATTTTTTTTTTTTTTTAATGGTTAATGGTTGACAGGCTCGTTGTTTGACCACAGCTCACCTGATGTTAAGTGAAAGTGTGGTCGAAGATGGTAAAGCACACCTAGCCTGGAATGGAACTGGCTCTCAAGTGAGGCGGCCGGAACACACCGTTAGATGCTTGGCGGCAGATTTTCAACTTGAGGGTGGTAGCTAGCCAGCCGAGTACTAGAAAGTACCCTACCACCATGCTATGGTTTCCTCACGATGTTTTCCTTCACCGGCAGCTCAAGCTCATTGTTGGGGTTTGAACCCACGCCCTTCGGCATGCGAATCTACCGCGCTAACCACTGAGCTATCATCGCTACAAATGCTAGCTGCGCCTGCGGTGTTACCCGCTACATGTTTTCAGGATAAAGTAGTCTGTTCTAATCCAGGGTCTCGGCTACCTTCATACCAAATTTCATCCAAATCCGTTCGGTAGTTTTTGCGTGAAAGAGTAACAAACATCCATCCATCCATCCGTCCATCCAACCATCCATCCATCAAGTTTGGAGCTAGTTTGGGCTATGTGAAATTTCCTACGATATTCATAATTCATAATTGTTCGAGTGATTATATAAATAAATAAACACTGAAACTGACAAATATTCAAAGTGGGACGCCAAAAAATAAAGAAGTTTTATTTAACACAAGCGGATGCCTCGCGGTTTCACCCGCGTAGTTCCCGTTCCCGTGGGAATACAGGGATAAAAAGTAGCCTATGTCACCCGGGGATAGTGTAGCTTCCCAACGGTGAAAGAATTTTCGGAATCGGTCCAGTAGTTTCGGAGCCTATTCATTACAAACAAACAATCGAGTCTTCTCGTCATCCATCCCACAAAGTCTGAAGACAAAAGTCTTCAATCAGTGCGTCCTACCTGTCATGACCTACGGAGCCGAAACGTGGACGCTCACAGCGGGAATGGTCCGTAAGTTCAAAGTCGCTCACCGAGCTATGGAAAGAGCTATGCTTGGCATTTCTCTGAGGGATCGTACCCGAAACGAAGTAATTCGCCAGAGAACTAAAGTCATTGACATAGCTCAGCGTATTAGCAAGCTGAAGTGGCAATGGGCTGGACATATCTGTCGCAGAACCGATAACCGCTGGGGTAGACGTGTTCTAGAGTGGAGACAGCGTATTGGCAAACGTAGCGTAGGACGCCCTGAGACTCGATGGAGTGACGATATACGTAGGACAGCTGGCGGTGGATGGAAGCGATAAGCCGAAGATCGGGCTGAGTGCCGTGTCTTGGGAGAGGCCTATGTCCAGCAGTGGACTAATATAGGCTGATGATGATGATGATGATGATGATGATGAATCGAATATTTCCTCTTTATAATAGTATAGATTTGTTTGGGCTCGTAATTAAGCAATTATGCCATAACCTTGCACTTCATTTCAGATTTCAACTAGACAATGAAGAATATGTAGAGTTTTCCAAGGTGACCGACGACCGAATTATCGGCACGCGCGGGGAGAAAGCTACCATCTTCGACGTGCGCACGGGACGTGAATTGATGACTCTAACGCCAGCCATCAGTAACCAATATGCCAAGAACCGAGCAACTTTCAACCCTACCGACGAACTCGTGCTCTCAGGTACGCCAATATATGAAGTTCAATGAAACCCCCTTTCGGCTTGCTCTCCAACATTATAACCTTGTACAGTGATGTTCTAATCATAGAGTGTCAAAATTACAATGCTTTTTGAATCGTTTCTAATACTCCATAGAAGAAAATACTAGGGTATAGATTTGACTTGACTGTGTGTGTGTAATTTATGTGACTGTGATTTTATTTTTAACCCCCGACGCAAAAACGGGCTTTAACGATTATTAGCATAATCTACTGTTTTATTTAAAAAATCATAAATTCATAAAACGTTCACAAATTTGATTTTATGCTAATAATCTACTGTTTTATTCAAGCGATTGTGATTTGCCGCAAATAAATGCCAGTAGCTGTGATTTCACTGTAAAATTATGCTCCATCACTACATAGTATAAAACAAAGTCGCTATTTTTGTCTGTTTGTTTGTCTGTATGCTTAAATCTTTAAAATTACGCAACGGATTTTGATGCGGTTTTTTGTAATAGGTAGAGTGATTCAAGAGGAAGGTTTTTATGTATAATAACATCTATTAAATAATGGAGAAATACTGTTATTTTCAGGGTTTCTAATGTGGTGTCGTAAATTCTTACATTTCTTGCCGCTTACATTGCGTACGCAGGCTTAACCTTACAGGATTTATAAAAATAATGTACTAAGTATTGTACACCTTGAAAAGGTCTACAGAAAAGTCCGCGATGGTATATGTCTATCTCTTATCGATATCCCACAAAACCCCGTGCACCCGTGCGAAGCCGGGGCGGGTCGCTAGTTTGTCCATAAATGGAAAAAAATGTTTGCATGGAAAACGAATCACCTTAAGCGGTTCGTACAATGAAAGTAGATTCGAACCGTTTAGTTTGAGTTTTTGGAATATGAATGCTTAGTTTGGGACTAGATGGCGCTGTTTGACATTTACTCCAATATTTATTATGTGTTGAAAGTTGCGTATTGTTGTCCACAGATGGCGTGCTATGGGATGTTAATACGGGCAAAGAAATACACAAATTCGACAAATTGAATCAAACACATAGCGGGGTATTTCATCCGAACGGTTTAGAGGTAAATATTATTTTTCTCCGTTTTTAGCATCGTACTTTGTCCATTTTGCCAGTGTCAAGTATTTTATGATAAATCAAGTGAGTTGATATAGGCTGGCTGGTCAGCACTGCTTTTAAAACTCCATCGGAGCTTGTAGTAAAGTCGCCACTTTTTTGTACTACGGCGTGACCGGACTCGACAATGACTTACTTTCTGTGACTTTAACATGTTTGTTTGAAAATATCGTAGCGTTTACAAATGCTCAAAGTGCGATGCCAAAAACAAATAAAAAAGAAGAAAGTTGTTTATATTGACTGAGAAGTTTTTTGGCGGGAACGCGGGAAGAGTCGTGTCGCTCCGTTGTATTTTTTTTCCAAAACTAGTGTTTTGTCGAGTGTTTATGCATAAAAATGGTGGTTTTATTCATAAAGTGCCGAATTACAAGCGCGAGTGTGGGAAAATGATATAATGTGGTGAAACATGAGTTTTCGTGTTGCTTCCAAAACTCCATCGAAGCTTTATAGTAAAGTCGCCACTACTTTACTAAAGCATGATTGGAATTAACTGACATGAACTGGACTTGACTAAGACGACTTTGACGATAGCTATAGCTAAGATACAGCAGAAATAACACTTAAGACAAGGCAGTATGGCTTTATAGCTTTAGCCTGCCCGAAAGGGCAAATAAAAAAAAAAAAAATTGACAGAACTTACTAAAGGGAGTTTTAGCGGGAACGCGGAAAGAGTCGTGTCGCCCCGCTGTATTTTTTTCCAAAACTAGTGTTTTATCGAGTGTTTAATGTTTATGCATAAAAATGGGGGTGTTTTATTCATAAAGTGCCGAATCACAAGCGCGAGTGTGGGAAAATGATATAATGTGGTGAAACATGAGTTTTCGTGTTGCTTCCAAAACTCCATCGAAGCTTTATAGTAAAGTCACCACTACTAGTACTACCTTTTTTATCATTTTTTTTTGTTTCATATTTGTATTAATTGTGATCTGTGTTTCATTTGTAAGTTTTTGGTGTATAATTAAAGTTATGCTCGGAGTTTCCCTACGAGATCGAATCAGGAATGAGGAGATCCGCAGACGAACCAAAGTTACCGACATAGCCCAACGGATTAGCAAGTTGAAGTGGCAGTGGGCAGCGCACATAGCACGCAGAACTGATGGCCGATGGGGCTGCAAAGTTCTGGAGTGGAGACCACGGACCGGCAAGCGCAGCGTAGGACGTCCACCCACAAGGTGGACAGACGACCTAGTAAAGAAGCAGGAACGCGCTGGATGCGAGCCGCTTCCAACCGGTCTTTATGGAAGTCAATGGGGGAGGCCTATGCCCAGCAGTGGACGTCCTACGGCTGAAATGATGATGATGATGATGAATTAAAGTTATATTCTATTCTATTCTACTTTATTAAAGCACCAGCGGACGCCTCGCGGTTTCACCCGCGTAGTTCCCGTTCCCGTGTGAACACAGGGATAAAGAGTAGCCTATGTCACCCGGGGTATAGTGTAGCTTCCCAACGGTGAAAGAATTTTTGAAATCGGTCCAGTAGTTTCGGAGCCTAGAGGAAACCTATTTAATCTAGCCGGTTCCAGCCCCGTTGGCTCATTGGTAGTATATCTGCCTTGTGAGTTTTAGGTCGTGGGTTCGATTCCCACTCAGGGCAAACATTTTGTGAATAAACAAATGTTTGTTCTGTGTCTGGGTGTTCTGTATGTATTTACAAAAAAAAGTATTTATGTATTCTATCAGTTATCTGACTTCCATCACACAAGCTCTGCTTAGTTTGGGGCCAGATGGCGCTGTGTTTATAGTCCCACGATATTTATTTATTTGTTTACTTAACATCAGGTGAGCTGTGGTCAAACACCTAGTATATCAACCATTAAAAAAAATCTAGATTTGTGTAATTTTGATGTAAAATTTCAGGTAATATCAAACACGGAAGTATGGGATCTAAGAACATTTCACTTAGTGAGAACGGTGCCTACGCTGGACAAGTCAGAGGTAAGCAACCTTTTAACGGTAAAAAAAATAATCTTCCAGCTACCCACAGTGTTTTTTTTTTTATAATGTGTATTGAGATAAACGTGGAGAGAAACACAGAACTTTGAGCAGCAAAACAAAGTCCAGGGCATCGCTGCTTTGGCGCTCATTACTTTGAGACTTCCGATGTCGCAGTTTAGTCGCAACATTACTTGGTGGTAGATCTCCTTAGCAGGAGATCGTCTAGGTAGGTACCACCGCAGTACCAGTTATTCTGCCGCTAAGCAGTAGTGTGTAGACATTACTGTGTTCCGGTTTGAAGGGTACTGCAGCTAGCGAAATTACAGGGCTGTTGAAACTAACCATCGAAAGTCTCAAAGTAATGAGCGCCAAAGCAGCGATGCCCCGGACTTTGTTTTGTTACTCAAAGTTCTGTGTATCGCTGCGATGGTCATGGACAGGCGTTATCTCTTACTATCAGGAGAGCGTCTCGTTCGTCTCATTACTTTTTACATTAAAAAACAACAGCCCATTAATTTCGCTGCAGTGCCCTTCAAACCGGAACACAGTGTATATTTCGTTGTTCTGTTTTACGTTTAACGATCCTTATTACTGAAAGTGTGTTGAGGAAAGAGTACGAATCTCCAAACTAGTTTTATTTAAAGTTACCCAACCTTTACCAAAAATAAAGTTATCCTATTGCATGTTTGTAGGTGATCTTCAATCAATCGTGCAACGTACTGTACGCAGTTTGCAGCGACCAAGATGCGGAGGAACGCTCTCAGTTCGACACAAGCTTTAAAACCCTGGACCCCTACGACTACTCCAGTATAGGTAACTATTATCCCGTCAACATGACTCGTCCAAGTCCTCCTTTGACCACCAACTCGGCTGATGGTAAGTGACGGTGTGGTCGAAGATGGTAAAGCACACCTACTCGTAGCCTGGAATGGAACTGCTTTCAAGTGAGGCTGCCGGAAGACACCGTTCGATGCTTGGCGGCAGATTTTCAACTTGAGGAGTGGTAATTGATTGATTCAAGCGTTACTTTGCGGTGGGAGGCAGTTTCTTTCTGTGAACAAGTGATGTCCCAGAAGCGAACGGGAGGTCACAACAGATCTTCCATTGCGCCGCCGGAGAGCCGGGTGTCGGAGGAGAATCTACGCTCTCCTCCAACCTCCATAACAGGGGCCTTGGGTGTTGGACTCGGGGGGTCCATCGCTCGACAAGAGTAGCCCCTGAGGTGGCGCGCGCGGTGTTTCCGCGCGCCTTTCAAGGAAATAGGGATGGAGGCTCTACAGCTCCATCCCTAACAGGGAAGGGTCCCAGGGGACCAGCGCCTTCGGGGCCGCGGACGAGTGCGAAAGCGTTCCCGTAGTCCCGACACACAGGCGCCAGGCAGAAACACCCCCCAGGGCTTTTAGTGGGTAGGCCTTTATAGCGGAGAGTCCCACATACACCCTGCTTCCCCCGAAGCCGGCGGTATCCATTAAGGATTTCCCTGGGGGAAAAAACAAGGCGTTATTTTGCGAAAGTTCATTTTGAATATATTTAGTTTAGTTGAGGGTGGTAGCTAGCCAGCCGAGTACTAGAAGGTACCCAACCACTATGCTATAGTTTCCTTACGATGTTAGTATCTATATATATTTAATGGAAAAAGTAATGAGACGAACGAGACGCTCTCCTGATGGTAAGAGATAACGCCTGTCCACGACCATCGCAGCGATACACAGAACTTTAAGTAACAAAACAAAGTCCAGGGCATCACTGCTTTGGCGCTCATTACTTTGAGACTTTTGATAGAGTTAGTCTCAACAGCCCAGTAATTTCGCTAGCTGCAGTATCCTTCAAACCGGAGCACAGTAATGTTTACACACTACTGCTTAGCGGCACAATAACTGGTACTGCGGTGGTACCTACCTAGACGACCTCCTGCTAAGGAGGTCTACCACCAAGTAAAATAATGTAATGTAGAGATTGTATGTAGTTGTAATTATTCGTCTTCAGTAGCATTTTTTTTTATAGCTGACAGGCTAGGTGTTTGACCATAGCTCACCTGATGTTAAGTGACGGTGTGGTCGAAGATGGTAAAGCACACCTAGCCTGGAATGCAACTGGCACTCAAGTGAGGCTGCCGGAACACACCGTTAGATGCTTGGCGACAGATTTTCAACTTGAGGGTGGTAGCTAGCCAGCCGAGTACTAAAAAGTACCCTACCACCATGCTATGGTTTCCTCACGATGTTTTCCTTCACCGGCAGCTCAAGCTCATTGTTGGGGTTTGAACCCACGCACTTCGGCATGCGAACCTACCGCGCTAACCACTGAGCTATCATCGCTACAAAATGATTTGTTTGTCAATTTACCATAACTAGTTGACCGCGGAAGACAACGCACGTGTCATGTTCATAGAGTACGTCAGTGCAGCGCCATACTAATAATAAAGAGCGATTAATGAACGCCACTAGTCGACACACAAATTCATGGATTTGCTAGCTCGACTAGGTGTTTGACGGCAGTACCAGTAAGCGCACACGCGTGGTGGTGCGTTGTAAATACTTTCAAATGTTTTGAATTTTGTAGGGGGCGGGTCATGTTATCGTTGTAAATCTCTATGTATGTTGTTCTCCAGCCACGATAGACGTGAAGCGGAACATCTACTCGCTGTCTGTGTCGCGGCTCGGCACGCAGATCTCGCTGGTGGAGAACATGGGCGACTTCGAGCAGATGCAGGAGTCCTGCGTCAAGGTGTACGACGTCGGCAGGAGCCGCGACCACGACGACGACGCGGTACCTACACACACACACACGCACGCACACACACACATACACACACACACACCCACAAACACACACACATCCACACACACACATACACATACGCAAAGTTTCAATGTAATGAGCACTAAGGTACCCTGGACTTCCTGGAAGTCCTGTGTATCGCTGCAATGGTCAGCCACCATGGGGAGAGCGTCTAGTCCGTCTCATAAAAGATAATATCCACACGCTCACACACACAAACCCCCACCCACACCTACACAAACCCCCACCCACCCACACCTACACAAACACACCCACCCACACCTACACAAACACACCCACCCACACCTACACAAACGCACCCACCCACACCTACACAAACCCCCACCCACCCACACCTACACAAACACACCCACCCACACCTACACAAACCCCCACCCACCCACACCTACACAAACACACCCACCCACACCTACACAAACCCCCACCCACCCACACCTACACAAACACACCCACCCACACCTGCACACACCCCATTTCACATTTGTTAAATGCGGTATCCTTATTCCTTTGTATGTAACGAACGGTATCATGCTCGATGGTCATCACAAATGTGTGCCGTTCGCAGGAGGAGGACGAAGAAGAGGAGTTGGCGGGAGCGTCGGAGAACGACGACGGCTCCGATTCCGGCTCCGACAATGAAGACGAAGGTGAGTCATGTTAAATAAATCCCACTAGTATTATAATTTTGAAAGTTTGGATGGATGGACGTTTGTTACTCTATCACGCAAAAACTAGTGGACGGATTTTGATGAAACTTGGTATGAAGGTGGCTGAGACCTTTTTGACGATTTTTTTTAATGATGATAACATGTATGACTAAGTATGACTAATTATTATTCTAATTTTATTTTGTAATTATTAATTGTATTATTATTATTTAATCTGTATTTTTTAATTTAAACCGCATCTCAAAAATATTTTGACCAAAATTGTTTGCCATACCCTAATGGGGTCATATGTACCTACTAGGGACAACATTGTTAAATTGATAAATAAATAAATAAATATCATAGGACATTACACACAGCGCCATCTGACCCCAAACTAAGCAGAGCTTGTGCTATGGAAGGCAGATAACTGATAGAATACTTAAATACTTTTTTTTTTTTTTTTGTGAATACATACTTATAATATATACAGTACACCCAGACACAGAACAAACATCGACGTTAGTCACACAAATGTTAGTCCTGAGTGGGAATCGAACCCACGCCCTTCAGCTCTCGAAGCAGACACACTACCAATGAACCAACAGGGCTGTCAAAGTAAGCATAAGAACCTGTACATAATATGTTGCAATAAAGTATTGAGTATTGAGACCCTGGACATGGGCTACAATTTTTTTAATCCTGAAAACATGTAGCGGGTCTCACCGTGGGGCCGCATAAAACAATGTTGCTTCCCGCCGTCTGTTCGCTTAGACAAATTTTTGGCAATCATAATTAGGTTTCCATTTAGTTTCAGCCGCCTCGCTGATACGCAACGCGGTGATGGAGCTGGGCTCCGGCGCCAGCTCTGATGACTCCGAGCCGGAGGACGAGCGCCCGCGCCGACGCATGCGCACCAGGAGACGGGTCAGTAAGACAGTTTCACACGCTGAACGGCGCGAGTTCTAACCCCAACCCACACCCCGGACACTCGATCAGATCTTTTTTTTTTTTTATGGTTTATGGTTTGTTTGACCACAGCTCACCTGATGTTAAGTGAAGGTGTGGTCGAAGATGGTAAAGCACACCTAGCCTGGAATGGAACTGGCTCTCAAGTGAGGCTGCCGGAACACATCGTTAGATGCTTGGCGGCAGATTTTCAACTTGAGGGTGGTAGCTAGCCAGCCGAGTACTAGAAAGTACGCTACCACCATGCTATGGTTTCCTCACGATGTTTTCCTTCACCGGCAGCTCAAGCTCATTGTTGGGGTTTGAACCCACGCCCTTCGGCATGCGAACCTACCGCGCTAACCACTGAGGATAACTACCTATCACACAGACTACACATACACACTTGTAGTTTTTGTACACGCGCGAATGTGTGCGTGGAGTCTAAGGTTGTCACTGTATCAATAACAGTTTTTTTTCTTTGGTTTTGGCGCCGCATTTTAAGCATTCGCCAGTGTCAAGTGTTTTATATTTTCAATTCTCAAAAGTTATATAAGTTGCCTCGATGCTATATTTGTAGTCAAAGTCCAGTCTTGGTCAAGTCCAGTCATGCTTTAGTAAAGTAGTGGCGGCTTTACTATAAAGTTTTAATTGAACTTCCATTCTTATTTTTAGTAATTGTCTGTGCACCTAGCTGTAAGTTTTTTCCTTTGATAATAAAAAATAAAATAAAACTTTTGATGGAGTTTTGGAAGCAACACGAAAAGTCATGTGTTTACCACATTATATCATTTTCCCACACTCGCGCTTGTGATTCGGCTCTTTATGCACAAAACACCACCATTTTATGCATAAACACTCGACAAAACACTAGTTTTGGAAAAAATAAACAACGGGGTGACTAGACTCTTTCCGCGTTCCCGCCAAAAAAAAAACTATTGTCGACTTACCCACAACACATTGTATACCATATTGTACATTTACACTCATGTCTTTGTCACGTTTACTTGGCAAACAGCCGTAAACAGCACGGGACCTATTTTCAAAGGAAACATTGTCGTGGTCGCGTTGTGCGTGCGGCGCGTCCCTTGCTCTAATCGACTCCTCGACAGCTCAGAATCGCATGCGGGGTGAGGAAGCCCCGATTGGGTGGGGGGAAGTAACAAACACACACACACTTACAAAACTTTCACCTTTATAATATAAGTGCGATGACGAGTAAAATGACCTCCTTTTGGGATACCACTGCCTTTACGCGTGACCTTGTATTAACCGTTAATAATTGTAACTTGTGTGCTCGCAGGCGGCGGAACCACAGAGCAGCGATAGCGACAGAGACGTCGACCTCGCAGACATCATCGAGTTTTGAACATCCCTAGAGCAATGCAATAAACGGCTTGAATCCTTTACTAAACAAGATGTTTTATTTATATACTAGCAGTCCGTCCCGCCTTTGCACGGGTAAACGAAACTCTGCCTATGTCGCTCAGTGATTATGTAGCATTCTAATGATGAAGGAATTATTCAGATCGGTTCAGTAGTTTCGGAGCCTGTTCAATACAAACAAACAATCAAATCTATCCTCTTTTTTAGTTTAGATTAGTACCAATATTTTTTTACATTGACATTGTAATAGCTTTTGAATGGCATGTCCGATTTGAACTTTAAACAATCTATGAAATCAATACACGTATGAGCGAGTTTTTGGCGGGAACTTCGGAAAGAGTCCTGACATAACAGAACTTGACGACATAGACTGATCTTGACCAAGACTGGACTTTGACCATAACTATAGCAACATGCAAATGCTCAAAATGCGACGCCAAAATAAAATGAAAAAAAAAGACTAAAAATGTATTAGCAGTTACTCAGTTGGCATATGCTCAAAATGCGACGCCAAAATCAAAGTAAAAAAAAAGGTTACTGAGAAAGCGCCATCTAGCATTTTGATAGAAAACATGGTTAGTGCCGCTACTCGTCCATAGACTGCGCTAGGTAACCAAGACAAAATATTTTGTAGGTAATATTTTAATAGCTCGCCACACGAGATTTTCCGAGACAATTCCGACTAAAGGAAAATAAATTAACTTTATTTTGATCGAAAAGGCACACAACCTACTAATCACTTTAGCTACCGAGCCCACTTGATTGAAATCATTCAACTTATAAAAAGATTGAATCTATAACGAAAGTTGATTTATGTAGGTATTTAGTATCATCCATATTAATTAAATATAAATATCGTAAATATCGTAGGACTATACACACAGCGCCATCTGACCCCAAACTAAGCAGAGCTTGTGTGATGGAAGTCAGATAACTGATAGAATACATAAATACTTTTTTTTTTTGTAAATACATACAGAACACCCAGACACAGAACAAACATTTGTTTATTCACAAAATGTTTGCCCTGAGTGGGAATCGAACCCACGCCCTACAGCTCTCAAGGCAGATATACTACCAATGAGCCAACCATGTCGATAATTTATTTGATAGATTATATATAGCCAATTTATTTGATAGCCTACCCTACGTAGGTTTACAGCGAATAAGTGAGCTGTAGTCAAACACCTAGGCTGTTAAACATTAAAAAAGAACACTTTTTTTATGTAAACGTAATGAGACGAACGCTCTTTTGATAGTAAGAGATAACGCCTGTCCATAACCATTGTAGCGATACACATAACTTGAGTAGTAGGTAGGTAAAACAAAGTGACGAAAGTTGACAGCGCTGTTGGTTCATTGGTAGAATGTCTGCTTCAAGAGTTGAAGGGCGTGGGTTTAATTCCCACCCACGACAAACATTGTGGTATAAACAAATGTTTGTTCTGTGTCTGGGTGTACCTACTGTAGGTAGGTAGATATCTATATATATCTACTTGGTGGTAGATCTCTTAAGCAGGAAGTCGTCTAGGTAGGTACCACCGCAGTACCAGTTATTCTGCCGCCAAGCAGTAGGTACTGTGTAAACATTACTTTGTTCCGGTTTGAAGGGTACTGCAGCTAGCGAAATTACTGGGCTGTCGCGATTATCATCGAAAGTCTTAAAGTAGGTAGGTAATGAGCGCCGAAGCAGTGATACCCTGGACTTTGTTTTGCTACTCAAAGTTCTGTGTATCGCTGCAATGGTCATGGACAGGCGTTATCTCTTACCATCAGGAGAGCGTCTCGTTCGTCTCATTACTTGTTACATAAAAAAAGGTATTTACTTATTACAAGTAGGTATGTATTTACAAAAAAAAAGTATTTTAGTAAATTATCAGTTACCTATCTGACTTCCATAGTACAAGCTTTGCTTAGTTTGGGGTCAGATGGCGCTGTGTGTAATGCCCTACGATATTTATTTATTAAGTCCAGGGCATCGTTGTTTTGGCGCTCATTAATTTGAGACTTTCAATAGTTAGTCTTTATAGACCTGTAATTTCGCTAGCAGCAGTAACCTTCAAACCAGAACACCTACCTAATGTTTAGCTACACACTAATGCTTGGCGGCACAATAACTGGTACTGCGGTGGTACCTACCTAGACGACCTCCTGCTAAGGAGATCTGCCATCAAGTAGGTAAATGTCACGAGGGCGAGATGAAAATGAAAGAAATCATTAAGATCATATTATAATGCCGTTTAATCCAATACCATTCCAAGATAATATGTTTGAAATATCACAATTTGTTTAGTTCAATATTTATGCCAAAATTTTAAACTAAATCTAGAAAATAATTATAAATTACGTACTTAAATTTAGGTATTTATATAAGTAAGATTTATATACCTAAAGGTGAAAACGCACTAGAGCGGCGCAGCAGCGGAGCGGCGCGGCGCGGTTCGATGCGGCAAAATATTCTCCAGGAGGCAACTACGCCGCGCCGCGCCGCGCCGCTCCGCTGCAGTGCGTCTTATTTCTTAGGAAACAGTGTAAAGAATATTTTTCTGGCCGCGCCGCTCCGCCGCCGCGACGCGTCTCTCCGCCGCTGCGCCGCTCTAGTGCGTTTTCACCTTAATAGTCACAAAAATCACTCGCCAACCAAATGTAGGTATGTGTTTTATTTTGTGAAAAATGTACCTACCTAAGGCTCTTTGTATTAAAGTTGTTATTTTATACTAGCGGACGCTTCGCGGTTTCACCCGCGTGGTTGCCGTTCCTGTGGGAATCATCGTCATCACCATTTCAGCCGTAGGACGTCCACTGCTGGACAAAGGCCTCCCCTATTAACTTCCACAAAGACCGGTTGGAAGCGGCTCGCATCCAGCGCGTTCCTGCGGCCTTTATTAGGTCGTCTGTCCACCTTGTGGATGGACGTCCTACGCTGCGCTTGCCGGTCCATGGCCTCCACTCCAGAACCTTGCAGCTCCATCGGCCATCAGTCAGTTCCCGTGGGAATACAGGGATACAACTATTTCACCTGGAGATAGTTTAGCTTCCCAACGGTGAAAGAATTTTTGAAATCGGTCCAGTAGTTTCCGAGTCTATTCAATACAAACAAACAATGAAATCTTTCCTCTTTATAATAGTTTAGGTATAGATATGAGTAGGTAAGTGTTCAACATTTTTTTTTTAGTTTTGACAGCCCCGTTGGCTCAGTGTATATCTGCTTTGAGAGCTGTAGGGCGTTCGATTCCCACTCAGGGCAAACATTTTGTGAATAAACAAAATAATATGTTTGTTCTGTGTCTGGGTGTTCTGTATGTATTATAAGTATATGTTTACAAAAAAAAGTATTTATGTATTCTATCAGTTATCCGACTTCCATCACACAAGCTCTGCTTAGTTTGGGGCCAGATGGCGCTGTGTGTATTGTCCTACGATATTTATTTATTATTATTTATTTATAATGAAAATATAATTTCAAGCAAAGATATAGGTAGGTACTTAACTTTTTTTAATTTTCTTATTTTCAATCAACACGTTAAATAAAATTCGTAACCAAAGTCTTGTAAATTTTCACTTAAATTAAAAAAAAATATCCTACAAATTTTATCGTAAATTACAAAAAAAAAAATACCACAGTTAATGTACCATTAAATTTTTCTTCAAAAACGTATTTACATTAAAAATAGGGATTGATAAAAATAAATATTAACAGCTTATTTATAAACGAATAGCATCTCAATATAACAGCTAAATTAATTTATGTACAATTATAGGACTAGTTTACTCCTATGTCAATGGCACTTAATTCACAAGTCTTATAACTTAATATACGCATGTGACAGATTAAATACATTCAATAAAATAAAACAGGCGAGCTATGAGATTTTGTATAGTCTCAAAACTGAAACACCTTTTGAAATCGTGCTATGACTTTTGCAACGGAACAACATTGTTGCCGCTATCTTTTTCCGATGAACCATAACCGTTATATAAAACACGGCAGAAAGCGTTATTTCGTTCATAAACCATTTTTCTTTCTTTGGTTATGGCGTCGCATTTTGAGCATTCGCCAGTGTCAAGTTTCAAAAGTTAAATTAATAAAGCCGTTAAATTAATTTTCTGTGACAAAATAATTAGTCGAAATTAACGCAATTTACTTAAACTACGTACTTTCGGATTAGTTTGAAGTTTGACTTTGTCTTCTAAGACGTTTACAATCAATAGTATTAGCATATCTAAGTATTACCTACATCTAAGACTGCGAATTTTTTAAAAGCTAATTATTGTCCTACACTTTGATATTTGGCTCCTAAAGCCTTAGATTATTTTATTTTACAAAATTAGCGCTAAAAATATACATAATATGTAGAAAAAGTTTAATAGACCAGTGTGGTTTACAAGTTCCATAAATCCATAAATTACGTTACTCGTTAAGGGGGAGGGAGGGGGTCGACGAAGTGTGACATTGTGTGACAAGGGGCGGGGAGGGGGTCCCAAATTTTGTGACATCAGATTTTATCAAAATGCATACAATATTTTATATCTAATTTCTAAATGTATAGTTACAAAATATGGGGCATCACACTAGGTAGGGAAGGTCTCACAAATGTGACCAGCTGTGATAAGGACGGGGAGGGGTAAAAAATCATGAAATCCGTGTGACGTAACTTATGGATGCCCCCCAATCATAGATTTTATAATTATAAAAAATATGGTCATGTTAAACTAGGCAAGACTAAATTATACTTAACTATAGGTACAAATATTTGGGATATTAATAACATTGCAATAATTTATTATTAATTTCAAACCGCATCTCTAATTGATACAAAATTAGTCTTAATTTCAGTAAAATATATATACAAAATTATTTTACAATTAACTACGGCTAAAATAGGCAATTTTTCCATGATAAGTAATTTAACTTTCTTTTTTTCTTTTCAAACATAATTGGAAGTTAAATTGTTATCGATACACGTTGTTCGTTTATAACTGCTATCACAATTAGTAGCAAACTGTTATTGCTATTTTGAATTGGGGAAAAATTTAGTAAAAATAATAAACTAGCGGACGCCTCGCGGTTTCACCCGCGCAGTTACCGTTCCCGTGTGAATACAGGGATAATAAGTAGCCTATGTCACCCGGGGATAGTGTAGCTTCCAAACGGTGAAAACATTTTTGAAATCGGTCCAGTAGTATCGGAGCCTATTCAATACAAACAAACAAACATATAAATAGATAGATATACTTCCAAGGAAATTTAAAGAAACATAATTTTGACTTTAATTTGAATGAAAAAAACTATAAATCAGTTACGTCCGAATACAATTATTTAAACTGCGCTTCATTAATAGACTCCCGCTAAGCTATTGAATTAAGTTTCTAAGTATTGATTTAAAACTACTTAAAAACCAAGAACAATAGGAATAATTAGTTCATAGTTCTCAAAGTAGTCAGTGTACATAGTTACTTAAAAAAAATACGTTTAAATTGAGAACGTTATTTATAACCGACACGAAAGAGGAGTGTTCTCCATTCTACACGTATTTTTTGAAGTTTGTAAAAAATCAATGTGTTTTCTCATTTCTTTTTTTTATTTATTTGTCAATGCACAAACTCGTTCACGCCGCCTCCGTGGTGATGAAATGGCTGCGTATTATCCACAATAACGCTCGTATAACCTTCCTGCACGGCTGGACTGGCCGCCATCTTGCCGAAACTCCCGCCAAAATCTTCCAACGGTCGGCCATTTTGTTGACCATTGTTGTAAAAACTTATCAAGTTAGTGTAATTATACTGATTGGGGTCTGAACCTTCGACGGATGAGCAGGATGATGAGCTGGCGGAAAATGGCCGTTGATTTTGAGGGTAGACGTAATTCTGTTGTATTTCCGTTTCCGGATAGCTTTCGTAGAATAGGTCTTGGTAGTTGTGCTGGTGATAATCTTCTTGGTTATCGTAGGCGGGGATGGCGGGGAGGGGGTATTCTGTGTAGGGGTAGCTTCCTGCAAGATAAAGTATTTCCATACAATACAATATTTTATGAATAACACAAAGTCACAAGTCATATTTGGTTACCGTGTATATAATTATATACCACTAGCGGACGCTTCGCGGTTTCACCCGCGTAGTTCCCGTTCCCGCGGTAATACAGAGATAAAAAGTAGCCTATGTCACCCGGAGATAGTGTAGCTTCCCAACGGTGAAAACATTTTTGAAATCGGTCAGGTAGTTTCGAAGTCTATTCAATACAAACAAACAAACAATAAATAAAATCTTTCCTCTCTATAATAATATAAACTAGCTTGTTACCCGCGACTTCGTCCGCATGTAATTTTTGAATAAATAAATGTGCTTTTAAATAAAATCTGGTGTAAAAAAGTATTCTATACGTTAATCCGAGCAATAAACTATGTGTGTGCCAAATTTCATCCAAATCTGTTAAGGCGTAATAATCGCTTCATACATTTTAGATTTTTTCTTACCAGTGGAATCTCCGTTGAATTCTGTGTCGTTTGTGAGGGGGGCTAGTTTCTCGTGCCGGAGAGCGGTGGCGACGGGCGGCGGTGATGGCTTAACTTTAGGAGGCCCTTGCTCCAAGTTCAAGATAAGATGCTTCTCTTCGATGTCGCTGAAAAATATGAGTCATTTATTTACCCTCCTGGCTATCTGCTTCTCATCTAACGGAGAGTTCTTTTTTTTAGTATTAAGAACTAACTTTTTATGCCGAAAACATGTAGCAATATTTTCGGGATAAAAAGTAGCCTATGTGCTAATCCAAGGTCTCAGCTACCTTCATACCAAATATCATCCAAATCCATTCAGTAGTTTTTGCGTGAAACATCTAAACTTTCACATTTCTAATATTAGTGGGATTATACCTACCATGTAGAGACTAGTGACATGCCCGGCTTCGCACGGGTGCAATGTAGATACTACTGTGGAGTACAGGTATGCAGGATTATTGGAGTATATGACGGCGCGCGAGCTGCGGACCGTCAGTAATAAAGATACCACAGCAGAGTACACGCGCGTTTTATTTATAACCAAAGTAGGTAGGTAGCTCCAAACATTTCATCTGGTGACGATTCCGGTAAATAGAATAGTGCAACAATGAATTACATCGGCAGTCTGACCACCTTCGACTTGTTTTGCCATTTATGGACAAATGGAGAATAATTTTACAGTGAATCACAGCTACTGGCTTTTATTTTGGCCTTTATTTGCGGTAAATCACAATTGCTTGAGTAAAATAGTAATAGATTATAAGCATAATCTACTGTTTTATTAAAAAATCGTAAATTCATAAATGTGATTTTATGCTAATAATCTACTGTTTTATTCAAGCAGTTGTGATTTACCGCAAATAAAGACCAACATAAATGCCAGTAGCTGTGATTTCACTTTAAAATTATGCTCCATTTGTCCATAAATGGAAAAAAATTGTTTGTATGGAAATCGAAGCACCTTAAATTAAAAAAATAAACATAAATAAAATTCTATTAAACACGAGCTTAACAATGAATAAAGTAAAATGCAAATGCAAGTACATGTACATGTACATGTACAAGTACAAGTACAAGTGCAAGTGCAAGTGCAAGTGCAAGTGCAAGTGCAAGTGCTAGTACAAATACAAGTATTCTATTGATAACACCAATGTTACAAGTCAAATTTCGTAAAATCATTTCAAGTATGGCTGTGTACCTATCATTAAAAAAGTTATAAAACACTGATTACATGTCAATAAATAAAAACAAAATCATATAAAGTACATAACATACCTGAGTACATAGTTAACGGAGACGATGCAGTGAGGCCTCGAAGAGCGTGAGTTGTGGACGATGGTAGCGTAGCTCTGCATCCAGACCCAGCCGCCTGCTTTCGTCAAGAAGCGGTAGTAGCGGGACGTCACTTGCCCTTTAGTTAGCACTGCAAGATCAACCAGTTACGTTACAGCTTTCCTTACTTTCCAATGTCTTTTCTTTTTCCTGGCAATATAATCTGTTTTTGTTTTAATTATCTAACTGATATATTCGGCTTCGCACGGGTTCAGTTTGCCTATATAGACGACTTAATTACTAAACATTGAATCTAAATATTGGCAGGGACGTGGAAAGAGTCATGTCCGTTTTATTTTTTTCTAAAACTTTTTTTTTAAATGTTTGCCAGGCTAGGTGTTTTAATCACAGCTCACCTGATGTTAAGTACCTAGCCTGCCGGAACACACCGTTAGGTGCTTGGCAGCAGATTTTCAACTTGAGGGTGGTAGCTAGCCAGCCGAGTACTAGAAAGTACCTTACCACCATGCTATGGTTTCCTCATGATGTTTTCCTTCACCGGCAGCTCAAGCTCATTGTTGGGGTTTGAACCCACGCCCTTCGACATGCGAGTCGACCACGCCAACCACTGAGCTATCATCGCTACAAAATACATCTGCCCCCAAACTAAGTAAAGCTTGTACTATATAAGTCAGATTAATTGCTACTTAAATACTTTTCTTCTCGTAAATACATACAGAACACCCAGAGGCAGAACAAAACATGTTTATACCATAAAATGTTTGTCCTGGATGGGAATCGAACCCACGCCCAACAGCTATTAAAGCAGATATACTACCGGAAAAGAAGGTATATGATAGAAGATATTGATACTGACGTGTGCAATGCGAGTATCTCATGTGCAAGATGTCGGTGCTGTGGATGTAGTGGTAGAGCGTCTTCTCAATCAGGTCCTGGGGTTCGTATCCCGTCAGCGACGCCACCCTGTCAACAAACAATGACGTCTATTACCTTACTTACGACTTACCAAGGAATGGGGAGTTTTGGCGGGAACGCGGAAAGAGTCGTACACGTGTCGACCCGTTGTATTTTCTTCCAAAACTTGTGTTTTGTCGAGTGTTTCATAATTTAGGTGGTGTTTCATTCATAAAGTGTCGAATCACAAGTGCAAGTGTGGGAAAATGATATAATGTGGTGAAACATGACTTTTCGTGTTGCTTCCAAAACTCGATCGGAGCTTTATAGTAAAGTCGCCACTACTTTACTAAAGCATGACTGGACTTGACTGACACGCACTGTACTTGACCAAGACTGGTCTTGGACTATACTTGGACTACGAGACAACTTATTTAACTTATGAAACTTGAAAATATAAAACACTTGACACTGGCAAATGCTCAAAATGCGACGCCGAAACCAAAGAAAAAAAAAATACAAGCGATAAAGATTGTTTTTAAATTTTTATGTTAAAAGTAACGAGACAAACGAGACGCTCTACTGATGGTAAGAGATAACGCCTGCCTATGACCATCACAGCATTACACAGAACTTTGAGTAGCAAAACCAAGTCCAGGGCATCGCTGCTTTGGCGCTCATTACTTTAAGGTGGGTCGATTTCCATACAAACAATTTTGCCATTTATAAACAAATGGAGCATAATTTTACAGTGAAATCACAGCCACTGGCATTTATTTTGCCGTTTATTTGCGGTAAATTACAATTGCTTCAATAAAACAGTAGACTACTAGCATAATCTACTGTTTATTCAAAAATCATAAATTCATAAATCATTGATAAATTTGATTTTATGCCAATAATCTACTGTTTTATTAAGGCAATTGTGTTTTACCGCAAATAAAGACCGAAATAAATGCCAGTAGCTGTGATTTCACTATAAAATTACGCTCCATTTGTCCATAAATGGCAAAAATTTATTTGTATGGAAATCGAACCACCTTAAAGTAGTGACTTTCGATGGTTAGTCTAAACGGCCCAATAATTTATTGAGCATTTTAGAATTTAATCATAATGAAAAAGGTCGCAATTACGGAACTACTCCAAAACAAGACCCTTACTAATTGTCCGTAAAACAATCAATTAGCTAACATACGAAATCCGACCCTACTCAGGGGTGACTTTGTTTTTCATCCGAAAAAACTGATGACAAAAGAATAGAGCTTTTGTCGCTTCCGTCAATTAACTACAGAGTGCTCGATCACTCGACGACGGAGGCAAAATGCATCGATAGGGGTGCATAGAGCGACTTCGTACTAATATGTAGGTAGTTAGTAACCGTAATTTTAGACAAATTGATGTTTTAGGGTCCCGTTTTACCCTTTGGGTACGACTATTACTAAAACTCCGCTGTCCGTCTGTCACCAGGCTGTATCTCATGAACCGTGATAGTTAGACAGTTGAAATTTTCACAGATAATGTATTCCTATCGCCGCTATAACAACAAATACTAAAAAAACATTTTCTGCTAATAAAATCTACTGTTTTATTCAAGCAATTGTAATTTACCGCAAATAAATGCCAGTAGCTGTGATCTCACTGTAAAATTATTCTCCATTTGTCCATAAATGGCAAAAAATTATTTGTATGGAAAACAAACCACCTTAAATCCGTTCAGTATTTTTTGCGTGAAAGAGTAACAATCATCCATCCATTTAGTCCACGAAGGCTTTGAGGCCTAAATTATCTGACACTAAGGTCGACAACTCATCTCACACGAGAAGCAAATCTCCACCGGATGTGACGTATGCTGTGAAGGGTAACGAGCGCCAATTATCGATAAGGGCGCCGGGAAATGCTTTGTTTCAACACCCCCGGGAACATGGGAGGCGTAGAGTCGACGAGTTTGGATTTTAACCGATTTACGTGATTGATGTGTAATAATTTTTAACAAGTTTAGGCTACATGTATTACACGGTTTTTTTTTACCGGCAGCTCAAGCTAATCGTTGGGGCTTAGAAGCGCGCCTAAACCAACCACACTAATCGCTGAGCTATCATCACTACAGATATCGAACCAATTTAACATCACCACCACCACTTAACATCAGGTGAGCTGTGGTCAAAACAACTAGCCTGTCAAACATAAAAAAAAAAAAAAAAAATCTATTGATATCCATTGCACCGTGCCCTACCACCAGAGTATAGTTGCAAACAAACCAATTTTAATTAAAAAAAAACTGTTTGTGGTATGATTCGCCTCCGTTGTAATAAAATGTGGATGTGAGTGTGTGTGTGTTTGAGAGAGAGTGTATATGTATGTTTTATTGTGACAAAGTTTTATAAATAACTGTAACAATTCATTTAAGATTGCCTTAAAGGCCCTGTATCGGGTCGCTAGTCTGTTCACGGTATGCATACAATACAATAGTCAGTTTACTCAATAGCAGACCTGCTTAGCAGGAGGTCGTCTAGGTAGGTACCACCGCAGTACCAGATATTCTACCGCCAAGCAGTGGTGTGTTAACATTACTGTGTTCCGGTTTGAAGGGCACTGCAGCTAGCGAAATTACTGGGCTGTTGAGACTAACCATCTAATGTCTCAAAGTAATCAGTGCTAAGGCAGCGATGCTCTGGACTTTGATTTGTTATTCAATGTTCTATGTATCACTGCAATGTGACCATTAACGCCTGTCCATGACTGGACAGGCGTTATCTTTTACCACCAGGAGTGCGTTTCGTTCGTTTCATTAGATACTTTTACTTCATGACCCTTAAGCCAACTAAACGCACTGCTCCAACGAAACAGTGAGATTTTGTAGTAAAAAAAGGGTATTTAAAAAAATTGTTTATTTTTTATAAACCGCTTGACCGTTTAAAACAAAAAAAGAATTTTCCAAACTTTTTTGAAGTCGATTAAAAATAATGTCGAATTTCAAATTCTATCGGATAATACCGGATTGGGACCCATAGTTACTTAACAGAAACGCGTTTGAAGCAAAAGATATTTTGATTTTAAGCACAACTGTCTTCACAAAAATGTTGCATCATCAATGTTTCGGCGACTCCACGGACGTCTGTGTGCTGACAACGCGGAAACAAGGCGGAAGGAATCTCCTTATTACGCGTTTCGACACGTACAGACAAAATGTAGGTGTTTTATACTTCAACTAGCAGGCTCCCGCGGTTTCACACGCTGTTTTACGGGTACCGTATAAAAACGATATACTTTTATTTTCTGTACAAATACATTTTTCCATTTATGGACAAATGGAGCATAATTTTACAGTGAAATCACAGCTACTGGCATTTATTTTGGTCTTTATTGGTGGTAAATCAAAATTGTTACAATAATAACAAATCATTCGCTTTTATGCTAATAATGTACTGTTTTATTCAAATTGTGATTTACCGCAATTAAAGACCAAAATAAATGTCCGTAGCTGTGATTTCACTGTAAAATTTATGCTCCATTTGTCCATAAATGGCAAAAAAATATTTGTATGGAAATCGAACCACCAGAGTGCGCCTAATGCTAGAATAACGGAAAAGTAGTATTTTCGATGCCACTATTTGATATTAAAATATTACAACAAAAAAAAATTGGAGTATGGGTATAATCCTCAAGAAGTACAATAGCCGGATATAATTTTGAAAATAGGTCCGAGTTTTTCACAAAAAAAACTATAAATGCGAATTTAATTCAAATAGACTCGAAATTGTCAGCGATGGACCCCACATTATTTTTTAAGAATAAAATAGCCACTCATGTTTTAGTATAGTCACCACTTACTTTTTAAAATTGTCTAAGTCCAGTCTTGGTCAAGTGCAGTCCATGTCAGTCAAGTCCAGTCATGCTTTAGTAAAGCATGGCTGGACTTAAAAAAAGTAGTGGCGACTCCACTATAAAGCTACGATGGAGTTCTGGAAGCAACACGAAAGTCATGTTTCACCACAAATTACAGGCGCGAGTGTGGGAAAGTGATATCACTTTCCCACACTCGCGCCTGTAATTCGGTACGGTACACTATTTCTATAAATAAACACTAGTTTTGGAAAAAAATACAATGGGGCGACACGATACTATCCACATTCCCGCTCAAAACACTTGTAGTAATTTTTTTTTTCTTTAGTTTTGGCGTCGCATCTTGAGCATTTGCCAGTGTCAATTGTTTTATACATTCAAATCTCAAAAACTAAATAAGTTGCATCGTAGACATAGTTAAAGTTAAAATCCAGTCTAGTCCGTGTCAGCCAAGTCCAGTCGTGCTTTAGTAAAGTATACTTTAAAGCTACGATGGAGTTTTGGAAGCAACACAAAAAGTCATGTTTCACCGCATTATATCATTTTCCCACACTCGCGCTTGTGATTAAAACACCACCATTCTGATGCATAAACACTCGACAAAACACTAGTTTTGGAAAAAAATACAACGGGGTGACAAGACTCTAACCGCGTTCCCGCCAAAACTCGATCTTGTTTTTTTTCTTTGGTTTTGGCATCGCGTTTTGAGCATTTGCCAGTTAATTTATATTCTTTGCGCTAGAGCGGGTGTAATCTGTTTTTTTTCTAGCAATAGGCGTACTATTAAAAAAGTTTTTAATGTATAGTTTATCGTTAAGATTCTTTGCTGTGTAAACCAACTGAGAATATAATTATGTAGGTATATGTTTATAAATAGAATTTAATAGACTTATATCTATAATTATGCATATGCATGTAGAAAAGATTGTTAACTGTTAATTGAATACAATCCTTAGCAATCGATCCTATCTCCATAAAGCATCAATAGTGTCATATTCCGACCATCTGTTCCTCAGGTGTGTTCCATTTTGCATATCAATGTTATGGAACCTGACACCGCGGCTCTATGCTTTCCTGGTACTTTATCTATCATCTAGGAGTTCTATTTGCTAATTAAGACTAGCTTTTTAATGCGATTTTACCCACAAAGGTGGGTTTTTTACTTTTAGAATTGGTATATCTAGCCCGACGACGACGTGGATAAAATTGTCTTTCCCCGCACAGAAACGGGACAAAGGATACGAAATAAAGACCGAAAGCTAGTAATAAAACATAATTATACATAGATAACATAAGTAGATAAGTAGATTTTGTAGCGATGATAGCTCAGTGGTTAGCGCGGTAGGTTCGCATGCCGAAGGGCGTGGGTTCAAACCCCAACAATGAGCTTGAGCTGCCGGTGAAGGAAAACATCGTGAGGAAACCATAGCATGGTGGTAGGGTACTTTCTAGTACTCGGCTGGCTAGCTACCACCCTCAAGTTGAAAATCTGCCGCCAAGCATCTAACAGTGTGTTCCGGCAGCCTCACTTGAGAGCCAGTTCCATTCCAGGCTAGGTGTGCTTTACCACCTTCGACCACACCTTCACTTAACATCAGGTGAGCTGTGGTCAAACAACTAGCCTGTCAACCATAAAAAAAAAATACCAATACCTATATGTTTTTTTTTATGTAAAAAGTAATGAGACGAACGAGACGCTCTCCTGATAACGCCTGTCCATGACCGTTACAGCGATACACAGAACTTTTGTAACAAAAGAAAGTTCAGGGTATCACTGCTTTGGCGCTCATCCCTTTGAGACTTTCGATGGTCATTAGTCTCAACAGCCCAGTATTTTTTTTTTAGTGTTGACAGGCTAGGTGTTGACCACCGCTCACCTGATGTTAAGTGAAGGTGTGGTCGAAGATGGTAAAGCACATCTAGCTTGGAATGGAACTGGCTCTCAAGTGAGGCTGCCGGAACACACCGTTAGATGCTTGGCGGCAGATTTTCAACTTGAGGGTGGTAGCTAGCCAGCTGAGTACTAGAAAGTACCCTACCACCATGCTAAGGTTTCTTCACGATGTTTCCCTTCACCGGCAGCTCAAGCTCATTATTGGGGTTTGAACCCACGCCCTTCGGCATGCGAACCGACCGCGCTAACCACTCGGCTATCATCGTTATAAAATTCTATCAGTTATCTGACTTCCATCACACAAGCTCTGCTTAGTTTGGGGCCAGATGGCGCTGTGTATAGTCCTACGATATTTTTTTTTATTGACCATTTTTCTATCGGACAGCCAGAAGCACAAAAAACGACATGATGTTGACGTTTCAAATACTCGAACCAAATTATTTGATTCCACTTTCATTGTGCGGACTGCTAGACAGTGGAATGCGCTATCTGAGTGGGTGTTCCCCGATGAATATAATCTGGGTGTCTTCAAGCCGAGAGTGAATCTGTATCTTCTAAGTCTGTGGGCTTCATCTTCGACCACATCATCGCTTACAATCAGTCCAGTTGATGGTCAAACGCGGACTTATTCCTCTGTCCCACTAATATTATAAATGTGAAAGTTTGCATGTTTGTATGTTTGGTTGTTTAGATTTTTTTTTACTCAATTACGCTAAAACGGCTGAGCGGATTTGGATGAAATTTGGCATAAGTACACATAACTTATTAACTTGATTAACATATGGAATACTTTTTACATCATATTTATTTCATTTGAAATTTTATTGACAGCTGATGTCAGATTGACATGTCAGTTTCATGACTAAAGCTTATTTGTTACTCACATGTTTCATTTCTTTCTGAACCTAATTCTATAGTTAGGTAAAGCGGACGAAGTCGCGGGCGTTAGCTGGTACGTAATCCCACTAATATTAAAAATGCGAAAGTTTGGATGGATGAATGTTTGATACTCTTTCACGCAAAAACTACTGAACGAATTTGGATGAAATTTGGTGTGAAGGTAGCCGAGACCCTGAATTAACACAAACTTTTTATCCCTGCCCTGTTGGTTCATTAGTAGTGTGTCTGCTTCGAGAGCTGAAAGGCGTGGGTTCGATTCCCACTCAGGACTAACATTTGTGTGACTAACATCAATGACTGTTCTGTGTCTGGGTGTACTGTATCTATTATAAGTATGTATTTACAAAAAAAAAAGTATTGAAGTATTCTATCAGTTATCTGTCTTCCATAGCACAAGCTCTGCTTAGTTTGGGGTCAGATGGCGCTGTGTGTATTGTCCTATGATATTTATTTATCCCGAAAACATGTAACGGGTAACACCGCGGGGTGCAGCTAGTAAAATATATATATTTGAGTTGTCTAAACATATTTTTATGATAACTACTTATTTCTACATCGAGCTCCATATAGCAACGCATTCCGAGAAAGCTGCATAGGAACAATACGGGCCACGAGGCGTATTTCCATTGTCACACGGATATTTTTACTTCCTCGAGCCGTGTCGAAGACCTTTGGGAGGCCCATAAACCCTGACTTAAAGCTCAGCATTTTTCACTCACTGATTTTTCGCAGACAAATTACACTATAGCACCGTGTTCGTGATGCTGTAATCTTTTTTTAACTTTAAGGTGGTTCGATTTCCATACAAATAAAATTTTGCCATTTATCGACAAATAGAGCATAATTTTACAGTGAAATCACAGCTACTGGCATTTATTTTGGTCTTTATTTGCGATAAATCACAATTGCTGGAATAAAACAGTAGATTATTAGCAGTAGAAGATTATCTACTGTTTTATTCAAGCAATTGTGATTTACCGCAAATAAAGACCAAAGTAAATGCCAGTAGCTGTGATTTCACTGTAAAATTATGCTCCATTTGTCCATAAATGGCAAAAACTTATTTGTATGGAAATCGAACCACCTTAACCAAACCATTTGCAATATATTTATTGATATATTTAATCTATCTATCTATATCTATTTCTATAGATACTAATTATAAAGGGGAAAGATTTGATTGTTTGTATTGAATAGGCTCCGAAACTACTGGACCGATCTTAATAATTCTTTCATTATTAGAATGCTACATTATCCGTGATGGATATAGGCTATATTTTATTTAAAAAACAGTTAGGGATCCGTATGGAAACTTCAATTGAATAACCCAAGCTGTGAAAAATTTATCGAGGAACCCTTACTTAGCATGCGCAGCGAAAACTTTTGACAATAGAATAAAGTGACCTTTTCTGGAGCAAATTGACAGCTACAAATAAGTCCGCAATATCATATGTCTAACTATTACAGTTGTCATCTGCATCTTATAATTAGGAAAGATTTGATTTTTGTTTGTATTGAAATCTCTCCGAAACTACTGAACCTATTTCAAAAACTCTTTCACCGCTGGGAAGGTACACTATTCCCGGGTGATATAGACTACTTTTTACCCCTGTATTCATACGGGAACGGGAACTACGCGGGTGAAACCGCGAGGCGTCCGCTAGTTTTATATAAATCAACAAAACAAAATGAAGATCGGATTGCAGCTTTATCGACAATTTTTTTTTCAAAATCGTTTCATCCGTTCGGGAGCTACGATGCCACAGACAGACACGCACACAGACACATCAAACTTATAACGCTCCGTCGCGTTTTTGCGTCGGCGGTTAAAAACTAGAAACGGCATAGCACGTGTTAAAATAAAATTAATCTCATGTAATGGAGTTGGTTCCCGTGGCAAGTTCAACGTTTATAGCTCACGGCAATCACCGTGAAACGGTGCGGGCTCACAATGGACGGTTAGGGCTTCGCGGAATTGCGCGGAGCCCTACGCAGGGTGCTAGCGGTAAGGACTCATTGCACTTTCTGTACCTTCAGAACTAAATCTAGATATTTATATCCCCGCCCCCGCCCCGTTACATACATATAAAGAAAGAAAGAAAGAAAATAATTTTATTTCGTATCATAGACCAAAAAAACAAAAATAACAACAAATAGAGACAACGAGTTACAAAATATATAGACAGCCCTGTTGGCTCATTGGTAGTAGGTACATCTGCCTTGAGAGCTGTAGGGCGTGGGTTCGATTCCCACTCGGGGCAAACATTTTCTGAATAAACAAATGTTTTTTCACTGTCTGGGTGTTCTGTATGTATTTACAACAACAGAAAAAGTAATTATGTATTCTATCAGTTATCTGACTTCCATCACGCAAACTCTGCTTAGTTTGGGGCCAGATGGCGCTGTGTGTATTGTATAGTCCTACGATATTTATATAAAACTTGCGGACGCATTGCGGTTTCACCCGCGTAGTTCCCGTACAGGGATAAAAAGTAGCCTATGTCACCCGGAGATAGTGTAGCTTCCCAGCGGTGTAAAAAATTTTGAAATCGGTCCAGTAGTTTCCGAGCCCATTCAATACAAACAAATAATCAAATCTTTCCTCTTTATAATAGTATTTATAGATAGATTATATAACAATACGTAGGTACTTATATATAAGTACGTATTGTTCGCACTAAAATTACAAAATTAAAATGGGAACATTTCAAATATAGCGCAACAACTGACGGCCTCATCGCTTCGCTTAAAGCGATTACTTCCAGGCAATATAAGGGAATACCAATATGTATTTACTTATAAACGCATATTATGTAAAATACTTCCTTGTTAATGCTATTTCTTTATAAGGTACTAGCTGCGCCCCGCGGTGTTACCCGCTACATGTTTTTGGGATAAAAAGTAGCAATGTTAATCCAGAGTGTCAGCTACCTCCATACCAAATGTCATCCAAATCCGTTCCGTAGTTTTTGCGTGAAAGAGTAACAAACATCCATCCATCCATCCGAACTTTCACATTTATAATATTAGTGGGATTAAATTACTAGTCATACTAATGTTATGAAGGCGAAAGTTTGTGAGTGTGTTTGTTACTTTTTCACGCTCAAACGGCTGGTTTTTTTTTAATGAAATTTAGATGGACGTAGCTGACACCCTAGATTAACACATAGGCAATTTTTTATCCCGAAAAAATGTAGCGGGTAACACCGCGGGACACAGCTAGTAAGTGACACCTACATATTTTTTTATTGACAACTAGCTGCGCTCCGCAGTGTTGCCCACTACATGTTTTCGGGATAAAAAAGTCAGTCAAAGTCTTCTCAGTTATTAATTTTTTTGTTTATAGATGAAGTTCCGCAAAGTAACACACGAATCAATCAATTCTTTACTTGGTGGTAGATCTCCTTAGCAGGAGGTCGTCTAGGTAGATACCACCGCAGTACCAGATATTCTGCCGCCAAGCAGTAGTGTGCAAACATTACTGTGTGCCGGTTTGAAGGGTACTGCAGCTAGCGAAATTACTGGGCTGTTGAGACTAACCATCTAGTCTCAAAGTCAATCAATCAATCAATCAGCCTTTTATCCTGAACTTTGCTTTCTTTTCTTCATGACTAGTTTCTTCTCACAGAATGTCTCTTAGTTCAGTGTGCCTCTTGGCATAGGCCTCCTCTAACATTTTCCATTGCCTTCGGTCTTTTGCAACTCTTCTCCAGTTGGGTCCAGCTGTTAGTTTTATTTCGTCTTCCCATCTTTTTACTTGCCTTCCTTTCTTTCTTTTCCCATCTCTAGGATACCATTCAGTTGATATCTTACTCCATTTTTCCTGGGGACATCTCATTAAATGGCCTGTCCACCTCCACTTTAGTTGATCTATCTTATCTAGCACGTCTGTTACTTTTGTTTTTGATCTTATGAAGGTGTGCCTTTTTCTATCTTGCTTTTTTACGCCAAGCATGCTCCTCTCCATGGCTCTTTGGCAGTGTACTATACTGTCTCTTTGGAGTTTAGTGAGTGACCAGGTTTCACACCCATATGTGAGGCAAGGTAGGATACAGGTATCGAACACCTTCCGTTTGATTCCTATGCTGATGTCTATGGATTTCATTACTTCCTTCAAGGACCAGTATTTTTCCAGCTGTTGGCTGTTCTTCTGTTTACTTCTTTGGTAGATTGGTCTGTATGTGAGATGATTTGTCCTAGGTAGATATACTCTTCTACGTATTCGAGAGGGTGGTTATTTATTTTAATCTCTTGATATTTACTGTTTGTTAATAATTTTGTCTTGGTCAGGTTCATGTATAGTCCGATGTTTTCACTTTGTTTTCTTAGTTCTTCGATCATTTTCTCTAGAGTATATGGATCTCTTTCGAATAGGACGATGTCGTCCGCAAACCTCAGATGATTGAGTTTTCTTCCATCTATGCTTAAGCCGTATTGATCCCAGTCTCAAAGTAATTAGTGCCAAATAAAGCAGCGATGCTCTGGACGTTGTTTTGCTACTCAAAGTTCTGTGTATCGCTGCAATGGTCGCGGACAGGCGTTATCTCTTAACATCAGGAGAGCCCTCGATCGTCTCATTACTTTTTACATTAAAAAAAAAACAATTTTTTGGTTGTTTTTGCTATGCGACAAAACTCTCGAAAAACAAAAAAGCGAAACTAAAAACGTAAGGCTAAAAATTGATATGAGGTAGAAAAAAAAACTAAAAAGCTGAGCAAAATAAACGATTTCATGGTACACATATGCGAATTTAACAACTTTAACAAGACTCGAGTCGTAACTCAAGTCGAATGGATTACACGCATGCATTGAACTGCAAAGAAATAACTCTGAAGGTATATTTAATTATGTCTCGTACAGCATGACTGGTGAGACACCTACAATACTCGAGGGCATGATATTCAACAATCACATGAACATAGATCATACGCATACAAACATAGATAAATTTCATCGCCGGGGCGTCCACAGCACGTTGGATCTTCGCAGTAATAAAAAGAAAGACCAACTAGTAACGCCGTCACATCGGCTCGTCAAGTCGGAGAGGTCGGTATACATTCTGGGGCCCGCGGTCTACATTCGCGTACCCGCTTCCATTCGGGATGCACCTTCCATCGCGTGCTTCAGAAGCAAACTAAGATCTTGGCTTCAAGAGACCTTATTCTATGACTTTGACGATTATTTAAAACTAAGAGATTATTGAATTACTAGTAAGTAATTATAATATTTTTGTTTTTTATGGACATTTAATTATATTGACATAATTATTTTATATGTGACATATTACTTTATTGACATGTTCATTGTTTTGACATATGTAATGATTTTGATAATAGTTTTTGAATATGAATGGAAGGGTGACCTGTAACTTTGGTGTTATTAATAAATGATTTGTATTTGTATTTGTATTTGCATATCATATTATTCGACAGCCCTGTTGGTTCATTGGTAGTATGCCTGCTCCAAGAGCTGAAGGGCGTGGGTTTGATTCCCACTCAGGACAAGCATTTTGTGATATAAACAAATGTTTGTTCTGTGTCTGGGTGTACTGTATGTATTTACAAAAAAAAAGTATTTAAGGTGGTTCGATTTCCATAAAAATAATTTGTTGCCATTTATGGACAAATGGAGCATAATTTTACAGTGAAATCACAGCTGCTGGCATTCATTTTGGTCTTTATTTGCGGGAAATCACATTTGCTTGAATAAGACAGTAGATTAATAACATAAAATCAAATTTATGAATTTATGATTTTTGAATGAAACAGTAAATTTATGCTAATAATCTACTGTTTCATCCACCGTCAGCTGTCCTACGTATATCGTCACTCCATCGAGTCTCAGGGCGTCCTACGCTATGTTTGCCATTACGCGGTCTCCACTCTAGAAGGCGTCTACCCCAGCGGTTATCGGTTCTGCGACGATATGTCCAGCCCATTGCCACTTCAGCTTGCTAATACGCTGAGCTATGTCAATGACTTTAGTTCTCTGGCGAATTACTTCATTTCGGATACGATCCCTCAAAGAAATGGGGATGATGGGGGGATTAGAGCATGCAGATCCGAGGCACACTCTCCATAATGAATTCAATAAAAAACCGACAAACTAGCAATCCTGCGGCGATGTTCAAGACTATGAAGGTTAGGTTAGGCTGTATATACATACCTGGCGTCGAGGAAGATGAGGCGCATGTCCAGCGAGGCGCGGAACATGAACATGTTGGAGTGCAGCTTCACCTCGGTGACGGCAGAGGGCGGCAGTGAATGCCCCACCGCTATCAGCCCCAGGGGGGCGGAACCCTCGCCGAAGCGACGCGCGCGCAAGTACCCTGAGCAGTGGATCACCTACGAAACAAAACATTTATATATAATATTTTTTTTATAAACTTGAAGCAATGAGGCTTTATTCGAAATAGGTTCACGTTTGACCACACTCTGCCTGATATTAAGCAGTAGTGTGGTCTAAGATGGAGCACGCTTACCTATAAGAAAACTATTTACTCTAGATTTGTAGACACCCATATTGTAACAGGGAACACAGACTCCGGCAGCGAGTTCCACAACCTCGCTGTGCGAATGAAAAATGTGGAATCAAAACGCTTTGTGCGTACATGGCGAACATCCACCATGTACGGATGACGTTTCTACAAAAAGTATTAAAAACTTAAGCTTCCATTTCGCGTACCTCTCCGGGTAGGTAACTAAAACAAATAATACGTAAAGCATTTTATAACCCCAATCTCAAAGATTAACAATCAAAACATGCCCCCACACGTTGCCCCAAACTGGACCATCCGACCCTAGAAGCAATAGCTCAGTACTATAATCCCGAAAATGCAACAAGATTTATAGGATTATGGCTAATCCAGAACAATTACCAGTGTAGTGCGCGAATACCCTTATAGTTAACCCTTGGTAAACGTAAAATGCGACCAACATTACAGAGATGATATCCTATAGAGATGCCTAAAGATACAACGATTGATTCAACTGTATGCGCTGTAAAAGTCGAAAATTGTCCACGCAGTAAGAGTGCACGTACGTTTTAAAAAATCTTTTTTCGGTAATTATTATTTGTTAAACTGTAGCAAAATTTTAATTATGGGAGCTTTTTTTTTAATACGATCATGTCAACCTTTGACACCCAACTCGCCTGTTGGTAAGCGACGATGTGGTCGCAGATGAAGCACGTAGACCTAGAAGATACCTAAGATGTTGGCTTTTATTTTGACTTTAACAAATTTTGAGATTTAATAAGAAATGAAATAAATCAAGAATCTGTGCTAGTAAATTAAATTTCAAAACATAGAAAACACACATACCACCTACCTACCGGTAGCCGTACCTATGGGTTGAAAAATATCACAAGCTCAAAATTTTTGATAAAATACTTTAAATTAAATAGATATCAGACAAGATAATTTTTTGGAGGTCGTTTGGTTTCCAATTTGGAGGTCCTGGGTTAGAATCCCACGGCACGCGCCTCTATCTTTTCCAAGTTAAATATTTTTTTTTTTTTTAAATATCGTAGGACTATACACACAGCGCCATCTGGCCCCAAACTAAGCAAAGCTTGTGTGATGGAAGTCATATAACTGATAGAATACATAAATACTTTTTTTTTGTAAATACATACTTATAATACATACAGAACACCCAGACACGGAACAAACATTTGTTTATTCACAAAATGTTTGCCCTGAGTGGGAATCGAACCCACGCCCTACAGCTCTCAAGGCAGATATACTACCAATGAGCCAACGGGGCTGTCAGTTATGTGCGTATTGTTAATAACTTCTAACGGTGAAGGAAAACATCGTGAGGATAAAAGTATACATACATACATGTCAGAGTTATTAAAAAAAAGTTCTCGAGATGTGTGAAGTCTGCCCGCACTTGACCGGCGTGTTCTTCCCTATCTCACAATAAGAAGACGCCAGCGTCCAGCAATGAGACAGTTTATAAAAACAGAGCTATTTTGGTTTAGAATATAGAGATCGTTAAAATGCAATCTTTTTTTTTTATTGTAAAAAAGTAATGAGACGAACGAGATGCTCTCCTGATGGTAAGAGATTACGTCTGTCCATGCCCATTGCAGCGATACACAGAACTTTGAGTAACAAAACAATGTCCAGGACGTCACTGCTTTGGCGCTCATTACTTTCAGACTTTTGATAGTTAGTCTCAACAGCCCAGTAATTTCGCTAGCTGCAGCACCCTTCAAACCGGAACACAGTAATGTTTACACACTACTGCTTGGCGGCAGAATATCTGGTACTGCGGTGGTACCTACCTAGACGACCTCCTGCTACTGATCCACCACCAAGTAAAAGTAATTATCACGACGAAAAATTTACGAGCATTATCGTTTGGCTACATTAAGCTAAACTTAGTATGTGTATGTAAACGGAAGGAAGATTGTTGCTTCAAAAAGGATGACGTAATCGGTCCCGAGTCTTTGGGCATCTCTATAGAATATTATCTCTATGGACTCGATAATAATCCCTTGAACAATTACTAGCGTGGTGCGCGATTACCTTAACCCTTAGCAAAACAAGCTCAATTGAATTTATTTGAATAATAAAAGTACTGACGTGCAGAATTGTTTATTTCATGACACTAAAATAATATCAGATATACATTCTCATATTTATTTAGATATAAACTAGCTACGCCCCGCGATGTTCCCACGTCCACTAAATTAATTCATCCAGGGTGTCTGCTACATCCGTAACAAATTTCATCATAATTGGTCCGGCCGTTTGAGCGTTTAATGTTACTAACATTAAACATACAAATACGCTGACAAACTTTCGCCTTTGTAATATTAGCGCAATTACTATTTTACGTTGCAACTAGCCGCGCCCCGCGGTTTTACCAGGTACGTGTTGTCGAGATAAAAAGCATGTGTTAATCCAGGGTGTCAGCTATCTCCATAACAAATGTCACCCAAATCCGCTTAGTAGTTTTTGTGTGAAAGAGTAACAAACATCCATCCAAACTTTCACATTTGTAATATTAGTGGGATGGTACGGAACCCTTCGTGCGCGGGTCCGACTCGCACTTGGCCGGTTTTTTAGTATTTATTTAAGTTTTGCCTCACCTTGTAACCGGACGTCGTGAGTCCAGCGTTCCGTTTCGCGAGCACACACTTCATTCTGATGAAGAACGCTCTCTCGCATTCTATGTCCACCGTTGGGCCCCAAGAACCTCCCACCGGGTATCTGAGAACAGAATTATTTACAATATGAATATCTAGTCCTGTAGATAACGCTTTTAATATGTTTAATTACCTAGATAATATTTTAAAGACAGACCTTAACATATTATTAAAAAAATGTTGCCGTCTTTGTCTAACGAATAGGTATTTTTTTTAAATGTAAAAAGTAATGAGACGAACGAGACGCTCTCCTGATGGTAAGAGATAACGCCTGTCCATGACCATCGCAGCGATACTCAGAACTTTGAGTAACATAACATGCGTTATCTCTTACCATCAGGAGAGCGTGTCGTTCGTCTCATTACATTTACACTTTTTATACTTACCCTAATGAAGGATACTGGTGTCCGAGGTAGGAGTGTGGATGCTGTAGGCTGAGCACAGCGCTCATCTCCTCGTGATCTGATTGATGGATGTATTCATATATGGAGTTGCCAGTCAGTTCCACCTAAAATATTAGCTTTTGTTACAACGAATTCTGTGTATACTCGTATAGAAGAGAACATCAGGACATTAGTGTATTGCAAATTGTGTTTAAGTTAAAAAAATCGGGAGACAATAGCTAACATCCGTAGATCTACCGATAAATTGAGTAGGTATCATGCATATCAGATATTGGATGCATAGTTTTGGGAATAGATATCTCACTTTATAACTGATGCATTCTGTAGCGATGATAGCTCAGTGGTTAGCGCGGTAGGTTCGCATGCCGAAGAGCGTGGGTTCAAACCCTAACAATGAGCTTGAGCTGCCGGTGAAGCCTGGAATGGAACTGGCTCTTAAGTGAGGCTGCCGGAACACACCGTTAGATGCTTGGCGGCAGATTTTCAGCTTGAGGGTGGTAGTAAGCCAGCCGAGTACTAGAAAGTATCCTACCACCATGCTATGGTTTCCTCACAATGTTTTCCTTCACCTGATGGTGAAGGAAAACATTGTGAGGACGTGGCTTTAAACCACAACAATGAGCTTGAGCTGATGCTCAAGCTCATTGTTGTGGTTTAAAGCCACGTCCTTCGGCGTGAGGGCCGACCGCGTTAACCACTGAGCTATCATCGCCACAAAAGTATATCACTAATATTATAAATGTGAAAGTTTGGATGGATGTTTGTTACTCTTTCACGCAAAAACTAATGAACGGATTTGGATGAAATTTGGTATAGAGGTAGCTGAGACCCTGGATTAGAACATAGGCTTTTTATCCCGAAAACATGTAGCGGGTAACACCGCGGGGCGCAGCTAGTAGTTTTATAGTTTGCAGCTGTTTCTTTTTCTCCAATACCCTATGTACATTGTGAGCAAACCTGACTAAGTCCGAGATGCACAGATGCCGTTTCGCTGATGTACATGATCTTGCCGTCTGGAGCCACGACGAATATGAATCCGTCCAGGGTCTGCAAGAGGTGGGAGCCCAGCTCGCGGATGGACAGCTCCCGCGGCTGCGGTGGAGGCGGCGCGGCGCCCCAAGCGTCTCCGAGACCTGGGCGGACCACTGGTCAGGTTAAAGACTTGGGAATAATTATTATAGGTACGAAAATTTGTCTTTTTTTTTTACTTCAAATAGATCTATGTTTGATTGATTCAGGCGTTACTTTGCGGTAGTGTGAAAATGGTGGTGTTTTATTCATATAGTTATTCATAAAAATTAGAAGCGCGAGTGTGGGAAAATGATATAATGTGGTGAAACATGGCTTTTGGTGTTGCTTCCAAAACTCCATCGAAGCTTATAGTAAAGTCGCCACTACTTTACTAAAGCACGACTGGACTTGACTGACACGGACTGGCATTGACAAAGACTGGTCTTTGACTACAGCTACGACGCAAATTATTTACTCATGAATCTTGAAAATATCAAAACACTTGACTCTGGCAAATGCTCAAAATGCGACAGGCATTGACAAAGACTGGTCTTTGACTACAGCTACGACGCAAATTATTTACTCATGAATCTTGAAAATATCAAAACACTTGACTCTGGCAAATGCTCAAATGCGAGAAATAAGTACCAAAAATTTATACACGTACATAAAAAACTTGACATAGGTAGAATGTACAAAGCGCTACGTCAAAATGAATGAAAAAAAAGAGTCCTACTCACCGTCAGGAAAAACCTGGCGCATTTTCAAGTAGCTAGTTGTCAATCTGATAACGGACGCCTTGTCGAGCTGCGAAGTGATCGCAGAAGGCAGGGGCAGCAGTTTGGCGAGCTCCAAGAACTCTGCGTTTTCCTTCTCACGCCGCGAGCGAGCCGCGTTTTTGCTTTTTTCTTTCATTATAGCTGCCGCGTACGGGTGATGCCGCACGTTCTCCTTGCGGCAGGCTGGTGAAAAAAAAGAAGTTTATCACTCAATTAAACTTCAAAACAAAGTTTTGGCGGGAACGCGGTAAGAGTCGTGTCACCCCGTTGTATTTTTTCCAAAACTAGTGTTTATAAAGTGCCGAATTACAAGCACGAGTGTGTGAAAATGAAATAATGTGGTGAAACATGACTTTTCGGGTTCTTCCAAAACTCCATCGAAGCTTAATAGTAAAGTCGCCACTTTACTGAAGCATGACTAGACTTGACTGACACGGACTGGCCTTGACCAATACTAGACTTTGACTGTAACTTTAGATGTAGGTAACACATGAATTATCGCAATAACTGAAGACGAGGCAGTATGGCTTTATAGCTTTAGCCTGCCCGATTGGACAAATTAAATTAAAAAAAAAACATCTACATAGAGTATAAATATCTTGGAATTGATTTCTCGGAAAACTCACACGATGCAAAAACTAGCCCTAAATTCTTATTACCAGTATATATTTATACCTATTACTTACAATCCTACCACACCCCAATATTTCCAAAAGGTAATCCTCTAATTTATTAGAATTAAGGGCATGCATGAATAATTCACGAAGAATGTTGTTTTCCCGCCAAAACACATTGAATTTTCTCTCTGGTCTATATTTTTTATATCTCGAGTGGCAAGGCGCAATGTGTAGTGTCATAAATATTTATATTTAGTCGTTAGCAGGGGTAATGCAAATTTTTTGAATGTATAATTTTAAGTTTAATGGGGTAGGTCAAGAATTGTGCAGTGAAAATTACAATTTAAGGCTACTGACTCTTTTTTAATATATTTTGGCACAGATATTGGCACATTAGTGTATAAACCGACGACCTAGTAAAGATCGCAGGAACGCGCTGGATGCGAGCCGCTTCCAATTCCTTAATTACTTAAGTAAACACTTGACACTGGCAAATGCACAAAGTGCGACGCCAAAACCGAAGAAAAAAATTTACTTAAGTGTAAGAATAGAATAAAATAGAGCTAGAGGTGTATTTGTATTTACAAAATCGCGTTCTGTACACATATAGGTATAAATTCTAAACGTAAGAGGCCATTAACGACTGCTACCATTTGATTGGAATTCGCGTTCGAATTTCGAACTTAACATTCGTTTATTTTTGTTTTGACTGCGAGCTTGTCGGCCGTTACAATTGGAACCTAGCTAATTTTCACAACTACCTACATAGATGTACTGAAATTTTGTATGTTATTGAAATGTGGAATAATTGTGCCTTTATGTTCTTATCAGAATATTTTAAGCTAACATACTTACTTTATGACAGCCCTGTTGGTTCATTGGTAGTATGCCTGCTCCAGGAGCTGAAGGGCGTGGGTTCGATTCCCACCCTGGATAAACTTTTTGTGGTATGGAAATGTTTGTTCTGTGTCTGGGTGTACTGTATTTATTATAAGTATGTATTTACAAAAAAAAAGTATTTTAAGTTTTCTATCAGTTATCTGTCTCCCATAGTACAAGCTTTGCTTAGTTTGGGGTCAGATGAAATGTCCTACGATATTTATTTTATTTAATTAATTATATAGTTAGTTAATACAAATTTGCAGTTAAAAAACCGACTCCATGACCCTTAGGCCAACTAAACGCACTGCTCCAACGAAACAGCGAGGTTTCGGAGTAATCGAAAATATCATCGATGTACGCAATTTTTAGATTTTTGTTGATTTTTTGAAAACCGCTCTATAGATTTCGATAAAATTTATATGGAACCACCTCTGAAGTATGAACCCTAAAAAGACAGAGGTGTGTGACGTGGTATTCGAACCGCGCACCTGCAGATTGAAACCCATACGGTTTCCCGACTACGCTGTAGAAACTTTGAAACGTAAATAATAATTTGATAAGGCACAACAGTGGGATTTTTTTAAGTTAATTAAAATCAGGGCCGATTCGGAATTATATTTCTACGTTTAATCATAGTGAATTTATGAAACTATCTAGCTCTCTCTTTAAGCAGCTTTTTTATGGTTGACAGGCTTGGTGTTTGACCACAGCTCACCTGATGTTAAGTGACGGTGAGGTCGAAGATGGTAAAGCACACCTAGCTTAGAATGGAACTGGCTCTCAAGTGAGGTAGCCGGAACACACCGTTAGGTGCTTGGCAACGGATTTTCAACTTGAGGGTGGTAGCTAGCCAGCCGAGTACTAGAAAGTACGCTACCACCATGCTTTGGTTTCCTCACGATGTTTTCCTTCACCGGCAGCTCAAGCTCATTATTGGGGTTTGAACCCACGTCCTTCGGCGTCCGATCCGACCGCGCTAACCACTGAACTATCATTGCTATAAAAAAAGCTATAAAAAACTTGCAATCCACTTACGAAAGTCCATATCGATCTCAGTCGTGTATTTGCTAAACACCTTTTTGCACGGATATTTCATAATTTTAAAATTAAATAAAAACTTAGAAATAGGCTATCAAATTTCAGACAAAAAAAGGCGCACTTTACACGAACAGTTATAAAATATATATATATATAAGTTTGCACCTTACACGATCAGTTTCAATCGCTTACTGGCAAGTTAAGAACACACCTTCCTTCCTATGTCCGAATTGGGAAAAAAATTACAACAAAAAAAAACAACAACGACAGGTACAATAGGGATTGACAAAAGTGTGGCCCGCATCGATTTGACAGGCGATGTTGCGTATCGATTGAATCGTATTGTATATCGATAAAGTCGAAACCGTTAAAAGATATTTTAATGACATTTGAATAATACTTATCAACAAATTGTAATCAAATTGTTGAGAATATAGAGGGTTTAGCATATCAATATGCGAGACGCGATTAAAAAATACGGAAAGTGGGAGTAGGTAAATTGAAAATTGTAGCGATGATAGCTTAGTGGTTAGCGCGGTCGACTCGCATGCCAAACCCCAACAATGAGCTTTAGCTGCCGGTGTAGGAAAACATCGTGAGGAAACCATAGCATGGTGGTAGCGTACTCTCTAGTACTCGGCTGGCTAGCTACCACCCTCAAGTTGAAAATCTGCCGCCAAGCATCTAACGGTGTTCCGGCAGCCTCACTTGAGAGCCAGTTCCATTCCAGGCTAGGTGTGCTTTACCATCTTCGACCACACCGTCACTTAAAATCAGGTGAGCAGTGATCATCATCCTATTGTAGTCCCTATCAGTGAACTACAAAAGGCTGATGATGATGATGAAATTAGATCTATTTCATTTGACATTAACACTGACAAATACACAAAGTGCAATGCCAAAAACAAAAAAAACATACAGGCCGGGTAAAAATCAAAAAGAAAAAACAAACCACAAACAACGAATATTTTTTCATAGCAATTTTGTAACGACATTCGCGAGGACTCTCCAAGATTCAAATTTCGGATTGTTCATTTTTTCCGCATCTCGTGTTCGCGCTGCCCTTTTCATTGCGCCAAGATGGCAGTAGATATGCAAAACTTCTATTCAAAGATCGGTTGTAGTGATCTTTGTCCTTTTGAATGTGATTGAAGAGTATGCCCGCGCATAATAACATTTTAAACATGGCCCTCAACAGTTTTACGATCATTAATAGTGTCTGCTGTCGAGACCAATAAATAACACTTTTAATTTAGCTAGCACGATTACATAGAAACTTGCAAGAACTACTAATTAGCATGATTGATTGATTGATAAACTATTTATTGCACACACAAAAAAAAACAGAAGAAATAAACTTAATTAATAGGTGTAACAACGACCTTATCGCTAAAAGCGATCTCTTCCAGGCAACCTGAATGTAAAAGATAGAAAAAAACAACTATTTAAAGTTTATTTCTTCTGCTTTCTGTATTTTAGTATGTACAAAAGTTATCAATCAATTAATTTGTTTAGAAACATTTCGGTTAAAAATTTGTTTTTTTTTTATCAAGGAAATTACAAAAGTTTCACTTAAGTTCATTAATAACGTGTGCTCAAAAGGGGGGGGGGGGGTCCAGACAAATTTTATTTTAATTAGGGATTTTAGTCTGGTTAATTAAGAACGTCACAACTTTTTTTGCAGTGTCCCTTTACTAGCTCTACAAACACAATTACAAATAAATAGTAATAAAAATATTATATTTATAACACCAATTTTACAAGTCAAATTTTAGTGTATCATTAAAAATATATATATGTATATCTATATTAAGTCCTTTAACAACTATCGCAAAAATAAAAAATCTAATGTCGTGAGGGGGAGGGGAAGCTTTACTCCTCACCTATTTTTTTTTTAATGTAAAAAGTAATGAGAGAAACGAGACGCTCTCCTGATGGTAAGAGATAACGCCTGTCCATGACCATTGCAGCGATACACAGAACTTTGAGTAGCAAAACAAAGTCCAGGGCATCGCTGCTTTAACGCTCATTACTTTGAGACTTTAGATGGTTAGTCTCAACAGCCCAGTAATTTCGCTAGCTGCAGTACCCTTCGAACCGGAACACAGTAATGTTTACACACTACTGCTTAGCGGCAGAATAACTGGTACTGCGGTGGTACCTACCTAGACGACCTCCTGCTAAGGAGATATACCACTAAGTGCGTAACAGCGTGAATCTAAATCCGTAACAGCGTGAATTGGTAACAAACATGCAAACTTTCGTGTGTTCACTATTCGTAGCGATAACGAAACGCAAATGGATGTATTTACCAAAAAAAATATATTTGTAAAAAGCTTTCACCAGATTACACAACAGTTACTATGTAACACCCCCTTTGAAACAATACGGTGACGCGTGGGACCACCGCAGCGGCCCGGACTCCCGGATCCTTCAAATAATCCCACTTCGCACGTGTGCGGCGACGTAAGGGGAAGTGATTTGTACAGACTGTATAAAAACTTTTCGATGCAGAACTCATTGGAGTCGAGATTGTAAAACAAAGGTAAAGGTGGTTCGATTTCCATACAAAGAAGTTTATGCCATTAGACAAATGGAGCATAATTTTACAGTAAAATCACAGCTACTGGCATTTTATTTTGGTCTTTATTTGCGGTAAATTACAATTGCTTGATTGAAACAATAAATTATAAGCTATTTATTACTGTTTTATTTAAAAATCATAAATTCAGAAATTTGATTTTCTGCTAATAATCTACTGTTTTATTCAAGCAATTCTGAGTTACCGCAAATAAAGACCAAAATAAATGCCAGTAGCTGAGATTTCACTGTAAAATTATGCTCCATTTGTCCATGAATGGCAAAAATTTCTTTGCATGGAAATCGAACCACCTTAAATCTCGGTTTTGGCAGGAACGCGGAAAGTGTCGTGTCACACCATTGTATTTTTTCCAAAACTAGTGTTTTTTCGAGTGTTTGTGTATAGGAATAGTAGTGGTTCATTCACAAAAAAAAAAATTTAAGTATTCTATCAGTTATCTGACTTCCATAGTACAAGCTTTGCTTAGTTTGGGGTCAGATGGCGCTGTGTGTAATGTCCTACGATATTTATTTATTTATTTATAAAGTAAATTTAGGAAAGTGGTATAATGTGTGAAACAACACGAAAAGTCATTCGTGTTGCTTCCATACTTCATCAAAGCTTATAGTAAAGTCGCTACTACTTTACAATATGGCTGGATTTGACTGACACGGACTAGACTTGACTAAGACTGGACTTTGATTACTTTTTTACGTATATGAAACTTGAAAACATCAAAACACTTGACACTGGCAAATGCATAAAATGCTAAGCCAACATCAAAGAAGAAGAATAAATCTCATGTTTTTATATAGAATGACGAGACAGACAGTTGTTTTTGAAACCATAGGCTATTTGTTCAACACAATGTTTGTCCTGGGTGGGAATCGAATCCACGCCCTACAGCTTTCGAAGCAGACATACTACCAATGAACCAACAGAGCTGTCAGTCAATATAAAATTATTCTTCTACAGTGACAACTTTTATTAATTTTGTTAGTAATCATGTCGTCTTTTTGTTAGATTTAGATGTGTTATTGTAGTAACAATATATGTAAATATTTTCTTTAGGTATTTCTTTCTTATTAGCTCTCTTTTGACATCTTAACACTTTTGTAATGTTAACTGCTTACTGCGTTCTGTAGTGCTTAGTTTTTCTGCTTTATATTAGTGATTACAAACCATATATAAGGAGTTTCGGTTTAAAAATCCTAAGCTACATTTTTTTTATAATAATTTGCTCCATCCGTCAGGGTAAAGCTATAAAGACACACTGCCTCGTCCTACGTGATATTATACTATCCAAAGCTACAAGGAAAGCTTTAAAAAAATAAGACATTACAGATGTGACTTTCAATATCCTAATCCGACCTCCTTAATTGGATAACTGCACCTCTAAACGATTTAGGGAGCTTACGAAACCCAAAAATTAGTAATCATTATGTAAAAGCCATTAGAAAATTACAGCCATTGCCTCATCGTGAGAAAGTATGGAAACACAATCCAAAAAAAAACCTTTTCATTCCTTTAGCAACTGAAAAAAGTTTTTGTTTCTTTTTTTTCTTCTCAGGCATGGTGATAATGTCATTGTTTCTGGCCGCAAAGACGGACGCACGTGTCTATGGGCGGTTTTGCTTGTTTACTTTTTTTTTTTGTGGACATAGTAAAGACACCTGTAGCGTCATTCTGCCATTCATAAAATATCTTTACAGTGCAAACTTTTTGTAGAGTTAAATGGGAGAGCCACTTACGTATTATCTGAAGAAAATTTGTAAGTTTGTAAGGAGAACTTTAGTTCTGTAAGTAGCCATTTTTACAGAGAAGGCTTGTCGTAGTACAATAGCTTGGCAATTTGCGTTTTTCCGTGGGAAAGACGAAGTGACAAATTCTTATGACTCACTGAATAATTACCTTCATTTTATTTATGTACGAAAATTATGATTTTTGTTATCTCTGTACTTTTATATCTTATTAAGGGCATTGTAATTTGTTTTATCTCTATTGATAAATTATTACTCATATATTGCTTCAATAAAGTTTTGTAAAAAAAAACCTATTGTTAGATTTACCAAGTGACGATATAGCAATGTCGAGTAATCATTTTTGAAACTCGTATTTGAATTGGCAATAGCGACTGTCCCCGGTGTCGCACGGTTGATATTATTTTTAGCAATTTGATCACAAAACAATGTCTAAATGATTGTAAAATTGTATAAAAAAACCAAAATAAACAGTTTTTTTTGTATGTAAAAATAATGAGATGAACGAGACGCTCTTCTGATGGTAAGAGATAACATCTTTTCATAACCATTGCAGCAAATTCCAGGGCACCGCTGCTTTGGCGTTCATTACTTACTTTGAGACATTTAATGGTTAATCTAAACAGCCCTGTTATTTCGCTAGTTGCAGCACCCTTGAAACCGGAACACAGTAATAAACAATAAATAAATATCGTAGGACATTACACACAGCGCCATCTGACCCCAAACTAAGCAAAGCTTGTACTATGGGAATCAGATAACTGATAGAATACTCAATCTTTTTTTTGTATATACATACTTATAATACATATAGTACACCCGGACACAGAACAAACATTTGGTTTAATATCACAAAATGCTTGTCCTGTGTGGGAATCGAACCCACGCCCCACAGCTCTTGAAGCAGACATGCTACCAATGAGCCAACAGGGCTGGCTGTAATGTTTACACACTACTGCTTGGCGGCAGAATTTCTACTATACGGACCTATCTACGGTCTTACAGCTAAGAAGATGTACATACCTACCACTAACTAAAAGTACACAATTAAGTATACAATGACTGTTTTATATTTATTAAGGCTATTTTCAACCGCTTCAATGGTCATGGACAGACGTCATCTCTTACTATCAGGAAAGCTTTTCGTTCGTGTCATAACGTTTACCTAATATAACAACAAAAAAGTCGTAATTTTTTTTGCCGTCTTTTTGACCAATTTTTTTTTTTTAATAATTTGCCCCTTCGGGCAGGCTAAAGCTATAAAGCCATACTGCCTTGTCTTAAGTGTTATTTCTGCTGTATCTTAGCTATGGTTATCGTCAAAGTCGTCTTAGTCAAGTCCAGTTCGTGTCAGTTCGTGCCAGTCATGCTTTAGTAAAGTAGTGGCGACTTTACTATAAAGCTTCGATGGAGTTTTGGAAGCAACACGAAAACTCATGTTTCACCACATTATATCATTTTCCCACACTCGCGCTTGTAATTCGGCGCTATATGAATAAAACACCACAATTTTTATGCATAAACACTCGACAAAACACTAGTTTTGGAAAAAAATACAACGGAGCGACACGACTCTTCCCGCGTTCCCGCCAAAACTCCGACCAAAGTATTACTCACTAAACTATGTTTTTTTTTCGCTTCATAAAGTCCATTTTTTTATTCTTATGAATATTACTTGTGACGTGAGCGTTCAAAAGAGTTGTTAGTTGTTACTCACACCTCTACCTACAAAAAAATCTCATTCATAAATAGTTTAGCAATTTATTTTCCCTCTTCGATTCCCACGCGAGTAAAACAAGTGTAAAATTTAAAAAAAACAATGTAGTGTTACACAAAAACAGATTTTAAATCTATACGCCACATTCGCCGACGAAAAGACTCTTAAAGTATCAATGAAAAGGTCGAATATTGCTTCAAAATGGGTTTAAAAATAAATTGTCGTGCTCTATGATGTTCTTTGTTTAAATTGGTGACAGTGACAGGTCCTAAATAGCGGGAGTGCTTTGTTTTGCGCGGGAACGGGAGACGCACAAAGAGTTTTTCATAAGAGTAAGAGCCATTATATTATCTGTGACATTTTAATTCTACTACTGCTTACTGCTTTTGCGTGGATTGAGAAAATATTTAAAACATTAATTTTTATTTCGTACTTTTTTTTCGTTGTATGTTAACTAACTATAATTATAAAGAGGAAATATTTGATTGTTTGTATTGAATAGGCTCCGAAACTACTGGACCGATTTCAAAAATTCTTTCACCGTTAGGAAGCTACAATATCCTCGGGTGACATAGGCTACTTTTTATCCCTGTATTCCAACGGGAACGGGAGCTACGCGGGTAAAACCGCGTAGCGTCCGCAAGTTTAGAAAGAATCCATGGCCAAAAATAAATGAAAAAAAAATGCTGTAGAAAAAAATGAATAGATTGACATAGCACGTAATTTCATTGCGTCGGCTATCCTTCGATATCCTATCGCTACGAAACACTGATAAAATAATTGGGAATTTGAACGCAAACGGCGTCGTCAGTCAAAATAGCTTTGCAGTCGACAATATAACAGAGAACGTTTAACATAAAACCCCTCCAGATGTTCAGAGAGGATTAAGGAGCCCTACACATAATGCCTAAAGCCACTACATTCTAATCCCGGTATTACCAACATTACAAACTAAATATATTGCCAGTGAAAAAAAATGTGATTTACGCGCGCTTCCTGTGAGTTAGTGGTGTTTTCTCACCTTTGCCAACTGGATTATTTGGCTTGTTTTTTTTTTCAAACGAAATGTTGTAACTATCGACTTGCTCCGGCATCGTTTGGGCATATAAACTATCCGGAAAAAAACTTGATAACAGAGAAACTAGAATCAAAAATTCGTTGGGATTCGTTAGGTACAATTTAAAAAAACCGACTCCATGACCCTTAGGCCAACTAAACGCACTGCTCCAACGAAACAGCGAGGTTTCAGAGTCAACGAAAATATCATCGATGCATACACTTTTTAGATTTTTGTTGATTTTTAAAAAACCGCATATCAGCATAAGTAAAAAATGTACTAGAAATCCTACCACCATGCAATGCTTTTCCAAAGACGTTCAGCAGTTCATTAAATAAATAAATATCGTAGGACATTGCACACAGCGCCATCTGACCCCAAACTAAGCAAAGCTTGTACTATGAAAATCAGATAACTGATAGAATACTTAAATAGTTTTTTTTTGTAAATACATACAGAACACCCAGACACAGAACAAACATTTGTTTATGCCACAAAGTTTGTCCTGGGTGGGAATCGAACCCACGCCCTTCAGCCCTTGGATCAGACATACTACCAATAAACCAACAAGGCTGTCACATAAATAATATATCTAATACTATACAATAACAATAATAAATACATACTTAACTATAACATACATTATATATAATTGATTGATTCAGGCGTTACCTTGCGGAAGCTCATTTTGAAAATTCAAGGTACCTATATATTTAGTTTATTTCCGCTTAACAGTCGTTCCAGTTACAACAGTGATGAGCACTTAAATTGAACTAATTTGACAACAACTTATTAATTAAAAACCTAATATCTAGAACTAATTTGACATAAACTTAAAAATATAATTTGACATTAAAAAAAAAAATGATAAATAACATAATCTACATTTTAATAACAATACATCCTAATACATAGAATAACTAAAAACACACTAATTATATATATATATATATATATATATATTTTATGGTTAACAGGCTAGGTTTTTGACCACAGCTCATCTGATGTTAAGTGAAGGTGTGGTCGAAGATGGTAAAGCACACCTAGCCTGGAATGGAACTGGCTCTCAAGTGAGGCTGCTGGAACACACCGTTAGATGCTTGGCGGCAGATTTTCAACTTGAGGGTGGTAGCTAGCCAGCCGAGTACTAGAAAGTACCCTACCACCATACTATGGTTTCCTCACGATGTTTTCCTTCACCGGCAGCTCAAGCTCATTGTTGGGGTTTGAACCCACGCCCTTCGGCATGCGAACCTACCGCGCTAACCACTGAGCTATCATCGCTACATACACATATATAGAATTAATGTATTATTTATCATTGTTGGGGTTTATAACTAAACCCACGCCCTTCAGAGCGTGAACGGACCGCGCTCACCGCTGGACTATAATCGCTACAGAACAGTTTCCAACACAGTACTGTTACATAATTTGTAGCCAAACTAAGCACATGCAGTTAGAAACTATGTCATCGTATAACTATGCAGCGATAGCCAACATTGTTGCTTGTACGTGACAGCAAAGTAAATACTGGAAGCATAGCTCAAAAGCACGTACGGATAATGAACACTGAATTTCGCCTACTTTGTATCCAATTAGGGATCCTGACTATGGAAGTGACTTCGGATCAGCCCTGATTTAAGCGGGTATCTAGTAGATTTGGAACTGTTTGTTTCGTTGTATTTTCGTTATTACTAAAACAACATTTATGAGGTTTAAGATATTTAAGGCCCAAACGGCACAAATATAGTTATTTGAATAGAATGTATCTTTTTGTGCCGTTTGGGGTTGAAACTTTAGGTCCGTGGGGGCCGGCTGCTCTCGAACTGTATCGGGACCTGGCCAACAAACGTCTAGAGGAGGCTTCAGGTGACCAGAATGCTGGTATCTACTTTGGTCAAAAGCTAAGCATTGCCATCCAGCGTGGCAATGTTGCCAGCATTCTGGCCACATATCCCTCCTCTTGACGGTTTTTTAGACTAAGTTTTTTGTATACATTTTGTAAATAGTATAATTCAAGGTATTTTTTTAGATATTTAAGGATCCAATCTATATGTATCCTGATTTATAAACACGATTACTTTTAGTTTCCTCGATAGAAAAAAATACCAAAGTAACCCCAAACAATCTATAGAAAACCGCGATACGGCGTAAATACTGCACGGAAAGTCATCAGTCTTTGTATAACAATAAAATTAAATTTTCTCTAGATAATTGTTACATAAAAATTATAAAAATATGATTTTGCTTGAATAAACGAAGGAAATACATAAATTCGTGGGCGTTTCGTCCATTCTAAGCAGAGCTACCACGCTGTCCCCCTAAGCTACGCTATGCAGTGTAAGCCTACAGTATTGTCTGTAGATCCAACGTTTTTGGCTGTAGCGCGTGGATTAGATTCCTAGGACAAACATTGTGTTGTATAAACGAATGTTTGTTCTGTGTCTGGGTGTACTGTATGTATTTATAAAAAAACTATTTAAGTCGCCACTTACTTACCTACTAAAGCATGACTGACACGGACTGTACTTGATCAAGACTGGACTTTGACTACAACTATAGCTACGAGGCAACTTATTTAACTTGTGAAACTTGAAAATATTAAACACATGAACCGTGATAGCTAGACAGTTTAACAGCCCTGTTGGTTCATTGGTAGTATGTCTGCTCCAAGAGTCAATGGGCGTGGGTTCGATTCCCACCCAGGACAAGCATTTTGTGATATAAACAAATGTTTGTTCTGTGTCTGGGTGTAGGGACTGTCTGTATTATAAGTATGTATTTACAAAAAAAAACTATTTATAAGTATTCTATCAGTTAGCTGTCTTCCTTAGCACAAGCTTTGCTTAGTTTGGGGTCAGATGGCGCTGTGTGTAATGTCATATGATATTTTTTATTTATTTAGTTGAAATTTTCCCAGATGATGTATTTCTGTTGCCGCTATAACGATAAATACTAAAAAACAGAATAAAATAAGTATTATAGGAGGCTCCCATACAACAAACGTGATTTTTCGCCGTTTTTATTGATAACTAGCAGACGTCTCGCGGTTTCACCCGCGTAGTTCCCGTTCCCGTGGAAATACAGGGATAAAAAGTAGCCTATGCCACCCGGGGATAGTGTAGCTTCCCAACGGTCCCAGCGTTCAAAACCACGTCAGTTTCCATCGTAAAACACGGAACCCTTTAAATGAAAATACACGTCACGTCGCTTGACCAAATACTGAACGCTATACTTGGCAGCCATAACGCAATGAATAATTTACACAAACTTTACTCGGTTTTCAGTGTTGTGTTTATTAGTTAACTTATTACGGAATACGTTACAAGAGAACTACTTATTACGGAATACGTAACAAAAAAACAACTTATATTACAAAAAAAAAAGACTGCATATTTTACACTAAACATGATGTTTATAAACAAATGTATTTATAAGTATGTGTTTCTATCAGTTATCTGACTTCCATAGCACAAGATTTGCTTAGTTTGGACTCAGATGGCGCTGTGTGTAATGTCATATGATATTTATTTATCTATATTACAAAATATCAATAAAATCTACTGTAAAAAAACTTACGTAATTTACAATTTTTTATTGACATGTAATTATATTGACATAGTTTGTACCTACTTGACATGCTATTAATTTGACATATTTTTGTGATTTTTAAATATGAATGGAAAAATGACTTGTAACTATGGTGTTATTAATAAATGATTTGTATTTATTACATTATTGAATTTTCCATACGGATTCCTAATTGTTTTTTTTTAATAAAATATAGCCTAAGTCCATCACGGATAATGTAGCATTCTAATAATGAAAGAATTATTAAGATCGATCCAGTAGTTTCGGAGCCTATTCAATACAAACAATCAAATCTTCACTTAACATCAGATGAGCTGTGGTCAAACGTCTAGCATGTCGACGATAAAAAAAACAATCAAATCTTTCCTCTTTTTTTTTCTTTAGTTATAGACTACAGCAATTTTACGACATAATTCCGTCGAATCCTAAAATGTTAAAACTCCACGTCAAAGTTTGCGTGCATACCGTCACGCGTCTCAAAGACGCGGCATTCGACAAACTGTTCTAGTTTACACTATAATCCCGTGTAATGGCGAATTCGTGACTACCAGAATGCACACCGGTGCAATAAAAACAAATATAGATCCAAACCATAGAGATTCATGATCCAAACACAACAAATACAAAGAAAAAAATGTCAAAAACGCCCGCCATGTTCGACGCCCTCACGTTCATTTCCCGCCAAATCTTTACAGATCGTTTTAGTACGTGACGTTTGGGGGTTTTTGATTTTTGAACGAGTTTGATATTTTTTTTATTTTATTTTATCTAAATTTGAACAAATGAGTTTGATTTTTGAACTAGAGCTTTTTTTAAAAAAATTATGGCATGGACAATTGGTTATGTTTGTGTAAATGTGCTTTCTTGATATAATATGTAGTACCTTTTAGACTTGTTCTATTGCACATTTTTTCATGTTTTTTTTCTGAGATGTGACCTGACGGCCTTTGTATCTTTACAACCCATTGATGTATTTGACTTATATTAATGAACATTTATTTTTTAATTGAATTCTAGTAATTAATATACTCAGGGAGAATGTAGCATTAGCATTCTAATGGTGAAAGAATTTTTTATTTTTTTTATGGTTGACAGGCGTGGTGTTTGACCAGAGCTCACCTGATGTTAAGTGAAGGTGCGGTCGAAGATGTTAAAGCACACCTAGCCTGGAATGCAACTGGCTCTCAAGTGAGGCTGCCGGAACACACCGTTAGGTGCTGTGCAGCAGATTTTTCAACTTGAGGGTGGTAGCTAGCCAGCCGAGTACTAAAGTACCCTACCACCATGCTATGGTTTCCTCACGATGTTTTTCCTTCACCGGCAGCTCAAGCTCATTATTGGGGTTTGAACCCACGCCCTTTGGCACGCGAACCTACCACGCTAACCACTGAGCTATCATCGCTACAAATCGAAGCTTTTCGAAATCGGTCCAGTACTTTTTGAGTTTATTCGTTTTAAATATACAAAAATCAGTATAAACAATTATCGCATTATCAATGTTTGTCCTGGTTGGAATTGAACCCAAGCTCTAGAAGCAGATATTCTGCCAAATGGCAGTAATTTCATAATTATTTGAATCAAACGCAATGTTATTTTATTAAATAAAAATGGTTTTTAGCTAAAGTTTATCGACCCTTAACCAATTGCTAAGGTGCATTTTTTTTTCTTTAATTGGCAGTAAGTGTATGAAGTTGTTGAATTTTTTTCTTAATTTCAGTGGTTTTTAAAATTTGTACCCTGATAGGGTACAATTTTTTTTATAAAAATGGTTTAAAAAATGTCACCCTTAAAGTTTAGAGAACCCTAAAATATGATAGCTCTATAGGCATCTTGGTAAAATGTGAATATCTGTATTTTAGCTATTTATAATTTTTCGTAATTATCGCAAAAAGCCTTTTCTTACAAACAAAAGACATCAACGACGTCCTCATTTTCCGTAATTTTCTTAAATTTCCATAAAACTTTTTTTAGTTTTACCTAATGAAGTTGGTGAATTTTTTTTTGTTATAAAATAATTTGTACGATGCGCCTTTCATACGTTTGTGATTTTTCAGTTTTCAGTTAATTTTTCCTCCATTCCTAGAATAATAAAGTGTTACATGCCAATATGAAAAAAAATAATAGAAACGAAATGAATATAAGCAATTTTTTTTAAAATGTTTAATGAAAATGCCAAAGGTTTTTTATTTAACTTCTAACATGTCATTTTTACTATATAAAATTTCAGACCATTTTAATTATCTTTTTTAACATTTAAATTCGGCATTTCAAATACAAACACAAATCATTTATAAATAACACCATAGTTACAGGTCATTTTTCCATTGATATTTAAAAATATCAAAATCATAACATATGTCAAAACAATGAAAATGTCAATCTGAATACGCCATATTTTATTAAGTATGCTATGTTGTTGTTTACACCAGACACTGGCAAAATTGTGGCAACACCGCAGAAGCCAAGAAGAAAAAGTTGAAGTTGAAGTTGTTGTTTAGTATTATTGTTTTTCTTAAAGAATATTTTGCATGCAAGTAACGTTGTGTGTGGCGCTATTTTTACTTAAAAAATATGTCTTAAGATGGTTCGATTTCCATACAAATAATTTTTTGCCATTTATGGATAAATGGAGCATAATTTTACAGTGAAATCATAGCTACTGGCATTTACTTTGCTCCTTATTTGCGGTAAATTACAATTGTTTGATTAAAACAGTAGATTATTAGCATAATTTACTGTTTTATTCAAAATTCATTAATTCGTAAATAATTCAGAAATTTGATTTTCTGCTAATAATCTACTGTTTTTTTCAAGCAATTGTGATTTACCGCAAATAAGGGCCAAAATAAATGCCAGTAGCTATGATTTCACTGTAAAGTTATGCTCCATTTATCCATAAATGGCAAAAGTTTCTTTGTATGGAAATCGAACCACATTAATAAGTATTTACTTTCTTAGTTTGAAAACAAATTTATAGACGTATGGATACTACAGTTACGTGAGGACTTGAAACATGTTCAGAAATTATTATGAAACTCATATAATAAAAGAAAACATTACCATTAATATTCAAATGTATCCATAAAAAAAACATCCTTAGCTGTGCCCATACTTGCAATAAATGAATTACGATTGTCTATAAATGTCAAGCATAACTTTTAGCCAGTGATATACATTTCGTAATTGGGTAATACAGAACAGAACGGTTTAGCTAACTCTCTAAATGGATTGTCAATCATTAGTCTAAGAAACAAGTTCAAAACTGGATCATCCAGTTCACATGCCACTGATAAAATGAAAAAAAAACATAAATTTCTTAGAAAGGAGGTTCTATAGTCGGCCATTTTCCTTTCAAACTTTTTTTTTTTCTTATTTATCTATGGACAAGATGGCTACCGACTCGCGCGCTGTTTGACAAGTCAATACAAAGTGAGAATTTTGTTTGTTTTCTTTTTTCTTATGGGAATGGTTTTGGTTCCGTAGGAAACGTGATTGTAATGTTGATATAGTTAGGCAGTGTTAAATAAGATCAAATAATGTCTCTCTTGATTTTTGGTCAATATGAAAACAAGCTGTAGGTATAGTACGGACACACCCACATTCTACAAAAATGTGTACGATAAATGCTTGAATTCCGTTATATTCTTTACTTTTTTATGATGTATTGTTCAAATTTTTAACGCTATTGGATCAAAATAAAAACTTCGTGTTATATTTACGTTGAAACATGTTTAAAAATATGTTGCGCGTAGAATAAAACAAAGCCATTTATAAATAGCTTCACGTTTAAGCGCTTCGAATCCACATTCTTTATTCGCACAGCAAGGATGTTAAACTCTTTGCCGGAGTCTGTGTTTTTCATCCAAATCCATTCAGTAGTTTTTGCGTGAAAGAGTAACATCCATCCATCCGTCCAAACTTTCACATTTATGATATTAGTGGGATATATATAATATAATTATAATTATTTAAACCAACTTTTTATTTTATTTTTCTGTGAAAAAGTTTTGGAACGGTTTTTTTTATTTGACAGTAAAAAAATACTGAAAAAAACTAAAAAATGTTAACACTTTAAAAAAAAACATAGGCTGTACCCTAAAGCAATCTTGTAATTACCATTCCTGATGGCCGTGCTAATGGGATGAAACTGTTCATAAGCAAGACAAGGCAATTGAACTTAAAAAATAAACTAAATATAACCCTTAACGCTACAACTTAAAGCTCAATTTAATTTTACAGCTTTTGTTAAGTGTAATGTATTTCAAATTTAAGCTTTAACGCAAAGTTGTAAGGTACGAAACCATTATAAAAGTATTATTGACCACCTGCATTACCTTAGGCTATTTTAATTATATGCAAACAGAACTGATAATGTGTTTGGTAAGGTTTACGTAAACGGGCCGATGTTTACTATTTGAAAGCTTTTGCGAACTGTCATAAAAAATAATTACCATAACTTGGTAGCAGATATTCTTAGAAGGAAAACGCCGAAAGGTACCACCGCAGTACCAGATATTCTGTCGCCAAGCAGTAAATAAAATATCGTAGGACATTACACACAGCGCCATCTGACCCCAAACTAAGCAAAGCTTAAGGCAAGTGGTTACTGCAGAGAGAGGGGGATTTTAAGACTTAGAATAGAATAGAATATAACTTTATTATACACCTGAAACACAGATCACAATATGGTTATTTTTACTAGATTTTTTGTTATTTTAATTAAATTTTTGTCAAATTATATTTTTAAGTTTATGTCAAATTAGTTCTAGATTTTAAGTAAGATTAGGTTTTTAATTAATAAGCAGTGTCAAATTAGTTTAATTTAAGTCCTCGTCACTGTTGGAACTGGAACGACTGTTAAGCGGAAATAAACTAGATATATACATTAAACATTCAAAATGAACTTCCGCAAAATAACGCCTGAATCAATCAATTATTAGATATTGGTTTGGTTCGATTTCCATACAAATAAATTTTAGCCATTTATAGACGGAAAAAGGAGCAAAATTTTACAGTGAAATCACAGCTACTGGCATTTACTTTGGTCTTCATATGCGGTAAATCACAATTGCTTGAATAAAACAGTAGATTATTGATTTTGATGATTCTTTTGTTTGCTTGGTAGATCATACTTCAGAGGCCCCATACAAATTTTATCGAAATCGATCGAGCGGTTTTTAAAAAATCACCAAAAATCTAAAAATTGTATACATCGATAATATTTTCGTTTACTCCGAAACCTCGCTGTTTTGTTGGAGCAGTGCGTTTAGTTGGCCATAGCGTCGGATTTTTTCATTGTAAATTTGTATATTATTTCTAGTTTCTCTAGATGCTAAGGGTAGTAAAAATACTGTGTTTCCACCACATTCTAAACTTACATACCAATACTTAGTAAAGTACCGTAAATTCTAGTAAAAATACCTACATAAAAAAACTAAAACTTTAGCCATTGTTACAAAAATTTAGTCTACAATTTAGATGCACAATTTTTTTTAAATGTCTATCTGGCTAGTTGCTTTGACTACGTCTTAACTGATTTATTTATTTCAAATTTAATTGAATTATACTTATGATAAATAATAAACTTAATTAATTTAAAATCATCCCATTGAAATTAAAAATTAATATATGAACTTAATTAAAAACAACCCCTAAATGTTAATAGAGAACAAAAACACCATCAAAAATAATAAATTTCAAATTAAAAAAAAGATAAATGTCAAAATGAATGAATTCAATATGTAATTATTCTGATATTAAGTGACGTTGTGGTCGAAGGTGATAAGCACATTTAGCCTGGAATGGAACTGGCTTTGAGGGTGGTTGTTAGTCAGTTGAGTAATAGGAAGTACGTACTTATATATAACTACCTTACCACAATGGTATACTTAGTTTCCTTTCCATGTTAATTTTTTTAATTAGAAAAACAAAAAATAGGTTCATAGTGTAAGTGTATCTAAACAAATATAAACATATTTTTATAAGTAATGATTTTATTAATACTTTGTGACGATGACTCAGAACTTCACCTGTATGCAGTCCTTATAAATAAGTAGATCATATTTATGTACTTTAATGATTCATTAATTATTATTATATGACTCATTTTTAGTCAACTATCTCTTTGTTTCTTTTATAAACGCTTACCTCCATTCTTTTCGCTTTTCATTGTTACAATCCTATGACACGAAAGTCACTCAACACAAAGCCACTGATCACTAAAAAAAAATAGAACAAGAAAAGAAATTGTCTATGAAATAAAAAAGCAAAAGCGCGGGAAACGAGGCGCGTCCTGTCACCTCTCAATTATACTGATATAAAAAAAAACAATTGCAAGATCTCCAATTGGCTGCAAATTGGTGTTCCGTGTTTTAAAATCAATGTCAAAGATTCGCGCCGTCAGCGTTCGCGCCATGCGCCTTTGTGGTTATCTGTAGGTATAATGCATAGAGGTTACATGCACACATTGTTATTGGCCCAGATATAGATAAAGGTTTGCATAATATGTTTCGTTTTCTTGTGACATACGACCTTGATAAAAATGTTGAGTTATTATTGGAAAATCAGTTTTCAGAATGTGTTTAGCTGAGGTGGTTTGCCTGTGAAACGATAATTAATTACTCAACCGTCAAATATTATAACACATAGTATATATTCACATACACAGATAAATACATCCACAATATACACATAGTACCTACACCGACACAAACACACTTATAGTCCTGTCAAATTAGACCAAAAAATAGGGGTGAGGTTACAAAAAATCGCATCCAGCTGAAAATCGGCGATAGTACTCTTTCAACTTTTTGAATCGTTATATCTCAAAAACGGTGGCTCTTAAGAAAAAAAGTATTAAAACATTTTTTATAGATAATTATTGGATCTACAATTTTTGTTGGGGCTAATTTTATGATAAAACTTACCGTTTTGCTGAAAATTGCGGAAACCCCGTTTGGCCTTTGACCCCGAGTAATTTTTTCCAGGTTTTCGGATCCTTGCGGACTTTTCACATTTCATTTATAATGGCGTTTTGATCAATTGTACCAATTTTCAGCAGGGTACGAATTTTTGTGACCGACTATACCTAAGTGCTTTTGGTCCACTTCCGATGGCCTTCTTTAGGGAGTCAAAGTAGAGAACACCGCGCGCGCGGCCTTGTCCGGCCGGCCGATACTAGGTATAAGTACATTATGTTCATCCGACAAATTAATTAAGGTGGTTCGATTTCCATACAAAGAAATTTTTGCTATAGGACAAATGGAGCATAATTTTACAGTGAAATCACAGCTACTGGCATGTATTTTGGGCCTTATTTGCGGTAAATCACAATTACTTAAATAAAACTTTAAGAAAACAAACTCTCTGCCGGAGTCTGTGTTCCCTGTTAGGTAGGTACAGTATTGGCGTTTTCAAATCTAGAGTAAATAGGTTTCTTCTAGGTAAGCGTGTTCCATCTTAGACCACACTACTGTTTAACATCAGGCAGAGTGTGGTCAAACGCGAATCTATTTTGAATAAAAAAAAAAAGCAGATTATTAGGAGAAAATGTAATTTCGGAATTATTTATGAATTTATGATTTTGAATAAAACAGTAAATTATGCTAACAATCTATTGTTGTAATCGAGCAATTGTAATTTACCGCAAATAAAGACCAAAATAAATTCCAGTAGCTGTGATTTCACTGTAAAATTATGCTCCATTTGTCCATAAATGGCAAAAATTTATTTGTATGGAAATCGTACCACCTTAAACATGAGAAATCCCGCATAAGTATATCTATAACAAAAAAAAACATTTCCAATCTGTGTGTGTGAGCCTTTAAATGTGCTGTACATATGTATTTGGGTATAATATTTGTGTAGGTATGTATTCGCTTGAGTAATTTTTATCGTTACCCAGACATAAGTAGTAGGTGCCTATACTATCGCAGCTGAAGTCATTCAGATAACTGAATTTCCAATAATAACTCAACACTATTATTCATAATTTTACTAAAGACAAACAGATAATGTGTGTGATTGGAAACAAATTAATAATTTAAAAAAAAACACTTTTATTTAAATCAAGCTTTTATAAATACGGCCTTCATTGTTCCTCATCATCATCATGAGCCTATGTAGACATAGGCCTCTCCCAAGACACGCCACTCAGCCCGATTTTCGGCTTTTCGCTTCCATCCGTCCTACATATATCGTCACTTCGTCAAATCTCAAGGCGTCCTACGCTACGTTTGCCAATACGCGGTATCCACTCTAGAACACGTCTAAACCAGCAGTTATCGGTTCTGCGACAGATATGTCCAGCCCATTGCCACTTCAGCTTGCTAATACGCTGAGTTATGTCAATGACTTTAGTTCTCTGGCGAATTACTTCGTTTTGGATCCGATCCCTCAAAGAAATGTCAAGCATTGGGTACAAAACCCTAAAAAGTATAAAATTTTCAAACATAGGTACAGAAACAGAATTTCGACTCGATCAGACTTGTGGCAAAATGCCCCATGAATAGAAAAGAGCTGATGATCTAGTTAAATTAAAAGTAATGAGAAGTTTAAGAGACAACGCATATCCATAACCAAAATTTATTACTGAAGCCCAAACTTTCACCTTCAAAATAGCATTATTCTGTGCCAAAACGAAACATACGATTGTCTCTGTCTATTCATTTAGATCTAGAATGGGAGTAGATACGCCCCCCGCTCCGCCTCTAGCTGATTTTACTGACAAAACACCGATTAATTATTATCTAAAGTCGTATTAAAGTACTTTTTTTAGGGTTCCGTACCCAAAGGGTAAAACGGGACTCTTTTTTTTGTGAAAAATAATGAGACGAACGAGTCGCTCTCCTGATGGTAAGAGATAACGCCTGTCCATGACCATTGCAGCGATACACAGAACTTTGAGTAGCAAAACAAAGTCCAGGGCATCACTGCTTTGGTGACCATTACTTTGAGACTTTCGATGGTTAGTCTCAACAGCCCAGTAATTTCGCTTAGCGGCAGAATATCTGGTACTGCGGTGGTACCTGCCCCTCTCCTGACCTCCTGCTAAGGAGATCTACCACCAAGAAAGTACCTATATGTACCACCTACTACTAAGACTCAGCTGTCCATCCGTCTGTCTGTCCGTCTGTCGTCACCAGGCTGTATCTCATGAACCGTGATAGTTAGGCAGTTGAAATTTTCACAGATGATGTATTTCTGTTGGCGCTAAAAACAACAAATACTAAAAATACTTGACAGCTCTGTTGGTTCATTGGTAGTATGCCTGCTTCAAGAGCTGAAGGGCGTGGGTTCGATTCCCACCCAGGACAAGCATTTTGTGATATATAAACAAATGTTTGTTCTGTGTCTGGGTGTACTGTATGTATTATATAAGTATGTATTTGCAAAAAAAAAACGAAGTATTCTATCAGTTACCTGTCTTCCATAGTACAAGCTTTGCTTAGTTTAGTGTCAGATGGCGCTGTGTTTCGTCACTCCATCGAGTCTCAGGGCGTCGTACGCTACGTTTGCCAATTCGCGGCCTCTACTCTAGAACACGTCTACCCCAGCGGTTGTCGGTTCTGCGACAGATATGTCCAGCCCATTGCCACTTCAGCTTGCTAATACGCTGAGCTATGTCTGTTACTTTAGTTCTCTGGCGAATTACTTTGTTCCGGATACAATCCCTTAAAGAAATGTCAAGCATAGCTCCCTCCATCGCTCGCTGAGCGACTTTGAACTTGTGGACCATTCCCGCTGTGAGTATCCACGTTTCGGCTCCGTAGAACGCACTGGTTAAAGACTTTTGTCTTGAGAATCCCGAAATAAAATTAATATCTAATATATAATGCGATAGACTAGCAAATGTTTCGTTAATATAACTTTTAGGTAAGTTGTAGAAAGTAATTTTAGTTAGGTACTTCTTTAGAATTACGTTGCCAGCTAAAAGTTAGGTAGGTATAGTATATCCATAGTAGGTCAAAGTCAGTAGGTCACTAGGTCTCGAAATTTGAATGATTCACCTAACAGCACAATGCCATTTCTGACTCAGGTATTTTTATACTACATGACTGTGTACCTACTATCAACACAGATTACAATAAAACCGGCCAAGTGCGAGTCGGACTCGCGCACGAAGGGTTCCGCACCATTATCTATAATAAAACTAAATATTCTGTGAATAGTTAAAGCGTCTACCTGTCACCGTTATTAGTATCGAGCAAGAAACGGTAAAAAAATCAAGTTTGTTGTATGGGAGCCCCCCTTAAATATTTATTTTATTTTATTTTTAGTATTTGTTGTTATAGCGGCAATAGAAATACATCATCTGTAAAAAATTTCAACTGTCTAGCTATCGCCGTTCTTGAGATACAGCCTGGTGACAGACGGACGGACGGACAGCGAAGTCTCAGTAATAGGTTCCGTTTTTACCCTTTGGGTACGGAACCCTAAAAATGATGTGCAGATATAACGTTGTGCATAAAATCGATTTTAACTTTTGCATTTTAAACTGCTACCTCTGGCCGTTTCTGTTATAGATAGATAGATAGAGAGATTTTTTATTGACATAAAAATAAATCTATTATTATGCAACGGGTATAATAATGATTTTGTTTGTGTATGTACTCGTCCGGTTTTGCATAGGTATTTCTTAGCGCAGAAATGCAGTGTTCATTAGATTAGTATTTAGAAATTTAAAAGTAATAAGAGCTGTATAAGACCAAAATAAGACATTGAAATTACGTAAATAAATGAAATTGTAAGTAGTTCGCCATTTTACATTTTTTTTTGGGATTTTATGGTTTGGCTACAAAGGCCTTTGAACCATGTCATTATTTACGAAGAACGAATTCATGTCTTACGTCTATAGTTACAGTCAAAGTCTAGTATTGGTCAAGTCAAGTCCAGTCATGCTTTAGTAAAGTAGTGTAGACTTTACTTCAAGCTTCGATGGAGTTTTGGAAGCAACACGAAAAGTCATGTTTCACCACATTATATCATTTTCCCACACTCGCGCTTGTGATTCGGCACTTTATGAATAAAACACCACCATTTTTATGTTTGGAAGTTTTGGAAAAAAATACAACGGGGCGACACGACTCTTTCCGCGTTCCCGCCAAAACTCTCCGACAATTATAATAAAAATTATCGTTTACATAAGCTGGAATCGTTATACCATAAACAATATAGAGTTGAATGGCGTTCGAAATGGCCAGTACGTGAGTCGGAATAATCGAACCTCCTTTGTCTACGCCGATAGGTGACGAAAACTCGTTAATTATGACACTTCGCTTTTTTTATTGAGGGTAAATGTTTCTCTCGCTAACTCGGCCTATGTTATAATAAGTTTTAACTCTTTTGATGGGCAATAAAAAGGCTATATTAACACTTATTAGAACTACAAAGTTAAAGTGAAGTTAAAGTTGACAGCCCCGTTGGCTCATTGGCATTATATCTGCCTTGAAAGCTGGAGGGCGTGGGTTCGATTCCCGCTCAGGGCAAACATTTTGTGAATAAACAAATGTTTGTTCTGTGTCTGGGTGTTCTGTATGTATTATAAGTATGTATTTACAAAAAAAAAGTATTTATATATTCTATCAGTTAGGTATCTGACTTCCATCACACAAGCTCTGCTTAGTTTGGAGTCAGATAGCGCTGTATTTTTTAGTTATGTTTTAGAAAGTACTTAGGTACCTACTTGGAGGTAGATCTCCTTGGTGGTTCGTTTTCCATTCAAAAAAATTTTTGCCATTTATGAACAAATGGAGCATAATTTTACAGCGAAATCACAACTACTGGCATTTATTTTGGTCTTTATTTGCGGTAAATCACATTTGCTTATATTTATTCATAAATTTGATTTTATGCTCATAATCTACTGTTTTATTCAAGCAATTGTAATTTACCGCAAATAAAAACCAAAATAAATGCCAGTAGCTGTGATTTCACTGTAAAATAATGCATTTGTCCATAAATGGCAAAAATTTATTTGTATGGAAATTGAATCATCTTAACAGAAGGTCGTCTAGGTAGGTACCACCGCAGTACCAGATGTTCTGCCGCCGTAGTAGTGTGTTAACATTACTGTGTTCCGGTTTGAAGGACTGAATGACAACTGCAGCTAGTAAAATGCCAGTAAAAAAAATGGGGGTTTTTAATATGTTCCGATCTTTTTTCTTAAGCGTAGGTATTTTAGCGAGCTCTTTCGGCCTTTCTATAGATTTTCATCTCTACAAAAATAAGTCTATCACAAATTTAATCTAACTAGCGGACGACTCGCGGTTTCACCCGCGTAGTTCCCGTTTCCGTGGGAATACAGGGATAAAACTATGTCACCCGGAGATAGTGTAGCTTCCCAACGGTGAAAGAATTTATGAAATCGGTCCAGTAGTTTCGGAGCCTATTCGATACATACAAACAATCAAATCTTTTCTCTTTATAATACTATAGATAGATGAATGAACGCGAACACGGATGTTGTAAGTAATCTATCTACAAAATTACATAATCGCAATGTTCATTTGTCAAAACGCATTCTCTATTCGAAAATAACGCATTCACCAATAAGCGTTCGAGATACAACGGTGACAAGTAATAAATCAGGCTCGGACAAAAGAGGTCGGAACCGCTGCCGATTGTCTATGGTACGTGACGCGGAAAGCGCGGGGCGAATTATCGGTTGCCGCCGTAGTAGGCCGTAAATGAATGTAGGTCTGTTGTTTTTTTTTTTTTTTTATTTTGGCTAGACGATATTTATGATAGATACGAATCGCGATGTAATTAGAGATATAAAACACATTTTCCATTCCAGGCTAGGTGTGCTTTACCATCTTAGACCACACCGTCAATTAACAACAGATGTATATATGTATATTAATTTTATATTTTATATTTGTATGTATTGTTAATTATGTTGGAATATGTTTTATGTCACAAATAAAGTGTTGTCTATTGTCTAAAAGTTAAGAGACGGTGTGGTTTTTTTTTATGTAAAAAATAATGAGACGAACGAGACGCTCTCCTGATGGTAAGAGATAACGCCTGTCCATGACCATTACAGCGATACACAGAACTTTGAGTAACAAACCAAAGCCCAGGGCATGGCATCGCTGCTTTGACGCTCATTACTTTGGAAACTTTCGATGGTTACCAGTACAGTACCCTTCAAACCGGAACACAGTAATGTTTACACACTAATGCTTAGCGGCAGAATATCTGGTACTGCGGTGGTACCTACCTAGACGACCTCCTGCTAAGGAGATCTACCATCATGTAAGTGGTCGAAGATGGTAAACATATCGAGCCGGGAATGGAACTGGCTTTCAAGTAAGGCTATCGAAACACACCTTTAATAGCTTCGCGGTTGATTTACAATTTTTGATGTGACTAAGTAAGTCTTTTAATTTCCTACCTCCTATTTACTACTTCCATTGTGGGAGGTTTTACTGATTCTAAAACCGTTTCGAAATATTATAAGTATAAATACAAATACAAATCATTTATTAATAACACCAAAGTTACAGGTCAGTTTTAGGGTTCCGTTTGTACCCAAAGGGTAAAAACGGAACCTATTACTGAGACTTCGCTGTCCGTCCGTCCGTCTGTCACCAGGCTGTATCTCAAGAACGGTGATAACTAGACAGTTCAAATTTTCACAGATGATGCATTTCTATTGCCGCTATAACAACAAATACCTACTAAAAATAAAATAAAATAAATATTTAAGGGGTGCTCCCATACAACAAACAAGACTGTTTACCGTTTTTATAGATAATGGTACGGAACCCTTCGTGCGTGAGTCCGACTCGCACTTGGCCGGTTTTATTTCCATTCATATTTAAAAATATCAAAACAAAAAGAATATAAAAATGTCACATACCTACCTATATAATATTTCTATACTTATATTTTTATGTTTAGAACTCTGATGGGGGTTATCTATTTTAATAAAATTCATTGAAAAAAATTTTACTTTGTAATGACGTCACAGGCTGTATAGGAGAGCCGTTAAGAGCCGCAAGTTGCCGCCCCTGTCCTAGGCCAAAATAAAAAAAATAATTACAGTCCTTTTCACTAATCACATTTCTCAATCTTCTATTGAAATAAGATAAAACGAAGTCGTTATCAGCGTCTGTCTGTTTCTCCGCTTTCTTCTATACCACGAAATAGTTTTTAATGGGATTTTCACTGTCATATAAAAATATTTTTTTTTATAAAAAGTTTGTACATACGAGTAGGTACAATACCTACCTACATCCTAATTAAACTTAGAAAGAAAAGTAGAGAAATTAATTTTTTTGTAATCAAGTCGTTAATGTACACAAATTATTTATTACTTACTTTTAATTCCGTTATATGGGGATGTAACTACTACAAATATGTACAAAAGTATGCTTTTTCGTTTTTAACCGACTTCAAAAAGAGAAAGACTCAATTCGACCCATATCTTTGTCATCAGGCACTCTGAGCATAAAATTTAAGCTGTTTCAATATCAAAGATCTCTTGCATTATACTTTATGTCTATGGATAAATCCCGTTAAAAAGAACATCGTTCAAATTCGAATTTAGAATCAATCCGTTCCACCCATATCCACCGGGGGTGTCGACACTCGCTCCCTATTGGCTGAGAGAAGGGTGGCGACGGGTATAACCGCCCAATGACAGCGTTTCCCGCGAACGTGCTTTATCTCCAGCCAGCACCCCACGGCTCTAAAGTTGTGTTTACGCTGCGTTTCAATTGTTTGTCGTTTTAATTGATGTTCGTTTTTTAAAAAGGTGAGGGCGCTCGATTTCTTTTTTTTTTTTGAGATGAGGCTTAGGATCGGATGTCGGGCTTGGAGTGGATAGGAGAGTGATAAATTGTATCGATTACAAAAACTAAAATTGGTAGTAAGTTGGTATGTTTGCTCCAAGATCTGAAAGACGTGGGTTCGATTCCCACCCAAGATGAACATTTTGCTTATTTTAGAAACATGGTTTTGGCTTCTCCTTTTAAGTTTACATAAACCTGTATTAGGAGAGACCGCTCCTTCAAATACACTACCGGAACACACCGTTAGATGCTTGGCGGCAGATTTTCAAACTTGAGGGTGGTAGCTAGCCAGCCGAGTACTAGAAAGTACCCTACCACCATGCTATGGTTTCCTCACGATGTTTTCCTTCACCGGTAGCTCAAGCTCATTGTTGGGATTTGAACCCGCGCCCTTCGGCATACGAACCTACCGCGCTAACCACGGAGCTATCATCGCTACAAAAATTAAAACTAATTAAAACTATTATCTGATAGGTACATTCTACATACATAGATACATACATACAGACATACATACATTCTAATCTAGAGTAAATAGGTTTCTTCTAGGTAAGCGTGCTCCATCTTAGACCACACTACTGTTTAACATCAGGCAGAGTGTGGTCAAACGCGAACCTATTTTGAATTAAAAAAAAAATACATTATAACAATAGAATTTATTTATTTATTTAATATTACATGACTCTTACTACCTATAGTACATTAAAACATTTCTATCTTGGTATATAAAGTATACAATTAAACAAAAACAATTCATTTAACATATAATTTTTATATGGTTTTGTGACTACATGTAATTATATAATTACATATATTGCTAGTTCTATAAAATTTTATATTAAATTGGAAAATTAAATTAAGTCGAAATATATCCCTCCATTTGTATCTATTTATTTATAATGGGTATTTTAATTAAATTATTATATTTTTGAATTACTAGTAAGTAATTATGATTTTTTTTTGTCATGTCATTTTAATATATTGACAATATTTTTTTATATAGATATGTTTGGATATTGACATAATATAATCAGTGTTTTAAAACCCATTTAATGACATGTTTTGCTGTGCTAGGTGTTTGACCACAGCTCACCCGATGTTAAGTGACGATATATATCTACTTAGTCGAAAATGGTAAAGCAAGCCTAGCTAGGAAAGGAACTGGCTCTGAAGTGAGGCTGCCGGAACACGCCGTTAGATGCTTGGCGGCAGATTTTCAACTTGAGGGTGGTAGCTAGCCAGCCGAGTACTAGAGAGTACCCTACCACCATGCTATGGTTTCCTCACGATGTTTACCTTCACCGGCAGCTCAAGCTCATTGTTGGGGTTCGAACCCACGCCCTTCGGCGTGTGAAGCAACTGTGCTAACCACTGAGTTATCATCTACACACTGAGTTATCAGCTACACACAGAACACCCAGACACACGACAAACATCTACGTTAGTGACACAAATGTAAGTCCTGAGTGGGAATCGAACCCACGCCCTTCAGCTCTCATAGCAGAACTTTACCCAATAAGCTAACAGGGTATAGTCACTTGCACACACAATTTGTTTCTCTTTTCTTGTGTTTCTGATAATTGGTAAAAAAAATCTTTCTAATATTGCAGGTAGAACATATTATTTAGACATAAGTGTACAATAATGAATTAAACAAACACAGTTGACCGAATTTATTTAATTGATCGAGTACACAGTGTAAGTCGATATAAAATCGATTAAATAAATTTGTACATAGAACCTTAACTGATTCCTGACTGACCTTAACTGACACCCAATAATACTGTACCTACCCGTTGACCTTTTAACAGCGGTCACACTTAAAACAAAGAACAAAAGCTGTATTTCAAATTCAGAATCGTTCGAACGAGGCCGTTGGAACGAAGCTTTGTTTTTTCATCGTGTTCGATTTTCAAACGGACAATTTTAGTGACGTGTGTAATTCGCAAGACATTTTATCCCGGATTTGCCGGTGCGAATGCGAAACTTTTTTTTTATTTTAAAGTTTATTAATGAATTTAGAATGAAAAATATTTCAGACAGCACTATCACAACAACAAAATATTCTATTTTTTTTAGTGACTGGCTAGATGTTTGTCCACGGCTCATACGTAATATTAAGAGCGCGCCTAATGCCAGTAAAACTCAAAAAGGGATATTCAATGCCACTCTTTGATATTAAGAAACAGTCGAAGATTTGCAAAAAACAACTACAAAATCTATTTGAATTCAAATACTACTAATGGAATTATTAGACTAAAATTTCTTTTATTTCTTAGCTTACGATAGCGTAACACCGCAATGCGCTATTAGGTTAAAAACTTTGAAACAAAATAACCGGATTCATTTCAGCAGCCTCAATTTGGCCGGACTTTTCGCAGCCCTAGCCGACATTCGAGACTGTTTTGACGTTGCGACTGGCGAGTTATGTTTTTAATTTTTATTTTTTATTGCACTGGCCGCTGCGCCGTGACTGATGTCAATAATAAACGTTCAGCTGGCTTGTTTATGGTTTTAAGAATTCAATTGTGGAAATGGGTAAGTGAAGCTTTCTCTCGTCTAATTTTAATTTTAGAATATAAAGAAAAGCTAGTGCTTTTTTAGGGGTTTCAGGTGGTACGATTTCCATGCAAATAAATGTTTGACATTTATAGACAAATGGACCATAATTTTACAATGAAATCACAGCTACTGACATTTATTTTGGTCTTTATTTGCGGTAAATCACGATTGCTTGAATAAAACGGTAGATAGCATAATATCAAATTTATGAATGATTTATAAGTTTATGATTTTTTTAATAAAACTGTTGATTATGCTAATAATCTATTGTTTTATTCAAGCAATTGTAATTTAACGCAAATGAAGACCAAAATAAATGCCTGTAGCTGTGATTTCACTGTAAAATTATGCTCCATTTGTCCTTAAATGGCAAAAATTTGTTTGTATGGAAAACGAACCACCTTAAGAATTCAATTGGATTTTAAAGCTTTCTTTCGTCTAATTTAATTTAAGAATATACACAAGCGAAATACTTATTTATAACTAGCTGCGCCCCGCGGTGTTACCCGCTACATGTTTTCGAGATAAAAAGTAGCCTATGTGTTAATCCAGGGTCTCAGCTACCTCCATACCAAAGTTCATGCAAATCCGTTCAGTAGTTTTTGCGTGAAAGAGTAACAAACATACATCCATACTCACAAACTTTCGCATTTATAATATTAGTAGGAGGATAGGATAAGTAAGTAATCTATACTAGGTATTATAAAGAGGAAAGATTTCATTGTTTGTTTGTTTATAATGAATAGGCTCTGAAACTACTGGACCGATTTCAGCATTTAAGCTATTAAATCCGTAGTCATCTTTCTCATGCCGTCGGCAATTCCGCATGCGCGCGTTTATCTTCAGAACTCGCGGACGCCTCGCGGTTTCATCCGCGTAGTTCCCGTTCCCGTGGGAATACAAAGATAAAAAGTAGCCTATATCACCCGGGGATAGTGTAGCTTCCAAACGGTGAAAGAATTTTTGAAATCGGTCCAGTAGTTTCGGAGCCAATTCAATACAAACAAACGAACAAAAAATCAAATCTTTCCTCTTTATAATAGTATAGATAGATAGATACCAATAGATTATAATTTTTAGAACTTATTTAAGTGTTAACAACATCTCCCGTCTGTTCTTAATCAGTAACGTGTTTTCCATTATTGGTTGCCTGGAAGAGATCGCTTTTAGTGATAAGACCGCCACTAGTGGAACTAGTACATAAGATTCTTTTGATTTCTGTAGATTTTTCTATTTCTGATGTGCTCAATAAAGTGCTTTCACCTATTTATCTAAGTAGGTACTTTGGGTTTTCCATTTCCATAAAAAATAGTAGGTACCTATTTGTTAATCCAGAGTATTTAAATTCTATATATCTATTTATTTATTTCATAACATACAAAAACAGAATGCAATAATATTCACAACAATACAAATACCTACCTACACAATTTTTTGTCTGTATTGCATTCCAAAACTATGCATGTCTAGGTGCATTACAATTACATTTAAAAAAGTCGTTAGATAATACCCAATTGGGATTTAAGAAATTATAGTTTTAAATTAAATTAAATAATAATAATAATTAATTAGTCAATTGTTTAGTCAAAAAATATATAAAATAAATCTAGGAACTAATTTAAATATTTTTTTTTTTTTTTTTTTTTTATAGTAGATAGGCTTGCGTTTGACCGCCATCCCGCCTGATGTTAAGCGAAGATGCGGTCTACGGTGGAGCACGCTCGCCTAGAAGAAACCGATTCACACGCGACTTGAAGGTACCCAGACAATATTCATTGGGGAACACCCACTCGGGCAGCTGACTCCAATGTCTAGCGGTACGCATGAAAAAGGTGGAATCAAACCGCTTAGTTCGAGCTTTTGGAACATCAACCATGAAGCGGTGTCGCTTTTTAAAGCTCCTGGCTGTCCGATAGTAGGCCAGGGTGGGATTAGGTCATGCAGATCTGAAGCGCACTCTCCAAAATGTATCCGGTAGAAAACCGACAGTCAAGCAACTTTCCGTCGATGTTCAAGGCTTTGGAGCCTTTTCTGAACAAGCGAATCGTTGCTTATGAGCCTCTTAGCACGTTTCTCAATGGACTCCAACGCCTCAAGCTGGTATTTGGCTGATCCGTCCCAAAGGTGCGAACAATACTCCATGCACGACCGAACTTGTGCTTAGTATAAGGTAAGCAACTGTTCCGGCGTGAAGTACCGTCGCACCTTCGAAAGGATACCCAGATACCATACTAAATATCATTTAAATTTGTCCCTAGATACGTTTTATCATGAACTACTTATTGCCGAGCAAATATATTAAAAAAAAACAAACAAACTAAGTAAACAGTCCAAGCAATATGCACTCGTTTCAATTTACCTGATAAAAGTAAATTAAAACAACAACCTATAAGTACCTACTTATTAGTGTAATTAAAAATCTATGATAAATTTTAACAGAACATTTCAATTGGTTGTGGTGTTTAAAAAAAAAGTATTTCTTTCCTTTCGTTTCATATAACATCACCGATTAGACTTGACGAATTGGATTTTTTTTTGTTCACTAAACTGGCCGTTACATAAAATACGAATTTTCGGTAAAGATTCATGAGAAGCAAACAATGTTATGCACGACCTTCTCGAAGTGAACACTGCATGTATATTTACAATGTACGTAAGTATTAAGTGACAAGCTTACAATTATTATAAAAAGATTTGATTTGACCTGGTGTAGTGTTAAAAATATCTAAACTATTGGAAATTTTGTTGTAAGACGAGAACATACGGTACCATGGTGAATGTTGAATATACATGGTTCGACAGAAAAAAAGGCTGAATGTTTTTCTGTTAACGAGACGGCTACTGGAACGTGGAACTAATAAGATACATTTTGCGAGTAAGTCTGGACTAATTTTAATTGGATAACCATAAAAAAAATAGATATATAAGTACCTTATAGAACTCCAACAAGAATTGTAACACTTTTACACAGATAAAATACATTATACATTATTATCTCCAAATAATTTGACACGAAAATTTTTCACTTCACTTTTTTTAGAACACCGAATAGTCAACATACTTTCATAAATAAAACTCTAAATGACTTTATTAAAAGAAAACACTTTCCGTTTCACTGGCCACAGATAAAAATTACAATCCAGTTTGCGTAAAAATGAAATCCGTTTTCTTTAACACTGGCAAACGATAAAAATAAAAAATCGATTCAAATTTGGACTCACAAAGCACTCACTTAAAATCATTCGATTTAAATGAAATATATATAAAATAAATCGTTAATTTATATAATACCGTTAAAATAGTTTTAATATTCGAATTCGGAATTCGAATAATTAAGTTTTTATAATAGTGGCGTTATCGCGTGACGATCGCGGTAGTTTGACTGACAGGCGCGAGAGCTTTCGCCCCCTCGCTCCCGGAGGGACAGGGAGGCTGGGAGGGACAGGGAGGGGCTAATCTCGAGCACAAGGGATAGACACGTAGGTAGCAAGCACGATTTGAGTTTGACACGCATTTTAATGTACCTATGGAATCGTTTATTACCATTAAAGGTATTTGTTACAAGTACATAATTATCATAACACCAAAGTTACAGGTAATATTTCCATTCATATTTAAAAATATCAAAATTAAAATCATAACATATGTCAAAACAATGAAAATGAAAATGTCAATCAAGTAATATGTCACATATAAAATAATTATGTCAATATAATTAGATAAATGTTATTTGAGTAAATAGGCATAACATATACCTGCAATGTTAATGGATAGACGTTATCTCTTACCATCAGGAGAGCGTTTCGTTCGTCTATTTTCTTTTAGGTAAAAAAGGTTTTTTTTTGTTTTTCTTATTATAAGAGCGCGCCTATATAATGCCAGAAAAACGCATATGGGGTATTTTCGAAGCCACTCTTTTATATTGAGAAAAAAAAATATTACAACAAAAAAAATTCTGGAGTAGATATGGGTATAATCCTGAAGAAGCCGGATAGGATTTTAAAAATAAGTCAAGAGTTTTTCACAAAAAAAAAGATACGCAGAACTTTGAGTAGCAAAACAACGTCCAGGGCATCGCTACTTTGGCGCTCATTACTTTGAGACTGATGGTTAGTCTCAACAGTCCTGTAATTTATCTAGCTAGCTGCAGTAGGTAGCTCGATACCCTTTAAACACAGTAGGTAGTACCTAATTGTATACACACTACTGAATGTACCAACTAGAAAGTAGGTAGCTATATTTTTCTAGGATCCTCTGCATCATCAGAACCTGACTTGGTGGCAAAAGCACCACCTTGGAAGTTAACCCTTTTAAACAAAAAAAATACTTATTTCTCGAATCGGTCCAGGTGTCTTTAAGTAAATAGGTGCCTAATCAGGGAAAATATCTAGGTAGATATACCTAAAAAAAAGACGACGAATTGAAAACTTCCTCGTTTAGGTATTTGTAAATCAGTTAATGAAATAATTAAATTTTTTTTAGAGCACTTTTTTTTTAAATTATACCTTCTACAGACACCGGGGTTCGTGACCTTTGTCAACTTGAATTACATTTTTTTTTTACATTAGGTAGTATAAATTTTGACAATTTTTTTATTAAAGCATGTTTATAGGTGGGTACCTATTTGTAAATTGACTTTAAAAAATATAGTGTGTTTTATTTTTACATAGGTAAGGTAGGTACAGGCGCCAATGAAAGCCCACTTAATTTCAAAACCTCGTATAATAAAAAAATTACAGCTAAGAAAAAGAGTACAGCAAAAGTAGTATAGAAAAAGAGTATAGAAAAAGTAGTACAGCTTTAACACAAATATGAACACTTTTTAGAAACTTGGTAGATACGTATTGGGCTATCTTGGGAAGCTGGTCGCTGAAGATAGCTCGAGAAATAATAATGAAAATATAAACATTACAAACACTTTTAACATAAAACATCAAAATGAAAACACATTCTTCTCATAATATCATTATTAAATCAACTAAAAATTTAAATGTGGGCTATCTCAAATCTATAAAAAAAATCAACTATAAAATAAAAACAAACTACTAAATTAAATTAAATTTAACTTTGGGATCAACTTTGAAAGTAACTTAGCAAAAATAAAAATAAACCAGTTCTTTTTTCTACATTTTTTTTAATAATAATAAATATCGTAGGACTATACCTACATACACACAGCGCCATCTGGCCCCAAACTAAGCAGAGCTTGTGTGATGGAAGTCAGGTAACAGATAGAATATATAAATACTTTATTTTTTGTATATACATACTTACAATAGGTACATACAGAACACCCAGACACAGAACAAACATTTGTTTATTCACAAAATGTTTGCCCTGAGTGGGAATCGAACCCACGCCCTACAGCTATCAAGGCAGATATATCTACTACCAATAAGATAACAGGGCTGTCAATGTTTTTAATGTCATTCATAGGTGGGCTATCTAAGGAATACTGAATTTTTTTATTTTTTTTTATAGCTGACAGGCTAGGTGTTTGACCACAGCTCACCTGATGTTAAGTGACGGTGTGGTCGAAGATGGTAAAGCACACCTAGCCTGGAATGGAACTGGCTCTCAAGTGAGGCTGCCGGAACACACCGTTAGACGCTTGGCGACAGATTTTCAACTTGAGGGTGGTAGCTAGCCAGCCGAGTACTAGAAAGTACCCTACCACCATGCTATGGTTTCCTCACGATGTTTTCCTTCACCGGCAGCTCAAGCTCATTGTTGGGGTTTGAACCCACGCCCTTCGGCATGCGAAGCGACCGCACTAACCACTGAGCTATCATCGCTACAAAATTAACTTTGAGATTAATCAAAATATGTATACCTAATAGATTTAATAGAAATGAACTTTTTTTTTATTGTTAGGGTAACAACCACAAAGCCTAGTAACTAGGTACCTACAGATATCTACTAAAGGCTCTGTCATAACAACAGAAGCCAATTTTATAAAAGCTTTTTTTTTCATTAATTGGACCTCAAAACCACGAAACATAGAACTCTGACTAAAAATTCTTATTGACTTATGAATTAAGACAAACTTCTCGTTAAGGTATTTAACTATCACCTTGAGTTTATGTAAGTATTCATTAATTAACACAGAGATTACCTCATTACCGGCATACCAATCCATTAATCACCAAAATTCGAATAAAATATCGATTCTTTACAACCAACGCAATACAAACATCTCGATACAAAACCAGTTTTAAAAAAGAATTTAAAAAAAAGTTTGATTTGCATGACGTTTGCCTCTTCCCGCCTACCGCGCGTCGCGGCGCGCGATTGGCGGGACCGGAACCAATGGCTCCGAAGGTCACGCCGCTATCTTTTTAAAATGTACCTACGGCTATCTATTTATGGCTTTGGCTATGCACTTTTTTTGCGTTTTGCTCTAAATCTTTTTAACTATTTTACGGTGTACAATGGATGATATTCATTAGATTTAATTCACTGTTCGCCTTGTATGAACTTTAAATAATTTCGTCTTGCAGTATCTCTACATTTACTTAGTATAAAACAAAGTCGCTTCCCACCGTCTGTACGCTTAGCTCTTTTAAACTACGCAACGGATTTTAATGCGGTTTCCATCAATAGACAGAGTGATTCAAGAGGAAGGTTTATATTATGTAGATAAGTAGATATATAGGTATTATACATGCATATCTATGCACCATACTAGGTCGTAGGTAGGTATATTATAAGTATGTACATAGCACCCAGGCCCGGATTTGGAGGTCTGGAGGCCCTGGGGCAACGAAGGAGCGGAGGCCTTTAATTAATTATTTTCCGAATAATAAAATTAAAATCGTATATTGCGATAATATTTTGAAATAAAACGTATCTAAATGTTGTTGACTCATCCAAATCTAGTTATTTTTAAATTGATTTTCCCATCTCTTGCGGGGGCCTCAGAGCAGTAGTCCCTCAAATCAGGCCCTGTGGTTGCACCCGTGCGAAGCCGGGGCGGGTCGCTAGTAAGTATAATAATAGGTAGGTACCTACCTATAGGGTATAGGTATAGTAGATAAGTAGGTAGATAGTAGGTGGGTACTTTTCCATTATCATCTTCGACTAAGTAGGTACACGATCACTTAACATCAAATGAGATGTGGCCAAACGCATCTAGCCTGTAAACCATAAAAAAAAATTAAGTACCTACTCGGCTGCCTAGCTACCACCCTCAAGTTGGAAATCTGCCGCCAATAAGCCTATTCAAGCCACTCTATCAGTGTGCTCCGGCAGCCTTACTTGAGAGCCCATCTATTCCAAGCTGGTGAGTTTACCATCTTCGGCATCGGCACTTAAACATCAGGTGAGCTGTAAGCTTATGTTTAGGTAAGTATCTTTATTTATTGATAATTATCACGTATTCTATCTAAGTAGGTAAGTATAATACGTCTCGACCAAGCGCTCGAAGAGTCAACACGTCCTGAGGATGTCTCGTGTAGAGGCGAAACACATGTCGACAAAGTGGTTACTGCAGAGAGGAGGATTTTAAGATTTATGATTATTTTAATTACATTTTTTGTTATTTTAATTTAATTATTGTCAAATTAAGTAGTACCTATATTTTTAAGTTTAAGAGTTCTAGATTTCAAGTAAGATTAGGTTTTTAATTAATATGCCGTGTCAAATTAGTTTAATTTAAGTCCTCGTCACTGTTGGAACTGGAACGACTGTTAAGCGGAAATAAACTAAATATACTTATACCTTGAACATTCAAAATGAACTTCCGCAAAGTAACGCCTGAATCAATCAATTACCTAGATATAAGTATCTATATTTTTTTATTTTTTTTTTACATTTAATAGATCTACGTTTGGCCACCAACTCGCCTAATGCAAAGCGACGGTGTGGCCGAAGATGGAGCACGCTGATCCAGAAGAAATCTATTCACTCTAGCCTTAAAAACGTCCAAATTGTAATTTATGGGAAACAGGGAAGCCGGCAATGAGTTCCATTCGTGGGCCGTGCGCATCAGAAAAGTAGAGCGGAATCGCTGCGTACGAATACTGGGAACGCCCACGAGGAACGGATGGTAATGAGCCGTTTTTCTGCTCGTCCTGTGGTGGAACGGAGACGGTGGGATGAGGTCACGGAGCTCCTGCGAACACTCCCCGAAATGTATCCGATAAAAAATAGATAGACATGCTATTCTGCGACGGTGATCAAGACTTAGTAATTTTTTGGTTACTAGATCGCTATCACCAATAAGCCTCATAGCACGCCGATCCAGCGCTTCCAAAGCCTCCAGCTGGTATTTAGGTGCTCCAGCAAAAAGTTATATATAATTCTATATAATTAATATACTTACAAGAAAATGTACAATTTTTAAATAATTAAGCACTATATGTATCTAAGTATTAGGTAAGTACCTATTTGTAAATTTATTTTAGTCTATTCATATCTACCTATCATTATCTACATAGGTACCTAATTTATTACTTGTGTCATTTTCAGTTTACCTATATATAGAAAAGTCTTTAAAATTGTAAAATGCCTGTTCGATTCAAACAACTAGCTTGTCAAATCATTAAAAACGAATGAACCTCGGCATAAAGTCCTGAGTCCGCGCCTGCCGTCTGCCTATAGCCTATCCCTTGACCTCTTCTTAGTAGGTACCATTTTAGTACGGCGTGTCAACATGTTTCTTAAAAGGTTTTGTTTTATTTAAATCGCACACCAAAGGTCGCGGCTTCGTCATTATTTCTAAGATTCATCTTATTGGGATGGTGACATACCTCCTATCCAGTGGCGGCCTTAGGGGGTGTCAAGCAGGGCAACCGCCCGAGGTCTCGCATCTTCGTAGAAAAAAGTCTTTACCATAATATATGAATACAAATATTTTATTGATAACAGCAATGTTACAAGTCACTTCAAATTTTTAAAGATGTCATTAAATGGGGTCTAAAACACTGATTACATGTCAAAATAAAGTATGTCAGTATACAAACATGTCAATATAAAAATACTGTCAATACAAAATATAATCATAATCATAATCATAATCATTTATTTGTTTGCGTATATGGGTAGAATGGTGAAAATTAAAAATATAGCACGCCATATGCCGCCTTTCGGCATGCAAAAAATTAATATATACAATCAATAACAAAAATACAAGGTCAAAAAAAATATTCAATGTCAAATAATCATTAATAGGTACATAAATTATAATAATGTCAAAAATATATGTTATGGTAAAATGTCAAAATAATGAATATCAAAATTTCTCCGTCAAATACTCCGTGACAGCATAATATGCCTTCTCCAGCAGAAGTGTCTTAAGTTTACGTTTAAAGACATGAGGTTGCTCTGTTTTTTGTATTTCCTGTGGCAATACTAAAAGAATATTGTCAATATATTAAAATGACATGACAAAAAAAAATCATAATTACTTACTAGTAATTCAATAATGTTATGTAATAATTAATATTATAATAATTATGTATTAATCTTATGTACCTACCTATGTGTAAGTATCTCGCCAAAACACCCCCCCCCCCTGAACGCACGGTTTCATTATTAGTGCAAGCTTATATAGTGTTACGGCCACTCGAGCACTTGAACTAATTTTTTAGTAAAACGGACTCAAAAAAATCGGGCCTCACAATGGATCTGGCGCCCCGGGTCTCGCAACATGGCCCGGTCATTATCATACCTACTGCCCCTTCGTGACTCAATAGTTTTAAGTTGCTTGTTTTAGGTAGGTAAGTACCTACCTACCTACTGTGTTCCGGTTTGAAGGGTACTGCAGCTAGCGAAATTACTGGGCTGTTGAGACTAACCATCGAAAGTCTCAAAAGAATGAGCGTCCAAACCAGCGATGCCCTGGACTTTGTTTTGTTACTCAGAGTTCTGTGTATCGCTGCAATGGTCATGGACAGGCGTTATCTCTTACCATCAGGAGAGCGTCTCGTTCGACTAATTATATTTACATTAAAAAAAAAAATCTAACCATCGAAAGTCTCAAAGTAATGGGCGTCCAAAGCAGCGATGCCCTGCACTTTGTTTTGCTACTGAAAGTTCTGAATATCGCTGCAATGGTCATGGACAGGCGTTATCTCTTACCATCAGAGTATCGATCACGAAAATTTATCGAATTCTTATCGTAATATATCGAGTCCTCGATAGCATACAAAGCTGTAATAATCTCAACAAATCTCATACCTACAATTTTTTGTCGATGTCGTTACGAATAGAACTTTTTCGCAAGTCGTTCGTGATCGAGACTCAGGAGAGCGTCTCGTTACTTTCACTTAAAAAAAACTGATTTCTCGCCGGAAATAAAAGAACATTGAATACCTACACAGATTACTAAAATAACGTTCATTATTGTATGGTCGAATAAAAAGCCGCTGCCAGTATAACTCCGATATAAAAGGGGAGACAACGAAATGAAGCGCGGAGGGAAACAAATTGGTTCAATTTGCGACAAAATGGCGCCCGAGGTGTTATAACAAGCACTGCAATTAACGTTAGAATACTTTAATGAGGCTGCATATTGTAAGTACCTACCTACTATACCTAGTTTAGCCCCGGATCTAGGTATACTCAATACTCAATTAGTGTTGCCCAAATTCAGTCTTGGTCTTGCAGTCTTGGTCTTGTTCTTGCGTTTTTGCAAGACCAAGACCAAGAACAAGACCGCGTATTTTTAGCAAGACCAAGACCAAGACTGACCGTGCAAGACTTGAGCAAGAACAAGACTAAGCCTGCAAGACTCTTGCGTCTTGCAGCTAGGACTTAGCGCTATTTCACGGAGTAGTTAGGTGTAACAGTTCGGTGTATAGGTACGCTTAGGAATTCTATGAGACGCAAAAAACTGTATCAAAGAATATGAAAAACTGGACCTATGCGCATTACGACTAATACCATAAACATACCTACATAGCGAATAAAAAAATATCCATTAAAATCAAACTGAGTGCATGCATAGTTATGTTTTAACCATCGGCACTTTGATAATGCGGCATCAAAGGTTTTGTACTTACTTCTCAAAGAAATTTGCCGCTTTTCGGAAGTACATGGTTATGATACACGCGCCGGCGGCTTCTTTTGAAATCATATACAACAATCGTTGCCGCCGCGCCGAAATCACAACATTTGACACTATTTGATTGCCGCCACAGGGCGTAGGTATACTCATGCAAAATAATTTCGAATTTTAAGAGTACCTACAGGTGTTCCAAAGAATAAATAAGTTTCAGAGTGCTTAGAATGAAAATGAATACATTATACTGATCACGCAAGTAGTATTATGATAGGAAAAAATGTTAAGGATAGGTAGTAGATGTCATAATAATTTATTCTAGTAAGTATATATTATAATATTGATTATATGGTTTTAAACTAATTACTTAGGTACTATTATTGTACATTTAGTCATTATATTTCTTAAGTTTTTACAAGAAAAAATAGCAAAAAAGTGTTCAAATATCACCCGTTTGATAAATATTGTAGCCACTTTTAAATATACTGGAAACGTGTAAAAAAATTCTACAAAACTAATAAAATAATATAAAAAGCGTAGGTACTTACCTACTAATAAAATAAAAAGCCTGCGATAAGAGTTTTGTATTGCTTACCAGCCCGAATATCTCTGAGAGAGATGATGAGAGTAAGTATTTACTAGCAGTGCCCGCGACTTCGTCCACGAGGAATAGTAACTTTGGAGGTATAGTGACGTTCAGGATTTATTTATTTATTTTAAAACTTCTGTCATCAAACATACAAACAAACTCTTCAGCTTTATAATATTAGTATAGATAAGTATAGATGTACGCCAAAACATTCACTTATATGTAAAGAATAGTGATTGGCACTAATTCTTTACATATATTTTATTCACGCGTCGCGTCTGTACAAGTAGGTAATAATCTGTGTTTTTTGATTGTGTTAATTGCAAGACTTGCAAGACTCTTGCTGCAAGACCAAGACCAAGACCAAGACTGGGAGCGCAAGACCAAGACCAAGACCAAGACCAGGTGTATTGGCGCAAGACCAAGACCAAGACTGGCTAAGTCTCGTCTTGTTCTTGCATTTGGGCAACACTAACTCAATACTTTATTGCAACATATTATGTACAGGTTCTTATGCTTATCAATTTAACAATGTTGTCCCTAGTAGGTACATATGACCCCATTAGGGTATGGCAAACAATTTTGGTCAAAATATTTTTGAGATGCGGTTTAAATTAAAAAAAATACAGATTAAATAATAATAATACACTTAATAATTACAAAATAAAATTAGAATAATAATTAGTCATACTTAGTCATACATGTTATCATCATCATAAAAAAAATCGTCAAAAGTGTACAAAAATAAAATCAGGATATTAATTGGCCATAATTAGTCACTATAAATATTGTCATCGTTAAAAAATTCGTCAAGTGTGTAGTAGCATTTAGCTTCCAGGATTAATTTCGGCCGGTTAATAAAATGATTTTTGTCCTGTATGTCCTTGAGTGAGTTGGGCAGTTTTTTAAAGATTTTTAATAAACTGCCCAACTCACTCTAGGGGGGGGGGCATGGAACACAGGCTAGGTGTTTGACTACAGCTCACCTGATGTTAAGTGACGGTGTGGTCGGAGATTGTAAAGCACCTAGCACGGAATGGAACTGACTCTCAAGTGAGGCCGGAACACACCATTAGTTGCTTGGCGGCAGATATTCAACTTGTTTTTTTTTTCTTTGTTAATTTTCCCCATCGGGCAGGCTAAAGCTGTAAAGCCATACTGCCTTGTCTTAAGTGTTATTTCTGCTGTCTCTTAGCTATAATTATGGTCAAAGTCCAGTCTTAGTCAAGTCCAGTCCGTGTCAGTCAAGTCCAGTCATGCTTTAGTAAAGTAGTGGCTACTTTACTGTAAAGCTTCGATGGAGTTTTGGAAGCAATACGAAAAGTCATGTTTCACCACATTATATCATTTTCCCACACTCGCGCTTGTAATTCGGCACTTTATAAATAAAACACCACCATTTTTATGCATAAAACTCGACAAAACACTAGTGTTGGAAAAAAATACTACGGGGCGACACGACTCTTCCCGCGTTCCCGCCAAAAAACTCATGTTTTCAACTTGAGGGTGGTAGCTAGCCAGCGTGTACCTACTAGAAAGTACCCTACCATCATGTTGTTCTTCATTGTTTTTGGTATCGCACTTTGTGTGTTTGCCAGAGTCAAGATCTGCATAAAGTATGTAGGTACCTACTTACTTAGTGGTGGTTTTACTATAAAAGCTTTAACGCAACTTAACATGAAAAAGGCATATTTCACCGCACATTATCCTGTTTCCTTTTTGGTATTTTTATAAGAAAAAGACCAGCTTTTTTGAAAGAACAAAGACAAAATACTACATTGCCGTCATCGTAACTACATAAAATATTAAAAAATTGTAAACATTATAGGTATAAATCATTAATTTTTAACAAAAACTCGAAAATCATGAATCCTAACAATGCGATAACGCTATATCTTTATTTCTCTGGAATAATAACAATACCGTGACAAGCCTCTCCGTCAAAAAACAACAGCGCCAATTATCGCCCGGTCGTTAGCGGCACGTGGCGCCGTGTGAGATCGCCCCTTTATTCCATTTTTGAAAATATGTTTTTGATCTAAACAGGGATTTATAAACTAGCTGAATGCCCTTACTTAGAACTCGGCCTTCGCCCTCATATATAAGTTAAATAAGTAGATAAAATATATTATAAATATAATTATATCGTACGACATTACACTCAGCGCCATCTGACCCCAAACTAAGCAAAGCTTGTATGTACTAGAAAGTCAGATAACATATATACTTCTTATGTTGTAAAGACACTCTCATGCCTAATATCTACATACAAAACACCCAGACACAGAACAAACATAAGTTTATAATATAAACTGTGAAGTTTTTAATTGATCATTTTTCCACACCACAGGATTCAAATTAATGGCGGCACGCGCTGCTATTGTAAAATGCCAACAATTTATTTTTGAACGGTCAAATGAAGAACTACTATTTTCCAACATAACGATGTCTGTGTTGTATTGTAAATACAATGGTGGCGCCCCTATTCAACTCCTCTCATGATTTGGTCTTGACACTAATATTGTTTTTTTTTTGTATTCTCAGGCATACCGCTGTGAAATCACTTTTACATTTGTCGCCGCGGGTAATATGGGCGGAGCTTGGGAAAATACTGAATCTTGTCATCATTGCTTTAATGAGTGTTCATTCAAAGCTACCTAATTAAAATAAAAATTCTACTGTACTTGCTACATCTGTATCCAAATATTTTTTACGGATGGACATAACTATTATTTTTTAAATAGTTTGTTTTGGCTTAACTACGAAGAATCATGATTTTTATTCATTTTATATATTAAAACATGACCCAAATTTTTATTAAAAAAGGTAGGTGTATTATAAAAACTCAATTATTGTAGTCTAACCTATTGTAATTATTTATTAAACACAACGATCCAACGATTTGATTAATTCATAGCCGCATTGAATCTAATCGTACTATTAGCGACATCTAGGAACAGTTAATGGTAGTTCTATAAACAGTCAATAGATGTCAGGATAATTCATCATTGTTCGTTCGTTTTACTACTCGCCAACAGGTGGCAGGTACAAAGTATTTCCCAAAAATGACACTAGATGGCGGCAGTCAGCAATACTACTCGATAACAGATGGGAATTCATACAAGTCCCATATGGACTTTATTCCAATAAAATTAATTAATTTTATTATTATTTCTAACTTAACTCACATTAACATTCAAACTAAATCAACTTTTTCTAGCTTGATTTAAACTTTACTAGCAACAATAAAACTACATTTAAATTAAAACAAGCTTTTTAAAGATGTCTTGTAACATTGCAACCAAACCAAACCTGATCTTCGATGAAACTAATGTGTAGCAGAAGTATTCCTAATTTGGATGTTCTGTAGTTATTATAAGTAAATATTTACAAGAGTATATAAGTATTCTATCAGTCATTTGACTGCCATAGTACGCGCTTTGCTTAGTTTGGGGTCGGATAGCGCTGTATGTAATGTCCTACGATATTTATTTATTTATTCTACTCATAAAACCTAAAGTTAAACATCAGAATTAGCTAACAGAGAAATACAGTCTAGGTACCTTCCAGTGACACGCGAATCAGTTTATTTTAGGCAATAGTGCTCCATCATGGGTCACATCTTTGCTTAACATCAGATGACAGTCACAGACAACTTTTTTATATTATAAAAAAACTTATGTAATAGGAAGATAAATAAAAGAAAACTAATTATTCTTACATTTAATCTTAACTTAATTAAAAACAGTATGGTTTACATTTAGAAAGCTAGTTTCTTCATTAGCAGATACATGTGTTGATCTACTTCAAAACCGTGCAAGTTGTTAGCATCACCCTGGAGTCTCATGAGCAGTCCTCCGAAGGACACATAAGCAGCTAGACGAGAAGCTGGCTCCAATGCCCCTTCGTCTCCTTCTATCCTGGAACATTAGATAAAGTAATGTTAAATACATATAGTCAGCATATTGACAGCAAAGTGGCAATAAGTTTTTAACAAATCAACTTTTTTATTATTTTGGATATAAGGGGATTTTGTTTTATTGTTCATCTGTTTTGTATTGTTTATTTTGTAAATATTTTTAAGGTTACTATTAGTAATATACCGTTGTAAAGATTAAACATTGACTAAATTGAAATCAGAGTATCGGTAAACAAACACAAAAAGCTAACCTATAAACTTTTCCAGACATGACATATTCGAAGCTGTCTGCACGATTTCCTTCAGTTTCTAGAGGATTCCATTCACCCCCATCAGGGTAACCGTTCTCTCTAAGGGTCGTAGCTAGAACCAATCTAAACTTATCTCCCAGTTCCATTGGATATATCCATGAATTTATGTCGAGTATCAAGTCCATTTTAAACGACTCTGATTCACAGTGAAGCCGGCTACAACGATCGAATTTCTTGCCCTCTGGGTCCATGTCTTTGACGTTAAAAATATCTTCAAATAGTACGCCCGCCATGGTGTTTTATACTTTAAATAAATGATTGAAAAAATAGTTTAATACACGTCTTGCTAATTGTTTTGGTTTAAAATTATCGATGACATTGACAAGTTGTAATTGACAAGTAAAAAATGACAAATACGTTTTTTCGTACTTCAGGCATTAATCTAATAATATTAGATATTTGCCATGAAATGAACGACAAAATTTATATAACGTAAGTCATGGATAAGTCCAAGTTATGAATTCGTGGTTTTAATTTATTAGATACTAATAATTATACAATTTGCCACACTAATAAAAACTCAAGTTTCTGAAAATAGTAATATTAACATAAATTTACATAAAACCACTTTAGAGAGTCAGTGTGTATAAAATACTTCCAATGGCAAATAGACAATAATGAGTACCATAATTACCAGGAGGGGAAAAAACAATTATGGGTACTGCCATCTGACGGAGTTTTTCCAAAACCCGTTTCCACTATTCCAAAGCAAACTTGGTTTGGTGTTCAGTTTGGTTTGCTTTGGACAAAAAAAATAACCTCAAACATTTGGCTTGCACGTGTTGATTAAATGCGCATTTAAATATTAACTAATCTCCAAGTAGTGCTCCGTAATTAGAGCATTGGACTCATTTGGACAAATTGCCTAATCGTGCCAAGTGCGTTTATTGTGTGTAAAACAAAGGTTTTAGTTACTAACAATGACTGAAGCATTGCAACCCGGCTCGGAAGTATTTTCTGACAAGAAGAAGAAGAAAAACAAGGGAGAAGTTTCGTTAGGACAGTATCAGAAGCTAGGTGACTTTAAAATCGAACCTACTGAGAGCGTGTCCAAGTTAGATACGGCTTACTGGCCTCTGTTACTCAAGAATTTCGATCGCCTCAACGTGCGTACTAACCATTACACGCCGCTGCCTTTTGGACATTCTCCACTGAAGCGCCCTATCGTCGATTATATCAAATCAGGATTCATCAACGTCGACAAACCGAGCAATCCCAGCTCTCACGAAGTCGTATCATGGATCAAACGGATCCTAAAAGTCGAAAAAACTGGCCACTCGGGCACTCTAGATCCGAAGGTAACAGGATGCCTCATCGTTTGCATAGACAAAGCGACTCGCCTCGTCAAATCTCAACAAAACGCTGGTAAAGAATATGTGGCAGTTTTCAGTTTACATTCTGCAGTGGAAAGCATTAAAAAAGTGACACAAGGGCTAGAAAAACTCCGGGGAGCGCTCTTTCAGCGTCCTCCTCTAATATCGGCCGTCAAACGTCAGTTAAGAGTCAGGTCAGTGTATGACAGTAAACTGCTAGATTTCGATCAGGAGCGCAATATTGGTGTGTTCTGGGTCAGCTGTGAGGCTGGTTCGTACATCCGTACCATGTGTGTACATTTAGGGTTGATGCTTGGCGTGGGTGGTCAGATGATCGAGCTCAGACGTGTCCGTTCAGGTATTCAAGGAGAAAAGGAAGGTATGGTTACTATGCATGATATATTAGACGCGCAATGGGCATACGAAAACCACAAGGACGAGACATACATGCGCAGAGTAGTAAAGCCGCTAGAAGGCCTATTAGTGGCACACAAGCGTATCTTCATCAAAGACAGTGCAGTCAACGCTGTTTGCTATGGTGCTAAGGTGCTGTTACCTGGTATATTACGTTACGAAGATGGGATCGAAATTAACCAAGAAATTGTTATAGTAACAACGAAAGGTGAAGCTGTAGCCTTAGCAATAGCATTGATGACAACGTCTACGATGGCTTCATGTGACCATGGAGTGGCAGCTAAACTAAAGAGAGTTATTATGGAGCGAGACACATATCCTAGAAAATGGGGTCTAGGACCAAAAGCGTCACAGAAGAAAATGCTCATACAACAAGGAAAGTTGGACAAGTTTGGCAAACCCAATGAGAATACACCAAAAGAATGGCTGACTAGCTATGTCGATCATAATAAGGGTGTGAAAAAAGAGGTAAGAATTGATATTACATATTAATCAATGAGATAGCAATGAAATTGCTGTTTTCCGACATTTTTATCATAAGAAGCTTGCCAATGTTTTGGTACAATGAAGTATCAAATGGATACTATATTTGTTATGTATTCCGTTCCAGACAGAGAATGGTGATGCTGAAACGGAGGAAGGCAGCAGGAAGAGAACGGCGAGCACAGCCAATGCGGACGACCTAAACAACTCTACAGATGTCAAGTCAGAGAAGAAAAAGAAGAAGAAGAAACGTGACAGTGAGGCAGTGTGAGTAAATTAGTATTGTTTATTGAATGGGAGATTTTTTTTTTGTTAATTTGCCCCATCGGGCAGGCTAAAGCTGTAAAGCCATACTGCCATGTCTTAAGTGTTATTTCTGCTGTCTCTTAGCTATAGTTATGGTCAAAGTCCAGTCTTAGTCAAGTCTAGTCCGTGTCAGTCAAGTCCAGTAATGTTTTAGTAAAGTAGTGGCGACTTTACTATAAAGCTTCGATGGAGTTTTTGAAGCAACATGAAAAGTCATGTTTCACCACATATCATTTTCCCACACTCGCGCTTGTAATTCGACACTTTATGAATAAAACACTACCATTTTTATGCATAAACACTCGACAAAACACTAGTTTTGCAAAAAAATACAATGTGGCGACACGACTCTTCCCGCGTTCCCGCCAAAACTCTTGAATGGGAGAGATAAATAATAATATATGTATATTTTTTTTTAATATCGTAGGACATTACACACAGCGCCATTTGACCTCAAACTAAGCAGAGCTTGTGTGATGGAAGTCAGATAACTGAAAGATATATACTTTTTTTTTGTAAATGTATGCACCTACTACTTACTACCTAATCTACCCTAAGAAAAAATATGATAAGGGTTTTGGAGTTTAGTCCAACAGTTTTTGTTACATATCAATACAATATCAGGGAATGAAGGGTGTAAATGCCTAAAAAAACTGCTTAATTTTTTTGTTATTCTAGACTTAATAATTGATTATGACACTTTTACAGCCAAATTTATTTTTTTTAGTTTTAAAATTTCTTTATTGTACCATAAAATGTGTAACAAACATGTACAACTACCAGTGTGTATTCGGTCCTGGCAGTACAACCGTGTAAATATTATTATTTTGCGAGCATAATACTCATCGAAAACTAAAATATTTTAAAAAGAAAAGGCATAATCCAAAGCCAAATTTATTGATAACAGTAATATTTATCATTTCTAAAATTATAGACAATACTTGTAAAAAGTATGATGAAATTAAATTTTCATTTTTTTAATTTTAAGTACTCAAAGAAATCAAACAATATTGCCACAGCATGCAAAGAGAGAGGCCTATACCAAGCGGTGAGTTAAAGAAGCCTCTGGATGATAATGTAGTTTCAATTTTTTCTTTATGAAAAATGCATGTTTTGAGAAGTACAGCTTGTAAAATGCATATTTTAAAATGGTCAACATGCCAAAGTAATGGATGTCAATGCAATTTTTAACATCCTATTATGCATGTTCAATGTTTATATTTAGTTTATTCAGCCGACCAAGCGCTCGAAGAGTCAACACGTCCTGAGGATGCCTCGTGTAGAGGTGAAACACGTGTCGACAAAGTGGTTACTGCAGAGAGGAGGATTCTTGATTATTTTAATTAGATTTTTTGTAGTTTTAATTTTTTATATTTGTCAAATTAAGAATATTTCTAAGTTTATGAGTTCTAGATTTTAAGTAAGATTAGGGTTTTTAATAAATAAGCAGTGTAAAATTAGTTAAATTTAAGTCTCCTCGTCACTGTTGGAACTGGAACGACGGTTAAGCGGAAATAAACTAAATATAAACATTGAACATTCAAAATGAACTTCCGCAAAGTAACGCCTGAATCAATCAATTATCCTATTATGCATTCTGCAAGTGTGTATTTTCAAGTGCCAAATGGGTGCAGCATGTTGATTTGTTTTTCTCATCAATAAGATCCTATACTATGCAGGCTGACAATAAATTATTTTAAAATTGAACAAAATGAAGTAAATTAGTTTATTTATTTATTAATGAATTAATTAGAATAAAAACAGGTCTCATTGTGCAAGTTTCCTTAATATATTTTTTAAATAGAAATATTTTATTGCTAAAACCAATGTTACAAGTCAAATTCCATAATATCATCTAAATATGTCAAAAACACTGATTATGATTATGTTAATTATTAAAGGTCAAAAATGACAAAATAAAGTATGTCAATATAATAAAATGACAAAAAAAAAATCATTAAATTGTATACATATATTGAGATTAATAAACGACCAAGCCAATTCTATTCATAGATTCTCACAAATTTGAAGTAATTGACAATTTAAGATTACATACTAATAATAACTTCTTCATATATTATAATTAATTAATTTTATTTCTTCTGTATTGTTTTTTTTTAGTGTGTGGAATAAAGAGTTAATCAATCAATCATATAATGCTAGTAATTAACAAGTAGGTAATTAACAATAAGCATACAATCTAAAAAAAGACAGCAATGTGGGGTATGAATCCAAACTACGAGATTAAAAGTTATTACAGTCTTCCAACTGGTGTAAGTTTAAAGAATCAAGTAATTAATTATCATTAAACAATATATTTGATATTTCCAGAGCGGAAAGTGCTGACACAACAATGGCCGAAACGACTACAGAACAAGCAGAGGAAGAGGTGTCAATAAAGAAGGACAAAAAGAAGAAGAAGAAGAAGGACAAAGATCAGGAAAGGCAAGACGAGTAAAGAGTACAGATGTATATTAAATTAGGCTAATCTATAACTATAGACATAAGAGATGAATGAATTTTATGCTTCTGTGTTACAAATACCTGATGACAAAGAGAGATAAGAGGAATTCCGACTAGCAATTAAATTTGTAGCTATTTAAGTGAAATACACATTTTCCATTCTATAGTAGTATCAGATACATAGTAATTAGTAGTGTGTATACATTACAGTGTTCCCTACCATTGTTCAGTGGTTTGAAAGGTAACAACAATAACAATAACAACATTGTAGCGATGACAGCTCAGCGTTAGCGCGGTGGGTTCGCATGCCGAAGGGCGTGGGTTCAACCCCCAACAATGAGCTTGAGCTGCCGGTGAAGGAAAACATCGTGAGGAAACCACAGCATGGTGGTAGGGTACTTTCTAGTACTCGGCTGGCTAGCTACCACCCTCAAGTTGAAAATCTGCCGCCAAACATCTAACGGTGTGTTCCGGCAGCCTCACTTGAGAGCCAGTTTCATTCCAGGCTAGGTGTGCTTTACCATCTTCGACCACGCCTTCACTTAACATCAGGTGAGCTGTGTCAAACACCTGGCCTGTCAACCATAAAAAAAAAAAAAAAAACAACTACAAACAATAACAAAAACAACAATATTAATATGAAAAACACCATTGGAGTAATGAGTGCTAAAGCAGCGATGACCTGGTTTCTAGTTACTCGGTTTTGGATGCCACTGCAGTGGTCATGGACAGGTTATAAGGGTTGTTCCTTATTCATTATTACCATAGAAAATTGTTTGGGACTTTGGTTCATATTGCTTATCTCAAGAGTCTTAAGAAATAGCACTTGCTAGTTTTAGTTATAATATACATATATTATCTACTAGCAGCCTATCCCGGGTAAACAAATCTCGATTAACAATAAGTATAACCTATGTTACTCGGTGATAATGTAGCATTCTAATGAAAGAATTATTCAGATCGGTCCAGTAGTTTGAGCCAATACAAACAAAATATCGAATTTTTCCTCTTTATAAAATTAAGTGTAGATAATATATATCATTGCCCAGTGGAAGTAATGCATTCTGCCTCAATTTTTATAGCTAATAAGCTTCTCGTAAATAAGCTGTTTTTGATCTGTAATGAGACTGAAAAGTTTCACCGATATAACTAAAAAGATTGATCTATTAATTTTTAACAAAACAAAGATTATTTTGTAACACAATTTTTACTGAACAATTTTTTTTTTTTTATTGCACACTTAAAAATGTACAACAGGATGACTTAACTTTAAAGCATTTTCTGCCAGTCATTGCCACAGTTAAAATAAAAGCAAAATTAAAAATTTTGAAAAAACCCACAACGGTTAAAAAGTTATTGTCACCTATCTAAAATAATGTACCAATCAACCCCAAACCCATAACTGACAACTGCATAGAATTTGGACTAGTAGTTTTAAAGAAAAGTGCCAACATAGATTTGCACAAAAAAATGTTTCCTGCAGCGCCCCCTGGTGAGTTGTCACCGTATCACCTATCTAAAAACATGCACCAATCAAACCCAGGCCTATTATTGAAAACTGCATCAAAATCGGACTAGTAGTTAATGGCAACATGGATTTTCACAAATATCCTCTCACCCCAAACGCATATACCGTCTCCGTTCCATCGTGGGTAAAAAATAAGATAAAGGTGTGCTTCTAAAAATCTAGTTATCATTAACTAGCAGACGCCTCGCGGTTTCACCCGCGTAGTTCCCGTTCCCGTGGGAATACAGTGATAAAACTAGCCTATGTCATCTGGAGATAGCGTAGCTTCCCAACGGAAGCCCAATTTTTGAAATTGGTCCAGTAGTTTCGGGAGCCTATTCAATACAAACAATCAATTCTTTCCTCTTTATAATAGTATAGATGAACAATTGCAGCTTATGAGTAAACATACATGGAAGGTTATCAGCTTTGGACGTACTAAGCCGAAAGGGGGAACTTTTTTTACTATGGGCATAACTTGGAAATCATGAAGAAAATTTCCTGTGCCATAGAAGTATGTTGATCATTGAGCAAATGTAAGGAGGAGCTGTTTTTTATTTGTCCTATTACAAGTTGTTCAAATTGACAAGGACTTTGCTCTTAAAACTAAGATTTTGGGTAACCCTGTCTGTATATTACAGCTCTGTGGCTCTAGCACATTAATTTGCTGATATTGTGAAGCAAGTAAATCTCTTAAGGACTCTTTAAGTCCCCCGAACTGTCACACCACTATTCAACATTTAACGCTCAAACATTATCATCTTGTGCATTATCCTAATGAAATTAATGCAAACTACTATTATATAGATTAAAATGTTGAATTCCTTAATCGATAAGAGTTATTTTTGTATTGTTAGTTAGAAATAAATCCTCTTAATTTGCCTTTAAGTTAAACTGATGTTTCTGTATCGTATTTGTAAGAGAAAAATTAAATGAGATGTTTTAAAAGAACTGTTTTTTTTTATTGGAATTATCACAGCATTTCAAGAAATATACCTATTTGTTGTTTTTTAGGGTTCCATACCCAAAGAGTAAAAACGGGACCCTATTACTGAGACTTCGATGTCCATCTGTCACCAGGCTGTATCTCAAGAATGATGTATTTCTACTGCCGCTATAACAACAAATACTAAAAATAAAATAAATATTTTAGGGGGGCTCCCAAACAACAAACTTGATTTTTTTTAATAGTACGGAACCCTTCGTGCGCGAGTCCAACTCGCATTTAGCCAGTTTTTTAAAGGTAGTGTAGGTAAATAGTATGGTTTAGTAGCCAGTAATAAACGTATCAATGATAGAATTAAATTGTTTAAAATAAAATAACTACCCATTCTAAAAGGCTGAGGGAATAACTTATAACCGCCACATTGCTAATTTTTTTTAGTTTACTTTGAATAACAAGCAAAACACTTATTGTTGTGAATATTATTGCATTCTGTTTTGTATGTTTGTTATGAAATTAATTAAAATAAAAAAATTGACAAATTATATTTTCAAAGTTTATGTCAAGTTAGCTCTAGATATTAAGTAAGATTAGGTTTTTAATTAATAGGTTGTTGTCAAATTAGTTAAATTGAAGTCCTCATCACTGTTGTAACTGGAATGACTGTTAAGCGGATATAAACTAAATGTATACCTGGAATATTCAAAATGAATTTCCGCAAAGTAACACCTGAATCAATCAATTATCTAAGAATCTTTATTATAATTGTTACTTGAAGTTAACCAATGCTCAAAACACTCTGTTAATTTTTCGCTCGATAATGACAACAAGCAGTTCATGAGTAAAGCCCAGATGTTAAATGAACTAGCTTTAATACCCGTGCATTTCAGACTCACTGGTTTAAAATTCGGAACTGAGCTTCTTCCATTGCGAGTATTTCGTTTGAGGATAAAATCTTACAGTGCTTTTCTTAGAGTACAACTAGGTACTTCAATTTTGCTAGCTCCAGTACCTTTCAATGATGGAACAGGAATGTTTACACGCATAAGTTTATGGTTTGCAGTAAAATATATAATACAGCCGTAGCATTTACCCAGACGATCTCCTGCGACGGAGATCTGCTTAGTAACACGATGATTTCAATTTTTTTTTTTTCTTTGTTGTATCTTTTTGTTGTTAGATATCTCATTGTCATTTACAATCTAGCCTAGTTGAGACTAATAAGTAATTTTAATACAACTAGAGTATACCTGATCTAATAACGCGTCCATCATCATTTTAATAAGAAAACACTGGCAGTAGTTTTCCTTAGCAGGAAGTCGCCTAGGTAGGTACCACTGCAGTACCAGATATTCTGCCGCCAAGCACTAGTATGTAAACATTACAGTGTTCTGTTCTTTGAAGGGCACTGCAGCTAGCGAAATCACTGGACTGTTGAGACTAACCATCGAAAGTCTCAAATTAACGAGCGCCAAAACCAATGCCCCGATTGTTTTGCTACACAAAGTTCTGTATATTGCTGCAATAGTCATGGACATGCATTATCTCTTACCATCAGGAGAGCGCATCGTTCGTCTCATTACATAAGAAAAGAAAACATGAAAATTAAATATTCAAATGAAAGAGTAATACTGGCAAAACTCACATAGTGCTATGCCGAAAAGGAAAAAAAATCTGCGAATTCTACGTTTTTGAAAAAAAATCAATGGGTATTTTTTTTTTTTTTTTTTTTAATGGTTGACAGGCTAGGTGTTTGACCACAGCTTACCTGATGTCAAGTGAAGGTGTGGCCGAAGATGGTAAAGCACACCTAGCCTGGAATGCAACTGGCTCTCAAGTGAGGCTGCCGGAACACACCGTTAGATGCTTGGCGGCAGATTTTCAACTTGAGGGTGGTAGCTAGCCAGCCGAGTACTAAAGTAACCTAAAATTATTATTCAATACTACTTAGGTCAAGCGAGTACCAACCTGAAGATATTGCAAATCATCTTCCTTAAGATTCATGAATAGATTGTAAATCTGAACCGAAGATAACAGTGTGGACAGTGCAAAGATAGTGGAATTATCTCGAATAGTACTGCTGCTGTCAAAAGTGCCTTGGGTGTCCATCAAAATTACTGCCACCTAAAATAAGTAAATAAATATCGTAAAACATTACACACAGCGCTATCTGACCCCAAACTAAGTCAAGCTTGTACTATGGAAACCAGATAAATGATAAAATACTTTTTTTTTTTTTGTAAATACATTCTTATAATACATAAAATACAACTAGACACATAAAACACTCGTTTATCCCACAAATGTGTGTGTGTGTGTCTGGGCGGGAATCGAACCCACGCACGGCTTACCATAATTATGTATGATTTTTATTTATTTTTCTTATTAGTGTTACAACAACTCCCGCCTGTTTCTTATTATCTATCGTGTTTTCTATTCATGGCTGCCTGGAAGAGATCGCTCTTAAGGCCGATAAGGCCGCCACTCGTGGCAATAGCTCATAAGATTCTTTTGTTCTCTGTACCCTTTTTTCTGTTTTTGGTGTGCACAATGAAGAGTTCCTATCTATCATAAGTCGGGTTTTCTGCCAAGTCAATGCATGTTTCACACCTAAATAATAGATTTATATTTTTAAATTATTTGTACCTTACCTTCTCTCCACTAGGTAGAGTATTGATAAATGGTTTCGACCAGAGAAGGATGCCTGTTGTATTCCTCGCCACGCCAGCTCTCCAACTGAACCCGACAAGAGGATCGCTGTCATCTCCCAGCCAGGAGCCGTCCTCGCGAGCTTGCTCTGCTCTGCAATACCTGGCTGAGATCTAATAAAAAAATACCAGGACCACGCCTCTAGGATCCTCAAATTCAGTAAAATAATATATCGAAAAAATATTCCCTAAAATAAAGTAGCTTTGGATTCGTGACGGCTTCATTAGCCGTAGTGTGACGTATTTGCCAGCCAAGCGACGGAATCTATCACTCATTCACTTTAACCGACTCCTAAGCGCTGAATCATGAAAATCGTTGCGTACAGTAGTGACTGCCGCGACCTAGATAGACTTATCTAAACTAAAGTTCTTATTTATAACAAAAATTACTGTACCGAAAGGAAAACTTCAAAACGGCAAGTCTGTTAATCGCGCAGAGCCAAAAACAGAAAATAAAAAGTTATGTCAAAGTTGTCAAACAATTCGATTTGGAGTTTTGGCGGGAACGCGGGAAGAGTCGTGTCGCTCCGTTGTATTTTTTTTCAAAACTTGTGTTTTGTCGAGTGTTTATGCATCAAAATGGTGGTGTTTTATTCATAAAGTGCCGAATTACAAGCGTGAGTGTAGGAAAATGATATAATGTGGTGAAACATGATTTTTCGTGGTGCTTCCAAAACTCCATCGAAGCTTTATAGTAAAGTCGCCACTACTTTACTAAAGCATGACTGGACTTGACTGACACAGACTGGACTGGACTAAGACTGGTCTTTGACTATAACTAGCTACGAGGACACTTATTTAACTTTTGTAACTTGAAAATATATAAATACTTGACACTGGCAAATGCTAAAACGCGACGCCAAAACCAAAGGAAAAAAAAAAAAAAAAAAAAAATCGATTTGTTTTGCTCCTGCTCGAGTGTCTTCTGTTTATTTAAAATGTTTTCTTTGTTTAAATTGCACGATATGATATTGTTTTTGAGAGATAAATGCTTAGAATAAAAAAATGTCTTCAAAGAATACGGTGCCCGAGGGCGAACGGTACACGTACGACTATTTTTTTCTGGATTATGTCTGTAGACTGTGTTGGGGATCTGATGGTATCATAGAACTATCATCTTTTAGCACAAAAGCTATCGAAAACGATGCTACTGTAGCTGAAAAAATACAAGAATACATTGGCATCGATGTCACGACCCATAGCCATCCGAAAAAAGTGTGTTCAAAGTGTTTAAACGAAATTGAAATATTCATCGAATTCAAACGTTTTTGCCATGAAACTGACAGAAAACTCCATGGTATACTTGAAAAAGGTTCAGTACCCCAGAAACTTGCTCAAGTTGAGATAGGTAGTAAAAGAAAATTGGATGACCTAATTGTAAAAGGAGAATCTGATATAGATTTTAGTAATTTGGGTATAGGTGAGTCTATTGAAGATTTATTTGATGATTTGCCTCTATCTTGTGGAGATAATAGAAATATAGACCGGCCGGTGAGAAAAAAAAGAATAAAAAGAACAAATTATTGTAATTTCTGTCGTTTAAATTTGGAATCTGTTGAAAAGTTAACACAACACAATTTGGAATGCCACGGTATTGAAGAAAATGGAGTTTTTAAGTGTTTCGGATGCGAGAAAAAGTTTAGCAATGTTAAAAAAAGGCTTAGACATGAAACTGAAACTTGTAAAGAGCTAAAATGTGGCTATAAATGTGTTATATGTGATAGATATTTGCCTAAACGCAAGTTATATGAACATCATATGAGAGCACATAGGGAAGATCAAGAAATCAACTTGCCAGATGATATTTATAAATGTGACAAGTGCTTGAAATCCTTTGAAAATACAGAATATTTGAGAGAACACATGCTGACCCATTATCGGAAGGAAAAGAAAACTTACGTCTGTGATGTATGTACCATTATTTTTTGTAATTTTCAAAGAGTCAAGAGACCTGTAAAACATTTTGATTTATTTTAGGACTGCTTAGAATGCATCAATTGTAATTGTTACTCAATGGTCAATCTTTGTTCTACTTTTTTTTAACAAATTTAATGTTTTAATTTTTTTAATGTGTAGGTTTGAACCTACTCATTTTACCGCCTAGTGGCGCCATCTAGAATTAAACCACCAAACCTTTATTGTTGAAATGACATCATAAAATGCTACTATGGCGCCATCTAGAGTTCAAGAGTGAACAAACACAACTATTTTAGGAATTTATTCAGGGGCGTAGCTACCGCCATATCAATGATATGGGGCCCCCGGGCTACAAAGGTACCCTTAACATGTATACACAAAAATTAGTAAAATGTTATCCACAATGTCACACAATCTCGTGCTTTCCGAGGAAAAAACATTTAAAAAAACTGTGATATGATCAACTGTCCATTATTACTTGGTGGTAGATCTCCTTAGCAAGAGATCGTCTAGGTAGGTACCACCGCTGTACCAGTTATTCTGCCGCTAAGCAGTAGTGTGTAAACATTACTGTGTTCCGGTTTGAAGGGTACTGCAGCTAGCGAAATTACTGGGCTGTTGAGACTAACCATCGAAAGTCTCCAAAGTAATGAGCGCCAAAGCAGCGATGCCCTGGACTTTGTTTTGTTACTCAGAGTTCTGTGTATCGCTGCAATGGTCATGGACAGGCGTTATCTCTTACCATCAGGAGAGCGTCTCGTTCGTCTCATTATTTCTTACATAAAAAAAAAAAAAAATAATAATAATAATCGATAAATATTTATTTTAATTTAATGCGAGCATTTTAGTTTCTTTTGTGAGAAATCTTTACCCTTCATTTGGGGCCCAACTAATTTTGATACAGGGCACCCTAAGCCACTAGATTTCATTATCAGCTGCAGTCAAATACGAAAAAGAAATCAGTAGTAAGTATTGTTTGTTAATACATTCAAATTAAAATTTATCATGAGTAATGAGACTTGAAATAAAATTTAATAAGCCTTCAGTTATTTATTTCATGTATTTGTAGATCTGTGGTAGAGTTTTCACTCGGCGAGACTACTTGTACAAACACAAGTTGGTGCATGAAGGCGGGAAGCACCAGAAATGTCCGCACTGTGACTACAGAACTGTCCAGAAGTCTTCGCTGAATGTGCATATCAGGTAAATTATTTATTAATATGACAAATGCCAAGATTTAACTTATTAATTACTTTTTTTTTCTTTGGTTTTGGTGTCGCATTTTGAGCATAAACTTGTGCCTCAAATTTTTTTCCGTCTACTGTAACTGACCATCATTAAACCAGGAAGCACACCGGCGAACGTCCATACCCGTGCGACATATGCCCTCACCGCTGCGTTACCAGCTCCAACCTTCGGGAGCATCGCAAACGGCACTTCGGCATCAAGGCTTTTGAGGTAACATACAACCTTACAGTGGAAATTCCCTTTTCCTCTAAACGCACAAAACTTTTCCAGACCACTTTCCTTGTAAGAATCAGTGGTGGTTACAATGGACCCATAGGACAAAAAAAACTATTCATAAAGTTGCATTTTTTTGTACATAATAATAAAATTACCAAGTCGATAATAACTAAAACAACAATCTGTTTAAAACTGAAAAACAAACCCAAGTTTTTTTTTTAACTTAAATAATGAGGAAACTGAATAAAATTATCGATTTTTAATCGATTTATACACAGATGGCGCCATTTCTCAACTGGCAAGTGACATTCCTTTTTTACGTTTAGTGACCACGCGTTTTTTCATTTATCGCACAGGTGGCACTCTTTCCAAAATTCGATTAAAATGTGTTTAACTACATTGGTTTAATCCAAAAACGCATATCTTATCTTTTTTAATTTAGAAAAAAAGACAGTAAGTATTGTAATCGATTTAATAAAAATCGATTTTTAATATTTGGGTGGTTCTCCGAAATTTGGTTAACTTGGTGGTGACAACAATTTTTACATATTATTTATTAATTTATCTAATATTTGAAACTACTAAGCGGTAATATAAAGTCCATTTTATTTGGTCACTCATTTTCATACATATCATAATATTCTTTATTTCCAAAAATAGCCACTTCTTACTCCAAATATCAGGCCCTAGCCATGTAAGATCTCCCAAATGTAGTAATCATTTCACTGTAATTATAATTCTATAAGAATAATTTGGCTTAAATGTATTTAAACTTGTTTACTATTAGATTACTAACCTTATCATTACGATTTAATTTATTATAACAATATGTATCATCACATTATTTCAAGTCAAAAAGTGTAAGCGATAAAAAATATCAGTCCCTAGTCATTTACGAAATTCAAAAATACGCGGCATCTAAGCATAAAGCCTTTTTCATAACATGCTCAATACAATAGCATTGGTGTGAAGTTAATTGTAAATACGACTTAAGTCGCGGCAGTCATTTTGTTATTAGTGTTATCAACGACTTTGCTGCAGAAAAACGTGCTGTGCCAGTCAACCTTTCAGGCCCTAGGTAAGTCGTTTCATAGATAATTAATTAATAATTGATCTCATTACTTATTGTAAATTCGAGTTTGGTTTGCCTTGTTATTTTGACCACCTATTGGGTTTGATGTTTATTTAAAATAATACGCTACATTTGATTTTGTTTCGTTTCGTCAGTTCCTAGACCGTCAGGCCCTAGTCGTAAACGTGACTAGGGCCTGAGACAACATCTAGGGACTGATGGTCATACTGTGTAATGCATGGTTTTAAACATAATACCAGTGTATTTGTTGTAGAATATGGCGCCTAGAAAGAAAACAATATTATCTAAAGAGGAAATTGCAAGAAATAGTCTGAACAGGCAAAGAGGCAATAGGATAAAAATAAAAATGACAAAGAATAGGGAACGAGGTAGAAACAGGAAAAAAGACTACGGAAATATGTAAAAGACATGAGTCCTGTAAAAGAACTCCGCGTGAGCACAGAAAAGCAAGAAAAAAATGAGTAAGCCTATTCATCTGATTATAGTAAAACTCAAAAGATTCGTGAAAATACTGATAAATACACGGACCAAAATAAGCCACTGTCATCGGACGAGGAAATTATTCCTGAGGTTCCTTTATTAAACAATGAAAGAAGAGCTGAAGCTAGAGGAGAGAGTAGGAAGGAGGAGTATAGTTAAACGGGATAAAATAAATTATTAAAGAGAAAGGTCTTAGTTATTGAAAATTTAAAGAAAAAACTTGCCAGCGAAAAACGAAGAAGCAGAAGACTGAAACATAGAATGATATAAAAGAAGAAAACACTTACACCAAAAAGAAAAATGTAGAAATGGCCACAGACCCTAATCAAAAAGCAGAATTGATAAAAAAAGATCATCAGATATTATCATCTTCAGAATCCGTGATATTAGCCGTGATATTATCACGGATTCTGAAGATGATAATAAATGCCATTAGCAAGTATGAGCTACATTGCGCATAAAAAGTCTAAAACTAGCTATCGCAGTGGACATTATATTCTAGTCGAATTAACAATGAGGAGAAAAGAATATCGATAAGCCGCAATTTTTTGACGATGAAGATGGAGAGCTGACATTCCTTAAAGTTTGCAATGAAGATGACACAGAATTTTAAATAAATGATAATGATATCGCCGACTTGCCTTACGAAGACGTTATAGAAAAACTACCAGTTCTTATCGTCAAGAGGATTGCATTATTTTACATATTTAAACCCCCTTTAATGTTTACGAGAAATAAAACAAATAGTGATATAAATAAAGACGAGGTACTAGGTAGTTTAGGTTTGAAATATTTATGATCTTATAATATAATTAGTAAAAGGCTGAACATTGTGTTCAAATTATAATATCGTTACTTAGAAAGCTGAATCACTTAAAATAATTGTTAATTACCTAAAGACTATTATTTTGTAAGTATAAACTCAAAGTGAAATTTGATTATTAAGATATATTGGCACATTTTTTCATGTGCATAATGAATAAAAGAAAGCCTGTGACTGGAACTTTTTAGTTTAATCTAAATTCATAGAATTTGTTAACATAAGAGATATTTTGTTGTAGTGATCTTTTAAAAAGTAGCTTATTAAGTAAATTATATTTCTAAAAACTGATTGTCTGCCTCAATATCATTGAGTACATTGCATATTTATGAGACTGGAACTAAACTGAGGTACTAAATATAAGATTGTGGAAAAACTAGATAATAACCATAAATAAAATTACTTGCTTAGGCTATTTTATTAAAATAATAATTAGTTATGATATGTGAGGTATTTGATTTTGTTACAGTTGATTTTTCAATAAAAATGTGATTGATTTGACATAATAAACGTGTTTGGCGTCAGTCCCTATCACGTCTCGTCAGTCCCTAGAACACTGATTTTAAAAAAACCTAAATTTCTCTTAAAATATTAAGTAAAGTGACTGGCCCTTTTAGGTACAGCAAAGTAGATGTTATACCTACAGCATAGAATAAAAACTTTACTGATTATCATCTAAAAATACCACATTCAAAATTAGGTCAAAAGTTAACCAAATTTCGGAGAATCACCCATTTAGAGAATTGATTATTAAAAATCGATTAATGTAAATATCGATTATTTCTTCACATCCCTAACTTTGAGTCGAGTTATCGAGTAGTTGTATAAATATGGCCGTATACCGATTACGCTGTCGATCCCTATTATACACGAAGCATTATATAACGTTAAAATCATCCTCAATTTGAATAAAAATCAATACAGTAAAAGTTCCTTATTCTCGGTTTCCTTATTCGCGGGTGAAAAAATTGGAACCCTGTTCCTGTATTCGCGGCTAAAAAATTCATTATTCGCGGATGCAATCGTTAAACAGAAAAAAATTGCGTGTCATTTATTAACGTATCGGCATCTTTTGAGTATGTATGTACTGTCGGTACGTGCCGAGGTGGCTTTTATAAAACATGTAACCGAGTGGACTCATTTCAAACTAAAACAAACCTTACTGCCACTGTATAAAGACTCGAATTACTTATTTTGAAACGACAAATTTATTTATAAATGCTACAGCCCATTATCAATCTGAATTTAAAGACTTTTTAAAAACGACAAATCAATAATTTTTAAAGCTGATTTTAGTTTGATACATATTGGTTATATTTAGGAACGTTAGAACGTATCCCATATGATTCCATACTGATTACCATGCCATATCCACGGTTTCTGTATTCGCGGCATATTTTTTTTTTTAGAAAGAAAGAAAGAAAGAAAATAATTTTATTTTGCAACAATACAAAAATAACAACAAATAGAGACAAACAGTTACAAAATAGGGGCTCACCTCAGCATAATACTGGTCACACTAATTAGTATGACCAGCGCTGGTCTTCCGGTGAGCCCTTGTCGGTGAAACAAAACAACAAAACAAACATAACAAATTACCAACAACAAATAAACAAAACGAAATAAAAAATTCAAACAACAAACTACTATGCAAATAACTCTTCTCAAAATATCAACATACAAATAACAAAACAAAAATAAAAATAACAGGCTCACGTTTGACCACCATCACGCCTGTTACCAAAAGAGAAGATACGATCTAGGATGTAACACGCTTGTCTAGGGGGAACCGATTCATGAAACTAGCGATAACATTATATAGCACTAGTTTCATGTATCATGTTTTATGTGATTTATGATTTGATTGATTATGTGATTTTATGTGATAAATAATGAGACAAACGTGACGCTCTCCTGATGGTAAGAGATAACGCTTCTCCACGACCATTGCAGCGATACACAGAACTCTGAGTAACAAAACAAAGTCCAGGGCATTACTGCGTTGGCGCTCATTACTTTGAGACTTTCGATGGTTAGTCTCAACAGCCCAGTAATTTCGCTAGCTGCAGTACCCTTCAAACTGGAACACAGTAATGTTTACACGCTACTGCTTGGCGGCAGAATATCTGGTACTGCGGTGGTACCTACCTAGATGACCTCCTGCAACTGTACGTTAACCTACTTTTTATATTTCAGTGTAAGTTATGCGAAAAGAAATTCGGCTATAAAATAAGTCTCGAAGAACACATGTCCGCTGTGCATGCACAGTCGGAAACACACGTTTGTGCACAATGTGGCGCCACCTACTCGCGCTTCCGAGGCTTGCGGCGCCATCTCTTGGCGAAGCACGGGAAAAAAGTGAAAAAAGTCAAAGATAGCCTCATAGAAATACAAAACAGCGAAGTGAAATCGTTGAAAAATCAAGTGGATCTCGACAGCAATGGAGCGGAAATCCAAAAATGTCACGAGGAAGTTTCAAATAGTCAATTAGAGCTGCAAACTAACGAAGGAGGAGGTAGCGAGAAAATGGCATTTTTAGAAGAGAAAAATTGTTCCGTGGTTCGGACAATAGATGGCGCTGTGTTTATGAGTTCCCCTATTATAATATAACACACTAGCTGCGCCCCGCGGTGTTGCCCGCTACATGTTTTCGGGATAAAAAGCAGCCTATTCGGCTTTTCGCTTCTATCCACCGCCAGCTGTCCTACGTATATCGTCACTCCATCATCTCCACGCAGGGCGTTCTACGCTACGTTTGCCAATACGCGGTCTCTACTCTGGAACACGTCTACCCCAGCGGTTATCGGTTCTGCGACAGATATGCCCGACCCATTGCCACTGCAGCTTGCTAATACGCTGAGCTATGTCTATTGACTATAATTCTCTGGCGAATTACTTCGTTTCGGAATATTATCAAAATTATAATAATATTTGTGACAAAAGTCACGTTTTTAGGCGCTTTTAAAATTATGTACTTACGCCAGAAATGGTTCGCTGATCATGTGTAAATATAATTAGTATATAAACCAATGTTTTTTATTTTAATTCCTACTTAAACTACAATTTTATTGTATCCCAGAAAAAGGTTTTTTAATTGTTTGATAGGCTATTTGTTGACCACAGCTCAACTGGTGTTAAATGACGATGTGGTCGAAGATGGTAAACCTAGATAGAACCAGCTATCAAGCGAGGCTGCCGGAACACACCGTTAGTTAGTCAAAAAAATTTAAGTTGGCTAAAACGTTGGGAGTCCTTGGGTTGAAACCCAATAATGACAAAAAAAAAGAAAACCACGGCATGATGTTAAAGGCACTACTATAAAAAAAAGACATTTGTTTCGTTCATAAATTATATTTCAGATAAAAACGCAAACTTAAAACTTTAACTTAAAAATTTGTCAAAAAAATATTGCCTTAGACGTCCAGCGTAATGGCGGTAAAATAAAATTACGTTCCATTTTGCGCAACAAGTCCCAGTCTATATTTATTAACTCTTTTGTATCCAGCATCATTTATCTCAAAATAATCTTCTCTGACTTTCTTGACGACCTTCCTGTGTTTGACCAGTATATGCTTCCTTAGGTGTTCGAAGCGGAAATATAGGGCTCCACAGCGTTTGCACATGTTTTCCTTCTTCCCTTGGTGAGCCGACGTTATGTGTTCCTTTAGAGACCTCTTGTACATGTATTCTTTATTGCAAATTTGACACTGGAATAAAAATAAATAGATTTCTTTTTTTTTTTATGGTTGACAGGCTAGTTGTTTGACCACAGCTCACCTGACGTTAAGTGAAGGTGTGGTAAAGCACACCTAGCCTGGAATGGAACTGGCTCTCAAGTGAGGCTGCCGGAACACACCGTTAGACGCTTGGCGGCAGATTTTCAACTTGAGGGTGGTAGCTAGCCAGCCGAGTACTAGAAAGTACCCTACCACCATACCACCACCACAATTGAATAAAAATAAATTTTGTAGCGATGATGGCTCAGTGGTTAGCGCGGTAGGTTCGCATGCCGAAGGGCGTGGGTTCAAACCCCAACAATGAGCTTGAGCTGCCGGTGAAGGAAAACATCGTGAGGAAACCATAGCATGGTGGTAGTGTACTTTCAAGTACTCGGCTGGCTAGCTTACCCTCAAATTGGACATCTGCCGCCAAGCATATAACGGTGTGTTCCGGCGGCCTCACTTGAGAGGCTCCCGCACTAGGATGACCTGTGTCGGGGGAGTATGAATGAATTAACCTTATAAAACTATGTTTCCTTAGCAGGAGGTCGTCTAGGTAGGTACCACCGCAGTACCAGATATTAGTAGTGTGCAAACATTACTGTGTTCCGGTTTGAAGGGTACTGCAGCTAGCGAAACTACTGGGCTGTTGAGATTAACCATCTAGTCTCAAAGTAGTGAGTGCCAAAGCAGTGATGCCCTGGACGTTGTTTTGTTACTCAAAGTTCTGTGTATCGCTGCAATGGTCATGGACAGGCGTTACCTCTTAACATCAGGAGAGCGCCTCGATCGTCTCATTACTTTTACATTAAAAAAAAAAATGTTCTGCGCTAAAAAATGAGGGTACCTTATAAGCCCTTATTCCCAAATGAGTGGTGTTAATATGTCTCCTGAGATTGGAGCTGGTGACACAGGTGTATGGGCATCGATCGCACGCATACGGTCTCTCTCCTGTATGCAGTCTGTGGAACATAGACAAAACAATGTGACATATATGACACAAGCTGTCCACGAGAGTTGACGAGAGTTTTGGCGGGAACGCGGAAAGAGTCGTGTCGCCATGTTGTATTTTTTTGCCAAAACTAGTGTTTTGTCGAGTGTTTAAGCATAAAAATGGTGGTGTTTTATTCGTAGAGTGCCTTTTCGTGTTGCTTTCAAAACTCCATCGAAGCTTTATAGTAAAGATGCCACTACTTTACTAAAGTATGACTGGACTTGACTGACACAGACTGCACTTGACTAAGACTGTAACTGACTACGAGGCAACTTATTTAAATTATGAAACTTGAAAATATAAAACACTTGACACTCAAAATACGACGCCAAAACACAAGAAAAAAACTGTCCTCGTGACATATCTACAGCTTATGTCAATCCCGTATATTTTGGACTTTTCTATTAGCATTATCGCTGATAAAATTTTTGTTACTTTGTCTAGGTGTGAAACGGAACTGGCATTCAAGTGGGATTGCCGTAATAATCTGTTAGGCATATGCACAAAGTGCCATGCCAAAAACAAAAAAAAGTAAACACATACCAATTTCTTGTATATTACACAAAATATATTCTATTGATAACACCAATGTTACAAATCAAACTTCATAAAAATAATTTCAAATAATTATGTTTGTGTAATTGCTATGCTCGGAGTTTCCCTACGAGATCGAATCAGGAATGAGGAGATCCGTAGACGAACCAAAGTTACCGACATAGCACAACGGATTAGCAAGTTGAAGTGGCAGTGGGCAGCGCACATAGCACGCAGAACTGATGGCCGATGGGGCTGCAAAGTTCTGGAGTGGAGACCACGGACCGGCAAGCGCAGCGTAGGACGTCCACCCACAAGGTGGACAGACGACCTAGTAAAGACCGCAGGAACGCGCTGGATGCGAGCCGCTTCCAACCGGTCTTTATGGAAGTCAATGGGGGAGGCCTATGTCCAGCAGTGGACGTCCTACGGCTGAAATGATGATGATGATGATGATGATGTTTGTGTATAATTAAAAAAGTTATTAAACACTGATCACATGTCAATATAAAAAATATTAGCAAAAATAATAAAATTACATTAAAAAAAATACTACTAGTAATTTAATCATCTTTATTAGCTCAAGTGTGAACGTCATCTCGCTCGATGATAATGAAGATCAACATTTACTAGTGCATGACATGAGCTAGTTCCGTTCCAGGGTAGGTGTGCTTTACCATCTTCGACCACACCGTCACTTAACATCAGGTGAGCTGTGGTCAAACATCTAGCCTGTCAACCATAAAAAAAAATGACGACTTGAACTTTACTAATTCGAATATTTTGCCTTTCTATGCGGTAGTTTATTTTTAATACGTTTTCAAACTTTTTATAGTTATGACGTCATGAGGTAGGCTGAATATGTAGATCTGTAGTGTTGTTGTTAAACGCACGAGTCATGACTGGAATTAATTTAAAGGTTTAATACCTACTATGCAACTGAAATATGTAGAATATGCACTAGCCATGTAAAAAAAAACAACGACGTAGATAAGTGTATGGAGGTTACAAGTATAACGGCAACCGTTAACTTGACATTGACAGATTTTGTCGAGGTTTGCCATTGTTTTTTTTGGCACTGAAAGAATCCATAAACAGCCGACGACGTGACGTCATTAGAGGTAAATTGGAAGTCAAGTTTATGTTATGTATTTTATTAAAATAAACCCCATCTCATAGTTTAAAGAGGTTTAAACGTGAAAATCATTTACAGGACTGTAATATTTCGAAATGGTTTTGGAATCAGCAAAGTATTTTTTTTCTTTACATACCGAATTGACTCATTGCACCTTAATCTTTCATAAACTTTCGAAATACAGATATAGAGATAATATTGGATTCTGTGTTAGAACACCCTTTCTGCGTAACCTTGTATCTTGCAAGTAAAAGTGTTAACCTTACCTGATGTGGTAAACGAGCGATGTTTTCAAGGTCGCATGGTAGTCACAGTGAGGGCACTTAAGCTGTTTGTTACTTGTATGAATCAGCATATGTTCACTTAAGCTCTTTTTATTTTTCAATACTCGACCACATGTCTGAGAAGGGGGGAAAAAGATAAATCAATAAAAAAAAACTGCTATTTTGGGCCTTACCAACTTCGATCAATAATAACCCTTTTTATTTAAGGTCTCCACAGTTTTAGTTTCAATTAAACAAAATAAAATAATAACTACTCTAAAAGGCCGCTATCAATGGGAATAGTTTCCACAATGCTGGCCACATTGCTGCGTTGTATGGCAATATTCAAACGCTGAGCAAAATAAAGGCCAGCGTTTTGTTCACGTGTGGCGTCGACCAGACGAGATGACAATTCTTTAAAAATTTTTTTTGCTCTCGGTCCCCACGGTCCCAAAGTTTCAACCCCAAAAGGCTCAAATATGTACCCACTGTCCAGGGTACTATACTTGCGCCGTTTGAGGTCTTCTGCAAATTCCGCCGCTGCGCCAGCCCTAATCTTGGAAGATGTGACGGCGCAAATGTGTCAACGCAAGTGGCGTCCCATCTTCCAGGGAATCAAAGTCATAATAACCCTAGATTCCCGATAGAAATTAAAAAACGGCCCGAAAAATAAGAGCACAAATACCTTTGTGGTCTTATTTCAAATTAGTATGGTCCAATTAAACTACGTCTAGTTCCAAAATAGAGTTAGCACGAATTTGTCAACAAAATGTTTTTAACCTTATTCTTTACGTATTAAGTTTCATCTTAGAATAAATATTTTGGTACTTATGGACTTTTTTTAATTGCTCACCTTTCTTCGATGACAGAAGGACTTAAATACCTTTGTGGTCTTATTTCAAATTAGTGTCCAATTAAACTATGTCTAGTTCCAAAATAGAGTTAATTGTTTTTAACCTTATTCCTTACGTATTAAGTTTCATCTTAGAATAAATACTTGGTGGTAGATCTCCTTAGCAGGAGGTCGTCTAGGTAGGTACCACCGCAGTACCAGTTATTCTGCCGCTAAGCAGTAGTGTGTAAACATTACTGTGTTCCGGTTTGAAGGGTACTGCAGCTAGCGAAATTACTGGGCTGTTGAGACTAACCATCGAAAGTCTCCAAAGTAATGAGCGCCAAAGCAGCGATACCCTGGACTTTGTTTTGTTACGCAGAGTTCTGTGTATCGCTGCAATGGTCATGGACAGGCGTTATCTCTTACCATCAGGAGAGCGTCTCATTATTTTTTACATTAAAAAAATAATGATATGGTACTTATTGACTTTTTATTTTCAAGCGACATTTATTTATTGCTAACCAGATTGCTTCTTCGATGTCAGAAGGACTTAAATATAAATATTTTGCAATCGTTATTAAACTTTACTAACGATAAGTTAGGGCCCATCGCGTTACAGGAACCCGAACAGCGAATACATATCACTCCATACATACCTCACACACATACTTCATCTCCTTCCTATGTACTGCCATATGTTTTCTCCATTCTAAGTGAACTTTAAACGTCTCCGAACAAATTTCACATTTGTAAACTTTGCTTTTCTGCTCCTGGCACTTTTCTCTCACATGACATTTCGCTCTCCGTGTTGGAACACATTTACAGCAACTACTACAGCTATATTCCATTGTATCTTTACACAGTTTCAATTTGTGCTCAAATGTATTATTACATCCATAGCATTCGAATGTCCCGTTATCATTTTTGTGTACATCTTCATTGTGTTTCGTTATCTCTTCCGTAGAGTCAAAAATTAAACTGCACACAGAACAATAATTATCTTTTGGAAACTCACTGTCATCACATTCAAAATCTGAGTATGCTCGTTCCAATTTTATATTTAGTTTTTTATCGAGCGATTTTTTAGGTTCTCTCTGAAAAATGGTTTCATAGTTTTTCTCCGATTTCACTTTGGATAAGGGGCTATTTGATAGAATAATTTTCAGCTTCCTATCCGCTTCTTGGCACAGCTTTTTGAATCTTATGAAGCTTTCAATTTTTACTAGACAAAGTGAGCAGACTGTCTTTGGGTTCCCTGCAGTTATATCAACGCCAATGTATTCTAGTATTTTTTTACATGTCGGTGTGTCATTTTCTATAGATTTTGTGATGTTTGTTGTGCTCCAACACAGTCTGCATATATTGTCTTGACAGAAGTAGTCATATGTATATTTTCTATTGTTCAAGAATGTACTTCTGGAAGACATTCTTATGGCTGCTTTCGAAGGGTTGTTATTTGGTTCCATTTCCTTTTTAGTGCATGACACTGAAACTGATATAGGAATGTGTTAAATTTACATTGTTTAGTAAATTAAATGCAGTGTTTAGTCAACTAAATTTTCATAAACAATCACACTAAAATGAAACCTAACAAATATAATTAAATAAAAAAAACAATTTTTATACTAGTTAATTTTTGTTTTACTTGTAAAAGATTATTTACATTTAATTAGGTTGATTTTTTGTGACCACATGTTAATTATTTTAAATTTTTATAATATGTAAAGTTTACGTAATAAGTCATAATTATGTTATTAAAATAATTCTACCTAATTATTTAAATATATATATATTAATTTTACATACCAGTTTGTCCATTCCCTTCCAATTCTATCATTAATTTTGGACCACTTGGTAAATCTGAAAGAATATAGGTAAATACTTTTTAATATTACTATAAACAAAATTGAAAAATTCCCTCATTCTTTTGTTATTTTATACAGAATAATTTAAATTTTATCCTGACCACTGCATACGAAAATAAATGTATTAATAAGTTGTCTTACAATAATCCTGTAAGCAATTAGAAGTGTCATTAGAAGATATTCTACCCACTAAGCAGTGTGTAAACATTACTGTGTTCCGGTTTGAAGGGTACTGCAGCAAAATTACTGGGCTGTTGAGACTAACCATCGAAAGTCTCAAAGTAACGAGCACCAAAGCAGCGATGCCCCGGACTTTGTTTTGCTGCAATGGTCATGGATATGCGTTATATCTTATCATCAGGACAGCCCTGTTGGTTCAGCGGTAGAATGTCTGCTTCAAGAGCTGAAGGGCGCGGGTTCGTTTCCAACCCAGAACAAACTTTGTGGTACAAACAAATTTAATGTTTGTTCTGTCTCGGTGTACTGTATGTATTTACAAAAAAAAAAGTAATTAAGTATTCTATCAGTTATCTGATTTCCATAGAATAAATAAGCTTTGCTTAGTTTGGGGTCAGATGGCACTGTGTGTAATGTCCTGCAATATTTATGTATTGATCAGGAGAGTGCATCGTTCATCTCATTATTTTCATATTAAAAAAAAAGTGGTACAAAAATAGTTAGTAACATAGTCAAAATATAGCAAACCTTGCATTTCATGGCCAACTGAGTCATTGTCTTGACTCGTAGAGCTTAATTCCTCTTGCAATAACGACATAGCAGGACCTTCAGTTGTTTTGGGCCTTTTCTGTTTCAAGGCCTTTTTTCTTTTAGAAGATTTCATGTCTTGCCATGTCTGAAAATGTCTTTAAGTCGGCATAAGTTACATTTTAAATCCCAACAAGAGGCCATCTGTATATTATGTCACGTGTTGCAGAGGGGGGTCATCATAGCGTGATGTATACACAGATGAGTTACCACTTGTTACAAAGATGGAGGATGGCTCCAAAAATTGACATTGAAATTGGAATCAAATTCAAGTGACATAATTTAAAGATGGGTCATATAATTCTTATTTTTTTATCACAGACTTTTTTTTTTATATTATAGGTTAATTTTCCTATTTAATGGTAAAAATCCATTACTCCCAACTGCAAAGTCTGTAATATACCACATTATCATGGAAAGTGCTCGGAATGAATCAATTAGATTAACTGGCCTAAACAAACTACTATTAGGACTGCATGTTGGTTACTGTAAGTGTTCTGGCTGAGCCTCCCTCAGACGTGGCCAGAATCTAAACTTAAAATTTAAATTGTAGGTAATAATATAAGCTATGTTTTCAGAGCGACATATTCACCTTAGCAAAAAAGCTCATTAAAATTGATTAAAATAAAAAACTTATAGGTTTCTGTTTGACCGCCACTCCACCTGATGTTAAGCAAGGATGCGGTCTACATTGAAGCATACTTGCCTAGATCATGCCTATGTGTTAGGCATGCTCCCACCTGATGGGAAGCAACAATGTGTCTTCATATGGAACACACTATATGCCAGCGGCCCAGAGCTTTGCTCCGATACTTCAAGGAGCTGTGTTGGCATGGGTAGATGCTTGTAGGGGGAAATGCACAATACACCCCAAGCGGGACGTCAGTGCAGGACCTATCACCCCCACTTTGAATAAGAATAATAGAACATGCTTGCCTAGATCTTGCCTATGTGTTGGGCATGAAACAACAATGAGGTCGTATATGGAACATGTTTGCCTAGGAAGTACCTGTTCATGAGATTCCTAAACAACAAAGTGTTTATTGTATTGTTATTTTATTTATTTATTTCTTTTGTACACCAACCTTACATTTATTTACTCTTCTTTCCATCCAAAGGTTGTCTGGAAGAAATCGCTCTAGGCGATAAGACCGCCCTTATACATCATCTATTCTATTGTTTTGTTATATTATTATGTCTTCTTTTTTTTTGTTTGTTGTTTGTTTCCTATTTGTATTAATTGTGATCTGTGTTTCTGGTGTATAATAAAGTTATATTCTATTCTATTCTATTCTAAAGGGTTTTACTTAGTTAAATTACTTTTGAGCTTTAGCAGTGGCCTTTGGATTACAAAAAGATTTACTTATTTATTTATGGGCCACAGGATATATACGTCCCAAAATAACATAAAATTTCTATTCGCTCAGAGGTAAGAACTTACTTTGCGCCATTCCATCCAAGTCTTTACAGCACCGGGTATGCTGTTAAGTTCTTCCGCGATGTCGGTCCACCTTTTTTCTGCTTCATACTTACTGAAAGAAGTAGAATATTTTCCATTTGATAGATCGACATCGTTTTCCAGGCGAGATATCAGTCTTGCCTTTTGTTCAGTTGTAGGGTACGGTTTTCTTGTCTTTATATTATTATCTGGATTATTCATAGCACAACGCAATCTTATTACAATGAGAATAATAAATTTATTTAATATTATTTTTGTTTAATTGACACCACAGATAGACTTAAAGTTTACGTCTCAGATTAAAAATCTGAGCTTTATGTACCATACTAATGATTTTGACATTGACATAAGTTTAATGATTGACAATGATTTTTTTTAGGTTGATACTGTTAAAAAGAGTTTTTATACTTTTATCTGTGAAATTGAACAGGCTGGTTTTTGAATATTTATGTCATGCATGTACACTGTCAGTTAAATTTGAGATATAGTTTGTTATAGTGAAAAATATAAACATATTTCACATGATTCTCATGATGTATTTATTGTAAGACCAGTAATGTTACCACCACTAGCAAGACTCTGCTTAGCGTAGTATAACGGAAGATAGAGAGCTATCTACCAAACTCCTACAGATACTCAGATTAAAAAATCTGAGGGTTGATAGAATAGATTTTTTTTTTTTAAATAAACACAAGTTTTGGATCACAGGACATCATATATTATATTATGTTTTGGATGATTAGTCTAATGCGGTGACATGACTTGCAAAATATGTGTTTTCGTAGTATTTGTTGTAGATGATTGTTATATATCCTATACATTATTAGATCATGCCTTGTGTTTAAATTTAACTATATTTATACGACTTTAATTGGGACCACTTGAAACATAAATTCAATATTTCAAGTATTCAAAAAAGTATTGCATGTCCGCTACGATAAGCTGTTGAATCAAAAATTCAAAATTTAGTCGAAATTTGCCATTACATAACTTTGATTTATTTGGTGTGACTTTGAATTTGACTCAGATTTGTATCCTTAGAGTATACGTAATTATAGATATTATGTATATTCTTAGTTTGACTTTATATTTTATTATTAAATATTTAAAATGTTTCACATTGGCAAAGTGCATAAAGTGTGTTGCAAAACGAAAAAATGGCAGTACATCTAAGCAGCACGCAGACCGACAGAAATAAAAAAGTTGAATGGAAAAATTATTTGTCAATGTCAATATAAGTATTTATGTAGGAAAGTTTTGGCGGGAACGCGGGAAGAGTCGTGTCGCTCCGTTGTATTTTTTTCCAAAACTAGTGTTTTGTCGAGTGTTTATGTATGAAAATGGTGGTGTTTTAAACATAAAGTACCGAATTACAAGCGCGAGTGTGGGAAAATGATATAATGTGGTGAAACATGAGTTTTCGTGTTGCTTCCAAAACTCCATCGAAGCTTTATAATAAAGTTGCCACTACTTTACTAAAGCATGACTGGAATTAACTGACACGAACTGGACTTGACAAAGACGACTTCGACTTTAATTATAGCTAAGATACAGCAGAAATAACACTTAAGACAAGGCAGTATGGCTTTATAGCTTTAGCCTGCCCGAAGGGGCAAATTATCAAAAAAAAAAAGAAAGTATTTATGTAGCTGATGTAGTTTTGTTTTGATTATTGGAAAGAATCAAATAATACTCACTTTCACTCTACAAAGTAATATAAAAATAAATTCAGTTTACAAATACCTCGGAAAATGGGAAATAGAAATACACTAGAATAATAATTAGCTTAAAAAAGCCTACGAAGCAATTTATTTATTTTATTTATTTAATTATCAAAATATCGGAAAGCCTTATGCAAAAACTGAATTAACGATTAATAAAGCGATTTAGATCCTGGTCTACCTCTACCAGGATGTTTAAGAAAAGTTCACGTTTTGATGACGAAATGTATACATACGAGTACTTTTGTCAAGACAATGTGTGTAGGCTATGTTGGAGTGCAACCAACAGCATCGAGTCTTTCGAAAATAATTCTACGTCAGCAGAACAAATACTAGAGTACACTGGCATAGACGTGACTACAGGCACCCCAAACAAAGCGTGCGATATTTGTCGAAATAAAATAAAAAATTTCATCAACTTCAAGAAATGCTGTCAAGAAGCTGAAAGAAAACTCAAAACTATCATCTCCAGAACCTTTGTCGAAAATCAACGGACAATTTTAAAAAATGATTCTGATATAGATCTTAGAGTACATACCAGAGGAGTGATTAAAAATAAAGAAAAATGTAACAGGCGGGTTGTAAAACAAAAAAGGTATTCTAGTTTTGAAATAGCTGACCCTATTGATAATTACAATGATGCTCCAGAAGATGATAATTATTGTTATATCTGTAACTCAAATTTGGACTCAAAAGAACAATTGACGAAACACAAAAAGAATTGTTCATACAAATGCAGTGAATATAAAAAAGAGTTCACAGGTAATGATCTCAATGAGCTTCTACATGAATACATAAACAAATTCAGTTGTGATGTTTGTCAAAAGAATTTCTCAACTCACGAGTTGTTAGAATCGCACAAGAGTGACCATGAGGACTTGGTAACAAATAAGCTAAGCAAATACGAGTGCATGAAATGTTCTATGATATTTAAAACTGATGCTATTCTTAGAAAACATATGCATACTCATAAAAAAGTGTCCAAAGTTGATAATAAAAAGGAGAAATCCGTCTGTGAGGTAGGTCCACCATCACTGCATGTTTGTACATAACTGGACTTTATTTTTAGGGTTCCGTACCCAAAGACTTATTACGAAGGCTCCGCTATGTGTCCATATGTCACCAGGCTGTATCATGAACCATGATAGTTAGACAGTTGAAGTATTACTTTTCTTTTTTTTTTTATGGTTGACAGGCCAGGTGTTTGACCACAGCTCACCTGATGTTAAGTGAAGGCGTGGTGGAAGGAAGTGTGTAGCTAACAATAGTACCGAAGTCAAAATATTCATTCATAGATTAGTATAGGGATGAAAATTGTTCGCATTGTTTTGTTTTGCTGGAACAAGTAGAATTATTTTACTTGGTGGTAGATCTCCTTGGCAGGAGGTCGTCTAGGCAGGTACCACCGCAGTACCAGATATTCTGCCGCCAAGCAGTAGTGTGTTAACATTACTGTGTTCCGGTTTGAAGGGTACTGCAGCTAGCGAAATTACTGGGCTGTTGAGACTAACCATCATCGAAAGTCTCAAAGTAATGAGCGCCAAAGCAGTGATGCCCTGGACTTTGTTTTGTTACTCAAAGTTCTGTGTATCACTGCAATGGTCATGGACAGGCGTTATCTCTTACCACCAGGAGAGCGTCTTGTTCGACTCATTATTTTTGACATAAAAAAAAAAGAAAAAGTAAACGGTTGGTCGTTATTGCCGATGATTATCGATAAAGTTTCGTCGTTTTAAGCGATATGTCGCAGTATCCGATGTCGTTATAGGCGGTATGTTTAATTATGAGTTTGTATAGGGATTCGGCCGGGACCTTGCCATTCGGTTGTTATAACCAATCTGTCGTTATAAACGGTTTCGACTGTACATGCATAATCCTGAAATATTTCAGATATTTCAGATTACGAAAGTTTGAAGTGTGAACTATCTGTTTGTTACTTGTTCTGGTAAAAATAGTCATGGCCAGTTTCTTGTTATTTTTTTTTTAGGTAAAAGAGACTGTGAAATGTGACTTTTCCGATGCTTGTTGAGGTTGGAGCTGGTGACGCATCTGTAGGGGCACTGATCGCACGCGAATGGCCGTTCTCCGGTATGCAATCTGGAATACACGGCTTTATTAGAAAAACAATCAGCTTGAGCTGCCGGTGAAGGAAAACATCGTGAGGAAACCATAGCATGGTGGTAGGGTACTTTCTAGTACTCGGCTGGCTAGCCACCACTCTCAAATGAAAATCTGCCGCCAAGCATCTAACGGTGTGTTCCGGTAGCCTCACTTGAGAGCCAGTTCCATTCCAGGCTAGGTGTGCTTTACCATCTTCGACCACACCGTCATTTAACATCAGGTGAGCTGTGGTCAAACACCTAGCCCGTCAGCTATAAAAAAAATAATATTATTATTGCAGTGCCATATTTGTAAGAAAGGCTACAGACACAATGTGTCACTGAGAGACCACATAACGTCGACCCATCAAGGAGACAAGAAACACAAATGCAAGCAATGCGACGCCCAGTACTTCTATTTCAAGGGGCTCCGAAAACACATGTTGGTGAAACACGGGAAAAAAGTGAAAAAAGTCAAAGACGACTTCATAGAGGTGGACAGGGAAAGTTACACAAGAATGAAGAGGGGAAGATTTAAGATGGAAGGTGGCACAGGCCACGGGGAAGCTGGAATTGGCAATGGTGACGCAGAAATGGATTTTGAATAGCCGAGATTTAGGCATGGGAAATCCATCTTGGGGCGTTGGAGTCAATTGAGAAATGTGCTAAGAAACTCATCTGTAATGACTCTCTTTTTCAGAAAAAAACAGCTTGTTTTCGCTTAACAATCGTTTCAGTTACGATAGTGATTAAAATTTATTTATTTAATTTATTGGCTTTATTTATAATGCATTCAGTTACACTGGGCAAATAACAATTGCAAAAAAATGTATACAAATATATAAAATAACATGGCAATACTTATAACATATAAAACAATTAAATAATAATAATTTCATTTTTGCCTCAGCCTAGGTGTTTGACCACAGCTCACCTGATGTTAAGTGACGGTGTGGTCGAAGATGGTAAAGCACACCTAGCCTGGAATGGAACTGGCTCTGAAGTGAGGCCGCCGGAACACACCGATAGGTGCTTGGCGGCAGATTTTCAACTTGAGGGTGGTAGCTAGCCAGCCGAGTACTAGAGAGTACCCTACCACCATGCTATGGTTTCCTCACGATGTTTTCCTTCACGGCAGCTCAAGCTCATTGGATTTGAACCTACGCCTTTCAGCGTGTTCAATGCAAAACAACTGACCGCATTTTCCACAGAACTGTCGTCGCTACAACAATCATTTCCGCTACTACTCGATAGATGGCGGTTGATGTGACTTCTCTGTGCGCAAATGATGTAGATGTTTAGTTTTGCTACTCGATGATAGATGGCAGTTACTGACTTTCAGAGACGCACTGTTATAGCTTAGTGTAGTGTGAGCGAAATCAAATTAGTTTTTTGGCGGGAACGAGGAAAGAGTCGTTTCACCCCATTGTATTTTTTTTTCAAAACTAGTGTTTTGTGGAGTGTTTAATTTTGCATAAAAATGGTGGCGTTTTATTCCTAATGTGCCAAATCACAAGCGCGAGCGCGAAAAAATGATATAATGTGGTGAAACATGACTTTCTTTCAAGCAATTGTGATTTACCAAAATAAATGCCAGTAGCTGTGATTTCACTGTAAAATTATGCATAAATGGCAAAAATTTATTTGTATGGAAATCGAACCACCTTAAGAGTCCTTGTAAAATATTATAATTCATATTATATAAATAAAACAAGATAATCTATTTATTTATAAGACTTTTATTTCATCTCATACAATAAGAACAAAAAAATAAAATTTCTCTATAACATTAAAACATTCGATTCCTACACATGCATTCTTATTTCATAATTTATTTACAGAAATATTTTATTTCGACGAACATCTACAAATTCAAGTTTTAAAAAGTCAACTGTCAATGTCAAAGTTTTACTCGACCTTAGTTTTGGCGGAAAAGCGGAAAAATCATGGTTTATAATTATATTTTTTCAAGTGATTGCGTGCGGACAAGTAATATCATGCGGTGGAAAATGTTTTTCATCTTGTTTTGAAAACTTTGTAGAAGTTGCTCGTTGTAAAGTTGTCACTATATTTTTACCAGGTTACAAAACCTTTCAGAAGTAACTTTGCTACTTCTAAAGTAAAGGAAACGTTCAAATTTCAGTTTAATTTTCCACTAAAATGATTTTTCCAAACTTATGTATTTAATTTAGTATAGGCCACCATTTTTAAAAACTTTTTTTTTTTCATTTAGAGTTCGTGCATCGTAACGTAGCAAAGTCGCGATTTTTCCGTGTTCCCGCCAAAGTTACTTTTATTTTTTTAATTATAAAATGGCGACAGTCTGCCTTTGCCTGTAATAAGTACAATAATTTTTTTTTATTATGGCCGTTTTATTTTAAGAAAAGACTAAGCTTGAAGACTGTAGTTGGCGATCGAAACTAAAAATGCTACCTTTTTTATTACAGTTCCATAAACAAGCCCTCAAATTTGGTCTTACTTTTTAATTTGCGACATACAGTATCTTCACACACAAAAAAACGACTTAGAACAACAAAATTACAGTCGTTCGGCCTCAAATTAACAATGTTTTTTTCACTGAGGTCCAGAACGATGGTAACGATTATCTAGACACTAGGACAGAATATCTCATCAACCTATCTGCTAATTAATTGCGGAATAAAACCTTTGAAAGGCTATTTTTTTTTAAATATCGCTTGACGTTTAACATAGCGCCATCTAGCCCCAAACTAAGCAAAACTTGTACTATGGAAACCAGATAACAGATACTTGCGTATAACTTTACGTGCTTTTTTGCCGAATGCAGAAAATGCCGAAAAATAAAGAATTTTAACTATAAATTGGTCTAAATAACACAGCTTTGTTAGCTTATTTGGTAGTAGCTTTTTATCTGAGCTGTGGGATAGAGAGTAACATATTTTATTTGACAAACATTGTCATCTGTTCTGTGTATGGCTATTCTGTATATACAATAAATAATTAAAAATTAAACAGAAAACTAAAAACTTTTGTTCATTATGTTAGATTAACGTACGCAAAACGAGTTAAAAAAAAATCTAGTCTATGTCTATTGACGTCGAATTAACTTTTTTTTTATCTACTTATCTTTTTAATAGATACAGGGACGGACTGCTAGTTAAAAGTTTTAATTAACAGATAAGTTGATCAGTTCAAATACTTACAAAAATACTAAGTTTGTTTTTACTAAGCACTGGAATTAAGAGATTCTTTATTATAACCTTTTATTTTAGGCCATTCGCGTCAATGGAATTTGCCCTTACTTTCAATGCCATCCAAATTAAAAAAAAGCATGGACAAGCGCGAGTCAGACTCGCGTAATTATTTTAATAGCGGTGACTTTATTTGTAGTACTGTACAAAGTTATGAAAACAACACGAAAATACATGTTCCGCCACATTGTATCACTTGCATCCTCGTGTGTATAATTCTAACTTTGTTATTATAACATCACTATTTCTAAACATAAACATTCGAAAACAAAACAAGCTCTGGAAGACAATATAATGCTATTACAAGACATGACTTTCCGCGATACCGCCAACACTTTTGTTAGGTTTTTTTTTCTTTGGTTTTGGTGTCGCATTTTGAGCATTTGCCAGTGTCAAGTATATTTATATATTTTCAAGTTTCAAAGGTTAAATAAGTTACCTCGTAGCTATAGATATAGTCAAAGTCCAGTCTTGGTCAAGTATAGTCTGTGTCAGTCAAGTCCAGTCATGCTTTAGTAAAGTAGTGGTGACTTTACTATAAAGCCTCGATGGAGTTTTGGAAGCAACACGAAAAGTCATGTTTCACCACATTATATCATTTTCCCACACTCGCGCTTGTAATTCGGCACTTTATGAATAAAAAAACAACCATTTTTATGCATAAATACTCGAAAAAACACTAGTTTTGGAAAAAAGTACAACGGGGCGACACGGCTCTTTCCGCGTTCCCGCCAAAACCCCTCTGGTTAGGTTATGTTTGATATAGTTTGGCAATAATTCCAGATACCTACGTAGAAGGAGTTCGAAATCGGCACAAAGCAAAGAATAAAAGCATTTCCAGCGTCTAATATACCTACTAGTTTCAGATTCATTCAAATTACGTTCGTTCAGTAATTAATTCATTATATTGTTTATTTTTTTTCTACGGTCATAGCACGTTCGTGCATTATGCCAATTCTCATGTATTAAATTATTATGGAAGTCATAATATAGCTTAAATGCCATTTTAAACATTACATCCCTATTCTACACAATCACAACATTCTACTTACAATAATTATTAGTTTAAATATATCAATATATTACATGATATTGTCAAATAGAGGAACTTCGAATAAGATTTCTTATAAACTAGATATGCCGTCGATGCTGTACCATTTCAGTTTTTAAGCTATTGCATAGCTTCTATCGTGGGCCTTGAGCTTGGAGACCGAATCCAGAAATTCCGTAACGAAAATAACCTAACATCCTCTACTCCCACCGGCACAGCGGTGATACTTTTTAGTTTTGCCATCTATCGATGAATAGCAGAACTTTTAATGACTTTTTGAAATATCACGCTTGTCTCTTTAGTTCAGCAATTCGCCTCTAGGTGGCATTGGTTGTATCGGAGTAAAAATGCTATGCAATAGCTTTACCGCGGCAGTCCCCGAGTGCCACACATCTTTTTTCTCTAAGGTGGCTCACCTCGCAGAGGGTGCCAATTGTATTTCATAATTTGGCTATTACAGTTCTATCACTCATGGCAGCTTAATAAAAACAAATTTCGCGGTAATAAACAGGTCCTATTTATAAATATAGATATCAAAAAGATCAGTGTGAAGGGTATGTGTGGATTGGTATCAAAACCAACAAAGTCTGATTGTCAATCCATTTTTCCTGTCGCAAAATCAGATTGGGAAAAAACGTATGAAGTCGCTGAACAAGACAATTTACCGATCCACGCCATAGGTTGTCCGTAGACCATAAATTTGGATCGTCATCCAGATGGATGAGGATTGAAGGACTGATGCACTCCAAATCTGGATCATGATCATGAATCTGGATATCGTTAGACCGATTTTCTACATATAAATGTAACTTATCATTTTTTTTATTTGCCTACACTACTTTGTCTTATCAAGTATGACACTGCTAAATGAAATTCTGTCAAATCAAGTATCAAGAAAAACAGCGAAACACTATTTTGAATAAAATTTTAAAAATAACGGCGTAAATGTCTATGGACTGTCATAGACTTGTTAAAAAATATAATGGTCTCAATGGGCCGCCTTACACGTTCAATCATGATCACGATCCGCGATCCGCGATCCGCGATCATGATTTCAAAATTTCTAGATATTTTGCGATCCGGAGCATCAGTCCGTCAATCCGCTTCGTACACGATCAGTCTGGATCGCGATCATTGATCGCGGATCGCGCGCTACGTGTACGGGCTGCCTATGGGCCGCCTTACACGTTCAATCATGATCACGATCCGCGATCCGCGATCCGCGATCATGATTTCAAAATTTCTAGATATTATGCGATCCGGAGCATCAGTCCGTCAATCCGCTTCGTACACGATCAGTCTGGATCGCAATCATTGATCGCGGATCGCGGATCGCGGATCGCGCGCTACGTGTACGGGCTGCCTATACGGTCCATAGAGGATTAGAGATAGTCAATCTGAGATGCATTTTGGCACCAATGAAAGAAACATGAGGCCAATTTTTTGTTTTTATAAAATCTTGTGCGCTTTTCTTTATTATTTTGCATTAAACGTGAAATATCACTAATTAAGTACTCTTATATAGTTTTTTTTATATGCACGTATTTTACGTTGGCGGCACAACTTCATTGGCTTTTATTTACGGCGGTGTTTATTTTTACCCAATAGAGTCGATATCATTCGCATATTTTACAAGAATGATTTCAAAATGTTATACTCTAATAAGATAAGTTATCCCTGAAAAAAGTTTGCAGCTGATATTTTTATGAGATAAATAATTATCAAATACATATCTTGAAGTTAAGTTAGTACTGTAATAACTGTACTGTAATAAGGTTTGTTTCATTTACTGTCAAGTATTGTAAATTACACCGCAATTGAGTTTAATTTACCCCCTAATCAAGTAACTTATCCCGTTTGGAGACTTATTTTGAAATATTTCTCAGTAAGGTAAGTTATCCTGCAAGAAATTTGCGTTATGTACCGTCAAGTTATGTCAATTACCCCGCAATTAAGTTTCATTTACCCCCTAATCAAGTAACTTATCCCGTTTGGAGACTTATTTTGAAATATTCCTCAGTAAGGTAAGTTATCCTGCAAGAAATTTGCATCATGTACTGTCAAGTTCTGTAAATTACCCCGCAATTAAGTTTCATTTACCCCCTAATCAAGTAACTTATCCGGTTTGGAGACTTATTTTGAAATATTTCTCAGTAAGGTAAGTTATCCTGCAAGAAATTTGCATTATGTACCGTCAAGTTATGTCAATTACCCCGCAATTAAGTTTCATTTACCCCTCAATCAAGTAACTTATCCCGTTTGGAGACTTATTTCAAATACTTTTTAGTAAGGTAAGTTATCCCTCAAGAAGGCCTGCTTCATGTAACCCCGACGTAGGCATTTGCCCCACCAAGAACGTTGTGTGCACATTTTCACAGGTTTCAAGATGAAGCATTTCGTTTGGACGACGTTGAAAAAAAGTTTCCCCACGATATTGGAAACGGATGTGTCTGCCAGCTTCAAGCATGCGCGGAATCTGTAATAGATAAAAAAACATGATTAAACAGAATTTTATTATGTCCAACTTTTACCGCTGTGTTTTTGGAGATCAATAACCTTTAAACAATTTTTTTTAAAGTAATCTTTATGTTTGGTTTTACAGTCAAATCTACTTTGCTTTACACCCTTTCGCTTGATACATCCTTAGCTTATAACCCCATATTATGTTTATTAACAATTTTTTTTACACAGCGCTATCTGACCCCAAACTGAGCAAAGTTTGTGTGAAATCAAATAACTGTAATGGAATATATAAATCCTTTTTTTTGTAAATACATTATAATATATACAGAACAAACATTTGTTTATACTGTATAAATCGCTGTCCTGGGCGGGAATCGAACCCACGTCCTACAGCAGAAGGCAGATAAGGCAGATATACTACCAATGAGTCAAAAGGGCTGTCAAATAAAGTAATAGTAGACGAAAGTGCATGCAACTGTGAGCTGTCATAAAATGGAGGGAAATATTACTTCCCGCCATTTTAATGGCGTTTGTCCCAGTAATAAATGTTATCCCTATAAAACAAAGAGTGTTACATTTAGTGGATCTATTGAAAAACATTCAATAAGAGCCGCCTACTCTTTTAACACGAACACTTCAAAGTATTAATAAAAGTATAATATACAAGCGGACGCCTCGCGGTTTCACCCGCGTATTTTCCGTTCCCGTGGGTATACAGGGATAAAAAGTAGCTTATGTCACCCGGGGATAGTGTAGCTTCCCAAAAGTGAAAGAATTTTTGAAACGGTCCAGTAGTTTCGGAGCCTATTCAATACAAACAAGCAAAAAATCAAATCTTTCCTCTTTATAATTAGTGTAGACAATCGGACGCCTCGCGGTTTCACCCGCGTAGTTCCCGTTATCGTGGTAATACAGGGATAAAAAGTAGCCTATGTCACCCGGGGATAGTGTAGCTTCCCAACGGTGAAAGAATTTTTAAAATCGGCCCAGTAGTTTTAATGTTTATTCGTTACAAACATACAAAAATCCAAATCTTTTCTCTTTATAATATTAGTGTAGACTTGGCAATAAGACGCTCAGAGTAGGTACGGGGGCCGGTCAGTGCACATTGGCCTGTCCTTATGAGCCCATTAAATATTCCAATATTCACATTCTAATATCTCCAGCTCTTTACTCTTTACTGCTCCGCGTCACCATTTCCCGCCAATTTTACGAGCTGTCATAAATCGCCGCGAATACTGCGCTCACAACTGACGTTTACACGCATACTGATTAAATGCGCCTAAGGAGATTTGCCTATGGTCGTAGAAAGAAAAGTATTTACCTATCTACCTACATATATCCCAATAGTATTATAAATGTGAAAGTTTGGATGGATGGATGTTTGTTACTTTTTCACGCAAAAACTACTGAACGGATTTGGATGAAATTTGGTATGGAGGTAGCTGAGACCCTAGATTAACACATAGGCTACTTTTTATCCCGAAATATAAAATATAAATATAATATAATTATATAAAGAGAAAATTCACAACATAAATCTAAAATTAGCTGCGCCCCGCGGCGTTACCCGCTACATGTTTTCGGGATAAAAAGTAACCTATGTGTTAATCTAAGGTCACAGCTACCTCCATACCAAATTTTATCCAAATCCGTTCAGCAGTTTTTGCGTGACAGAGTAACAAACAGCCATCCGGAAGACCAGCGCTGGTCATACCACTTAGTATGACCAGCATTATGCTGAGGTGAGCCACTATTTTGTAACTTTTGTCTGTCTCTGTTTTTGAGTTTGTTATAAAATGAAACGTTATTCTATCTTTCTTTTCAAACTTCATATTTATAATATTAGCAGGTTATACGGAACTCCCAGACAGAACTACTAAAAATAGCAGGTGCGAAAAACACCTCACAAACATAAATCAATATTAACCCAATCACAAGAGAACGGACAAACATAATGCTACCCATTATTATTGTTGTCCTACGGACCTTTCCACGCCGATAACCAAGAAAATAGTTATCTGTTACTCGCACCTAGTGCTGGGACGGCATCCGGTCATTTATATCTATGCCTACAGGCGGGAATCCGGCTTAATAACAATGTAGATAAGCCGGAAACTTGGAGAACAACACTTTATTATATTCTAACAATAAAGACACACTAAGTTCAATTAGTATATTGTATTTCACTTTCTTATATCTGTTTCCACAGTAGGAGACAATTCAGAAAATTGTTTATAGCAAAATCAGGGCATACAGTTTGGTGTTGCAGTTATATATCTATCACTAGCGAACGCCTCGCAGTATCACCCGTGTAAACTAGCCTATGCCACCAGCTGGGGATAGTGTAGCTTCCCAACGGTGAAAGAATTTTTGAAATCGGTCCAGTATTTTCGGACCCTATTCATTACAAACAAACAAACAACCAAATCTTTCCTCTTTATAATAGTATATAGATAGATAGATACAGATATATACAAAATGTAATTACATCACTCTATAGCTAAAGGTTATAGCTAAAGTTACATTCCAGGCTGGGTGGGCTTTACCATCTTCGACCACACCGTCACTTAACATCAGGTGAGCTGTGGTCAAACACCTAGCTTAAAAACAATAAAAAAAATAAAGGATTATAGAATTCATTACGTTGAGTGTGAACTTGAAACATGGCAATCTGACTACTTAGTGTTCAAACATGTACATGTATTTACGTATACAAAACACAAACTACCAGTACCAATTAATCTGCCGCTAAGCAGTAGTGTGTAAATATTACTGTGTTCCGGTTCGAAGGGTACTGCAGCTAGCGAAATTACTGGGCTGTTGAGACTAACTCTATCAAAAGTCTCAAAGTAATGAGCCCCAAAGCCGTGATGCCCTGGACTTTGTTTTGTTACTCAAAGTTCTCGCAGCAATGGTACTGGACTAGTAGGCAGGCGTTATTTCTTACCATCAGGAGAGCGTCTCGTTCGTCTCATTACTTTTTACATAAAAAAAATCTTTTTGCAAACGGTACCATCGCAATGACGTCATGGCGTGAAGTCCGCAGGATATATTATACGTAGGTATCCGGCCAAATCGCTATCCGCCCACGCCTATTTTGAACGACAAAGGAGCGCTACCCCTGCGCTGTCATAATTTATGTTTTGTCAGACAACGTATTTAGCGATAGAAAGCATTATTCACACATTATAAATCCGGCGAAACGTCCCGATAAAGAGAATGTACGCATAAGAACAAGATGGCGGCGTCTGGTGACAGTTCTTTGACAGCGATTTAGGCGCGAAACTTGCGCGCGAAATGAGGTGAAAGCTTTCTTTTTTTCGAGTAGACACTTGGCTAGACGGTTTTCCTTTTCACATATTTTTTTTGATGAAGTGGTTTCGTTTTATGGATGTTCTTGAATTTTTCACTGCTCGACTGAAGAATCTTACTGATGATTCTAGAGTTGTGTACTTTGTCTTTTTAACCCCCGACACAAAAATGACGGGGTTGACAAATTTTATATTTTTTTCATGTTAGCCCCGTATCGTTTACCCCATTTTATAACATTAGGACTTCCAAATAAAGCTAAATAAATCATTTTATAAACAAGGAAATATTCATTTTTAGGTAAAAACAATGTATCTACTGAATTTTAAAAATTCGTTTTAAAACTTCAAAAACAACTGCGAGTTATCTAAAGTTGCACAGTAAGAGCGGAAGTCGCGGACACCTGTTTAGTCTATGGTTTCCGCGCCATTACGCGCCCATTGAACCGAGCGCGCGATTTTCGAATTTCGAACGTCTTCGCACAAAATGGCGACGCCGTCAACTTGTCTAAACGGCCAGTGATAAGGATTGTTTTTTTTTCTTTGACATCGTCAGCCAGTTTCATTTGTTTTGTTTTTAAATGAATCCTTAACATAACTTACAAACAATTATTTTCTTATGTTTAGACATTAATGTGACAAACAAAGGTGTTTATCCTGTGGCTAGGTGTGTATTTGTGTATGTTTTAAAAGTGTACACAGATTTTTTTTTTGCTTTATTACTTTACTATTTGTATTTTGCAAGTACCTAGTTAAAATTTTAAAGTCCAAATTAAGTGAAAAAGCTTAGTCAATCGCCACAAAGTATATTAAGGCCAAGTCTAGTCCATTCCTTAGTAATGTAATGGTGTTTATACTAAAATCTTCGAGGGAGTTTTGGAAACAACACAAAAAACAAATCTCCATATTATGTAAAGAAAAATATAATTAGTTAATAATTATTATTAAGTATATCACATACTGATTGTTACACATGCGTATAATTACCTACTTTATGAATAAAACACCTCAATTTTCAAACACAAATACTTGAAAAAGTTTCAATTTTAGGGCATAATACGAAGTAGCGTTATAATTGACAGCCCCTTTCCGTTTCATTGGTAGTATGTCTGCTTTACGAGCTGTAGGGCGCGACTTCGATTTCCACCCATGACAAACATTTTGTGATATAAACAAATGTTTGCTCTGTGTCTGGGTGTTCTGTATGCATTATCCACACAAATTAATTAAAAAGAGAGAATTTGTTTTTTTGTTTGATTGTATTGAATAGGCTCCGAAACTACTGGACCACTTCACACACGCTCAGTTTCTCCCTAACTCACTCAGTTACTCCCTAACTCACTCAGTTACTCCCTAACTCACTAACTCCCTCACTCACTCAGTCACTTCCTCACTCACTCCATTACTCTCTCCATTACTCCCTAACTTTTTAAAATCAATATGACATAATGTTTAATTAAATTATTGAACGCCCGATAAGGGTAAACTGATGACACAATCTTTGCAATAACACCTAGCATCATATTAAATTTATCAGTGTTCCTCTACAATATTATGCATATATCATACATATAAACCTTTCTCTTGAATCACTCTATCTGTTAAAAAAACCGCTTCAAAATCCGTTGCGTAGTTTTAAAGATTTAAGCATGCATAGGGGCGGACAGACAGCGACAGCGACTTTGTTTTATACTATGTAGTGATTTAAATCACTAGCAATTCCTTCCACCAGTTATTGTTAAGAATATAAATGGCTAAGCCTTACGATTATCTACTGTGCACTATCTATTTAGACGATCTAGAATTCTAGAGTCAAATCACGACCTAAGCTCACTGATCTTGCACTATCCCACGCAACGTAACGGTTCGCTGAGCCCAAGTACTTAGATTCACTTTCTACTCGTAAATGGTTTTCTACTTGGTGGTAAATCTCCTTGGCAGGAGGTCGTCTAGGTAGGTACCACCGCAGTACCAATTATTCTATAGACATATACCATCGCGGACTTTTTTGTTGACCTTTTTAAGGTGTACAATACTGTGGTACATTATTTTGATTTATCTCGTGGGGTTCAGCCAGCGTTTGCAATGTAAGCGCAAAAAAATGTGTTTATTTACGACATGACATTAGATCATCTCTGCTCTCTCTCGGCATCTCTGCTTTGGCGCTCATTACTTTGAGACTTTCGATGGTTAGTCTCAACAGCCCAGTAATTTCGCTAACTGCAGTACCCTTTAAACCGGAACACAGTAATGTTTATACACTACTGCTTGGCGGCAGAGTATCTGGTGCTACGGTGGTACCTACCTAGACGACTTCCTGCTACGAAAATCACCAAAATGTGAAAGTCCACCAGACTAAGCCTGTTATATATTAAGCATTGATTATTGATTGATTTTAGGCAAAGTTTTCAAATAATCCGCATAATTACGGATGTTAACATTAGTAATATAAGTACTTATTGGGAAAATAATACAATAAAAAAACAACTACACAAAAATCATGAAATACTATTTTTTTTAATTAATTTGCCCCTTCGGGCAGGCTAAAGCTGTAAAGCCATACTGCCTTGTCTTAAGTGTTATTTCTGCTGTATCTTAGCTAAAGTTATGGTCAAAGTCCAGTATTAGTCAAGTCCAGTCATGCTTTAGTAAAGTAGTGGCGACTTTACTATAAAGCTTCGATGGAGTTTTGGAAGCAACACGAAAAGTCATGTTTCACCACGTTATATAATTTTCCCACACTCGCGCTTGTAATTCGGCACTTTATGAAAAAAACACCACCATTTTTATGCATAAACACTAGTTTTGGAAAAAAATACAACGGAGCGACACGACTCTTCCCGCTTTCCCGCCAAAACTCTTCATGCAAATTTCAAAGATCTCATGAAATACTAGTATTTTTCTTTTTTTTTTTTAAATTTATTTTAAGGGCTTTGTCGCTTAACGGCCACATCGCCCAGTAATACACTAGACATAAAAACTCTTAATATAAATATACATACATGTGAACACTATAATACGTACTTATTTATTGATTCAACTCTCTTTTAGAAAGTAAATGTAGACCCATACACTAGTACAAGCACAAGAATATTTTTATTTGTTCTAAGCCCGCGTAAGAAGTTAACAAGTTAAGCCCAGAGTGCACATCATGCGGGTAGAAACGAAAATACTCGGTTTAAGCTGACCGACCGTTTCGCACTAACGAGACGAGAAACAAACGGAGGTAAGGGCGAGCTACGCGAAGCTGTATTGGGTTCCGCCTTTTTTTAAAATGTAATGAAACGAACGAGACGCTCTCCTGATGGTAAGAGATAACGCCTGTCCATGACCATTACAGCGATACACAGAACTTTAAATAACAAAACAAAGTCCAGGGAATCGCTGCTTTTGCGCTCATTACCTTGAGAATTTCGATGGTTAGCCTCAAAAGCCCAGTAATTTCGCTAGCTGCAGTACCCTTCAAACAGGAATACAGTAACGTTTACACACTACTGCTTGGCGGCAAAATATCTGGTACTGCGGTGGTATCTACATAGACAGCCTCCTGCTGAGGAGATCTACCACCTATTTTTACTTAGCTGTTGTGTTTTTAATATCATTTGACAGCCTTGATTGACATACATGACAGCTTTGTTGGTTCATTGGTAGTATGTCTGCTCCAAGAGCTGAAGGGCGTGGGCTCGATTCCCACCCAGGACAAGTGAAATAAAGAAATGTTTGTTCTGTGTCTGGGTGTACTGTATGTATTATAAGTATGTATTTACAAAAAAAACCTATTTAAGTATTCTATCAGTCATCTGTCTTCCATAGCACAGCACTATGATTTTTTGTCATGTCATTTTAATATATTGACAATATTGTTTTGGTATTGACATATTTTTATATTGACATATTTTATATTGACAGTATGTTTATATTGTCAATATTTTTTATGTTGACATGTTTGGATATTGACATACCTTATTTTGACATGTAATCAGTGTTTTAAACCCCATTTTATGACATCTTTAAAATTTTGAAGTGACTTGTAACATTGGTGTTATCAATAAAGTATTTGTATTTGTATTTGTATTTGCACAAGCTTTGCTTAGTTTGGGGCATAATTTTTAGAATTTTCACAGGAATCTATATATTTGTTATTCAATTCATCGCCATTCTTAGCAAGCCTTAGACTGTCTGCTGTCATATTCTTGAAGCTATCTAAGAGATTTTTGCTTAGCATTAATTTTTTCATTCAATTATGTATGTAATTATAACCGTGATTTACACTTATTTCACTTGATTTATAACAAAATACTTCACACTAGTAATATGCACCAAGTGCGATGCCAAAATTAGAAAAAAAGTGATTGACATATGGTTGATCGTTTGTTTTGTAACTCTCCCTGACCAAAGGCAGTATGGCTTTATAAAAAGATGAATAAAGGTTCCAAGGCTTTATAGCTTTAGCCTGTCCGATCGGGCAAATTCGGTTTTTTTCCTTTGGTTACGGCGTCGCATTTTGAGCATTTGCCAGTGTCAAGTCTTATATTATATTTTCAAGTTTCGAAAGTTAACTAAGTTGCCTTGTAGTTATTATCCAAGTACAGTCCATGTCAGTCAAGTCCGGTAATCCTTTAGTTAAGTAGTGGCGACTTTACTATAAATCTTCGATGGAGTTTTGAAAGCAACACGAAATGTCATGTTTCACCATATTATATCATCCTCCCACACTCGCGCTTGTGATTCGGCACTTTATGAATAAAACGTCACCATTTTTATGCATAAACACTCGACAAAACACTAGTTTTGGAAAAAGATACAATTACGGCGCGACACGACTCTTTCCGCGTTCCCGCCAAAATTCACTATTTTAAGAATGACAGCATCTATATAAATGTACCTGGTTTCATAGACAATTAAATTCATCCGTCTATTCATTCTTTCATTCAATAGTTTTGTGATTTTGGCAGCGGAACCCTGAACGAAAACAAAAAAGGTTAGGTTAGCACTTTGTAGTGCGCGCTAATTCTTTTCGGGGTCCAAGTAAAGTCGTAATCCTTCTTTTGTTCTCTACCCGCATTGATTCGGTATTTGACGGCACTTGGACTGTAACTAAGCCACTTATGGCGTAGGGCTAGGGTTGCGAAAAGTTTGCGGTCGATGTAACGATAATTTTAAATTTTGTTACAATCTTACTAATGTTATAAACTAGCCGCGCCTCGCGGTGTTACCCACTACATGTTTTCGGGATAAACCTCCATCACATCCCATTAAAAGAAAAAAAAAACCAGTAAAAAGTAAGTAAGTGTTTCATATAAATGTGAAAGTTTCGATAGATGGATGGATGTTTGTTACTCGTTCACGCAAAAACTACTGAACGGATTTGGATGAAGCTTGGTATGGAGGTGGCTAAGATCCTGGATTAGCACAGACTACTTTTTATCCCGAAAACATGTAGCAGGTAACACCGCGGGGCGCAACAAGTTTATAACATTAGTGGGATGCGAAAGTTTGTGAGTGGATGGATGTACGTTTAATGCAGCGATATGACTTTTCCGCGTTCTCGTCAAAACATCAAAATGCTACCTTTTATCAACAGAAACAAACAATATATTATCTCAAGTCATCATCATCAGCCTATATTTTTTTTTTTAATGGTTGACAGGCCAGGTTTTTGACCACAGCTCACCTGATGTTAAGTGAAGGTGTGGTCGAAGATGGTAAAGCACGCCTAGCCTGGAATGGAACTGGCTCTCAAGTGAGGCTGCCGGAACACACTGTTAGATGCTTGGCGGCAGATTTTCAACTTGAGGGTGGTAGCTAGCCAGCCGAGTACTAGAAAGTACCCTACCACCATGCTATGGTTTCCTCACGATGTTTTCCTTCACCGGCAGCTCAAGCTCATTGTTGGGGTTTGAACCCACGCCCTTCGGCATGCGAACCTACCGCGCTAACCACTGAGCTATCATCGCTACAAATCGCTATTAGTCCACTGCTGGGCATAGGCCTCTCCCAACACACGCCACTCAGCCCGATCTTCGGATTTTCGCTTCCATCCACCGCCAGCTGTCAGCTAGCTATATACGCTAGCTAGCTACGTATATTGTCACTCCATCGAGTCTCAGGGCGTCCTACGCTACGTTTGCCAGTACGCGGTCTCCACTAGAACACGTCTACCCCAACGGTTATCGGTGCTGCGACAGATATGTCCAGCCCATTGCCACTTCAGCTTGATAATCCGCTGAGCTATATCTCTGACTTTCGTTCTTATCTCAATGAACAGTTCCGAAATAATTTAATATTTCCTTCCCAACAAGTAGTCAATGCCGTATTCTTTGCTGATGTTATCGATACTCGATTAGGTTTTATTCGGACGAGTCTCATCACTAGCATCTAAGGCAGCTTGACCAGAACTTTGCCAAATGAAGCGGGAGAGAGCGCGACTAGCCCGCCTCGGAATCAGCATAGAGTAGACAGAAATAGAGAATTTATAGGTTATCTCAGTTCCCCTTTAAACTCAATGATATGTTCGACAGCCCTGTTAGTTCATTGGTTGTATGTCTGCTCCAGGAGCTGAAGGGCGTGGGTTCGATTCCCACCCAGAACAAACTTTGTGGCATAAACAAATGTTTGTTCTCTGTCTAGATGTACCATTTGTATTATAAGTGTGTATTTACAAAAAAAAAGCATTAAGTATTTTATCAGTTATGTGACTTCCATAGTACAAGCTTTGCTTAGTTTGGGGTCAGATGGCGCTGTGTGTAATGTCCTATGATATTTATTTTTAATAATATCATTTACTAAAACACAAAACATAACTATTATAAAGAGGACAGATTTGTTTGTTTGTTTGCTTGTATTGAATAGGCTCCGAAACTACTGGACCGATCTTAATAATTCTTTCATTATTAGAATGCTACATTATCGGTGATGGGCATAGGCTATGTTTTATTTAAAAAAACAGTTAGGGATCCGTATGGAAACTTCAATAAAGTAACCCAAGCTGTGAAAAGTTTACCGAAAAACCCTTACTTAGAATGCGCAGCGAAAACTTTTGACAATAGAATAAAGTGACGTTTTATAGAGCAAATTGACAGCTACAAATAAGTCCGCAATATCATATGTCTAACTATTACAGTTGTCATCTACACTAATTATTATAAAGAGTTGCTTGTTTGTTTGTATTGAATAGGCTCCGAAACTACTGGACCGATCTGAATGATTCTTTCATCATTAGAATGCTACATGATCACTGAGTGTCATAGGCTACATTATTAATCGAACTTTGAAGTGGTACCACTTTAAAAAAAACTGTTAATTCTAATAGTCTCTGTTTAAGAGTACTCTGTGCGAGACCTGTGCCCTAACTAAAGTGCATACAAAGAGGTTAGACGCTCGTTAAGTGTGGCCAGAGCTTAGGACGGCCCCACGTTCCTCGGCATGTTGTGATTTGCGAAATAAAAACGATCGATTTATTTATTTGTCGACGAGAAGCGAAATCTCTGGTTACACTAGTTGTTTGAACAAGGCGATCTCCAAATTAATTAAAAACTATCTTTTGTACAATGTTTTTTATTAGTAATAAAAAAAAAAATTTTACACAAAAAAAATTAACTCATAAAATTTATCAAAATTAATAATCAAAAAAATTATTAATTTACGTATTTATAATTTTTTTTATTACATGCATTATTTTAATATTTTTTTTCATGCATCACAAATAAAATTATCTATGTTTTCTTAATATATTTATTTTATTATGGACCTCCCTGGAGAGTAAAGGCCTCTTCCATTTTTCTCCAGCTAGATCTGTCCTTCGTCTTATCTGACCAATTTATGCCTGCTGTTTTTATAATTTTGTCGTCGTAATGTTTTTTGCGACCCGCGGTGTTACCCGCGACATATTTTCGGGATAAAGAGTAGCCTATGTGTTAATCCAGGGTCTCAGCTACCTTCATACCAAATTTCATCCAAATCCGTTTTGTAGTTTTTGCGTGAAAGAGTAACAAACAAACATACATACCTACATTCTTACAAACTATCGCGTTTATAATATTAGTAGGTTAAGATTAGGAAGTACTACTTGGTGGTAGATCTCCTTAGCAGGAGGTCGTCTAGGTACGAGTAGGTACCACCGCAGTACCAGATATTCTGCCGTCAAGCGTTTTGGCAGGAACGTGGAGTCGTGTCGCCTATAATATTGTATTTTGGATTTTGGCGTCGCATTTTGTGCATTTGTCAAGTGTTTTTAAATAACTAGTCAAAGTTCAGTCTTGGTGAGTCTAGTCCGTGCCAGTCAAATCCAGTCATGCTTTAGTAAAGTAGTGGCGACTTTACTATAAGCTTCGATGGAGTTTTGGAAGCAACACGAAAAATCGTATTCCATCACATTATATCACTTTTAAACACTCGTACTTGTAATTAGTTACTAAAAACACCACTATTTTTATACATAAGCACACGAAAAATACTAGTTAAAAAAACAATAATTGGGCGACACGACTTTTGCCGCCAAAACTCCTTAGTTTCTAGGGAATTTTGAAAACAACAAAAAACTAAAAACATGATTCAGCGCATTAAACCCCACGCCACCACAATAAGTGAACGCAATTTGGCATCTTTTAAAAAAAATGACATAAAAATAAAGTTGTACAATGCTGGCCAGCATCATAGAAATTTTCCCGCCAAAACATAAACAACAAAATCTTGCATATATTCTACTTTGTCGCGAAATACAATACAATACAATACTCGCTTGTTATAAATACAATAGCTTACAATACATTTCACGTTTTGACGACTTAGCTCGGCAGTAAATAATTATGTTGTCCAAGTCTTGGTCAGGCTTTGTTACGCATTAACAAACTAGATAACAAATAGATTTTGAACTAAAATTCCTGACAAATTCGTGTCTGGTAGTTTAGTTTTGACGTTTTCATACACGAATATACCTCACTCGAAATATCACCATAAATTTAAAAAAGAATTCGGCGGTTTTGCGATCATATTTTTTAGGGTTCCGTACCCAAAGGGTAAAACGGGACCCTATTACTAAGACTCCGCTGTCTGCCCGTCTGTCGCCAGGCTGTATCTCATGAACCGTGACAGTTAGTCAGTTGAAATTTTCACAGATGATGTATTTCTGTTGCCACTATAACAACATAATTATTCTAAAAAAAATATTTAAGGGGTCTCCCATACAACTAACGCGATTTTTTTGCCGTTTTTATAGATAATGGTACGGAACCCTTTGTGCGCGAGTCCGACTCGCACTTGGCTGGTTTATATTAATAGAAGATACCTATAAAGATTAAGTTTTTATTGAATCAATATTATGTAAATGAATATTGCTTCTTAAATTCTATGATAACTTTTAAAAACAATCAATCGTCGTCTTAATAAAAATAATAAAATGATTAAAAAAATATTTTAAAAAAAGTATTAAGACCTGCAATAATTATTTATATATAATTATAATTTATTATTTTTCCGTATACCTCTATTAATCTTAAAGTAGACTTTATTTCAGTGTTGCCAGCCGGGTTAAGTCAAAAGTCACCTAAAATAGATGAAAAAGTAACCTTTTGATGTCAAAAGTCCACCCAATCCACTTTTTTAAAAACATTAAGTTCGTTAATTATGCCTATAACTCGAAGACAGCGCGCAGAAACTCTTCCTATGTTTATAACGAAATCACTCATCGCAAGTTCATGAAATAAAAAAATGCCAAAAAACAAAAAAAAAAAGGTTTGCACATAATATATGACGCACTGTTTGGCTCTTAAAAATTGCTAGACAGTTTGTAAGTTAACTCACAGATATATACGTACGTTGTACGTTAGTTTCGTAAAAAAAATTGTTAATGCTACCATTGCCAGAAAATCACCTTAAAGTTACCTTTTGAGTTGTGTAACCTAAAAGTAACCTGACAGCTTTAAAAGTTACCTAAAAGGTTACAAAAGTAACCTTCTGGCAACGCTGCTTTATTTACAAATCAAGCAGGCATTGACCTAAGAATTTAAGAAAAGAAAAATCATAAAACTAAATGGCGGCAATAAAACGGCGCGAAATGACTTTCCCGCCAAACGGCAGCTGTCAAGTGCATACGCGAAGACCACTTGAATCGGTGCTTATCCGGTGCATCCGATAAAATATGCCGTTGTAAAGTGCCAGCCGATGCCAAAAACAAGGGAATCCGGGGCTTACTCTATTTATTTCCCCGCCACCTTGGAATTTTGTGGCCTAATTGTGATAGAGGATGTAAATACTTTTTGGATACAATGTTAACAGTAAAACCCTATTTTCTTCATTGTTTTTGGCGTCGCACTTTATGCATTCGCCCGTTACAAGTATTTCATGTTACAGTTAGTACACAAAATCTTGATCGAGTCCGGTCATGCCCTAGTTATAAAATATATAGTATATGTTTTCCAGGATGGGCATAAGCTGCTTTATTTCTTACTAGCTGTCCGCCCCGGCTTCGCACGGTTTGACATTTATTTTTAGTTAAATTCTAGTAATAAATAAAGGCTATGTTACTCAGGGAGAATGTAGCATTCTAATGGTGAAAGAATTTTTGAAATCTGTTCATTAGTTTTTGTGTTTATTCGTTACAAACATACAAAAATCCAAAAATACAAATCTTTCCTCTTTATAGATTTTAAAGAACGTGTTTTACATTCTTGTTTCCCTGGAAGAGATCGCTCTTAGCGATAAAGCCACCACTTGTGGCACTTCCTTATAAAATTCTTTCGTGTCTACAATAAAAAAATCTTTTTATGCTATATTTTACATAGTTTTTTTTAATGCCCAAAATGCGACGCCAAAAGCGAAGAAAAAAAAAACAATTTTTTAAAGGATTTTTATCACAATAATATAAATTCGTCGAAACATAAAAAACATCCCTTATCACGGATCCGAAATCGTAGATTCGATCTGGGAAAGATTTTTGAAAGACCCAATCTTGTGGAAAAAAAGTTCTTTTCAATGGTATTAACACCTAGTTAAAATAGTTTGGATGGAGTATTGTATTGTTTTTTTTTGCCCCTTTAGACATGAACTGGCGGCATAAAAAAAAATAGGTTGAATTTTATAGCACAGTATATTTTTAAAGCACGCGAACAACGAAAAATATATACAAGAGACTTTTTAACGTGAATCTTGAACCCATCTTTATTTTTTGTTTCTTTGACAGTCTAGGTTTGACCACAGCTCGACTGATGTTAAGTGTTCCAAAGCAGGAAGCAATTCAGAGCATTCTATGTCTGCGTGCGTTGTCATTGACTAACTTAACTTGTGTTGTAGTTTGACTAAGTGTTCTGTAACGATTACTGATCGATGTTAAATAATATAATCGAATTCGAATCATTCGATTTTATGACGGCGTCACGGTTTCATCACCGCACTAGCAGCTATAGTCTGAAAGCTCATCGAGTTTTGGCAGGAACGCGGGAAGAGTCGTGTCGCTCCGTTGTATTTTTTTCCAAAACTAGTGTTTTTGCATCAAAATGGTGGTGTTTTATTTAAAACATGATTTTTGGTGTTGCTTCCAAAACTCCATCGTAGCTTTATAGTAAAGTCGCCACTACTTTACTAAAGCATGACTGGACTTGACTGACACGGACTGGACTTGACCAATACTAGACTCAGACAGAATACATACAGAACACCCAGACACAGAACAAACATTTTTTTTATTCACAAAATGTTTGCCCTGAGTGGGAATCGAACCCACACCCTACAGCTTTCAAGGCAGATATACTACCAATGAGCCTGGGCTGTCACTATACAACCACATCAAACACCGAGAAGTCCGAGAACTAAATCAAATTAATAACATTATTGCCTCTCTACGGTTGTAAACGCTATTTTTACTACATTACCACAGATTTATCTGTATAGATCTGGTTTAATGATGTAACTAAAAGTTTTTTCAGAGACAGCTACACGTTTCGTACGGGAAATACGCTAGTGGCGCACTATACTGGTAATTTTGTGGGTTCGTATATTTCTTGCTTTGCTTCTCGGGAACAAACAAACAAACAGATATCGTAGAGAGCTCAGGAGAGGTGAATTTATGGACGCCAATTAGGCTCGTAGATACTATCGGGGTTTTGGATTTGATTTGGAAGACAGAATGTCGTGGGGTCGCTCTAGCTATTTATGAAAATATATTAGGGGAAATATTTAATCACTTATATTGCGTACTAGCAGACGCCTCGTGGTTTTACCCGCGTAGTTTCCGCTCCCGTGAGAATACAGGGATAAAAAGACCGTGACAGTTAGACAGTTGAAATTTTCACAGATGATGTATTTCTGTTGCCGCTATAGCAACAAATAGTAAAAAAACAGAATAAAATTAATATTTAAGGGGGCTCCCCGTGATTTTTTTGCCGTTTCTATAGATAATGGTACGGAACTCTTCGTGCGCGAGTCCGACTCGCACTTGGTCGGTTTTTTGAATAAAATAAATTTATTTCAGGCAACAAGACCCATATAAAAAAAAATACAAATACAATTTTTTTTATGGGTGACAGGCTAGATTTTTTGATCACAGCTCACCTGATGTTAAATGAAGGCGTTGTTGAAGATGGTAAAGCACGCCTAGCCTGGAATGGAACTGACTCTCAAGTGAGGCTGCCGGAACACACCGTTAGATGCTTGGCGGCAGATTTTCAACTTGAGGGTGGTAGCTAGCCAGCCGAGTACTAGAAAGTACCCTACCACCATGCTATGGTTTCCTCACGATGTTTTCCTTCACCGGCAGCTCAAGCTCATTGTTGGGGTTTGAACCCACGCCCTTCGATTTGCGAACCTACCGCGCTAACCACTGAGCTATCATCGCTACGAAATACAGTTAAATTGACCTAAATAAAATTTTTTGAAAGCTCGCAAGCCTTGATTAAACAAAAGTTTAAAAAGATATTACGGTCTTACGAATAAATTGATTATAACCGGTTTCATTTTTATTTACCTACACTAATATTATAAAGAGGTAAGATTTGTATTTTTGTATTTTTGTAAATAACTACTGAACCGATTCCAAAAATTCTTTCACCGTTGGGAAGCTACACTATCCCCGGGTGTCATAGGCTACTTTTTATCCTTATATCCCACGGGAACGGGAACTACGCGGGTGAAACCACGAGGCGTCTGCTAGTGAGAAATAAATGTCTTTAAGGTGGTACGATTTCCATACAAATAATTTTTTGCCATTTATGGACAAATGGAGCAAAATTTTACTGTCAAATCACAGCTACTGGCATTTACTTTAGTCTTTATTTGCGGTAAATCACAATGGCTTGAATAAAACGACTGATTATTTGCATAAAATCAAATTTATGAATGATTTAGGAATTTATGATTTTTTAATAAAACAGTAGATTATGCTAATAATCTACTGTTTTATTCAAGCCGAAAATAGAGACTATAATAAATGCCAGTAGCTGTGATTTCACTGTTAAATTATTATGATTCATTTGTCCATAAATGACAAAAAATGTATTTGTATGGAAATCAAACCACCTTAAACTGATACTTTTTTAGGTTCCATGGTGTGTCAGAATTGTCATTTTTTTTGTGTATCACGGCGACTCCTTACATTTCCTGTGCGTGCATCGAAACCCTTATCTAATTCGACGACACGGAGGTGAGATGCATTTTTATTTTGTTTATTTCATTTATAACCCATTAATTCTATGCTTTGGTGTGACCATGCGTTACGTAATTTTGCGGATAAAAAGATCTAAATAATGTTCTTTCTCTCTTTTAAGGATCCCGTACCCAAACGGTAAAATGGGACCCTATTGCCTCATATTTCCTCATTATATTTTTGTAATTAAAAAAGAAAAATATTTTTAATTTTTTTTTAGTTTTTTTTTGTAATTAAACGAATGAATGTAAATAATTATGGACTTGATTCGAAATAAATGATTTTTTTTTTTTTTTACATTAAATATAATACAAAAAAATATTATTACTTACTATAAAAAAAAATAATGTAACTAAAGTTGACAAAGGTCACGGACCCCAGTGTCTGTGGAGCGTATAATTATAAATAAAAAAAAAAAATAGGTACTAAGTCTCCGCTATCTGTCTCTCTGTCAGGCTGTTTCTCATAAACAGCGATAGTTAGATAATTGAAATTATCATAGATGACGTATTTCTATTGCCGCTATAACAACAAATACTAAAAAACAGAATGAAACAAATATTTAAATAAAAATATACAATAAACGTGATTTTTTTTGCCGTTTTTATAGATAGACGGTACCCTTCGTCCTGACACTGGCAAATGCACAAAATGTGGTGCCAAAATCAAAGAAGAAGAAGTAATGTAGTCGATTGAGTTTTGGCGGGAACGCGGAAAGAGTCGTGTCGCTGCGTTGTATTTTTTTCCAAAACTAGTGCTTTTTCGAGTGTGATGATAAAAATGGTGGTGTTTTATTCATAAAATACCGAATCACGAGTGTGAGTGGGGGAAAATGATATAATGTGGTGAAACATGACTTTTAGTGTTGCTTCCAAAACTCCATCGAAGCTTCATAATAAAGTTGCCACTACTTTAATAAAGCGTGACTGGACTTGACCAAGATTGGACTTTGACTATAGCTACGAGGCAACTTATTTAACTTAAGAAACTTTTAAACATAAAATTCTTGACACTGGTAAATTCTCAACATGCGACACCAAAATTAATGAAAAAAAAAATGTTGTCGATTTTTTTTCTGCTGCTTTATTTTTGGCATGGCACTTTGCGTATTCTGTCAGTATCAAAGCACTAAAAGCCAAATATTTATATTATTATGTATAATGAATATGGTAACCCTGTATTGTTACATCACGACTTCGCGGCGGCATCTACAACGACTCTATTAATACTCCATGGTAATTGTTTAGAGACACTCCTTTCAGTTTCGGCTTTTTTTTTATTAAACGCGATCAAAATCTTGATGACTTTTTATATTGATGTCCTTTTTGAAGTTAATGATGAACGTCATTAAACATAAACTTTTCAAATGAGTTTTGGCGGGAACACGGAAAGAGTCGTGTCGCCCCGTTGTATTTTTTTCCAAAACTAGTGTTTTGTCGAGTGTTTATGCATAAAAATGATGGTGTTTTATTCATAAAGTGCCGAATAACAAGCGCGAGTGTGGAAAAATTATATAAAATCCCCTCCAAAATTTCAGGCTGCGACCGCGCCTGCTTCCAGCACACCGGCACTTAAAAGCAAAAAAAACAGCAAGAAATCTAAAATCGAACCCACCTTTCGTCGCAACGACAATGCATGAGGGTGTTTACCCTCCAGTTGTACAAGCCATACTTCTTCTCCATTCCTCCAATCCAGAACGGGCACCGAAGGTCGTGGACTCTGCAGCAGCGGTCAGTTCTCGAGTACCCTCCGAGTTGGGAGTATCTAGTGGCAGAGTAACCCTTGCCACACCATTTCGTTCCCGGAACACGAAGGATCTCCATTGCGTTCCGCTTGGGTCTGTTGGGGATTTTTTTTTCTGTCACGTTCTGTTTGTTTCGTGACCAGCCAGTATTTTCAAATGTTTTTTTTGTGAATGGCAACTAAGGAATATTTTTATTTAGCTTGCCCTGTTTGAAAATCAAATTTATTTAATGAAATTTTACCCCCTTCCTTTTGACAAATTTATTTAATATTTGGTTTGGGTTTTACCTTTTATAGTTTTGATGACAATACATTATTTTTTAATAAAACCGTTTTAACTTATTTTTTTTCTATTTATTGCAATTATTTTCTTACCGGTCTTTTGGTCGTATTGCTATGTTTGTCATTAAATTACCCGATTGTTTCAAAATTTAATTCTGCAATTTTTTTTACACTTTAACGTAAAATAATATAAATTAATGTCAATTATGATTAAATTTTATGTAATAATAATTATGTCATAAATTATATTACTTGTCAGTTAGAACTATTCTGTAATAAATAAGCTACGCTAAAAACTAATGACAGCTACAATTTTTTGGCATAGCATTTTGCCTTTGTGCATTTTGCCAGTGTCAAATATTTCACTGGCTTGTTTGTTTTCAAGTAAGTATCTCTTTGTTCAAAAATCAAGTTAAATGAGTCTGAGTCAAAGTTAAAGTCAAAGAAACTGATAGTCAAGTCCAGGCATGCCCTATTAAGGTAGTGTCAACTTTTCTAGAAACTTTGATGGAGTTATCGATGCAACACGAAAGAGATGTGGTGTAAGGCGTGTTTCACCACGAAAAATCACTTTATCACATTGTGTAAATAATTTGAAATTTTATGTATAAATATATTTTGTAGCGAAAAAAAAATTACAAAAATTTGTAAAAAAGTTACGAGTTTTTTTTTAAAACAACAATTTTTTTTTGGTAGAAACATAATTAGGTATATAGGCTAGCGTTTATACATTTTTGTTTAAATCTTTGGGTTGATGTATATATTTAGGAGAGTCGTACTTTCGGCTAACACTTTTTGCATTCAGGCATTTCTATGACGTTATTGCGCCTTGTCTAAATGATTATTAAATCTAGATCGAGTATGTTTTGATGGCAAAATACATATGTTTTCGAAAACTTGCAATAAAAAAAAACAAAAGCCATTTTTGGCACCCATAATATTGCTATAAGTTCTATAAGTACTTAATTCAACTAAAGATCGATATTTGTTGGGTTTTCATTTTAAAAAGGACATAATTAATCTATACTATTATAAATAGGAAAGATTTGATTGTTGGTTTGTATTGAATAGGCTCCGAAACTACTGGACCGATTTCAAAAATTCTTTCACCGTTGGGAAGCTACACTATCCCCGGGTGACATAGGCTACTTTTTATCCCTGTATTCTCACGGGAACGGGAACTACGCGGGTGAAACCGCGAAGCGTCCGCTAGTCCGCTATGCACATAAATACTTTGGGAACACTAAAAAGTACATCGAGTTTCCTTTAGCTATCGAGTGGTGTAATTACATTTTGGATGTAGATGATTTTTTTAAAATGTAAAAGTAATGAGACGAACGATGCGCTCTCTTGATGGTAAGAGATAACGCATGTCTCTAACCATTGCAGCGATACACAGAACTTTGAGTAGCAAAACAAAGTCCGGGGAATCGCTGCTTTGGCGCTCATTACTTTGAGACTTTCGATGGTTAGTCTCAACAGCGCAGCAATTTCGCTAGCTGCAGTACCCTTCAAACTGGAACACATTAATGTTTCTTGGCGGCAGAATATCTGGTACCGCGGTGGTACCTACCTAGACGACTTCCTGCTAAGGAAATCTACCACCAAGTATATATATTATAGTATAGAGTATAGATATATAGCCAGCCGCGGCCTTAACTGTTGCGAGGCCCGGGGCGACAGATCATTGTGAGGCCCTTTTTCTTTGAGTCCGTTTTACTAAAAAATTAGTTCGAGTGGTCGAGTGGCCGTAACATGCTTGCACTAATAATGAAACCGTGCGTTCAGGGGGGTTTTGTTAAGTGCGAGGCGCGAGATACACATACATATATGGTAAAGACTTTTTTTACGAGGACGCGAGCCAGAGCGAGGCTCCGGGCGGTTGCCCTGCTTGCCACCCCCTAAAGCCGCCACTGCATGTAGCTGCAATACTAAACTGTATCCGCCGATTTTGTTATCATCAGTTTTATGAATTGCTTCTTTGGAAGCAAATATTTAACACAAAACATGTCAAAAGGTTTCACACTTTCCAGCAAGTTCGATAGCGGTTAAAATTCATTACCTCTTCCCGTTTTTATTAATTTTCTATCCTACGCGGCTCTAAAGAGGACCACCAACGAAAGTTTTTATGATTAGGAGAATTATTAATCGTAAATACGAGTGGAGAGTCGTAGTAAATCTTATAGAACACAGGTATGGACTTGCTTCTTTAGTGTGCCTAGTAAATAAATTCAAGTAGCAAGTAAGCACTACCTCAAAAATCTTTTTTTTTTTTCTACTGTGGAATTAATGTCCTTTCGACAGTTTTGTTTTGTTTATATGGGATTCGTCTTCTTAAAATATAATTGGATGTGTTTAAAACTATAGTTAGTAGCAATGACAGCTCAGTGGTTAGCGCGGTAGGTTCGCATGCCGAAGGGCGTGGGTTCGAACCCCAACAATGAGCTTGAGCTGCTGGTGAAGGAAAACATCGTGAGGAAACCATAGCATGGTGGTAAGGTACTTTTTAGTACTCGGCTGGCTAGCTACCACCCTCAAGTTGAAAATCTGCCGCTAAGCATCTAACGGTGTGTTCCGGCAGCCTCACTTGAGAGCCAGTTCCATTCCAGGCTAGGTGTGCTTTAACATCTTCGATCACACCTTCACTTAACATCAGGTGAGCTGTGGTCTAACGCCTAGACTGTCGATCATAAAAAAAAAGGTCGAAATATTTTGTAGGGAAAGGAACTTTGAGAGAAACAAGATTTTCATAAGATGCCCTTAGCCCTCTCACTATGAGAAATAGTCCACTCCCAGCAGTGGGACCGTTCATTTAAGAGGCTAGTCTGGTGAAATGAAGGCAATCGATGTGTTTTTGTCGTGACTTTATCTGACGTTATACATTATGTGGAGATTTGAAATTAATACACATCCTGAATTAGTAGGTGATGTTAAAAATATAGCTTATTTTCAACTATTTTGAATTTATTTTAACATCCAAATTATTGTCAACCCGTAATCTTGACAACATAGGAAAGCTGAATTTTAAAAGACGCTAACTTTGATAATTTTATGGCTTAGGCCTTTTATGTGATGTTTTGTTTATTCTATAAGCAGATGACCACGGATAATTTTGATGAACAATTCTGATGGTGCCTGCTGAAAACTTCTTCTGCGTTAAGTAGTTGCTATCATAATTTGCTAGGAGTTCACTCCAGTGAAAGAGAAAGAAAAACTTCCGCTATTGCTTTCTCCCTCTACGCCCTACCCTTTTGCTGCCGGCTACTTACTACGGGCCCGCGGGCTACGCGATGCAACAAGCTATGACTAAATACATTGCGTGTTCTCTGTGACTTCATAAACGTCATACGAAGTCGTGATGAACATCCTAAATATATAGGTATGAAACTCTGAAAGTAGCTTTATTCGATTCCAGGGCGAGTATACCGATACTGAGCGTCAGGCGACACGTCTGTGTGAGTGGAAAATATCAATGTAGGTGTTCAATCATAAGTTCCCACGGTCGCCAACTACAGGCTTATGGTGGTACGATTTCCATACAAATCAATTTTTGTCATTTATGGACAAATGGAGCATCATTTTACAGTAAATTCACATCTACTGGCGTTTACTTTGGTCTTTATTTGCGGTAAATCACATTTGCTTAAATAAAACAGTAGATTATTAGCATAAAATCAAATTTATGAATGATTTATGAATTTATGATTTTTGAATAAAACAGTAGATTATGCTTATATTCTACCGTTTCATTCAAGCAATTGTGATTTACCGCAAATAAAGACCAAAATAAATGCCAGTAGCTGTGATTTCACTGTAAAACTATGCTCCATTTGTCCTTATATGGCAAACATTTATTTGTATGGAAATCGTACCACCTTAATGTAGATTTAGAAGAGGCTTGAAGGTGGCAACTTCACTGCGTAGCAACGTCAGAGCGGTGGGGATGACGTGAAGTCTACGTAAGGCGTCGAACGAATGACATCGGTCACTTTGATCTTGGCTTCAGGGATAGACGGTCTACTACTATTGTTTAAATGAATCGATTTTTGTTTCAAGTATCGATTAGTTATTTTAATTGCGTAATTTGTGTCAGATTATATATATTATTCTATAAATGTAGACTTTGTTATACATTCAGCTCTAGGTTACGTTCCGGTACAGTAATAATAATAAAGCATGTTTATTCATTAATAAAATTTGAAATTTTACCTATTAACTCATAAAAAAATTAATTTAATTTACAATATTAATGATTACAAAAATAATTAATTGAATTATACACATTGTTATATATTTATCACTTTTATTTTTTGCATGTATTTTTTTTCCATGCATCAGAATTAAAATGTTTTCTTAGTACTATATGTATTAAGGACCTCCCTGGAGAGTAAAGGCCTCCTCCATTTTTCTCCACCTGGACCTGTCCTTCGCCTTATCTGACCAATTTTTTCCTGTTTATAATTTCATTGATCCTCTCCATTGCCGGTACAGTACCCCTCCCTTATTAATTCTAAATACCGTCCTGTGTATATCGCGGGTGCTATAAAGCATGTTGCTAACATGGTAATGATCATATTTTATAGTTTTAACAGCTTGAGTGCGTTACTCTGGTAGAAACCAATTAATAGATTTAGAAATAAAATAATTTAACTCGAGAGGTTCGTCTCGCCGGGGACAGACAGATTGGTGTTAAGGTCTTTGTGTTTTTTTTTGGTGTATATGGAAATTAATAAATTTGACAATATAGTAATACTAGCTGCGCCCCGCGGTGTTGCCCGCTACATGTTTCCGGGATAAAAAGTAGCCTTGACCCAACCGTCTAGCGGAAGTTTTTTAAGATGTTGGTCGAGACTCTTCGCTATAAGACCGTTCACCGTGACAACTATCGGGACAATGATCGTCGAATCAACATCCCACATGGCGGGTATCTCGTGAGCCAAGTCAAGGTACTTGACTTATTATTATTACTGTAGACATTTTGTTTGTCTCCTACATCAAGGGAGGTACATTTCGCACGGACTGAAGCCTGTTGTCTATTGTCTAAGTGTCTATTCAATATTTCAAAAGATTTCAGTATAAACTATTAAATACTTAAATTAGATCTAGAACAATCTATGTTCTGTGAGAAATATTTGTGTGTGTGTGTGTGTATGTGTGTTATATACATATTTACAACCACTAGTAAGGTATATGTAAGTTTCCAACTTATTTCTACCCTTGTACCATACCCAATGCCCAAACCATTTAAAAAAAAAAACAAAAATAACAAAACACCTCGAGTAAAAATAACTTTCAAATATCTGTTTGTTTTTCTATCAAAAAAAAAAAACAAAATTTAAACCATGCTTATAAAATCGGAACGTATTTTCATATTCTCGCAAAAATAAAACTCCCGAGAAAATTGGTGTTGCCAAGTTATATCTTAAACCACTTTATAATTATTTTTAAATCACAGCTACTGGCATTTATTTTGGTCTTTATTTGTGGTAAATCACAATTGCTTGAATAAAACAGTAGATTAATAGCATAATCTACTGTTTTATTAAAAAAACATAAATTCATAAATCAACTAATTTGCTGTTTCATTCAAGCAATTGTGATTTACCGCAAATAAAGACGAAAATAAATGCCAGTAGCTGAGATTTCACTGTAAAATTATGCTCCATTTGTCAATAAATGAAAAATAATTGTTCGTATGGAAATCGAACCACCTTAAGAACATGTTTTTTTTTAAATTATAACCAATACTTAAACTTTTATAGTCCTGGCAACACCGCTCAAAAAAAAACAAACAAAAAACTAACCTCCTATCGCATCGACAGTGCGAAATTGTGTACGGTCTGAAGTTGAAATAGCCAAATCTTCTTCTAAACTGTCCTATGTTCAATCGGCAGTTGTCGTGGGCCCTACAACATTTGTCTTCGGTTCTGTCGAGTCCAAGTTCGTTGTAATCTTCGGCTAACTGGCCCGCGCCGCACCATTTTGTCCCAGGAAGGATAAAATTCTCTCTGAACGAACGACGCAACCTGTTTTTCAAATCAAAATTTTTTGGTGTTGATTGATGATCTTTTGTTTTTCAAAATAAAACAATGTTTTTGTTGTGACCAAGCGAATATTTTTGGCAGAGAAAAGTTGTCGAAATATGTTAAGACATGGCCGTAATAATAATAAAAAAACTAGGTACCAAATTTAAAATCAAGGTGCCAGGAGTTTTGGCGGGAACGCTGAAAGAGTCGTGTCGCCCCGTTGTATTTTTTTCCAAAACTAGTGTTATGTCGAGTGTTTATACACATAAAAATAGTGGTGTTTTATTTATAAAGTTCTGAATCACAAGTGCGAGTGTGGGAAAATGATATAATGTGGTGAAACATGACTTTGTGGTGACGAGCGGCATCGAAAGGCATGACAGAGCGCAAAGCGACAGCGACCATCCCGTGCGAGCGGCACGCGCAGACCCAAGAGAATGTAATCACTGGCGCAGACTGGCGCGCGAAAGGTCCCGCTCGTATATTTATAGTTGTGCGAGCGAGACAAAACAAGAAGCCGTCTCACTCGCGCACCATCATCGTTTTATTTAACTTTAAAAAAGGTGCAAACGAAAAACTAATAAAGAGAGTGAAAATTATTTATAAGAAATACAAAATTAAATTATGGACACAGAGTACAACAACTTTTTGTGTTGCTTCCAAAACTCCATCGAAGCTGTGTGTAATGTCCTACGATATTTATTATTATTATTAGCTTTATAGTAAAGTCACCACTACTTTACTAAAGCATGACTGAACTTAACTGACACGGACTCTACTTGACCAAGGCTGGACTGTGACTAAAACTTTAGCTACGAGGACACTTATTTAACTTTTGAAACTTGAAAATATATAAAAACTTGACACTGGCAAACGCTCAGAACGCGACGCCAAAACCAAAAGAAAAAAAAGTGCCAAAGATAGTTTAAAAAAAAAGTAATCTTGCATGTAGATTTATGATTGAAAAAAGTATTAATGTTAATGTTTAAGTTATCTCTGAATAAGGAATGAGTTGATGAATTATCTCCAAAACCAATTAATGATATGAATCATGATTATTATAAGTATATTTATGAACAGAAAGTATTTTAAGTTTCGTTTATAGATAAGGTACCTACTAATAAAGGCACGTAAAAATAAAAAAAGTTTACACGACATAGTTTGGTTATGGTTAAGAAAATGAAATCACAATGTTACCTAGTACCTAGAGTTCTTTGGCGGGAACGCGGAAAGAGTCGTGTCGCCCCGTTGTATTTTTTTCCAAAACTAGTGTTTTGTCGAGTGTTTATGCATAAAAATGGTGGTGTTTTATTCATAAAGTGCCGAATTACATGCGTGAGTGTGGGAAAATGATATAATGTGGTGAAACATGACTTTTCGCGGTGCTTCCAAAACTCAATCGAAGCTTTATAGTAAAGTCACCACTACTTTACTAAAGCATGACTGGACTTGACTGACACGCATTGTACTTGACCAAGACTGGACTTTGACTATTACTTTAGCTACGAGGACACTTATTAAACTTTTGAAACTTGAAAATATATAAATACTTGACACTGGCAAATGCTAAAACGCGACGCCAAAACCAAAGAAAAAAAAAAAAAAAAAGGTACCTACTATTAAAGGCACGTAAAAATAAAAAAGTTTACACGATATAGTTTGGTTATGGTTAAGAAAATGAAATCACAATGTTACCTAGTACCTAGTACCTAGAGTTCTTTGGCGGGAACGCGGAAAGAGTCGTGTCGCCCCGTTGTATTTTTTTCCAAAACTAATGTTTTATCGAGCGTTTATGCATAAAAATGGTGGTGTTTTATTCATAAAGTGCCGAATTACAAGCGCGAGTTTGGGAAAATGATATAATGCTGTGAAAAATGACTTTTCGTGTTGCTTCCTAAACTCCATCGAAGCTTTATAGTAAAGTCGCCACTACTTTACTAAGCCATGAATGGACTAGACTTGAACAAGACTGGATTTGAACAAGACTGGACTTCGACTACAACTATAGCTACGCGGCAACTTGTTTAACTTTTAAAACTTGAAAATATGAAACACTTGACACTGGCAAATGCTCAAGATGCGACGCCACAAAGAAAAAATGTTACCTACAAAAAAAATATTTAGATAATTAATTATAAATTAAAAAATTTGGTAACTTAGTAGTTGAGGCTTTAGCATAATTATTTGCAAAAATTACGAATTATTATCCCCGTATTATACATACTAATATCTTTTAAAATTTGTGTTTTTTAAATTGTGTATTTAGGTATTCATAAAGTGTCGACTTACGGATTTACTGAAGGACTTTTAGATTAAGTTTTTAGTATAATTTAAGATTAAATTTATATCCCATTCGGTGGTTAGTCTCACTAGACCTGGGATGTCAGTAGTTACTCTTCAAACCGGATCAAAATAACACGTATCTGATAACCAAACCTAAATTGAAATTTAAATGATTCCGTGTACAAAGCGTCCATTGAAGAATCATTTAATTATGTACCTACTTATTGTAATAAAACGGGTAGACGGTGCAAATAACTTAGTCGTAGAATAGTAATGAGGCGAGGTCACTGCGTTCAACTTACGTAACAATGAACTATATTTACAAATTACAATACTTTTAAACAAACTTAGATTCAGATAGTATTACAACACATTCATTGATCATCCAAAACGTAATTATACCACTGGGAAACCTGCCTCCGTACCGGATGCACCTTCCAGATCTTGGCTGCTACAGACCTTATTTTATGACATTGACGATTAATTTAAACCTTGCATCTGATCCACGCGATGAAAGGTGCACCCTTTGTTTACTTGGTGGTAGATTTCTTTAGCAGGAGGTCATCTAGGTAGGTACCACCGCAGTATCAGATATTCTGCCGCCAAACAGTAGTGTGCAAACATTACTGTGTTCCGGTTTGAAGGGTATTGCAGCTAGCGAAATTACTGGGCTATTGAGACTAACCATCTAGTCTCAAAATAATGAGTGCCAAAGCAGCGATGCCCTGGACGTTGTTTTGTTACTCAAAGTTCTGTGTATCGCTGCAATGGTCATGGATAGGCGTTATCTCTTAACATCAGGAGATCGCCTTAATCGTCACATTACTTTGACATAAAAAAAAACCCCCCAAATGGAATTAGGCAGGCAGTTGTAGAGCGTCTCTCGTTTAGCATATTTTGATCAGTAGGTACGAGCGAGTTGAGGTGTATAAATCGCAGATGAAAATACTGGCTGGTGGTCGTGTGATTTCGTGCAGTTGAAATTCAGAATGAATCCTGGTGTTGCCATGAAACGAAAATGTTCCCAAAACCTTGTGGAATAATTGAAATCAGGATACCATAACAGTAAGTAAGCTACAAAGATGATTATAAATGACAAGAAGTTACTAGTTTGTCGACAATAAGAATGATTGTATAGGCTTTTTTTGACTGAATCAAGATGACACCATAGCATGGTGGTAAGGTACTCTTTAGTAATCGACTAGCTAGCGACCACACAAGAGCTGAAAGCTTTTTTCTGTAACCAAGCACCTAAAGGTGTATTCCGGCATCCCCACTTGAAAGCCAATTCAATTCCCGGCTAGGTGTGCTTTACCGTCACGTAACATCAGGTAAGCTGTGGTCAAACACCTAGCTTGTCAGCCATAAAAATAGTATTACGACAGCTTCTTAAGAGCCAATTCCATAACAGGCTAGATGTGTATACTAATTTCGATCACACTGTCACTTAACATCAGGTGAGCTGTGGTCAAAAATTTAGCTTGTCAAGTATAAAAAAAGTATTCCGACAGCTTCTTAAGAGCCAATTCCATAACAGGTTTATAATTCCATAGATGTGTTTACTAATTTCGATCACACTGTCTTTTAACATCAGATGAGCTGTAGTCATCTATCAACCATAAAAATACTTGAATTTACTAAAATAGTTGTTGTCTTTTTTAATGCAGTTCATTAAACAAGGATGGTAACACTAAAGCCTTCAGAATTAGCCTTAAGGTTGTTCGATTTCCATACAAATATTTTTTTGCCATATAAGGACAAATGGAGCATAATTTTACAGTGAAATCACAGCTACAAGCATTTATTTTGGTCTTTATTTGCGGTAAATCACAATTGCTTGATTAAAACAGTAAGTAAATTATTAGCATAAAATCAAATTTATGAATGATTTATGAATTTATGACTTTTGAATAAAACAGTAGATTATGCTTACAATCTACCGTTTCATTCAAGCAATTGTGATTTACCGCAAATAAAGACCAAAATAAATGCCAGTAGCTGTAGTTTCACTGTAAAATTAAGCTCCATTTGTCCTTATATTGCAAAAATGTATTTGTATGGAAAACGTACCACCTTAATACGTTTTCATAGATAAATAATAAATTATAAAAATAAAATAAAAACGTTGAAATTATAAACATACCTACCTAGCGAGTGAAACCCCACCAATTTTTGTATTGCTTTCCATCATATATTTCATCTCTTCGTGCCTTTTTAAACACTCCATCTTCAAATTATCATAGTTCATCCAGCTAGCGACGTCTGGCGGCAATCTTTCACTTTTTCTCAATACTCTAACCGTCACATTTCCAAAATGGCGGTAAAACTTTTCTATGTTCGAATTTTCTCGCAAGCTGTCAAAATTCTCTTCGGAATTATTTGTTTTCTGTAATATTCTATAGTTTTCTTCGTCGAGGGCTAATTTTAATTCTTTCCTCAGAGTTTTCAGGAAATTTCTGGCCGATTTCCCTTGAGTTATGTATTCGCAATCTTGAATGTCGCCATTTTGATTGTAAATAACTTGAACAAGATGGCGGCCGTCCGTCAGCTGGCGTAGTCTGAGGCCGTCGCTGAAACAAGAGAGAGAAATAATTTAGTAACAATGTTAAATAAAAAAAAACTTAACTTGCCAAATAAATGCATACAACCTACTTATTTGTAGATGTTACAAAAAATATGTTGAGTTCTGTGACATACAAAGTTCTAAGCTTGGATTGTTCTAAATAAGCCGAAAGGGGGAGTTCTTAGCATTATAAACAGTAATTATTTTTCTTTTTTATGGTTCCGTCCGTACCCAAAGGGTAAAACGGGACCCTATTAGTAAAACTCCGATGTCCGTCCGCCTGTCCGTCTGTCACCAGGCTGTATCTCATGAACCGTGATAGTTAGACAGTTTAAATTTTCACAGAATTTGTATTTCTGTTGCCGCTATAACAACAAATACTATAAAAAACAGAATAAAATAAATATTTAAGGGGGCTCCCATACAAAAAACGTGTTTGGGTCATTTTTATAGATAATAGCACGGAACTTTTCGTGCGCGGCTGCGACTCGCACGTGGCCGTTTTTTTTTTTAATTTATTACCTCCCATTTCGTGTTATCGTATTTTATATACAGGATTGTAAGCTTGGGATGTATTTATTATGAGCAGAAACAATCATTGTATTTATTAACACGAAAAACTTTTTGAAATACAATATTGTAAAATCGCAAAAAAAAAACCATACATTTGGTCAAGGTTCGATAAACTTTTTCTATGGCACAGCTGATTTTAGAGTTGTGCCCTAAGTTAAAGTTGTGTATTATGACGAGTACACCCTTTCAGCTTAGTAAACGCCAAGCTTATAACCTTGCATATAAAAAAATGACACTTTTATATATTACATCTATGAATGTTTATTGTATAAATATAAAAGATTATAAAGAGGAAGTCATTTGACATACGAGTGTCTCGCACTTTCAAACCGGAAGTAATTGCATCATTTCATTTACTACTTCCAGATAGAATACACCTATATGTTGCATTTCCATAGCTGCTCGTAATTAAACAACGCCTTATTCATGTCGTTGAAACGTTAAAATAAATAAGATTGTTATCGAAGTCGCTTTAAAGTTAAGATACAATTAATTTTTATTTATTTTGTTATCAATAATCTATAAATTTCAGACAGAAAGCGAGACAACATAATTAAAAAAAATAAATTTGAAAAAGTTAAGTACAAGTCGAAGATTCACCTGCGTTTTCTGGATTTACAAGCAACCTATGTTAATCCAGGATAGAAATTATTTCCATTCTCTTTCAAATCCGTCAAACCGTAATAGTGCGTAGAATTTACTACACATAAATTTTTTTTTGGCTTTTAGTGTTTCGATACTGACAGAATACACAAAGTGCTATGCCAAAAATAAAGCAGAAAAAAAATCGACTACATTACTTCTTCTTTTTTGATTTTGCATCGCATTTTATGTACTTATCAGAGTTGAGTAAGTTAAAAAGTAGTCAAGTAGTCAAGTCCAGCTTTGGTCAAGTCCAGTCATGTCTTAGTAAAGTAGTGGCAACTTACTTATTATAAGCTTCGATGGAGTTTTGGAAGCAACACGAAAAGCGACGTTTTACTTATGTACCAACATTTTGACACCTGTACTTAGCAAATGAATACATTTTGATTTGATTTGGATTTTGATTTTGATCATGACTAGGCTTCGACTACAATTACAGCTGCAAGTCAACCTATTTAACTTGACACTGGTAAATGCTCAAAATGCGACAGCAAAACCAAAGAAAAAAAAAATGTTTCCATTTATTGCCAATGACCAATTGACCATTCAACTGCCAGTCCAGAGTATACAATAGATTTGTCAGTACCTAATCGGGTAATTCAACCTCATACTTTTAAGAACGCTATTATAATACACAATACCCCAAATGTTGTAATGGGACCTTGCAAATTCCCAATCGAATTCCAAGGGTCCATGCGACCCCCACTCACAAAACGCCAACATTTGTCTGAGAGTGGCCAAACGGTGAAACTAAATCTTCCTCTATGAGTCTTTCGGTTCTGTTCAAAAACACAATAGTGGCTCCCCACTTGCAAGCCCGACAAATAAATTGGTCGCCCTGCGAAATGCATTCTAAACAAAATCACGGTTCGTTTAACTGATTCTCGACGCTTGTGGTGTCTTTAAAATTGTATGTTTGTGTTTACTGATACAGTCGCGTTCGTTACAAACATAGAAAAATCCAAAAATAGTTTGTGTCACTGTGACTTTGACTTTTAGCAAATTTTCATTTTTTTTTCTTGAATTTTGGCGTCGCTTTTTGAGCATTTGCCAGTGTCAAGTATTTTATGTTTACAAGTTTCTTAAGTTAAATAAGTTGCCTCGTAGCAATAGTTATAGTCAAAGTCCAGTTATGCTTTAGTAAAGTAGTGGCGACTTTACTATCAAGTCTAGATGGAGTTTTGGAAGCAACACGAAAAGTCATGCTTCACAACATTATATCATTTTCCCACACTCGCGCTTGTGATTCGACACTTTATGAATAAAACACCACCATTTTTATGCATAAACACTCTACAAAACGCAAGTTTTGGAAAAAAATACAACGGAGCGACACAACTCTTTCCGCGTTCCCGCCAAAACTCTTTTTTAATTTTCATCTTGACATATTTTAATTATCAATTTTGTAGTTTAGAAAATTTTGACTATTATGTGTTTTAACTCTAATATTGTAACTTTTTTTATTTCATTCTTTGTTTTAACTGTCTAACTACGGTTCTTGAGATACAGCCTGGTGACAGAAGGACGGGCAGCGGAGTCTTAGTAATAGGGTAATTTGTAGCGATGATAGCTCAGTGGTTAGCGCGGTAGGTTCGCATGCCGAAGGGCGTGGGTTCAAACCCCAACAATGAGCTTGAGCTGCCGGTGAAGGAAAACATCGTGAGGAAACCATAGCATTGTGGTAGGGTTTCTAGTACTCGGCTGGCTAGCTACCACCCTCAAGTTGAAAATCTGCCGCCAAGCATCTAACGGTGTGTTCCGGCAGCCTCACCTGTAGAGCCAGTTCCATTCCAGGCTAGGTGTGCTTTACCATCTTCGATCACACCTTCACTTAACATCAGGTGAGCTGTGGTCAAACAAATAGCCTGTCAAACATAAAAAAAAGGGTCCCGTTGTACCCTTTGGGCACAGAACCTCAAAAAGTGTCGAGAAGTGAAACACTTTATTACTCGACTGTATTTGTCGACATGGCCGAAATATCGCTAATGTGAAATGAACATGCTTTACTGCTCTCTCTGTGCATTTAATCTAATTTGTGTTTGACTGTACTTTTGGGGTGCAGAATGGCTACCCTCAAAATTATATTGGACAACCAATTGAAATTGATATTTAATACTCTTTTATAATTTGCTTTGTTATATCTATCATGGATTTTATTTAGTGGTCATATGACACCTTACCAACGTATCTTTAGCAGTGGATCTAGGTAGATATCGCCGTAGTACAAGGTTTTTGTAAATTTAAAAAGTAACGAGACAAACGAGACGCTCTCTTGATGGTAAGGGAAAACGCCTGCCCATTGCAGCGATACACAGAACTTTGAGTAACAAAACAAAGTCCAGGGCATCACTGTTTTGGCGCTCATTACTTTGAGACTTTCGATGGTTAGTTTCAACAACCCAGGTTCTTTTTAACAGACTCAAAAAAAGAGGAGGTTCTCAATTCGAATGTGTGTTTTATTTATGTTTGTTACGCGATAATTCCGCCATTTATGAATCGACTAGCTGCGCCCCGCAGTGTTACCCACTACATGTTTTCGGGATAAAATGTAGCCTATGTGCTAATCTCGGGTTTTAGCTACCGCCATACCAAATTTCATTCAAATCCGATCAATAGTTTTTGCGTGAAAAAGCAACAAACATCCATTTATAATGTTTGTGTGATAGTAGGTCATTGTAGGTACAAAGATTCTGAGTTATAAAAAGCATATTATTTATTGCAATACTTCCATAATGACAACGACATCCACCCACCCTTCGGTGTCACCCTCAGAGAGCGTTGACTAATAGATTCTCATCCCCGGGGAAAGATCTGTAATGACATTTTTGTTCAATAATTTGTTACTGCGATAAATATCTGGTTGGATGAACTGAAGTGCATTTGCCATAAAGCTGCACATCGAATAGATGGGAATGGATTTGAATGAAATTTGGTATGGAGGTAGCCGTGATCCTGTATTAACACATAGGCTACTTTCTATCCCGAAAATATATAGCGGGTAACACCGCAGGGCGCAGCTAGCTGCTATATAAAAATGCAAACGTGCGTCAAAGCAGCGATGCCCTAGACTTTGTTTTGTTACATAAAGTTCTGTGTATCGCTGCAATGGTCATGGACAGGCTTTATGCGTTAATTTTATATATACACAAGCAGCTCGCCCCGGCTTCGCACGGGAAAACAAAACTCGATTATCTATCTATCTATCTATACTATTATAAAGAGGAAAGATTTAATTGCTTGTTTGTATTGAATAGGCTCCGAAACTACTGGACCGATCTTAATAATTCTTTCATTATTAGAATGCTACATTATCCGTGACGGACATAGGCTATCTTTTATTTAAAAAACAATTAAGGATCCGTACAGAAAATTCAATAATGTAACCTAAGCTATGAAAAATTTGAAAAAATCTTTACTTAGCATGCGCTGCGAAAACTATAAAGTGACGTTTCATAGAGCAAATTGACAGCTACAAATAAGTCCGCAATATCATATGTCTAATTATTACAGTTGTCATCTACATCTTATAAAGAGGAAAGATTTTTTTTGTTTGCTTGTATTAAATAGGCTCCGAAACTACTGGATCGATAAATTTATGACGTTAATCGAGTTTTGTTTTCCCGTGCGAAGCCGGGGCGAGCTGCTAGTAGACAATAAAGAGGTTCTGAGTGGCTCTAGTTGTTTTATCGTTAAATAAATCAACTAGCGCTACCTACGGGGGTACGGCTAATCTTTATTGCTCGGGAGGCAGGGACCGCAGACGGATTGCGGCTACCGCTTCGACACTTGCTCGCAATACTGTGCTCCTGGTACCTACTTAGTTCCAACAGCAACACTTTGTCCGAAAGTTTTAATATTCTATGCAATTTTTTTTAGATTATTGATTGATTCAGGCGTTTAGGTACTTTGCGGAAGTTCATTTTGAATATTCAAGGTATAATAATTATCGAGGGTTCCGTACAAAATAGTAGGTATGATCTTGTTCTCATTCCTTGCGTACAGTCCCTATTTTCTTGTGATTAAATTCAAAATGTACAGTTTTTGGATTTTCCCAGTATCCGACTAATATTATAAATGTGAAAGTTTGGATAGATGGATGAATGGATGTTTGTCACTCTTTCACGCAAAAAACTACTGAACGGATTTGGATGAAATTTGGTATGGAGGTAGCTGAGACCCTGGATTAGAACATAGGCTACTTTTTATCCCGAAAACGTGTAGCGGGTAACACCGCGGGGCGCGGCTAGTGTGTAGGCACTATAAGACTTGCTTCTTGCCAAATTTCATAATTCTAGGTCAACGGGAAGTACTCTATAGGTTTTGATTTCCTTGCGAGTGTCGAAATATGCGGTTTCTTGCGACATAAACGGCTGTAACTTTTTTTTACTACAACTGTGATGTTTGATTTCTTTCACAGCTGCAAGGAACTACATATTTGCGTATAAGGTTTCAATTTCAACTCTATACTCTATCCACGCGTTTCCGAGATATAAGGTCATTACAGACGGAGAGGAGACAAAAAAGTGATTCTATTAGTGCTCCGTTTTGACATGCTTGCTGTTGGCTCATTGGCAGCATATCTGCCTTAAGAGCTGAAAGGCGTGGGTTCGATTCACACACATGACAAACATTTTATGTATCAACAAATGTTTGTTCCGTGTCTGGGTATCAAAAAAAAGTATATTATTATACATATGTATTCTATCAGTTATCTGACTTCCATCACACAAGCTTTGCTTAGTTTGGGGTCAGATGGCGCTGTGTGTAATGTCCTACGATATTTATATATTGTTTCCTGTTTGAGTTACGGATCCCTAAAAAACCCAAGTGCGAGTCGGACACGCGCACGAAGGGTTTCGTACCGTTATCTATAAAAAAATCAAGTTTGTTGTATGGGAGCCTCCCTTAAATATTTATTTTATTTTATTTTTAGTATTTGTTGTTAAAGCGGCAATAGCTGACAGCCCCGTTGGCTCATTGGTAGTATATCTACCTTGAGAGCTGTAGGGCGTGGGTTCGATTCCCACTCAGGGCAAACATTTTGTGAATAAACAAATGTTTGTTCTGTGTCTGGGTGTTCTGTATGTATTTACAAAAAAAAAGTATTTATGTATTCTATTAGTTATCTGGCTTCCATCACACAAGCTCTGCTTAGTTTGGGGCCAGATGGCGCTGTGTGTATCGTCCTACGATATTTATTTATTTATTATTTATTTAATATAAATACATCATCTGTGAAAATTTTAACTGTCTATCTATCACCGTTCTTGAGATACAGCCTGGTGACAGACGGACGGACAGCGAAGTCTCAGTAATAGGGTCCCGTTTTTACCCTTTGGGTACGGAACCCTAAAAACGGGGTTAATAATAATAATCCCGTTTTAGTTTACTTAGCCATAATATTTACAATTACAATGTGTATAAAAGGTTGCATGCGATTTGTATTGTTTCCTATACGCATAAGAATGTGCAATATTAACCGCATTCCAAGGTTCCTGAATACAACTTTGTATGAAAAAAGAAAATTAAAAAACTCGTTCAATCTTTATTGAAAAGAGTTGCTATGGAAAGGAATTATTTTTCACTCTTCCGATTTAGACTTGACCGTTTTATTGTTTGCGATATTTGTTCTCTCCCACAGTACCTACAATTCGAAAAACGACAAAAGTTACAGACGCTCTGATCCAATGTGGCGCTGGGCTGGACACGTAGCCAGACATACTGATCATAGATGGACCACCAGGATAACATCCCGGAAGGGTCCATCAGGCGCGAGAAAGAGAGGCAGACCAGCGATGTAGCGATGACAGCTCAGTGGTTAGCGCGGTAGGTTCGCATGTCGAAGGGCGTGGGTTCAAACCCCAACAATGAGCTTGAGCTGCCGGTGAAGGAAAACATCGTGAAGAAACCATGGCATGGTGGTAGGGTACTTTCTAGTACTCGGCTGGTTATTAGCTACCACCCTCAAGTTGAAAATCTGCCGCCAAGCATCTAACGGTGTGTTCCGGCAGCCTCACTTGAGAGCCAGTTCCATTCCAGGCTAGGTGTGCTTTACCATTTTCGACCACGCCTTCACTTAACGTCAGGTGAGCTGTGGTGAAACACCTGGCCTGTCAACCATAAAAAAAAAGCTGCCCGATGGACTGACGACATTGTAAAAGCGGCTGGCAAACAGTGGATGGAGACAGCAAAAAACAGGAATACATGGACATCTCAAGAGGAGGTCTTCACCATCGAGAAAACGAGGGGTTCTTAATTAAGTAATCAAATACATATATAGTTATCTATAAACATTAAAAAAAATTAGAAATAAGTTTATGTTTGTACTGTTTAATAAGAAATATAAGGTTTTTTTTATTTTTATTTTTTTCTTCTCAAAAGAATATTCGTCGTTCACTTTATTAGAGAATAAAAATATATAAATAAATATCGTTGGATATCACACAGCGCCATCTGACCCAAACTAAGCAAAGCTTATACTATGGAAGTCAGATAACTGATATACTTTTTTTTTTGTAAATACATATTTATAAAAACAGAACACCCAGACAAAGAACAAACATCTGTTAATATCACAAAATGATTGTTCTGGGTGGGAATCGAACCCACGCCCTTCGGCTCTTGGAGCAGACATACTACCAATGAACCAACAGGGCTGTCAAAATTATAAATTTACAATTATTATTAAAAAAACCGACTCCATGACCCTTAGGCCAACTAAACGCCCTGCTCCAATGAAACAGCGAGGTTTCAGAGTAAACGAAAATATCATCGATGTGTACAATTTTTAGACTTATGTTGATTTTTAGGGTTCCGTACCCAAAGGGTAAAACGTAATAGGGTCCATTACTAAGACTCCGCTGTCCGTCCGTCCGTCTGTCTGTCTGTCTGTCACCAGAATCTCATGAACAGTGAAACTAAACTTTTGAACGGATTTGTATGAAATTTGGCATGGAGATAGCTGAAATTACTGGACTGTTAAAACTAACCATCGAAAGTCTCAAAGTAATGAGCGCCTAAGCAGCGATGCCCTGGGCCTTGTTTTGTTACTCAAAGTGCTGTGTATCGCTGCAATGGTCATGGATAGGCGTTATCTCTTACCATCAGGAGAGCGTATCGTTCGTCTCTTTACTTCTTACATAAAAAAAAAGAAAAAAAAAAAGATTCTGGATTAACACATAGGCTACTTTCTATCTCGAAAATATGTAGCGTGTAACACCGCGGGGCGCGGCTAGTTAATTCATAATTATCGAACATCGATTGCCAGTCATAAATAAATCTATCATTTCACAAAGAAGGCGATGTTTTGAGATTAATGACAGAAACGTACAAAGCTGTATTTTCATTTCTTCTTGTGTTGTTTTCCTGATTTTGTATGACATTACTCTATTGTTTCATTTTGTTAACTGAAACGATAAGTTTGTAATGTATTGATCCGTCAATGTAAGATATCTACTGTACCTTGTATTGGTAGGTAACTATAATTAATTTTGACTTTTGACTGATGGGATTGATTTTGATTTCAATTGTATTGCATCTTAGTTTGTGTTGTAAGTAGAAACGAAGTGAAAAAAATAACGGAAATAAATGACTAATACTTGCTACAAAGTTTAAAAAACTTATTATTATGTAGTCATTTGGGGGGGGGGGGGTCGCTAGTAATCTCTACATAGTATGAAAAAAAGTCGCTTCCCGCCACCTGTACGCTTAGATCTTTTAAACTACGCAACGGATTTTAATGCGGTTTCCATCAATAGACAGAGTGATTCAAGAGGAAGGTTTAAATGTATAATACATTCATATGTACCACGTTAGTATTAACATTGCACCCGTGCGAAGCCGGGGCGGGTCGCTAGTCTCTACATAGTATAAAACAAAGTCGCTTCCCGCCGTCTGTACGCTTAGATCTTTTAAACTACGCAACGGATTTTAATGCAGTTTCCATCAATAGACAGAGTGATTCAAGAGGAAGGTTTACATGTATGATACATGCATATGCACCACATTATTATTTACATTACATCCGTGCAAAGCCGGGGCGGGTCGCCAGTGAATATAATAAGAAACAAAAATATCAGTAGATTAGATGCAAACAAAAAAAAATGGCGGTTCTTTTTTGTAGCTGTTTAAAATTTCACTTGATATTTCGTAAAGATAGATAAGCATCAGATTTTTCTGGGGGAAAATAAATATTTCGATGGGCCAATAAGATTACAGGATTATGTCATTAATGGGATCATTCGAATTCGGAGTTCGTTCGCGCCGAGCAGCAAAAAAAATTTGTAACAAAAACTTAGTGCTTTGAACTCGCGGCGCGTTAAAATGCTGCTGAAAGCTTTTGTAACTGTTGATTGCTTATACACTGGAGATACAATTCGGTACGTAAAGAAAAAAAAAACCATTTCGAAATAGTACAATTCTGTACAATATTTTTACGTTTAAAACTCTGTAAACTATGAGGTGGGGTTTATTTTAATAAAATACATAAATCCAACTTGACTTTCAATTGATGTCTCATGACGTCACCTAGTAGGGCAACTTTCATCGATTAAAGAAGCAATGGCAAACCAAAACAATATTTGTCAATGTCAAGTCAACGGCGATCATTATAATATTTTCAATACACATACGTAGAGTTGTTTTTCGCTTTATTATTACAAATATCTGGATTATTTTACTTTAAACGTTATTTAGATTCTGATATCGCTTTTATGACATAAGATTCGTTTACTTCACGTCATGAATTGTAAAAACTGAAGACGTGACAGAATGGCTTTACAGCTTTAGCCTGCCCGATGGGGCAAATTAAAAAAAAAACTTGTCAGTTCTGTTGTCAATGTTAATGAAATGTGTCAAATGTTTTGTATACTTTTTTGTTTTATATGGCAAAGGCATATTCTACACATTCAGCCGACCTCATAACGTCATAACTATAAAAAGTTTGAAAACGTATTAGAATTAAACTACCGCATAGAAAGCCAAAATATTCAAATTAGTTGCTTAAAATAAAGTTTACTATCAGTAAAAAATATAAAATAAATACAAAAAAAAACTTTACATACCGAATTTATTTTATTTTTATTCTTTTTCTGTTTCCAAAAATCGTATTAAATAATCATAATACAAATTGTTCACACCAATTACAACCACAAACACCAAAACTATATCCCACAATTTTCTTATCAGCAGTTTCGTGAATTGACTGGCTCCACTATAGAAAAAAACAAACATAAAAAAAGTACGTCCCACTAATGTTATAAATGTGAAAGTTTGGATGCATGTTTGTTACTCTGTCAAGCAAAAACTCCTGAACGGATTTGGTTGAAATTTGGTATGGAGTTAGCTAAGACCCTGGATTAACACACAGGGTACTTTTTTATCTCGAAACATGTAGCGGGTAACACCGCGAGGCGCAGCTAGTAACATTCATATATTTTTAACTTATTAGAATGTACTTGTATTTGACATTGTATCCAGTTTTGACATTTTATTTAGTAAGTTTAATAATAAATTGTTTGTTTATTGCCATAACATTGCATTAACATAAATTAATTAAACCTTATAATTAGCAAACTAGATTCTTTAGCATAAGGTACTTGTGTACCCTGCACTAAGTAAGAACTTGCGTCGCAGGGGCCATCAGAATTTATAAAAACTTTTCTAGGTTTGAATATTTTAAATTGACGTTTTATTTTGAATTCAGTTTATTTGTTGTGACATAAATGTAACTGATTAATCGTTTTTGTGTCAATAAAAATAATTTGAATTTTGTACAGAACCTTCTAAGCGCGACTTCAATTTGCACTAGGTATGACGTACGACATTTTAGCGCCACCGTGACCGTAAGCTCAGCCTTTTTGTTGTGACTCACCGAAACCAAATACCAAAAAAAAAAAAGTTCCGATTCCAATACAATGACTCCGCAGCGCTGGCCTGTGGACATTGTTCTAGACTTACAAGGTCACAAATTGTAGAACTTAAATTCTTAAAATATGACGCTAAATATTTTAAGAGTTCCTCTTCAATAGCAGTCATGTTTGACTGTGAGACGCTGTCCCATATCAGATGGTAGCACGCGACTTTTTTATTCTACCAAATACAAATACAAATATTCAAGGTATACATTTAGTTTATTTCCGCTTAACATAAGCGGAAAAGTTAAGTGGAAATAAACTAAATGTATACCTTGAATATTCAAAATGAACTTCCGCAAAGTAACGCCTGAATCAATCAATTAACAAATACAAATATTTTATTGATAACACCAATGTGACAAGTCACTTCAAAAATTGTAAATATGTCATTAAATGAGTTTCAAAACACTGATCACATGTCAAAATAAGGTATGTCAACATACGGGGTGAACTTCTTTATCGTCTCAAAAAAATTAGAGCGTTTTAAGTACATGAAATAGGATAGGTATCATGGGACAATAAAATGTTTTTTTTTTTTTAATTTATTTTTTTAGTGTTACAAGCCACTTCAAAATTTTAAAAATGTCATTAAATGAGTTTTAAAACACTGATTACATGTCAAAATAAAGTATGTTAATACATAAACATGTCAATATAAAAGAATATTGCCAATATAAAATATTTCAATATAATAAAATGACATGACAAAAAAATCATAATTACTTACTTGTAATTCAATAATGTTTAAGTTTGAAATAGTAGTAGGTAATTGCTGTAACATCTAGTTTTGTTTTTTTTTTGTGTTGCTGACCGCTATGATTGTTGTGATGTATATAGTGCTGGTGATCCAAATATATAAATATTTATTGCAATTTACTTTGAAAAAAAAGTTAGTTTTATTTACCTATGGCCCGTTATTCCCCTTGCCGTAGGTTTCCCGCGCGAATCGCGAGGGAATCCGTTTTGCAAGTTTGACGTTTGGAGGTCTGTCCGCAAATGGACGCCGCCGCACTAATCTTGTTGACAGTTGCAGACTTAGGTTTAGACGAGCTGTATTGCCTAAACATTCTTACCTACCCGCAAAATAATAATTACACTTCTATTAAGGTGGTTCAATTTCCATACAAATATATTTTTGCCATTTATGGACAAATGGAGCATAATTTTACAGTGGAATCACAGCTACTGGCATTTATTTTGGTCTTTATTTGCGGTAAATTACAATTGCTTGATTAAAACAGTAGATTGGCAGACTTGGCAGACCCAGTTCCATTCCAGGCTTGATGTGCTTTACCATCTTCAACCACACCTTCACTTAACATCAGGTAAGCTGTGGTCAAACACCTAGCCTGTCAACCATAAAAAAAAAAGAAACCACGCCCTTCAGCTCTTGGAGCAGACATACTTACTACCAATGTATGTTTTTGGTTGTATAAACTACATGGGCTCACCGGAAGACCAGCGCTGGTCATACCGCTTAGTATGACCAGCATTATGCTGAGGTGAGCCCCTATTTTGTAACTTCTCTCTCTGTCTCTGTTTGTTTGTTTTTGTTTTTATGCTTGTTACAAAATTAAACGTTATTCTATCTTTCTTTCTTTCAATGAACCAACAAGGCTGTAAGAATTTTAAAACTTGTGTAAATTTTAGTTCTATTTTTCGCTCAAAACGCACCGCTGTGTTCGCTGTACGATAACTTCGTATGAATTGATACTAATTGGACTGCGCACGCGATTCTATTGCGTGCTGTTGGATCATTGATAGATGTTCAAACTTTGAACAGGGACGTATTCAGGGGGGATATAAAAGTAAAGTTTAGAACGGCGGGGGCAAGTTATTAAGGAACATTTCTGCATAAACACGTTTGTACATTTATCTAGTTCCTACCACACCTATAAACAATTATAGAAATACTTGATGTTACCCGCTACATGTTTTCGGGATAAAAAGTAGCCTATGTGTTAATACAGGGTTTCAGCTACCTCCATACCAAATTTCATCCAAATCCGTTTAGTAGTTTTTGCGTGAAAAAGTAACAAACATCCATCTATCCAAACTTTCACATTTGTAACTAGCTGCGCCCTGCGGTGTTACTCGCTACATGTTTTTGGGGTAAAAAGTAGCCTATGTGTTAATACAGGGGTTCAGCTACCTCCATACCAAATTTCATCCAAATCCGTTTAGTAGTTTTTGCGTGAAAAAGTAACAAACATCCATCCATCCAAACTTTCACATTTGTAACTAGCTGCGCCCTGCGGTGTTACTCGCTACATGTTTTTGGTGTAAAAAGTAACCTATGTGTTAACCATACCAAATTTCATCCAAATCCGTTCTGTAGTTTTTGCGTGAAAGAGTAACAAACATTCACCAATACACATTTATAATATTAGTGGGATAAACGTACGCACGAAAGTTGTTTACGTGTTATCATTAGACAATATATTTTGTGAATTAACTACAGGTGAGCGGAGGTCAAACATTTAGCCGGTCACCCATAGAAAAACTTGAAAATTTGAGTTTTATTTTCATACACGAAATACTAGCGGACGCCTCGCAGTTTCACCCGACTAGTTCCCGTTACCGTAGGAATACAGAAATAAAAACTTGTTTTACTTGGTGGTAGATCTCCTTAGCAGGAGGTCATCTAGGTAGGTACCACCGCAGTACCAGTTATTCTGCCGCTAAGCAGTAGTGTGTAAACATTACTGTGTTCCGGTTTGAAGGGTACTGCAGCTAGCGAAATTACTGGGCTGTTGAGACTAACCATCGAAAGTCTCAAAGTAATGAGCGCCAAAGCAGCGATGCCCTGGGCCTTGTTTTATTACTCAAAGTTTTGTGTATCGCTGCAATGGTCATGAACAGGCGTTACCTCTTACCATGGAGATTACGTCTCGTTTGTCTCATAACTTTTTACATTAAAAAAAAAAAAGTAGCCTATGCCACCCGGGGATAGTGTAGCTTCCCAACGGGGGAAGAATTTTTGAAATCGGTCCAGTAGTTTCGGAGCCTATTCAATACAAACAAACAATCAAATGTTTCCTCTTTATAATAGTATATATAATAGATAGATAATCTCGTTTGGCTACTAATTCGCCTGATTGAAAGTAATGTGGCGGCCAAAAAGCACGTTGATCTAAAAGGAACTCAATGATTTTAATTTTAAAAACGTAAGTAGGTCCTAGCACAAAGTAACGCCTGAATCAATCAATTACGTAAGTACTAGTTCCAAATTTAGTTTATTTGAAAATAAAGTATTTATGTATTCTATCAGTTATCTGACTTCCATCACACAAGCTCTGCTTAGTTTTGGGGCCAGATGGCGCTGTGTGCATAGTCCTACAATATATATTTTTTTTTTGAAGCCCCATATCCCGTCCTGATTACAACTCTGGTATACATTCATAGCAACACGGTTATACACATATTTACAGTTAGGCATCATAAGTAGACAGATATGTACGTCATGTAAGTAGACACTAGACAGCGTTGCTGGATTACGTTTTGTTCTATCATGGTGCATCTTAGAACACCTACTTTTTGTGTCAAATCTTATATTTAAGTCCATTATTTAAGCAGCCAAAAGTTAAACAAAAAAATTGTGGAAGAAAAAATCAAGGGAACCGAAACCGTAAACAAACTATCTGTCAAATCCGTCAATTTCGAATCCCGCATTCCCGCGTGAAACACAATTCCGCGCTGTCAATCGTTTCAAATTAGGAACGCGCTTGAAGTGACGTTTCCTGTTGCTTTTTTAATTAGCCCTATACGGCCAGTGTCAAAATTTTCAAAGTTAAATGTAAGTAGGTCTATGGTAACGGGATTTGTAGAGTTGAGGATCGGTATACAAAGTATCCCTATGTCCCTATAAATTTTTTTTTGGTCATAGTGCGTTTACGCATTTCGTCAATTCGCAATGTAAAACAATAAACTATTGCTATTACGTTGTTTACTTCATACATATCTATAGTTGTACGAAGTAGGTATACCTAATTTGATATTTGAAAAAAAAAACACATTTTACAGAGTTATCTATACTATACCTCTACTTCTATGAAACTCTTAGACATAGAAAGTTAGAGACTCTTTACTATCTATACGAAAAATAAATATTAAAAAAAAACACATAGGATCCTTTTAAGCTAGGGTCATAAGTGGCATCCTTATCACTAAAAGTAAAATTTCTTCCTGGTAACCATGATGTTATACATTTCGACGGACGAAACTAATACTTCCTTAGTTTCACATTCTAAAACAATAGATAATTTATCTTATGGAGAAAACTCACAAAAAGTACCCAGAAACATCTTACCAAAGACATATCAACAAACAAAAGCCGACCCAAAACAAAACAAATCATTTTTAATTAAAATCCTAAAAGGCCGTTTCCATTAGCCAACGTGTCAATTAATATCGATATCTAATAACATCGATAACACGAAGCGATCATTCGAATAACTTTTTAAACTCCCACATCTATTGCGCCAAAAAAAAAAAAGTGCTGTCTATGTCTGCAGTTCGACCAATTTAATCTGTATACTCAAATGGAGCCACTATCGTTATAGCTGAACGAAACTGAAAGGCTTCGTAAAGAAAATTTTAGTTTCATATTTGACCAAGTCTTCTTATATGTCTTGCTCTGTACGAAACTTAGAGAAAGCAATATTTTAGAGATTTTGCAATTCAAAAGTCATGCATTAATTAATTATTTATGAATACTCATGGATGTACTCGTATGTAAGTAATTGATGCCGAATTACTTAATAGTAGCTAGCATAGAAATGATATATTGCGAAAGTCTTCACTGATACGTGACATTTGCAAAAAATGCGTAGTAATTTTTTTAATTTGGGCAATGAAACGAACAAAATGCTCTCCTGATAGTAAGAGATAACGCCTGTCCATGATCATTGCAGTGGTACCTACATAGTATAAAACAAAGTCGCTTCCCGCCGTCTGTACGCTTAGATCTTTTAAACTACGCAACGGATTTTAATGCGGTTTCCATCAATAGATACAGTGATTCAAGAGGAAGGTTTATGTGTAAAATTCAATCATATGCACCCACATTGGTATTTACATTGCACCCGTGCGAAGCCGGGGCGGGTCGCTAGTCTCTACATAGTATAAAACAAAGTCGCTTCCCGCCGTCTGTACGCTTAGATCTTTTAAACTACGCAACGGATTTTAATGCGGTTTCCATCAATAGACAGAGTGTTTCAAGAGGAAGGTTTATATGTATGCTAATAATCTACTATTTTATTCAAGAAATTGTGATTTACCGCAAATAAAGACCAACATAAATGCCAGTAGCTGTGATTTCACTGTAAAATTATGCTCAATTTGTCCATAAATGCCAAAAAAAATATTTGTATGGAAATGGAACCACCTTAAATTTAAGTCCTCATCACTGTTGTAACTGGAACGACTGTTAAGCGGAAATAAACCAAATATATGCCTTGAATATTCAAAATGAACTTCCGCAAAGTAACGCCTGAATCAATCAATTACTGCTGCGATGGTCATGGACATACGTTATCTCTTACCATCAGGGGAGAGTTTCGTCCGTCCCATTACTTACATAAAAAAAGCTTTAGATCATAATTATGCTCATTTGAAGATGTGAAAAGGCTGTTCAGAGATCCATTGCGAGATTAAGCCGTGTGCATGTGCAGTCACACGGCGCGACCTTTTGTCATTTATCGGATAGACTAAAGTGGACACGTCTTTTTTTGCGGCGAGTTAGAAGGTATAACGACAATAGAGAAAGGGACATTATGATAGCTTGATGGATGAAAGACACATGAATGAATAATAATATTTTTTTTTATTGTAAAAAGTAATGAGACGACCGAGACGCCTTCCTGATGGTAAGAGATAACGCCTGTCCACGACCATTGCAGCGATACACAGAACTTTGAGTAACAAAACAAAGTCCAGGGCATCACTGCTTTGGCGCTCATTACTTTGAGACTTTCGATGGTTAGCCTCAACAGCCCAGTAATTTCACTAGCTGCAATACCCTTCGAACCGGAACACAGTAATGTTTACACACTACTGCTTAGCGGCAGAATAACTGGTACTGCGGTGGTACCTACCTAGACAACCTCCTGCTAAGGAGATCTACCAAGTTACCAAGGATATTAAGTATTCTATCAGTTATCTGTCTTCCATAGTACAAGCTTGCTTAGTTTGGGGTCGGATGGCGCTGTGTTTAATGTCCTACGATATTTATTTATTTATTATTTACTAAGTGCTGACACAAAAATGAAGTAGATGAAAAAATATTAACGTTATGTCCATATTTTCTGTCTGTAACAATAGAAGTATCAACAAGGCGGTCAGTTGGAGGGCTCACTTCGAGGACAACTGCGCGCTTTTTAATGCAGCGCAATGTATGCAACACTACAGATGCTCAGCGGATCTACCCGCGTTTTCTTTTTTTAAATTTCATATAGGTACAAACTATGTCGTCAAAAGTCTAGACTTTTGACGACATAGTTTGTACCTACCTAGTTTGTACCTACCTAGTTTGTAAATCAACTTTACAGTAAAAGTATTTTTTGTATGGCCATTGAATTGTATAATGAATTGCCACCATCAATAAAGGAAGCCAGCTCTTTATTTATATTCAAAAGGAAACTTAAATTGTTCCTAATCGAAAAGACATATTACTCTATAAAAGAATTGTGTGTTATTAAACTGGTGATTTTTCGAGTGTTTATCTATACTAATTATAAAGAGATTTGATTGTTTGTATTGAATAGGCTCCGAAACTACTTGACCGATTTCAAAAACTCTTTCACCGTTGGGAAGCTACACTATCCCCGGAGGACATAGGACATAGGGACTTTATATCCTGTATTCCCACGGAAACGGAAACTAAGCGGGTGAACACGCGGCATCCGCTAGTACAACATATTAGAAAGAGAAAAGATTTCATTGTTTGTTTGTATTGAATAGGCTCCGAAACTAGTGGACCGATTTCAAAAATTCTTTCACCGTTGGGAAGCTACACTATCTCCGGGTGACATAGGCTACTTTTTATCCCTGTATTCCCACGGGAACAGCAACTACGTGGGTGAAACCGCGAGGCGTCCGCTAGTTAATGTATAAATTTGTAACATAAATAAAAAAAACATTGGAGGACATTCAAGGAATAATGCCCTTTACGTATTGTCTTACTACTTTTACATTAAAAAAGACATTCTGTGGTAGGATCAATACCGTAAATAAGTATTCAACTCATATATTTGGTAGAAGTATCTAGACTGATCATAAAAAAAAATACGCTTCATCATGTTCAATAAAAAAGTAATTGGCTCAATAGGTTACGGATTTTTTGTTGCGAACTAATTTTGGCGCGGCTTGATAGAAAGTGAATTGTTTTCCTGGGTGTTTTTTTTTAGTTTTGTCTATTGGCGATCCGTCCTGGCTTCGCACGGCTGCAATTTGTTTTGGCGGCTGGTTTAAAAAAAAATAAATACCGTAGGACTATACACACAGCGCCATCTGGCCCCAAACTAAGCAGAGCATGTGTGATGGAAGTCAGATAACTTACAGAATACATAAATACTTTTTTTTTGTAAATACATACAGAACACCCAGACACAGAACAAACATTTGTTTATTCACAAAATGTTTGCCCTGAGTGGGAACCGAACCCACGCCCTACAGCTCTCAAGGCAGATATACTACCAATGAGCCAACCGGGCTGTCATATATTTTATATATATGTATGTATAAAATAAATAAATATCATAGGACATTACACACAGCGCCATCTGACCCCAAACTAAGCAAAGCTTGTGCTATGGAAGTCAGATAACTGATAGAATACTTAAATAGTTTTTTTTTTGTAAATACATACTTATAATACATACAGTACACCCATAATACCCTTAATGATTGACAGGCTAGTTGTTTGATCACAGCTCACCTAATGTTAAACGATGGTGTGGTCGAAGATGGTAAAGCACACCTGGAACTGGCTCTCAGGTGAGGCTGCCGGAACACACCGTTAGATGCTTGGCGGCAGCTTTTCAACTTGAGGGTGGTACCTAGCCAACCGAGTACTAGAAAGTGTTAAGAAAGCTATGGTTTCCTCACGATGTTTTTCCTTCACCGGCAGCTCAAGCTCATTGTTGGTGTTTGAACCCACGCCCTTCGGCATGCGAACCACTGAGCTATCATCGCTACAAAATATTGAATTTGTAGTGCTTAAACAGATGTTTAATTGGGGCGTCTTATATAACTCCCATAAAAAAACAAGACAATGATCCTACTAATAGAATAAATAGAATGTAGGTATAGATGTATGTTTGTTACTCTTTCACGCAAAAACTACTGAACGGATTTAGGTGATGATTTTTTGTCACAGTCTTTGAACATTTTTAAAGACAGAGTAAAGCTGCATTACTTGTCACAATGCTGAGCTCGTCATTGCTGTAAGTCGGATTAGTTATGTTTATGAACGTCGCTGCTGATGTTGGTTTTCATTTTAATTTTGTTTTTATCTTAATGTATATATCATCATCATCATCATCAGCCTATACTAGCCCACTGCTGGACATAGGCCTCTCCCAAGACACGCCACTCAGCCCGATCTTCGGCTTTTCGCTTCCATCCACCGCCAGCCGTCCTACGTATATCGTCACTCCATCGAGTCTCAGGGCGTCCTACGCTACGCTTGCCAATACGCGGTCTCCACTCTAGAACACGTCTACCCCAGCGGTTATCGGTTCCGCGACAGATATGTCCAGCCCATTGCCACTTCAGCTTGCTAATACGTTGAGCTATGTCAATGACTTTAGTTCTCTGGCGAATTACTTCGTTTCGTATCCGATCCCTCAGAGAAATGCCAAGCATAGCTCTTTCCAATCTTCTTTCTAATGTATATATATTATAGCCTATATATTATACATTATAATTATATGTATGAGTCTGTGTTTCCCGAAAAGTACAATATGAGTGTCTTCAAATCAAGAGTAAACAGGTTCCTTCTAGGTAAGCGTGTTCCATCTTAGACCGCATCGATGCTTCACATCAGGCAGGATGAGGTCAAGCGCAAACCTAATCAATATAAAACATATTTATATGTATATGTAAATATTTCGTTTTCTTACATTATTATGATGTCACATCTCCCGTCTGTTTCTTATGTATCGTGTTTTTCTTTTCTCGGTTGCCTGGAAGAGTACTCTGTTAGCGATAAGGCCGCCACTTGTGGCACTAGTTCATAAGGTTCTTTTGTTCTCTGTACTTTCTTCTTCTTATGGTGTGCTCAATAAATAGTTATATCTATCTATCTATGAAATTTGGTATGGAGGTAGCTGAGACCCTGGTTTAGAACATAGGCTACTTTTTATCCCGAAAACATGTAGAGGGTAACACTGCGGGAGCAGCTAGTAACTGTATGGAAACCAGTGAATCATTTACTTAAAAGAAGTAAGCAGAGAAACAGACAAAACGGTTCGATTTCACCTTTATCGTACGAACCGCCAAACAATAGAATTCGCTGCCCGAGTGGGTGTTCTCCGTTAGATGTAATCTGGGTGCCTTCAATTTGCCAGTGAAGCTGTTTTTTTCTAGGCAAGCGTGTTCCGTCCTAAATTGCATCTACGCTTAACATCAGGCAAGATGGCGGTCAGACGCAAGCCTATGGAACAATGTTCAGAGGGAGTTTAATCGGGAACGCGGAAATTGTCGTTGTATTTTTTTCCAAAACTAGTATTTTACCGAGTGTTTATGCATAAAAATGGTTGTGTTTTATTCATAAAGTGCCGGATCACAAGGGCGAGTGTGGAAAAGTGATATAATGTGAAACATGACTTTTCGTGTTGCGTCCAAAACTCCATCGAATATATAAATAAATATCGTAGGACTATACACACAGCGCCATCTGGCCCCAAACTTGACAGCCTGTTGGTTCATTGGTAGTATGTCTGCTTCGAGAGCTGAAGGGTGTGGGTTCGATTCCCACTCAGGACCAACATTTGTGTGACTAACATCGATGTTTGTTCTGTGTCTGGGTGTACTGTATGTATTATAAGTATGTATTTACAAAAAAAAAAAAAAAGTATTTAAGTATTCTATCAGTTATCTGTCTTCCATAGCACAAGCTCTGCTTAGTTTGGGGTTAGATGGCGCTGTGTGTAATGTAAAAAAAAAAAAAAAAACTAAGCAGAGCTTGTGTGATGGAAGTCAGATAACTGATAGAATACATAAATACTTTTTTTTTGTAAATACATACTTATAATACATACAGAACACCCAGATACAGAACAAAAATTTGTTTTATCACAAAAGGTTTGCCCTACAGCTCTCAAGGCAGAGACACTACCAATGAGCCAACGGGGCTGTTGAAGCTTATAGTAAAGTCGCCACTACTTTACTAAAGCGTAACTAGATTTGACTGACATGGACTGGACTTTAACTATACGAGTAACTATAGCTACGTGGCGACTTAAATTAACTAATGAAACTTAAAAATATAAAACACACTGGCAAATGCTAAAAATGCGACGCAAAAACCAAAGAAAAAAAAAATTGTTTAGAGGAAACAGGACAAGAGATGCCTGGAATAGGTATGGCTAAAATAATGCGTATTTTTTTCCTTTTTTGTCATCGTACTTATACTAGTACTAGTATTTTGCCAGGAGTATTGCGATATTTTCAAGTTTAAGATGAAAAATCAATTTTTTTTTTTTTTTTTTCGTTAATTTGCCCTTTCGGGTAGGCTAAAGCTATAAAGCCATACTGCCTCGTCTTCAGTGATATTTCTGCTGTATCTTAACTATGGTTATCGTCAAAGTCGTCTTAGTCAAGTCCAGTTCGTGTCAGTTCGTGCCAGTCATGCTTTAGTAAAGTAGTGGCAACTTTACTATAAAGCTTCGATGGAGTTTTGGAAGCAACACGAAAACTCATGTTTCACCACATTATACCATTTTCCCACACTCGCGCTTGTAATTCGGCACTTTATGAATAAAACACCACCATTTTTATGCATAAACACTCGACAAAACACTAGTTTTGGAAAAAAATACAACGAAGCGACACGACTCTTCCCGCGTTCCCGCCAAAACTCTCATGAAAAATCAAGTGAAATAAGTTTGAATCGCTATCAAAGTCACAAAAAGTAAGTCACTGTCAATTCTAGTTGGTGTCTATGAAAGATAGTGTCAATTTTACTATATTTTCTTACATTCAATCACTTCTGAACACTGGTGAAATTGATATAAGTCTATATGAAACTCATTTCTTATTAAAACTCAACTATTTTAATACAAAACACTAAAAATAACTCAAGTTTTGAAAAATAATACAATCTGGCGACAAGATTTTTCTATACTCCAGCGGATTCTTTAGTACTTTAATTTTCTTTAATCAATGAGCTTGATTGAGTATACTTTTTCGATATCTGATTTTTTCCTCACCTGCCAGTGTTCGTAATCTCTCCCGCCTTTTGTCTATGCTCACCGGGGCACGCATTTGAAATGAGAACAAAACGTTTGACAGCCGCCGCGTTTACAAGCTCGTTTAATAATAAATTATCTGTGAAAATGACAGCTGTTGGCGGGAAAATGATGGGCTATTTTTGGCGCGCATTTTCGAACGTAGAATTTAAGAAGTAGATGGCGTGGTTTTCTTTTTTTTTCATTACAGCAAAATCAAACTTGCATTTTTTTCAGAGTTTACCAAAAAATAGTGTTTTTCTTTCATAAACATGACGTGGTAGGAAAGTGGTACGAAATTCCATAGAAGCTTGTAGTAAAGTCACGAGTAGAGTTTTGGCGGGAAAGCGGGAAGAGTCGTGTCGCTCCGTTGTATTTTTTTCCAAAACTTGTGTTTTGTCGAGTGTTTATGCATAAAAATGGTTGTGTTTTATTCATAAAGTGCCGAATTACAAGCGCGAGTGCGGGAAAATGATATAATGGGGTGAAACATGACTTTTCGTGTTGCTTCCAAAACTCCATCGAAGCTTTATAGTAAAGTCGCCACTACTTTACTAAAGCATGACTGGACTTGACTGACACAGACTGGACTTGACTAAGACTGGACTTTAACTAGCTACGAGGACGCTTGTTTAATTTTTGAAACTTGAAAATATATAAATACTTGACACTGGCAAATGCTCAAACGCGACGCCAAAACTAAAGAAAAAAAAAAGTCACGAGTACTTTAAGAAACTGAGGTTTTTGGCGGGAACGCGGGAAGAGTCGTGTCGCTTCGTTGTATTTTTTTCCAAAACTAGTGTTTTGTCGAGTGTTTATGCATAAAAATGGTGGTGTTTTATTCATAAAGTGCCGAATTACAAGCGCGAGTGTGGGAAAATGATATAATGTGGTGAAACATGAGTTTTCGTGTTGCTTCCAAAACTCCATCGAAGCTTTATAGTAAAGTTGCCACTACTTTACTAAAGCATGACTGGCACGAACTGACACGAACTGGACTTGACTAAGACGACTTTGACGATAATCATAGTTAAGATACAGCAGAAATAACACTGAAGACGAGGCAGTATGGCTTTATAGCTTTAGCCTGCCCGAAAGGGCTAATAACCGAAAAAAAAAAAAAAAAAAAATTAAGAAACTGACGTGGTTTTGACACATTTTTGTTTTACTTATAAACGCGGGATTATTATATCATAATTATATGTTCTGGCTATAGTTTCGATAGTTTTGATTACATCCGATTTACATTGAAGACCTTCTTTACTGAGGCAAAACTGCATACAACACCCGCGATCTCGTATTACTCCGCACTGGATATTTTTTCAGCAAATAAATATATTATTAGTTCTGTAGTAAAACTTTTTTAATCTGTGCTAATATGCTATAAATAAGATCAAAGTCAGAATAATTAGGTAATTACTAAAATTTACAGCGCGCTTTGATTCTAGACCAAGGCATTTAAACCAAAGATATTGCCAATGAATCATTATGACAGTTCATATATTTTTTTTCATAATTAGCGCAAATGATAATAAATCATTCTGTATTTTTACCGTTGACTTTTTAGGCCGAATACATGAAAACGAATGGAAACTGAGGGGCTACTTTATTAATTTGCGAGATAATTGTACTACGTGTAAGATAGGAAAATATTTGGCAAGTGGGACAACAGCATTGGCGAAAGGGTTTTTTTATATGACGAACGAGACGCTCTCCTGATGGTAAGAGATAACGCCTGCCCATGACCATCGCAGCGATACACAGAACTTTGCGTAACAAAACGAAGTCCAGGGCATCGTTGCTTTGGCGCTCATTACCTTGAGACTTTTGATGGATAGCGTACTACGTTGCGTATATCGCCACTTCATCGAGTCCCAGGGTGTCCTACGCTACAATTACCGATATCTAGTTTCTAGAACACAATGGATTCTGAAATAAGAAATCACAAACTTTTGTTATTAAGTGTAATAATTAATAATTTTTATTTACTTGTTTGTAATTGTAACATTTGTAACTTAAAAACATATAAATACTTGACACTGGCAAACGCTTAAAAAGCGACGCCAAAACCAAAGAAAAAAGAAACTTTGGTGTTATTAATAAAACATTTGTATTTCTACATTATTTATTCCATCGGTAGCAATCAAGCCGACGGGTTGCCTGATAGTAAACAATCACCGTTGCCTATATCTCCATTAACACGCTTTTTGAACAACCCAATAAATACTAAAAATTATAAGTACCTATCTAAATTAATATAGTATTTCTTAATTTAAAGTAAATCATTTTCCTTTGCAATTAATAAAACACTACTTATAAACGGACGTATTTATAAACTGTGATGTCATTGGCAAACTTATATCCGTATATAAAGGCTTCGTCAAATAGAATGCGTACTTGGCACGTTATAATATCGCACAAATATTATTGATTTATTTAATTAATTAAAAACGTCTAAAAGCCAGTTACATTAAATTAATAGTCAAATCCATTTACATTAAATTAATAGACAATTGTACAAGAAAAATAAAATTATGGTCAATATAGAAATATTAAAATAACAATTACACAATTACAAATAAAATGAAATTACAATTATTGATTCTGCATTCTCCTCACAATATGCCAAGCATGCATGCAATGAACTTGCGTTTGACCACCATCTCGCCTGATGTTAAGCAATGATGCGATCAACGATGGAGCTTGCCTAGAAACACCGTTTCACTCGCGACTTGATCGCACCCAGATTGTGTCTATCCTGAAATACACACAAATTTTATAATACGGAATACTGTATTTGATGGATCCGTTACAATTCTTGATTAAAAACTGTTAATTATTTAATAATATATATTTTTTCTCGTTTTTCTCATCCACTCTTCACGTCGGCCGCGAGTGTGACCAGTCGCATTAAAGTGTCTTCCACGACCTTTTCCTTAGTGTTGTCACACGAAATATTATGCGACTAGACAGTTTTAACAAGATAAACCTCATAGGTTATTTATTATACACCAATTTAGCTAACTTGAATACTAATATTTAATTAAAACTATAACACAAATAATGCTGTCTGTAACAGGAAGTACAATGCCACATCCAATACATCGCAGTGGTGGTATATTTCTGTTTGACAGATATTAACTGAAATAGTACAAGACAAAGCGGAGAGTTGTGACAGGATGGCGAGGAAATGACGTTGCTGCTTTGTTTTTCTTCTTTGATTTTGGCGTCGCATTTTGTGCATTTGCCAGTGTCAAGTGTTTTGATATTTTCAAGTTTCATAAGTTTGTGCTTTAGTAAAGTAGTGGCGACTTTACTATAAGCTTCGATGGAGTTTTGGAAGCAACGCGAAAAATCATGTTTTTTTTGTGGTTAGGCCCTGGAATAAGGCATAGGATACTTTTCATCATCATCATTTATCCCTACTTGGTGGTAGATTTCCTTAGATAGCAGGAGATCGTCTAGGTAGGTACCACCGCAGTACCGCCAAGCAGTAGTGTGTAGACATTACTGTGTTCCGGTTTGAAGGGTACTGCAGCTAACGAAATTACAGGGTTGTTGAGACTAACCATCGAAAGTCTCAAAGTAATGAACGCCAAAGCAGCGATGCCCTGGACTTTGTTTTGTTACTCAAAGTTCTGTGTATCGCTGCAATAGTCATGGACAGGCGTTAGACGAGACTTAATTGGATAAAAATTAATGCTGTATTGCTTAAAATCACTTCGTAAAAAAGCCATTTTTTCCCGTAAAATGTAAAGAATAAAAAATGGTTATTGTGGGTTATCCTTAAGAGATAGACATATACCATCGCGGACTTTTTTGTTGACCTTTTTAAGGTGTACAATACTGTAGTACATTATTTTGATTTATCTCGTGGGGTTCAGCGAGCGTTTGCAATGTAAGCGCAAAAAAATGTGTTCATTTACGACATCACATTAGAAACCTCTACGAGGATGAAATCGCGTGATCGTCGTGCGTATATTTGACAAGGCCTTTATGTACAGGCGTTCAGATTAAAATATTGTTTTCAGATGAAACAGCTGGTGGCATTACTAACACGGATTCCTACTAGCGCCATGTTTCGCGAAATACACGGGATGATGTAAAACAAACATGTTCTTGCTAGTGTGCGTCACTGCCAAGTGCATAGTATCCTTGTTCCAGTTATTTTAAACTACATCATGTGATTAATATACGTGTGGCTTTGTTGCTATCTATCGCTAGTACTTAAAACTCTTCCGCCGTGCCGTACGAAAACTACAAAGCAAATTTAAATTTTTTGAAGGTATGATACATTTATTAAACAAAATAAAAACCGGCCAAGTGCGAGTCGGACTCGCGCACGAACGGTTCCGTACCATTATCTATAAAAACGGCAAAATAAAATCACGTTTGTTGTATGGGAGCCTCCCTTGAATATTTATTTTATTTTATTTTTAGTATTTGTTGTTATAGCGGCGATAGAAATACATCATCTGTGAAAATTTCAACTGTCTAGCTATCACCGTTCTTGAGATACAGCCTGGTGGCAGACGGACGGACGGACGGACGGACGGACGGACGGACAGTGAAGTCTCAGTAATATGGTACCGTTTTTAACCTTTGAGTACGGAACCCTAAAAAACCTTAAATTAATACTATTTACAAAACTAATTCAAAAAATTTAATCTAAAAGTCTGTCAGAGGAGGGATGTGTGGCCAGAATGCTGGTAGCATTGCTACGCTGGATGGCAATGCTAAGCTTTTGACCAAAGTAGATACCAGCATTCTGGTCACCTGAAGCCTCCTCTAAACTTCTAATTTTTTGAATGTTTTATACGAAATACATTTATTAAGTCCCTACAAGCAGTGGCGGCTTTAGGGGGTTGCAAGCGGGGCAACCGCCTGGGGCCTCGCTCTTGCAGGTGCCTCGCGTCCTCGTAGAAAAAAGTCTTTACCATATATAAATAAATAAATATCGTAGGACTATACACACAGTGCCATCTGGCCCCAAACTAAGCAGAGCTTGTGCGATGGAAGTCAGATAACTGATAGAATGCATAAATACTTTTTTTTTGTAAATGCATACTTATAATACGTACAGAACACCCAGACACAGAACAAACATTTTTTTGGCGGATTTGTTTTCCTGTAGCTCAGAGCTGTTATGGCGCACGCGCACCAAGATTTTTTAATTTTATTAACCAACTTTATTAATCTAATTAAAACGGGATAGCCGTTCAGTTATTTTCGGATCAAAGTTTGGAAGCTAATTTATTTTTGAAATCGCTTTACCTATAATTGTTTACGTGTAGGTAGTTATTCCCGTGTAAAGAGATCATATCCCTTTATCCTCATTTCAATTTTTAAAAGCGTAACTTAGTCTACGTAGCTAGAAAAGTAATTCAAACAAAGATTTGTGTGCAAAACTGCAAACCATCTTGATTGTATTGTAAGATGAAATCTGCGTGACGATTTTTATGATAAAAAAAAAATGTTTGATTTTGTATAATCAATTTTGTTTTGATTTTTGTTAAAACGGTTGTTAAGCGACTGTTTGATCGAAGATGCTAAGGATGCCTAGCCTGGAATGGAACTGACTCTTAAGCGAGCTTGCTGGAACACATAGTTAGACAGATTTCCAATTTGAAGGTTTGCAAAGATTTGCATGCTGAAAAGTAGGATATGGCGTTCTATGACTGTACTCCTTCCAACTGTACTTTATATACCCATATAAATATTATGAAGGTGGTAGCTAGCCAGCCGAGTACTAGAAAGTACTCTACCACCATGCTATGGTTTTGCCACAATGTTTTCCGCATGAAGCGATCGCGCTAACCACTAAGCTATCAATAAACATTAATTTAATCAATTTCATCATTAAAAATATTGCCTCTAGTGTCTCTAGGCTCTTTCTGTGACAGGCTGTTGATGCCGCGTCTAAAGCCTAAAAAACCTCAAACGGCACAAATATAGATATTTAGATAAAATGTTATTGTGCAGTTTGAAGTTGAAACTTTAGGCCCGCACACGCGCTATGAAGGGAACTTCACAAAAATTATAAGCTCTTTAGAATTTTTATCTGTCGATTTGCCGGTTTGTCTGTTCGTTTGTGCACGCTAATATCAGAAACGGCTTAACCGATCTGAATGCGGTTTCCACTGATGTATTGTGGCAAGCTGTCCGTGACATTTGATTTATTCCCATCGGTTCACACACAAAAAAATAATAATGCAGAGAAAACAATAATAATTTCGTCCTTACCGAATATCCACGCAGACAGAGTCACGGGCACAACTAGTCTATACTAATATTATAAAGAGGAAAGATTTCTATTTTTGTATATCTATCTATATCTATGTTATTATAAAGAGGAAAGACTTGATTGTTTGTTTGTATTGAATAGGCTCCAAAACTACTGGACCGATTTCAAAAATTCTTTCACCGTTGGGAAGCTACACTATCCCCGGGTGAGATAGGCTACTTTTTATCCCTGTAATCCCACGGGAACGGGAACTACGCGGGTGAAACGGCGATGCGTCCGCTAGCATGTATTCCGGCAGCCTCACTTGAGAGCCAGTTGCATTCCAGGCTAGGTGTGCTTTACCATCTTCGGCCGCACCTTCACTTGACATCAGGTGAGCTGTGGTCAAACACCTAGCCTGCCAACCATTAAAAAAAAAAAAAAATGTAAAAAAATATGAAGTAATCAACAAGGTGTATACACTGCTCGGCAGTTTCTAGGCATTTATATCACCGTTATATCTACATCTTAAAAAATGTTGAGTATATTTTCAGTTGCATCTTATTTCGCATCTTACAATCGGGAAGCGAATTCTGTCAAGGGTGATTCTACCATTAATACCACAGTGTCTTTAGTAATCAGTATGACACATGTTATGCAAGTAAAAATGTCTATTCATAGATACAACTGAACAGTTGCCGTGAAGCATTGCCAAGAACACAGAATAAGTACTAATTCAGCTAGAGCTAGATTGTAGATTGAAATCATGAAATATTATACTTTTTTTTAAATTATAAATGACTAGCAGCTCGCCCCGGCTTCGCACGGGAAAACAAAACTCGATTAACAATATAAATTTATCGATCCAGTATTTTCGGAGCCTATTCAATATAAACAAACAATTAAATCTTTCCTCTTTATAAGATGTAGATGACAACTGTTATAGCTAGACATATGATATTGCGGACTTATTTGTAGCTGTCAATTTGCTCTATAAAACGTCACTTTATTCTATTGCCAATAGTTTTCGCTGCGCATGCTAAGTAAAGATTTTTTCAAATTTTTCACAGGTTGTGAAACTGTTTTTTAAATAAATTATAGCCTATGTCCATCACGGATAATGTAGCATTCTAATAATGAAAGGATTATTAAGATCGGCCCAGTAGTTTCGGAGCCTATTTAATACAAACAAACAAAAAATCAAATCTTTCCTCTTTTATAATAGTATAGATAGATAGATAGATAGAAGACTAGCGGCCCGTCCCGGCTTCGCACGGGTGAACATTTTATTATTTTATTTAATTCTAACAATGAATATAGCCTATGTTACTGAGGGATAATGTAGCATTCTAATGGTGAAAGATGGTTTTTGAAATCGGTCCAGTAGTTTTTGAGTGTATTCTCTACAAACATATAAAAATCCAAAAATACGGAATGATCATTGAAAGGCGAATTAGTCGGGAGTGTTCTTAGCTATGTTTGATGAAAATCTATCTGTCCAAGATGGCCGCCGCCACAAAATGGCGGATTACATATTTTTTTCACAACTCCCTCAATATGGGTATCAAATGAAAGGGCTTGACTAGTAGTATACTATACACGTGTCGAGGGTTTATTACTTTTTTAATTTATCTTATGTTTCTATCAGTTATCTAACTTACTTGGTGGTAGATCTCCTTAGCAGGAGGTCGTCTAGGTAGGTACCACCGCAGTACCAGATATTCTGCCGCTAAGCAGTAGTGTGTAAACATTACTGTGTTCCGGTTCGAAGGGTACTGCAGCTAGCAAAATTACTGGGTTGTTGAGACTAACCATCGAAAGTCTCAAAGTAATGAGCGCCAAAGCAGCGATGCTCTGGACTTTGTTTTGTTATTCAAAGTTCTGTGTATCGGTGCAATGGTCATGGACAGCCGTTATCTCTTACCATCACGAGAGCGTCTCGTCCGTCTCATTACTTTTTACATTAAAAAAAAACTTCCATAGTACAAGCTTTGCTTAGTTTGGGGTCAGATGGCGCTGTGTGTAATGTCCTACGATGCCTTTTTTTATTATTGTAAATAGCTGCGCCCCGCGGTGTTACCCGCGACATCTTTTCGGGATAAAAAGTAGCCTGTTTTTTAGTATTTGTTGTTATAGCGGCAACAGAAATACATCATCTGTGAAAATTTCAACTGACTAATATCACGGTTCATGAGATTCAGCCTGGCGACAGACGGACTGACAGTGGAGTCTTAGTAATAGGGTCCCGTTTTATCCTTTGGGTACGGAACCATAAAAAGCACAAAGAACAAATGAATCTTTTGAGCTAGTGCCACAAGTGGCGGCCTTATCGCTAAGAGCGATCTCTTCCAGGCAACTGTAATCCATAATAATAATAATCAGTGTTATTAAACTCTTTTAATGATATATTTGTGTCACGACTACAAGGCTCAATCCTTCTTGAAATCCTGTCCAAAATGTTCCCTACCACATTTAAATTTGGCGCCACGCGCCCATTCACCTGAACTACGTCGCGGGCGGCGCTTTCGACGCGACATCTAGCAAGAAATAAACGAAAAAACCAATATGGCGAAAACTTTAAATCGGCGACCGCGTATGCTCTGTTAAAGGGTGACAAAAGTGATTGATTGATTGATTGATTAAGTCTTTATTGCACACACTAAAAAAAACAATACAGAAGAAATAAAATTAATTAATTTGTGTAACAACTGGCGACCTTATCGCTAAAAGCGATCTCTTCCAGGCAACCGTAGGACGGACAGGATCAGAGGAAGAAAAATACGGGGTGTGTCAATAACGAGGATATGCACAAAGGATAATATAATAACTATAACATAAATACTTATATCTACACTCTAATAATAATATATCCTAATACATAAAGTAGGTAACTAAAAATACACTAATATATATAATATTAATTTATTATTTAGAAATAAAATAAATACTTGTATTCTGAGAATATATACACAAATAAGCGACAAGTAACAACAATTAAGTAATATAGCTGCGAACGATAAAAAAGTTTGACTTGTTCTTTAAAAACAGCGATCGATGGAGCACGTTTAATGGCTACAGGTAGCGCGTTCCACAGTTGGACTGCCTGGAATGCAAAGGACTTACCGTAAAACGTTTCACAGCGTGCAGAAGGGGTCTTGAGAGTAAGGTTCTCCTTCGACCTAAGGGGCAGGGAATGAGAACTGTGCCAGAAGGTAAAATTTTCTTTTAGATAGCAGGGAGTTGAAGAGAACGTTATACAGAAGAGAAAGTAAATGAGCATTCCGCCGAAGGCGAATCGGTAACCACTTGAGTTTAGCGCGAAATTGAGATATATGGTCATACTTACGTAGACCATATATAAATCTAATACAATAATTTTGGAGACGCTCAAGTTTGTTAATAGCGTTAAGTGCTATATTCCTTGTGGAAAGGACTGATTTATGTGTGCTACACCGGTGTACCTGTACCAGAATCAATTTGCGGCAAGGGTGAGTCCTTCCTACTTCCACTTTATCCGAGCAGTGGTCGAGAACCATCCCTCCAAATTTTCTATACATTGTGCCGGTGACCATATTGTGAAAATTAGCCTTGCTCCGCAAGTACCCAACATCTTTTAATGATATATTTGAAATGGTAGGTACTACGGATAATACTTGTAACATTGTTGTTATTAATGAAATATTTGTATTTGTAATAGGTACATATGTAGAGATAAGACAATTTTAAACCGATTCCTTTTCCGCCTAACCCTGAGTCGTGTCGGCATCGGCTACTGTAAAAGCAAACCAAATGCAATGTTTACTTGTAAATCTGTTATTGAATGGACTGCGAGAAGATATGTTCCTTGCTCACTGTTAAACAACGAGAATAGAACCCGGACCGAGCTTAATGGGTGACCGGGATCATGTGTTAGGTATTCATCTTATGAAATAAGAGATTTAAGTACTTTACAGCCGTGATATAAAGGGGTACATGAAGCCGAAAGATTAAAAAAAATGATGTAATACGACCTCTACGCGCTTCGGCCAAAATTATTTTTGGAGATCTTAGAGATTCCATAAGAAAAAATACAGAAATAAATAGGTCCTTTTATTTTTTGTGACTCTAAAGCAATGTGATTAAGTATTTTTTCCGGTGACGTAAGAAACAAATCAAAAGTTTAGAAATTGGTGTTACCGCCAAATTTTTGCTCCGCTAAATGCGACCGTACGGCAACTAGTATTAGACTAATGATTCGCTGCAGTAAAAAACACGCCCAAGCACAAGTGTTTCTGTTAAAAGATACTAAATTATAGAAAGATAAAATATAATTTATCTATATTTATTTCGAAATGCTAATTCAAACACATAATAAAAAATCATGCAATTTAAATAAAAACAATGACTTAGGTATGTTTTTTTTTCATCGTTTCTGACATCACGCCTGGTGTATTTTTTCAGAGAGTATTTCAATATTTTCAATATTAAAAAAATTTAGTAAAATTTTATTATTTATTTCTACAAAACAGAATACAATTTTTACATCAGTATTATGTAAATAACAAAAAGGATTTCATCTAAATTATGTTCCTAGACAAATGTCTATACAACATAAACATACAACATAAACATCATTTTATCAATCGGCAGCATAAAAATTGTGCAAAAAGAAAATATGTATTGTTATATGAATACAAAACCCGGATACTATATTTGGTGGTAAATCTTCTTAGCAGGAGGACGTCTAAATAGGTACCATCGCAGTACCAAATATTCTGCCACCAAGCAGTAGTGTGTAAACATTACTATGTTCCGGTTTGACGGGTACTGCATCTAGCAAAATTACTGGGCTGTTTGAGACTAACCATCTAATGTCTCGAAAGTAATGAGCGCTAAATCAACGATGCCCTGAATTTTATTTTGTTACTTAAAGTTCTGTGTATCGCTGCATCGCTGCAATGATCATAGACTGGCGATATCTCTTACTATCAGGAGAGCGTCTCGATCGCCTACATTTAATTAAAAAAAATAACGGAAGGGAGATGGTGAATTCATTTAAGTTAAAGCTTAAACACAAAACGTAAGACGCCATATTTCTATTCTAGCAAAAAAAAAGATGATTAAACAATAACTTACCCATCAGCACCGACATAAGTTTCTTTAGCAGTAATTCCATTGAAATGTACTCTGTTCTCTACCTCTCCATCCATTAACACATCACTCATTACAAAGTTTACAATATCCTTATTTAAATGCCGCCTTAAATACCTAATCTCACTGAGTTTTTCTTTATCATAACGATGACGTTTGTGCCTTAAATGTTTTACCGATATGTCACTGTCAACGTTAAAAATCGGCTTAGAACTGTATGGATTCTGCATCTTATCACTCGCGAACGATTCCGAAACCGAATGATTTAAAATATTCAGTTGTTTCTGACTTAAATGCATTTCTAAATTCATATTTGAAAGTTTTAATTCGCTATCACTGGCCAGTAGCGTTTCTCGCGCTGAACTGGGAATCACTGAGATGTCACTGTCACTGTCATTTTCACAGTTTGTGCTGCCGAGGAGAAATAGGATGAGTAGAGGTGTCTTAAACATTTTCCCCCAAGATATCAAACGTGCCATGTTGGATTTTTTCTTCGGTTTTGGCGGTTTTAGCTCCATCGTAGATCTGAAATGGAAATAAAATTATCTCTCAAACGTGCTTGGATGTTCGATCGTTATTTTAAGAATCTGATTCGAATTTAGTTTGACAAAAAACATGAAGGAATCTAATCATAAATCGAGTCGAAAATTTTTTATTTCATACAAAAATGCTGTTTTATTTATAAATAGAAAGATACCAAATACTACTACCAGATATTCTGCCAAGCAGTAGTGTAAACATTACAGTGTTCCGGTTAGAAAGGTAGGTTCCTACTAAAGCTAGCGAAATTACAGAACTGTTGAGACTAACAATCGAAAGTCTCAAAGTACCGAGCGCCAAAGCAGCGATGCCCCGGACTTTGTTTTGCTACTCAAAGTTCTGTGTATCGCTGCAATAGTCGTGGACATGCGTTAACTCTTACCATCAGGAGAGCGTCTCGTTCGTCTTATTACTTTTACATTTGTAGCGATGATCGCTCAGTGGTTAGCGCGGTCGGTTCGCATGCCGTAGGTTCAAACCCCAACAATGAGCTTGAGCTGCCGGTGAAGGAAAACATCGTGAGGAAACCAAAACATGGTGGTAGGGTACTCTCTAGTACTCGGCTGGCTAGCTACCACCCTCAAGTTGAAAACTCTGCCGCCAAGCATTTAACGGTGTGTTCTGGCAGCCTCACTTGAGAACCAGTTCCATTGCAGGCTAGGTGTGCTTTTCCATCTCCGACCACATCGTCACTTAACATCAGATGAGCTGTGGTCAGACACCTAGCCTATCAACCATAAAAAAATAAAAAAAACTATCGCGTAAGCAAATATAAGAATGCAGCTTGGCGCCATAATATCATAATGGAATGTTCCTTTGCACTTGAAACCTACAGTTTCTTGTTACAAAATATGTTGACGCATTTAGGCACTGAACAAAATTATGGGCGCTAGAAATATGAATCTTTGAGGTGTATTGAGCTGAGTAAGCTTCTCTTTTTACACGACTGTCCAGAAAGGACCACACTGTTTTAAAATTTTTGTTTATAGATAGCTAAATACATAAGTACATATAATAATCATACACAAAAAACGTTGGTGGTTCGATTTCCATACAATTTTTTTTTTTTGCCATTTATGGACAAATGGAGCATAATTTTACAGTGAAATCACAGCTGCTGGCATTTGTTTTGGTCTTTATTTGCGGCAAATCACAATTGCTTAAAAAAAAAGATTTTTTGCATTTAGTCATTTCAATTTTAGAATCCTTCGCTTGCTCGGTCATCAAAATTGAGCACACGGTTGAAAAGCAACTTTGCACTCTTGTATAACAAATCACTACTATCTTTGCCAAAATAGCGCAATTTTCATGCCTATTGCTTATTTGTCATTTCTCTCTGAATCTAATTCTAAAGTTAACGCGGACGAAGTCGCGGACGTAAGCTAGTATATACTTTACAATAAAAAAGCCGAATTGAGTATGGATTCATTTTGGATTCATTTTTAACCGACTGAATTCGACTGTACTTTTATTTTTGTTAGCCAATAATTCCGCAAATTAATTATGAATCGATTTTGATGATTCTTTTTTTGCTTGGTAGATCATACTTCAGAGGTGGTCCCATATAATTTTTAACGAAATCGATCGAGTGGTTTTTTTAAAATCAACAAAAATCTGTACAACTATGATATTTTCGTTTACTCCGAAACCTCGCTGTTTCGTTGGAGCAGTGCGTTTTGTTGGCCTAAGGGTCATGGAGTCGGTGTTTTTAAATTGTATTTTTTTTATTGTAGGCCTTAAACATGGCAATTAGCGAAGTAGGTACTGTGTGTAAAAATAAAATGACTTACGTGTAACATACGTCATTAGATTGAAAGATGCTGTTATCGGAGAAAACCTTGTTGTTATCAATCAAGATAAGTGTCTACGTAACTGATTAATTTCACTCTGTGACACACTTAAAGATTTTTAACCGATTACACAAAAAAAAGGTTTTGGCTGGACTTCGTTTTGTTACTCAAAGTTCTGTGTATCGCTGCAATGGTCATGGACAGGCGTTATCTCTTACCATCGAGAGAGAGAGAGAGCGTCTCGTTTGTTTCATTACTTTTTACATTAAAAAAAATAGTACTTTTTTTATTTTCTGGAAGTCAGATAACTGATAGAATTTCGTAGCGATGATAGCTCAGTGGTTAGCGCGGTAGGGTCGCATGCCAAAGGGCGTGGGTTCAAATCCCAACAATGAGCTTGAGCTGACGGTGAAGGAAACACATCGTGAGGAAACCATAGCATGGTAGGGTACTTTCTGGTTCTCGGCTGGCTAGCTACCACCCTCAAGTTGTAAATCTGCCGCCAAGCATCGAACGGTGTGTTCCGGCAGCCACACTTGAGAGCCAGTTCCATTCCAGGCTAGGTGTGCTTTACCATCTTCGACCACACCTTCCATCAGGTGAGCTGTAGTCAAACAACTAGCCTGTCAACAATAAAAAAAAAAAGAATACTTAAATACTTTTTGTAAATACATACAGTACACCTAGACACAGAACAAACATTTTTTTAAACCACAAAATGTTTATCCTGGGTGGTAATCGAATCCAGGCCCTTTAGCTTTTGGAGCAGACATACTACCAATGAACCAACATGGCTGTCCACCACACGCAAAAATCAGTCACAATGCGAGTATCACAGACCCGTGCCTACTATTTAGTAATCTGTGCCTACTTAGTTACTACGCTCAGCTACGCTTAGCTCTGCTTAGTTTGGGGCCAGATGGCGCTGTGTGTATAGTCCTACGATATTTATTAGATTTATTTTAAATAAAGTGGCAATATTTACTTGGTGGTAGATCTCCTTAGCAGGAGGTCGTCTAGGTAGGTACCACCGCAGTACCAGTTATTCTGTCGCTAAGCAGTAGTGTGTAAACATTACTGTGTTCCGGTTTGAAGGGTACTCTGCAGCTAGTGAAATTACTGGGCTGTTGAGACTAACCATCGAAAGCCTGAAAGTAATGAGCGCCAAAGCAGCGATGCTCTGGACTTTGTTTTGTGACTCAAAGTTTTGTGTATCGTTGCAATGGTCGTGGGCAGGCGTTATCTCTTACCATCAGGAGAGCGTCTCGTTCGTCTTATTAATTTTTTACATTACAAAAAAACCTAAAATTCTGTGGTCAATATGCAAAAAAAACTAGTATTTTTTTATTAGTTATTAGTTATGTTTTATCGGCATAATCGCATTGCGATTAAATACCCTAATAAAAAATAACAAAAAAAAAATGTTTTATTAACGACTAGCGACCCGCCCCGGCTTCGCACGGGTGGAACGTAGATACTAATTTTTTATTTTATTTCTTTTTTTAATGTTGTGCATATGCAAGTATTACACATATAAACCTTCCTATTGAATTACTCTATCTATTAAAAAACCCGCAAAAAAATCCGTTGCGTAGTTTTAAATAACTTAGCATACATAAGGGCAGAGGAGAGCGACTTTGTTTTATACTATGTACCTACCTAGTGATTATTTTTGCATTATATAAATTTACGCACTGGAAAAAAAAATCAACCTGTATATTGCACCCGTGTGAAGCCGGGGCGGATCGCTAGTAATGTTTAATTTACAGATGCCTGAAAATTAAAATGTAAAAAAAATATAGTTTTAACCTGGTCCAGATGGGTGTTGAAGTAAAATGGAACGGGTTAATACATGGTTTTATCCACCCGGGATTTTAACTCGGGCGTTTACCTATCTCACTGACATTGACATTCAGATAATATCGAGAGCTATCGGATAAAATCGAGATAATTAACTCTCAAGGGCCAGCTCCACCACCTCCCGATAGATTACGTCAGACTGTTGGATATCAATATTATGAATGCAACAAGTGCAGACTGCAAAGTGTTCGTTACAAGTAAAAATACAAATCTTTTATTAATAACACCAAAGTTACAGATCATATTTCCATTCATATTTAAAAATATCAAAATCATAACATATGTCAAAACAAAGAAAATTGACAGTTTCGACGGTCCCGTTGGCTCATTGGTAGTATATCTGCCTTGAGAGTTGTAGGGCATGGGTTCGATTCCCACTCAGGGCAAACATTTTGTGAATAAACAAATGTTTGTTCTATGTCTGGGTGTTCTATATGTATTATAAGTATGTATTTATAAAAAAAAAAGTATTTATGTATTCTATCAGTTATCTGACTTCCATCACACAAGCTCTGCTTAGTTTGGGGCCAGATGGCGCTGTGTGTATAGTCCTACGATATTTAAAGAAAATGTCAATGAAATAATATGTCACATATAAAAATATTATGTCAATAAAAACAAAAAAATTATAATTACTTACTAGTAATTCAATAGTCTCAAGTCGTCTAGGTAGGTACCACAGGAGTATCATATATTCTGCCGCCAAACAGTAGACAATAATGTGTTCCGGTTTGAAGGGTACTGCAGCTAGCGAAATATAGGTAGTAGTAGTTATAGAATTTAAAAGCTGGATTAGAGCAAAGCTTACACGCCCTGAATTCCGTCCAAATTGGAATGTTAGATTTAACTTACCAGACAGATGTGAAACCGGACCCGTGTTAACATAATTTTAATTATAATATGGCATCTGTTTTTGACATTTATTGCTTAACTATCAACATACAAATTCACGTAAGTTTTTTTAATCAATAGTGGAAAAAAAATCTAATTGTCGCGTGCTTGTGGCTTTACTTTTTTTATGGTTGACAGGCTAGGTTTGACCACATCTCACCTGATGTGAAGTGACGGTGTGGTCGAAGATGGCAAACACACCTAGCCTGGAATGAAACTGGCTCTCAAGTGAGGCTGCCGGAACACACTGTTAGATGCTTGACGGCAGATTTTTTTAACTCGAGGGTGGTAGCTAGCCAGCCGAGTACTAGAAAGTACCCAACCGTGGTGGGGTGGGTGCCTTTCGGCATGCGAACCGACTGACCACTCAGCTATCATCGCTTCAATGTTACTTGCAATGTTCTAGAGTAATACTCAAAGTGTGCTCCGCGAAAATTCTAATCATAATGAAAAATAGTACAAAATTTACAATTTAAAAATACTCTTAGGCCAACTAAACGCCCTGCTCCAATGAAACAGCGAGGTTTCAGAGTAAACGAAAATATCATCGATGTATACAGTTTTTGGATTTTTGTTGATTTTTTTAAAACTACTCGGTGGATTTCGCTAAAATTTATATTGGACCTCTGAAGTATGATCTTACTAGTTCCTAATGAATAATTTGATAATACTTTAAGTTATAAGTTTTGACCATTTTCTAGTAGGTATTGTAAATCCACAGAAAATAGAAATAATTACGTAGTAAATATTAGAAACTTTATCTTAAATTACACTAATATTCTTTTATGATCTTTTTTTTTCATCATCATCATCATCATCAGCCTATATTAGTCCACTGCTGGGCATAGGTCTCTCCCAAGACACGCCACTCAGCCCGATCTTCGGCTTTTCGCTTCCATCCACCGCCAGCTGTCCTACGTATATCGCCACTCCATCGAGTCTCAGGGCGTCCTACGCTACGCTTGCCAATACGCGGTCTCCACTCTAGAACACGTCTACCTCAGCGGTTATCGGTTCTGCGACAGATATGTCCAGCCCATTGCCACTTCAGCTTGCTAATACGCAGAGCTATGTCTGTGACTTTAGTTCTCTGGCGAATTACTTCGTTTCGGGTACGATCCCTCAGAGAAATGTCAAGCATAGCTCGCTGAGCGACTTTGAACGTACGGACCTTTTTTTAAAAAAATAATATTAAATGATGAAATTTGTTACATTTTTTGAAAATTTTTACGCCTTCACGATAAAACAGCTTAACATATTCGGATGAAATTTGGAATACTGATAGCGTATAAGTTACATAATTTATCTAATTTTTATTCCGGAAAATACGAGTATAAGTGCAAGGGCATAGCTAGGGCTATAGCTTTCCTATACATATTAAAAAATATAATGAACGAATCTAAATTCAAACAGGAATAGATCTAAAGACGTTTGAAAATATTTAACACTTGCTTTTGCCAAGACTTCGTCTGCGTTAACTTTGAATTAAGTCCAAAGAGAAATTAAACATTAAATTCATATTTACTATTATAATTGTTTTTTATGGCTTAATTTACTAGAAAATACAAAGATAAATTAACAAAGAAAAAAAATCGGAACTGTACGCGCGAGTAATACATAAGCATTTTGTTTAATAATATGCTATTTTAATAATTGTTATACACATTTATAATTTATATTTTTTTATTAAAATGTTTCCTTAATTTAATAGTGTATGCAATTATGCATGTTTATTAGTTATTTGTAATTTCATCAAATATATTATAAATTTGAAAGTTTGGACGTTTGTTACTCAATCACGCAAAAACGGCTGAACGGATTTAGATATAATTTGGCACACATAAAGTTTATAAGGATACTATATCTCTTTTAAGAGAAAACCAACGCGGACGAAGTCGCAGGCGCTAGCTAAATATATTAGATACATTATTTATTAGATTTTTTTTGTCAATATATTAATACCATGTACCTATAATTATGTAATTTTGATCTATTAGTTTATAATAATCATTATATATAAGAATTTCAAAGTATAAATAAGAAAGTAACAAAGACTAACTAACATTTAAAATAATAACTAATCTAAAAGGCCGCTATCAATGGCTATTAGTTTAAAAAGAATGACATTACAAAATAATTAATCAAAACAATTTAGAAAAAAACGCTAAAAATCAAAACAAACACATTCTACAAAAAAAATATCGTTGATTTATTTTACGACACATCACTAATGCATACATATAATGTAAATAAATACGCGTACTTTGATTATGGACAAGTACATAATTAAAGTACGCATTAAAAAAAATAGTTAACTGGTTTAATTAATTCTACTGACCTGTCCGAGTCCCAGTTTCAAAGGAACTTAGTCCATTTTTCATTTAATTTTCATCGCCACGAAAAACACTGGCCACCACACTCGCGAACAAAAAATAAAGTTGAAAATAATTGTCTATTGTTTTTTTGAAAAACGTTCGATTTATGAATTGGTATTTTGGAAAGTTGCCGCGTAAAGTTTTGTCGGGAACTGGCGACGTCTCACCTCGGCGATGTAAAGATTGGTACTGAGGTATGCGGACCGGACTAATGCAATACAATATAAATTATATCGTGTAGTAAGGACGGTTTTATAATGTATGACTAATATATTTTTATAGGTACAGAATTATAAGCTTTGGGTATACTAAACCGAAAAAGGGGTCATTGTAAACATTATTTTAAATAATTTTTACTGTGGCCAGAAGTTTGAAGTTGTGAAAACTGTCCCATAAAAAAAACGCTGATTCAAAAAAATTACAGTTTTTTATAATAATTGGTCAATGGCACCCTTTCGGTTTATTATACTCTAATACCCTTGTATTATAGTTGTGTGTCTGGGTGTTCTGTATGTATTTTCTATCTATATCTGGCGGTAGATCTCCTTAGCAGGAGGTCGTCTAGGTAGGCACCACCGCAGTACCAGATATTCTGCCGCCAAGCAGTAGTGTGTAAACATTACTGTGTTCCGGTTTGAAGGGTACTGCAGCTAGCGAAATTACTGGGCTGTCGAGACTAACCATCTAATGTCTCGAGAGTACTGAGCGCTAAATCAGCGTTGCCCTGAACTTTATTTTGTTACTTAAAGTTCTGTGTATCGCTGTAATGATCATAGACTAGCGTTATCTCTTACTATCCGGAGAGCGTCTCGTTCGCCTACATTTAAATAAAAAAATAATTTAAATAATATTTTATGTTACAATAATCTACTGTTTTATTCAAGCAATTGTGATTTACCGCAAATAAAGACCAAAATAAATGGTAGTAGCTGTGATTTCACTGTAAAATTATGCTCCATTTGTCCATAAATGGCAAAAATTTATTTGTATGGAAATCGAACCACCTTAAGTGAGTTGAGCAGCTTATTAAAGATTTTTACATAGAAATTTAATTGAGATTTTCTTACCACGTACACCATGCGCTACCCAGGCCCCCCTCCCCCTAACATTTATTTATTTATTTACTTAATTTAACACCATCCTTACAGGGTTTCCCTAATGCGATGGTGCTAGTCAATATACAATTATCATAAAAATTAAAAATGACAAAAAATCAAAACATCCATAAAAGCCTCCCGGATTGGTCCTTTCAAGAGTTGGCAACCCTATCAATGGTTGAGTTTTGAAAGTGCCCACACTGTTATTTGTTGCGGTAACAACGTAAGATCGTACGATTCTGGCATTGAGATCTCTGAAGGAATCGCAGGTGAAATGACAAGAAAGCGGTGACCACGTGCTTTTACATTACTTTAATTAAATTTTAATGTTAATCACAGCGATGTATACTTTATGTTATACTTTTTTTTCTTTTTAGGGTTCCGTACCCCAAAAAGATTGTCGCTTACTTGTATCTAATAATTATGTTCTACTAGCGGACACGTCGCGGTTTCATCCGCGTAGTTCCCGTTCCAGTAAGAATACAGGGATAAAAAGTAGCCTATGTTACCCTAGGATAGTGTAGCTTCCCAACGGTGAAAGAATTTTTGAAATCGGTCCACTAGTTTCGGAGCCTATTCAACACAAACAAACAATCAAATATTTCCTCTTTATAATAGTATAGATAGATAGATGTATACAAATATTTATTTTATTTTTTAAATAATTTATATTTTTTATATAATTATGTATTAGTGTATCTTTAGTTATTCTAATTAATTTATATATCCCAGTAATATTATAAATGGGAAAGTTTGGATGGATGCTTGTTACTCTATCACGCAAAAACTACTGAACGGATTTGGATGAAACTTGGTATGGAGGTAGCTGAGATCCTGGATTAGAACATAGGCTACTTTTTATCCCGAAAACATGCCAATCCCTTGAGGATGCCTTTGTCGAAAGACAAGCTGTTGAAGTTGTTGAAGTAAAATTTAGTTAAATCTTAAAAAATCTAACTGCAATAAAGACTTATTTTATTTTATTTTTATTTTAAATAAATAAATAAACATCGTTGGACATTACACACAGCGCCATCTGACCCCAAACTAAGCAGAGCTTGTGTGATGGAAGTCAGATAACTGATAAAATACATAAATACTTTTTTCTTTGTAAATACATACTTATAATACATACAGAACATCCAGACACAGAACAAACATATTTTGATTAGGTATACCTTGAATATTAAAAATACTTGCATTAAATGAAAATAAATATTAATTGATTATATGGGCAGTTGATCATATGACAGTTTTTTTCCCGGGAAGCAACATTGTGGATAACATTTTACAAAGTTTTGCTTAAACACGTTAGGGGCCCCTGTAGCCCGGGGCCCCTTATCATTGATACGGCTGATATGGCGGTAGCCCTGGCAACAGTCATCCATTCTGATCAGGTGAGCAGTGGCCAATTACCTAGCTGGACAACCATAAAAAGGTGGGCCGCCGCATTCTGATATTTCGGCGAAAGGTTACATTTGCGCAAGTCCCAAAGGCGGCTTTTGACAGTAAAATTTTAACTTACCTTTTAATATAAACTTTTTAATAACAGGTTTTTGAGGTACCCAATTATTACGGCTATATTGAATGCAGTCTGATTTTTACTTGGCGGTAGATCACCTTAGCAGGAAGTCATCTAGGTAGGCACCACCGCCGCCGCCGCCATAGACTAGAATCAATCCAACGGAGGTTTGCAAGATATCTTCAATTCAAATGCAAAAGATACGATAACAACTAAGAGTCGAGATGCACGATATTACCACTTGAGGAGAGACGCAAAAAAGCTGACATTATTTTCCTAACTGAATTAAAAGTGTATAAACTCCAAATCATATTACGTTATAATTTTTTTGTTTTGTATAAATCAATCGTTTGTCAAAAATACAATATTGTTTAAAAGTATTGGTTTGTAAATTAGTGGTAAGTTTATTTTATTTTATTTATTGTTATAGTATATACATATATATAATAATGTGCATGTATAAATATTTATATATTTTATTTATAGTTTTAAATGAAGCAATTGTGGGGAGGGCACTGAAGCTGAAATACAGGTGTTTTAACCTAGTTCAGCGGAAGAAACTCGATCTATTTTTGTAAACAATAGTGTTAATAGTTAAGCAGTATGTATTATATATATATTTTTTAGTGCAATAAATTATTATTCCAGTTATTTATTTCTTTTCTTAATTTTTAAATTTTTTTACATTACATATATATAAAAAACACATAAATAATATAAAAAAACTTAAAAACTAGGGTGCCGCCGGCAGCGGGGCAGGGCTCAAGCTGCCGGTGGTTAGGGCTGCAGAGTGAGGAACCTCCTCACAATGCGCGCCGTGTCAAGGATCACTGCCTTTTGAAGCTGACCCTTGACCCAACCGTCTAGCGAGAGTCTCTTGAGATGTTGGTCGAGACTCTTCGCTATAAGACCGTTTACCGTGACAACTATCGGGACAATGATCGTCGAATCAACATCCCACATGGCGGTTATCTCGTGAGCCAAGTCAAGGTACTTGCTGAGCTTGTCCTTCTCGGCCTTCACGAGATTCTCGTCATGTGGGATGGTGATGTCAACGAGCACTGCCCGGCGTTGGGCTCGGTCGACCACCACGATATCAGGCTTATTGGCGACAATAGTCCTGTCCGTGATGATAGACCGGTCCCAATAGAGCAAAGCACGACCATTTTCGAGAACTGGCGCTGGTGCGTACTTATAGTACGGCACCTCAGACTCGACAAGGCCGTATTGAAGAGCAAGCTGCTGATGGATGATCCTGGCTACTTGGTTGTGCCTGTGCAAATACTCGCCGTTAGCAAGATGCGAACAACCGGAAATAATATGTCGGAGCGATTCTCCGGGACGGTGGCATGCCCGACAGATGTCGACCGTACCGTCCTTCATGATATATTTCCGATAATTGTTCGTCTTGATAACTTCGTCCGCAATCGCACAGGCAAAACCCTCAGTTTCCCCAAAGAGGTCTCCGAAACGTAGCCAGTTCACCGACGCGAGCATGTCCACATCGGGGCCCGTTAGGACCCGATAGAACCGCCCGTGCAGCTGCTTGCTCTTCCATACTTCCTTGCGGTCTTCGGTGCTGAGCACCGATGGTTTGCGCCAGTTCTCGTTCGCTAAGGAGAGCGGCGTGAGGCCCTTGTCAACTGCCACAACATCTCGATGCATCCCGCACTCGTTGTCGCGGAAATAATCCCTGAGACTGCACACTTCACGATTATGGAGGTTCTTGGTGCTTAAGAAGCCACGACCCCCCAATTTTCGTGGAATGTACAGTCTCATAACAGACGAGCGTGGGTGTAGCATGCGATGAGTTGTGAGCTGTTGACGGACTCTTCTATCCAGGGCGTCCAGCTCAGTCTGAGTCCACCTCAGTATGCCAAAGGAGTATATCAGTAGAGGCATCACCCAACCGTTGAAGGCACGCACCTTATTGCCACCAGACAAAAAACTATTAAGTACTTTTGTCAGGCGACAAAAGAAGCGTTCCTTCACCGATCGCTTGATGTCCACTACCGCTATACCCAACGACTCTGACATACCGAGGTACTTGTAAGTCTCGGCCTCGGAGAGAGATCTGAAAGTCATTGTCTCGGAAAGCTGTAAATCTGGACAATTTACAACTTCCCCTCGCTGTACGTGCATGACCGCACACTTGTCTACCCCAAACTCCATCCTGATGGCATTGCTAAAAACCTGTGTAGTTTTTAACAATTCCATCAAGTCTGGACGTTTTGGTGCAAACAGCTTGAGGTCATCCATATACAGCAGATGAGAAATGACTTCACCACCTCTCCGAAGCCGATGGCCTAGCCCTGACTCCTTCAGCAAAGTGCTGAGAGGATTCAGTGCTAGACAAAACCACAATGGACTCAGACTGTCACCCTGGAAAATGCCTCGCTCGATCCTAATCAAGTCCTGCGGCTCAGAAGAGCCATCTCCACTACCTGGTTGACGAAGGACTGTGGTCCATTGCCTCATACATGCGCCTAAGAAAGATTTTAGAGTTGTATCAATTTTATATAACTCTAAAACTCTCTCTAGCCATGAATGAGGCACTGAGTCATAGGCCTTCTTATAGTCAATCCAGGCAGTGGAAAGGGCTCCCTTGTTCCGCCGAACTTGCTGGCTAATGGTCATGTCGATGAGGAGAAGCTCCTTAGTACCACGGGACCCTACCCTACATCCATTTTGAGCAGGAGCCAAAACGTTATTTGCGACAACATGCGCGTTAATTTTTGTTCTCAAAATGGACGTAAGGAGCTTGTAGATGGTAGGCAAGCACGTGATGGGTCTATAATTTTTTGCTTCTGTGGTACTACCGGTCTTATGGAGCAGGAAGGTGACACCAGTGGTCATAAAACAGGGAAGGGAACCAAGCTCGAGGGCTTCTTGGAATTGTGTCGCTAAGCGGTCATGTGAGCAACGAATCCACTTAATCCAAAAGTTGTGCAATCCGTCCGGCCCAGGACTTTTCCAGTTCTGTGCCGTACGAATCGCACAACTAACGTCTACGGGGTCTATTAAAACAGACCCCATGGATTCGATAGACTCACATTCCCGCTCGACAACACGCATCCAATCACCCTCGGTGTGCTCGACAGGCAGCGACCAGATACCACGCCAGAATTCAATCATGACGCTAGTATCCGGTAGCTGCCTGTCACTCACACGTTGGCCGGTTCCTTCCCAATCTCGATACACCTTCCTTTGGTCACTTTGAAAGACGCGATTTTGCCAATATCTATCCGCACGCTCTCTATAGCGGCGAATACGGTTTGCCCACGCATAGACTTTCTGCTTCAGATAGTCAATGCGTTCCGTGACACTGGCTAGATAGTGCTGGGGCCTAATACCCGTTCCAGCAAAAGCCTGTGTCACAAAACGCATGACTCGGGGGCGATTATTCCCCCGGCTGAAACAGATCAGCTTTGCAATGAGAGTCCTGAACGTGCTGATACGCCGCTCGATCCGCAATTGCCATGCGGGCACACCCCCGGCGGGTCGCGGTGCACGGTTAGTGTCCGGAAACTTAACACGTGCAACGCGACACGCCGCGATGGCACCGCAGTATAATATCGAGTGGGTATCAGTCAAATCTTCGCTAGCCCGTAAATACGGGGCTAGCAAAGCGTTCAAGGCTCCCATCAACGCTAAATTTCGTCTATGGGTGGGCAAACGTGGTAGTCGCGGCCTAGAATCGGGTGCGAATCTATATTGACAAATCGCGTCTTCCAAAGTCCTCCTCAAATGCTCACTCACCTGGCTACATACACCCATGCTCGTGCATTCGCCTACATCAACTACGGGATCAGTAGGTGTCGCTAGTGTCGCCATCGACGTCGGCACTGACACCAGTGTCGGGGCTGACGACGCGACAGGCGAATCCCGTGTCGAAACAGGCGTTGGACGAGCAGGAAGTGCCTCCAGGCGGAGCCGATCAAGCACGGACTGATCCAACAGCTGAAGTCGCTGGATAGCCCGCACTTGATCCGATAGTCGTTGGGTAGACACGGCGACGGTCGGTTCAAGGGCCTGAAACAAAGGCAGCATCCTGACACGGTACGCTGAAAGGTTAATTCCCCCCTCTGTAGCCCCATAATAGGCGCGCATGCAATTCTCATTATTTGTCTGTGACCATCGCATGCGTCGCACTACACCACCGGCAGCGAGAGCCGAACGCGAAGCAGATTGCCCCGCAGGCCCCAAGCGTGCCGGCAGCGGCGGCCGTCCTCGACGCGCAGGTGGTGGTGGCGCCGGTGTCCGCGGCCCGCTCACGTCGCTGCTGCTCGACGAGGCGCTTGTTGCCAGGGGTGTAGCAAACTCTTCATCCCCCGACGAAGCGCTCGGAGTTGACGGAGCGGGCGGTGATGGTATATGTGCGTCATGTAATCCCGAAGCCGCAGCTGTTCTTGAGCGCGTCCACATAACTTGCTTTCATTCTTGATAAAATATTTTGCTGATTGAATGATTTGATTGACGTATAAATGTCAATCGGTAAAAATTTTTAAAAGATTCTAATAAACTCGGAAAATAGGCAATATGGAATAAAACTTTAAACTGGTAGGTGTTTGTAAACTATTGCTGATATTTGGTGGTGAAATCGAGGTCAAAAAGTTGTTGGATTAGAATTAAAATATTTTACTTGATAAAAACATGTCTGCTTCGCAGCGGGAGACAGATGTCATTATTATTATTATTATTATATTATTATTAAATACATAAAGTGCAAAGCCAAAAACAAAAAACTTAACAAACCATTACGTGCTAAAAAAAATAAATAAAAAAAAAAAAAAACTAAAATAGCGCAATGTTATATTGATTCTCCGCATCTCCTCTCTAACATACATCTGAATGTCCCTAGAACATCCGCAAGACATCCTAAATACATGCATATCCCTTATGGTGCTACTAACTACAGGCGAAATTAATTTTTCTTAAGATCGTCTAACTTCGTAAATAAACTGGAAGGCTTTCCTGAGTTTGACTTATTTAGTACATACCTACTAGTACTAATTTGAATAGACTAAATCTTACAACAAACTGTTTCGGTGTGCCCCCTGTCTGACTTTCACTTCAAATATAACCTGTACTATGTACAGAGGTACTTTTCTCTCTGTTAGCAAACAAGCTTAGCTTCAATATGCGAAAATTGTAGATAGTAATAGTTTAATAACTAAGGTATTTTTCATTGTATGTTTTCCAAATAAAATAAAGCAAGCAGTAGTGTGTAAACATTACTATGTTCCGCTTCGAACGGTGCAGCTAGCGAAATTACACGGCTGTTGTGACTAACCGTCGATAGCTTCGATGCCCGGACGATGTTTTTGTCGTAGTTAATAAACCTACTTTGGTATTAATTGCGACTCTTTTTTCCAAATAAAAAGGATATACATTATTTAAAATTTGAACACTGTAATGTCAAATGGAGTTTTGGCGGGAACGCGGAAAGAGTCGTGTCGCCCCGTTGTATTTTTTTCCAAAATTTGTGCTTTGTCGAGTGTTTATGCATAAAAATGGTGGTGTTTTATTCATAAAGAGCCGAATTACAAGCGCGAGTGTGGGAAAATGATATAATGTGGTGAAACATGACTTTTCGTGTAGCTTCCAAACTCCATCGAAACTTCATAATAAAGTCGCCACTACTTTACTAAAGCATGACTGGACTTGACTAACACGGACTGTACTGGACTTCAACTATATCTATAGCTACGAGGCAACTTATTTAACCTTTGAAACTTGAAATCATAAATCACTTGCCACTGGCAAATGCTCAAAATGCGACGCCAAAATCAAAGAAAAAAAAACGTTAAAAATGTCAAATAAAGAAAATATTTTTTATGTAACTTCACTTATAACTTTTATTCTAAAGAAACAATATGTAATATTTTTAAATTAATTTATTATTTTTTCTTTTGATTACTAGTAGTATTACTTACTATAATTTTGTTAGTCAAAGTTCTGTGTAGCGCTGCAATGGTCATGGGCATGCGTTATCTCTTACCACCAGGAGAGCGTAACGTTCGTCTCATTACTTTTGCATTAAACAATAATATTAATAATTGATTGATTCAGGCGTTACTTTGCGGAAGTTCATTTTGAATGTTCAATGTTTATATTTAGTTTATTTCCGCTTAACCGTCGTTCCAGTTCCAACAGTGACGAGGAGACTTAAATTTAACTAATTTTACACTGCTTTTTTTTTGCTGATTTTAAGTAAGATTAGGGTTTTAATGTTTATATTTAGTTTATTTCCGCTTAACCGTCGTTCCAGTTCCAACAGTGACGAGGAGACTTAATTTTAACTAATAATAATAATATTAATATCTCATGAATGGAAACTGTTTAAGAATATCGCGAATTGTAACTCTGGTACTAAAATATCGATACAATCCTTCGCTATAATTATATTGGACCAAGAATGCAACGGGACAGTGAACCAACTCAGACAGAACTGCGAGTTTTTGCACCGCGCGTCACAGTATAGAGAACCCAGTAAGTAAACTTACTAGGTAGCATTTGTTTACGCAAAAGTGACGTCATTCGCTCTGATTGGTGTCCGATGTCGGACACCAATCAGAGCGAATGACGTCACTTTTGCGTAAACAAATGATACCTATATGTATAGTGGTGGACTTTCGTTTTTTTTTTATGTAAAATATTACTTTTACATTGAAATTGATACTTAATACTCTCTTATAATTTGCTTTGTTATATCTATCATGGATTTTATTTAGTGTTGTGAATGTGTAATGATAGTAAGATACCTACTCGACTAATGCTATGTATACGAGTACATATATGTATAATTGTCTAGTTATGTACATTATTTCGGATCTAAATTATACTCTGTGGTGACGAGCATCTGTTGACATTGACAGTTGTATTGCGAGCGACACTGACGTTTATAAATACTAGACATGCGTTATTGACACCGAAGCGATATGAGGGGACATACAGATACTCGTCACCGCGGCCATCTCGATTAGTAGTTAGTCTGATCGTAAAAGTAAAGAAACCAAGTTGTTTAAATCTTATTTTAGTTTCATTTCTGAGATTGAAGGCTAGGTCCTTTATATCTGATAGTAAGAGATAACGCATGTCCATGAGCATTGCAGCGATACACAGAACTTTGAGTAGGAAACAAAGTCCGGGGCATCGCTGCTTTGGCTCTCATTACTTTCGTGTTTTGTAGTTTTATTTTATCAAAATAAGAATCAATCTTGCTCTTAATTAAAAAAAACGTATTTCGGACTCCATGACTCATGTTACATTAAATAAATGCATGACTTTTAATTACTGTCATCATGCCACCAATTCTTTTTTTTTGGTTTTCAATCTAGGTTTTTGACCACAGCTCACCTGATGTTTAGTGACGATGTGGTGGAAGATAAATACCTAGCCTGGAATGGAACTGGTTCTCAAGTGAGGCTGCCGGAATTTTTGGCGCGAAATAGCGTAATATGTTTTTTTTTTAATTAACCTAACCTATCAAATGTATTTGAATAAAGGAAATTAAAAAGGGATTACAAAAATATATTGAAGTTATATTATGTTAAAGTTTAACTAGGAATAATAAATTATATTATATAGCTTAGTGGTTAGCGTGGTCGGTTCGCATGCCGAAAGGCGTGGGTTCAAACCCCAACAATGAGCTTGAGCTGCCGGTGAAGGAAAACATCGTGAAGAAACCAAAGCATGGTGGTAGGGTACTTTCTAGTACTCGGCTGGCTAGCTACCACCCTCAAGTTAGAAATCTACCGCCAAGCATCTAACGCTGTGTTCCGGCAGCCTCACTTGAGAGCCAGTTCCATTCCAGGCTAGGTGTGCTTTACCATCTTCGACCACACCTTCACTTAACATCAGGTGAGCTGTGGTCAAACAACTAGCCTGTCAACCATAAAAAAAAAAGAAAAACATAACCCTTCCTAGGCGGTCGGGTAAAAATATAAGACAGTGGTTTTACTGTGAAATGTTAACTGTGGCCCACATACCATGGCTACTGAAGACGGGCGAAAAATATTTCATGGCATATTTTTAGATATGTCTCCTCATGCCACGTCTTAGGTTGTCTGACAATATATTATCTGTGTCATAATATGTCTTCTTCTTTATAGTTTTCATAATAGTACGAGAGCTCACGACGAAAACCATGTATCAATAGTATTGCATGATACATGGTTTTGGTCGTTGGTCATGGGTTTAAACTGAAAAAAAAAAATAGATAGAAAAAAGAAAATTCTTTTGGCAAAACTTGTGAATATTTCGTTTTATTTAAATACGTTTTTGTAGCGATGATAGCTCAGTGGTTAGCACGGTAGGTTCGCATGCTGAAGGGCGTGGGTCCAAACCCCAACAATGAGCTTGAGCTGCCGGTGAAGGAAAACATAACTTGGTGGTAGATCTCCTTAGCGGAAGGTCGTCTAGGTGGGTACCACCGCAGTACTAGATATTCTGCCGCTAAGCAGTAGCGTGTAAACATTACTGTGTTCCGGTTTGAAGGGTACTGCAGCTAGCGAAATTACTGGGCTGTGGAGACTAACCATCGAAAGTTTCAAAGTAATGAGCGCCAAAGCAGTGATGCCCTGGACTTTGTTTTGTTACTCAAAGTTCTGTGTATCGCAATGGTCATGGACAGGCGTTATCTCTTACCATCAGGAGAGCGTCTCGTTCGTCTCAATACTTTTTACATTAAAAAAAAAGAAAGAAAACATCGTGAGGAAACCATAGCATGGTGGTAGGGTACTTTCTAGTACTCGGCTGGCTGGCTAACACCCTCAGGTTGAAAATCTGCCGCCAAGCATTTAACAGTGTGTTCCGGCAGCCTCACTTGAGAGCCAGTTCCATTCCAGACTAGGTGTGATTTACCATCTTCGACCACACCTTCACTTAACATCAGGTGAGCTGTGGTCAAACACTTAGTCTGTCAACCATTAAAAAAAATACATTATCATGATTACTTTTATAATACTTACTATAATATCGATGGCTCCTACGTAAACAATCGTATGTTTGAAATGCTAACTTTACAGGAGAGAGCTTTAAAGATGATTTCTTTCACTGAACTTATAAAATTAAACTTGTCGTTCTGAAATTTACACCATGCACAAATAATATAAGAAGCCTCGATATGGTGTCGGACAAAAATACTAATTATTAATAGTTTCTTGGATATTGCAGTTACGATTTTTTACACCGCTTTAAAATTACGTAGAAATGTCGTATGTGAAACATACGGCAGTTTACACTGACGTTAAGTAAGTAAAATTTGTCGTAACCTACACATACCACGTTTTACTTCGTGCATTGTGTTAATATTTAGTAACGTATTTTGAAAATTAGGTCCTAAAATATGTATCAAAGTGTAGTAACACTATATGATATTATATATAAATATTTTAGGATCTAATTTCGATAATTATTGAAGTTGATCTTAAGGTACAATTGTTTTAAAAATATAAATAAAAAAAAAACAGTGAATTTTGTTTGAAATGATTTATTTCACATTACGTTTCTTTCACAAATTATCAGAATAAAATTATAAAAACCAAATCACTATTTTGTTAGTTTCTTTTATGCGCACAGATTCACTTAATGACTAAAATAATAAGACAAAATTATTTATTTGTTTAAAAATCGCTTTGTTGAACCACGATGAATTAAATTTTGTTTTATGCAAACAATCAAAATTAATTTTATTTTTAAAAAATTGATCATAATTTTCTGGAATCACAATGACATCTAGGTATTATTATAATCATCATAATCAACCCTCATCAGCCTGTGAGATGCTGTCTCAATATATTTTCTCAACCATTTATTCTAATCGTTTTGCTTTCTTCTGGTAAACTCTAAAATCGTAAAATTATGTATCTAGAGTATTATGAACTAGCCTCACATATTTTTTTAAGTCCTAGTATAAATAGGTTTACAAAATTCTTTTGGGTACAAGAGAGATCTAATTGGCAACTTTAATGAGAAACATTAACTTTATAACCATCGCAAATCCCATGTACATTATTAGTTTTAAGCTTTGATAGTATATTTTAAAATTATGTAAACTAGTATTTCGTGTAAGTCGCAGTCTCATGTATTATTTTATGAAATAGTATCACATTTATTTTTTACTTAAGTTAATATTAACATCAAGGGGTTTTCAAGGTGCCCTTTATCAGTCTTGCAAGATATACCTTGTAACTTTCATGGACTAAATGCTTTACTCTGAATCCATCTCATAAGTAATTTTTCGAGAGGATGAAGCTATTGAAGGTTCTACTTGAAGATTTGTGTAAAAATTGTGGTGAATTGTTGGTATAACGCCGCTGGTACAAAGACTAACTAAATTTTTTTTTTTTGCTAGAGACATGGGCATTTAATTATGGTAAAAGGTATCCACTGAAATATCGTTTTGTTTTCGGCACTCGGTATTAACTTTAGTCACAAGTGTCATAAACCTACTCCTGTTCATTTTAATTATATTTATACAGAAGTTTGCTCGGTTGTTCAACAAGCACCTTTAATTCCTTAACTTTGTCCAATTTTTACCTTGCAGTGTAGACTTAAGTCAAGAAAATTTGAAAGATTCATCTCAGCATTTAATTTTTTTTACAGCACTTTCGTGTTACTTTTACACGACGCTTTCAAGGTTGTTAAGGGCTGGGCTTTGCTTGACAGCAGTGGACTAATATAGGCGGATGATGATGAAGGGCTGAAGGCTTTACCTATATGCTTTACTAAGATTTTTTAATGTTTTTCTTTTTGTGTCAATCCACTCTTGTTCATGCTTTTTCCGAATATTTACGTTATCTCTTCTAACAATAGTTTTTCTAGAAACAGGATTGTCAGTGTTAACTAAATAATTAGACATTAGGGTGGTTGCTTGAGGTGTTGAATAGCCAGAAATTCTGAAAACTGGTATTGCATTGCATAAGGATTAGTAGGTACCGATGAAACATAGACAAGTATTGTTAGTACAATCAACATTCAAGTGGTTAGAACAGGTAGGAGAGTTTGGATGAGGTGTTATGTTATTTTAAATAACAGTATCATTTACCCCTAATGTATTTTCTAAGTGCTGTCTGCTCTGTGAAGTTGTAATAACATCAAGCAATTAGTCATCTGAAAAGGAAACAAACACCACCAGACAAAAAAATAAAATTAATAATAAATAAATAAAAAATAAATAAAAAATTAAAAACAAAAAAAAATATATACTAAATAATGAATCAAAATGAATGACATCATAAGTCACCAATTCTGGTAGTGTAAATGAAAAATCCTCGCCCAGCATTTCAGAAAGGGCAGAAATTTCCACTAAGTCAGCCCCGGCTGGAAATTGAGATGCTGTAACCAAAGAAAATTGAACATAAGATAGCAATATTTTTTAAAAGTTCCACGTATACTATCTTATTGTTACTTACAATAAAAGATTGAGCGACGTAAACTATGTTAAGTTATAAATACAATAGTAAACACTTTCATATGAACGAAGTAAAAAAATGTTTGTATCACTTACGATATTATTTTGACCGAAAAAGCCGACGTACACAGTCGTATGTATTACTAACCATAGTCTTACTTGACTTTATTGATAAACTTTACTAAAAAAACAAATGAAAGCTAAAAATATAATTTAATATAACATGATTAAGGACTCACCCAGTACTCACTTCAGTTTGATTTGATACACAGTGATTTTCTTTATTTCTTGAATAACATCACAAACAAGATTATTATCGATCACTCTACAGGCTATATCACAAAGCCTTTGAGCTCGTGAACATTGCTTTGTAAGGCCTATTATGTGATGTACTAATTTTTGATGTAAAAAGTCAATATTAATAAAATTAGAAGAAGCTCGACAAATGTACATTTTGAGCGGGAACTTGCGGCACGTTCGACGTATCAAGTGGCAAGTGCTACATACGACGCGCGGCGCGGCGTCGCGCGCGCGCACTCTTCCACGTAAAACATCGCCGGAGTCAGTACGATGATTTACGCCGCATGTAAAAACAACATACGACAGAAAACCGAAATCTAAAATTGACATTTTTCATTATTTGACTTTCAAATTAACACAGTTAATAGTACTCATCAAGTACATTTAGAAAACGTAAAAAAGTGAAAATGGCAAATTTGTGGCATACGATAGTTTACGTAGGAGCCATCGATATGTTTTATTTTTGTATATTTTTCTTGTTACTGTTACATCTCCCGTCTGTTTCCTATGTTTTCTATCGTGTTTTTCTTTTCTTAGTTGCCTGGAAGAGATCGCTGTTAGCGATAAGGCCGCCACTTGTGGCACTAGCTCATAATGTTCTTTTGTTCTCTGTATTTTTTTCTGTTTATGGTATGCACAATAAATAGTTTTATCTATCTTATCTATCTTTTTATTTGTTTTTGGCATTGCACGTTTTTTCATTTGCCAGTGTCAAAGTATTTTACGATAAATCAAGTTAAATAAGTCTTACGTCACAGTTATATAAAAGTAAGTCAAACTCGAGTCCAGTCATATCCTAGTAAAGCAGTGGCGACTATTACCTTCGAGGGAGTTTTGGAGGCAACATGAGTCATGTTTCACCGTAATATATTACTTACTTGTTTGCGCCCGTGACTTCGCTCGACATAAGCCTAATTTTTTTTCAATTTGGTTTAAATTTTTTTTTGTTACTTACAAAAAGGCTACAAGTGAACCTAATTCACTTTTAAAATGTCTGTTACTCTTTAACAATGGTTTACAACTTTAACAATGCGACAATTCATGCAAAAAGATCTTCATTTTCGTTCAAAGAGGCACCAATATCGTTCTACTCGAGTGCCCGCCATGATGCTTTTGTTTTTTTTTTAATTCTCTCCGACTTATTTGGCGCGGCATCTTTAACTGGACGTCGATACTCTATGGTCGTTTTTAGGGTACCGTTTGGTATCTAAAAACATTCTATTTTATTTTTTGGAATAACTTTTGACGAAGCCCATTTACAGCTGAAATTTGTTTAGTTTTTTTTTTTTAAATATTTGATAGGTTTGCGTTTGACCGCCATCCCGCCTGATGTTAAGCGAAGATGCGGTCTACGGTGGAGCACGCTCGCCTAGAAGAAACCGATTCACTCGCGACTTGAAGGTACCCAGACTATATTCATTGGGGAACACCCACGCGGGCAGCAGACTCCAATGTCTAGCGGTACGCATGAAAAAGGTGGAATCAAACCGCTTAGTTCGAGCTTTAGTTTAGCCTCTATACAGCTCTTATCACTTTAAAAATTAGTTTTATCATTCTATATACTAACCTAATCAACACTCCATTTCTGCGTCAAGAAATACCCATGTAAAACCTGGACGAGTACATGAAAAAAATCATTATTATACCCATTGCATAATAATTTTGTAGCGATGATAGCTCAGTGGTTAGCGCGGTCGGTTAGCATGCCGAAGGGCGTGGGTTCAAACCCCAACAATGAGCTTGAGCTGCCGGTGAAGGAAAACATCGTGAGGAAACCATAGCATGGTGGTAGGGTACTTTCTAGTACTCGGCTGGCTAGCTACCACCCTCATGTTGAAAATCTGCCGCCAAGTGTTCCAGCAGCCTCACTTGAGAGTTCCATTCCAGGTAAGGTGTGCTCTACCATCATCGACCACACCGTCACTTAACATCAGGTGAGCTGTGGTCAAACACCTAGCCTGTCAGCTATAAAAAATAATAATAATAATAATAAATTTATTTTTGTGTCAATAAAGAATATCTATCTATCTATCTTTAATAAACAAAATAAAAAAAACCTTAAACTAATACTATTTACAAAAATTATACAAAAAATCCGTCAGAGGGATATGTGGCCAGAATGCTGGCAGCATTGCCACGCTGGATGGCAATGCTTAGCTTTTGACCAAAGTAGATAGCATTCTGGTCACCTGAAGCCTCCTCTAGACGTTTGGCCAGGTCCCGATACAGTTCGAGAGCGGCCGGCCCCCACGGACCTAATGTTTCAACCCCAAACGGCACAAAAAGATACATTCTATCCAAATAACTATATTTGTGCCGTTTGAGGTTTTCAGCTTTAGATGCGGCAGCACTAGCTTGGTATTATGTTTGGTAAACTTTAAATACCTATGTAAATATACTTTTTGTACTTATTAACTTGCCTTTAGTTCTTTCAAATATTTTTTTTGGGGTTTTATTGGGTTACCCCATTTTAAACCTAAAAAGAAAACATTTGAGAATTGGCACTACGCACGAAGGTGACATGGCCAAAAAAATCGGGCAAGTGCGAGTTGGACTCGCGCACGAAGGGTTCCGTACCGTTATCTATAAAAAAATCAAGTTCATTGTATGGGAGCCCGCCTTTAAATATTTATTTTATTTTTAGTATTTGTTGTTATAGCGGCAATAGAAATACATCATCTGTGCAAATTTCAACTGTCTAGCTATCACCGTTCTTGAGATACAGCCTGGTGACAGACGGACGGACAGCGAAGTCTCAGTAATAGGGACACGTTTTTACCCTTTGGGTACGGAACCCTAAAAATAACTTTTCAAGTATCAAATTTATGAATTTATAGTGATTTACCGCAAATAAAGACCAAAATAAATGCCAGTAGCTGTGATTTCACTGTAAAATTACGCTCTATTTGTCCATAAATGGCAAAAAATTATTTGTATGGAAATCGAACCACCTAACGAACTTTCACGCGGACGGAATTACGGGCACAGCTAGTCAATAATTTATAAATTAAAATTTTTTTTTAGTCTATTATCTTTTATTTTGAGATGATAACTTGTTTACTATTGTCAGAAAACGTGACGTTCCATGACAAAATGAAAAACATTTTCGGATTCAGCACACCATAAAACATAAGAATTACGCAAAAAAACCAAAACAGCTCGCAATTTTTTTTTTTTTTTGCAGACCTGTGTAATAATTGTTTTATACAGAACCCTCGCCCGTAATAAATTTTTATCTTTTCATCGGAAAGAAGCGCCCTTGCCATTATTTATTATGAGACAATTGTCACCTTTGTATGTATTGGAATCTGTGGCTTGGTTCTCACGTGGACGGGTTGTACGATTGTATGACACCTTTTGTATGGGTGGCGAAATTACTGAATGATTTAGTCTACCCTACTTATAGTACAGGATGTATATTCAATGTATTTATTTTTTCATGCGTTGATTCGTTCGTTTGTCCTTTCATTCATTCGTTCTTTCATTCATTCTTCATTCAGTGATTCATTCATTCATTCGTTCGTTCATTCATTCATTTTTAGTTTATTTCCGCGTAACAGTCGTTTCAGTCATAACAGTTATGAGGACTTCTACAAGTCTTTATAATATATCCTCTTCGACTTTTTTCCTTTCCTCTTTTATCTTCCTTGTGTCGTCTCTACACGAGGCATGCTCAGGACGTGTTGACTCTTCGAGCGCTTGGTCACTCAGTATCGGCAAGTGGTTTTGCAGCGAGAAGAGGATATAAAGACTTGTAGAAGTCCTCATCACTGTTGTGACTGAAACGCCGACGTCCTTCGGCGCGTTGAAATTTTGCCACCAAGCACATAAGGATGTGTTCCAGCCGCCTCACTCGAGAGCCAGTTCCATTCCAGGCTAGACGTGCCTCACCATCTTCGACTACATCGTCACTAAACATCAGGTACGCCTAACTTGTCGAACATTTAAAGCCCTTAGGCCAACTAAACGCACTGCTCCAATGAAACAGCGAGGTTTCGGAGCAAACGAAAATTTCATCGATGTATACAATTTTTACATTTTTGTCGGTATTTTAAAAGCTACTCAATGGATTTCGATAAAATTTATATGGGACCACCTCTGAAGTATGATCTACCAGGCAAAAAAAGAATCATCAAAATTGATTTACAATAAATTGGCGGAATTATCGCGTAACAAAAATAAAAGTACAGCCGAATTGAGTACCTCCTCCTTGTTTGAGTCGATTAAAAATGAATCCATACTCAATTCGGCTTTTTTATTGTACAGCATAAACTAGCTTTCGCCCGCGACTTCGTCCGCATTAACTTTAGAATTAGATTCAGAGAGAAATGACAAATAAACAATAGGCATGATGATCTTGTGCTATTTTATTGTTAGGCTAATATAAATGATGGATTTCGATAAAATTTATATGGGACCACCTCTGAAGTATGATCTACCAGGCAAAAAAAGAATCATCAAAATCGATTCATAATTGGCGGAATTATCGCGTAACATACGTAGGTACAAAAAATTGCATACAGTCGAATTGAATCGAATCTCGCTTCTTTTTTGAGACGTTTCAAATAGTAATTTGACACCAAGTCAACACAGATGTCGGACCAGCCTGTATATCATGCCCGAGGGTCCAGGTAGCGCATATTTACAGATCACTCATACAGGATCGTCTCGACAAACGTCAAATATATTCGAAAAGTCAATAATACTTCTTAGACAAAAATATGAAGGGTCATTATTTAAGAGGAATTTAAATAAATCTTAAGTTTTATTTTTAATAGTTGCGCCCTGCGGTGTTACCCGCTACATGTTTTCGGGATAAAAAGTAGCCTATGTGTTAATTTAGGGTCTCAGCTACCTCCATAGCACATTTCATTCAAATCCGTTTAGCAGTTTTTGTGTGAAAGACTAAAGCACATCCATCCATCCAAACTTTCACATAATTTTTAATATTAGGGGGATTAGTGTTACGTACCTATTAACAAAAAAAAGTATGTATTCTATCAGTTATCTGATTTCCATAGTACAAGCTTTGCTTAGTTTGGGGTCAGATGGCGCTGTGTGTAATATCCTACGATATTTATTTATCGGTGGTATGATGAATCTCTGTTTCACTGTACCTTATGGTAATTAAAAAGTTTCGAAGTTTCCTTATGCAAGCATACCGAGACTCGTTTATACCGAAGACTTTTTATACGTAACAAAGGCGAGATTTTATTGAGGCAATAATCGGTGCCAACACAAAATATTAGTTGCTAAGCGTTTATTCCATCAGACAGTCAATTGACTATCAATATCCATCAAGCATCACTTGTGTAGCACTCCAATGACAGCCTATTTAGATATTGCAAATTTTGACGTGAATAAGTCCACTGACGATAACAAAGTCGAGATATACACGGCGCAGATATCTGGATTTCGGCGGGAAGTTTACCAAAACTAGTGTTTTTTCGAGTGTTTATGAATAAAAAAAAAAACACCACTTTGGTAATTTTTTAATTCATAAGTGCCGAATTACAAGCGTGAGTGTGGGAAAATGATAATTATAATGTGGTGAAACATGACTTTTCGTGTTGCTTCCAAAACTCCATCAAAGCTTATAGTGAAGTCGCTACTATTTTACTAAAGCATGACTGGACTTGACTGACACGGACTGTACTTGATCAAAACTGGACTTTTACTATAACTTTAGCTACGAGGACACTTATTTAACTTTTGAAATTTGAAAATATGTAAATACTTGACACTGGCAAATGCTCAAAACGCGACGCCAAAACCAAAGAAAGAAAGAAGAAGAATATTGTCAATATAAAAATACCGGCAATTTAGAAATATGTCAGTACAAAAAAAAAATTGTCTATATAATTTGGACAGTCGTGTAGAAAAACATTTTAAAAAATCGTGAAACGCAGCAAGTTTTGTCATGTTATTAACTAAGCCGGAATATATTCCACACAAAGAGGTTTTTACCAATTTAATACAACTATGTACCTATACATAATAAGTTAACAATGTTTCCTTGTATGAGGTTCTGATAAGATAACATTACGGGCAAAATAGGTACTTTTAGTAAATACCAGTTTCGCTTGCGGTTTTATCCGCTATTTTGTGATTATAGTTTTCAAGAAATAAAAGGCCTTTGAATACATCTAAGTCACATTAGGTTTCTTTCCGCTTTACCAATTTAGCTCTAGAATACCAAATTGCTACCATCGTCAACGGAGGTACAAATCTTACACGCAAAGTTGATTGTACAGAACTAACTACTAGAAACGACCTCTATAGTTGTCAAAAAATAAAAGGCCCGTTTTGACATTTGCGAAAGACCCTAGAATGTAGCAATTTCTAATTATTACTAAACGTCTCAAAAACAGTTACGTTCTCAGTCTTTTTTAAATACTAGTGTTGTTTTTTTTTTTTCGTTAATTTGCCCTTTCGGGCAGGCTAAAGCTATAAAGCCATACTGCCTCGTCTTCAGTGTTATTTCTGCTGTATCTTAACTATGGTTATCGTCAAAGTCGTCTTAGTCAAGTCTAGTTCGAGTCAGTTCGTGCCAGTCATGCTTTAGTAAAGTAGTGGCAACTTTACTATAAAGCTTCGATGGAGTTTTGGAAGCAACACGAAAACTCATGTTTCACCACATTATATCATTTTCCCACACTCGCGCTTGTAATTCGACACTTTATGAATAAAACACCACCATTTTTATGCATAAACACTCGAACAAAACACTAGTTTTGGAAAAAAATACAACGAAGCGACACGACTCTTCCCGCGTTCCCGCCAAAAAACTCTACTAGTGTTGTTGTAATTACTAAATTTCAGCAGCTTCATTCGATTTTTAATAAATAGTAATTAAATATTTCACAATATTTAGTGATCTTTACTGAAAAGAACGCTTGGTTGGCGCTGAAAGCCGTAAATAAAAGGTTAATCGGCGACACTGATTTCTATAGAATACTAATTTTATTGTAACCAAAAATATTAAATTAAAGACAAATTGAACTCTCGTACCATTGTATCATTTTAAAATACCTACATCTACAATATTAAAGTTTAAGTTACATTTTCTAATCAGAACTTTAATCCAACACACTTTACAATACATTATCAAATCGATCAAATACTCATACAAACTTGAATCGATTTATTGTATCGAGTCGTATGGTTCATCACTAGTTACGTCGCGATGACAAATGTCAAAACGGGGCTTTTATATTTTTACTGATTTTAATAATACCGATTTGTATTGTTTGATTATTAATAGCACGTTAATGAAAACAGATTTAGAAGTTATCTAATTTAAATCTAATTTAAATTTAACTTAAAAAACTTACAATACATGACAAGTTAGACTGCTGTAAGCTCATTTGGTAGTTTTTTTTTTATAGCTGACAGGCTAGGTGTTTTGACCACAGCTCACCTGATGTTAAGTGACGGTGTGGTCGAAGATGGTAAAGCACTCCTAGCCTGGAATGGTAGTAATACATAGGTAATGTTTTAATCATATTCCTAGTAACACAATAACGTATACATAATATACATACTTATATTATATTTATATAAGTATATACACACACCACACATCACCGATCCCCACATCCAACACCGTGTGTATTCTGCCCACCATAAAAAAAAAAACAAAAAGCACAAAATAATTTTATAAGATCAGTCGGTCAGATCAGTTATAATTTAGTTAGAGGAACCAAACGAATAAACAGACGCAAAAAGCGATTTTATTATACAATTCAGTGATAACATAGCGCAGCTACAAAGTGATGTCATCTACACAAGTACCTATACACCGGAACGAATTAAATCGATAGAAATCGGAATTGGTTTTTTTTTTTTTTTTATGGTTGACAGGCTAGTTGTTTGACCACAGCTCACCTGATGTTAAGTGAAGGTGTGGTCGAAGATGGTAAAGCACACCTAGCCTGGAATGGAACTGGCTCTCAAGTGAGGCTGCCGGAACACACTGTTAGATGCTTGGCGGCAGATTTTCAACTTGAGGGTGGTAGCTAGCCAGCCGAGTACTAGAAAGTACCCTACCACCATGCTATGGTTTCCTCACGATGTTTTCCTTCACCGGCAGCTCAAGCTCATTGTTGGGGTTTGAACCCACGCCCTTCGGCATGCGAACCTACCGCGCTAACCACTGAGCTATCATCGCTACAAAAAGTGACAAGCAAGTCCTCATCGCCATAAAAGGTTCTGATAAAACAGATGGTCAGAGCCATATGGAAACCCCGTTAGCCATCATTGATCTCTATATGTACTAAATAAATAAATCATCATCATTTCAGCCGTAGGACGTCCACTGCTGGACATAGGCATCCCCCATTGACTTCCGTAAAGACCGGTTGGAAGCGGCTCGCATCCAGCGCGTTCCTGCTGTCTTTATTAGGTCGTCTGTCCACCTTGTGGGGGAATAAATAAATGTCATAGGACATTTCACACAGCGCCATCTGACCCGAAACTAAGCAAAGCTTAATGATGATAGCTCAGTAGTTAGCGCGGTCAGTTCACACGCTGAAGGGCGTGGGATCAAACCTCAACAATAAGATTGAGCTGCCAGTGAAGGAAAACATCGTGGGGAAACCATAGCATGGTGGTAGGGTACTTTCTAGTACTCGGCTGGCTGGCTACCACCCTCAAGTCGAAAATCTGACGCCAAGTATCTAACGGTGTGTTCCGGAAATCTCTTGACAGCCAATTTTGTTCCAGGCGTAGTGTGCTCTAACATCTTCGACCACATCATCACATATTATTATAATAAATAAAATAAATTAGTTTCGGCCAACAAGGCCTATATAAAAAATTCACACATTTCAATATTAAATAAATAAATAAATATCATAGGACATTACACACAGCGCCATCTGACCCCAGTAGTGTATGACTATATCCCACTTACAATGAGAAGAGGCCCACGCCGAGCAGTGGAACATTTACATAGACATTTGGATAGACTTCGACTGTTTATGTATAACATAATTATGTATAACATGTAGCGATGATAGCTCAGTGGTTAGCGCGGTAGGTTCGCATGCCGAAGGGCGTGAGTTCAAACCCCAACAATGAGCTTGAGTTGCCGGTGAAGGAAAACATCGTGAGGAAACCATAGCATGGTGGTAGGGTACTTTCTAGTACTCGACTGGCTAGCTAACACCCTCAAGTTGAAAATCTGCCGCCAAGCATCTAACGGTGTGTTCCGGCAGCCTCACTTGAGAGCCAGTTCCATTCCAGGCTAGGTGTGCTTTACCATCTTCGACCACGCCTTCACTTAACATCAGGTGAGCTGTGGTCAAAACACCTGGCCTGATAAACATAAAAAAAAAAATACAATGCGGTGATAGGATTTATTCGCGTTCCCGCCAAAACTCTCATCCAATATGTTTTAAAATCGTGTGCTGCCATCTACCAGCGAATAGTATCTTTATATGTTTCGAATAACATCAGTCATACGTAGCTTTTTCTTTGTATTATTAGTTTTCCTAGTCCCCGCTAGATGGCAGTAAAAATAATCTATTTTCTTACCTACCTATTTAGTCTTATAATTGCTGCTAATTATATTCTATTCTAATTATATTACCTAAAAAATTCGCATGCTCATTTAAGCTTAAATTGTGTTGTACGTTATTTTTTTTTTTATGTAGATAGTAATGAGACGAACGAGACGCTCTCCTGATGGTAAGAGATAACGCCTGTCAATGACCATTGCAGCGATACACAGAACTCTGAGTAGCAAAACAAAACAAAAACTACGCTGCTTTGGCTTTGCTTTTTTTTACCTTATGACTTGAAACAATTTATTTAAGACTTAGACCAGTCCATAAGAAAAGAGATTAAAATAAATAACAGTACCTAAAAGGAATATTTAAAATGTCAGTTAAATAAAAATAATAGTGAGTAAGTGTTTTAATAATAATAACATAATTACATTAGCAAGAAAAATAAAACAATATATTTTTAGTGTTTTTTACATGAATTGTGTTGTACTAGGTTTATGCAGATACAAGATACAATCATGCAAAAGATTGTTACAAAATAAATTATACTACAATAGATACTTAGACAGAAAAAATGTGGAAAAATTTTCATTAACATAAAAGAAATTTTTTTGGTGAGAACGTATACAAATGTTGTCGCTTCATTCAAAACTTGTCCTTTCCAGTATCTATGTATAGTACAGTATGTATAGTAGTTTTATTTATAAAAATGCCGGATTATATAAAGTTACGAAATATTTAACGCTAGGCTAAATGCAAGAAACGGTACGCCAAAAATAAAAAAAAATGGTTTTTTTTTCTTCCGTCTTCCGGCTTATGCTTCCGAATCTTTATTCCTCGTGTTCCACGCATAAATCCCGATGCCAATGGCGACAACTCCAATCACGACCCCTCCGACGACCACTGCGCCGCCACCAGAGCAAGCTACGGTGAAGGTACAAGCCGCCGCTGTCATCGTGGCATGGCCACTTCCTCGCATACGGAAACGAGACATGCCGATGATCTGAAGAAAAAAAACATTAAACTTTGCTTGAGATATAGGTTATGGGGACAGTCGAGAAATAACTATCTCAATAATTTCCTTTTTTTTTAATGTAAAAGTAAATGAGACGAGCGAAACATACAGCTGATGGTAAGAGATAACACCTGCCTTTATTGCAGCGGAACGTAATGAGACAAAGGAATATCACTGCTTTGGCGCTCATTACTTTGAGACATTCGATCTCAGACGAAAGGTCCTAGCTTTCGATGGTTAGTTTCAATAGCCAGTACCTAAATTAGCTGCCAACCGCAACACAGTAATATATCTTTTACTGCGGGGTATTTACTTTGAAGATTGTATTATAGTTGTGAAACTCACCAATTTATAGCGACAGTATTTATATACAATAACAGTATTAATATTTGCAGTTTAAAAATAAACTTTTATTCAAAAAAATACGATTGCAGACGTGCCAGCCGACGCCCGTGTTCTTTTATTTCCCAGCCACAGACTATTGAGGTTAGATAGGATTTCTCAGTTCTGTTATGAGTCAGAGCATTCCATCCAATATTAAAATTATTACGTTCAAAAGTTATACGGTTTTTTTGGAACTAACGGACTTTGTTTAAGATTTGGTAAAACAGCGCCATTTCTGACGGTTCAACTTATACAATATATTGAGTAGCAATAGCAATCACTATCTATAAATTAGATACAATATGCTATTTTTAATGTATACTGCAAACATTTATTTGCAACCAAATAATGTACGGTCAATATTACGCGACCAATAATGCACAGCCACAGACAGATAAGGTTTTTGTGGAAAAGCGGCAAAGTCGTTTCGTCGTGCTTTATTATTATCTAAAAAGTATCTCTATATATATAGTATATATATTTCATGTGTTTATTTAAATGAAAAATCATGTTATTGTTTTACTGGAATAGATTATAAATTATTAATAGCAAAAAACATTATGCTAGCCACTTGAGTTGAAAATGTACTTTTGTAGGTGTTTGACCACAGCTCACCTGATGTTAAGTGAAGGTGTGGTCGAAGATGGTAAATCACACCTACCCTGGAATGAAACTGGCTCTTAAGTGAGGCTGCTGGAACACACCGATAGGTGCTTGGCGGCAGATTTTCAACTTGAGGGTGGTAGCTAGCCAGCCGAGTACTAGAAAGTACCCTACCATCATGCTATGGTTGCCTCACGATGTTTTCCTTCACCGGCAGCTCAAGCCCATTGTTGGGGTTTGAACGCACGCCCTTCGGCATGCAAACCTACCGCGCTAACCACTGAGCTATCATCGCTACGAACATATTTTAAAAAATACAAAGAAAGCTGAACATGATTCATTTACTTGGTGGTAGATCTCCTTAGCTGGAGGTCATCTAGGTAGGTACCACCGCAGTACCAGATATTCTGCCGCCAAGCAGTAGTGTGCAAACATTACTGTGTTCCGGTTTGAAGGGTACTGAAGCTAGCGAAATTAAAATAAAAAAAAATACTGGGCTGTTGAGACTAACCATCGAAATTCTCAAAGTAATTAGCACCAAAGCAGCAATGCGCTGGACTTTGTTTTATTACTCAAAGTTCTGTGTATCGCTGCAATAGTCATGGACGTGCGTTATCTCTTACCATCAGGCGAGCGTCTCGTTCGTCTCATTATCTTTCAAATAATAAAAAAAAATTAAATCGATTTTTAGGTATTTTATAATATAAGTGTGGTAAGAAAAACAAAAGTATGAAAAATAACACTGGCTTTTCCGTTTGAAAACAAAAACAATATTACAAAGCACACCCCAATAATGGATGTACATTATTTGTCGTATATTATTTTATACCTCCGGTAGCATCCCGGTATGATTCGCGATAGTGGCTCCTTTTTAGCTTGAGAATATGCCTATCTTTAATAGTAGGTAATACAATACAGAATTGATAAGCCACACTTGTGAATTGACATAGCGCAGACTACAAGTTACACGCATTCTTGCACAAAAAATCATTTTCAGAACAAAAAAACCTTGGTCGCTCTTTTGTTTTCACTCTTCAATTAATATTTAACGGTGAGTTGTATTTATACACTTACAAATAGGTACTGTATTATTTTATAATTATTTTTAGGGCGCGGTAGGTACCTACCTACAATGATTTTCAGTTTTTAAAATCATCTTTTGTTTGAAAAAATAAAGTGTTCTGTGTATCGCTGCAATGGTCATGGAAATGTCTTATCTCTTATCATTAGGAGAGAGTATCGCTCGTCTCTTGAGTTGAGGGTTGTATAATTTTTTTTATCGTTATTCAATTTATTTTTCATTATTTATGTGACTTGTTACTGTTGTCTACACTAATATTGTAAATTTGGATTTTTGTATGTTTGTAATGAATAAACTCAAAAACTACTGGACCGATTTTAAAAAATTTTTTCACCGTTGGGATGCTACACCACCGGGTGATATAGGCTTTTTATCCCTGTATTCCTACGGGAACGGGGACTACGCGGGTGAAACTGCGAGGCGTCTGCTAGTTTATTTATAATATGCGATATCACTACATAGTATAAAACAAAGTCGCTATTTTTGTCCGTCTGTTTGTCTGTATGCTTAAATCTTTAAAATTACGCAACGGATTTTGATGCGGTTTTTTGTAATAGGTAGAGTGATTCAAGAGGAAGGTTTTTATGTATAATAACATCTATTAAATAATGGAGAAATACTGTTATTTTCAGGGTTTCTAATGTGGTGTCGTAAATTCTTACATTTCTTGCCGCTTACATTGCGTACGCAGGCTTAACCTTACAGGATTTATAAAAATAATGTACTAAGTATTGTACACCTTGAAAAGGTCTACAGAAAAGTCCGCGATGGTATATGTCTATCTCTTATCGATATCCCACAAAACCATTTTTTGTCATTTACTTTTTACGGCAAATAATAGCTAATTTTCGAAGCGATTTTAAGCACTACAGCATTATTCCTTATTTAATTAAATACCATAAATAGATTGTTGATTTAACATAGATTTATATGGCCTTTTACAGCACATAATTTCTTTGAATATTTTCGAAGATATTACAGATTTAAAAATACATTGCGTACCTATCGGCCGGCAGCCGCCGACCGCAGCGCGACGCGACGCGTTCCTATAAATAGCGCGTCGGAGGCCGCACTTCTCGCTTACAGTCCGGTGACGCTGTAGAGGCCATCTGCGGCCAACAGCATTAGTCATAAAAAAAAAAAAAAAAAAACGCACTTCTCGCTGTAATAATTTGAATTTGGAAGCGATTGGACGCGGTTTTCGGAGCTCTCTAGCAAGGATAATAACATTTTATATTAAAAACGTGCCTTTAAGCGCGACTACTTAATCCGTAATTTTAATTACGTTACGGTAAATTGTATGATGTTAATAATTGTATAATAGTAGTTTTAGTAGTGATTTTTTTCGAATTTTGCACCCGTGCGAAGCCGGGGCGGGTCGCTAGTAGAAATATAAAGGTACCTTCTGTACTGTCAAAGCATATCAAAAAAAATATCTAGACTCCTAAGCCGGGTTATCAAAATGGCTCAATCGATAGTGATAATTATCAATTGAATTGTGCCAAAAACATTGTCGCGGGACTTCACCTTTTACAATCTAAGTTCTTTGATTTTAGATATGCAAAAATGCAATTATTTGGTCAAAATAACAATGTGACATTGCAAAAGAATAACTGCATGCGAGTACGACTCGCACTTGGCCGGTTTTTTTAATAAGGATTTTATCTATGTTCCAGTGTATCCAGATGGCTCTCATCTTAGAATCTACAGCCGCCGTCACGGCATCGTCCAAGGTTTGCTCTTTGTCCCTCGCCTGCTTCGGAGGGACCACATTGTTTCTGGCTGGATTCATTATTGGCGTCGCAGTAGGTGTGATGGCGACAGTATACCTCATAAACAAATTTCACGATCACAAACCTTCGCGTGCTTAAAGTTAACCAATACTTAACAAATGCTTAAATAGCTCTGTCTGTTACATCACTATTGAGACTAACCATCGAATGTCTTAAGCGCCAAAAATGCGATTCCCTGGATTTTGTGCTGTTGCAATCTCAAATTAATGAGCGCCAAAGCAACGATGCCCCGGACTTTGTTTTGTTACCCAAAATTCTGTGTATCGCTGCAATGGTCATGGACATGCGTTATCTCTTACCATCAGGAGAGCGTATCGTTCGTCTCATTGCTTTTACATAAAAAATAAATTTAAAAAAATGTCTTATCAGGAGAGCGTTTTGCTCGTGTCATTACTTTTATATTTTTTAAAAACTTCTCTTCGCATGGGAATACGACGGGCTATTTAAGCATAGAATAACTTCCAGCAATGTTTATAAGTAAAACTAGATGTTAATTATTTCTGGGTTGCTTTAAGACGCTTCTAACAATGGCAATTCCTAACAAAATAGGTAGCCCATGACTGACCGCTTGACGAAATGCTCTCAAGCTTCAAATTCAAATCAATTTTATCACAAACTAGCAGCTCGCCCCGGCTTCCGCCGCACGGGAAAACAAAACTCGATTAACAATATAAATTTATCGATCCAGTAATTTCGGAGCCTATTCAATACAAACAAACAAAAAATTAAATCTTTCCTCTTTATAAGATGTAGATGACAACTGTAATAGCTAGACATATGATATCGCGGACTTATTTGTAGCTGTCAGTTTGCTCTATAAAACGTCACTTTATTCTATTGTCAATAGTTTTGCTGCGCATGCTAAGTAAGGATTTTTTCAAATTTTTCACAGCTTGGGTTACATGATTAAATTTTCCATACGGATCCCTAATTGTTTTTTAAATAAAATATAGTCCATGTTCATCACGGATAATGTAGCATTCTAATAATGAAAGCATTATTAAGATCGGTCCTGTAGTTTCGGAGTCTAATCAATACAGACAAACAAACGAACAAACACTCAAATCTTTCCTCGATACGACGACACGTCGTTTGTAGTCGGAGTTGAAATGGGGGAGTTGATATACATGTATAATTATTATGTCAGGACACTTTATTCATTCTTGGGTCTTTTCCCCTTCCTTGTAGGCGAGGGGAACAATCGGCCTCGAAGCAGGCCTCTTTTCCAAGGCTGGACGCTGAAAGACATTGCCCTTAGGAGATATGGAGGGTTCGTTCCGTCTCGAGCACCCACTGAATCGCTGTCGCGTTTTGACATTTCTAGAACTTTGAGAGGATCTTACCACTCTGTGCTGTCTTCTTCCTCTTGTGGACTAGCGTGGAGGAGATCTTGAGGGAGGGTACGCCATGGTACGTACGTTAGGGGACGTGCTTGATGCGACTAAATTTTGTTCAGGTGGGGTTGTAATGCGTTGTTTGCGCTGTCAAAAATACTGCGTGATAAACAATCCACAACTCTTCCAACAGCACATCCCGGACGATAATGTCATTGCGTGCATACCGGCCGGCTCCCGAGATCATCCTCAGGGTGATGTTCGGCATCACCTGCATTCGAGTGTAGTGCGTACCATGCTGCGGCAGTGTAGGTGAGACGTGATCAGACTTACGTCTTGATATGCTGACTTTGGTCTTCACTAGCAGCTTAGAGCTTATAATAGGGCGGAGCTACGCTCGAACAGACTTCGCCTAGAAGACGGCGTGTCTGCGAGCGCAATCTCAACGCCTGATCTATGAGAACGGTCAGGTACTTGACGGAGCTTGACGTTCTATAGACTCTGAGTTGCAATGGTGGCATATTGTTCCTACGTTGTGAACTGGTGAGTAGCGTGGTTGTCTTCCCCACACTGACAGCCATGCCTCATCTCACCGACCAGTTCGGCAGGATGTTGAGGATTCTCTGTATCCTGTCTGCGGCGAAGGTCGTACTGCGCGTCGACACAATGCACATGCTATTGTCCGCAAAGAGGGCGAGGGTGATTTCCCTATCTCCTGGTAGGTCTTCCAGGTCGGGAAATCATCTGTGTAGACGGTAGGGGATGGATGATCCGCAACTTCGCTGTGACACTCCCGCTGCGATGAGTCTTTGTCCGGAGCTGACGTTCATGACGTATTCGTTAAACTGAAGCGGAAGGATCAAGGCTCAGACGAGTGTAGGTGCGTCGTTGTGCGCTTCAACCTGTGGATAAGACCTTCGTGCCACACCCAGTTGTAAGCTTTCTCGATGTACAGAAAAGCGGCGACGGATCATCCCCTGATATTCTCCACTAGTGCGAGGTGGTAGAGCACACGCGTCAGCGTGGTGGAGCGCTGCGTGCGGAATCCAAACTGCTCTGCCCGTAGAGTGAGATGTAGCTGCAGATGCAGTCTGCAGCAGCAACCGCTCAAACAGCTTCACGACTAGCGGTAGAAGTGCGATGGGGCAGTAACTAGCTGACGTCACTGCCTTCCTACGAAATACCCGGCGTCTAAAGGTATTCTGACACTTCCCTTTTAATTTCCTAGCTTATTGTGTTCCAAGCTATACGTCTGAGACCTCTCGTGGGATTTAAACTGACCTTTCAAGTAGTTACAGCGTTGATATCGTGACGTAGAATTCCACCAAATTTTACTTACCTACATGAAAACTTAAAACAAAGAAAATGTATGCATAACGACGTGCGTTTTTTTATCATTGATAAAAAATCAGATAACTCTTTATTGTTCACATCAGAAATAAGATATTATGTATTATATATAATATAGGTATAGGTATATAAAACAACTTTAACAATATTGCGACTACTGGCGGCCATATTGATGAGAGCGCTCTCTTACAGGCAACCTTATAAAGGATTATAAAAATAATTTCGACCAAACCAATTGCGTATTGTTATTTGTTTTTTTTTTTTTAATTAGTTAATGATGGTACAGAACAGAGTGCACTTTGCAGTTTAGTTGAATTAAATGAGTGTTTGGAAAAAGTAATCTATATACATCTGAGTCAATTCTATATTATCAATTTAGCTCTAGAATACCAAATTGCTAACATCGTACATCGTATCGTCGACACGCAAAGTCGATTGTATAGAACTAACTACTAATACGACCTCTAACAATCTATCTATCTATATCTATATCTATCTATACTAATATAAAGAGGAAAGATTTGATTGTTTGTTTGTTTGTATTGAATATGCTCCGAAACTGCTGGAAAGATTTCAAAAATTCTTTTACCGTTGGAAACCTAGGTACACTATCTAATACAAATACAAATCATTTATTAATAACACCAAAGTTATAGGTAATTTTTCCATTCATATTTAAAAATAGCTTTATATTATAGTAATATCAAAATCATGACATATGTCAAAACAATGAAAATGTCAATGAAGTTATATGTCACATATAAAATAATTGTCAATATAATTTAATGTCCATAAAAACAAAAATATTATAATTACTTACTAGTAATTCAATAATCTCTTAGTTTTAAATAATCGTCAAAGTCATAAAACAAGGCCTCTTGAAGCCAAGATCTAAGTTTGCTTCTGAAGCACGCGATGGAAGGTGGTGCATCCTGAATGGAAGCGGGTACGCGATTGTAGACCGCGGGCCCCAGAATGTACACCGACCTCTCCGACTTGACGAGCCGATGCGACGTGTTACTCTCTACGATCTCCGGGTGACATAGGCTACTTTTTATCCCTGTATTCCCACGGGAACGGGAACTACGCGGGTGAAACTGCGACTCGCCCGCTAGTTATAAATAAAGCCAAATGAAGCGTCTTAAAGACTGTTTACTATTGTATACTTATATGTAAGTATGTATTACTAATAAAATAAAACAATATATTTTTTGTTATTTTTTAAGTGATTATTTCGTCTTTATTTTTGGTATTGTTTGTTACATAAATATGTAAATAGAAATTTATTTCTAGTTGTTTATTTTATTTTAGCCCATAGGGTATGTGCCTCGCGGTTAATCCGTGATAAAGGACTAACCTCGCGGTTAGTCCTTCTCCTTAAGACTAGTTGGCGACCGTGGGAACTTATGTTATATAACTTGAACACCTACATTGATATTTTCCACTCACACAGACGTATATACGTCTGACGCTCAGTATTGGTATACGCTGGGGCGTAAACATTACTATATTTGAATACATTGACGTCACGCTAAAATAGATAAGGAGAGTTAAATTACTATAGCCACGAGCAAGAAGGAGACAGAATGTTTATTTTTGTCCCTATCGCCGAAATTGGATTTTACATTGACCTGTCACATTATGACAGTAGTTTTTTTTTTGTTTTGGCATCGCTTTTTGAATGTTTGCCAGTGTCAATTATTTTATATTTTCAAGCTTCATAAGTTAAATAAGTTGCGTCGTAACTATAGTTGTAGTCAAACTTATTTAAAAGACTAGCCTGTTAATAAATCTACACTAATAATTATAAAGCAGAAAGTATTTTTGGATTTTTGTATGTTTGTAACGAATAAAAACTTTAATGCTACATTATACCTGATTAACATAGGCTATATTTACTAGAATTTAATTAAAAAATGAATATAAACTACTCCTCACTCCCTCAAACTAGAGTCTTGGTGTTTGGACTGAATACAGAAAATACAGTAGACGCTGGCCCACGTCGCCCACGCCTTTTAACAGCTGCTGGTGAACTTCAAGAAATAGCCCGAAAAACAGCAAAAGCCACGGTGAGTATTCCAGCTAGAACACTGACGACCACAGCAGCCCCACAGCCCATGACGGAGACAGTACAAACTGTCGCCGTTCCCGTCACGAAGACAGTGGCTTCCATCTTGAATTTATTCCCCAGGGTTGATGAGCTGAAACAAAAAACATTCGATATTTTTACATAAGTAAAGGTTTTTTTGTAATCTATACCAATAACATAAAACAAATTACAACAACTTAAATCTCTAATATATTTTTTTTTGTCTATATTTATAATCTCTCTCTCTCAGCTACCTCCATATCTGAATCCCTTTAGTAGTTTTTCCGTGAAAAAGAGTAAAATATCCATCCATCCATCCATCCATCCAAACTTTCACATTTATAACATTAGAGGGTTGTCACTCGGGTTGACGTAACGATACCCCTTACAATCAATTCTGTACAGGCATTGACGAATTTATGTGCATAATAATACTTTTAATACAAAACTTGCTAAATATTGTATGCCCAAAAGGGTAACTGTTGATACCTTATTGACCAAATACAAATACAAACCAACCAAAAAAGTTGCCAACCAATCAATTGTTATTTATTTTAGGTTAATTCTTGTGTGTTTATTATATGCGTTTACTTCTATAAATAAATAAATTTATTATTTCAGGAAAAAAAAACAAAAAAGACCAACACAATATTTATGATAAAAAGCCTACAATCAAATATTATGATTTTTTTTTACTAATCTCGCACAAAGTATTAAAAATTGGTTTTGTATATTTACCTCGACATTTTGTTTAGTCACAATAGCTGCTCACGAGTCAAGTTAAAAAACGGGGCTCGTCTCCTAGAAAAATTAGAGTGTCGTCACATCCACACTACAACCACACCCCTCCACACTAGTCGAGTATTATCATATATAAATATATTTTAAATATCAGCAAAATGCCAAACGTCTGTACCTATAGGCTGAAGTATTTAATCTACTGGTTCGATTAGATAACTTTGATAGCTAAATATTATTTATATATAAGCTTTTATTTAGCTTGCTATGTTATTTTGTTTAATTCATATCTTGGAAGTTGATTTTGAATCATTTCTCATCCGATGCAGTTGAAATTTGACACGTTCCATTCCGGACAAAATAGTTAATTCATTCCCTAAAAGCTGAAATAATTTTTATTTGACATTTAATTTATTTATACCTTGAAATTCAATACGTATTATGTCAAAATAAAGGTTATATATATTACTTACTAGTTTACGCCCGCGATTTCGTCCGCGTTGATTTTGAATGGGCGCAAAAAGTAATGAGACATGTTCCGTCATGAAACTTGCGCAGCTTGAAAAAGCTAAATGATGCCTTTTATCCCGGAATAATGGCCCGTACGTACGTTTCAAATGGATAACCGGATACGCCTTGTTTCCTTTTTTTGATAATCCGGCAGGAATCAAACATGCTTCCGGGACAAAAAGAAGAGGCGCCATTTTTTAAAAAAACAGTGCCGATTACGATTCAGAAAAAAAATCCTTTATAATGTAATCCAGGTAATAAACTATTTACTGTCGATGCCACGTGTGTGTGAAAGCGTTCTTGTAGCTTCGACAAATAAAATTAAATAAATATCGCGGGACATTACACACAGCGCCATCTGACCCCAAACTAAGCAAAGCTTGTACTATGGCAGTCAGGTAACTGATAGAATATTTAAATACTTTTTTTTTGTAAATACATACAGTAGGTACACCCAGACACAGAACAAACATTTGTTTGTACAACACAATGTTTGTCTAGTGTGGGAATCGAACCCACGCTCTTGAAGCAGACGTTCTGCCATTTAACCAACAGGGCTATCAAAAAATAGGCGCCAAGCAGATCACCCCAATCAAGGTTAATGGATAAGACGTCACTATGGCGGAGAATCCCACATAACCCAATGCTTGGAAATGCTTCCCCCAAAACTGAAAAAAAGGTGGTAAAATAATAAACTATCTGTATGTCTAATCCAAATCCGTTCAGCCGTTTTTGTGTAATTGAGAAACAAACATACAAACTTTTAAATTTATTATATAATTTGGATGTATGTAGTTCGGTACTAATCCATAAAAATAAAACAAAATAGGGTAACGTTTTGTAACAATTTATTAAATAAAACTTATATAATGATTTTTTTATTGTCATTTTTTTTTTTAATATAAAAGTAATGAGACGAACGATGCGGTCTTCTGATAGTAAGGGATAACGCATGTCCATGACCATTGCAGCGATACACAGAACTTTGAGTAGCAAAACAAAGCCCGGGGCATCGCTGCTTTGGCGCTCATTACTTTGAGACTTTCGATGGTTAGTCTCAACAGCCCAGTAATTTCGCTAGCTGCAGTCACCTTCAAACCGGAACACAGTAATGTTTACACACTACTGCTTGTACTGCGGTAGAATATCTGGTACTGCGGTGGTACCTACCTAGACGACTTCCTGCTAAGGAAATCTACCACCAAGTACTAGGTGTTTGACCACAGCTCACCTGATGGATTGACTCTAAAGTGAGGCTGGAACACACTATTAGGTGCTTGGCGGTAGATTTTCAACTTGAGGGTGGTAGCTAGCCAGCCGAGTACTAGAAAGTACCCTACCACCATGCTATGGTTTCCTCCCGATGCTCTTTCCTCTTCATCTAATTAATCTTGCTAATTTTTCTTCAATTTTCTTTCTTTTTTCGTGGAACTTCCCTGGCACATACTTAAAACGAACTTAGCTACTTTCTTTACTACTAAATATAGTACAACGAAGATACAAAAAACGAATGTTGCTATATCCAGCATACATCTTTGGTACCATGGATAGCTGAGCGCTTGCGATCTTAAATGATGAGCACCTGAAAAAGAAACATATTTAATAACGAGTATAAATTTACAATTGTTGAGAATTGGCACAATGCACGAATGTGCCATAGCCGAAGAGAAAAAAAAAATTACAATTAAAAAAAAACTCCATGCCTCTTAGGCCAACTAAACGCACCGCTCCAATGAAACAGCGAGGTTTCGGAGTAAACGAAAATATCATCGAGTAGCTGCGCCCAGCGGTGTTACCCGCTACATGTCTTTGAAATAAAAAGTAGCCTATGTGTTAATCCAGGATCACAGCTACCTCCATACCAAATTTCATCCAAATCCGTTCAGTAGTATTTGCATGAAAAAGTAACAAACATACATCCATACTCACAAACTTTCGCATTTATAATACTAACTGCGCCCCGTGGTGTTACCCGCTACATGTTTTCGGGATAAAAAGTAGCTTATGTCATAAACCAGGGTCTCGGCTACCTCCGTACCAAATTTCATCCAAATCTGTCCAGCGATACACAGAACTTTCAGTAGCAAAACAAAACAAAAACTACGCTGCTTTGGCTTTGCTTTTTTTTACCTTATGACTTGAAACAATTTATTTAAGACTTAGACCAGTCCATAAGAAAAGAGATTAAAATAAATAACAGTACCTAAAAGGAATATTTAAAATGTCAGTTAAATAAAAATAATAGTGAGTAAGTGTTTTAATAATAATAACATAATTACATTAGCAAGAAAAATAAAACAATATATTTTTAGTGTTTTTTACATGAATTGTGTTGTACTAGGTTTATGCAGATACAAGATACAATCATGCAAAAGATTGTTACAAAATAAATTATACTACAATAGATACTTAGACAGAAAAAATGTGGAAAAATTTTCATTAACATAAAAGAAATTTTTTTGGTGAGAACGTATACAAATGTTGTCGCTTCATTCAAAACTTGTCCTTTCCAGTATCTATGTATAGTACAGTATGTATAGTAGTTTTATTTATAAAAATGCCGGATTATATAAAGTTACGAAATATTTAACGCTAGGCTAAATGCAAGAAACGGTACGCCAAAAATAAAAAAAAATGGTTTTTTTTTCTTCCGTCTTCCGGCTTATGCTTCCGAATCTTTATTCCTCGTGTTCCACGCATAAATCCCGATGCCAATGGCGACAACTCCAATCACGACCCCTCCGACGACCACTGCGCCGCCACCAGAGCAAGCTACGGTGAAGGTACAAGCCGCCGCTGTCATCGTGGCATGGCCACTTCCTCGCATACGGAAACGAGACATGCCGATGATCTGAAGAAAAAAAACATTAAACTTTGCTTGAGATATAGGTTATGGGGACAGTCGAGAAATAACTATCTCAATAATTTCCTTTTTTTTTAATGTAAAAGTAAATGAGACGAGCGAAACATACAGCTGATGGTAAGAGATAACACCTGCCTTTATTGCAGCGAAACGTAATGAGACAAAGGAATATCACTGCTTTGGCGCTCATTACTTTGAGACATTCGATCTCAGACGAAAGGTCCTAGCTTTCGATGGTTAGTTTCAATAGCCAGTACCTAAATTAGCTGCCAACCGCAACACAGTAATATATCTTTTACTGCGGGGTATTTACTTTGAAGATTGTATTATAGTTGTGAAACTCACCAATTTATAGCGACAGTATTTATATACAATAACAGTATTAATATTTGCAGTTTAAAAATAAACTTTTATTCAAAAAAATACGATTGCAGACGTGCCAGCCGACGCCCGTGTTCTTTTATTTCCCAGCCACAGACTATTGAGGTTAGATAGGATTTCTCAGTTCTGTTATGAGTCAGAGCATTCCATCCAATATTAAAATTATTACGTTCAAAAGTTATACGGTTTTTTTGGAACTAACGGACTTTGTTTAAGATTTGGTAAAACAGCGCCATTTCTGACGGTTCAACTTATACAATATATTGAGTAGCAATAGCAATCACTATCTATAAATTAGATACAATATGCTATTTTTAATGTATACTGCAAACATTTATTTGCAACCAAATAATGTACGGTCAATATTACGCGACCAATAATGCACAGCCACAGACAGATAAGGTTTTTGTGGAAAAGCGGCAAAGTCGTTTCGTCGTGCTTTATTATTATCTAAAAAGTATCTCTATATATATAGTATATATATTTCATGTGTTTATTTAAATGAAAAATCATGTTATTGTTTTACTGGAATAGATTATAAATTATTAATAGCAAAAAACATTATGCTAGCCACTTGAGTTGAAAATGTACTTTTGTAGGTGTTTGACCACAGCTCACCTGATGTTAAGTGAAGGTGTGGTCGAAGATGGTAAATCACACCTACCCTGGAATGAAACTGGCTCTTAAGTGAGGCTGCTGGAACACACCGATAGGTGCTTGGCGGCAGATTTTCAACTTGAGGGTGGTAGCTAGCCAGCCGAGTACTAGAAAGTACCCTACCATCATGCTATGGTTGCCTCACGATGTTTTCCTTCACCGGCAGCTCAAGCCCATTGTTGGGGTTTGAACGCACGCCCTTCGGCATGCAAACCTACCGCGCTAACCACTGAGCTATCATCGCTACGAACATATTTTAAAAAATACAAAGAAAGCTGAACATGATTCATTTACTTGGTGGTAGATCTCCTTAGCTGGAGGTCATCTAGGTAGGTACCACCGCAGTACCAGATATTCTGCCGCCAAGCAGTAGTGTGCAAACATTACTGTGTTCCGGTTTGAAGGGTACTGAAGCTAGCGAAATTAAAATAAAAAAAAATACTGGGCTGTTGAGACTAACCATCGAAATTCTCAAAGTAATTAGCACCAAAGCAGCAATGCGCTGGACTTTGTTTTATTACTCAAAGTTCTGTGTATCGCTGCAATAGTCATGGACGTGCGTTATCTCTTACCATCAGGCGAGCGTCTCGTTCGTCTCATTATCTTTCAAATAATAAAAAAAAATTAAATCGATTTTTAGGTATTTTATAATATAAGTGTGGTAAGAAAAACAAAAGTATGAAAAATAACACTGGCTTTTCCGTTTGAAAACAAAAACAATATTACAAAGCACACCCCAATAATGGATGTACATTATTTGTCGTATATTATTTTATACCTCCGGTAGCATCCCGGTATGATTCGCGATAGTGGCTCCTTTTTAGCTTGAGAATATGCCTATCTTTAATAGTAGGTAATACAATACAGAATTGATAAGCCACACTTGTGAATTGACATAGCGCAGACTACAAGTTACACGCATTCTTGCACAAAAAATCATTTTCAGAACAAAAAAACCTTGGTCGCTCTTTTGTTTTCACTCTTCAATTAATATTTAACGGTGAGTTGTATTTATACACTTACAAATAGGTACTGTATTATTTTATAATTATTTTTAGGGCGCGGTAGGTACCTACCTACAATGATTTTCAGTTTTTAAAATCATCTTTTGTTTGAAAAAATAAAGTGTTCTGTGTATCGCTGCAATGGTCATGGAAATGTCTTATCTCTTATCATTAGGAGAGAGTATCGCTCGTCTCTTGAGTTGAGGGTTGTATAATTTTTTTTATCGTTATTCAATTTATTTTTCATTATTTATGTGACTTGTTACTGTTGTCTACACTAATATTGTAAATTTGGATTTTTGTATGTTTGTAATGAATAAACTCAAAAACTACTGGACCGATTTTAAAAAATTTTTTCACCGTTGGGATGCTACACCACCGGGTGATATAGGCTTTTTATCCCTGTATTCCTACGGGAACGGGGACTACGCGGGTGAAACTGCGAGGCGTCTGCTAGTTTATTTATAATATGCGATATCACTACATAGTATAAAACAAAGTCGCTATTTTTGTCCGTCTGTTTGTCTGTATGCTTAAATCTTTAAAATTACGCAACGGATTTTGATGCGGTTTTTTGTAATAGGTAGAGTGATTCAAGAGGAAGGTTTTTATGTATAATAACATCTATTAAATAATGGAGAAATACTGTTATTTTCAGGGTTTCTAATGTGGTGTCGTAAATTCTTACATTTCTTGCCGCTTACATTGCGTACGCAGGCTTAACCTTACAGGATTTATAAAAATAATGTACTAAGTATTGTACACCTTGAAAAGGTCTACAGAAAAGTCCGCGATGGTATATGTCTATCTCTTATCGATATCCCACAAAACCATTTTTTGTCATTTACTTTTTACGGCAAATAATAGCTAATTTTCGAAGCGATTTTAAGCACTACAGCATTATTCCTTATTTAATTAAATACCATAAATAGATTGTTGATTTAACATAGATTTATATGGCCTTTTACAGCACATAATTTCTTTGAATATTTTCGAAGATATTACAGATTTAAAAATACATTGCGTACCTATCGGCCGGCAGCCGCCGACCGCAGCGCGACGCGACGCGTTCCTATAAATAGCGCGTCGGAGGCCGCACTTCTCGCTTACAGTCCGGTGACGCTGTAGAGGCCATCTGCGGCCAACAGCATTAGTCATTAAAAAAAAAAAAAAAAAACGCACTTCTCGCTGTAATAATTTGAATTTGGAAGCGATTGGACGCGGTTTTCGGAGCTCTCTAGCAAGGATAATAACATTTTATATTAAAAACGTGCCTTTAAGCGCGACTACTTAATCCGTAATTTTAATTACGTTACGGTAAATTGTATGATGTTAATAATTGTATAATAGTAGTTTTAGTAGTGATTTTTTTCGAATTTTGCACCCGTGCGAAGCCGGGGCGGGTCGCTAGTAGAAATATAAAGGTACCTTCTGTACTGTCAAAGCATATCAAAAAAAATATCTAGACTCCTAAGCCGGGTTATCAAAATGGCTCAATCGATAGTGATAATTATCAATTGAATTGTGCCAAAAACATTGTCGCGGGACTTCACCTTTTACAATCTAAGTTCTTTGATTTTAGATATGCAAAAATGCAATTATTTGGTCAAAATAACAATGTGACATTGCAAAAGAATAACTGCATGCGAGTACGACTCGCACTTGGCCGGTTTTTTTAATAAGGATTTTATCTATGTTCCAGTGTATCCAGATGGCTCTCATCTTAGAATCTACAGCCGCCGTCACGGCATCGTCCAAGGTTTGCTCTTTGTCCCTCGCCTGCTTCGGAGGGACCACATTGTTTCTGGCTGGATTCATTATTGGCGTCGCAGTAGGTGTGATGGCGACAGTATACCTCATAAACAAATTTCACGATCACAAACCTTCGCGTGCTTAAAGTTAACCAATACTTAACAAATGCTTAAATAGCTCTGTCTGTTACATCACTATTGAGACTAACCATCGAATGTCTTAAGCGCCAAAAATGCGATTCCCTGGATTTTGTGCTGTTGCAATCTCAAATTAATGAGCGCCAAAGCAACGATGCCCCGGACTTTGTTTTGTTACCCAAAATTCTGTGTATCGCTGCAATGGTCATGGACATGCGTTATCTCTTACCATCAGGAGAGCGTATCGTTCGTCTCATTGCTTTTACATAAAAAATAAATTTAAAAAAATGTCTTATCAGGAGAGCGTTTTGCTCGTGTCATTACTTTTATATTTTTTAAAAACTTCTCTTCGCATGGGAATACGACGGGCTATTTAAGCATAGAATAACTTCCAGCAATGTTTATAAGTAAAACTAGATGTTAATTATTTCTGGGTTGCTTTAAGACGCTTCTAACAATGGCAATTCCTAACAAAATAGGTAGCCCATGACTGACCGCTTGACGAAATGCTCTCAAGCTTCAAATTCAAATCAATTTTATCACAAACTAGCAGCTCGCCCCGGCTTCCGCCGCACGGGAAAACAAAACTCGATTAACAATATAAATTTATCGATCCAGTAATTTCGGAGCCTATTCAATACAAACAAACAAAAAATTAAATCTTTCCTCTTTATAAGATGTAGATGACAACTGTAATAGCTAGACATATGATATCGCGGACTTATTTGTAGCTGTCAGTTTGCTCTATAAAACGTCACTTTATTCTATTGTCAATAGTTTTGCTGCGCATGCTAAGTAAGGATTTTTTCAAATTTTTCACAGCTTGGGTTACATGATTAAATTTTCCATACGGATCCCTAATTGTTTTTTAAATAAAATATAGTCCATGTTCATCACGGATAATGTAGCATTCTAATAATGAAAGCATTATTAAGATCGGTCCTGTAGTTTCGGAGTCTAATCAATACAGACAAACAAACGAACAAACACTCAAATCTTTCCTCGATACGACGACACGTCGTTTGTAGTCGGAGTTGAAATGGGGGAGTTGATATACATGTATAATTATTATGTCAGGACACTTTATTCATTCTTGGGTCTTTTCCCCTTCCTTGTAGGCGAGGGGAACAATCGGCCTCGAAGCAGGCCTCTTTTCCAAGGCTGGACGCTGAAAGACATTGCCCTTAGGAGATATGGAGGGTTCGTTCCGTCTCGAGCACCCACTGAATCGCTGTCGCGTTTTGACATTTCTAGAACTTTGAGAGGATCTTACCACTCTGTGCTGTCTTCTTCCTCTTGTGGACTAGCGTGGAGGAGATCTTGAGGGAGGGTACGCCATGGTACGTACGTTAGGGGACGTGCTTGATGCGACTAAATTTTGTTCAGGTGGGGTTGTAATGCGTTGTTTGCGCTGTCAAAAATACTGCGTGATAAACAATCCACAACTCTTCCAACAGCACATCCCGGACGATAATGTCATTGCGTGCATACCGGCCGGCTCCCGAGATCATCCTCAGGGTGATGTTCGGCATCACCTGCATTCGAGTGTAGTGCGTACCATGCTGCGGCAGTGTAGGTGAGACGTGATCAGACTTACGTCTTGATATGCTGACTTTGGTCTTCACTAGCAGCTTAGAGCTTATAATAGGGCGGAGCTACGCTCGAACAGACTTCGCCTAGAAGACGGCGTGTCTGCGAGCGCAATCTCAACGCCTGATCTATGAGAACGGTCAGGTACTTGACGGAGCTTGACGTTCTATAGACTCTGAGTTGCAATGGTGGCATATTGTTCCTACGTTGTGAACTGGTGAGTAGCGTGGTTGTCTTCCCCACACTGACAGCCATGCCTCATCTCACCGACCAGTTCGGCAGGATGTTGAGGATTCTCTGTATCCTGTCTGCGGCGAAGGTCGTACTGCGCGTCGACACAATGCACATGCTATTGTCCGCAAAGAGGGCGAGGGTGATTTCCCTATCTCCTGGTAGGTCTTCCAGGTCGGGAAATCATCTGTGTAGACGGTAGGGGATGGATGATCCGCAACTTCGCTGTGACACTCCCGCTGCGATGAGTCTTTGTCCGGAGCTGACGTTCATGACGTATTCGTTAAACTGAAGCGGAAGGATCAAGGCTCAGACGAGTGTAGGTGCGTCGTTGTGCGCTTCAACCTGTGGATAAGACCTTCGTGCCACACCCAGTTGTAAGCTTTCTCGATGTACAGAAAAGCGGCGACGGATCATCCCCTGATATTCTCCACTAGTGCGAGGTGGTAGAGCACACGCGTCAGCGTGGTGGAGCGCTGCGTGCGGAATCCAAACTGCTCTGCCCGTAGAGTGAGATGTAGCTGCAGATGCAGTCTGCAGCAGCAACCGCTCAAACAGCTTCACGACTAGCGGTAGAAGTGCGATGGGGCAGTAACTAGCTGACGTCACTGCCTTCCTACGAAATACCCGGCGTCTAAAGGTATTCTGACACTTCCCTTTTAATTTCCTAGCTTATTGTGTTCCAAGCTATACGTCTGAGACCTCTCGTGGGATTTAAACTGACCTTTCAAGTAGTTACAGCGTTGATATCGTGACGTAGAATTCCACCAAATTTTACTTACCTACATGAAAACTTAAAACAAAGAAAATGTATGCATAACGACGTGCGTTTTTTTATCATTGATAAAAAATCAGATAACTCTTTATTGTTCACATCAGAAATAAGATATTATGTATTATATATAATATAGGTATAGGTATATAAAACAACTTTAACAATATTGCGACTACTGGCGGCCATATTGATGAGAGCGCTCTCTTACAGGCAACCTTATAAAGGATTATAAAAATAATTTCGACCAAACCAATTGCGTATTGTTATTTGTTTTTTTTTTTTTAATTAGTTAATGATGGTACAGAACAGAGTGCACTTTGCAGTTTAGTTGAATTAAATGAGTGTTTGGAAAAAGTAATCTATATACATCTGAGTCAATTCTATATTATCAATTTAGCTCTAGAATACCAAATTGCTAACATCGTACATCGTATCGTCGACACGCAAAGTCGATTGTATAGAACTAACTACTAATACGACCTCTAACAATCTATCTATCTATATCTATATCTATCTATACTAATATAAAGAGGAAAGATTTGATTGTTTGTTTGTTTGTATTGAATATGCTCCGAAACTGCTGGAAAGATTTCAAAAATTCTTTTACCGTTGGAAACCTAGGTACACTATCTAATACAAATACAAATCATTTATTAATAACACCAAAGTTATAGGTAATTTTTCCATTCATATTTAAAAATAGCTTTATATTATAGTAATATCAAAATCATGACATATGTCAAAACAATGAAAATGTCAATGAAGTTATATGTCACATATAAAATAATTGTCAATATAATTTAATGTCCATAAAAGCAAAAATATTATAATTACTTACTAGTAATTCAATAATCTCTTAGTTTTAAATAATCGTCAAAGTCATAAAACAAGGCCTCTTGAAGCCAAGATCTAAGTTTGCTTCTGAAGCACGCGATGGAAGGTGGTGCATCCTGAATGGAAGCGGGTACGCGATTGTAGACCGCGGGCCCCAGAATGTACACCGACCTCTCCGACTTGACGAGCCGATGCGACGTGTTACTCTCTACGATCTCCGGGTGACATAGGCTACTTTTTATCCCTGTATTCCCACGGGAACGGGAACTACGCGGGTGAAACTGCGACTCGCCCGCTAGTTATAAATAAAGCCAAATGAAGCGTCTTAAAGACTGTTTACTATTGTATACTTATATGTAAGTATGTATTACTAATAAAATAAAACAATATATTTTTTGTTATTTTTTAAGTGATTATTTCGTCTTTATTTTTGGTATTGTTTGTTACATAAATATGTAAATAGAAATTTATTTCTAGTTGTTTATTTTATTTTAGCCCATAGGGTATGTGCCTCGCGGTTAATCCGTGATAAAGGACTAACCTCGCGGTTAGTCCTTCTCCTTAAGACTAGTTGGCGACCGTGGGAACTTATGTTATATAACTTGAACACCTACATTGATATTTTCCACTCACACAGACGTATATACGTCTGACGCTCAGTATTGGTATACGCTGGGGCGTAAACATTACTATATTTGAATACATTGACGTCACGCTAAAATAGATAAGGAGAGTTAAATTACTATAGCCACGAGCAAGAAGGAGACAGAATGTTTTAATTTGTCCCTATCGCCGAAACCGGATTTTACATTGACTACCACATTATAACAGTAGTTTTTTTTTGTTTTGGCATCGCTTTTTGAATGTTTGCCAGTGTCAATTATTTTATATTTTCAAGCTTCATAAGTTAAATAAGTTGCGTCGTAACTATAGTTGTAGTCAAACTTATTTAAAAGACTAGCCTGTTAATAAATCTACACTAATAATTATAAAGCAGAAAGTATTTTTGGATTTTTGTATGTTTGTAACGAATAAAAACTTTAATGCTACATTATACCTGATTAACATAGGCTATATTTACTAGAATTTAATTAAAAAATGAATATAAACTACTCCTCACTCCCTCAAACTAGAGTCTTGGTGTTTGGACTGAATACAGAAAATACAGTAGACGCTGGCCCACGTCGCCCACGCCTTTTAACAGCTGCTGGTGAACTTCAAGAAATAGCCCGAAAAACAGCAAAAGCCACGGTGAGTATTCCAGCTAGAACACTGACGACCACAGCAGCCCCACAGCCCATGACGGAGACAGTACAAACTGTCGCCGTTCCCGTCACGAAGACAGTGGCTTCCATCTTGAATTTATTCCCCAGGGTTGATGAGCTGAAACAAAAAACATTCGATATTTTTACATAAGTAAAGGTTTTTTTGTAATCTATACCAATAACATAAAACAAATTACAACAACTTAAATCTCTAATATATTTTTTTTTGTCTATATTTATAATCTCTCTCTCTCAGCTACCTCCATATCTGAATCCCTTTAGTAGTTTTTCCGTGAAAGAGTAAAATATCCATCCATCCATCCATCCATCCAAACTTTCACATTTATAACATTAGAGGGTTGTCACTCGGGTTGACGTAACGATACCCCTTACAATCAATTCTGTACAGGCATTGACGAATTTATGTGCATAATAATACTTTTAATACAAAACTTGCTAAATATTGTATGCCCAAAAGGGTAACTGTTGATACCTTATTGACCAAATACAAATACAAACCAACCAAAAAAGTTGCCAACCAATCAATTGTTATTTATTTTAGGTTAATTCTTGTGTGTTTATTATATGCGTTTACTTCTATAAATAAATAAATTTATTATTTCAGGAAAAAAAAAACAAAAAAGACCAACACAATATTTATGATAAAAAGCCTACAATCAAATATTATGATTTTTTTTTACTAATCTCGCACAAAGTATTAAAAATTGGTTTTGTATATTTACCTCGACATTTTGTTTAGTCACAATAGCTGCTCACGAGTCAAGTTAAAAAACGGGGCTCGTCTCCTAGAAAAATTAGAGTGTCGTCACATCCACACTACAACCACACCCCTCCACACTAGTCGAGTATTATCATATATAAATATATTTTAAATATCAGCAAAATGCCAAACGTCTGTACCTATAGGCTGAAGTATTTAATCTACTGGTTCGATTAGATAACTTTGATAGCTAAATATTATTTATATATGTATAAGCTTTTATTTAGCTTGCTATGTTATTTTGTTTAATTCATATCTTGGAAGTTGATTTTGAATCATTTCTCATCCGATGCAGTTGAAATTTGACACGTTCCATTCCGGACAAAATAGTTAATTCATTCCCTAAAAGCTGAAATAATTTTTATTTGACATTTAATTTATTTATACCTTGAAATTCAATACGTATTATGTCAAAATAAAGGTTATATATATTACTTACTAGTTTACGCCCGCGATTTCGTCCGCGTTGATTTTGAATGGGCGCAAAAAGTAATGAGACATGTTCCGTCATGAAACTTGCGCAGCTTGAAAAAGCTAAATGATGCCTTTTATCCCGGAATAATGGCCCGTACGTACGTTTCAAATGGATAACCGGATACGCCTTGTTTCCTTTTTTTGATAATCCGGCAGGAATCAAACATGCTTCCGGGACAAAAAGAAGAGGCGCCGGTTTTAAAAAAAACATTGCCGATTACGATTCAGAAAAAAAATCCTTTATAATGTAATCCAGGTAATAAACTATTTACTGTCGATGCCACGTGTGTGTGAAAGCGTTCTTGTAGCTTCGACAAATAAAATTAAATAAATATCGCGGGACATTACACACAGCGCCATCTGACCCCAAACTAAGCAAAGCTTGTACTATGGCAGTCAGGTAACTGATAGAATATTTAAATACTTTTTTTTTGTAAATACATACAGTAGGTACACCCAGACACAGAACAAACATTTGTTTGTACAACACAATGTTTGTCTAGTGTGGGGATCGAACCCACGCTCTTGAAGCAGACGTTCTACCATTTAACCAACAGGGCTATCAAAAAATAGGCGCCAAGCAGATCACCCCAATCAAGGTTAATGGATAAGACGTCACTATGGCGGAGAATCCCACATAACCCAATGCTTGGAAATGCTTCCCCCAAAACTGAAAAAAAGGTGGTAAAATAATAAACTATCTGTATGTCTAATCCAAATCCGTTCAGCCGTTTTTGTGTAATTGAGAAACAAACATACAAACTTTTAAATTTATTATATAATTTGGATGTATGTAGTTCGGTACTAATCCATAAAAATAAAACAAAATAGGGTAACATTTTGTAACAATTTATTAAATAAAACTTATATAATGATTTTTTTATTGTCATTTTTTTTTTAATATAAAAGTAATGAGACGAACGATGCGGTCTTCTGATAGTAAGGGATAACGCATGTACATGACCATTGCAGCGATACACAGAACTTTGAGTAGCAAACAAAGTCCGGGGCATCGCTGCTTTGGCACTCATTACTTTGAGACTTTCGATGGTTAGTCTCAACAGCCCAGTAATTTCACTAGCTGCAGTCACCTTCAAACCGGAACACAGTAATGTTTACACACTACTGCTTGTACTGCGGTAGAATATCTGGTACTGCGGTGGTACCTACCTAGACGACTTCCTGCTAAGGAAATCTACCACCAAGTACTAGGTGTTTGACCACAGCTCACCTGATGGATTGACTCTAAAGTGAGGCTGGAACACACTATTAGGTGCTTGGCGGTAGATTTTCAACTTGAGGGTGGAAGCTAGCCAGCCGAGTACTAGAAAGTACCCTACCACCATGCTATGGTTTCCTCCCGATGCTCTTTCCTCGTCATCTAATTAATCTTGCCAATTTTTCTTCAATTTTCTTTCTTTTTTCGTGGAACTTCTCTGGCACATACTTAAAACGAACTTAGCTACTTTCTTTACTACTAAATATAGTACAACGAAGATACAAAAAACGAATGTTGCTATATCCAGCATACATCTTTGGTACCATGGATAGCTGAGCGCTTGCGATCTTAAATGATGAGCACCTGAAAAAGAAACATATTTAATAACGAGTATAAATTTACAATTGTTGAGAATTGGCACAATGCACGAATGTGCCATAGCCGAAGAGAAAAAAAAAAATTACAATTAAAAAAAAAACTCCATGACTCTTAGGCCAACTAAACGCACCGCTCCAATGAAACAGCGAGGTTTCGGAGTAAACGAAAATATCATCGAGTAGCTGCGCCCAGCGGTGTTACCCGCTACATGTCTTTGAAATAAAAAGTAGCCTATGTGTTAATCCAGGATCACAGCTACCTCCATACCAAATTTCATCCAAATCCGTTCAGTAGTTTTTGCATGAAAAAGTAACAAACATACATCCATACTCACAAACTTTCGCATTTATAATACTAGCTGCGCCCCGTGGTGTTACCCGCTACATGTTTTCGGGATAAAAAGTAGCTTTTTTTTTTTTTTTTATGTGACAAATAATGAGACGAACGAGACGCTCTCTTGATGGTAAGAGATAACGCCTGTCCATGACCATTACAGCGATACACAGAACTTTGAGTAACAAAACAAAGTCCAGGGCATCGCTGCTTTGGTGCTCATTACTTTGAGACTTTCGATGGTTAGTCTCAACAGCACAAACAAACCAGGTATGTCATAAACCAGGGTCTCGGCTATCTCCGTACCAAATTTCATCCAAATCCGTTCAGTAGTTTTTTCGTGACAAATATACTCACAAACTTTGGCATCCCACTAATTATTATAAATGTGAAAGTTTGGATGGATGTTTGTTACTCTTTCACGCAAAAAGTACTGAACGGATTTGCATGAAATTTGGTATGGGGCTAGCGGAGACCCTGGATTAACATATAGGCTACTTTTTATCCCGAAAACATGTAGCAGGTAACACCGCGGGGCGCAGCTAGTTTTTTATTAGTCGGAAGTATTCAATTTTTTGGATTTTTTGAAAACCACTCGACCGATTTCGATAAAATTAAAAAAATGTAATGTCAAGTGTATTAGACGCAGGAAAAAAGTTAATTATTATCTAATAATACCTTTGCTTGAAATTGCCACTTCTATGTAGTGCGAGATAAGCTTTGATGGCGCCACTGGTCGGTTCCTGAACAATCCTGAGAGATACTTTGCTTGTTTGTAGTATCTGTAACAATCGATGTCCATAGATATTTTTTTATTTAGATTTTGTTTTAAAGATGGTTTTTTTTGGCGGGAACGCGGAAAGGTAATTTCGCCGCATTATATTCTTTTCCAAAACTTGTATTTTTTAATGTGTTTAGTAATAAAAATACTATTATTTTATTCCTAAAGTGTCGAAATACGCGCGCGAGTCCGGGAAAGTGACACATGACTTTTCGTGTTGTTGCCAAAATTCCATCGAAGATTGAAGTAAATTCACCACTACTTTACTAGGGCATCTAGGCATGACTCGACGAAAAATGACTTTGTGTGACTTTGATTGTGACTTAGATTTTTGTAGCGATGACAGCTTAGTTGTTAGCGCAGTTAGTTCGGCGTGGGTTCAACCTACAATGAGCTAAAACTGCCAGTAAAGGAAACCATAGCATGGCGGTGGGGTACTTTCTAGTAAGTACTCGGCTGGCTAGCTACCCCCCTATCAAGTAGAAAATCTGCCGCCAAGCACTTAGCGGTGTGTTCTGACAGCCTCACTTGAGAGCCAGTTTCATTTCAGGCTAGGTGTGCTTACCATCTTCGATCACACCTTCACCTATAACCAGGTGAGCTATGGTCAAATACCCACCCTGTCAACGACAGTAAAATACTTGAAAACATCAAAATTACTCGACGCTGACATATGCCCACAGTGCAGTGCCAAAAACGAAGAAAAAAAGAAAGATTCTCACCTGTCAGTTCCGAGAATTTCGTTCAGCGCTGGTCTGAGTTGACTCGCCATCGTTTCAAAGTCGTAGTCCAGTTTGATGGCATAACCTGCGCGGGCTGCTCGATTGGCGTTCGCTGGTTGATCTCCATACAGGGGGATGGAGATGAGCGGAATGCCGTGGTATACTGCCTCAATATTGCTGAGGATCCCACCGTGGGTAATAAACACTCGCACGTTAGGATGAGCTGAAATAGAGTCAACAAAACACATTACAAAAGTCTATTTGTACACGAGATATCGTGAAAAAAATAAAGGGAAACAATTAAACCGGAACACATTTACGAATGCAAAATATTGGCACGCGCTAAGGCTTAATAAAAAAAATCGAATCGATCGACGGAATTTTTGGCGGGAATGCGCAAAAGTCGTGTCAGTGCAGTAAAATATTACACAAAATTTGTATTTTTCTAGTAGGTATTATGTGTTGTGTATAAAAGCAATGTCATATTACATCAACACGGAGTCATGGCGGGAATTTGTTTACAGTTTCTTAAGTTAAATAAGTGGCCTCTTAGCAATAGTTATAGTCAAAGTTCAATCTTGGTCAAGTCCAGTCTATATCAATCAAGTCTAGTCATGCTTTAGTAAAGTAGCGGCAACTTTACTATGAAGCATCGATGGAGTTTTGGAATCAACACAAAAAGTCATGTTTCACTGCATTTTACCATTTTCCGCAAGCGCTTATGATTCGGCACTTTATTAATAAAACATCAACACAAACACACACCATTTTTGTACTATAGAAAAACACTAGTTTTGGAAAAATATACAATGGGGCGACAGTTGCATTCCAGGCTAGGTGTGCTTTACCATCTTCGGCCACACCTTCACTTGACATCAGGTGAGCTGTGGTCAAACACATAGCCAGTCAACCATTAAAAAAAAAAAAAAAAAGACGCTTTCCGCGTTCCCTCCAAAACTCTCTCTCTTTCTTTGGAAGTAAAAAAGAGTCGTATCATAGTCATAGTCGGGTTAACATTTTTTTTTTGAGTCTTGGCTTATCACAATTTATTCTTACCCAAAATGCTGGATTGTGGCATCCACTTTCTAAGATGAACATTCTTCGGCAATCCATCTAGTTGCTCTTCAAATTTCCAGAGCACAGTATAAGGAAGTTCCCCGAAAACTCGCAGCAGATCTCTCCTGGTCTTCTCGGGAAAGGTAGCAGACTTCAGGACGGAACCCATGCTGAAGTACACCACCCCTTGTGGAGACGAATCCAGGAGGTCTTGGAGATCCTGGAATAACACAGGAAGATAGTTTTAATACCTACTTTTGTAATGTTTCATAAGTCTTATTTAACGTACATACTTTTTGTAAATAAATAAATATCATAGGACTATACACACAGCGCCATCTGCCCCCAAACTAAGCAGAGCTTGTGTGATGGAAGTCAGATAACTGATAGAATACATAAATACTTTTTTTTTGTAAATACATACCTACTTATAATACATACAGAACACCCAGATACAGAACAAACATTTGTTTATTCACAAAATCTTTGCCCTGAGTGGGAATCGAACCCACGCCCTACAGCACTCAAGGCAGATATACTACCAATGAACCAACGGGGCTGTCAAATCAATAATAGGTAGGTTGCGTTTGACTGCCATCTGACCTGATGTTAAGTGATGATGCGGTGTGCGGTCTAAGATGGGTCACACTTGCCTAGAAGATACCGATTTACTCTTGACTTGAAGACACCCAGATTGTATCTAACGGAGAACATTGTGACACAATGAACGTGGAATTAAATAATTTCTCTTGGCATGCTTCTCAACAGACTCCAACGCCTCCAAAGTAATAAGAAGAACGGAACGCTCTCCTTTTTTTTAATGTAAAAAGTAGTGGGACGAACGAGACGCTCTCCTGATGTTAAGAGGTAACGCCTGTCCATCCATGACCATTGCAGCGATACACAGAACTTTGAGTAACAAAGCAAAGTCCGGGGTATCGCTGCTTTGACGCTCATTACTTTGAGACTTTAGATGGTAAGTCTCAACAGCCCCATTTTTTCGCTAGCTGCAGTACCTACCTTTCGAACCGGAACACAATAATGTTTACTCACTACTGCTTAGCGGCAGAATAACTGATACTGCGGTGGTACCTACCTAGACGACCTCTTGCTAAGGAGATCTACCACCAAGAAAATCTCCTGATGGCAAGCCGTCGGTAGCGAGGAAGGGTACAAGCTACCGGTGATTGGGGATGCATAGTGAAAAACCCCCTGATGGTGCATGTCTTTTGAAGATGAACCTTGACTTATCCACCTAGCAAATGCCTCTTAAGGTGTCGGTTGAGGCTATTCGTTATAAAGCCGTTGATCGTGACTATCGGGGCAATAATTGTATGTAACAACTTACCTTAGGTAAAGGCGGGATATTCTCGTCCACATGGTAGCCAGCGATATCCACCACATTGGGAGGCAGGCTGTGTGGAGTCGTGAACGATGGATGCGAGTTCACCAGCAGAACAGATATGTCGTAAAGCGCGGCTTCGAATGAGGGTAGTTGGACTCCTCGCGCCGCGGCAATTGACGCGAACATCCCTTCGTAGTTTTTTATGTTCTCTGATGAGTCCAACCTGGAAATTTAAGAAAATTCAGTCTTAATTTCTTTTCAATGTTCTTTATAATAAATTTTACAAAAGTTGGGTTAATTGATTGATTCAGGCGTTACTTTGCGGAAGTTATATATTAAGCTATTTAGTTTATTTCCGTTTAACAGTCGTTTCAGTTACAACAGTAATGAGGACTTAACAAAGTTTTAGCAAAAATCTAATTAAAATAACCACAAGTCCTAATATCCTCTTGTCTCTGCAGTAACCACTTGCCGACACGTGTTTCGCCTCTACACGAGGCATCCTCAGGACGTGTTGACATTTTTTAAAATTATACGATGTAGTGACATGATTTACTAGCTGCACCCCGCAGTGTTACCCGCTACATGTTTTCGGTATAAAAAGTAGCCTATGTTACCTCAGGGTCTCAACTACCTCCATACCAAATTTCATCTAAATTTATTCAGTGGTTTTTGCATGAAAGAGTAACAAACATCCATCCATCCATCCAAACTTTCACATTAGTTGGGATTAGTTATTATTACTTAATATTAATAGAAAAAGTGCGATGCCAAAAATAAATAAAAAATCAGTCTAACCATGACATGAGTTTGACACCGCCGAAAATCGCAGCATTCACCATGCGCTGCCAAAATGTCAAAGGAAGAGGGTAGTCGGCAAACATGGACGGAATGACTGGCACGGAGTTGGCGGCGTCCACCAGCGCCTGGAGCGGGGGCTGGAGTATACTTCCTGATAGCACGATCCATGGAACTCCCTGGACAGCGGCATACCTGGAAACCATATTATTAAAGACTAGCAGACGCCGGTTTCACCCGCGTATAAATGCACACCAAATTAAGCTCCAGTTGTTCATAAATGGCAAAAAATTATTTGTTTGGAAATCGAGCCACCTTAACTGCAAGGGGTAGCAATAACATGTTCTGATATCTTCCACATACCCAGCTTCAATCTCCGAAAAGAACATTTCAGTGACGACAGCGTCAAACTGCGTTTCGATCAGTTTTCTCTTCAGCAGAGGTGTCAGAGCTGTCTTTGTTATGTTGAGCGCGTAGCCTTTGACTAGTTTAAGCCCAGCCAGGCCCAGTTTCGCGTTCTTTGTCATGTCCACACCTGAAAAAACAATGTATCTAAATTTTTATACTCATAAATTTAATATAGGACATTGCACACAGCGCCATCTGACCCCAAAGTAAGCAAAGCTTGTGCTATAGAAGTCAGATAACTGATAGAATGGCGGGAACGCGTAAAGAGTCGTGTCGCCCCACTGTATTTTTTCCAAAACTAGTGTTTTGTCGAGTGTTTATGCATAAAAATAGTGGTGTTTTATTCATAAAGTGCCGAATCACAAGCGCGAGTGTGGGAAAATGATATGATGTGGTGAAACATGACTTTTCATGTTGCTTCTAAAATTCCATCGAAGCTTTATAGTAAAGTCGCCACTACTTTACTCAAGCATGTAACAAACTTAAAATGCATGAAATATGTATGAAATAAATAGTAAAATCTTTACATAGTATAAAACAAAGTCGCTTCCCGCCGTCTGTGCTTAGATCTTTTAAACTACGCAACGGATTTTAATGCGGTTTCCATCAATAGACAGAGTGATTCAAGAGGAAGGTTTATATGTATAATACATGCATATGCACCACATTAGTATCAACATTGCACCCATGCGAAGACGGGGCGGGTCGCTAGTCTCTACATAGTCATACACATCAAGTAAAATACTAAAACAATCAGCACCAACACTTATACCTTTGATCACTCATATTTGTAACTTAGGTTTGTCGTCTGGAGAATTTCCGAGAGTCTTTAAAAAGTCTATAATCACTCCAATCCACAAAGGGGGAAGTAGAGACAGTGTCTGTAATTATAGACCAATTTCAATATTAACAGCCCTCTCAAAAATTTTAGAGAAAATTATTAATGTGCGTTTAGTTTCTTACTTGGATAAATATAATTTACTATCTACATGTCAATTTGGATTCCGTAAAGGACGATCCACTGAGGATGCTGTGACTGGATTAACAAATTTTATAGTGGAACGTTTAGACAAAAAACACAAAGTTATTGGAATATTTTTGGACTTAGCCAAAGCGTTTGACACTGTCTCTATTCCCATCCTTCTTAAAAAATTAGAATGTATGGGTATAAGGGATAAGACCCATAAACTTTTGCATGATTACTTGACGGGAAGAATCCAGACGACAAAGATTGGCTCTTTGGTGAGCAATGATACAGTGGTTAGCTGTGGAGTCCCACAAGGTAGCGTACTAGGCCCTACTTTATTTCTTAGCTACGTGAACGATTTATGTAACATGCCTTTAAATAATGGTAAAATATTTACTTACGCGGACGACACTGCCCTAATTTTCTATGGAAAGAATTGGAATGATGCTCAAACGTATGCTGAACAGGGGTTAAAAAAAGTTATAAACTGGTTGAAATGTAATCGTCTTACCCTAAATGTCGATAAGACAATGTTTATGACTTTTACCTATCCGCATAGTGTGAAACCTAAAATTGATATAAAAGCACATAATGATGATTGTTCTATAAGCATTGATTGTCTTTGCGCAAAATTAAAACAAACTCAAACAATAAAGTATCTGGGTCTCATAATAGATGACACACTAAGCTGGAAACCACATATAGACCTACTGAGCAAACGTGTGCGTAAACTTATATTCGTGTTTAAAAGCTTGCGAGAGGTAGCTGACTACGACCTGATTTCTAAAATCTACAATGCTCTTTGTAAATCCATAATCACTTACTGCATAACAATCTGGGGCGGGGCATCTACCACTCACATGCTAAAACTGGAAGTAGCACAGAGGGCTGTACTTAAGGTGATAATGAGAAAACATTTCCGATATCCAACACTCCAGTTATATAAAGACTGCCAAGTCCTTTCCGTCAGGCAACTCTATATTTATAACATCACCCTAGAAAAATATAGACACGCAAAAATACTTAATGATACCCCCACCACCTATAAAAGACGAAAGGATAGAGTGTTACGTGAACTTAACTGCAGAGCGCGATCAGCACAAAGACATAAATTATTTTTAGGTGCTTTTATCTACAACAAAACTAATAAATTTATTAATAATTTTGATTCAATGAATCTTTCTGATGCCAAGACTTCATTAATTACATGGCTATCTGAATTGAATTACACCGAAACTGAAGCAATACTGCAAATTATAGAATGAGATTGTATTTGTTGAGTAAAAATCTTGATACAAACACACACACCCACACACACACCCACACACACACACCCACACACACACACACACACACACACACACACACACAGCCACATACCCTCACAGACACACCCTCACAGACACACATTCACACACACACATACACACACACTCCCTCTCTCTCTCTCACACACACACATCACCATATTTATCTTTAATTGTAAATGAATCCCTGAAGGAGTACAGAACCTACAATACAAGTGTTAGCTTAGTGTAGGTTCTGTGTACCATTATTATTATTATCTGTAATGTGAATAAAGATTATTATTATTATGATTATTATTATTATAGTATAAAACAAAGTCGCTTCCCGCCGTCTGTACGCTGGGATCTTTTAAATTACGCAACGGATTTTAATGCGGTTTCCATCAATAGACAGAGTGATTCAAGAGGAAAGTTTACATGCATATCTACCACATTAGTATCTACATACATCGCACTAGTGCGAAGCTGAAAGATAAATTATGGAAAATAGGTACTTGAAAATAATGCAAACGAACTTACTTTCAATAATAGGTATTGTAGCGCTTACATCTACAATGTTTAGCCCTTTCTTTGCTTCTTTTGGAGGATAAGGCGTCGCCCAAGTAACCTAAAAGAAACGATTACGTTTTATTAAAGAAAACAGAATTAAAAAGATCAAAGAAAAAACAATATAAACAGCTTTTGCCATTACAAAGGAAAACAAGCATAGGGTACATATCCATGATTTCGACCATGACCCATGACGTCTTGAGATTTTGCTAAGTGTTTGACCACAGCTCAACCGACGTTAAAGGTTTACTTGGTGGTAGATTTCCTTAGCAGGAGGTCGTCTAGGTAGGTACCACCGCAGTACCAGATATTCTGCCGCCAAGCAGTAGTGTGCAGCATTACTGTGTTTCGGTTTGAAGGGTACTGCAGCTAGCGAAATTACTGGGCTGTTGAGACTAACCATCTAGTCTCAAAGTAATGAGTGTCAAAGCAGCGATGCCCGGGACGTTGTTTTGTTACTCAGAGTTCTGTGTATCGCTGCAATGGTCATGGACAGGCGTTATCTATTAACATCAGGAGAGCGTCTCGATCGTCTCATTACTTTTACATAAAAAAAAAAAAGACAGTATGCTCAAAGAGGGTAAACACACCTAGCCTTGAATGGCTCTAAAGTGAGGCTACAGGACACACCGTTAGGTACTTGGCGACAGATTATCAACTTGAAGGTGGTAGCTAGCCAGCCGAGTACTAGAGAGTACCCTACCACCGTGTTATGGTTTCCTCACGATGATTTTCTTCACCGGCAGCTCAAGCTCATTATTGGGGTTTGACCCCACGTTTTTCGGTGTGTACTGACAACGATAACCACTGAGCTATCAACGCTATCTTTCAGGTCCACTCCAGCCGTGGCATTTTAATCCTTTCTGGCTTATACTGGATATATTAAATTTACCTCATGCCCAGCCTTTAGCAGAGCGTCCACAATTCCTTTCCCCAAAGTGTTGTGACTGCGGGAAGGGACAGGAAACACGCACAATATGTGATATCCTTGAGCGACACCTAGCAAAGCCAAGCAAAGAAGTAGAGGTTTCATTTTGCCTGAAACACACAAAAATAAAATTCAATTGACAGCCCCGTTGGCTCATTGGTAGTATGTCTGCCTTGAGAGCTGTAGGGCGTGGGTTCGATTCCCACTCAGGGCATAACATTTCGTGAATAAACAAATGTTTGTTCTGTGTCTGGGTGTTTTGTTTGTATTATAAGCATGTATTCAAGTCTCAAAGTAATGAGCGCCAAAGCGGCGATGCCCTGGACTTTGTTTTGTCACTTAAAGTTCTGTATATCGCTGCAATGGTCATGGACAGGCGTTATCTCTTACCATCAGGAGAGCGTCTCGTTCGTCTCATTACTTTTATAATACATTTTTTTTTGACAGCCCTGTTGGCTCATTGGTAGCATGTCTGCTTCAAGAGCTGTGTGGGCGTGGGTTCGATCCCCACCCCGGACAAGCATTTTGTGATATAAAACCAAATGTTTGTTCTGTGTCTGGGTGTACTGTATGTATTATAAGTATGTATTTACAAAAAAAATAATTAAGTATTCTATCAGTTATCTGACTCCCATAGTACAAGCTTTGCTTAGTTTGGGGTCAGATGGCGCTGTGTGTAATGTCCTACGATTATTATTTTTTTTTTTATAAAATAAGTATAAAAATGAATTTACAAAAAAAAAAAGTATTGATGTATTCTATCAGTTATCTGACTCCCATAGTACAAGCTTTGCTTAGTTTGGGGTCAGATGGCGCTGTGTGTAATGTCCTACGATTATTATTTTTTTTTTTATAAAATAAGTATAAAAATGAATTTACAAAAAAAAAAAGTATTTATGTATTCTATCAGTTATCTGACTTCCATCGCACAAGCTCTGCTTAGTTTGGGGCCAGATGGCGCTGTGTGTAATGTCCTACGATTATTTTTTTTTTTTTTATAAAATAAGTATAAAAATGAATTTACAAAAAAAAAAAGTATTGATGTATTCTATCAGTTATCTGACTCCCATAGTACAAGCTTTGCTTAGTTTGGGGTCAGATGGCGCTGTGTGTAATGTCCTACGATTATTATTTTTTTTTTATAAAATAAGTATAAAAATGAATTTACAAAAAAAAAAAGTATTTATGTATTCTATCAGTTATCTGACTTCCATCACACAAGCTCTGCTTAGTTTGGGGCCAGATGGCGCTGTGTGTATAGTCCTACGATTATTTTTTTATTTTATAAAACGGGACCCTATTACTAAGACTCCACTGTCCGTCCGTCTGTCTGTCTGTATGGCTGTCTGTCTGTCCGTCTGTCACCAGGCTGTATCTCATGAACCGTGATAGACAATTGACATTTTGACAGATGATGTATACCTATTTCTGTTGCCGCTGTAACGACAAATACTAAAAAAACAGAATAAAATAAATATTTACGTACCCATGCGACAAACGTGATTGTTTTACCGTTTTTGTAGAATGGTACGGAACCCTTCATGCGCGAGTCCGACTCGCACTTGGCCGGTTTTTTATTATGTTATGATTTGTTTTTTATAATTCTTTCATAGTTGACAGGCTAGGTGTTTGACCATACCTCACCTGATGGCCAACACTAAGTGTGTGCCTGGAATTTCAACTTGGTAGCTAGCCAGCCGAGTACTATAAAGTACCACCATGCAACGGTTTCCTCACGATGTTATCCTTCACCGGCAGCTCAAGTTCATAAACATAGAATACATACTTTTTTTTTTGTTGTAAATACATACTTACAATACATACAGAACACCCAGACACAGAACAAACATACTTCGAGTACCTACTCTAAAACTCAAAATTCTATTCCAAGCTAGGTGTGCTTTACCATCTTCAACCACACCATCACTTAACATCAACGTGAGCTGTGGTCAAGCACCTAGCTTGTCAACGATAAAAAAACACACACAACAAAAAAATACACACCTTTTATTAGCCACCAAACAAAACACTTCGTAGTTATATTACACAATAAATAATTACAGTTAACTCATAAAATGATAGAGTAAGTCTATAATTTTAGAATAAATAAAATGCCACGAGCGGACGGCATGCTGTCCTAACCTTGACTAGCCAAAATATACGTGTGTCTATATTATAAACAGAGTGTAGGTACGTAAACCTACGGCCTATCACTTATCCAGCGTAGTGAGTTATCATTCTAAGTTTAGAGATAAGTTGATAGACGATTGGAGCAGAAAGATTGAAGTACTCAAATTAGTAGAGAAGGACAGTGTTATGATGGTTTTTTTTAAATAGTTGACAGGCTAGGTGTTTGACCCCAGCTCACCTGAAGTTAAGGTGGTTCGATTTCAATACAAATACATTTTTGCCATTTATGGACAAATGGAGCATAATTTTACAGTGAAATCACAGCTACTGGCATTTATTTTGGTCTTTATTTGCGGTAAATCACAATTGCTTGAATAAAACAGTATCATTTACAATAAATTATATTTTGAAATTTATTTTTATTTTAAATGACCAACTAGCTGCGCCCCGCGGTGTTAGCCGCTACATGTTTTCGGAAAAAGTAGCCTATGTTCTAATCCAGCGTCTCGGCTACCTCCATACCAAATTTCATCAAACAAACATCCGTCCGTCCATCCATCGAAACTTTCACATTTATAATATTAGTGGGATTTGATTTAGATGAATACAAAAAATGTTTAAAAATACATCAATATTTTTAAACTTTTTTTCTATTTTGCACGCCTTGTGACGATTGAATACAGAGATTCGAGTTTTTTATTTTCCACCTGACCTGTACCCAGTGGCGTAGCGAGGGGCACTGCATCAAAATAAGTTGGGGGGCCCAAATGAAGTGTAAAGATTTCTCACAAAATAAACAAAAGGCTTGCATTAAATAATAATTAAAATAAATATTTATTTATTATATGGACAGTTGTTCGTATGACAATTTGTTATATGTTTTTTTCCTTTTTTCCGGGAAGCACGAGATTAAGTGACATTGTAGATAACATTTTACTAATTTCTGCTTACACATGTTAGGGGCCCCCGTATCATTGATACGGCTGATATGGCGGTAGCTACGCCCTTGCCTGTACCTATATATTTATGCAAATAAAACATTTGATGCTATGCACTTAGAAGACAAACGTCAAATGACTCGACGAATTCGTCATGCCACTGTCAGTGGCGGCCTTAGGGGGTGGCAAGCGGAGCAACCGCCCGGGGCCTCGATCTTGCAGTGGCCTCGCGTCCTCGTAGAAAAAAGTCTTTACCATACATGTAGATATGTGTATGTCGCGCTTCGCACTTAACAAAACCCCCCTGAACGCACGGTTTCATTATTAGTGCAAGCGTGTTACGGCCACTCGAGCGCTCGAGCTATTTTTTTAGTAAAACGGACTCAAAGAAAAAGGGCCTCACAATGATCTGTCGCCCCGGGCCTCGCACCAGCTAAGCATCTAACGGTGTGTTCCGGCAGCCTCACTTGAGAGCCAGTTGCATTCCAGGCTAGGTGTGCTTTACCATCTTCGGCCACACCTTCACTTGACGTCAGGTGAGCTGTGGTCAAACACCTAGCCTGTCAACCATTAAAAAAAAAAAGGCCGCCGCTGGTCACCTTTGTATAGCAACGCGGCGTGTACACCGACCTTAATAGCCACAGACTGATGCAAGAAGGTTTCAATTTAATCATACGCCAGACGTCTTATGATGCAATAACATGAGGTTTTGTTTATTTTTTATCGGTTTCATGTATTTACATCAGATTAGGTACTTTACGATAATATGCGATTGACTTCACATTTCACATGAAAGCACCAACATTTGATTTGTTACTCAAAAGCCATTAATAAATTTGTTAAGTTTGTGATGGCCTCGGGTCGTGATTATTTAAGAAAACACTTTTAAAAACTGTCTGATGTGTTTATTTTTAAGGATACAAATGAGCTTATCGACCGAGGAATTTTAGAGGAAATATGTGCGCGGTACACAACAGGCACCCGCTCGCTCCTCTCGGCCGACAAGAACAACGGTCGGGCAGAGGCGGCCGCGGCACACCCGTAACTTAAAACTATCTTATTCTACCTACCTACACTAATAATGAGCGCGTCGCTAACAAATTGTTGTAGCTATGATAGCTTAGTGGTTAGCGCGTCAGTTCACATGCCGAAGGGCGTCGGTTCAAACCCCAACAATGAGCTTGAGCTACCGGTGAAGGAAAACATCGTGAGGAAACCATAGCACGGTGGTAGGGTACTTTCTAGTACTCGGCTGGCTAGCTACCACCCTCAAGTTGAAAATCTGCCGCCAAGCATCTAACGGTGTGTTTCGGCAGCCTCACTTGAGAGCCAGTTACATTCCAGGCTAGGTGTGCTTTACCACCTTCGACCACACCGTCATTTAACATCAAGTTAGCTGTGGTCAAACACCAAGACTGTCAAAAAATAAATGGATAAATAAATATAGTTTGATATATGACACAGCGCCATCTAGTCCCAAATCAAACAAAGCTTGTATTATGGGAACCAGATTTATAACTTATTGAATCCTTATAAGTTTTTCTTTGCAAATTAATACATAATTATTTTTATTTATCTATCTATCTATACTATTATAAAGAGAAAACATTTGTTTGTTTGTTTATATTGAATAGGCTCCGAGACTACTGGACCAATGAATTTATATTGTTAATCGAGTTTTGTTTTCCCGTGCGAAGCCAGGGCGAGCTGCTAGTATGATACACATTTATTTTGACTGCCCTGCTAGCTCATTTGGTAGAATATAAGTTTAACAAGCTAGGCGTATGACCGCTGCTCACCTGATGATAGGTGACGGTCTTGAGACTTTCGATGGTTAATCTTTACAGTCCTGTAATTTCGCTAGCTGTATTACCCTTTAAACCGGAACACAGTAATGTTTACACACAACTGCTTGGCGGCAGAACGCCACTTGCCACTTTAGTACCAGAGACCACGACCAAAATTATTATCTCATAACAATGCGGCGGAAACCGCATCGTATTGATAGATTCGATTATCCTGAACTTGAAAATACTTACCAGAAATAAAGAAAGAAATATCAGAAATTTTTCGCGTAGCGTTTGACCTGGCCGAATTTTCAAAAATATAAAAAAAAAACCTTGTACCATTTAATCATTTTTTTTTTAATGGAAAAAGTAATGAGACTAACGAGACGCTCTCCTGATGGTAAGAGATAACGCCTGCTCAAGACCATTGCAGCGATACATAGAACTATGAGTAACAAAACAAAGTCCAAGGCATCACTGCTTTGGCGCTCATTACTTTGACACTTTCGATGGTTAGTCTCAGCAGCCCAGTAATTTCGCTGCAGTACCCTTCAAACCGGAACACAGTAATGTTTACACACTACTGCTTAGCGGCAGAATAACTGGTACTGCTGCGGTACCTACCTAGACGACCTCCTGCTAAGGAGATCTACCACCAATTTTCTCGTGTGGTCCAAACGCATTAACCACTGAGCTATCATCGCTACAAAAAACGCTACATTATGAGAAAACTTTGTCTGGCCGTTATCTGAAATAAATAATTAATTACATAATATGTACAGAGAGCTATAGATAAAGAAATGATCAAGTGCATGTCGGCTTCTGAATATGAACGGGTTCTGTATATCTAATCAAGTTTTTTTTTCTGTTGTTTTTTTAAATAGTTTTTCATTTATTTTCAAAAAACTACAATTATCATTATAGGTTTTTATCCTAATGCAATATTGTTAGTAAAGAGTAAATTATATTTTTGTTATGTACATTGTTAATGTCAATTATATAATCCATTATGTCAAATAAAATAATAATAATTCATAATTAATTAAATTCATAGTCAGCAAAATAATTACAATACATTGTTTAAACAAAATAAAAAATACCTTAAATTATACCTGCTATTTACAAAATGTATACAAAAAACTTAGTCTAAAAACCGTCAGAGGAGGGATATGTGGCCAGAATGCTGGCAGCATTGCCACGCTGGATGGCAATGCTTAGCTTTTGACCAAAGTAGATACCAGCATTCTGGTCACCTGAAGCCTCCTCTAGACGTTTGGCCAGGTCCCGATACAGTTCGAGAGCGGCCGGCCCCCACGGACCTAAAGTTTCAACCCCAAACGGCACAAAAAGATACATTCTATCCAAATAACAATATTTGTGCCGTTTGAGGCTTTCAGCTTTAGATGCGGCAGCACCAGCTTGTCCCGAAGTCACAGGAAGAAGAGACGGCGCCAAGGTGTCGACACAAGTGGCGTCCCACACAAGAGGCCGTCCCATCTTCCAAGGTATAAGGGTCATCCCATCGGGTCTCTTGCCGTCGTCACGCATCAGTCCGTTTGGTTCTAAAACTGATGGGACGCCGGCACTGACAAAAGCCCGACGGATGACGTCGTTTAAGCTGGCGTGCCGCGATATACGCCCAGCACTCCTACCGCATGAAAGCGCGTGGTGGCCGAGGCGATCCGCTATTTCCCTGACAATACATTGTCAACTATAGGTAACATAAATCATACAATATACATTTTTCAATTAACAGACTAGGTGTTTGACCACAACTCATCTGATGTTAAATGACGGTGTGGTTGAAGATGGTAGAGCACACCTAGCCTGGAATGAAGTAGGCTCTCAAATGAGGTTACCTCAACACTCATGTCGTGTCATTTTTTTTATCATTAAAATCATCTTTATATATCATGAATAATCTTAACTTTGCCGCATTTTTGTGATCTTACATAAGAACTATCTAGACCCCCCTCTCATCCCCTTGTAAGAAAAAAATAAGACATGGTTAACCCACTTTCCCCCCTTAATTCTCTAAAATAATATACGAATCACCCCTTAAGTGCTTGGTAATAGCCAGCCAGCCGAGTACTAGAAAGTGCCCTACCACCATGCTATTGTAAATACCTTTATTGAACAAAATAAAAAATCTTAAATTATACAAAATTTATACAAAAAAACTGAATCTAAAAGTCCGTCAGAAAGGGGCCAGCATTCTGGCCACATATCCCTCCTCTGACCAAAGATAGCACCAGTGACCAGCATTCTGGTCACCTGAAGCCTTTTCTAAACGTTTAGCATGTTGTTAAGGAAACCATGTGTTTTCCTTCATCGGCAGCTCAAGCTTGGAGTTTAAATCCACTCCCTTCGGCATGTAAACCGACAGCGCTAACCGCAAAGCTATCACCGCAACAAAATGTAATGTAATGAGACGAACGAGACGCTCTCCTGATGGTAAGAGATAACGGCTGTCCATGACCATTGCAGCGGTACGCAGAATTGATTTGTTCAAAATTAAATTCAACTTATTACGTATAGTGAACCTTAAAATAGATATGTCAGTAATGAAGCTATTGACCCAAGCATTCATTTACACTAGTGATGTGCTATGGTAAAAAATGGTCGAGTCGATAACTATTTTATTTCTGAGGAATTTGACATTTGTGCATGACTAGCTTACGGCTGCGACTTCGTCCGCGTTAACATTAGAATTATATTCAGAGAAATAAAACATGTGTTTTTAGTACAGATAAGTGGATGTTTGATCACCAACTCACCTGATGGTAAGCGATGATGTGGTCGAAGATGAAGCACGCTGACTTAGAAGATACGTATTCCGGTTTGAGTGGTACACCTGGCTAGTGAAATTACAGGGCTGTTGAGACTAACCAACTAATGTCTCAAAGTAATGAGCGCCAAAGCAGCGATGCCCTGTCATGCCCTGGACTTTGTTCACGCTGCAATGATCGTGGGCAGGCGTTATCTCTTACCATCAGGAGCGCGTCTCGTTAGTCTCATTACTTTTACAGGTGCCTCACTTGAGAGCCAGTTCAATTTCAGGTATGCCATCGTCGACGACACCGCCCTGTATTCCTAGTCAAACATTTACAAAGCATAAATATTGTCAAAAGTGACATGTGAAAATTCGACACTACTCAACCAGAACTATGCACCACATCGACAAGGCAACTTGTATCGAGTAACAAAAACATCGATATATCGATGTAAAATTGCAAGCTACATCCCTACCGCAGCCTCCAGTTTCCTGCGTGTCTGACAAAATAATGATCAGTCAAGGTTGAATCGCCACACTATACGATTCTCTCTACACGCTTTTTTATCGTAATTCTGATCGATGTGTTTTAAGTGATTTTTTCGGCTTTTTTGGACTTTTTGTGAGTATTTTTTCTACCACACTAACAAGCTACCTGAGACTTTATATTCAAAAGTTTAAGATTTTTCATCTACCTGAGACTTTATAATTATTCAAAAGTTCTTCTTCACAGATACTAAAGTGATTTTGAAAAAAAAAAAAGATTTTGTCTTTGGAATTTTTAGATCAACAAAATACAATACGCACTAAATATTCAAACCTGAGACTGTTTTGGCGTGAACGCGGAAAGAGTAGTGTCGCCCCGTTGTATTTTTTTCCAAAACTAGTGTTTTGCCGAGTGTTTATGCATAGAAATGGTGTTTTATTCATAAAGTGTCGAATCACAAGCGCGAGTGTAGGAAAATGATATAATGTGGTGAAACATGACTTTTCGTGTCGCATCCAAAACTCCGTCGAAGCTTTATGATAAAGTCGCCGCTACTTTACTAAAGCAGGCGTTATCTCTTACCGTCAGGAGCGCGTCTCGTTCGCCTCATTCAATCACTTTGAATGACAACCTCTAAAATGTTACTTCTTCGGTAGTCGTATAAAAAAAGAAACTTTTACCAAAAGGGTGTTCACAAAAAATAAAAACATAACCTTACCAAAGAGTATGGTCAACTCAGGTAGAATTTCAAACCAGATTGGATATAAACTATTAATATACTCGAAATTATTATTTTTATAACTCGGTTATTTTAGTTTTTTATTTGTTTTTCCACCACCGCCCTTGATAGACAATAGACAACACTTTATTTGGGACGTAAAACATAGTTCAACATAATTAACAATACATACATACAAAAAAACATAAAACAAAGAAAAAACTTAACTTGATAGCTGTGCCAACTTTTCTGTCCGTTCAAAAGTTTTCTGATAGAACTCGCTCTAAGCGATACGGCCGCCGTCGTACTACCACATATTAGTCGATGTTGTTTTGTGATCTCTTTTTAAAGTTTTTTACGTTATAAGTTATGTTTGGTGTACAATAAAGTTATATTCTACTCTATTCTAAGCTATCGATCCGTCCGACATCGCATTGAAATAAACCTTCTAGAAGAAATTCTCTAAACGAAGAAAGAATGGTGTCATTCCCTTACATATATATAATAGGTATATACATATACATACATTCTTACAAACACATAAAAAAAAAATAACTTTCTAGAAAATAGACTTAATTTTTCCATTTTCCTGCCAAAACTTTTTTGAAACGTTTTACGCGTGTCAGCTTTTTTTGATAAACTTAATTATAAATGAATAAATAAAAAATAAAAAATCTATCTTAGTTAATTTACTAAGTTCCATAATCGGTAACTGGGTTAGTTTTATCTACAAAGTTAGAAAATATTAATTTAATAAAACACAAAATTGTTTTTAACCTCTGACGCAAAAACTACGGGTGTTATAAGTTTGACGTGTCTGTGTGTGTGTATGTGTGTGGTATCGTAGCTCCCGAACGGATAAACCGATTTTGATTTTGTTTAAAAGTTGAAAAATGTTTGTTGAAAATCGGTCCAAGATGGCCGCCGCCACAAAATGGCGGATTACATATTTTATCACAACTCCCTTAATATAGGTAGATATCCGTGCGAAACGACATTCGTGGCTGATGAAATGTTCGTAATACTTTTGTAATTTATACAAAAAATCGCGCAAAAAAGTCTAAGCGAGCCTCCTTGACAGTTAAATATGAATTTCCGCATATTTTTTACTTCAAGTTGATGAGGCAATCTTTCCATTTTAAGCAATATAGTCTTTAAATTTGCTTCCATAGCGGGAGTCAATTCAGTAAACTGATGATTTTTATAACAATTGTCTATATTGTCATTGTCTATAGTTACACCACTATTTTTACTAGAAATTTTACTATAATGACTAGAAAAAATGGCGTTATCTACTGCTTTAACTGAACCCATCTAAGAAAAACTTACTTGGTGGTAGATCTCCTTAGCAGGAGGTCATCTAGGTACCACCGCAGTACCAGTTATTCTGCTGCTAAGCAGTAGTGTGTAAACATTACTGTGTTCCGGTTTGAAGGGTACTGCAGCTAGCGAAATTATTGGGCTGTTGAGACAAACCATCGAAAGTCTCCAAAGTAATGAGCGCCAAAGCAGTGACCAGTAATTTCGCTAGCTGCAGTACCTACCCATCAAACCGGACCACAGTTATGTTTACACACTACTGCTTGGCGGCAGAATATCTGGTACTGCGGTGATACCTACCTAGACGACCTCCTACTAAGGAAATCACCAAGTGGACCACATTTAAAACTAGTGGTGTATATTTCTATAATGTCTATTGTCTATAACAATTTCAGAGGATGAAACTCCTGGTCATTCTGTCTGTGCTCCTGGTAGCCGCTGCAGACGGTTACAAGATCCTGTGCATCTTCGGGATCCCGTCCAAGAGTCACTTCCACCTTGGACAGGGCATCGTGAAATCACTGCTGAAAGCTGGCCACGATGTAAGGATACCTTTTTCAAGACTTCAAAAAGGGAGGAAGTTCTGTTTTTTACGTTTGTTCAGAACTCCAGAACAGGACAGAATAACAGATGTATTTTTTTTTACTGTTGATAGGCTTGCGTTTGACCGCCATTTTGCCTGATGTTAAGCGAAGATGCACATACCTGGATTAACGTATAGAACATTTTATACAACAGCTGTATTTCATTTGAAAGCTTATTTATTCATTGACGGATTGACAGATGTGAGATAGACAGCTGTTATTTGATCAGATGTCACTTTGACAGGTGGCAGATTTACAGATCTCAGTTTGACTGATGTCAGTTTGACAGATGTCCGTTCGACAGAGGTCCGTTTGACAGATGTCAGATTAATAGATGTAATTATATCAGAGGTCAGTTTGACAGGTGGCAGATTTACAGATGTCAGGTTGACCGATGTCAGTTTTACAGATGTCAGTTTGGCAGGTATCAGTTTGACAGATGTCAGTTTGACAGATATCAGATTAACAGATGTAATTTTATCAGAGGTCAGTTTGACAGGTGGCAGCTTTACAGATGTTAATTTGACAGATATCAGGTGGGCAGATCTCAGATTTACAAATGTCGCATTGAAAAAAACCAACGGGGCAATGCCGCCCGCGTACTGGGAACCCTGCCGCGCGGCAGCGATCTCGACGGCGTGTTCATTTTATAGTAGTTTATTTACAAAAAATAATTTAATTTGAACGAATGTCAATTTACAGATGTCAGATTGACATGTCAGACTCGTGACTATTGTGTATTTGTTTCTTTTCTAATTCTAAAGTTAACGCGGACGAAGTAGCGGGCGTCAGCTGGTGTACTAATAAAATTGAAGTTACAACTTCATACTTAATTCTTAACTTGTATTGTCAACAAGCATCACTATGCTAAACTAATTCTAACGATGACTTGTCTTTTGTATAATTATGGAGGCCGCAATGTACCGCGACATAGTTGTTATGGATTTTCCTCAAACAAGATTAATACGACCTTGTCAATAGTTCAAGTAAAACAATAATTGTTTTGATCAATAGAAGGGATCAGTTCATTCTTATATTGAGTGACCAAATATATCAGTTTTATATCTATCTGTACTGTTATAGAGAGGAAAGATATGATTTTTCGTTTGTATTGAATAGGCTCCGAAACTACTGGACCGATCTTAATAATTCTTTCATTATTAGATTGCTACATTATCCGTGATGGACATAGGCTATATTTTATTTAAAAAACAATTAGGGATCCGTATGGAAAATTCAATAATGTAACCCAAGCTGTGAAAAATTTGAAAAAACCTTTACTTAGCATGCGCAGCGAAAACTATTGACAATAGAATAAAGTGACGTTTTATAGAGCAAATTGACAGCTACAAATAAGTCCGCAATATCATATGTCTAACTATTACAGTTGTCATCTACATCTTATAAAGAGGAAAGATTATTATTAGGCGCTGAAATTACTCGATCGACAAATCTACATTGTTAATCGAGTTTTTTTTCCCGTGCGAGGCCGGGGCGAGCTGCTATTTGTTGAATAAAGCCTGTTTCAGACGTAAAAACGTCGCATCTAACGTATGTAATACTTGACACGTATCTCAATGGGCTCTAATACCTCACGCTGGTACATGACCGACTGTATTTAGCAGAGCTAGGGTTGCCATTCGCCCGAGTTTCCCCGGATTTGTCCTAGTTTAGAGGCATCCGGGGAGCGTCTGGGTGGGGCTTCATTTGGTCTTGGGCCGCCCGCGACACGCACTGTGCCCGCACGCGATCAACCGACGAAACGACTCGCTAAAACCTGTTGAAATGTCCGGGTTCTGGGCTCTAAAATCCGGGGTTTTCACGCGTCTTGCCAAATTTTAGAGATGGCAACCCTAAGCAGAGCCATCCTATAGTTAATGGACACATGTAGCGACGTGAAATGTTTTATAAAATGTATTTACAATATCCTCATTCGACAGGTTACCTGGGTGACTCCATTTCCGCCGAAAGACTCTGAAAAAGGTCTCAAAACTATTGATGCGTCGTCCATTATCCCCATCACTGCAGGTAAATAATTTGCTAGAAAAATTATATCAAGGCAGATTGACGTTGAAACGCGAAGAACGCTTCAGATAGACGCGGTTGCGGCGCTAGCGGTGGTCGCAGTAAACTCCGTTGCAAGCCGTGCTTGTGTAAGGTATAGAATAGAATAGAATATAACTTTATACACCAAAACATACAAATGAAACACAGATCACAATGAATACAAATATGAAACAAAAAAAAAAAGAAGAAGATATATAACAAAACAATATAATAGATACTTGATGTATCAGGGCGGTCTTATCGCCTAGAGCGATTTCTTCCAGACAACCTTTGGATGGAAAGAAAAGTAAATCAATATTAGATTGGTGTATAAAAAGAAATAAAAGAACAATACAATAAACGTATTTACATATGAAATACTAAATAAATAAATATCATAGGACATTACACACAGCGCCATCTGACCCCAAACTGAGCAGAGCTTGTGCTATGGAAGACAGATAACTGATAGAATACTTAAATACTTTTTTTTTTGTAAATTCATACTTATAATACATACAGTACACCCAGACAAGAGAACAAACATCGATGTTAGTCACACAAATGTTAGTCCTGAGTGGGAATCGAACCCACGCCCTTCAGCTCTCGAAGCAGACACACTACCAATGAACCAACAGGGCTGTCATACTAAATATATAGATTAGCAGGCTGATAAAATATAATGATTATATACTAAATTATTAAAAATATGATTTGACTTAGACTGTCTAATAATGGTAGGAAGGGCATTCCAAAGTAAGACAGCTTCCACAGTAAAAGAAGTGCTGTTGGAAAGGTTGGAACGAGCCAAAGGAGAAATTTTTAGTTGGGAGGGAACGGGAAGAACGCTAGGAACCAGAATGAGGTTGAATAAATTCAAAGCGTACATACATTTTTTTTTTATTTTATGTAAAAGTTAATGAGACGAACGAAACGCTCTTTTTTTTTCCTTCTAATGATTTATCTGTTTTTTGTTAGATACCTTATTATTATTACAATCTAGCCTAGTTAAGACTAATAAGTAATTTTAATATAACTTAAATTGCTAAGTAGAGTCTAATCGAAGAATGCGTCCATCGATACTTTTCTTACTGTCTCTATTAAGGGGAAGACACTTTGTTCACGTGTTCTATAATGTGTAGTAATCACTGCACTGACATTACTAACTTAATACACTAACTCAAAAGGTTTTGTTCTTTTTAGTCTTCTTACTATATCCGTGTGGTCGAGAAGCTGGATAGCCTCGACATTCACATGTTGATGAAGTCTATTTTCATGAGCTTCAGCGTATTTTTTAATGACGGTTGCGACCATGTCCAACCGTCATTAAAAAATCCATGTGCTCTCCTGATGGTAAGAGATAACGCCTGTCCGGGACCATCGCAGCGATACACAGAACTTCGAGTAACAAAACAAAGTCCAGGGTATCACTGCTTTGGCGCTCATTACTTTCGAGACTTTCGATGGTTAGTCTCAACAGCCCAGTAATTTCGCGATACATGCGACATACTAAGACATACTTTCTCTGTTTATTGCCGCTGCTATAAAAAACAATCCCACTAATATAATAAATGTGAAAGTTTCGATGGATGGATGTTTGTTACTCTTTTACGCAAAAACTACTTAACGGATTTGGATGAAATTTGATATGGAGGTAGTTGAGAACTTGGATTAACACATAGGCTACTTTTTATCCCGAAAACATGTAGCCGGTAACACCGCGGGGCGCAGCTAGTAAGTATATATAAATGTTATATTGGTTACCTTAAAGAGCTGCCTCGGAATTCTATAATACATTTATTTATTCAGTTTTTACACACCCAATTCGGTATGTAAAGAAAAAAAAAACTTTACTGATTCTAAAACCATTTCGAAATAGTACATTTCTGTACAATATTTTTACGTTTAAAACTCTGTAAACTATTAGGTGGGGTTTATTTTAATATAATACATAAATCAAACTTGACTTTCAATTGATGTCTCATGACGTCATCTCGACGGGCAACTTTCATAGACTGGCAAACCAAAACAAAACTTGTCAATGTCAAGTCAACGGCGATCATAATAATATTTTCAATACACATACGTCGAGATGTTTTTCGGTTTATTGATACAAATATCTGGATTATTTTACTTGAAACGTTATTTGGACTCTGATATCGCTTTTATGACATAAGATTCGTTTACTTTATGTCATGAATTGTAAAAACCGAAGACGTGACAGAATGGCTTTACAGCTTTAGCATGCCCGATGGGGCAAATTAAAAAAAAACTTGTCAGTTTTGTTGTCAAATTTAATGAAATGTGTCAAATGTTTTATATACTTTTTTGTTTCGTATGGCAAAGGCATATTCTACATATTTAGCCGAACTCATGACGTCATAACTATAAAAAGTTTGAAAATGTATTAGAATTAAACTACCGCATAGAAAGCCAAAATATTCAAATTAGTTTCTTAAAATAAAGTTTACTATAAACAATTTACAGTAAAAAATATAAAACAAATACAAAAAAAAAACTTTACATACCGAATTCTGGGATAAATACGGTCTAAACGACTTTTTAATTTACGCACCAACATTTTGACTTAGCAAATAAAATACATTTTTTTTTTCAGCTTTAGATATGTCTGACAAACGTAATGCAAATAAAGGAATGGCGTTTGTACGAGAATTCTCGAGGAACATTTCCCTGGCCACCATCGATATACCGGCGTTGAAGGAGGTGCTTGTCAAGATCCAATTTGATGCTGTCGTTACTGAAGCATTCTTCAGTGATGTAGACGCTGGGTCAGTACTAAAGAATAAGATTAAACTAAGTATAAAAATTGCCGTTTTTTTTGCAAGGAGCGCCAAATCATAATGTCTCATTGCATTTAAACTACGCAACGGATTTTAATGCGGGATAGAGTGATTCAAGAGGAAGGTTTATTTGTATAATACATGCATATGCACCACATTAGTATCTAGATTGCACCCGTGCGGAGCCGGGGCGGGTCGCTAGTAGTTTATATTAAAGGCATTGTTTTGTTAATACAAGTTTTTTAATTGTAGTTACCTAAAAATGTTAACTAATTTTGTTGATTAATTTTACTTACTAATTCTTTTTTTATTTGATCAAAAAGTGAGCATTTACTTTTTATATAGACCATCCAAATATGATTTGTTTAATTCATTGTGAACTAGCTGACGCCCGCTACTTCGTCCGCGTTAACTTTAAAATTAGGTTCAGAGATAGATTACACATGTTACTAAGAAATAAACAATAGTCATGAGGCTAAGCTTAGCCATACAACGGGGCAATGCCGCCAGCGTACTGGGAACCCTACCGCGCGGCAGCGATCTCGACGGCGTGTTTATTTTATAGTAGTAGTTATAGTATAGTTTTATAGTTTATTTATGATTTTGTTTAGTTGCTTAATAATGAATCTGTATTATTAGTAGATCTGAGATAAATATAAAACTTGATGATAAAAAAAAAAAAAAAAAAATTAAAAAAAAAAATAGTCATGAATCAATCTGATATATTCTGTTAATATGACATCTGTCAATCTGACATATTATGTCAAGCTGACATCTGTCAATCTGGCAACTGTCAATCTGTCAATCCGTCAATGAATAAATAAGCTTTCAAATGATATAAATCTCTTGTAAAAAGTATTGTATACATATGTTAATCCAGGTATTAAGCTATGTGTTTGCCAAATTTCATCCAAATTCGTTTGGCCGTTTTTACGTGATTGAGTGAGTAACAAACATCCAAACATACACACTTTCGCATTTATAGTATCAGTAGGATAGCAAACAAAAAAAGATACGTCAACAAAGCGACAGGCGTCAAAAAAATCTACTTCTCTCTCCAGATATGCAGCGATCCAACAAGCCCCCTGGATCCTCCTGAGTGGAGTAGTCCTCCAGCCTCCTGTCGAAGCTATGGTGGATGACGTCAAATCAGTCGCCACTGTCCCCATGCTGCTCAATGACTTCCCCATACCGATGAGCTTCTTGCAACGGCTGGTCAACGTGGGCATGTACGCTTTCATGACTTTAGATGGATGGTAAGTCGTAACACAAACTAGACGGTACAAAAATTTACGATAAGAGTCTGTGGTTGAATAGTGAATTCAATTCTCAAAACTCAGGGGGTTTTTGTCCATACAAATTAATTTTTGCCATTTATGGGCAAATGGAGCATAATTTTACAGTGCTATCACAGCTACTTGCATTTATTTAGGTCTTTACTTGCGGCAAATCACAATTGCTTGAATAAAACAGTAGGTAGATTTATTAGCATAATCTACTGCTTTATTCAAAAATCATAAATTCATAAATCATTAATAAATTTGATTTTATGGTAATAGTCTACTGTACCTATTGACCTATTCCTATTTGACACTTGAAACTATGAAGCACTGGACACCGGCAGAATGCGCAAAGTGCAGTGCCAAACACAAACAAAAAATCATAAGCTTTTTCTTACTTTTAACCTAAATTTATTTGTTTCCAGGTGGCGTCAAAGCGAAACCAATGCCTTGTACGAGTCTATGTTTGGTCCCCTGGCATCCGCCCGCGGAATACCCCTCCCTCCCCTACAAGATGCGTTAAACAACGTGTCAATATTGTTTGTCAACTCACACAATTCGTTTGCGCCTGCACAGAGCCTCCCCCCCAACGTGGTGGACATAGGGGGCTACCATATTGAGAACAGCAAAACGCCTTTGCCTAAGGTTTGAAATGCTTTTTTTCTTCTTTTTTGTCAACGCACTTTTTGCATTTTTCCAGTCTTTGATTGATAGATTAACTCTTTATTGTCCATACCAAAAAAATATACTTGAGGCATTAGCGTCGATCGAGAGACGTTCCAGGAGACTAATTGGCAAAGACACTTTACTGGAGTCTCAGCTTCAAAGCCTTGAGCATCGTCGTAGCGTTAGCTTTTCGGATACATTTCGGAGAGAGTGTACTTGACACTGCACAATTTGATTCCCCCTGCACTTTCTTCTACCGGACGGCCAGACAAACGCAACCAAAACGTCATCCGTACATGGACGTTCCCCACGTACGCACAAAGCGTTTTGATTCCACATTTTTTATTCGCACAACAAGGTTTCCAGCAGCCTTACTTGAGAACCAGTTCCATTCCAGACTATGTACGATTGTATGTTTACTATCTTCAACCACACCGTATTTTAATCGAGTACATCTTTCACCAGGACTTGCAAGAGCTCCTAGATTCGTCTTCTCAGGGAGTCGTATACTTCAGCATGGGATCCGTCATTCAGTCTTCCAAACTCCCAACACAAACCAAGAAGGATCTTGCCAAGATGCTTGGAGAACTGCCTTATACGGTGCTTTGGAAATTTGAGGAAAAGCTGGAGGGTCTGCCAAAGAACGTTCATGTCAAGCCATGGATGCCTCAAGCTGCTATCTTGGGTAAGACAGTTGTTGAATAAAATCCTGCCACAAAGCTTGTTGAGTGGTGTTTTACAAAGACTCTACGTGTAGAACACACCGCTAGATGTTTACACAAACTACACCCAAGTAATTTAATAATTTCCTAATTCATAATCATCAAGATCGTAAAACAAGTTCTTTTGTTATTTTTTTTTTGTTTATTGAAGCTTTACAATAGCAACTACAATGATAATTATACCAATTATTATACGCATATAACTAAACTCGATCAGTTCTTCATACAAACACCTCGTTAAAACTACCTAACACAGACACTACACATACACACTTGTAGTTTTTGTACACGCGCGAATGTGTGCGTGGAGTCTAAGGTTGGCACTGCATCAATAACATTATTGTACACATACCCTACTATACATTGTGTACCATATTATACACTTATACTCCTATCTTTGTCACGTTTACTTGGAAAAATGGAAACAGTGTCGTGGTCGCGTTGTGCGTGCGGTGCGTCCCTTGCTCTATTCGGCTTCTCGACAGCTCAGAATCGCATGCGGGGTGAGGAAGCCCCGATTGAGTGGCGGGAAACAGTGTCTGTTCTATACGTAGTATTATTATCCGTTCTGTGCCGCAGGTGCGAACAGTACTCCATACACTAACCAACCATCGAAAGTCTCAAAGTAGTGAGCACCAAAGCAGCGATGCCCTGGACTTTGTTTTATTACTCAAAGTTCTGTGTGTCGCTGCAATGGCTATGGACAGACGTTATCTCTTACCATCAGGAGAGCGTCTCGTTCGTCTCATTATTTTTCACATAAAAAAAATACACGACCTCACTTGTGCGTATATCCTACTAATATTATAAATGTGAAAGTTTGGATGGATGGATGTTTGTTACTCTTTACGTAAAGACTATTTCTCGGATTTGGATGAAATTTGGTATGAATGTAGCTGAGGCCCTTGATTAAAATACCTATATAGGCTACTTTTTTATCCCGAAAATATGTAGCGGGTAACCCCGCGGGGCGTAGCTAGTCTGAAACAAAATAAAAAACCATTGTTCTCTTCCAGCACATAAGAACACAAAGGTGTTCATCACGCACGGCGGTCTTCTCAGCACCCTGGAGTCTCTCCAGTACGGAGTACCGCTGGTAGCAGTGCCCGTGTTCGGAGACCAGCCTGCCAACGCTGCCCGAGCAGTACGCTCAGGGTATGCCGTCAAAGTGGATTACGACACTGCGACCATGGCAGAGGGACTCCGGGTCGCTCTTAAAGAAATTCTCAGCACTGACAAGTAAGGGCTAAAGCTTTTGTTTACTTTAAACGTAATGCAACGTACGACGCACTATCCTGATGGTAAGAGATAGAACATAATGCTTTATTGGCCGTATAACTATACTTATTACTTGTCGCAATGCTGAGTTGACATTGCTGTTAGTCGCTGCTGATGCAAGTTTTATTTAACTTTTGTTTTATCTTTATGTATAATATGTCGGCGTTTAGCTTTAATGTTGATTTAGTTTAGCGCCATCTTGCGTAATTTTGGTGGACTAGAGGTGGAATGGCGCCACCTGTGACGTAACACTGGTTCCGAGCGCTGCTTGTTAGTCGTGTGACGTATTTTGAGTTCAACCAATGAGAGCGCGGTAGAAGTTGCGGATGTCGGCCGGTAGAGGCGCTGTGGGAAGTGAGCCGGCCGTGCGTTGAATGTTGAGGTTTGGACTGTTGCGGATTGCGAAGCTATGTAGATAATAGTGACTATACTGTTCTAACTATTCTTAAAACTACAATCGATGTAAAGTGCTGATTAAACTTTGTGTAAGAGAACTGAATTGTGTAGTTTGTCTCCTACGCCATCGCCTAGAAACCATGTATGATGCGAAGATCGTCCGCCACCCCAAATACAAATCATTTATTAATAACACCAAAGTTACAGGTCATTTTTCCATTCATATTAAAAAATATCAAAATCATTACATATGTCAAAACAATGAAAATGAAAATGTCAATGAAGTAATATGTCACATAAAATAATTATGTCAATATAATTAAATGTCCATAAAAACAAATTTTTTTTTTTTTTATGGTTGACATGCTAGTTGTTTGACCACAGCTCACCTGATGTTAAGTGAAGGTGTGGTCGAAGATGGTAAAGCACACCTAGCCTGGAATGGAACTGAAAATTAAATTGACTGAAACTGAAAATTATAATTACTTACTAGTAATTCAATAATCTCTTAGTTTTAAATAATCTCTTAGTTTTAAATAATCGTCAAAGTCATAAAAACAAGGTCTCTTGAAACCCCTCCTGAGGTTTCGACATAAATATATAATATATATATACATGTATTATAAAATACACCACAATTTTTTATTTAATAGAAAAAATTTAATCGGTAATACAGACTTAGTAATACATCATAAATATGCAATCGGAATTTTTGTTTAAGTACTTTATAATGTCAATGTATCACTCTCGACAGCCCCGTTGGCTCATTGGTAGTATATCTGCCTTAAGAGCTGTAGGGCGTGGGTTCGATTCCCACTCAGGGCAAACATTTTGTGAATAAACAAATGTTTGTTCTGTGTCTGGGTGTTCTGTATGTATTATAAGTTATATGTTCTGTAAGTATGTATTTACAAAAAAAAAACTATTTAAGTATTCTATCAGTTATCTGATTACCATCACACAAGCTTTGCTTAGTTTGGGGTCAGATGGCGCTGTGTGTAATGTCTTACGATATTTATTTATTTATAAAAAAAATCATACAAAAATGTATTTGTTTCAGATACTTCAAGCAAGCGAAGTATTTGTCGTCACTGTTCAACAATCGACCAGTACCTCCTTCAAAACTTATACCGCATTACGTAGAACTTGCTATTGAAACTAAAGGTAAAGAACAACTAATAAAATCACAGTAAAGTTACCATTTCTATGATCGGAACTACGTAGAATTCGGTAGTACAGTAAAAGCTCTTTATTTGCGTATAGGTACGTTCCAATATGCCGCGAATACAGAAACCGTAGATATGGCATGGTAATTAGTATGGAATCATAGGGGATACGTTCTAACGTTCCAAAACAGAACCAATATGTATCAAAATAAAACCAGCTTTAAAAACTAGGGTTTAAAAATTATTGTTTTTTTTTTGTTTTGTCGCTTTTGAAAAATCTTCGAATTGATATTGGGCTGTAGCGTTAAGGTGGTACGATTTCCATACAAATAATTTTTTGCCATTTATGGACAACTGGAGCATAATTTTACAGTGAAATTACGACTAGCATTTATTTTGGTCTTTATTTGGGATAAATCACAATTGCTTGAATAAAACTGTAGATTATTAGTATAATATCAAATTTATGAATGATTTATGAATTTATGATTTTTGAATAAAACAGTAGATTATGCTGTATTTCTGTTACCTCTATAACAACAAATACTAAAAACAGGATAAAATAAATATTTAAGGGGGCTCCCATACAACAAACGTGATTTGTTTGCCATAATGATGTGTTTTTTTTCAGGTGCCTACCATCTACGGTCAAAATCGAAGCTATACCCGTGGTATCAAAGATGGCTACTAGACCAAATCGCAATTTTAGGTGTCATATTATTTATAATTTATACGATTATAAAAAAAACTCTTTGCTTTATCGTAAGTAAAATCAAAGGCAGTAGTACTAAAAAAAGCACTGTTAAGAAAGTAAAACGAAACTAAATGAATAAGGTTAAAAGATTTTTTTGGATTTTTTAACACGAAAAATTCATGTCGCCATTTTGTATAAAAATGACATTTCAATCCGTCCGTTTACGAGTTGATATTAGGCAATTACTTTAAAAAAATTGAGATTTTGAACGACAGTAAGAAAAAAACATGTCAATTGATAAATCAATTGAATTTTTTTCTCAAAAATTAAAATATACAATATTAAAAACAGTATTAGAAAAGTGCCTTGGGAAACTACATTTTAATATTAAAAAAAAAACAAGTTTAGCGTGAAAAAATTAGGAAAAACTTTTTATTTCAATAACCAATAAAATTGCAACACCATGGACCGCCACACGCGCCAATGAAAAATCCATAAGTTTCGTCTATTAAAAAAAAAAGTTAGCAATTTTGGAAAAGGAGTTTTGGAGGGAACGCGAAAGAGTCGTGTCTCCTCATTGTATTTTTTCCATTACTGGTGTTTTTTCGAGTGTTTATATATAGAAATAGTGATGTTTTATTCATAAAGTACCGAATTACAAGCGCCAGTGTGGGAAAGTGATACAATGTGGTGGAACATGACTTTTCGTGTTTCAAAACTCCGTCGAAGCTTATAGTAAAGTCGCCACTACTTTACTAAAGCATGACTGGATTTGACTGGCATGGACTGGACTTGATACCAAGACAGGACTATGACTACTTTTTAACTTATGAAACTTGAAAGTATCAAATCAAATTGTGCATTTGCCAGTGTCAAGTACACTGGCAAATGCACAAGATGCGACGCCAAAATCAAAGAAGTTTAGAAAAATTAATTACCAAAATAAAAAAAGCACAATGCACGAATGTGCCAAGGCCGAAGAAAGGAAAAAAAAATTACAGACTAAAAATATTTTTTTCTCAAATAGTAAATATAATATGTATTTATACATTGTGCAATTGTAGATTAGGTACAAATTGTTTTTTTCAGTGAAACTTTGTAAAAGAACATTTTTTAATAAAAAACAACGAAGTACTTTCAGTGTTTTCTTTATTTACCCGTATTTTTTTAGAGCTGTTGAGACCTCAGAAATCTGAAGTTGTGACTAACCACCAAATGACTCCCAAGTATCAGACATAAGTCATACTTATGCATTTAATTAAAACAAACAGTAAAATTTTCCACTGTAAATGCTTCTAATGAGACTTTGAATTCAAATAGCTAGGCTAGGTGTGCTTTACCATCTTCGACCACACCTTCACTTAACATCAGGTGAGCTGTGGTCAAACAACTAGCCTGTCAACCATAAAAAAAAAAAAGCATACCGATCAGGGTTTCACGTCTTATCTTAATAATAATTACTAAACTAATAAAAAAGAAATCAGCAAAGTATGTCAAATTTAAATTATTTAATTAGAAACGTAGAACAACAGTGGGACCATTTATAAAAAACGGGGCTGACCTGGATTAGGACAGAATTCCACGCGAATTAACGTATCGCGGTCATCGATAGGCTCTGATTTGCCTTTTCGTTGCGTTTTTAATTTTAACATTGGCTTAGAGAGTACCATATCGCGCCAATTTAATTCGAGCCACGTTACGTCAATGCGGCGTGTTAAGTATTCCTGTGTTTATACCGAATAAGGGCCTTAGTTTTCATGACAACACTTTTCAATTACATTTAATTTACAACAACGCCACATATTTCTCGAAAACATTTAAGTTTGCTTTAGTCTGTGACTCGTTCGTTAATAGTCTGTGCACTTGAACTTCTCCTTCCGGTGTCAGCAACGCCTGTCAAAATATTAAAAACATTAATTGATTGCTTTAATACACAGACGTTTGATGAAAGGTCCAAGCTTTAATAATTCTCTATTAAACACTTGACACTGGCAAATGATCAAAATGCGACGCCAAAAACAAAGAAAAAAAAACAAAAACTCTATTTGTCCACACGTTTTTAATCTGAGGTCCACACCAAAAATTAAAATACAGAAGAAGAAAAAACTCTAGTTTTAAAAACAAATTTTTATTTTTTTTACTAGTAAAGGTTTTAAAAAGTTTTAAAAACAATTTTTTTTTCTAATAAAAAACATAAAAATATATGCCTTTCCTAGTAAAAAAAAATAAAAATTTGTTTTTAAAACGAGTTTTTTTTTCTCTAACACTGTAAACAAGTACTTGTATAGACGGATGTTTGTTACTCTTTCACGCAAAAACTACTGAACGGATTTGGATGAAATTTGGTATGGAGGTAGCCGAGACACTGGATTAACACATAGGCTACTTTTCGTCTTGAAAACATGTACCGGGTAACACCGTGGGGCGCAGCTAGTATTATAAATGTGAAAGTTTGGTTGGATGGATGTTTGTTACTCTTTCACGCAAAAACTACTGAACGGATTTGGATGAAATTTGGTATGGAGGTAGCCGAGACACTGGATTAACACTTAGGCTACTTTTTGTCCTGAAAACATGTAACGGGTAACACCGCGCGGCGCAACTAGTAAACAATAAGAGTGCTCATTCAGTTGCCAATAAATTAGTAAAAAAAACATACCAAATGGTAATCATTAGCCGAGCATTGCGAGGCCGCATTTTCGCAGACGTACTTGGCGTAGATGTCACTGTGTGTCAATTCGAACAGCACGACCGTGCTGTCGTGCAAGAGCACGTGCACCGTGCACGGATTCACGGGCGACCAATGCACGGACTTTATCTCCAACTGTAACAGGGATAAGTTTCTATCACAAATTAGACCATAATACCTTTACCCAGTGGCGGCCTTAGCGGGTGGCAAGCAGGGCAACCGCCCGGGGCCTCGCGTTCTCAACTACCCAAGTAGAAAAAAGCCTTTACCAAATATGTATGTGTATCTCGCGACTAACACTTAACAAAACCCCCCCGTGAAAGCAAGGTTTCATTATTAGTGCAAGCATGTTACGGCCACTCGAGCACTCGAACTAATTTTTTAGTAAAACGGACTCAAAAGAAAAAAGGGCCGCACAATGATCTGTCGCCCCGGGCCTCGCAACAGCTAAGGCCGCCGCTGCGTTTACCTTTTTGACCCTTTATTTATTCGTAGCAATGATAGCTCAGTGGTCAGCGCGGTCGCTTCGCACGCCGAAGGGCGTGGGTTCAAACCCCAACAATGAGTTGCCGGTGAACGAAAACATCGAGAGGAAACCATAACATGGTGGTAGGGTACTTTCTAGTACTCGGCTGGCTAGCTACCACCCTCATGTTGAAAATCTGCCGCCAAGCATCCGACGGTGTGTTTCGGCAGTTACCCTTTAGAGCCAGTTCCATTCCAGGCTAGGTGTGTCTACCATCTTCGAACATACTGTCACGTAACATCAGGTGTGTGATCTGTGGTCAAACACCAAGCCTGTCAACCATAAAATTAAATTACTCTTATTTTGTAACTGTTTCTTTGTTTGTTTGTGTTTGTATTTGTTGCAAAATAAAATCTTTTTCTTTTAAAAAGTAATAACTCAGATGTAGCGATGACAGATCTGTGGTTAGCGCGGTCAGTGCACACGCCGAAGGGCGTGGGTTCAAGCCCCAACAATGAACTTGAACTACCGGTGAAGAAAAACATATAGAGGAAGATTGACAGCCTCGTTGGCTCATTGGTAGTATATCTGCCTTGAGAGCTGTAGGGTGTGGGTTCGATTCCCATTCAGGGCAAACATTTTGTGAATAAACAAATGTTTGTTCTGTGTCTGGGTGTTCTGTATGTATTTTAAGTATGTATTTACAAAAAATAAAGTATTTATGTATTCTATCAGTTATCTGACTTCCATCGCACAAACTCTGCTTAGTTTGGGGCCAGATGGCGCTGTGTGTAATGTCCTACGATATTTATTTAATTTAAGCGTTTACCTTTATCGAGTCTTCGTTCCAACAATGGGCGAAAACCTGAAAAAATACGAATTTTCTGTGTATTTACCTTCGTCACTGGCCGATCAACAGTGTCTGCTGATTTTCGTGACGTCACGCTGCTGATGAAGCGACCCTTGCTGTCTGACATGCACTTGTCCGCATCATGGAAGGTAGGAATATTTCTGGAATATAAAAAGAACTTCTAGAACCTCTTAGAACAACAATGGTTTGTTGTTCTTCTAGTTAGAATAACTTTTTTGTAAATACATAGATACTTATCCTACTAATATTATAAAATATAGCTGCGCCCCGCGGTGTTGCCCGCTTCATGTTTTCGGAATAAAAAGTAGCCCGTGTTAATCCAGGGTCTCAGCTACCTCCATAACAAATTTCATCCAAATCCGTTCAGTAGTTTTTACTTGAAAAAGTAACAAACATACATCCATACATCTATGCATTCTTACAAACTTTCGCGTTTAAATTATTAGTAGAATAGTAGGATGTGAAAGTTTGGATGGATTTGTTACTCTTTCACGTACAAACTAGTGAACGGATTTGGATGAAATTTTGTATGGAGGTAGCTGAGACCCTGGATTAACACATAGGCTACTTTTTATCTCGAAAACATGTAGCGGGTAACACCGGGGAGCGCAGCTAGTAATATATACAGCACATCCAGACAGAACAAACATTTGTTTTGCTATAAAATGTTAATCCTGAGTGGGAATCGAACCCACGCCCTGCAGATTTTAAAGCAGAAACACTACCAATAAGCTAGCAGAGCTGTCTTGAAATTGAAACTTAAGCCATGGACTTCTTAAAATGTCCAAAATGATTACGGAAAGAACATTTTACTGAACCTTGTCATATCAAACTCTATATGGTTGGGTTTTCCGTCTAAAATAACGAGATATGTCGTTATAGACCATTCTTCGTAAGACCGCTCACTAAAATAAAGTGCAAGTACATAGTAAAGGTTAAATAATTAACCAGATCTATTAGAACCTCAGGGCGAACCCTTTTTGGGGTCCAGGGCAAGTTTGATTCGTGGAAAATGAATACCCCAAATTTCTGGAATCGCATAGGAGGTCATAGCGGAAACGCGGAAAGAGTCGTGTCGCCTCATTTCATATTTTTCCAAAAAAAAAAACCAGTGTGTTTGTATAAAAATAGTGACGTTTTATTCATAACTAACAGCTCGCCCCGGCTTCGCACGGGTAAACAAAACTCGATTAACAATAGGTATAGCCTATGTCGCTCGGTGATAATGTTGCATTCTAATGAGGAAAGAATTATTCAGATCGCTCTAGTGGTTTAGGAGCCTATTCAATACAAACAAACAAACAAAAAATCAAATGTTTTCTCTTTATAATTAGTGTAGATGTGCCGAATTACAAAAGAGTGTGGAAAATGATATAATGTGGTGAAACATGACTTTTCGTGTTGCTTCCAAAACTCCATCGAAGCTTTTAGTAAAGTTGCCACTGACCACAGACGTGTTCTAAAATGGAGACCGCCAATCGGCAAACGTAGTGTAGGTCGCCCTGAGACTAGATGGAGTGACGATATACGTAAGACCACACCCTTCTTAACATCAAGCCGGGTGTGATCAAACGCAGCCCCCTAAGTATTACGTACTTAAAAAAAATAACAAAACACTGCTCTATAGTTGAACTGAACAAAGCGAGTAGTTGGATCGTAATATAATACATACTACATACTACTTATTACATATATATATATATGTATATATTTCAATAACAATCATAAAAAGTGTTGAAACAAAAAATGAGGGCAGAAAGAAAAACAAAGTAAAGGACCAAGTCGCATCAGTACCTGCAATCCAATGTAAGTAGAACTCTGTTGTCAAGTAAAGAACAAAGGTTTACGGTTCCCGTATCAGTGGCCGCTAAAAAGTATGGCAAACCTTTATTTGACACTTCCAAGTTTGTTACGGACGAAGTATCAGCTGAAAGTAAAAAAAAAAAAAATTATTCACTCAAAACTCATAAGCCGTCCCTAGACGGTCATGCAGCATGGCATGCGTTACGTGCTGTCATGCACGCATGACCGTTTAACTGTATTAATTGATGTGAATGACATGCAAACTACGTGCTGGTTTGACGTTCCTTTTTATTTTCTATCCTGCAAGTTATGACTGACATATTGTCGAAATAGCGAGACGCTGTTTACTGAATACTGCACTATACTCAGGCTGAACTGGAAGGGCGATAGAAACGAATGATTTGATGCATGATAATTCTCGTAAGCGCATGTCATGCCGCATGACCGTCTAGGGACGACTTTAGGCGATATTCTGCTGCGCTGTTTAGGGAGCTACAGATCCTGCCGTTCATCAGTTTGTTTGTCTGTCTGTCCGTCTGTCACCATGCTGTATCTCATGAACCGTGATAGATTAGACAGTTGAAATTTTCACAGATGATGTATTTCTGCTCCCGCTATAACAAAAAAAACTAAAAAACAGAATAAAATTAATATTTTAGGGAGGCTCCCATACAACAAACGTAATTTTTTGCCGTTTTTATACATGCACTTATGTTTTTAATAATTTATTTTAAAAGTAGCCTTCGTCCGTACCTCTATTAACATAATTATTATAACCAATTCAATTTTCATAAGACACATTTGGCCGTTTAGTCGAAAAGGTATCAAACAGACAGAAAGACAGAGAAACAAGGTCGCTCTAAGACAAAATACTCACTGGCAATCGTAAATCTTTCTATTTTCACAGCACCAAGACATCTTTTGCAACACAAAACCTCACCGCAATTTTTTGCCACCAAATAATTATCGACGTTCTCGATTCTCATAATCCTCAAATCGTAACACATAACACCAGTTTCCCAATTTTTCGGCAAATTTATTTCGACTGGCAATATTTTTTTCCTCATGCTGGCAGCACTGGACGGCCTGTCAAAATCAAAATCTAATTTCGAAGAAACGGCCGACTGAGGCCGGGAATTTTGAGTTTTGAAAAGACTTTTTTCTTTCTTCTTCAAAGATAACCGCCTTTTTGCTGCGTTTAGATTAAATGAAGTTGAACTCTCGCCGTTTATATGACGTTTCGAATAAATATCAATGTGATCCCTTATATGTATTGTTTGACATTTTTCGAGCTTCAATTTCGATAAATAAGCTTTTCCGATATCTTTTGACGATTGCAGCTTGTCTTGTATTATCGACCATATTGTAAGAATGCCTACACGTTGAAGAGACACTATCTGAAAGTAAAGATAACTCTTTATTGCTCAGATTAGAAATAATAAATTATAACGTGTAATTAGAAATAAGTATTGTAACAAAATCGGGTTTGTTACAACACTTATGACTCGAGAACCTCTGAACCGATTTTAAAGGTTGTTGATTTGTTGGACTTGTCTCCGTCTCGATTAACAGAATAAATAATGGGAAATTGACTAAGAACATGAACGAAAAATCGCTCACTCGCTCACTCACTCAATCACTCACTCAATCACTCAATCACTCAATCACTCAGTCACTCACTCAGTCACTCCCTCACTCACTCCCTAACTCACTCAGTCACTCCCTAACTCACTCAGTCACACCCTCACTCACACAGTTACTCCCGCACTCATTTTGTTACTTCCTAACTCACTCAGTTACTTCCTAACTCACTTAGTCACTCCCTAACTCACCCAGTCACTCCCTCACTCACTCTCTCGCTCACTTGGTTACTCCCTCACTCACTCAGTCAGTCACTGAGTTAGTGAGGGAGTGACTCAGTAGTGAAGAAGTGACTGAGTAGTTAGGGAGTGACTAAGTGAGTGAAGGAGTGAATGAGTGAGTGAGTGAGTGAGTGAGTGATTTTTCGTCCTCGAGTCCGTTCGTTCGACAAACCGACCGACCGACGGACGTACGGATGGATTTGGGTTTGGGCTTTTGGTGGCTAAGTGAGTGAGTGAGCGAGCGAGCGAAAGAACGTACGACCAACCAACTGAAAGACCGTCCGTCCGTCTATTCATTCATTTGTTCATGTCTTCGTTCGTTCATTCATTCATTCATTCATTCATTCATTCATTCATTCATTCATTCATACTTATTTGGAAAGCCCTAAACCAGGGAGATGTAAGAAAAAAACCCAGTAATAGAGACTGAGGATTTGAATTCTTAAGGTCTCTCCACTACTTAAGAGATTAAAATTTAAATTTTCATCATACTTGTCCCACAACTCGTCTTCCTGTCTCCATACTTCTAACATCGGTATCCATTTCGAGTCCAACGATACAATCGATCTCATCTGTAGTATGCAAGCTGCCACCACTGCTGGTGAAAGCACAAGATTGGAGAGCAATTGAGAGAAGAGGCTGTAATTAAATAAAAATGTTATAAATTAACCTAAGTACCTCAACAGGAAAAAATACTTCTTAGGACTAATTCGATAACAGTCAAAACTTTTGTTAGGTTATCTCTGTCCGTGATGATAGACCGGCCCCAATAGAGTAAAGCATTATTATTGTCTTAAGACTGTAATTACCTGATCAAAACCGATGTGGCTGTTTTTCAAGTTCCATTCCCTATCTCTTTCCATATCTGTAAGTTTTGAACAATCGACTTTCACAAACTCGTTGTTTTTTCCCCCATCATCGTTCCGCCATGTTGGTTCTTCGCTAAGATCCCATAGATGAATGGAGCTTAAATCAGAAGAAATAAAATTTATTTTGTCTAATTTGAATACAAAGAAAGTGAATTTAGCTTACCCGTCATCCAAAGCTGCTACAAAAACGCCATTGACATTTCCCCTAAATCTTCCGATCACAATATCATCAATAGCAGTAAGATATTTCGTTGGTTCTGCTCTGGCAACACTCAAGTCCCATAGACAAATCAAAATCCTTTTCCCGTGTAAACTTTGAGATTTCTTGTGAATAGTTAGAATCAAATTGGCTTTTGTTTCAGAGAAAATCACTCGAGTCACTTTCGCATATTTCAAAAATGACAGCTTTCCGTCTTCTGCTCTTTTACTTGATAGCGAAAAATAACCTTTACTGAAAGGTATTTTATTACTTTTGGACAAATTATTAACGTCTTTGTCGCCAATGTTTGAGCTTAGAGCATGGCTTATCTTGCTTTCAAACTTTTTTAAAAATTTTGCTAGCTTATTGGTACTGTAATCGTTAGATTTTAATTTTGATTTGTAAGTTTCGTATGGCAACATTTCATCATTACCGGCGCCATCTTTTTGTTCCAAGAATACTCTTAGAGGGTTTGATTTGTAATTTTCATCCACGTTTATTTTTCTGTCATTTTGATTGTTAACATTTGTTTTTAACATGAATGTGAATTTCGTTAAATAATCCTCAGTATGTTTGCTATATTTCCGTGCTAAAATATCTTTAGTCATATAAATATCGCTTTTTGAAAACTCAACAGGATGTTGAGTCCATTTTTGACTAACCACTATTTCGTCAGTTTGAATCTCCTCAGTGACACCGTCATCAAAAGTTTGGACTCCAATTTGGGTATAATTCGACCTCCCGAAGGTTGCCATGTATAAATCGTACGAAATAGGTTGCATTTCAAATAGAGAGTAAGACATTTCATGTAAAGTGATCATCCCGAGTAAGTCTTTCGCTCGCTGCTGGAGACGTTCGTGGATTTTGCGCTTTAGTTTATTCTGTTTTGATTTTGTGAGATCTATGAAAATATTTCTGTAATAAAATAATATACGAAAAGATTAAAATCTTATTATCAACTTTCTTGCGCGTGTGTCTTGACCGCGAACAGAATTGATTTTGATGGTTTTCGATTCATATCATAAATAGTTTAAAAATGTATATTTTAATTGCACATTATATACGTTACAATTAGATACGTTTGTTTTGGTTAGATTTATATTTTCTGATGTTAAGCTACAATATGATCTAGGATAAGATGAGCTTAAGTTGCCAATGTGGCTGGCTACCTATCAAATAACAAATTGTTATTCTGTCGCTAAACTTTTGACAGTGGTTTCCGTCAACCTCATCCAAGCTAGGTGTGTTTACCGTCTTCAACCGCACCATCGTTTAACATCAGGTGAGCTGTGACCAACACTTATACATTCAACCTTAAAAAACCACCAAATGCTTACCTATCAGCCTGCTGTGTTTTTAAACTAGAACCGGCACTGGAACTGCTCATGTCCTGAAACCCCTCATCAGTAAGTGAAACCGTTTTCCGATCTTCACTGTCTTCCAGAATGAAATCCATTGCTAACGGTTTCGATTTAGCGGAACGTTGGTCACGAAGGTCGAAGTTACCTGAAGGATCAGATTATATTATTTTTGGTAGGAAATTTGAAATGAAACTAACGAGACACTCTTGTAAGCGAACAATATTTTTTAAGGTTGTGTTCTTACCCGAGTCCAGCATTTTTTCCTCGTCCTTTTCCTTCAAACTACTCTCATCGACTATTACTACTCCTTCATTCCGCTCACTACTCTCGCTTATCCTACTCGGTTCACTTTTCTTGCTAGTTTCGCTCGTCCCACCAGAATCAGTTAGATCGCTATGATAAGATTCGAAATCCGATTCATAACTTTCGAAATCATCTTCGTAGCTAACATCTTCGTCACTAGATTTATCCTTTTTTAACTGAAAGGCAATAGTCTGATTTAGAAGACTAGATAAAACTTAAGATTCGAGATATTTATTGCTTCCATACAGTACAAGACGTTGTAAACACAAAATAGTATATGGTACACAGTCAAATGTGGACCCTGTAGAACTTCTTAGCGTTCAGTAGAATTTGCAACCCCTATGAAGGCTTAAATGTCCCTTTAAATAAGTATTATCGTTTATCCTTCATTGCCCGCGTTCCTATCTCTACCCAAAATTTGATATGATCCTACCAACACTGCTTTGTATAATATACTCTTTCCAACAATTCATTTATAGATGTTCTTGGCAGGCCAAGGTGTTTTATTAGATTATAGAGGGATTTTGCTGGTATTTCTTTCACTCCCACTTCTACTGCATATAAATTGACTATAAAATGTATCACGATGAACTCATTTGTAAGGTCATCTATTTAACTTTATCGTGAGATTTTTATGAATATTCTTTCCCCATAAGTACAATAAGTTGTTGAATTTACTGTACTTATGGGAATTTTATTTTGAGTTTTCTTGAGGAAAGTAAAATGCCAAGGTTGGATGACTTACAAGCTCTCAGGAATTTTGTTATGATCTTTATACGTGTATTATACTAATATTATAAATTCAAAAATTTGTGGGTTTGTATGTATGTTTGTTAATTTCTTATGCTGTAACGGTATTACGGATTTAGGTAAAATTTGGAACGCAAATAACTTATACCATGGATTAGCTTAATTTTTATTCCGGAAAACGCGGGGGTGTAATAGTTTTATTAGTTATTACCTTCGGCTTGTCTTCATCGAACTCCACGTAAAACGCTTTAGGTTGAGCAATTAATTTCTGTGATAAATTAATCATACCAGCGTTATTGTCTATTATTTCAGACTTTAATATTTTTACTTCGTCTTCATCTAGTGTTCTCGTTTTAGTCCGTTTTCTTTCTTTTACAACCTCCTTTAGATCGTTGCTTACTTCTTTAGTTTTATTTACATTTGAAGTTTGTTTATAGAGGCTAAGGCTAGGCTCTTTGCTTTGGGTGCTTTCTGAACGTTCACTTTTTCTCGAGCTACCCGCCTCCTTTTCACGCGCTGGATTCAAAGCTAACCGTCGTTTTACTGCTGGTGAGTTAACGGTGACATTTGTGACAGGCTTTCTTGGCGTTTCGTTTCTTCTTACAGAGTTTAAAGTTTTTGCATCATTCTTTTTAGGTGTATCTGTTCTGCTTATTTGGCTAACTGAAGATGCTGAAGATTTCAAGAGGCCTTTCATTGGCGATGTATTATTTATGTTTGTTATACCAGGAACCTTTTTTGGTGCTTTTGTGACGTTTTGTGCGTTGCTTTTTTTCTTTTGTGCATAGATGTCAGCCGTTGTGGATTTTTGAACGAAGTCTCTAGGAGTGGAGACAGTATAGACACTTTTTTTGGGTCTTTCATCTTGTTTCTTTATTGGTTCCTCTTTAGATTCTTTTTTGGTTCTTATATCAGTTTTCCTTGATGTTGTCTGCATTATATGGGTAAAGTGCTACGAAAACATTAAAAATTTATTAATGTTTTATTATACATAGTTTTTTTTATCAAAAGACATTTCACACACCGCGATCTAGCCCTAAAATAAGTAAAACTTGTACTACGACAGTCTGATAACTGATAGAATACTTAAATAGCTTCTTTTTGTAAATACATACTTATAATAGATACAGAACACCCAAACACAGAACAAATATTTTGTTTATACAACACAATGTTTGTCCTGTGTGAGAATCGAACCCACGCCCTACAGCTCTTGAGCAGACATTCTACCAATGAACCAACAGGGCTATAAAGCATGCCCATCATGATCATTGACTTCTATGGCTTCACTGCTTTGGCACTGAGACTTTCGATGGTTAGTCTCAATACTCCTATAATTTAAACTTTAAAAAAAACTGTACTTTTGAAGCGATGACAGCTCAGTGGTTAGCACGATCGGTCCACACGCCGAAGGGCGAGGGTTCAAACGTGAGGAAACCATAGCATGGTGGTAGGATACTTCCTAGTACTCGGCTGGCTAGCTACCACCTTCAAGGCGACAATCTGCCGTCAAGCATCTAACGGTGTATTCCGGCAGCCTCACTTGAGAATCGGTTCCATTTAAGGCTAAGTGTACTTTACCATCTTCGACCACACCGTCACTTTAATATCAGGGGAACTGTGGTCAAACACCTTGTTTATCAACTATTTAAAAAAACCGGCCAAGTGCGAGTCGGACTTGCACACGAAGGGTTTCGTATCACTATTTATAAAAACGGCAAAAAATCACGTTTGTTGTACGTAAATATATTTTTTTGGTATGTTTTTGTTACAGCGACAACAGAAATACATCATCTGTGATTTCAACTGTCTAACTATCACGGTTCATGAGATACAACCTGGTGACAGACGGACGGACAACGGAGTCTTAGTAATAGGGTCCCGTTTTACCCTTTGGGAACAGAACCCTAAAAAACAGAAAATGTATGACTACAATGAGCTCATTTTGGGTCCGTACACACACACAAGCGTAAATATTGATTCATTAATAAAAAACACAGTAACAGTTGACCTAATGAATAATAAATAGGTAGATACTTAATTTATTCGTACCTTGACATAATTATTTATGAAACAAATCCGAAGAAAAATGTATTTCTCACTTACACAATAAACTAAACTCTAGATAGTTTACAACAATTTCAGAGAATCTGATAATTAAAAACTATTGACACACAATGTATTCGTAAACTGAATACTTTTTCCTATTTTAGTATCACGTTAACTATTATAGACCTTTGCGTGACAAATAGCACAAACGGAAAACACGTTTTCCGTTTCTATGGTTACGTGAAACGTAAACTCAAGTAGATAGAGAAAAGAACGAGTGACACTGGCTGAATGCAAAATTGCGACGCCAAAAAATTGGAGAAAAAAAGTTTACGGACATATTATATAGCGGGAACGCAAAAATATCATGTATTTTTTTTCTTTGGTCTTGGCCACTGTCAAGTGTTCTATATTTTCAAGTTTCAAAAGTTTAATAAGTTGCCTAGTAGCTATAGTTATAGTCAAAGTCCGGTCTATGTCAGTCAAATCCAGTCATGCTTTAGTAAAATAGTGGCGTCTTTACTATAAAGCTTCGATGGAGTTTTGGAAGCAACACGAAAAGTCATGTTTCACCACATTATATCACTTTCCCACACTCGCGCTCGTGATTCAGTACTTTATGAATAAATACACCACTATTTTTATACATAGACACTCGAAAAAAACACTGGTATTGGAAAAAAAACAACGGGGCGACACCACTCTTTTCGCGTTCCCGCCAAAACTCACCGCGTCAGTTTATGTTTTTTTTACTCTATGGTTTATTATTAGTCTGTGAATATTTTTTTTGGTTTTACCGCCTTTCCCCATATTTCGAACTGTTTTATTTAATTATGTTGGTAGTTTTAGTTTTAGTTTTACATAAAATTTTACTGTGACTCGATTGATTTAACTGGTTTTTATATTCATTACATTGCAGTGCAATTGTGATTTTTCGTTTTAGAAAATGTTTTCCAAAGTAACGTGCGGCACAGTACGTCCTTCAAAACGGCGATTGGACGTGACAGACGACAAAATCGAAACTTTATCCAAAATTATCAACAGCAACACGAAAAAATCTTTTCTTTTGGCCAAACTTAACAATATAAAGTTAAAACAACAAAAGTTGAATGTACTTTATGGTCTACTTTCCGAATCTAGCAAGCAAAGTTTATTGAATGAAATCGATATTATGATTTCTGAGAACGAAATTGACATCGAAATTGAGTCCATGAGGAGCTCCAAGAAATTTAAGAACATAGAGAATAGATACACAGAGAAATTATCCCGAGGTAACGTTTTGCAGGGTTATAAGTTTAGGGTGTACTACTCTGAAAGGGGGTTATTGTGAACAACTTTTACTATAACCCAAAGAAGTCATTTTTAGGGTTATAGTACAAGCTTTGTTTAGTTTGGAGTATAGGCGCTGTGTGAAAAAAGGGGTTCGTACCCAAAGGGTAAAACGGGGCCCTATTTAGTAATAGGGCCCCGTTTTACCCTTTGGGCTAAACTCCGCTGTCCGTCCATCTGTCTGTCTGTCACCAGGCTGTATCTCATGTACCGTGATAGTTAGACAGTTGAAATTTTCACAGATGATGTTTTTCTGTTTCCGCTATAATAACAAATATTAAAAAACAAAATAAAATAAATATTTAAGGGGGCTCCCATACAAGAAACGTGATTTTTTTGCCGTTTTTATAGATAATGGTACGGAACCCTACGTGCGCGAGTCCGACTCGCACATGGCCGGTTTTTTTTTAAATTCTGTTTGTCTTAACTCTAATACGTAATAAAGTACCTTAAAAATAACATACCTAGACGATTTGACAGTCCCGTTGGCTCATTGGTAGTATGGTAGTATATCTGCCTTGAGAGCTATAGGGCGTGGGTTCGATTCCCACTCAGTGCAAACATTTTATGAATAAACAAATGTTTGTTCTGTGTCTGAGTGTTCTGTATGTATTATAAGTATGTATTTACAAAAAGAAGCTATTTAAGTATTCTATCAGTTATCTGTCTTCCATAGCACAAACTCTGGGCCAGATGGCGCTGTGTGTATGGTCCTACGATATTTATTTATTTATTATTATGTTTTGGCGTGACGGCCTTGCTTTTCAGCCATCTTTTCTTTGTTACCATTCTTTACTGTGCACACCAAAAAGTACAGTAAACAAAAGAATCTAATAAGCTAGTGCCACAAGTGGCGGTCTTATCGCTAAAAGCGATCTCTTCCAGGCAATAAAACAATGGCAAACACGATACATCTTAAGAACAGATGGGACATGTTGTAACATTATTAAAAAAATAAAATATGACATAAAGTAAAAAACAAAAACACAGTCAAGTAAACCTAAGTTGGTAAAAAATATAATTAAGTACTTAAATAAACTGGAATATAGCTTTTTTTTAATAGCTTTGGAAAATAATGCAATGCAATATGATTTTTCCCGCCACGTTCCGGTCAAAAGAAATGTACCTACTTAGGTACATAGTTATAACTGAATCTTTTTTTGCAGATCAACGCGACAAAGAAAACCGTGTTTTTAATTCAACTCCCAAAGAATCTTCCATATCACAGCACAAAGACTTTGCTAAAACAATTAAAAACGTTCAAGGAGTAGAAACATCAACGAGTACTACAAACATTTGCAAACGAACCCAATCAAATAATTTAAATAATAATTACAAATGTGACAAAGGTGTAAACACTGATCCAGTGTTTATCTATATCTTAAATACGACAGAATCAGCGCTTTCGGCAAACGAAAGTATGCCTTTTACTGTAGAAACTGTGAATATTGTAGAAGAAAGTATATCACCAGTCACGTCAAGAAATAGTTTGCCCCCTAAAGAAGAAAGTTCGACTGGTAGTGTTTCACTTAGAAGAGAAAACGTATCACCTGTAGAAAATAACGAGTCAGCAATTAAAGATAATTCATTACAGACAGAAAACAACGATCTTGGATCGATCCAATCGAAGTGGTTTGAGCACTCCTTCGAAATGGAGCATTATGGAAATGCTAATGTTTCACCTAAACAGCTTGAAATTAGTGTTAAAGATAACTATTCATCTAAAATCACTGATAACAATAATAAATGCAATCAGGCTAACATCAAGAAGTGTCATGAAATCAAATCAACATTAAAGCCATCTAAAGGAATGTCAACTGAGCAACCTATAACGGTAGACTCTACAACCAATTCAAACATAAACAAATCTGAAAATGAAAATGTAAAAGCCGCTACAAACATGGATTTACCTAAAACTACAACTCAACCTAATACTAAAACATTCCTAAAAGTTATCACGAAATATCCGAAAGATCCTGAAACATTGCCAGATGCTGTTTCCATAGACTTATCTAAAACAAACCATAGTCACAAGGATATTCTTAATCTATACAAGTCTTACAAACAGATTTGTTCTTCAGAACAAGTAACAAGAAAACAGGGGTCGTCTAAAAATTTACAATCAATTCAAAGTGGCAGCATCAATAATAATGATAGGGATTTTCTGGAAATATCAAATGATTTTAAAATAGCTGTTAAAAATAATACAGATTCTGCTAATAAAACTATATGTACTGAAAATTTACAGTATTGTGCTAAATCGCCTACAGAAAACTTGGAAAAGAGAAAACAAGAAAAGGAGAATAAAGATCGTAAAACTAAAATCAAGCAAACAAACGATACAAAATCTAACTTCAGGGATTCATTTACCATATCACAGAACGCATCTACAAAATCTAAGGAATTGTTTACCAAATCACTACACGTGCCAACCAAATCTAAAGGCTCATGTAAAAAATTTGAATATTTGGTAAATAAATTTCAAAAGAGTTCTGAAGATTCTCTTATCAAATCCCAGAATTTTTCCACAAAAAGACAGCACTCCCCAAACAGAAAAATCCAAAGAAACTATCAAGAACACAATTGGTAAAGCAATTTAGTTCACGTGGCACTCCTCAGGGTCACTTTCGTCTGTTTCCTTTTTAACATGTAAAATAACTTCAAACATCATTTTCAGCTGTTCAGATCATATCCCGAGAAGACCTCATTAATGTTCTATTCAGACTTGCTGGAATCAAAACGTAACAAATCTGTGACTTCAACATCATCAGTGCAAAATGCTAGCTGTCGAGTGTGGTTTGGTCTATGATTAATGTGTGTGCATTTACCATCAAAAAAATACTCAAACAGAGCTGATTCCCAATGCCTTTCCGCTAAATACACCCACTTTGCTCATTGACTTCCCTGCCAATTGATTTACTGCCCATTTTGTTCATTAACTATCTGCCAGATCATTTACTCCCCTGTTAGCTCATGCTAATTGGGAGTGGTTTCTATTCCCTTCCAGAATATACATATGTGTATTTGTGACTTTTATGTTTAATCATAATCATAATCATTTATTTGTTTGCGTATATGGGTGAAATACAGTTGGTAGAAATTAAAAACATAGCGCGCCATATCCCGTCTTCCGGCATGCAAAAATTTGGTTTATGTTTAGGTGTTATTTCCATAGTAAAATCTTGCTTAGTTTGGGAAATATGAATTTCAATTTAAAATGTGGTTAGTCGGATTTTAAAATTTAAATGTGCTCATTTAAGGTGAAAAATCGTTTCGGCTTCTACATTTTAATTTGCGTTATTTTTAATTATGGTAAAGTCAAATAGTATTTTTTTCCAAAATTTCTCTTTGTAAGTAATTTCTACGACATTTTGATTTTGCATGAGACTAAAAAGCCATTTACGTTACTGGGAGGTACTACTGATTACAGTTTTATTAAAATAAAAAGAATTAAACTTAGAACTAATTTTTAAGGTTTCTAATAGCTAAAATGTTTTTTTTTTGACAAAATTATTTGACTACATTTAGATTGACATCTACCGAGACTATATTTTGACATATAAGTATGCCGTGTACTATAAATATTAAGTGTAATATATATACCTTTGTAAGGCACCTACAATGTACATAATTATATACTTACTTAATTTTATTAAAATTTCTTAAGGAAATCTCATAAATGTTATAATATAGACAAGAAGTAATGATTACGTGTAATATTTTGATATATATTATAACTTTGTTACTGCTATTTGAAATAGCATTTCGAAGTTATAACATTTTGATTATGTGTTAGTTTTGGAAATCATTAATTGTGAGAAATAAACATGATTTACAAATGTTTTTGTCTAGTGTTATTATTTTATTCATTTTTTCTGTATTAAGAAAGAAGAAAGAAAGAAAAAAAGTTTTATTTTGTAACACAAGCACAAAAACAAACAAACAAACAGAGAAACATTTACAAAATAGGCGCTCACCTCAGCATAATACTGTTCATAGTAAGTGGTATACAGAAAATGTTTCAAAATCAAAATGTATTTATTTGCTAAGTAGGCACAGATGTTAAAATGTTGGTACATAAATAAAAACCTCGCTTAATCCAGAATTGGGTATGCAAAAATTAGATAAAATATTTACCTACTATTAAATAATGTCAAATTGGATAAAATAGAATTATTTATTACATAATGTCAAGTTTATATTAATTAAACTAGTATTTTGGGTGGTGCGCGGGCCGCAAGCGGCCCGCGAGGGGGGGTTTGTAGCGAGGGGGGAAGGTCACAGAGTTTTTTTTTAATTGAATAAATAGGTAAAGAATCGCAATACAGTTGACTTAAGGCTGATGATGATGATGCTTATGATTAATTTTATGACCGGCACCCTGAAACTAATTCCATCAAAAAAATAACTTGAAAACTAAAAACTTTTTAATTGAATTTTGAAGAAAGCAGTAGAATAAATAAGTACAAGTTGGCACGCCATAGGAACAATAAACAAACCGAACCATTCAAAAGCCTACTTTATTTTAGAGGAAATAAAGTAGGTATATCGACACCAAAGTTAAGATTGTCTCAATATGATACCTACCTTTACTACTCATAATATTCGATAGGCGCTCACGAAATGGCTGAGCGATTCCAACCCTTATGGCCCAGACATACGATATTATAATGTAACCGCCTGTATTCTATGTGTCGAACAGGTAACGGCGAACAGTTTTGTTTAGCCGTGGTCCTACCTACCTATTATGAATTCAAGTGGCAAAACTTTAAAAAAATGATATAATTACGAACCTACCTATTACATCGATTTGACAATAATTTTAGCACGCCATAGGAACAATAGGCAAACCGAACCATTAAAAAACCGACCTTAAAGTAAAGTTTAGAGGCCATAAAGTAGTTATATCGATGCCAAAGTTAAGATGCAGTATCCTTTTGTTCGGTGCGGACTGTTTACCTTTACTACACATAATAATAGGATGTTTTTTTATTATTTTGGTTCGTTAGGCGCTCACGAAATAGCTGATCGATTCCGAACCTTATGACCTAGACATACGATATGCGTAACTATTTTCCTTGTGTTTAACAATGCTATAAAAAAACCTCGAGAAAGAAACCTAAAATGCACATCGATGCCAAAGTTAAGTTCATACTTCCTGTGATAGAGGAACTATTTTTCAAAATGCTGTCGGAGATACATACCTATAGTAGGTAGAAAAGATCACGCCACATATTCAAGCGCCGGCCTTTGCTACACTGGCGTTGAACGAAACGCGCAAGCAAATCGCGCCTTGAAAAATCGCGGCGGAACATAAAAACAATAGATAGTGCAACATAAAACATCTGGCATTAAGTAGATATAATGCATGCAAATACTTATAATGCATACATAGACCACTAACATCACCTCTTTTAAGCTTAGACGGGTGAAAATCGTCTACATACTTACATATAAACACGAAAAGTTGTTAACAACACACATACAAAAAAAGGGCTGTCATTGAAGCGCGCGACGCCATTACAGATTTGTACTTAATACATCGATTTTTAAAATACGGAAAGAAAGTAAGCAACATTCACCTTATTTCACTATTAAACCACTTTACAACATGAGAAGTACACAAACACAAACTCTCTATAATAACTCTGTATATTGGCCGAAATTATATTAAATTACTCCCTACATACTACAACAATTTTACAAATAGAACCTTATGATCCAGACATACGATATGCGTAACTATTTTCTGTGTGTCTAACAGGTAGGAGATTTCGGCAATGTGGCAACAGCCGTGGTCCTATTATGAATTTGACAATAATTTTTACCACGTTAAAGGAACAATAAATAAACTGAACCATTCAATAACCGACCTTATTTCAAAGGCAACAAAGTAGGTATATCGATGCCAAAGATAAGATGCAGTTTATCCTGTTGTTTACATACCTACCTTTACTACTCATAATTGCAAATAATAGCAATTACGAACCTTATGGCCCAGACATACGATATGCGTAACTATTTTCCTTGAAACAAACCGACAAAGTACTTTTTTACCACGTTAAAAGAACAATAGACAAACCGAACCGTTTAGGAAAACCCGACCTTATCGCGCGAGTAATAAAGTGGTGGCGACGTTAAAACGACGGCAAAGTTAAGTTTGCCGCTTCACTGGCGTTGAACGAAACGCGTAAGCGCCTATGAAAACTCGCGGCGGTTGTGACCTTTTGGTCGCGAGACCTACACACAAATTATTTTGTATGGGACCTATGTTTTTTTTAATTGCATCTGAAAGATCTCGACGTCCTCTATGACGTTTGTTCGAGCGACATCTCGAAAAAGTTTACCGTTTCGGAGATATCAGAGGTTACATTTTGTATGGTGATCATGTGTTTTTTGTGTGAAACACATGTTTTTTTTTGACGAACCTAAAAGTAACCAAGTTTTTGAGTATATTTAGTTAAAGTGCAATAGTAAAAATGTCTCTAGTTTCCGAGATCCGATGGGGTACCACGTCGAGGAGTCGACTTCCGGAAGGTCCGACATTTTATTCGGACCCTCTGAACGATTCTCTATACGGCTGTATATTTAGTTTTTTCCTATGACATCTCCTTATATGAGTTCTATTTCTCTAAGTGAGTCAGTCAGTCAGTGAGTGGTTATTTAAGTTTATATTATAGTAAAGTAAAGTAATTATAGTAATAAAGTAATAGTAATAAAGTAAAGTAATATGTCACGAGGTCTATTATAAAATGTCAATCGGTGCAATTTATTTGAATGTTACTATTCAAGCAATTGTGATTTACCGCAAATAAAGACCAAAACAGATGCCAGTAGCTGTGATTTCACGGTAAAATTATGCTCCATTTGTCCATGAATGGCAAAAATGTATTTGTATGGAAATCGAACCACTTAAGTATCAGTTCTTAAATACATGATCGACTAAAATAAATCACATATTTTTTGTTAAACAACATATTCTGGTACGCAAATTAAAATGAATGTAGCCTTAAGATATAAAAAGTTACAGATCCATAAAACTAGGAAATGGCTGATTGGATTATGTTGTACAAGCAAATCGCCCCGGTTTCGCACAGATATGATTCGTTTCAGTGAATTGATTACAAAACATTGAGCTTACTACATAAAAGTACAAAAGTTTTATCAAAATTTAGCTCCAAATACCTATTCCGTAAAATATGTCAAACATTAAAAAAATGTATTTAAAAAAAATAGTTTTCTATTCTATACTATTATAAAGAGGCAAGATTTGATTGTTTGTTTGTATTAAAAAGGCACCGAAACTACTGGACCGATTTCAAAAAATCTTTCACCGTTGGGAAGCTACACTATCCCCGCGTGACATAGGCTACTTTTTATCTCTGTATTCCCACGGAAACGGGAATTATGCGGATGAAACCGCGAGGCGTCCGCTATATTTAATAAATTGTTACAAAATGTTTCCCATTTTGTTTTATTTTTATAGATTAGTACCAAACTACTAATTTAACAAATTTAAAAAGTTTTTATGTTTGTTTCTCAATTACACAAAAACGGATGAACGGATTTGGATATATGAAACACTGATGGTTTATTATCTTCCCACCAGGGAAAATACCACCGGCTTCAGGGGAAGCTTTACTTGGTGGTAGATCTCCCTAGCAGAAGGTCGTCTAGGTAGGTACCACCGCAGTACCAGTTATTCTGCAGCTAAGCATTAGTGTGTAAACATTACTGTGTTCCAGTTCGAAGGGAATTGCAGCTAGCGAAATTACTGGGCTGTTGAGACTAACCATCGAAAGTCTCAAAGTAATGAGCGCCAAAGCAGTGATGCCCTGGACTTTGTTTTGCTGCTCAAAGTTCTGTGTATCGCTGCGATGGTCGTGGACAGGCGCTATTCTTACCATCAGGAGAGCGTTTAGTTCGTCTCATTACTATTTACATAAAAAAAGCATTTACAAGCTTTGGGTTTAGTAAGCGGAGTAATATACAGACGCGCACAGTGATTTTTTGTATACCTACTTAATTTTTCTAATTATTTGTTTTCCTTCGTTGCAGTCAACTCATTTTACATAATGAAAACTGTAGTTGCAACGTACTTTGCTTTTTGCACAATTTGCTTTCAATGTAAGTAGATTTCGATTTTTATTTTACACTAGGTGCGCCCCGCGGTGTTACACGCTACATGTTTTCGGGATAAAAAGTAGCCTATGTTTTAATCCAGGGTCTCAGCTACCTCCATACCAAATTTCATCCAAATCCGTTCAATAGTTTTTGCGTGAAAGAGTAATAAACATCCATCCATCTAGACTTTCACATTTATAATATTAGTGGGAAGTGGCTTATATTATGAGTGTGAATTTCAGTGTTCCGTTCGACAACGGCGCACAAGTCGCTGGTACAAAAGAATGTACTCTTCAATCCAAGCCTGTTCTTCCATAATACAAACTCTCGCAGGTAACTAAATCATTTTAGTAAAAATAAAATAATTAATCCATTGCACGAACGATGGCTTCAAGATACGAGTGAATCTTTTAAGAAAACGTATCTACTCTATCGTAGACCGCACCTTCGCTTTACATTTGGCGAAATAGTGATCAAATACAAGCCAGAACATAATTTAAAAAAAAAAAAAAAAAAATAGGTGGTTTGGCGGGAACGAAGTCGTGCACCGTTGTATTTTATTCCAAAACTAGTGTTTTATCGAATGTTTATTCATAAAAATGGTGGTGTTTTATTCATAAAGTGCCGAATCACAAGCGCGAGTGTGGGAAAATGATATAATGTGGTGAAACATGACTTTTCGTGTTGCTTCCAAAACTCCATCGCAGCTTTATAATAAAGTCGCCACTACTTTACTAAAGCTACTACTTGACCAAGACTGGACTTTAGACTATAAGCTCCGAGGCAACTTATTTAACTTTTGAAACTTGAAAAAATAAAACACTTGACACTGGCAAATGCTCAAAATGCGACACCAAAAACAAAGAAAAAAAAAGTACGTGATAAGGCGTATCTTTTTTATTTTGTTATAGCGTTGTTTTTTTAATTATGTTCTGGCTTGTATTTGATCACCCCTTACACTTAGTTACATATAGTTGAGATCACAGTTAGTTACATATAGTTGAGATCACAGTTAGTTACATATAGTTGAGATCACAGTAGGCAGCGGCGGCCTTAGCTGTTGCGAGGCCCGGGGCGACAGATCATTGTGAGGCCCTTCGTCTTTGAGTCCGTTTTACTAAAAAATTAGTTCGAGTGCTCGAGTGGCCGTAACATGCTTGCACTAATAATGAAACCGTGCGTTCAGGGGGGGTTTTGTTAAGTGCGAGGCGCGAGATACACATACATATAATATGGTAAAGACTTTTTTCTACGAGGACGCGAGGCCCCGGGCGGTTGCCCTGCTTGCCACCCCCTAAGGCCGCCTCTGACAGTAGGTAAATATTTCTCAAATCAAATTAATTAACATTTTCTCTAACTAAACGGGTGGGGGAAACCTAACATATTTTGAGAAGATTCCAGGTATCGAAGAAGGCCTTACAGCAAGTGTTCGGCTCTAAGCTCAAGAAGTCCAGACGCATCGTCAACTTCGGGAGGATGCCTACACTATTTCAGTCAAGGCGGTCAAAACTAAATTAACTTAGAAACTTACACACTTTTCGTTTTCGGGGACTGTTAGGTGGATCTTAACAGGTCGTCTAGGTATTAGGCAATTAAATAAATATCGTAGGACTATACATAGCGCCATCTGGCCCCAAACTAAGCAGAGCTTGTGTGATGGAAGTCAGATAACTTACAGAATAATTACATACTTTTTTTTGCAAATACATACTTATAATAAATGCAGAACACCCAGACAGAACAAACATTTGTTTATTCACAAAATGTTTGCCCTGAGTGGGAATCGAACCCACACCCTACAGCTCTCAAGGCAGATGTACTACCCCAATGAGCCAACGGCGCTTTTTTTTTATGGTTGACAGGCTAGATGTTTGACCACAGCTCACCTGATGTAAGTGAAGATGTGGTCGAAGATGGTAAAGCACACCTAGCCTGGAATGGAACTGGCTCTCAAGTGCGGCAGCCGGAACACACCGTTAGATGCTTGGCGGCAGATTTTCAAACTTGAGGGTGGTACCTAGCCAGCCGAGTACTAGAAAGTACCCTACCACCATGCTATGGTTTCCTCACGATGTTTTCCTTCACCGGTAGCTCAAGCTCATTGTTGGGGTTTGAACCCGCGCCCTTCGGCATGCGAACCTACCGCGCTAACCACTGAGCTATCATCGCTACAAAAAAATATTTTATTGATGACCCCTATATTATAAGTCGACTTTCGTAAAATCATTTCAAATAGGTATGTGTCGCACACCGCACTTGGCTAGCACGGTGGACCATTGTCGTGCTTTTAGGCCCGCGCCGATCAGAGGGACAAAACAGCAGCCCTGTTTTCATAAAATTTGGAAATAAAACAACATTAAATAAGCCATTAACCGATATTTTATTGAAACATAATAATAAAATATAATGTTTTTAAAAATGTATTGTGTAATATGCTAAACACAATATATATTACCAACCTGGATTACATTTTGAGCATTTATTTACATTCAATCAAGGCACTTAAAGCAGATTCTCCATACATTATATAGTTAAATTTTACCTACTTCAAAACAAAAAAGAGGTTTTTGTATAGACGTCATCATTATTTAACAGTTTAGCAGAAATGTCATTATGATCCTAACAAGTTCTCATAAATAGGATTGGACAAAATAAAATATCATGTCCAGGAAAACTAGTTTGGAAATGGGTGGAACTGTCACGCCAAGACCTAGAACAGTCATGGCTAAGTCTGGAACAAGTCAGATCTAGACATGAAACGGCTATATCTCTAGACCTGTAATAGTAATCACTATCTTGAAAAGGTCATGTCTCACCTTCAAGATAGCCGTAGCGATAGCCTGGCCGATCCAGAGTTAGTCATATTCATATTTAGACCTATGGTTATGATAAGTCTGTAATGGTCTTGACTCGATCTGGAACAGCTGTCTAGACTTTTAATAGTCATAACTAAAGTTTGGAACGGTCATGTTTAGACCTGGAAAAATTATCTATAGTTACGATAGCTAGACCTGCTATAGTTATGATAAGACTGCAACGGTCATGACTCGATCTGGAACAGCTGTCTAGACCTTCAATAACCATTACTAAGTATGGAACAGCTGTATAGACCTTTAATAGTCATTACTAAGTCTGGAACAGCTGTATAGACCTTTAATAGTCATTACTAAGTCTGGAACAGCTGTATAGACCTTTAATAGACATTACTAAGTCTGGAACAGCTGTATAGACCTTTAATAGTCATTACTAAATCTGGAACAGCTGTATAGACCTTTAATAGTCATTACTAAATCTGGAACAGCTGTATAGACCTTTAATAGTCATTACTAAATCTGGAACAGCTGTATAGACCTTTAATAGTCATTACTAAGTCAAGAACAGCCATGTCTAGATCTGGAATGGATGTAACTTTTTGCCTTTATTAGATTTAGATTTTTAACTCGACATGCTCGTGATAGCATCACCTACACTAACCGTATGTGACCAATTTCTAAAAAATATAAACGAATAAACCTAACATGGTCCAAACCATGTTTCTTTAAACAACTTTCACATGGTCTCAATGATGTAAACATCAAACAATTTGTATAACACGTTAACTAATTAAAGAATACTGCATCCAAGCTGGTAAATATTTTTTTTAAATATAATTATGTGAAAATACAATATTTAATTGGTCGGCTTATCATTTGGAACTCGGTCGCATTTTGCAAATGTGAAAAAGTCAATATTGAAAAGGTCGAAAAATTCAATGATTTGTGGTCTTTTTTCATTACTCATACTCGGAAAGTAGGTCTGAAGTTGCCCGAGAAGCGGGTTGAAAGTAATACTTTTCACCCCTAGGGAGAATCTTTTTCAACTGACAGCTGTCAATCAAGTTTCCCAAAAAATATCAAATATTAAACCCGGAAAAAACCTTTCACTAACTATAACTAGTTGTTCTAATTTTACCATAAACTTTAAATAAACACCTCACCAAAGTTGTTGATTTATGTAAAATAAAATTCACTAATTTTTTCTTTAGCTAATTCATGTGTTTTTCCCCCTTGTATTCATAATGAAAAGCACGGTGTTTACCTCGGGACTAAAGAAGTTGCTTTCACCCCTAGGGTAACAATGTACTATTATTGCATACACATAAGACTTTATCTATAACGTTAACACTCGCATCGAAAAAGGTTTTATTGGTTAAAGATACCTTTTTAATTGACTACAAGATTTATCTTCTATAGCATTAAAAATGACACTTTTTTTTAATAGTTGTAATAGTTTGAATGCGATTTATACATATGCGAGGGCAAAGGCCGAGCGCTACCGCGCCGGGTACGGAGTACGTCAAAACAACGTGATCCTGGCAAATTAATTGCAATACGTTGTGTATAAACAATTTTGAGCACTGTACTTTTTTTTTTGCTTTTGACATCGCACTTTTTTTGTATTCAAATCAAAATCATCAAATTTGATTATTTAAATCAAATTGATATTAGTAACATAATATAGTGTCGATTTTGCTAAAAGCTTGCAAAACAATACGAAAAGAATAGTTTATGACTTTCCTTTCCAAATTAGTGTGTTTCACTTTAAAAAGGCACACAAAAAACAAGTTTTAGTAAACAATACGATACGATCTGTTCCGAGTAACCACTAAAATTGGCTGCCAACATCTTGCCTTCCCGTTGGCAAGATGTCACGAAATTTTTTACGTTGAAAGTAATGAGACTTTTGACACACTCTCCTGATAGTAAGAGATAACGCCAGCCCATGCCATACACAGAACAGGCCAGGGCATCGCTGCTTTGACGATCATTACTTTGAGGCATTCGATAGCTAATCTAAATAGAAAACATTCCTGCTTGGCAGCAGATAATCTGCTACTGCGGTAGTACCTACTTAGATGACCTCCTGCTAAAAAGATCTACCATCAAGTAAACAAGGCTACTTTAACCATAGATTAACTTTAAGTAATGCTTATAAACGCCCTCAATGTGTGTCACAAAAATCATCAAGTCACGTAGCGACCTTGTGCAATGTCTCGATAAACTTAAAAGTTTTAAAATATTCTTGCAAGAGAAAGCGAGACCGCAAATCTTTGCTAAAAATTGACCTAATAAATTCTGAATAAAATTTACAGCGACAGAGTTGCAAATGCTATACATTTTGAGCTGTTTCTTGTACCGTGTCTTATCAATACTGAATAAATTATCACATTACTTTTTTTCTTCTAGTATCGATTGGTACAAAATTTTACACCCGTTTACGCTAAAACACTGGATGCGGACAGTTTAGTGATATTTCGCTAAATCAATCGCGTTGATAAAACATGTAATGCGTCTTTTAATAAATATATCGATACGGCTAGGTGTATGACCAGTTTTAGTTTTATTTGTCTGTAACGTAGAAAAATGCATTTTACAATTTAAAATTTTTATTTAAACTACATTTAGCAAACGGAAACGGAACCAGAGTAGAAACAAAGTTAACACTAGTTTTGCATATCAATATTTGTATTATTTTAAAGTGCCGATAAATTCCAGCCTTTAAACCGGTAACGGTACCTACCGTTAACACTTTTGAAAATATAGTCTTTTTATACAAGTATTGTGATAACGGTATTATTGATATTATAACCGTTAATATATAACGCGACGCTCCAGTTGTTTACGAATATTGACTTTTGAAATTTTATTTTATTGCAATTTCAAAACCGTTACAACGTTCAAGCGTCATTACTTCAATTATTAACAAATATTGACGTAATTTTCAATTTTGGACGGCAGTTTCTAGTGCTAATCGGTAATAACCTTTTATGACTTAGTAATTTTCCGTTATAATATCCAGATATAACCGGTAATAATCAGTAATATAACCGGTAATAATCAGTTATATAAACGGTAATAATCAATTATATAACCGGTAATAATCCGTTATATAACCGGTAATAATATAATCAATTATATAACCGATAATAATCAGTTATATAACCGGTAATGTCGTTTCTACCCGGTATTGTCCGCTGTCCAGCGTCTTGGCGCAAGCGCAGCTCGGCTGTATCGACGGGCGTTCTTAATAATCGTCGATGTCGTAGAGATTGTCAATCTCTTCGTCGTCCAGTTGCATAGATTGGAAGTCTACCTTGTAGCGAAGCAAACCTGGAAACGAGAAAAAAAAACGATAAATAAAATAGATAAATGAACTCTTTATTTATTCTTTTATTGTTAACAGGCTAGTTGTTTGACCACAGCTCATCTGATGTTAAGTGACGGTGTGGTCGAAGATGATAAAGCACACCTAGCCTGGAATGGAACTGACTCTCAAGTGAGGCTACCGGAACACACCGTCAAGATGCTACCGTTATTTACATTTGACCGTTTATAGTACACACTAAAAATTATAAAATAAAAAAGAAAATAAACTTTGTAGCGATGATAGCTCAGTGTTAGCGTGATCAGTTCACACACCGAAAGGAGTGGGTTCAAATCCCAATAATGAACTTGAGCTAATAACATTGAGAACAATAACAACCTTCAAAATTAAAATCTGCTGCCATTCCGTTCAGTTCCATTCCAGGCTAAATGTTTACCCTCTTCGATCACGCCGAGACTTAAAATCAGATGAGCTGTAGTCAAACACCTAGCCAGTATAACATTAAGAAATCTACTAATATAAATGTGAAAATTTGGATGTTTGTTACTTAATCAAGCATTTTATTTATTAAATGATCGTTTTCCATGTAAAATAAAATAAAAACGGCTAAACGGATTTAAATGAAATTTTGCACAGTTTATTACCTGGATTAACATTAAGAATACTTTCATACCGAAAAATGTTAGGTTACCAAAAATTTATGTGGGAGGAATACAGAAATATTAATTTTTCGTAAATTGAACATTTTTTTCTTTTAAGCTATTGCATAGCTTCTATCGCGGGCCTTGAGCGTGGAGACCGAATCCAGAAATTCCGTAACGAAAATAACCTAACACCCCCCCACTCCCACCGGCACAGCGGTGATACTTTTTAGTTTTGCCATCTATCGATGAATAGCAGAACTTTTAATGCAATAGCTTTACAGCGGCAGTCCCCAGTGCCACACGTCTTTTTTTATTATTATTCTGTGTCTGGATGTCAAATTAGCAGTATTTTAATACAGAGTCAAAAAAGCGGTCTTAAAAAAAAATTACAAAATATATGTCAGTTAGTTAACTTGACATTCGTCAAAACTCGCTTTTTGTTAAATAATACGCAGACGATTACAAAATCATTAGAATATGTATTTTGAAAATTCGACGATGGGCAGTATTTTTTTTAATTCAAGTAAAAAAACGTCTGCATTCAACCCCAATGAGATACACACGTTTAACTTATGATACCCCCTGTTCGCGATAGGGGTTAAAAAGTAGGCTAATTGCCACACGTTAATGGATTTTGAGCCCTGAGTACACACGCAAAAACAACACTATAACAATCAATATTTACCTCATATCCATAGTTTTAGCATGTAAAAGAAAATCAATAAAATAAATATCATAGGACATTACACACAGCGCCATCTGACCTCAAACTAAGCCAAGCTTGTGCTATGGAAGACAGATAGAATGACAATAGAATAATAGAATACTTACGTTTTTTTTTTGTAAATACATACTTATAATATACTAGCGGACGCTTCGCGGTTTCACCCGCGTAGTTCCCGTTCCCGTTGGGATACAGGGATAAAAAGTAGCCTATGTCACCCGGAGATAGTGTAGCTTCCCAACGGTGAAAGAATTTTAGAAATCGGTCCAGTAGTTTCGGAGCTTTTTCAATACAAACAAACAAACAATCTTATCTTTCCTTTCACCCAGACACAGAACAAACATTTGTTTATATCACAAAATGCTTGCCCTGGGTGGGAATCGCACCCACGCCCTTCAGCTCTTGGAGCAGACATACTACCAAAAAACCAACAAGGTTGTCAATCTATATAATTATACTATTATAAAGAGGAAAGATTTGATTGTTTGTTTGTATTGAATAGGCTCCGAAACTACTGGACCGATTTCAAAAATTCTTTCGCCTTTGGGAAGCTACAGCTAGGTGACATAGTCTACTTTTTATCCCTGTATTCCCACGGGAACGCGAACTAACCGGGTGAAACCGCGTGGCGTCCGCTAGTGGTTAAATAAAAAAGGTTTATTATTTTTTTGCTTTTTTGTTAAAAAGTTTTTATATACCGAAAAGGTTGACAGTTAAATTTAATCGGTATAGCAAAAACTTACAAAAAAAAAACTTTTTTAAAGACTGGATATAGAAACAACACGTAATCATTGCAAACTTTTTATAATGAATGACGATCTACATAAATTAGAATTAGCAACTTAAAAAAATCCTTAACTTAGTGGCCAGATATTTTTTCTTTAAACTTGGAAACCAGTTGTCAGTTGAGAATTTCTTTCATCGAAACCAGTTACGTACGGCTAAAAATTATTCTTTTCGTCGAAACCATATGACTGTCAAAACGGACTATGAAAGAAAGAAAGAAAAATATTTTATTTTGTAACTTAAAGACACAAAAACAAACAAACAGTTACAAAATAAGGGCTCACCTCAGCATAATACTGGTCATACTAAGTATGACCAGCGCTGGTCTCCCGGTGAGCCCCTGCAGTTGAAAATCAAAGTGTGTATGGGTGTGGTGTGTGTGTGTGTGAGTGTGTGTGTATAAGTAAGTATTTTTGTCATGTCATTTTAATATATTGACAATATTTTTTTTATATTGACATGTTTGGATATTGACATACCTTATTTTGACATGTAATCAGTGTTTTAACCCCCATTTAATGACATCTTTAAAATTTTGTATTTGTATAACTATGTATTGTATAGTAACATAAATTATATATCATTATTCGTATTTTTCTTTTCTTGGTTGCCTGGAAGACATCGCTGTTAGCGATAAGACCGCCACTTGTGGCACTAGTTCATAAGGTTCTTTGTTCTCTGTACTCTTTTCTATTTATGATGTGCACAATAAAGAGTTATATCTATCTATCTATATACTATACACGGAAACCAGTTGTGAAATTAAAGTTACGAAACACAAAAGAAAGTAATGCCTTGTTTTCGACTTCACAAGTATGATAATTATAACCAATTGTTACATTTCTTGTTTAATGCATATACACAAGTTCACATCCAAACTTTCTTTTTTTTTCCTGTATATTATTTTGCAATCAGTAATTTTTGACTATAAACAGATGTGATGTGTACTTTTAATTTTTAATTTTCATAATATCTGACCACTCTACTATTTATTATTTTTAATCACACCTCAATTACAGAACACCCTATAGTTACTCCTTTATGTTTACAACCATTCGTTACCGTTCACAATTTGTATCATGTTTTCTTTTCAGCCCACGTTCACTAAAACTTAACTGATGATTAGTTAACCGCTTGTTTTTCAAGTTTAATTCTAAACGAAACTATTACATTTTTTTTAATGTATATATGCATTATGCATGCGTTTGATTGCCATCTCACCTGATGTAGAGACCTGTGTATCTCTCTCCATCGTAGATCGCATCTTTACTCGCCTAAATGATACAGATTCATTCTCGACTTGAAGACATCGCTGTCTGTTGTTTTGTTGTTTAACCGACTTCAATAAAGGGAAGAGGTTCTCAATTCGTCGGAATCCTTTCTTTTCATGTATGTTCGACGATTAATCGAAAACGCCTGGGCCGATTCGAGATTTTTTTTTTTTCTTAAAGGGTATATATGTACTTCCATTGGCGCCAAATCAGTATCTGATGATGGGATCCCAGACAAATCGAGGGCAACCCTCAAATTTTATTGGGACACAATGTGTTTTACGTATTTTCTAAAAACTATTCAAGAGTATTTGCGTCATACTCATCATCTCATGTTGCTGAACCGATGATGGAAAATATAACTCGTTAACTATTAGGAGTTAGTGGATAATTCTTTAAATATTATCGTATAGACCGCTACTTATGTTTCTTTGATTTATTCAGGCAAGCTGATGATGAAAGCCTTGTTATTATAAGCAATCTTACCACAAGCAGCTTCGATTATTTAATAGCACTGCACAAACAACATAAAAAATAGGAGAATTCCTTACAAATTTCGAATGTCATTTGACCGAGTGGCCATGATTAAAGTCGTTATATTTATATTCTAAATATGAAAGAAAGTTCAATTTGAGGTTTGCTGGTAAGTGTTCATGGCCTCCTAAGCTTCAGGACCTCTAAGTTTCTAAAAGTTACGCCTTTGCCAAGGTTACTGTCAAAATTATATCACTACCGCAGATTCATTTCAGAACATTCAAGTCTGATCTTCACTTTTTTTTTTCTTTTAATAATTATTGCTAACCAACCATAAATCCCGCACCAACTCAAATTATTTCCGTCAACCAAAAGATATAATAGTGACAGAAAGCTTCAAATCTAACAGTATAAGTAGTACAGACCTAACTTAAAATAATATCACACAAGTATGTCAATATTTTCAAAGAATTTTTAAATCAGGCTGTTAATATTTTATCACTCGGTTAAGTTTCGGTGAACCCACCCCAAATAAATTATATTTTACATTATGACTTAAACTTAGCAACTAAAAAAATTTAAGTCATTGCATCAAACTATTTTAAGTTTTTTTTTTAAATCTTTTTAAAAGAAAACTTGCAAAATATTACAATTAATCACAATAGAGTATAAGTATTGGAAAAAATATTATATTATTTGCTAGTTTCTAAATTCTTTTAGTCGTACACATCTTTAAATATTTTTTTTTTGTTTAGCATGTATATAATATAGGGAATGCAATACCGGTAGCCCGCATATAATTTATGCGGGACTAAATCCGGTTAAAAACTAAGCGGGATCCCACAGAATTGCCAAAAAACACAACACTACAAAAATCTTTAAATTTTCCGGAAATTTATTTTAAGTGTCCAACCAAGAGTTATATTTTAGTGGATTTTCGCTTAAAAAATTGATTCGGTTACAACAGTGACGAGGGTTTAATTCAATTTGAATATAATTTTAAATATTAATCCGGAAGTTAATTTTAACTATTCAAGTATTACATTTTGGTGTATTTCCCGCTTAAAAAGTTGTTTCAGTTACCACAGTGACTAGGGTTTAATTCAATTTGAATATAATTTTAAATATTATCTCATTTTTGGCCAAGCGCTCGAAGAGTCAACACGTCATCAGGATGCCTCCTGTAGAGGCGACACGTATCGGCAACTGGTTACTGCAGCGAGTTACCGGTTACTCATACAAATACTTGTGGTTGTTTTAATTTCGATATTTTTGTGACTACACAAGATATTTTCGTCTTTAGTCGTAATTATGTGTAATAAATTATACTCACTTTCATTTCATCTTGTGTTATGAACGTGTGATATTTATATATAAATATTTGTCATGCCATCTAAAAGTAGTCATAAATAATTTAATACGTAACAGCGTGTGTAATTTAAGATAGTCTTTAAAATGGCATATCGGTTATGATTTATTTGGGAAATTTACGTCAACCCTGCGGGATTCCCCGAGGTTAAAATTATCTAGCGAGATTGCATTCCCTATGTACAAGCTGTTATGTATCTACTTAGTATATTAATTAATAAATATAATATTGTTTGATTCCTAGTTTATGTTATGTTACAAGCACTTTGTTTTAGAATTAATATGTGTATCTATCACGGATAATCTAAAGATATATTTGAAGGATAAAGACGTTATCAGACTGACGAATTGCGAACGTACATATAATTCAAGCGAGGCGATCTATTTTTTTGTAAATTAAAATTTACAATTTTACATTTCCAGTGTTTATTTTGTCTAAGAAAAAAAAACTTGGCCGTCGCGGGACGCCCGGTAGATGTGAGACATTGAAACAGTAACAGCTTACACTGAGTAGCAACGAAGTGTGCAGTAGGTATAGGCGCACGCACGCACACACCAGGGAATCAAGTAGCGTAGATGATCATGAGAGCGTCACGCCGTTTGCTGTCACGGCATGCAAGTCGATTTTACTGTCATGGTGCGCCAATAGATGTTTTAAATCAAATAAATGAATATAAGCGTTTTAAACAAAATTTGCTTATTTTTTTTTAATGGTTGACAAGCTATGATTTTGACCACAGCTGGAATGGCTGTCAAGTGAGGCTGCCAGAACACCGTTAGGTGTAAAAAAACTGTTTAATATTACTACAATATAAAGCTAAATTACAATGTATAAATATAAGATGATTTTATTCCCTGTACCCTTTTCTGTTTTTGGTGTGCACAATAAAAAGATTATATCTATTTGTATAAAATGATGATGTTGGTAGATAAGCGCATAACTTGAGTCTTTAGTATAATGAACGTCGAGGCGGGCTACGCTCGTATACCTACCACATTTATTGACTCTGTGACCAGACGAATGATATCGCCACGCCGTTCGCTTTTCGAAAATACAATAACGAGTTTCGATTATAATCACATTTTCAATAAACAGATTTGTCATTTATTAACATTATAATACTTATTAATAATTGGTGTAGGTTTTATAATTAATAATATAGATATCATTATTGCTTAAACGTTATGATAGTTTATTTTAAGGCAAACGCTAATTTGTAGCATAAATATTGCAATAACCCGCTGAGTATATTTGCGAGGTATTCATGGTAAAACTTTATTCGCGCTCAATCATTTCTATACTGTTAAAACAAGCTAAATTTTTTATAAGAACAACAATTTTTGCTTCGGAAGAAAAAGAAACAGCTGTTCTATAGAAACAAACTGAACTACCGTCAACAGAAAAAGTAAGTTTTTTTAATTTTTTTTTTTTTTGCCACTTTTTAAGTATAGAATGTGTACTTTTCTTTTACTCAAAATAGGTTTGCGTTTGACCACTGTCTGTCATTGTGACATATTATTTCATTGACATTTTTATTGTATTGACATATGTTATGATTTTGATATTTTTAAATATGAATAGAAAAATGACATAACTTTGGTGTTATTAATAAAAGATTTGTATTTAATTAGTAGTGATGCGGTCAAGTACAGATACTAGCTAAATGAAACCTGCATATTCAGAATTTAATATACGGATACGTTTTGAACATTTCAGATCTGCAAAATAAATAATCAAATTCCACGTTTCCCATTCTAGGTATCAGGCATGCAGAAATTCTAAAAACCTTTACAGTTTCATTGTCGATGTTCCAAAAATTAGAACAAAACGGTTCGATTCCATTTTCATCATACGAAAAGCTATACAGTAGGTTTCTTCTAGGTAAAAGTGCTCCATCGTAGACCGCATCTGCGTTTAACATCAGAGTTCATGGTCAAACGCAAGCTTATTTTGTAAAACTATAAGGACCTGGCCAAACGTTTAGAGATGCGTCAGATGACCAGAATGCTGGCATCTAGTTTGCGTCAAAAGCTTAGCATTACCATTCAACGTGGCGATGCTGCCAGCATTCTGGCCACAGATCCCTCCTCTGATGGACTGTTATAATTTTTTTTTTTTTTGTATTTCATCTAGTTATCATAATAAACTGTCATTGTTCTTTCCAGTGTCCATTTTGCAATTGGTGCACTTCCCAAACCGTGCATTCCTCTTAAAGAGCACTTCTAATAACGGACACTTCTCAAAATGAACACACAAAACGTGCCTTATTTTTTGGCGATGAATATTACCAAAAAGATAAAAAATTGATTGATTTTATTTGATTTTTTTTTAATGAATTATATAATTTATTTTCTAAAACATGTGAATTTAAACATGACATTTATAGTTAGGGAAGTTTTTTGTGAATCAGTTGCTGTTAGTGATATTTGAAGCATTTCTGTGTCAAATAAATTCAGTTAACTAGATGTACAATAAGCCAGTTCCAAAAGCTCCCACACAAAAATTGCTATCCAACATAAGCGAATGGCTGAGCTAAATCGTTAAGCCCGACCATTACTTCTCTCATAATTTCTATTTCGTATAATAATATCTCTCATAAAACACGCTGGGATAATGCCAAATAAATACACGCAAATTTATTTACAATAATTCAAAAGCGAGGATTCGTGTACGACTAATAGAAATATGAGGTACCGCCTACACAAGCGGTCGGAACGCTGCTATTCAGAAAACACTATATCACAATACTATTGGTCCGAATTTACTACAAGCTGCAATAACTTGCGCATACACGTTAAAAAGTAAACACACTATAAAAACAATTCTGAATGTTGTTTAAACTTATTAAAAAATATTGTACGGCTTTAATAAAAGACATTACATTTGACAATTAAAACCTTCAGAATTGGTTCAAAACAATAAACGTTTTTGTTTAATTATGTCGGATACTCTAACTATAGTTCGGCTACATCGGTTCGTGGAACTATAGTCGGATGACAAACAAACGTTTTTGTTATACTTATAACGTGTTACTCACGTTTTAATTATGTCGTATACTCTAACTATAGTTCGGCTCTGTCAGTTCGTGGTACTATAGTCAGATGACAAACAAACGTTTTTGTTATACTTATAACGTGTTACTCACGTTTTAATTATGTCGTATACTCTAACTATAGTTCGGCTACATCGGTTCGTGGAACTATAGTCGGATGACAAACAAACGCTTTTGTTTTACTTATAACGTGTTACTCACGTTTTAATTATGTCGGATACTCTAACTATAGTTCGGCTCTGTCGGTTCGTGGTACTATAGTCAGATGACAAACAAACGTTTTTGTTTTACTTATAACGTGTTACTCACGTTTTAATTATGTCGGATACTCTAACTATAGTTCGGCTATATTCGCTGGTTAGTCGGATGACAAACAGACGTTTTTGTTTTACTTATAACGTGTTACTCACGTTTTAATTATGTCGGATACTTTTACTATAGTTTGGTTACATACGTTGGTGGAACTATAGTCGGACGACAAAGAAATAAACGTTTTTGTTTCACTTATGCGGGTTTACTCATGTTTAATTATGGCGGATTATGGGCACAACAAATTAAACATGAGTAAACCCGGATAATTAAACAAAAATATGATAAAACCACGTCAGTTTCCAAAGTAAAACATTAATATTAGCCCTAAAATTAAGCATTTTTCCAGATTACTTGTGGAAGAACAAACTGTGTGCCAAGAGACAGCAAGCGTAAACCAGGCAGACACATCTAAAGATGGCATAAAGATATAGTTAATTAGCAGGAAAGCTTTAGTCCAGAACTACCAGAAACAGAGTAGGCTAAAATACATTAAAGAGGAATTTTACCGCTAGAAGCGGTCTTTATACGGAATTAGAAGAATACAAGTTTAAATCAACATAATTCTAAGTTTTAAATTACTAACAAATTAATAATATTTAAGGAAGAAAATTAGCATTTTGTTAGCGTATAATAAAAAAATTAACATTTTTATATTATTTTCACAATAATGACCTTAAAAATTTGTTAAACGAACTGGCAAAAAAAGTTTAATCAACTATAATGTGATTGCGAAAAAATTAAACTTATATCAAGACAAAAAAATCGACATGTCATCTGTAATACAATACCGAATCGATATGACATCCTATGCGACAAAAACCGAGCACGTCAATACAAACACACATAGACAACACACGTAAAAACTAATATACTTCTTACGCATGAATAAAAAAATAATCTTATCGATCATCAAACACTAATAAAAGGTTGTACACGTCAAATATAAAAAAAAAATACTCTTACTATAAAACTAACGAGTACGGTGTGATACGATGCGGCTCGCGTAACTTGATAGAGAATGTTTCACTCTGATCAGGATTCCCGAACGCTCCAAAAGTATACATTTATAAGAATAAATTAAAAAGTTTGCATTAGCCAGGTACGGATTGTCGAGATTCTACTGTCTACATGACGTGCATACACGCACGCACACTAAAAAAGGTAAACTATCACTCTATCACTATCACTCAATAATAGTCATCACGCACAGATGCTTTAAAAACTGACTTCAGGATGTCAAAGTCGACATTGTGCCAGAGTTTCTGTCTGGTCCGAGTCTATATATTGTGCCTGTCGGGCAGGCTTTATAGATTGCGTTTTAAACAAGCCGCAAAAACTGATTCATCAAGCACAAATGCTTAAAAACTGACTTCAGGATGTCAGTCGACATTGTGACTGAGTTTCTGTCTGGTCCGAGTCTATTTATTGTGCCTGTCGAGCAGACTTTATAGATTGCGCCTTCCAACAAGCCAAAACTGACTCATCAAGCACACATGGTTAAAAACTGACTTCAGGATGTCAATATCCACATTGTGCCCGAGTTTCTGTCTGATCAGTCTATATATTGTGTCTGTTGAGCAGGCTTTATTTATTGCGCTTCCAACAAGCCGCAAAAACTGATTCATCAAGCACAAATGCTTAAAAACTGACTTCAGTATGTCAAAGTCAACATTGTGACTCGTGAGTTTCTGTCTGGTCCGAGACTATATATTGTGCCTGTCGAGCAGGCTTTATAGATTGCGTTTCAAACAAGTCGCAAAAACTGATTCTTCAAGCACAAATGCTTAAATACAGACTTCAGGATGTCAGACGACATTGTGACCGAGTTTCTGTCTGGTCCGAGTCTATATATTGTGCCTGTCGGGCAGGCTTTATTGATTGATTGATTGAAGCCGCAAAAACTGATTCATCAAGCACACATGCAACTTTTAATATTATACTCTATACTGATACAAAATAACTGTTTCAGAGAAAAAAATTCGACGACCCTTTATTAAAAATGGAGATGCTGAATTGATTTTAGAGTTCTGCCATAGTAAAACAAGCTTAGTAGAACAAAAGCTTGAAACATTATTTTTCATAACTGAACTCTAGAATAGAGAAGAAAATCCTAAAAGAATGCAGCTTCCGACGCGCTATTAAAAAAATATTATGATACAGCTAACACTACTGAAAGATGTGTGAAAAGCGAACTTTTGCAATTTTTTTGGGGTTTTTTTTTGTTTTTTTTTTTTAATAGTCATCGAGGTCGACGTCGTCGAGCGGTTCGTCTAGTTGGAGGGATTGAAAATCAACTTTGTATCGTAATATGCCTATTTTTTATGTATACATTTTTTTGTCCATCGTTGTAGTCCAAGCAGCAGGAAAAAGAAAGAAAATAATACATTATAATATACACTTTTTAGTACAGCAAACGCAGCGTCTTTATATACAGACTGACTGGTAAAATATTGTGCCATACACTGTTCATAATACTTTGTCAATTATATATAAAACATTTTATATGTACATATATCCATGACCATTACAGCAATACACAGCACTTTGAGTACTTAAAGTTCAGGGCATCGCTGCTTCAGCGCCAGTTTCAATGGCCCTGTAATTTCATTACCCGCAGTATACTTCAAATCCGTTGCAGTATACTTCACACACGTTGCAGTATACTTCAACCCTGTTGCAATATACTTCAACCTCGTTGCAGTATACTTCAACCTAGTTGCAGTATACTTTACACCCATTGCAGTATAATTCACGCCCGTTGCAATATACTTCACACACGTTGCAGTATACTTCAAACCTGTTGCAATATACTTCAACCTCGTTGCAGTATACTTCAACCTAGTTGCAGTATACTTTACACCCATTGCAGTATAATTCACGCCCGTTGCAATATACTTCACACACGTTGCAGTATACTTCAAACCTGTTGCAATATACTTCAACCTCGTTGCAGTATACTTCAACCTAGTTGCAGTATACTTTACACCCATTGCAGTATAATTCACGCCCGTTGCAATATACTTCACACCCGTTGCAGTATACTTCAAACCTGTTGCAATATACTTCAACCTCGTTGCAGTATACTTCAACCTAGTTGCAGTATACTTTACACCCATTGCAGTATAATTCACGCCCGTTGCAATATACTTCACACCCGTTGCAGTATACTTCAAACCCGTTGCAGTATACTTCAAACCTGTTGCAATATACTCCAAAGTGGAACAAAAACGACCTGTTAAGACACTGTCTACCTAATAAAAGCATATAACGTACCTCCGATTCCTCCGAAGCCGCGCACGAACTGGCTACCCTCTTGGCTCTTGTCGGTGATGATCTCCAGCGTGGCACCGAAGGACTTGTAGTTGTTAGCAAGCCACTCCAGCAGAGGCTGGCATTCCACCAGTTCGAGCTCAACTCCACTCTGAAGAAACCAGAACATTCCGTTTAATCCTACTAATATTATATTAAATCTAGTGACGTTACATGGAGTTTACACTGTATATATTTACAAAAATATTGTTTTTTTTTTAATGGTTGACAGGCTAGGTGTTTGACCACAGCTCACCTGATGTTAAGTGATGGTGTGGTCGAAGATGGTAAAGCACACCTAGTCTGGAATGGAACTGGCTCTCAAGTGAGGCTGCCGGAACACACCGTTAGATGCATGGCGGCAGATTTTCAACTTGAGGGTGGTAGCTAGCCAGCCGAGTACTAGAAAGTACCCTACCACCATGCTATAGTTTCCTCACGATGTTTTCCTTCACCGGCAGCTCAAGCTCATTGTTGGGGTTTGAACCCACGCCCTTCGGCATGCGAACCGACCGCGCTAACCACTGAGCTATCATCGCTAAAATCATCATCATTTATCATTATATTTAGAATAGACTAGATTATAACTTTAATTTAAGTAAATAAATAAATAAATATTGGAGGACATTTAACACAGCGCCATCTAGCCTCAAAATAAGCAGTTTGTACTATGGGAACCAGACAGCTGACAGAATACTTAATTTTTCTTTTTTGTAAATACATACTTATAATACGTACACACAGACTCAGAACAAACATTGATCTTAGTCACACAAATGTTAGTTCTGAGTGGGAATAGAACCCACGCCCTTCAGCTCTCGAAGCAGACATACTACCAATGAACCAACAGGGCTGTCTAATAATAATAAATATCGTAGGACATTACACACAGCGCCATCTGACCCCAAACTAAGCAGAGCTTGTGCGATGGAAGTCAGATAACTGATAGAATACATAAATACTTTTTTTTTTGTTGTTGTAAATACATACAGAACACCCAGGCACAGAACAAACATTTGTTTATTCACAAAATGTTTGCCCTGAGTGGGAATCGAACCCACGCCCTACAGCTCTCAAGGCAGATATACTACCAATGAGCCAACGGGGCTGTCAACTACTACTACTTTTAATTACTTGTAACTTTTTGTTCGTTTTTTTTTTTACATTTTTGTTCACCAGTCATCATGTATTTGAACTTAAAATCTGTGTGTAAAAGAGGATATTGTGAAAATCTTACCTCTTTGTCTGTGAAGTGTGACTTGTCCTTCTCTTGCTCGGGTGTCAGATGTAGGATGGTCTCCACGTTCGTCGCATGAGATTTCAGCACATATCTGTAATGATATACATCAGTGGTAACTTTCAATTATCATTTTATCATCAACCATAGCATGGTGGTAGGGTACTTTCTAGTACTCGGCTGGTTAGCTACCACCCTCAAGTTGAAAATCTGCCGCCAAGCATCTAACGGTGTGTTCCGGCAGCCTCACTTGAGAGCCAGTTCCATTCCAGGCTAGGTGTGCTTTACCATCTTCGACCACACCTTCACTTAACATCAGGTGAGCTGTGGTCAAACACCTAGCCTGTCAACCATTAAAAAAAAGAAATCAGTAATATTTACCACACTTTTATGACTTTAAAAATAAAAGATTTTTGAATTACTTGTAAGCAATTATAACATTTTTGTTTTTATTAAATAAATAAAAATAAATAAATATCGTAGGGCATTACACACAGCGCCATCTGACCCCAAACTAAGCAAAGCTTGTACTATGGGAGTCAGATAACTGATAAAATACTTAAATACTTTTTTTTTTTGTAAATACATACAGTACACCCAGACACAGAACAAACATTCGTTTTATATCACAAAATGCTTGTCCTGGGTGGGAATCGAACCCACGCCCCACAGCTCTTGAAGCAGACATGCTACCAATGAGCCAACAGGGCTGACTTATTGACTTATAATCATATTGACATAATTATTTAATTGTCATTTTGCTATGATTTTGATATTTTAAAATATGAATGGTAAAATTACATGTAACTTGGGTATTAATAATTCCTTCAATCATTTCTATACTGTTAGGAAGCTAAATTTTTTAAAACAACAATTTTTGCTTCCGGAGAAAAAGCAACAGCTGTTCTATAGAAACAAACTGAACTACCGTCAACAGAAAAAGTAGGTTTTTTATTTATTTAAAATATACGCTCTACAGACACCTAGGTCCTGTCCACCTTTCGTCACCTTTAAAGTACAGAATGTGTTTTTTTTTTATGTGAAAAATAATGAGACGAACGAGACGCTCTCCTGATGGTAAGAGATAACGCTTGCCCATGACCATTGCAGCGATACACAGAACTCTGAGTAACAAAACAAAGTGCAGGGCATCACTGCTTTGACGCTCATTACTTTGAGACTTCCGATGGTTAGTCTGAACAGTCCAGTAATTTCGCTAGCTGCAGTACCCTTCAAACCGGAACACAGTAATGTTTACACACTACTGCTTGGCGGCAGAATAACTGGTACTGCGGTGGTACCTACCTAGATGACCTCCTGCTAAGGAGATCTACCACCAAGACTGTACTTTTGTACTAATATACTTTTCTTTTATTCAAAATAGGTTTGCGTTTGACCACTGTCTGATGATTATGTGACATTTTATTTCATTGACATTTACATTGTATTGACATATGTTTGACATTTTTAAATATGAATAGAAAAATGACATGTAACAACAAGTCAACAACAAGTTGACATGTAACTTTGGTGTTATAAATAAAAGATTTGTATTTTGTATTACCTCTGAATGTCTAAGTTCTCCCAACAGATGAGTGTCTCTACGGATCCCAATTCCAAAGCTCGGAGAGTGTCATCCACACCAAAACAGTATTTACCAGTGTCCTGCGGAATGAGAAATAAAACTAAATAATAAATATCACAGGACATTACACACAGCGCCATCTGACCCCAAACTAAGCAGAGCTTGTACTATGGAACTCGGATAACTGATAGAATACTTAAATACTTTTTTTTGTAAATATTGTAAACTTATAATACATACAGTACACCCAGACACAGAACATACATTTGTTTATACCACAAAGTTTGTCCTGGGTGGGAATCGATCCCACCCAGGACATTGCATTGCACTTGCAATATGAGAAATTGAACCAAACAAATCTAATGTAACTGGTTTTTTTTATGGTTAACAAGTTAGGTGTTTTGCCACAGCTCACTTGATGTTAAGTGTGTGGTCGAAGGTGGTAAACACACATAGTCTTGAGAAGAAAAAAAAATCTGGTCCATCGAACATGTTCAAATGATGGGTACCTACTGTATTACTCTTTATAGTTGATACCATAAAACAAAACATATAGATAACAGAATAGTGCAACATCAGACGGTCTTATCGCTTAAAACAATCTCTTCCAGGCAACCTTAGTATGGAAAGGGTCTGTGGTAATAATAAAGGATGGTGTGTGGCACAGTTAGAAATTACAGATTTTTTTAAATACATTTTTTATACATAAAATTTCAACTTTTTATTATTATTTTAGCCCATTTCGTCCCACTACTGGGCAAAGACCTCTCTCCCTCCCTTCCACGCCTCTCTGTTTCAAGAGCTTCTTAAACCTCTATGTGTACAGATATACTGTTAATAACAACTTTTGTCCTACAACCTTTGCAAAAACCCAATAAATATCCCAAAAAAATCTTTTTGTGGTACTCTCTAACACTTTCTAGTTCTCTATGGCGTAGACGTTTCATTCATCGTAGTATCGTGCGAGTAGCCGCCCTCCCCCCGCAACCCTTTTCCTTGGCTTTGAGTGACGTCATCGCGTTTGCTGCCGGCACGCGTCATAGAGTGCGCGCGCGCTTTTTGCATAAAGTTTAATTTTGTTTAGACCAGACAAATATAATTTTTTAAATATTGTATGGCAGAAAAACAATACGAATTATCAACTAAAGGAGAACAAAAGTTGTTACATTTAACATACTGAACATGCCATTCGAAGGATGCGGACTGATTACAAATGGCCCTGAATAAGAAAATTCCATGTCACGGTATTTGTGGTCGTACTCCTCCGAAACGACTACGAAATTTTCTAAGTATATTTTAGTAGGTATGATAATAGGGCGTAAAATATTTTTTTTAATGATTACTACATTTTATCCTGAAAAAATGTAGCGGGTAACACCGCAGGACGCAGCTAGTAATACATAGGTATATGTGACTAACATTTATTTATTGACAGCCCTGTTGGTTCATTGGTAGTATGTCAGCTTCGAAAGCTGAAGGGCGTGGGTTCGATTCCCACTCAGGACTAACATTTGTGTGACTAACATCGATGTTTGTTCTGTGTCTGGGTGTACTGTATGTATTATAAGTATGTATTTACCAAAAAAAAAGTATTTAAGTATTCTATCAGTTATCTGTCTTCCATAGCACAAGCTCTGCTTAGTTTGGGGTCAGATGGCGCTGTGTGTAATGTCCTGTGATATTTATTTATTTATATTTATTTATTATTCAAAAACATTTTAAGAAACTATGAAATATTTGACACTGGCAAAATACACAAAAAGAGTGGTGCCATAAACAAAAAGAAACTGCCTTACCTGTGAGATTTCATCAAAGTATCTGCCAATTAGTTTCTTCTCCTGGATAAACTTGACATTCTGCAGTGACTCCGCCGCCAGCTCAATGGCTTGGTTGAAGCCGTTCTCTCCTCCGTACGATACATCCACCAACTTGATAATCTTCGCTTGGAGACGCTGAGGGACAGAATAAAGAGTTAATGATTTGACTTGAGTTCTCGAAGATACATGAACTCTGCCACCATACAGCGGTGGGACAGTTTGTAAAAATGGGGCTAAATCAAATTTGACTATAACCTTAGATACTTTTTGTAAACAAAGGGGATAAAATATATTTTTTCATCCCCCCCCATCTCGAAAAGAGTATTTTTGATCTTCAATATCTGAGTGCAAAAGTCGTTTTTAACCGCTAGAGGATAAATATTTAGAACATCGTGTGCACTAAGTTTGTGAATTCAAAACATCATTAAACCTATTTACTTCTACCTCCACGGTGCCGAATTTATCATACAATTTTTTTTAATTTGTTAAAAACTCAGACTCAGTGTAAGTTTTTTTTTAATTTGCTTTGCGCGCGCTATTATTGTTTTCACGTCATATTGTTAATGTAGAAGTTAATACCTAAACTGAAATGAAAGCATCTTGTGATTGTAAAAGATTTTTTGCATATAGTCATTTCCACGCTGAGGTGGGATGAAAAGTTACGTGTTGCACTCGAGTGTAAAGATTTTTCACCTAGTACTCTTTTGATTCCCTCGCTAACGCTCAGGATTCTCTCAAAAATTAGAATTAATTAGATTAACATTTTTTTTTATTATTATTATATGGGTATCAAATGCAAAGGCTCGACTAGTAGAATACTATACATATACATCAAATGAAAAGGCTCGACTAGTAGAATACTACACATATACAATGTTTTTTAACTGTATACTTGTTCTTTAAGATAAACGTATAGGAGACACATAACTAGTATTAGTTACTCACAGGATCAAACATATCTGACTGCGATAGCTCAGTCTTGAAGTCAGCTGAACCGGCCAAAATCAACCCGGCAACGTTCGGCCGATCGGCACTGATGAACAGCTGTGTGGCCACTTCTGCTACTTTGCGCACGTAGTTGTGCCGTTTCTCCATACGGAGACGGGCAAAACGCAACGCGGACTGACCTCCTCGACCGTGCTTCTTCGGCAGGTCCACAGTGAATTTGTGAAGGACCTGGAAATCAAATTTTTACACTGTGGTGAAATCAGCGTAGCGGTTGTTTAAGAAAAATCGTGAGACATTTTTTTTTTACAAGAAACTAGCTGCGCCCCGCGGTGTTACCCGCTACATGATTACACTACATTATTTTTAAACAATTACTTATGTATATATCAAACTTGACATTGTTTATTTTAATCTATATTATTTTCTGCAATTTGTTCTTTACTAAATTCACATGCCGAGTAACGTCAAATTACGAGAAATGACTAATAAAATTATAATAACACCAATGTAACCCCTATTTTTCGTGAATAAATCACATCTCATTTCATGTTTTCGAGATAAAAAGTAGCCTATGTGTTAATCCAGGGTAATCAGCTACCTCCATACCAAATTCCATCCAAACTTTCACATTTATAATATAGTGGGATATCCAAAAACGATAAAAAAATAAGACTTTTTGCACTAGATGTCGTTTTAACCAGTCCTCCTGTTTTGTATTGTATTCGCACTTCGGGTATTTATATTTTATTTTCGTTTTATTTGTTTCTCTTGTTTGTTTGGGTAGCTGTTATTGGAACTGTATATTATTGTATGTGTATATATCATTCTGTTTTATGTGTTTAAATTCACCCGAAAAATATTTTTACCGGTCGGCAAACTCGTGCGTGACGTCACCTGCCGGCCTCGACGGAAGACCAGCGCCGGCTGGCTTCAGTGCGCATTATGCTGAGTCGAGGCCGGTTTGTGACATAAAATATATTTCAAACTTTTTGTTTTTTGTTTTTTTGTTTAATTTTTATTTATTGTATACCTACCTACTATATACCTTTAAGTTTTTTTCTATGTTTTATGTTTATTGTTTATTTATTTTTTTGTATGTATGTATTGTAAATTATGTTGAAATGTGTTTTATGTCATAAATAAAGTGTTGTCTATTGTCTATTGTCTAGATATTTATGATTATTTTAACAAAAACAAAAATAGTCTACTGTTTTATTCAAGCAATTGTGATTTGCCGCAAATAAGGAGCAAAATAAATGTCAGTAGCTGTGATCTCACTGTAAAATTATGCTCCATCTGTCCATTAATGGCAAACATTTACTTGTATGGAAATCGAGTAAAATAAGCTAAGCTTAGTAAAATCTTCTCCATACTAAAGTTGCCCGGAAGAGATCGCTCTCAGCGATAAGGCCGCCAATTGTTCCACTAGTGTTAAGTTTTTTTTTAATGTAAAAAGTAATGAGACGAACTAGACAATCTCCTGACGGTAAGTGATAACGCCTGTCCATGACCTTTGCAGCTATACACAGAACTTAACAAAGTCCAGGGCAAATACCTTAAAATGCCTTAAAATAAAATACGGCTAAAATCCTCACCTCTCTTGTGTTACCCTGCAGCGTACCGAATAGGGCTCCGTTACCGTCCATCACAATGAAACCAAACTTGTTGTCATCCGCCAGCAACGCAGTGAGAGCTTCCGTGTGAAACTTGTTGTCACACAAGTAGAGAGATGTGTTTATTGGCTTGAACGGTTCAAAGTCAATGTTGACCTTTTTCTCCTTGCCCTCTTCGGTGACAATGGTCCCGCAATAGATAACTAATCCATTCGGAGGAACTGTAAAATTGAAAAATAGGTTTTTTAAATCAAATGTCTTCTTGCATAGGGGAGCTTCGATAAATAATTATAAACATCCTAAGATATTTCATTCATACAGCGCCATCTAGCCCCAAACTAAGCAAAGCGTGTACTATGGGAACCAGATAACTGATACAATATAATACTTATATCGCTTTTTTTTTTAATACATAAATACTTATAATACATACCAGCCCTGTTGGCTCATTGGTAGTATATCTGCCTTGAGAGCTGTAGGGCGTGGGTTCGATTCCCACTCAGGGCAAACATTTTGTGAATAAACAAATGTTTGTTCTGTGTCTGGGTGTTCTGTATGTATTATAAGTATGTATTTACAAAAAAAAAAAGTATTTATGTATTCTATCAGTTATCTGACTTCCATCACACAAGCTCTGCTTAGTTTGTGGCCAGATGGCGCTGTGTGTATAGTCCTACGACATTTATTATTATTATTTATTATTACATACAGAACGAAACTTTTTTGTGCTCATTTGTCCTGAATGCAAATTGAAGTCACAGGGCAGTCGCCTTGATAACTAGACTGCTTCTCACAAACATCTACAACCTCATAAGCAGTCAATAAATACAGTGTTGTGTAAAATTCGCTATGAATCATTCATCAATACACACACTGGACACACTGTGAAAAAACACCTGTATTAAATACGCACCGATTTCCGTAATTGATAGGAGTATGATCTCACTGGCTAGATTCACAGCCCAGACTGTTGACTGACAGTCTTTTTCTGCCTACCCTCATTTCAGGATCCTCATTTTTTTAAAATAAAATTACTCTTTACAAAGTCTATGGTTCATTGTGTTTTTTTTTAATGTAAAAAGTAATGAGACGAACGAGACGCACTCCTGATGGTAAGAGATAACGCCTGTTGCAGCGATACACAGAACTTTAAGTAACAGAACAAAGTCCAGGGCATCGCTGCTTTGGCGCTCATTACTTTGACACTTTCGATGGTTAGTCTCAACAGCCCAGTAATTTCGCTAGCTGCAGTACCCTTCAAACCGGAACACAGTCTACACACTACTGCTTAGTGGCAGAATAACTGGTACTGCGGTGGTACCTAGACGATCTTCTGCTAAGGAAATCTACCACCAAGTAAACTTTAATTTATAACTGCATTCGTTTTTTTTTTTTTTTATTGTTGACAGGCTAGTTGTTTGACCACAGCTCACCTGATGTTAAGTGAAGGTGTGGTTGAAGATGGTAAAGCACACCTAGCCTGGAATGAAACTGGCTCTCAAGTGAGGCTGCCGGAACACACCGTTAGATGCTTGGCGGCAGATTTTCAACTTGAGGGTGGTAGCTAGCCAGCCGAGTACTAGAAAGTACCCTACCACCATGCAAACAACAAATGCAGACTGACATTGCAAAAACATGTTAAATTAAAAAGAAATGCAATCATCTTTCATGCTTCTCATTTCGTTTCATCATCCCTCGACACCATAAGTTGAAATATAATACCTTTAGTATAGAGCTTCAGTCGATGCTGCACAGATGTGATTGCTCCGAGCACAGATAGGCGATTAACTCGCGATTTGATGTTTGATGCTGTGCCAAATTCATCAGCCAACATCTTGGACACACGCGAGATCTGATCCTTCGGTGGTATGATCAGTGAGATCATTGATGTACCATTTCTGGAATAAACAAAATCTTAAATTATCTTTCTTGGAGTTTTTTTTTAATGGTTTACTTGCTAGAAATAGAGACAGTAAGCAAAGTGTTGATGGACACATTCTTCGTTTATACTCTACTTAGCAATTTAAGTTATATTAAAATTACTTATTAATCTCAACTAGGCTAGATTGTAATAACAATAAGGTATCTAATAACAAACAGACACATCACAAGAAAGAAAAAAACTAGCTAGATGTTTGACCATAGCTCACTTGAAGTCACAGTGTGGTTGAAAATGGTAAAACACACCTAGCTTAGAATGGAACTTGTTCTCAAGTAAGGGTGCCAGAACACACAGCTAGGTGCTTGGTGGCAGATTTTCAACTTGGAGGTGGTATTTAGCCATCAGTACTAGAAAATACCCTACCACCATGCTATGGTTTCCTCATGATGTTTTACTTCCATACCCCTTATATCGAAATCTATTCAGATTTTAAAAGTTATAGTGGAAAAAAGAAACATTACATCAACCCTGAAAACATTACACTTGGCGAAAAAGGTGTTGTTTAAAAATGGAGGTTATTTAACATACTTTCATTATACATTTCATTTGTAATTAAAAATGCAATCTAATCATGAAGGTATATTTTAACCTACTTCAATTGTGTATTTTTGTTGGATGACAATACTATAATTTGATATCTTGGAACTGCTCTGATGATGAAGCCAGTAGCTAGATAATGGAAATCTTAAGTGCCTACTAGTAAACGCCTCGAGTTTACTATTAAAGGATTTGTCAAGCCAATATATGAATTGTACTTGGTATTTAGAATCTGACGATGGAGCCGGGAGGTGGATTGTGGAACTCTTCAGTTGATACTAGTAAGCCTCTTGAGTTTTGGGTCCTTACGTAATGAACTTTTCTATTTCAATTTGATTTACTGTTAGAGCCAGTTTTTGTTTTAAATTTATTTATTACTAGCGGACACCTCACGGTTTCACCTGCATAATTCCCATTCCTGTGGGAATACAGGGATAAAAAGCAGACTATATCACCCAGGGATAGTGTGGCTTCCCAACTGTGAAAGAATTTTTGAAATCGGTCCAGTAATTCCGGAGCCTATACAATACAAACAAACAATCAAATCTTTCCTCTTTATAATAGTATAGATTTATTTCAGCCTATTCTGTCCCACAGCTGGGTAAAGGCCTCTTTCCCTTCCTTCCATGCCTCTCTGTATGGTGCTATTGAGGTCAAATCCTTATCATGAGCATCAAGCTCATCTTTCCACTGTCTTCTAGGCAGTTTTTTGTTCTAGATTATGACACTAAAATTTATTTTATTTTTAAAATTGTTTGCTTTTCTTAGTATACTAATAAAGTCTCGCTAATAAATCTAATAATACCATAATAGAGCAACAGTATGATGTAAGAGTTACGATACACTAATTTTTAGTTAACACAACATTATCCATCATTTGTTTCCCAAGGTGTTTCAAGAGTCAATAAACTAACAGGTTCCTGCTATCATCTTACAGGCCTACCTTGAAAAAATAACCAGCCAGGTATGAGTCGTATGAAAAACTACTGGACAGATTTCAAAAATTCTTTCACCATTAGAATGCTACATCGCTGAGTAACTTAGACAATGTTTTAGTAGAATTTAATTAAAAAATAAATGTCCACACTTGTGTTAAGTCAGGACACTAGGGACCACAAGGAAATTGATGAAAAAATATTTTGATTTCTCCACAATATTACAGTCTTCGGAATTTTCTCTTAACTTGTGTGAAATATTAGTCATTATTAACAAAGAAGGTCAAATTTGAATTTGTCATCTTCAGTATAGTTCAGCTTGTGTACTTGTTCAGTAGTCTAGATATAAATATCTAGACAACAAATCACATTTAATCATCGGCAACAGGTAATATTTAGGAGTCCTACCCAAGAAGTGATTAAATGCATTAAGAATGTGCTAAATAAACTGAAACATATGAATGGGGATGACTGTCAGTAATAGTTGCTACTGCTTGGATCAAGTACAAAAAGATGTGAATTTATTTAGGTTTATGACAATCTCAGAGTAAATTCTTGCTCATTATTATCAATTTGTTATATATTAATGACAAGTTTCTAAAGAATTGTACTCTTAAACATCCAGGAAGAAAGTTGAATCCATATAGGAATGATTATCTAAGCTTGTAACGGTGTTCTGGCTATAGTGAGGTTTTACTTGAAAGCCAGTGCCATTCCAGGCCAATTTATTATCTTCGAACAGTCACTTAACATCAGGTGTGGTAAAACACCTAGTCTGCCAAACAATAAATAATCGATATTAGTGTTTACAGGCCACCGAAAAATACTTTTTGTACATTTTCATGCACACCAATATATGTTTGGTCATGTGGGTCCCAGATACATGAGCTGACTTCAAGTTTAGTATGTAGAAGTGCTTCATATAGTATTCTAATAGGATGAACCCCTGAAAAATCTTTAAGACTTCCTTATTAGTTAAGAATACCATAAAATGAACTGCCGCAAAGTGACACAGCTGCATCAATCAATTAGTTGATATGTAGTTGTTGAAGGTCAGAGATAAAAGCATCAAATTAAAATCCATCCTCATCTCACACCATAAACACCTCATGTCAAGATACTAATATAACAAAGTACAAGAAAGGGCAAAAGACAATTTACTTAGTTTATGATTCCAGATGTATATTAATTGAATTTGTATTCGTCATATAGCATTCAGACGCGTTGGTGACATCATCAAAACAAATTTTCCGACAAAGAAAACTGCAGAATAATTGCGAGACTACCGCCAAATCCACATCCCAAGCGAAATCAATGGTAGCCAGATTCTAACCTAACCTATAATTTTAAATTTTGCGCTAGTGTAAATTGTTGCTATTATTTTCCAGCGCAAACGCTACAGCGTTCTTCGTAGGTTATTCGAAAATCGCATTACTTCAAGATGCGCATGCATAATTATTGACGCAGCCCTGTTGGCAACTTAGCATTGCGTTTCCTCGAGACATAATGGAACAAGCAACAATGAATTTGTGTTCATCCTGTAAAAATAGGTGTACACGTGAAATTTACTCACCCTCTGGCCATTTCCAAGCTCTTGATGAGTTTTTTGATTTTCCATATTTCGACATTGCGATCCGCGGACGATTCTTCAGACATTTTGGAACGGTTTTGGAGAACTTAGCACAGCACAATAACTAACATTAACGATTAACTAACTAAAATAAAGTTTTGTAAACACAACACCAAACTCTCAAAACAAAGATTAACTAAAGAAAGGGATCCCTGATGCAGTTAGAACTGCCCAATACCAGATCAAACCGGACTACAAGACGACTCACGACTTTGCTCGCACGCTTTCTAGTTCACATTGACCTGTGCCCGAGCTCTTACTTTTCTTCTTGTGCGAGGATTCTTTAATTTTTTCTTTATCCGGTTACTCCTAAGCATGTGGAACACAGAAATCGGACATTAGAGGCTTAAAAAGGTGACGTTGAACAAAATATCGAACGAACGCCTCGTCGCCCGTCGATGAAAAAGAAATTGTAATAAAAAAAAATTTGCTATGTTGCAATTAGCAAAAACTGATGGCGTCAGCCCTGTCATCGTGGTGTCAATTCCACTTTCATCTGTTTTACCAAATTTTTTTACGCAGTCATGAGGAATAAATAGTAAATACGCTAATCCAATCTAAATTCAATACAATCCCATCTGCTTGAATTGATTACAATATAGTATAGTCGTTGCTTAGAAGCTGCATGTTTTTTTTACAATGGCAAGCCTATATACACAAGTAACTGTCACTGTAAGTTTATCTTCGTTCTTTGATTTTGGCGTTGCATTTTGAGTATTTGCCAGTGTCAAGTGTTTTGATATTTTCAAGTTTCATGGTAAATTAGTTGCCTTGTAGCTATAATTACAGTCCAAGTCCAGTCCGTGTCAGTCAAGTTCAGTCATGCTTTAATAAAGTAATGTCAACTTTAATATAAAGCTTCAATAGAGTTTTGGAAGCAACACGAAAAGTCACGTTTTACCACATTATATCATTTTCCCACATTCGCGCTTGTGATTCGGCACTTTATGAATAAAAAAACCACAATTTTTATGCATATATACTTCACAAAACTCAAGCTTTAGAAAAAAATACAACGAGTTGACACGACTCTTTCCACGTTCCCGCCAAAAACTCAGATTTGTTCTGATACTTTTGGCGAGCGGGGTAGGTAGGCCTGTTATGTCGACTCCTTTTGGTTGTTTACTCGAAGCCAAACTATAACAAGTAAATTAAAATCGTTGAAATTTTTGACGCAGTTTTAATCGATACAGATGTCATAAAATCGACTTGAATTTATACCTTTAACATCATTAACACGACATCTGTCTGTGAATGTCAGGTGTCATCCGTTCCAATGTCAAATTGATCGATCGAACTTTTGAGGTTAGAATCAGCCTGACGAAACTAGGAACAAAAATTTTTTCTATGTACTTTGCGTGGCAAATAATGGCGGATATTGCTATCACACTCCCTCAGTGCGGTTTCTCTTTCTTGCAATACCTCCGTCAAGTGTCAGCTATGTTGTTTGTCAAAACTTCATTTCGTGCAGTTTCTTTTGAGTTTAAATGTTTGTTTGATTGTGGATTTTAATTGTTAAAAGTGTAATTTCTCGTCAAAATTAGTGGCGAGTGATCAGAGGTGTACTTTGAATCAAAATGCCACCGGAAAAATGGTTTATTACTAGTGAAATTTGTGAAAATCGAGCAAGTCGTTCGAATGATGAAAAAAGGATATTTATGGCGAGATTTCCTTTAGATGAAACCCGGTAAGCACTTAAATATGATACTTCGTAATTAGAGTCAGCCATATGTAAGTAGAACAGGCTACGAACAAATAAAATTAACAAATTTATCTCATTTAAATTGTGTGCTAGTGATGTACTGCAACTGTAACATCAACATATCGATAACAGCACATTAGTCAAATAGGGAACAAACTGGCTTCGTACCCTGCAGGTAGCAAAGCATTTTGGTCCCTGGCTAAATCTGTCGAGGTGAACTTCTGCCGCCCCTCACTTCCTCCTATGCTGAAGCCTGACGGGACACTGGCTCATACCGCTGAAGAGAAGGCAAACTTGTTTGCCTCTCTGTTTGCGGAGTCTTCGCGTCTAGATGCTGGTAGCGCTACACCTCCAACTCCACCTGGTAGTACGACATTTATGTCAGACTTTCGCATTCGCCAGACAGAGGTTCGTAAAATGCTGCGCAATCTAGACGTGAATAAGGCCAGTGGTCCTGATGGCATTCCAGCTATAGTTCTGAGGACTTGTGCACCTGAGTTGTCTCCTGTTCTGACACGTCTCTTTCGCCTCTCTTTGGAAACTGGTCAAGTACCGAAGTTATGGAAGCTTGCTAACGTGCAACCTGTACCTAAAAAAGGTAGTCGTGCTGACCCTGTCAACTACAGGCCAATCTCGGTCACGTCCATACTCTGTAAGACTATGGAACGTGTCCTTAATCACAGGCTCCTGGCATACCTAGAAGCTAATGATCTCCTCAGTGACCGGCAATACGGATTCCGCCGAAACCGGTCCACTGGGGATCTTCTAGCGTATGCCATTCACATCTGGAGTGAAGCCATAGAGAAATACGGGGAAGCGCTTGCTGTTTCCCTTGACATCTCGAAGGCTTTTGACAGGGTTTGGCATGACGGCCTAACTAGCAAGCTCTCCTCGTTCGGTTTATCTTCCGGATTCATTGCCTGGATATCGGACTTCCTGAGGGACCGATCGATCCGAGTGGTTGTAGATGGCTGCTCGTCGGATCGAAAGGCTATTAATGCCGGTGTTCCTCAGGGGTCGGTGCTCTCTGCGACTCTCTTCCTGCTGCATATTAACGACTTGCTTAAACCCGGTACCTTTGGGTATGCAGATGACAGCACTGTTGTAGAGAGCTACATGTCCAGTGCACGTACTAGTGGATCGGAAATCCAGTCCCATAGAGAGGCTATGGTCGAGCGCATGAACTTGTCCCTCAAGGCAGTCTCCGACTGGGGCGATGCCAATCTGGTCAAGTTCAATGCAGCTAAGACTCAGGCGTGTCTGTTCTCCGCCAAAAAGAGGCCATTTGATCTGACGCCTACTTTCCACAATGTATCCGTTACAATTTGCGACAGCCTTGAGCTCTTGGGCGTTTCTCTGACTCCGACCCTCAATTTTGGCTCTTTTATTGAGGCAAAAGCCCAATTGGCTGCCAAAAAGCTGGGTATCCTTTCGAAGGTGCGCCGGTACTTCACGCCGGAACAGTTGCTTACCTTATACCAAGCACAAGTTCGGTCGTGCATGGAGTATTGTTCGCACCTTTGGGACGGATCAGCCAAATACCAGCTTGAGGCGTTGGAGTCCATTGAGAAACGTGCTAAGAGGCTCATAAGCAACGATTCGCTCGTTCAGAAAAGGCTCCAAAGCCTTGAACATCGACGGAAAGTTGCATGTCTGTCGGTTTTCTACCGGATACATTTTGGAGAGTGCGCTTCAGATCTGCATGACCTTATTCCACCTTGCCCATTCTACTTTCGGACAGCCAGGAGCTTTAAAAAGCGTCACCGCTTCATGGTTGATGTTCCAAAAGCTCGAACTAAGAGGTTTGATTCCACCTTTTTCATGCGTACCGCTAGACATTGGAATCAGCTGCCCGAGTGGGTGTTCCCCAATGAATATAGTCTGGGTACCTTCAAGTCCCGAGTGAATCGGTTTCTTCTAGGCAAGCGTGCTCCACCGTAGACCGCATCTTCGCTTAACATCAGGCGGGATGGCGGTCAAACGCAAGCCTATCTACTATAAAAAAAAAAAAAAAAAAAAAAAAAAAAAAACAGCGTTATTGTTTAACATTGAAAAAAAAAGAAATATAATGTTGCATGAAAGAGTAGGGGCACAATATTTTACATATTTGAAAGGCGTGCCTACATAAATGAACAAGGATCGGAATAGGTTGTGCAATTTTGCAGGATTTTAAAAAATACAACATAATCTTTACAATATTGATATACCACAGAATTGATTAAGTGTTCCGAGTACGCAAGAAAAATTTCGTAAGCTCTACGCAAATTTTTCAAAAAGGACGTTTGGGCGCGGCAAAAGTACATCTATAAGTTTCATAGTAATATTTATGTTACTCACCTCTAAATGCACTAACCTACTTCGATCTTCGGTATCAATATTCATGATTTTAACCAAGAAACATTGATTTAATTTTAATTTAAAAAAAATTTCAGATGCAAACACTGTGTCAAGTTTGTGAGCAAAGAAGATATAATATATGTTCCCACTGAAAAGTTGCATACATTAATACGTGTATGTGGAAACCAGTTTCACAACAAAGCATTGAATATAAAAAAAGCTGAAAATTCAACTGCTGACATTATTAAAGATCACAGCTACAGGGCATCACAAAATAATAAGAAAAATTGAAAAAGAATCAGTTTTTATTTTATTTTGCTATAGAGCAAGATGAAGAAGGCTTATTGTTAAATTGTTAAGATTATCAAGTGATCTATAGAACAAGATGAAGAAGACATATTGAAAACTTTTTTATTATTATTATTTCTTAGCTCTATGAATCTGCATTCTCAAATATTTACAATTGATTGTTTCATTTTCATTTCGCTATACAAGTAATTTCATTTCAGTAATTAAATGTTAATTAAATTAGCAGAAACAGTTTTTTATTTTATTTCGGGTCCGCATTTAAGTTCAATCTTGATTAGTACCAATGGTCTCCTTGTCAACATTGGACTCATAAATACGGATTCGATAATTACCTAAAATTCATAAAAAATATTATTTAGTAGTAACCTCGGTTTCTACTCTGCATATTTTATCGATATCGATAAATAGCTATTTGTTCAGCACTATTTGGTTCGTTAGGTTGGTACACCTGTTGTTTGTCATCTTTGTGGTATCTGTTGGTATTGGAATGCCATGTAAATGGATTCTATTGGCTAGTATGGAAGTCCCGTCTCTTAAACGTAGTGATTACATTCTCTTGGGTTAGAATTTCGCAATCACTCACGACGAGATGTTATGTAGTAGATTTAAGCAAATTTTACTCACAAAAACCACCCTAAATAATAATGTACAGTTCCGCTGTTTAGTAAACGCACGATTTGTTTCGAAAAAATATGGAATCGAAGGATTATGGGCTTCTTTGATAAAGCACAAAAACGAACTCAAAGTAATGAATTCGGTGCGGTTAATTTTCAAAGATTTAAGTGTAAATAGGCTCTGGAACACTTGGACAAGAAGTGTTATCGTTGGGCATGTCGTGAGAAGGTGTAGAAAGGACAGAAGTGTCCGCGAAGTTATCCACTGCTTCAGACAAACTTTCTTGCGGCCCCGAAGGTCTTTACTACTTTACGCGACTGCGGCTTGCAAAGCGAGGGATACTGATGAAAAGCCGGGCAAGCCGCAGACTTGCAGCAAAGGCATCTCTGACGAGGAGTTGGAGGTATTATAGAGCATTTTTTACGCGAAAGATATTGTTTACTTTGCGTCAGCGACAAGGTCACAAACGTGAACGTAATTTAGCCAGATCAAAATAGATACATGTAAAGCATAGAACTGAAGTGTACTTTATGAAATGTCTGTGTCTTATCTGGGAAAACTTTGTTTACTTTTGATGAAACTATTGTTTTAGTAGGTACTAGTCAAAATACTATTAAAAGATAAAAAAAAATATTACTATGAAATGTAGCCTAAAATATTCTATTTAAAAATAAATTACAGAAACCTCAAACATCAGATTGTTTCTTGAAAGCCTGATATATTTTCAAGTAATATAGAAATCAAGACATAATAAATTGCTATAGACATAATATAGAAATTAATATATTAATAATCTAAAATAACATAATTCTTTAGCAGTTATGTAAAATTTAGTAGACAGATACAATGTCGCAATTTATTTTTTGCTGAAATGCAATTTAAACTAGGTCATATAGCTGGTAAAATTTCATAGCACACTAGTATTGTAAATTTGAAAGTAACTCTCTTTGCCTGTTTGTTACCTTTCCGAACTAAATTTGACACAAGATGTGTACAAGATAATATATACACAACTGCAGAATGGAACTAGTTCACACACACATATAAACACACATCTGGCCCCAAACTAAGCATAGCTTGTATGATGGAAGTCAGATAACTGATAGAATAGTACATAAATACTTTTTTTTTGTAAATACATACTTATACATACTGAACACCCAGACACAGAACAAACATTTGTTTATTCACAAAATGTTTCTTAAAAATAATATGTAAATAAAGAATTTGAATTTGAATTAATAAATTTGATTTTATGCTAATAATCTACTGTTTTATTGAAGCAATTGTAATTTACCGCAAATAAAGACCAACATAAATGCCAGTAGCTGTAACTTCACTGTAAAATTATGCTCAATTGTTAATTTGTATTCTTTCATTTTATATAATTTTGTTATTCTATTCTATCCATTAATTTATGTTAACAGGGGCTCTTGTATGAACTCGATGGGATTGCAGAGTTGGCAAAGCAGACCTTGTTCTGTAAACATTGCAATAAAAGAATGGTCATAGAAAACAAACAGCCAAATATTCGATATTGTCAGTGAGTATGAAACATTTTTTTTTTAATGTAAAAAGTAATGAGACGAACGAGACGCTCTCCTGATGGTAATAGATAACGCCTGTCCATGACCATCGCAGCGATACACAGAACTTTAAGTAACAAACATCGTGAGGAAACCATAGCATGGTGGTAGGGTACTTTCTAGTACTCGGCTGGCTAGCTACCACCCTCAAGTTGAAAATCTGCCGCCAAGCATCTAACGGTGTGTTCCGGCCGCCTCACTTGAGAGCCAGTTCCATTCCAGGCTAATTGTGCTTTACCATCATCGACCACATCTTCACTTAACATCAAGTGAGCTGTGGTCAAACACCTAGCCTGTCAACCATTAAAAAAAAAAAAACAAATCATATAGTTTGCAACATTATTTTGTATAAAATGTGTCGATATTTCCAGGTGCAAAGAGTCGGAGCACCCGGAAGGTTCGCCAGATGGCTGGGAACCTTACATGGAAGCAGAAGATGTGATTATTTGGAGGAAGGAATATAAGAAAGGACAAGAACTTTATGCATATAAAGGTGAGTTTATGTATGATATCCGAAAGTTCCATTCCAGGCTAGGCGTGCTTTACCATCTTCGACCACGCCTTCACTTAACATCAGGTGAGCTGTGGACAAACAACAAGCCTGTCAACCATAAAATAAAAAGCCCTGTTTTGTTCTAAACTGTCCTACAGACTGCTGGATACAGGTTTCTTCTCACTGTGAGAAATGGTTATATATGCTATTCTTATTTGAGTTGCTTAACAATTATTTATTATTTGTTGCGGTGGTAGTACTTGGTGGTACATTTCCTTCGCAGGTACCACCAAATATTCTGCCGCCAAACAGTAGTGTGTAAACATTACTGTGTTCCGGTTTGAAGGGTACTGCAGCTAGCGAAATTACTGGGCTGTTGAGACTAACCATCGAAAGTCTCTAAAGTAATGAGCGCCAAAGCAGTGACACCCTGCCCCCGTACTCTGAGCTACTTATAGCGATACCTGTTAGACACTCAAAAAGTGTCTACGCGACCATAAATCGTATGTCTGCGCAATATGGTTCGCAATCGCGTAGCTTTTTCGTGAGCGCCTAACAGATACCGAAATAAGAAGCTCAGGGTACAGGGGCTGGACTTTGTTTTGTTACTCAAAGTTCTGTGTATCGCTGCAATGGTCGTGGACAGGCGTTATCTCTTGCCATAAGGAGAGCGTTTCGTTCGTCTCATTACTTTTTTACAGTAAAAAAAAAAACTTTAAAATGCTGCTAGCAAAACGTAATAACTTTAACACCTTCGCCAAACTTGTTGCTAGCTTCTACACTACAATCTACTGTATCACGATCCAAGGCCAGTGTTATTGTGCGGGAGGAGGGCTCCTTGGGTCACCCTCTCTCTAGTTGGCGGTCCGAGAAACGAGCGGGACGCAGTGGACTGTATCTGGATGGCGGCGAATGCCCGCTCGTTCCCCGGGATGTAGAGAGAGAGTAACTCTGACTGGAACGCCTTCTCTAATGGGGCACGGGTGCTGGAGTTAAATGCCAAAGTCTTGGTTCTCTGGGATTCGTTCTGGAGTCTTCAGGAGAGAGGTCCGCTCGCGTTCGCTGTTCGCTGGCAAGTGACTATGGTCGGGCCGGGCCCGCTTATATATCCCCGCATGCGCTCGTTCGCCACTGCGGGGGCAGGGCGAGTGCGGGTGGGCGGGGCCCGGCGAATGGGGCTCTGTTAATTTGGACCAGCGGACCTCTCAATGAATACTCAACGATATCATTTATTTTATTTCTGTTACAAAGTGATTCCTATTAACAATTTTATTCTGTTGTGTACACATATTAACAATTTCATTCTGTCGCGTACAGTTATTTTCCATACATCTATATGAATATCTATTTACTTACGCGGTTTTACCCGTTTCTACATATGTATATATAAAGCCACAGCAGAAACTAGAAAAGCCACAGCAGAAACTAGAAAGCCACAGCAGAAACTAGAAAGCCACAGCAGAAACTAGAGTTGCCACTAAATTGCATGAGGTAGCTTTATCTATGTCACCGCGAAGTGCTGACTGCTTTTCATCATTGTTAACAATTCCATCTCACCCACTGGAGTTACTATGCCAGCGCCCCAGAGCCTCGCTCCGGTACTTCAAGGAGCTGGGTTGGCTCGGGTAGACGCTGGCAGGGGGAAATGCACAATACACCCCAAGTGGGACGTCAGTGCAGGACTCATCGCCCCCATTCCGAATAAGAATAAGAATAAGATATGTATATATAGTATGTATGTATGCACACTTCTCAAGTTAATCTTTGAGTCAGTCTTCCTTCCTTTTCTTTGTACGTTGCTGCTGATGTTGCTTTCAGGGTTCCGTACCCAAAGGGTAAAACGGGACCTTACTTTGACAGCCCTGTTGGTTCATTGGTAGTATGTTTGCTTCAAGAGCCGAAGGGCGTGGGTTCGATTCCCACCCAGGACATACAGTTTGTGGTATAAACAAATGTTTGTTCTGTATCTGGGTGTCCTTTATGTATTTACAAAAAAAGAAGTATTGAAGTATTCTATCAGTTATCTGACTTCCATAGCAGAAGCTTTGCTTAGTTTGGGGTCAGATGGCGCTGTGTTTAATGCCCTACGATATTTATTATTATTATTAGTAACTACTACTGTTACTAACGGCTGACTCAGCTGTCCGTCCGTCTGTATGTCTGTCCGTCTGTCACCAGGCTGTATCTCATGAACCATGATAGTTAGACAGTTGAAATTTTCAAAGATGATGTATTTATATTGCCGCTATATAACAACAAAATAAATATTTAAGGGGGGCTCCCATACAAAGAAAGTCTCAAAGTAATGAGCACCAAAGCAGCGATGCCCTGGACTTTGTTTTGTTACTCAAAGTTCTGGTTATCGCTGTAATGGTCATGGACAGGCGTTATCTCTTACCATCAGGAGAGCGTCTCGTTCGTCTCATTATTTGTCACATAAAAAAAAAAAACAATCTTGATTTTTTATAGATAACGGTGCGGAACCCTTCGTGCGCGAGTCCCGACTCGCACTTGACCGATCTTATTTTTGTTTTTATCTTTATGTATTACTGAGCTATCATCACTACATAATTCATGGAATGATATGATTTATACGTGGAAAAAAAATTAAGTCGTAAAACAAATAATATTGCCATTAACTTATCTCGAGTACTTACTTATATCTGAGTGGTAGTGAGTGGTGCGTAGTTACCATTCCCGTGGGAATAATAAAAAAAATAAGTATTGATGTATTCTATCAGTTATCTGACTTCCATCTCACAAGCTCTGCTTAGTTTGGGGCCAGATGGCGCTGTGTGTATAGTCCTACGATATTTATTTAATACAGGGATAAAAAGTAGCTTATGTCACCCGGGGAAAGTGTAGCTTCCCAACGATGAAAGAATTTGGAAGGAGTGGGTTCGATTCCCACCCAGGACAAGCATTTTGTGATATAACCGTTTTTTTTTATGTAAAAAGTAATGAGACGAACGAGACGCTCTCCTGATGGTAAGAGATAATGCCTGCCCATGACCATTGCAGCGATACACAGAACTGTTCTGTGTTTTTCTGTTTGTTCTGTGTCCGGGTGTACTGTATGTATTTACAACAAAAAAAGTATGTAAGTATTCTATTAGTTATCTGGCTTCTATAGTACAAGCTTTGCTTAGTTTGGGGTCAGATGGCGCTGTGTGTAATGTCCTATGATATTTATTCCATCCGTACATGGTGGATGTTCCCCATGTTCGCACAGCGAGGGTGTGGAACTCTCTGCCGGAGTCTATGTTCCCTGTTAGGTACAATATGGGTGTCTTCAAATCTAGAGTGAATAGGTTTCTTCTAGGTAAGCGTGCTCCATCTTAGACCACACTACTGCTTAACATCAGGCAGAGTGTGGTCAAACGCGACCCAATTTTGAATTAAAAAAAAAAAAAAAAAAATTTATGTAAAAGTAATGAGACGATCGAGGCGCTCTCCTGATGTTAAGAGATAACGCCTGTCCATGACCATTGCAGCGATACACAGAACTCTGAGTAACAAAACAACGTCCAGGGCATCGCTGCTTTGGCGCTCATTACTTTGAGACTAGATGGTTCACATTTGTAATATTAGTGGGATTGAATAGTGGGTAAAGCATTTTGTGATATAAAACAAATGTTTGTTCTGTGTCTGGGTGTACTGTATGTATTATAAGTATGTATTTACAAAAAAAAAGTATTTAAGTATTTTATCAGTTATCTGATTCCCATAGTACAAGCTTTGCTTAGTTTGGGGTCAGATGGCGCTGTGTGTAATGTCCTACGATATTTATTTATTTTATTTATTTAAAGAGTAAAATTCCTCCTTTCCAGTTTACGGTCGCTACCAGGATGTGAAAGCAGCTGATTTCGCCGCAGTCAACATCGACGGAGGGTACCGTCGGAAGTGGGACAGCGCTGTCGCGGCGCTCGCTGTCGTCGAACGGAGCGCTAACGGCGTACCAGACCAGGCTGTGCTTCATTGGGAGGTGCTATGGCCGGTATGTGTGTGAACCCTATGACACGATTGTCCATACTTGACAAGCCATTGTCAATATTTGACAAAAAAACGTCAGTAAAATTTTTAAATTATGACGATTTAAAAATACATTATGTATCTATTTATTAATTTTGTCATTATACGCAATTAAGTGCTGTTGGTGGTGGTTATGATGTCAATAATTGACAAAACGAGCTCTGAAAAAAGTTTGTACATAAAGACTCGTGTATTAGTCACTACTTGTGACAATTGTGAAATTAATATGGTGTTTTTTTTTATACTTCGATGACATAAAAGAAATTGACATGTCAGTATTTTATAAAACACTAAAACGGGGACATTTTAATGCCCATCTGTATTTTAAAGAACTTCCGTGACCATTGACGAAAAGGAATTTTTATATTAAATACGTTTAAATTAAATAAAAACAATACTTGACTTGAGTAATGAGACGAACGAGACGCTCTCCTGATGGTAAGAGATAACGCTTGTCCATGACCATTGCAGCGATACACAGAACTTTGAACTTTGTAGAATGATCTTCCTTCTTCCGTATTCCCGCGGAGTTAGAACATTGGGTTCTTCAAAAGGCATGTTAATAGAATCTTAAAAGGTCGGCAACGTATTTGTAGTACCCCTGGTATTGCAGATATCTATAGGCGACGGTGATTGCTTAACATCAGGCAAACCGTCAGCTTGATTGCCACCTGTGGCATAAAAAAAAAAACAAAAAAAAAAAAAAAATTAAAACATTAAAAAATTGTCATTTTGTTATGATTTTGATATTTTAAAATATGAATGGTAAAATTACATGTCACTTGGGTATTATTAATTCCTTCAATCATTTCTATACTGTTAGGAAGCTAAATTTTTTAAAACAACAATTTTTGCTTCCGGATAAAAAGCAACAGCTGTTCTATAGAAACAAACTGAACTACCGTCAACAGAAAAAGTAGGTTTTTATTTTTATTTAAAATATACGCTCTACAGACACCTAGGTCCTGTCCACCTTTCGTCACCTTTAAAGTACAGAATGTGTGTTTTTTTTTTATGTGAAAAATAATGAGACGAACGAGACGCTCTCCTGATGGTAAGAGATAACGCTTGTCCATGACCATTGCAGTGATACACAGGACTCTGGGTAACAAAACAAAGTCCAGGGCATCGCTGCTTTGGCGCTCATTACTTTGAGACTTTCGATGGTTAGTCTCAACAGCCCAGTATTTTGCGTTTGTCAATTAGCGCACAAACGTTAAATAATTGACAAACAAATGTCGATAATGCTTGTTTCATTACAGAGACTATTTGCCAATCGTGACTACGTGTACATTAGACGCCACAAAGAATACGCCGTGAAGAGCATCCAGTCTCCCCGCCTCCTTGACGAAGATACCTCTAAAAAAGCACCGACAGCCCCTAAAGCACATCATAAACCCGTACCGCCGCCACCTGAAACCTCTAAACCATCTTCTGATCTCCCAGATATCTTTAAAATTCCACCAGTTACCCCTCCTAAGATAACTGTAACACCACCCAAGTTGACCCCCAAAGAGGCAGAAAGGCCCAGCGTCCACGACAATGCGAAACAAAAATCGAAGGAAATGTACAGGTAATATTAATAAAATTAAAAAAAATACTATTCCTCTTTATCCACCTGAACGTTCGCGTCGTTACCCACGCCCCCCCCCCCCCCCCCCCCCCCCCCCAAACATCTGGCCGTTTTTCAGAGTTTTTTTGGTTAAAAACGTCTACTCCGTTTCCAACAAAAAGAGATTTTTTTTTTATTTAATAAGTAATGAGACGAACGAGACGCTCTCCTGATGGTAAGAGATAACGCCTGTCCATGACCATCGCAGCGATACACAGAACTTTGAGTTCTTTGAGTTTTTGATAGAGTTAGTCCCAACAGCCCAGTAATTTCATACCTAATAAATACCTAACAAAGTATTATAGCTATACCAAAAGAGAAAATACGACGAAACGGCTAAAACTATAGAAAACAAATATGTGTAGAATTATTGTACAAATATAAATAACATATACGTGGGAAAAAAGTTTACAACTCGACAAGCGACTTGAATTTCAACAAATTTTCCTTTCTAATCAAGATTCTGTACAAGATGATTGCAATTTATACCAAATCCACTTATTTCAAATTAAACTAGATTATATAAGTCTAGGTAGGTACCACCGCAGTACCAGTTATTCTGCCGCTAAGCAGTAGTGTGTAAACATTACTGTGTTCCGGTTCGAAGGGTACTGCAGCTAGCGTAATTACTGGGCTGTAGAGACTAACCATCTAGTCTCAAAGTAATGAGCGCCAAAGCAGTGATGCCCTGGACTTTGTTTTGCTACTCAGAGTTCTGTGTATCGCTGCAATGGTCATGGGCAGGCGTTATCTCTTACCATCAGGAGAGCGTCTCGTTCATCTCATTACTTTTTACATTTATACTGTATAAAGTTATATTATACTGTTATAAAGAGGAAAGATTTGATTGTTTGTTCGTTTGTTTGGCTCCGAAATTACTAGACAGATTTCAAAAATTCTTTCACCGTTGGGATGCTACGCTATCCCCGGCTGACATAGGCTACTTTTTATCCCTGTATTCCCACGGGAACGGGAACTACGCCGATGAAACCGCGAGGCGTCCGCTAGTGTATTATAAGTATTGTATGTATATATTTACAAAAAAAAAAATTTTTTTTTAAATGCAAAAAGCAATGAGACGAACGAGACGCTCTCCTGATGGTAAGAGATAACGCCTGTCCATGACCATTGCAGCGATACACAGAACTTTGAGTGACAAAACAAAGTCCGGGGCATCGCTGCTACAATCTTCAATCAATTGAAGTATTCTATCAGTTATCTAATTCTTATAGTACAAATTAACTTTGCTTGTTTTGGGGTCAGACTGTTGGGCGCTGTGTGTAATGTCGAAATTTGTAGCGATTTTTATATATAAAAAAAAAAACTTTTTCCCAGTAATGAGCCAACTCCTGAAGAGGAGAAGACACAAAAGCTTTACGTGATAATATCTCGATCGTGTACACATCCCGAGGTGCCCGCGACGAGGAACGCGATACGCGTCTCCGAATACTGGAGTCACATGGTCGTCAAAACTCTGGACGGAGACGACAAGGTCAGTTCTCACTTATGACGAAGTAACTTCATGGTTTTACATGGTCGATTCTAATAACAAGATCAATTTTATTCTAACTAATGACGAGGTCACTTCTTATAACAAGATCAATTCTTATTTTAACGAGGTATCTTCTAATACATAATAAGATAAATTCTTACTAATGACGAGGTCAATTCTTGCTAATGATGAGGTTACTTAGAGCAAGATCGATTCTTACTTTGACGAGGTCTCTTAAGAAAGAAAGAAAGAAAAACATTTATTTTTTTCCTAACAATACACTAGACACAACAACAGATAAGTACAAACAAAACACACAAATAAAAAGATACATATTAACAAAAAGACAACAAATTTGACAAGCTATTGTTATCGCTGCTGTGGCTCTTCTAATAAAAAGATAAATTCTTACTAATGACGAGGTCAATTCTTACTAATGACGTGGCCGCTTATAACAAAACCAATTCTTACTTTAACGAGGTCAATTCTTACTAATGACGAGGTTATTTATAGCAAGATCGATTCTTACTTTGACGACGTCGTTTCTAATAACGAGGTCAATTCTTACTAATGACGAGGTTATTTATAGCAAGATCGATTCTTACTTTAACGAGGTAGCTTCAAATAACAAGGTCAATTCTTACTCATGGCGAGGTCACTTCTTATAACAAGATCAATTCTTACTCACCGCATTAGGTCGCTTTTTATGACGGGTCACTTTTTGTAACAAGATCAAGCCTCACTATGAGAGCCAATTCGATTCCATGTTAAATGTGTTTAGCATCTTCGACCAGATTCATCAGATGAGTTGTAGTTAAACACCTAGCCTGTCGACCATAAAAAAAGTATAATTATCAAATAATTTCCTTTATTAATAATTCTATGGCATAATTGTAATGTGTGATTCACAGCTGGGCATGGAATTCGTACTAACTTACTATGATGAGCCAGCTGTTGGCGGGATGCCGAGCGGCGTGACGGCCTGGGCGACGGGCCGCGCAGCGCCCGCCTTCCTCGCCAACATGAGAACCGCAAGCAAGAGCTACGCGGCATACAGACACGGACAGAATGAGGTTAGAATCTACTTAATAATGCATCAAAGACATGGACATAGGTTAGATACAACTTATTAATATATCTACCACCGATTAAGGTCAGAGTTGTAATTGTGACTATAGTGAAAGCGGTTCACAATTTTATTATAATGACAATGACCAGGCTAGGTGTGCTTTACCATCTTCGACCACACCTTCACTTAACATCAGGTGAGCTGTGGTCAAACAACTAGCCTGTCAACCATAAAAAAAAATAAAAATGACTCGGAATTTTAATCCAAACTATATATTTTTTTTTTGTTGCTTTTCACAGGATATGCCAGATTTTACGCCTTTCAGTCCGGAGATCAAAAAAATTTCACACGACGAAGAAGAGACTGGTGATAACCTTAAAGAAGAAGATATGGAGGTATTTAATGTTATTATCAATTGGAGATATTTTTTTAATAACTAGAAAAGAAAAAAAAAAGTTTTTTTTTTTATAGTCGACAGGCTAGGTCTTTGATCACAGCTCACCTGATGTTTAGTGACGGTGTGGTCGAAGATGGTAAAGCACACCAAACCTGGAATGGAACTGGCTCTCAAGTGAGGCTGCCGGAACACACCGTTAGATGCTTGGCGGCAGATTTTCAACTTGAGGGTGGTAGCTAGCCAGCCGAGTACTAGAAAGCACCCTACCACCATGCTATGGTTTCCTCACGATGTTTTCCTTCACCGGCAGCTCAAGCTCATTGTTGGGGTTTGAACGCACTTTTTTTAGTAATTGAATTAAATTTTATACACGGGGCTGCATTTTTTGTCATGTCATTTTGTTACATTGACAATATTTTTTTGGTTTTGACATATTTTTATATTGACAGTATTTTTGTATTGACAATATTTTTTTATATCAACATGTTTGTATATTGACATACCTTATTTTGACATTTTTGTGTTGACATGTAATCAGTGTTTTAAAATGGCATACCTATTTAAAATTTTGAAGTAACTTTGAATAACATTGGTGTTATTAATAAAAAAATTGTATTTGCATGTTTTGTATAATGTTGTTTTTTTTTTTTAATTTTCAGTCGTCGAAAACTGGCCCAGATATGGATAACGGGCACACCAAAGACAGGGCCACGCAGACGGATGAAAGTCATCCACCTGAGGTCAAAGGCACCGGCGACAAGGAAGATCGCAAGGACAAACTCAAGGTCACCGAGGACAAACTGAAGGTCACCGCGGATAAATCGGTCAATACTGGCGCGAAAAAACCTAGCGAGGTGAATAATCTTTGATATACCCTTTTCAGGAATCCCACTAATATTATAAATGTGAAAGTTTTGATGGACGTTTGTTTTTTTTTTATTTTTTATGGTTGACAGGCTAGTTGTTTGACCACAGCTCACCTGATGTTAAGTGAAGGTGTGGTCGAAGATGGTAAAGCACACCTAGCCTGGAATGGAACTGGCTCTCAAGTGAGGCTGCCGGAACACACCGTTAGATGCTTGGCGGCAGATTTTCAACTTGAGGGTGGTAGCTAGCCAGCCGAGTACTAGAAAGTACCCTACCGCCATGCTATGGTTTACTCACGATGTTTTCCTTCACCGGCAGCTCAAGCTCATTGTTGGGGTTTGAACCCACGCCCTTCGGCATGCGATCCTACCGCGCTAACCACTGAGCTATCTTGTTACTCTTTCACGCAAAAACTACTGAACGGATTTGGATGAAATTTGTTATAGAGGTAGCTGAGACCCTGGATTAACACATATGCTACTTTTTAACCCGAAAACATGTAGCGGGCAACACCGCGGGGCGCAGTTAATCTATCTATCTATACTATTATAAAGAGGAAAGATTTAAAATAAATAAATAATAAATAAATAAATATCGTAGGACATTACACACAACGCCATCTGACCCCAAACTAAGCAAAGCTTGTACTATGGGAGTCAGATAACTGATAGAATACTTAAATACTTTTTTTTTAAAATACATACTTATAATACACACAGTACATTGTATGTTTCTTTTGTATTGAATAGGCTCCGAAACTACTGGACCGATTTAAAAAATTCTTTCACCGTTGGGAAGCTACACTATCCCCGGGTGACATAGGCTACTTTTTATCCCTGTATACCCACGGGAACGGGAACTGCTGAAAAAGCTGCGCGCCGCTGTGTTACCCGCTACATGTTTTCGGGATAAAAAGTAGCCTATGTCAATCCAGGGTCTAAGTTACGTCCATACCAAATTTTATCACATTCAAATTATTTATAATAATAATAATAATAATCACCATCCCACATGACGAGAATCTCGTGAAGGCCGAGAAGGACAAGCTCAGCAAGTACCTTGACTTGGCTCACGAGATAACCGCCATGTGGGATGTTGATTCGACGATCATTGTCCCGATAGTCGTCACGGTGAACGGTCTTATAGCGAAGAGTCTCGACCAACATCTCAAGAGACTCTCGCTAGACTGTTGGGTCAAGGGTCAGCTTCAAAAGGCAGTGATCCTTGACACGGCGCGCATTGTGAGGAGGTTCCTCACTCTGCAGCCCTAACCACCGGCAGCTTGAGCCCTGCTCCGCTGCCGGCGCCACACGAGTTTTTAAGTTTTTTTATATTATTTATGTTTTTTTTTAATAAAAAAATTAAGAAAATTAATAAATAACTGGAATAATAATAATACCTGGCAATCGAGCTAAAAACACAGTGGCGAGCTGAAACAGTGAAAACGGTTCCAATCGTTCTTTCCTCCACCGGCGCGGCGTGACCCCGCGCACAGTCCCCACTAACTTAACAACACTTGGCATACACCGACTAACCATCATTCTACTTCAGAAGGCTGTCATACTTAACACGTGCAGAATTGTGCGAAAATTTCTGTCTCTAGACGAACAGTAAATAAAAAAAACACACTGGTGTTCGTTTGGCCATAAGCTCGCGAACATTAGTTTTTCCTCGGTAACGAGAGATTTTTCAAAAGAAAAACTATAAATAATAATAATAAATAAATACCGTAGGACTCTACACACAGCGCCATCTGACCCCAAACTAAGCAGAGCTTGTGCTATAGAAGTCAGATAACTGATAGGCGTAGACGTAGCGCGCGATCCGCGATCCGCGATCAATGATCGCGATCCAGACTGATCGTGTACGAAGCGGATTGACGGACTGATGCTCCGGATCGCATAATATCTAGAAATTTTGAAATCATGATCGCGGATCGTGATCATGATTGAACGTGTAAGGCGGCCCATAGAATATATGAATACTTTTTTTTTTTTAAATGCATACTTATAATACATACATTATGGACAGCCCTGTTGGTTCATTGGTAGTATGTCTGCTTCGAGAGCTGAAGGGCGTGGGTTCGATTCCCACTCAGGACTAACATTTGTGTGACTAACATCGATGTTTGTTCTGTGTCTGGGTGTTATGTATGTATTATAAGTATGTATTTACAAAAAAAAAAGTATTTATGTATTCTATCAGTTATCTGACTTCCATCACACAAGCTCTGCTTAGTTTGGGGTCAGATGGCGCTGTGTGTAATGTCCAAAGATATTTATTTATTTATTTTATTTATACATACACCCAGACACAGAACAAACATTTGTTGATACATACAATATTTGTCCTGAGCGGGAATCGAACCCACGCCCTTCAGCTCTTAAGGCAGATATATTACCAATGAGCCAACAGGGCTGTTTATTTGGCACAATTCATAGTTACATAAAAATGAACCCATTGGCTCTGAACTAGTAATAGTACTGTGTTTCGGGAACCAATGGCTTCTCCCGATATTTTATATTTGATTTGATATTAGAAGATGGACACCTCGGAAGCTAAGATTAGATCGGCGCAGGCCAAGATCCCTTTTGGATTGTATGTCAGTCCCGGTAGGTTGAAAGAAAAGAATACCAATCGCCTTCTAGAAGAACGTGACTCATTTTGAAATGTTAATCACTAGCTGCGCCCTGCGGTGTTACCCGCTACATTTTTTCGGGATAAAAAGTAGCCTATGTGTTAATCCAGGTCCTCGGCTACCTTCATACCAGATTTCATCGAAATCCGTTCAGTAGTTTTTGCGTGAAAGAGTCACAAACATCCATCCAAACTTTCACAATTATGATATTGGTGGGATTAAAAATAATAAGTAAATAAAATAAAGGTTTCAAAACCTTGAACATCGACGGAAAGTTGCTTGTCTGTCGGTTTTCTACCGGATGCATTTTGGAGAGTGCGCTTCAGATCTGCATGACCTTATCCCACCTTGCCCATTCTACTATCGGACAGCCAGGAGCTTTAAAAAGCGACACCGCTTCATGGTTGACGTTCCAAAAGGTCGAACTAAGCGGTTTGATTCCACCTTTTTCATACGACATTGGAATCTGCTGCCCGAGTGGGTGTTCCCCAATGAATATAGTCTGGGTACCTTCAAGTCGCGAGTGAACCGGTTTCTTCTAGGCGAGCGTGCTCCACCGTAGACCGCATCTTCGCTTAACATCAGGCGGGATGGCGGTCAAACGCAAGCCTATCTATTATTTAAAAAAAAAAAAAAAAATATTTAATTTTCCAGGAAATACCCACAAGACCAAGCGACACGAAAGTCGATAACGAGAAGTCAGAAGTTGCGGACGCATCGGAAGACAACGGCGGGAGAGGATGGTGGTGGCGTCCGTTCTATTATTTCGTGTAAACCCCATAGAAAACGGTCCAGCCATTGTTGCGAAACGAGATTTGCGTTTGGAAGTTAAACTGAAACGTTTAGACTTGCAAGTTATTGCAGCAATTTATTGCGAGTGCAAGTTGCGCTCTGCGTCCAGCGACTTGTCGAATTTAAGAAATGTTTTTTCAAGACATTGCTGCCATATATTTCACATGCAAGTTGCAAGTGTCTTCAATTTTTACATCAGTAAGTTAACCGTGGTTATTTATACAGGGTTATAAAGTTTGGGGTGTGTTAAGCCGAAAGGGGGTTATTATGAGCAATTTTTACTATGGGCACAACTTTGGTCCCGCATGAGTAGAAAAAAAAATGTGTCAAAACCACACCAGTATCCATGGCTTGACAATTTATTTATAATGCTTTGAAGATAAATACTAAATTACAGCCGTTTCAAAATTATAGTACAAAGTTTGCAAAATTAACCTAATATTAAATTTGATGCTTTCGTTTTTGTGTGTGTAGACTGAACGTAATGCATTCTTGATGTTCTACGCCTTTTTTTAGATGATCTGCCAAGCAGTAGTGTGTAGTTACTGTGATCCGTTACTGTAGTGAAATTACAAGAACCATCAATCTCAAAGTAATGAGCGCCAAAGCAGCGATGCCCTGGACTTTGTTTTGGTACTCAAAGTTCTGTGTATCGCTGCAATGGTCATGGACAGGCGTTATCTCTTACTATCAGGAGAGCGTCTCGTTCGTCTCATTACTTTTTACAAAAAAAAAAAATCGTTGATATCACAAAATACTTGTCCTGGGTGGGAATCGAACTCACGCCTTTCAAATTCTTTCACCGTTGGGAAGCTACATTATCCCCGGGTGACATAAGCTACTTTTTATCCCTGAATTAAATAAATATCGTAGGACTATACACACAGCGCCACCTGACCCCAAACTAAGCAGAGCTTGTGTGATGGAAGTCAGATAACTGATAGAATACATTAATACTTTTTGTAAATACATACTTATAATACATACAGAACACCCAGACACATAACAAACATTTATTTATTCACAAATGTTTTCCCTGAGTGGGAATCGAACCCACGCCCTACAGCTCTCAAGGCAGATATACTACCAATGAGCGAACGGGGCTGTCTATATAAATAGGACAAGTACCTAATTTTATTACATAATTACGTTTTAAAAAAAGTATTAATGTATTCTATCAGTTATCTGACTTCCATCACACAAGCTCTGCTTAGTTTGGGGTCAGGTGGCGCTGTGTGTATAGTCCTACGATATTTATTAATTTTTTTACATCAAATAATTATAACGAGTATCGAGTACTCTCCTCCAGTATCGTAGGTGTCTCGCCAGTCATGCTGTATACAAAAAAAATTAATGGTTTATACAGTCTTGGAAGAAATTAAAAAAGTCTGCAATCAGTCTACACATACAAAGCTAAGCGGAACTATTAGACTTAAAAAATAACTTTTAAATTATAATAAACTAAATATGTATTTAGAATGTAATTTGTATTATAAAAATAATACGTACGACAATACGTACTCGACAGCGCTTGTCCCCGCCTCGGGGAGCTCAAGCTCACCCCGCAACGATGATGATGTGTCCGAATGTGGTCAACACCTAGCCTGTCAACCATAAAAGAAACCTCGATCAAATAATAATTCATATGTATGTATTCAGACCATGTCCATATGACACTCGTTAAAATTAAAAAATATATGTATATTGATACATATTATGTCACTCAATTAAATAGATTGTAAGAAAATAATAAATAAATAAATATCGTAGGACATTACACACAGCGCCATCTGCCCCCAAACTAAGCAAAGCTTGTACTATGGAAGTCAGATAACTGATAGAATACTTAAATACTTTTCTTTTGTAAATATATACTTATAATACATACAGTACACCCAGACGCAGAACAAACATTTCTTTATATCACAAAATGCTTGTCCTGGGTGGGAATCGAACCCACGCCCTTCTGCTCTTGGAGCAGACACACTACCAATGAACCAACAGGACTGTCGATAAACTAAACTCAACTAAATACCAAAGATTGTATAACTTTTATCGTATCAGCTATTGCCGTCTCACTTCCGCCTTTTAGTTGCATTATAACAACCACACCGTCACTTAACATCATGTGAGTTGTGGTCAAACACCTAGCCTGTCGACAATAAAAAAAAACAACAATTTGTACCGTGATCTATCCCACTCGCACATTGCAATGATAATAAAACTTGTAGACTGATAATCCGTCTCACGTCGAACATAAACTTTGTATAGTTTAAAAGAAAGAATAACGTTTAATTTTGTAACGAGCATAAAAACAAAAACAAACAAACAGACAGACAAAAGTTACAATTTTTTTTTTTTACATTACACACAGCGCCATCTGACCCCAAACTAAGCAAAGCTTGTACTATGGGAGACAGATAACTGATAGAATACTTAAATACTTTTTTTTGTAAATACATACAGTACACCCAGATACAGAACAAACATTTGGTTTTATGTCACAAAATGCTTGTCCTGGGTGGGAATCGAACCCACGCCTCACAGCTCTTGAAGCTGACTTGCTACCAATGAGTCAACAGGGCTAATAGGGGCTCACCTCAGTTTACTCTAACGTAACTACCTATTATCAGACATTACTGTGTTCCCGTTTGAATGGTACACAGGGGTATTGAGACTAACCAACGAAAGTCTCGAACGAAAATTCAATTATTTTTTTTTCAATGGAAATGAGACGTTAAACCCCCTAGTCGGATTTTTTTTTGGTTTTGGCTCACAAAACTCACGTAAAATGTCAATTTTAGAATTTGTTTATAACGTATTACAAAGGTCCTTTTTGAAAACACTGTTTAAATTAATAACCATTTAAAAAACCCCGGCCAAGTGCGAGTCGGACTCGCGCGCGAAGGATTCCGTGCCATCTATAAAAACGGCAAAGAATCACGTTTGTTGTATGGGAGCCCACTTAAATACTTATTTTATTCTGTTTTTTAGTATTTGTTGTTATAGCGGCAACAGAAATACATCATCTGTGAAAATTTCAACTGTCTAACTATCATGAGATACAGCCTGGAGACGGACGGACAGTGGTCCCGTTTTACGAATTCACTGAGCTAAGACTAACTTTCAAAAGTCTCAAAGTAATGAGCGCCAAAGCAGCGATGCCCTGGATTTAGTTTCGTTACGTAAAGTTCTAAGTACCATGGCCATGGACAGGCGTTATCTCTTACCATCAGGAGAGAGTTTCGTTCGTCACATTACCTGTTTGCCAGATAAAAAAAGGATATAATACACTCAGTTCAAGTCAGTGAATTAGCAGCGTTTTTGATTAAGACCTTTGCTTAGATTAAAGAAGTGGACGTAGCAAAGATTCCTTTTTTAAGTATTTTAAAAATGTCGCATTTTATGTCTTTAATAACTAATCAACACTCGCTAATACTTGGTGGTAGATCTCCTTAGCAGGAGGTCATCTAGGTAGGTACCACCGCAGTACCAGATATTCTGCCCCCAAGCAGTAGTGTGTAAACATTACTGTGTTCCGTTTGAAGGGTACTGCAGCTAGCGAAATTACTGGGCTGTTGAGACTAACCTTCGAAAGTCTCAAAGTAATGAGCATCAAAGCAGCGATGCCCTGGACTATGTTTTGTTACTCAAAGTTCTGTGTATCGCTGCAATGGTCATGGAGAGGCGTTATCTCTTACCATCAGGAGAGCGTCTCGTTCGCCTCATTATTTTTCACATAAAAAAAAAAAAAATCAAATTAAATAAAAATTATTTTAGCAAGAAGCTAAAAAGTTTAAAAACTATAACCCGAGTACGGAAAAACGTATATTTTGGAAAAAAGAATTTAAAAAATATATAATTTTAAAATCCCAGTAACACTTGTGCAATAAAGACGAATCTAAAAACATATCATCTATCTATCTATATATACCGTTATAAAAGAGAAAGATTTGATTGTTTGTTTGTATTTAATAGGCTCCGAAACTACTGGACCGATCTTAATAATTCTTTCATTATTAGTATGCCACATTATCCGTGACGGACATAGGCTATATTTTATTTAAAAAACAATTAGGGATCCGTATGGAAAATTCAATAATGTGACCCAAGCTGTGAAAAATTTGAAAAAATCCTTGACAATAGAGTAAAGTGACGTTTTATAGAGCAAATTGACAGCTAGAAATAAATCCGCAATATCATATGTCTAACTATTACAGTTGTCATCTACATCTTGTAAAGAGGAAAGATTTAATATTTTGTTTGTTTGTAAATTTATATTGCTAATCACGTTTTGTTTGCCGTGTGAAGCCGGGGCGAGCTGCTAGTTGTGTTCCGACAGCCTCATTGGAGAGCCAGTTCCATTCCAGGCTAGGTGTGCTTACCGTCTTCAACCACACCGTCACTTAACATCATGTGAGATGTGGTCAAACACCTAGCTAGTCAACAATTAAAAAAATTTGAAATTCATGAAATAAACATTTTTTGTAAAAAACGCAAGAAAATATGTTTTTTTATGTAAAAAGTAATGAGACGAACGAGGCGCTCTCCTGATGGTTAGAGATAACGCCTGTCCATGACCATTGCAGCGATACACAGAACTTTAAGTAACAAAACAAAGTACAGGGCATCACTGCTTTGGTGCTCATTACTTTGAGACTTTTGATAGAGTTAGTCTGAACAGCCCAGTAATTTCGCTAGCTGCAGTACCCTTCAAACCGGAACACAGTAATGCTTGCACACTACTGCTTAGCGGCAGAATAACTGGTACTGCGGTGGTACCTACCTAGACGACCTCCTGCTAAGGAGATCTACCACCAAGAAATTTGCAAATATGACGCACTGTTTGGCTCTTAAAAATTGCTAGATAGTTGTAAGTTACCTCACAGAAATATACGTACGTCGTACGTTAGTTTTGTAAGGAAAACTTTGTTAATTTCTACCAATTCCAGAAAATCACCTAAAAGTTACTTTTTGAGATGTGTAACCTGACAGCGTAAAAAGTTACCTAAAAAATTACAATCTTTGCTACGTTCACAATATCGTAGACTAGTCTTTAGAGAATAATTATTATATGAAATGAGATTTCAAAAAAAAAAAAGTAACTAATTAAATAGAATAATGCTTCGCTTGGATTTTAAACTGTAGTTAGTGTTTTACTTATAATGTATGCTATTTGTACACTTTCTAAGACACCTCGAGACCACAATATTGAAAATATTCTTTAGTTTCTTTTTGTATTAAATTAATTCTTGTCATGCTGTAAAGAATAAACGTGGAGTTTTGGCGAAAACGCGGAAAGAGTCGTGTCGCCCCGTTGTATTTTTTTCCAAAACTTGTGTTTTTGCATAAAAATGGTGGTGTTTTATTCATAAAGTACCGAATCACAAGCGCGAGTGTAGGAAAATGATATCATGCGGTGAAACATGACTTTTCGTGTTGCTTCCAAAACTCCATCGAAGCTTTAGTAAAGTCTCCACTACTTTACTAAAGCATGACTGACACGGACTGTACCTGCCCAAGACTGGACTTTGACTATAACTTTAGCTACGAGGCAACTTATTTAACTTTTAAAACTTGAGAAAATGTGAAACACTTGACACTGGCAAATGCTCAAGATGCGACGCCAAAACTAAAGAAAAAAAAAGAAGAAACGTGACATAAGAATTGAATTAGATAAGAATTGTTTTGACATATGTATCTAAATTTTAAAAAAAAAACGTTATACAGACTTTTTTGTTCATAAATTATTGTCTATGCTCAATTTTTTTTATGTTTTAATATTTTACTATGATGTAACATTATATTTTGTTGAAAAATGTATTTCATGGCTTTTAACTGATGTTAAAGTGTTTAATAATAATACAGTACAGGATTGTAAGCTTGGGGTGTAAAATGCTGAAAGGGGGTATTGTTTTTTATCGGCTCCGGGAAAAAGAATTCCTTGTCCGAAATCCGATAGATTGCATGCATAATTTATATAATTTCATTGTTGTTTTCACAAATAAAAAATATTTTTTTTTGTAAACTCAAAATAGGTTTGCGTTTAACAACGTAACCAATGATGTTAAACAGGACGCCGTTTGAGATGAATACGCTTACATTGAAAAAGTCTTTTTACTCTGAATTTAAAGACACCCAAGATGTACCTACTTCACGGGGAACACAAATGGCAGAGAGCTTCACATCCTAGCTGTGCGTATGAAGAATGTGGAATTGATCAGTTTAGTCCGTATGAACAACTGATCATTGTGAACAACTTTTACTATGCTATTGAACAAATCTATAACTCCAAGGTCTCAGCTACATCCATACCAAATTTCATCGAAATCCGTTCAGTAGTTTTTGCGTGAATGAGTAACAAACATCCATCCAAACTCACATTTATAATATTGGTGGGATTTTTTCGCGATTTATTTTCCTTTTTTCCCCCTTTCGACTTGTACACTTCAAGCTTATACATGTAACTGATAATAACCCTGTATAATTAGTTGTTATTCTAACTTCACTCGTAAGGACAATAAATATATAAAACTGTTTCTAATCGAAATAATATTGTTCAGAGTTTAAACGAACAAACAGCACATTTTAGAAATAGTATTTTAATATAATGTTAATTAAATTTGTATAGTTTTCGATGTCTTACATAAATTGAAAAGGGTTTAAAATTAGTCGACAATTTAAAAAAAAAAAGATCAAATGTTTCACCCCTCGATCTATTTTGGAATTGTGGTCTAATTTTAATTCTGTAATAAAGCGAGCAATATTCAACTTTTAAAATTATTGATTCTAATTTACAGTTTTTTTTTTTTGCGTTAACCCTGATTTATTAATAAATACTGAAATGTATACGTTAAAGAGATTATTTCAATTTGATTATTATTATTTTTTAGACGAAATTATAATTTTGACCATTATTTTGACATTGGTCAAGTTATAACTTTGACTTAGTCCCCCTTAAAAATGTCATATTTACTTGCTACTAATAAGTACTGTAGGTATGCAATGCAACACTTTAATGCATTTTATGTATATAATATTGAAATGTATAGTTTGTTATGTACTTTAATGTATATTGTTAGAAAATATAGATTTTTTTTAAAGAATATCGGTGTTTTATTAGAGTTTGAAAATATTATAGCTCAGTGATTAGCGCGGACAAGATAACACGCCGCAGAGACTGGATTCAAATCCGTTCCCGTGGGAATACAGGGATAAAAGAGTAGAGTACTAAACTTATAGGATTTATCTCACATGTTACAAAACGCTTCCTTAACCCTAATAGCTTCCTCTACCTTTATTTTGCTTTGGTCAGAAGTGTAGGTACTTGAGTATAACTCAGTCATTTGGTCTCCACAATATGCTTTTTTTTTATAGTTGACAGACTAGGTGTTTGACCACAGCTCACCTGATGTTAAGTGAAGGCGTGGTCGAAGATGGTAAAGCACACCTAGCCTGGAATGGAACTGGCTCTCAAGTGACGCTGCCGGAACACACCGTTAGGTGCTTGGCGGCAGATTTTCAACTTGAGGGTGGTAGCTAGCCAGCCGAGTACTAGAAAGTACCCTACCACCATGCTATGGTTTCCTCACGATGTTTTCCTTCACCGGCAGCTCAAGCTCATTGTTGGGGTTTGAACCCACGCCCTTCGGAATGCGAACCGACCGCGCTAACCACTGAGCTATCATCGCTACAAAACAAATGAAAAACAAAAAAATGCTGTACACACTAAGCGCATTGAACGCGTTCAAAGCATATGTCTTAGCATTTTATGTTACAGATTAGGTTTAAACCGTAAGCTTACATATACATATCTAAGTTAAATAAATTTAAATTACAATCTCTAGAATCCCGACGCTATTACACTGATTTTGTATGTCTGTTTAAAATTGTGCACTTTTATATTGACTCGCCCTCTCTTCTCTCAAGCATCAATATAAACATTAGACCAAGACTTTGAGGCGGTCACTCAAAAACTTTTGTACTGCAAGTTTTTAAAAACAACACTTCATTTTATAACCCAGTTGTTAGGATGTGTCGCCAATATGACGAAACTTCAAAAGAACATTATAAGTTGTTTGATATTTTTGATAAAAATTTACCTAAATTTAAAATTGACCTAAGTAAGATTATCTACGTCACCTACACAAATAATGTTACTTGATAGTTAAGTTGTACGTAAAATGTATTTTTTGTTGGTTTCACTTTTGCATCGTATAGCTTTATATTCAATAAGTAAATATCTTAGATTTTAAATGTTAGTAACCCTGCTTCTAAATTTATAGTCATGTTGTATACACTTGTTTAGGTATATAGTCTGGCTCGAAACTGTACCTAGCTAATTATGTATCTGTTCTGACTATGTTCTGTTTTGTATATCAATAAATAAAATAAAATAAAAAGTAGCCTATGCCACCTGGGGATAGTGTAGCTTCCCATCGGTGAAAGAATTTTTGAAATCAGTTCAGTAGTTTTTGAGTTTACTCGTTACATACAAAAATACACATCTTTCCTCTTTATAATACTAGTATAGATAAGCTTGAGTGAATGAAAACATCGTGAGGAAACCATAACATGGTGGTAGGGTACTTTCTAGTACTCGGCTGGCTAGCTACCACCCTCAAGTTGAAAATCTACCGGCAAGCATCTAACAGCGTGTTACGACAGCCTCACTTGAGAACCGGTTTCATTCCAGACTAGATGTGTTTACCATCTTCGACCACACAGTTAACATCAAATGCTGGCAGGTTCAATTTGCAATATAAAAAGTATGCTATAATTAAATGCACCATAAACTATACGTGAGCCAAATTTCATCCAAATCCGTACAGTGGATTTTGCGTGAAAGAGTAACAAACAACCATTTGCCCATTCTCACACAACACGCCCCGCAGTGTTACTCGTTAGCCTTTGTGTTAATTCAGGGTGTCAGGCTATCTCCATTCCAAATTTCATCAAAATTGGTTCAACCGTTTGAGTGTAAGAATTCAAATCATTGACACAAAAACGATAAATCAGGTTCATCACATATATGTCACAGAATTATAAAACAACAAATAAAAAAAATGATAAATTCATAATTATATTTAAGCTCAAATACAAAAAAGAATAATGGGAGTATTTTATGTCGCATACTTAAATACCAATAAAATAAAATTAAAATAAACATTCAGTTAAAAAATACCCCGCCCCTGACTGAACCTGGTGCAAAGGAACCCATGAGGCACACTGGTCTGTCTGTATGAGTTGCCCCAAATCACGCACCAACACCCGAGCATCCACACCCCAGCTGCCGAGTGTCTCCACCGCAATAGGCATAAAGTAGTTTTCCATGGCTGCGTATAAGCCGCTTTCGGCAGAACACGTCCTCCGCTGCAGCAGCTGGAGAAAGGATTGAACTACTTAGGAAAACAAAAAAAAAATATGTACAAAAAAAATATACATATATTGTTCTGATATTACAAACACACTTACAAACTTTCGCCTTGATAACATTAGTGTGATTTATATAAAGTAGAAGGATTATTATTTCCTCTGGCTAGATCTGACTCAGTCAGAATTATTAATAGCCACGACAGACTAATGAGATATATTTCATTAATATCATGAAACCACTGAATCATATTCCATTATAGATTTTAAATCTAATATTAACAATGTCCGAATACGAATAATATATCATTATTATGTCAATTGAATAATTTGTCAATGTAATGATATCTCAATTTATCAAAATGTCAATTTAATTATGTGTCAATTGAATAAAATTTGTCAATGCAATGACATCTCAATTTGTCAATTGAATAATACTCGTTTGTCAATGCAAGTTCCAAATTAATAATATAATTAATCACTTATCATTATTTAATCATTTTAAAATAAATCGAATGCATTTTTTTTTTAATGTTTGGTAAACTACGTTTTTTTCTTTATGTAAATGTTATAAGACTCGACGCTCTCCTGATGGTAAGACATAACGCATGTCCATGACCATTGCAGCGATACACAGAACTTTGAGCAGCAAAACAAAGTCCAGGGCATCACTGCTTTGGCGCTCATTACTTTGAGACTTTCGATGGTTAGTCTCAACAGCCCAGTAATTTCGCTAGCTGCACACATTACTGCTTGGCGGCAGAATATCTGGTACTGCGGTGGTACCTACCTAGACGACATCCTGCTAAGGAGTTCTACCACCAAGTAAACTACGTGTTTTGCCACAGCTCACCGGTGTGGTCGAAGATGGTAAAGCTCACTTAGCCTGGAACAGAACTGGCTCAAGTGAGGCTGCCGGAATACACCGTTAGATGCTTGGCGCCAGGTTTTCAACTTGAGGGTTGTAGCTAACCAGTCGAGTACTAGAAAATACCCTACCACCATGCTATGGTTTCCTCACGATGGTTTCCTTCACCGGCAGCTCCAGTTAATTGTTGGGGTTTGAACCCACGCCCTTCGGCGTGTGAACCGACCGTGCTGACAACTGAGCTATCATCGTTACAAAAAAGATCTTGCCAAATAGTATAGTTTTCTTTCGCTCTCCATTCCGCTACAAAGACTACTCCATTACGACGCCGGCGATTTCAATCTCTCGTTTGAATAAGCTCTTAAATCATTGTACAAAATTCAATAAAATTCAGTTTGATAAAAATAACGAGATTGATATAAATAATTGTTTTGTCAAAATTATTATTGATTGGTTCGAAACTTTTAGTTTTTCTGTGAAATACAATCTGGAGTACGTTGTAGATTTTTTTCAATGGATTTTATGAAAAGCATTAGAAAAATATGTCTAGTAAGTTTTAAGCATTTAAATACTTCAAGTATGTGTCAAGTGTAATGAGCTAGCTTTTACACGCGGAATTGCTCGCCATCGCTCGCTGCTCGAACTGACCACCATTCCACCTTCTTCATACGTACCGCTAGACATTGGAATCTGCTGCCCGAGTGGGTGTTCCCCGATGAATACAGTCTGGGTACCTTCAAGTCGCGTTCATCTAGGCAAGCGTGCTTCATCGTAGACCGTATCTTCGCTTAACATCAGGCTGGATGGCGGTCAAACGCAAGCTTATACGTACGTAAAGTTATTTTTCTATATGTTTATACATACACTAGCAGCCCGGCCCGGGTCCGCACGGGAAAACAAAACACGATCAACAACATAAATATATGCCTAGCCTAGCCTATGTAACTCGGTGATAATGTAGCATTCTAATGATGAAATGGATTATTAAGATCGGTCCAGTAGTTTCGGAGTCTATTCAATACAAACAAACAATCAAATCTTTCCTTTATATATTAGTTTTTTTTCTTTTTTTTTTTTGTGAAAAATAATGAGACGAACGAGACGCTCTCCTGATGGTAAGAGATAACGCCTGTCCATGCCCATTGCAGCGATACACAGAACTTTGAGTAACAAAACAAAGTCCAGGCCATCGCTGCTTTGGTGCTCATTACTTTGAGACTTTCGATGGTTAGTCTCAACAGCCCTGTAATTTCGCTAGCTGCAATACTCTTCAAACCGGAACACAGTAATGTTTAACACACTACTGCTTGGCAACAGAATATCTGGTACTGCGGTGGTACCTACCTAGGTGAGACCTCCTGCTAAGGAGATCTACCACCAAGTAAAAGTGTAGATAGATAAATTTTAAACTAATGAGATACATGTAAAACTGAACAAGTATTTACTTTTTCTATAATTTATAATTATTTTCAGCTTTTATTTTATTCATTTATACGTGTAACGTCTGCGAACAATGGCGACCCGTCCTTCCAGCTGGTAAGTGGTTGAAATTATACATTTTCTAGACGAGGGGTCGATTGTGCAAATCCAGGGTGTCATCTACCTCGATACCAAATTTTATCAAAATTGGCCCAGCCGTTTTAACGTGCAAAAGTAACAAACACACTAACAAACTTTCGCCTTTATAACATTACTAGCTGCGCCTCGCGGTGCTACACGCTACATGTTTTCGGAATAAAAAGTAGTTTATGTGTTAATTCAGGTTGTTAGCTACCTTTATACCAAATCTCATTAAAATCGGTCCAGCCGTCAGAGCGTGAAAGAGCAACAAACATACAAACACACTCACAAATTTTCGCCTTTATAATATTAACGTGATTAATTTTATTTATTCAATGATTATTTCTTTTAACGTAGTTTTGTAAAAGTGTTTGTTGTAATGCTTATTTTGTGGGCATGTTTCTGAAATAAATACACCTAACAGGTGCCTCATTTGAGAGCCAGTTCCATCCTAAGCTAGGTTTTTTCCCCTTCTAATGATGTATCTGTTTGTTGTTAGATACCTCATTGTTATTACAATCTGGCCTAGTTGAGACTAATAAGTAATTTTAATATAACTTAAATTGCTAAGTAGAGAATAATCGAAGAATGCGTCCATCGACACTTTTCTTGCTGTCTCTATTAAGGGGAAGACACTTTGTTCATGTGTTCTATAATATGTAGTACTCACTGCACTGACATTACTAACTTAATCCTAAGCTAGATGAATTTAATATATAATAACCATAAGTCTTTATATCGTCTTCTCGCTGCTGGTTACTGAACTGGGCAAGTGGTTACTGAAACGACTATAAACTAAATATACACTTTGAACACTCAAAATGAACACAAAAGTGACGCCTGAATCAATCAATGATTAGCTTATATTTTTGCGTTTTCAAAGTTGTGCAGCAATGATTAGTTACTAAAATCTTTGCTATGTTTATTTTCAGCTGGCCCGTCTTTCGTTTCCTACGGTTGAAACTGTAAGTTACATTTTTAATAACTAGCGACCTGCCCTGGATTCCCATGGACACATACACACACACTCGCACAACTACTGTGTTTCGGTTTGAAGGGTGCTGCAGCTAGCGAAATTACTGGGCTGTTGAGACTAACCATCGAAAGTGTCAAAGTAATGAGCACCAAAGCAGCGATGCCCTGGACTTTGTTTTGTTACTCAAAGTTCTGTGTATCACTGCAATGGTCATGGACAGGCGTTATCTCTTACCATCAGGAGAGCGTCTAGTTCGTCTCATGACTATTTTACATTTTAAAAATTAAACTACTACGAAGAACTAAAACAAATATTTTTGGGCCGATCGCTACCAAATCTGGAGTATCAAGAACGTAACGGCGATGTGTTCCGGCAGCCTCACTTGAAGTTCTATTCCTGGCTAGCTTGTCAACCAAAAAAAAAACGCCACTGGGTCACCTGCTGGGCTAATTTGATGATCGCCTGATTTAATCAAAATCGGTTTCGCCATTTCGTAGAATATTAAGTTAATATTTTAATTACTAAATTTAAAAAAAAAATGCATTTTTACCAATTATTATTTTAGTTAAATTACTCATGGCAAGTTGATGAAAACAGATTTTCACCGAATTTTCATATTCTTCCATCACCAAATTTATTCATAACGCCAATGTTACAAGTCAAATATCTTAAATTCATTTCAAAAATGTGTATCATTAAAAAAAGTTATAAAACATTGATTACATGTCAATTAATAAAAACAAAATGTCAAATAAAGTACATACCAATTAAGTTGATATAAAAACATGTCAATTTAAAAATATTGTCAAATATATAAAATACTAGCGGACGCGTCGCGGTTTCACCCGTATAGTTCCCGTTTCCGTGGGAATACAGAGATAAAAAGTGGCCTATATCACCAGGGAATGGTGTACCTTCTCAGCGGCTAAAGAATTTTTGAAATCGGTCCAGTAGTTTTTTTACAAACATACAAAAATACAATTCTTTCCTCATTATTGTGTAGATGTCAATACAAAAATGTGTCAATAGAAAAAATATTGTCAACATAAAAAAATGACCTAAAAATCGTTTTCTTTTTTAATATAATTAATAGGTTCGCGCTTGACCACATCCTGCCTGATGTGAAGCATCGATGCGGTCTAAGATGGAACACGCTTACCTAGAAGGAACCTGTTTACTCTTGATTTGAAGACACTCATATTGTACCTTTCCGGAAACACAGACTCCGGCAAAGAGTTCCACATCCTAGCTGTGCGAATAAAGAATGTGGACTCAAAGCGCTTAGTGCGCACATGGGGAACATCCACCATGTACGGGCGTCGCCTCGGTCGCGTTTGTCTGGCCGTCCGGTAGTAAAAAGGGCAGGGGGAACCAAGTCGTACCTACAACTCCAAGGCACAATCTCCGAAAGGTATCCGGTAGAAAGCCGATAGACAGGCGACCTTACGTCGATGCTCGAGGCTTTGCAGCCGTGACTTGACCAAAGTGTCATTGCCTATCAACCTCTTAGCGCGCCTCTCGACTGACTCCAGAGCCTCAAGCTGAAACTTGGCAGAGCCGTCCCACAGGTGTGAACAGTAGGTACTCCATACACGACATAAATTATCATAATCATAATCATAATCATTTATTTGCGTATATGGGTAAAATACAGTTGGTAGAAATAAAAACATGACACGCCATATCCCGCCTTTCGGCCTGCAAAAATTCATATTATAAAATCAATAAAAAATAACGGTGTTATATGTATTCAATGTCAAGGCAAAATTATTACAATGAATGTAAAGTTTGTTATTACAAAGTCACCTTATGTCAAATAATCATTTTCATCAAAATAAATCATGCAGAGTTTTGGCGGGAACGCGGAGAGAGTCGTGTCGCCCCGTTGTATTTTTTTCCAAAACTCGTGTTTTGTCGAGTGTTTATGCATTAAAATGGTGTTGTTTTATTCATAAAGTGCCGAATCACAAGCGCGAGTGTGGGAAAATGATATAGCGTGGTGAAACATGACTTTTCGTGTTGCTTCCAAAACTCCATCGAAGCTTTATAGTAAAGTCACCACTACTTTACTAAAGCATGACTGGACTTGACTGATACGGATTGTACTTGACCAAGACTGGACTTTGACTATTACTTTATCTACGAGGACCCTTATTAAACTTTTAAAACTTGAAAATATATTATAATTACTTGACACAGGCAAATGCTAAAATGCGACGCCAAAAGTCACCCATTATAAATTATAAATAAATAGATATAAATGTAATATGTTTCAACTTAATTTCATTTAACAACAGTAGAAAACCATACAGAAGTGTGTTTGGTGAATTTCTTTAATAAATAAATATTGTCATTATGTTTGCAAAATGTATCAAAACTAGTGTATTTGAAGGAGCGGTCTCTCCTAATACAGGTTTATGTAAACTTGAAAGGAGAGGCCAAACCCATGTTTTAAAACAATATGCATTAATAAAGATTATTTGTATTTGTATTTATTTGTAAGTCAAAGATATGTGTAATGGTGATATGTCAAAATATTTAATATTTAAATTTGTCCGTAATGGACTTAAATAAATGGACCAATCATAATTTGGGGGGTTGACGATGACGTCGTAAATACAGATCCTAACTCCCACTGTTGAACGCTGACCCCAACAACAATGATTAAAACCTTCCAATCCTTCTAGAAACCGTACAACATGCCGAGCGTGAAAGACATCGATCCCAAACACAGCTACTCTGACGAGAAATTTGAGAAGCTGATGGAATATTCGAGCTACATGAGCAGTAGACTCAAAGAACCCCACAATCCGGTAAGTAGATAAAAAAATCTTTATTTTGCACACAAATAAACAGAAAATAAGTTGAGAACAAAATAATCTTATGAGCTAGTGCCACAAGTGGCGTTTTCTTTCAGACAACCGAGAGTAAGTACTTTTTTATGATTGACAGGCTAAGCGTTTGACCACAGTTCACCAAGGTGTGGTCAAAGATGGTAAAGCACACCTAGCCTGGAATGGTACTGGCTCTCAAGCGAGGTTGCTGGAACACACCATTAGACTTTGGGGCAGTCTTTCAACTTGATCGTTGTAGCTAGCCAGTCGTGTACTAGAAAATACCCTATTCATCATCATCATCAGCCTACATTAGTCCACTGCTGGACATAGGCCTCTCCCAAGACACGCCACTCAGCCCGATCTTCGGCTTTTCGCTTCCATCCACCGCCAGCTGTCTTACGTATATCGTCACTCCATCGAGTCTCAGGGCGTCCTACGCTACGTTTGCCAATACGCGGTCTCCACTCTAGACCACGTTTACCCCAGTGGTTATCGGTTCTGCGACAGATATGTCCAGCCCATTGCCATTTCAGCTTGCTAATACGCTGCGCTATGTCAATGACTTTAGTTCTCTGGCGAATTACTTCGTAATACTAGAAAATACCGTATCACCATGCTATTATTTTCGCGCGATGTTTAACTTCACCGGCAGCTCAAGCTCATTGTTAGGGTTTGAACCCACGCCCTTCGGTATGCGAACCGACCGCGCTCTTACCCTCGACATGTAAATCCTCTGTTATATATACGTATATACCCACTTTACCATACGTGTTTGTATCATAACTTTCTCTAACAGACAGAGCGCCGAGACATCCTGGAAACAGGCGCCAAGAAACTGGACGCGTTCATTGACACTCACATCAAAGACCTAAAGCGTCTCCTCTTCGCCACCGACATGGCTCTGATGTCCATGGTCCTGCTGAAACTGAACAAGAAGATGGACACCTCGGAAGCTAAGATTAGATCGACGCAGGCCAAGATCCCTTTTGGATTGTATGTCAGTCCCGGTAGGTTGAAAGAAAAGAATACCAATCGCCTTCTAGAAGAACGTGACTCATTTTGAAATATTAATCACTAGCTGCGCCCGGCGGTGTTACCCGCTACATTTTTTCGGGATAAAAAGTAGCCTATGTGTTAATCCAGGTCCTCAGCTACCTTCATACCAAATGTCATCCAAATCCGTTCTGTAGTTTTTGCGTGAAAGAGTACCAAACATCCATCCAAACTTTCACATTTATAATATTAGTGGGATTTTTACCTGATTTGCAAAAACGAAGGCTTTGATCTTTTTATAGGGTTACAGGCTTCGTGTTTAAACTGATTCAATATTCAAGATTCAAGATATTTATTGCTTCCATACAGTACAAGATCTTTCAAATACAAATTAGTACTATATGGTACACAGTCAAATATGGACCAAGAACTGATATATAGCCATAGCATGGTGGTAGGGTTTTTTGTAGTACCTACTCGGCTGGCTATTACCACCCACGCTTTTTAGAGCTGGCTGTCGGATAGTCGAATGGGCAGGGTGGTATTAGGTCATGCAGATCTGAAGCGCACTCTTCAAAATGTAACCGGTAGAAAAACGCCACACCTGCATGGATGTTCAAGGCTTTGAAGCCCTTTCTGAACAAGCGAATCGTTGCTTATGAGTTTTTTAGCACGCTTCTTGATGGACTCCAACGCCTCACGCTGGTACTTCGCCGATCCGTCCCAAACGTGAGATCAGTACTCCATGCATGATCGATCTTTTGCTTTAAATAGAAGCAGCTGTTCCAGCGTGAAGTACCGTCGCACCTTCGAAAGGATGCCCAGCTGTTTACACCTACCATTTTCTTAAATCATCCAGATGTATGATATCTTGTACTCCATGCATGATCGAACTTGTGTTTTGAATGGAGGCAACTGTTCCAGCGTGAAGTACCGTCGCACCTTCGAAAGGATGCCCAGCTGTTTACACCTACCATTTTCTTAAATCATCCAGATGTATGATATCTTGTACTCCATGCATGATCGAACTTGTGTTTTGAATGGAGGCAACTGTTCCAGCGTGAAGTACCGTCGCACCTTCGAAAGGATGCCTAGCTGTTTACACCTACCATTTTCTTAAATCATCCAGATGTATGATATCTTGTACTCCATGCATGATCGAACTTGTGTTTTGAATGGAGGCAACTGTTCCAGCGTGAAGTACCGTCGCACCTTCGAAAGGATGCCTAGCTGTTTACACCTACCATTTTCTTAAATCATCCAGATGTATGATATCTTGTACTCCATGCATGATCGAACTTGTGCTTTGAATGGAGGCAACTGTTCCAGCGTGAAGTACCGTCGCACCTTCGAAAGGATGCCCAGCTGTTTACACCTACCATTTTCTTAAATCATCCAGATGTATAATATCTTGTACTCCATGCATGATCGAACTTGTGCTTTGAATGGAGGCAACTGTTCCAGCGTGAAGTACCGTCGCACCTTCGAAAGGATACCCAGCTTTTCATACCTATCATTTTATTAAATCATTCATATGTATGATTGTCTTGTTTCAGAGTTCAAATGCCTGGACACGTCGTATTATGTCGCATCAGCGCATAATCAAGAGGACGCCCAGATGATACTGTCTAGCGAAAGGAAACCTCATTGCTACACGTTTAGAGGTACGTTCATTAAGGTGGTCCGATTTCCATACAAATAATTTTTTGCCATTTATGGACAAATGGAGCATAATTTTACAGTGAAATCACAGCTACTGGCACTTATTTTGGTCTTTATTTGCGGTAAATCACAATTACTTGAATGAAACGATAGATTATAAGCGTAATCTACTGTTTTATTCAAAAATCATAAATTCATAAATCATTCATAAATTTGATTTTATGCTAGTAATCTACTGTTTTATACAAGCAATTGCACAAACAATTTACCGCAAATAAAGACCAAAGTAAATGCCAGTAGCTGTGATTTCACTGTAAAAATAGCTCCATTTGTCCATAAATGGCAAAAATTTATTTGTATGGAAATCATACCACCTTAAAGGTATACGAATGCGCACGGCGCGACACTACGAGATAAAAGGAGAACAACTTAAAAACCCACTTTTATTTTGTAAATACATATTTATAATGAATACAGAACACCCAGACACAGAACAAACATTTTTTTTTTTTTTTATTTATTCAAACACACTAAACAAATTACAATCATTAGGAAACTAGAGTACAGAAATGTTGGATCAGAGCGGGATTGCAACTCAGACCATTTGTTCATATACCACAAAATGTTTGGTATGGGTGGGAATCGAAACCACGCCCTTCAGCTCTCGGAGCAGGCATACTACCAATGAACCAACAGAGCTATAAAATTTTTGGGCTATGGTAAGCCAATATTTATATCATTGCAGGAGCTTTCGCGTTCTCCGGGTTCTATCACCGACATTCGGAGACGACGTACGTGGGGCCCCACGCGGAGCAGTTCCAGGCGAAGGATCCCAGCCAGGGTCTGTACTGCCACTCAGACGACAACTGGAGCGACGCGCAGTGCATATACAAGTGAGGAGCAACAGTAACTTTTTACTGGGTGGTAGATTTCCTTAGCAGGAGGTCGTCTAGGTAGGTACCACCGCAGTACCAGATATTCTGCCGCCAAGCAGTAGTGTGCAAACATTACTGTGTTCCGGTTTGGAGGGTACTGCAGCTAGCGAAATTACTGGGCTGTTGAGACTAACCATCTAGTCTCAAAGTAATGAGTGCCAAAGCAGCGATGCCCTGGACGTTGTTTTGTTACTCAAAGTTCTGTGTATCGCTGCAATGGTCATGGACAGGCGTTATCTCTTAACATCAGGAGAGCGCCTCGATCGTCTCATTACTTTCACATTAAAAAAAAAAAAGTAACTAACAACCAGTGGTCGAATTGGACAAGCTTTGAGCACCGACGCAAAGTGGCTTGTTTGTCTGTCTTCTATCGGATACATTTCGGAGAGTGTGCCTTGAAACTGCATAATTTGGTACCGCTAGCCTCTTTCTATTACCAGACGGCTAGGCAGACTAGGCCTAAGCGCCATCCATACATGGTGGACATTCCCCGCGTACGGACGAAACGCTTCGATTCCACATTCTTCATACGCACAGCGAGGATGTGGAACTCTGTGCCGGCGTCTGTTTTCCCCGTACAATTTGGGTGTCTTCGAATCCAGAGTAAACAGATTTTTTTTTTCTAGGTAAGCGTGCTTCATCTTAGACTGCATCCTGCTTAACATCAGACAGGGCGAGGTTTTTTTTTTTATGTAAAAGTAATGAGACGAACGATGCGGTCTCCTGATAGTAAGAGATAACGCATGCCCATGACCATTGCAGCGATACACAGAACTTTGAGTAGCAAACAAAGTCCGGGGCATCGCTGCTTTGGCACTCACTACTTTGAGACTTTCGATGGTTAGTCTCAACAGCCCAGTAATTTCACTAGCTGCAGTCACCTTCAAACCGGAACACAGTAATGTTTACACACTACTGCTTGGCGGTAGAATATCTGGTACTGCGGTGGTACCTACCTAGACGACTTCCTGCTAAGGAAATCTACCACCAAGACCAAGTGGTCAAACGCGAACCTATTTTGTATATAAAAAAAACATATTATCGTATTTCCCTCCAAACCTTCCCATAGGTGTTTTAATTAAGTTACATAAATACAAATAAAATAAAGGGAAATCCTCGACCTTTATTTTCTCGAAGATGTGTCAAAAACAAGTCTGTCAAAAATATATCTGCCTGACCTAGCAAAGATTGACGGATGATTAAATTTTATTATCAGAATTAATAAATAAAATAAATATCGTGGGACATTACACACAGCGCCATCCGACCACAAACTAATCAAAGCTTGTACAATGGAAGAATACTTAAATACTTTTTTTTCATATTCAAATTCAAATTCTTTATTTTGCAGAGAGAAAGTCATAGGTTGTATAGAATCGCCATGCTCTACCACCATGGCATGCAAACATTTATGAAAACTTAAGTTTAGTTAATTAATTATGTCAATTGAATTGTAAAAATGTCATTATAAAAATTGGTCATTTGGTCAGTTGGTTGGTTTCTTTGAAAATAAATACAGAACACGCAGACACAGAGCAAAATGTTTATCCTGGGTGGGAATCGAAACCACGCCCTCCAGCTCTTGAAGCAAACATACTACCAATGAACGAACAGAGCTGTCAATAATTTAGGATGTTTCTTGCCGTTCCACAGAATAAACCCTCGGGAAGAGTTCCCGGAGTCCGTGGAATACGAACCGAAGATCTCGTACTGGTGCGGGCCGTACCGGTACTTCATCCCGGCCACCACTGACGTGAGATGCATCTTCAGCATCTTCAGCATGAACTTCATCTTCAGGTTCGGGTACGACGGCGTCACTTATAAAAGCTCCGATCTGTCTTTTGTAAGTATTTCTTTTATGTGTCAAGTATTTATATTGACAGTACAGTAAAAGCTCGCGGGGTATACGTTCCATAAAAATGCCGCGAATACAGAAACCGTAGATATGGCATGGTAATTAGTATGGAATCATAGGGGATACGTTCTAACGTTCCAAAACAGAACCAATATGTATCAAAATAAAATCAGCTTTAAAAGCCAGGGTTTAAAAACTATTGTTTTTTTTTTGTTTTGTCGTTTTTGAAAAGTCTTTAAATTCAGATTGATATTGGGCTGTAGCATTTATAAATAACTTGCCGTTTCAAAATAAGGCATTCAAATATTTTTTTCTTTTTTTTATGCTTGTCAGGCAAGGTTTTTTAAAATAAATATATAAATATCGTAGAACATTACAAACAGCGCCATCTGACCCCAAACTAAGCAAAGCTTGTACTATGGGAGACAGATAACTGATAGAATACTTCAATACTTTTTTTTGTAAATACATACCTACTTATAATACATACAGTACACCAAGACACAGAACAATCATTTGTTTATATCACAAAATGCTTGTCTTGGGTGGGAATCGAACCCACGCCCTTCAGCTCTTGGAGCAGACATACTACCAATGAACCAACAGGACTGTTAAAGTATATAATGAGACGAAAGGGACGATCTCCTGATGGTAAGAGATAACGCCTGTCCATAACTATTGCAGCGATACACAGAGCTTTTGGGTTACAAAACGGCATCGCTGCTTTGACGACTATAACACTGAGACATTTGATGGTTAGTCTCAACAGCCCAGTAATTTCGCTAGCTGCAGTACCCTTCAAACCGGAACACAGTAATGTTTACACACTACTACTTAGCGGCAGAATACATGGTACTGCCGCGGTACCTACCTAGACGACCAGCTAAGGAGATCTAACACCAAGTTAAAAAAATATGTTTTTTTTTCCAGATGTACCAGAACGGGCAGGTGTTCTACACGGACGAGCCTTGGGCTGGCATGTCGTGCTGGAGCTGGGCTTGCAAATGGCGTCACAACCAAAACATGCGTTCTAACGAGTTCTTCGTGAACTAACTCTTACACAACTGCTAATAAAATCCTTATATGAATCAAAATTATCGTATAAAATCGTTTTATCAATCGAAATTATCGTATACAATCGTTATATCAATCAAAATTATCGTACAAAATCGTTATATCAATCAAAATTATCGTACATAATCGTTATATCAATCAAAATTATAGTAAAAAATCGTTAAATCAATCAATGTTATCGTATAAAATTCTTATATCAATCAAAATTATCGTGTAAAATCATTACATCAATTAAAGTTATCGTATAAAATCGTTATATTAAAAAAAGGATCGTATAAAATCGTTTTATTTAAATACATGGTTATTATTTTCATATTTTTATTTCATTTATTGTTTTGATGTTATTGTTTTACTAGCTTGCGCCCGCGACTTCGTCCCGTTTAGAAAATAAATGGGTTCAGATAGAAATGATTCACGGGTAAGTAACAAAAGAGCAGTAGTTTTATTTAAATCTATAATAATAAAGAGGAAAGATTTGCATTTTTGGATTTTTGGACATTTGTATTTTTGTATGTTTGCAACGCATAAACTCAAAAACTACTGGAACTATCCTCTGGTGACATAGGCTAAGCGTGTGCAATAAAGAATTAAAATAAATAAAATAAGGTATCTAAGACATTATTATAGAAAGTTATTAAAATTACTTTACTTCGATGCCTTAAGCTTAAGGTGAGTTTTGGTGGGAACGCGGAAAGAGTCGTGTCACCCCGTTGTATTTTTTTTCCAAAACTAGTGTTCTTTCGAGTGGTTATGCAAAAAAATGGTGGTGTTTTATTCGTAAAGTGCCGAATCACAAGCGCGAGTGTGGGAAAATGATATAATGTGGTGAGACATGACTTTTCGTGTTACTTCCAAAATTCCATCGAACTTTTATAGTAGAGTTGCCACTACGTCAATAAACAAATGTTTGTTCTGTGTCTGGGTGTTCTGTGTGTATTATAAGTATGTATTTACAAAAAAAAAGTATTTATGTATTCTATCAGTTATCTGACTTCCATCACACAAGCTCTGCTTAGTTTGGGGCCAGATGGCGCTGTGTGTATAGTCCTACGATATTTATTATTTATTTACTTTACTAAAGCAGGACTAGACTTGACTGATACGGACTGGACTTGACCAAAACTGGACTTTGACTCTAACTATTGCTACGAGGCAACTTATTGTAAACATGAAATACTTGACACTGGCAAATGTTGTTTAACATCAGGCAGAGTGTGGTCAAACGCGAACCTATTTTGAATTAAAAAAAAAAAATGCTCAAAATGCGACGCCAAAATTAAAGAAAGAAAAAAAGGATATAGCTAGTACATCTACACGCCAAATACATACTAGAATTTATTTTTAAATATTTCGTTCATTCATAACAATATTTTTTTACTTTTAACTGGCAACTAATTCGTATGACTGCCAACTCGCCTAGGGCTTCTCTATAAAAACATGACACGTAACGCGGCCGCGTTTACGTAACATGGCACAATTTATTTTGATTACGTGTGGTTTAATTACATTTTGAATGTACATTTTTTTTCTTTGATAAGCTAGGTGTTTGACCACAGCTCACCTGATGTTAAGTGCCGGTGAGGTCGAAGATGGTAAAGCACACCTAGCCTGGAATGGAACTGGCTCTCAAGTGTGGCTGCCGGAACACACCGTTAGATGCTTGGCGACAGATTTTTAACTTGAGTGTGGTAGCTAGCCAGCCGAGTACTAGAGAGTACTCTACCACCATGCTTTGGTTTCCTCACGATGTTTTCCTTCACCGGCAGCTCAAGCTCATTGTTGGGGTTTGAACCCACGCCCTTCGGCATGTGAACCGACCGCGCTAACCACTGAGCTATCATCGCTACAAAATCATCGTTTATGACGGCAGAGAATTACTTTTTTCGAATAAATACACGTTATATTCTCGTTAAGCTCAGCATTGCCACGATGGATGGCAATGCTTAGCTTTTGACCAAAGTAGATACCAGCATTCTGGTCCCCTGAAGTCTCCTCTAAACGTTTGGCCAGGTCCCGATACAGCACGAGAGCGGCCCCCACGGACCTAAAGTTTCAATCCCAAACGGCACAAAAAGATACATTCTATCCAAATAACTATATTTGTGCCGTTTGAGGTTTTCGGCTTTAGATGCGGCAGCACCAGCTTGTCCCGAAGTCACAGGAAGATGAGACGACGCCAAGGTGTCGACACAAGAAAGAAAGATCAAGTTTTTAATTACTAAATTATTGTCAAATTACTTAAATTTAAGTCCTCATCACCATCGGCGGCCTTAGCTGTTGCGAGGCCCGGGGCGACAGATCATTGTGAGGCCCTTTTTCTTTGAGCCCCTTTTACTAAAAAAATAGTTCCAAGTGGTCGAGTGGCCGTAACATGCTTGCATTAATAATGAAACCGTGCGTCCAGGGGGGGTTTTGTTAAGTGCGAGGCGCGAGATACACGTACATATAAGGTAAAGACTTTTATCTACGCGGCCGCGAGGCCCCGGGCGGTTGCCCTGCTTGCCACCCCCTAAGGCCACCACTGCTCATCACTGCTGTAACTGAAACGACTGTTAAGCGGAAATAAACTAAATATATACCTTGAATATTCAAATCATTTTTGTTTTCGAAAAAGACGTCATTAAAACCGCGTCAATTTTGAAAAATCAACTTTGTGACCAGTGTTTAATGATCAAATTCGAAAACGAGTAGGTAGCTCAAAGAGTCGGACGGTACCGGTTTTTGGTATTAACTTTTTACAACACGTTTTTTATTTAGCTCTGTTGTTATAACCGTTCAATGACGTAAGAAAGCCAAATATAGAAAGCAACTACATTTTTGAAGCTATTTTTAGCCGCGTTCATTAAATCGTTTGTATACGGTGGGCAGTGAGCTGATCGCAGTTTTTGCTTTACCATTTTTTGAATCACGTTTTAGGGTTCGTTAACAAAACGTATTCAATGGAACTCTATTGCTAAATCAAGCGAAACTTAAACAGAGTTTCAAATTCAAAATTTGTTCCTTATTCAGAATCATATTATTTTTTTTTTTTTACTTCAAATAAATAAATAAATATCGTAGGACATTACACACAGCGCCATCTGACCCCAAACTAAACAAAGCTTGTACTATGGGAGTCAGATAACTGATATAATACTTAAATACTTTTTTTTGTAAATACATGCTTATAATACATACAGTACACCCAGACACAGAACAAACATTTGGTTTTATATCACAAAATGCTTGTCCTGGGTGGGAATCGAACCCACGCCCCACAGCTCTTGAAGCAGACATGCTACCAATGAGCCAACAGGGCTGTCAAATAGATCTACGTTTGGCCACCAACTCGCCTAAAGCAAAGCGACGGTGTGGCCGAGGATGGAGCACGCTGATCCAGAAGAAATCTATTCACTCTAGCCTTAAAAACGTCCAAATTGTAATTTATGGGAAACAGGGAAGCCGGCAATGAGTTCCATTCGTGGGCCGTGCGTATCAAAAAAGTAGAATACTGGGAACGCCCACGAGGAACGGATGGTAGTGTGCCGTTTTTCTGCTCGTCCTGTGGTGGAACGGAGACGGTGGGAAAGGTAAAATACAAACTGGGAAGGTACTGGGAATCCTACCGCGCGGCAGCGATCTCGACGGCGTGTTTATTTTATAGTAGTAGATATAGTATATATAAGATTTTGTTTTAAATAGCTGTTAGCTATAATGTAAATAGATGATATAAATAAAATACATATTAGTCAAATATATTATATTGATAAAACCATTGTTACAAGTCAAATTTCGTAAAATCATTTCAAATATAAAACATTCATCACTTTAACTTGGTGGTAGATCTTCTTAGCAGGAGATCGTCTAGTTTGGTACCACCGCAGTACCAGTTATACTGTCGCTAAGCAGTAGTGTGTAAGCATTACTGTGTTCCGGTTTGAAGGGTACTGCAGCTAGCGAAAATACTGGGCAGTCTCAAAGTAATGCGCGCCAAAGCAGTGATGCCCTGGACTTTGTTTTGTTACTTAAAGTTCTGTGTATCGCTGCAATGGTCATGGGCAGGCGTTATCTCTTACCATCAGGAGAGCGTCTCGTTCGGCTCGTTACTTGTTACATAAAAAAAAACGTGGATCATTAAAAGAGTTATAAAACACTGATTACAATGTTAATTAACAAAAACAAAATGTCAAAGTAAAGTATATAATATTATGTAGATACTAGCTTGTTACCCGCTACATGTTTTCGGGATAAAAAATATATAATAATAATAAATTACTTGTAATTCAATTACGATTTCTTATGTCATTTTTGTTTTGACATATTTTTATATCGACATAAATTATTATGTATATTATTTTGACATATTGATTTTGTTCATTGACATGTGTAACAGTGTTTTATAACTCTTTTAATGTCACTATCCCACTAATATTACAAATGTGAAAGTTTGGATGGATGGATGTTTGTTACTCTTTTACGCAAAAACTACTAAACGGATTTGGATGAAATTTAGTATGGAGGTAGCTGAGATCCTGGATTAGCACATAGGCTACTTTTTATTCCGAAAACATGTAGGGTAACACCGCGGGGCGCAGCTAGTTGTCATATCATTATATCAATGAATATAGTCTGGGTTCCTTCAAGTCGCGTGTGAATGGGTTTCTTCTAGGCAAGCGTGCTCCACCGTAGACCGCATCTTCGCTTAACATCAGGCGAGATGGCGGGCAAACGCAAGCCTATCTTATAAAAAAAATGAAAAAAAAAATATAACTATGTTCATTGTTTATAGCATCCTGTACCGTTTACCGCGCGCGACCTCGTCTTACTTTGAAAAAAATGAATTCTCTGACCTTGAGGTAGGTGCGGAACCCTTGTATTACGAGTCGAGCTCGTTTCTGGCTAGTTTTTTCTTGATTATTATTGGTGTGGAAACTGGTTAGAAGCAGTTACAAGCAGTTTTTTGGCGTCACGGTGGCTTTTGTTCACAGAAAAATTGGGTTTGAAGGAGAATTTGCGAATTCGTGACTTCAGCAATTATTTATCTAGTTGTATGTTCCAAAACTATCTACAGTGGTTAGCGCGGTCAGTTTACACACCGAAAGGCGTAGAATCAATTTTTTATTATATTTTTTTTATGCAAGAAGTAATGAGACGAACGAGACGCTCTCCTGATGGTAAGAGATAACGCCTATTCATGACCATTACAGCGATACACAGAACTTTGAGTAGCAAAACAAGGTCCAGGGCATTACTGCTTTGGCGCTCATTACTTTGAGACTTCCGATTGTTAGTCTCAACTCAACAGCCCAGTAATTTCGCTAGCTGCAGTACCCTTCGAACCGGAACACAGTAATGTTTACACACTACTGCTTAGCGGCAGAATAACTAGACATTCCCAACAATGAGCTTGAGCTGCCGGTGAAGGAAAATATAGTAAGGAAACCATACAATTGTTGAATATTTTTTTGTAGTCGACTGGCTCAAGAAAATCTGCCGCCAAACACCTAACGGTGTGTTGAATTGAACTTGAGAACCAGTACTATTCCAGGCTAGATGTTTTCATCATCGACCACAACGTCACTTAACTTCAGGTGAGCTATGGTCAAATACCCGTAAAACATTTTAAAAAATGAAGCCAGCGTTTTGAAAACTAATTCCATTGATCGCATCTTTTTAAAATTGTTTTTGGCGAACGTAGCGTAGGACGCCCTGAGACTCGATGGAGTGACGATATACGTAGGACAGCTGGCGGTGGATGGAAGCGAAATGCCGAAGATCGGGCTGAGTGGCGTGTCTTGGGAGAGACCTATGTCCAGCAGTGGACTAATATAGGCTGATGATGATGATGATGATGATGATGAAAATTGTTTTTTTAGTATGTTGTATGGTATCTATAAAATTTGTGCATATTTCCTACAATTATACAGTTGCAATAACTAATTGATTATATTTGTCGCCCATTTGTGTTTTTTTTTATGTGAAAAATAATGAGACAAACGAAACGCTCTCCTGATGGTAAGAGATAACGCCTGTCCATGGCCATCGCAGCGATACACAGAACTTTGTGTAACAAAACAAAGTCCAGGGCCTCACTGCTTTGGCGCTCATTACTTTGAGACTTTCGATGGTTAGTCTCAAAAGCCCAGTAATTTCGCTAGCTGCAGTATCCTTCAAACCGGAACACAGTAATGTTTACACACTACTGCTTAGCGGCAGAATATCTGGTACTGCGGTGGTACTTACCTAGATGACCTCCTGCTAAGGAGATCTACCGCCAAGTAAATGTATATTCTCTGTATATTAGTATTTCATTTATTTTTAAATAATAAATTAGTTTTATATATTTTAGTGTATTTTTAGTTATTCTATGTATTAGAATGTAGATATATTGTTTATGGTATAGTTATGTATTTTCCATCCATCGCCCTGGATTTAGTTTCGTTACGTAAAGTTCTAAGTACAATGGCTATGGACAGGCGTTATCTCTTACCATCAGGAGAGAGTTTCGTTCGTCACATTACTTGTTTGACAGATAAAAAAAAGATAGAACACACTCAGTGAAGTCAGTGAATTATAAGCAGCGTTTTTAATTAAGACCTTTGCTTAGATTAAAGAAGTGGACGTAACAATGTATTTTAAAAATGTCGCTTTTTATATCTTTAATCACTAATCAACACTCGCTAGTGATGCCCTGGACTATGTTTTGCTGCTCAAAGCTCTGTGTATCGCTGCAATGGTCATGGACAGGCGTTATCTCTTACCATCAGGAGAGCGACTCGTTCGTCTGATTACTTTTACATAAAAAAAAGAAATACAACTGGATTAAGAAACTTTTTTTTTGAACACTGTCCTGATGGTAAGAGATATCGCATGTAGGTCTATAATTATAGCAGCCAGGGCGTCGCTGGTTTGGCGCTAACACTTTCGGTGGTTAATCTCAACAGTCCTATAATTTCGCTAGATGCAGTACCTTTCAATTCGTAACACAGTAATGTTTACACACTACTGCTTCGTGGCAGAATGTCTAATACTACGGTAGTGCCTCTAGGTAGGCATACATAGGCGACATCCTGCTAAGGAGGTCTACTACCAAAACAAACTTATTTTTAAATTCAACCTTTGACCTAACCGCATTTTCTACGCAACATTTTTATAATCTGTGACTTTAAGGTGGTTCGATTACCATACAAACAGATTTTTTCCATTTATGGACAAATGAAGCATAATTGAACAGTTGGCATTTATTTTGATTTTTAAATGCGGTAAATCACAATTTCTTGAATAAAACAGTAGATTATACTAGCAAAAAATCAAATTGCTGAATTATTTATGAATTTATGATTTTTTAATTAAACAGTAAATTATGCTAATAATCTACTGTTTTATCCAAGCAATTGTAGTTTACCGCAAATAAGGACCAAAAAAAATGCCAGTAGCTGTGATTTCACTGTAAAATTATGCTCCATATGTCCATAAATGGCAAAAAATTATTTGTATGGAAATCGAACCACCTTCATTTAGTATCATAGGTACCTATTTACTCGTAAGAGAACTTGTACTCATTGCGTGAGAAGTCGGTTGCAGTAAAAAAGCTTATTATAAAGCACACTGTTAGACGATGAATAGTCAAAAATTTTCCACTACAGAGGCCCAAACAGATAACGGAAACTCTAAATAGTGTTGAGGTAGACAACGAATTCTGTCGACATCCTACTATTATAATCACACTAATATCATAAAGGCGAAAGTTTGTGAGTGTGTGTTACTTCTTTACGTAAAAACGGCTGAATGATTTATGATAAAATGTGGTACAGGGATACATAGTTTGTGACCTGGATATTTAAAATCCCACTAATATTAAAAATGTGAAAGTTTGGGAGATTGTTTGTTACTCTTTCACGCAAAAACTACTGAACGGATTTGGATGAATTTTGGTGTCCAGGGTCTCAGCTGAGACCCACATTTTTGTTAATATTAGGCAGTGACATTTGTATTTTTTTCATTTTATATAATTTTTGCTACTAATAATTGTAATTTTCACGAGCCTTGTGTAACATAATATGTAGTTATGATGTCAATATTTATTATATTCTAATAGATAGGTACTATAAAATATAGGTATATTTTTTTTATCATATTTTGTAAATAATTTTTTTTTCTTTGGTTTTGGCGTCGCATTTTGAGCATTTGCCAGTGCCAAGTTTTTTAGACTTTCAAATTTCATAAGTTAAATAAGTTGCTCAAAGTCCTGGTCAAGTACAGTCCGCGTCAGTCAAGTCCAGTCATGCTTTAGTAAAGTAGTTGCGACTTTACTATACGCTTCGATGGAGTTTTGGAAGCAATACCAAAAGCCCATGTTTCACTACATCATATCATTTTCCCACACTCACGCTTGTGACTCGGCACTTTATGAACAAAACACCACCATTGTTATGCATAAACACTCTATATGACTCTTATTGAAGTTGCAACGACAGGACCTTCCTCTCTTAGCAAGCCTTATAACCGGTCATTGCAACTTGAATAGTCACCTTTTTAAACCGGGAGTCACGGATAGTCCGCTATGTCGTGGCTGCAGTAGAATGAAACTGTGGAGCATGTGCTTCTGCACTGCAAAGCCACAGAAGGTACTAGAACTACTACTAGGTTGCATGAAGCTGCTTCGCTATCATCCATGTCGCCGCAGCACCTTGAATGCTTCTCATCATCAATGCCTTTAAATATTCCACCCAACTCACTGGAGCTACTATGCCAGCGACCCAGAGCCTCGCTCCGGTACTTCAAGGAGCTGGGATGCAGTGGCGGCCTTAGGAGGTGGCAAGCAGGGCAACCGCCCGAGGTCTCGCTCTCGTCCTCGTAGAAAAAAAGTCTTTACCATATAGGTATGTATGCGTATCTCGCGCCTCGCACTTAACAAAACCCCCCCTGATCGCACGGTTTCATTATTAGTGCAAGCATGATGCGGCCACTCGAGGACTCGAACAAATTTTTCAGTGAAACGAACTCAAAGAAAAAGGGCCTCGCAACAGCTAAGGCCGCTGGGTTGGCTCGGGTAGATGCTGGCAGGGGGAAATGCACTATACACCCCAAGCGGGACGTCAGTGCAGGACTCATCGCCCCCACTTTGAATAAGAATAAGACACGACTCTTTCCGTGTCTTCCGCCAAAATTCCAAAATAAATAATTAGTCTGTTCATCTACCCAACACTATTTTACAAAGATCGTCAGTCGATAAAACAAAAAAAAAGCACTACTCAGTCAGTGACGCAACTCCGTTTCGATTTGAAAGTGTCGATTTGTCGATATTTTTATTTTTTGAGGTTCGCCGCATTTCAGGGCCAATCAGTTTTTTTGTCATTTGATGTAATGACCAAAAACTAGCAAGTATTAGGCAATTTTATAGTTTTAGTCAATTGATTTCTATTTACTCGGCAGTAGATAAAAAGGGGTTTCCCTTTTTGTGGAGCGTCGGGCGTCCAGTCGCAAGATGGGTCGACGATATTGTCACTGTAGCAGGTCGAACTGGGATTCAGCTTGTCCAGGATGACTCGACAGTATAATGCCATGTCTATGACCATCGATGTAGATATTTTTACAATATAAACAGCTTCAAAAGGTCTTTGCGATCACTCTCTGACAAAGCCGCAAGGAAGGAACAAGGAAGCTGCCGTCTTCCTTGTTTCCTGATAGATATAATCTAGATTTCTTTAATGGTTGACAGGCTTGGTGTTTGACCACAGCTCACCTGATGTTAAGTGAAGGTGTGGTCGACGATAGTAAAGCACACCTAGCCTGGAATGCAACTGGCTCTCAAGTGAGGCTGCCGGAGCACACCGTTAGATGCTTGGCGGCAGATTTTCAACTTGAGGGTGGTAGCTAGCCAGCCGAGTACTAAAGTACCGTACCACCACGCTATGGTTTCCTCGCGATGTTTTTCCTTCACCGGCAGCTCAAGGTCGTTGTTGGGGTTTGAACCCACGCCCTTCGGCATGCGAACTTACCGCGCTAACCACTGACGTATCATCGCTACAAAATAATCTAAATCTTAGAGAATAATCTAGATCTTTTCAAGGTCAGAGTGAATAGGTATCTTCTGGGTCTGCGGTCTGCGAGCGTCATCTTCAACCACATCGTCGCTTACCATCCGGCAAGTTGGTGGTCGAACGCGGACTTATCCATATTAAAAAAAAATTGACAAGTCCTAAAGATGTGAGATGTGTTTCAAAATGTCCGAAAAAACGGCGCGATAGAGTTCGAGAAAAAGGAATTTTCTCAAATTTCCAAAACGCTATTAAAGCACCCAAAAAAGTGCCCGACTGCAACGAAACCTGGATAGTTCGACGCAGAAAAAAAAATCCAATCCAACGATATATACTTATGTATAACTCATTTTGCCCCAAATACCGTTTTAGCGTTTTTTCCTTTCCACTGACGATATAAATAATTATATACAGACAAACAACATGAAATATCCTAAATTAATACTATTAACAAATTTATATAAATTTTTACATTTTTTATTTTATTATTTTATTATTGCTTTGACATTTAATTTTGTATTAATTTATGAATTGATTTTATTGTCAATGGGTTAGGCCTATGTCCAGCAGTGAACGTCCTACGGCTGATATGATGATGATGAATATTATAAATGTGAAAGTTTGCATGGATGGATGGATGTTTGTTACTCTTTTCTGCAAAAACTACGGAACGGATTTGGATGAAATTTGGTACGGAGGTAGCTGAGACCCTGGATTAACACATAGGCTACTTTTTATCCCGAAAACATGTAGCGGGTAACACCGCGGAGTGCAGCTAGTATATGTGTGCGGGTTGGCAGACTTCATATAAATCTTCGAGATTTTTTTTAAATATTTATTTGCTTGTTTATCGAGATAAAATCAGAAAACATTATCAACAGCAATATGGACACGGTATCAGTTTGCCGAAGAAATATTAAAAAAAAAAATAGAAAAGGTCCCGCGATTCTGTGTATCTGAATTCCAAAATTGAAATGTGTTTTCAAATTTTCCATGGAAGCAAATTAGAAAACACTTTAAAAGTTAGGTACTTCTTTGTTTATTAATACGTTTTACGCAAATTTACTACGACGAAACGAATTTTTTTTTGATAAAAGTAAAAAGTGGAAATGAAGTATTAATCCCAAACGTGCTAGAGATATTTTTTTTATGACGTACGCCCCTGAGAGGTCTATTTTTGAGAAGGGAGGCCGGCTGTAAAAATTTTATACTTTCGCGTCTGCGTGTAACTCGAAAAACTAAATCAATAGACTTTGCTCGACCTTTTTGGGTGTTAGACTTCATGGTGTGTTTTGAAATGTTTTTTTTTTAATCTTTTGAAAGAAATAAAACAACCGTTACTCTTGTAACGGCATCGCACATTGTTTTTTTTTTTATGGTTGACAGGCTAGGTGTTTGGCCACAGCTCACCTGATGTTAAGTGAAGGCGTGGTCGAAGATGGTAAAGCACACCTAGCCTGGAATGGAACTGGCTCTCAAGTGAGGCTGCCGGAACACACCGTTAGATGCTTGGCGTCAGATTTTCAACTTGAGGGTGGTAGCTAGCCAGCCGAGTACAAGAAAGTATCCTACCACCATGCTATGGTTTCCTCACGATGTTTTCCTTCACCGGCAGCTCAAGCTCATTGTTGGGGTTTGAACCCACGCCCTTCGGCATGCGAACCTACCGGGCTGTTAATTTGCCAGTGTATTCAAGCACCAATACGGTGCTGGAATAATTGGTCTACAGGGTTAATTAACGCTTGGGGTACCTACTCATTATTATGAACAAATTAAAAGAACAAAAGGAAAACATCGTGAGGAAACCATAGCATGGTGGTAGGGTACTTTCTAGTACTCGGCTGGCTAGCTACCACCCTCAAGTTGAAAATCTGACGCCAAGCATCTAACGGTGTGTTCCGGCAGCCTCACTTGAGAGCCAGTTCCATTCCAGGCTAGGTGTGCTTTACCATCTTCGACCACACCTTCACTTAACATCAGGTGAGCTGTGGTCAAACAACTAGCCTGTCAACCATTAAAAAAAAAAAAAAAATTTAGAATTAAGAACTGAAATTGTAAAAATATTATCAGCTGTGACTCTAGCATAATTATAAATTTAGAATAATTAAGTTAGGACGTTAATGTTAGTCAAAATAATGTAATGTTAGTTAGTCAAATGTATAAAAAAATTAAGTTATTACCAACTCCCGTTAGAGGCGCTGTCCCACTTTATATACGTTTTGCTCTGCCCCATACATCGACGAAAATTTTCTATAATAAGGACAAATGCAGCTGTTTGTTTGTATAATCTCAAAATGGTTCACATATTAAAATACATTTGTAATTATAAGTATTTTAACATTCTTTTGGCTTAGTACGTTTCAAGTTTATTACCCTGTATATTACATTCTGTTTTAAGCATATCCGTAAAGCGCGGCAAAGCTACCTAAATGGCATTAGCCAAAAAAAAACTCAAACGACTGGCCGTAAAAAAAGTAAGGAGTCTGCCCGAGATTCAAGGAATAAAAAAGAAAATATAAAAATGCCGTAAAATGGCGCGGTAATAGAAGCGGGAGGGGCATGGGAGGGAAGGGGGGGTTGGCCACGTAATAACTATTACATAAGCTACGGCGCCCGTTTCAAAAATCGATTACTTGGCGCGTGTGTGGACTGTTTTGGATTTCGAATAGTATAGGGATGAGAAATAACCGATAAATAAAAACGTTTATTTATTACTACTGCGTTTATTTTTATTATTATTATTATAAACGTTTATTAATAAATTATGTAACTTAATGTTGGCGTATATTGAAACTTGGTGGCAGATCTCCTTAGCGCCCTTCGAACCAGAAGACACAGCATTCGTGTGTTCCACTTTGAACTGTACTGCAATGACATTATACAGCTATCCATCGATTGCTTCAAAGTACCTAATGAGCGCTAAAGCAGCGATGCTCTAAACTCTATTTTGTTACTCAATGTTCTGTGTATCGCTACAATGGTCATGACCAGGCGTTATCTCTTTCCTTTAGGAGACCGTCTTATTTTTTTATTTTTTTTTTTATTTATTTTTTTCTGTCGCAATTATGCTCGCAAAATAATAATATTTACACGGTTGTACTGCCAGGACCAAATACACACTGGTAGTTGTACATGCTTGTTACATATTTTATGATACAATAAAGAAATTTTAAAACAAACAAACTCGACAAAACATTAGTTTTGGAAAAAAATACAACGGGATTAGGTACACGACTCTGTCCGCGTCCTTGCCAAAACTCCTTTATAACTATTACACATTATTACTAAACAAAATAGTATTATCGTAAGATAAGAATTTATTTCTACCCTATTTCAATTCCAAAATTTACCAAACTTCTCAGGCAAGCTAAAACGCACCTTAGAACAACGCAATAGAGTTTAAAAGTTTCTTACACCAAAATTTTCGTATGTGTGTGTAGGTGTTACACGACGAAGTAACCAAAATATTAATGGCGCTCTATGCGGCAGAATCCCGAAATAGATTTAGTATGAAAATTATTTTAGGTTTTCATAGTAGGTACTAAATTTTCGCTTTATTATTATTGCTTTCAAATTAGAAAGAAACGAGTTTTGGCGGGAATGCGGAAACATGATTTTTTTTTTCAATAGCAATTTTTTTTTATTAATTTGCCCGATTGGGCTGGCTAAAGCTGAAAAGCCATACTGCCTTTTTCAATAGCTATATTTCTTTGTATTTGTTTTTTTTTTAACCAACTCAAAAAAGAAGTTCTAAATTCGACTGTATGTTTTTTCTATATAAGTATGTTACACGCTAATTAAGAATCGATTTTGATGTTTTTTTTTTGCTTAATAGATAAAAAAATCGACTCGCAAGTTCTTAGCTCCTTAGTAGGAGAATGGTAGGAGGAGGTAGGTACCACCGCAGTACCAGATATTCTGCTACCAAGCAGTAGTGTGCAAACATTATTATGTCCCGGTTTGAAGGGTATTTACTGCAGCTAGTGAAATTACTGGGCTGTTGAGACTAACCATCGAAAGTCTCAAAGTAATGAGCGCCAAAGCAGCGATGCCCCGGACTTTGTTTTGCTACTCAAAGTTCTGTGTATCGCTGCAATAGTCATGGGCGTTATCTCTTACTATCAGGAGAGCATATCTTACATTTATAATATATAGTTTTACATAAAAAAACCTCAGCCTGGAATAGAACTGTCTCTCAAGTCAGAATAAACCGTTAGATGAGAATGTAACGAATTCTGTTAATCGGGTTTAATGTAAGTCGAGTGGTGTAGGTACCTAATTACATTTTGGATGTACATACTTAGATGCAACACCAAACTGTATCCACCGAGTTTGTTATAATGTTTGTTTGTTATCTCCCATTAGGGAAGATAATTTAAAGACGTAGGGGGGAAAAAAATTGATAAAGAATTCAAATAGAATAGAAATAGATTAAAGATTTCTTGTTCCTATATTTACTACACTTAGTTTGTGTTTAGTCATAGTATTAAAAAAAAAAAAGTTCAGAATCTCCTTAATAGTTTAAAAAAAAAAATGTGTAGAATCTCTTTAAGAGTAGGTTTATTTCCATAAACAAGCAATATGTTAATCAAGCTGTGTATGCCTATAACTAGGCGCATGTATCCGAACATAACTTTACGCAATGTGTTTTTGTAAATTTAACAATATGTGTGCGGAGTTTTGGCGGGAACGCGGGAAGAGTCGTGTCGCTCCGTTGTATTTTTTTCCAAAACTAGTGTTTTGTCGAGTGTTTATGCATAAAAATGGTGGTGTTTTATTCATAAAGTGCCGAATTACAAGCGCGAGTGTGGGAAAATGATATAATGTGGTGAAACATGAGTTTTCGTGTTGCTTCCAAAACTCCATCGAAGCTTTATAGTAAAGTCGCCACTACTTTCCTAAAGCATGACTGGACTTGACTGACACGAACTGGACTTGACGAAGACTGGACTTTGACTAAAACTAGCTACGATGACACTTATTTAACTTTTGAAACTTGAAAATATATAATTACTTGACACTGGCAAATGCTAAAACGAGACGCCAAAATCAAACGAAAAAAAAAAAAATAGTTTTAAAAAAAAATGTGTAGAATCTCTTTAAGAGTAGGTTTATTTCCATAAACAAGCAATATGTTAATCAAGCTGTGTATGCCTATAACTGGCGCATGTATCCGAACATAACTTTACGCAATGTGTTTTTGTAAATTTAACAATATGTGTGCGGAGTTTTGGCGGGAACGCGGGAAGAGTCGTGTCGCTCCGTTGTATTTTTTTCCAAAACTAGTGTTTTGTCGAGTGTTTATGCATAAAAATGGTGGTGTTTTATTCATAAAGTGCCGAATTACAAGCGCGAGTGTGGGAAAATGATATAATGTGGTGAAACATGAGTTTTCGTGTTGCTTCCAAAACTCCATCGAAGCTTTGTAGTAAAGTCGCCACTACTTTACTAAACCATGACTGGCACGAACTGACACGAAATGGACTTGACTAAGACGACTTTGACGATAACCATAGCTAAGATACAGCAGAAATAACACTTAAGACAAGGCAGTATGGCTTTATAGCTTTAGCCTGCCCGAAGGGGCAAATTATTTAAAAAAAAAAAAAAAACAACATGTGTGCTGTTGGCGTACCTTAATAAATAAATAAATAGATAAAGTGCAAAATAAATTTTAATAGCTTAAATCAATTTCTAGTTAAGCCATATTATTAAGTACAAAATTTTTAATTTCTAGCATAATATTACGAAATTTTTCATTTATTCACTTTTTTGTGTAGTAGGGGCTGATGTTGAATTATATACTGATCTGCAGTAGAACTGAACGAAACGAGACGTCTGATACCTTCATCTAAGTACCTATGTATTTGTTATGCGGTTTTTCAAACACTTTCATTGTGCGAACGTATTGCCTGAGTCGGTGTTCCCCAATATAAAACAAACTAGGTGTCTTCGAGTCACTTGTGAATCGCTAACTTCTAGGCAAGCGTGCTCCATCGTAGACCGCAGCATCACTTAACATCTGGCAAGATGAAGGGCAAACCTAAGCCTATTTATTTAAAAAAAAACGTGGCCCGCATATTTACTTAACATCAGGCAAAATGAAGGTCGAACTTAAACTTATTTATAAAAAAAAAAACTACATGAGCTATGAACGAATGAGGTTTTATGTAAAATTGAATCTATTTTGGTACGTAATATTATGTAACTACTTTGTACCTATCTAATATTGAGTTCGTTCTGAAATCCTAGCCAGTGTCAAAACGACTACCCGCTTAAGTTAACTAAGAAGTAAGCACAGAAATATATGACCTACATGGTATTTCATAACGTTTTGTCAAGGTCATTTGGCAAAGGGCGATTAAAATAGACCTAGATATCTAGACGTATACCTACTATAATAAATACCTACATCTGTATGTACCTACTTCATACGTATGTAATAATTGTCTACTCCATCCAAATGACCTAGGTTACGCACTGTTACGTTCTTAGATCAGTAAAACAGGTTTCTATTAAGGGCCTAATCTATCAACTCATACCAAAAAAGTTTTAGATTATCGATTTGAAACCCAATGCCTCGAATTTTATGTGTTACATAAAACTCATCCAAAGACAAATTCCATCCATCCATACGCCAACTAACATACGGGAAGTTACGCACACAAGCACATTTTACATAGAAAAACATCAGTTACTCTATCTACCTATAAGTACAGAAAAAAAAACTTCAAAATAGTATTGCTCCGCTCACTTTTTAAATGATAGCACACGATTTTAATGGATCGCAATTATGAATTATGAAATATCATAAGGTCTATTATGGTTTGCTGAAAATAAACTCTGTCTCTGTCTCGCAACCGAACGCTTTCGAGTTTTCCCGTCCTCGATCCAACTCAAAATACGCCAAAAATGACGTCGGCGAGCCAACGTTGTTTCGAAAACAGTGTCTCGCGTTTCATTCCACGGTAACCGCGCGCCCGTACTCTATTTTTATTTGGAATTTTCCAATCCACTGATTATTACCAGTCGTAAGTTTTACAAGCAAATTCGTATCCGTTTCATATTTTTCGCAATTAGCGCCAAATAGGAAAGTCGCAAGTGGTACTGTAGATAGAGTCGAAATTAGCTTAGCTAGCCATGGTTAGCCGATTGAATTTAGAAGCCCGCCTTCACTAAAACACCAATGCAAGATTTGAAGGCCGTTTCATTCAGACGGATTATATTCAGAAAATTCTGACAGATCGGGACCGTGACAAGAAAATAATGTCGTTTTTATTACATTTTTTGATAAATTATTATCCTAGTTTCGATTCAGCAGCGCTACGACGGCCTTATCGATTTTCCTATTTAGCGCGCTATCGCATTTTGAATTTCGAAAGGCTGAATGCTCGTGTATGCGCTTTCAAAAAATATTTTTGTATTATGTTAGCGGTGTTCGGACGTCGAGCGGTGCCGAACATAAATTGGTAATAATTTTTGATTGCATAGTTTAATAAAGTGTGAATATGGGTTAGTGTCGAGGAAATAGTGACCGCCCAGACTTGTGATAATTTTCTGACAAATTGTGTTGTGTTTTGTTTGTGTTTGGTGCATTCCTGACGTGAAAGTATTATTTTGTTTGTGTGTGTACGGATGCTTGGCGCATGTATTTTACATGCACTCAACTTCTGGAGATTTTTCAACTTGTAAGTGTCGTTTAGTTTAGTTTATGGAAAGGAAAACTACCAATATTATAACGTAGGTCAAGGATTCTAAAACTAATTGAGGATTTTTACTCGCTAGATCTTGCAGCTTGCACAAAACGAGTTTTCTAGACTAAAGTACCTACGCTTGAAACGGTCATAGGGCCAGTTTCACGCGGCTGGTTACCTGGTTAGTTACACTGCACAGTTAATTCGAGAGTACTTTGTAACATAACCTAATTTAGGTACAGTTAAAGGGCTATATTTTTATTCGAATAAGCGATTTTATTAGCAAAATTAATTGATGCTAATAACTATAATCTGTAACTTTAAATCCAGCCAGTGTCAATGTTTAATTTTTAAATTTTCAAGTTCCTGCAAAGAGGGCAGTTAAAACATACATCCTCTTTGGAATGTCATCTGCTAACCCATAGAGGTTTTATATATAAAAAATGGTTAGTAATATTCACAATTTATTTTTTATCCTTAAACATACAATGTGACAAAAAAATATTTATTGTTTTTTGCTGTGTATAGTATTTCAACTAAGACTTGAAATTTTGATAAACTAGGAAATATTGCAAAACTTGATTGTTTTCTGTAGAGAGAGATCTGTAGATCAAATAAGCATTAAACTATTATGTAGATAATCTACAGTATTAATTAGATGTTTTAAAACTTAGTTATTTCAAGCATAATGATTTATTTATGATAGAAGCTCAATAGTTTGATAAGTATCTTCTGACAAGATTTCAGATTCTTATCTATAATCTAATATTATATATTTACAAAAAAGTATTTTGAAATGTTAAAATGTCAAATGTCATTATTATTGACTCACGGTCAATAATAATAACTCTGCTCTTTAAATATTTTTATTTATTCAATAAAGTTAAATTAACTTTTTGCGTTTACTATTACCATAGATATAAATCAGAATAAATATCAAATTAATTATCTTTATCTTGATTTTGTTTATGGTTTTTAAAGTAGGCTTAGCAGAACCGATACTTTAACATTGATAATTTTGAACACTAAAGTATAAATCTAGGTAAATTATTGAAATATCTGTATTCTAATATGCTTAATATATAAACTAGCATCTGACTACTGGAGGCAATAATTTTCCTTGTACACAAAACGTTACGAAAACCTGTACATCATTAATGTTACATTAGATATTGAGATATTCCTTAAAAAAACGATCTAATGTAACAATCGGCGGCCTTAACGCTAAAAGCGATATCTTCCAGGTAACCCTAAAATGAAAAGAATTTAAGAACAAGTAGAGAAGTAGGGTTGTGTAAATCACTATAGTAGGTATGTATAAATATATAACTTGTTAAAATATTCACCGAATTTCTGTTAAATATTTCACAGATTTTATTAACAAATAAAGTAAAAATGTGGAACATAATAAAAAGCTTGATCTGTTTTTTTGAGGTCTATTAAAACATTATAAAGACGAAAGTGTGTGTGTGTTTGAAAAAAAAGTACAATTCTATCAGTTATCTAACTTCCATCGTACAAGCTTTGCTTAGTTTAGGGTCAGATGGCGCTGTGTGTAATGTCCTACGATATTTATTTATTTAATTATAAACTACCTACCTAAATAAAGCACTAAAAACTGTGAGCAATGCCCCATGGTTTATACGAAACACGGAAGTGCATGAATACATGCAGATCTATAGATACAACCAAAGAGGAAATAGTAAGGTCTTCTGAGGCCTATAAACAAAGACTTAGACTGCATAGACACCATTTAGCTGCATCACTACTGGACACCAGTGACTACCTCTTTCGGCTAAAAAGACAGCGACTAGCCACAATCTAGTCGCTGAGTAACATAATATGAGATGACACATCACAGGATGTGCATATCCCAAAACCAATTGAGATTGAACTCAAAAAATTTGATCATGGCTTCCGGGCTGATTGCAGATAAATAAAAACAAATTAAAAAAAATAATTATAAACTACCCCTTAAGTCAATCTAGAATCATTAATTTCTTTGAAAAAATGTTATTAATAGACAAAATGTATCCATTAGATTCACAAACAAAATAAAATATAAAAATCACATCAACCTACTTGAAAATGAGAGACAAACATGTTTAATCTATTTTTTTTGCATAAAATAAATATATAAATATATTCTAAAAAGATTATTTTTGGCAAGCATAAAGGATATCAAGATAAAGAGAGTGATATTTTATCTATCATACCTACCTAATATACATTTATTTATACTAAACAAGATCTTGTGCCAGTTGGACTCTCAAACTTAGGGTACTGTACCACAAAAAACATAGTTGTTCATGATGGGTCCAAGTCTTTAAATAGATTTATAGAGATTTTGCTGTTATGGTCGATTATAGAGAGAATCTATTATTTCAACTAGATTTAAATTAGCTACAAATTATTTTAAGCTCAATTTGTTTGTTAGGTTGCAATATATAATGTACAAATACAAATATTTTTTTAATAGCACCCAATGTTACAATTCAATAATTAGTTTTATTAATTCTATCAACATTATTAGGTTTTGTCAGAGCAAAGTTGCTGGTGCAAGCCATGTTCTTCTGATGGTATGGGATAATGCATGTCCATGACCATTGCAGCGATACACAGAACTTTGACCATTGCAGCGATACACAGAACTTTGACCATTGCAGCGATACACAGAACTTTGAGTAGCAAAACAAAGCCCAGGGCATCTGCTTTGGCACCCTTTAAGTTATGTTTGTAACAAATGAACTCAAAAACTACTGAACCGATTTTAAAAATTCTTCCACCGTTGGAAAGATACACTATCCCCGAGTGACATAGATTGCCTTTTACTCCTGTATTCCCACAGGAATGGGAACAACGCGGGTGAAACCGCGACGCGTCTGCTAGTCTATAATATTATAAAGAGGAAAGATTTGATTGTTTGTTTGTTGTATTAAATAGGCTCCGAAACTACTGGACCAATTTCAAAAATTCTTTCACCGTTGGGAAGCTACACTATCCCCGGGGGACAGACTACCTTTTATCCCTGTATTCCCACGGGAATGGGAACTACGCGGGTGAAACCGCGAGGCGTCTGCTAGTCTCTAGTAAAATTGTACATCCTTTTCCAAACAACCTATATAATATTACTAATACTGTTTAAGTCGTAACATATTTTATTAGTATTTAATATTAGCAGAGTCATTTCAAGTTTTGTCCGACATCTGTATTTATTATGGCAGTATAAAATTTAAAAACGTTTTTTTATAATTTCGATTAAACATTTTAATTGCTAAACGGTATAACTGCATTTTAAATTAATACTCGCCACTTTCATTTGTGCTTTGCTAAAAATATTTTAATTGTATCAGTTTTTTAATAATTTTTTCTTATCTATAATTCTAGTCATTAATTCCTCCCGAACACTATGTGGAATGTCTTTTCTATGGAGATTTTTTTGCAGAGTTACTAGCTATTTTAAGCTTGCTCTTTGCATAAAAAAATTGGATATTTGTCTGTGGTTAGCCATTGAGATCGGTCACGCTAAAAACATGTGTTAAAAAAAAAGTTAAGTAATCTACCTATATACTATTATGTAGAGGAAAGATTTGTTTGTATTGAATAGGCACCGAAACTACTGGACCGATTTAAAAAATCTTTTCACCGTTGGGAAGCTACACTGTCTGGGGGTAACATAGGCTTTTTATATGCGGTCGCCAATGGAGCAGTCTCTGTACAGAACTGAAGATGCAATATAATTTGTATTTACAGAACTATTTCCTACGAAATTTGATGCTTTAAATAGGTCAATACGCAGGGTTATTCACCCTTATCGGAGGTCGTTGACTTGCAACTTCTAGATAAGTAAGTGACAAAACACTTTGACAAAAAAATAATTGAAATTGATTTTAGAGATGAATTACTATTTTGTAATTGTAGCTATTATAGATCATTGGTCAGCGTGGTCGATTCGCACGCCGAAGGGCGTGGGTTCAAACCCCAACAATGAGCTTGAGCTGCCGGTAAAGGAAAACATCGTGAGGTAACCACAGCATGGTGGTAGGGTACTTTCTAGTACTCGGCTGGCTGGCTACCACCCTCGAGATGAAAATCTGCCGCCAAAGACTTATCGGTGTCTTCCATCAGCCACACTTGAGAGTCAGACTAAGCTTTAGTTCAACCACACCGTTATTTAACATCAGGTGAGCTGGGGTCTAATACTTAACAGGAAGTAATGAGCGCCAGAGCAGTAATGCCCTGAACTTTGTTTTGTTACTCAAAGTTCTGTATATCGCTGCAATGGTCATCGACAGGCGTTATCTTTTACCATCAGGAGAGTGTCTCGTTCGTCTCATTACTTTTTACAAAAAAAAAAAAAATATTTAAAATATCAAAAAACCAGACTGCAAAAAATACTATTTAAAAGAAATTTATCTAAAAAGACCGAAACATGTTTCAGAATGGACATTAGACAACATTATATATAAATTTACAATTAAAAAAACTGTCTCCATGACCCTTAGGCCAACTAAACGCACTGCTCCATTGAAACAGCGAGGTTTCGGAGTAAACGAAAATGTCATCGATGTATACAATTTTGTTGATTTTATAAAAACCGCTCGATTGATTTCGATCGATTGATTCGATTTCGATTGATTTTGTAGCGATGATAGCTCAGTGGTTAGCGCGGTAGGTTCGCATGCCGAAGGCCGTGGGTTCAAACCCCAACAATGAGCTTAAGCTGCCGGTGAAGGAAAAACATCGTGAGGAAACCATAGCATGGTGGTAGGGTACTTTCTAGTACTCGGCTGGCTAGCTACCACCCTCAAGTTGAAAATCTGCCGCCAAGCATTTAACGGTGTGTTCCGGCAGCCTCACTTGAGAGCCAGTGTGCTTTACTATCTTCGACCACACCTTCACTTAACATCAGGTGAGCTGTTGTCAAACAACTAGCCTGTCAACCATAAAAAAAAATGAACAAATTTATATGGGACCACCTCTGAAGTATGATCTACCAAGCAAAAAACGAATCATCAAAATCGATTCATAATTGGCGGAATTATCGCGTAACATACCAACAAAATCCTTTTTGAGTCTGTTTATAATCAACGGTTTCTGGTTCGAATATGGTCGTTTGTCCTTACGAATTTTTACTACTCTATAACTATCTAGGTAATGAGATAATAAGATAGGAATTACATTTCAAAGCAAGTTCGAAATTTTTGTAACCCGACCTTTCTATAGGCGCACAAAGATATTTCCAAAGAGATGTCTGTAAACTAAGCGCTTGAGTGAAGTTCATGCCCAGATTTTTTTCTTTTTTTTTTTGTGATTGGCAAGTTAGGTAGACCCTAAACTTTAGAATGACTCCATGTATCTATATATATATATATTTATTATAATAAGAACGGCACAACAACTACTTAACACTTATTATTTATGAGTTGCAATTAGGGATTGCAATCCGGCGTCATTTTCAGATTGATCAAATCAGGATGATTTTCGCTTTTTAGTACAAAATAAGTGAGTTAATCAAGTGTCACTGCACTTAGTAGGTAGTTTAAAAAAAAAACACAAATGTATGGGCATTTCTCTGTAAGCTCGTACAGGTCCCATACAAATGCTGTCCTGGCAATTTTTTTTAATATTTAGCAAAAACCCATGTTCTATTTTGAAGAAAATCAACTATTATTTTAGTTAGATAAGGAGGCCCACTGAATTTATACGTATTTTTCGAGTTATTAGCGATTTTTCAAAAAATCATGACAGGGGACTGTTGGAGGCATCAGAGGACTGTGTTGTACTTAGAAAAAAGTCATTTTACTTTAATCAATCATTTATTATTTTTATGGCATATTTGCGCATCAATTAATCAACAAAGTTTCTTTAGAAAAATCAACAGAAAACAAAACTTTCTTTAAACATTCATATCAAAAATTAACATTTCCTATTTACTGACATCAACATAGTCTTATTATTTATTATAATATTAATCAGTAAATGCTTTATGTAGTATTTATTCAAGTAAATCTTGAGGAAAGTAACATGTAAGTTGTTTTCATCGTCATTAATCTCATTAATTACGGCAGTATAACGATATTGAACATTTTTCACAAGAACGTAGATAATATCTAGTATTGTAACATGAATTCTGAATGCTACTCGTTCATGCTATATCATCTCTGATCTTTGAGGGTACTTATTTGGTGTAGGTGTCAATTCAGGTTCAGCAGATTCAAGATCTTCCGGTTCGGACTCTGTAAACACTTCTTCTACTGTTCATCTAGGTTTTAGAGCTAAGTTGATACTGTTAAACTTATAATGCTCACAAGATCCACTGTTGCAAAAACAGCTGAGACTGTTCATTGTAAGTGTTTTACATTTAGTCGGACGGCCGAGGATGGAGCTGGAATAAACACCTGCAACCTGGTGCACATTCCATTTTGGACGCTTCCTCTTCAATTTTATATTATTGTCTATGCCGTCGATTGCGATACATGTGTTGCCAAAACCTCACTATTCATCATTTCAGCCGTAGGACGTCTACTGCTGAACATAGGCCTCCACCATTCACTTCCACAAAGACCGATTGGAAGCGGCTCGCATCCAGCGCGTTCCTGCGGTCTTTATTAAGTCGTCTGTCCGTCTTGTAGGTGTCTACGCTGCGCTTGCCAGTCTATGGTCTTCACTCCAGAACTTTGCAGCCCTATCGGCCATCAGTTCTGCGTGCTATGTGCCATGCCCACTGCCACTTTAACTTGCTAATTATCTGAGCTATGTACTCGGTTACTTTAGTTGGTATAAGGATCTCCTCATTTCTGATTCGATCTCGTAAGGAAACCCCGACCATAGCCCTCTCCATGGCTCGTTGTGCTACTTTGAGCTTATTAAGAAGGCGCACATAGTTAGATACCACTTTTCAGCGCCGTAAGTCATCACTGGTAATACACACTGGCCGAAGACTTTCGGCTTAAGGCACTCGAGGTAGTTCGGATTGCGCAGTTTTCCGAACGCTGCCCAGCCGAGTTGGATTCGACGACTGACCTCTTTCTCGAAGTTGGACCTACCTAGTTGCAGTGCTTGTCCAAGGTACGTGTCAACAACTTCAAGATCCGAATTCCCAACTGATACTAGGGTGGGCACAACATGGGCATTCAACATGACCTTTGTCTTATCCATGTTCATTCTAAGACCCACACGTTGGTAAACTCGATTGAGGTCTTTGTGCATTGTGCTGAGATTTTCCAACGATTTGCCATGACCACTATATCGTCGGCAAACCGAATGTGAGTGAGCCGGCCAACGCATCGCTCTTGGATTACTTTAACAAACTGATCAATGTTGTTGATGTTGCCTCCAGAATTAACAACAAAGTCAGCTGTTCTTTTGCACGTTGCTTCGATACTATCTGGTCCACTTTTGCCATGGCTACTTTCGTTGTACCTAGTTCTATGTAAAGTAGTTTTCAAAACTTCGATACACCGATAGTTAATATGGCATCGCTGGGGAGACTCAACCACCGCCCATGTCTCGATCGAATCTAAGGCTTTTTCATAGTCCAAAAACGCCAAACATAAAGGCAAATTATACTCTTCGGGTTACTTTATAATTTGCCTTAGCGTGTGGATGTGGACTATGGTATTGTAACCTTTTCGGAAACCGGATTGTAAATTACACAGTCCCCTGTTGTGTAGAACAGCCCCCTGTTGTATTTTTTGGCAGAGGACTGTGACCAGGGGACTGTGTATTTTGGTTAAATTTCACAATGTTTACAAAACTAATGTAAAATAGTTTTTAAACCCCTACTGATTAATTTAGGCATAAATAATAAAACAATAAATTATATATAGAGACAATTAAAGTAATTAACATAAATTATATAACTTGCCAGAGGACTGTGTGTGGTAGCGGTCCAAACGCGTTTTTACCTCACTTATGACGCTCTGACACTAAACACAATTGTGTCTCGCCGCCGCATTCGGCAAGGTTGCCAACTTCACAACAATTGCGTTTTGTTTCACCCAAAAAAACGTTTGTAAACATTACAGTTTTTTTTAATTATGGCTTTGACTTTTTAGCAGGGGACTGTATAAAAATTCTGGGGACAAAGTTTACAGGACTTTACTCAATAAATAAAATACGTAATGAGATCTTGTTTTACGAAAATAATATAATTTAATTATTTTTCTTTATGATATTAAATGCCAAATGTATGTAGTTTCAATAACTTTTTCGTAAATCTCATTTCAAGGTGGGAATACAGTGATGGGGACAGCTAGGGGACTGTGTTTTTAGAGCTTCTATCACTTCTAGAAAAAAACTGAAAATAGTTACGGTTCTAAAAACAATGTGCCCGTAAAGTTTCGGGGTTAAAGTTACATTAGGAGTGATTTTTTTTAAAATAATTAAATTACTTTTTGAAATAATCGTTAGGGACAGCCGATTACGAGCTTACAGAGAATCGCCCGTATAAAATCAACTTTATTTCCTAACCAATGTTAAGACAAGTTTGTTTTTTTTTAATGTAAAAAGTAATGAGATGAACGAGACGCTCTCCTGATGGTAAGATAAAGCCTGCCCATGACCATTACAGCGATACACCGAACTTTGAGTAACAAAACAAAGTCCAGGGCATAACTGCTTTGGCGCTTGTTACGTTAGACTTCCGATGGTTAGTCTCAACAGCCCAGTAATTTCGCTAGCTGCAGTACCCTTCTAACCGGAACACAGTAATGTTTACACACTACTGCTTGGCGGTAGAATATCTGGTACTGTGGTGGTAACTAACTTAACATCAGGTGAGTTGTGGTCAAACACCTAGTGTCGAAAAAAAAAGTACATAAGTATTCTATCAGTTATCTGGTTCTTATAATACAAGCTTTGCTTAATTTGGCTCTAAATGGCGCTGTGTGCATTTTCCAACGATATTTATTTATTTACATACCATATACTATTTTGCATTTACAATTTTGTGCTGTATGGAAGCAATAAATCTTGAATCCTGCCTCACTCGAGAGCCATTTCCATTCCAGGGTGATGTGTTTACCATCTTCGACCACACCGTCAGTTAACTGTGAGCTGTGGTCAAACATAATTTTTTTTTTTCAATTTTCCTTTTTTTTCTGTGGTGTTTTACGTTTCACTAAACGTGATTGTATATTATATCTGTGGACAGCTGACTAAACTAAATAAACAAAAGTGCCGCCTCGACCTTTTCAGTGTAAGAAAGAGACAGCTGCACTTTTTATTGTGTTGGCAAGGGACGGATGATTTAGAAACGCGATCGGCAGTTTCTTGAGAAATGCTTTCTTTCTTTTCCGATGTAAGGCGCGGTGTCGTGCGAAAGAGTCGTTAGCATGGTCTTATTTTTTATTTTTTTTAATTTACATCGGCTTGTCACAGTATTTTTTTTATATTGACGCCGGAAGTCCTTTTTTATTCTTTTTAGTAAGAAAACTAATCGCATTTATATTTTTTTATTTATCTAAAAAATTATGAGATGATGCGAGCTAGCGAGCTCTTGATGGTAAACGGTAACGCCTGCCCATGACCATTGCAGCGGATACCCAGAACTTTTAATTACAAAACAAAGTACTACTTACGTACCTACTCTGAGGTAGCTCTGCATGCATACACATCGTATGTTTTTTGATGATTGACAGACTAGGTGTTTGACTAGAGCTCACTTGATTTTAAGTGAAGGTGTAGTCGAAGATGGTAAAGCACACCTTGCTGTTAGTCGTTTTATGGTTTTTATAACTTTTAGCTGGTGCAAGTAATGAAAACAGCTCTTTTTTATGGTTGACAAGCTAGGTATTTGACCACAGCTCACCTGATGTTAAGTGACGGTGTGGTCGAAGATGGTAAAGCACACCTTTGGGTGCTTGGCGGCAGATTTTCAACTTGAGGGTGGTAGCTAGCCAGCCGAGTACTAGTAAGTACTCTACCACCATGCTATGGTTTCCTCACGATGTTTTCCTTCACAGCTCATTGTTGGGGTTTGATCCCATGCCCTTCGGCATACGAACCGACCGCGCTAACCACTGAGCTATCATCGCTTTCGCTCTACTCTTTGTGCTAGTTCGAAAATGTCGGCGCGAAATCCGACCCGCACCTTATCTTACCGATACCTACCTTATTTTAATATTTTTGTGTTGACATGTAATCAGTGTTTTAAAACTCATTTAATGACAGTTCGTAGCGATGATAGCTGAGTGGTTAGCGCGGTCGAATCGCATGCCGAAGGGCGTGGGTTCAAACCCCAACAATCAGCTTGAGCTGCCGGTGAAGGAAAACATCGTGAGGAAACCATAGCGTGGTGGTAGCGTCTCTAGTTCTCGGCTGGCTAGCTACCACCCTCAAGTTGAAAATCTGTCGCCAAGCACGTAACGGTGTGTTCCGGCAGCGTCACTCGAGAGCCAGTTCCATTCCAGGCTAGGTGTGTTTACCATCTTCGACCACGCCGTCACTTAACATCAGGTGAGCTGTGGTCAAACATCTAGCCTGTCAACCATACAAAAAAATAATTACATAGGTATTTAAAATTTTTGAAGTGTTACCACATTGATGTTATCAATAAAATATTTGTACCTATTTTGTATTTTGCACTTGCTCAGTTTTTTCTGTACGAATCTACTAAAATAGCAATGAACAGCCGTTCAATGGCACAATTATAGTGAAATTCCAATCGTGGCAACAAGAAGTGGTCACAGTTGTTAAGTCCGTGCGTCACTGGCAAGCTTTACGCAAGCCCGGTGAAAAAGCGCCATGACTTGACAACCGCTGCGGACCGTTTGGTTGCAGAATAAGCTACAGCAGAAGTACTGATTCTGTAGCGATGATAGCTCAGTGGTTAGCGCGGTAGGTTCGCATGCCGAATTGCGTGGGTTCAAACGCCACAATGAGCTATATTTATTTAATTTTCTCTCCACCCAAAGGTTGTCTGGAAGAAATCGCCGTAGGCGATAAGACCGCCCTTATACATCAAATATCTATTATATTGTTTTGCTATGTTATATATCTTCTTTTTTTATTTTTTGTTTCATATAATGGTATTTCGTAGTAATTTGTTTTACCGGTGAAGGAAAACATCGTGAGGAAACCATAGCATGGTGGTAGGGTACTTTCTAGTACTCGGCTGGCTAGCTACCACCTTCAAGTTGAAAATCTGCCGCCAAGCATCTATCGGTGTGTTCCGGCAGCCTCACTTGAGAGCCAGTTCAAATACAACGGGGCGACTACACGACTCTTTAAGCGTTTCCACCAAAAGTACACCGTAGTCGTTGTCGTTTTCGAAAGGCTCTGCCCATCTTTACTCTGTATTGGTCAATGAACCAAAGCATAGATTGGAAATTTTAGCCTTTTCGGAGCCCATTCATGTCCTGCGTCATCGAGTTTTTGTTTAAAAATAGCCTTTGTAAAGGTTTTTTAATGCTATTTACCTAACGTTTCGTCACGGGTGTCGTAGTCATTTAATAGGTACATACAATTGTATAATTAATTATACTTTTTTTTTATGGTTGACAGGCTAGGTGTTTGACCACAGCCCTCTTGATGTTAAGTGAAGGTGTGGTCGAAGATGGTAAAGCACACTTAGCCTGGAATGGAACTGGCTCTCAAGTGAGGTTGCCGGAACATACCGTTAGATGCTTGGCGGCAGATTTTCAACTTGAGGGGTGATAGCTAGCCAGCCGTGTACTAGAAAGTACACTACCACCATGTTATGGTTGCCTCACGATGTTTTCCTTCACCGGCAGCTCAAGCTCATTGTTGGTGTTTGAACCCACGCCCTTGGCGTGCGAACCTACCGCGCTAACTACTGAGCTATCATCGCTACAATTTTACGTAGACTAATTAAATTTGTAGCTATAGATGCACGTGATGGGACCCGATATGTACACGGACTTTCTGAGGCGATGCATAAAGCTTTCATCTTTTAAGGCAAAGCTAAAAAAACCGGCCAAATGCGAGTCGGACTCACGCTCAAAGGGTTCCGTAACATCCCACTAATCCCACTAATATTATAAATGTGAAAGTTTGGATGGATAGATGTTTGTTACTCTTTGACGCAACAACTATTGAACGGATTTTAATGAAAAAAACACAATAAAATAATTATTTAAGGCCCATACACAACAAACGTGATTTTTGCAGTTTTTATAGATAACTAGCTCCGCCCGGTGGTGTTACCCGCTAAATGGTTTCAGGTTAAAAAGTAGTCTTATCAGTTAATCTAGTGTCTCTGATACCAAATCTCATTATAAAACAAATAAAATTACGACAATTATGGTATCGTTAGATTCGTCTCAATAACCCAAGTGTTCATAAACAGGTGTTTGAAAAAAAAAATGGTGGATTTTTGGATTAGTATTAATACAAATTCATTTAAAAAAAATAATCAAACCTATCATGTAGAGCATCTAAATAAATGGAATTAAAAGGGGGGTTACAATTTTTTTTTTTTTTTTATATAATTAATAGGTTCGCGCTTGACCACATCCTGCCTGATGTGAAGCATCGATGCGGTCTAAGATGGAACACGCTTACCTAGAAGGAACCTGTTTACTCTTGATTTGAAGACACTCATATTGTACTTTTCGGGAAACACAGACTCCGGCAAAGAGTTCCACATCCTAGCTGTGCGAATAAAGAATGTGGACTCAAAGCGCTTAGTGCGCACATGGGGAACATCCACCATGTACGGGTGTCGCCTCGGTCGCGTTTGTCTGGCCGTCCGGTAGTAAAAAGAGGCAAAGAAAGAAAGAAAATAATTTTATTTTGTAACATAAACACAACATTTTTTTTAAAACTATTATTATTATTTAAGTTCTATGTACCTATAATATATATGTCTAACTTTAATTAGGAATTTCTTTTCCATTCCATGCCTTTAATTATAGCTATTTGATTCGCAGTCGGGTTATAGATTTTTTAAATTCTCCAGTTTATTTTTATGACAACCAAGCAATGAGTTTCGATATTTGGAAGTCTTTATTGAGCGTGTCGCAACTTTGGGAACCACCGCGTTAAGAGGACCGGGGGTCAGATGAGCTATGGTCAAACATCTAACCTGTCACTTATAAAGAATTCTGTGTACGTAGACTTTGCATTACGGTATTAAAATAAAATAAAGTCATAGAAATCCGAGGCGGATGCCAAAACCGCCTAGTCATGGGTTACTTTCTTGTTTTTACTCAAAATGTATGACGCAGCATTATTGGGTAAAAAGTAGTAATCGTATCACGGCTAGGGTTGCCAACGGGGAGGAAATATATCCACTTTAGTTGAAATTGAAATAGGCTATTTGACAACTTTTTTTTTTTTTATGGTTGGCAGGCTAGGTGTTTGACCACAGCTCACCTGATGTTAAATGAAGGCGTGGTCGAAGATGGTAAAGCACACCTAGCCTGGAATGGAACTGGCTCTCAAGTGAGGCTGCCGGAACACACCGTTAGATGCTTGGCAGCAGATTTTCAACTTGAGGGTGGTAGCTAGCCAACCGAGTACTAGAAAGTACCCTACCTCCATGCTATGGTTTCCTCACGATGTTTTCCTTCACCGGCAGCTCAAGCTCATTGTTGGGGTTTGAACCCACGCCCTTCGGCATGCGAACCTACCGCGCTAACCACTGAGCTATCATCGCTGATACTACTATTGGGAATTAGTTTTAAATAACTTCTAATTATATTTACTGCACATCACGTCTACATTTCCTTGGGATCTGTCGTATTTTCGCTAAAAATCGATATGAAAGTTTGAATGAGAAAAGTCACGTGACACATCTGACGTTTGAAAGGTCACGTGACACATCTGACGTCACACCAAAGTAAACAAGGCGAAAGTTTGTTTGTTTTCTTGAATTTTTACTTTGGTGTGACGTCATCAGAGTTGCAACCAATCACAGAGTGTTTCACATCACGTGACCAAAACTCAAAATAAATAAATTTTATTGTCGTTTTTATTGCACAAAATAAACATATTTTAATCTTAAAATATATGAATATGCTTTTATACGCTGCAATTTATTAGGATTATATCAATTTGTACCATATTGTTGATAGAGTCAAATATCCTATTGATATTTAGGTATTTATTTTTGTTCAAAAAACATAACATGTAGGTAGGTACACAAAAAGACGGAGACACACAAAAAGAGATACTATACATATTATAATAACAAACAAAAGTACGGAGGAACACAAAATGAAATATGATGTTCAAGGTATAATATACCTTTATATATAATTAGTTTATTTCCGCTTAACAGTCGTTCCAGTTACAACAGTGACGAGGACTTAAATTAAACTAATTTGACACTGCTTATTAATTAAAAACCTAATCTTACTTAAAATCTAGAACTAATTTACCATTTAACTTTAAAATATAATTTGACAAAAAAAGCCCTAGATCCCATTAGGGCGACCTGTGTCGTGGGATCCAGGCTCTTCCTTTTAACAAGCATTTACATGGGTAGGTACATCTAATGTGATACATAAAAAAGACAAAATACAGAAGATAAATAAAAAACAAAATTGGGTTTTTGGCGGGAACGCGGGAAGAGTCGTGTCGCTCCGTTGTATTTTTTTCCAAAACTAGTGTTTTGTCGAGTGTTTATGCATAAAAATGGTGGTGTTTTATTCATAAAGTGCCGAATTACAAGCGCGAGTGTGAGAAAATGATATAATGTGGTGAAACATGAGTTTTCGTGTTGCTTCCAAAACTCCATCGAAGCTTTGTAGTAAAGTTGCCACTACTTTAAGCATGACTGGAATTAACTGACACGAACTGGACTTGACAAAGACGACTTTGACTAAAACTAGCTACGATGGCACTTATTTAACTTTTGAAACTTGAAAATATATAATTACTTGACACTGGCAAATGCTAAAACGCGACGCCAAAACCAAAGAAAAAAAAAAAAAAAAAAACAAAACTGACAAGTACAATAAATATTTATCTACTACCCTTTTTATTTTTCCCCTCTCTCATTAGATAGTGCTAAATCGATATCTGTTGCTACTAGTTACTAGCTGCACTGTATTATTCGCTACATTTTTTCGGGATAAAAAGTAGCCTATGTGTTTATCCGGGGTGTCAGCTACCTTCATACCAAATATCATCAAAATTGGTCCAGCGGTTTGAGCGTGGAGAAGTAACAAACACAATTAAAGTCGTAAAAGGATAAGAGGCCCGTTTTGACATTTGTCATCGCGACGTAACTAGTAATGTACAATACGACTCGATACTTACGATAAATCGATTCAAGTTTGTATGAGTATTTGATCGATTTGATTATGACTGTGTTGTATTGGATTAAAGTTCTGATTAGAAAAATTAACTCAAAACTTTAATATTGTAGGTATTTTAAAATGATACAATGGTACGAAAGGTCAATTTATCTTAAATTTAATATATTTAGTTACAATAACATTGGTCAGAGACAAGCCATTCTATAAAAATCAGTGTCGCCAATTCAAAATTTTATTTACGGCTTTGAGCGCCAAGTTGATTCTTTTCAGCCAAAATCACTTCACAATATTAAATTACTATTTATTAAAATCGAATGAAGCTGGTGAAATTCAGTAATTAATTGGTTACAACACAAGTATTTAAAAAAAAAGACTGAGAACGTAACTGTTTGAGACGTTTAGTAATAATTAGAAATGAAGTAGGTACTTGCTACTATAAAGTAAGCGCGAAAAGAATACTCGCTATATATTCAATTATCATATTATTTAACGCGCCAAAACATGTACCTGTGTATTTTTCTTTTAAACACTTTATGTAGTTAATTATTATTTTGTTGTTTCTTTCAGTTTCGTTCCGAGTTACATTCTAGGGGGTTTCGCAAATGTCAAAACGGGCCTTTTATTTTTTAATAACTATAATGTATACAGTAATGTGTCATCATCATCATCATCAGCCTATACTAGTCCACTGCTGGACATAGGCCTCTCCCAAGACACGCCACTCAGCCCGATCTTCGGCTTTTCGCTTCCATCCACCGCCAGCTGTCCTACGTATATCGTCACTCCATCGAGTCTCAGGGCGTCCTACGCTACGCTTGCCAATACGCGGTCTCCACTCTAGAACACGTCTACCCCAGCGGTTATCGGTTCTGCGACAGATATGTCCAGCCCATTGCCACTTCAGCTTGCTAATACGCTGAGCTATGTCAATGACAGTAATGTGTACAGTAATGTAATGTATACAGTCACAAACTTTTGTAGTAATAGCGGGAGGCGATTCCGTAGGTAAAGATTTTTTTTAATTTTTTTTAATATTTTTTACTGATAGTAAACTTTAATTTATGAAACTAATTTGAATATTTCAGCTTTCTATGTGGTAGTTTATTTTTAAAACGTTTTCAAACTTTTTATAATTATGACGTCATAAGGTCGGCTGAATATGTAGAATATCCCTTTGCCATGCAAGGTGACGTCATTAGACATCAATTGAAAGTCAAGTTTATTTCATGTATTTAATTAAAATAAACCCCATCTCATAGTTTACAGAACTTTAAATGTAAGAATATTAAATATAAATGTACTAATTCGAAATGGTTTTGGAATCAGTAAAGTTTTTTTTTTCTTTTTATATATATACCGAATTCAGAAAACTGATGATAACAAAATCGGGGGATACAATTAAGTGTTGCAGCAATATTAAATGAATATATATATACCTATCTACATCCAAAACATAGTTACACCACTCGATAGCTAAAGGTTAAAAGAATTATGTTGAATGAGGACTAGAAACAAGGCGATCTGAAATACTTTTTAGTGTTTAAAAATGTACACGTGCTTACACACGGCCGCCGTGTCCGCGACACTAGCACATCTCGTTTTAAATTTGACATTGACATAGATTTCGCCATTCCACGCGACTTTAACTTTTTTTAATGAATGGAATTGGCTTATAAACGAGGTTGTCGGAACACACTGTTATGTGCCTGGCAACGGATTTTCTATTTGGGGGTGGTAGCTAGCCATCCGAGTACTAGACAGTAACCTACCACCACGCTATGGTTTCCTCACGATGTTTTCCTTCACCGGCAGTGCAAGCTCATTGTTGGGGTTTGAAGTGACGTGACCGCATTAACCACTGAGCTTTTATCGCTAATCATACTAACCAAATTGTACATTACATTTATACCTATATTTTTGTAGTGATGATAGCTCAGTGGTTAGCGCGGTAGTTTCGCATGCCGAAGGGCGTGAGTTCAAACCCCAACAATGAGCTTGAGCTGCCGGTGAAGGAAAACATCGTGAGGAAACCATAGCATGGTGGTAGGGTACTCTCTAGTACTCGGCTGGCTAGCTACCACCCTCAAGTTGGAAATCTGCCGCCAAGCATCTAACGGTGTGTTCCGGCAGCCTCACTTGAGAGCCAGTTCCATGCCAGGTTAGGTGTGCTTTACCATCTTCGACCACACCTTCACTTAACATCAGGTGAGCTGTGGTCAAACAACTAGCCTGTCAACTATAAGAAAAAAAAAAGTCATAAAAAAATATTTAAAAAAATAATAACAAAAGGATGTGAAAAATTTAAAAGTATTAACAAAATTATAGTCAAAAATTACTGATTGCAAGATAATACACAGAAAAAAAAAGAAAAACGTACTCGGCCGGCTAGCTTCTACGCTAGTTGAAAATCTGCCATCTGCCATCTCCTACGTTCAGCAGTGGGCAGGAAATAGTTGATGATGATGGTGGTCACCTTAAAAACATGAACTATTCACTTTATTCGAAAATCGGTAAAAAACCTTGAGGTACAAAAGTGTTTTGTCCCCAAAGGTTAAGCCACTCCCTTGTACACAATCGTCAGCGACATAGTTCAGCGGTTTTCAGTTATGTACTCGAGTTGTGAAGGCTCATCGTTGAGGTGATTCGATTTCCATACAAATAATTTTTTGCCATTTATGGAGAAATGGAGCATAATTTTACAGTGAAATCACAACTACTGGCATTGATTTTGGACAATTGCTTGAATAAAACAATAGGTAGATTATTAGCATAAAATCAAATTTATGAATTTTAAGCAATTGTGATTTACCGCAAATAAAGGCCAAAATAAATGGCAGTAGCAGTGATTTCACTGTAAAATTATGCTCCATTTGTCCATAAATGGCAAAAAATTATTTGTATGAAAATCGAACCACCTTAATATTAGCATAGATAATAACTATTTAATACAAATTTCCCTACATTATTACTATACTGTATAACACTTTCGTGCAGTTTTCACGGAATGCGACCAGTGTATATATATAATTACAAAATTTCAAAATCGTCCGCACAAATCAAATGGAAACACTGGTGTATTCATGCAGAGCGTGCATTCTGCTGTTTCTAATAATTTTACTGTTACTTTTAACTGGTATTTTTTTAAATCGTGATCAATGGAGTGGATTTTTTTATTATTTTTTTTTGCGGTAGAGTATCTAGTACTGCAGTGGTACCTACCTAGACGACCTCCTGCTAAGGTGATCTACCACCATGTGATCCGACCACCAAGATCTTCCATAATAGGAGTCAAATTATAAAACACGATAACAAAATCGGATGATACTTTGTTTTGTTACTCAAAGTTCTGAGTATCGCTGTGATTTCACTGTAAAATTATGTTTCATTTGTCCATAAATGGCAAAAATTTATTTGTATGGAAATCGAACCACCTTAGGAAAGATTTGTATTTTTGTATGTAACGAATAAACTTAAAAAATACTGTAGCGACGATAGCTCAGTGGTTAGCGCGGTAGGTTCGCATGCCGAAGGGCGTGGTTTCAATCCCCAACAATGAGCTTGAGCTGCCGGTGAAGGAAAACATCGCGAGGAAACCATAGCATGGTGGTAGGGTACTTTAGTACTCGGCTGGCTAGCTACCACCCTTAAGTTGAAAATCTGCCGCCAATCATCTAACGGTGTGTTCCGGCTATATCACTTGAGAGCCAGTTCCATTCCAGGCTATGTGTGCTTTACCATCTTCGACCACACCGTCACTTAACATTAGGTGTGGTCAAACACCTAGCCTGTCAGCTATAAAAAAAAAAATACTGGACTTTCAAAAATTCTTTCACCGTTGGGAAGCTACACTATCCCCGAGTGGCATAGGCTACTTTTTATCTCTGTATTCCCACGGGAACGGGAACTACGCGGGTGAAACCGCAAGGCGTCCGCTGGTCGTTTTTATTTTAGTTTTAGTGGGCCAAAAAATATGAACGTATTCAAAGTGTACTTTTTGACGTGGACCCGTGCATCGCTTGTGTCTTGTGTTTGCATTTTCTTTCTACGAACGAGGCCCTCTCCTGATGGTAAGAGATAACGCATGTCCATGACCATTGTAGCGATACACAGTAAAACTTTGAGTAACAAAACAAAGTCCGGGGCATCGCTGCTTTGGCGCTCATTACTTTGAGACTTTCGATGGTTAGTCTCAACAGCCCAGTAATATCGCTAGCTGCAGTACTCTTCAAACCGGAACACAGTAATGTTTACTTACTACTGCTTACCGGCAGAATATCTGGTACTGAAGATTTATTATTAGAAGTCTTATTAATTATTTAGTTTGGGGTCAGATGGCGCTGTGAGTAATGTCTTGCAATATTTATTTATTACTAGCTGCGCCCGTTGTTACCCGCCTTATGATTTCCGGATAAAAAGTAGTCTATGTGTTAATCCAGGGTCTCAGCTACTTCCATACCGTACCATTTTGTAGCGATGATAGCTCAGTGGTTAGCGCGGTAGGTTCGCATGCCGAAGGGCGTGGGTTCAAACCCCAACAATGAGCTTGAGCTGCCGGTGAAGGAAAACATCGTGAGGAAACCATAGCATGGTGGTAGGGTACTTTCTAGTACTCGGCTGGCTAGCTACCACCCTCAAGTTGAAAATCTGCCGCCAAGCATCTAACAATGTGTTCCGGCAGCCTCACTTGAGAGCCAGTTCCATTCCAGGCTAGGTGTGCTTTACCATCTTCGACCACACCTTCACTTAACATCAGGTGAGCTGTGGTCAAACAACTAGCCTGTCAATCATAAAAAAAAACCATAAAAAAAAAAAAAAATTATCCTAATCCGTTCTGTAGTTTTTGCGTGAAAGAGTAACAAACATCCATCCAAACTCTAACATTTATAACATTAGCTGCGTCCCGCGGTGTTACCCGCTACATGTTTTCGGGATAAAAAGTAGTCTATGTGTTAATCCAGGGTCTCAGCTACTTCCATACCAAATTTTATCCTAATCCGTTTAGTAGTTTTTGCGTGAAAGAGTAACAAACATCCATCCAAATTTTCACATTTATAGTATTAGTGGTATTAGGTACAATTATTTTCAAATTTTTCTAGACAGGCAGTGGGTTTTAAAATAAATTCTCCAAAGTAAAATTGCCCGTATTTTTCACACATTTTCTATTGGTATGCATTAACAATGTCGCAACTAGTACATGTTTCCTATGCGACTGGCGGCATAAACTTTCATTTTTCTCAGAAGTCGACAAAAAATGTATTGCGTTGCGGAGACTTGAGCAATATGTCTAGCGCGATAGGCTAGATACTATGGCTTGTTTTCGAAAACATTTTCTATTACAAGGCTGATAAAAAACAAACTGTACCTTGAGGTATTGATTTCTCAAGACACGATCGGGATCGGGCTGGATGTTTATTTGAAAGTTATAAGACGAACGAGTCGCTCTCGCGATGGTAAGAGATAACGCCTGTGCATGACCGTTGCAGTGATACTAGAACGTTGTGTATCAAAACAAAGTCCACGGCATCGCTTTGGCGCTCATTACTTTGAGACTTTCGATGGTTAGTCTCATCAGCCCTGTAATTTCGCTAACTGCACAGTAATGTTTACCGTATCTAAGAAGAACATGCCATACCAATCAAACCCGCACCCATAACTGAAAACTGCATTAAAATCGTACTAAAGTCATGGAAAAGATGGCAACATGGATTTGCATATACAATGTTTGCTGCAGCGCCCCCTTGTGAGTTGTCACCGTAACACCTATCTAAGAACATGCACCAATCAAACCCGAACCCATAACTGAAAACTGCATCAAAATCGGACTAGTAGTTTTGGAGAAAAATGGCAACATGGAATTGCACAACCAAACATCCTCTCACCCCAAACGCATATACCGTCTCCGTTCCGTCGTGGGTAATACTCGTAATACACATTTATTGTTATTGAATGTATGTATGTAAGTATGTTTTAATAACGTTACAATACATAATTATATAACTTTTTATACTATATTTCGGTATCGGCAATTTAGTGTGAATTCGTTTACGATACATCGATCGGTAGCTATTATTTTAACACACACACACACAGCCCTGTTGGTTCATTGGTAGTATGTCTGCTTCGAAAGCTGAAGGGCGTGGGTTCGATTCCCACTCAGGACTAACATTTGTGTGACTAACATCGATGTTTGTTCTGTGTCTGGGCGTACTGTATGTATTATAAGTATGTATTTACAAAAAAAAAAGTATTTATGTATTCTATCAGTTATCTGTCTTCCATAGCACAAGCTCTGCTTAGTTTGGGGTCAGATGGCGCTGTGTGTAATGTCCTACAAAATTTATTTTATTTATTTAAAACTCGCCCCGCGAAATCAAAACTCAATTAACAATATAAATTTATCGATCCAGTAATTTAGGAGCCTATTCAATACAAACAAAAGTTTGAAAATCTGCCGCCAAGCATCTAACGGTGTGTTCCGGCTGCCGCACTTGAGAGCCAGTTCAATTCCAGGCTAGGTGTGCTTTACCAACTTCGACCACACCTTCACTTAACATCAGGTGAGCTGTGGTCAAACACCTAGCCTGTCAACCATAAAAAAAAACAAACAAAAAAAAAATCTCTTTATAAGATGTAGATGACAACTGTAATAGTTAGACTTGAAATTGCGGATTTATTTGTAGCTGTCAATTTGCTCTATAAAACGTCACTTTATTCTATTATCAATAGTTTTCAAATGCACATGCTAAGTAAAGGTTTTTTCAAATATTTCACAGCTTGGGTATTATTGAATTTTCCATACGGATCCCTTATCGTTTTTTAAATAAAATATAGCCTATGTCCATCACGGATAATGTAGCATTCTAATAATGAAAGAATTATAAAGATCGGTCCAGTAGTTTCGGAGCCTATTCAATACAAACAATTAAATCTTTCCTCTTTATTAATAGTATTAGATAGATGAGACGGGAATGCTGCGACCCGGTATTTTGTTTTGATGGCCGACACTGCAACGCTGCACTAGACCCGACACTGGATGAGTGTTCGACGAAATTATTGTACATAGTATTCTGTGTCCAGACACGCATGTAGATAAGGGCACACGACCCTATGACCGTTTATCATTTCGAAAATGTTACGCAATTTGAGATAGCACGTTATCATTTTCGAAGTCAAAAAGTCCGTTTTAAAATATTCCACTGCCATTTCTCAGTAACGACGGTGATAATGTTATAGATAAAGGTACCAACTGTTTCTAATAGGTAATTTTGTTTCTTTTAGGTTTTTTTTAATAGGATGTTCTTTTTAGGGTTCCGTACCCGAAAGGGTAAAAACGAGACCCTATTACTGAGACTTCGCTGTCCGTCCGTCCGTCTGTCACCAAGCTGTATCTCAAGAACGGTGATAGCTAGAAAGTTGAAATTTTCACAGATGATGTATTTCTATTGCCGCTATAACAATAAATACTAAAAATAAATGTTTAAGGGGGGCTCCCATACAACAAACTTGATTTTTTATAGATAATGCTACGGAACCCCTCGTGCGCGAGTCCGACTCGCACTTGGCCGGTTTTTTACTGAGACTTCGCTGTCCGTCTGTCCGTCCGTCCGTCTGTCACCAGGCTGTATCTCAAGAACGGTTATAGCTAGACAGTTGAAATTTTCACAGGTGATGTATTTCTATTGCCGCTATAACAACAAATACTAAAAATAAATATTTAAGGGGGGGCTCCCATACAACAAACTTGACTTTTTATAGATAATGCTACGGAACCCTTCGTGCGCGAGTCCGACTCGCACTTGGCCGGTTTTTTACTGAGACTTCGCTGTCCGTCCGTCCGTCCGTCTGTCACCATGCTGTATCTCAAGAACGGTGATAGCTAGACAATCGAAATTTTCACAGATGATATATTATATTTACATAAATACTTGTTTTTTTTTGTAAATACATACTTATAATACATACAGTACACCCAGACACAGAACAAACATTTGTTTATTCACAAAATGCTTGTCCTGTTTGTTTTGTTTTACTTATGCGGGATTATGATCACGTTTCATTTTATCGGAAACTCCGTTTATAGTTTCGGCCACGCCCAGTGCTCTTCTTCAGGGAGACAAGGCTGAGTACGACGCGCGCGCGGCCCCGTCACGCTTCGCACGCTCGTCTCGCTCCGCTGGAGTAAAACAAAAATATTTATTTAAATATAGCATTGCTAGAAACCAAAATAAAGCGGAACCGGTTTTTTAAATCTCAAAATGCCGTTCAAATACCTTTCGTAGTCAAGATAGCAACAGTAAAAAATAATTTAAAAATAAAAATCCGGCTAAGTGCGAGTGGGACTCGCGCACGAAGGGTTCCGTACCATTATCTGTAACCTAATCTTGCAAGTTACAGACACTTTTCGCAGTGTCAGATTGAGCTGGGTAGGTACGTTTGGATGCAAAATACCCTATACTTATCTATCCATAAAGGGCTATGGTAATTAAATAGAAATACATTATCTATTTGAGTATGACTCGTTGTGGTAGCAATACGAGGAAGTTTTGAATATAAACCAATATTATTATTTTTAGCAAATAAACGGTGAAAACCTCTTTTATTGTATGGGAGCCCCCTTAATTATTTATTTTAATTAATTATATTTAAAGAGAACATAAAACTAAATGTTCTGTGAATAGTTAAAGCGTCTACCTGTCACCGTTATTAGTATCGAGCAAGAAACGGTAAAAAAATCAAGTTTTTTGTATGGGAGCCCCCCATAAATATTTCTTTTATTTTATTTTTAGTATTTGTTGTTATAGCGGCAATAGAAATACATCATCTGTGAAAATTTCAACTGTCTAGCTATCACCGTTATTGAGATACAGCCTGGTGACAGACGGACGGACAGCGAAGTCTCAGTAATAGGGTTCCGTTTTTACCCTTTGGGTACGGAACCCTAAAAACACGGCTCGGCTAAAAATAAAATCTGAAATTGGAATTTCCGAAAATACATTTGGAAACAAAAAACGGATGGAGCTATAAAATTATACGATTGCTCAAAAATATAATTGACTGTATAATTTTGACATCAGGTTTCGTTGTCCAGATTAATACATGTGAATAAATTAGAATCATCTCTAACAGTATAGTAATACGGGCAAAAATACCCCAATCGTCTATGTTTATATCTGTAAAGAATGCTTTTCGGAAACTACTTAACTGATTTTCAACCAGTTTCAGCCCCGTTGGCTCATTGGTAGTATATCTGCCTTGAGAGTTGTAGGGCTTGGGTTCGATTCCCACTTAGGGCAAACATTTTAAAATAATAAATAAAATAAATAAATGTCGTGGGACTATATACACACAGAGCCATCTGGCCCCAAACTAAGCAGAGCTTGTGTGATGGAAGTCAGATAACTGATAGCATACATAAATACTTTTTTTTCGTAAATAAATACTTACAAAAATTCTGTGTCTGGGTGTTCTGTATGTATTATACGTATGCATTTACAAAAAAAAAGTATTTAGGTATATATATATTCTATCAGTTATCTGACTTCCATCACACAAGCTCTGCTTAGTTTGGGGCTAGATGGCGCTGTGTGTATATAGTCCCACGACATTTATTTATTTTATTTATTATTTTAAAATGTTTGCCCTGAGTGGGAATCGAACCCAAGCCCTACAGCTCTTAAGGCAGATATACTACCAATGAGCCAACGGGGCTGAAACTGGTTGAAAATCAGTTAAGTAGTTTCCGAAAAGCATTCTTTACAGATATAAACATAGACGATTGGGGTATTTTTGCCCGTATTACTATACTGTTAGAGATGATTCTAATTTATTCACATGTATTAATAGATATATAATAGTCCTACGTTATTTATTTATTTTTAGTATTTGTTGTTATAGCTGCAACAGAAATACATCATCTGTGAAAATTTCAACTGTCTTAACTATCACGGTTCATGAGATACAGCCTGGTGACAGACGGACAGGCAGACTGACGGACAGCGGAATCTTAGTAATAGTGTCCCGATTTAATAAAATAAATATCGTAGGACATTACACACAGCGCCATCTGACCCCAAACTAAGCAAAGCTTGTACCATGGGAGTCAGATAACTGATAGATTAGGTACTTAAATACTTTTTTTTGTTGTAAATACATACTTATAAAACATACAGTACACCCAGACACAGAACAAACATTTGGTTTTATATATCACAAAATGCTTGTCCTAGGTGGGAATCGAACCCACGCCCCGCAGCTCTTGAAGCAGACATGCTACCAATGAGCCAACAGGGCTGTCATTTACCCTTTAAAAAAGATGTCATCTAAAAATTGTTAAGTTAAATCACTAGTTTGTTCTTAGTGTCCGAAATAAACTTAGTTTCATACATTCCAGTTTAATAAAATTTGCGTTGAATATATATATATATATATTTTCCTTGTTATAAACTAGCTTTAAGGTCACTATATAAACTATATAAACTTTTGAATTTGTTGCCATACACGTTATGAATTTTGTTAGGTAAGGATTCTAGGTGTTGAGTTTTTTTATTAAAATACTAGAAACTAGTATACTACCTACTTTTAAAATAATCAACAAGTATAATTTTTAAATAAATAAACAGACTTCATTCCACCAAGCCCAAACTCGGCTAGGCGACATTGTTGCATTACGAAATTCCAGTTTAATCATCAGATATTTTTTTTTCATGACAGGCTAGGTGTTTGACTACAGCTCATATAAAAAGTATAATTTTTAAATAAATAAACAGACTTCATTCCACCAAGCCCAAACTCGGCTAGGCGACATTGTTGCATTACGAAATTCCAGTTTAATCATCAGATATTTTTTTTTCATGACAGGCTAGGTGTTTGACTACAGCTCATATAAAAACATAACTAATATTTTTTTTTCTTTTTTTTATGGTTGACAGGTTTTTTTTTATAAATAAATATCGTAGGACTATACACACAGCGCCATCTGACACCAAACTAAGCAGAGCTTGTGTGATGGAAGTCAGATAACTGATATAATACATAAATACTTTTTTTTGTAAATACATACAGAACACCCAGGCACAGAACAAACATTTGTTTATTCACAAAATGTTTGCCCTGAGTGGGAATCGAACCCACGCCCTACAGCTCTCAAGGCAGATGTACTACCAATGAGCCAATGGGGCTGTTTAATGTAAAAAGTAATGAGACGAACGAGACGCTTTTCTGATGGTAAGAGATAACGCCTGTCCATGACGATACACACACAGAACTTTGAGTAACAAAAGAAAGTCCAGGGCATCACTGCTTTGGTGCTCATTACTTTGAGACTTTCGATGGTTAGTTTCAACAGCCTCGTAATTTCGCTAGCTGCAGTACCCTTCAAACCGGAACACAGTAATGTACACACTACTGCTTAGCGCCAGAATATCTGGTACTGCGGTGGTACCTACCTAGACGACCTCCAGCTAAGGAGATCTACAACCAAGTAAAGTTTTCTTCTGATGTTAAGTGAAGGTGTGGTCGAAGATGGCAAAGCACACCTAGCCTGGAATGAAACTGGGTCTCAAGTGAGGCTGCCAGAACACACCATGATATATTTTTTTCAATGTTGATAATTTTATGGTACCTATTTTTTTAAAAGATTCCATAAAATTATCAACGCTTCGTTGTGTATAGTATGTTATGTCACAAACTGACAAGAATAAAAATCGTGAATCATCCGCGCCCATGTTCGAGCCATATGTCCAGTACGGTCATAGATAAAAGAATAGTGTTTGCAGTGTAAAAAAGTATTTAAGTATTCTATCAGTTATCTGTCTTCCACAGCACAAGCTCTGCTTAGTTTGGGGTCAGATGGCGCTGTGTGTAATGTCCTATGATATTTATTATTTATTATTTAGTGTTATGCCTCGTGGTAGCGCTTTTTCTTTTTTGATTTTGACGTCGCACTTTGTGCATTTGCCAGTTTCAACAAATACAAATCCAAAACCAAATCATTTATTAATAACACCAAAGTTACAGGTCATTTTTCCATTCATATTTAAAAATTATTATCAAAATCATTACATATGTCAAAACAATGAAAATGTCAATAAAGTAATATGTCACATATAAAATGTCAATAAAATTATGTCAATATAATTAAATGTCCATAAAAACAAAAATATTATAATTACTTACTAGTAATTCAATAATCTCTTAGTTTTAAATAATCGTCAAAGTCATAGAACAAGGTCTCTTGAAGGCAAGATCTTAGTTTGCTTCTGGAGCACGCGATGGAAGGTGCATCCCGGATGGAAGCGGGTACGCGATTGTAGACCGCGGGCCCGAGAATGTACTGTTGAGAGAGTGTACTCAACTGTTTCGTTATTTCGATTTATCTTTTTTTGTGGTTGACGTGTTGTGTTTGACCACAGCTCGTCTGATGTTAAGTGACGGTGTGGTCGAAGATTGTAAAACACACATAGCCTGGTATGGAACTGGTTCTGTGTGTGTGCTTGGTGGTGGTGTGGCGCTTCCGGAACACACCGTTAGATGCTTGGCGGCAGATTTTCAACTCTCGTGTGGTAGCTAGCCAGCCGAGTACTAGAAAGTACCCTGCCACCATGCTATGGTTTCCTCACGTAGTATTTTCTCTTTTTTTAAATCACACTACTAAACAGATTTTGATATAATGTCTATGGGATCAATCTGAAAGTATGTATTTAGTTTTATCTAAAAAAAAAATAATGTTTCAAATCTCTAAATTCTAGTATCAAACTAAGTCGCTTCCCGCCGTATCTACCTACGCTTAGCTCTTTTAAACTACGCTACGGAATTTAATGCGGTTTCCATCAATATACATGCATATACCACATTGGTATCTACATTGCACCCGTGCGACGTCGAGGCGGGTCGCTAGTCGTTTTATAAATGACGGAATTCAAAGTTGAAAAAAAAATAATTTAAAATTGTTTTAATATTATTTGCATATAAATTGCTATATTAAGAGAAGAGAAGAAATGTACCAAAAAAAAAATCAATCAATCTCGCAAGTAAAACACGACTCAAAAACGTTGGCTGTAAGACGTCGTATATATATATGTTAAATACAGGAATGTAATTAATTGTAAATTTATTTAACTTATTAGCATGAAATATTAAAAATGTTGTAGCTATCAAAATTATGAGAGGCGAACTGACAAAAGTCTTGCATATGTATCTAATTGCTTAGCTTAGGTCACGACTGGTACGTGGACCACTTCAACAGATAATATAATTAATCTATCAAAACATAACCTGTATATCTTGTTTTATTTCATCTACTCCATTATTCGAGTGGCACGCGTTCTTATGTTTTATGTATATCAGTAAAATTTACCAATAATTTTGACACTACCGGTGCTAGATCTCTTTAGAAAAAGGTCATCTATGCAGAGAGAAAAGACTAAAAGTCTACAGAATTGACATAAGCTGCCCACGTGCCATAACGACAGTAAATTCATGTCGATCTTGTACATTTTTGGATTGTAAAACATTTACGAGGTTGACATATGCTATTGACATAAGTAGCCGAGTAGGTACTAGAAAATATCCTACCACCATCCTTTGGTTTCCTCACGATGTTTTCTTTCACTGGCAGCTCAAGCTTACCAACTAGCGATGATAGCTCAGTGGTTAGCGCGGTAGGTTCGCATGCCGAAGGGCATGGGCTCAAACCCCAACAATGAGCTTGAGCTGCCGGTGAAGGAAAACATCGTGAGGAAACCAAACCATGGTGGTAGCGTACTTTAGTACTCGGCTGGCTAGCTACCACCCTCAAGTTGAAAATCTGCCGCCAAGCATCTAACGGTGTGTTCCGGCAGCCTCACTTGAGAGCCAGTTGCATTCCAGGCTAGGTGTGCTTTACCATCTTCGGCCACACCTTCACTTGACATCAGGTAAGCTGTGGTCAAACACCTAGCCTGTCAACCATTAAAAAAAAAAAAAAAAAAAAACTACCAACGAGCCAACAGATCTGTCAAGATACTTGTTACTTTTACGTTGTATAAAATCAAAAGTAACTTTTCAAATCCATTTGTTCGACTCGTCTATATCTATTTATCTATACTTACTATTATAAAGAGGAAACATTTGATTGTTTGTTTGTTTGAAAAGAAAAACATTTATTTTTCCCCACAAAACACTAGACACAACAACAGATAAGTACAAACAGCACACACAAGTAAAAAGATATAGATTAACATAAAGACAACAAATTTGAAAAGACAGTAAGCGGGTTATCGCTGCAGTGCCTTGTGCAGTGTGTTTGATTGTATTGAATAGGCTCCGAAACTACTGGACCGATTGAAAAAATTCTTTCACCGTTGGTAAGCTACACTATCCCCGGGTGACATAGGGTACTTTTTATCCCTGTATTCCCACGAGACTGGGTATTACGCGGGTGAAACCGCGAAGCGTCCGCTAGTTTCTCATAAATTTGATTGGTATAAAATCGATCCCCTCACTCCTCGGGAACAAAATAAAATATACGAATATGATTTAAATAACGATCATGACACAAATTGCGCAAACAATGACATTTTACCTAATTGAGTAACATTTTGACATTGGATTTTAGATCTTAGATCTTTAACTATGTTCTTGAATGTGTAAAAATAGCATTTTATCTTCCGTTGCTCGCGTTGCGAGAAGCTTATACCATTAGTCGGCGATTGTTGATTATAATATTAGTTAAATTTTATAATAATTTTAAGGCAGTGATCCTTGACACGGCGCGTATTTTCAGGAGGTTGCTCACTCTGCAGCCCTAACCACCAAATCGCTAGTCTCTACATAGTATGAAACAGTCGCTTCCCGCCGTCTGTACGCTTAGATCTTTTAAACTACGCAAATGATTTTAATGCGGTTTCCGTCAATAGACAGAGTGATTCAAGAGGAAGGTTTATATGTATAATACATGCATATTCACCACATTAGTATCTACGTTGCACCCGTGCGAAGCCGGGACGGGTCGCTAGTATCTACAATCTACATAGCATGAAACAAAATCGCTTCCCGCCGTCTGTACGCTTAGATCTTTTAAACTACGCAAATGATTTTAATGCGGTTTTAAGTCCGTGTTTGACCACCAACTCGCCTGATGGTAAGCGACGATGTGGTCGAAGATGAAGCACGCAGACCTAGAAGATACCTATTCACTCTGACCTTGAAAAGATCTAGATTATATCTATCAGGAAACAAGGAAGCCGGTAGCTTGTTCCATTCCTTGGCCGTACGGATGAGAAACGTAGAGTCGAAACGTTTGGTATGTACCCAAGGAAATTCAACTACGTATGGGTGGTAGTGGGCCGTCTTTCTACTTGTCCTGTGGTAAAAAGGGGATGGAAGAACAAGGTCGCAAGGAACAATTGTTTTGACTTGTCGCGACAAAAGTTACGTTTGCCTTGCTTTATTTTACTGTTTTAATGTAAATAGTAATGAGATGAAGTAGGCGTTCTTCCGATGGTAAGAGATAAGGCCTATCCATGACCATTGCAGCGATACAGATAACTTTGAGTAGTTACACACTACTGCTTGGTGGTTGTATATCTGATACTGCGGTGGTACCTATCAACACGACCTCCTGCTAAGTAGATCTAGCATCTACAAAAAATACTACTACTACTACTACTACTACTACTACTACTACTACTACTACTACTACTACTACTACTACTAGATACTACTACTACTACTACTACTACTAAAAATCTAAAACAAACAAATAAAATAATAATAATATTATTATTTATTTATTTAGTAAATACTTACTTAAAAATATATGTTTGCTTTATTTCAAAAATTCTTACATCTCCCAAATAGTGAAAGCTTTAGTTTATGACATTAAATATGCTATAAATAATATTACGAAGTTATAAATAATGATGTACCTTTTTTTTAAAGTAGATACTCGTTAAATTTACATACTTGTTGTGTTTAGTGTATTTATTAAACGTTATGTAAAGATTAAAAATAAATAAACTGTCATACTAACTTCCTGTTTATCATAATTTTGTAAACGATGGTCTCAAATGATTTGAATGTCTAATTAGATAAGGGAATAATTATCATAGAGTGTTAGTTTAATATTTGATGATGTTTTTCTTGTTGTTCCTCTGAGGAGGACTTGGCTTCGCACTTTCTGTGCATTTGCCAGTGTTTTACATTTTTAAGTTTCATAAGTTAAATAAGTTGCCTTGTAGCTTTAGCTATAGTCAAAGTCCAGTCTTGGTCAAGTACAGTCCGTGTCTGTCAAGTCCAGTCATGCTTTAGTAAAGTAGTGGCGTGGCGACTTTACTTTAAAGCTTCAATGGAGTTTTGGAAGCAACACGAAAAGTCATGTTTCACCACATTATATCATTTTCCCACACTCGCGCTTGTGATTCGGCACTTTATGAATAAAACACCACCATTTTTAAACATAAACACTCGACAAAGCACAAGTTATAGAAAAAAATACAACGGGGCGACACGACTCTTTCCGCCAAAAACTCTTTATTGATATTAATATTTCCTTGTAAGAGTTTATTAATTTAACGAGAAAAATGACCCAATTGTTTTTCTTATGTTTTGGAGAATAAGTAAGTAGTTAGATAAGGGTATATTTAGTTCTAGCTGCGCTGGTGTTACCCGCTACATGTTTTCGGGATAAAAAGTAGCCTATGTGTCAATCCAGGGTCTCAGCTACCTCCATGCCAAATTTTATCCAAATCCGTTTTGTAGTTTTTGCGTGAAAGAGTAACAAACATTCATCCATCCATCAAAACTTTCACATTTGTTATACTATACTAGCTGCGCTGCGCGGTGTTACCTGCTACATGTTTTCGAGATAAAAAGTAGCCTATGTGTCAGTCCAGGGTCTCGGCTACCTCCATACCAAATTTTATCCAAATCCGTTCAGTAGTTTTTGCGTGAATGAGTAATATACATCCATCCAAACTTTCACATTTATAATGTTAGTGGATTAGTGGATTTTTCCCTTATATATTCCTATTTACCATCTAATCGAGTAAGGGTTTTGTAGCGATGACAGTTCAGTGGTTAGCGCGGTCGGTTCACATCCCGAAAGATGTGGGTTCAAACCTAAACAATGAACTTGAGCTTTCGGTGAAGGAAAAAAGGGTAAGGAAACCATAGTGTGGTGGTAATAATTTCTAGTACTCAGCTGGCTAGCTACCACCCTTAAGCTGAAAGTCGCCAAGCACTTGAGAGCCAGTTCTATTCCAGGCTAGATATATTTACCATCTTGGTCCATAATCCACTCCGTCACTATCAGGTGGTGTGGTGATGTAGCGAAACACCTAGCTTGTCAACCGTTAAAAAGCACAATTTTTTTTGGTTAATTTAACTAAGTAATAATTTTTACTATTGTTTCGTTTTTTTTTTCGTGTTGTTCTAATATAAAATTATTTTGTTACAGATAAAACTGTTCTGCCGCCTCCGGATAACATTCCAAAACAATTTTACACAAATCTAAAACGAAGTACCTATCTTAATCAGATATTAGTGTAGTTAGTGAAATTTTCTATTTTAATTAGAAAATTCGACCAAAATTTTCTACCAAACTTTAAAAAATATGCGAAATTGTTTCCTACCCTGCCTTCTTTATACCAAAGCCTTGTAGAGTTAGTGACTGGACTATTATATTAGTGAAAATAGTTAATGACGAAACAATATCTAACTATTGCATAATTGTCGAATAAAACTATTATAAAAACTCGATCAGTGGTAAATCAATTACTAAAGTGATTAAATAAATTAATAAACTTAAAATAAAGTGATTGAATAAATTTAATTGTTTTAAAAAGTGACTAAATGAACGCGATAGCCAAAAATATGTGAAATAAAGTGAATGAACGCAATTGTTAATAAAAATAGATGAAATAAAGTGTCTAAATGAAACGAATTATTCGAGAATAGCTGAAGATGTTGCCTCAGCAGTATTGTCTGCGATGGAAGCATCATCACTCTAATGTGCAGAGCATGTTCACGCAGCTCTTGGAAAAAGGTTAGTATTTTTACCATAGTTTCCTATTTTTTACATTCAAATAGTTTTTTTTTTTTTTTTTTTGTTATTATTATACGCTCCACAGACGCTGGGGTCCGTGACCTTTGTCAACTTTAGTTACAATTTTTTTTTTTTTTTTACAATTTTACATTACAAAAAGAGGAGAGGTTAGTAGGATCTTAATCTAAGGTTAAAGTAGGTACTAGATTGTGTGTATACCGCGAGCAGACCAGCGACCCGCAAGCAGCACCCGATCACGAGTATGACGCATGTGCCAGCCATCGCCCTCCTCAACCATATCTGCGGGAAGAGAGCGACCCGACACACGACGCCGCCGCAAGAAGGAGCCTTCGATGGTGAGCATGAATGCTCGAGGCATACACACAATCCTTATTTCTATTTACATGAGTTTTCGTTTGAAATCGCCTCCTCCCGACTCAAGGCCTCCATCACCGCCGCTTAAATAAATAAAACTATTCAAATAGTTTTATTTATTTAAGTTTGTGAAAAGCTTGATTTATGCCAGTTTTCATTTTCCATAGTTTCGTACTTTTGACACTCATATAGTTTTATTTATTTCAGTATGTGAAATGTAGCTTGATTTTTGCTAGTTTTCATGTTCCATAGTTTCGTATTTTTTACATCAAAACGGTTTTAATTACTTCAGTTTGTAAAATATGCCTTGATTTTTTGCCAGATTTAATTTTCCATAGTTTCATATTTTTTGATATTTAAGTAAATGGTTTTAAAACGGTGCGCCGAAAAACATTTAAGTAGAGACAGGTTTATAAACAAGTTTTATATTTTTCCCCATGAAAATTAAATCGTATTGTTTCGTTGCAAAATCGATTTTCTCGCTTTCCTCTACGATTTGATTTCCGTTTGAATAGAATGACCTCATTAATGATATTCATCGCTTGACCGCGATAAAGTTCGCTTCGCAATGTAAAGCGCGTTTTGCGCCTAATTTTCGCTGAATGGCGTTATCACGTACCGCCTAAAATACCTTATTAATCGGTCTACCGTGACAATTTACGAAAAAACTTTCATTATTAAACCCTCAGTAGCTCTACCGTATCAATTTGCGAGATAGGCTTATATATTTATATTGTTAATCGAGTTTTGTTTTCCCGTGCAAAGCCGGGGCGAGCTCCTAGTGTTGTATAAATATATATGTTGTAGAAATATAGTAGGTATTATATATATAGTAAGTGATTATAGTTTTTATTAAACAAAATAAAATAACTTAAATAAATACTATTTACAGGTATAATAAGTAAAGTAACTGAGACAGAAATATAATATAAATTAAAAACCGGCCAAGTGCGAGACGGACTCACACACGAAGGGTTCCGTACCATTATCTATAATAAAACTAAATACTCTGTGAATAGTTAAAGCGTCTACCTGTCACCGTTATTAGTATCGAGCAAGAAACGGTAAAAAAACAAGTTTGTTGTATGGGATCCCCCTTAAATATTTATTTTATTTTATTTTTAGTATTTGTTGTTATAGTGGCAACAGAAATACATCATCTGTGAAAACACGGATATAGTAAGAAGACTAAAAAGGAGAAAACCTTTTGAGTTAGTGTATTAAGTTAGTAATGTCAGTGCAGTGAGTACTACATATTATAGAACACATGAACAAAGTGTCTTCCCCTTAATAGAGACAGTAAGAAAAGTGTCGATGGACGCATTCTTCGATTATACTCTACTTAGCAATTTAAGTTATATTAAAATTACTTATCAGTCTCAACTAGGCTAGATTGTAATAACAATGAGGTATCTAACAACAAACAGATACATCATTAGAAGGAAAAAAAAATCTGTGAAAATTTCAACTGTCTAGCTATCACCGTTCTTGAGATACAGCCTGGTGACAGACGGACGGATGGACAGCGAAGTCTCAGTAATAGGGTCCCGTTTTTACCCTTTGGGTACGGAACCCTAAAAATAATATAGATTTTGTAATACTAACAACAACATCGACAATGCAATATAATCTATGACCGTAGGTAGCGTAGGCGCAGTATCTAAAAATAACTATTTATGCGAAAGTGAAATCTGTCCTTCTGGTATAATGAATTTGGATCATAATTTTGCATAAATTTTGCATAATGCCTACCTTGATCGGGCCTAGAAACGTAACTGTGAACAGAAATTGAGGAGTTCTCGAATTTAATTATACCATCTAAAATTACACTTTGCCATTTAAAAGTTATTGCTTATATCCGTATATAGGCTCTATAAATAGCCTTAGATGAAGATAAAAGTGAAAGCAGTCCTTCTGGTATAATGTTTGGCGGACTTTTTTTTTTACTCGATGTGCCGTTATGCCGTTTTATTTATACGCCGTTTTATAAGATCGCTTTTAGGTTTTTGTGTCTATAGATATATCTAACGGAACGACATAATTAAATATACACATAAGTTGTGATACGGAACCCCCAATACGAGTGCTTGATTTGCACTTGGGCGATTATTGTTATGGATTTTTTTTTCCTGACAGATGGGATGTGTGCTTTTTGGCGTCGGGCGCTGTTCCCAGTGGGCCAGCCCTGTATGTTAATCTTTACTGGTCAAATAAATAATAAATATCGTAGGACTATACACACAGCGCCATCTGGCCCCAAACTAAGCAGAGCTTGTGTGATGGAAGTCAGATAACTGATAGAATACATAAATACTTTTTTTTTTGTAAATACATACTTATAATACATACAGAACACCCATACACAGAACAAACATTTGTTTGTTCACAAAATGTTTGGCCTGAGTGGGAATCGAACCCACGCCCTACAGCTCTCAAGGCAGATGTACTACCAATGAGCCAACGGGGAGGCAAAGATATCTCGCCGCTTCTTTATGCGATGTATGGTTTCAGGGATGGTCAGTTGCCGCGCTGACTAATTCGGGTGCTTTTGAAATCTTAAGGTGGTTCGATTTCCATACAAATATTTTTTTTCCATTTATGGACAAATGGAGCATAATTTTACAGTGAAATCAAACCTACTGGCATTTATTTTGGTCTTTATTTGCGGTAAATCACAATTGCTTGAATAAAACAGTAGATTACTTGCACAATCTACTGTTTTATTAAAAAATCATAAATTTGATTTTATACTAAGTAATAATCTCAGTGGTTAGCGCGGTAGGTTCGCATGCCGAAGGGCATGGGTTCAAACCCCAACAATGAGCTTGAGCTGCCGGTGAAGGAAAAACATCGTGAGGAAACCATAGCATGGTGGTAGGGTACTTTAGTACTCGGCTGGCTAGCAACCACCCTCAAGTTGAAAATCTGCCGCCAAGCACCTTACGGTGTGTTCCGGCAGCCTCACTTGAGACCCAGTTGCATTCCAGGCTAGGTGTGCTTTACCATCTTCGACCACACCTTCACTTAACATCAGGTGAGCTGTGGTCAAACACCAAGCCTGTGAACCAAAAAAAAAAGAGAAAGAAAGAAAAACGTTTAATTCTGTAACAAGCACAAAAACGAAAACAAACAAACACAGTCAGACAAAAGTTACAAAATAGGGGCTCACCTCAGCATAATGCTGGTCATGCTAAGTGGTAACGTCTTACACGTGTCTGAAGAAGGCCTTGCGCTCGCATCGTTCAGCTAACCTCGCTGCAGGCTGCTGTCATGCTCAGGATCTTGAAATACATTCTATTGACATTGACATATTAAAAGTTTTGGTCATGCAGAAACGAGACCAGCTTGCTATATTCGGAGTTTCAGATGACGTGTGTAGATTTCTTCAAGGAACTTCGAATACTTATCCAAAAGCTGGCTTTATTCGTAACCAGCAACGATTTAAACCCCAGCAATGAGCTTCAGCTGCCTGTGATGGAAAACATCGTGAGGAAACCATAGCATGGTGGTAGGGTACTTTATAGTACCTACTCGGCTGGCTAGCTACAGACCTCAAGTTGAAAATCTGCCGCCAAGCACCTAACGTTGTGTTCACTTGCGAGCCAATTCTATTTCAGGCTTTTTTTTATGGTTGACAGGGTAGTTGTTTGACCAGATCTCACCTGATGTTAAGTGACGGTGTGGTGGATGATGGTAAAGCATACCTAGCCTGGAATGACTGGCTCTTAAGTGAGGCTGCCGGAACACACCGTTAGATGTTTGGCGGCAGATTTTCAACTCTCGTGTGGTAGCTAGCCAGCCGCGTACTTGAGTATCCTACCACCATGCTATGGTTTCCTCACGATGTTTTCCTTCACCGGCAGCTCAAGCTCATTGTTGGAGTTTCTTCTGTTCTGTTTCAGGCAAGGCGTATTTACCATACACGACCACACCGTCAATTAACAGACAGTCCCGTTTGACAGCCCCGTTGGCTCAGACAGCCCCGTTGGCTCATTGGTAGTATATCTGCCTTGAGAGCTGTAGGGCGTGGGTTCGATTGCCACTCAGGGCAAACATTTTGTGAATAAACACAATCATGTTTGTTCTGTATGTATTATAAGTATGTATTTACAAAAAAAAAGTATTTATGTATTCTATCAGTTATCTGACTTCCATCACACAAGCTTTGCTTAGTTTGGGGTCAGATGGCGCTGTGTGTATAGTCCCACGATATTTATTATTTTTAATTATCATCAGTTGAGCTGTGGTCAAACATCTAGCTTGTTAAAGTTAAGAAATAAAATTTGCGACAAAAATTAATTGAAATTAGTTTTGCGGTAATGCCGTGGCCCAGTTATGCAATGTGTAGTATTTTTTATTTTATTTTGAATTTTGATATAATAGTCTAATCTTATTTCTAGTTTAAATGCATACTTATTCTACTACATACTTTTTATGCATGCATGAATATATTTAGCGATATCTTCACAGATCGCGTTTTGGACAAATTTGTGTTTATATACCTACTTTTTTGTTTCAACAAAGTCCATAAAGAAAATACGTATAGTAAAGCTTTCTGATTTATTCTTGTTTTTCTTTTATAATTTTTCCCATAGCTGTATCTCATGAACCGTGATAGTTAGTCAGTTGAAATTTTCACAGATGATGTATTTCTGTTGCCGCTATAACAACAAATACTAAAAAAAATAGAATAAAATAAATATTCCCCCCATACAACTTACGTGATTTTTTTTTGTCGTTTTTATAGATAATGGTACGGAACCCTTCGTGCGCGAGTCCGACTCGCACTTGGCCGTTTTTTTTTTAAGAACTTAGATATGTAGCTTTTCTCACGATGTTTTCCTTCACCGTTATCGGCAATACAGCGTGCCGTAGGATTGAAACCCAGTACCCCAGATTGGTAGCAAAACGGTCTTCCAAACAAGGCTGTCGAAATTATTTTTTATCAGCCTATTGTCCCACTGCTGGGCAAAGGCCTCCCTTTCCTCCTTCCAAACTACCCGGTCTTCGGCTTTGGTGCTCCAGTGACTATCGTGACGATGTAGTTCATCACACCACCTTCGTCTGGGTCGACCCTGAGGCCGTTTGAATTTTGGCGTCCAAACTGCCCCAAACGACAAACGTGCCCCGCCCAGTTCCATTTTAGTCGTCCGGCTTTGCGGCTGACATCAGCGATTTTGGTTTCGCAGCGTAGTATCGTGCCACGGTCTGTTAATTTGACTCCCAAGATACTACGCTCCATCGCTCGGAGGCAAACGGCCGCACTCGAGGTTTGCCAGCGAGCGATGTCGAAATTCAATTTTATTAATTTGACTAAATTCTCTGGTTCTGCTTTCTTCTGGTTCTTTTGTTCTCTGTACTTTTTTTCTATCTATCTAAATTAATAAATTACAAGCAGCTCGCCCCGGCTTCGCACGGGGAAACAAAGCTCGATTAACAATATCGATAGGTTGGAATCGAACCTACGCTTCAAAGCTCAGAAAGCAGACCTAACGGGGCAATCAATGATGATTAAATAAATCAAATCAATGCACGTACGAAATGAATTAAACATGTAAAGTAAAATAAGAGATAAAAAAAAATCACTTCTAGCCACACCCTCGAAACGCTATACGTCGAGGTTTTAAAAAAAAAAAAAACTATCTAACTATCAAATTAACGTAACTAGGTCTGTGGCTGAGTTTAATATATTGGTGTTTAAAAATAGCATGCTGCCAAAACTGGCTATAATTAATTCTAATCCAAGTGCCAGCGATTCGGAGAAACCGGTTTTTTTTTCACTTTGATAAGTGCCACGTGCTTTTATAAGCAAGATTGTATGATAAATAATTAAAACTAAAGATTTAAGTATTTTTGGGAGCAAAAAAAAAAAAAAATTAGCGCTTCAATTAATTTTTTCATGCGACTTGCGTCATTTGTTTTACGTAACATTATAATATCAGGCATTTCAAAATTATACAGGCTGTTCTTTTTTTTCTTCTTTATCTATCTATATATGTACCACTTGGTGGTAGATTTCCTTAGCAGGAGGTCGTCTAGGTAGGTACCACCGCAGTACCAGATATTCTGCCGCCAAGCAGTAGTGTGTAAACATTACTGTGTTCCGGTTTGAAGGGTACTGCAGCTAGCGAAATTACTGGGCTGTTGAGACTAGCCATCGAGTCTCAAAGTAATGAGCGCCAAAGCAGCGATGCCCTAGATTTTGTTTTGTTACTCAGAGTTCTGTGTATCGCTGCAATGGTCATGGACAAGCGTTATCTCTTACCATCAGGAGAGCGTCTCGTTCGCCTCATTATTTTTCACATTAAAAAAATATCTATCTATTATAAAGAGGAAAGGTTTGTTTGTTTGTATTGAATAGGCTCCGAAACTTTTGGACCGATCCTAATAGTTCTTTCATTATTAGAATGCTGCATTATACGTGACTGACATAGGCTATATTTTATTTAAAAAACAATTAAGGATCCGTAGATATGGAAAATTCAATAATGTAACCCAAGCTGTAAATTTAAAAAAAAAATCCTTATTTAGCATGCGCAGCGAAAACTAATGAATAAAGGTAGAACAAGTTGATAGCTTCACATAAGTCCGCAATATCATATGTATATCTACTGCTCTATCTTTTGGCATAGAGCATTAAAAGACTGAGATCACCAGGCGCATACAGCTTGGATGGGCGGCATTCAAAAAGCTCGACAACATTCTCAAGCCACGCCATATTCCGCAGTGTCTGAAGACTCGCCTCTTTAATCAGTGCGTCCTGCCCACCATGACATACGGCGCCGAGATGTGGAAGCTCACACATGAGGCTGTGCACAAAATTAGAGTCGCACAGAGAGCCATGGAGAGGTCCATGCTCGGCATTAAACTCCAAGACCGAGTTCGTAATACCGATATCCGGCGACGAACGAAAGTTCGAGACGTCGCCGTCGGTATCGCAATTATGAACCTCAAGTGGAGCTGGGCAGGACACGTTGCTAGGCGAAGTGATGACAGGTGGAGTAAGGTTGCAACAGAGTGGTGGCCTAGGCAAGGGAAGCGGAGCGTCGGTCGTCCAGCCGCAAGATGGGTCACCGTCGCGGGTCGAACCTGGACCAGATTGGCACAGGACCGAGGCAGATGGCATGTAAAGAGAGAGGCCTATACCCAGCAGTGGGATAAAGAAGGTTGTGGATGATGATGATGATCATATGTCTAACTATTACAGTTGTCATCTACATCTTATAAAGAGGAAAGATTTAATTTATTTCTTTGTTTGTTTGTATTGAATAGTCTCCGAAACTACTGGATCGATAAATTTATATTGTTAATCGAGTTTTGTTTTTCCGTGCGAAGCCGGGGCGAGCTGCTAGTTATGTATGTATACATTAAGATAAAAACAAAAGCAAAATAAAAACCAACATCAGCAGCGAACATAAACATAAGTAATCCGACTAACAGCAATGACGAGCTCAGCATTGTGACAAGTAATGCAGCTTTACTCTGTCTGAATCTGTCTTTTTTTTTTTTATGGTTGACAGGCTAGGTGTTTGACCACAGCTCACCTGATGTTAAGTGAAGGTGTGGTCGAAGATGAAGCACACCTAGCCTGGAACGGAACTGGCTCTCAAGTGAGGCTGCCGGAACACACCGTTAGATGCTTGGCGGCAGATTTTCAACTTGAGGGTGGTAGCTAGCCAGCCGAGTACTAGAAAGTACCCTACCACCATGCTATGGTTTTCTCACGATGTTTTCCTTCACCGGCAGCTCAAGCTCATTGTTGGGGTTTGAACCCACGCCCTTCGGCATGCGAACCTACCGCGCTAACCACTGAGCTATCATCGCTAAAATCGCCGGTGTCTCTGTATGTAGTGACTTAGCAACAAGTTATATATTAAAATAACTCATTAGTCTCAACTGGGCTAGATTGTAATAACAATGAGGTATCTAAAAACAAACAGATACATAATATAATTAGAAATAAAATAATGTTTATAGTCTTATTTTTTCCAACTATCATTATATTTTGTAGCGATGATAGCTCAGTGGTTAGCGCGGTCGGTTCGTATGCCGAAGGGTGTGGGTTCAACCCCCAATAATGAGCTTGAGCTGCCGGTGAAGGAAAACATCGTGAGGAAACCATAGTATGGTGGTAGGGTACTTCTAGTACTCGGCTGGGTAGCTACCACCCTCAAGTTGAAAATCTGCCGCCAAGCATCTAACGGTGTGTTTCAGGTGCCTCACTTGAGAGTCAGTTCCATTCCAGGCTAGGTGTGCTTTACTATCTTCGACCACGCCGTCACTTAACATCAGGTTTTACTGTTTCTCTCGGAGACGCAAGCTAGAGTAAAATAGGTTTTTTTCTAGGTAAGCGTGCTCCATCTTAGACCACACTACTGTTTAACATCGGGCAGAGTGTGGTCAAACGCGAACATATTATGAAAAAAAAAAGTTGAGCTGTGGTAAAAACATCTAGCCAGTAAACGATAAAAAAAAACTTTCGTTATAAGCCATTTAAAAAAAAAAAGAAAGAAAGTCAATCAAACAATTTTGCTGGTATCCGTTTTAGTTCTTCCTCCCACCAAAAAATCTATCGTCAAATGTACATGCAAATGCGACAACCGTAACGTTACTACAACCGCGAATCTGATAGTTATCTCTGTTAACTTTGACAGCTGTTTGACGTGCAGTTGACAAATCCAACGGTGTTTAGCGGTAGCATTGAACTGTCAGATGTAGCTGTCAGAAAGCTATGAAACTCATTATAATTATAGGATGCTAGAATAAACGTTTAAGGTGGTACGATTTCCATTTATGGACAAATGGAGCATAATTTTACAGTGAAATCATAGCAACTGCCATTTATTTTGGTCTTTATTTGCGGTAAATTACAATTGCTTGAATAAACAGTAGATTATGCTAATAATCTATTGTTTCATTCAAGCAAAAGCAAGCACAACGCGCTATGGAGAGGGCTATGCTCGGAGTTTCCCTACGAGATCGAATCAGGAATGAGGAGATCCGTAGACGAACCAAAGTTACCGACATAGCACAACGGATTAGCAAGTTGAAGTGGCAGTGGGCAGGGCACATAGCACGCAGAACTGATGGCCGATGGGGCTGCAAAGTTCTGGAGTGGAGACCACGGACCGGCAAGCGCAGCGTAGGACGTCCACCCACAAGGTAGACAGACGACCTAGTAAAGACCGCAGGAACGCGCTGGATGCGAGCCGCTTCCAACCGGTCTTTATGGAAGTCAATGGGGGAGGCCTATGTCCAGCAGTGGACGTCCTACGGCTGAAATGTTGATGATGATGATGATCCAAGCAATTGTGATTTACCGCAAATAAAGACCAAAATAAATGCCAGTAGCTATGATGTCACTGTAAAATTATGCTCCATTTGTCCATAAACGGTAAAAATTTATTTGTATGTAAATCGAACCACCTTAAATAGATACTTTGCACCAAAACCCATTAGTGTTTTTTTTATCTAGTAGAGTGTTTTTAAAAGACTTCAAAATGAAGGTCTTAAGATTCTCACAGCTCACCTGATTACTGTTGGAATGAGGGTGATAGTTAACCAGCCGAGTGAGTTTTGGCGGGAACGTGGAAAGAGTCGTGTCGCGTCCTATTGTATTTTTTTCCAAAACTAGTGTTTTTTAACAGCCCCGTTGGTTCATTGGTAGTATATCTGCCTTGAGAGCTGTAGGGCGGTGGTTCGATTCCCATACAGGACAAACATTTTGTGAATAAACAAATGTTTGTTCTGTGTGTATTATAAGTATGTATTTACAAAAAAAAAGTATTTATGTATACTATCAGTTATCTGACTTCCATCACACAAGCTCTGCTAAGTTTGGGGCCAGATGGCGCTGTGTGTATAGTCGTACGATATTTATTTATTTATCAAACAATTTTTGTTTACTTTAGGGCTCCGTGAAGTAGCTAAAAAATTTGAGAACTGTTTGGCTCTAAAAGGTTTACACACGAAAGTTTTTTCCGTCTGGGATGCACCTTCCACCTCGTGTTTCAGAAGCGAGATAAGATCTTGGCTGCTAGAGACCTTGTTTCATGACATTGACGAGTATTTTAAATTAAGATTATTAAATTACTAAATATTTTTGATTTTTTTTTTGACATTCTATTATATTGACATATTTTTTTAATGTCACACTTCATTTTTGATATGTTGTTTTATTATACATACATAATTTTTTATTTGCATGCATACCTACTTATTTGAAATTATTATTTATTAAACAAAATAAAAAATACCTTAAATTATACTACCTATTTACAAAATGTATACAAAAACTTAGTCTAAAAACCGTCAGAGGAGGGATATGTGGCCAGAATGCTGGCAACATTGCCACGCTGGATGGCAATGCTTAGCTTTTGACCAAAGTAGATACCAGCATTCTGGTCACCTGAAGCATCCTCTAGACGTTTGGCCAGGTCCTGATACAGTTCGAGAGCGGCCGGCCCCCACGGACCTAAAGTTTCAACCCCAAACGGCACAAAAAGATACATTCTATCCAAATAACTATATTTGTGCCGTTTGAGGTATTCAGCTTTAGATGCGGCAGCACCAGCTTGTCCCGAAGTCACAGGAAGATGAGACGCCGCCAAGGTGTCGACACAAGTGGCGTCCCACACAAGAGGCCGTCCCATCTTCCAAGGGATAAGGGTCATCCCGTCGGGTCTCTTGCCGTCGTCACGCATCAGTCCGTTTGGTTCTAAAACTCATGGGACGCCGGCACTGACAAACGCCCGACAGATGACGTCGTTTAAGCTGGCGTGCCGCGATATACGCCCAGCACTCCTACTGCAGATATACATTGATATAATTACTCGTATGTAATCGGTGTTCTGAAACTTTTTTAATGATGATATATATATACAGTGAAACCTGGTTAAACAGGACCTCGATAAGTGAGAAACCTCTATTATTGAGAATTCCAATGAGGTCCCGGCACTTTTTTATCGAATTACCTCTGTTAATGGGACTTTTGGAACCTGGTTAAATGAGATTTGATTTCTAGGATTTTTTCGATGTTTACCTCTATAATTGGAACTCTGTAGCTCAATTCCCTGCACAAGTGAAACATTTTATCAGGTTGGGACAGGTTTCGACACGTTTGTTTACAAACGGTGTGTTCCGGCAGCCTCACTTGAGAGCCAGTTCCATTCCAGACTAGGTGTGCTTTACCATCTTCGACCACACCTTCACTTAACATCAGGTGAGCTGTGGTCAAAACACCTAGCCTGTCAACCAATGAAAAAAAAAAAAAACATTTGAATTTCTTTCGCACGCCCTTTGTTTGTCAGTACTATCTCAGAATAAAAGTGTACAAAATGTCCAAACGTAAATATAACACAAATTACTCTATAAATGGAATAACGGTACATTTCGACCTCTATAAGTAAATGCCTCTGTAAATGAGACAACTATAATTTTAACCTGCCTAATTGGAAAACTGGATAAATGAAAACCTCTTTAAATGGCACAAAATTTTTGGTCCCTTGAGATCCCAATTAACCAGGTTTCACTGTACATATCATCATTTTGATTTTTTGTTACATATAATTTATTACCTGGATTAACATCCATAATCTTATTTATTTATAATACCTACCAAAGTTTTAGTTTCAATTAAACAAAATGAAATAACTTAAAATAATAACTACTCTAAAAGGCCGCTATCAATGGTAATGGTTCCCATAACGCTGGCCACATTGCCGCGTTGTATGGCAATACTCAAACGCTGAGCAAAATAAAGGCCAGCTATTTGTTCACGTGTGGCGTCGACCAGACGAGATGACAATTTTTTGTTTGTTTGTTTGTTGTACTGGACCGATCTGAATAATTCTTTCATCATTAGAATGCTACATTATCACCGAGTCACGTAGGCTATATTTATATTGTTAATCGAGTTTTGTTTTCCCGTGCGAAGCCGGGGCGAGCTGCTAGTGTTGGAATATTTAGATGTATTGTTAACTATTTTGTTTTTTTTTTTTCATTATGACCAGGTATTTTCGTGTAGCCCTCACAGAGCTTAGTTTTTCTTTGGTTTTGGCGTCGCGTTTTAAGCATTTGTCAGTGTCAAGTATTTAATATATTTTCAAGTTTCAAATGTTAAATAAGTGTCCTCGTAGCTGAAGTTGTAGTCAAAGTCCAGTCGTGTCATGCTTTAGTAAAGTAGTGGCGACTTGGCTATAAAGCTTCGATGGAGTTTTGGGAGCAACACGAAAAGTCATGTTTTACCACATTACATCATTTTCTCACACTCGCGCTTGTAATTCGGCGCTTTATGAATAAAACACCACCATTTTTATACATAAACACTCGAGAAAACACAAGTTTTGTAAAAAAATACAACGGGGCGACGCGACTCTTTCCGCGTTCCCGCCAAAACTACACAGGCTTTGCTCCCTAGGGTAAGGCGGGGCACACTTTGAGTACGGTTGTAGACCTTTAACAGTAAAAATTTAATCGAATTTCACAACTGTTACGAAAATTTGTTTTTTTTTTTTTATATAACTGGTTTAGACTTTGAGATCACTGATTAAGATCTTGCATTTTTTAAATCTTTATTGGCCTTACATGATTGACCATCGGTTTGAGAAATGATGTTTATCAGAAAATTAACGAGCCACAGTGGGTGACTTTAAATTACTTTTTTTTGGGGTCACGATATTATTCTGGCCATGTTTTAAAATGTTAGCTATACTTTTGTTAGACACTCCGTTCAGCTCAACTGCACAGCAGTGTATACACCTTATTCAGTACGTACCTACTCAAGAAAAAAAATGATTTAGGAAACAAAATAAAAAAAATAGTTTTTCGTTTGCAAAGCTGTTTGCCTTGACGTTTTACAAGTCTTTATTTAACCTGAATAAAATAAAATCAATAAATATTGGAGGTCACGCACAGCGCCATCTGACCCCAAACTAAGCAGAGCTTGTACCTACTATGGAAGATAATTTTTTTTTAATGTAAAAAAGTAATGAGACGATCGAGACGCTCTCCCGATGGTAAGAGATAACACCTGTCCATGACCATTACAGCGATACACAGAACTTTGAATAACAAAACAAAGTCCAGGGCATCAACAACCACGGGGCGAAGCTTGTAAAGTTTTAAGATCATAATTCTAGAGATTAGCCCCGAGTAAGAGTGTTGTCAGTTTGCTTTAGCGAAAGTTGGTCTGGTTCGAGGTAAACAAGGAGGGGCGTCTAGCACTCGCCATTTAGAAAAGTTTGGATAACAGAATAGAGGTGCGAAAGTAGATATATATAAAAAAATATTTAAGTATTCTATCAGTTATCTGACTCCCATAGTACAAGCTTTGCTTAGTTTGGGGTCAGATGGCGCTGTGCGTAATGTCCTGCGATATTTATTATTTATTATTTATAAATTTAAAAAAATTAAATAAAAAACAAACAGGTAAATAATATGGTCGTTTACATTAATCAGATAAAAAATAAATAAACCGATCTGTTGGTTCATTGGTAGTATGTATGCTCCAAGATCTTAAGGTCGTGGGTTCGATTCCCACCCAGGATAAACATTTTTGTGGTATAAACTAACAAATGTTTTCGAATATCGTTTCCAACGATAAAAATGTTTTGTGTCTGGGTGTTCTGTATTTATTATAAGTATGTTTTTACAAAAAGTATTTAAGTAGGTAATTTATCAGTTATCAGTTTACTTGGTGGTAGATCTCCTTAGCAGGAGATCGTCTAGGTAGGTACCACCGCAGTACCAGTTATTCTGCCGCTAGCGAAATTACTGGGCTTTTGAGACTAACCATCGAAAGTCTCAAAGTAATGAGCGCCAAAGCAGCGATGGCCTGGACTATGTTTTGCTACTCAAAGTTCTGTGTATTGCTACAATAGTCATGGACAGGCGTTACCTCTTACCATCAGGAGAGCGTCTAGTTCGTCTAATTACTTTTTCCATAAAGAAAAATGTCCATGACCATTGCAGCAATACACAGAACTTTGAGTAACAAAAGTCCGGGGAATCACTGCTTTGGCGCTCATTAGCTTGAGACTTCCGATGGTTAATCTCAACATCCCAGTAATTTCGCTAATATCTGGTACTGCGGTGGTACCTACCTAGACGACTTCCTGATTAGGAAATCTACCACCAAGTAAAATGTTGTTTCTGTGTTAAAGGGTTATATGTTAGTATGCGAGTTTCTTTATTCCACCAAAACTTTTTGGACGTATGGGGTGTCGTTAGAATCCTTACATAATTCCGAGACACAATGGCTACAATGAAAAAAAAAAACTTTTTTTTAATTTTCTTAATTAAGTCAGTTTTATTTTTGTTGAACGTCGAGAAGCTCGGAGAATGGAATATCGTCTTATCGTTGACTTTTCCATGTCCTGTCAACCTCGACTTTAGCATGTATTAATAATGCATTTGCAATAATAATATTAAGTTCTCACGATCATTATAAATGCGAAAGTAGGATCGGAATGTGTTACTCAATCAAGACTGTTTTAAATGCAATTCTGTAGAAAGATTTATGGGGCGTTCTACTTTTCTACCGACAATCTGAGTGATAAATTTTTAGATTTCAAAAAAAAATAAAAGTGTAATTCTTTAAAAAAATGTATTTTTACATTATTGTCCAGTTATCGAAGATTTCAGATATGTATAGTGCATCGAAGTTTTGTTATTTACTTTTTATTTATTTTAAGTTTTATCGGAATAGTTAGAAAAAATAAACACCTCTGTCACAAACTAATATATTTATTAATTATTATGTCAAATCAAATTTACAGTTTTTTTTAACTTGGCATAACTAGAATACAAGCATTTATTATTATCGAACACGATTTATCCCAATTCTTGTTACAAATATAATATAAAAAATGACATTTAATACCACTCTGTCACATTTTTGCTCATTAAGACAACAAACTTTGAAATATTTTGCAAATAATTGAAATAAACATAGCTGAAATTCTGTTACTACCTTTTATGGTCAATATATAATAATATAATACGTTATTTTAGTGTATATGTTTTCAATAAACTGAACATAATGCTGCTTTAATGCTTAATTACAAGGGGGACAAAATTGTGCTAGAGTATGACAGAATGGTAGATATTAATAGGCCAACATTTAAACTTAATCCTTTAAGGTTTTGAAAGTTTTTAAAAAGGATAACAAAACATAAGGCTTCTCTTACAATGCTACATAAGATATTATTTCTTGGTATAATCATTATTTGGTGCACGTAAAATCAGACTAATCTTTTCTTTTCTCTTATTCGACTTTTCAAATACTTCTATAACACGCCTTCCTCTTTTAACCGTAATCATTTTTATCAAGTTTTCAAACATCACATCTGATACATCTGATTTTACTAATTTAAATATTTTGTCAGTGTCAACAACAGTTTTATAAAATATCACCTGAACATTTCCATCTTCATCCACACAACTTTTTTCAACTCCTAAGTAGGTGCACACGACTTAGTTTCTACTGGGTACTTTTACTGACATAATACCATTTTTTATTAATAATGGGTCTCCAGACAGGTCACATGAAGCACCTGGTTTTATGTGCACAGGTTTTTTTCTGATTAACGAGAGGCTGAAGAGGCTGATCATCTTCTGAAGTAGTAATACTACTTCAGAAGATGAAGATGATACAATGTTATACAACAGTCTCATAAAATCTCTTTGTAGGAGCTCTAATTATTATGTTGTTTATTTATATCAGCCAATGGTTCTTTTTAATCTGAGGTTGGGCTTAACTACCTACCTAGCTTTACTTTTATAAAGAGCAACTTAATAAAAATAAAGCTAGCAAATAATATTTGTTGTGCAGCATTTTTTTATTACCAAAGTCTCTTGAAACAGTTGAAGTTTTAGTCCGGAACGGTTAATTGTTGTGTCTTGTAGGAAAGGATAGGATTGTTTTGGAGCAGTGTTTCATTTTGTTTTTGTTTTTAATGTTTTTGTAATGTTCCTTAATGGCACTTGTCAAAATACTATATGTATTTTCTTTTTTCTTCTTTATTCGGCGCTTTTAAATTTATCTTAATTTTTTGGTTTGGGTATATTATGTAATAAGCTGTCTTCTTTTATTTTTTTGGCGATGAAGTCTTTCCTTGTATTTTCGTATTTTTCTATAATTAATTTTACATGGCCTTGAAGTTTCATATTTTGCCTATAAATTTTCGATCTGTCTCGGCTAACTTTTTCTCTTCCCCTTGCTCTAGCAGCGGATGAGGTTGGAGTTAGTGAACGAGATCTAGGAATTAAAGGAGTAACCTGGGGTTTGAAGGAACAGGTGTGGAAGTCGAGTATTCATTAGAACGTTCTGCAAAGCTTTCTGTTGTTCTCTTTTTGTTTCTAACTTGCCATTTTATTTTCATTTGTCTGTGTACTCTTGGTGTCAGATCTTTGACTAGCTTTTTGCAAGCATGGTATCTTTCTAAGTCTTATCATTTCACTTCTACGATTTTTTCAGGGTCCCGTTTCCTTTTTTCACGACAACGTCACTGCTTTTCCGTCGCAAATAACGCTATTATTTAATTACCCTGATAATACCTTAAATGAATAAAATAATTGATAATGTAATATATAGAATACAAAAGATATCAATTAACTATTCTGAAAATCAATTACGGCAAAGTTTCTGACAAAAAATACCACTCCGTCACGAGCTATACTACTCCCGTCACAGCTATTTTGTGACAGAGGTGCCTCGTGACAGAGGTGTAAAATAACAGTGTTCGAGGATTTCAACGTTCATAAAATTACAAATTGTTCGTAAAAGTGAGTAAATATGACAGATATACTGGGAAATAATAATATTACGTAAATAAATGGGAATTACAATAATATTTTAAAGTAGTAACTTACGTGACAGAGCGGTCGCCGAATAAACACACGCACCTCTAGTTCACTACCAGCGGGCGCCTAACTCGGCTCGCTCCAGGGTGGGGTCTCAAGGCTTAAAGCCGAGAGGAGAAGGAAACCGTGCTGTTGTTTAGTGTTGAAGATCAAACAGCTAAGGCGTGTTTATTGTTTTGCGAAATGCGTGACGGAAGATAGCAAGAAAAAACATATGCAGCCGTACCCAAGGATAAAATATTTTTTTGCTTAATAGTATGAACCTTTACGTTTATTATATTTTTATTAATCTAAAGACAATATTTCAGCATTTCAATAAATAATTTTATATTATAGGGTCCTATATGATTTTTTTAAGCGACATCATTTTGTAACATTAGGCAGCGTAAAGGGACACGCTTTATTTGTATGTAAAACACCTCTGTCACACGTTTCGAATACTATGTCACAATAATTTTGTAAAAAGCAAAAACAATAAAAACGGGATTTTAGTATTATTATAATGACTATATGGTCCAAAAAATCTTGTGACAATAAAATTTGAGAAACTGCAATTTAGGACGGATACAGATTTTTTTTTCCTGAGGAGACACGTCATTGTCGGTAGAAAAGTAGAACGCCCCTTATACGTTTTTATAAAAAAAAAAGGAAATAATTAAATTTTAGTGCACATTTCACACAGTAATCAGTCACACAAAGAAAGTTGTACTGACAAATGGGCAACAAGTGCGATGCCAAAAACGATATTAAAAAAAAAGGTAAATAATTACATTTTGGTCCACAGTTTACACAAAGAAATTTACAATGGGAAATGCGCAAAAAGTGCGATGCCAAAAACGATATGAAAAACATGAAAGATTGTTTTAAACTAAAATTATTAAATGAACTTACTAACCCAAAAAATAGAGTTTTGGTGGGACCGCGGAAAGAGTCGTGTCGCCCCGTTACAAATTGCGTTAATTACGTTTATGCATAAAAATGGCGGTTTTATTCATAAAGTGTCGAATCACTAACGCGAGTGTGGGAAAATGATTTAATGTGGTAAAGTATGACTTTTTCTGTTGCTTCCAAAACTCCATCAAAGCTTTATAGCAAAGTCACCACTACTTTACTAAAGCATGACTGGAATTGACTGTACTTGACCAAGACTGGACTTTGACTATAAATTTAGGTACGAGGACACTTATTAAACTTTTTAAACATGAAAATATATAAATACTTGACACTGGCAAATGCTAAAACGCGACGCCAAAACCAAAGAAAAAAAAAACAAAAAATCAAATCAACATTAATTTATTTGGCACAAATTTTGGACACACTAAGATTGTGTTCACCCATTGGCTCTGAACTAGCGATAACTGTATTTCGGAAACCAATGGCTTCTCCCGACATCTTAATCAATCATATTATCATCAATCACAAAATGCAGACTTAAAATATAAACAATTTTATAAGAATTACATCACATTATTAACCGATATGTACGTATATGTATACATAAATATCTATGTGTGTACGTGTGTATTTGTACATTCTTGGTTATATTATACATCTAAGTCAGTAAGCAGTAAGTCAGTATGTTCTAACTCTCAGTTCTAACTATACCTACTATCATAGTCAAATGTCCATTGCCAACTTTTTTTGTAAAATTAATTTGCCCCATCGGGCAGGCTAAAGCTGTAAAGCCATACTGCCTTGTCTTAAGTGTTGTTTCTGCTCTCTTAGCTATAGTTATGGTCAAAGTCCAGTATTAGTCAAGTCCAGTCATGCTTTAGTAAAGTAGTGGCGACTTTACAATATAGCTTCGATGGAGTTTTGGAAGCAACACGTAAAGTCATGTTTCACCACATTATATCATTTTCCCACACTCGCGCTTGTGATTCGGCACTTAATGAATAAAACACCACCATTTTTATGCATAAACACTCGATAAAACACTAGTTTTGGAAAAAAATACAACGGCGCGACTCGACTCTTCCCGCGTTCCCGCTAAAACTCTAGCCAACTTTATACATTTTTTAAATCTCATTTTTGCTATATTTAAGGCTTATTATGAAGTTAGCGAGTTTCTAAATGACAAATTTGGTAATTAATTTAAATTTTGACATATTGCATGTGAATAATATTTATTTTCTTTTTCTGTTTGTCATTTTTTATTTTATATCCTTATCGATATTTTATTAATTAAATTTGACATATTGAGTATTATAATTAATTTTATTGTTTTTTTTTCTAAATTTTGTTATTTAAATGTAATCAATTTTTTTTTAAAGTTTAAGTATTATTAGTTTTTTTGCATGCCCAAAGGTCAAATATGGTGGTCTTCTATACCCTTTCCATCTATTGATGACAGCCCCGTTGGCTCATCGTCATCATCATTTCAGCCGTAGGACGTCCACTGCTAGACATAGGCCTCCCCCATTGACTTCCACAAAGACCGGTTGGAAGCGGCTCGCATCCAGTGCGTTCCTGCGGTCTTTACTAGGTCGTCTAGGTGGACATCCTACGCTGCGCTTGCCGGTCCGTAGTCTCCACTCCAGAACTTTGCAGCCCCGTTGGCTCATTGGTAGTATATCTGCCTTGAGAGCTGTAGGGCGTGGGTCTGGGTGTTCTGTATGTATTATAAGTATGTATTTACAAAAAAAAAAGTATTTATGTATTCTATCAGTTATCTGACTTCCATCATACAAGCTCTGCTTAGTTTTTTTTTTATAGTTGACATGCTAGGTGTTTAACCACAGCTCACCTGATGTCAAGTGAAGGTGTGGTCGAAGATAGTAAAGCACACCTAGCCCGGAATGGAACTGGCTCTCAAGTGAGGCTGCCGGAACACACCGTTAGATGCTTGGCGGCAGATTTTCAACTTGAGGGTGGTAGCTAGCCAGCCGAGTACTAGAAAGTACCCTACCGCCATGCTATGGTTTCCTCACGATGTTTTCCTTCACCGGCAGCTCAAGCTCATTGTTGGGATTTGAACCCACGCCCTTCGGCATGCGAATCTACCGCGCTAACCACTGAGCTATCATCGCTACAAATTTGGGGTGGGCCAAATAGTAAAAAAGTTTGGGGCCAGATGGCGCTGTGTGTATAGTCCTTCGATATTTATTTATTTATTTGTATGTAATTACCCATATTTATGCAATAAATGAATAGTAAAAAATGATTAATCCTTATTATATTATTAACCATTTTAGCAAATAGCCATTATTTGCTACCTAAAAATCCTGTTGCGAAATTTTATAATTTAATTGATAGATCTTACCTAAAACTATAAAACATGGGGTGAAATACCTCATAATAAGTTTTAAAATATACATTTAACGTTCATTAAAAAAAATCAACAAATCAAGTCAAAATTTTTAATAATTATAATGATCGTAAAATTCGCTAAATGTATTCATTTTTTTTCTTCTTGTTCACAAAAATGGCTGGGATGTCCCTACAAGGCTCAAATTTTTTTTAGTGCGCGACAAAAATATATGTGTTGTAATTAGTGATCAGAAGATAGGGAAAATTAATAAAAAAAATAATAAACCCATAGTTTACGAAAAAATCTACTTTTTATTTCAGTTCCACATATGGTACACTGAGCCTTAACTAGTACTTTTTGGTATTAAACTAGTACAATTGAATTGTTTTAGAAATAGTTTCCTATTTGAAGTTTTTACAATTGGTGACTTATTATTTTAAACAAAATGAAATAACTATTATATATTTTACTTTTTTACATTTAGCGATTTATAATATACGAAATAATATAACTAATACCTATGATAAATTTATTTTTTTATTGATGAAAACATAAATAAAATAAATATCGCAGGACATTTACATATAGCGCCATCTGACTCCAAACTAAGCAAAGCTTGTAATATGGAAGTCAGATAACTGATAGAATACTTAAATACTTTTATTTTTTTAAATATAAAAATAATCTAAAACAATTTTTATATCTATTTAGGCAAAGTTCTACGCGACATTTGTTGCAAGATAATAGTTATTTGTTATACAAGAGTGCAAAGTTGCTTTTTAACCACGTGCTCAATTTTGATGAGCGAGCAAGCCAAGGACTCAAAATTAGAATCCTGAGCGTCAACGAGGGTATCAAAAGAGCACGAGGTGAAAAATCTTTGCACTCGAGTGCAGCACGTAACTTTTCATCCCACCTCAGCGAGGAAATGACTGAATGCAAAAAAACTTTTGCAATCACAAGATACTTTTATTTCAGTTTAGGTATTAACAATATAACGTGAAAAGAAAATTGCACGCGCAAAGCAATTTAAAAAAAAACGTACACCAAGGAGGTTCCGAGTCTGAGTTTTTGACAAATTAAAAAAAGTTGTATGATAAATTCGGCGCCATGGAGGTAGAAGTAAATAGGTTTAATGATGTTTTTAATTTACAAACTTAGTGCACACGATGTTCTAAATTCAAATATAGTTTATCCTCTAGCAGATAATAACGACTTTTGCACTCAGATATCAAAGAGCAAAAATACTCTTTCCGAGATGGGGGGATGAAAAAAATGGTTTTCCTTTGCAACCAGGATATTTGCATCGCTGTCTTTTTTTACCCCAAACAGGAAAATGTTCAAACCCATCACCGTCTGATATCACGAGGTGGTAGGATTGATGTATTTGGCTTCTGCCTTCTAATTTCAACTTCATCAGATAAACTTGGTCTACCTCTCTTTTTGTTTATTGACGTTTTTATTTTAAATGTCCAATTTTGAATATCCATAAGGTATATTGAAGAAACGCTCAATTTCTTCATCACGCTATCTTCTTCGCGACATAATCTGCAATATACCAAAGTATTCATAAGGAAAGTTATCGTAAGTACGTATAAGTAAAAACGGACACTAAAGCTCAACGTACCGTATGTGGAACACGCGTAAAAATATGATTTACTAATAAGTTTACTATTGTAATCTGAAAAACAACTTACCTCTGCAAAATATACACTACGTTGTAACACACAGTATTTTTTTTCGAGTCAAAACTAATCAATAACTATTTTTTATTTATTTTTCAATTTAGAAAAACGACCATTGTATCACTTTCATCCAAATTTCACACTGAGTGCACCATTACAAACACACAAACGATATCTGTACGTAAAGATTTGTGTTATTAGATTGCTAAATATCAGTAGCTTCTATGAAGATACAAGAGATGATGCTACTAATCGTTTTTTAGCTATAGGAACGATTAAAGTCGGTGTTCCACTTATGGAACTGGGTGCCTTGTAGGGTTAAAAATACGATCTTTTATAGCTGTGAATAGTAGAAATATCACAAAGTTTATGATTTATGTGAAAATTTGTTGCTTTAAAAAGTAGCTATTAAAGTTTTTTATTTGGTCACAGATTGCTTTTAAAAGGAGAATTAAAAAGAGTAAAACTAATGAGTCGAACGAAAGGAGAGCGATAGTAAAAGATAACGCATGTCCATGACCATTGCAGCGATACACAGAACTCTGAGTAACAAAACAAAGTCCAGCCCCTGTACCCTGAGCTTCTTATTTCGATATCTGTTAGGCGCTCACGAAAAAGCTACGCGATTGCGAACCATATTGCGCAGACATACGATTTATGGTCGCGTAGCTACTTCCTGAGTGTCTAACAGGTATCGCTATAAGTAGCTCAGAGTACGGGGGCAGGGCATCGCTGCTTGCTTTTTGCCTACTATGTGGTATTTAAGTTGATTCATTAATAAAAATCAAATAGTTCTGGAAAAAAATCCAACGCAGCGACACGACTTTTTCCGCGTTCCCGCCAAAAACTTCAAATTAGCATGCATTCGCTTAAAGCAGCTAAAGTACAAAAAAAAAACAGTTTTTTTTTAAATTTAAAACGGCACGTGTGGTTTTAATTTAATTCAATTGATATTTCTAGTTTTAAAAACTAGACCGAACTATTAATATACTTAAAAAATATCTGAATGTGTGTGTTTTTTTTTTCAATGTTTTAATGCGCTGGAAGTGCCGTTATATAATTAAAAATAAATGTCGCGGTTGACTTGTCTGAACACTATCAATAAGTTGCAACTTGACAGCTGTCGGTTTGCGTTAATTTTGTATTTCAGATGTATTCAACTTGGCAAACTGTTTTACACATTAAAAATTCTAATAGTTAATTATACCCGTATCTCGATTATCGAAATCGGATGTCTACTGTGCTAGCCGTTTAAACGATTTAATTTTGTAAGGTTACTAGCGACCCACCCCGGATTCACACGGATGCAATGTAGATACTAATGTGGTGCATATGCATGTATTATACATATAAACCTTCCTCTTGAATCACTCTGTCCCGCATTAAAATCCGTTGCGTAGTTTAAAAGATCTAAGCGTACAGACGGCGGGAAGCGACTTTGTTTTATACTATGTAGAGACTAGCGATCCGCCCCGGCTTTGCACGGGTGTAATGTAGATACTAATGTGGTGCATCATGTATTATACATATAAACCTTCCTCTTGAATCACTCTGTCTATTGACGGAAACCTCATTAAAATCCGTTGCGTAGTTTAAAAGATCTAAGCGTACAGACGGCGGGAAGCGACTGTGTTTTATACTATGTGGACACTAGCTATCCACGTGTGAAGCCGGGGCGCTATTCTAGAATAGGTAGGTATATGAAAATACAGTGAACCCAGGTAACCTCCTGCAAAAAAAGACTTCTTTAAAAAAAAAGACTTTTTTTTCTTTGCTTTTGTCGTCGCATTTTGAGCATTTGCCAGTGTCAAGTGTTTTATCTTTTCAAGTTTCAAAGGTTAAATGAGTTGCCCCGAAGCTATAGATGTAGTCAAAGTCAAGTACAGTCCGTGTCAATCAAGTCCAGTCATGCTTTAGTAAAGTAGTGGTGACTTTACTATGAAGCTACGGTGGAGTTTTGGAATCACACGAAAAGTCATGTTTCACCACATTATATCATTTTCCCACACTCGCGCTTGTGATTCGGCACTTTATGAATAAAACCACCATTTTTATGCATAAACGTAATTAACGTAATATGTAGCGATGATAGCTCAGCGGTTAGCGCGGTAGGTTCGCATGCCGAAGGGTGTGGGTTCAAACCCCAACAATGAGCTTGAGCTGCCGGTGAAGGAAAAACATCGTGAGGAAACCATAGCATGGTGGTAGGGTACTTTAGTACTCGGGTGGCTAGCTACCACCCTCAAGTTGAAAATCTGCCGCCAAGCATCTAACGGTGTGTTCCGGCAGCCTCACTTGAGAGCCAGTTGCATTTCAGGCTAGGTGTGCTTTAACATCTTCGACCACACCTTCACTTGACATCAGGTGAGCTGTAGTCAAACACCTAGCCTGTCAACCAAAAAAAAAAGCACTCGACAAAACACTAGTTTTGGAAAAAAATACAACGGGGCGACACGACTCAAAAAGACATACTACCAATACATACAAACAATTTAAATTAACATGGCGAGTCGCTGTCTGGTAAAAATAAATGTACGGATATATACATATATATATATATGTATAGGTATATAATATGTATCTAAAACCAGATTTTGGAATTTAAAATTTAGAAACTCAAGCATGCTTTAATGACTTTTTCGAAACCTCTTACGGATATTCTATTTTAGGAATCCATCTGGTGTTTAGTTTTAGGGTTCCGTAGCGATCTGACGATTCCGAATCGTATGTAATTATTTAAAATAAATAAATATCGTAGGACATTACGCACAGCGCCAGGGTCTCAGCTGCCTCCATACCAAATTTCATCCAAATCCGTTCAGTAGTTTTTGCTTGAAAGAGTAACAAACACGTATCGATCCAAAATTTCACATTTATAATATTAGTGAGATAAAAAAAGTATGTATTATATCAGTTATCTGACTTCCATAGCACAAGCTTTCCTTAGTTTGGGGTACTCTCTTGTAGGTACTCGACTGGCTAGCTACCATCCTCGAGTTGAAAACCTGCCGCCAAGCACCTAACGGTGTGTTCTGGCAGCCTCACTTAGGAGCTTGTTGCATTCCTGGCTTAGTGTGCTTTACCATCTTTTTTTTTTATGGTAAAGCACACCTAGCCTGGAATGGAACCACACCATCTTCGACCACACCTTCACTTAACATCAGGTGAGCTGTGGTCAAACACATAGCCTGTCAACCATAAAAAATATATACCTAGATATACATTTTACGGATAAAAATACTATTTTTATCCGTCAGATATTCATCGATACCTAAGGAGCGACTATTAATTACGTAACGCGTTTATGGGGGGGATTCGAGCCGAATCTCACGTGGCCCCCCACGTGAGATTGTTAAGAGGGGATGGGAGCTCGTCAGATATATTTTTTTCCGCAAGAAACAGTGGAAAATTGCGAGAAAACTAGGTTAATTAAATTTCGAATGAATGTTCTTTTACGAATTTCCATTAGTTCTTAATTAATTATAATAATAATTTTTTATTTGATTTTCCGACTGTGATTCTAGACTACGTTTTTAAATCCGTCTGACACCAAACTAAGCCGAGCTTGTGTGATGGAAGTCAGATAACTGATAGAATACATAAATACTTTTTTTTTGTTGTAAATACATACTTATAATACATACAGAACACCCAGACACAGAACAAACATTTGTTTATTCACAAAATGTTTGCCCTGAGTGGGAATCGAACCCACGCCTTACAGCTCTCAAGGCAGATGTACTACCAATAAGCCAACGGGGCTGTCAAAATGCATAGCGCTGTATGATTAATTTATTAATAGTAGTTTCATTTGTTTAAAGTATGAGTCATCATTTATTAACTAGTTGTTAATTCTCTTCTATACCTACTGGTGAGTAAAATTATTATGTCGTCATTCGTGATTATTAAATTTTCTTAATTAAACTTGTTAATACTCGGTATTCTTTTTTACGTAAAAACATTTTATGTGTCGAAAAATTGATTATGTTGATGTTGATGTATTTTTAATTTGTTCATATTTCCATAATATGTTTTTAGCATATATTAGTGCATTATTTATATTATTTCTAATTTAAGTATTGGGATGTATCTTTATTAGGATGTATGTCAATCTTATACTACCATTAAATGCGGTATTTTAATTTGATTGTTAGTTTCGAGCGTCAAAGCAGTGTTGCCCTGCCCCTGTACCCTGAGCTTCTTATTTCGATATCTGTTAGGCGCTCACGAAAAAGCTACGCGATTGCGAACCATATTGCGCAGACATACGATTTATGGTCGCGTAGCCACTTCTTGATTGTCTAACAGGTATCGCTATAAGTAGCTCAGAGTACGGGGGCTCGACTTTGTTTTGTTACTCAAAGTTCTGTGTATCGCTGCAATGGTCATGGACAGGCGTTATCTCTTACCATCAGGAGAGCGTTTAGTTCGTCTCATTACTTTTTACATACAATTTATTAAACAAAATAAAACATCTTAAATTAAAACTATTTTTGTACAAGTAACTTTATCTAAAAAGTCCGTCAGAGGAGGGATATGGGGGCAGAATGCTGGCAGCATTGTCACGCTTTTGACCAAAGTAGATGCCAGCATTCTAGTCACCTGAAGCCTCTAAACGTTTGTACTTAAGTATGTGTAACAAAACTACCCCATAAATTAATATGAATAACAAGTATACTCTTCCACTTATCTCGTACACAACCTTACAGCTAAGAAGCTACCGAAGGAATGAACACCGCTAGCTGTCTTTGCTCCCCTCCCCTGTCCTCAGAAGGGAGACGCCCCTATTGCGAACATCCGGTGAGTGTACACCGAGGTAGTTACGCAAGTCAACTGATGAATTATTAAAACGATTAATGATCCAGACATATACGAACGCAATTTACAACATAATATATATGTTCAGAGCAAATTATCATCCTTATTACTGGCACACCAGTAGTTTTCTACTGGTTTCTGAATCCTTCCCATCCTAAGGTTGCCTGGAAAAGATCTCTTTAGTGATGAGGCCGACAATTGTTACACTGGTTTATACGTTTACCAGCGACACGCCCAATGTAGATACAAATGTGGTGCATATGCATGTTTGTTTTTTTTGGAAACCGCATTAAAATCCGTTGCGTAGTTTAAAAGATCTAAGCGTACAGACGGTGGGAAGTGACTTTGTTTTATACATGTAGAGACTAGCGACCCACCCCGTCTTCGCACGGGTGAAATGTAGATACTAATGTGGTGCATACGCATGTATTATACATGTAAACCTAATAATTGATTGATTCAGGCGTTACTTTGCGGAAGTTCATTTTGAATGTTTAAGGTATATTATCTAGTTTATTTCCGCTTAACAGTCGTTCCAGTTCCAACAGTGATGAGGCCTTAAATTAAACTAATTTGACACTGCTTATTAATTAAAAACCTAATCTTACTTAAAATCTAGAACTAATTTGACATAAACTTAAAAATATAATTTTATCAAAATTTAATTAAAATAACAAAAAATCTAATAAAAGTAACCATAAGTCTTAAAATCCTCCACTCTCTGCAGTAACCACTTGCCGACACGTGTTTCGCCTCTATACGAGGCATCCTCAGAACGTGTTGACTCTTCGAGCGCTTGGTCGAGACTGAGTGATCGTCCTCGACAACGGCGACATGTAAACCTTCCTCTTGAATCACTCTGTCTATTGATGGAAACCGCATTAAAAGATCTAAGCGTACAGACGGTGGGAAGCGACTTATGTTGTTTCCTATGTAAAAATATATTTCAAACGTATTTGATAATATGTATTTTATTTTTGGTGTGAACAATAAAGAGTTTATCTATCTATATCGATATTCGTTGAAATTAAAATAGCTACGGAACCTCACGATGTGCGTGTCACGACACACGTATGGCTGCTTTTTTTTATTACCATGATTACAGAGTATTAAAATTGCATTTTCGAGATCAAAACATTAATGAAATTATTTATTAGAAACGTATGTAAATTTTAACGGTTTTTTAAATTGTTTTGCTATATATTTTAATTTGAATTTTCTGTCGTGTATAATGGCCCCCGTTTTTTGGATAGAAGTCATTCAAAAATCCTGACTATTATTATTGTATGAACTAAATTTTTTGTTATTTAATGTAAATCTTAAGAGACGAACGAGACACTTCTGTAATGGTAAGAGATAAGGGGCCATTCAAGTATTACTTGAGCAGATTACGTAATTATTAACACATCCCTCCCCTTTGTCAGCAAAAGTAAGCTAAACTCTTACTCTCTTCCTCCTATGTTTTTTTTATTACAAATAGACTTGCGTTAGACTGCCATCTTGCCTGATCTTAAGCAAAGATGCGGTCTACGATGGAGCACGCTCGCCTAGAAGAAGCCAATGCACTCGCGACTTGAAGGCACCCAGATTGTCTCTATCAGGGAACACCCACTTGGGCAGCAAATTCCATTGTTTAGCGATTCGCACTATAAAGGTAGATTCGAAACGTTTAGTTCTAGGTTTAGGAACATCTACCATGTTTACGTAAACATTGGCATAGCTAGCAGCCTTATCACTAAAAGCGATCTCTTCCATGCAATTTATTTGTCGAGAGGATTAAGAATAGGTGGTGTGCCAATAACAAAAAAAAACAAACAATCAGCATAATTTTATATGACAGTAGCTGCGCCCGGTGTTATCCGCTTCATGTTGTTAGCTACCTCTATACCAAATTTCATCAAAATTGGGCCAGCCGTTTGAGCGTGAAGAAGTTACAAACACACTCACAAACTTTCGCATTTATTAGTGTGATACTGAATATCCAGGCACAGAACAAACATTTGTAATCACAAAATGTGTGTCCAGGACATTGAACCCACGCCCTACAACTCTTAAAGCAGATGTAACTGCCAATGAGCCAACAGGGCTACATTACTGCCGCCGCGTAACTGCAATGTTTACAATTATAATCAAACCCCAACAATGAGCTTGAGCTGCCGGTGAAGGAAAACATCGTGAGGAAACCATAGCATGGTGGTAGCGTACTTTCTAGTACTCGGCTGGCTAGCTACCACACGAGAGTTGAAAATCTGCCGCCAAGCATCTAACGATGTGTTTTGGCAGCCTCACTTGAGAACAAATAAAAAATAAACGGTAAACGACCAACATCTTAAGAAACTCTTGCTAGACGGTTTTGGTCAAGGGTCAGCTTCAAAAGGCAGTGATCCTTGACACGGCGCGCATTGTGAGGAGGTTTTTTTTTTTCTTTAGTTTTGGCGTCGCGTTTAAGCATTTGCCAGTGTCAAGTATTTATATATTTTCAAGTTTCAAAAATTAAACAAGCGTCCTCGTAGCTAGTTATAGTCAAAGTCCAGTCTTAGTCAAGTCCAGTCTGTGTCAGTCAAGTCCAGTCATGCTTTAGTAAAGTAGTGGCGACTTTATTATAAAGCTTCGATGGAGTTTTGGAAGCAACACGAAAAGTCATGTTTCACCACATTATATCATTTTCCCACACTCGCGCTTGTAATTCGGCACTTTATGAATAAAACACCACCATTTTTAAGCATAAACACTCGACAAAACACAAGTTTTGGAAAAAAATACAACGGAGCGACACGACTCTTCCCGCGTTCCCGCCAAAACTCGTGAGGAGGTTCCTCACTCTGCAGCCCTAACCACCGGCAGCTTGAGCCCTGCCCCGCTGCCGGCGGCACACGAGTTTTTAAGTTTTTTTATATTATTTACGTTTCATATTTAATGTAAAAAATTAAGAAAAAAAAATATTCATGATAATAAATAAATATCATAGGACATTACACACAGCGCTATCTGACCCCAAACTAAGCAAAGCTTGTGCTATGGAAGTCAGATAACTGATAGAATACTTCAATAGTTTTTTTTATAAATACATACTTATAATACATACAGAACACCCAGACACAGAACAAACATTTGTTTATTCACAAAATGTTTGCCCTCAGTGGGAATCGAACCCACGCCCTATAGCTCTCAAGGCAGATATATTACCAATGAGCCAACGGGGCTGTCGAATGACGTGATGCCCTGGACTTTGCTTTGTTACTCAAAGTTCTGTGTGTCGCAGCAATGGTCATGGACAAGCGTTATCACTTACCATCAGAAGGGCGTCTCGTTCGTTTTATTACTTTTACATATTTTTTTCCTAAATAAACATGTTAACATTCAACGTTCACATATTTTGTAGCGATGATAGCTCAGTGGTTAGCGCGGTAGGTTCGCATGCCGAAGGGCGTGGGTTCAAACCCCAACAATGAGCTTGAGCTGCCGGTGAAGGAAAACATCGTGAGAAAACCATAGCATGGTGGTAGGGTACTTTCTAGTACTCGGCTGGCTAGCTACCACCCTCAAGTTGAAAATCTGCCGCCAAGCATCTAACGGTGTGTTCCGGCAGCCTCACTTGAGAGCCAGTTCCATTCCAGGCTAGGTGTGCTTTACCATCTTCGACCACACCTTCACTTAACATCAGGTGAGCTGTGGTCAAACAACTAGCCTGTCAATCATTAAAAAAAAAAAAACTTTTTTTACAAATATTTTTTTTACTATATTGGCATATTTACGACTTTAATAAAAACAGTTACGTTTTTATGCTATTTATAACAAATAGTATAATACCTAAGTGACGATCGTGGGTCGATTTGGCAGTTTCTTATTTTTTTTATGCGTCTGTTTGAATTGTGCCCAATAAATGTTTTTTATAAGTGTTAAATCAATGGGCTATCTGCATACCAAATTTCATCCAAATCCGTTAAGCCATTGCCGTAAAGAAGCGACAGGCGAATTTCGCATATTTTAATATAAGTGTGATTTGCGACATAAATAAAACAGTTATGCTATTTTTAACCTAACCAGGTTACCAAAAGTATGCTTGAATTATTTATATTGGACATTGTAAGATAAGACCTTGCAAACATCTCCTATCACTGACGAAATTGCGGTCAGAACCTGGCCTAGACCCCAAGAGTAGCCTAAAATAGAACTCGTGACTGTCTTCAAATAGACAAGTTAAAAATATACATTGAAAGTCCTTGCCGCTTTCTAAAAATACAAAATTGGATTGGCTCACCAAAACTGGTATATATACAAGTAAGTATCGAATCTCATGAATATTAAAAACATCGATGGTTTTAAGATCGATCAGCTTTGAAAAAATAATGGATTCGCTTTATTTATTTGGATTAACTTTTTATATGTATTTATTAAAAACTGATTGCAATGTGTTAATTACAAATAACAATTCATGATCTATTTATTTGCGCTGTGGGCAAGTACAGATGTAAACAAATAAACAACACATAACAATACAACAGCAACAACAATAATAACAATACATATTTGTTTGGTTTTTTTTACTGAAATGTAGTACTTACTAGTAACAAATAATAAATGATTATCCATTTATTTGCGCTATGGGTAAGTACAGATGTAAACAAATAAACAACAAACAACACATAACAATACAACAGCAACAACAATAATAACAATACATATTTGTTTGGTTTTTTTAACTGAAATGTAGTACTTACTAGTAACAAATAATAAATGATTATCCATTTATTTGCGCTATGGGCAAGTACAGATATAAACAAATAAACAACAAACAACACATAACAATACAACAGCAACAACAATAATAACAATACATATTTGTTTGGTTTTTTTTACTGAAATGTAGTACTTACTAGTAACAAATAATAAATGATTATCCATTTATTTGCGCTATGGGCAAGTACAGATATAAACAAATAAACAACAAACAACACATAACAATACAACAGCAACAACAATAATAACAATACATATTTGTTTGGTTTTTTTTACTGAAATGTAGTACTTACTAGTAACAAATAATAAATGATTATCCATTTATTTGCGCTATGGGTAAGTACAGATGTAAACAAATAAACAACAAACAACACATAACAATACAACAGCAACAACAATAATAACAATACATATTTGTTTGGTTTTTTTTACTGAAATGTAGTACTTACTAGTAACAAATAATAAATGATTATCCATTTATTTGCGCTATGGGCAAGTACAGATATAAACAAATAAACAACAAACAACACATAACAATACAACAGCAACAACAATAATAACAATACATATTTGTTTGGTTTTTTTTACTGAAATGTAGTACTTACTAGTAACAAATAATAAATGATTATCCATTTATTTGCGCTATGGGTAAGTACAGATGTAAACAAATAAACAACAAACAACACATAACAATACAACAGCAACAACAATAATAACAATACATATTTGTTTGGTTTTTTTTACTGAAATGTAGTACTTACTAGTAACAAATAATAAATGATTATCCATTTATTTGCGCTATGGGCAAGTACAGATATAAACAAATAAACAACAAACAACACATAACAATACAACAGCAACAACAATAATAACAATACATATTTGTTTGGTTTTTTTTACTGAAATGTAGTACTTACTAGTAACAAATAATAAATGATTATCCATTTATTTGCGCTATGGGTAAGTACAGATGTAAACAAATAAACAACAAACAACACATAACAATACAACAGCAACAACAATAATAACAATACATATTTGTTTGGTTTTTTTTACTGAAATGTAGTACTTACTAGTAACAAATAATAAATTATTATCCATTTATTTGCGTTTTTTTTTTTTTTTTTTTATAGTAGATAGGCTTGCGTTTGACCGCCATCCCGCCTGATGTTAAGCGAAGATGCGGTCTACGGTGGAGCACGCTTGCCTAGAAGAAACCGATTCACTCGCGACTTGAAGGTACCCAGACTATATTCATTGGGTAAGTACAGATGTAAATAAATAAACAACAAACAACACATGTATAACAATACAACAACAACAATAACATATTTATTTTTTTACTGAAATGTAGTATGGTGTAGGGGTGTTTTACGACGCCTAGGTGTACGGTACCCGGCGGAGCTCGAGCACCCTCAGGTCACGGTGGCCTCAACTTGGCATTGTGGACCACCAAAGGGGCAACAACACAAATTTATGATGATAAAAAAATTTACTTATATTTATTTTATTTTTATTCAAATTTAAAATACATATTAAAAAAATCTCGACACTGGCAGAATGTACATAATGACAAAAAGAAAAATTAAAATTTTTGAAAAACCCACACCGGTTAAAAAGTAATTGTCATCTATCTAAAAACATGCACCAATGAACCCCGAACCCATAACTGAAAACTGTATCAAAATCGGACTAGAAGTTTTGAAGAAAAATGGCAACATGGATTTGCACAAACAATGTTTGCAGCAGCGCCCCCTGGTGAGTTGTCACCGTAACACCTATCTAAAAACATGCACCAATCAAACCCGAACCCATAACTGAAAACTGCATCAAAATCGGACTAGAAGTTTTGGAGAAAAATGGCAACATGGATTTGCACAAAAAATGTTTGCTGCAGCGCCCCCTGATGAGTTGTCACCGTAACACCTATCTAAGAACATGCACCAATCAAGCCCGAACCCATAACTGAAAACTGCATCAAAATCGGACTAGTAGTTTTGCAGAAAAATGGCAACATGGATTTGTACAAACAAACATCCTCTCACCCCAAACGCATATACCGTCTCCGTTCCGTCGTGGGTAAAAAGAAAAATAGTGAAAACAGAATTTTCTACAAATTGTAAGTTGTGAAGTCGTCACACATTAGCCAGTGTCGCAAATCATTTATTTAAATAAAATAAACATATACTAAATTACAATAATATATGCAGAATCGAGATCCTTATCGATATTAAATTTGCATTTCGAGAAAAATACACGCAACCGTCTGACTTTCTATTCTATTTATAGGATTTTTTTTGAATATATAATTGGATCGTTTTAAAAAAAAATGTCAAAAAGGGTGATCCAATTTTGGGTATGGTTCAGTAGCCTAAGTTTTTTTACTTCACCAAGCACAAGATGCTGGCATTGATTTTAGTGTATGTTGTAGCGATGATAGCTCAGTGGTTTGCGTGGTAGATTCGCATGCCGAAGGGCGTGAGTTCAAGCCCCAACAATGAGCTTGAGCTGCCGGTGAAGGAAAACATCGTGAGGAAACCATAGCATGGTGGTAGCGTACTTTCTAGTACTCGGCTGGCCAGCTACCACACGAGAGTTGAAAATCTGCCGCCAAGCATCTAACAGTGTGTTCCGGCAGCCTCACTTGAGAGCCAGTTCCATTCCAGGCTAGGTGTGCTTTACCATCTTAGACCACACCTTCACTTAACATCAGGTGAGCTGTGGTCAAAGACCTACCCTGTCAACAATAAAAAAAAATGTTATGTATATTTTTTTTTTTTATGTGACAAGTAATGAGACGAACTAGACGCTCTCCTGATGGTAAGAGATAACGCCTGTCCATGACCATCGCAGCGGAACACAGAACTTTAAGTAACAAAACAAAATCCAGGGCATCACTGCTTTGGCGACTCATTACTTTGAGACTTTCGATGGTTAGTCTCAACAGCCCAGTAATTTCGCTAGCTGCAGTACCCTTCAAACCGGAATGCATCTTTGTATGTATGTACCTATATTACATACATACATAGACGTGTAAAATGCTATGTATACATGATTCAAACGTTACTTTAGATAAAAAATAGATATCTATTAAAAAAATTATAGTCAAGTTAGATAAATTTTAAAAATTAATTCCTCATCACTGTTGTAACAAGAACGACTTTTAACGGTAAATACACTAAAAATAGAATACACCTTGAACATCACTACATAGTATAAAACAAAGTCGCTGTCGCTGTCTGTCCGTCCCTATGTATGCTTAAATTTTTAAAACTGCGCAACGGATTTTGAAGCGGTTTTTTTTATAGATAGAGTGATTCAAGAGCAAGGTTTATATGTATAATACATGCATAATATTGTAGAGAAACACTGATAAATTTAGAGGTTTCTAATGTGATGTCGTAAACAAACATATTTTTTTGCGCTTACATTGCAAACGCTGGCTGAACCCCACGAGATAAATCAAAATAATGTACTACAGTATTGTACACCTTAAAAAGGTAAACAAAAAAGTCCGCGATGGTATATGTCCATCTCTTAAGGATAACCCACAATAACCATATTTTATCCTTTACATTTTACGGAGAAAAATGGCTTATTTACGAAGTGATTTTAAGCAATACAGCATTTATTTTTATCCAATTAAGTACCTTAAATACATTGTCCATTTAATATAGATCAATATGGCAGCATGTAATTTAAATTAATATTTCCTAAGAAATTGCAGATTTAAAATGCAGGGACATAGCGGTGTGGCGGTACCTTCCAATTTAAACGCCTACAATTTCTTCAATCAAATCTTTCCTCTTTTTTTTTTTTTTTCTTTAGTTTTGGCGTCGCGTTTTAGCATTTGCCAGTGTCAAGTATTTATATATTTAAAAGTTTCAAAAATTAAACAAGCGTCCTCGTAGCTAGTTATAGTCAAAGTCCAGTCTTAGTCAAGTCCAGTCATGCTTTAGTAAAGTAGTGGCGACTTTACTATAAAGCTTCGATGGAGTTTTAGAAGCAACACGAAAAGTCATGTTTCACCCCATTATATCATTTTCCCACACTCGCGCTTGTGATTCGGCACTTTATGAATAAAACACCACCATTTTTATGCATAAACACTCGACAAAACACAAGTTTTGGAAAAAATACAACGGAGCGACACGACTCTTCCCGCGTTCCCGCCAAAACTCCATCTTTCCTCTTTGTAATTACTGTAGATGGTTTTTGAAAACTTTGTTAGTTTTTGACGGGAACTCTGAAAATTGCTTTGTTGCAAATATTTTTATATCTGAAAAATTTGTTTATTGTTTATGAATAAAAACAGTGGTGGTATCTAAAAGTGTCAGTTTCATGGGAAAGTGCTAATGGGGTGAAATCTGTCATATCGCGTTGCTTTCGCCGTGTCTACTAGTGCTTTAAAAAAAAGTATTTATGTATTCTATCAGTTATCTGACTTCCATCACACAAGCTTTGCTTAGTTTGGGGCCAGATGGCGCTGTGTGTAATGTCCTGCGATATTTATTTATTTATTTATTTACTAATGCCTGATCGGACTTAGGAAATAATTAACACAGGCCAAATGCACAAAAAAAAAATGTTCCTGACGTATGTAATTTATAATGCAGTATTGTGATTGTTTTTTTTAGTTTATTCTTGTTTTATGTTAATTTGACTGATTTTAATGCAATAATTAAAATAATTTATTGTTTTGACTCCCCTTTTTATATGATAAATTTGACTTATTTAGGTACATTTCTGTATAATTTAATAAATGAGTGTAGAAATTGTATGATGTATTTTTTTTTTAATCAATTGTTTATTATTATTTAAATTTTATTAAAATTATTTTTAATGCTATTGTTATTTTAAAATATTAATTTATAATTGTGGAAATTCATTCTGAGTATTCAAGGTATATATTTAATTTATTTCCGCTTAACAGCCGTTTCGGTTACAACAGTAATGAGCATTTGAATTAAAATTTAATCTGATGTCTTATTAAACAAAATAAAATAACTTAAATAAATACTATTTACAGGTATAATTAAGTAAAGTAACTAAGACAAAGAGAGAGATGGAGAGGGCTATGCTCGGAGTTTCCCTACGAGATCGAATCAGGAATGAAGAGATCCGTAGACGAACCAAAGTTACCGATATAGCCCAACGGATTAGCAAGTTGAAGTGGCAGTGGGCAGGGCACATAGCACGCAGAACTGATGGCCGATGGGGCTGCAAAGTTCTGGAGTGGAGACCACGGACCGGCAAGCGCAGCGTAGGACGTCCACCCACAAGGTGGACAGACGACCTAGTAAAGACCGCAGGAACGCGCTGGATGCGAGCCGCTTCCAACCGATCTTTATGGAAGTCAATGGGGGAGGCCTATGTCCAGCAGTGGACGTCCTACGGCTGAAATGATGATGATGAACTAAGACAAATGTAAAATGTAAAATAATAATTAAATGTAATTACTTAATAATTACATTTAATTATCAATTATACATTACATGTAATTAATAATTATTAAAATATTACCTGACATTGCAACTAACTAAATAAATAAAATCCAGAAACAGAGAAAGAACTATACTTATATAATTTTTAAGTGGCAGCCAGCTCAGCTGTCTGGTAATAAGTTTAAATCAATTAGATATTATCTATGGATACACGCTTACCTAATTTCCACTAAGTGATTTTGCTCAATAAAACTGTCACCACAGATGTACAAATTAATCGTGAATGCAAAACGAGTTGGCCATTCAGCATTACACAAGAAGAGTCTCCTATTTAGTAGGACATCAGTGGAGTGACGATATACACGTAAGGCATAATGTTATGCCTTACGTGTATATGAACTCGCACGGTAAAGGCAGGATCTGTAGCTCCCTAAACATATCCACGACAATAATAATAATTGAAACCGCATCTAAAACAGTTTGACTTTCTATTCTATTATTAGAACGTTTCAATATTTCATTCGAACGTATTAAAAAATAACAAAAGGTCACCAGCGTCATATGAACAAACGTCACTTTTACATAAAAAACATATTCCGTAAGAAACAGTTTTAAATCGAAATTAATTCATGTATATAATACAGTAGCGGACGTCTCGCGGTTTCACCCGCGTAGATCCCGTTCCCGTTTGAATACAGGGATAAAAAGCCTATGTCACCCGGGGATAGTGTAGCTTCCCAACGGTGAAAGAATTTTTGAAATCGGTCCACTAGTTTCGGAGCCTATCCAATACAAACAAACAAACAAATTATAATAATAGTAGATTGTGTCACAAGGGACTTAAATAATTACACTTGGTAGTAGATCTCCTTAGCGGGAGGTCGTCTAGGTAGGTACCACCGCAGTACCAGATATTCTGCCGCCAAGCAGTACTGTGTAAACATTACTGTGTTCCGGTTTGAAGGGTACTGCAGCTAGCGAAATTACTGGGCTGTTGAGACTAACCATCGAAAGTCTCAAAGTAATGAGCGCCAAAGCAGTGATGCTCTGGACTTTGTTTTACTACTCAAAGTTCTGTGTATCGCTGCAATGGTCATGGACATGCGTTATCTTATCATCAGGAAAACGCATCGTTCGTCTGATTACGTTTACATTTAAAAAAAATCGAGGACTAGAGCGATTGTTTGAATTGAGAAACGATGGATTCTAGAGCAGAATCCCAAGCGTAGTGAGGTATTCGAAGTACATCGCCCGTGGTTAAATAAAGTTGTTACCGTGTGGCACACCTAGGTATCTGACCAGAGCTCACCTACTACTAAATAACCTGTAAACGGTTAATTTATAAATAAACCTAAATAAGAATAGATATGTAAAAACAATACCATTGTTTGCCCCCCATAAAAAGGCTAATATTTAAGATTTAATTTAATTTAGCTTCCTCTTAAAAAAACGGTATTAGAAGCGTTAAATCCGGTGTGATTATGTGAAGTTTAAATTTAAAACAAAAAAATTATAAAGAACGGCCAAGTGCGCTCTGGTTATGCTATAAGAATTCAGCACAAAATCTGTTTTGTTTTTACTTTAAGGTGGTTCGATTGCCATACAAATATTTTTTTGCCATTTATGGACAAATGGAGCATAATTTTACAGTGAAATCACAATTGCTTGAATAAAACAGTGGATTATTAGCATAAAATCAAATTTATGAATTATTTATGATTTTTAAATAAAACCCACTCAAATAAAGCTCACCTGATGTTAAGTGACGGTGTGGTCGAAGATGCTAAAGCAAACCTAGCCTGGAATGGAACTGCCGGAACACACCGTTAGATGCTTGGCGGAGCTGAAGGTCGTAGGTTCGTTTCCCACTCAGGACTAAAATTTGTGTGACTAAGACCGATATTTGTTCTGTGTCTGGCTGTATGTATTTACAAAAAAAATGTATTTAAGTATTCTGTCAGTTATCTGGTTCCCGTAGTACAAGCTTTGCTTAGTTTGGGGCTAGATGGCGCTGTGTTAAATGTAAAAAATTTTTTGCTTATTAGGGTTCCTTCACTTATTTTAAAATCGGTCACTCGCGTCTTAAGGATTCCATTCTCACTCACGATTCAATCTGACCTTGAAATGAACTAGATTATATTATTAGTTTATTGTTTACTGAGATAAAAACGACGAAATCAATTACATTTTACTTGGTGGTAGATCTCCTTAGCGGGAGGTCGTCTAGGTAGGTACCACCGCAGTACCAGATATTCTGCCGCCAAGCAGTAGCGTGTAAACATTACTGTGTTCCGGTTTGAAGGGTACTGCAGCTAGCGAAATTACTGGGCTGTTGAGACTAACCATCGAAAGTCTCAAAGTAATGAGCACCAAAGTAGCGATACCCTGGACTTTGTTTTATTACTCAAAGTTCTGTGGTCATGGACAGGCGTTATCTCTTACCGTCAGGAGAGCGTCTCGTTCGTCTCATGATTTTTCACATTAAAAAAAAAAAAAAAATTATCTCACATCTAAATAATATATGTCAATGAGGTTCTCACATAAACGGAGCCTCCGCTGTAGTATGTTCGTTGTTAATTACTCGTATAGGTATAGCTTCATTAATGAAAGTGTAATTGTAAGGTTTTGTTTGTACATGTGACTTGCCTTTAACATTATTGTTATTTATGGCCAATAAATATTACTGATTTTCTGAATAATAATTAATTAAAAACTATAATACAAATAATCAAAATATCAATATAATAAAATAAAAAAAAAATTACATATATATCTGAGAAAGCAAGGAAGCCGATAGCTTGTTCCATTCCTTGACCGTACGGATGAGAAACGTAGAATTAAATATACACAAAATAAATACCACCTAATCTGACAACCATAAAAAAAAAAGTTCTCCAAGCAGACATACTACCAATGAACCAACAGGGCTGCCTAACCAACAATATAAATATGTTTTCACTTCAAAAGAAGTAGATTTTGTAAAACTGACTGCTTGCATTGAAATTAATTGTTAGAAACTAGACAAACGGGATTTTAGGTGCATTTGGACTTATCCAGTTACTTGGTCGAGTTTCGTTTATTCTTTTTACTGTCTCCACTTTTCTATGAAAGTCATTTTTTTATTCATAACTAGCTGCGGTGTTACCCGCTACATGTTTTCGGGATAAAAAGTAGCCTGTGTGTTACTCCAGGGGCTCGGCTACCTCCATACCAAACTTCATCCAAATCCGTTCAGTACTTTTTTCGTGAAAGAGTAACGAACATCCATCCAAACTTTCACATTTATAATGTTAGAGTTATACTCTTTCACGAAAAAAACTACTGAACGGATTTGCGATTATTCCGTTTTTAACGTTAAGACCGTTAATTTTTTCACCAATAAAAAGTTGTGAAATTATCACAGTTATTTATTTTCAATTTATGTTTTTTGCTCTAGAAATATAAAGCAATAAATTTTAAAAATAGCAGGATATCTGGTACTGTGTTGGCACCTACTTCTACGTCCTGCTATGGAAATCTACTACCAAGTAAAGCGAAGTACCTTTTTCGTGGGCGCCTAACCTGAGTGACAATAAGAGCACACAGTGATCTCGCTGAAAAAGGAATTATTATACTCCCATTACAACTAAATGAACTTTACCTATCGCACCTTTTATAAAAAACACACACACACTACTACCGCGGTGTTACCCGCTATATGTTTTCGGGAGAAACACCTATATGTTAACCAAGGGTCTCAACTACCTCGATACCAAATTTCATCCAAATCAGTTCAGTAGTTTTTGCGTGAAAGAGTAACAAACATACTCACAAACTTAATATTAGTAGGATTAGCCAACTAAACCCTAATTTCATTTTCAATTTGGCAGCCCTGTTGGTTCATTGGTAGTATGTCTGCTTAAAGAGCTGTATGGCGTGGGTTCGATTCCCATCCAGGATAAACATTTTGTGGTATAAATAAATGTTTGTTTGGTTTCTGGGTGTTCTGTATTCATTATAAGTATGTATTTACAAAAAAAAAATATTTAAGTATTCTATCAGTTAACTGTCTTCCATAGCATAAGCTCTGCTTAGTTAGGGGTCAGATGGCGCTGTGTGTAATGTCCTATGATATTTATTTATTTATTTTCAATTTGGCAGCCCTGTTGGTTCATTGGTAGTATGTCTGCTTCAAGAGCTGAATGGCGTGGGTTCGATTCCCATCCAGGATAAACATTTTGTGGTATAAATAAATGTTTGTTTGGTTTCTGGGTGTTCTGTATTCATTATAAGTATGTATTTACAAAAAAAAAGTATTTAAGTATTCAGTTATGTCTGCCATAGTACAAGCTTTGCTTAATTTGGGGTCAGATGGCGCTGTGTGTAATGTCCTATGATATTTATTTTGATAGAAAATATTACGAGCCAGTCACTTGCTCGTTCCAGTTGTCTAGCACTGGACGAGTGCAAATACGCTATTTCTCCATTCACCGCAAAATTGCAATCGTAATTCTTATTTTGTCGAGAGCGAAAGAGACAACAACATTTCCGTTACTCTCTATGCAATTTTTGTCTAGATTAATATTTCCCAAAGTAATTGTCTACCATTGGTTAACGGGCACTTTTAATTGGTTTAACGTCAAAATTTTGAAAGTAATTTTTTACTCGACCTCACTTGTACCTATTAATTTTATTTACTTTATTACCGAGGCGTAAGATCAAAATTGCAACGTCTTCCCCTTCTCTATGGAAACGGAAAAGGTCAAATTATTTTATTGGATGTCGCTTTTGCAGTTAAATTATGCAAGCCAATAAGATAAGTTGGAAATCTTAGTCATGCAAACTACTTTTATGATTTGTTAGCTAGTAATAAATAAATTGTGACATTATGAAACCTGTTTTAAATGCAACGGTATACGGGGTTATAAGTTTGGGGTGTACAAAGCTGCAAAGGAGGCATTGTACCTACCAATAAAAGCAATTTTTAAACAGCTATCGTTCGTTGACCTCGACCAAATGTATGGTACATTTGGTTGAGGGTCAACGAACTTTTTCAATGGAACTGCTGTAACATTTTAAATAAAGGGTTTTGTTAAATAAAAAATAAATAAATGTTATAAAACATTACACACAACGCCATCTGACCCCAAACTAAGCAAAATTTGTACTATGGAAGTCAAATAACTGATATAATACAATTTTTTTGTAAATACATACAATTTTTCTTGGTGGTAGATCTCCTTAGCAGGAGGTCGTCTAGGTAGGTACCACCGCAGTATCAGACATTCTACCGCCAAGCAGTAGTGTGTAAACATTACTGTGTTCCGGTTTGAAGGTAGCTAGCGAAATTACTGTGCTGTTGAGACTAACCTCTTAAAGTTATGAACGTCAAAAGCGACGCCCTGGACTTTGTATCACTGCAATGGTCGTGGACACTTGGACAGGCGTTATCTCTTACCATCACGATAACGTCTCGCTCGTCTCACGTCTATTACGTAAAAAATCAGAAAAAAACGTTTGTTTATACCACAAATTGTTTTGTCCTGGATGGGAATTGAATCCACGCCCTACAGCAGCAGATATACTACCAATGAGCCAACAGGGTTGTCAAATTGATGAAATATAATTATAGTAAGTAGTCTGACAATAGTGAGTAGAGTGACCCCCTTTCAACTTACAGACCAAACTTATAACCCTTTATAAAGGCTTCGAAACCTAACTACCGTGTGATAAAAATCATGATTTACTATAAACTTGCGAGATGTTTGACGTTAACATTTCTAGTGAGAGCTAATGTAAAGGTAAAGTGACCATATGTCCCGTTTTGAATGGGACTGTCCCATTTTGAAGGGGGCTGTCCCATTTTGAACAGGACTGTCCCATTTTGAACGGGACTGTCCCATTTTCTGCTACTCAGTCCCGGTGTCCCTAGGGAAAGCTTCGGGACGTTGGTCCCGTTTTTTTGTTATAGAAAGGTTAATATTGATATCGAAATTCTTAAAAAACAATTAAGGCCGCAGTGTTTATCTTAGCGGATATGTGACAGATTGGAATAATCAAAACATTTGGAACTCATTTCAGAATATTCGGTGGAAGTTGTTCAATACTTATATACGAGCGATTAATACAAATAAAAATATAAAAGATTATATTAGTACCAGATATTCTACCGCCAAGCGGTAGTGTGTAAACATTACTGTGTTTCAGTTTGAAGGTGACTGCAGCTAGTGAAATTACTGGGCTGTTGAGACTAACCATCGAAAGTCTCAAAGTAGTGAGTGCCAAAGCGATGCCCCGGACTTTGTGTGCTACTCAAAGTTTCGTGTATCGCTGCAATGGTCTTGGACATGCCCTATCTCTTATTATCAGGAGACCGCGTCGTTCGTCTCATTACTTTTACATAAAAGCCAGTAACTCAAGACAACAGTGCAATTTTTTAAATTACAAATAGACTTACATTGACTACCATCTCGTCTGATGTTAAGCGAAGATGCGGTCTATGGTGGAGCGCGCTTGCCTAGAAGAAACCGGTTCACTCACGACTTGAAGGCACCCAGATTGTATCTACCGGGGAACACCCACTCGAGCAGCAAACTCCGTATTCTAACAGCTCGAACGATGAAGGTGGAATCGAATCGTTTTTGGAACATCGGTCATGAAGCGGTGTCACTTTTTAGAGCTCCCGGCTGTCTGATAGTAGAATGGAGAAGTTAGAATTAGATTACGTAAATCCGGACTCTCCAAAGAAAAATCCATTTAATCCAGAGAACTTGTTAGATTTGTACCAAGAATAGGTTAATGAAGTGTTTTGCTCTCGCTCTTGTAATCTGTTTTTCATCTGACGTAATTATAATGTCGCTAGAGATAATAGAGCGTGGAAAAAGTTATAAACCATGTTAATTTTTGAAGATCTAAATATGTATTTTCATTTTAGTACTTCGGTGTGATGGTCTTTTCTTCAATTCCCCCCATTTTGATAGAAATACTAAAAAATCGAGACCACACGGCGAAATATAAAAGAAATAAAGGATGGAAAAGAAAAAGCCGGGGCATTTTTGTGACATAAATGTCACATCACGCCACATCTTCGGAGTGGAAGACCCTTTTGTTATAGTAACATGCGCAGTTGCTAAGAATTGAAGGCGTAGTAATGCTCGCAGTTGCTAGCATTGAACACTACACGGGAATGTGGTTTTTCAAGATTGCCAATGCCAGCTTCAACCTGTTAACTTCCTACTGTGACGGTCACTAGAATTGCTGATGCAAAATAACTGAATTCACTAACCTTCTAAAAGTTTGCTAGGTATTAGATCTCTTTAGAAGGTTCTTTTAGGATCTATTTTTTTTCTTTTGGGTGTTGCTTTGTCTCCAACTCTTACTCTTCTTTCTCAACTCTTCGATATTGTCCAAGTCCAAGGCTCAATTAGCTGCCAAAAAGCTGGGTATTCCCTCGCAAGTGCGTCGGTTCTACACGTCGGAACAGTTGCTCACATTATATCAAGCAGGCAAGCAAGTTCGGTCGTGCATTGACCGAACGGCTCGCACTTTTGGGATGGGTCCGCCAAATACCAGCTGGCGGCGTTGGAGTCGATTGAGAAACGTTCAAAGAGACTGAGGATTCCCTCGTTCAAGCTAATCTTCATAGTCTTGGACATCGTCGCAAAGTTGCTAGTTTATCAAATTAATTTCCGATTGTGTGTTTCAGGACTGTATTCTGTAATTCCCTCATGCACGTTTACATCGGACGGCTAGAAGCTCGAAAAAGTGACGTTTCATGGTTGACGTTCCAAAAGCCCGTACGAAACGATTTGAACTTTCATTATTCGAAGGGCTAAAACGTGGAATACAATCTGAGTGTCTTCTAGGCAAGCGTGCGCTATCATAGATCGCATCTTCATTTAACATCAAGTGAGATTGCAATTAAACGCAAACTTAACAAAACTAAACAATACTTTTTTTTGATTTGAAGGGTACTGCAGTGACATTAGAGGGCTATTGCGACTAACCATCGAGTAATCAATTTTTGCTAGTTTTTCGCACTTAACATAAGATGTGCTGTGGTCAAACACTTAGCCTGTGAACCAAAAATAATAATATTCTTAAAACATTTAAAGACTAGCCTCTCAACTATAAAAAAAAAAGTTTGATGACATTTTATTGGACCTCCCATTTTGAGCGCAAGTAAAATAATTGCATCGGACCAGAGACTCTAGCGACTTTATTTTATTGTTGTATTCCGAGATATTATTTTGAAGATACAAGTATCATAGCCACTTATCTTAATTGTGATAAAAATACTTCCGTCTAAATATAGAAACATAGTTGAATCATCTCTCGGTTTTAACAAGATTTCGGCTTCCTTGGTAATTGTTTGATTTTTTTTGTGTGTTTTTTATTTTTATGCGTCTGCCTCTAGTAGTTTTGATTCATCATAGATCATAGTTTTATTCATGAATTTTTTAAGGTTGACAGGCTAAATGTTTGACCACAGAATAAATAAATAAATATCGTAGGACATTACACACAGCGCCATCTGACCCCAAACTAAGCAAAGCTTGTGTGATGGAAATCAGACAACTGATAGAATACATATATACTTTTTTTTTTGTAAATGCATACTTATAATACATACATACACATAACCTGATGTTTAAGTGACGGTGTAGTCGAAAATGGTGAACACTCCTGCAGGCGTACCATGAGGTTTTACGTTTCCATCCAATTGCGGGGCAGTTCAGTTTAGGTACCTAAACTGTCCCGCTTTATTTCATACCATGAGCATGTTAAAATTGGATCGCAACTGCATCGCTAGCTCTTCAAAGAACGAACGATACTTGTCTCTGGCTCCAATACTGTCCCGCTACCGAAGAAAAGGACAACGCTATACAAAAGTATAATTGTATCTCGTGTGAAAAATCTGTTCCGAAATTGTGATTGTCGGGAAGTATCGGTTTTCTTAATGTTTTATAATGATATGATATTTTAAGGTGAAATATTACTTAATACTATATTGCACTACAGCATAATTATTAACAAGTTTTATTTTTACGATTACCCTATCATTTACTTAAATTCCAAAAAAAAACTTTATTCTAAACAGAGAAACAATTACGACTCTTTGTTTCGGAACACACCTAATAAATACTTTTTTTTTCATTATTCATCTGCGAATGACAGCAAAAAGGTTGTTCAGATTTTTTTTCTTTGGTTTTGGCGTTGCGTTTTAGCATTTGCCAGTGTCAAATATTTATATATTTTCAAGTTTAAATAAGTGTCCTCGTAGCTAACGTTATAGTCAAAGTCCAGTCTTGGTCAAGTATAGTCCGCGTCAGTCAAGTCCAGTCATGCTTTAGTAAAGTAGTGGTGACTTTACTATAAAGCTTCGATAGAGTTTTGGAAGCAACACGAAAAGTCATGTTTCACCACATTATATCATTTTCCCACACTCGCGCTTGTGATTCAGCACTTTATGAATAAAACACCACCATTTTTATGCATAAACACTCGTCAAAACACAAGTTTTGAAAAAAAAAAATACAACGGGGCGACACGGCTCTGTCCGCGTTCCCGCCAAAACTCAAAAATTTTGATTTCTAATAATATAATATAACTCAAAGGTCGAAATAAACCAAACAAAACTGTTTTGTGGTTACAAATTTATATTATTGGCATTGTCAATAATAATGTCGTTAGTATATTTATAGTTTTATATTACTTATGTACCTATGTATTTCATGAGTATTTTTTTCGAATAGTTTGTTGTTATTGTAAATCAAAATTGTTCTTACAGACAGCCCTCAGAACGCGAAGGATAAATTACGCTCAGTTAGAGCAGCTGTGGGAATTACTCCATAGAAATCAAGTAATTGCTTTAGGGTTCAATAAGCGCCTACAGTTGAGGCAGCACACCCGCCGCTTTTGGGAGGAAGCAGCATCACGTTTAAACTCCCATGGGCATGGGGCTATTAAAGATATAATATCAAGAAAATTCACAAATTAAATAAAAGCAGACCAAACGGTCGATATTTATTAACTTTTTATTGAATCGTTATTTTGACAACTCGGCGGTACAGTTTAGGTGCAACTAACGTCAAATAACACCTCATGGTACGAATTGAATGAACGAAATGTCGTTTTCTGACAAGTTTGCGATGATGTTTATGTTTCGGCGGACAAAGATGGCGGCGACCTAAACTGTCCTGCTATAAGGACCTCATGGTACGAATTTGCCAAACGGTTCAGTTTAGGGCCTATACTGAACTGCTCTAACACCTCATGGTACGCCTGCTGGTCTGAACTGGAACCGAGGCTGCCGGAACACACCATTAGGTGTGAAAATTAAATTGTGTGTGAAGGTTAAATTAGGTGTTTGGCGGCAGATTTTTAACTTTAGGGAAGTTGTAGCTAGCCAGCTGAATTACAACTACATCCAAAATCTCAAAATAATGAGCGAGAAAGTAGCGATGCCCTGGACTTTGTTGTGCTTCTCAAAGTTCTATATATCGCTGCAATGGTTATGGAAATGCGTTCTCTTATCATCAGAAGAGCGTCTCGTTCCTGTCATTACTTTAACATAAAAATTACTCAACCATCATGCTGTGGTTTCCTCACGATCACTTTTCTTTCACCGCTAGCTCAAGCTTATTGTCGAGGTTTGATCCTATGCTATTCGGCGTGTCATCCGATCGCGCTACCCACTGATCTATCATCGCTACAAAAGATATTACGTTATTTATTTTATTCACATACATATGAAGTAATAACAATATCAGATTATTTGTCATAAATGACGGTAAATTACATAGTAATGTTATCTGTTTTTCGTTAATCATCTCGTTTTTAAGAGTCATCTTTAAAAAAACTGTTTTGACGAACGTTGTTTTGATCAATTGCGCATTTTTATGTTTTATGAAAGACCTGTTTCTGTATCGTTGCGTTGTTACGATGTATGTTATTGTCCTCTTGTAAGTAAATCATAACGCGTAGTTTACTTTACGTAAACGGCTGATGTTTAAATATGACAAAACTCTTATTTATATTACTTTGTTATATATAAGTATAGTATACACAATACTTATATCACACTTGACATATAGTTGAATGTTAAATATTTTTATTTCAATTTTGTAATTTTGGTGTGAACAATTAATTTGGTGTGAAAAAGTTGGTTATCTAGCTCGCGATATAACAGACCTCTTACCACTTTTTCGTATCCTAATTTATTTTCACGTGATCACCCTACGAAACGTTTGAAAATTATGTCTAGGTGACAAAATCGTGTAAATTCTGTTTTTTTTATTGTAACTGATTAGCGTTGCCTTTCCACTTATTTGATATCACCTGAACCCCGGGATAGCCGGAAAACGAAATAAAACATAATTGAGTATTCATTTTACTTTCATCTGAACATTAAACTTTTCTCAAGCTTCTGATACTGTTTGATATTTCTCTAAAATATACCGAATCTCACCAACAACGTCTCTTCCTTCCAGAAAGATTCTGCGATGTCACGCTGTACTGTTCGCCCAGCTTCGCGACCCAAGTCCAGAACAAAGACACAGTGGAACCACAGAACATACGAGGAGTGTCCCTCAGGGCGCATAGGTAAGGCCGCTACATTTCCTGTTTTTTGTGTTTAAGTAATAAGAAGACAAAATGACTGACTGAATTTTACAGTTTAGACTATAGAGCATACAAAATTATTACTGCCTCTGTTTGTGATTCTTGACATAAAGTGATTAGTAAATATCGCAAAATCGAGCACAACCGTCACTATCCTCAGAAATTAAAAACTTTAACAGTTCCAAATCTGGCGGAGCAATGCACTACGCTTGTCTGAGATTTATAATTTGAATATTTTTATGTTTAGTTATTTTACGTATTAGTAATTTAGTTGCCTCCTATACTATTCTCATCTATTACTGTCGGAAGCTCAGGTGGTCGATAAAGAGACATCGTTATGATTCTACTTTTGTTTGTGCGAACGAAATGATACCCGATAGATGTAATCTGGGCATCATTTTATTTATTAAATCGATCAAATCAGTTTGTTCTAGGCGATATTCTTCATGCTTTGTAGACTTCACCTTCTGCTTATGTCGAGAGAGAGCGTGAGAGAGAAAGAAAGAGAAAGCACGACAAACGTTACAACGTACTGTTTATCATACAAAAATATTCTAATTTATCTGACTATACGTCATCATGTTCGTACGTGTGTTTTTGAAATGTTATCTTTCTAACTATGTTTACCGCTCTTATCGCGTTAATAGACTTTGTTTTGAAATTTACTTGTTTTCTGTCCGACGCTTTGTTATTATTACTACTGAATCACTGGATCATTCTTAGTTATTTACATTTATTTATTTATTTAATTGAGTAATTGTGTGACGTATATTTTAGAAAACAATGTTTAAAATGAAAATAGTTCGTAATCTTATATATATATATTGATATTATTTAGTCACTCTTCCTGGTGACTGCGGAAAATTACTGAGTCAAATAATTTTGTGACATACTCGTACGGCCAAAAGTATCTCAATTTACGCAATTTTTTCTACTAAACAGTAACTCAGTAATGTAGTTCAGAAATTCTGCCCGATTTTAAATGACTCAGACATTGGTATATTATCTGATTAACTCTACCTCTTCAAAAGCTAAGCATGGCAATGCTGCCAGCATTCTGGCCATGTGGCCAGAATCCCTCCCTCCTGACGGATTTTTAGACTAAGTTTTTTTGTATACATTTTGTAAACAGTATAATTTATTTTTATTTTGTTTAATAAAGCTTACCTCTGCAATGTCTAAAATGTTTCCATTATCTGTATTTTGAGCTCAATTCTTGGCCGTCCCATGGCTTATCATCAAGCAGGATGTGATAAAATGCAAGCATAATAATATAACCAATAAAATAATCATTAATTTGTCAATATCGAACCACGAGATTTCGAAATAAAGCACTAGTATCATAACTACTTTTTTCATTTGGTAAAATGATTGTTGCACCAGATAAGTAAAACTAATCAGCCCCATGTTAGTAACGTCTTACTTTAGACGGGGCATACTATTGCACCAGTATAAGGCTATTGGTTCTAGACGTAAAATTTTGAAATTGTAATTTAATGTTTCCAGGGTGGTGTTGGCAGCATGCTCGGAACTGCTCGGCACTTTGCTCGGTGCGCACGAGGCGCAAGGCGAGCCGGTGCTCGTGATCGACGGCGCAGAGCCTGCGCACTTGCGGGCGTTGCTCGACTACATGTACACAGGGGAGATGAACGTTCATCATGTGAGTACTTTAATACAGACAACAGCAGAGAGTTTCGTAACTTATGTTACGTCTAAGAGTGTCGGAGACTAGAGTGTGAGCAACATTGGTTTTTCATCCTTGTCTTTTTTATGTAAAAGTAATGAGACGAACGAGACGCTCTCCTGATGGATATAACCCCTGTCCATGACCAAACGTTGCAAAACAAGGTCTGGGGCTTCGCTACACGATCAATAATATAAATGTTGTTTTGTTAATTCTTACAATCAAAATTCGCGCGATTTTTTTTTTAATGGTTATCAGGCCAGATGTCTGACAACCTGATGTTAAGTGACGGTGTGGTCGAAGATGGTAAAGCACACCTAGCCTTATGCACTTGCGAACAAGTACATAATTTCATGTTGTTTTTACTTCCAGTCGCAACTGGCAAGCCTGCTGAAGACAGCGGAAGAGTTGCGGATAAAAGGGTTAACGGATATACGATGGAATAACAAGGATGAACCTCCCGATTGCACCACAGGTAACCAAGACATACATATATTATGTTTCCAAGATAGCCAAAGTAGCCATCGAGGATGTTTCCAAAACAATAGGTATTAAAGCCAATGCAGGCTCCGGTTAAGTAACCGCGTCTGCGGAAAATTCGTCGAATCATAAATGCTTTTCAAGCGACCATAAATTACCTTATGTGCAGTTTTCATTATGTATGAAAACTGCATATAATGGTGAAATAAAAATTGAGAGTTATAAACAGACATTTAAAACAGCATCATTTTTTATCATCATCAGCAGATTTTAATCATTTGCTTGGAGGTCTCTCCTGATTACGCCATTTATTCGGTTCCAGTTTATTTCGTGACTGTTGTAATCGGAAACCATCTTTGATATTGGCTTTTAATTTTTCAGGTGCAGTAACAACGGTACCCAAAACAGAAGCACATAAGTTAAAAAGCAGCGATGAAGCCAAGAAGCAGTCCAAAGCTTCCCCGAAGCGAATATCCCCCACCCCCACCCAACTATCTCCGAAGCTATCTCCACAGTCCCTCGCCATCACCGACGTCCAGATATCGGATCCTAGGAGTCTGCTCAAACGCGAGCCGGAAGATGGGGAAACCAGGATCAATATTAATGGTGAGTGTACTTTGTAGTAGTCCTTTAAAGGAGATCGTCTAGGTAGGTATTACCGCAGCATTAGATATTCTGAGAAATTTAGAATTCCTTTTCCAGCTGTTGTCGAAACTATCTACGTTCTTAATCAAATGAAAACCGAGAGGATGAGAAACCGTAATCGGTCAATGGTGTATATTTTGGTAAGGTCTGCTGTGCAGGAAATTGCCTAGTTATTTCATCGTAGTATCCTATACTTTGAGATATTCTTTCGTTCTTTAATCTCTTGTTAAGATAGACAGTATCCCTACACTATCTCTAAGACATCCTTAACTTGAAATTTGACATAGAACCCCAAGAATTCGTGAAAGCTCTGATGACTGAATGTGTTTATTGTGATTGGTCTCAGTAAGCGATAAAACGCGACAAATAGAAGCAAAATATGTCCAGCATTTATTATTTATGGTCTATATAAAAATCACCCCCGCTTCGACGCAATCACAGCAGCCCCTCGTCATCATTATCCAGCAGATATCTGACCTGTGTTCAGGTCTGTTCAAACGGGAATTCGAAGATGAAGAAACCAGGATGAATTTTAATGGTAAGTAGACTCGATAGGAGATCTTCTTAGCGGAAGATTGCCTTTGTAGTCGAGTATATTTTGATTCTTTTCCTCTCGTCAATAAGAAAAAAGTTAGGTTCCACCCACCGCAACATAAAATATTTTGCGTATTTATTGTTTGCCTACCTTTTTTTGTATGGTGGACAGGCTAGGTGTTTGACCACAACTCACCTGATGTTAAGTGACGGTGTGGTCTTAAATGATAACACACCTAGCGTAGAATATAACTGGCTCTCAAGTGAGGCTGCCGGAGCTATCATCGCAACAAAAGCTGACGATGATATATATTATCATAATAAGAAACCTTCCTGAGCTTTTAATGTTCTCGAAAATGATTGAAGTTTGCCTTCTTCTTAATTATGTTGACTCGATCAGATCTCCATACAAACGCCTCGTTATAATTACCACATACACGGACACTACACACTTGTAGTTTTTGTACACGCTTGAATGTGTGCGTGGAGTCTAAGGTTGTCACTGCATCAATAACATAATTGTACAGTTACCCTCCTGTACATTGTATACCATATTGTACACTTATACTCCTAGCTTTGTCCCGTTTACTTGACAAACAGCCGGGAATACCCATTTTGAAAGGAAACATTGTCGTGGTCGCGTGGCGCGTGCGGCGCGTCCCTTGCTCTAATCGGCTCCTCGACAGCTCAGAATCGCATGCGGGGTGAGGAAGCCCCGATTGGGTGGGGGGAAACAGTGCCCATTCTATACCTAGTGTTATGGGATTATTCTCTTAAAGAGTAGAGTTCCGCGCAGTTAATAAAACCAAGGTTATTCTGAAGATTTCATATTTGTTTTAGGAGGTCCACCGCCGCTAATCAAGATTCATACGAAAGAAAAACCCACATTGAAACGGGAAAACTCCGACTCGTAAGTAGTTTTTATTCAATACTGGCTTTTGTGCGCGACTTCGACACAACAAGACAAGATTTGCACTTGTTTTTTTAGTCAATGAAAGTAGCCCTATGCAGCCTATTAGATGACAATTGAAAGTCAACTTCATTTTATGTATTTCATTAAAATAAACCCCATCTTATAGTTTAAAGAGTTTTAAACGTAAAAATAATGTACAGGAATGTACTATTTCGAAATGGTTTTGGAATCAGTTTCTTTACATATCTTCTTCTCGCTGCTATACGGTAAAATGGGCTATTAATTCGGCTATTATCTAATCTCATGCTAGTATAAATCTGAGTTTGACCACCAACTGGTAAACGATGATGTAGTCAATAATGAAGTTTGTTGTGATTATTCAAATTGCAATGACTGTGTAAATAAATGTGTGTTTTGTTTTCAGAGACCACAGTCCGAGTCCGAAACGAAAAAGACTACCAAGCGGGACGGAAAACACAGACGACGAATCTATAAGTGGAATGAAAACGTAAGTTTATATTATACTCAAACCCCAACAATGAGCTTGAGCTGCCGGTGAAGGAAAACATCGTGAGGAAACCATCGCATGGTGGTAGGGTACTTTCTAGTACTCGGCTGGCTAGCTACCCTCAAGTTGAAAATCTGCCGCCAATCATCTAACGGTGTGTTCCGGCAGCATCACTAGATAGCCAGTTCCATACCAGGCTAGGTGTGTACCATCTTCGACCAAACCGTCACTTAACATCAGGTGAGCTGTGGTCAAACATCTAGCCTGTCAACCATAAAAAAACACTAAAAATTATCTTTTCTTTTTCTTCTAATAAAAAAATGTTTATTTTTTTTGCAGAGAACGCGATAATGACTGGCAACACGGAAATCTGGTGAGTATCTGAAGAGTCTTTCATCATCATCATCTCAGCTGTAGGATGTCCACTGCTGGACATAGGCCTCCTCCATTGACTTCTATAAAGACCGGTTGGAGGTGCGGTCTTTATTAGGTTGTCCACCTTGTGGGTGGACGTCCTACGCTGCGCTTGCCGGTCCGTGGTCTCCACTCTCACACAACCACCACAGAACTTTGCAGCCCCATCGGCCATCAGTTCAGCGTGCTATGTGCCCTGTCCACTGCCACTTCAACTTGCTAATTCTCTGGGCTATGTCGATTACTTTTGTTCGCCTACGGATCTCCTCATTTCTGATTAGATCGCGTAGATGACCCACAAAATCCTAATCTTAAGTATTTTTCACAGTAATGAAAAATAAAAAGTCATGTCTTTGCTTTTCCCCCTTTTTTTTGTATTTGCTTTGAAAAATGTCGCCTTGTATTTCAGGATATAACAGCGGAGCGCGTGGTGGCGTGGGGAGGGGGTCAGTCGCGCGATTCGTCGGACGACGAGTGGGCCGACGCGCCGACCGACATCGGATCCTTCCTGCACACACGACTCCAAGTCGACGGAGACAACAGTAACGGTATGAACTCATTGCTTCGTACAATACAGACTAGGAAAACATCGTGAGGAAACCGTAGCATGGTGGTAGGGTACTTTCTACCCTCAAGTTGAAAATCTGCCGTCAAGCGCCTAACGGTGTGTTCTGGCAACCTCACCTCACCAGAGCTAGTTCCAGGCTAGATGTGTTTTAAAACTCATTTAATGACATGTTTAAAATTTTGAAGTGACTTTGTATTTTGTATTTTGTACCATCTTCGACCGTTACTTAACATCAGGTGAGCTGTGGTCAAATACCTAGCCGGTTAAAAAAAACAGTTTAAATGGATTTTATGTAAGTAGAGGTACCTATTTCAATGTAATTAGGTTTATTTAATTTGGTGATTTACTTAAATCTACTAAAAAGTTAAAAATAAATTTAAAGTAAAAAAAATATTTTTAAGTACAAGCTTTTATTTGGAACAATGTACTAAAAAATTAAAAATAAATACTAGTAAGTACGGTGTGATCGAAGATGGTAAAGAACACACCGTTAGATGCTTGGCGGCAGATTTTCAACTTGACGGTGGCAGCTAGCCAGCCGAGTACTAGAAAGTACCCTACCACAATGCTATGGTTTCCTCACGATGTTTTCCTTCACCGGCAGCTCGAGCCCATTGTTGGGGTTTGAACCCAAGCCCTTCGGCATGCAAACCGACCGCGCTAACCACTGAGCTAACATCGCCACAAGCTTGAGGCATTACAGGTTATAAGGCTAGGTACTTACTATACTTCTGTACTTACGTTGCAAATTAAATAAAAGTTAGTAAAAAAATGTTTCTACTAAGATATAAAATATTATCTACAGATGAAGAGTCGAACGATAGCAACAACGTCACCGTTCCCGTCTCGCAGAGCAGCACCGCGGTCTCCATCCCTATTGTGCCGGCAGAACCCGTCAAACTAGACCTACTCTCGCAACTTACAACTAAACGTACGTACCACGGCAACACAACACAAAACCCATACTCTGTCCATAATGTTAACCGCTTTTTGACAGCTCATACAAAGTTGACGACATAACTTTTTTTTTCTTTGGTTTTGGCGTCGCATTTTAGCATTTGCCAGTGTCAAGTATTTATATATTTTCAAGTTAAATAAGTGCCCTCGTAGCTAGTTATAGTCAAAGTCCAGTCTTAGTCAAGTCCAGCCCGTGTCAGGCAAGTCCAGTCATGCTTTAGTAAAGTAGTGGCGACTTTACTATAAAGCTTCGATGGAGTTTTGGAAGCAACACGAAAAGTCATGTTTCACCACATTATATCATTTTCCCACACTCACGCTTGTAATTCAGCACTTTATGAATAAAACACCATCATTTTTATGCATAAACACTCGATAAAACACTAGTTTTGGAAAAAAATACAACGGAGCGACACGACTCTTCCCGCGTTCCCGCCAAAACTCGGCATAACTTAGTACAGCGTCCAGCAAAATAAATACGGTTTAATCTAGCATTACTTCTTTACAAGGCTGTGTTAACTTGAAAGCAATTTTTATTCAACCTTTTGAAGAGGTAATTTTTTTTTTAATATATAGGCTTGCGTTTGACCGCCAACTCGCCTGATGTTAAGCGAAGATGCGGTCTACGATGGAGCACGCTCGCCTAGAAGAAACCGATTCACTCGCGACTTGAAGGATTGTATCTATAGGGGAGCATCCACTCGGGCAGCAAATTTCATTGTTTAGCGGGTCGTACAATGAATGTTGAATGAAGTTAGATATATAATGTTTTAAGATATTTATTTCTCACTAGCTGCGCCCCGCGGTGTTACCCGCTTCATGTTTTCGGAATAAAAATTAGCCCATGTGCTAATTATTTTGTAACTGTTTGATTGATTTTGTTTTTGTGTTTTTTGTTACAAAATAATTTTTTTTTTTCAATTTTTCTTTCTTTCAATCCAGGGTTTCAGCTACCTCCATACCAAATTTCATCCAAATCCGTTCAGAAGTTTTTGCATGAAAGAGTAACAAACATCCATCCGAACTTTCACATTTATGATATTAGTGGGATAAATTTGGCGAATCAATTCTGCATTCCGTCACGTGACCGTGAACACCAAACAAAGAGTGACGTCACGCCATTGCTGCTGTTGTAATTTTTGTAAAACAAATGCACATACAGATATGATTGTTTCACACGGTGTGACGTCATTTGTACGTCCTAACCGTTTTCATGCAAAATACGTGATGTGAATTTGCGTTTTTTTTTTAAACTAACATTTAATTTGACAGCCCTGTTGGTTCATTGGTAGAATGTCTTTTTGTACTGTGTCTGGGTGTTCTGTATGTATTATAAGTATGTATTTACAAAAAAAAGTATTTAAGTCAGCTGCCTGAGTGGGTGTTCCCCAATGAATATAGTCTGGGTACCTTCAAGTCGCGAGTGAATCGGTTTCTTCTAGGCGAGCGTGCTCCACCGTAGACCGCATCTTCGCTTAACATCAGGCGGGATGGCGGTCAAACGCAAGCCTATCTACTATAAAAAAAATAAAAAAAGTATTCTATCAGTTATCTGACTTCCATAGTACAAGCTTTGTTTAGTTTGGGGTCAGATGGCGCTGCGTGTAATGCCCTACGATATTTATTTATAACATTTTTGTGGTATAACAGATATCAAATTATTACCAATTTTTCAAATTTAGGTATCTTATCGTCGACTTTGTTGCAGCAACAGTAGGTCCAAAATCGGGCCCCACGGACCCCCGTTTCACGGACGTGATCAAACTCAGCGAGTATTTACAGCACGGGAGAAGACCACAGTTCTGGGAGGAGCACTACGTTAAACGGGTAAGCATTACCAATTAATTAATGTTATAATAAACGAACGAACGAAATATTAAATAGATTTTTCTTGAAACATGCTTGAAAATTTGAGTATTATTTCGACAACTTCCTTCGAGATAAATCGAAATTTGCTGTACTGGCTAAATACATTTTTTTTTCCTTCTAATGATGTATCTGTTTTTTGTTAGAGCCTAGTCGAGACTAATAAGCAATTTTAATGTAACTTAAATTGCTAAGTAGAGTATAAACAAGTTTGTAGCGATGACAGCTCAGTGGTTAGCGCGGTAGGTTCACATGCCGAAGGACGTAGGTTCAAACCCCAACAATGAGCTTGAGCTGCCGGTGAAGGAAAACATCGTGAGGAAACCATAGCATGGTGGTAGGGTACTTTCTAGTACTCGGCTGGCTAGCTACCACCCTCAAGTTGAAAATCTGCCGCCAAGCATCTAACGGTGTGTTCCGGCAGCCTCACTTGAGAGCCAGTTCCATTCCAGGCTAGGTGTGCTGTACCCTCTTCGACCACGCCTTCACTTAACATCAGGTGAGCTGTGGTCAAACACCTGGCCTGTCAACCATTAAAAAAAAAAAGAATGCGTCCATCGCCACTTTTTTTGCTGTAGGGGAAGACACATTGTTCGTGTGTTCTATAATATGTAGTACTCACTGCACTGACATTACTAACTTAATACACTAACTCAAAAGGTTTTGTCCTTTTTAGTCTTCTTACTAAATCCGTGTTGTCGAGGAGCTGGGTAGCCTCGACATTCACATGTTGATGAAGTCTATTTTCATGAGCTAAATACATGCGAGCCAGTGTTATTATCAAAAATCTAAAAAAATATCTACACTTTAAATTTGCCGTATTTGAGCGGAAAAGCACGGAATTCGGTATATGTAAAGTTTTTTTTTGTATTTATTTTATATTTTTTACTGATAGTAAACTTCATTTTATGAAACTAATTTGAATATTTTGGCTTTCTATGCGGCAGTTTAATTCTAATACGTTTTCAAACTTTTTATACTTATGACGTCATGAGGTCGGCTGAATGTGTAGAATATGCCTTTGAAAGGTTTTATTTAAATTTCGAAAAAAAAAATTGGAGAAAATGACCCTACAGGGCCGTTTATGAAACCGTCAATAGAATGAACACGACCTGTATTTTTTTTTTTTTTTTTTATAGCTGACAGGCTAGGTGTTTGACCACAGCTCACCTGATGTTAAGTGACGGTGTGGTCGAAGATGGTAAAGCACACCTAGCCTGGAATGGAACTGGCTCTCAAGTGAGGCTGCCGGAACACACCGTTAGATGCTTGGCGACAGATTTTCAACTTGAGGGTGGTAGCTAGCCAGCCGAGTACTAGAAAGTACCCTACCACCATGCTATGGTTTCCTCACGATGTTTTCCTTCACCGGCAGCTCAAGCTCATTGTTGGGGTTTGAACCCACGCCCTTCGGCATGCGAAGCGACCGCACTAACCACTGAGCTATCAACGCTACGAAATGTAATAACTTGACAGGTGATGGAAGCGGTCAGGCTCAAGGAGTTGGAAATGAAGCAAGCGGCAGAAATCCTTGGAGTCAGCTACGGGACCCTCTACGGCCGGTATCGGGATGTTTACGGCTGTATTAATAGGCCTTACAGGTCAGTAGATGTATAAGACAGAAGCTGCGGGCGTCGATGCAGTGGCGGCCTTAGGGGGTGGCAAGCAGGGCAACCACCCGGGGCCTCGCGTCCTCGTAGAAAAAAGTCTTTACCATACATGTAAGTGTATCTCGCGCCTCGCACTTAACAAAACCCCCTCTGAACGCACGGTTTCATTATTAGTGCAAGCATGTTACGGCCACTCGAGCACTTGAACTATTTTTTTAGTAAAACGGACTTCAAAGAAAAAGGGCCGCACAATGATCTGTCGCCCCGGGCCTCGCAACAGCTAATGCTGCCGCTGTCGATGGGTAATGTTGGAGCAACGAAACAGCAGTAAAATCAATTCACCCCAGCCCCTACTATTTCATCCGGGATTCATGTTTTCGGGATAAAAAGTAGCCTATGTGTTAGTCCAGGATCTCAGCTATTTCCATACCAAATTTCATTAAAATCCGTTCAGTAGTTTTTGCGTGAAAGAGTAACAAACATCCATCCAAACTTTCACATCCCACTAATATTAAAAATGTGAAAGTTTGGATGGATGTTTGTTACTCTGATGATTTGAGTGAAATTTGCTTTGGAAGTAGCAAAGACACTGGATTGAAAGAAAATAAATTGAAAAAAAAAATTAATTTTGTAACAAAAAAACAAAAACAAAATCAATCAAACAGTTACAAAATAATTAACACATGGGCTAATTTTTATCCCGAAAATATGTAGTGGGTAACACCGCGGGGCGCAGCTAGTATAAAATATATCAATTAAAAAAAAAATTACAATTTCTAGAGCCGTCCGCGATTTCTGGCAAGTGAAAGGTCCGTCCGAAGTGCTGGAGCGCTTGCAACGTGGCGAGATATCTTTGGACGCGGCGGCGAGTGCGCTCGGCGTCAGTGTCGCGAATCTCGCCGCACATGTCGCCGACTTTGGACCCGGTAAGTTGCACTATCGGAAACAACGCCATCTATCGCACGATGACGTAAATTGATACGATTTCGAATTTGTAAAACTTAAAGTAGCGCCATCTCTCGCACGATGACGTAAAGCGATACGATTTCGAATTAGTAAAACTAAAAGTAGCGCCATCTCTCGCACGATGACGTAAAGCGATACGATTTCGAATTAGTAAAACTAAAAGTAGCGCCATCTATCGCACAATGACGTAAAGCGATACGATTTCAAATTAGTAAAACTTAAAGTAGCGCCATCTGTCGGTCGATAACATGACGATGAATACATACAGTACACCCAGACACAGAACAAACATTTGTTGATACCACACAATATTTGTCCTGAGTGGGAATCATTATTATCGTTAAATAAACGTTATCTGTTTTTATATTCCAGCAAGCGAGTTCGATCCCATCCCTATCGAGGTGGACGCATCCCTACGGAATCGATCTTACAGTACAGGGTCGTCCGGCAAGCCTGCGCCTCCACGAAAACCCACTCCGGACTCTAAGGTTAGTTTTAGCACGAAGTCTCATCACGAAGTAACGAAACATCTTCGATCAATAAAATATAACCCATTGATCGAAGCGAAATATTGATTCAACACTACTTTATGACGTGGGTCCCTCAAACTCAGGGATGTAAGGACTAAAGTATACGTGTGTTGTGTGTGTGTGTAGTTAAGTTAGACTAAAGTATATAAGTTATAATTATAGTTATTAGTAACAATTTTTTATTTCTATTATAAATTTGCGTGTAAAAAAACTATAGGTGTAATAAGACATGTTCTCCGTGATATTATATTGTCTGACATTTTATTTTCCCTAGTATTGTAAGAAAGTGTTTATAGCAAAATAAATAAGTGTTTATGGCAATATAAATAAGTGTGTATGACAAAATAAACAAATGTTTATGGCAAAAAAAAACACGTGTTTATGGCAAAATAAACAAGTGTGTATGACAAAATAAACAAATGTTTATGGCAAAAAAAACACGTGTTTATGGCAAAATAAACAAGTGTTTGTGAAAAAATCATCAAATGTTTATGGCAAAATAAACAAGTGTTTATTGCATAATAAACAAGTGTTTATTGCAAAATAAACAAGTGTGTATGGCAAAAATAAACAAGTGTGGATAGCAAAATAAATAAGTGTTTATGGTAAAATAAACAAGTGCTTATGACAAAACAAGAAAAACGACAGGTGTCTTTCCGTTTTGTTTCATGCTATTATTACCTGGAATAGACCGTTTTAAGCAATAAGGCCGCCACTTATGACACTAGTTTATAATACTCTTATAGTACATAATATAAAGTAGATTTTATATCTATACTAATATTATAAAGCGGTAAGATTTGTATTTTTGTATGTAACAAATAAACTTAAAAACTACAGGACCGATTTCAAAACATATTTTACCGTTGGGATGTTACACTATCCCCGGTTACTTTCTATCCCTGTATTCCCACGGGAACGGGAACTACGCGGATGAAACTGTGAGACGTCCGCTAGTCAGTTATATGGATAAATGCTTTGCTTAGTCTGAGGGCTACGTGGCGATGCATGAGATATCGTCCGAAATTTAATTGTATATAAATAAATAAATATCGTAGAACATTACACACAGCGCCATCTGGCCCCAAACTAAGCAGAGCTTGTGTGATGGAAGTCAGATAACTGATAGAATACATAAATACATTTTTTTTTTGTAAATACATACTTATAATACATACAGAACACCCAGACACAGAACAAACATTTGTTTATTCACAAAATGTTTGCCCTGAGTGGGAATCGAACCCACGCCCTACAGCTTTCAAGGCAGATATACTACCAATAAGCCAACGGGGCTGTCAACGTGATGTTTTTGTCCGCAGCCTATTAAAAAAGTGGTGGTCGGCAGTTCTAACGACGAAGAATGTATTCCGGTGTCGATAATAACCACGCAAGAGGGGAAGAGTCCCACGGCCACCAGTGGGCCGGCCACGAGGTCTTCAGGTAATGCTCCTCCAAATTCTTTCGCGTGGAATTTAACAAAAAATGTTTACTCTGTTCGCACAATTTAGGAAGAGTTAATAATTCTGTATTTGCAACGTAATACCCGTGTTAATCTTAACCTCATTCTTCTTATTTGCAAATCGAAGCTTCGAGTTTTTTAAAACATTTTTTGTATTAATCTCATTAATATCAAAATCTATATATCTATATATCTCAATATCAATATCTTTTTTAAGTTCTGTGTATCGCTGCAGTGGTCGTGAACAGGCGTTGTCTCTAACCATCAGGAGAGCGTCTCGTTCGTCTCATTACTTTATACATTAAAAAAAAAAAAAAAAATCTCTTGAGACTTAATAAATAAATATCATAGGACATTACACACAGCGCCATCTGACCCCAAACTAAGCAAAGCTTGTGCTATGGAAGGCAGATAACTGAAAAAATACTTAAATAGTTTTTTTTAATCCATACTTATAATACAAACAAACAGTACACCCAGACACAGAACAAACATTTTTTTATACCACAATATGTTGATCCTGGGTGGGAATCGAACCCACGCTCTTCAGCTTTTGGGGCAGACATACTACCAATAACCCAACAGGGCTGTCATGTCATGTATGTTGGTAGCCTCACTTGAGAACCATTCCATTCCAGGCTAGGTGTGCTTTACCATCTTCGACCACACCGTCACTTAACATCAGATGAGCTGTGCTCAAACACCTACTTTACTTGGTGGTAGATCTCCTTAGCAGGAGGTAGTCTACGTAGGTACCACCGCAGTACCAGTTATTCTACCGCCAAGCAGTAATGTGTAAACATTACTGTGTTCCGGTTTGAAGGGTATTGCAGCTAGCGAAATTACTGGGCTGTTGAGACTAACCATCGAAAGTCTCAAAGTAATGAGCACCAAAGCAGCGATGCCCCGGTAGTGTTTTATTACTCAAAGTTATGTGTATCGCTGCAATGGTCATGGACAGGCATATCTCTTACCATCAGGAGAGCGTCACGTTCGTCTCATTATTTTGCAAATAAAAAACCTAGCTTGTCCAACATACAAAAAATGTTTTTTTTTTCTATTCCAGCCGGAAAATGGCCGACCATTCGAGTTGCGAACATAGACTCGCTTCGCTCGGAACAGCCGGCGTCCCCCTCGCAGCTGATGCGCACGCGACCCGACCTCACGATTGTGGCTGCCAAGAAACACGACAACGAAGACGACACGTGATACCATTAATCAGAAAACCAGGCAAGCAGTTGACTGTTCACAATAAAATTTCAAAATTAAGTCTACAATCTATTTATCAATCTAAAAATCGTCACACCACAGGGCCTCATCACGAAAATTATCTTGTAAAGAAGCTTCAATCACTTCTACAAAACGGCCCAACGTTAAGCCAAAATAGCCTATAGAATGTCTGTTATACCGTAGTATGGTTTTTTGTACTAGTATTTATCTATGTTCGTGTATACTTGACAGCGTTATGCTAACGACGTCAATATTTGACACGCCACACGCTAATAATGTCAATACTTGACAGGCGTTATGCTAACAATGTCAATACTTGACAAGCGTTATACTAACAACGTCAATACTTGATAAGCGTTATGCTAACAACGTCAATACTTGACAAGTGTTATGCTAACAATGTTAATACTTGATAAGCGTTATGCTAACAATGTCAATACTTGACAAGCGTTATGCTAACAAAGTCAATACTTGACAAGCGTTATGCTTATAACGTCAATACTTGACAAGCGACAGCGGGCCCTGTATACTAATAATAGTATAAGTATGTTAAGTTATTGTTTAACATCAAACAAGTCAAAGTTTAGCGTAGAGAGCCACGATTAAGTCCAATTCAGGGCCTAAAAAGTGGTATAGACTTACGTGAGGCTTCTGTGAATTTACGTTAACAATATAAAAAGACAATTCGTCACATTATGAATAAACGGAAATTTTAATTATATAATTTGTGCTCGTAAACGAATGTTTTGGAAGCAATAATCTATATATTTATAAATAAATAAAAAATCAAATCATGTTCGTTGGTACGTGCTTTAACTTTAGAACGGGTAATTCGATCTAGCTGATTCTTTTTTAATATTGGTAATGATACTTCAAATAAGTTTTATAGCAAAGGCCGAGCGCTACCGCACTGCGTACGAAGTACCGGGCGTCCGGCCAGTGTATCATAAATTGAGAAAACACTACAAAAACAAGTTTTGAATGATTTCCAATGTGACGATTTGTTCTTTTCGAGTTGACGTCAAAACTTCCTTAAAATATGTTTTTTTTTTTAATTTATCTTATTATTTTTGTCGACAACTTTTTTTATTTATTGTCGTAGATCAAAGGTAAATAACATATCGCATCGCGTAAAAAACGTCTGCGTTTGCGTTAATTAACACCAGGTGAGGTATGGTCAAACGCCTAGCGAGTCAACCGTAAAAACAAAAACCACCACCAGAGGTGCTAATCCAATTTCCATACATCAAAAACTTGAAAGTTTTTTTTTTTTTTGCTAAATTTTCTTACTATATCGTGACCGAACTAGCAACGGTGCGAAATCTTTCTTTCCTTTGATTGAAGCTTATCGCGAAGTAATTTTTTACTGCATCAACCTATAAAATTTTAGGGCGACTCACTGATATAAATCGACGGTCCCTACGTATAAAGCTACATGTCAAAATTTGCAAAAAAAGAAAATTAATTGCTTCTATGCAATATTTTTTTTTTCAAAAAACATTTATTTTACAATATAAAACGTAACATGATACTTGGTGATAGATCTCTTTAATAAGAGATCGGTACCATCGCAGTGCCAGATATTCTGCCGCCAAGCAACAGTGTGAAAACATTACTGTATTCCGGTTCGAAGGGGCAGCTAGCGAAATTACAGGGCTGTCAAGATTAACCATCAAAAGTCTCAAAGTAATGATCGCCAAAACAGCGATGCTCAGGACTTTATTTTGTTACTCAAACTTCTATGTATCGCTGCAATGGTCATGGGCATGCGTTATCTCTTACCATCAGGAGAGCGTATCGTTAGTCTCTTTACTTTTACATTTAAAGTAATTGCTAACCACTGCGAAATATTAAGCAAAAATTTTTAGTAAAAATGAATATGTATGCATGACGTGGCTTACGGCAGTGTGTGTGAGACAGTGGTTACCACATACAAACAGTTAAATCTTTTTCATAAAGCCTATATAATAAATTATTTGATAAAGTACTTAAAACTAGTAATAAATAATATATAATATAATTAGATAGATATAAACTTTTTATTGTGCACACTAAAAATAGAAAAAAAATGTACAGAGAACAGAAAAATCTTATGAGCTAGTGCCACAAGTGGCGGCCTTATCGCTAAAAGCGATCTTTTTCAGGCAATCAATAAATAAAAAACACGTTACTGGTAAAAAAAATTTAATACAATTAAGTTCTAAAAATTTAAAGTAATAAAAATAATAAATATAAATACATAATTATGTAGTTAGTATGTTAAATATTTATACTGTATTTAAAGAATTATCATTAATTATACGTACTATGTATGTTTTTTGTATACATTTAACTGGCTTTCATGTAAATAGTTTTTTTTTTTAAATGTCGCTTTATACGAAGGGGACGTCGATATGGGAATGCATTAGATACCGTCCGAACACTCGCTTCGTTCACCACAACTGCAGAGCAGTGTATACACCTTGTTCACTACTCTACAAAAAAAAAACAACATTGATTTATTTATTGAACTAAGAATTTCGTAAGATAAACACTAACACGATGTCAAATAGATCTACAAATAAAACACGCTGACAGGTTGGCCGTTTTGACAATAATAGTATGGGCATGATGACAGATTTTGAAAAAACTATCCAATTGTGTTCGGAAACTTACATAATTTATAATAAATGACATAATTCTGCAGATAATAAAGGTTTAGTAGGAAAAAAATGTCCTTTAAGGTGGTTCGATTTCCATACAAATATTTTTTTCCAATTATGGACAAATGGAGCATAATTTTACAGTGCAATCACAGTTACTGACATTTATTTTGGTCTTTATTTGCGGTAAATCACAATTGCTTGAATAAAACAGCCGATTATTAGCACAATCTACTGTTTTATTAAAAAATCAAACATTCATAAATCATTTACAAATTTGATTTTATGCTAATAATCTACTGTTTTATTCAAGCAATTGTGATTTACCGCAAATAAAGACCAAAATAAATGCCAGTAGCTGTAATTTCACTGTAAAATTATGATCCATTTGTCCATAAATGGAAAAAAAAATATTTTATGGACATCGAACCACCTTAATGGATTTAAAATTCCCACCAAAACGCTTCTAGTGTCATGGCGCCGCTAGTGACGTCACGTTTGAATAAAAGAAACGTAAACACTGGACGTTTCTTAGACGCTCATTGTATAATTTAGTTATTTTGTGTCATTAAATATGAATTCTAAAGTGTACAGGAGTTGTGAGGTCCCTCAATGTTATAACACATCATTAAAAAGTTATTTGTTTACGCAAAAGTGACGTCATTCGCTCTGATTGGTGTTCGACATGTCATGGCGGACTTTCGTGTTTTGTAGATTTATTTTATCAAAATAAAAATCAATCTTGCTCTTAATAACACTCAATGACTTTCATTACATAAATACATAAATTTTAATGATTTTTAAATGCTGACATCATGCCTAATTTTGCTCTTTAATTAATGCTCTTTTACGTACATAGGGTTAATTTGCAGATGTACCTTTTTTTCAATTAGACAAAGTATATATTCTTGGATTTACCAAAGGACCGACCTAAAAGAAAGAAACAGTAACTGAAATTCGCCGATGGTGAGACGCTTTTTTTTTTGAGAAAGTCTCAAAGTAGTGATCGCAAAAGCAACGACGCTCTGGACTTTGTTTTACTGCTCAAAGTTCTGTGTATCGCTGCAATGATCATGGACAGGACCACTGATGGTAAGGTTATCTCTTACCATCAGTGGTTAAAAAAATGTGTCAATAAATGCACAATTAAAAGATTAATTTCAAAAAAATTACTATTTTCAAATTAATCATTACAAACAACACTTAATAAAATAATACCAATATCAATCAATCTTCTCACGACGTCACTTAACATCAGGTGAGTTGTGGTCAAGCACCTAGCTTGTCAAATATTTAAAAAAAAGATGCCGCGATTAAACCCAACCAACTACTATCAAACACATCGGAAGTTATCAAGTACAGTATCATAAGCTTGGAATACATTCAGCCGAAAGAAAGTCAATTTACCTAAAATCCAGGGGCGTAGCTACCGCCATATCAGCCGTATCAATGATACGGGCCCCTGGGCTACAGGGGCCCCTAACGTGTGTAAACAAAAATTAGTAAAATGTTATCCACAATGTCACTTAACCTCGTGCTTCCCGGAGGAAAAGGCATACGAACAACTGTCCATTATATTTATTTTAATTTAATGCGAGCATTTTTGTTTCTTTTCTGAGAAATCTTTAACCTTCATTTGGGCCCCCCAACTAATTTTGATACAGGGTACGCTACGCCACTGCTAAAATAAAAAAATAAAAAAATCTTTTCCATAGAAAAAGTTTCTTAACCCCCTAATTGCAGCTAATATTTACGCGATTTCCAAGTTGTGTCAGTAAAATCATGTGTACAATGACCTCCGACTAACTACACGCAAAACTTATTTTAAAAAGTTCTCCATTGTGAGTAATATAGCCAAGAATATGCCCTTTGTCTAAACAAAAACATATATAAATATTTCATATATTTATATATGTTTTTGTGGAGATGAATACCTAAAATATATATATAATAATAATAGAAGACATAAAGAACCACATTTCCATAGTTTGTAGAGAAAGTATTATTCATATAAAAAAATATATAACTTTTGTAAAGTAGTTTGTAAATTAAATATAAGTTAGTTTGTAAGAAACTATTGTTTAGAGAAATTTACGGGGCTACGCGGAAACTGTAGTGCCTAAAAACCCGAAAGGAGGTAGTTTAAATCAGTGTTAACAACTTCCACTGCACGACTTTTGTCTTGGAAAAAATTAACTATTCCATACATTTTGTTTAGTTTTTTCTGTTAAACTGATCAGTCGGTCCCATAGTGAAGGTTGTTAATAATCATTAACACTTACATTGTCACCACTATTTACGAGTAGTTCCCAGCGACGTCGCGCTATATAAAACGCGAGCAAGATGAAATGACATGGGTACGCTAGGCGTGTTTACTGGCACTGTATAAAAGTGAAATCATAAATATTTCGGCTTCAGATAGAAAACATGCCCAAATCTTTGATATATCCATAAAAATGCGAGAGCACACCTGACGTGCTCGCGGCATCGCGATACGTGAGGTCACGCTCGGCGTGTCGGCGGCACTGAATGTGTTAATACAAAGAGCCACTTTCGGCTTTGTACTCGTTCCGCGTAACCCCGTGTACACGTAACATTTAGGTATACTTGTAAGGTGGTGTCGAATCTGTGAAAACCATTGTGTATACAATTAATTTTGCGTATTTCACATAGTTGAATTCTAAAAATCTATTATAATCTTCAAATTTGGTTTTTATACAAATCATAGATACGATTATGTAGAAAATCGTGTGTTAAGTTATTTAGTAAAACGCGTAGTCGTATTTTGGACTTAATTTTTTGTTTTGTTTTGTTTTTATATACTCATTTATTTTTAATCGTAAATCATAACATTTGAAAAAAAACGCTATTAAATTATAGATAAATAGTTAGATAAGCAATTTTGTTCCTTAAAAGTCTTTTGCTGATTTATTTAATAGTTATAGTTATTAATAAAGTGTTCACTCTAAACTAAATATGAAAAAAAAATGAATCAAATGATAATATATTATGGATTTTAAGTTAGTAATGAGTTTAGAAGAAAAAAAAACATGAAATCTCTTTTTAGATTTATACACGGAAAATAGTTATGGTTATATAACTTAATCTGGCGATCTAATCTTTGTCCATCATTAATGTGATTTTACACGGGAAATTTTATCAGAAATTTCCATAAAATAGTTGCTGGAAAATGTTAGAGCAATATAGGGCACTCTTGACTTTGTTAACAGAATGTGTTTTTACACGAGCAATTGTTCGTAAATCGTTCGGAAATTGGGGCTGGATATGATGGAGCGATCTAGGACGCTCTTAGCTTTGTTAATAAAAAACATTCTTACACAGGCTTATTTAATTTATCAGCAGATTTGCTAAAAATGTTGGAGCAATTTAGGGCACTGTTAGCTTTGTTCTTACACGGGCAATTTTTCATAAATCGTCCGGAAATTGTGGCTGGATATGCTGGAGCAACCTAGGGCGCTTTCAGCTTTGTTTTTACACGGGCAATTTTGCAAAAATCGTCCGGAAATTGTGGCTGAATATGCTGGAGCAACCTAGGGCGCTTTTATCTTTGTTCTTACACGGGCAATTTTTCATAAATCGTCCGGAAATTAATTGCTAGGGTGCATTTTGTTGACAAAATATGTTAATGCGCTAGCAATTTTTTTTAAATTGTCGAGTTGTGGCTCCAAATGTAAGCTTTGAATTTCTGAGAAATTGCCCGTGTGGGAGTTATCGTTTCCTCAATCTCATTACTTTTACATAAAAATGTGGTAACAATATGATTACTCATGATATATTTGTTTTCGTATATAAATAAATAAAATAAATATCGTACGACACAGCGAAAATAAAAAATAGCACATCCATAGAAAAGTTATCTTTTCAAATCATGTATCATTGAACAATGTACGACGGATCCTCTAGCAATAAATATGCTACACAAAAATTGCCCATTTTATGGCAATTTAGATTGCCCGTGTAAGACAAAAGATCGAGTTAAAAGAAATTCACACCATTATTTATACAAATGCGCACGTTCGCTTGCAATAAGTAATGTAAGTTCGTAAAGGTTAAGTGGCCAGCCTTAATGTCAGAGTTTTATAGCCTGAGGACCTCTGATATGATTATAGGACGAACAACCGGGACCGACAAAAATAACGCGTCATCCGATCCACGGCAGCGCTCAGTTGTAAATGTCGTTTTTGTTGCGATTACGGCTCAGTGATTAGCGCGGTGGGGTCACGTCGGAAGTGTGGGTTTAACCCCAACAATGAGCTTGAGCTGCCGGTGAAGGAAAAAATCGTGAGGAAACCATAGCGTGGTGGTAGGTTACTGTCTAGTACTCGGCTGGCTAGCTACCACCCAGGTGGTTCGATTTCCATAACAAATATTTTTTTGCCATTTATGGACAAATGGAGCATAATTTCACAGTGAAATCACAGCTACTGGCATTTATTTTGATCTTTATTTGCGGTAAATCACAATTGCTTGAATAAAACAGTAGATTCTTAATCTACTGTTTTATTCATAAATCATAAATTCATAAATTTGATTTTATGTTAATAATCTACTGTTTTATTCGAACGATTGTGATTTACCGCCAATAAGGCCCAAAATAAATGCCAGTAGCTGTGATTTCACTGTAAAATTATGCTCCATTTGTCCATAAATGGCAAAAATTGATTTGTATGGAAATCGAACCACCTTAAAGCACACGCCTGGAATACATGTCTTCGTAAAATAGTGGCGACTTTACAAGTTTTAGAAGATTGTAGAAATCAACACGAAAAGTATACAACTTTTCCACACTGGCACTTATAATTCGGGCACTTTATGAATAACCACTATTTTTATACATAAACACTGGCAAAGTAATAAAAGGTGAATCTTTTAGTTCCCGGTTGTTGCGGTCCAAGATTTTTTTTGGGTCCCATTTATTGTAGCGCTAAAAGTGAGTACACACGAGCAACATTATTGTGTTGGGAGTGTAAACGCGCCAATTAATTTTATCCCCACCATTTCAGTTTGTATTAGGTTTATCTTTTTTTCTATGTTAAAAATCTTATCCAATTTGTATTGGATGTCTCGTACCAAATTGTATATAAAATTTCTCCTTTATAAGTTTTTTTTACTCATAGTTAATAAATTATGTTATTTATTAAGCGTATATTGATTTTTTAGAGATGAATATTGAGAATTGTTATTGTAAGAAGTGGTAGGATTAATTTATCTGTAGATATGGGAAAGTTTTTAAGCTATTGCGTAGCTTCTATCGCGGGCCTTGAGCGCGGAGACCGAATCCAGAAATTCCGTAACGAAAATAACCTAACACCCCCCACTCGCACCGGCACAGCGGTGATACTTTTTAGTTTTGCCATCTATCGATGAATAGCAGAACTTTTCATGACTTTTTTGAAATATCACGCTTGTCTCTTTAGTTCAGCAACTCGCCTCTAGGTGGCATTGGTTGTATCGGCGTAAAAATGCTATGCAATAGCTTTACCGCGGCAGTGCCCGAGTGCCACACGTCTTTTTTTCCATAGTGGTGTGAAAAAACGGATGTGTAATCAAAGTTTCGCTATATATAATAACTTATCGATATACAAGGCTTTAAGCTTGGTGGGTACTAAGCCGGAAAGGAGCAACTGTTGTCATCAATATGAACAAAGATTAATAAAGGCACAACACTGAAAAGAAAATAGCTTCTATGGATGAAATACGTTGACCACTAACAAAATGTACACCGCTGTTCTTTTCGCGATCTAAGAGCTGTGCCCGTCGTTAAAGTTGTTCATAATGAGCCCCTTTCCGGATAAGTACACGTCATGCTTACAGCTAGGGTTGCCAGGTCGCCAAACCAAATAGCCGGACAGAGCAGCCAGTTTGGCCGGACACCCTACATTTTTGAGGATTTTATGTCTCTGTATTGATAGGTACGACAAAAACGCTCGACGCTCGCTCGTTTGCGAAATGAAAGTCTAACTAGCAAAAGCCGGGCACCGTTTATTTTGGCCGGACACGCAATAAAAACAAAAAGCCTATGTCCGGCTTCCTATCCGGACGCCTGGCACGCTTACAGCCCTGTGTAAACTTTGTATAATTTCGGAATCCCTGTTTTTTTTGTAGGTGTTTGATAGCGTGGTGTTATAGAAATGTATTTGGTAACTTTCCTCATACAATATTGCAGATAAATTGGTCAGACTGCATTGAGAACTCACTAGACATGTTACGTTATATTAGGAAATCATTTCTTATTGTTTATTAACTGACGCGACAGGTATGTTATAAAATTGCAAGTAAAATATATAAGAAAATAAGTTAAGCGTTGTTTTATTTTAAATACACTCCTTTTTATGTAAATATACTCAAATATAGATAGATAGATATAACTCTTTATTGTGCACACCATAAATAGAAAAAAGTACAGGGAACAAAAAACCTTATCAATTAGTGCCACAAGTGGCGGCCTTATCGCTAACAGCGATCTCTTCCAGGCAACCACAAAAAGAAAAACACGATAGAAAACAAATATATGTAAACAAACTCCTTTTTTTGTAGCGATGATAGCTCAGTGGTTAGCGCGGTAGGTTCACATTCCGAAGGGCGTGGGTTCAAACCCCAACAATGAGCTTAAGCTGCCGGTGAAGGAAAACATCGTGAAGAAACCACAGCATGGTGGTAGGGTAGTTTCTAGTAGGTACTCGGCTGGCTAGCTACCACACGAGAGTTGAAAATCTGCGGCTAAGCATCTAACGGTGTGTACCGGCAGCCTCACTTGAGAACCAGTTCCATTCCAGGCTAGGTGTGCTTTACCATCTTCGACCATCACTTAACATCAGGTAAGTTGTAGTCAAACATCTAACCTGTCAAACCATAAAAAAACAGATGAAACGGTTCATAAATTTAAAGTATGGAATGGTCTATGCTCGATGTTTATTTATTTCTGGCACCACCGCAGTACCAGATATTCTGCCGCCAAGCAGTAGTGTGTAAACATTACTGTGTTCCGGTTGGAAGGGTACTGCAGCTAGCGAAATTACTTGGCAAAATTATTAGCGAAATTATTTGTTTCAACAGACTAAACATCGAAAGTCTCAAAGTACTGAGCGCCAAAGCTGGAGCGCCGTGCACCTACGCCTGAACAGCCTTAAAGTAACTATACTGCTAATGAGCCAACTGGGTTGTCTTCTAGAAAAAAAAACACCAAAAATTCTAAATAAAAAAATATAATTGAAAAAATAAGTTGACAAAAATTCATATATTTACAGAGATACCAACCATTTTTCACAAATATACCAATAAATTAGAGATTTAACACAAATATAACGTACAAAATCAATCAGAAACCGACATACGCATCGAGGTGGCGAAAAATTAATAAAAACATACGTCCGGTGACCACGTAGTGTACAAATATTTCGTGTAAACATACGGGAACCTAACAGCTCCCTACAGCTCGATTGTCTAGTTTCCAGTTCCTAGTTGTAAAACCGCTTGGCTTTCAATTTGGAGGTCTTGGTTTCGAATCCCACGACATGCACTTCTATTTTTAAACGACTTAAAAAAAAAGGTTCTCAATTAGACTGTATGTTTTTTTAATGTGTTACGCGATCATTTTGCTTGGTAGATCATACTTCAGAGGTGGTCCTATATAAATTTTATCGAAATCGATCGAGCAGTTTTTACAAAATCAACAAAAATCTAAAAACTGTATACATCGATGATATTTTCGTTTGCTCGGAAACCTCGCTGTTTCATCGGAGCAGTGCGTTTAGTTGGCCTAAGGGTCATGGAGTCAGTTTTTTTTAAATTGCAAATTTATATACTTATTATGTGCGTTTTGAAAAAAGTTTTCCAAGATGTATGAAGTCTATCAACCCGCACTTGGCCTTACCGTTCTTACAATAAGAAGTTGCCCACGCCCAGCAGTGGGGACACTTTATAAAAACAGGACTGATTTAAGATTCTCTACATACAACCACGAATCGCAACGAAATTAGCTTAAGTTGGATTTTCAAGACGCAGCAAAATTTTTGTATTTACGAAATATTTGTAAAATACGAACACTTCACAAGTTGTATCCTCATCTGTTACATAATTCAGCTAACGACAAAATTATTGATCGATTTTTTTTTTCTCATCTAAATATCTAGATACGTGTTAGTTTCCCCGTCTATTATTTGTGACTATTTCTAAAAACGATTGTACAATTCACGAAGCCGCCTTTCTTTAACACCGCTTAAATAAATCTGCGTTGGGAAGTTTTCAAGCGTTAGTAGAACATCTTCGCGATAAATAGGCGACTCAAGTTGGAAGAGGCGGTGCGGGGGCAGAGGACGCTTGCCGGCGATCACTGCTCGAGTGCCGGAGCAGTCGGTGTGAGCACGTAAATGTCATTGTTTTCTGTTGTGCATGTTAAAATTTAATAGGTTAGTGACTTTTTAATAGAAACATTTTTTACGAAGTTTCGATCGATCGAAGATTTGGTCTAGGATGCGACGTCAACATCCCTACACGCGCCTCGCGCTAAACCTGCGTGAATCGACGCTAGATGTTCTACGAATGCTAGTTTTGACGTGGATACATGTTTCAATTTGCTTCCACAGCGGAAAGCAATTCAGAAAAGTAATGACAACAAAATCGGACCCAGTTTGGTGTTACATCTACAAAATGTAATTACACGACTAAAGTTAAGTTGAGTGAAGACTTGAAACATGGAAATACGAAGGACTTATTAGTATTTAAAAATGTAGGTACACGTATTCAAAATCACACCCAGATTTCATACATCGATTTGCGCATTACAAAACTTAAAACGATTAGAAAGGATATTTATTCAACTATCAATAGAACAGTGCATTTTCGTGTCTAAATTTTATGAACAATATAACAACACATGAGACAAGACAAATCTATCTACGTCACGAACATCAAAAATGGTCCAGTGCTCACTAAATATACTATTTTCAATGTGCTGGTCATATTTATAATTTATTTTTTGTATTTTTTTTAATATAAAACATTAACACTTACTATATAATATACAACCTTTCTAGTTTATCGTATCTATACATAAATACATCAGGTAAATAGTGATTAGATTTTTATAGTGGATACCTAGTACCTAGTGGCAAACAAGCAGACGGTTTATCTAATGGTAAGCAACCTAGGTGACGGCGTCATCGTGTCAAACGTTCGACCAAATTGGTATTAGTAAACTGTACTTTCAGTGCCTCCGGCAATGGTGACTTTTGAAACGGCTGCCGGTGTAACAGGATTTCGAGGTATGTGAAAAATAGCGTGTGTTTAAAAAATATAGATTTTAATTATAATTATTGTATACAAATATATTGATTTTTTTAACATCACCTCCGGCAACCATTACAACTGCCGGTACCGGCGATAAAAGCTCGCTATATTACAATTAACTAGACAGTTCCATTTATTCCCGGAATTAAAACATTTAAGAATTATTTTTAGGTTTTATTAGCAATGTTACATTTCAACCGGTATAGGATATAGCACGAAAATAAGAGCTAACAGAATATTTCAAATTTGAAAAAAAAAGAAATTTGGGTACTCCAAATATGTAATGTCTAGGAAACCTTTACTTTATATCTCCCATCTCTTGTTTAGATGCGTTCCGTCACATTTAAAGTTCCCTTACACGCAGGCACCTTTCAGCTGAGAAAAAGCTGTTTCCATAAGAAAAACATGACTTGGAAAAATCTGTTTTTCTTCTATTTGCAATTGTTGTAATGTTTATTTTAGTCTGTCTCAATGGGGATCGACTCGATTTCTCTCTCTCTTATACCAGTGATCATATTTTGGTGTGGTAGTGCAAGTCAAATACTTTAATCGTCTGACCCCAGCCTAAATAGTTTGTTTATATTTAATTATATAATTTATTCAATTAATTTATTTTGATGTTTTGACATTTTATTGTGACATGTATTATATTTAATAACATATTTCAACATTCATCATTGACAGCCCCGTTGGCTCATTGGTAGTATATCTGCCTTGAGAGCTGTAGGGCGTGGGTTCGATTCCCACTCAGGGCAAACATCTTGTGAATAAACTCAATCTTGTTTGTTCTGTGTCTGGGTGTTCTGTATGTATTATAAGTATGTATTTACAAAAAAAAAAAAAGTATTTATGTATTCTATCAGTTATCTGACTTCCATCACACAAGCTTTGCTTTTTTTGGGGTCAGGTGGCGCTGTGTGTATAGTCCCACGATATTTATTAATTATTTTATCTTATACTTACAAACTCTTTTTCATCTCAGCGAGGAATCTCACGTGCAAGAGAATAAGGGCCCTGCACAATGAATAACAAATGAGAAAATAAGACGGCAGATGTATTTTTCGCTTCTGAGCGAATTATTTTAATTATAGATCTTTGTATGTGTTATAAAAAAAAAAAACTTTCAGCCATACAACATAAATTATTTATAACATATATTATGTATATAGATAGTCTTAAAAATATTGTACTTTCAAAAACATTGGATATGCGAAACGTAAAAAAGAATTGAAACTTTTTGAAATGGGGACCAAACTAAGGATTGCTTAAACGAGGCCCGCTTATCTGTTTAGCCCTCCTAAATCCGACCCTCAAATCTTTCTGAATAATTATTAACCTCAGCTAAATGTGAGATTATTTGGAAATAATTGGTATGTCAACAGATGAAGGTGTGTTTTATATGTTCGTTTGTTGAACTATCTTAGAACAAAATGCAAAATGAATCAAAATGGAATGACTGGTATACAGTTCCGCAAGGATCTAAATGAACATGGCAAAAACACCGCCATTTGAGATTTTAATACAAATTTGTTTGCTATCCCAGATCTTTTAAGGGTTACGCGGAACGTCACTGCTAAGCTAAAAGGAGATCATTAGCTCAGCTTTTGCTAAGGAGCCGACCCTAAAGCTTTTATATGAAAGTAGGCAACAATGACAAACTTGACATTCATTGTAATAATTTTGACATTGTATTTTGTAATTATTATTGTTATTGATTTTATGATATTAATTTTTGCATGCCGAAAGGCGGAATACGGTGTGCCATGTTTTAATTTCTACCAACTGTATTTTACCCATATACGCAAATAAATGATTATGTTTATGATTATTATGATTATGAATGTTTCATAAAAATCAAGTCATAAAAAGAAAAAAATCTCGGACACCAAAGTAGAAAGATATAAAACGTTCATTTAAAAAGCCTTGCAGAACTTTTTTTTAAAGATTCTTTTAGAAAGTGAAATTCAACAATAATAAATAATTGATGTTTAAAATCGAAGCGATTCCAGATAAAATTGTTCTCTACTCTTTCAATTTCCACCAAAGTCAAAGATTGAAATTAATTTACATATAATTCTTTAAATTGGATTTTCAATTCTTACTCCCGCGCGTCACGATTCAAGCTTATAGTTGGTTTTTAATTTTACTAAATTATTTTATTATTATTAAATCATTTATGCTTAACAACCCCCTAAACTATAAACTAAATAATAATTATCATTTTATTTTAAATTATTACCATTTGTGGTGTTTGTAAGATGAGATGTTTACATACTTAGTAATAAAAAATATTATATAAAATAATTCGTAAAATGTGTTTTCGTCTCATTTTGGCTCACGATGAAATGTTACGCGCCTGAATGAGACAAAACATAAGGCTGGAAACACGTTTCGTTTTTTAAGGGACGGATCAAAATATTAAGCTCTATATCAGAGGCCGTAATTTACATCGTTGTTATAACTTTTTGCTCCTTATGCTATAGGCGTAAAACAAGCAGACACGCTATCTGATAGTATGCAATCACTAACCACCATAATATTCTATGTGACACAATGACTGACATAACATTAAAGCAATTAAATTGATCGACATCTTTGCTAATTATGAAATAATATCTATATTGTAGAGTAACATTTTTAATGTGCCGAACGAAATTGTCGCCTATACCTTCTGAAACATCTCATCTTATTGATAGTTTAGTTAAGAGGGGACATGTAGGTAATGTCGTCCCAAGGATGGCGGTACAGAGGCTGCTTCATTCTCTTCTGGTCGAGGTAATGTCCGACCAGGCCTATGGTCCTGCCGAGGACAAATAGAGCGTTGATTGAACCCATACTGATGTAGTTGTTGCCTTCCTCTCTGCAAAGAAAAAGTTAAATTATTAATATATGTAAAAGGCATCTCAGTATTAAATTTGCTCCGTCCATTTGCGCTTTGTTCCGTGAGCCTGAATTTGATTTTTATTTTCCGTATTATTAAAGCAATTTTCAGAACTCGGCGATTGAAGCTCCAAAACCTCCATTTCAAGAACAAAAACACGAAACGTTTGGAATATAATCCTACCTTTTTTTAAATAAAAGTAATGAGACGATCGAGGCGCTCTCCTGGTGTTAAGAGATAACGCCTGTCCATGACCATTGCAGCGATACACAGAACTTTGAGTAACAAAACAACGTCCAGGGCATCGCTGCTTTGGCACTCATTACTTTGAGACTAGATGGTTAGTCTCAACAGCCCAGTAATTTCTCTAGCTGCAGTACCCTTCAAACCGGAACACAGTAATGTTTGCACACTACTGCTTGGCGGCAGAATATCTGGTACTGCGGTGGTACCTACCTAGACGAGCTCCTGCTAAGGAAATCTACCACCAAGTAATACCTACCTACCTACTTAAACATGCCCCTAAAAGACACTAATCAATCGATTCCCTCGTAAAAGTCGTTGTGAAAAGCAACGCTCCATCATCATCAAATAACAGATTGCTCGATCACTTTTCTTTCGTAAATTTGTGGACATAAGTCTTACAAACACGATAATCTCTTATTACATGTAAAAGTATAAAACAGTAATCGATGATTTGGCAATGTTGTAAGAAGTCGACCTTGTCAGCGGTTACAATCAAATCTACTATGAAGGTGAGATCGGGCTCTTTATACCTGGTCTCTACGATGATTGTGTAAGACAGTCGTGCCAGCGGGCCAGCATCATGTCATATAACGTTTTCTACCCACGCACGCGCATGGTAGAGTTGTTCTAGTGTTAGTCACGCGCGTGGTAGAGTTGTTCTAGTGTTAGTCTGTGTTGGTGTATATTGATGACTTACTGTGTGAAGAGTTGACAGTGTCGGAACATGTCGACCATGGCGGCGGCTACAATTCCGTCCACGTTGAGGATGAGGTTGGGCTTCTTGCGGGTAGTAATGGCCTCTACGTCAAGTGCGTATCGCGTAACGGGCCATGCAGGCCAGCGTGAAGTAACGTACGCTTTAAGCTCACGAACACGCGAGTCGGGGTTGTTTATTGACTTTACTCTGGAATAAAAGCATATATTTATAAATAATAAAATGTATTTGCTGCTAAGTTAACAGATTTCAATTATTTTCCTGTGTCAAACTTTTAGTAAAAATGATGCATTTTAATGTTTTCTTGTTATTCTAAGAAAATTTGCCGGTGTTAAGTATTTCTGTTTTTAAAATTGAGAAATAAGTCACATTCACACTCAAGAGAATCAAATAATCTAAATATAAACCAACCTAACCGGAATATAGGGATCCCTAAGCTGTAGTGATCTTGGGTCATGATATTTACCTGTGTCCGATGCCCATGATAAGTTCTCCCTTCGCTCTCTTCTCGTTGACAAACTCCTGCGGGTGCTGACCTTTGTCGTACGCAGCGCAGAAATCAGCCGCCGCGCGGTCTAAAGCACCGCCAAACCTGTCACCCTGTTCAGAAAAAAAATCATGTTTTTATCGACTTTCGAAAGGCTCCCAAATTGAGCCATATCTTTAAACGTCAATTACTCTGATTTACATTGTTTTGAATACAATAATGTTGACACACTACTGCTTGGCGGCATAATATCTGATACTGCGGCGGTAACTCAAACATGATCTTCTGCTAAGGAGATATATCAGGAAGTAGAACATTTGGCGTAAATATCGACAGAATATAATGCGAGTCGAATCACTAAATAGATTATCATAAGACAAGCTGGCTTTACTCACGATGGTTAGCATGCCGCTGACGACGGAAGAGATAAGATCCTTGCCAGCGCGAGCCGTCACCATCGTGTTATGAGCACCAGACACCGCCGGTCCATGGTCAGCGGTGACTATCACCACCAGCTCGAAGAATCGACACGCCCATTCTGGCAGTTCACGTTGGAACCTGAAATACGTAATAGTTTATCACTTTACTACGTGATAAGTCTCTTGTATAGGATGTAGGAAGTGTAGAAATTGCAGTACAGAGAATTTACGTGTTAGAAGTAAAGTGTTCGTAGGCTCATATTGAATAAGGCCTTTGTTATGCAGAAGCGAGCCATTTGTGCAATATGTGAGGTTCAGGACGACGTGGACTTGTCATATGAAGAGCTGTTTAAGGATCTTCAGATACGGCCATTGCCGTATGATGTTATGAAATAGTTTACTGACCAGAGCAAGCTGATGGTGCCACCGACTCCGAGCCCTCGCTCCAGCACCTGCGAGATGGGCACGCCGCAGTAGCTGAGCTCCTGGCCGCGCTCGTCGCAAATGGTGCTGATGAAAGCGGCTGGTTTACGGATGAGGCCCAATTTCTAGATACGGAAACTTTTATTGAAAATATTTTAAAGAAAGGCAAATTTAAAAGTACCCGCAAAAGATGTATGGAGCTTATGAAGGTTACTAGCTACGCCCCGCGGTGTTACCCGCTACATAATCGGGATAAAAAGTAGCCTATGTGTAAATCCAGGGTGTCAGTTACCTCCATGCCAAATTTCATTAAAATCCATTCAGTAGTTTTTGCGTGATAGAATAACAAACACCCATGCATACATCCATCCAAACATTCACATTTATAATATTAGTGGGGTTGAAGTGAGTGTTGTTGTTCTTACCCTAGCCCAATCGTAATCCATGGGTACTTTGGGAGGTTCCACCTCCTCCTTGACGATGATCTTGCCTTGCTGCACAAGTTTGTCGTACACCTGCTTGACGGATTCTCCTAGAGCGTCGAAGGAAGGCGGCACGGTGACTCCACAAGCGGCCAAGCCAGCATTCTTGACTACCGCCTTCTCCATTTGGGAGCCAGCGAGGGAACCCGCGTGTCCAAACTGAACTTCTGACGTAAACATGTCTGAAAACACGATGTGACGGATGCAGTGTATACGTTATAGCATAGAAATGTATGTTTTGGCGCATGAATGTATGCTTCTTTTAAAAATAATAAATAGGATTACGTTTGACCGCCATCCCACTTGATGT